>OY992863.1:4185000-9185000 GCA_963921415.1 Pyrausta despicata
TCATCTATTCTAATAAGTCTAATTACCACTCCCTCAGCATAAATGATTGATTTTGTTTTCAACTTACAACCCAAATAAAAATAAACTTTTCCGTGGAGCAGCTCGTTTTTGTAGAGTTACTGTCTTGTAGTTATATTGTGCTATGTAGTTCTGTCTCCCTCGGGTACAAATATACAGGCCTGTGTTGGTATTAGCGATATTGCCCTGAAATAGAAATATTTGTAAGCTCGTAAAATATGGAATGTAATGAAAAATATAAATTCGACCCTTTATTATTTATTTGGCTCATTTAATACATAAATAGGTATCTGCCATAAAACAATTTGGACAAGTTCTTTGGTATGATATTGGTTTTTAACCTTCGACGAAAACGTGTTATAAGTTTGACCCCTATTCTGTTTGTGTGTGTTTGTGTTTATGAATTTTTGTGCATGTCTGTCTGTGGCATTTTAGCTCCTGAACGGATGGACCGATTTAAGTGCGGTCTTTTTTTATTCAAAAGATAATTTCATTACGGTGGTTCCTAGCTATAGCCGCTCAAAATCCGTCTAGCCGTTGAAGCTCACCAGCTGTTTTCGAAGCGCATGTCGAATGTTTTATTTAAATTTAAAATTTTGAACTTCTAATGTTTGCTGTAGTACCATTACCGCTGTACTTTCTTAAACTTATTTAGTTATATATCCGGATTCTAATGTAGTAACAAAATATTTGATGTTAAAAAATAATGGTTTCATAAAAAAAATCTAAATAAAAACTCAGGACCTTTCACTTCGCTTTTCATATGCGTCTATTCACAAAAATATTTAATCTATCTTTTCAACAGAACATGTTTTTAGCAATTCAATCAGACAGTCTGCACTAAAAGCGATATAAATTGGTAAAACTCGACTGAAATCGATTTTCATGCGCAATGCAATGAGAGCAATAGTTCCGAAATGTTATATGTGCATGGCGCCGGATGCATTGGTGTCAATTAAATGGCGATCGTGTTCTGTTCCCTAGAGGTCCTGGGCACTGCCTAGATATAGATATAGTAGAAGTCATCATCTCCATCTCATCTCATCAGCCTATATACGTCCCACTGCTGGGCACAGGCCTCACCTCAACTATGAGGTGGTACGAGCCATACTCCACCACGCGGGCTCAGTGCGGATTGGTGGAGGGGTGTTTGTAAGGTAAGTGACCAGTAGAAGTCCTCCTGGCCAATTTCGAGCACGGCGGCCAATCTGAACAGAGATCAACCAACTACGCAGGAGATATTATAGTGCACAAGTGTGAGCGCAATACACAGGTGCACTCACTGTTCCATCACTCTCAAAGTTCGGTGAGACTGCAATCCGACTTGACCGGAGAGAGATCAGGCGCAAGACCAACGGCTTAACGTGCTTTCCGAAGCACGGGGGTGTAACACTGCCAACTTCCCGACTGTTTTTGAGAAATTCAGAAACAGAACAATGACAGAAACCATTTTGGCTCGACCTGGGATTCGAATCCAGGACCTGTCGGCTGTAAGGCAGAAGCTTTGCCACTACACCAACGAGGCAGTCGCCTAGTCGTTTATGTATACCTTTCTACATACAGTCTCGAAACTAGGCCTAATTGTTGAATCGTAAACCTATGCGTCGTATTTACCCTGATTATCGCTGAGGTGCCTTGTTGCAGGCTGCATTACCGAGTAAGATCACATTAGATCATAAATCTAAAAAAAACTAAAAAATCACGCTTTTATTTCGAACTAAAAAAGAGAAAATAATTTCTGAGTACACGGAATTTTTATTACTGTGCACTTTATGACGTTTTGATACTTCTCTTTTTATAGTTGCCAATAATAGGTTTTTTTTCATATACCTCTACTACAATACCAAGCACCCCACGCTTTTTACTCTAGTGTAATATAAATTCCGTGTACTCAGTTTTTTTTTAGTTAGCAATAAAAGCGTGTTTTTTAGTTTTTTAATCTATTTTTAGGATAATAAGGTTAATGGAAAACTCTTATCAAATTATTGCATTGTCATCGGTACTTAATACGTGTGCAAAGTTTCAAATTAATCCGATTTCTGGAAGTAGGTGAAAATTGAGCTCAAAAATTCCGTTACATACATTCATATATACAAACATACATACACCCCGATCTAATAAAAGCAACTTACATTTTCAAGTTGAATTGCCGCATCTTTAACTTGGAATGTGGCGAAAAGAAAAGGTCGTGTCTTATGAATAAAACACCAAGGCTGACGTGACAACAAAAACATATTTTGCAGCCCAGTGGGATGTGATTAGTGAAAATGGAGGAATAATACAACCTTCTTGTTTTACTATATTTATCTTCGTAGAGGCTGAAAATGACGATTTTATTTGTTTGCATATTTAAATGTAGTCGGACTAAGGCCAAAGTTGGCGGATTGTAAATTGAGCTGATTTACTGATTGACTAAGGCACGTGAAATTACCACTTTGTATTTATAAGCCATTATTTGACAGTGTCAGTGTCAATTTACATAACTACAAAAATACCTAACCGGCTGCTTAATAAGCCGTTGCTTAAAATACCCTGCACACACCGAAGTAAAATTATCTTCTTTTTAGTTTGTTAGCGAATTAAACAAGTGGTCCGCAACAAAACTCTTTTTATTTGTGAAATTAGGAGTTATAAGACAAACAAGAAAATTCCGAAATTTAGCGCGAGGCAACTCGGTACAGCGCCATCTATTGAGAGGTGTCGGAACTAAACATAATAAACATAACGCCCCCCAAAGGACGACAAGGCCTTTAACAAAATGACAAAAAAACAATACATAGAAAAAAAAAACAGTTTTAGAGTTGTGGAGAGTCAATGGGCAATAAGCACAGCTTATGAATCGGTCGTTTAATAACCGTTGATTTACATTTAACACTCACTACTCTAGTTAAACCATCTGAACCCGGGTACGTCTCCAAAACTCTACCCAAAAGCCACTTCGCAGGAGGCATGCGTTCATCCTTAACTAAAACAATATCATTTACACAAATATTTCTCTGAACCCCAGTCCATTTATGTCTATTTTGCAACGTAACCAAATATTCTTGACTCCAACGTTTCCAAAAATATTGCAATTTCTGCTGAAGGTATAACCAACGTTTCAAATATGGAACTTTGACATCTGTTAAATCAGTTTCTGAAACTACGTTAGGCGACTCGCCGATGAGAAAATGACCTGGAGTTAGTGCTAGATCACTTTCATCGTTGAGAGGTGTTAATGGACGCGAGTTCAAGCATGATTCTATTTGACAAAGCAATGTATAATACTCTTCGAAGGTGAGTTTAGTATCGTTAAGCACTCTGCATAGGTGTTTCTTAACAGATTTGACATTAGACTCCCACAAACCACCCATATGTGGGGCCCCAGCGGGATTGAACCTCCATTCAGTTCCGTTCTGAGCTAAGTTTTCAACTATTTCTGGCGGTAAGTTCTTAATACAGTTATTGTGCAGCTCCTTAAGCTCTTTACTGGCTCCAACAAAATTGGTACCACAGTCACTTAATAATTTACAACAGTGGCCTCTACGGGCTGTAAAACGTCTAAATGCCGCCAAAAATGCTTCTGAACTCAGACTGGTAACCAATTCTAGATGAACAGCTTTAATAGAAGTGCAAATAAACAAAACAATGTACCCCTTTTGTGTTTTATTCGACCCTCGACCGCTAAACAACTTAAGCGTTACAGGTCCAGCAAGATCTACACCACTTACACTGAATGGTCTCTGAGGAACTACTCTTTCTTGAGGTAGGTCCCCCATCAACTGTACACTTGATTTACCAGAATGTCTAAAGCATGAAATACATTCTCTGATTACTTGTTTTATTAGGTACTTTACTCCAATAATATGATATTTAGAACGAATGAAATTTAACATCAATTGCAATCCTCCGTGGAGTGTCTTATGGTGTGCATCCCGGACAATCAGGTATGAAAGTTTACAATTTTTTGTTAAAATTATAGGGTGTTTAATATCAAAGTCTAAGCTTGCATTACATATTCTACCTTTAACTCTTAACAAACCTTGCTCATCCAAAAATGGGTGCAACTTTCTTAATTTGTTGAAACTTTTACATTTGTTATTTAATTTTTTAGAGTGTATTATATTAATTTCTTTACTTAGATTGTCGGTTTGTGATTTTTTAATCAATGTATGCAATGAATTCCTTAGATCAATTGTTGTTAAAAATTTAGGACATTCTAATGAAGACTTATAATTTACTCTATGTCTTAGACAATTATAAAATCTGAAAATAAAAGCAATGACTCTAACTAGTTTACTTAAATTTGAGTATCGAGCAAATAAGTCCGTGTCTGTTTCACTATCACTTTTATCACATTCATCTCTTACTTTTTGCACTGTATTAACTTTCACTGACACTTTTTCTTCCAGGTTTGTAGGTTCTACGCAACTTTCTTCCTCTACAGGCAACATACTAGGAGAACGTAGCCATGATGGCCCACGCCACCAGAGGTGATGATCAGGTAAGTCTACAGGTGCAATACCACGAGAAGCTACATCGGCAGGGTTATCTATAGAAGGTACGTGAAACCATCTTTCTTTCTCAATCAGGTTTGTTATCTCTGTGACTCTATTGGCAACAAAAGTAGTCCAGCAACTCGGTGATTTTTGCAGCCAAGCAAGGACAATTTTTGCATCTGTCCAAGCGTAAGTATTTTGAATTGGAACACTTAAAGCCAGTCGAATTCTATGCAACAACTTTGCTAATAGCACCGCTCCACACAACTCTAATCTTGGCAAGGATACTTGTTTAACAGGTGCTACACGTGTCTTTGCTTCAATTATTGTTACAGTTATCCCACCAGGAGTTATAAGCCTGCAGTATACAACAGCTGCATATGCAACAGTGGAGGCGTCTGAGAATCCATGCAGTTCTACGACCACATTGTCATCTGTAAATCCAATCCATCTATCTAGCTCTATTACAGGCATGTTGATCAGCTGATTGCGAAAAGTCAACCATTCTTGCAGTAAAACATCAGGTAAGTAGTCATCCCAATCTATTTTGTTAATCCACAGTTTTTGTAGCATTCCTTTTGCTATAATGACTACAGGAGCTAGCCAGCCGGCTGGATCATAAATCTTCGCAATATCACATAATACTGTTCTTTTTGTAATATCAGTTGTTGTTGTAGGCAATTCAATTTTTAATTCAAACTTATCCGTGTGACCGTTCCAGTTGATTCCAAGTATTTTACGATTTGATTGCTCTACTCCTTCAATGTCAGCACTATTTGAAGCCCACTTGTGTAATGTAAAACCACCCTTAAGTAACAATTTTACAAGTTCATTTTTTAGCTGTATCACTCCTTCCACAGTGTAATCTCCAGTCAGTAGGTCATCGATATAAAAATCTAATAATACTGTGTCTATGATGTTATCTTCGAAATTCCCTCTTTCATCCTCAGCTAACTGTCTCAATGTTTTAATAGCCAAGTACGGTGCACATGAGGTACCGTATGTTACAGTCGTAAGGCGATAATGTTTAATTTGTTGCTCAGAATTAGGTCTCCACAGTATTCTTAAGTAGTCTCTGTCACGCTCATCTAACTGTATTCTTCGGTACATTTGACGAATATCACCAATCAGAACAAACCGGTGTCTTCTCCATCTCAACGTAACATCTCTTATTTCATTTTGTAAAGGAGGTCCTATCAAAAGATTGTCATTTAGAGATTTGCCGTTGGTGGTTTTTGATGAGCTATCAAAAACAACTCGCAGTTTTGTAGTCAGATGTTGTTCATTTATGACAGCTTGATGAGGTATGTAACATGCTTTGTTTTCAATCTCTTTACTTGGGATGGGTTCCATGTGATTTTGTTTAATGTAATCTTCCATGAACTCAGTGTATTTTGTGTGTAGGTCAGAATTTCTATTGAATTTATTCTCTAATAAATGGAATCGTTTCTCAGCTATCTTGAGTGACTCTCCGATGTCAGGAATATTGGTTTTAAATGGCATTCGAACCTGGTACCTTCCATCTGGTAGTCTCACATGTGTTTTCTCATAATGTGATTCACATTGTATCTCTGCTTTTGTCATTATTCTCTTTTCAGGTGTCTCTTCTAATTCCCAGAAGCGCTGAAGCATCGAATCTACTTCTAGCTTGACATGGTGTATGTGTACTTTATTTGAAAGGTTTTGGCCTGTGTTTGTATGACGTCCAGATATTAACCAACCCAAAGCTGTTTGCTGAGCGACGAGTGTGTTGTTTTTGTTTTTTAGAGTCTTGACTCCCTCTTGTAAAATCTCTGCAAATACGTCTGCTCCTAGAATCATGTCTATTTTTCCAGGTCGTTGGAATAGTGGATCAGCTAAATCTAACTCTTGAAGTTGCGGCCAGTCAACTGAATGTGAATGTTGCGGTATGTAAGAAGTGAGTGTTTTTAAAACGAAGGCTTTAACTCTTAAAACTTGTTTGTGATTGCTCTTGGAAACAATGTTGAAATCCACTGTTGATTTGGTAATAGAAGTGCCAGTACCAACTCCGGACACTGTACCTTCTACTGGTGTTCTCTTGAGGCATAAAAATTGGCATGTGGCTTCTGTGATCAAACAAGCTTGAGAGCCCTGATCTACTAGAGCTCTAAGTGTGTGTATGTGGCTCGGATCTCTTTGTGACTGCACATTGACTAATGCAGTTGCTAATATGACTTGACGTTTCTCTGTGGAGTTTGCTGCGAACGTGCTGTGGGTGTTGACTGTTTCAGGTTCACTTTGTGTAGGTTCATTGGTGTTTGTGACAAAACCGTGAAGTAAAGAATGATGCCTGCGGCCACATTTTCGACAATTAGTGGACTGTAAACAAGATTTCACGTCATGGCCTTTTCTCAGACAGTTAAAGCACATCAGATTGTTTTGAACGAATTCTTTTCTCTTGGGTAGCTCTAGTTTACAAAATTCTTTACAATTATACATGTAATGGTTGTTCTCTTTACAATATCCACACTGTGTTTTATGTTGTGATTTTATTTCGGTTGCAAAGCTCTTTGTAGGTGCTATAACTTTTGGTTGTATGTGGTTTTGTTTTACAGCTTCAAGGGTGCGAAATCTAAACTCAAGAAATTCTGACAGTTGCTTCCAGGTAGGTAATTTGTCGTTTGATTCCAAACGTTGTTCAAACATTCGATGAGATTCGGCATCAAGTTTTTGAATGATTGTGTACACGACTATGTCATCCCACTTGTCTGTAGGTAATCCAATACTTTTCAAGACAGTTAAACATTCCGTTGTGATATCTAACAGCTCGCGAATATGCTTTGAAGACTCGGTTGTAACTCGCTTTAAATTAAACAATTTGCCGATATATGTGTTAACAATACTTCGTTTGTTGTTGTAACGCTTGTTCAACATTTGCCACATAATATCATAGTTGATCTCTGAGACTGCTATCTGTTTAACTAAGTTTTCTGCTTCTCCACGCAAACTAGCCTTTAAGTATTGACATTTGTTGACTTTACTCAATGTTACATTATCATGTACTAATGATTTAAATAAATCTCGGAAAGATAGCCAATCTTTGTAATCGCCAGAAAATGTAGTTAGCTGTATGGGTGGAAGCTTTGTTATAGATGGGCATGGAGATTGTTCAGAGGTTATGTTACCGCCTTGAGGTAATTGTTTATTTTGCTTTAATTCGTTTATTTTATCCTTCATGCGCGTCTTGAGATCTAGGTAATCATCAAAGCACTGCTCATACTTATTATGAACGAAATATTCTGACTTGGCTTGATAATCAGCCTCGGATGATAAAAGTGTGGTATGTTGCTGCTCAAATTGTTGCCAATAATTGTCAGCGATTTCCTGTCTAGCTTCTATAAAACCCTGAGTAAGCCGTTCTTTCGATGTTTTCTTGTAATTGATTAGTAGCTTAGAAATTTGCTCGTGAATGCTTACCTGAGACTTCTCAATATTCTCCATGGCGGAGTTGTATTTTGAGGTTACTCACTCAAAGAAAATTTGCCAACCGCCGAACACTTAGCACCACTGCACCAAATGATTTATCACTAATTAATTAATTAGCACTTTGATTAAACACTGCACTGCATCCAATTGATAATGATAGTGTATATGTGAGGATATTGTATTTGCTCCCGGCAACCTTGCGTGCACGATCCATGCACAGTTGCCCGTGTGTATCACAAAAACCGCACTGACCGAACCCGAAACTAGCTTATCTTTGCTGTTTTATCCGGTTCGTTAGGACCAAAATGTTAGCGAATTAAACAAGTGGTCCGCAACAAAACTCTTTTTATTTGTGAAATTAGGAGTTATAAGACAAACAAGAAAATTCCGAAATTTAGCGCGAGGCAACTCGGTACAGCGCCATCTATTGAGAGGTGTCGGAACTAAACATAATAAACAAGTTATTACAAAACAATGAAACAATTTTTTTTTAAGTTTCGAACTTAAAAATACTGTTTTTTGAGATGTAAGTACTACCCGAATATAAATATTTAACAAAAGCTAAATAAAACAGGAAAGAAGTTAATTCGCTTTGCGCTCACCCCAGCGAAAAGTATATAAAGTGTAGTTTTAAGCGGATACATGGCCAACTTTTGTTTTTACGCGTGAGCCCGCCCGCCCGCGGTTGCAATAAACTTTCTGCTTAACTGCCTTATTTGTGTACTATGGCTCACGATGTTTATGCATACATTATTTTTAAGTGCGCATGAAAAAGAAAACTTTTATTGTTTGATAGTTAGGCGATCATAAACACAATTTTTATTTCAAAGTAGTGGACCCAGCAGACGCTGTCCTGCCCGATGTTTTCGCATTTTTTCTAATCGCTTAAACCTTCCCTGGACTTCTACAAATATTTTGAGACTTTGATTATTTAAATCGGTCCAGCCGTTCGCGAATTTTAGCGAGACTAACGAACAGCAATTCATTTTTATATATAAGACAAGAAGAAGAGATAAAAACTGGTATTGTTGAATAAATGTTATGCCATGTTCAGTTTGAATGCTACGTCCATAGGTTAAGATGTACTCGTAATAAGGGGGCGTATTTATAAAAAAAACTAGCTGACCCGGCGAACTTCGTACCGCCTTAGCGTTGCAATGATTGAACAATGTCATCGAATGACATTGACATTAGTTACGCACGTTTTTTAAAATATGCAAAATTAAATGTAATTTTTTTTAATATTTCTGAGAGATTTTCTTAATATTATTTTCCGTAAGAACCTTCTCCTAATAATGACAAATACAACAAAAAAGAATAAGTGAAATCGGTCCAGCCATTCACGCGTGATGCCGTGACCAAGGAAAACGGGTTTCATTTTTATATATATAAGATGGGTACCCTGATGTGTTATTTGCACCTAAATCAAACAAAATAAAACATAAATCAAACATTAAATTAAACAGTACCGTTTTTAAGTACATTTTGCATTTTATCCAATTTAAAATCCGCCAAATTTCCCTGATAACGCAATGTTCACTAGCTAATAATCACCATCAAAACATAAATCAATTGAAAAATGTCTTCGTTAGCATGACTAACCGAGTATTTCAATAGGTAGCGATTTACGTAAAAATACGCAATGCGGTGCCTCGCTGGAATGGCCTAGCTTCCGAAACGTCCTAGGCGCCAAAAAGACTTGGCTAGACTAGCTTGAACAGTCTGCAACTAATGTAGCCATAAGTTTGATCCTAAATGCTTTGGGAATTTTTGAAGCCGCTTGTTTTGCTATTTGTAGGCATTTTGTTACTTGGACAAACTTTCGATGGTAAGGTTTTTTATCTAATGCCTACACATCGGGGTAAGCACTTAGCCCAAATCACGCCTGATGATATGAGGCTGTGAAGGTTGAAACGCACTAAGTACTCGGAATGCTTAAGCACTGAGGCACTAGCTATTTTATCTCGTACTTCTGGAATCTGGAACACAGTAATTGGGTATATATTTGATACCAATCGAATTAAATTCCAAAATCCTGTTTCCAAATTTAACACGTAACTTAACACCGAATTGAGTGGCCATTTTCTATTATTCGCTATATAAGCTTTTTTATTGATCTAAAATCCACAAAAAGTTGACGTTTGAAGAATGTGACGATGAAGTCTTTTTTTAATGAATAATAATAAATATACAACAACATAACATACATTGATCTGACTCCGTGGTAAGTAGCTAAAGCACTTGTGTTACAGATATCAGAATCAACAGTGGTATTACAAATTAATTTAAATAAATATATATAACACCCAGATCAGTACAAGCAGACATGTTCATGCACACAAATGTTTGTACAGTGCGAGAATCGAACCCTCGACCTCTTGGTTAACAGTCAACTTCTTGACCATTACACCGAAGTGGTTGTCAAACTATTATCTCTAAACCAATGTGACAGCTCATAAAAAGTACGTCAACCGTTGTTGGTGTCAAATACCACTGAAAACATCATTATATTCATTTAATAAGTATCACTAGACAAAAATAAAATAAAATTAAGCAAAACTGAAGTTACAACATACTTTTACTTCTCAAAAACGTCAGTTAGTTACAACCATGTTAGTTGGATATAATTTAATTGAGAACTTATCTCGTAATGTCCGACATGTAGGTAATTGTTTAAGCACTTTGTTCAGCAATTTTGTCTTTTGTAAAGATTATTGAGATACAGTTAATATTGAATGATTTTATTTCTTAATTGAAAAAATGATCTTGCTCTGATTATCTGCCCTACGGGTACAGTTTAATAATGTGTTCAGGGTGCTGTTGAGACTGCCTCGCTTCTGCAGTGCCTCAGGCATGTTTGCTGAGGCACGGGTTAACTGCTTTTTTGCCACAATGCGCAAAAAAAACGCTTCACTAGTGCGCAGAGTCAGGGGCAGTGGCAACGGCATCCTGGCCATGATTGCGAGCCGGCTCGATTGTGTATGTATACGTGAGTCATTGCTGCGCCACTGCATGGAATGGAGCAATGATGATTCTCGTATAGTAGCAAACACGAGTCATATACATGTATTTATTCAAAATATGTATCTGACTAACCTTAGTTGTTTAAGTTTAATTAATTTTACTAACAAATTTAGTCCTGGTCACTTGAATAAATAATTTTTATTATTATTATTACCGTAAAAACAGTAATATTAACTGCTTCTAAGACGGAGTACGGTCCTAAAAGTATATTTGGTAGTAATAATCTCTGAACTGTGATTAAAATCATAATAACGATATTAGCTCGTAAAGTAGTTAAAAGTCAACGGGATTTAAGGAAACGTTTTCCTCGCCAAATCGATCCAAGAACGATTCCGATCTCCGTAAACTGTTTAGACGACAAAGTAAATATGAGCCGATTCCATCGAGCATATACCCAATAGATACACATATTGCTCGGTAAAAGAATCCACTAAAACTGATCCTAATGAACAATCACAAAACAATGTTTGTAATAATATAGGTCGCGATAAGACAGTGTTTCCCACCTTAAGGATCACAATTGATTGCAACGTCAGAAGTTCTGCAGGTCTATTTCATATTAATTTGATTGACCATAGATTTTTTCACGAGAATTGAATTCCTTTATGAGGTTAATTGACACTGACTATATAATTGTCATTTAAAGGAATAAAGTTCTTCTAAATAGTTTCATTACCAGAAAGTATTTTTTATTCTCGAAATACATTAAAAAGTTTTGAAAGGTAACAAGTAACTTGTTATATAACATTTTGGACTCTAGCGAGAAAAGTGTGTTGAAGAATATAATTTATAAACTGGTAATCACTTTCAGAATGCGACCGTACCTAAATGTTTATTGCACATCACAGAAAAAAAATCCATACTGATTTAAAATATGTACAGTAAAGGTGGTATATTAGTGTGAAAAGGTTTATATGCTTTGAAAGTGAAGAGTTCCAGCCAGATGTATTTTCCCAATAATACTCTATTGGCTGTATGCTCGATGCCTGTTTCACATTCCGACCGCACCTCCGAGTGTGTGAAGTGAGAAAACCGCTCACCAGATGTGCTTTTTAATAAAAGTAACATTCCTTCCCTGTCCCGAAGTGAAATAAATATTCAATAGGGAACAAAGTGAAAAGTAAAAACTCAAACTGCCTGAAAAGGGAACTTCTAAAGTTACGCCTTTGCCCCTCACTCGTTACTTTGATATGAAAATTTAGAGCATGCACGCCTAACACTTTTATGTGGGCAGTGATTCAGTCTTTCATTTATAAAAAAAATAAAGCCACACTTTATTTGCACGCTTTATTAAACTAATAAGAGTATTTATTTTTATAATTCCCATTTGACACAAATACAAATAATAATTAATTAAATACAAATAAAAATTTATAATAACATCACATTTCTACATTGCAATCGAGGATTTCTTTTAAGTAAATAAATACTTGTGGTAGAATATCCCCGCTCTCTATTTTATTTTAACAATAATTGACAATATAAAAAAAACAGAAATAACAAATACAACTCCTATTTCTTTTCCTATCTTTGACCGCCATTGCACACTGCGTCATCATACTTACCGTCTTCGAGATCGCGATTGACCAGTCACCGTGGCCTAATCGCTGACAGTAGCGAGTCGCGCGATAGCGTGTCGCAGGTTGCCCTGGGCTTTAAAAACAAAGTAAAGTCCGTCTGACAATAAAAATTATTGGCTTGTAAAGTTAAATTGGCTTGTACAGTTGTTTAAAAAAATCCAACACACACACATAAAAACACATACACAAACAGAATAGGGGTCAAACGTATATCACCCTTATTTTTCATCGGGGTTAAAAATTCAGTCAACCCAGCATTTAGTTAGTAACCTGCTTAGTGTACCGAATAATAATAATCAAACGTTTTTCACACAATTTTTCATCGGGGTTAAAAATTCAATCAACTCCGCATCTAGTTAGTGACTTGCTAAGTGTACCTCTTATATTTCAATTAATTTCAACGATAAAAAAATCTAAAACGTTTTACTAATTTCACGAAACTGCGAATCAATGTTGACATCAAAAATACATTATCATCAAGAAACGGGATGAATAAGGGTCGAGGAGGACAGCTGCTTTCAAGAGCCGAAGGAAGTTTCAAATTTAAACAAGGTCTTAAGGGTTGCACGTAGCTTAACATGTACGTTGTAGGGACATATTTGGTGCTAAAAATATGATTTTAATTAACATTGTAACCTAACCTAACACGTCAAAGTGGTTGTATATTTTTTAGACACTTTCTGATGCATAACTATAACATGCAAGGAATACCTAGACCTAAAGGAGGTTTACTTACGTCAAATGTAGATAGAAACTCTGTTTTGCACACCACAGATAAACATTCCGACAGATTGAACGTGTAGACCTTCCTATTTATACGGTATTTTCACTGAACAGATAATAATAAATGGACGCTAAAATTGTTACACATTTTTTTTTTATAATTTACCTTTTTTATCTGACTTTCATCCCTTTTTAGGATTCCGTAGTACGACAAGGAACCCTTATAAGATCGTTCAGTCCGTCCTAGTCTGTCACAGCAGAAAATCTTCTACGTTTATGGATTGATTTGCATGTAACTTGGTTCGAGGATACTTCACATATAGATCTCTTTTTTAAAAATACGAAAAATTTAAATTAACCCTTTTTAAGGGTACCTCCCTATACATGTCAAGGGGGGGGAGTGAATTATTTTTTTGTGTGGGGTATCGTTGAAAAAGACTATGAATAAGAAAAATAAGATAGGGTTTCCATACAACACTTTTTTTATCAGCTTTACCATTTGCGAGTTATAGCCCGCCAAAGTCGTTTACACAGTGTCCCCCACCCCCTCTGTAATTTCTAAAGTAGGACCTATAAACTTCAAATCTCTCACGTAAAGAAACAGGCACGGAAACTCTTATTTGAAATTGTTTCGGGTATCCTGTGATGAATACTTTTTTATTTTGCGCAGCTTTATAGATTAAATCTAAGTTACATAGAATTAAATTTAATAGACACTCAATTCAAGCTTACGTAGGCCCCTTAAGTCGTAAGCAAGTTCAAGGCTTTGAGTGCTGGCGCCGAAACTGTGTTTGACGGGGCCAAAGGCCGTATTCCTTAATGTTTCTTTCGTATTTTGGAGTCTAGCCATCGCGTTCGCTCACACGGTCAAGCTTGTAAGAGTGACAGGGATGGCTACATCCGAACCAACGGAAAAATGCTTAGAGAGTAGGGGGGGGGGGGGCAGAAAATATTGGAAGTATTCTCTCATAATAAGTTCGTTCGTTATCGCCGGCACCGATCGGTACCTATCTTGTGTTGGGTAAACCTTGGAGCAAGAGGTTTGTTATTACTTGGTTGCTGAGACCTATGATACCTCAGATATATTAGGTAAAGATTCGAGAGTAAGTTAGCTTTGAAGGTTCATCTGACTAGGCTTAACGACTAATATCTATCGATATTAACCGGGACCAACGGCTAAACGTGCCTTCCGAAGCACGGAGATGCTTGTAAATAGACGTCACTTAAATTGTCAGAATGGTCACCCATCCCAAACAAGACCGCGCCTTAGGTTGCTTAACTTTCGGTATCACTAACAAAATGCTGCAACCACTGATAATAATATATTCATAATTTAAAGGTGTTTAGTTAATATTTCTCAACAAGCACACCAATTTTCTAGTCCCAAAGTAAGCTACGAGGCTTGTGTTATGGGTACTAGATAACGGATATACATACTTAAATACTTTTTTTTGTAAATAAATACATATTATAAATACAGGGTGTAAAAAAAACCTTAACGAAGCCGAATACCACATATTCTACCAATTGTTACGATCATTTTTTTCCTTTACACCATACCTGGGAAGTTAACGGTTACTGAGATATTGATGGTCAAAGTTAGAAAAATTTTTTTAAGATTTTTACAGAAATGACTTCTGTCCGTTATAACTGAACTTTTTTCCAAAGAAACATGATACAAATTTTCACTAGTTCTTTCATAAAAAGCCTCTAAATGGCACACTCCGCAATGAATAGCGCACACTCGAACCGAACCGCGTCGCAGCGGCGTAAAGCAACACGCCCCGCAGTAACTTTTCCGCGTGCGCGCTGTACATTGCGGGTTAGAATTAAATTATTTTTTTTGATGTCAAAAAATAAAAGTTGTTTCCCAGCCAAAATTTCTTTTTTATACGATTTGGTTTGATGTACTGAACGCGTGGTTGACGGCTTCGTTAAGGTTTTTTTTACACCCTGTAGAAAACACCCAGACCAGTACAACACAGTTCGATCCACGTACTGTACAAACATTTGTGTGCATGAACATGTCTGTTTGTATTGGTCTGGGTGTTATATGTATTTATTTAGGTTTATTTGCAATACCACTGTTGATTCTGTTACCTGTAACACAAGTGCTTAAGCTACTTACCACGGAGTCAGAACGATGAATGTGATGTTGTTGTATATAAAAAATAAATGTACATATATGTTTCTCATGTCCATTGCTTTATAAATGTATTTTCTTATATGTTTCGTAATAAAAAAAAACTAAAATACTACATCTTAACATGTATCGACAAACAAAAAAATTCCTATCCTACTCTCCCAGAATTAAAACAGTAGGTAACTCTACAAAATAGTTTTTATACGTTCCTCTTAATAACTCAGCAGTAGCAAACGACTCAATCTACAATTAAATTGGAACAAGCCCCGACAGTTTTGCAGGCCGGACGGCAAACGACTTGTAAGAAATTCTTTTGGAAGCACGCCAGAGCGGGGCTGGATCTTGTTCTATACAATAGGTCCAAAAAGGACACTAACAGAATGCTTTCTGTGCTAAGGATGTCAGATGACGGCATACGTCTCTTACTGCTTAGACGACCACTTTGGTTTAATGGTTAAGAAGTTGACTGTTAGACCAAAAGGTTGCGGGTTCAATCTCCTCACTGAACTAACATTTGTGTGAATGAACATGTCTGTTTGTAATGGTCTGGTTGTTATATGTGTTATGTAACACAAGTGCTTAAGCTACTTACCACGGGGTCAGATTAATGTATGTGATGTTTTTGTTTATATATAATATACATAATGTATCTGCCAACTCATCTCCGAAAGTAAATGCTTTGTCATGCGGCGCGTTTCATTACTGTCGTTTGAATGAAAAAATATATAAGAACGTGTAACAAATGTATATTTTTGTTAATGATTCTTCCGATTCTACTCAAAATCGCCTTACAATTATTTCTTAGCGTTAAACGAGGTATTGTTAGGTAGAGTTGATTTGGTTTAAACCGGAACATTGTGTAAAAGTGCGATTTTATTGCGTAAAAATTGGGACGCGTCTCCAGAGAACATCGTACTTTCGTAAAACTTTTCGTGCTGAAACTTTTGTAGCAACCCTAATGAAGGATACATATTTTAAGCGCAGTCTAGTTTACATTATTTGCTCAAATTTTCGCTGAGTAAGGAGGTTCGTTAGGAGTTGTTGATGGTCCTACATTTACTGGAGATGTAAGGCGAAAGTCGCAGTGAAGTTATAATTAACCAAAATGTGACATAGTATCTCCTCTGAAGTAACGTAGTACGTAAGTAACAGTAACGTAACAGTTACCTTGGTAATCACTTCGGTATCGTATATAGTTAAATAGTTATATTGACTACCACTTTGGTGTAATGGTCAAAAAGTTTACTATTAACCAAGAGGTCGGGGGTTCGATTGCACCAACACCCGCACTGTACAAACATAATATTATATATTAATATTTTTGTGTGCATAAACATGTCTGTTTGTACTGGTCTGGGTGTTATACGTATTTATTTGTAATACCACTGTCAATTCTGATATCTGTAACACAAGTGCTTAAGCTACTTACCACGGATACAGAACAATGTATGTGATATTTGTTGTGATTGTTGTATATTTATTAATTTATATATATACGTGATTTGCAATAGCAATAGTTAGCGCGTTGTGCATACATATTTCTGTTCAATTTTAAGAAATGCCCTTAAATCGGCTCTGGCTAAAGGGTCATTTATCATTGCAGATTTTAAGCAAATTGCTTCTTTTTCATTTACCTTTAAGATTTCCGAAACTGGGTCGATTGGGACGAGTTTATGAACTTCAACAAATGAAATCTCCTCTTCACAATCAACTTGATTCGCTTCATTTTTGCTCTCTCATTTATTTCGTGTTAAATTATGCCAAAGCGGTATCTCTGAGGTGCAATTCCCTTTTCTTCTGGCCTTATCTATACATATAATAAGACTGTAAAAGATCGATTTCTGTACATTGAAGATTTTTATTAAAAATTGTTACTTCTTAATTACCGTAATAGAAGCCAAAACAACAATTTTTAAAATTTTTGTCTGTCTGTCTGTCTGTCTGTTTGTCCGGGCTAATCTCAGAATCTACTGGACCGATTTTGACGGGACTTTTTTTATTTGACTCAGTATCACCTGGAGAGTAAACTGGGATATAAATAATCACGCCGATGAACTTAGGGGGCAGGCAGGAAATTGAATCTCAGAATCTACTAAACCGATTTTAATGGGACTTTTTTTTATTTGACTCAACATTACTTGGAAGGTAAAGAAGAATAGAAATAATATTACATATGATAAATTCTGCCCCCAAAGGGATAAAATAGGGGTTGCGAATTTGTATGAAGCCCGGTCGCAAAAAACTAACATCCACGCGGACGAAGTCGCGGGCGGCCGCTAGTTAGATCATGTAGGGACTTAAAATTGGCCTCGTAATTACCAATTAATTCTTGGAAAGCATTTGTTTGTACACAGGCGGAAATTAAAGCAGACAAAACAACGCGATTTATGGCTACACCGGCATATAAATTAACCGCTACCCTTCCTGGCAACGTTTTTGACTTTGAAAAATCAACTGAGTAGATAAATTGTCGGTTAGGTTCGTGTGTCCTTTTGAAAGTTAAAGGGTTTTTGTAAAGTTCGTCTAAGCTTCATAATTGTACTGTGAATCGTATGTTTTTTGTTTTCATTTGCCTCAGAGTGGTTCTAGGGCCTCGCCATAGGGTTTACAATCTCAGTCTCGTTGAAAATTCCGTCACAAACGTTTTGATGTAGCGTTGGCTGAAAATGTCACAAAACATGACGCGATCGCTTTGCGTTCCTGATAATGTAAAATGTTTTAAATTATAGTGAGGTAAATAACTATTCCTATTATACAATCCGTCCGCTTAATTTTATTGTGCCCAATCGTTTTCTTCGCGTATTCTTAATGACATTTCTCTTGTTTCTAAATGGTTCAGTAAAGAGAGAATGAGTTGTAAATTAAAATACTTTCTTTGATAAAACACATTGTTTCCACAAAACGCGCATTTATATTAAATTGAAATTCTTTGATGATTCTAATGGGTGTGTAACCAGCGCTTACATTATTTTCGTTATTAAATTCGTGTTCGAAACGTTATGAGGCGCTGATTTTGCTCTTCAAATTGCAGCGTTACTTTAACGCTACACTGAAATAAGTTTTAAGTAAGAAATAGCCAACAATTTTGTTACCTGTTACATAAAAATCGTGACTACATAACTATAGTTCCTAATAGACAGACTTGGTTTTTTTTAAATACCTAGTTTAGTTATTAATAGCTCCATCAAAATCATTAGTTGTCAATAGATTCAATAAATTAATAGTAACCAAAGTGTTTTCTATGTATAATATGTAGGTATTTATTAACAAAAAAAGTATTAAAGTATGTTTATTCGTTGTCTAGTACCCATAACACAAGCCTCGTAGCTTAATTTGGGACTAGATAGTTGGTGTGATCGTTGTGAAATATAAATTTTAATTTTTTATTCTTGTTTGAGTAAAGTAGGTTCTTGATATTTTTGATATCTGTTTATCTGTGGCATCGTAGCTACCGAACGGATTTACATACATATTTCAAAGCGGGTTTTTTTAAATATTTAACTACGGTACAGGTGCTTGTGGCGCAGTGGTTGCAGCGCTTTGGTAGTGATACCAAAAGTTAAGCAACCTAAGGCGCGGTCATGTTTGGGATGGGTGACCATTCTGACCATTTTAAGTGACGTCTATTTACAAGCATCTCCGTGCTTCGGAAGGCACGTTAAGCGGTTGGTCCCGGTTAATATCGATAGATATTAGTCGTTAAGCCTTTTTTTTTTTTTTTTTTTTTTTTTTTTTTTCGCTGGAAAATGCTTTACGCATACCTACCGCCTTCGGGGGAGGGCCGTAGGTTATGTGGGACTCTCCCCGATTGGGGCATACCCACTAAAAACCAGCGGCGTTCTCGGGAGCCATGAGTTCGGGGCCACGGGTCAGCGCCATCAGCACACATCCGCGGCCCTTCACTGACTAGACCGACACACGGTCTCACCCGATCTGAAGAGGGCACAATACCCCTGCCTCCAGCGCCGAAGGAGGGTATCCTCCGGCTTGTTGTCCCGATGATGCGTAGAACGCATTACACACCATCGCGCCTCTTAGTGGGAAGCGGACGCCCCCGCGTCCGCGACCCGAGGCACAGGGAGGGGCATGTGCAGGAGGTGGCGGTTCCTCCTGCGCCCAGTGCGCCTACGGCGCATGAGGAGTGCGTCAGCCGCAGCCTCTCGCTCTCGCTCCGCGCTCTCCTTCTCGGCGAGCACCCGCTCACAAAATGCGGCCATGGCTCGCCAAGCCTCCCTGTCTCCGACCATACGCCGGACTATGGAGCCCAGGCTGAGGTCAGTCCCCACGTGTGCTCGGAGGGCACGGCGGTCGGCGACCCACGCCGGGCACACCTCAAGGGTGTGCTGTGCCGTATCCTCCGGAGCATCGCAGTGCCAGCATCGAGCGGAGGGTTCCCTGCCAATGCGGCAGAGGTATGACCCAAAACACCCGTGGCCTGTAAACACCTGCGACATCCGGTATGTCACTTGGCCGTGTGGACGCTCAACCCATTCTGTGAGAACGGGGAGCACGGCTTCAGTGACCCGGACGCCAAAGTGGCTACTGGCCAGTCTACGGCGCCACTGCTCGTGGGCTAGGTCCAAGAGCTGTCTCCTTTCCGTTTCCACCTCCGTCGGTGCAGGCCTATTGCCCTGAGATCTTTGGTCTCCCCGCCACTGGAATAACGCGGCGAGGACCAGGGAGTCGAGATCCCAGGGGAGGCTGCCGGCCAGGACCAGTGCAGCATCGGTGGAGGTGGTGCGGTAGGCTCGCGCTAAACGCAAGGCCAATACCCTTTGAGCCTTCCGCAAGACTGTCACATTCACGGACGAGAGGGCGTCATGCCAGACCGGGGCACCGTAAAGTGCCATTGAGCGGACCACCCCTAGGTAAAGTCGTCGAGGAGCCGTCGACGGACCACCCAGGTTTGGCAGTAACCGACTCAAAGCACCCGCGGTGGCATTGAGCTTGGTAGCGAGCTGACGGAAATGGGCCTGAAACCGCCACCTTCCGTCAAGCACAAGCCCAAGGTACCGGATGGTGGACGAAACGGGGATCAGAACCCCATCCACCATCAACCCAGAACCCGCAGGCGGCGCACGCCGATGCCCGTGAAAACACAGGGCCTCGGACTTCTCAAGCGCCACCCGTAGCCCCAAAAGGCCGATTCGGTGAACCATCATCGCGACCCCAGCAGTCGCACGACGTGCAGCCTCGGCAAATGTATCCCCGCGAGCTGTCAGCAGGGTATCGTCGGCGTAACAAGTTACGCCAACCCCCGCGACGAACTGGCCACGCAGGGCCCAATCGAACCCGATGTTCCACAGGAGTGGCCCTAGAACCGACCCCTGCGGAACGCCGCATCCGGCCAAATGCCGCAAACGACCATCCACCGAATCACACGCAACCTCTCGTCCCTCAAGGTACGATGCGATGGTGTCCTGCAGGTAAACAGGTACTCCATGGAACCGGAGGGCCTGCTTTATCGTGGTCCACGGCAGCGTGTTGAACGCGTTGGCAATGTCAATAGACACGGCCAACAGCACACCGCCGCTCTCCACCGCTTCGCAGGCGAGCGATTTTACCCGCAGGATAGCATCGATCGTAGAGCGCTCTCTCCTGAAGCCATACTGTACATCCGACAGATTCGGCCCATCCGTATCCAGGTGCCGAACGAGGCGGTTTGCAAGGACTCTTTCAAAGAGCTTGCCCACCTCATCCAGCAGCACGATCGGACGGTATGCCGAAGGGGAGTTGGTCGGACGTCCGTCTTTCTTCAGAAGCACGAGCCTCCCTTCCTTCCATAGCGCCGGGAAGCGCCCCTGTTGTAGGCATGCGGTAAGGAGCCTGCAAAGGCGGTCACCCAGTATATCCGATACGAGGACCCAGATTTTACCTGGGATCCCGTCAGGACCCGGGGCCACGTTCTTGGCCTTCAACCGCATAATTGCCGCGCCGAACTCGCCCTCAGAGACGGGCTCAGGGGGCTCTCTGGAGGCCACAGGGTGTGGCAGCATCGAAGGCGGGGTGTGTTCCACTTGCGCTGGGAACAAGGTGGACACGACTCTTCGAAGGAACTCGGGCTCTAGCCTCTCCGTGACCGGGGGTGCCCATGGGCGGAGTTTCCCCCGCACCATGCGGTACGGGCGTCCCCACGGATCGGCATCGAGCGTGGACAGGAGTTCCTCCCTCGCCTTGAGTTTAGCCTCCATGATGGCGATCTTGAGCGCCTGTTTGGCTTGCCTGTAGGCCTGGTAAAGCGGCTCGTCCAGCGTCGGATCACGACGTCTGCGTCTACGATGTCTGGCTGAGGCGCGACGCGCCGCGACACACGCGCGGCGCAACTCCGCAACCTCCTCCGTCCACCAATAGACGTTCCGCCGGGGAAGGGATGGTCCGGACCGAGGCATGGACGCGTCACACACGTCCGTGACGGCCTCCCGGAACCATTCCGCCTCCGCATCCACTTGGACGGGCTCAGGACCCTCAGGCAGCCAGGCCTTCACGATCGCAGCTTCCCGCGCTGTCTTCTTGTCCAGGCAGTTTAGCCTCCATCGGGGGTATGTCGGGTGGGGTGTGCCGATTGGAGGGGTCACGGAACCGGAGACGGAGACGTCGAACCGGATGTACCGGTGATCCGACAATTCTTCCGCCTCTGTGACCACTCTCCAGCCACTGATCCGGGCTGCGACTGCGGGGGTCGCGAACGTAATGTCCACGACGGACTCCCCCTGCGGCCGCACGCATGTGGCTTCGGTCCCCACGTTGACTATGACAAGTCCGTTGGACACCGCCCAGTCCAGCAGACTCTCCCCTCGTGGGTCAGTGAAACGTGACCCCCAGGCTATGTTTTTGGCGTTAAAGTCGCCGCCAACGATCACCGGCAGAGTGGACAGACGGAGAACCGACCCGAGATGGTCCAGATCGGCCTCGAACTCGCTCCTGGTTCGACTGGGAGGGCAATAGACCCCCACCCCCACCTGGGCCGACTGCGGACGTGGTGGATGGGCGGGTATTCTCTGTTGGAGAAAAGGAAGTGGAAGCGGTCGCTGGCTCTTGGCCCTGGCTGCAAGCTTTTTTCTTGGCGCGTTTGTTCTTTTTCTTCTTCTTCTTCTCCCCAGTGGAGACTGCCCCGGCAGTCGAGGTCGTGGCCACAGAGGCGGACACCTCAGACGGCGCGTTCCGGGGAGAAGCAGCACTCTTTTGCGACGGGGCTGCGGTCGGCGGCTGCTTCTTTGCTGCCTTGTTTGCGGGGGCAGAGGGGCGCTCAACCTGAGCCTCACGAGCGTCCGCGGCAAGTGGCGGGCGCAGGCGAGGCTCAGAGGGCAACCGCTCTGAGATGGATGCCAGTTTAGCGTCCATCATGTTCCCAATTTGGCGCATAAGGCGCTGTTCAAACTCCTCCTCTGAGGAGGTGGACCTCGCCGTAGGTCCGGTTGGGGCTGCTGGAACGACTTCCGCAAGTCGCTCAGCCCGGAGTTCCTGGATGGCGCGCTTTAGTTCCGCGACTTCCTGCTCTAGGCGCTCGTTGGCAGCTTGCAACCGCCGCGTCTCCTCACTTGTCGTCCTCGCACTGAGGATCTCACCAGCCCGCGTTATAGTGGAGGCAGCCTCCTTCAGGGCACGCTGAAAAGTGCCCTTTAGGTTGCCGGACCTCGCCACACAGAATAAAACTGTGTCCGTGGCAGCCCGGATCTGACTGCTCAGCTCCTCCGCGGTGGGATCTCTCACCGAGAACTCACTTCGATTTCGCCCGTGCGCGAGCCTATCAGCGAGGGTGGAAGCCTGCTCCTCAGCTTCCAAGGCGGCCGCACGGCGAGTCTCATCGCAGAGCTGCTCGCGTGCCCTGCCTACACCGGTGGGTGGGCGGCTTCGGCCTCTGCGTGCAGTGGTGCTAGCGTCTGCTGGAACTTTGGCAGGGAGGAGAGCTGAAGAAGCCTCATCCGCCTGCCGTTTACTGCCTGCCCTCCCTAGTCTACCTCCGGTGCGAGTTCCCGACGGTGATCGGGAGCTCGTGCCTGAAAACACAGACTCGCAGGAGTCCACAGTCTCCAGGCTGTTGCTACGTCCTGTTGCGCTCAATGTGCGTTGGTTAGTTCCGGGAGAGGGGGAGACAAAACGTGACATCCCATCTTTGTCACATCCAGTGAGAGTGCACTCGTCCTCTGACTCGGAGATATCCCCGGGCCTACAGAACTGGCTACCCGACGGTTCTTGGCACCTTTCTAAACGGACGACGGGTGTCTTGAATAAGACGGCACCGTCACCCTTTTCCACTTCGTCGTTTTTTGTATTTAAACAATCCATACTTGTTCCCACGAGTATGGGGGATATAAAAAAGTCCAACCAGGCGGTGCCCCCTGCACCTGGGTAACCCTAATACTGCACGAGGGCGGGCGGTCTCGTGCAGGTGTCACGCTAGCGGGTAGGCATTAACCCATCCTACCACCTCGAGACCGAGGCGGCTGACTGTCACGCGACTAACGGCCAACCTTTTGGGGTTTTTTATTGAGGTTGTCTCCTCTCGGCCCAGGCGACCAAGCCAAGGCCCCTACTTCCCGAGGGCTGCGAGACATGTCCACAACACCCTTCGGAAGCAGGTTGCTAGACGGTTGACCTAAGTCGCCCACCTAGTCGTGCAATCACGAGTGATGGGCCCGTCCAGCCGCAGGTCTTGAAGACCCGCCATCCCACGAGCCGAAGCTCCGCTAGTCCAGAGGACTCCCACAAGCAGTGTACAACTGCAAAGCGCCAAAAAACGCCAACACCTCGGTTGTCGCTTAGAAGCGACCGCAAGCCTTGCAGGCTGCCGTACCACGCCATCAGATGGCCACTGGGCCCCGTAAGACCCGAGGCGACTCTCGGCCCCTCTTCAGAAAGAGGAGGAAGAGTTCACCTCCTCGACGGTTTTGGTGTTAAAGACTTCTCCTTGTCTTGGCCCCAACTTCAGTAGCTGGGACCCCCGGCCCCCCTCCGTGGGGGGGTTACGGGTTGCCCGAACAGGCCCGCCGAGTTGACGGACCTGCCGCGCGTTTGGTTAGCTGACTAGGCTTAGTCGTTAAGCCTAGTCAGAGGCCCTCAGGCGGCTTGATAACATCTGACAGAAAGGTTGGTCACTTACCTTACACACAACCCCTCCACCAATCCGCACTGAGCCCGCGTGATGGAGTATGGCTCGGACCACTTCATAGTTGAGGTGAGGCCTGTGCCCAGCAGTGGGACTTATATAGGCTTATGAGATGAGATTTAACTAGGGTGGTTCTTAGCTATGGCTGATCAAAATTAATCTAGCCGTTGAAGTTCACCATCTGTTTTTCTGGCTCATGTTTTTAAAAATTTTATAGACGTGAATACTAGTAAAGATCTGTAATCCATTCCTTTAAAGCTGAAAAAGAGAATTATTTATTAGGATACCACGTGTAGTGGCGAAACGCGTCGAGTGTTTTCTTGATGTCAGTGTTATGTTTCCAGGTGCAATGTATATGTCATGTTGTGAGTTGTATAATAAGTCCTGCAACTTCCAGCTCTAGTTTTTCAAGTGGTTACGTTTGGATGTATTTGAGTTGCTGCGCTGGCGTCGTTTAATAGAAATTTAAAGCAAAATAATTCTCTTTTTCTGCTTAGGTCATGGATTTCAGCGTCGGATTCCATCAACTATCCAATCATTTATCAAGACGCAATCCAGCTCTTTTTACATGAGCTTACCATTATGTAACAGAGCGAATAACAGATGCCTACTTATTTATGTATATGTACCTATTTACTATGATCATCTCATCTACGCCGTCAACTAGGCAGAAAGCTATCTCAGGATCTTTCAATTAAGACTGAACACCTCACAGCGAGGGAAAACGGAATTAATCTAAGCTAAGACATCATTACATTTTATGTAACGACGCTCATTCTTACATTTTAGCGTTCATTTCAAAATAATCTTCGTTTTATAGGTACAGATGTTATTATGTCTCTAAGAAAAAGAAACTCCATTCTGGGATAATATATGTAGCTATAATCTATTTTTGTATTTAAGTTACGGACCAATCAAACCAATTTAAAAAAGGTTAATTTTTTACAGCTAACACGGATTTTTTTTATTTTTTTTTAAATAGGTTTAGTTTTCTGTGACTAACATCCCACTAATAACATACATGTAAAAAAGGAGGGCCCAGTTCAATTCAAAAACTACGTGACCACGGCTGTGTGCAACCCAGCCGAAACGTCAAGCAGTGAGTAATAAATACTCTTTTAAATATATCGCGTTTAACAAGTAATTCTAAAGTCAAAGTTAAAGTTATATTCGGATCAATATATTTTAACCACTTAAATCTAGTGATATTTCAAAGTAAACATCTGACCCTTTAAGCCCTAAAACCGCTAAGGACTCGGAAGAGGGATATCAATTAACCTTTGAACGGGTAGAACGACCTAAACAAACCGCGCATCTATTGGAAAATCCGTAATTAAAGTGAAACTTATGCGAAATCACAAACTCACTACCCACGCAGGGGTTTAAGAAACATTCTAAAGCCGGATCCACACGCTGGGTGAATCGTTAGCTTAAAAACGCTATTGGCCTTTATAAAATGAATTAATCAACGTTGAATTCTACTCTTTTTTTGATCTACTGATTGGGCAATAGGTTTTTCGATCAACTATTCGCCCAACGTGTGGATTCGGGTAACACGTAGTCAGTACTAATAAATATAGTATGAGGGTCGATAAGATCAAGGAATATATTTACTCAGGGGAGAAGAATGACAAGTCCATAGAGCAAAGACGAAGACATTTTTTTATAACGCCATCTAGTGGCCTAAAATCAGAAGAACAGAATAAAACGCGGCGCGGGAACTTTTAAATAGGTACTAAATAAATACATTTTGAAAAATTGGAAGCTGCAGTTCTTTCTGGTTGCACAACGGTTAAAAATGCAAATCTCAAACCACACAATTAATGAGCATTCTCAACCATTGTACAAACAGAATTAAAACTGCAGCTTTCCTCTACAAAAAAATCAAAAGAAGAAATAAAATGAAAATTGGGTAATGTTGTGTTTTATTTCTTTTTAACAATTCAATTTATAATTTTAAAGACACTTTGTAAGCCTCCTCCAATAACGATTTTGTTACATACACTTTCATTAATTAAATGACACCTTTTATCTTGAAACATTTCCGCAAACTTTCCTTGTTTTTGTAATCGACCGAGACTCAATTGATAATCTATTAATTATCCAAGGCCGTTGTTGGGCTGGAGCGAAGCAAGGCAAGCGTTTACTCGTAGGAATAAAAGAGATAAGAGTCACTTTCTCACAAGACACACTTTCTCAAAAAGAGTCACTTTTTCAAAAAGAGTCAATGTCTCAAACACTTGTCACAGTAAGACGGAAGAACAGAAGCTCAACTATTGATGTTTAATGCAAACAGAACTTAAAAATTCACAAGAAACTGAAAATCTGAGCATGGGAGAAAACAAACACCGCCATCTTGTAATGTAAAAAAATTAAGTGGTGTTGCCATTATAATTTTGTAAAAAATGTTTTATTTTTTCAATCGGGTAACCCACAGAATATCCCGCCTACATTGCCCTTATTTCGACGATTAGAGTCGACTGGACCTGGATAAGATACGGTAGAAAATGTCACAAGTTACACATTGCCTTCATCAGACGGTAATTTTATTATTATTAAGGTAACAGAAGCAGTAACTCTCCCACTAACTACAACGCAGAAGCAATAGTTGTATGGTCTATGTTCGCAAGCTTTACATTTTACCGAATGAATGAACGAATGAAACAAATCTAAACGTCCATAAATCTAAGATATTCTGTGAGTAGCTAAGATAGTAAGTATCTATCCTTTCTTCAAATCGAATAATAAATGATCCACAATTATTTCTCACCAAAGGTTTATCGAAAGCACTTAACTATTCAGATTGCAATATTGAATTCATAGATTCGGTTAATGCTCACTCAGATTCCTGATTCGAGTGATGCTTTCAGCTTTAATATTTCATTTGAGCATCAACTGTCGAAACGCATTATTGTGTTCCAAATCGCATTAATTCAATCGTTTCATTGTTTAACCCTCTAAAAGCTTCAAGTTATTTGATAAAGGTTAGAAGTGTCATAGACCGTTCAAAATTAGAAGTATGTTTTTATCAAACAACACTGTCATAGAAACAAAAGGAAACTAAGTGCAATTTTGTTAAAAATTACAAACCTTAAAATCAAGAAGTTTGTTTTTCGGCACATGTAGAGTTTGTGATCGGCTCATGAGTTTTGAAATATTGATTTTTGTTTTCTTATCGTCGTGCGGTAGCGGTGTGGTTGCTTATCGATGATTGTGTTTTTCACGTGTCAATTACGAAAATTTGGAAATATAAATAAGAAGTAGTATAAATCCGTGGATGCCTGCAGAGGAAACGAGAGAGGCACGCCCGACGACAGCAAACATACATATATTTAATAATAAAATACAACAAAAACAGAAAGAAAACATGACAAAAACTGAAACATAACACTAGAGTAAGGGAAAAAGATTCGTGCGAGTGTAAGTGTGTGTATGTGTGTTTGTGTATGTGGGTGTGTGTGTGCGTGTGTGAATGTCGTGAAGTTGAGTTGAATGTTGAGTATGAGTGGATTATTTTACCTAGCGCTGCGAGCAAACGTCTTGGGATCAGATTAATAAAATCTACCAGGTGTGTAAAGGTAAGCAACAAGGGATCGATGTTGACTACCATAAAATGAGAATGTATCGCCGATTACAATGTCAATATGTTTCGTTATATTTCGGGCAGCCCGAAAATTGCTTCCGATCGCCCCAGGCTGTTATTTCAATTTCTGTAATAAGTAGGAACAGACCCGCGTTCTTTAAATGAGAATACATTTAGAAGTTAAATAGGAAGGAACGTAAAACACGAAGTATGAGTTGAATATCGACGGTTTTGTTACGAGTAATAGTCACAAATCATTAAAAAAAATTTGACAGTGTCAGTGTATTTTTTTAACTAAAAATGACATAAACCTGCTTTCTACACAGCTAAACTGCTTTGGTGCAATCTGCACTTAATGTTAACCTAACATGACACATTATGATAACATTAAGCATTACGAGTTTGTCTGTGAATTATCAAAACAATTATCATTCAGCTGTTTGAGTAGTAGTAGAAACATTTCTCCTAAAAGAAAAGGCAACGGTCTGAGCCATACATCCTAATCTTCATAAAACTCTTCTAATAAGCAAATTCTTAAAACTACTTTCTTACATCTACTAACTCGACTGCCTCGACTGACTGACTTGGTGTAGTGGCAAAGTTTCTGCATCCGAGAGGTCCTGGGTTCGAATCCCAGGTCGAGCCAAAATTGTTTCTGAGATTTCCTGTCATGAATTTCTCAAAAACAGCTAGGAGTCGGGAAGTTGGCGGTGTTACACCCCCGTGCCTCGGAAAGCACGTAAAGCCGTTGGTCCTGCGCCTGATCTCCCTCCGGTCATGTCGGGTTGCAGTCTCACCGAACTTTGAGAGTGATGGAACAGTGAGTGCACCTGTGTATTGAGCTTACACTTGTGCACTATGATATCTCTTGCGTAGTTGGCTGCTCTCTGTTGAGATCGAGGTCTAAATCGGCCAGGAGGACTATTTATATAACTACTAAGAGTACTCACAAACTAACATAACCTAACTCATTGAAATGCGAGGATGGTACACATTTCAATGCTCAAGAAATTGAGTTTTACGCGGGAATATCGATCGGATCAGTAACGGGGCACCTTAATTACTCTATTTCTTACATTTACTTCATTGTTTCTCTTCAGTAACTCACAATAATACGCCACAAAAAAAAACAATTTAGTAAATAAAAAAACAGAGCCCATCTTACTCCTTTTTCCGCTTAAAAACTCTCAGCTGTTTTATTTGTATCATAAGTAAAAAGTAACAGTTGATGAACTTTTAAATATAATGAAAATAAATAAAACCAAATAAAAAAGTCTTAATGCGCTCTCTGCACCGGCTCTTCTCATTATCTCTCTATTCTAATATTTTGACAAGATAAGCGTGACCCATAGTCTCCCATCAGTGGAGTCTGCGAAGAAATAACACTGCCTAAAATATTCAAGAGGAAGTTGTTATTCATGGAGCCGTAAATTGCGAGTTATTTACTTGAATATGACGTTGTTTAAGCGGTAAAACCTAGCGCCAACAGACTTTGTAGGTACTTTCTAACCGAAGCGATATTTTGTTTGTTTTTTGTTAAAAAAACTACATAGGTATATGCTAAGCATTAGTATTTATTCTTTTCAAGTTAAATGAAATATGAAAAAGCAACTTTAAAATTCAGTTTAGTGAAATTTTTCGAGTCGAATTTTTTATAAATTTCAAAATATTCATTTTATGATCAGATTATCTCATACGGTTAAGTAACTTAATAAAGATTATAATCTAATCTGATATTTGCTACGATTGGTACGATTTGAGCGAGAAGTGAAACATTATTTGGTATGACAAATCATTATTTACATACATATTTATTGTGTCCCGGAGCTAAAATGGGCAATATGTAACGATATACCAATTGGGCTGCATATATCATGAATTAGTTTTCTACTCCTTTCTTTTTGCTTTTTTTACTATGTATGAAGTGTATCATACAGATAGAGAGATACTCCGTACAAGTATCTAAGCAAAAACACGAATTCCATTCCGAATACCATTCCGGCAAACCATTAACCTACTCAATACCATGTGAATAAAAGGCCTCATAAATCACGGTAAGCAGACTTCAATGCCCGATTGAATTAATATTTCACCTGCAAAAATGAAGCGATCACCCTGTATCTAATGGGAACGATCCCATAAAAATCCGTAGCGAAACCAATTTCACCCTTTCCCATGAAAAATGGCCTCAAAACGGTGTGCAAATATTTTCGCCCTGCGGCATAGGATAATGATGTGCTTAGTCTCCGATTTTTGGTATTATTTTAGGAGATAAATTTTAATTGTGTAAGGATTATTTTTAACACTTAAGAAGATACTGAATTTCGATTATATAAAAAAATAATACTGGAATAAATCCCAGATGTTGCCGGAACTCAAACAATGTAAGTAGGTACGTATTTTTACTATTATTGATATTTTTACTCACAAAAATTAAGAAATTCTGGATCTTTTAGGATCACATAACATTTTTTTTCGTGAAGGTTTAGAAGGCCAGTGCCTAAATGTTTGAGGATGAGGCAGCAGTGCTCCTTCGAGTTACTTAGTGAGTGAGAGTGACTTAGTGAGTTATTGAAATAAATGATTTATTATAAACATTACAAAAAAATGCACTCGCACGAAATAGATTCACAAAAAAACATTTGGTCACATCTCTAACCCAAAGGTGCCAAACTGAATTCTAATCCAATTTGCCCAGGAGGAAACCATTACAAGGATCTATTGGGTATCCATGTCGCAGCCAAATGGTTAAAACAGCCGTTCAAGTATGCAGCTAATTCTTTTACTGAACAACGACATTAAATCACACGCCATTAACGCCATTAATTTAATGGTAGCTTTTTAATATATTTTAGGCGCTCAAAACGTTTAAGCGTTTTAAACGTTTAACGTACAGCTGATTCAAAAGACGCCGCCTTATTAAATTAGTTCAGCGTTCACCACCGCGGCGCTAGGTGCGGTTTGTTTTCAATATGGCGTCAATTAGCAGCTGTTTTTGTTTGCTTCAAGATATTTTAAGAATGAAAGTAGTAAATATAATTTACTAGCGGTATCAAAGAGATATAAATTATGGGAGGGAATCAACATTTAAGCAAATATTTGAGAATAAATAATGGAATTATAATATGCATCACCAAGGTATTTATTGCAATTCTATATTTTGACGACCGCTTTGGTGTAATGGTCAAGAAGTTGACTATTAACCAAGAGGTGGCGGGTTTGATCCCTGCACTGTACAAACATTTGTGTGCATGAACATGTCTGTTAGTACTGGTCTGGGTGATACATGTATTTATTTAAATGTATTTGTAATACCACTGTTGATTCTGATATTTGTAACACAAGTGCTTTAGCTACTTACCATGAAGTCAGATCAATGTATGTTATGTTGTTGTATATTTATTTATTTACAGCTTCAAAGTCAGTTGGAAGCTTATTTTTTTTGTTATCATTACGCTTTATTGCAAATCTATAAAACCATATTCAAAGTCAGTTAGAAGTTTATTTTTCTTGTTATCATTACGCTTGTGTAATTAATATCTCAAAATTCGTCTCATGAAGTCTTATTCTTTAAAATTTTCCATTTAACCAGGTGGGTTAGCGTCGTCAAGCTGTAGAGTTGCACATCGCAGTCAAAAAGTCGGCTAAATGATGTATACCCGTGTGATTGAATGTCGATGTTCAGTCCAAGAGCTAGATGTTTCATTGAACGGCAAATTTAACCAGTTGACTGCGACATCCACACTTTGAACAGAATAATTTGTTTGCGACAACCCATTACGTTCCCGCTTAAAATTGAATATCGAACGCTTTTTGAATTGATAGCGGTTACAAGTTGGTAGCGGGCTACAATAGGCAGCCGAAGACGACATATCCTGGCGACTCTTGTGCTTTCTATGTGTTTGAATGAATGCATCGCTAATATATTTGTTTCTCCGGTTTACGCGAACAGTAGACATTGAAATGATACACGATTTTTACGGATAATTTCGCGATTTATTAACATTTTATTTTAACCTGACGTTTCGACCCTTTTCAGCGTCCGTGGTGCGAAACGTCTGGTTAAAATAAAATTTCGCGGCACTAACTTTGTGGCGGTACGGAGGCTATTTCATAGAATGACCAGTATAGAAACCAAAAGTGTCGCGGCGATATTTCGTCTACTGTTTTTTTTATGTAGCCGGTAACCAACCTGTAAATTCAGTGTTTGTTGTGGGTTTTAAAAAAAAAAGCTAGAAAATGTATTAAGTTATTAGTTACTTTTGCGTCATTCATTATATTGATTATGGTTTTTGGAAAAGTTTGCGTGTGCAAAACTGATTATGATAAAAGCTGATCAGATTTAAAAATGTTATGAGACTTATTAAGGCCCTAAGATGTACAGCAGCCCTTCACAAGGTGTTAGGGTCCAAGTTGATAAGCAGAACAACTAAAATTCGGATTTATAAAACAGTCGTTAGGCCGATTTTAATGTACGGGTGCGAAACTTGGACTTTAACTTTAAAGGAGGAGAACAAACTCTTAGTGGCAGAAAGAAAGATTTTGCGGAAAATTCTGGGACCAACAAGAGGAGAAGATGGGGTATGGAGGCGTAGGTACAACCGAGAGATAGAAGATCTAGTGTCTGAGCCGAACATCATCGGAGAAATAAAATCTTCCCGACTTCGCTCGCTGGGACATGTGGAGAGGATGGGAGAGGATCGAGCCACAAAAAGAGCCTATCTTGGACAACCTTCCGGGCGCCGGCCGGTGGGGCGTCCAAGATATCGCTGGAAGGATGAGGTCTCCAAAGACCTGAAAGAGCTAAAAGTGCCCGACTGGTCAGATTTGGCACAGAATAGGGAAGAATGGCGCACTTTAATGTCGGAGGCCAAGATCCACTTCGGGTCGCTGAGCCAGCGAAGTAAAGTAAAGTATGAGACTTATTGATTCACATTTTTTGTGTTCACTCTGAATATTTCAATACATACAGTTCAAGTTATTGGTATTACCTACGATAATTTTTCGAGAGATTTCTCGAGTGGATTCAAGTGGAATTAAATAAAATGATTTCGCGGATTGATCGCTACAAGTAGCCAATTAGACGGAAAATGAGTTTTCGAGTTTCTTTTTGTTGTTTTTAAGAGTAAGGTTGAGTTATTCACTAGCAATATTATTTAGCTAGTAAATGCCCGCGACTTGGTTCGCCTACATTTGGGGATAACATTCAAAGTTTCATCCTCAATACAACTTTATTACACTATCTTCTGGAACTTTGTCATTCTTACTTCAACAGAAAGTTCTTAAGGCGTTATGTTCGTACCTCATGCTGTTAGGCTGGCTGCGAGCTTTTCACATTCAGTACTTTATATCTTAATTTTTGTTGTATGAAGAGACATAGCTCGTTACGTTGAACACCTTTTCCTCATGCGCTACATTCATACTTCTCACGGTTTAGCTTGACTGCTGCATGTCGAGCTAAACCGCTTTTGTTTTTTGAAGAAAAAGTGCTTGTCATGTTAATATTTTTGTCATCCCACCATCTCGGAAAGAGTCATTTTGCTCTTCAATATTTGAGTGGAAAAGCCGTTTTTATTCACTAGAGGTTAAAGTTAATTTGAAAATCATTAAACCTATTTATTGCTACCTCTATGGTGCCAAATATATCATACATTTTTTTTTATTTGTTAAAAACTCAAACTTGGAACCTTCTTGGTGCTCTTTTTTTAATTTGCTTTGTTGGCGGTTCTTTACGCGGCATTTTTTCACGTCATTGTTAAACCTTATATTAAAAACAAGAAACTTGAAAACAAGGGACAAAACTAAAATGAGTGATTCTAGCGACGAGGATGTTTGTTTGACGCCAACAGAATTGAATGAAACTGTTAATAATGCGCAAATGATCTTTCTCCCTCAACAATCACGCGAGAAGTATTTAAAACAGTACGTTATGTTCAACACGTGGCGACTAGCAAAAGGAGCCAAAACTTTCTCAGAAAACTTTTTGCTGGCATATTTTATAGAATTATCCGAGAACAAGAAAGCAAGCACTCGAAAAATAGTACACAAGTGACTAACACCAATATTACAGTTCCCAACAAAAATATTACACTCAATTTAAATAACTGTAGCAACTTTACTTTCAATTTTTATTAATTATACCTAAATATTATTTTGTTATAATTTAAAGATTATTCTGTAATACTTACTTGTCATAATGCAGTAGTTAATACCTAAACTGAAATAAAAGTAGCTATCTTGTGATTGTCAACGGTTTTATTTGCATTTGGTCATTTCCTCGCTGAGGTGGAATGAATTTTAGAATCCTTCGCTTGCTCGGTCATCAAAATTGAACACGCGGTTAAAAAGCAACTTTGCACTCTTGTATAACAAATAACTATTTTCCGATGGCGTCATATTCATAACTCTTACAATTAAGCTAGGCTACTGGATTTCAACATCAGATATTCAGATCTGCAAAATAAATTATACCGGCCAGGATTTTTTTTTGACAGATAAGTAAAGTTTTCATTTAAATTCATTCAGCCGTTTTCAGGTGATGCGCGTACAAATAAACAGACAAACAGAGACACAGAGAAACAGACAAAAAAAAGTAGCGGAATGTGTTCTGTAGTCGATTCTAAGTATCCCTAGCCAATTGTTTTGAAATATTATCCAAGTACATACTTTTTCCTCTTCAGCTGAATAATATGTATAGATGCCATAATTTACGGTTGAACAACTTGTTTTTAACTGTAACTTAGAACTTGTTATTTCCTTCAGTTTCAGGCAAAGGGACAGGTTACAATCTCTTTATTCGATTGTTTTTAAAGATCATATTTTATTGTTAGATTGCACACTGGATGCGCATAAAATCAAACTAGGATAAAACTTAAAATTCTAAATAAATTAAGAATTGTCTTAGAAGTTAACTTCTTATAAAATGTATTATTTCTTATCAATAAATTGGTATTGGTCGTTTTTCTTCTTCTATCAATTTGACCCTAGATTGAAATGGATTCCAGAAATCAGATTTTTTTCTAGTTTCACATGTATGGAGAATAAAAGGCCGACCACGGAGGGTATAGGGTAGAGATGTGAGTATGAAAGGAGAGGATGGTTCAGTGACCAAAGATAGGATGGTGAAGAAGAAAAAAACTTAGGGCAAGCGAATGATGACATTTTAGTTTTACTTTTCCCGGTGTATTTAGTTGTTTGTAATCAAATTTTGTAACCTAAATTTCGCCCACTTCCCAGTGTCCGAATAAGCTGAAATTGTGTACACATCTTTAATTTAGATAAAGGGGAAAATTTGATAATAAAACCTTATTTTATTTTCTTTCTTTCTAATTATATATAACTCGCATGCTCATCAAAATTCGTCCAATCAGAATGACATCTGCGTCCAATAAGCCAAAACTTATTTTAATAATGTTGAAACGGAATATCTCTTGAGAATTCCTTCTGAAAACGCCACGACTCTACATTAATTTCCTTTAATCCTGATATTAAGTACATAAGTACCCTAAAGCTTGGAAAATAATCTGGAGACCTGTCAGCTTAAAGCCGAGCTGATTGGGAGAATTTAGAAATGAATGCATTCAGAAGTTATGAAAACGTCAAATAATCATTTTTTGTTTAGACAAATCCCGACACAGAAATTGTAGGTTATTTTAGTTTAATTATGTCGGTTTTTCTTTTGATTTGATGTATCATAAAACGCATTGGAATTATCTACGAAAATTTTTAGTAATTTGACGACCGCTTGGTGCAGCAGTCCACTGGTCGGACTTTTAAAACAAATGGTCGCGGGTTCGATCCCCGCACAGTACAAGCATAAGTGTGCATGAACATGTGTGTTTGTACTGGTCTGGGTGTTTTCTATGTATAATATGTATTTATTTACAAAAAAAAGTATTTAAGTATGTTTACCCGTTGTCTAGTACCCATAACACAAGCCTCGTAGCTTAATTTGGGACTAGAGAATTGGTGTGATTGTTGTGAAATATTTATTTATTTAATAATATTAAAACCTGTTTTTCAACTTTACCTGAATGTAAAGTTTAAAAATTGACTATGACAGATCAAATGATCGGCTACATTCAACTAGTTTTTTTATAGCCCCACATAAATCTTAAAAATCATTTTTGTACTTAAAATAGGATTTGTTGAACAATTCCAAACAGCGTAATCTAATTAGCCTAGCCACGAAAACGCTACCACCTACATGCTATAAAGATGCGTTTACACGGGCACGGGAATCTAAATCGCTCAATCCCAGCCAATTATGACGGTACTGACGTCACATAAAGTGATGACATAATGTAGCAACAAAACAATTTAAAAAAACTAAAAGAGTTGGATATCCGGCTGCTTTTTTAGAAATGTAATATGAATGGCGCTGTGAAAAAAATATTCCTCAAACTGTTGCCCAAATTAATTGCTTGGTCCATTGCTCTAAGTGGAACGCATTGTAATGTGTTCTCTCGATTTTTACAACTAATACATTTTTTACACCTCATGCTCGACAAAGTAGTTATAATAATATGTTACGAAATGTCAAAGTAAGGCGTCTTTATACTCTAGGGAGATAATATCGAATGGAAATTCCCTAGGCATTAAAATGATTTGAATTTGGAACGTTGAAATTTGTATGAAAGTTCTTAGTATACAGCCATTGCTAACAGTTTTATCTCAAACCGAACTTTTTTTTAAACTGGCCACGAGATACAGAACTTTAAAAAGGCGCCATTCAACGGGAAAAATAAATCAACATTTTGAAACCTGCAAATATTTTACATTAACTATTACATAAAAGTCATAATGATTATGATTTGACAGCGAAGTTTATTAAATTTAAACGCTTCAGGAATTATGACTAATATATAACAAAAGATTAATTTATAAAAGATTACGACGATTTTGAACAATGGAAAACAACAAAAAAATGATTGCCTGTAAAGTCGGTTTTACGGGCGAATATTTTACGTGACACCGATCATGTTTGAGTGGGAGAGAGACGCAAGGCATTCGCCGGTCCGGCGGGCCTCTCTCTCGTTCGGTGACTCATCGTAACAGACGTGAGCGGGCGTTACACTTTTTCATGAGTGACTCCGAGCCACAACCTAATTTAAGACGTTGTCACGTCAAAAGGGGTCTTCGCTTTTTTGTTGTTTTCCATTGTTCAAATATTCCCTTTACTTTTCACACCGTATGTGAAAAGTAGGGTATTCTTTTATTATATTCTGCAGTAAAGGACTGTCGTAATCTTGGGCTGATTGAACTCTCGCTTAAATTTACTTAGGACTCTATATGCCTCCTAAACGAAACCACGGATGCGTCACAAAACGGGGGCGTGACCCCCGATCCCCAAAAACATGCCTGTGTAAAATCACCTTAACATTCGACTTAGTATGCTTACGGGCTATTTATTTTGACGGGCTAATTAAGTGACGGATGTAAGGGTTGCTTAATTAGTTTACAAGCGTCGGACTTTCGTGGTATTGCTCTAACTAATAAGTGGGGTTATAAGGGTGGGAGTGTAAACTTCCATAATAGTAGTTTATGCAACTGATACATAATGAGGGGCCTTAAAACACGAGTGTGGTTTTATGAAACGAGCGTCAGCGAGTTTCATAATAGCATCACACGAGTTTTTTAAGGCCTAATTATGTACAGTTGCATACACTACTTTATCTACACACATATCATAAGTACTCTAAGATGGGTTCAGAGGTCGTAGGGAAATGACCTGCATTGCTACTAGTGATTGCTACAATCCTCCGTCACGACGATTTTTTTTTATATCATAGACAAACGAATGAAGTCCCTATCCTCATGTCACTCGTGATCATATGTCGCGCGATTTGGATTAAAAAACATACTGAATTTGACGTTTCATATCGATAACTGCTTTAATATCAATGGATACTAGAATAGCGACCTACTTCAGTTTTGACAGCTGTTCCAAATTTAAAGTCATAGCGATACAGAAATTGATACTGTTATAACATTACAGTACAGATTTTACCTACTGCCACAGATAAAAAAGTTCTCATAGTAAAATTGGTTGTAGTAATGCTGGTCATTTCCTACGGTTTCTGAACGCATTTTAGAGCACTAATGATATGTCCGTAGATAAATAGTCTTAACTGGTTCTCCTCATACGAAGGTTCCATGGCAAGAACACTAACATATTCATGACACGGATTCTTAAGATCCGGCCAAGTGCGAGTAGTCTTGTGGACGATAAAACTGTCGTTTTTTTTTTTTAAATTAACAGCAAAACCAATCAAGTTTTTTTTATGAACGACAAATAATGATTTAGTATGTTCTTAGTATTAGTAAAGCGGGAAGAGAAGTTCATCATTCAACTGGCTTAGAACATAAGAATGTGCAATGTTTTTTGACAGATTTATGATGCCATGATTTGAAAGTTGTGAACTCCTTGCTTGCAAAAATGTATACACACGTAATGCTCAATGCCTACTGATTTGTGGTATATCCAACTTAATGTTTAAAGTAGGAATTTACTGAAACTATCTATACTATGTCTATGCAATTTTTCATTAAGGCCGAGCATCAACGCCGGACTGCTAGAGGAGAGTTCTTTGACCAGCGCCATCGGTGCATCACAAAGGAATCTAAAGGAGCCATTCAATTGTATGGCATGAGTCCTGGTTGGAAACTTATGAGAGTATTCATTATAGTCATGTGGAATAGCTTTAGAAAATACACAAAAAAAGATACTTAGATACATAACATTTACAAAGCCCTATTTCCACTGAAACGTTCGTGCACTGTACTGTAATGATAGTCGAAGAACATAGACAAATAAATAGTAGTAAATAACATCATAAAATATATATGCAAAACTATCAACCTATACACTATACTATAAAACACGGTAGATTCAAAAGACAGCCTGTATTTTCAGAAAGTGGTCAGGGTGACTCCAAATAATATGGGTTTTCACTTTAAAGTCATTTGTTATGCGCACAAGCGCATCAGAAAGAGGTTACAGAGCGACTAAACTAGACACGAAGCTCACACTAAAAATGTGTGCGTTGCAAATTTGCCATTGCGCACCCTACATAGATGTCAGCTATTTACCGTGTATTTACGTACAATGTACAGAACGAAAGTACAAAAGGGAAATTCAGTTTTTACCTCCATTCTGTACATTTAAAAAGTTTTTGCTCAATAGATTACATAACATGTATGTAATTACGAAATTCCTACAACAAAACGGCCTCCAATATTTGATTTATCCTTAAAAATCCAAGTTTTTGACAAAAAACTAATAAGCTGTCAAAATTATATACTAACTACTGAAAATATGTCTTTCTTTTTCAACCATATTTTGTGAATAATGAAGACCTGGTTTTACTTTGCTTAGACAAAAACCGAACTTTCACAAATAAATTAACTTAGCGAACGAATTTTTAATAATACTTTACTTATAAAAACCATTAAAAATCTTAACCTGTTTGACATAATGTTTAAAGTCTACAACAAATGATTTACCTAGACACAGCAGTAAGGCCTAGTTAATCTATCAAAACCTACTTAGGCAGATAGCAAATAATCCAGAGTGATTCTCTATTAGTAGATTGCTGTCTATTGATGATCCTACTATGAAATTTGATGTCCGTAGTCCAATTTCAGCTATCCCTGTCACTCATAACAACTGTCTTTGCGAGCGAATGACATGGCTAGACTAGACGTGGAAATAATCGATACGATGTCTGATCCCTGACTTTGTTTGTTCTTCTCGATTGGCATGTACGAAGCCTCTTTCGTAAGCATTTCACCTCTATTACCGCGGAAATAGAGTACTTATATACTAGTATCTTGAAGGCTGTCTGTACGGAAGTGTTTGATTTACCTGTGAAAAAGTTTGAATGCCCTGTTTGTACAAAGTTTCACGACTAGGAACTCTCCTAGTCAGGTATGCGATAAAAAGGGAGATAAACAGGCAATAACAGGTTTTGCTGAGTTAGCAGCATCAATAAAAATGTTTTTTTTTTTTAATAAAAACAGGTCTATCATAGACCTATACTCAGAAAAACATGAAACAATGGAAGTAACAACTTTTTAAGTAAAAGTAAACCAGCTGCCATTTCGCTAACAGAAGACATTTTCGAATTTTCATAACATTTTTTCATAGTATTTAGATTTTCACGGCACATCAAGCTGCTCATTTTCATTGCAAAATCACCCATATTACGTAAGCATATGATGCCGCAGTGATTGGCCGTGCGTACGTGAAATATAATGGAACTAAAAAAAAAACAAGGTTGTTAAGTACCTAATTTAAAAGTTTCGAAAATATTAAAGCCAAAAGCACCGGCTTTTTTCAACTTGCACAATATCAAGCTATTACTGTTTCGTGTTATATGTTCTGGTACAATTAGTCCAGCTTAGTGCTCCTACAGCAGGCGTTTTGGAACACAGCTGGGACATTGGAGCTTGGCCAAAGGCCCAGAGCTAAATCCGGCGATAGTTGTGACTAATCTTAATCCTTTGTAACGACATGACACTATGTGTTATGAATGTGATAAAGAAGATAATGATTTCATTCTTTGTATCTTACATAGATAAATACGATTTGTTGTTTTCTTATTTATTTATTCACTGAAAATATCGGTTATGTATGATATCACTCCATAGAATAAAGCAAAGTCGCTTTTCGCGTCTATGCTTGGATCCTTAAAACTACTCAACGGATTTTGATGCAGTTTTTTAAATAGATAGAGTAATTCAAGAGGAAGGTTTATAATACAGCGGGCAGGACAACGTCTGCCGGGTGTTCGCTAGTACTATACCTATAAGCAAGATTTTAAATCCCGCCTGTGGCAATCCATGTTTCTTTAAGTGTGTTGTATAGAATTTAAAATTAATAAATAATTTATTTTCATCTTGTAAATAAGTTATGATAACCATAATTTAATGTACAAAAGATACTAAGAGACGAGTAGAGTTAGACTTTTTTATTTTTAGCAATTAAATAGTGCAATAGAACCTTAACGAGTTGAAATATTAACCTACTCATAAAATATTTACCCAGAGATTAACTAACGAATTACGAAATCATAAACCCGTTCAATTTAAAGTTTCATTGTATAAAATATACTGGTAATTTAGTTAGGAAATTCCTAGCGTTTCCAGTTTGCAGTGCGGTTGGGTGTGCACAACATTGTGGGCTCACCTGCAATGCGTTAGCTTGCATAACTCCATCAGGACTATGCACCGCAAACTATAGGAACACAGACTGCATACATAATACATATAAAGGTATATACGAGTAATATACAATAATAAAGGGTAATACATTCCTTGATAGAGGTTGAGGCTATTTGTAGTAGTAGGTAGTGTTTGTAGTAATTTTGGTTTTTGAGTTATTCAAGATTTGGGTATACCAGTATGGTAACAAAGCACAGTGAAAGGGCTCTCAGCGTTAATGAACGTGTAGTTATATTAATTATCGTGTGTTAATTAATTAATGTAACGCCTTCGTCACTTAACGAAAGCCTACACAGTAATTCAACTCCATATAATTTCCAGTTTGAATGAGCTCCGTCTTGAATCAATCTTGTTAATGTTTGCTAAAATGTTATATTCAAAATTTATAATGTAATTGCTGAATTATACCAATCACTGTTTACAATTTAACCATACGCTCACGGCGCTATACACATCGTCTGAACATCTACATAAATTAAGATTGATGATACCCCCGGGGTTAGCGTGTATCTTACCCATCTATTTATTAATACACAACACGAGTTGAATAGAAAACGCTGATGTAATTGAATTTTTCAACATTCACCACCAACATTTTCACCATACAATTTTCATCGAAATAAAAAACGGAGGTAATAAAACATGAATAAATCGAAATCATTCCGACAGACGGTTGATGCGTACAAATTACTTGGCATTAGGTGGAACGATGTCTGCCATTTGAAAGGAATCATTTTAAATGAATGGAAATTTATGGACATTAATAAAAATTGTTGTGATTTTTGGGAAGCTAAAGAGCGCCTTGTGTAATTCTTGTTAAATGACAATTAATAGAAAAATAGAGTAACTTCAAAATTAATAAAAATGTGAATAACTAGAAAATTTTACTAATTAAATATTCCTTCCATTGCAACTCTTGTAGGGTGTGCACAAATATTATCGTAACGTATCTTTTCGTATTGACAGAACCTAAAAAACTGACAGTTTTCCCATGTAAATTGTCAACTCAACGAAAAGAAAACGCTACGAATACGTTACGATAGTTGTTCGTACTGACCCCATCGGTCAGTTAAATCCTTAGAATCAGATGTCAATGTCACACCACACACATGACAAATTTATTATTCAGCTGAGCTCGAAAGTATTATAAAAATCATTTTGATAAGAGGTCTATCACATCAATTTTGACAGCTAAGCAGTTTTTTGTCGCAATTTTGAATTTCAAAGGATAAATCAAAAATCGAAGGCCGCTACGTATCCTTTGAAATTCCGAAATTCAGCAATAATCTGCTTAGCTATCAAAATTGTTGTGAAATATGAACCTTAACACTAGCCTGCCAACGCATGTTACAGTAATTACAGACATATTATTCGCCTTAGCACTTTTGTAACCCTTCATTATGATTAATTAACGTCTGCGATGACAGAACTTGATTATTATTGCTATGGTGTTATAAATTTGACCCCTATTAGGAGGTGAGAGGCTGGTGACCTGTAACACAGGTTTTTTATACCTAGCATAGGCACCAGTCTCACACAAACATTTCATTTAATTGTTGTCCAACTGTAAATGTGTTTGTGATGAGAAAATAAAGATGTATTATTATTATTATTATTATTCTGTTTGTGTGCACGTTTTCATTGTAGCTCTCGAATGGGCGGATCGATTTCATCGCGGTTTTTGTATTCGAAAGATAATTTAATGACGGTGGAACTTAGCTATGTTGAACTCAGGTTGTCAATATCCGTCTAGAAGTTGTAGCTTACCAGCTGTTTATCTAGCTTATTACGCGGGTTTTTTTAAATTATTTTTTTTTTGTTAGTTTTATCGGTCAGTTAATACTGGAATGTTTTAACATTTATTTATTTTATTAGAGTGTTTTTAATGATTTTATACTCGTATTCCTCTAAACCAAACCCTTTGCTAATTTTAGCAATATTTTTCACCAAACCATACTCGAACCATATAATAACGATGATAACATCAGAAAATACAAATATGAATACTATTCTTTAATTATTGATTTAGTAAGTATAGTATTAGGAGTAAGACCCCCACTGAATGCAGATGAAATAACTATCAGAAGCTTACATTTTACAATTTTTTTCAATTAATATTCAGAATCCTTTGACATATATCCCGGAAGCAAACAGTTTGATTTAATTCATCAATACGTACTCATACAATAGTTGCAAGATAATTAATCCACTCTGACCATTTGTTCAGCATCGCCTGATAACACAAAGGTATTCATAACACTTGACAATGTCTCGTCAATTATAAACCCAATATGAGTTTGAATAAGGCACACACGTTAATGGGTTTTCGAACGTGAATGCATTATCTCCGTACAAAGTCTCGCTATTAATATACGAAATAGCTTTTAAGTTAAATTCTCGTGCACAATGTGATTATGAGAAATGCGAAACAAAAGAACATCGAACTACATTGTACACGTGCTTAGTGGAACGTTACAAGCGGGATAAGAAAAAAATACATATTCTTTGCGGGATATGAAAAAAAACGATTGCGCATTGCTTTAAAGAGCTTCTAAATAGAACCTTTAAATTTATATTTAGTGATTAACCTGGATTAGCCAGTCTTTTTAAAAACATAATGAAAACTTTTATCAAACATTGTTGTTGTTTAAAACACACTCGCAATTAAAACGAAATACTCTAAAAGGCTCCTAATCCATACAAATTTTCTGACCCCTTAAATGACTTCTTACATTTTTCCTGCATAACAAAAAGGATGTGTTCTGAAAATGCAGATTTGCCTAAAAGACATATTCATTCAACACATCTGATTGAAGTCTTGCGACTGATTGCAGATCGTTAAAGCAAAAAAGAAAAGAATGTGAAATATAACTAAATAACAAAATTCTAGACCCGTATTTCTTTTGTAATAAAATCATTATCCTAAATCAGCTCGTTCGAAATCTAAACAAGGAAGTAAATAATGTACGCAGAGGGGGTAGGTTTGCTCTAACTCAGCATATATACACAATTTAGCGGCTCATTAAAATTTGAACTTGTAGAATGACATGAAACATGCTGTGATTATGAATGTGAAAGTATAACTACTCTTTAAGAAAAACAAATATTATTTACATCTAGCGACCTTCATGAAGGAAGATTTCTGGCCGCAGGGCGTCGTGTTTCGGAAGTTCCGAGGACGGCTGCCAGCCGACACCGCGCGCTACGCATCTATTCGCTGACGCGTGTGATTTGTGTAAAATATTTTAATTAGATTGAGTAAATTTTATTATTTGTATGTATGTTAGTCTGTAAGGTACTTATAATATGGGCCTGTATTTTTTTAAATCTGTAGCCTGAAATAAAGGAATTATTATTATTATTATTACAGGAAATATTTTTATTACTAAGGATAGTAATGTACAAGTAAATAAAACCCCCGACGTGAGTCAGGAAAATAGCTTGCTCACAAGCTTCAATGGCTGGTCGTATTTTAACCAGCCATAGCTAAGAACCACAGCGATATTAAATTATCTTTCGAATACAAAAAACTGCACTGAAATGGGTCCATCCGTTTGTGAGCTACGATGCCACAGACAGACACACACACACACAAACAGAATAGGGGTCAAACTCACAACACCCCTGTTTTTCTTCGGGGGTTGAAACATTAAAGACAACCCATTCGCTGCTACTTTACAAACAAAACAATTTTTTCCGGTTCGTGATTTGTCATGAAACATGTTATGCGAACCTGAGACTTATATGGGCCCTTCTACCATTTCCTCTGCTGTGGCTGTTGTTTTCTCGTTAGAACAAAGACCGGCTTAGTAACGACCGGTAACAGCTGGTTATACCGATCCAAATCTGGATAATTAACCCGTAAACCAATCGCTGGCGGACACTTTAATTGCGAAACAAATCAGGAATTTAAATTGTGCGTAAATCCATTTTTTAAGGTTCTCTCATCACCCTATATACGTCCCACTGCTGGGCACAGGCATCACCTCAACTATGAGGTGGTACGAGCCACGAGGTGGAGGTATGAGGTGGAGGGGTGTGACCAACCTTACTGTCAGATGTTATTAAGCCGCCCGAGGACCTTAGACCAGGTTTGACGACTAATATCTATCAATATTAACTGGGACCAACAGCTTAACATGCCTTCCGAAGCACGAAGTTGCTTATAAATAGACATCACTTTTATGGTTAGAATGGTCACCAATCCCAAACATGACCGAGCCACTGCGTCACAAACACCTTATGACTGTGTAAAACCACTTTAAGGTTAATTTTTTTTTTATTGTTGTAACCCTAAATTATTTTTTTGTAAGCCATAGATTCAAAACCAATCTTTTTCATCATAAGCAAATGAAAAAAAAATACATTACAAAACAGCACATTGGTATTTTACTACTAGCAAGAGATGCCGATTTTTTTCGACTAAAACATTGTTTAACATAGGTAAAATGTTAAAAAAGTAGTACTATTTAATAGGTTGTGTTTTGCGGCTCACGGCGAATCGGCCCAATTAAACTTTTCCCCGATAACTTTATTTTTAATGGGGAGATTTATATCGGACAAGCGTTGCGGAATATTTCGCTTTTTAGGGAAGTTTTGAGTTATCGAAACGTCACTCGGGGCGGTGTGGGCCAAAGTTATGTTGTGGTTTTGTTATTTTAGTAATTGAAAAGTCAGAGTGATGGAGCAGTTGTTTCAGTTCATTGTTTTTGATTGCGTCGAATTCATGGAATAAAATCTGTGGTGTCTGTGAGAAACCTGATAACCAAACTAAAAAATGACGAATATGGAATTCTTCATTTTTTAGTTTGGTACTATGTTGTTATTTAAAAAACATATTTTATTTTGTTCTATTGCTGGTAAGTTGCCTGTTGGTACCTGTTTAATAAATAGTTACTCCAGCAGTGGTTGGTTTTTTTTACTTTACCTTACTGATTTATAAATTAAACTTGAACATTAAAAGTCTTATACTGAAAAAATACGTTTTTGGACTTAACAGGTTTCTCCTAGACACCACAGAAATATTGATGCCATTAACCCATTGTCCTATGTGACCCGTTGTTCTAAGTGAGTGAGAAATGCGACAAGTGCGACGCGACGCGAAAATGTCAAATGTATGTACAATAATGTACATACGTTTGTGATCGTGCCCTACGTCACGATGCGTGATTGATATTGACACAAGTACTGGCCACATCGTGTAGCGTTGCATTTATCACGTTGCGTCACTCACGAAGGAAAACGCCTGAGTGACAAACGTGACAAATACGACACGAGCGTCAATCCATACTTAATTTTAATGTGAAAGTAACTATGTTTGTGTGTCTGTCTGTAACTCAATCACGCCTAAACTACTGAACCAAATTGCATGAAATTTGGTATGAGATATTTTGATACCCGCATTCTCATTGGAAAATTCAGGTGAGCCGATGGCTTTGTAATACGAGTATATAAATGTTAGTTAGTCTCACAAAAAATCGATAACGGCTGAACCGATTTCAATAATTTGAGCCTTTGAATATTTGTGGGAAGTCCAGGGAAGATGTAAACGATGCGAACATATTGATAAATTACGAAAACAGCGGGCAGGACAGGGTCTGCCAGGTCCACTGGTCATTCATTTGATACTAGTGGACCCGGCAGACCCTGTACGTGAGCGACAAATGCGACGAGTGCAACGTGACGCGACAAAGTCAAATGTATGTACATATATGTCTATGATAGTGTCGACGTGACGAAGCGCGACTGACATTGACACAAGTACTGGTCGCGTCGCATTTATTGCTTTACGTGGCTTATGTAGGATAACGCCTTAGATCCTTATTAAGTGCTTTTTCTATGAGACTAATAAGCCTGCATGCACTGCATGCACGGTCGCCCCGTTATTAAATGATTAATAAGTGTATTTTCTTTCTAAATGTTTTACGTTCCATTGCATTAATTTTATAGTACGGAAAATCTTACGAATTATAATCGATATTGTCTCGTGCAATGAGCTCTGTAAGTAAGGATTTCCTCCTCATCAGCCTATACGCCCCACTGCTGGGCGCAGGCCTCACAGGCACAGGTGGCACGAACCCACCTTACCGCTCAAATACGTCGACCAGGCTTAACGACTAACATCTATCGATATTAACCGGGACCAGCAGCTTAACCTGCCTTCCGAAACACAAAGATGCTTGTGAATAGACTTCACTTAAATGGTCGGAATGGTCACCAATCCCAAACACGACCGCGTCTAAGGTTACTTAACTTTGATATTACTACCAAAGCGCTTAAACTTTTTCGACTCACAATAACAAAACCAACCTTCGTATTATGTAAAATTGTTTAAGTATATTACTTGCACGAAAATTTTCATAAAATCTTATTTAGCCCGGCCTTCAACAAAGGACTACCTACTATACTTTAGAAGGATTGCACAAAACTCCGCCGACAGCCTTGAGATCTCATCAAGTATTCAAGTCCTAATTCAACTTTTTTTTCCATTATTAGCTTCTGAAAAGTCCAGCGTTTTCCCGTAAGCAAATTAAGTTGCATAATTCTTTTAGGGAGGAATTGTAACTCGAATAGGAAAGATTAAAAGTTTGGAAGAAAAGTAATTACTTAACTTAATTTTCCGGTAAGGCTTTGTGTGACAGATAAGAAATTAAACTTGAGCCATTGTGGAGCCAAAAGTTATAGGATTGGTAAAGGCTTGTAGTTTCGTAGAATGCTGTAGCAATGCTACGAATTTCGTAGCAGCTATGAGATTGCGTAGCGTGAACTTACTGTAGTAGTTGCCTACTACGCCGTAGTCGTGTCACATGTTCGTAGCAAATGCTACGAATGCAAGCGAAACTGGTTTATCTTCTATGGACAGCTACACAAGAGATAATAAAAACTGTAGTAGGCTTTTGGAGAAGATATTGGAGTGTTTCACCATTGCCTTTTTAGCTTAGCTAAAAATTACTCTCGGTATAGACGTATATTTACAAAATTTTCCGTCACCGGGATTTACTTCAAAAACTTGTATTGTGCGCTTGACTATTTTCCTTTATTATAATTTTATCTCAAATTGTACGGTCGGGAAATGGAATTTGAACCGGAAGAAGTAAGTGAAGTGTCTCCTTCCTTGAGAAGGGCCGGACATGGGGTCACGCCTTTATCGTACGCCATAATCAATTTTGGCCCTTTAAATATAGGTTTAGTCATGATTAGCGGCTTTTGACAAATTATTTATGTCGTCATTTATCACTTATTATTATCAAAGTAATCTACATTAATATTATTGAGAGAAAAGATTATCCCTCCCATTAGAATCCTACATTATCCCTAATGAACATAGGCTACACTAATTTGTATACTAGGCTATTTTGTTTATGTAAAAAATAATTGTTCATCCGTGCAAAGATGGGACAACCGGGATGGGCCGCTATTTTTTATTAAAGTGCTTTTAATTTAAATATCATAAACTGGTTACTAACATAAATAAATTTCTTGTTGTATACACATCAAAAATGATAATTTTACCAAATTATCTTATCAAATTTCACAAAAAATAATAGCAGTCCAAGGTACGGCATAAGGCTTGCTTGATGTTATTTTTTTAAAAGCCTTCTAATACCAGTTACTTTACCAAAACTATGTAGAAGCATTTTAGCCCCTTTATTGGGTTTCATGTCGCTAATTTAAATTCACGATCTGATGATTAGATTCCCCCAGTTCGAACAGGAAACGAGGCTGGCTTCCATTGTTTGGCATTGTCAGGGGAAATTACACTCCGGGTCGCGCCGGTCAATCCGGGAACTGTCTAGTTGCAGAGATTCCCGGGCATTTTCAGTTTAGTCTGAAAGTGCTATACCTCGGGAGACTTAAGTCAAAATGGGTTCCGGTAACTTAAGCTACATAGAAGCTTAAGCTTTAAGTTCGAATGGCAGAAGAAGAACATAAAATAAAACCCCTTAACAAGGACAAAATAAAAGTGTGCTCGTTATCGCAACAAAGTTTTATAATATTCGTAGATTTTATAGTAATACAGTATTACGGGTGCACTTTGCGAGCCTGATCAATTTTAGTGTCATACATAAAAACAATATTCAAAAGTTATGGCTGAGACAATAAATCATAAGGAATGGTAAAATGCAGGTAAATATTTAGTTTAAGGCGCCCCGTCGATTATTTGCCTTTTTTGCCTGCTCATAAGCCAAACATAATGGATCACGCTCAGCAAAAAACTGTCCATTCACTCGTAAAAGTGACTAATCGTGAAAGAACACGCTAAAAGAAAATCGTTTTCTACTTAGCTATTGTTTACGTATCAGTCTTGTAAGTTGAGAAAAATGGCTATCAATATCACATAAATTACCGCGCTTGATACCGTTTTAATAAAAACTGAAAGAAAAAAACAATTTCGCAGAGGCATTTCAATGTACTGATCCTGAATTCAGGTAGGAGCAATAGCAAAGTTTTATTGACATCAATATTTTAGAAAATATTATATTCAAAATCTGTATACAAGGTGTAACAAAAAACCCCGTTATAACTGAAGGGTGTTGTTGTACCCGTAAACCTGAACAACATTCGCTAAGAAACCTAGGTCGAAATCTCAATAGTAGTTTATGCAACTGATACATAATGAGGGGCCTTAAAACACGAGTGTGGTTTTATGAAACGAGCGTCAGCGAGTTTCATAATAGCATCACACGAGTTTTTTGAGGCCTAATTATGTACAGTTGCATACACTACTTTATCTACACACATATCATATTTTAACTTTTCACAATATTTTCGTCACAGCGAAAAACCAACAAACAAATGAATGACAACAGTAATGGCGGGTAATTCGATCCTCCGTCACGACGATTTTTTTTTATATCATAGACAAACGAATGAAGTCCCTATCCTCATGTCACTCGTGATCATATGTCGTGCGATTTGGATTAAAAAACATACTGAATTTGACGTTTCATATCGATAACTGCTTTAATATCAATGGATACTAGAATAGAGACCTACTTTAGTTTTGACAGCTGTTCCAAATTTAAAGTCATAACCTTACAGAAATTGATACTGTTATAACATTACAGTACAGATTTTAACTACTGCCACAGATAAGAAAGTTCTCATAGTAAAATTGGTTGTAGTAATGCTGGTCATTTCCTACGGTTTCTGAACGCATTTTAGAGCACTAATGATATGTCCGTAGATAAAAAATCTTTTGGCTTTCCCATAGTAAAACGACGCCCATAGTAAATTGGCAATTTTGTATGGGAGGTCCAATTTTTTATAAGCTAGTCGCGCGTAGTCCTACTAAACCGAATCAGAATAGGCTCACTCAAATTGTCTAAATTGTTTTATTTTTATTTTAGTTTAGTTAAGTTCTTACATCCAAAATAAAATTATTTTTCTTTTTTTATAAAGCATGCTGTGTATACAATTCGTGGATTATAGTTCCGTAAATTTAATTAAGACTTGTATGTTGACCAAGAATTAACTGTAATCTGTATGTATACCTTAAATAAAATTAAATTAAATTAAAACCGAGTCCAATGAACCTGTTTCGCTTTTAGTCGTCGTCAGTACCGAGAGTTGTTTACACGTGCGTGCGTTTTACACTCTGTAATTATCTGATTCTAATGCGCGGGAAAGCTTTCGAGTTGCGATCTGTCAATAGACTAGCGAGAGTCCTGCCTGTTAACGTCAAGCTAGTCTTGCTCTTAGTAGCGATGTAACGAGTCGATTCCATTTTTGACTAACTCTAAGCTTACTTGCTTATTTTATTCTCTAACAGTTTACTCGCTAACAATCTAAACTTACTTGCTTATTTTATTCTCTAACAGTTTACTCGCTAACAATCTAAACTTACTTGCTTATTTTATTTCAAAATCTACTAGTTCACGTTAATATTACTGAACTTTACAATTAGATTTCCCGTATGTTACTGTAATAAATTTACCTTAAATCCCCTTATCTGCATTAATAGGGGTACAGATAGTAAAGTTATTTACCTCGCCCACGGCTGTTTTTTCAACAGTCCAATCGAGCCGTCGCATTACTCGTCCTTATCGTAGGTAGGTATTTGTTTGCGTGGCCCGATCTAATATGTACAGTCGAATTACTTTCGTTTGTTTGTCCTGGGCCTACAATGTGAGCAAGTATCAAAATCTATTAGTCCTTATTCTTTCATCCAAGAACGAGTCAGCGAAGCAGACATTGTAAATATCAAACTCTATTCGTCCTTATTCTTTCAGATGAAAATACAGATGATTTGCGGAATAGGGCAGATGTAATAGGGTCTGTTGACATTTTTGAGAAGGTTCGTTTGGTAAAGTTAATAATAAATGATATCAATTCATTGTTTAGTTGGGTTAAGTCTCGCCGGAATGAAGTCATTATAATTGTATTTGGAGGAATGTTATAACTTAAGTATTATGTGGCATTCTGTACCATTAACTTTTGTTTGTACAAACTATTTGAACTATTCCGTTGCTGATTTAAACAGCAAATATTTATGTGCATTCAGTGCATATTAAATAACCCAACGAATTTAATTTGCATCAATTATGCCTATGTCAATACAATTTAATATACTTTACATGTCCTAATTGTTCATCTTTTTTTGTTAACGCTGTGTGATATTTGTTTTTGTGGTATGCAGTAAAGAGTTCTTTGCTATCTATCTATCAATCTACGCCGCACAGCTCTACCCTTTTCAAAAGATGTACCAATGACTGGACATTCATTTATCATCTGTAAACGACTCAAAACTGAGACAGATTATCTCAAATATTCGCCCCATTAATTGGGGATCCCACTTACGATGGAACAATCGTGGGCTTAGAATAACGTATTTAAAGAGTCCTTTGCTGAAAAGAAATGAGGCTTTGAATGCGGTCATATCAAACACATATCAATGGCCTCACTCCGTAATGTATCGTCAATATTTTCAGGTCTAGCCAACCCGCTCGCTCGCCGGTCGAGCTTGTAAGAGCGACAGAGATGGCCACATCAAATAGTAAAGACAATAGCCTAGAGTGAAGGGTCACTGGTACGTAGCCTGAAAAGTAGAACAGCCTTTTTGGATCAAGGGCTATCAAGCGTTTTACGTCTTATATGTTTTAATAGGTACCGTGGTATCGGGTCAATGTACGGAAAACTTTTTAAGGCGGCTTAGGTTGTTCTCGTACAACTTGGTCATTTGAATGATTAAATAGAATCACAGCTTTATTTATATACTGCTCATAGCTCTAAACAAGAAACAATGTCTTTTGCGTTTTGCGTTAGGGAAAAACGCTATTATTATTACTTTTTTTTATTTACATCGAAACGACTGGAGGCCCCGTGTGTGGCAAGATTATTAAGGATTTTAAACTTAAAAAAAGCAGGATATACTCCTGATTGCTGTTATTATATTTATTGGCCTATGTTTTAATTGAGTCCGCAAAATATTCTTAAGCCGGTATATTGAATCAACCGAAAATTGTGAGTTTCCCAACCACATAAAAAAAAGTATAAAGGACAATTGATGCGGAAAAAACACGAAAACGATTTTAAAATAAAACGCTCTCCGCGGTTGTCATGTAAATATTTTGACGGAGGGCTGAAAAATTCTGATACGGGTTCGAATATTATACAAAAGGTCGTTGCCACAATGCATACCCAGGGGAATATTAATTTGATTGCGTCGATTGAAGGAAATTTATTTGAAAAGTCTCGCTTTTTAAGGTTGAGGATTCCTTGACGAATGTGAATTGCATTGTCAATGATGGAAATCGCGATCGCTATCGTTTAAGTATATGAAACTGACATTTGCCTTTCGTGACCTGACGAACGCTGGATGCAAAATCACTTTTTCTAGGGGGCCCAATGCACCTACGTTAAAAAAAAGATGTAACTAAATCATTCAAGCGTATGGACGGAATTTCTTAGTAAGTAAATACTTTTTGTTCAAAAAATTGTATTAAGCTGACGCCTTGAGGTAGAGGAACTCAGAAGGTACCCGAATCTCACCATGTATGTTCTTCGGTTTTTAATAGTTTTCAAGTAGTTAAAAAAAATTATTTCGAATGATTTTATAATTACTGTGCCTCAAATAATTAAGCTTTGTCTGACTTTTTTTTCAGAATTACCTAAGTGTTTGGATTATCTGAATTAAAAGCATTTTCCAAATAAAAACCAGATCCGATATAAAATAACCTAACTCGAAAAATACACTTAGACACACAGTATATCAATTAAATGGACCCATCAACTGCAATCATTCATAATCTGCGTTGCATTTTCCACGGCATAATCCCGTTGAATCCCCGCCTCAGAGAGGTGAGATTACCCGAATCCCTTGATTCCCAGCCATTGATTGACCTGACCCTCTATCTACGGGATGTAAGTCTCTTTTACGAGGCCTGTAATAAAAAGGGGGCGTAAGTATGTAAGTACTGAATGACGGGGATTCCGCACATATTAAGAACTCGAGCTATCAATGCAACATTATCTTGTTTACGTCGAATCTTATAGATTTATTTATTTTATTTATTTATTTAAGCTTCACTGCACAACAATACTTTGTACAAAAGGTGGACTTAACGCCGTAGGGCATACTCTATTTAAACATACAATTATCGCATTGAATCTGGAAACTGCTGCAGTGACTTTTTTATGTTTAAGTGGTTTCAAGGGTGATAATGCATCTAGCTAGATTAAAAAAAAAGGCAAAGTTTTTTTTAATTTTTTGCTATCTAGGCATTTGGCCACATTATTACGTGATGTTAAGTGAGGATGTGGCACACACGGTCGATCACAGACGGATTGACTAGGTAATTCACGACGACCACTTTGGTGTAATGGTAAAGAAGTTGACTTTGAACCAAGGGGTCGCCGGTTCGATCCCCGCACTGTACAAACATTTGTGTGCATAAACGTGTCTATTTATACTGGTCTGGGTGTTATATGTATTTATTTAAGTTTATCTGTAATACACTGTTCATTCTGATATCTTTAACACAAGTGCTTAAGCTATGTACTTACCACGGAGTCAGATCCAATGTATGTGATGTTGTTGTATATTTATTTATTTATTATATCACTCGTGTTTAATCAACAAATTATTATCAATTATTTTATTTGGCTAAATTCGTATTATGTTAATCGAAAATCGAATGTTCCCCAAAATTTTAATTTAGTTTTCACACGAGGTGGTCTAAGGTATATGTAAATCTAAGTAAAGAACCCTAATTTCCGCTAACTACAAATCAACTGCGCCATTCCTTTACAAATGTAAAAAGTGCGTAAAAGACAAAAAGAGTCTTTTATTACAGGGCGGCCAAGTTGAATAAAATATTAACTTTTAATCAGCTGTGCTCAAAGGGAAGGGGTTAGATAATTCATTGATGTTTCGGGTGCTTTGCGGCGCTGAGAGATATTAACATTTTATAGCAGCCAATTATGTTCTTGTGGATAAATGTGGATGTCTACTGTGTTTCAATTATTAAAGACTAGTGGCCGCCCGCGACTTCGTCCGCGTGGAAAGCCTTTATCTTAAAAATTCTTTATGAATTGTAGCCTATATGTTATTCTGATGTATAAGCTATATTGTGGTAAAGTTTCATTCAAATCCATTCAGTAGTTTTTACGTGAAAGAGTAACAAACATCCATACATCCATACTTACAAACTTTCGCCTTTATAATAGTAGTAGGATAATAATAGTCCTCCTGGTCGATTTTGACCACGGCGGCTAATTTCAACAGAGATCAGCCAACTGCGCAAGAGATATTATAGTGCACAAGTGTGAGCGCAATACACAGGTGCACTCACTGTTCCATCACTCTCAAAGTTCGGTGAGACGGCAATCCGACATGATCGGAGTGAGATCAGGCGCAAGACCAACGGCTTAACGTGCTTTCCGAGGCACGGGAGTGTAACACCGCCAACTTCCCGACTCCGAGCTGTTTTTGAGAAATTCATAACTTAAAATCTCAGAAAGAATTTTGGCTCGACCTGGGATTCGAACCCAGGACCTCTCGGATGTAAGGCAGAAACTTTGCCACTACACCAACGAGGCAGTCAAAGATAATTAATAATTAAAGCGTTGGCTTAGTCCATGTCAGTCTAAGTCATCATCATCATATCAGCCTTTCGACGCCCACTACTGAGAATAGGCTCCCCCAAGGATTTTCACCACGATCGATTCTGCAATTCCTGGTGAGTCCGCTGACAGTTTGAGTAGGTACTTCATACGATATCCTTGCCAAGAAGCTGGAAGTTACTGACCTTAATCGAATAATTTGTGTAAGGGATAATGCCTCACATGAACCTTAATTCAGTTGTGGTATGGTACAGGTGCCCCTGAATCTGATAAAATTCAAAATGTTGAAAATGAAATTTTCATATGCCAATAATTATTTGCTATTGTTGATTATTGTCGATGTCATGAAAAATCGTTGATTTATTTTACTAAATATTTTTGTTATGATTCCAGAACATTTTGAAGAAAATCATGCATCATCGTTTGAACCGTGTTTCTTAAAGTGTAAAAGTGAAAAATCCAATTTGTGTCTCGATTAGCTGGATAGCGCGTGATGCCATTCTCCCCATTTAGTGGTACGGGACAATTTTGATTCTTGTCATAGAAAAGCGGTAAATGACTTTTCCTTATTTATATTTCGTTAAAGAAATGTTTTACATGATTGACCGAATTTAATATTATGAATTGAAAAATTATGTTGTCTTTGAAACTTCTTTAGGGTAAAATTAAAATAAAGAGACAGGATAGCAGCAGAGCTACAAGAAAAATGACCAATCAAGTGAGGAAACTTATCTTATGATGAATGGAATGGTTTACATTTTTAGAAATATTGATATAAAACGCAGATATTATCGTTAGGAACTTATAACAACAATAGTAATGTAAACCTAGAAAAACAGGCAAAATTTTATTAGTCTTACCCTGTCGAAAATACAAAGTATCAAGCTCATTTATTTCAATTTCCCCAGTGCTACCACACAAAAATTCAAATTACCCCGACTTTCATGAGATTCCGGTGACCCTTATAGATAGACAAAGAAATATCTTGAAAGTATTTTTTCCCGACATTCCGGGATCCGTTAAATGATTAGAAATCAGGGCCGATCTAATTAAGGCGTTTATCGCGTGTCGGCGAACGTTAGCTTTTTATTATCCTGTGGGAAAATTTATGGCGTCCGTAAAAGCTGGGAGGAGTCTACTCTATAAGAAAATGATGTCTATATGAGCAAGCGCACTTCTGTGGCATAAGCACCATGCACCAAGCAATGACCATTAAACCAAAGTTATAGTACGTATATGTTGTCTTACTAAGTGTAAATAGATTTTATTGCAAATGCTGTAGAAAATTACCTCATCAATACTCATCATCATCGTACCAGTCCATACAGAGTAGACGCCTTTAGTCGCAACTGAAGCTTTTTATAGTATGGATTGATTTTTTCATAGGGAAACCAGAAAGCGTCATAAATGTTTTGGTGGTTTGGACGTTATTTTTTTATTACACGCGGGTCAAAGGACGAGAACCGAATAATGACATGTGGTTTTGTTTTTATATGCATTTTCAGTCGTCAATAATTCCTTCCTTGTTTAAAACAAAATGATTTCGTTGGGATATTTAATTTAGTTTTGTATGGGCATTGTTTTGTCATTATTTACACTTGTATCCTGTATCCTAGTCATGTAGGTACAGGTGACAGCTCGTCAAAGTAAACACCGCGACATCTAATGCGCTTGTGATACTTTAACTTTAATTGGCTAGACGACACCACCAATCGTTGACATACTTTTTATTATCTGTCAAAACGGTTTACCTCCATAGATTTTGTATGGGAATATGTGAACGTGACGTCACGGTCATGTGTCAGAAATCGGAGTCAATTGACCGAATATTTATTGAGTTTTGTGTGTTTAAAAATTGGTTTCTACAGCTTTTTGGAAATATATTGGTTGTTTTAACTTCATAGGGGCTATGTTTTTTAAACGCCATGGTCTTGAAAATATTTAAGATAGGTGTCATCATGCCAATTATTTGTTCTTAACAGTATACGAGTACATGTTACCCTAACAAAAATGGTTACGTAACTATTAAAGGACTTAATTTTAAGATGGGGTTCATTGACGTCTATACTAGTTTACAAAGGAACTGTGTGACAGACGCCAATTCTTCCACATTGTAACTAATCAATTAATTTAAATTGTGAGTAATAATGCCAAACACTAATTAAAATTTGTAACAAGAATAACAATAAGGAAAATTATGTAAATACTTATAAAGGAAAGTTTGTACTACTTAGGTTATGTGTGTGTTTGTGTGTGTATGTGTGTGGCTACTACTGGCAATTTTGCAACAAGAAAGAGTAGCCTGATGTGCTGATCACCACACCTTGCCGGGGAGCTATTGAGGATTATAATTTATTTGACTTTGGGAGGTTTTAGGATTTGGTAGGTTCCTTGAAAATCCTTAACAGTTTACCTGGGCCCGAATCGCGGTAATAAAAGACATGAACAAAAGTCTACGTTTCGTTTCCGTTCCAGCTGTACCCGCGTTCCAGGTGAGTTCCAGTTAATACGAAATACGGTATCGCGGTAAAGTTCACGCGCAAGTTTAGACAAAGCGCAGATGGAACGTAGCTGGAACACAGAGGTAATAAAATTTAGAGATGTAACCCTAGTATTCGCACAGTTAATCGCTTTAAAAATACAATTGAATGTCGAATTTTGAGCTTTTTTGTCGCCGCACTGGCTTTGATAGCTGTTTTGGGAGCGCGATGATGACTGACATACATAAGTAATTGAAAGTTTGATTTGTTTTGTGGATTGTTTATAAGTTTCAAGTGGTTTCGAAGTTACGTTAGAAAAAGTATTCTCAGAATGTGTGATTCCGATGGAATTTTAAAAACCCATGCCAGTCGTGGTTCAGCTATTGAAAGTGCAGCTTTGGTAAGTTATTTACACTACTCCTTTGTTAGAAATTGAAAACGGTTTTACCTTTAGATATAATCATGTAACCCAATGTTTTTTTAGATATATAATGGAAGGCCGCCGCAGGCACAACACAGTGCGCCAGCTCGAGGTGATGATAGAGTTCATGAAAGCTAATAGAGATCTCGCCCTTGGTCGGTTAAGATCCAAAGAAGCAAGAGCAGTTGCAGTTGAATCTCTTAATCCTTTGGGACCGGCAAGGAGTCAAAGGTACGATATTTTAGGCCATTATGCAATATATGTTAGTGTGTATACTCTGCACTCTAAAAGTTACATAATTGATTAATAATGCACCAAAGATATTTCCACCCATTGTTGTCCACCAAGAGAATTAAAAACAAAACAAGCATTGCTTAAACAGTCTTTACAATCTTTGTAAATCACCATTACACAAATGCATCTTCTATTCAAACTTTACAATATACACTCGGTTCCAAAAATAACGGGTCAGTCACATAAACCCGAATATCTCCCGAACTACGTATGCCATCCTAATGAAACGAAGACTGTTCAATTGAGAATTTAATTATACAGATAAAAAATAAAATGAAACTTAGTTACACCCACAATATTAATCTTAAATTAAAAAAAAACTAAAGTAGTCATATTTTTCTTAAGATTACTTTTTTTTATGATTGTTTTTTTGCTGTTTTTCATCACTTTCTTCATTTAATACTTTGTATTGCCTCCACGAGCTCTTCTGACAGCTTCCAGGCGATTAGGCATGCTGTACACCAAATTTCGGAGCCGGTGCTGAGGAATACCTTCCCATTCCTCCACCAGTGCTTGTATGAGCTCGGGAAGCGTGATTGGTGGAGGGTTTCGACCTTTCACGCATCTCTGAAGCTCGTCCCAGGCGTGCTCGATGGGGTTTAAGTCCGGGCTTCGCGCTGGCCACTGCATGAGTTCGATACCGACCTCTTCAAGGTAGTCATGTACAATTCTGGCGGTATGGGGACGCGCATTATCATGCATTAATATGCCATGCCGGTCCATCCTGGCCATGAAAGGACCTACATGTTCATTGAGGATCTCTTCCACGTACCTCTCTGCATTTAGAGTTCCATTTTGAATGAGCACCAGCTCGGTGCGGGCCTCAGCAGAAATCCCAGCCCAAACTTGTACGGAGCCTTCACCGTACGCCACTTTTTCCTCCACACACGCTTGATGGAAGCGCTCCCCTGGTCTTCTGTACACCAACTGCCTACCATCATGCTTATAAAGCATGAATTTAGACTCGTCCGTGAACATTACCCTAGACCAATCGTCTAGTGTCCAGTTTAGGTGTTCGCGCACGTATCTCTGTCTTGCAATTCGATGTCCCCGTTCCAGTTTGGGGCCATTTGCGGGCCTCAATGGTTTCAAATTTGCTTCAGCAAGACGTCTTCTTACTGTTTGAGCGCTTAAATTGCCACCTCCAAAGCGAATAAAGTGAGTTTTTAGACCAACAGCAGTTTGAAAACGATTTCGGAGCATTGTAGCCACCAGTTGTCTGTCTTCCCTGGCCGTTGTGCATCTTGGTCTGCCATTTCCTGGTCTTCTAAGGTGTGATCCGGTCTCTTGGTACCGCTGGACTACCCGCTGAACAGTCGACAAAGATACACCAATGTTTCTGGCTGTTTCACGCTGGCTCCGCCCAAGTTCCACAAAAGTTAGGATTCTGGTACATTCCTCTAGCGTGACTGCCATGCTTCACCTCACAGAATAATAATTATGCACGTGGAAGACGTTCACGATATTTTTTTTTGTGACAGAATAGAAATGGAAAGCATCCATAATGACATGAAACAAAAATTTTGTTTTTAAAAAAAAGTCATTTTTTTAAATTTTGTTTTTCTAATGAAGTTTTTTTCATCAACCAGTTTAAATAATATGCTATTAGAAGCGCAACTAAAAAGTCTTTATTCTGTTTTTTATTTCATTGATCTAGCTTTTACAGTTCTGGAGGTATTTCAATTTTTGTGACTGACCCGTAATTTTTGGAACCGAGTGTAGGGAACAGAGGTTAAATTAAAATAAATTAGTTATCCAATTCTTTTATAAAATCTTCCAGGTGTGGAATGACCAAAAAACAAAAGCAAGAGCAAAGTTTTAGACTTCTATAACTCCATAATCTTTCTCTCCATAGATGTCAAGAAATAAAATAAAAAAAATATTAATAATTATTATTTACAAATTTCTTGATAATTTTTCAGCTAATACTAGAACATCATTGGAAGAGTCAAGCTACGGTGCTGCGCATAGAAGAGATAAGAGTGTAAGCTGCCCTTCAAAATTCACAAGCTTTTAATACATTAGCAGAAGCTTCCAAACTAATTGCCGATAGTGTAGACCGGCTGAGTCAACAGGTATTTTTTTTACATCAATACTGATGTAATCAGTTATAAATGTGATAATGATGATAATTGAGAGAAAATTAATGAAACACCAACTGAATTTGCAAATCAATCAATCAAAATCAATCAAAATTTTCTTTATTGTTTATAAATAAATTTTACAAAGTTTTGGGATACCCTTTTGCAAATGAAATATACTTGTCACTAAAACAGTACTTATTGAAATCACTTTGGATATTTACAACATAATTAAGTCACAACATTTAGTATTTAATCAATAAATTAAACAGCAGTTGATTCATGAATGATTGCAATATTAATTTAACACATAAAATTATCTTTTGTTTCAGTACAGTGCAGCACAAACAAGTTCTTAGGTCTTAACAATAATTATAATTATGTATGTTAGCTAGATATTACATAGTCACTATTCTTGTAGACACTATTCAATAAATTTTTGTTAAAATAATATACTTAATTTAATTTTGTACTGCCCTATCAGCCCACAATCGCTGCACTTTAGGGCCTGCCGGCTTGCGGCCCATTATGTTAATGTTCTACTCACATTTAAAACATTCAGGGAATGGTATCATTTTCTGTTAATAAAGCGTTCTTCATGATCCTGGGGGCACACTATTGCCACATGGGTACCATCCATACAAGCCAACAATCCCGGCATCTTATATTTCCTGTAAAACCTTAACATAACATTGAGATAAATAAAATAGAATGAAATACATAATGTGATTTTACATTTTATTTAAATTTAAACTTACTCTCTTTTTACTAGTTCCCTTTTACTTTGTTGGAATGGGAAGGAAACATATTTATTGAGTATTGATGGCCTGTTTAAGGCCATTGTAACTTGCCGGATTACTTTAGAGACACTGGATTGTGACACACAGTGCCTTTGGTTGTCTCCTACACTAGTCTGGCTGGCAACGCCCAGAAGCATATAACGACAATGCAATTAATACCTAGAACAAAAAGACATTGAGTTATCATGTGTTGTTAGTAGTTAGTAATTTCAAGTTCAACAATAGTCAGTCAAGTGAAGGGCTCTACTTTTCTTACCTTCGTTTCCGCATCCAGAGCATCAGAACGCAATGTAGGTGGAAGGACGAGTTAATTCCACAACCAACTCACGAGTTAAGGTTTTTGATAGCCTATATCTTTTCACAAACATCCTCTCATTTAGCTTAAAAGCAGACAGACTTTGTCTCGACATTAAATTCAATTGCCGACTTTCCAAGCGAACTACTGCTAAATCGTGTGCGGCACATTCTAACAACTCCAAGTACATCATATTTATAGGTTTAACAATAAAATTTTCCAACAAAACACCAAAAATCCACTAACATTCGTACAACGTTTGAGAAAAAGTAGCGTTCTCCCGTAATGTAGCATAAACGTAACCTTGACCGCACTTGTGTTCCAGCTGCGTTCGCAGTTCATTTCAACCATCTGTCAAATCAACACCGCGATACGAAAACATCGAAAACTTGCGTTTCGTTCGTGTTCCATTTACGCTTCATCTCAAATTATTTACCGCGATCGGCCCCCTGTTTCAAGTAGCCGATGAGGTATCAAGCACTGTTAGATAAAAAACAAAATCATTTAGGCATGGACTCGATATTTATTTAAGAGTGTAACGACTGAGTTCTTTGCAGCCATCGCAAATTAATTACTGTCATCGCGGACGCAGTGCTAGTGATGTAACATTTCACAAGTGATCTTAATCACGTTAAATAATGTTATGGGAGCTGATAATGCAAAGATTAGATATAAGCTAATCAGTGGCGAAGCAATGCACTACTGCCTACCGACAAAGCCATAAAGAAAAAATTAACTATAACCTATTGCTCGAAATGTGATGGTATACGTGTCGTTATTTGGGTTTCTCTAAAACCAAGGCAGCTCTATCAAAGCGAAATACTTTGTATTATCTATGCCAATTTAAAGAATTATGCTATTTTCTTCGAAATATAACTAAACATACAATTTAACCTTTGACTACCGACCTGGTAAAATCCTACCACTTACGCCGAGGTGACGTCAATCAGACGGGCAAAATTTAAAAAATAATAACTATAAATGTTAACACGTTCTATTTGTAAACTTGTTATTATTGATGAATTTTATATTTTAGGGTAATGTTTTTTGTAATTGTTAATAAAAAAAACCCCCAAACAAGTTACATCTAAAGGCACTGGCTCATTGCTCTTATTTTTTTTGCAAATATATTGTAAGCAAAAATAAACTATAAAAATCATAACTTCTATTTATTACTCGTACCATGAAATAAATATAAAATAGTGTCTCTCACCACTAAACAACAACATAGGCAGTATCTGCATACTAAATTCTCAACTTACCTAAAGTAGGTAATTGTTTAGTTATTTTCATTGATGTTATGAGGCCGATTATTTTGATAATGAGCATAAATGCACAGTTCATACAGATTTAACTGCAAGAAATAAACATCGAAAAAACCTACTTTTTTGGAAAATTTACTAAACGGATCCGGTCGCAATTTGGGAAAGTTCATAAAAAAATGAAAACTCGACAATTCCTAAGAATCGGATAACAAACATAGGGATGATAATATTTTGTACATAGATACCGTGCGTGACATCTGTCAGACGGAAAAAACTCCGTTACTGGCACCTGTCGATACTCGCGCTCGTGAAGCCGACCAATGCTTCAAATTTGCAGTTTAGGAAGGTGTCAGGAGACACGAAATTCAAAGCGCCATGCATCACATATTAAAAAATTCAAAAGTCTCATAACCGTCAGACCTATACGTCTCACGGTTGTGTCGGTAGCTAAAGGTTAGTTAAGTCAAAAATGATATGTAAATTAAATGTATTTAAATCTATGTAGCTCCCGAACGGATGGAACGATTTCAATGCGTTTTTCTTTCAATCGAAAGACAATTTAATCACGTTAGTTCTAAGGTATAGTTGTTCAAAATCCGTCCAGCCATTGAAGCTCACCGACAGTTTCATTCCTGGGTTTTTTAACTGGAAAGTCGAACTTATCGAATCTCCTCGATCCATCGCGCGTCCATCACTAGTTCTCAATTTCGCAATCGGCTCAGTTGCTAGCGACATTCCAAATATTTCCCGGGAAACATTCAAGCGTAAAGTTTCTGCGATTCTAATTTTGGGTAAAACCTTTTTGAGTAATTGAATCAGATTTAAATATGTTTGAATAACAAATTCAATTTACTAGATTGATTGTGGACGTTACTTTTCATTCGATTTGGTTAATTTCTTCGGAGTTTTGGTTTTTAACCGACTTCAAAAAAAGAGTAGGTCCTCATTTCGGCCGTATTTTCATATTTCACCTCATATCTTTGAAGTTATTCTCATATCTATTGTTTTTGTTTCAGGTACCTATACGAGTAATTTTCACAAGTTTTGCGAAGGGGAATTTGTAAGTAGACAACGGCGAGTCGTATTTTTTGTTTGTCATGACAGAAAACAGAGCTTTAGGTCGATAAGGTATCCAAAGAAGGATCTTGGATATTTTCCTCAACCGGGACTCAAAACAAACTTATCTTGTACCAACATATGTGTACATGAACACGTCTGTTTTTTATATGTTTTCATTTAAGTTTATTTGTTTTATACCACTGTTGATTCTGATATCTGTAACACAAGCTACATACCACAGAGTCAGATCATTGTATGTGATGTTGTTGTATATTTATTTATTAATTCCTTCAATTGCATCTACTCGCAATAGAGTGAGCACCAACAACTATCTACTACTCGATAAGTGATCAATTTGCATGGGAAACTGTCAGTTTTTGACTTTTGACGATAATTATACTTACGGTACGATAATTTTATTGCTCACCCCACTCACAGATGCACTCTTAATACCTTGACTGAGCAACACACCTTGTTTTCTGGCAAACTTGTCACGCACAAACCTGTTGCACTATAGATCTTTTATAATACAACCCTCAAGAACTAATCACTTCTAATTTAACAACTCACCCAACTTCTTATCAAAGGCACGATATATTGCATTCCCTTTCGTCCCCTTTAATAAAGCCAAGTCACTAAATTATAGTCATTCATGCTTAATAGGGCGTGCAGTAAGGGGTAGGTTATAAAAGTGTGTCATATAACAAAATTGATCATATCGTAATTCCGAACCCTTTATATCTATAGGCCATCGGATGCCGTAAAGACTCCATAAAACGTTTCGCTTAAGCCTCTCCATTAAGTTTTGCAGCACTCACAGTGAATCATTATGAGGAGTGGTTTTCGCTGAAAGTTTTGCAAAAATATGCAAAACTATAGCTATATTTTTATTTTCCCGTCAGCGGGAAATATGGCTGAGGTACATTTCTACCTATTACTTGAACGCGTTATTACTTGCTTTCCACGAATTAAAAACGTAAAAAACATATTTTTGGATAGTTTTATTTTTAGTTCTTACTACCCGTGGACCCGGCAGACGTTGTCCTGCCCGCTGTTTTAGCAATTTTTCCACGTTTTCTAATCGTTAAAATCTTCCCTGGATCCCCACGAACATTTCAAGACTAAAATTAGTCAAATCGGCTCAGCCGTTCTCTAGTTTTTGTGAGACTAACGAATAGCAATTCATTTTATATATAGATAAGGAAAGCTGGACATTAAAAGATTTTTCCCACCGAATAGCACTAACAGTGCTAGTGCTATATACTTTGCCGAATATATTTAAAAAAGCTTCCAAGCTTATTAAAGAAACACAACTTGAAAAAACCGGTCAAGTGCGAGTTGGACTCGCGCACCGAGGGTTCCGTACAAACCTGTAGATAAGGAGTAGTGACTTTGAAATTTTCAAAATTGTCAAAAAATATTTTTCAAAAATATTTTTTTTTATATGATGAAACTGAAAATTTACGGTTTTCGTAATTTTTCCTATATCTGTACTATAAGACGTGACTTCGTACTAAATTTCAAGATTCTAAGTTTACGGGAAGTACCCTGTAGGTTTTGATTCCCGTGCGAGTTTCGAAAATTTGCGGAAATTTGCGGCCTAAATGGCTGTATCTTTTGATTGCGTTGGCTTAGAAGGTTGATTTTTCTACAGCTTCCAGGGACAGTAGACCTAAGTATCATATAGAAATTTCAGTTTGATACCTCTACGCGTTCCTGAGAAAAACGGTCTTGACAGACGGACGGACGGACGGACAGACGGACAACAAAGTGATCTTATAAGGGTTCCGTTTTTTTCTTTTGAGGTACGGAACCCTAAAAAGGTAACAATAGTGTACATAATGTGTCTCTTGTAACCTTATACAAATACTAATTCTTTATTTGCCATTGTGTAGGGTTGTAATTAAAAAAAACATACTTAGCCATATACAATTGCATATATATGGACTTAGTTTGAGTTAATAAATTAACATCAATTTTCTTTGTGGACTAACATGCATGACATACTAACATCATATGCGCCAAGAGGCTTATAACCTTAAGCAAGACCGTCGCAAAACGAGACTTATTAGAAGTGTCTGCTACTGCGATATTTATGTGTGTGTAATTCCCGGCAACTAGCTGGAACGGTCGCCGCGGTGCCATTACCGGGGCAATTCTACCCGGGTGTGGTACATTTTTCAGTTGGTGTCTTAATCCACTGGGTAGGAGACGTGTCTTAGTTGATTAGGTCAGGGGCTCCCAAAGTGTGCGCCATAGAAAGTAAATAAGAGCGTCGTGGGTCGATCCACGTTATAACATTCGCGCGTATATTTCGGGTACCTCTATCTTCCGATCTATGTTTACTGCCTCGTTGGTGTAGTGGCAAAGTTTCTGCCTTATAACCCAGGACCTCTTGGTCCTGGGTTCGAATCCCAGGTCGAGCCAAAATTGTTTCTGAGATTTTCTGTCAGGAATTTCTAAAAAACAGCTCGGAGTCGGAAAGTTGGCGGTGTTACACACCCGTGCCTCGGAAAGCACGGTAAGTCATTGGTCCTGCGCCTGATCTCTCTCCGGTCATGTCGGATTGCCGTCTCACCGAACTTTGAGAGTGATGGAACAGTGAGTGCACCTGTGTATTGCGCTCACACTTGTACACTATAATATCTCCTGCGTAGTTGGCTGATCTCTGTTGAGATTGGCCGCCGTGGTCGAAATCGGCTAGGAGGACTATTATTATCTTCCGATTGTTTCTTTTCCCACAACCTAGCTTGGGTAGCTATGACAAAATACTAAACTTGAACCTGTGTCGCGAGCTGTTAAAGATTGGGAGTCGCCCTGGATTAGGTCAAGGCACAATACGTAAATTTTGCACTTGAATGAATGTTGCTAACTAGATTCATGTGTATTGAATGAACGAAGAATCTTTATTAAATACATGGCGATTTTGAAGTACATAACGTTTAACACAAGTAAAGTTTATTAACCAGAAATCTTTTTTTCTATAATTTGAAGAACAACATAATTAACTTTAAAATTCGTTTTTACGATTTACTTACATTAATAATTTTGTAAAAAAAATATACACATCACTCAGCGCGCTATGGAAAGGTCTATGTTGGGGATCTCATTAAGGGATAAGATCCGGAATGGGGTCATACGACATAAGACTAAGGTAACTGATGTCGTCAAAAAATGTAGCAAGCTGAAGTGGCAGTGGGCTGGCCATGTCTGTCGCAGAACCGACGAGAGGTGGAGCAGGAAGGTTCTTGAATGGAGACCACGCTTAGGTAAACGTAGTGTGGGACGCCCCCCGGCTAGATGGACAGACGACCTGAAGAAGGCAGCTGGTAGTGACTGAATGCAAAGGGCGGGAGATAGTGCGCTGTGGCGCTCCTTGGGGGAGGCCTATGTCCAGCAGTGGACTGTAACAGGCTGATATGATGATGATAATGATGATGAAAAAAAATATTAATTCTACTCATTAATTATGCCAATTCACCTGTCTGAGGAACAAAACTCTACTTAATTTAAAGTTCCCTCTTAACCCCTTTTATCTGTGTCATTTAAACTTAACAAATTAACTTGACAGATGGGACTTTAAAACGATAAGAAAATAAAGTGACCATTACCATAAAAAGTCGTCCAACTTTATTAGATTTACTTAAGCTAAAAGTTTTCGCTGAAACGCATTTTAAGTTAAGAGTAAAAATAAACGTGGCTACATTTTATGCTGAGAAGCTTTTAAACTTTGGCAAGTAGCAATATTTATTTCCAAAGTACCGTTTGTCAACAAGATTTCAAACTGATATCATTTTTCACATCCAATTACATCGTAACGTTATGCAATTTTTCACCCAGCGTAAAATTCCACGCACCGATGATCCAAATATGACGTGATCAGAGGTCCTACTCTATAAGACGTATGTATTTTTCTCGTACTAAAACCATTCTCTACTTTTCTTGCATATGAAAGACACTGTCATTTATTTTCATCTACTGAGTATGAACATAAAATATATTTTTTTCAGTTCTCTGGTGATATAATCTAAAGTCACACGACGACGTCTTAAGATCCAAATTTCTATTTAATATTTTATTTGCTTTACCATATTTATCAATTATTGTAGAAGTTTGACTGACACTGTCTACATAACTGTCATTTCCACAAATAAAGAGATGAGGTTATTAATAAAAAAAAATACAAAAACTTTTATTCTATTCTCGTTCAGTCATATCTAGTAACGACATTGGAAACTAGATTTAGAATTTGGGACTTTAGTGAAAAGTTTTTTACTGCGTAACTGGTGAACATTTAGTGTGACAAAGATGGATTCCATAATACGTACATCGGCGTACACTTAGTATAACCTTTGAAAAGGAAAATTAATCGGCAAGGCAAGGGTCGAAGAAACGCCTCATTTGTTTGAAATTTGCATGTGGCGCTGATATTTTCTCCGTGCACGGAATTAATGTGTTTTAATTTTGAACGTACGAGTAACGAACTGCTGCAGTATCATTCTTGCATGAGTTTAATATACGTTTGCTGTAATAGCCGTATGAAGTCAAATCGAGTAGATTGATTATAATTAAATAAAAGGAATTCCAATATAACGATCTACAACTAAAGTTACTTTCTCATGTCAAAATTCAAATGTCCGAAAAACTCACTCATTCTAATAAGAACATCGGAAAGCAGGTTTTTGACACATTTTTGTATAACTTATTTGGTTAATGTTTATGATGGATTCGCAAAAGTTTTTCGAAATGGATAACAATACCTAAACAAACAAATGAAATAGCTTCGAGCTCATCCCATTTATCTTCTGATTAATTTCCTTCTGAGTCTCAAGGCAGTTCGACTTTCCCCCATAAACGAACTATGCGAAAAATTGTCGGCAAAGTTTGATTGCATCTTTCTTCGTACAGAAAACTCGAAACAATTTATAGTTAAGATTATCTATGTAAAACTAATTTTCTAGTTTAAAAAGTGCCTAGTAAAACTGCTGGTGGTGGTAATTTGACCAGCCATTAATATGAACCACCGTGTTAAAATTATCTTTAAAAAAAAGTTGCTTTGAAATCTGTTCATCCGTTTGGAAGCCACTATGCCACAGCTAGACACACACAGATAGATACACACACTAACAGACATAGGAGTCAATCTTATAACACCTCTTTTTTTCGTCGGGGGTTAAAAACTCTCAGTACTGCAACATACAATTTTCTACTTGAGACTGCAGCCATGGATATAACTTGAAGTCTCAGTCACATCTAGCTAGAACTCCACTTACCAATTTTGCGTACTGCACAGACGAGCGAGAGAGTTTAATTTTACTAAAACTTCCACTTTATGAATACATTTTCACCACTAGTTAAGAACCACTTCCATGTTTTAATTTTAAGGTTTAATGTAACAGTTGTTGGTAAACATAACCTATATAAATAAAAATGTATTTACGCACATAGCTTCAGAAAAAAACATTAAATTTTGTGCAATCCGCACCAGTTTGACATTGGCACCACCACCAAAGTTTCTTATTGTCAGGATTTTTTATCAAAAATACTATATAAATAAAAAAATATCTCCAAAATGACAGACCGAATTAAAAATAACAATGTCTGCGGGGTTCTTTAGTAAATAAATCTTCTTTATCAAATACTTGTCTGTTGACAGAACAATAAAGAAATAGCGAACTATTACTAAAACGTATATCATTCGGTCTTTGTTTTTAACTTACTCGAGACTAGTTCAACAAAGTAAGTTGAAAACAAAATCGCTATTTGGGGTCCGTTCCCGACCGCTTTTCAACAGTAAGCTTTGTTTAATTGAAACTACTCTTTGTATAGTTTCAAACTATCCACCACTATATCGGAGTTTGAGCATTGCTATCTGCAAACATTTTACTCAAAAAGGTCCGTATATATCTTCAGACATAGAGTAACTTTTTTTTTATCATTAACAATGCAATTTTTTTTACAATGTGAAATTAAAACACGCTTACAGAAAAAAGTTGTAGATATCTGTCGGCGCTCTATACACGGGTTGCAGGGTTCGTAGTTTATTTACACAAATAAAAGTTCATGGACTAGCGAGACGGACTATATTGAGAATGATAGTGAGGACGAGCCTTCAAGGCGTCCGACCGGTGCTGAGGTTGCGTACTGACTGCCCCCTGAACCTGGTTGAACCTGGTTTTAATCCTCACGGCGGTCGGCTGCCTTTGGAGGAAACACACTAACAAAAGGATAAAACAATACAATAGAAATATGGTTGGTACAAACAGAATACAACAATGAAAATATAACAATTAACTAGGAAGACATTACAAAGGTTGGTTCTTAATAGGTGCAATAAACCTATAGACTGACAATGGAACAAATGTTACGTCGGCGAAACACTGAAGAGACTAAGTTAAACATTCCGACAATATTGTATTGCACCTTACAAATAACTTAATAACTAGCATCGTAAACCTAATAGGCGCAGATGCGTGAGAAACTAAAATAACTTAATCTACCATGCCTTAAAATTAACACGCGAATATTCACAAAGCACTTACATCTAATTCTGTACAAAGACGTATTTACAATTATGCATTAAAATAATACATATTTACAATTAATCGGTATAAGGCGTATGTGGGACGCAGTCGCCACATATCTAACCGAAACAGTGATGAATCATGGCTGGCTGCAGCGTAAGGAGCACTGAAAGAAATTCATACCTTGAGCTTGCCAGATAGAAAGAAAGAATGTAAAACGATTGTCTGATAAAATTAATACATAAAAAAAATATTGTAGTATTTTGGTCAACACCTTGTAAATAATGAAGTAAATAAACTTTGTAATTGTCTGTTAAAAGTGAAAGTTTCTTAATAAAATAAAAATCTTTTATTTCAAACCAATTACGTCCATTAGTTAGTAACAATTTATGAATTAAATTTAATGTGCAGGATAGATACTTTGAGTAGAAACTAAGCCTTAAAAAAAAGGGAAAAAGGGGTGCAAACAAACTTGAGTTCAAATGACAACTAACTGTTAATTACAACTCAAGATTAAAAAAAAAATACAAAAAGATTAAAAAAGTATTCAAAAGCTGTGCATTCAAATATTAACTAACTGATGATAAATATTGGTTTATAATACTATCCAGAATGAGATAGCACAAAATTCTTGCTGTGAGACTAATTTACAAAGACATCGTTAATTGTTACAAAACTCCTGAAAAAAAAATGAAAAAAAGAAAAGAAGTGACCGACTTACTGACCGACACAGCTTCAATATTAAGGTGCTACTACGAGTTTTTAGGCTGTGCGGGTTAGAAAGCTATGGGTTAATGGACGATCTTATGGATCTGAAATTCTCCCATAATGTTTCATATAAGCTCGATTAAAAATAAGATAACTGTTAACGTTAAGTCTTTAGATATAAACACACCTTTTATTGCCAAGTCACTGTTTGCTATTACCTATCCCGCAAGTTAGAACTGATTAGTACTTAGAAACTCCATTACGGTAACAAGTTAATGGACTTATTTAATAAACAAACATACAAATAGAGATGTTAGTTCTCTGTTCAATCTGTGTGCAGAGTTTGACACTGTGATCTTTTACAAGAAACACTGCATTTACTATTAATAAACTTTACTTTATACTGGATGTCATTGTAGTTTTATTATCAGTGATGTTTATACAACTTATTTCTACTAAGAGAGTAAATTACCTTCTTTTTTACCGGTAACTGAAATTAAGCATAAGGATGCATGCCCTCAAGCACAATATGCACTTATTTTCGGTTAGCAATCTTTTGTGACATTTAAAATACTATGTTCTCATTTGTCTTGATTTGCGGGGCCGAGAATAATAGTTTACAACAAACTACCTTTACATATTAAAAATATCACAAAAAATTATGTTTTTTACAAAACGTTAAATGATTTCCTAACTAAAAATGGTTTCTATGTCATCATTAACTTTTTAGGTACCGTTTAGATATTTTATATCTGTTTTCGGCTTATGACAAGATTTAAGTTTTATTAAATTGTGAAGTTTTGTCCTTACGCTTTAAATGTTGTTACGCTGTAAAATAAAGTTATGCTTGATAATGTAATTTAATGTTATGATTAATAATTAAATATAACTTTATTTTGATTTCAAATTTTACTTACTAAGTTTCTGTGCCTTAGCCGGGGTCACTGTACTAGTTTACTCATAAGACTGTAACACCTTACTGCAACGTGTGACTTGTAATAAATATTATGATTATGATTTAAAAACGACACATTTTCATAATCTAATTTTCTCTTCCAAGACTTTTATGCTTAAACATAAATTGTTCTCATATTAAAATAACTGAAAGTTTAGCCAAGTATGCGTAAAGGGAAGAGTTCGGCCTACTATCTGCTTGAGTTATCACCTGTCCTCCACACGTTATACCCCTCTGTTATTTATGGCAAATTCTCTTTGGTAAAATGAAAAATCGCCTATAAACTTCAGCGAAGTGAAAACGTTGGGTTAAAAGGCGTTAACTCTGTTTATATGAGCCGTGAAAGGTGCTTGAGGATTTGTAACTAAAACTAAGTAATTTAGCAGGTTTTTCACTTTTGTTCAATTTTTCGAAAGTATTCATCATATCAGCTGTTCGACGCTTACTGCTGAGCATAGGCCTCCTCTAAGGACATATATGTTTTTAAACTTTCGCGTTGCATTTTAACACTAACTGTTGGTTATCGGGTCTAAACGCGAACTATTTAATGAGTATTTAGGTACTCACTGCTCAGCTGAGCTGACAGTCAGCTCGTGACCACGTGTGTGCAATCCAGCTGAAACGTCGAGCAGTGAGTACCTAAATACTCATTAAATAGTTCGCGTTTAGACCCGACAACCAACAGTTGCTCCTTTTAGGTACTTTGCTCCCGCGACCTTCACCAGATCGTTGGTCCACCCAGTAGGGGGCCTGACCACGAAGCGCCAACCGGCACGCGGTCGCCATTCGAGAACCTTTCCGCCTCAACGGCCATCGGTTAGTCGCGCTATGTGTCCCGCGTCCCGCCCCGCGAACTACAAAAGCTTTATAAGCTAACTATTAAACTTTCATTTTATATATAATTGCTTTTTAAGTTGCGCGTTGTGTGCTTCAAATCTCTATAAAATCCTTGTATTTCTGAATATTGCTATTACATGTTTTGTTCGTTATAATGTCAACTAGAAAATGTTAAGAGATCGCAATCGCGAATATTACAAACCAAGTTAGTCTCTAAGTGAGTAGGAATACATAGGTCCCCTTGTGTTTTAGATATGAACGATTTACTAAAGATTTTGGAAAGTTATTAGAGTGGATATTCACGAGATAGGCATCTATTCATATTTTGTACTAGCGGCCACCCGCGACTTTGTTCGCGTGGAGTTTAGTTTTTTGCTGCCGAGTTTCACACAAATTTGCAACCCCTACTTTATTTATCCCCTTGGGGGTATATTTTATTGAGATCTTTTATTAAGCAGATGCCTACGACACAACATCAACCTGCACGCCAAATTTCAGCCCGAGCTCTCCAGTGGTTTGGGCTGTGCGTGGATAGATCACTATATCAGCCAGACACCAGCAGTCACCACCAGTATAATGGTTATACAGACTCACAGACAAATTTTTACTAATTGCATTTTTGGCATCAGTACTAATCCCTAATCACGCCCTGATAGTTATTTTGGAAATATATTTAATGTACAGAATTAACCTATAAACAGATTTATTATGAGTATAGATAGATTAGTGGTATTTATTTCTAGATTGGCCCTTACAGCTACTTTTTATTTCCTCATTCATTTTAATAGCTTCAGCGGATGTTTTAAGTCACACGTACTTGGAACGCCAGAATAAGCGAAAATAATGAGTCCTCTCTCTCAGCGTTGGGCCTCCAGCCATTTTACAGCTTATTCAAGCGCCGACAGGACATCATATAACCGCCTCTAAAGATTAAATTTGGACCTAAAGCGGAGACCTAAGTGGGGGTAAGCCTATTATGAAGGGTAGCCAGTAATCTTATTAAAATATTATCGCTATATCGTTACTAACGGAGTTCCAAAGCTTTTGAAAATGTCAAGTGATAATCGCTTTAGCTGTTTCTATCCAGTTAACTTTTCATTTTTCTCTTATTTTTTATCTGTTTTGAAATGAAATACACACGATGTGGATATTACTGCTGGTAAGCAAACACTTTAAGTTGCATTGTTTTATTATTCGTTTTGGATAACTCTCTTCAGATTTAGTGAAAGTCTGGATCTGGATGCCACTGGATGCGGGAAGCGCACAGAACTGATCGCGGTTGAGAGCAGCGAGGAATAACTATGCTCAGCAGTGGGTATCGATAGGCTGATATAATGTTGATGTACTCTTTACTAAAGAGTTGGTTAGGGCTTAAAAATCTTTTTTTTTTTAAATACCTTGCAACGTGAAAGTAAATAGTCTTTATATTTCGATATATATCAAAGTTAAAACTCGGAATAAACATTTCAAAACATACCCGTATCTAAGACGAAAAGATATATCTCTAGTTAAGTGTTGCCATTTCCCATACCGGTCACGTCCACGAAATGAAATAACGTAGAACTATTATTACAAATTAGTTCGGTATTTTTCAAGCGCCTTGGAAGTGTGGTGGACCCTTATAACACTCTTAGGAAAACCTTTTTTGGAATTTACGGAGCAGTTGGCTTTTCCGAATTTAATTATTAAATCGGCGAAAGGGAACTGTGTACCTACTATACATATGTTACGATATGGATATGAAATTATTTTGGATGATCCGGTAGTGCAGCGCGCGGTTACTGCGCTTTAGAAAAAAATATTATGTTACTCCACAATTTAGCATTAAGTCCACCCTTTGTACATTTCTTGTGCAATAAAGTTTTTAAATAAATAAATAAAATGGACTTTCGTTTTTTTTGTAGTCTTTAAAAATAGACCTATCAATGGGGTGGAAGGTTGATAACCTGAGATACAGGAACTATCCAAGTTTAGGTATCAACCCACCATAACCACTTTTTGTAATGTTAGTTAAGTATTAAGATTGTTTGATTGTTTAAATGGTGTTAATAAACAATTTTTTTATTATTATAATATTATAGTTTCGGTGAATTTCGTTTAGTTATTTTGATGTACACAGTAAATTAGTAAAATACTGCCGACCTCCTAGATTTTAACGTAGTGTTGCTGCCCGCACTAATCTTTGTAACCTTACACCTTCTACAAAATTAATTGGCAAGATTTGTAAAACAATCATCTCAGCCACTCACCTGTGACTCGGCTCTATTCTTAACATCCCAGTTGTATACAACCGGCTTCTATTTTTTCCCTAACCATAACTTAACCTGGTTATCCGTTTGACACTAAATCATTGCTAATTATTCCATTATCGTAATCCCATCAGCCATTATAATCATGTATTGTTATTAGTAGTAGTGAATAATATTTTATACAGTTCTGATTCAATGCTGTAATGATTTCTTGCATCGTGAAGAAAGTAACATACATAAATCTATTTCACCACATTCAAACATTTTCTCATTGCTTTATAAACTAAAAAATTAACTACTGTAATAAATTAAGTGAAAATGAAAACGTTTATTTTCGGACAACATAAATCCATTTGGTAGTTAGTGCATATATTTAAAAGCTAATAACTTACTAGTTATTTAAGCTTTTAAATATATGGTGCAGTGGTCCACTGGTCGGACTTCTAAAACCAAGGGTCGCGGGTTCGATCCCCGCACAGTACAAGCATAAGTGTGCATGAACATGTGTGTTTGTACTGGTCTGGGTGTTTTCTATGTATAATATGTATTTATTTACAAAAAAAAAGTATTTAAGTATGTTTATCCGTTGTCTAGTACCCATAACACAAGCCTCGTAGCTTAATTTGGGACTAGAGAATTGGTGTGATTGTTGTGAAATATTTATATTTATTATTATTATTAGTACGCTACGAGTATGCTTTTGGAACACCTTTTCCCCCTACAAATATTTATGTAAGTGCTTTTCACACCGAATAAGCGTCACGCATTTGTTATATAAATAGCTGTATTACATCAGAATCGATGAGAACGTACATTATCTGGCCATTGACAAATGTACAGGACCCAAACATAAAAACCCCCGGGTTGGAATGGACCCTTCATCCGGAAAATGGACGAAGCCCGTCAATAGCACGAGGTTTTGGACACCGGTTGTGTTATTTTTTAGAGTTCTGTAGTGTGTGGCACACGTCACCCTAAAGATAGTTATAAGTAACATATATGTATATATATATATATATATATATATATATATATATATATATATATATATATAGATATATAGATATATATAAACTAAGCGTTCAACCGAGATCCTTTTCAATTACACGCGCCTGGTCCCATCACTGCATGGCGACCCTTCCAGTGCTGCCTTAGGGCAGTGCCGTGCAACTTAAAAAACCTGTGTTATCCTGGCAGGCTAATATATGTTACTTATAACTAACTTTAGGGTGAGGTGTCCCACACACTACAGTTCAGTTATTTTATAAGGGGAGCGCGATGTAGCTTTCAATCATTTTGACGCATACAGTGTACTCGTAGACCGGTTTGAAGTAAGGTTATAATTAATAGGTGCTAGTATAAAGTACTTGTGCACAATTGATCAATTTTCGCTAACTGCAATCACGTAGTCTTCATTCAGTTAAAAAATCGGATAGGTAATGGTTTTTTAGGTTAGTAGGTAATGGTTTTAGTAGCTTCGAATGAATGAATGAATGAAATCTTTATTTGCGTTTGGTTTAGGAACACTGAAGATGGTCATAGTTATTGATCAGCAATTATACATCCGCTTAATCAACCATTATTAATGGCATGCAAATCTAAAAGTTATATTGGGATAATAACTCTTAGATGATTTAATAATTTAATAAGAGTTCTTATACACGCAAACTTAATCGCGCGTAACATGAAAACATACACCATCCCGTACTACTGAACCCCGACATTTCGCCAGTACAAAGCAAACATTTTTCCTCTGTGCCGACATAAGCCGCACTTTCTACGTAATGAAATGTTGTGTACCCAAAACAAATACATTCTGTATGAGAATGAGCGTTCCGTTTATATTGATTTACGTACCTTTTGTTGTAAAGGATTGTTTTGTGTTTGTTTCCCGCAGCATTTGTGTCTGACATTATTAAGAGGAATTTCGTGCTTAGGCTTAGTACACACTAAAATGTAGCTTTATTTTGTCATGAGTATCAGGCATTGATTTTTCAACATTGGAGAAGAGTGATCTTCGCATTTAGACCATTAATTTAATCTCTCTTTTTGAACTGGTTCTATTGCCTCTTCTTTAGGATCAGACATATCACCGCTCAATTTTAAAACTTTGCCGTCTTGTTAAACTATTACCTACCGATAGTCTAATATATAAAATTCTCGTGTCACAGTTTTCGTTGCCATACTCCTCCGAAACGGCTTGACCGATTCTCATGAAATTTTGTGAGCATATTGAGTAGGTCTGAGAATAGGCCAACATCTATTTTTCATACCTCTAAGTGATAAAAAAAATAAATAAATGGCAAAACAACGGTTGCCGGGTCAGCTAGTACAAAGTATAAAACATAGTCGTTTGCCGCTATCCGTGTCTAAGTAGGGTTAGATCAAAGATTTAAAATACAAATGAAATGAAAATGTTATTTATTTGAAAACACACATATAAGTTTACAATATTCGATCTGCTCTCGTATAAGGTTTCCCTGTGCTACGAGAGTCGAGGCTCCTCCTCAAACGCTTAATAAGTAATTTTCTTTATTTATTTAGTGTGTGTGTGTGTGTGTGTGTGTGTGTGTGTATATGTGTGTGTGTGTGTGTGTGTGTGTGTATGTGTGTGTGTGTGTGTGTGTGTGTGTGTGTGTGTGTGTGTGTGTGTGTGTGTGTTAGAACTTGCTTCCATGAGCGACGTGGTTAAGATTAAACAAATAATATGATTTTCAAGCAAAATTCTAGAGACATAAATAATAAAAAAAAAGAACTTAAGGTCTCACTGATATAGTAAATGGTAGATGCATGGATACAGTTCTATCTTTAAAATTATATCGAAATATTAGTTTTAAGACACAATACGATTTGCATGCTGTATTTTTACGGCTAAATAGGTATAAGTGACTTTTAATTAAATGACCAACTTTGTTAAACACTATTTATCGCAAATAAACATGATTCATTGATTGAAAAAAACTAAAGTTCATCTGAAGTCGTGTGTCTTTATCCTTAGGTTGATTTCAGTCTTATGCCGCGTCTTTTTCCTGATCGCTTTAGTGAGCGGTAAGCAATAGAGGAAAATTCGCGGCAATTATAGCTTTTCTTTCTGCGTGCTTGGCGTAACGGAAGAGATTGGACGGCTAATTAGTTACTGAAACTGTAACGGGTAACTGAACATAAAAGTAATGATTTGATTCATGACGACCACTTTGGTGTAATGGTCAAGAAGTTGACTATTAACCAAGAGGTCGCGGGTTCGATCCCCGCACTGGACAAACATTTTGTGTGCATGAACATGTCTGTTTGTACTGGGCTGGGTGTTATAGGTATTTATTTAAGTTTATTTGTAATACCACTGTTTCTGAAATCCGTAACACAAGTGCTTAAGCTACTTTCCACGGAGTCAGATCAATGTACATGTGATGTTGTTGTATATTTATTTATATTTATATTCATAAACTAAACTTTAATAGACGAGCCATACTACACTACGTGAGCTTAGTGGGCATTAGTGGAGCTGTCGTTTGTAAGGTAAGTAACCAAACTTACTGTCAGATGTTATTAAGCCACCCGAAAGCTTCCCATAACGCTTAACAAACAACTTAACGCGCCGTCCGAAGCACGAAGATGCTTGTAAATAGACGACACATATGTGATCGGAATGATCACCAATTCTTAACATGAACACCCTTCGGTAACGTACTGTGGTATCACTTCCAAAGCACTGCCACTAGAACGCTATTAAAAGTACGGTAGTAAAATTAAAAAAAAATCCTTCTTGTCTTAGCAAGTGAACAATATACATAAAGGTCCGAAACACATCCATAAACATTGATAAAGCGGTGCGATCATACAAAGCGTAAGCTTTCCTTCATCTTGTTATGTAAGTGATACAACAATTTTATCCAAAACACCAGCAGGCGGCCTACTTTAAAAGCGTTTTTACGTAATTTGTCTTGTGTCGCAAAAATAGCGATACTTTGTCACGCAGAATAGATTTCACGAACATACAAAATAGGTACAATTTGTGTACTCTGCTCCTGTAAATGTAATGTTTTTATCGCAAAAATACATGGTATTTGTTTATTGTAAGGCAAAATAAATTCACATTTTTACTGGAAACAAGGTTTTGTTAAGATGATCGCTCTTGTTTTTGAGTATGTTCGTAATTAGATAGTGTGCAAACAAAGACCTGTTGGAAGTCAAGTTATATACTGACTCGCTGGTTTTCTAGATGTACAGGAGACTTCAAAATTACACTTTTTAAAGCCTATTGTCAGAACCTGTACACGGGAAACCAGTGGGTCAAATACACCATTAAGTCGATGGAAACTCTAAGGATCCAGTATAATAATGTCTTTAGGATGATGCTGGGACTGCCGCGTTTTTGCAGTGCATCAGGAATGTTTGCGGAGCACAAAACTAATGGCTTTAATGCAGTACTCCGAATAAAAACTATGTCCCTGATTGCAAGGACTGGAAGCAGTCCTAATTGCATCCTGAACATATTTTCGGTTACCTACACTTTTCCACCATGGAGAGATTTCTTGGCTAGAGTGGTCGTCACTGGTGTACACCCTCTTCATTAATTTGTATTCATAGATATAAATGTGTACTTTACTAACAATAGTCAATAAGTCATTTGTTTATTAACAATAATATGGATCTATGGTCTGAATTAAAGTTTTTTTTATTTAAAAAAAATCAGAAAGGCTACACTACTAACCCTGAGCTTTTATACTTTGACGTCAAAAAACAATGAAATGATCGTTAGAAACATAGCTACAACACGTAAGTTACTAATTGGAATGTGTTGAACGAATGGAAGCATTTAGTACATTCCAATGGAATACATTGGTGTATTCGAGCAACATGGCTTGTTAGTGGAATTTACCAAATGTTTAATTACTAGTGGTCGAGCTAATTAAGCAGGTAACATTTTCCATCGCTGCTGAAAGCTGAATTCCAGCATATTGTTATTTTGTGCAGAGTTTCACCTGAGGGATGATTTTGTAATAATCTGTTAACTATGCCAAAGCGGCTGATTTGAGGTCATAATCATGCATTTTAAAGCCGTCATAACTATTCTCATCTTAAGTAAGTCGGTTTATATTTAACAGTCTAGATTTTATATTTTTAACTTAGCAGTGGTTAATTTGTTGTTAAAATAAGTTTAAAACAATCAATATTAGGTGCTTAATGGTAATAATTTCTACTATTATTGTCCTAATTTTGTTTATGCTACATTTCTTATACTCGTAGTACACCTCTAATATGTAACATTAATGTAAGGGATTCGCTGTAGTCTAAGATACAGGACGAAAGTCCTAGTTTAGAACGCAGAAGTTCTTTACATTTTTAGTACCTAATTATTACGTGTACCAAATTACGTAAACCATTGTAAGCCTTTATATAGAAATAAAATTTTATTCATTTATTATTATCCTTTTTTCGTTTGTTTCAGGTCTAGAACTTAATGGCGTGCTTGTCTAAAGGCAGCCAGTGAAGAGAATGGAACGTTTCCACAGAGCTCCTTCCTTAACCTATCCTCAACCCAAGGTTAGTACCTATACTTTATAAGGCTCAAGCCACACCTGCGACTCCTTCTGACAGCGAGTCAACTAATCGCCGCGCCTCAATCGCTGACGATTCGCGAGTCGCGTACTGTAAGGGCTCCCACACATACACACAATACGACGTCGCGTCGTGGAAATCTACGACACGACGTCGTAACCTGTCGATGCACGATACGACGTCGTGACGTAAGAAACTCACGATGCGACCCTACGCAGTTGTTATTCAATATTCAAAGATGACGGATGGTATTGAAGTCGATCATCTCATTACCCTAGTCGAGCAGCGTCCCGTACTATGGGGCAAAACATCTGATGAACTAAAACACCACCTCACTGTTTCGACTGCATCGTGCTGTGTATCGTGCGTGGCACATTACGTAACCATGTCATGTTTTTTACGATGCTCATCGTAAATGTCCACGACGCGACATCGTATCGTGTTTTTGTAGGGGAGCCCTAACTCCGTGATTTTTAATGTAGGAACGCGCCTGCGCAGGTTTTGGGCTCGCTACAAAGACCGCACGTGCATTTCGTTCGTGAACACTTGGATATCACTTCATATTTGATATTCCGTGACCGCGTTCGCCACCGCGCTCGCGAGTCTACGTGAACTACGAGTAGCACTAAAAGTGACTCGATTTTTGTGTGGATTTGTTTAATCGAAAACCCTGTTTATCCGCGGCATTCGCGGTGGTTCTTAGTTAGGGCGCGTTTGTATATAACGTCCGTTTTTACAGGGTCCGTTTTAACGGATCCGTCGCTACTGGAGATAATATTCACGCAGTGCTGATCCGATAAACTAATTTACAATACAGTACACTGATCTGAAATATCTTCTGAAATATCGACAGCTTCGGTCTAGTGGTAGGTTCAGACTACAAAACCGGCTTTCGCGGGTTCGAATCCTGCTAGGGCCAAATGTTTGTGTGATGAATGACCACAAGCATTTGATCCTGAGTCATGGATGTTTATGTAGTTAAGTATTTCTATCCGTTATTCTAGTCACCACAGAACAAGCTAACGGTTAGTATGGGGCTAGTTAATTGGTGTATTCGTTGAAACAATTTATTATAATTATTTTATTATGTGTGAACTGGAACTGGCTCATATACAAAAACATAGGTACGCTAATAACACATACGTTTAAACGAACCTGTAAAACGGATTGCTACTTATTTTATCGCATCGTAATTTCCTAATTATAAAGTTTAGTCTTCTAGCTTAACAAAAACAACACATCAAGTCTGTGATGTGATATCATAAACCAGGTTATGAAAAAAATATTTTACAACCGCGAGTTATGAATTTGTTTGTCGCCTCCTCGCTTTCCTTCATTAACATAATGTCAATAGCATGAAAGCAATCAAATGTTTTTTTTTACGATTGGTTAGAGGACTCATATGGATTTCCAAAAATTTCTTATTTTGCGAGGTTTCAACTCCATGAAAACCTCTACTTATAAAGTAACACCTATTTAGCTCTGGTCCTTTGCTTGTGCTGTCCTTGGAAGTTTAAGTATCGAGTTGATCGACTATCATCTTGGGGATTGGTCCCGAGTAGTTATTAGGATTATTCCCTGAGTACTCTGATCCCTGAGGCCACTGTCCCAGAGGATCCCGATTTATTTTTATCTTGATGAAGTCAATTTAAAGTCATCTACGGGATAATCAGAGAATAACCCAGGTATTAGTTGGCTAGTCCTCCTGGCCGATTTTGACCACGGCGGCCAATCTCAACAGAGATCAGCCAACTACGCAGGAGATATTATAGTGCACAAGTGTGAGCGCAATACACAGGTGCACTCACTGTTCCATCACTCTCAAAGTTCGGTGAGACGGCAATCCGACATGACCGGAGAGAGAACAGGCGCAGGACCAACGGCTTAACGTGCGTAACGTAATTCATGTCAGAAACAATTTTGGCTCGACCTGGGATTCAAACCCAGGATCTACACAAATTTTCCCACTACACCAACGAGGCAGAGTGAATAAATGAAAGAAAAAAACTATACCTTTATATATTAATAACAACGATTTTAATTATTTATTTATCAAGTATTACAACACGTTATATAAATACGAACCTGCCAAACTGCCCAAGCAGTTTACTGATTCTTATATTTATACATAAGTACATGTTGGTTTAATCTTATAAAACTTTTACGTTTCGTTACAAAAGAAAAACATACTTGAATTAATTACATTGAATTACCAACAAAAAATAAACACCGGGACAGGCGAAACCAAACAAAAACATTTAATTCGTCCAAGAGGCATCCCCTCAGCAGTCAGAGAGCCAACCAACAGTCCGAAAAAATCCAAATGATATATTCGGACTCTATGCCACATTTTTTAAAGTCAAAGTAGTCAAGACACGCAGCTGACGCGTTGTTTACCCATTTTATTGGCAAAATTAAATAAAAAGGAAAAAAAACGGTGCGCGAAATTCTCACTCCCATTTTTTTTCAATTTTAAGGTTTTCGTTCGTGAATCTGTTCCAGAACGGCCTTCCCAGGGATTCGAGTACGTGGAGACCTATAAAGTTTGCACATAACCGCCAGCCGCCGTGTGTGGGGCGGGAATATAAAATCCTTATTGTAATTTAGAACATTCCGCGCTAAATCGCAGAATGATACTGCGCGGTATTGAACACATTTCTTTAGTCGCATGGTTTTCATTTTATTTCGAATATGGAAGTTTAAAATTTTGTTTAGTTTCATACATAGTGGAAAGTTTCATACACCCATTCCTCTTATTAAATAAATCGTCTAAGATCTCCAATTTAAACGTTCCCGACAATTTTTACTATTTAGGTATTTATGAATTTATGGAATAAAAATCTATTGTAGTATCGCGGTCCTGGACACCTTGAAGGCGAAAATAATTTGCATTTGCTCGTAATTCCGCTTACTAATTCCTCTGCATGTCTCATAGCGTATTCAAACCTACCGACCGTACAAAATTATCTACTTAGGCGAACCACAAAGAAGTAATCTATACGATTTGATTATGGTAAAGTACCATTAAAAAGGCCCTGAGATAGTATTCTCTGAAAAATTTGAAGTTGACCCATGTACTCTGGGTCGGCATCACGTCACGCTACGGCCACACTCCCAGTGCAATATTTACTTAAGAAATATTATTATTCTAATGAAACTACTTGATAACACACTATTCCCATAGCTGTTTCTCTTCTACATTGAACTTCAAAGACTACGTTTCAACCCAATGAGCTATGAAAGATGCTCCTGATTGCGATGCCGTGAAGGGTTAACCAAAATGGGACAGGGCTTATACATATCGTCCTTTTGAAGGCTCTCGACGTATTAAGGTGAAACCATTATAAGGGTCGTGTCACTCATCTTTTGGATGCCTTTATTATTTAATCCTCTTGTGTGATGAAGGTATTTTTATGATGTTACGTAAATTGAAAATTTTTATGAGATTTTTTTTTATGAAAAACAAATCGTAGCGTTTTAGTAGGTATATAAAGTTCTTGTGGCGTAAGCAAACACACTTTTCCGCCACAGCAGCGCGACGCCACCATAGGGGCGCCCGCGCAACATCCGAACGCCGGTGTCCACCGCGGACGTCCCGGTGCATACAAAATCTACGTCGATCTCGCTCAGGAACAGTACATCTCCCGGCGGCAACCAGTCTCCTGTAAGGCTATTATGTCGCTAGCAGCGCATTAGTAGTGCATACCAAAGCCAAACAACCCGCGGCGCGGTTGTGTTTGGGCAGAGTGACCATTCTGACCATATAAGTGACGTCTATTAACAAGCATCTTCGTACTTCGGAAGACACGCTAAGCTGGTCCCGGCTAATACCGATAGATTTTGGTCGTTAAGCTGCTGTCGGGGGTTATTTTACTGGAAAGTTAGTTTCTAAATAAGACTATCTGTCATCAAGTTATTAAGTCGCTGAATCCTATAATAATATTTTTTGTGCTCTCTTTAGCCTGAAATACAGGTTTATAACCTAGTTTAGACAAATAATAATCACACTAATACAATAAATGCCAAAGATTGTTTGGATGTCCGTCAATCAAGCTGAAACAACTGAACGGATTTTGATGCATTTTAGTATACAGACAGGGTATGAACTGACTTGGTTGATATAGTACTTTTTATTTCGATTAAATGCTCCCTTGTGATAAAACAGGAAGGAGGAAGAAGCCAACATTTGCGAAGTCGCGGGTGGAACGCTTGTAATATAATAATGGTATTGTATTATTTCTTTCAGCAGGTGTGCGCCGTGTCACCGCTTATGCGTTGATGGGCGCGGGCGCGAGCGGGGGCGGCGGCGGGCGGGCGGCGCGCGCGCTCCGCCTGCTGTTGCTGCTCGTGCTGGCACTAGCTGCTGTCGAGTACCTCTTTGGGTCTATACTGGACGCCTCTCCCCTCAAGACTTATTTGTACCAGCCTCTGTACAACGCCACACAGCCTACATTGAGGTAAGTGAACCAGCCGTCACCTTGTTAGCTACTCCAGTACCTCTTCGGGTCTATACTGGACGCCTCTCCCCTCAAGACTTATTTGTACCAGCCTATGTGCAACGCCACACAGCCCACACTTAAGAAAGAAACCAAGCTCCGTCACAACTTGAGCACTGCGTGCTTTTTGCTAGACGAAATTGAGCGATGCAATAAGAACTAGACGTTTGAATCTAAACCTTTCCTCGTCCACCTCCATCTGCGAATGGTATCTTATTCTTTTGGTTGCTTTTTATTTCAGGGTCAGCGAAAAACTAGCTGCATCCTGGCCTAAACGAGTATCTACCACATCTGACCACCCTCAAAGCACTGAATTCCGAAACATCACTGCACCCAAAAACGTCACAACTACGAACACAACTTCTCTAGCAAATATGACGAGACCGGACCAAGATAACGTCACTTCTGTTCTGATCACCAAGATTATAGAAGGCATCAAGAACGATCAGACAACGGAGAATCCAGAGTTGAAGAGGAATGAAACAGCTCTTCCGCTCTGTGATGATGGGATACCTGCAGATTTTGGTAAGGCTATGCAAGCAATTATTTATATGTGTAAGCCTTTTTTGTAAAAATCTATAAATATAATAAAACTGTACAAATTAAAACTATGTACATAGTATTTAAAAAATACTCAGCGCAGGGTTTTAGAACGGTGGCAAGTCATCAGTGGTAACTTATGCGCTTGTGATACGGGCGATTTTGCAGCCAAAATTGGGTAGCCTGATACTGTATATGGAACCCAAAAATGTGGTTAGATTTTGTTGTCTATCTGCGTGTCTGTTTGTGCGCGCATCACATGCGGACGACAAAACTACTGGACGGATTCGAATAAAACTTTTTTTCAGTTTTTTATTTATTTAACATATTTATTGCAATATACATACCAGACTATTAATAGTACAACAAATAAGTATACACCCAGCAGGGCACAGCAACATAAGATAATTAAAATAAAACATTCTTATATGTATAGCACATGAGTATCGTGATGAGCTCTGGTGATTATAAATAAATAAAGTTTTTGAAGATAGTGTGTTAAAATTGGCTGGGATAAACTTTGTATATTTTTATTTGTATCCAAAACTAAGGCAAACGAAGTTGCGGGCGTCCGCGACTTAAGCAGTGGAAATAAAATGTATAGTTTCCCACATCCATGATTTCATCAAAATTTCATGCTGTAAACGACTTAATATATATTTAGAAGTATTGAGTTTAACAGCCGAAATGAAAGTCTTAAGTGAGTGCGTCTTGAAAGTAGCTTACTGATAATAACGCATAATTTTGGTTTCAGGCCCAGTACAAGCGAACAAGACAGAAGTAGAGTTGGAGTGGGTGGACAAGAAGTACCCCGAAGTCCAGCCGGGCGGTCGGTACGCGCCGCCGAACTGCACCGCCAGGCATAAAGTCGCCATCATTGTTCCGTTTAGGTATAAAACATTACATGGTTTAACTAGCCGTATCCAGCGACTTTGTCAGCGTGGACTATAGCCTTTTGCCGCTGAGCTTCATACAAACTTTCATCCAATTTTCCTTTTTCTTTTTTTTACGTAAGGGAAATGCTGTCACGCATACCCACCGGCTGCGGGGGCGGCTGGGGGTTATGTGGGACTCCAGGCCTCATAGTGAGAACCCGCCTACCCACTAAAAATCTGACGGTGCCCTCCGGTGCCATGTGAGACGGGGACGTGGCGGGTTCACCGTAGGCCGAGAGGCCATAGGCATTCACCGCAGTAAACTTTCATCCCCTATTTTATCCCCTAAGGGATGGAATTTATCAAAATTATAGAGTATCAAATTTCAGCCCGATCCGCCCTGTGGTTTGGGCTATGCGTTGATAGATCACTATGTCAGTCAGTCAGTCACCTTTGAGCTTTTCACCGTTAAAAATATTGTTACCAGCACTTCGAACTGTATCTGAAGTGAAGTAGATACCAACCTAAATTGTTTTGTTTCAACAAATCATTCAGAGCACTATCCCACTACGGCATTTGGGTGAAGCCTAGGTTATGACTTCTACGATAGCTTAGGATCTTTAGAAAATGAGTGATTTGTTTTTTTTAATCTATGTATTCTATTTCAGAGATCGACAGCAGCATTTAGCCATATTTTTGAATCACATGCACCCTTTCCTGATGAAGCAGCAAATAGACTACGGCATATTCATCATAGAACAAGCCGGTAAGCTTAAACATATATCTACGTACACATATAATTAGTTCTGCAACAACCATCAACGATTTCCATCTTCATACTTCCGAGACACGACGCACCACGACTTCATCCGCGCCAACTATTGAACCCAAAAAGACAACCTTAAGATAGGAGTTTCGCAATATACCGTCTTATTTAGCACCTGAATGAAACAAATAAACCTCTATGCCAATTTTGGGTTTCCTACCACTACATACATAATTATCTCTGCAACAATCATCAACGATTTCCATCGACACCCTTAAGATTGGAGTTTCGCAATATCCCGTCCTCTTTAGCACCTGAATCAAACAAATTAACCTCTATGCCAAATTTGGGATCCCATAATCATAATATTTATTATATATAAGTACAACGTTACAGTAAGGTGTTCCACTCTTAAGAGTAAACTAGTACAGTGACGCCCGACTGGGGCACAGCAACTTAGTAAAATTTGAAATAAAAATTAAGTCTAATTAAATTATTAAACATAACATTAAATTAAACTATATTATCAAGCCTAACTCTGTTAAATTTGCCTCCTCCATTTTCTGCCATGACTGGCGATCTTGTGCCCGTGTCATCCAGCCATGTCCTGCGTGTCGTCGGATATCATCAGACCATCTCTGGGGCGGTCGTCCTATTTATTTATATACTTCAATTATGCATACATATTTGGTAATTTTTAAAAGGTCACTATTATGGGTGTTAGTAAGCTGAAATATTTTTATTTTTTTATTTTTATTAAAAGCTTAAGGATGAAACTTCACAACGTAATTAAACGCAAATATTTTATGTCATAAGCCAGAAAGAGATAAAAACATCTACATGGTGCTTAATGGTTCTGGCACTTGTAGTTCCCAAGATTTCGTTCTGAATGAGTGAGTGATTGATGTGTCGTTTTTTATAGATCATTCCTTTTAATTGGGTATGCCTTCCTTCATTCGTCAGGTAACAGCGAGTTCAACCGCGCCAAGCTCATGAACGTCGGCTTCGTGGAGAGCCAGAAGCAGAGGCCTGGAGGGTGGCAATGCTTCATCTTCCACGATATAGACCTACTGCCGTTGGACTTACGGAACATGTACACCTGTCCGCGACAGCCGAGACACATGTCGGTTTCCATAGACAAGCTAGATTTCAAGTAAGTGGATGAAGATAAATGTGATATACGCCGAAATGGTTTCGGAAATGGATGGTACGGCAGTGTTTGCCCTGCGCACGACTTGGTGATCTTCTCCGACAGATTTGTAGTAACCAAACTGTGTAGTAACTACTGTAAATGTACCGAATATGTTTTAGATTATCCCTCTCCCGTCTTCTTTATAAACAAGCAAGTGCAAAATGAACTCAGTTCATGCCCAGACCATAGAATTGTGTCGTACTATATTCACATATATTATTATGTGGACATAAATTGGATTAAAATTGAAACTGAAGCAGCTAAGAAAGTTAATACATTTACCAGCGAAATAGACTATTCATATTTTTGGTTTGTTTGGAAATGACAATTTTATGATATCTTTCAGGTTGCCTTACGAAGACCTCTTCGGCGGGGTTTCCGCGCTGACCTTGGAAATGATCACCAAGGTCAACGGCTTCTCCAACAAGTACTGGGGCTGGGGGGGCGAGGACGACGACATGTCGTATAGGTAAGCAAGTATCTCCATTGATCTTTTCTCAGTCCTGGTAGTCTCGAACTAGTTGATGGTTGCTACCGCGTTGACATAATCTATATATGTATGTAAAAGAAAGTGGTGTTAGTAACACTTTTTATAACTCAAGAACGGATGGACCAATTTGGCTGAAAATTGGTGGAGAGGTAGCTTAGAACTAGAAAACGGACATAAGATACTTTTTATCCCGTTCGACCGCGATTGTGAAAACAAAGGAATTCCACGCGAATAAGTCGTGGGGTCCACTAGTATAATATAAACAACAACATCACATACATTAATCTGACTTCGTGATAAGAAGCTTGTGTCACAGAAAACAGAATAAACAGTTATATGTAACAGGATGCCATTCGTGCTATTTTATGGGCGATTAAGGAAAGAAGCACATCTCTTTCGTATAACCACGTAAAACAGTCTGTGCGCGCCTCAGCTAACATAGTAGATGCATTGCAAAATCGCGAAAGCCCGAGTAGCAAGCATCCTAAGCGCATTATTGCATTGAACGCGCAGAGCGCTAGTAATGGCAATTATTGCTATTTTTTGTTAATTTAATTAGCATGCTAAATTTCATAGCATAGCATGCTACGCGCTATTGCTATGCTAATATGAAATTTCATCGAAATTGAGAAATAGCGTTAGCATGTAATATTAAATTGTGAAATTGTGACTGTTGTATGCAACATACATTTTAATGTTGAGACTAAGATTAGATTAAATTTGACATTATTAAAATTAAAACTGCACCAAATAGATAATTCAATCAAGTCACGAAAATACAAACAATTTCATTCAAATAAACAGTTCAATAAACCGCACGCAAAATACGACTCTAAATGCAAGGATGCCGTATTCTCTTCTCTTTCTTTGTTCGCCATTCACTCGGGTAACGCTCAAAAGCCGATCGTCGCCCGACAGCACGCGAACGCGAGTTTCAATTGCCTGATAAAGCAGTGCGTGCGAATCTATGAAAGCAACGACACGTCGCCGTCCGTGAATTTTAGCATTCACACAATTTAGCATCGTCAAATAATTTAATTATTGCTAATGATGAAATAGCATGCTAATGAATGATACTTAGTTAGTTAGTTAGTTTTGCAGGGCTTTTTTCCGCACTTAGCCTCACGATTGGGCCATTGTGCGTGTTTGCCTCTATTCCAACCAACCCAAGCTCTCCCAGAAGGCTAGCAGCCTGCCTAGGCCACTAAAGATTTCCTGGAATGATGTTGGGTTTTTTAGAATGTCTGCTCGCTGTTTTTCCACGCTTGTGCACTCCATGAGTACATGCTGTGGTGTTTCCTCTTCCTTGAGGCATCCTCTGCATCGAGGGCTGTTTGTTACACCTATGTTAAATAGGTGCTTGTTTAGGGGACAATGGCCTGTTATTATCCCTATAACTCTGCGTAGATTGTCGCGCGTTAGTTTGGCGAGGTTGCGGGCAAGCTTTTTAGATGGCATCTGCAGCAGCCTTCAATGCTTGTCCATTCTAGCAGATGGTTTTTTGCGGTGTCTTCTCGCAGCCATATTTTTATTTGGGCCTGCGGTATAGGTAGTAGCGGTTCCGGGCCAAACACTGTTGTCGCGGATCCCTTTTTCGCGAGTTCATCGGCTGCGTCGTTGCCGAGAGAGTTGCTGTGTCCCTTGATCCACTGCAAGGTTATCTTATTTTTCCTTGCAATGTGTTGGAGTGCGTTGTGGCATTCCAATATGGGGGCAGAGGTTATGGTGTTGTTTTGTAGAGCTTGAAGCACGGATGCACTGTCCGAGACAATTTTGATGTTGAGATCTCGTCTCGTCTCTGGCTGCAACCGCCTGTGCTGCTCTGATAATTCCGATACATTCTGCTTGGAAAATTGTGTTTAGTTTGTCCAGGGTGGTTGATATGTTGATGTTTAAGTCGTACGAGAACACTCCGGCTCCAGTTCCTTGTGAGGTTTTGGAGCCGTCTGTGTATATCCTAACTTCTTTGACGCCAGAGTTGTCTTTCCGTTCTTCGGTAAGTTGGATAATGTATTCTCGATCAAAGATGTAGTGGCATGGTATCCTGTCCATGGGTGCATCTAGAAGGGGTCTTTCCTTCGTGATGTCCTCCATGATTTTGGAGTGCGTTGTCATAGTGTTTTGTTTCCATAGCCCATTTGCTCTCAGTCTTAAGGCAGCTGCCTTTGCTTCTTCCTGTATGACCAGATGAAGAGGTCTAAGGTTCAATAGGAACTCTAGGGCGGCTGATGGAGTGGTTCTCATACATCCTGTAGCTGCTACGCTCGCTAGGCGCTGCAAGCTTTGTAGTTTGGATTTGATAGTGGACAGTTGCGTTCTGGGCCACCATACAACTGATCCGTAGGTTAAGGAGGGTCTGATAACTGACGTGTATAGCCAAAGTGTGATTTTTGGATTGAGACCCCATTTTCTGCCAAGGAGTCTTTTGCACTGATAGAATGCTATACAGGCCTTCTTAGTTTTGTTGTCAATGTGATTTCCCCAGTTCAACTTGCTATCGAGAGTGATGCCCAGATATTTTACTTGAGTTGATAGGGTTAATTCGGTGTTAAATAATTTTGGTAGTTTTGGATTTGGTAGCCTCCTTTTGTTAGTGAAAAGGATGAGCTCTGTTTTTTTGGGGTTGACTGACAGCTGGTGTTCCTCACACCATTTTTCTACAATCTGAAAAGCAGCACGCATTACATCACAGAGGATGTTCTCTGCGTTCCCATTTATCAGAATTGCTAGGTCGTCTGCATAACCAATGGTAGTGTAGCCTCTTTCGTTCAGTGTCCTCAAGAGGCTGTCTACTACTATGTTCCATAGGAGTGGTGACAGAATGCCCCCTTGGGGGCACCCCCTGACCACCCTTGCACGGGTGATCGTTTTTACCGCAATTTGGACCGCCCTTTTACTGACCAGCTCATTTATCCATTCCGTTATGACTGGTTCTACTTTCAGTTTTTGTAGGGCGTGGTTGATGCTGTTGTGCATTGTTTTATCAAATGCCCCTTCTATATCAATAAAAGCGGCAAGTGTTGATGCTTTGTTGTTAATGGCCGATTCTATTTTATGCACTACCATGTGTAGTGCTGACTCTGTTGATCTGCCTTTCCTGTAGGCATGTTGCTGTGGGTGAAGAGATCTGGTTTTTAACACATCGTCTCTTAGGTGTCTATCTACTAGTTTTTCTAGTGTTTTCAGGAGAAATGAGGTTAGGCTGATAGGCCTGAAGGATTTGGATAGGGTGTAGTCTGCTTTGCCTGGTTTAGGCAGGAAGACTATTTTTGCCTCCCTCCATTGCTTCGGTACGTATTTGAAAGCTATGCAGGCTCTATAAATTTGTAGTAGGTGATGAGTGATTTGGTTCGAGTGCCATTGTAGAAGCGCTGGAAATATGCCGTCCAGTCCAGCGGATTTAAATGGTTGGAAGCTTCTCAGGGCCCAGCCAATTTTATCCGTGGTTACGATTCTACTTGCAGTTTCCCATTCTTGGATAGTTGGTGCTCTTTTGTGTTCATCTTGCCATTCGGAGTCTGATGCAATCTGACTTCCGGGAAAGTGGGTCTCTAGGAGTAATTTGCAGGTTTCGTGGTCTGTATTTGTGTAAGTGCCGTCTTCTCTTTTGAGAGAGCCCAGAAGATTAATATCCCCTTTGGACAGTATTTTCTTGACTCTCGCGGCTTGGTTTGTTGAGTTTATGCTGCTACAGGATTTGTGCCAGGCTTCCGTCCTCCTGAATCTGATACGTTTCTTGTAGTGTTTCTGTGCTGTTTTGTATTTGTCCCAGGCTTCAGTGGTCCTGGTATTTTTTGCCTGATTGAACAGTGTCCTGAGTGCCTTCCTGAGCCGTTCAAGCTCTGGCCCCCACCATCGACTTTTATCCGAGTCTATAGGTATGACGGCGGGACAGGCTTCTTCATAACTGCTCGTTAAGGCAGCGGTCAGGAACATTGGTTTCTATGTTGTCTGTGCTGAGTGTCACGTCAGAGGGTTCAAAGTCATTTAGTTTTTTGGTTAGTGTGCGTGTGTATTTTGTTGTATCTGTCTTACGGGGGTTACGATATGGGGTGGGGTTTGGTGGTTTTATGTTTATTTGAAAGCAGATGCGTCTGTGGTCTGCGAAGGACGGCTCGTTGGATACTTTCCATCCTTCGATGAGATCTGCCGCCAAGTGTGTTGCCAGAGTGATGTCGATAGTGGTTTGGCATCTGGACGTTACAAAGGTGGGCTCTGTGCATCTGTTTATAATGTTCAGATTGGTTTGGAATAGGTATTCAGTTAGTTGCTCACCCCTTTTGTTTGTATCCTTACTTCCCCACAGAGTGTGATGTGCGTTGCAGTCTGCTGCAATGATGATATCCCAGTTACTGGCTTCGCAGTGTTGTACCAGCTCGGCTAGTTCCTTTGCGGGAATTTCGCCTTCGCCTGGCATATACACCGAAGCCAGCACTAGGGTTGTTTGGTCCTCTGTAGGGTTGATTTTAACGGCTGTAAGGTCTCTAGAACAGAAAGGGTTAATTAAGGTGGCATTCATAGTTTTGGGTATGACAATACACGTTCTTGGTTTTTCTGCTGGTGTGTATAGTAGTGACTTACCACTGATGTTGTTCAAGCCGAGTATTTTGTTGTTTCTGATCCAGGGTTCCTGGATCAGTGCGACGGTTTGGTTGTCTTCCTCCAGCACTCTGCGTAAAGTGACCGCCGCAATTTGTTTGTGCTGGAGGTTGGTTTGGATGACGGTGAGGGAGCTAAGGGCTGGGGCTACGTAGCACGCCATCTTCGTCGCTAGTGTCCCCCGCGCTTATCAGTGGCGAGCTCGCCTCCATCCTGCTCAATCCCGGTTGGGGAGCGGAGGTGGAAGGCCCTGGAGTTGCCGTCGTGTCGTCGTTCACTGTCGCTTGGTCAGTTTCGGCCGTGGTCGCCTCTACTGAAGGGAAGAAGCGAATGTACCCACTTCCCGTCATGTGGGCTACCCGGCGGTCTCGATCCATGATGGTTTGCCTCTGGTCTTCGGGGATTCCCAGGACAAGGTGAACCACCTTCTCCCTGGAACCAGCCTCGCCAGGTTGGTCGGTTACTGACATGTCGTAACACTGCCAGGAGTCGACTTTGTACCAGGGGTTCTGGGCACAAAGGACTTTCTGCAGTGTTGCGGAGTCGGTGATGCGGGTGTGTATCAGGAGGCCTGCTCTGAGCCTCTTTTTTAGGTCTGACTGTCTGATGACAGCCAGAGTGGTTCCGGGTATGGGTGATGCAATGTTTTGGACTTCCCTCTCGAGCCAAGATAGAGCGTTCGCGTTCTCACACCACATCGCGAGCACCCCATCCATGAGGAAGGGGCGCCCCCGGAATGATGGAGCTTGCGCGCTCGGAGTCGGCGGGGACAGTACCGCTTGCAGGATTCTATCATCGATAGTTTCCCTGAGCTGGTCTGCCTGCTCCTGCGAGAGGTCGCGTGGGGGGGCGGTGATAACCGCTACTCACAGATGCGACTGACTCGCGTCTGCGTAGCTCACCGTCCGCCTCTGCCTCGTGTCGGTTCTCGGGCGGTCCAGCCGAGCTCGCTTCGAGGAAGCACGCTCGTCCGGGCCATTCCCGGCCCCAGTTTGCTCCCCTGCGGGAGCAGTGAAAGCCACCGCCTCGATATGTCGACCTCGGCAGCCTCTCGGTTACCGTCTCCGCTTCGGCTGATTCGGTGGTCCGTGGTGTGATGGCGGTGACTCCGTTCTGTGCCGAGCCACTCCTGCGGAGGTCACCCCCGTGGAGGTAGATGGCACAGGTTCGCGCTGCGTTTCCGCTGCTGCGGTCGGTGTCACTCCTGTTGTTGCAGGCTGTTGGGCCTCCCTACTCGCGCGCCCCGTAGGGTGACTGCGTTCTGGTTGGCTTGCCAGTCCGATGTTGTGCGTGGATGTTGACGCGGGTTGTTGGGCTTCCCTTCTCGCGCGCCCTATAGGGCGACTGCGTTACGGTCGGCCCGCCAACTCGTCGTTGTGTGAGGGTGTTGTTGGTTGTTGAGCTTCCCTTCTCGCGCGCCCCGTGGGGCGACTGCGTTCTGGTCGGCTTGGCAACTTTTGGTTCGTTGTGGTTAGTGTCTCTGGCTGTTGGGACTCCCTCGTCTCGCGCGCCGTGGGGCGACTGCGTTCTGAGTGTCCTGCCATTCCTTGGTTATTTGGGGTTGGTTTAGCGGCCCTTTTGAAGGGGCGCTTGTGGTGGGCTACTACCGTCCACTCTGACACTCTGGTGGTGTCGGTGGTCGAGGTTGACGGTAGCAATGTTATGGCCTCTGCGAGGCCTGATAAGTCCAGGCTTGGGCCTGGTGTTGAGCGCAAGTTGTCATGAATGATGCTTATGCTAATTATTCCATTACTACAGAGCGCTGTATGTGCGCTGCGTAAATCCGACCCACAGGCTGAACGTGTACAGTGACTGGCAATACGCTTTAAAAACCGTTATTTTTACCTTGCCACCACAGCGCGCATGCCTGCGAGCCAACGTATTGGAAACATACAACTAATGTAAAATGCTTTTTAGTTTCATTAATGACAAACTCTATTTTCTTTTTCCAGGTTGAGAAAAATGAATTACCATATAGCGAGGTATAAGAATTCAATAGCGCGATACGCCATGTTAAATCACAAGAAATCATCCCCTAATCCAAAGAGGTGAGACACATTGCCAAATGTTACACATTGGGTGATTTGTTTTTATTTTATTTTATTTCATTTATTATTATTAATTTGAGAGGAAGAACTCTTTCTTTGAGTTAAGTATAGATTAAGATAATATTTTTTTCAGTAGAAAAAATCAACTGTCTAGGGCGGGGAATACTTTTTCTACTGCAGAAATATTATCTTAAGATTTCAATGAAAATGCTTATCATCATAAAACTAAAGTTAAGATGAGACGTAAAATATATATTTATGTTTTTTTATAGGAAATTTAATGAATATAGATTTAATGCTAAATTCTCCGATTACTAAGACATTTCATTCTTTTATTTCGTATTAACATTTTATTTCGTCAATTTCCAGATACCAATTGCTATCGCAGACCAGTAAGGTGTTCCAGAAAGATGGACTCTCAACCCTCAAATACGAGTTGTTAGAAGTCATCGAGAAGCACTTATACACCCACGTCATAGTCAATATAGACGAACGCAGCTGATGGACATATTTCGCCAAACTACTGTTTGGCGACTACCGGTAACGACAGTGGACGTGACACCGTGTGATATATTAGTGGTTACCGTAGTGATCTCCGAAAAAAAAAAGTTCAAATTCTTGAACAATCCATTCTGTTATGTGTCTACTCTTTGCCATTACGTTGGAATTGCCATCTCTATTTTTTATTAGAGGTGCGACCGAGACGATTGATAGAGTAACACAGTCGTAACAGAAGAACAGTGATTCAGCCCCGTAATAATTAAGATGTTTTTACCAAATATTACAAGCGAAGTTGTAAATACATACAGTACTTGCGATCGTCTTCTTTGTAGTGGGGCATTGTGTTTAAAAAATACTTCGCTACACTACAGATAAGGGTCTTTTGTAGCCTTAAATTGTTATAGGCCCGCGTATTCCACGGGTGCAGTCAATATTCTAAGTGCTTATAAGTAACGAGTCAGTATATGACTGAATCACGTCATGTCTTGTGATAAACCGCGTATTTTATACAATCGAGAAATTAGGTCACACGTCCACGAGGACGGACGCACTTCGATCGATCGTATTCCTATAAATCATGTTGAATTAGTGGACAAAAAGCCTAACAATATCCTTAAGAAAGTTTTTTTTACTTGCGTCGCTAGTCGTTAGTACAAGCTGTTTGTAGAGTCCGCTTATTTTTTTATGTTTTGTTTTTATGAAATATAGGTATGAAGTTTAAATAAGTACATGTTACTTTACAACTTAGCTTTAAGTTTAGGAAACACAATAAGTAATGTAAGTTGTTCTATATGTACAGACGGCCATAAAATATTTAGATTACGGATAATGACAATATATCTAACGACTATTGTAAAAAATGTATACCTACATTTTAATTAATTATGACATTAATACGCCACAAACTTTAAGTCTATAAGACCCAATAACAACACAAATGCTCACATTATATTTTTATAGTCACATTTTCATTTATATAGGCCTAATTATTAGCTTTCCCCTAAATTTGGAAATAAATCATATTTATTATTTTAAATCACAATTAACTTTACCATTAAAATTGTAAAAAATATGAAATTTTTTTAAAAATGAATTAATTATTTTTAATTAAAAAAAATGTACTTACCTACTAGATATAGTTGGATGTATAAAGCTTTTGTAGATAGGATAGGAATCCAAAATGTTAAGTTATACCTTATAAATTTTACTACCGAAATCATTCATTATATTTGATATTATACCTTAACTCCCATAAACAGAATAATCAGTTCGTTCTGTCGATTTAAACTTTCTACACCACTGAGTAGGGGAGAAGGAGGCACTTTTGCACAGGGGCAGCTTTAAACATTTGAGTTTACGAAGCCATTTTAGAAAGAAATTTCTTGTCTATTTTTTGGGAAGAGGAACACAAAGCCGCTCAACTGTCACATGTCACTACTGACGTTTGACAACCTGTAGTTGAATTATGAGTAATTATCATTTTCTGGTGCAAATCCTTTCTTTTTTTTATATCTCGGTCACCCAATTCAAGAGATGTGGAGCGTTCGTTTCCAAAACCATTTTTTAACTTTAAAATGGAAATAAAAAAATTTTAAATTACCCCTGGAGCAGCTTTTGACTTATTTTTTTTTAATTTATTTTTCTAAAATTAGAGAATTTATAATAATTTATTATTAGAGAATCCGCAGATATGCCAGAAAATTTTAAAAGTGTTCAAAGGTGCCCCCGTCTCCATACATCGCATCACAAATATAAATAGTCATTTGTAAATATTTTTGTTTGCTAGCCTTCTTAAGGGATACAATGTGATACAAGCTTTTAATTAAATGAAAAATAATACACTGCTCAAATGGAATGTTTACAGTAAAATATGAACGAGATTAACTACACATATAATATCATCACACCAAAATGAAATGGATCATGTTCTTTCAGCATTGAGACATCAAATAAAACACTAAATGGCAGGTATGTTTTGACATGGTCCTTTCTGACATGTTAATCTGATAGTAAATATTTTTATAGTGACTACGCCATGTGATCATTGTACAAATACTCTGATTTTGTATGCGTGACAAAGCTCGAGAGAGAAAGAGACGATCGCCTTGGTTCTCTGTCACACAAATTAAATCTATGTATTTACGAGTACACGCACACATTATTCGCTATATGAACATAAAATGCAATCATTTTTTTAAAATTATTTACAGTATTAGATGATGAATGATTTTAGTATTTTTAATAACCAATAACTGAGCGTAACTCCATTAAACGCGTCATTTGTTTGAGCAGCGAGTTATTTGGATGGGCCTAAAGAAGTAATTCAACAATATTGCCTGCTATATGAAGCGTAATTTGTATCGCTTGGTTAGTTTATTGCTAAGTCACTTGAATTTAGTTTTTTAAGATCGCTTCATGCATTGCTAAGTAATGCATTCATTTTTGCTTATTTATATACCATGTGATTCTCTTTACATTGTCACAATTATTTTTATAGCTAAGTATCCTTAAGTATAATTACCAAACTCTTGAAAAAAACTTTCTGAATAGATTTCACTACAATTTAACCCAATTAGCCAATTGATATTTTATAAATACTTACTGAAAAGAAGTCAATAAAGTTATGATGTAAGTGAGTAGATGAAATTTTTTACAATTACCCATTATCGCGTGTACGAAATGTTTAAGAAATGTAACTATTAGAAGTTGGTTTTGATAACAATTATGCTGTTCATGGTCCATGAAATAATACGTGTTTATGTCAGTGTGTGTGTTATTAATGAACAACTGTTTTTTTTTCTGCGGGTCAAATGTATTCTATATGTTTACCTTTTTTGTACAAGTACCTAGAACAGTCTAGAACTTTACATTCCAATGTGCAATTATTTTGTTTAAGAATCAGGTTGTAATGCTGGTTTGGGGTAATTGTGCCTTTATTTCAAACTCGTGACTTTTTTCGCTGGAAACTGCGATATTTTATGCGCTGGGAAAAATTTTGGTCTTGAAAGCGTAATGTTATAAAACCAACTGAAAAAAATAGAGGACCTAGAGTATCAAGTAATAAGCCAATATTTCCTCTGCATTTTATTATCAAATCTGTTAGAATATGTTTTATACAGCAAGTCGGTTTATTATTTGATGTAAACTACATTTTAAGATATTGAATGATTAAAACATAATTATTGATGACTCATAACACAGTCCTCCTATACGGTATAACTTATGTTTGAAAAAAGTGTAAACCGGTTTATTCAGGAATATTCTATCCTAAGATGTAATTTATTACAAAATATTTTTTCGTAATTATACCTTGTGATTATTGTTTTGTTTAGGAATACTACTAAAAAATTATATACCCAAGTAACGTAAAGGATGAATAGTTGCACTGATGATGCAGTTCGAATTTAAACTCAACCATTTTTTTTTATATTCGCCTAAAAACATAACTATGACCTTGCCCTAATATCGGCCCCGGGTTCGGAGTTTCGGGTGTAGCCATTCATGTCACTGTCTTTTTGATATTTCGCTACTGCGCCCGCCACCGCGCGAGTCTACGTCAACAAGCACTAAGGGAGAGCGGCCTCTGACACCATTTTAGCGTAAAAATTAAGAGGAACATGTGATCATGGTGCGTTTATTACACCTTTGTGATAATGCAACGCTGAGATCCCTTACAGAAACGCATCAATAGCCAAGCCGAAGTCCGAATAGCCATGGTCATATGTAGTGATAGAATTTTTTACACTTTTCAAATTAAAACCGAGAAGGGATGGAATAGGGCTGGTTTTCTACCAGATATGAGCCAAGATGCGTAGCACCGTGTATATTTACTACCAATAAGGCCCATTTACGCCATCCAAGGTTGGACTTTTAACTCAGTGTTAGATTAAACAACTTTCCGTCTCTTCCCGCGTCAAAGAAACTGCCAGTTAGAGCGGGTACACATTAGCGCTATCCAACGCGCGTTTCGAGAACCAGGGAGTTTCTATTTAAGTGTACACATGCAAGCGTGTGCGTCTGGTCAAGGGTCGTATGAAAACGCCGAGAGCCCTATGTGTACCCGCTTACGTACGCCATTTAGGCCCAATGAGCATTGTGCAAGAGGTGGATAAAGGCATTCGGTGTAACGTAACATTATAGATTCGTCTTCCGAGCATTACCTTACAATACTTTCTTCGTGACTGACGAGCGTTCGTAATGTTCAACTTTTGTTCGATAACAATTCTAGGTACCTTGTTAATACTTGGCTCTCCAAACACATTTTGTATCATTAAAAAGTGCGCATTGTATTGCCCGGTTCTCCCCATTCACTGTTGTAATGCTCGGGTGTGCAACGTTACATTACACCGGAATGCTCCCAGTGGGATTTTGCTTTTCTCGACGCGTTTTAACTGATCTCTGGGGAAAAGCACCTTTCGTACGGAGTCAGGTCCATTATCGAATTGTTGACTAAGATTAGTTCTAGCGCTGTATTATACCCAATTTGTATTACACCGGATCAGTACGTTAGGCGAATAGTTGGTGAAAATTCTTAACGGCCAATGAATTTAGATAAAAGCGTCGGCCTCAAAATTATTGCTGCATTCATTAAACGGCCAACAGCGTTACTTTTTGGGCCAACGATTCGCCCAAAGTGGGGATCCGGCCTTAGTATAACGCTTAGCCATCCATTTCATAAAGATATGGGCAAGCATAGGAAATCTAGGAACCATTGAGTTACTTAATGAAAAGTGATATAATTCATGTACACTCATTAGTTTTCCTTTTATCTAAATTATGATTTTTTTATAAATATATTGTTTGTTTCTAAAATAATGTGCTGTTTCAATTTATTTACCTAACACGTTCGATGCCAACGACGCGCCTCGCGAGTCGATGTAAATTTTGTTCCTGTTGTAACTAAATGATTTTTGGTGGTATATAAAACCTTGAAATTATTAGAAAATCATTAAAAAATACAGGTGATAACAAAAAAAAATCCAATTTCTAGCGCAGAGCACTAGGGGAATAGTGGGCACTAGGTGTTATGAGCTCGGTTCCGTTAAACAGTAGTATTCAACACTACCTACAAACTACATACCTACATAAAAAAATAGTTTTGGAGCAACCATAAACTTTGTAATATTTAGCGTAATGTATGTGGATAAAGTAAAGTGAAGTTAAAACTGGGCACCAGACGTGGAGAGCCGTATTACAATGAAAAGTAAAATGAGCACTTCCCAGAGGCGTCCGAGCCAAGGCCTCGATGCTAAACCGTGTCCGTGGGAGCTCTAATGGCATTCTGCGCGTTGTGGCAGGGCGGATAGACTGCCCCTACTTGATGCAGTGCATTCGGCTGCATAATAGTGTAGCGAAATAGTTGTTCTTTGTGGTTTATTTATATGTGTATGAAGCTAAAATACTTTTTATAATTCTTTCTGTATGGACTGTATGTCTTAAATAAATGGTGTTATTTATTTTTTTATATTCCGGAGACCGGTCACCTGCCGCTGGTGGAAGGCTAATCGGATCTCACAGGCCTTGGAAAGCGTGGGATATATTTTCAGTTAGAAAAGAAAAAGTTAACATATGACACTTCCAGTACTAAAAGTTTTCCGTGTCGGTTTAAAATTACACAAATTTGAACAAATCTTTTGAAAATGCTAACGAATGACTAGGTTTAGTGGATAAATGAACACTAGATACTCAATATACACTTTTATACTTATTTACTATTTTCTGTAACATTTTGCACATTTATTTCAAACACAATAGTGAGGTTTCTATACATGAAATTACTCTGTAAAAATCTATTTTTAGACACAAACACTGAAGGCCAGATAAAAGTTATGAGTTATGAACACTGACACCCGTAAGTTAAAATGACGGAAGTCCTTTCTCAAAATATCATTTTTAGAAAAACTAACGTACTCGTAGATTTAGGATGATGAGGGAAAGGATGGCGAAAAGTCTTACTCACCAGCCAGCCGCTGCACCCATAATCAGCATTCTTCGCACCACTCCCGATATTTGACAAATTTATTTGGTTCGCGGATTTTTCAGTTTCACTGCCGTTTCCGTAAATTTGGTGAATATAGACACGCAAGAAAACGCGGAATCTTTTCGAAAAATCTTCACCGGCTGCGCCAGTTACGTATCAGGAGCCGAGAGGGGTGTTTTTAAAAACTAATTAAAATAATAAAATAAAATTGAGGGAGTAACGTGTGCACCGATTTAGAGGAAGTTTATTACTGACAACTTATTCTAAGACAGACACTGGCCGTTTAAACTGAAACGGCTCAGTCGACTATAAAATATATGAGCTAGCCCTTAAATGGGCTGAGCCAGCCCTAATCTAACACAGAGGGGCGAGGGGGTTCCATAACTACGTAAAGGTTAATGTCGGTGCAAAACAAACACCGGCCTAGTAAATGCATAACAGATAAAATCTAAACCAGTTTATAAAATAACAAGAATACCTAGTAAATGTACTAACATTATATATGATTATTATATATGTAATATAAAAGAAAGATTAAATGAAAAGTGAGTTAGCGTAACTGCCTTCCTAACTACTAAAGTATTAAAGTTACTGAAAACGAGGTAAAAAATATACTCTTATCAAAAAACCTAAATTAAAATACAACTTGATTCCCAGTTCCCACGCTTCGACCATTAGACCAGCACACGCTTAGAAAAAGGTCTCGAATTTATCCATATCTTTATAGCTTTTATACCGATGAACGTTGTAAGATTTCGACAAGGTAAGTAATTTGTTCTACATTGTCAATCTTTTGGTTTAGGTAAACATTTTGCCAGTTTACTTGCCTATCGCCACCTGGCGAGTCCATCGTGAAATGAAGGCGGCACATCACAAGGCATTTAGAAAATCGTAGTGCCATTGAACGTGTTATAGTGCCGGTTGTACAATCAGCGTCATAAATATAGCATCACCATGTCAATACATCTTTGTCAATCTTCTAAAATCTGTTATATATGTTATTGTGACATGCTATTAAAGTGCTACTATATTTTTGACGTTAACTGTACCTAGTGACTGTATACTACACACAATTTTGTGGAGTTTTTCTGATATTGCACTTTTTCGCCTGTGTTAATCCATTGTAAATTTTCTATTTATTGAAGTTTTTGCTTAGAGTGAAAATAACCAGGAATCTAGAAGCTTATCCACTCTTTTCTAGATTTTGCTGACTTAACATTTCGATTTGAAGAAAACAAAAAGTTGCATTTTATATAAATCTGTATTACCCATCACATAATAGGTTGTCATTCTGTGACCACGGATTAACTACCAGACGAACATACGGAACATATCACTGATTTTTTACGTAGACAAAATTAATTTCAAAAATCTTCAACCTATCAAAACCGTCCAAAGAAACGCGGGAAAATTTAGAAAAATTGAATTTCAAAGTCTCACATTGGATGAATATCTTGAGTTAAGGCTGTTGGCGGGATTTTAAAGACAAATATTGGTCGATTGCTCAAATGGACTGAGGCTCTGAGGCCAGCTGCTAGATCTCTCGGTAGGCCTATAAGTGGTGGGCATTCGCGCCAAGCAGTTCGTCTTAAATACCAAGATGGCGCCGGTGTGCATGCTAGGGTCACGTCGAGCCAACTTCGTTCTGATACAAACTTCACCCTGCAAATATGAGCAAACAATATGATATGACCTTTCTGCGTGGTTTACTAAGTTATGTTAAGCTGGCCACACACACCATACTTTTTATCGTCCAATTGGCATGACGCAACCGATTGGAAATGTCAAGTGAATCCACGCCCACATACGTTCAGTTTTAACTGTTCCAATCGGTTGCGACATGCCAATTGGACGATAAGAAGTATGGCGTGTGGCCGTCCATCTAGTAAGCTAGCAATTAGGCTGCAAATTGAGCCTAAAGAAGATGTTATCTCTATCTACTCTAGCGAAATAGAGTCTACTACCTAGGCGGCTGACTAGCTAATAGACAGTTGGCGCTACTTTTGAAAGCAAACAGCCTGCCTGTAAATGTGGCATTTGATAGTCGTTATCGTTAGTTACCCGTTGTCCTGGGTGAGGAACAAACGCATCAAACGCGACAAAGCAACGAAACGCGACAGACATTGACACAAATATTGGTCGCATCGCGTCGCGTCGCACTTATTGCGTTTCGTCGCTCACCTAGGATACATGATATTATTGTAAAATTATATCTGTGCTTAGGACAAAACTCTAGCGCACTTAGCGTTTCCCTGGGTCCACATTAGAAAAAAGCACCAATCAACGGTTCACGCATTTTCTAGGCCCACGATTTGGGAGATAGGTTTTTCGACGAACTGTTAGGCTACGTTTCCACCAGAAATGTGCGAGGATACGTAGCGAGAGATGGGTTTATGTATTAAATTAACTCGCTGAATTCGAATGAAGCGATTTTATTGGTTCTTTACAAACACAACCCTCGCTACGCATCGTCGCACAACTCTGGAAGAAACGCAGCCTTAGCTTGATTATGAGACAAACAGGTAATTAAAAAAAATAAAGTAAAGTAATGACTTCTCTTCTCCCCTCTCTTTTTCCTTATCGTTTTCTCTGCAACGTTTGACTTTCCGAGTCGGCGTTGTCGCTCTGAACCTGTAGTATTTCGGCATCTTACTTACAATAGGAATTTTGCAAAAAATATGAAACGGGCAAACATACTACATACGCGTTGATACCAAAATGTCATTTGTGTAACAAACTTTTGAATGACGTGTCTTTGAGTTGCAAAAAGTTTTAATCAAAAATTGCATACATTTTGACAATAGAGATTGTTATTTTTTAAATAATACTGTCACGTCATTGTCTGACTTTACGCGTCAATTTAGGCGTTTACAAAAGTAGAAAAATAGAAACTTATTAAATTGTTAGCTTTGTTTATTGGGAACAATGTCGCCACAGACTTTGAAGATGTTGGTGATGTTCTTACTAGCGGCTTTCCTACTGAACATGACCAACTACTTATTCTATTGGCTGTACGATCCACCGTCTAGACAAGCTATGAAGGTTGAGGTCGCCGTTCTTGAGCAGACCAAGTAAGGCAGTATCATTATAATATTTTAGCACAACCGATGTAAGTGTGCTTGTATCTGTACGAATTGATCGAGAGCTATCCCTAATAGCATTTTTGCAAAATTATAATTGTTAGCTAAAAATTGCCCACTGTTGGCCCACTGTAAATTATTTGTATTGGCCCCATCGATGTAAATCTACATCGATGATTGGCCCTACGAAAATTGACAACGCTGTCATACCCGTATATACAGAGTGGCCTGAAAGGTGAAACTATTTTTTTTAAGTACCGGACATCTAGATGTTCCCGAAAATACCCCATGTATGTATCGCGATTTTTAGTAGTTTTCGAGCTATGACGACCCACTTAAATATTATTTTTTTCGGAAAGTATGTTCCATCTTATCATTTTTTGTAACATAGACCTTATGACTTCTTAACACGTAATAAGTGTTACAATGCAACGCGAAAGTTTGCAATCATATACATATATTAGTCTAATGATGCCGAACTAATTTCCATCATTAGGCAATCATAGTTATTTTGCTATTGTCACAAGGTTTATTGCTACTAGTCAACACTAGATGGCGCTGATTTCCCTTCGCTCGCGCTGTTTCAAAGTATGTGTCTTTGAAGTCTATTAACTGAAATATTTTTTTTTCCATTTACAAGGGTAATACCAAAACGCAGAGTCACACGCATCCCAAAATGGGCAAACTTCATCATTTGCGAAGATAAGAATTCCAGCTCTTTACAAGCGGAGGGCCAGATATCTGGATCCACAGAATATGATTACCGTGATCATGACGTGCACGGGAGTCATGACGCCAACGCATTTTACTATTACAATGTTAAGAAGGGAGAGAAAATGTGCCCTGAGACACCTCCTGGATTGGGTTAGCTAGTTATTTTCCTATTTGATCAGTTCAGTCACATAAATCATCAATGGAAGCAGATACGTCTTTTGTTTGACAGCTGTCAAACTGCTTTGATGTCAACAAGATCGTCTGCTAAACGCCTTACGCGGCGCATATGATGATCCATGCCCTATAGAGTTCCTAATCAAAACAAAGAAAGCCCAAAAAAGTTATCCGCTTCTGTTTATCAGTAGGTACCTATACCCCATAGTTTTTTCCCTACCTACCTACCTACTTAAAAACTTACTGGCTAAACTTACAACCGTAAAGGGCCCGGTACGAATTTCTACTTGCACTTCTAATTCCATAATTTATACAGGTCCTTTGAAGGCCGATACAATGAGCAGCCCTTCCGAAATCGAAAAGTTCTTCGATCTTTTGCAACCTGGAGGCATTTACGAAGAAACTGAATGTATACCTCGTCAGAGTGTTGCAATCATTCTCAACTACAGGTTAATTTTAATAAGTCCTTTTTAAATAATATCCCTCGTGCCTCTGACTAAGCTTTACGACTAACATCTTCGATATTAACCAGGACCAACGACTTAACGTGCCTTCCAAAAAGCACGACGATGCTTGTGATGGACGTCACTTAAATGGTTGGAATAGTCACCTATCCCAAACATAACCGCGCCTTAGGTGCTCGTGGGGCAGTGTTGGCTGGTCACTTTTCTAGCTAGGACACATCAGACTACCCATTTATGTTGCAAAACGCGCTTTTCACCGGTGTAAACCATGCCACAATTGATTAGTAGAAAAGTTTCAATGTTTTTTTGCATGCCCGATACCGATTCACCTTTTTATGACACAGAGAGGGTGGCGAAAACCAGTTGATGGAATTTGTGTATTCAATGCACTCTTTCCTGATGAAGCAGCAGCTGGAATACCAGATATTCCTAGTAAAACAAAGTAAGTTTATTTAGTCACTATAACGTAGTTTTTCCAGTACAGTTTATCTGGCAGTGTTTACCTTACTATGATTTATTTATGAACCTTTAAAACACGATCAAAGATCCTGTTTCTGTGGATCATTTCAAGAAGTAGGTAGTCTTAAAGAGATGTAACTTTACATAAGTCTCATAAAGTCAAATAATTATCCCATAGTAATTTGATAGTTATGAGACTGTGACCATCAGATTTTGGTATTGATTGCAACTGGCACAGCGCAACTATTTTCGACAGTAGGAATAAGTAAGTTAAGTGCTTACTGGGTCATTCAGTAAAATAAATCTTTCCTCAACTCTCTTACCAAGCCAACACGACCACGCCCCGATACCCGGGGAAGCTGCTCAACGTGGGCTACATCGAAGCTAGCGGAATGAAGAAGTCTGGGGAATGGAACTGCCTGGTCTTCCACGAGCAACTCCTCGTGCCTGTCGACTCGCGCAACCTGTATAGATGTACTGACCATCCGCAGCAGCTGGTCACACGGCTTGGGAATAGGTGAGGTTGTAGTGGTAAACAGACTGTTGAGTTGAGTTTTTTTTTGTACTCATTTTATCGCAAATATACAGCAGAGTATCAATCAGAAATCAATAAGTACCTTCTTGTCCCACCTACTGTCTTACTTACGTCCTACGTGTGATATGAGTTTTAAACTCATATCACACAATTAGGTATGACAGCTAAGAAGTTTTTGGCCGAAAACCTTAATAAACAATTGGAGACCGCTACGAAGTACAAATTTCGTAATTAGATACATCAATTGTGTAAAAACATTGTCAATATATGATATTAAACTTTCGCGTTGCATTTTAACAATAATTACTGGTTATCGGGTCTGTCAGCAGTCTGACCACGATTGTTAGTGAGCTGAGAGTCAGCTCGTGACCACCGCTGTGTGCAATCCAGCCGAAACGTCGAGCAGTGAGTACCTAATACTCATTAAAATATAAGACCCGATAACCAGTAATAATAATAGTCCTCCTGGCCTATTTCGACCACGGCGGCAAATCTCAACAGAGATAAGACAACTACGCAGGAGATATTATAGTGCACAAGCGTGAGCGCAATACAGAGGTGCACTCACTGTTCCATCACTCTCAAAGTTCCATGACCATGACCGGAGAGAGCCAAGGCGCAGGACCAACAGCTTAACGTGCTTTCCGAGGCACGGGGGTGTAACACCGCCAACTTACCGACTACGAGCTATTTTTTTGAGAAACCCATGACAGAAAATCTCAGAAACAATTTTGGCTCGACCAAGTTAATTCGAACCCAGGACCTCTCGGATGTAAGGCGGAAACTTTGCCACTACACCAACGAGGCAGTCAACCAGTAATTAGTGTTAACATTGTCAATGTACATATCGATGCAAAATACTGAATTTTCCTTTCTGCCTATTGATCTATACATTGACAATGTTTTAACGTAAGTTTTCGGCAAAAAAATGCTCAGCTCTCAAAATTTTTGTGATAGGCTTCTTAACGCCTTCAGGCGAAGCAGCGCTCCCCCCTGTGGGATCTCCACCTTGTCGTGGTGGGGGGGCTCAGTAACCGTGGCTTTGCCACCCACGGTGAAGCTAAGCCCGCTAGGAACCCCGGAGGGGACGCTCCACGTGGGCTTGGGTAGGCCTGCGCAGGATGCGTCCAAGGGTGCGGGTGTGGGGGGCAGTTTTGGCTGTCCCTCGCAGTCAGGTGCGGTCGCGGGAGGACAGACGTCTCGGTGTGTCGTTGCCGTGCGGCCTATCTCCCGCGACCGAACGGGGGCGCACCGTTGGCGCTGCGGTGGGCCGCAGAGGAAGAGGAGATGCGGTGTGTCGTTGCCGTCCTCCCTATCCTCTGCGGCCGGGTGGTGGCGGAGCCCAACACCTTGCTCCGCCGCCAAGGAGTTTGTGGCCCTCGGGCTATCCGCCGGGGTGCCGTGGTGAATGCTCACGCGACCCCATGGCACCCCCCACAATAACAGAGTGGTGGAATGCGCTGTGGTTTTAGTGGGTATTACGGCCTTGCACACCAGCCGTTGAGTCCCACATACCCCCCTGCAGATGTGTGGGGGGCATGCGTAAAAGCATTTCCACAGCGAAAAAAAAAAGGCGAAGCAGCGCTGAGTTTACAAAAAGTATTCAGCGATTCCAACAAGAATTTTATTGACGTGACAACGTCTTATAAATTGGTTTGCCGGGTGACACTTCAAGAAACTGCATTACGCTGCTCCGCTCACGTTCCGCGCTCACAATGAGAGCGAGTGAGAGGCACGCGTCCCTTCGACTCGGGCATGGTTAGCCCGCCTAAGAGCGAGTGAGACAGACATAAAAAGTGAAAGGCACGCGTCCCTTCCACTCGAGCACAGTTAACCCGCCTAAGAGCGAGAGAGACAGAGCGAGAGAGAGAGAGTGAGAGAGATAGGCATACACACCGGTTCATGTTATACGAATGAATATTCACATTAAAATTATTTTACCACTGAAAGTCGTTGTCACGTAAAACTTTCGCCCGTATACCGACTTTACAGGCAACCAATTTTTTTACGTGGATTTGACTTTAAAACCATATAGAATTGGTTCTACCTAATCATGGATCCCGCCTGATCTTTCAGATCTTACGAACGCGCCTTCGGGGGAGCAATCGCTGTGAAGCCTGAACAGTTTTTGAAAGTCAACGGATTTTCTAATAGCTACGTATCTGAAAATGATGCCTCATTCGAAGATTTATACAGAAGGTACTGTCTCAAATAACAGACATTACTCTGTGTTTACTTAATTTTTGTTGGAACATATATGTAGGTATTACTTAAAGTAGGTACTGCTTTTCTTCCTGCATGCGTCCGCGTCTCTTCTCATATTATGTGGTCATGGTATGTGGTATTCATCTGTGAGTTATTTATCGACGGTGCTTCCCAAAAATCGAAAGAATTTACATAATCATAGGGTTTTAATTAGTGACTTAGCTTCTACTTCTAAAATCTCTACTGACTCTTACAGATTAATTCAAGCAAACTACACTACCATGAACAATGGAACATTTGGGAATTATGAACGAGTAAAGTACAGTGCTGATGAAACCTATGAATTTAAGTAAGTTCACACCCTCCCTCCCCAATATGAGATCGTTTTTTTTTATCTGCCTTGTAGATTAACCGATTCATTGCGATGTCTAATTTTGCAAACTTTAAATTGTGGCGCTGAACAAAAATGACGTGGCATACCTGGCGTGTTCAAAACTATACAAAAAGAAAACACGCCTGGTGCATCGTTAGCCATGCGGAAAAGAAAAAAATATTTTGTATTATTTTAATATGTTTTAAGCTTGAATACTTTAAGGCCCGCGACACTGGTTGGCCGAACAACTTGTCCCGACGTTGGCCCGCTTTGTCCGAGTAGCATCCACACGTTGTTACATAAACTAGTTCAATGCCGGCGAGACATAGATAAATATTATGTATAAGAAACGGCAAGGCCAGCGTGGGGATGTGCGATACAATCCGCGACAAAATGAAACCTCTTTTCATTAATTTAAAAAATGCGTGTAACTCATTTTTTGGTTGTATAATTAGGTAAAAATCCGTGAGTGCTAAACATCCAATACCATGCTCATTTCTTTATTTTTTCTATAATGCGGCGAGCGTCAAAAAGCTAACAAACTTATAATTTCACATTGTACACTGTCTTTTTAGCACAGGTATGCCAAACCTTTTCCAACTTACACATATTATATACCACATAAGTAACGAAATCCAGAAACGACGGCTATGAGTTGATTTACAAGAAAAATAAAGATTGGTTTTATGTAGGTCTCTCTCATACTTAATTTGAAAGACTTGCCATCGTTTTCAAAGTGACACGCCTCCCGTGCCTTACGCAACATGCAAAAGAAAGTGATGACACGTTCGGCATGCCCTCCGCCATGAATCGATTAATTGATTGACCAGCTCCGAAAAACTAATGATCTGAACCTTGACTACAGTCTTTAGTTTCTACAGCTTGAATATGTATACGAGTAGATCCTTACTTTGATCTGTCATTTCAATATTATTTCTTTTCAGGCAATACAAAACGATGTCGACCTCGTCGCCCCTGAATCTAATTGACGGTCTTTCCACTATTTCGTACACCCTTAAACTTATCGATATGAAGCCAATGTACACTCTTATCGATGTCGATGTCGACAAACCACAAATGAATGCTTCAAGCTTATGGGAACGGCTGTTCAACCAACAAGCAACGACGACTACTAGTAAACACTTGTAAAACGAATGGTTTATGGATTATGAATATTAAAACTTAATTTAATACAAAAACAGGTTTTTTTCCAATATACCGAGTCAACAATAGACACACAAACAACACGCACTGTCTTTTTTCTGGCGGTGCATATTAGCCTAAGCCGCAAAGTTAATATATTTAAAAAAATACTTTGACATAAGCTGTCACTGACACCGACCGTCACAGCAGCTGATGGCTGACAGCTTGTAAATTACAAGTTGTAATCAAAAAAAGATTGTTTCGCTTTTCAAGCAACAAAAAGAGGAAAATCGGAAAAACTGATAATATAATCGTGTTTGTGGGACATAATGTTGATAATAAGTTATTTTAATTAGTTGTTTCGAGATACGCCATGGCTTTTTTGGAGGTATGATTGATTTGAATACTTGCTAGCTAATTTGGTCACTAGTGAAATTTACGCCCATCTAACTTAGTTTTTAGTAATACTACTTTCACAATAAATTTAAACAAGTGTTGGCTAATATTATGTATAGTTCATTCACATCAGATAAGGCGTCTAGCATCCATAAATGGGTAATTAGAGTAGTTTAAAATATAGCAGCAAATTTAGGAATATATTCTTACTAATAATATGTTTGTTTGCTTGCAGTGGCGCCGATTCACCTTCTTTGATACGCATAACAATGTTGACAATGGCAAAATTGCAGAATGTCTTCAGGTGTGTTGGTTTTTTTATTTTTTTTAGATTTCTTGTTCAGTTTTGTGCACTCCCCAAAAGAATTCTTAAATAACAAAAAAGACATACACTTTTTATTCTGTTGTGCAATTTTGAAGAGGTAAGTAAGGTTGTTATAGATGTAAATCCATAAATAATAATGAGGGGTGTAAAAGCAAAAACGCATCAGTCACAAAAAACTGAGATATTTGGATTTTTCTATTGTGAGGTAGAAAATACTATATTTTTTACGATTATGAAGTTTTTAGATGAACAAAAACATATATTTACAATAAATCTATCTTAAATTATCCACGCTTGCACTCAATCCACAAAAAAACTAAAATAGTCTAGGACTTAAGTGTATTTGCATTTGAACCACGGACTTAGGCGGATTTGCTGTTAATGGCTTTGGATCGAAGCGAGTTTGCATCCTACTTTTTTGTTTTTCAACTGTCTAAATTAACACTGACATAAGGTACTGATTGCAAATAAAATAAGGTTTATTAAAGTAAGAAATATTTTTTATAAATGCAATTTTAATTTTTTACGGCTTAGTAATTATAAAGGTAGTTATCTCGTTTTTTTATAAACAGTTTTGTCGAATAATTTGCTTGGCGTCCACCTGCTCGTAATCCCGTCCGTAGTCGATGACGTTGAACGTCGGTTACATGGCAGAATTTTATTAGAAAAGCATCTTGAAATTGTTTACTTTTGTTCGCATTAAACGCGTAAGAAATCTTTTAGCATCAGGCACCGTCACATTTTTGCGGGTGTGCAGGCTGCATTATTGTGCAGAAAATTGTGAAAGAAAGCAAAGAAAAAAAACGTAACCATGCGCCAAAATTTAAACAAACGTATGTTTTTGTGCAATGACGTAATCATTTTAGCAAGAACAAAATTATAAACACTTGTCAATATAGGTTGTAAAAATCGAATGATGACATCAAATGACCAATGCTGCAGACCCTACCATTTGCGTGCAAAATTCTAGTGAATTTTTAAATACCTTTTTGCTTTTTCTTGTACACGCCGCCTCTGACTTTCATTTGTAACACATTTTCTGGCACGTCCTGGACGCGCAGGTTAAATATTTTCTTCCATAACAATCAAATATTAACAGGAAAACACAAAGAAATGAACACTGTTCATACGTTTCTTACTATGAAAAGTAACAGATTCGCCATGTTGAAAATTTTGAAATAGTGGCTTCTGATTGGTCAATTGTGACTGAGGCGGTTTTGCTCCCAACAAATTTTGGATCGAAGCTTTTTTGCTCTCGAATGCTACTTTCAAAGCACTTTTTGTATTGGATTGAGGTGAATTTGCACTAAGATGTTCAAATAAAAATATTGCGACTTTTAAGGACTTCAATTTGGTGTGCCTACTTTTAATAATCAAATATTGGACTGAAGCGTTTTTGCTTTTACACCCCTCTCTATAATTTCATATTAATGTTATAAATGCAAGAGTAACTTTGAAAGTCAGTTTGTGTTTTTACACCTTTAACCAATGTAGCCAATGTAGGTAAAATTTGGTGTACATGAAGACTGTACCATAATATGGTACAAACAGGATATAGATACCGGATATAAAAATAGATACAGGATAGTTTTAATTCTCTAATTTAACAACATTACAAAGCCACTGGCAAGACAACAACTTGACTGATTCTTATGAAATTTTGTAAGCATATTGAGTAGGTCTGAGAATCAGCCAACATCTATTTATCACATCCCTGAGTGATAAGGGTTGTCCAAAATAATTTATATGGTAAAACAATGTTTGCCGGGTCAGCTAGTACTAGATAAAAACTATGCAAAATATTTTTATTACTTCTAGGACACACATGTAACAGTTTCTACGAGTGGAAATGGTCATGTCGTGCTCTGTGATGTGACTGGCTGGGCTCACCTGATCACTCGATCATGGGACGTCACTTCTTTCAAAGCCTACGAGTTGACGGTGACCCTTGCTCAACAACTGCCACATGATCCTCTGTTGGTGACTATTGGTGTAAGTTTATTATTTCTTCAATACTGTTCCCACAGAACCTTTTGTGAGAAAAGCAACTGCCTGCTTATAGTTGTCGATATGATAATTTTTTATTTTAACACAAAAAAGGCACAATTACAAGATAAACTTTAGATACCTAGCAGCAGATTGTAATTCAAAAAAATTCTGTAGATATCATCCATCACCTAAGCATATAAATAAAATGTATTCTGCCAAAATTTTCCTCAAAAATTATAAGCCCCAACTAGGGTGCGTTTCACTAGAAATCTTTTATCCCATTTAACAGTAATCCTAAACTTTATTAGTAACCTAACCTTTATTTTAGTTTATGTTACCATTTAAATGGACATAAAGATGCAGTGTAAGTAAGATAATGTTTAAATATGAAGAGATGTATATCCAGTAGACACACACATAACATATTTTAAGATATTTATGTATTATTACCTATTATGTATTGCAATACTTAAATACCCTCATTAAGTTTGTTAGGATACGTTATTTTATCATATGACCTGTATCACTACACTGGCAATAAAATACTTTGACTTCTTCATTCCAGGACGATGAACCTGGCGTAAACCCCCTCATCAAAGTATGGGACTGGTCGCGCACGGACCGGCACGGCAGCCCGACGTGCACCCGCGTGTCCCGGGCGGTGCCGTCGCACATGCGCGCCACGCCCGCCACCGCGCTCACGGCGCACGAGAACAAGGTGATTGGCTCTTAATGTGTTATCTCGTTTTTAACAATTTGAACCGTGCGTTGATCTACTAATCAAGGTGCGGGAGTGTTCGCGCACGGACCGGCACGGCAGCCTGACGTGCACCCGCGTGTCCCGGGCGGTGCCGTCGCACATGCGCGCCACGCCCGCCACCGCGCTCACGGCGCACGAGAACAAGGTCATTGGCTCTTAATGTGTTATCTCGTTTTTAACAATTTGAACCGTGCGTTGATCCACTAATCAAGGTGCGGGAGTGTTCGCGCACGGACCGGCACGGCAGCCCGACGTGCACCCGCGTGTCCCGGGCGGTGCCGTCGCACATGCGCGCCACGCCCGCCACCGCGCTCACGGCGCACGAGAACAAGGTCATTGGCTCTTACTTTGTTACCTCGTTTGTAACAATTCGAACCGTGCATTGATCCACTAATCAAGGTGCGGGACTGGTCGCGCACGGACTGGCACGGAAGCCCGACGTGCTCGCGAGACACGAGAACAAGGTCTTGCGCAATTTTTGAAACTGTTTTTATTGTTATTGTGTCTAGTAATTTGTTCCCTCCCATGTTACGTCTTTGCCCGCAAAAATCACCCAAAAACAGCAGTCAACTGGTTGTGCTGAGAGGAGCACTGTCTTTCACTTTAAGTTTACTGGAACAACACATCTTTTTGTAACCCTGTAATCCGTATGTGTGACTTGTGGAATGTTACCTATTTTCGATAAGGATGTTTTTGACGGTTTTGAGTAGTGTTTGGTAGACCCTGGTTTTTAATTATTAAGTTAACTTTTGGCATAAATTTGAAATGAGTTTGTTAGCATAACTAATTGTTAACAAATTAAAAGAAAAAAACGATATGTTAAGGACCTAGTTTTCAAGGTACAGCACAAAAACTAAAAAATAACTTAAAATTTTGCTAAGTTGTTTGTGTAAGTCAAAGGTTTTTGTTAAAAATTATTGTTGCTTTCTTAACAAATTTGGTTTCAGATACTAGTAAATTTCATTATCTTTAAAATAAGGTCACATTTATGTGTGTGGACATAATAAAATGATAAATGAAACGGTTTTCAATTAACTCCATGGAATAAGAGACACTAAAACTAAAAATTGCTGCCATTCAGAGGGGTGAGGGGTGCGACCCCCCAATATATGGTATTTTGTCGATAAAATATAATGAAAAATACGTAGGTAAAGTATCGGAAGTCCGATCCCTAACACACTGTATAGAAAATAGGTATTGAATTTTTTTTTATTTATTAGGGACAACAACAGCGTTATAACTTAAGAAATTATCTAGCAGCTCAGGGCAGTCAATGCGATTATTTAACAAATCATGTAAGAGCCCCATATCCATCAGAGAACGCCGTTCATCTAAGGTCAGCATGTCATACATGCGGCAGTTATCTTTATAGTCTGAACTAGAACGCTTGCATTTGTAGTTAAGATGTGAAATGAATTTCTTTTGAATCCTTTCAATATTATTTATATATTTGTCATAATACGGGCACCAGATTTGCGAAGCGTATTCTAACAAACATCGTACGTATGCAAAATAGACAATTTTTAAGCTAATAATACTGTTAAACGGTTGACATGTTCGCATCACGAAGCCCAGATTACGATAAGATTTACTACGGATAGCCTCAATATGGTCGCGCATCGACATCTCCGAGTCCAGCAGAACTTTCAAATCACGCAGGGCTCTTGCCCTCTCAATAACAGTGCCATTAAATGTATAAAGAAATATTATGGGTTGTTTTTTACGCGTAAACGAAATACATTGGCATTTTTAATACTTAAAGTAATGTGATTAAGCTGGTAATAATTAAATAGTGAATCAAGGTCTCGTTGTAGCAGTATGCTATCGTCTAAAGATTTGATACGCGTATAATTTTTTTTGTCATCTGCGTATAGAATGTATTGGGAATGTTTTACGTGAGGACCTATGTCAAAAATATAGGCATTGTAGAAGAGAGGGCCCAGATGCGATCCCTGAGGAACTCCAGAAGAAATCACGACAAAGTCAGACCTGTAGCCACCCACAACGACTGCTTGAGAGCGATTGCTCAGGTAAGATTCAACCCATCTTAGTAAGTCACCATGTATTCCTAGGCAGTTGAGCTTAGATATAAGAATGACGTGGTCCACTCGATCAAATGCTTTTTCAAAGTTCAAAGTTCACGTCAACTTGACCTCCATTACTCATATGCCCCAGAACATAGCTGGAGAAACAAGAGAGATTGGAGACCGTTGAACGTTTCTGCCATGTTGCGCTTGAGGAATGCCGTTGACGATAATGGGATAAATGTGGTCGTAAACAATCTTTTCAAAAACTTTGGAAACTGTGTTAAGAATCGAGATGGGGCGGTAATTTTCAATCTTAGATTTTGAACCCTTTTTGTGGATTGGGATAATAAGTGCCCGTTTCCATAAGGTAGGGAAGATATTTTGTCTCAAAGATAGATTAAACAATAAACTAATTGGATAAGAAATACTTTCAGCACAAGCAGAAAGAAAAAATGGAGGTATGCCGTCGCAACCTGCACCCTTAGATTTATCTAATTTTAACAAGTGATTTTTTACCATATCCTGAGTTATTGAGATATCAGAAATCGAATCGTTAAATGAGTAATTATTAGCAAGTGACTCAGCATATTCTGGTGACATAGAAGAGTTCTTAGTAAAGACACTTTCAAAGAATTTATTAAAAGCGGAGCATATTTCCTGTGTATTATCACCTAAGGTGAAATGTTGAGGGTAACTCGAGCCGCCTCGTTTGGATTTTACATAAGTCCAGAAATATTTAGGGTCTGTCCTAATATTACTCTCTGTATTTCGAGTAAAATCCTCAAAACACTGCTTTTGTATGATATGTTGACGTGATCTAAGAATTCTAAACTCATCATAGTCTCTGGGGTTATGAGTTTTCTTCCATTTTTTATGTATTCTTGTTTTCTCACGAATAATTTTAATTAAAGACCGACTGTACCAATTAGGAAATTTTTTTATTTTTGTGAAAACTAACAGGAATAAGCAGCTGGACGCACTCATTTAATTTTTGATAAAATATATCAACAGCATCATCTACTGAGTCTGTGTTCATCAAAACTTGGTCCCAGTTTATGCCAATAAGATGTTTATTAATGTCAGAATAATTGCCTTTATAGAAATTAAAACGCGGTCTATTATTCTCACGTAAAGGTTTTGTGTGTATATCTATTAATTCAATAAAAAGAGGCGGATGTAATGAATCAATTTTAGTAAGTTGGTTGGTTGCTGTAACCGATAAAGTCAAGTTGGAATAACACAAATCTAGAATATTATCACATCTATTTGGAATAAGATTAAACTGGTTTAGACCCATAATATTCAAATCTTCGACGAAGTCAGATGCAGCGTTTTGTAATGAAGTGAGCTACATGAGCCACTGCCCAGCCCTCCGAATTCCAACGTAAACAAGATAAATTAAAATCCCTTACTAACAGATAACTATCTGTGGGGTTATTATCAAATATTTGTTTAAAATGCAAATTATAATTTGTAATGAAATCTGGAAGATTTTTGCCGTCGGGGGACATATAAGATAAAATAATATTTAGGTTAGAACTAGACCCCAGTGTGCGTGAAAATATTGTGAGACATATTGCTTCAAAATCACATGTCATCCAGTCCGTTTGCAATACGGCGCATAGCTCTCGGCGAATGAAACATAAAACTCCTCCTCCACCCATCTTACCGGCTATGTTATTCGATAAGTCTCGGTCGCAGCGGAAGACGTCATACCTACCGTCACACAATTCCGAGTCTAAAACATCGGATTGCAACCAAGTTTCTGTGATAAGAATGACGTCATCATCACATAACAGTATGCTATTAAAAAGTTCAACTAATTTAGTACGGTGACCGCGTACATTTTGATAAAATACTTTTAGTGAATTGCTATCCATTATGAACAAGTATGTTTATTACACGTGTTATATTATACGCGCTATAAACACTAGGTATATGACTCAAGGGTACGTCCACAAAACACAACACAATAAAGCTCCCCAAAGTAAATGCTATAATATACATTTCCACACGAACATGTGAGATAGTACGATTATTCATAAAACCCGTTTTACTACATAGTATATGTATACATGCGTTCAGTATGCAACAAACAACTGAAACTACCACCTTTAATATAATATGCCTACCGAGATAACAAATTATAACAGAGTTGAAATAATGGTGTGAGAACTTCATTTTACTCATATTCATAATAACTGCTGGAGTATTATATAAACAAATGCATCTGTTACTGAAGCACAACAATGCCGGTTCGTGATGTGACATGATAACCAGTCATACTATCCTGCGAAGGTCCGAATCGTCTATGATGCGAATAGTTGGCGAAGTTTCGTTTTTCCGAGCAAATATCTTGCCATCCCGCACCCACACAAAGCGATAGTCAGCGGCTTGGGCCTTTTCTCTCGTGTTCCTATGAAGAAGCTTGTTGGTTTTGGTCAGGTGCTCGTTTACATATAATCTCTTAGGTTCGCCTGGTATGCCGATGTCGGATGTTCGGAAACCTTTCAAGGCACGTGCCGCGGACAGGATCGAGTCACGTAAAAGACGAGACGTTAACTTAATCACAATGGCTTTAGGTCGACCAGGAACCGGCTTAATTGGTCGAACTCTTGTTATGTGAACAATGTCGGCGGCAGAAGACTGCACGTTCAGGTATTTGACGATGCTGCAATAGTATAACGAAAGGTCTTCCTTAGGACGTTCAGGGACCCCAGTATTTCTATCAGTTCTATTATCAGTTATTATAACTGACTTAGATTATAAACATAGTATAAGTAAATTTAATATTAATATTTGCATAGGGATCCTACAACCTAATAAATTCTTCTTTTCAGAACCTCCTAGCCGTCGGATTCCAAGATGGCTCGGTCGTGCTGTTCCGCGGCGACATCGCGCGACAGCGCAGCGGCAAGATGAAGACGCTGCCCGACTCCGGTACCAGCCCGATCACTGGACTTTTCTTTAAGTGAGATCACACCTCTTTCATTAGTATTGTTGATTTTTAGAAGTTTTATTCGTCCGTTTTTTTTAATCACTTGAAATCGTGATGGATATCATTGCGATCTGTCACACACGCACATATACATATAATAATTAAAAATGAGTAGGTAGGTAATGTTCTGTCACAGCATGAACGACTGATAGGTAACAAATATGAACCACTACGTTTTAGGCAAACGATATTGCGAGCGATAGATCGTTTTTTAATTTAACTGACCTGATGGCTCTCGGCCTCACTCTAGTGTATTCTACCATTTATTATTATCCCAAACCACCCCATCTCCTGGTTTCTAACCATGTTTTTTTCATTGTTTATGAGTAGGGGTGCCGACAAACTGTTCGTGGTGTCCCGATCGTGCGTGTGCGTGTACTGGCTGGCGTCGGAGCGCTGCGTCGCGCTCGACAGCCAGGGCGCGCCGCCGGGCTGCGCCGTGCTCGCCGACAAGCACCGCCTCACGCTGGCCATCGACACAGTGAGTGTGTGACACATGACACAGGGGTGTGGCAGCGAGTGAGCTAGCGTGTGCGTGCGCGTGTACTGGCTGGCGTCGGAGCGCTGCGTCGCGCTCGACAGCCAGGGCGCGCCGCCGGGCTGCGCCGTGCTCGCCGACAAGCACCGCCTCACGCTGGCCATCGACACAGTGAGTGTGTGACACATGACACAGGGGTGTGGCAGCGAGTGAGCTAGCGTGTGCGTGCGCGTGTACTGGCTGGCGTCGGAGCGCTGCGTCGCGCTCGACAGCCAGGGCGCGCCGCCGGGCTGCGCCGTGCTCGCCGACAAGCACCGCCTCACGCTGGCCATCGACACAGTGAGTGTGTGACACATGACACAGGGGTGTGGCAGCGAGTGAGCTAGCGTGTGCGTGCGCGTGTACTGGCTGGCGTCGGAGCGCTGCGTCGCGCTCGACAGCCAGGGCGCGCCGCCGGGCTGCGCCGTGCTCGCCGACAAGCACCGCCTCACGCTGGCCATCGACACAGTGAGTGTGTGACACTTGACACAGGGGTGTGGCAGCGAGTGAGCTAGCGTGTGCGTGCGCGTGTACTGGCTGGCGTCGGAGCGCTGCGTCGCGCTCGACAGCCAGGGCGCGCCGCCGGGCTGCGCCGTGCTCGCCGACAAGCACCGCCTCACGCTGGCCATCGACACAGTGAGTGTGTGACACTTGACACAGGGGTGTGGCAGCGAGTGAGCTAGCGTGTGCGTGCGCGTGTACTGGCTGGCGTCGGAGCGCTGCGTCGCGCTCGACAGCCAGGGCGCGCCGCCGGGCTGCGCCGTGCTCGCCGACAAGCACCGCCTCACGCTGGCCATCGACACAGTGAGTGTGTGACACATGACACAGGGGTGTGGCAGCGAGTGAGCTAGCGTGTGCGTGCGCGTGTACTGGCTGGCGTCGGAGCGCTGCGTCGCGCTCGACAGCCAGGGCGCGCCGCCGGGCTGCGCCGTGCTCGCCGACAAGCACCGCCTCACGCTGGCCATCGACACAGTGAGTGTGTGACACTTGACACAGGGGTGTGGCAGCGAGTGAGCTAGCGTGTGCGTGCGCGTGTACTGGCTGGCGTCGGAGCGCTGCGTCGCGCTCGACAGCCAGGGCGCGCCGCCGGGCTGCGCCGTGCTCGCCGACAAGCACCGCCTCACGCTGGCCATCGACACAGTGAGTGTGTGACACTTGACACAGGGGTGTGGCAGCGAGTGAGCTAGCGTGTGCGTGCGCGTGTACTGGCTGGCGTCGGAGCGCTGCGTCGCGCTCGACAGCCAGGGCGCGCCGCCGGGCTGCGCCGTGCTCGCCGACAAGCACCGCCTCACGCTGGCCATCGACACAGTGAGTGTGTGACACATGACACAGGGGTGTGGCAGCGAGTGAGCTAGCGTGTGCGTGCGCGTGTACTGGTTGGCGTCGGAGCGCTGCGTCGCGCTCGACAGCCAGGGCGCGCCGCCGGGCTGCGCCGTGCTCGCCGACAAGCACCGCCTCACGCTGGCCATCGACACAGTGAGTGTGTGACACATGACACAGGGGTGTGGCAGCGAGTGAGCTAGCGTGTGCGTGCGCGTGTACTGGTTGGCGTCGGAGCGCTGCGTCGCGCTCGACAGCCAGGGCGCGCCGCCGGGCTGCGCCGTGCTCGCCGACAAGCACCGCCTCACGCTGGCCATCGACACAGTGAGTGTGTGACACATGCATGACACAGGGGTGTGGCAGCGAGTGAGCTAGCGTGTGCGTGCGCGTGTACTGCCTGGCGTTAAACAATGTCGTTTTACAGTACTTCTTGTTACCTTCTATGTAAATTCAAGATATTACTTAATTGGGATTGGGGTGAGAGCATTCCAACGCCCAACCCGCACAATTGAAACAAATGACAAATTCTAATTTTTTCACTTTTTTTATTAGTTAGTTTTTTATTAAGTTGTTTTTATTAAGTTGCCGTTAAATATTATCGACTTTAAAAGCTTGGATATCTTCCTGTTGTACTTAGCAGTGACACAGTTGAAACCAACTTAAATAAGTATTACTATTAAGTTACGCTCTCAAAATACACTAAAATATTTCATCTTATCCCCAGGCCATATACTGCTACACGACCGAAGGCCGCGGTCCGTGCTACGCGCTAGAGGGCGAGAAGGTCCGCCTTAACTGGTTCCGGTCCTACCTCGTCATAACCACCAACGAAACGCCTTCAAAAACCTCTGCATCCACCAGCTCGGCCCCAGCGCCTAAACAACACCATATAACCATACTAGACATCCAAAACAAATTCATCGTCTTCTCAAAGACTTTCGAAGCGATAGACGCGGTTATCACTGAATGGGGATCGTTCTATCTGCTGACGAAAAACAAAGAGCTAATATACTTGGATGAAAAGGATTTGCAGTCGAAATTGTCGTTGTTGTTCAAGAAGAATTTGTACGATGTGGCTATAAGGATAGCGAGCAGTCAGCATTACGATGTCGAGGGGCTGACGGAGATCTACAAGCAGTATGGGGATCATTTGTATAGCAAGGTGAGTTAAGGCCTCTACGGACACGCGGCGCGGCCTGCACTAAAGTCAAACATATGGATTTGTATGAGAACGTTTACGGAGAGGTGATTTTACACGCGTTTGTTTGAGTTGAAGCGTTTTGTGCGGCGGAGCCTGCGGATGGCAACGACGCGTCCCACGCGGCGTTGCCCGCCGCTGCGCCCGCCGTTGTGCCCGCGTCGAATCCTCCAGATTGTAGCGGCGCATACGGGCGGCGCACGCAGCGTGCATGAAATCGCACAAAAGAGACGTAGTTACCGTCGCAACGGAGGATCATATAATCGACTTTTTGACGTGACAACGCCTATAAATTGGTTTGCCGGGTGACACCTCAAGAAACTGCGTTACGCTGCTCCGCTCACGTTTCGCGCGAGAGAGACAGAGCGAGAGAGAGAGAGAGAGAGATAGGCATACACACCGGTTCATGTTATACGAATGAATATTCACATTAAAATTATTTTACCACTCAGAGTCGTTGTCACGTAAAACTTTCGCGCGTATACCGACTTTACAGGCAACCAATTTTTTAGAAGAGAATTCTAAGAAGAAATGTGAATTATTTAATATAAAAAGTAGCCCAGTATTTTTGTGTTGTGGATGACAAGCCATCCACAACTGGGGTCGCTCCTGTGTTGCAGAAATAATTAATTCCAATTTTTCGTCATTCATATTGCGACGACACGTGCGCTCTCATCTCTTGCTAAAATAAAACTAGTTGGTTTGATCGAGCAAACCGCCTGCGCCGCAGCGCTGCCCGCCGCGTGCGCCGCTACACGCTTGAGGATTCGACGCGGGCACACCGGCGGGCGCAGCGGCGGACACCGCCTTGCTTCCCGCCACGCATCTCCATGAACACCATCGTATATTTCCATATGTTCGTGTTGACGCGTGTGATGGTGCCTGCCGCTTCACGCGCCGCCTCTCACACACAAAAAACGTTTTCATCCCATCATCTCGGAAAGAGGATTTTTGCTCTTCAATATCTGATTGCAAAAGCCGTTTTTATTCACTAGAGGTTAAAGTAAAATTGAATTCAGAACATCTTGTGCACTAAGTTTGTGAATTAAAAAAAATCATTAAACCTATTTATTGCTACCTCTATGGTGCCAAATATATCCTACAACTTTTTTTTAATTTGTTAATAACTCAGACTCGGTTTTCTTGAAAACAAACATATTATATTAAAAACAAGAAACTTGAAAACAAGTGGAAAAACTAATATGAGTGATCCTCGCGACGAGGAAATTTGTTTGACGCCAACAGAATTGACTGAAACTGTTAATAATGCGCAAATGAGCTTTTTCCCTCAACAATCACGCGACAACACGACTAGCAAAAGGAGCCAAAACTTTCTCAGAAAACGTTTTGCTGGCATATTTTATAGAAATATCCGCAACGTTACTTTAATTTTTTGTTAATTATACTAGTATTATTTTGTTTTAATTTAAAGATTTTTCTGTAATACTTACCTGTCATAATGTAGTAGTTAATACCTAAACTGAAATAAAAGTACCTATCTTGTAATTGTAAACGTTTTTTTTTTGCATTTAGTCATTTCCTCGCTGAGGTGGAATGAAAAGTTACGTGTTGCACTCGAGTGCAAAGATTTTTCACCTCGTGCTCTTTTGATTCCCTCGCTAAATCGAACACGCGGTTAAAAAGCAACTTTGCACTCTTGTATAACAAATAACTATTGACGCGCCGCGAGTCAGCACGCCCCGCACAACGCGCCGCGTCTCCGTAAATAGGCCTAAGTACTATATCGGGCATTTTATCGGATGTCTTAGCACAAAAATTCAAATTACCCCGACATGAACAAGGAAAACAGATTTTGACCAGCCGTAACTAAGAACTACCGTAATTAAATTATCTTTTATTTATTTATTGAGGACTATAAACAATTGTACAATTCAGGTTACAAACTGTTTTACATTAATATTACTTATTGTACAACCAGCACCATTATCCCCTTCTTACATGTAAAGATTTTAGCCTCTATTTTTATACCAACCTAATAAGTTAAATAAACGAAAAATTAAAATCTTTTGAATAAAATTTAAACACCCTTTTTCGTTGAAGCACACAAGATGTTTTCCTAGCTCATTCGTGTTCGAGGGTTCTTCTTAACTGGAAAGTTAATTTTTTCTTTTAGAAATCTGAACATATTTTTATAAAGCTGAAAAAGATGATTATTTTGCTTTAAATTTCCACTTGACGACGCCATCGCAGGACCCAAAATACATCCAACTGTAATCACCTGAAAAAGGTAGAGCTGGTAGGTAGAGTCTGTCGAAGCGACAACATCTCCTGAGGATGCCACGTGTAGTGGCGAAACGCGTCGAGTGTTTTGTTGGTGTCAGTGTTGTGATTCCGGGTGCATCTTCTGTGTCACGTTGTGATTTGTAGGTATTGTAAGTCCTGCGACTTCCAGCTCTACCTTTTTCAGGTGATTACAGTTGGATGTATTTTGGGTCCTGCGCTGGCGTCGTCTAGTGGATATTTAAAGCAAAATAATCATCTTTTTCAGCTTTAGTCATGGATTTCCGCAAAGTAACGCCTGATTCCATCAACTACATATTTTTATATCTGGACCCATTTGGTGGGAGGAATGTTTGCCACTATAGTATTGGTATCTTCGACGCTTGACATGCTATAGTTATTTGGATAAAACTTTCCAGTTAAAAAACCCACGAATGAGTCAGAAAAACAGCTGGCAGCTTCAACGGCTGAACGGGTTTTGAGCAACTATAGCTAGGAACTACCGTGATTAAATTATCTTTCCAATAAAAAAAAAACACTCAGAAATCGTTCCATCCCTTCGGGAGCTACGATGCCACAAACAGATACACACAAAAACAAACACACACAGACATAGTAGTCAAACTTATAACACCACTGTTTTTAGTCGGGTATTAAAAAGTACTTACGATTTTACTAACTTCACAGGGCGATCTTAAAGGCGCGATCGATCAATACGTCAAAACGATCGGTTGGCTCGAGACCTCGTACGTCATTCGCAAGTACCTCGAGTCTCGTCACCTGGAGCCGTTGATACAATACTTGGAAGAACTGCACAAGAAAGGATTCGCTACCGAAGACCACACGACATTACTCCTGACGTGCTATGTGAAGATAGACCAGCACGATCAACAGGGGAAGTTGAAGGAGTTTATCTTGTCCAAGGATAAAGCAATTGATTTTGATGTCGACGTTGCCATAAAGGTGAGACTCCATTTTGATTACGTTTTGAAATTTTATTTTTAACATTTGATAACATTTTGAAGTGTTATTTTTAAGAATGGGTAAATATATAAAATTCTTTTTAAATTCTTTTAAGTATTAATTTTAATTTAAGCGAAGAACAATTGCTCGGTCGGTTTCTTGAAAAGAAAGAAAGAAACTTTTATTGATTATGGTCATTACAAACACAGAACAATATTAGAAATGGCGGACAAATGAAATAAGATAAACACAATAAGATAATAAAAATAAACACATATTAAAGAAAAAACAATTAGGTACACACTTATTGGATTTGCTTATTGGTATGATATTATGTAATTTCAGGACTGGTTAAGACCAAAATCAAAAAGTATGATCAATCATTCGATGCTTTATGGACTCATAACGGTGTCATCACCCCCCTTTTTCGAAAAAAAAAGTCGCAAAAACAAATGCAATTTTTTACATAAAATATAGTACTTTTGCTAAAATCTTCGCAACTGTATAACTCTTAGCGACCCTAGAAATATCTTGATCGTTTCACCAAATAGTTTTCAAATACATGGTATTTAAAATATGAATAATAATATAATCTGGCTATTCCCTGGGGCTGTTGAGGCTGCTAACTGCTACTTTCCACCACCAGGTAGTCCGTCAAGTGAGCATAGACGACGCGTTATCGCTAGCCGCCATCCACAAGCGTCACGACTGGTACCTCAAGATGGTTCTAGAAGACAAGAAGCAGTACCTATCAGCCTTGGAGTACATTCGCGCGCTGCCGTTTTCGGACGCTGAACTGTACACGCGAAAGCACGGCCATCTGCTCATACAGCACGAGCCTGAGAAGACCACGCAGTTCCTGAAACGTGAGTAGACTGAAGTGTGAGTTGACCACGCTTAGGTAAACGTAGTGTGGGACGCCCCCGGCTAGATGGACAGACGACCTGAAGAAGGCAGCTGGTAGTGACTGGATGCAAAAGGCGGGAGATCGTGCGCCGCGCTGTGGCGCTCCTTGGGGGAGGCCTATGTACAGCAGTGGACTGCAACAGGCTGATATGATGAGTAGACTGAAGTTCACTGTAAGCTATATTGGAAATTATTATAAATGAAATTGCTACCGACGGACCAATTTGTACTAGTAATTAGTCATTTCCAATATCGTTTACGATGTTAAAAAAGGGATGAAATCGCTTCGTGATTAACAGAAGTGTTCGCCTAGCAATCTCTAGTTGCAATCCGTCGGTAGCGATATCGTATGTGATGTTTAAAAGTTTTTTTTTTTTTTTTTTTTTTGCTGAATTATACACGCGAAAGCACGGCCATCTGCTCATACAGCACAATCCTGAGAAGACCACGCAGTTCCTGAAACGTGAGTAGACTGAAGTTCCTGTAAGCGATATCGTCAGCGATATTGAAAATTATAATGAATGAAACTGCTACCGACGGACCAATTTGTACTTGTGACTGGTCCTTTACAATATCGTTTACGATATAAAAAAGAGATGAAATCGCTCATTGATGAACAGAAGTATTCGTCCAGCAATCTCTAGTTGCGATCCGTCGGAAGTGATATCGTATGCGATGTTTAAAAGTTTGTAAAGTTTGCACACGATGCTTTTGGTTCGTCACTCAGAGCGATTTGTACTAAATATACATCGTTAGCGAGATCGTGTGCGAAACCGAGTGCTATAATTGAAATTAACGAATACGTATAAATTAGTTGAATTGGCTGACTTTAAAAGCATAAATTGAAATTCTATATAGATTGCATTCTTCTAATTAGATGAGTGCTTAAGTTAAAATGAAGCCAGAAGAAATTAAAAAAAAAACTTGAAACGATGTAACATGTAATATTAAACAAATCTTATTACTATTTGTCTACAGTTCTCTGTACGGACTACAGGCCGAGTAACCAGCCGTTAGTAGACGAGGCGACTCTCTCGGGCGAAGCGCGAACCCCCTGCTTCGCCGCGCCGGATGACTTCATACACATGTTCTTGAGCAACTCGGAGCGACTCACAGAGTTCCTTGCGCACATCACCAGCGCTGGCCACGGGTCCAAGCTAGTGTATAATGCGCTGATTGAGCACTACATACACGTCTGGTAGGTGTTTAAAGCTACCTTTATTACATATCTTTAGGACGTCATTCCACATAGCCAAATGACTTCATACACATGTTCTTTAGCAACTTGGAGCAGCTCATAGAGTTCCTAGTGCACATCACCAGCGCTGGCCACGGGTCCAAGCTAGTGTATAATGCGCTGATTGAACACTACATACACGTGTGGTAGGTGTGAACGGCTAATTATACGAGTATTATATATCTTTAGGACGTCATCCTCGTTCTACATAGGTACCGTGCAGCGCTTGACGACCTCACAAATGTTTCTGGGCAACTCGAAACGGCTTATGTGTAGAGTTCTATAAAACCTTTGTTTTTTCAATTCCAGATTTTCACCAAAATCATACTAAATGTATAGGGACGTTTTAAAATATTTCTTTGGATGTCTATCGTTCTGTTGAAAAAAGTTTTAGATGACATTTTGTACTTTAGGTTATGTTCTATCGATATCAGGTAAGATATTACAGATATCTTGTTTAGTTTCGGAAAAATCCCCTGTGCACACTTAACGAATACACCCGATATAAACGTGTGGTGAGTAGCTACTGTATGTCTACTGCCTCGTTGATGTAGTGGCAAAGTTTCTGCCTTACATCCGAGAGGTCCTGGGTTCGAATCCCAGGTCGAGCCAAAATTGTTTCTGAGATTTTCTGTCATGAATTTCTCAAAAACAGCTCGGAGTTGGGCAGTTGGCGGTGTTACACCCCCGTGCCTCGGAAAGCACGTTAAGCCGTTTGTCCTGCGCCTGATCTCTCTCCGGTCACGTCGGATTTCCGTCTCACCGAACTTTGAGAGTGATGGAACAGTGAGTGCACCTGTGTATTGCGCGCACACTTGTGCACTATAATATCTCCTGCGTAGTTGGCTGATCGCTGTTGAGATTGGCCGCCGTGGTCGAAATCGGCCAGGAGGACTATTTTATTTACTGTATGTCACAATCATACTAGTGGTTGAAAAACCAGCCGTGCTGCAAAATTCTAATAAATTAGGCTCTTAGCTCGAAAGTTAGCACAAAGCCCTGATTGGGCACTACAAACACATTTTTGTGGGATGCTTTTAATGATGTGTGGTGATCTTAATACGACGCCATTAAGCATAGCCTTTATGGCTTAGAGCACATTATAAATTACGTTGCTCGTAAGAGTCAGGCTCCCCTTATAAATCAAATATAGGTATAGTCTAAATGGAATTTAATTTACAGAAGTTTCTTAACAAGTTGTAAAGACTAAAGCTTAAACTGCTATCATCAGCTTCTTTCTTCATGTTGGTCGATTAGTGGTTCTAGAACTTATTATTTCTAAGCCAATTTTTAAGACTCACACTTAATTGCAACCGCTTCTTATTTATCGCACACTTAAAAAATCAATATTAATTTATTCAACTAGGGCGAAGACTGAAGGCCCCGAAAAGTTGAGCTATGAGGCGAAAATCATGAAGGTGCTAAAAGACCCCGAGGCGAACTACGACAAGGACCAGACGCTCGTCATCTGTCAAATGCTCGGGTTCAAGGCCGGGATACTGTACCTGTATGAAGAGAATAAGCTGTGAGTATACCTTGTTTTAAGTGAAGTAAATAATTTAATTCCCTTAATTAAGCCCTGAGAATCAGTAAGCTCAAGTGGCAATGGGCAGGGCACATAGCGCGAAGACCTGATGACCGCTGGGGCAGAAAAGTTCTGGATTGGAGACCATTCGACCAAAAGCGCAGCGTGCACTACGCTGCGCTGTGCGCGTTTCCACCGACAAGATGGACAGATGACCTTGTAAAGATCGCAGGATCACACTGGATGCAGACCGCTTGTGATCGGTCGATGTGGAAAACTGTGGGGAAGGCCTTTGTTCAGCAGTTGACGTCCTTTGGCTGATAATGATGATGATGATGAAATAATTTAATTAGGTATAATACTACAAGTTTTCTTATCCTCCTGTGCATACTGCAAAACCGGCTGTTGCGGGTTCGAATCCTGCTCGGGGCAAATGATTGTGTGATGAGCACGAGCATTTGTATCTGAGTCATGGGTGTTTATAAATGTATTTAAGTATTTCTTTCCGTTATCCTAGTCACCATAGCACAAGCTAACGCTTAGTTTGGGGCTAGGTAATTGGTGTGTTTGTTGAAACAACTTATTATTTATACCGTAAAGTTTTCTTCAATGAGACCCAAAAATCCGGGAGCCAGTTAGCAACGAAAAATCTACTTAATAGGACCTACATACAAGTTGGGCGGGTGTAAAATCACAATAAATAATTCTCATTTCCATGGTCAGTATGAGATTGGTTTATTGAATATGCTAAGTTTCAATAGTATACAATGCCTTAAACGTCCATATATGAAGAAAAATATTATACAAAGTGTTAAAAAAAACTGTAATAACTGAAGGGTGTTGTTGTGCCCGTAACACTGAACAACTTTCGCAAAGAAACCTAAGTCGATAACTCAAAAAAAATTTTGGCTCTCCCAGAGTAAATCGATCAGCTGATTGGCAATAGGGATGTGGACTATTTTTGGGAAATTGTTTAAAACCATGCATAAGTACCAAATTTAAAGAACTGATGGCCGTTGGGGCAGAAAAGTTCTGGACTGGAGACCCTTCGACTAAAAGCGCAGCGTAGGACGTCCACCGACAAGATGGACAGACGACCTTGTAAAGATCGCAGGATCACACTGGATGCGAACCGCTTGTAATCGGTCGATGTAAAAAACTGTGGGGAAGGCCTATGTTCAGCAGTGGACGTCCTTTGGCTGATAATGATGATGATGATGATGAAATAAAAAAATAATTCTTTGGTTTTTGAAGAAAATATGTGTCATTTATTATTTTTATTACAGATTACTACCTTTTAATGGTAAAATTATAATACTTATTTGAGTACAGTCCACATCCCTATTTTGTATGGGAGGTCCGATTTTTTTAAATTTTGACCTAGGTATCTTTAGGAATTTTGTGCAGTTTTCCGACAACACCCTTCAGTTATAACGGGGTTTTTTTAACACCTTGTGTATTTTTTTCTTTACGAAACTCCCAATACGATATAAGTCGAACAATCTATCTAATGAGCCACCTGAAGCTTACCCTATAGTGGTGAAACTAGCGTTCCTTTTTTCTATTTCACTGGTCATTAACACTGCAATTACACCAAGTTTCGTGTCGGCGACACTTAAATATGTCTGTGTGTGTATTGTATGTACGAGGCACGCTTACACTCATAGATAAAAAAAAATCTATCGAGGGCATGTGAATATTGACCTGTGTCCTTCGTGAGTGATGAATAAATGAGTAGCTGTACGACAAAACTTCGTCTAATTGATATACGATCGTAATTGATATACGATCGATTGAGTGGTACCCCCGTGTTGGTAGATTAATTCTTTCATATATTATGATGGTTAATTAATTAAACTGTAAAAGTACCTATATTAAAGTCCACGGAAGACCAGCGTCGTGGCATTCCTGAGATGCTACGACACATGCTGAGTGGCCCACCTTTTCAGTATCTTGTGTATGTGATTTTGAATATGTGTTTTTATATTTTGTAAAATATGTGATACTGAATAAACATGTTTTCTTTCTTTCTTTCTTTCTTTCTTTTACACGAGGCTACGCAAATCGTCGATACAAAACGATTTTAGTCCCCAAGCTACTACCGCTATAAAAATATATTAAGGCGACGAATGTCGGCGACGCAAGTGGTGCACGATAAATTTGTATGGCGGTAGTCGCTTTGAGGCTAAAATCGGCAAGTATCGAAAATTTGCGTAGCCTTGTGTACGAAGGGGCTTAAAAGGAAAAAATTCACACCGTTACTATAAACGGATCAGAAGTAGTAGTTATTTAATCGCTGTTTTTTCACGTTTCGCCAATTTTTGCTCACCGGAGTGTATTTGGAATTTCCAATATGAAAATGCGGCAATAGGGTTCTTGGCAAACATTTAATTGTAAACTTAGTGCAAATATCATATAAATTTAAACTAAACTAATTATAAAAATAGCAATATACTACATATATTTTATAATATTTTCACTAAAAATGCGACTGAACACGGTTATGTATCACACTTCACGTTTAAAATTTACATAACTTCAAATAGAAACATTTGAAAGATAAACAACGATAGAATTGGCGCGAGTCGTCCAGCGACATTGAAGGAGGTTCGTGCGTAAGTCTGTAGGAGACCGCATTCTACCTCTTTCTTCAACATGGTAGTGTCTCTCGATATCCTGATGAGGTAACACTTCATGTCGGGAGTCACTTCTATCGATTTGCCTTTCACCTCCCTAGCGTCCACTAACGTAGTATTCGTCGTTGTCGTTGTTATTTCCGTGTCATTCCCTGTATTCGTATGTGTAACTTTGACTTCAGAAGTCACCACACTCTTATGCTGGGTCTCATCGGTTACGTGGTTGACCCCCGATCCCGATTCCCATATAAAACTTGCCATGAGCTTACAATCGATTCGCGTTTCTTCGTAATCCCCATTCCTTTTTCGTATTCCCAACTTGCAAATTTCTCCGTGGTTGCTTACGTATTCCCTGTTCGAATAGTGGTGGCTGCTACTCATTCTTCCTAGATTGTATAGCGCTAATCCGGTGAGTAAAGTATCGAATCTACTACCTGAGTTTCTGTACTCGTATACGTAAACAGGCGGTTGTGCGTGATACACGGGGTAACTATGGGACCCGTAGCCAATCTGTTGGGGCGGGCTGTAATGGTGGTGGTGTATCTCGGTCCTATGAACGTTATGCGTATTGTACTGCGTAGACTGCTTCGGCACGTTGTTGTTTCCCGACAGGCCGGTGGACGATGGGTATTGATGTGCACCGCCCGTTCCCGTGCCCGAATATCCTGTCGAGTGTGGGTAGCCGTGTCCTCCGCTACTGCTGTGGCCGTACCCGCCGCCGCTATGACCGTATCCGCCCCCGCCTTTGCCGTATCCGCCGCCGCCTCCGGTTTTCCTGGCCACGACGGTTGTTAAAAGGAGAAGTATTAGGTACATGGTGGCCGCGTCCGTTTGGCGCCGCGTCGGTGCAAGGACTGAGTCCAGACGGTCCCGCCGGCGTGGCGACGGTCCCCCGGTGACGTCATAGGGCGCGGCGGTTGAGTCGACACCCTCCCGAGGGGAGGATCGGGAGTGCCGGGGTGACCACGACTCTCTGTTTGTTTTAGAGACATGTGTTTTTTTTTAATATTGTGATAACCAGACATTTGACCTCTCACCTCACCTGACGGTAAGTGACGATGTGGCCGAAAAAGTATCATGTCTGTCATTCACTCTTTAATTTTGTTTGATTTTAATAAATAGGAAAAAGTGCTATCTTTGTTAGGTGCTATTTCTTCGTAGCGTGTTGTAAAGTTTTTCGAGCTGCCTGTAGACATCTGAGATGTGTTAACGGAACCATCCGCTTAACAACAACGCATAATATTATTTAATCATCGGAAAATGGACTGCACTCGCTTACTTACTTTTAATCATACCGGAGCTATATCCGTTTGGAGTCTTAACAAAGCAATAATTTAAATACCAAGTTCATACAATGCGGAAATGCAAACTAAGATTCTTGTTATTCAAATACAAGTAGATACACCATCTACTGTATTTGAATAACAAGAATCTTAGCAAAATTATAGGACTACTCGATTTCCCAGGATGTTTAGCCACCGTAACTCTACCTCACACCACACGCAACTGGTGATCAAAATAGATTCATTTGAACTTTGCGAACGCACGAACCTGGATCACTAGTCAACATTTGACGAAGCTTCAGCGAATTAGCTAATTGTTAGATTCTAGCTTTATAAACAAGCTTTTTATAGGTGATTTGTTTCAGTTGTCAGCTTTGAATTACTTTTATGGGTTCTTTGGACTTAAAGAAGAAGTCATAAAGCCGATTCTATCAAATTAAATCGCAATATTCTAATTGGCAAACTAATTCACTCTATTTGTCAGTCAACAATTGGTAGATTGGATACTTACATATTGAACACGAAGCTTTTATTCCAATAAAACACTCATTTCCTATACAGAAACTTAACATATTTATCACAGAAAGTGTGAAATAAAAACACAATAATACCTAAATAGACTATTATCTGATACGCCCAAGAAGTCCTTATTTTTCCATCGTAAGAAAAACAACGGAATAAACTAAATATGCCTGTTTTCATATATGGCCCAAGGAGTTTCTGTTTTTTCCATTGTTATTAATTGGGTAAGTATGTCACTGAACTTTCTCGCCCTACTACTGTAACTGTACTACGAAAAATGAAATCCGTCAAAACGATAATAGACTAGTTCTTTCGTTGTACCTACACATGACGAAAACACTGTGACTTCTTAAAGTGCGTACAGACCATGTAACATGTTGTATAACTTGTGTTTTAAAACACGTCCACAGTATCTAACATAATTTTTTAACTTTGCAACATGTGACCAAACGTACACATTAGAGAAACAATGTTCTATAACAATGACATTTTCACACGAAAGTAACACTCGCTCTAGTCATAAACAATGTTCTATAACAATGACATTTTCACACGAAAGTAACACTCGCTCTAGTCATATAACTTTGTTGAATTATATTTAAGCATGTCGTATGACATGTGTTTATAACATTCAGTCTCCACATTACTAAAACATGTTATATAATTGTTAATAACATTGATTTATAACGTATTATGTTATATAATCTGTACGCACATTTATGCGCATGTAGTGGGGCGATTTCGTAAGAAAAAATCGTAGCGTATTCAGTACATACACAACAAGAGACCGACTATCGTTTTTAACCCCCAAGCAAGTCTGTGTGTGTGTGTATGTTTGTGTGTGTCCGTCTGTGGTATCGTTGGTCCCGAACGGATGGACCGATTTCAAAGCGGTTTTTTATTCGAAAGATAATTTAATCAAGGTGGTCCTTAGCTATGGTTGGTCAATAACCGTCCAGCCGTTGAAACTTACCAGCTATTTTCCTGGCTCATGTCGAGGGTGTCTTAAATTTTAGTTTTTAAAGAATTTATTACTGGTACTGGTACAATTGATTCGGTTTTTTGTACTTGTTTCATCGTAGTAGGAGGTTCTGGAGTTCTAGAGTAGAGGAAATGCGTGCGAACGCTGAACACTAGCGTGTTACAACCGCGGGGGTTGCTTGTGAAATCGTGTTTATCATAAAACAATCTCCGTGTGAACGAGTTCTTTGTTCTACTAGTGTAAGTCACTGAAACTTTTCTAGATTTCGTCATTATTATTTTAACACGTCATCAAAGTTGATATAGAAAACGTACTAGGTCTACTAGGGCGTAGTTCTATTTGCTTGTAAAGAGAATTATAGGATTAGATAAAGTTAGCGCTAAAATATAAGAAACACTCGTGAGGGTTTGCTTGTTAAGGTTTAGAGTAGACCTAATACGTCAGCCGTCCGAGGGGGCAATTGCAAGATTTTTTCAATGTCTGTAGCTTGTATCGCCTTGAAAATGAATGTAGTTATAATAGAACGTATATGTGGCTATACAGGATACCATCCGTACCGTGTCGATGTTCCACTGTTACGAACCAAGCGCTTCTCATCTACATTCCTGATGCGCACTGCAAAAGAGTGGAACTCACTACCTGCGTCAGTGTTTCCCTGCAATTACAACTTAGGAATCTTCAAAGCTAGAGTGAACAGGCATCTTCTAGGTGAGCTCGCTCCATCGTAGACTCAGTCTTTGCCTCGTTGGGCTTAGTCTTGGGTCAAGAGCAAACCTATCCCAAATAAAATAAAAAAAAAGTGGCTATTTCGTCGCAACCGAAACACGATTCATGAAACTTTTCCCGATGGAAAATATTACTGAAGATGCCTCAGTAAATACAAACATATAAAACATTCTCAGTTGTGCTTAGACCAATGTTCATGCCATTAAGTAGATCTGTATTATATGATACTCAATCAGTTTGTCGCACCATATTTTTGATAAAAGTTTATATTTTTGTTTCTTAACGTTTTTTATGGTTGGGCGCTTACATCAGCCTTAAGGCAAGCGTCTACAGGCCGGCATCGCACGTAACGGAATTTAGATTGTCGTGCAACAGCGTCCACTGATCCGCACCGTACGGCTCGCTCATCGGCAATGCCTACATGCGATGCGTATCGATGACGTCATATGGAATGCCGATCTGGAAAGTGTCATCGGCATTCCGATTGCTCATACTCGCGTCGGCAATCCAATCGGCTGCCGGTACAGTGGACGCAGTGTTAAATTAATCTGTTACTTGCGATGCGTCCGATACAGATCTGTGGACGATTGACTCTTGTTGTATGGATAAAGTCCTGTATCCGCCTTAAGCTAAGCGGCCGCGTCTATTAGAGCCAGCCGCAGTGGAGATGTTGCCTCAATCTAAAGCATGTCTGCATTTGCATAGTTCATGGAAGTGGATGTTTGTCTCTTGCCCCACTGTATGTTTTGGGATGAAGTTATATCGATTTGTTCTTTAATCTGAATCACGTAGGTAATAATCAAACAGGGATCTGGAAGCTCTGAGAAAATTTTAAGTTTATGTAAAATCGGATCGGCAGTTGGTTTGTACTCTCCCTATTTTACGTACATGCCAAGTCATAATGTAACAAGTAAATAAAATAACAAAATGCCGTGCCCTGATTAATTTTGTATGGCTGTACAATTCTGTATAAGTATATTCTATTATCTTTTACTGTGCATAAGAATTCAACAGCTTCAAATTTCGCAATGGATAGAAAAAAATCATACTAGGGCGTTTTGATAACTCCATGACTTTCAGGCTGAATAGAAACTTTTTTTATTTTTAATGATATTTTCTTAAAAGTAATATTTTTGCGAACCTAAAATAATTCTATTTTCAAATATGGCGCGAAATAGTAGATTTTACAACGAGAGCATAAAGCAAGTCATTTTTATCCGAGATCGTTATATGCCCGAGCCCGCAGGGCGAGGGCAGATGACGAAGTCGAGGATAAAAATGATTTGTGCACGAGTTGTAAACTCTGCTTTTCACTTCGATTGCGAGAAAATAAAACAATAATTTGAGAAAATTCAATACGAAAAGTTCACGGCTTCTTTCCCGCTACTTTACTTTTTTTAATTTTCCTGCATAAAGTTTCGGGCAAAGAAAAAAAATATACAGCCTATTCTTAAATTATTTTGGAATAATGTTTTTTTTTTTTTTGTGGTAAACACGTTTTGATATTTAGTTTCTTTTTCGTATTATCTTATTATAAATCAAAAATGCAAATAGGGAAGGAAATATTATAAATTAGCAAGTTTTATCCATGTACAATTAATTGTTTTTGGCTGTATGGGCTAAATGGTCACTGCCTTAGTGTAGACACATTTAAAAAGCTACTTTTATGCACAAGTGCATAAAATTCAACTTTATGTCGCCTAGATCCTGCATAAAGAAGTACTTTTTCGAGCATGAGAAGTGAAAACAATATTTAATAACAAAAGAAGTTTGGCGGCTGTGAAGATGTTCTTCGAAAATGGAAAAATCCGAGTTTCGAGTCTTGATTAAACACTATTTTTTACGCGGGAAAACCATTAAGCAGACCGAAGACAAGTTGAAAAAATATTACGGCGATTCAGCGCCGTCTCATGGAATGGTACATAAATGGTTTACTGAGTTTCGTTGTGTACGTATTACAACCAATGATGCCGAGCGCCCAGGAAGGCCGATTGAGGTAACCACTGAGGACATTGTTAACAAAATCCACGATATTGTTTTGGCTGACCGTCGAGTAAAGATACGCGAGTTAGCTGAGGCTGTGCACATCTCAACTGAACGAGTTTTTCATATTTTGCACGATATTTTGGGAATGAAAAAACTTTCTTCAAGATGGGTGCCGCGCTTACTGACAGTCGACCAAAAGCGAAAACGCGTGACTACTTCTGAGGCATGTCTGGCTATGTATAATCGCAATCCAAGTGAATTTTTGCGTCGGTACGTAACCGTGGATGAAACGTGGGTCCACCATTATACGCCAGAGACTAAACAACAGTCAAAGCAGTGGACTTCTACCGGCGAACGTGCACCAAAGAAGGCAAAAACGGTATGTTCGGCTGGTAAAGTGATGGCAACAGTATTTTGGGACAGTCAAGGGGTTATTTTCATCGATTTCTTGGAGAAAGGCAAGACAATAACCGGTGCTTACTATGCTGCATTGCTGGAAAGATTTAATGAAGAGTTGATGAAGAAACGACCGCATCTAGCAAAGAAAAAAGTTCTATTTCATCAGGATAATGCTCTGGCCCACTCGTCTGCAGTCGCGACTTCAAAACTTGTCGAATTAGGATACGAATTATTGCCGCACCCTCCATATTCACCAGATTTAGCCCCCTGTGACTTCTTTCTCTTCCCAAACATGAAGAAATGGCTTGCTGGGCATCCAATGAAGAGGTGATAGCTGCAACCGAGGCCTATTTTGCAGGCTTTGACAAAAAGTATTTTTTGGATGGGTTGAAGAGATTGGAGCATCGCTGGAAAAAGAGTGTAGAGTTGAAAGGAGAGTATGTAGAAAAATAAAATGTTTTTGTACACAAAATATATGTTTTTCTTTTCAAAGTCATGGACTTATCAAACCGCCCTCGTATAAGTATTGCGTATTTTTTGTTTAAAAAAGGACTAGTGGCTGCACTCGACTTCGGCCGCGTTTGAACCTTTTATGTTCAGTTTATAAATTGTAGCCTATGTGTTATTCTGGTGTATGAGCTATATATGTAAATTATCATGAAACTCCATACAGTTATTTTTACTTTAAAGAGTATCAAACATCCATCCATAAAACCATTCATCCACCATACAAAATTTCGCGTTTGTAATATAATTTTTATCTTTATTAATTTAGGGACTTTTACAAAGTATGTCAGTCCCATCGTGCGTTTATAATATTATTAGGCTTATTAAGGCTGCGTGGGCGAAGTTCTATTTGTTTCCTTACAATATTCCTATTCGTTTAGACGACTACTTTGGTGTAATGGTCAAGAAGTTGACAATTAACCAAGAGATCGCGGGTTCGATTCCCGTTCTGTACAAACATATGTGTGCATGAACATGTCTGTTTGTACTGGGCTGGGTGCATTTATGTAAGTTTATTTGCAATGGCACTGTTGATTCTGATATCTGTAACACAAGTGCTTAAGCTACTTACCACGGAGTCGGATCAATGTATGTGATGTTGTTTTATATTTATCTTTATCATTAATATGAATACAAAAGCCAAATCAAAGCTATGATTTATTAATTACACTCATGATAAAGTAGCTGCCCTACTATTACAAAGGCACACATCGCGTGTTACTTTAATTGTTCTCATAATGATTTTACAAAAATGTGCACCTTACATGTCATTCCGACCTGTATTTGCATAAAAAAATATTTTATAGAAACGCAACTTCCTAAGCTTTGCAAAAATGTATATTCAACAAAACTATTCCGATTGCTAGACCTTTTGATTGACGTCTGTAAATCATCAACATTGATTAACGGAATGAATATGAATGGAATTGCCGATGTCGATCGAAATCTTCTATCAGATCCATCGACCAATTTTTGTTCCATTTAAAGGCTTACAGACTTATGGCCAGTCTCAATGTACTATCTAACGTAGACTGAAAGTTAAAATAACTGACAGGTTCATACTAATCAAGTTCAAGCTATCTGAAATCTCAAATTTTTTAACTCCGACGAAAAATAGGGGTGTTATAAGTTTGACACTTATGTCTGTTTGTGTTGTTTTCATTTTTGAAGTGAAAACTTCTTTAGCGGCGTTGAGCACTTTTGTGGCATGGGTAGAAACTGTGAAACTCGCGTCAGGTCACGTGATGCTGATCGAAAAACCGTAAGACGGTTCAAATAAATCAAAAATGCACAACGTTAATAATCAAGTTTTCACTTCTGCCGGCACTCCCGGAGTGCAACCCGTGTTTTTTTTATTTATTTGGGATAGGTTTGCTCTTGACCTAAGACTAAGCCCAATGAGTAAAATACTGAGTCTACGATGGAGCGCCGTAACAGCGCATTCCACCACTCCGCCATTGTAGGGGGTGCCATGGGGTCGCGTGAGCATTCACCACGGCACCCCGGCGGATAGCCCGAGGGCCACTAACTCCTTGGCGGCGGAGCAAGGTGTTGGGCTCCGCCACCTCCCGGCCGCAGAGGATAGGGAGGACGGCAACGACACACCGCATCTCCTCTTCCTCTGCGGCCCCACCGCAGCGCCATCCAACGGTGCGCCCCCGTTTGGTCGCGGGAGATAGGCCGCACGGCAACGACACACCGAGACGTCTCTCCTCCGGCGACCGCACCCAACTGCGAGGGACAGCCAAAACAGTCCTCCACACCCGCACCCTTGGACGCATCCTGCGCAGGCCTGCAGCAAGCCCACGTGGAGCGTCCCCTTCCGGGATCCCGCTTAGCTTCACCGTGGGTGGCGAAGCCACGGTTACTGAGCCCCCCCACCACGACAAGGTGGAGATCCCACAGGGGGGGGGGAGCGAGCTCACCTAGAAGATGCCTGTTCACTCTAGCTTCGAAAATTCCTAATTTAATTTAATCCCGGTGGTTCTTAGCTATAGCTGGACTAAGTTCGTCCAGCCGTTGAAGCTAGCCAGCGGTTTTCTTGACACATTTGGGTGTTTTTTAACGGCAAAGCTAGTTTTTTTTTTCTATGAAAGTGACAGTTATCTAAATTTCAGGCAACGGTAGAAAGGATATTGAAACCGGCCATTAATAATTTAGCTTTGTCACCAGATGGCGAGCACAAGTAGCCTTGCATTTGCGCTGTGGCGACGCAGAAGGCGCGCTAGCTGTGTGTCGAAGACGTGGAGCAGTGTGTCCACGATTGTGGCTCGATGTGCTGTGGTGGCCCCCGCCTGCCTCGTGTCTCCCTGAACTACTAAGAGTCATCGGTAAGTGTTTAAGATCTTGCCAATTATCTGCACATCAAGATAGATTTAATGCACTCGTGAAAAGGGCAGTTTTATAACAAAAATAGGTAACTTGATGACCTGTATCACTTGTACAACACTATGCCACGCTCATGTGTTACTGAGAAATGGCGCATAGTTTTGTTTATAGCTTTTTATGATTTTTTGTGATAAACATACACGTTGCAAACTACAGATAGTAATTTTACAGTAGAAAAATCAACTGTAACCGACTTATAGTAAATTTTTTGGACTGCAAAAATAATGTTTAGTTTTTTTTCTTTTCTCCCTTACCTTATTCAGTCTTTCTCATTTACAGATAGTGAAAAACTACTATCACCAATTCTAGTGGTCGACTGCCTAGCGAGTACGCCCTCGTACACACTGGGGGATGTTCGCAAGTAAGTTATAAAATAAAAATAAAATCTTTTATTTCAGACCAACTATGTCTATTTGTTAGTCACAATATATGTACCGGTTTTGAATTCGTGAAAAAAATTTACAACAGTAGATATTATGACGAAGGAAAATTATCAGAGTTGAGTAGTAAATAAAAACTAATAAGTTATAGGCCTCCAAGTTATAAAATGAATGACATTTCAGGTACTTAAAACTATATATTGTGAAAAACTTGTGTAAAACTATATATATATTGTGCCCGCGTGGTGGAGTATGGCTCGTACCACCTCCTAGTTGAGGTGTGTTCTGTGTCTTGCAGTGTGGCGTATAAAGGCTTAGTTGATGATTTAGATGCCAAATATTGTGGTATGTTCGGGAGGTATTGACATTAATTCAGTTTTCGACGTTTATTCTCATTTTTTTAAATACATTTTTAGGAAACATACAATTTTAACAGTACATAACAAAACAGGTAATTAAAATAACACGTAAACCAACTAAGTTTCCTCAGCTTAAATATTTTCCATTACTCGTAGTATAAAATAATATTTACGGCAGTTTAAACGTCGAAAAGTTTATATTTTTTCGTTTTAATAATAATAATAATAAATCATTTATTTCAAGAATTAAACGGGATAATCAGTCAGGTTTAACTAAAAGGTGTTTTTATTTTGAAACTGAAAAGATAGTAAATTTTGTTATAATTAACTATACCACGATTAAAATAATACCGAATTTCCAGGTACTTGATGAACGTACTCAAAAACGAGAACGAAGTGATTACCCGCGAGCAAGAACTAGCGGAGAAGTATCGCAGCGAGAGCGAGAAGATGAAGACTCAAATACAGAAGATACAACACGAACCCGTGACGTTCCAGAGCTCGCGGTGCGCCGTGTGCACTAAGCCGCTGGAGCTGCCCACTGTGCACTTTCTATGCCAGCACTCGTTCCACCAGGAGTAAGTATAGGCTGATACGGTCAAATACAAACATGTCGGGCTATAGATACAAGCTGCAACGCGAACCTACGAAGTCCTAGAGCTCGCGGTGCGCCGTGTGCACTATGCTGCTAGAGCTGCTCACTGTGCCCTTCCTGTGCCAGCACTGGTTCCACCAGGAGTGAGTATAGGCTGATAGTGTCATTCACAAGCTATAGATAAAAGCTGCAACACGAGCCCGCGATGTTCCAGAGCTCGCGGTGCGCCGTGTGCACTAAGCCGCCGGAGCTGCCCACTGTGCACTTCCTGTGCCAGCACTCGTTCCACCAGGAGTGAGTATGGGCTGAAAGAGTCAAACATAAACGTATCGGGCTATAGAATCAAGCTGCAGCACGAGCCCGCGACGTTCCAGAGCTCGCGGTGCGCCGTGTGCACTAAGCCGCCGGAGCTGCCCACTGTGCACTTCCTGTGCCAGCACTCGTTCCACCAGGAGTGAGTATGGGCTGAAAGAGTCAAACATAAACGTATCGGGCTATAGAATCAAGCTGCAGCACGAGCCCGCGACGTTCCAGAGCTCGCGGTGCGCCGTGTGCACTAAGCCGCCGGAGCTGCCCACTGTGCACTTCCTGTGCCAGCACTCGTTCCACCAGGAGTGAGTATGGGCTGAAAGAGTCAAACATAAACGTATCGGGCTATAGAATCAAGCTGCAGCACGAGCCCGCGACGTTCCAGAGCTCGCGGTGCGCCGTGTGCACTAAGCCGCCGGAGCTGCCCACTGTGCACTTCCTGTGCCAGCACTCGTTTCACCAGGAGTGAGTATACAGTTCCTCCTAGCCAATTTCGATCTCGGCTGCCAATCTCAACGGAGATCAGCCAACTGCGCGGGAACGCAATACACAGGTGCACTTACTGTTCCTTCACTCTCAAAGTGCGGTGAGAAGGCAATCCGACATGACCGAAGAGATCTGGCATAGAATCAACCACCGCCAACTTCCCGACTCCGACCTGTTTTTAAAAGAAAAACTCAGAATTTTTTTTGGCCCGACCTAGGATTTTGGGAATTGAGATTGGAGTGAGTATAGGCTGATAGTGTCATTCACAAGCTATAGATAAAAGCTGCAACACGAGCCCGCGACGTTCCAGAGCTCGCGGTGCGCCGTGTGCACTAAGCCGCTGGAGCTGCCCACTGTGCACTTCCTGTGCCAGCACTTGGTCCCCCAAGAGTGAGTATAGTTGCTGTCCTTAGTATACTATGAGCTGAACACATATTAACCTCACAGTGTCGTATGCGATTTTCTTGCGGGACGATATTGGCGGAGGGGTAACTTTAGATGCTGCATAGTGCAGCAGGGAAACGCAATTGGACAATTCTGTTAGATTATGAGAACTATACCACGTCGACGACATAAGTAGCGTTATGATTTTGTATTATTTGCCTTAACAGCAAACTTTTATACTTCGCTACTCAAGGATCTTATGAGGTTATGTGGAAGATAAATAAAGATAGATATATCTATTACTTGTGTAAGAGCATTCCTTTCCCACTAACCTGTCCCGCGATGCTAGGGGGCTAAAATATGATTGAGGTACCGTGTTACAGATCTCGGCGAGTAGATTGAGCCAAAACTCTAAAATTGGTTCGATCTTCAACGCGGGCGAAGTCGCGGGCGGCCGCTAGTATATTTTTTCTTATATTTAGGGATTTTAACATTAAAGATTTAACTTTTTTTTAAATCCTGTTTTTTTTAATATCTCATTTCTGTCAAAACTATTTATTCTTATCTAAATTGTTTAAATTTTTATCATAATTTGTAACGCCTAAGTTATCAAGGTTTAATTTTTACCTTTAATTGATAGTGCAATTAGCAACACTTTTTTTTACTGCATGTAAGTCTTTTGTTTGGTGAATTGAAACTGTCGTTGGTGTGACCAATAAATAAAATTAAATTAAAGATGAACGTATATTTTCCAGCTGCTTCAAGAGTTTCTCCGAGTCGGACTGCGAGTGCCCGGCGTGCTCGCCCACGCGCGTGGCGCGCGCGCCGCCGCACGCCGCGGAGACTTTGCACGCTCGACTACACAACGAACATGACCCGTGAGTATTTTTTTTATACGGCCTTTTCCCAGAGCTTTTACAACAACAGAAAGGATTTTGTAAGTTATCACGTCATCGGTCAGATGCTAGCGTAAGTATTTGGCATGTATTTAACGCGGCGACTATTATTGTGATTTAGGGTCAAAAATAATTATAATGGATTGGAAATATAATAGGATGGTAGCAACGGTGGAGTACAGTATTAAGGAAAATTTAGCAGCAATAAAATCCATTATAAGGGTTTCGTTTAATTTAAACTAGCTATTAAAAGCAACTTATTAGTTCAAAATAGGCATTTATAAGTCGTAAAATAGAGGTTTCAATTAAAATGATTTCAGGTAATATTTAATATGATTGAGATCTGATTAACATAATATATTGTGCGACATGTGAGCTGCAAATAAAATTAAAAATAGCAACCAATTAAACTTGTATTTCTTGACTTCTTGTTATTAAGGCTATTTAATTAGGGCTAGCTTCGATTTGGTGAGGCACCCACGTTATTGTTTTGGGTTTAGATTTTAATATAATCATTTTTCTTCTAATCGTCTGCTCTTAATACTGGAAAATTGTACAAAACAGTAAGTAAACAACAACAAGCAATCGCTACTTCCGTGACGTTCACTCGCCGCGACATTACCCTTATTTTATTACATTAGGCTGGTGGCGCACCACGCCTCGACCCTTGCTCCGCTTCTATCCTGCGGGTGCGGTATTTATTAAATAATAATCGTTTGAATATTTACAGCTGCTCGCAAATCAAAGCCAGAATTTTTTTTTGCTATCCCGTTGATGATATTAGACACCATGTCATTATATAAAGTACCACATCTAGAATTTCAATCGCCTAATGCGAAAAATTACTCCCATGAAGTTGCAGCCGTTATGTTTTTTTTCCTAATCCATTGCAATATAATTTAAGCAGCTTATTCAATATAATTTATTCCAAATTATTTAATCGCTGCCCATTTATTTTTCTAGGTGCCAATAGGTAACAACTCCATTTATTTTTTTTGTCGCCCCAATTATAATAAGCCTAAGTATTTTAGTATTTTTCCTACTCACTGAATATCCTTTTTTTATTGTGTCAGCGAGGGGGATATTGGTTTGTCTTAAGGCTCATATCACAACAATTTTGACAGCTAAACAGAATAACAATCTTCGTATATAATTAGATACAGGTAAGGTTATCAATGGCGTTACAACATTGTCAATGTATAGATTGATAGGCTGAAAGGAAAATCCAGTCCACTGCATCAATCTGTACACTGACAACGTTTAAACTCAATTTATTACTTAACATTTATCTAATAACGAAGATTTTACTTCGTAGCGGTCTTCGATTTACGATTTATCATTTGAAATTCAAGTTTTCGGCAAGAAATTTCTTGTCAAAATTTTGTGGTATGCTTTTTAATTTTGGCTGACTGAAGCCATTAACTAATTAAGGTTCAGGTAGGTAGGACGGTATCAGTAAGGCGATTATGGCCCATCGTCGGCGATGTAGATACACACATCACTACAGTATGCACACTTCTTTTATGCGTATTTCTCCAACAATAACTTGTTAATTACTTTAAAGGTTGTATGTTTACGCAGCTGATGTGATAAGAAATGTAAAAGCATATTTTGGCTAAGTGTTCGTTTGTACTCATAGAGCGATTTTCTTCGGTTGTACAGTAACAATCGACAAAATAATAACTTCATGCAAGTGAATCATTAATATTCAAGGTCAACGATTTGTAAAAGAAAACAAATTATCTCCCGACAAAAACACAACACAATATCCTCCACGTTACTTTTGAAAGTCACAATTTTTTTCTTCAAGCGGTCGCTACGTCACTCCACGGATAAACACGTTTATATTATACACTTATGCGTTATCAATCGGCCTTAATCTGAGCTAGTAAACATTCACGCCGCGCTGTAAAATGTTGTGAATTTGTTATAAACCATATTGTTACAGTTATGTACTTGGCAAAGTTAAAATCGCTGAACATACCGCCGTTTTCGTGGTGTTTTCCTACTACGAGTGACGATAGGTATCAAGGGTAATAATTCAGAATTATTAGCTAATAATTATGTGTAATTACAATATTGTGAAGTGTTAAGTTGGAAGTGAAGGTTATAAGCGTGTGATAAGTTTATCGGTTGTAAGATTATTTCATATTTATCATTTTGTTGATTAGTTTTGCGTACAATAGCGCTAACTGAATGCACCCCGCATTTAAAAAAAAAAAGGGACCACTTGGTTTATTCCGAAAGTGCATAATAAATTAATATGTTTTCTTATAGTAAATGTAAACTTGTACGCAAAAATATACTTTTTTTTATTCTTCACGTTCTGTTGCCACATCATACCAACAGAAAATGTTAAAAATAAAGGTCATGCTTAATTCTGGTTTCTGATTATACCTCATTAGTAGTATTATTAAGTTCCTTTTTTTTGCATTAACAATGCGAATTTCTTTACATTGTGAAATTAAATCACACTTAAAGATGTTCTGACCTGTGGCAGTCCATTTAAAAAAAAATGGGTTTTTAATTTTACACTATACGTATAGTATTATTATTATTTGTAGCGGTAGTAGCGCGGTAGTAGTCGAGGTGAGGCCTGTGCCCAGCAGTCGGACGTAAATGGGCAAAAAAATATTTGTAAGAGCTACTTAGAAAATGGGTAAGTATTTTATAAAGATTTTTTTTCACCTCCTACAGCTATGCAGTAGTATCAGAGTACTACGGCCGCGGCCTATTCAACAAGCTGACGGTGGTGACGGGCGCGCAGGAGCCGCCCCCCGCCGCGCCCCCCGCGCCCGCGCCCGCCCCCGCCCCCGCCCCCGCGTACGGGCCGGGGGCCGAGGCCAAGCTGAGGCTGCAGGAGGGACAGAGTAAGCAGGGTGAGTGACATCTGAGACTCATTTGAAACTAACGTCAGACCTCGTCCTGCGCGACCGCAGCGCCCGTGCAACCGTGTGGGTGTGCATTGCCAAGGCAAAGGGGGATTTTTAATTAAACTATAGAAAAACCCGGCATAAGCTGCCTGCCCGCTGTTTTCGCTTTTTTTTCTTATTTTTGTACATGTTAACCTTCCACTTTGATCACTCTATTTAAAAAAAACTGCATCAAACTCCGTTAGGCAAAAAAAGCCGATGAGTAGTTTCGAAGATCTAAGCATACATACAGACATACGCGGATAGCGACATTGCTTTTTATTATGCAGTGTATAAGTGTTAAATGACATAGTTTTCGTATGTTAAGGCAGTGAGATTTTTAAGACGGTACATGAACTATTTTTAAACCTTTAATACTCGCAGACCAAACTGGTGTGACACAAACTGAATTAAAGAAATATTCTTCTGTTAGTACCTTCGGTAAATTATATGAATAAATGAAAAGCGGACTGTAATCTAAGGTGCTGTATTCTCGCCGTATTACAAGAAATTAATCGCGCGACAAATTATAAGCGACCGGCGACGGCGATGGGTGCGTATGGGCAAGTGGCGAACGTTCGGCTCGGGCGCTCGTGCTGAGGTCGTGATGACGTAGTTGCTCGGCCGGCTGCCTGCGTTCCCCTCCCGCTGCCGCGCGGGTCAATGCCGATGTTGTCCGAACATGCTCCCCGGCTTGAAGTCTGAAGAGCAGAGGACTTCAAAGATCTGGAAGTGGGCACAAGTTAATAAGGGATCTTCTGATGGTTCCACTCTTAGTCTTAAGCTCGGCGACTCTGGCGACACTGTCGGTACCAGGATAGAGCTTAGTGACTCGGCCCATAGACCAGAGTAGAGGAGGAAGAGCTCTGTCCTTAATTAGAACCAACGATCCGATCTGTAGTTCTCCCTTTGATGCCCGCCATTTCACCTTCTGTTGCAAGAGGGACACGTATTCAAGGGAAAAGCGTCTCCAAAAATGCTGCTTTATGAGCTCTATTCTCTTGAACCGCTGCAGTCTGCTGATGTCGGTCTCTTCTGGGATCTGTGGATGAGGCACAAAAGAGAGTGGTCGTCCAATGAGGAAATGGGCAGGAGTAAGAGCAGTTAGATCATTAGAGTCAGATGAAAAAGGTGTGAGCGGACGGGAGTTTAAAACAGCTTCGATTTGAGCCAGACAAGTAGCCATCTCTTCGAAGGTAAAGTTAGTGGAAGTTAGCAACCGCCTAAGATGGTGTTTTGTGGACTTCACAGCAGCCTCGGCTAAACCATTAAAATGAGGACTGTAAACGGGCACGAATTTAAATTCGATGCCATCTTGTGCGACATGACTTTCAAGGTCAGACTGAACCAGGAATCTCGAAAGTTCATTATAAGTGCCTACAAAGTTCGTGCCGTTATCGGACGTTATACTTTGAGGCTTTCCCCTTCGAGCTACGAACCGATTTAATGCGGCAATGTACGCTTCGGTGGATAGAGCCGTAACGAGTTCAATGTGGCAGGCTTTGGTGGAACTGCAAATAAAAATTGCCAAAAATGACTTGATGAGTCGGCAACCTCGTCCTTTACGGTCTGCTATCAACACTGGACCTGCGTAGTCAACGCAACAATGTAGAAAAGGGAACTCTAGTTCTGTTCGGGATGTTGGCAACTGGCCCATGATGGGTTGAATGCTGTCTGCCTTAAATCTACAACATCGAACACATTTATGAACTGTGGCCTTGGCAAGGTTTCTGCCACCTAAGGGCCAATATAGTTGCCTAATATTGGCTAAAAGAAGCTGAGGGCCTGCATGTAAATATTTTAAATGAAATTGATTGAATATAATTTGGGTTAAATGATGTTTCGAACAAAGTAAAATAGGATGTTTAACATCGAAACTATATGGGGAATTTTCTATTCTCCCACCAACTCTAATAATGTTATCTTCGTCGAGAAAAGGAGACAAAGATGTGAGACGATTCTTTTTTGGAAGTGCTGTTCCTGATTTAAGAATGGCATATTCAGAAGGAAACATTTCCAACTGTGCTTTGTGAATAATTAAATTCAATGATTGTTTAAGTTCTTGCACAGATAAATGACCAGTAAGTTTGTTATTTTTATTTTTGCAATTGAATATAAATCTTTGTACATATGCCATTGATCGTTGTAAATGTGTCAAATTTGATTTGTTTTTTATAAGATTAGCAATAGGATCAATATTTAAATCATTTATGACTGTGGAATAAGCAACTAATTCAGGTAGATCATGTTTCTCAATGCTTTTATGATTAGGATGTTTGGGCCACTCTCTCTCGTCTTTGAGTAAAAAACTAGGACCTGACCACCACAAAGATGAAACGCAGATGGAATCGGCCTTCAGCCCCCGAGAAACATGATCCGCTGGATTGTCTTTAGAAGGTACATAGCGCCACGGGTAACCAGCAGTATTTTCCTGAATTTCATTGACACGATTGCGAACAAAGTTTTTAAGCTGAAGAGGTGGAGTGTTGAGCCACCCTAACACGATGGTAGAGTCACACCAAAACGCGCAATTGACAATAGGAATGCTTAGTGAAGACAATACCTTGCTACACAATCTTGAAGCCAACAAGGCTCCGCAAAGTTCAAGACGCGGTATCGTGGTGGCCTTTATCGGCGCTACCTTACTCTTTGACGTCAAAAGATGAACAGTCACAAGTCCTGAATGACTTACTGAACGAACGTACAAACTGACGCCGTATGCTCGCTCTGATGCGTCTGAAAACACGTGAATCTCATAATGGTCAGAGTTATTATTAAGAATCCAACGAGGTATTTGTAAATTATTTAAGAGAGGTAATGAACACGAAAATGAATCCCACAACTCTTTAATTTCCGATGAGACGTCATCATCCCAATCGTATTTATCCACCCAAAGCCTTTGCATGATAATTTTAGCTTCAACAATGCATGGACTAACAAGACCTAGGGGGTCAAAAATCTGACTTATCACAGATAAGATATGTCGTTTTGTAAGTTTTTTGTATTTTTCTATATTTATTGAATATGAAAGAGTGTCTTTATTGCAATCCCAATGTAAACCAAGAGTTTTTGATGAAATGTTTTTATTTATGTCTGAAAATTCCAATTTATTATTTTTATTTTGTGTTATGTCTGAAATTTCATTTAAAATTGATTGATCATTTGATTTGAATTTTCTTAAATTAAATTGTGCAGATTTTAATGTTGAAATGACACCTTTACAAATCTCTATTGTTTTTTCTTTAGTTGACGATCCACCCAAATAGTCATCGACATAAAAATCTCGCTCAATGGCATTTTGCACATCTGTATTTTGAGCAGTGGGTGCTAAGCTGACCAAGCACTTGGTAGCTAAATATGGAGCTGATGACGTCCCATAGGTCAATGTATTGAGTGTGTATGTTTGAATGGGCTGAGAGGGATCTGAACGAAATAAAATTTGTTGAAGAGAGCGTTGTGATGGATGAAGTTCAATCGCTCTATACATTTTTTCTATATCGCCAGTAACAACGTATTTATGCTGACGAAAGCGAAGGAGTATTGAAGTAAGATCTTCTTGTACTGTAGGGCCTATCATCTGGAGATCATTTAAAGAAACTCCTGAACTGGAAGTGGCCGAAGCGTCAAAAACAGTACGAAGCTTTGTTGTAAGGCTCTCTTCACGAATCACACCGTGATGGGGAAGAAAATAATCGATATTTTTAAGGGGTTTAGGCAAAGGATCCTTGTTTAGTGTCATGTGACCCAAATGTTCGTATTCCTCCATGAACGCAACGTATCTAGCCTTGAATTCCTGATCACGAACAAACCTTTTTTCTAAGGATAAGAGACGACATTTGGCCTTTTGATAAGAGTCGCCTAAGACTGAAGGATCTTTCTTCAGCGGCATTTTGACGATGAAGCGGCCGTCGTCTTTACGAAAAGTATTTTCTAAAAAATGTTGTTCGCAACTACGCTCCTCAAAAGATAAGGAATGCTTGTCATTGACACTATCAAGCTCCCAAAAACGAGCTAAGTCTGGGTCAGCTTGAGATAAGAAATGACACACAGGGGAAGATGGTTGCGACCTTGGGCGCGCAACATAACCTGAAACTAGCCAACCCAGTTTGGTTTCATATAATTTAGGCTGATTTTTACCCAAATCAATGGAGTTATTACATAAGACTGACCAGAATATATCAGCACCAACTAATATGTCGATAACTGACGGTATGTTGAAAGTCGGGTCAGCGAGATGAATTCCTAATGGAAGAGGAATATGATCAATATTGATGTATGAAATCGGCAATGAGTTTGTAAGAACCGGTAAAATATGACAGTCGAGAGTAAGTTTGAAACTATCATCATGAAGAGACATAATAGTAAGGCTACATGACTGTGTACTATACGACGTATTATTGTTAATACCTGTTACCGGGGCGCTAGCACTCCAAGTAGACAAACCCAGCTTATCGCACAATGATTGCGCGACGAAGTTTGCCGTGCTACCGTTATCGAGCAGAACTCGAGCCTGGTGCGCGACGCCTTTGCTGTCCACCCAATGTCCACCACCTTCACCATCGCTGTGGAGAGCAAAACATGTGGAGAAGTAGTAATCTGTTTATTACTCGCAATGTCAGTTGAATTTGCAAAATTTTGAATAGGGACGTACGGTCCAGGGGTAGGAGATGACTCATGTAAATGTAAAAGAGTACTATGCCATTTTTTACAATATTTACAAGGCACAAGGCTGCACTTGTTTTCGACATGACCTGGTCTAAGGCAATTTAAACAAACTTTGGCCTCTGAGGCTTTCTGAATACGTGTTTCAATGGGAAGTGCTTTAAACGATTCGCAATTAAATAAGTAGTGATTTTGTTTACATAGGGGACACTGTAAAGATTTTTTATAATTTTGAGTAATACTTTTTAAATCCTTTTTATTGTTATTATAAGTTTTAAAATTATTTGGATTGTTTTTTGTAGTTTGTAAGTAAGAATTTTGTGTGTTATTTACTGTTTTATTTACGTTGCTATTAATTTTATTTTCTTGCAATGTTTCTAATAAGTCTGCTCTGTTACACAAAAAACGAATGAAAATATCTAATGAGGGAAAATCACTTAAGGTATTTCTATGCTCCTCCCATTGCCTATGAGTAATAGAATCAAGCTTTTCTGCCATCATATGAATAATGAGCGTGTCCCAATGCTGGGTTGGTTGACCTAAAGTGGACAGCGCTCTTAGATTCTTATTTGTCAAATCAATCAAGTAACGAAGTGCAGAACATGATTCATTTTGAATACGTTCGACGTTAAAAAGTGCCTGAACATGATTGTTTACCAAGAGCCTTTTGTTATCATATCGCTCGCATACTAAATTCCAAGCACACTCATAGTTATCTGCACGCACATCTAAATTATCTATTACGAGCGATGCAGAACCTTTCAAAGACGCACGAAGATAGTGCAGTTTATTTATGTTGTCAATGTCTGTTCTCGAATGAATTAAAGAAACGAAAGTATCCCTAAATTCTAACCAGTGTTGATAGTTACCACGAAAGACCGGCAATTCAATTTTGGGCAATCTGACACAGTTAAATTTAAAACCACCCGCCTGTTCGTCACTGTCGCTCGGCACGGCTCCTCGAAGGTCGCGAAGCTGACGGGGCCGAGCGCCGAGCAGGACGCGGGCCTCTGCCACCAGCGTGTGGTATGTGTCCTCGAACTGCTCGCGTTCCTGGCACTCATATTCCGAATCCTCGGCTGACTCCTCGATGCTACTCTGTAACGCGTCAAATTTGGAATATAAGTTTTCAAATTTGTTAAGACGGCTTTCCAAATCGATGAGCTGCAAGTTTCCTGGTTCGTCAGTACCTTTAAGTACTTTTAAGTAGTTAGAAAAAATAGTAAGCTTGCCCTTCATACAACTACGTTTCTTAATAAGTTTTTGATCAGCCATTATCGAAAATAAATGTTTAAATAAGCTAACAAAACGGTTGTTTACAAGTTAAGTGTTGTAATAAAGAATAAAATTATGAATAAGATGCAATGAATGGGCTAGTGGCTTACAAAAGAATAGCTGACTGCGAGGAACGGGTCGATTGAATGGGTACCGTAAGCTTTACTGATAAGAAGCGAGTGCAACCCTACTGACCTACATAAACAGGTGATCGTGCAAACCAAGTAAAATAGAATTATGTTTTGCGTAGATTTAACTATGAGATGCGATAGCGAGATGGTTTTTATTGAAATATGCGTATAAAATTAGCGAATTACGATGCGTAGCTATAGAAAATAATGAAATTAAATTTGGAAAAAATATAAAAAGGCTAAATCGAAGCGTTTTTTTTTAAACAGTGGAAAAGAAAGGTCGAAAAAAGGAGATTGGAACGACTCACGTAACTTCTGAACCTTCCACTGAATCCTTGGCACGTGGCGATGACCGTGCGATTTTGATGACTTGCGAAGTCGCATGTAATGGCGGCGGGTCCAAGATTCGTCGCGCGCGCGCAGTCTTTCTATGATTTATTCGGGCCCTTGAAGATGCGTGCGTAGTCCCTTGGCTGGAATGTATGAAGGCTCCGGCAAGTGTCTTCCGCAGCTGAAGTCTTCGATTGAAGAGGTCCGAATAAAAATCTCGCGCAACCGAAATTCATAAAATACGGCGATTTATCCTGAAGGACCAAATTGTTAGTACCTTCGGTAAATTATATGAATAAATGAAAAGCGGACTGTAATCTAAGGTGCTGTATTCTCGCCGTATTACAAGAAATTAATCGCGCGACAAATTATAAGCGACCGGCGACGGCGATGGGTGCGTATGGGCAAGTGGCGAACGTTCGGCTCGGGCGCTCGTGCTGAGGTCGTGATGACGTAGTTGCTCGGCCGGCTGCCTGCGTTCCCCTCCCGCTGCCGCGCGGGTCAATGCCGATGTTGTCCGAACACTTCTTCTTTCTTTTTTGCACTACCCCAAAAAATACATTAATTTCTAGATCAAAATACATTAATTTTACTATTTAAAAATTCATGGAGTTATGGAAATGGAAAGTACTCGTATATGCCAGTGGAAGCCTTTCAGTAGTGAGTATACCAAAGTCAAAAATCGATGGGTGTCCATTCCGTCCTTCTAAGATTAGTTCTTCGAAGAGCACGTTTAGCTGTTTGGCCTGTATGGTGTTGGATTTTCTATCGAGATATTAGTCTTTAGTCTTTTCAGAGGCCCTAAAACGGCTTGATAACATGTTATAGTAAGGTTGGTGGTAACTTTACTTGTAAACATCTCTCCTCCACCCAACCGCACCGAGCCCGCGTGGTGGAGCATGGTTCGTACAACCTCATAATTGACGTGGCATACTTTAGATTAGGTTTAAAGAGATGTATTCCCATAAGAAATTTCACATTTCACTTAAAATGTCAATATATGATCAATATACCTATGTGACGTCCACATTCATATATCGTTTTATTTTATTTTCAGTTTTCGTAGCAACAGCTGCCAAACAAGTAGCCCCAAAAGGCACATCAGTCATACCAGTGCCCGAAGGCAGGATGCGAGTACTAGAACAACAGCGGTACAGCTCGAGTCTGGAAGCGAACCTGAACCGCCTCGAACCACGAGTGCACGTCGCCAAGACCTCACCCCTCGCCTCCCCGCGACCCCCCCGGAAAGAACCCACCAGCTCCAACACATCACCAAAAATATCCTCAGCCATCACCAACGAACCAAAAAACCCCTTCGAGGAAGAAAATTACGATGAATCGAAGAATCCCTTTGCAGATGAAGAGGTCAACGAACCGACCAACCCTTTCGCGGAGGACGATTACGATAAGAACTTGAATCCGTTCGCGTGAAGTGATATTAATGTAAGTTTAGATTTGAATCTTAGGGTGCCTACATATAGACCCAGATTGCCGCAAATCTATACGGGTCGGTATCAACGAATTTAAATACCCTAGAAGCAACATTGCATAGAAAACCGCCTTCAAAAACTGTCCCGAAAGTAGTTGCAACGGCGGGAGGGACTTGTAGAACAAAAACAATATCAACTTTAATTTTAATATTCAAAAGTTGACCTTAAATCACTAAAATACGATCTCACTTTAAATGTACTCATCCCAGAGTTATGACATTTTTGAATGTACGCAGGCAACAAGCTCATAAAATTTTATTGCTTTATTGCTGTAAAGACGAATGTAGCCTGTAAAACAATAGATATAAGGTTTAGTTCTGCTTGCGCTGTTTGGAAATCATATAATTTTTGAATCTAGAACAGAGTAAGAAGAGTCGTCGTCGGTGTAAATAAAATGTATTTGAGTAAAATAATTAAAAGTGTGTGTGTCAGCTCCGACGCACGACTGGAGTTTACTCCTTAAGAACGGTTATAAAAATTAAATAGATTAGGGAATAAGGATAAATGAATGTATTTTTTATGATACTAAAGGCATGTATGATACATTAATTTTTATTAACTATACAATGAATCTGTTGAAATACATAACAAAACCATAGAAATATAAACAATAGTCTCCATAATACATACATACTACAATACACCTTTACAATACTCGGTTGAATGTGTCAGAAAATGACCGATGCGTCTTCAGGTCACATCGTGTGACATCGCCGGTCGCCCTGTGACATTTTCGTGTAACATCGCGTGACATCGGATTTTTTTTAGATTTTGTTGTTGATTATTTGATTTTACTTCCATATATTTTCATACCTCGGCCTTATAAAATCGATTATTAAACAGTAAACTCCAAAAACCTTTACTTGTTTATGACTAACTAGTTCTATTATTAACTAGCTTTCCGCCAGCGGCTTAGCCCGCGTGGACTAGCTGTGAATCTATTGACTGTGCTTTAAGTATGCTGGTACTGGATGTGCTCGATAGCGAACTCATTGAACTTTCTATGTTTGGTGTTGACAGTACAGCATTTCCGGGTGATGTTGTTTGATCGATCTGAAAATAAATTGTCTTGATTAGACAATAGTTTCGCCACTTTTCTCTTTTTATTTCATTTTTCGGAAATCTGAAATGATAGAGATAATATTTTATAACGATATCCACTAGTAATAAAATTTCTTGTCGAATATTGTAAACAATATTTACATTCCTTTTCCTCCAAAATTACCATAATAATCTTTAGTACAACGCGACTCCATTACTATGTTCCAAATATTACTCTGTGTGAATGCGTTAGAAGCATTTAGACCGCAGCGCGTGGGAAAGGGACAACTATAAAGCCAGTCGCGCGTTTGATTTCTTCAGATTTTTTTTAGAAAATTACAATTTTAGCACGTTTAAAGATAACTTTGCACCACTAATGCATTCTCTTATCAAAGATGGATTAATACCTTACCGGAAATACGAAACTCCATCCTTTTTCGAGTGGTTAAAGTATTATTTTTGCACTTTTTCACGGAGCACTTCGGCATACTGACGCTACCACGGTCCGCGCGCGACTACAAGCCAACGAGTGCTTAAGGCGTGTTTAAGCACTCGTTTTGCGAGACATTTTTCGAGCGCTGTCAGTGTATCTAGGGTATTTAATATCGTTGGTCGGTATTGATAAACTTATAAGGAAACTGAACCTGTTCCTTTGTAAGTGAGCATGTTAGATTAAATTTAAATTCTATACCTGTACCGATGGGTTCCTACACGCACTTACCGGTAACCTGCTTCTCTATAAAAGTACCCTTAGTTATGTAGTTGTTAAGGCGAATGTAGACAATGTACTCGTATACATGGTGCACTATGGAGGTGCAGATGATCTTGTTGTATGATTTAACACATATGTAAATTCAGCATTATAGCATATCCATAGCACGGTCACTCACTGGACACGGGTAGATTTGGTTTTCTACACCAGTGTTGGCATCATTATTTTTGCAGCCATTTTTTTCCTCTAACAACGGTGTTCCACGTGAACGATATACGCGTCAGGTGCGACGCGACAATATCAAATGTATAATAATAATAATAAAGTCTTTATTGCTTACATAAATAATATTCAATGAAAGAAACACATGGCAAAGCAATTGGAAGTGGCTCAGCTTGTGCTGACTTGGGATATACGATCCAAAACAGCGCTGGTTTTCAGCCACACCCATCTCTCCATAGATGTTGGGTGAGAGGTAGGTCTTGAGGACTCACTTATAAGATCGGGAAGTTAAAAACAATCGATACATAAAAAGAAAGAAATATTATTGAGAAGCACTCCAGCGTGTGTGTGTGTGTATGTATTTACGTTAATGACATTGAGTATTGGTCGCATCGCATCGCGTTGCTCACGTAGCACAACACCTCAGGTAGCAAAGACGCGGAGGGAGTACAGAGTTGATCCCCGTAATGTAGCCCAACTACCTATGTATGAGAAATCCAATGTAATTTCTTTGATTCTCCGCCTCCTTCGCCTCTTTACTACCGCAGTCTCGTAAATTTGAACGAAATGCGCAGTAAATTAGTAGATAAAGTGACTTTCAAAGCTATAAAGGTAGCATTTGGATCTTAGCGAAGTCGCGGGTCCCTATCGCACTGAACCGATGCTACTCTGTGTAATGCTATTGTGAGTGAGTAAGGCTGTGAATTTTTTTAATTTTTTTTATTGAACCAGCTGCGATTTTCAACCTACAAAACGTGGATAGTGAACTCCCTAAATGCTTATTTGAAATCTAGTTCGAGCCTCAAATTTTCAATCAATCATGTACTAGTTTTGTATAATCTATCAAATATGCTATTGGGTGCATAATGTTCTAATCATTCATTTATGTTTTCGTTTGTACGAATGAATCTTGCTTGAACGCCTCATAATTAAGAGAGCTCTATCTCGGGCAGAGTTAAGAAATCGATTGTACCAATTATTTATTTTGTACCAATAAAATATTTTATTCCATATTAGGCTTAATAGAGTGCGGATGCGTTTTTGTATATTGTAAGATAAAAATGCAACATTTTATTTTTATTTACTGTCTTATTGGTCTACTGTTGTACTAAACAAAAACAGACAAGATTAAAACATAAATGGCCAAATACTAAAGCAATGCTGAAAAATGTCTGCAACGAGCCATAGCGTCCTTAGTGGCATTCATATTACATAGTGCGTAACCAAACACATCCAAATATTACGCATCAAAATAATTGAGACTACAAAGTTTTTTTAGTGTGCATTGGATTAGTAACTGGTCGGTTATGATTTTGTGTAACGATGAGAAATAAATTCCTTCTGAATTGTAAATCTAAGCGTTTTATTCTTTGCCGTATTGAAATGAGCTATTTAAAATTGTACAATTTTTTTCGATAGCAGCTTACACGACTCAGTGTCAAAGTTAATACTTTTATCAGTCGGAAACTCTACATGAGCGATTTCCTTAAAATCTCGTTTAATTTTTTTTTAGGACCCACCGTTTACGATATATTACGCATTTTCCTAAATTCCACTGTAGCAAAATCACCTGCGCAAAAGGCACTTAATACTAGATTCGCTTTTGAAATATGAAAAGGATCAACCCCTTACTTGGGCCCTATTTAGGGACAAAATATTGTAGTCGAGTGCCTCACTGGGGTTTCCGAAAGGGTGTTCAAAATCTCGTTATTTTTTCGATAGGACCCACCGTTTACGAGATATTTCTCATTTCCCAAAAATCCTGACACACAAAGCGTTTGAAAGATAAAAAAGGCCCAACTTACATCCGAAGGTCATTATATCGTAGTCTGATACTTCACTGAGGATTCTACACATTTCCAAAGATTATAATCAGGCTTTACTTAACCGCCAGGTCACATCTGCGATTTTCTGTCACCGCGACTCGCTTCTGACAGCGTACCAACCAATAGCCGCACCTCAATCGCTGACAGTAGCGAGTCGCGGCGACAGAAAATGACAGATGCTGCCTGAGCCGTACCGAGCCCGCGCGAGGACTCACTCATTTGGGAACATTAGGAGTAAAAAGAAACAAGGATGTGGAAATTTTCAAAGCATTTTATTTATGACCTTTAACACTGTGTATAATATATTTTGATAGTACATTAAGAGCAATGAGTAATATTACCAATCATTACATTGTTCTTATTTTCATAAATTGAATGAAATCCATAAATTATATATAGAATATATAATTCTTTTTAATATCATTCTCGCCCAACAACCAACAATCAGCATCGAATCACAAACCGGCGCTCGCGCCGCGAACCGAACGCAAGCTGCCTCGAGGCAAATAATACGAACAGGAAATAACATAACCCCAAAACAACTGCTACTCCTATAAAAATAGCGGTATAGCTTAAACAGTACTCTATAAAAATATAATCCAGCCTCGGCTGCAATCTCTAATTTAAATTTTCCTCTTTTAGAATTACAAAAATATAACAACTAAACATAAACTAAACAAAAGATATTTGCAAACTAAGTATTCGAAAAAATAAATAAATAATTACAAAAACATCATATAACACCCACATACTCACTCGTGATTTTTTTATTTCTGCCTTCTATTCAACTACGTAAACACCATTTTGCTATGCAAAATACATTACCCTATTATTTTGAAAAGGAAACCATAAACGGTAAACATACTTTGGAATGTTATACAATATGACTAGAAAATAAAACATTTCATTTACAACGTTATAGTGTCATTTCAGCATGAGATCGCTTTTTATTCGTTCATATTACATGTAAAACATTAGACAATTGAAATAAATAAGCTAGGTACTTCATTGAGAAAGAAGGACGTACGACTATACATTAAGATTTTTGGACATTCAAAAGCCTCATAACTTCCTGAAACATTGAAACATCGCCGAAATGAACTCCGAGTCAGATGGAAGAAAATGAATGGTAGCATTGTTTATACAACGCAAGTAATACAATCACATCATTTCGACGACAATAAATTGTATTAATTTCAATTTTAAGAAATATTATAACACACAGCATGTCTAAATTTGGATAATACTTTTTGATCTTACACCTATTTACTTTAGTCTATGCTAAATTGTTATCAGGATATTTCCTAGTGTTAGCCGAGAAGTCGTCTACGACCAGTGTGCAAGCGGTGTGGCCTCCAAGGAGGCGAGTCGGCGTCGCGCGGTGTGATGCAGTATCAAACAATTTATATATTTACAACGACTGAGTCACTTAAGCATACAATGTTGTCAACTATTTTGCTCGATTTAGTCATGGAAAATAGTCACCTAGAAGCGATAGTACAGTGACGATATAATAATTTAATCATTCAACATTTATTTATCAAGCTGTAACGAGATTCAAGAATGCTGGACTTACAACAGACTGTCGATACGAAAGAAATATAAATTAAACACCATTAATATAAAACTACCGTCACATACATTAACTAACTACGATGATATAAATGTTATTTTGTATAAATATCATAGTGGCTATGGACTCGAATGACCTTGTGAATGTTTGTGAACAACGTAACGTATGCCAACTATATAAAATACTACGAGGTGATTGTTTGCAGCACAGCATTGATGTAACTATGGAGCTACCCTATCACATACGATGTATAGTGCGCGTACGCAGGAGTACATGACTAGATACAATCGGAATGTCTTGCCGCGGCCCGCCCGCTCGCGGTCCGCCCGCCCGCGGTCCGCCCGCCCGCGGCCCGACCGTACTTACTTACACATTAACCTACTTTATACAAACAGTTGAAGATCTTAAACGAACCGATAATAAAAGACAAAACATCAACACAAATAAATCTGAACTACAAATAATTAGAGAATAATAATGAATTACGTTTTGGTAACGCATAGTCTATATTTAACTACAATGTCATAATTAACGTTATGTATTTACAATCAATACTAAAATGTGAAAGAAACTTTACGTATGACATCATACGAGTACGGACTATCGCCATCTTCAATTGGCCTTTTGAGCCTCATAATATATTTATTCTACCGTTCGGTCATACGTATATACAAGGTAAATTACATTAATAATGTATCCAACATTAGAAGAAAATCTATATAGTATTTTCAGTGATTTTTCTCTCACAATACAATTCATATTAAATTCTTCTGGTCTTATGTAATGGAGTCTATCAGGCTTCGCCGAAGTACATTTGTGCGCAACTCAGTTGCCGGTTGCCAGTCATTGCACCACGATCGCTGGTTATAATGTTTCCAATAATGATGATAAGCGATGATGACATTTCAATAACAACGGGGAAGACTTGTTACAAAATTATTATGCCGTTAAAATTACAAGAAGAAAACATTATTGTTCGATTGCATGATTTTGTTAAATCTTCCCCTTTTTTGTTCAACATTTCATAAGGACACCATAAAGTTCGTGATCCAAAGACCGTCATACATGTCATACAATTAATTAGAATAAATGTAAAGAGCTTATAAACACCAAGCATCCTTCTAATAGACATTGAAACAGCCATAAAGATAAAACTCTACTCGTACATTATTGTTCCGATAGTTAAAATTCGTCTCTCTGGAAATAGATAATCTTTTACCCCGATCCCGTCATCAGTGCACCGGTTTGGTCCCACCTACTCTTCGTCGCATTTTAGTATCAATAATTATTGTAAAAAGATCGAAACAGACACAGAAATATACATTACGTATCTATAAATCGTATTGCATTAAATGCTGACTTGCTGTAGTAATACTGTTACAAATTAAGATATGGTAAAATAATTGTTTCATAATTTACTGATATATTTTCTTATACCATATTTTGTGGTCCCAAAAGTATAAAGAAATAATTAAAAAATAGAAGTTTATAGACCACTATTATTTCGCACATCGAAACATAGAACATACATTTTCAATAAGAATTCTAAAAACATTTGACTTTTCTACCAAACCAGTCACGGATATAATCCCACTATTTTGACGGATTTTAGACACTTTACGACCTCTTTGAACTATGTTTATAACGATCAAATTAGGCACAAATAGTCATTATTTAACATAGTCTAACATAGTTTTTCCCGCGTAGTATACATAAGTATAAATTAGTAATATCGACGGATTTCAATAATATCAAAACCATTTCGACCTCAATCCGATTTTTAACCCCACTGCATCGATCCAGCACAATGACGACTTTATGAGATGCTCTTATAAATGAGTTATCAAAACTCCATAACAAAGCCGTTTTTTGGATTTTCCTATTGCTTGATCTCCAACCGCGTCCAGTTTACCGTCAACAACTTCCATCCGACTTTATAAACTTTCGACTACTCAAGCAAGTGTCCCACCAATCCATTTAGTACCGTATCCGTCGATTTTACACCTTAAATGAGGACATAAAGCGTCATTGCCAACCATTTCAATGTCTGGCGGGATGCTTGCCGCGTACCTGTCCGTTGCGCTTAAAAAACGAGGATAGACTCCATGGTGAGGGTGTCTCATGCCGGCGCCGGTGCGCCCGCGCCGCGCCGCCCCGACCGCGACCTGCCCGCACACACCTTTATACGTGTATATTGACGGGGCCGGCGAGCGCCACCCGTCGCTACCGAGCACCGACACTTACTACTGATATATCATTTGGTAGCAAAATAATACGTGGAACATCGATTTAAGAAGGACTTTGTGCTTGTAATTTTGAGAGTACGATAAATTATAACTTAACAACTCCGACGCGCTTGAATTTGTAAAGCTGAGGGTGTGCAGAATATAACTTTTAACTGACATCTCATCCAGTCATAGCTGGGGTACGTTTCTAGTGATATTATTCCACAATCCCTTCGCTTTGCTATCTGGCATATCGCACTCGAAATTGAAGGAATTAATTAATGGAGCGGCATCTTTAATATTATATATTTCTGTAGTTAGTTACTTCCGTAAATGTTACATTTACGTTCCTGAATCATAATATATCAGTAGTAAATGGTCAAAAGTCAAAATATAGAAATAAGATGAAGAGCACGTTAAAGTAAAGCTTTAATAAATTAGTAACTACCTACGGCTATAGTATTTGAAATTACTTTTCATGCAAAAATTATTGGGAAAAATATTTACGTTTCGTATCACTGATTGAACTTGAAATGCAAACGATTCAGAGTAAGATTTTTTTATATAGACAAAATATCAATAAGGACGAAATAACTTTGCTAACTAGGAGTGGTTTAGGGCCATCACACACGAGTCTTAGTTACACGTATTAGAGAAGTTCACATTTGGTCAAATCAGCACAAACATGGAACTGTTTAAATTACGTTTAATTATTTACGTTAAAATTAAAAAAATAAATACGTTTAAGAGGCAAGATGACACCCATCGAAAATATTTTTCAAGACCATGTTGTTTCAAAAATAAAACCCTTATGAATTTAATAAAACCAGTTAGTTTCCCAAAAGCTGATGAAACCAATTTTTTTACACAAAATTCAACAAATATTCAGTTTCTAACACTCTAACATGACGTCACGTAAGAGTATCCCCATACTAAATCTATGGAGACAGATCGTTTTGACTGATGATAAAGAGTACGTCAACGATTGGTGCTGTCATTTAGCCTATTCCGTTTACGTTTACAAAAACGTCGTGTGCAAAGGCTCTAAGTGCCATCCAAGCAATTTTAACGCATTCATCGTACAGTGAATTAAATAGAGCAAATGATAATAACAGCGTGCTCACCTTATCTGTCCGGCGAGCAGCGGGTTGATGGCGTACAGCCAGTCGTGCACCTCCTTGTCGCCGAGCGTCTGCAGCAGGTAGCCGCGCTCCTTGCTCACCACGCTGGAATTATCAAAGTAAAAAAATAATGTTTTCAACACGCTTGCTCATAAAGTGGTTGTAATTTCACTGCAATTAGACTAATAATGACACCTATAACCAAAATGTGACTTTTTCATTGCTATAAATCACTAGTGAGTTATAGATTTAAAAAAAAGAAAACTATAAAATCCCCATTTTGTAGTAGCAGAATAGGCGCAACCCCTATGCGCGGAAAATAATGAGTTTTTATTGTTATTTTATTCACAAGTGTGTTGAAAAACGTCGTATGATACACGTGTGTATTGATGATTACCGTCCTCGACTCTCTTAAGACCCTCGCCTACGGCTCGGGTCTCTATGGCGCCTCGGCGGTAATCACCAATGTTACACACTAGTACCATAATTTACTATTATAGAACATTGTGAAAAGTCTGCCTAAATAGTCTGAGAAGAAAAATGTTTGTTGTTATTCGACGAGTGGTGTTACATAGTACTACGTATGATAAAATTGTAGCTTTTTTTATTGCAGCAGAGCAGAGAAACATAGATGTTTGATGGATTACTTACTAAGTCGTTAAAAAATCACAAAGCCACAATTGGCAGGCGTTACTGTTTTAGTAAACGACAAGAGGAAGAGAGTTAATGGCATTTCAGTGGTGCGGACGTCAGCACGTCAAGGTAAACACTGCGGCATCTTATGATTCTAATATGGGCGGTTTTGCAACAATAGTAGATTTTACAACGAGAGCATAAAGCAAGTCATTTTTATGGCAGATGATGAAGTCGAGGATAAAAATGATTTGTGCACGAGTTGTAAACTCTGCTTTTCACTTCGATTGCGAGAAAATAAAACAGTAACATAACGTATTAACATTTCTTTAATTAAAATTCAAAGTGAGAAAATTCAATACGAAAAGTTCACGGCTTCTTTCCCGCTACTTTACTTTTTTAAATTTTCCTGCATAATTTTCGGGCAAAGAAAAAAAATATACAGCCTATTCTTAAATTATTTTGGAATAATGTTTTTTTTTTGTGGTAAACACGTTTTGATATTTAGTTTCTTTTTCCTATTATCTTATTATAAATCAAAAATGCAAATAGGGAAGGAAATATTATAAATTAGCAAGTTTTATCCATGTACAATTAATTGTTTTTGGCTGTATGGGCTAAATGGTCACTGCCTTAGTGTAGACACATTTAAAAAGCTACTTTTATGCACAAGAGCATAAAATTCAACTTTATGTCGCCTAGATCCTGCATAAAGTAGTACTTTTTCGAGCATGAGAAGTGAAAAATAATTTTATGATTGCTTCGTGCAAAAAATAAATACTTTTTTATTCCGTACCACGCGCCGCCTTAAGGTAGCGGTGGTAATTAATGTTATTTTTTTAAACTGTACAGACTAGGTACTTTAACATACCTGAATGTGTTGGGCATGCGGACCATCTGCTCTTGATCCTCGGAGTACTCGACGTGCGCGTTGGCGAGGTTGATGACCGCGCGCTCGATCGGGTCGCGCTCGTCGCGGTATATGAACACGTACGGCCGTCTCACCACCTAGGAAATAGAGTTCAGTTTTGGTTGATACTAATATAGGTTGATAGTGAGATGTAGGTTCGATGAGTAAGACAAAACTAAGGTCGTACTCCCTAACGTCATCTGTTGCGGTAAGATACTTACAACATCCTTTTACGCTGTTCAACAATCGGTTTAGATTAATTAGCTATTTTAACAAGTTACTTCATTTTTTAGCATTAAAAATGCAAATTTATTTGTGGCAGTGTCCATTTTTCTTCAAATGTGTTTTTATTTTATATATCTTCATATTTGAAGACCACTTTGGGGTAATAGTAACGGTTAAGAAGGTGACTATTAGACCAAGAGGTGGCGGGATCGATCCACGCACTGTACAGTCTTTTGTGGTCTGGGAGTTCATGTATTCACCCAAGTTTATCTATTTATTTATTATGTAGACACAAAACAGGTTACAATCAGGTAAGGTTATTAAATACAATAAGACAATTAAATGTATTCGCTAGATTACAACCCAAAATATGTATCTAAGTTTGAAGCAAGATCATATTTTGTGTTTAACAGTGAAGGTATTAGTAAAGACATTTTTTTTCAATAAAAGTCCTAAAGTTTACAGATAAGCTTAGTTATTATTATCACGGAGAACAGTTTTAATTGTTTTTTGAAGATACTTGGATTAGAAATAAATACGTCAATTTCGTCGGATTCTTGCGAAACATCCATATACAAGCGACACATACGGCTTACAGGGTTATGAAAGGATTTGTTATTCCGGCAAACTTCAAGTACAGTCGCGGGTTTCGAGTCCTGTATGTAATATTAAAATTTCTTTAATACCTATTCGTAATACTACTGTTGATCCAGATTTTAGTAACACAAGCGCTTAAGCTATTTACCACGAACAGAGAATTATATTATCAGCCAGCTACACTCACCAGCCAGCGCTTCTTCCAGCCGTGCGTGCCGTGCTGCAGCACGTTGAGGTGTCCTCGACGCGCGACCGCGGCGGACACGCGCACCTCCTCGCACTCGGGCACGTAGAGCGCGCCCGCGGCCGACAGCGCGCCCGCGGGCAGCACGCCCACCCACCCCGACATGGACTTTTCCAAGAGTGCGCGCTCGGGGGAGCATAGTCTGTTGGGGTTGAAAATGAAGTGTGAAGCTGCGTAATTGGATCAAAATGTGATTTCCAACTACTTTAAGAGAATTTTCCAGGAGTGCACGCTCGGGGGAGCACAGTCTGTTGGGGGGGTTGAAAAAGAAGTGTGAAGATGCGCAATTGGATCAAAAAGTCATTTCCAACTATTTTAAGAGCATGGATTCGAAGCTATGTAAACTGTAAATGAGAAATTCGAACAAAATGTGTACTAAATGTAAACCTGTAAAGTATCGACCTGTAAGTTGGATTCTTTATTTACAATACATTTGTTGAGAACAAATGTTCGCACAGCGAGTTCTTGTAGTATTCTACAAGACAAATAGAGCTGTTGATGCGCAAGTCAATATTATGTTGACAGGTGACAACTTTTTTTCTCCAAAATATAGAGAAATTATAAGTTGTTTCCACATCTGCCAAACTGCACAGCAGTTTGTCAGCAGTACAAGAACGTAGTGTACGTAATAAATTATGTTTACGCGCTGTAGGTAATGAATAATTTCCTGAAAAACTCTTATGATAATAAGCTACGTTAAAAAGTGTTCTAGCGAAATGATATATCTTTTGCTGCAAGAGCTTATTTCTTTTACTTAAAACCTTTACTTTACTAAGCGTTGTGTTGTGTTGCATGAGTTTTTCAATAGCATGTAAAAAATAAGGGATCAAAAGCTGGCACAGTGTTGTAAATTTCGTCCCAAAAGCAAATATTTTACCACCAGCGGTCGGTTACTAGAAGCGCAAAAATTCAACCTCTCACCTGTGTCTTGGCACTCAAGGTGTTAGAATCCTTTTCTTGGGATACACGTCGACTTTTTATTTTATTTACACAGATCGATTTGTCGTAACTAAGCAAGACAGTAAATTGTTAGCTTGTTAGTATGGTGTGTTAAAAATCAACCTATGTAAATAAGGCATTGTAAATATAAGATACATGATCAGTGAACTTCTTTTGTTTGAGTGAAGTTTTAAACTGCCTACTATATCAACATTTTTATATTATTTTTCCTTGTCGACCTCGCAGGAAAAAATATAGTAAATAAAATTGTTAAAAGTGTATGTTAATTAAAAAAAAACTGAACATTCGCGTGCAATACAATAATGCCTTTAGGATGCTGATGGGGCTCCCCAGATTCTGCAGTGCATCAACAATGTTTGCTGAAGCTTATGTTGTCGATTTTTATGCAATCATTCGAAAGCGGGCCGCCTCAATGCACTGCAGGGTAAGGCAGAGCAACAACAGCATCCTAGGAGTAACTAGAGATAAGCCTTGTTGTCTTATCTTTAGACATTGGACCGAGTTGCAGAAAATAGGGTCGTGTAGGTATGCATTAGATTAAGTAAACTAACATAATAAGTTTTATTGATTTTTTACTAACAACATTGTATGGATTCTTTGGATCTGAAATAAATTATTATTATTATTATATCTATCACTATTTATCGACGCGTATCCCCAAGGATGAACCACCAAAGCAGTTTTGTGCCAAATGAAAAAAATATATAAAACCAACTTCGATATAAGTTTATTGACAAGGTGTAGCACTAACTCGAAGCTGCTCGCGCTGTGGATCGACGAGAGCAGGCTCGGGGTGGATATGTCGGCCGAGACGCCCTCGTCGACCGGCGTGGCGGGCGACGCGGCCGTCTCTACCTCCTTGCCCGACGAACCTATTCGACCTGGAACGAAATGGGGTTTACAGTCTGGTCCTCAACTCATACCCCCCATAGGGTTTATTGAAACGAACCCCTATTAATCAGGCCTGATTTTGAACTTTGTCGTATTTAACCTTTTTTTTTTATTTTTCTTAATTTTATTTAATAAGGACAACCAACAAAGCTTACACCACACATTGATATACACTGATCATTAGGGTTCATTTTAGAATGAGACTTTACCTCGATACACAGTGAAAGGGGAGATACTGACTAATCGTTAGCTTAACGTTTTTTATAGCACAGCGTGACCTAAACCCGCACTTTACGCACGCTTTTCCGGGACCTAAGTTGTCTATTTCTGCACGGTGCGTAAATGAATCGACTACCTTCGCATATGTATAAAAAATGAAACAAAACCCTTTGAAATGTCATTTGAAGCTTGAAAATGCACAGGAATTCAAAAGCAAAATACTTTCAATGTTCCGTTTTGAATGTTTCAATGTTTGATCCAATGAATGATCCTATGTTTCAATGTTCGATGATCCAAAGACTGGTTTCAATGTTTTTTTTTTTCAATAAATCAATTCAAAATCATTTCAATGTTTCTTTTAAAATAGCAATCTCATCCCTCGGGGGGGGGCTGCGCCCCCCCGAACCCCCCTGCTGCCCCCCCCCCCCCCCCCGCCATACGTCCGGGGCGGCTTTAGGTCACTTGTGCTATAAAATACGATACTCGCGACCTAAGTTGCCTATTAATGCAATAATGGGCAACTTAGGTCACTCGTATCGTAATTTACTAATGCTTAACTCTATGATATCACTTTTAAAAAGTTGTAGATGTATGCAAAATTTACGTTAAAAAGAATTTTTTTCACTACATCTTACCATTACGACTCCTTTTAAGTCCAGATTTACATTTACCTAATAAAAACGGCCATTCAACTAGGCTAATTTCTTTATTAGATTTCATCAGACACTCATAATGAAATTATTCAGAAAATGACAAGTTCGAAGCGAAGTTTCCAGTTCCTTCAAAGCTGGAGAGCCGGTAAGAAAATATGTTTAATGTTAGCTACGATATTATATATAATAATTGCATATAAAACTGAACAGTACCGTCACCCTGCATGATCTTGGTGTACTTGGCGGCCAGTTCACGCTCCAGCGGTGCCATATCCCACGACTTAGTGAAGTCCTCGACATCGCCGCCATGTTTGACACCTCCTGTTTGTTAGCTACATGATCAAATTGAACAGTATAGTCACCCTGCATCAGCTTGATGTACTTGGCGGCCAGTTCGCGCTCCCGTGGCGTCATGTCCCACGGCTCAGTGGAGTCCTCGCCATCGCCGCCATGTTTGACACCTCCTGTTTGTTAGCTACATGATCAAATTGAACAGTATAGTCACCCTGCATCAGCTTGATGTACTTGACGGCCAGTTCGCGCTCCCGCGGGTTCATGTCCCACGGCTTAGTGGAGTCCTCGCTATTGTCGCCATGTTTGACACCTACTTTTTGTTAGCTACATGAAACTATCAAATGGATCAGTATATTCACCCTGCATGAGCTTGATGTACTTGGCGGCCAGTTCGCGCTCCCGCGGCGTCATGTCCCACGGCTCAGTGGAGTCTTCGCGCGCGTTTTCTGCCGCAGCCTTTGCCGCCATGTTTGACACCTCCTGCATGAGCAAAAGACGCCAAACGTGAAGTAAGGTATCAATGATGCAATGTAAGTAATGAGGCCGTTTGATAATTTTAACTTTGATAAATGAAATCATCGTTGGAAATTGTTTGTATTTTGAGTTATGGCAACAATCTGGCATTGGAAAAGTAATTTACGAGAAATGTTATATGTTTTTAAAAAACGGAATGAATTAATCTCGCTAAGAGATAAACTTTAATCTGAGACTGGTTTGACAGCACTATAAAGGCGCAATACCGGTACAAACCGCATGCAGCGACCGAAAGCGGCTCTGTGGCGCCGCATTCACATCGATTGTAAAGTAAAAAGTATAGTTCCTCCTGGCCGATTTCGACCACGGCGGCCAACAGAGATCAGCCAACTGCGCAGCAGATATTATAATGCACAAGTGTGAGCGTAATACACAGGTGCACTCACTGTTCCATCACTCTCAAAGTTCGGTGAGACGGCAATCCGACATGACCGGAGAGAGGAGAGAGATCAGGCGCAGGACAAACGGCTTAACGTGCTTTCCAAGGCACGGGGGTGTAACACCGCCAACTTCCCGACTCCGAGCTGTTTTTGAGAAATTCATGACAGAAAGTCGCAGAAACAATTAGACGCTTGTAAATAGACGTTACTTAAATGGTCAGAATGGTCACCCATCCCAAACATGACCGCGCTTTAGGTTGCTTAACTTTTGGTATCACTACCAAAGCGCTGCAACCACTGCGCCACAAGCACCTCTCATACCCTATATAGGTATACAATACAAGTTTTCAACACACTTGCTCATAAAGTGGTTGTAATTTCACTGCAATTAGACTAATAAAGACACCTATAATCAAACTGTGACTTTTGACACTAGTGAGTTATAGATTAAAAAAAAGAAAACTTTAAAGTCCCCATTTTGTACGTGGTAGAATAGGCGCAACTCCTATGCGAGGAAAATAATCTTTTTATCTACTAAATAAAATGAGTTTTTATTGTTATTTTATTCACAAGTGTGTTGAAAAACGTCGTATGATACACGTGTGTATTGATGATTACCGTCCTCGACTCTCTTATGACCTCGCCAACGGCTCGGGTCTCAATGGCGCCTCGGCGGTAATCACCAATGTTACACACTAGGAGCACGATGTCCTATTGCCGCGCGTACCTTCTCCGTCTTGGTGAAGTCGTTGGGCGCGACGGCGAGCTCGTGGCCGTGCCGCAGCCGCTCGCGCAGCGCGAGCAGGTGCCGCGTGCGCCCCACTTGTTCTAAGCGAGTCATCTTCTCCAGTTCCCACTGAGAAAACAAATATATATTGTTAGATTCTTATAGTTCGTTTTTTAAATAATTATATTCCAAAGGTCGGGGGTTCGATTCCTCCCCGATGACCGGAGCGGAAAAGATTTTTTTAAGTGTTATGTCTTTTCGAAATTAAAAATGGCGTTGTGAACGCAAAAAAAAAACTTAACAAATAAAATTGTATTATTCGTTTTTGCGTATTTTTTTTCAGCGAATTTCAATAATAGCTTCAGAAGCTTCAGTAACGTCAGTTTAATTTTGGTATGATACTTGTAGTATTCAAATTGCAACAGAGGACCTTTTTTGGCATATTAATATGCGCAGTTTTGGATGTAGCCTATTCTTGTCTCCTGGTAACAAAATCGTAGGTATGTGTTTTTAATCGATGGAATATTGAAATATCGCTATCGTATTCAATCAACTTAATAACCACTCTAATCGATACTAAATGACGGCTTCCGCCCGCCTCTTTTGACATCTGTCACAATGGCATTAGTCTTTGCCGCGGTGCATGTGTGTGATAATTACTTTAAAACTTACTAACTACCGCTGAAAGTAATTACTTTACACCAATATTATAAAGAGGAAATATTTGATTGTATGAATGTATGAATTGAATAGGCTCCGAAACTACAGGGCCGATTTTAAAATATCTTTTAACATTCGTTACCTACATTATTCCCGATGAACATAGACTAAATTTAATAGTAGAAGCCCGCACCGACTTCACACGGGTAGAATAATAGGCTAGATGACACCACCGATCGTTGACATACTCTTTATCATCTGACAAAACGGTCTGCCTCCAAGGATTTTGTATGGATATACAAAAACGTGACGTCACGGTAGTGTATCAGATATCGGAGTCAATTGACCGAATATTTTTTGAATTTTGTGTGTTTAAAAATTGGTTTCTACAGCTTTTTGGAAATATACTGGCTGTATTAACTTCATAGGGCCAATGTTTTTTAAACGCCATGGTCTTGAAAATATTTAAGATTCATGATGCCCATTGTCCACCCGTGCCAAGCTATGACGGTCCGCTAGTGTGTGATAAACTGACCTGGTGGTCAAATATAAGAGAGTCTCCGCGCGGTCTCCAGCCGTGAAGATTCTCTTCCCCGCGTACGTACGTGCCGCTCGTGTCCAACACACGCCTCTGTCGCCGTTGTACGCCTGGAACAATATCAAGATCATTAACAGTCGTAAAAGGGGATAAGTCGTTTAGAAAAAATGTGGCTTTCAAATCATAACTAACACTTATGTTTTGTATGTGTGTGTCTCTCTCTCTCTCTATCTTTCTCTATCTCTCTCTTTCAATCTCTCTCTCTATCTTTCTCTCTCTCTCTATTAAATTTATTCGAAAGTTTATATGAAAATCAAGATACTTTTGTGCAAGTATAGAAGCTCGGTCGCTTATTGCGCAGTTTCAATAGATTACTAGTCCGCACGAAAACAAAAGCCAATCAGACTGTTCTTCGATGTTAGCATATGAGCTTTAAATGATATTGAATACATAAATGGCATAATATGTGTCTTTACCTAAACAAATGAAATACAATCTTGAATCTAACGATCATGCGCCAGTCTGACTTGTTCTAGCACTTAGAATTATAGTGTGGTTAAGAAGTTTTACTTGCTCAACATACTTATTTATTTATTTAAGCTTTATTGCACAACAAAACTTTGTACAAAAGGTGGACTTAACGCCGTAGGGCATTCTCTACCAGTCATACCTTTGGGCTAAGCAGAAATGATTAGTGGGCGGTGCGACAAAATAAATAAAAGAGTAAACACAAAAATAATAATACCAATAATATGACACATGAGATTAAATTTTAAATATACAATAATTTTATACAAGATTATATATTTAAAATAAACATAATATATACTAATATACACTAAACAAATAAATAAATTTGACGAGCTGTTAAAGAGATATATAATAATGACAGTTGCGATAAAGTAAGTAAGTGGGTGCGAATGAGTCTCTTGAATGATTTTTTTTTATTTATTTATTTGGTTTACTTACAATCTACTTACACAATAACCTCTTAAATAAATAGGAACAAAAGTTTATAATACTAAGTGTAGTGACTACTTACAAGTAAACACAGAACGCACAAATTATAACAAGTATTAATATAAAACACGGACAATGAGAAAAAAAGAATACAAAACAAATATGTGCCAAATTGCTGTAAATTTTTTTTTTCGAAAGGTATAAATGGAATCACAGTTTATGTCAGTCATGTGTTTGTAGATAGTTTACTGGGAGCCTGTTTCATATTTTTGGGAAGAGCATACCTGGTTCGAGAGCACGGTGCAAGCTCAGCTCGTACAATCCAGCGATACGGTCAGCGCGAGCTGCGCGCGGTCCGAACAGTGCGCGTTTCAGCGAGCGGCCGGAACGCGCTTCACGGCCCACGACCACTACGGACAGGTCCTTTGTGATGATGGCTGGTCGGCCGCAGTTCTCCACCTGAGTACAATAAGGAATTAATCAGTGAATGGTATTTCAGCTAAGTGTAGCAATGTGTTAAGGGTCATATCACAAAATTTTGACAGCTAAGCAGTTTTTTGCCGAGAACCTAGGTGTCAAAGGATAAATCTAAAATCCGTGGCCGCTAAGAAGAAGGAATATCGATCTGTAAATTGACAATGTTCTTACGCAATAGACTACTTATTATGTATGTAAATAAGATTCCTACTTCGTAGCGGCCTTCGATTTACGATTAATCTTTGATGTCCAACTTAACGATGTTTAGATATAGCCATCCAGTCGAACTGAAATTGTGTTATAGTTATCTGCAGTTTCTAGTTTAAGATACATGTTACTGTTCATTGAACATCTCTTAAGGAACTTCTGCCAAAATGAAGCATTCTGCTACAGTCAGTATATGTTGAGGTTAAGTTTTATTGATGGTTGATTTGTGACCATTTTTTTTCCAGTCAACGTCAGCTTATCTCTTGAATGGAATATAAACATCTTTTACAACAAAGTGATATAATATTCACCTCGAGGTATGCGCTGAGCGTGATGTAGACGACCTCGCCGTTGGCGCTCACCCTGTTGAGCAGCGGCGAGCCGTGCAGGCTGCTGTCCCACGCCGCCTCGAACCTGAGCGATTAATTACATCTTACGTTAGGAAAATTGGCATTCCTTAATTTACACCTGTTTGAGTTCCTCCGTTGAAAGAAAAGAAACTAAACACATCAAATATTCGTGTGGTTTATTGCCATTGAAAGGATAAAATACAGTATTTTTCTCAACAGAAACAACTGAACTCTCCCTTTGACGTTCCCAATTTGAACAGTTTCGTGAAATGACAAAGGGCGTTTTCATACAGCCAGCAACAAAAGAGTCTGTGCTCGATAACACCCTTAAAGAAGGATGAGAGAGATTCTAATGAAGAGAGACGAGAAACAATTGTATCCCAACCGTTACGCTAATTTTATCAGACTGGAACAAGCAGAGATCTGTTTTATTATTACTTTATTTTAATTTTATTTTTTAGTATTAGATATCTAAGCTGTTAATAACTGTAAAACTGTATACTCATTTAAACCTTTATACCATAAATCAATTTATCTTATGACATATTTTACATTATCTTATTTAAACAGTTGTATTCATTACATTACAGTAAATTACTTTCTTCCATATTCAATTTGGGAATTGTTTAGCTATACATATCAATAAGTGAAGTTTCGGGCCAAAAAATGCTAAGTGGATTTGTCTGCGAAACTTACAACATGAAGAACCTAAATTAGGTTAATGCGATTTTATCAAACAGAAAATTTAAAGTGTCGACTTACCTGAATACAGCCCTGTCATCAAGAGCGGGCCTTTCTCCCGGAAACAGTCCAAGTGAGAGGGCTCCATCCTCTTCCCCGTCAGTCGTGTCCTCGTTCGCTTCCGGTGTGTTGCGGATACGGCCTGTGGACAATACGGTTATTAGTTAGCTTCTGTGTCGAGTACACTATTATTATTATTTTCTTATTTATAATTTAAATTATTATGTTTTTTTTAAATCGATTATGACATTGTCATTTTTAACACTTGTTAATTCAATCCATTTAAAAAAAAATAACGGCTGAGTAAGCAGAACGTCTTAAAAATATGCCATCTTCAGTGTACTTTATCTATAAGCATATAATAAATTTCATTTCATTTCAATTTCACTGTATACCAAACACATAAACAGTTTACTAAGATCAGAGAAAGATCGACAGGTTTTGTACATATGACGATCCTAATAATTTTAGAAACAACGTGCACGATAAAGGCTAGTGGGGTGTGAGCACGAACATTATCGTAACGTTTTCGTGTCGTCCAAACGTCAGAAACTGACAGTTTCCCCATACAAATTGACAAGTTAACGATAGGTAAACGCTACGAATACGTTGCGATAGTTGTTCGTGCTCACCCCACAGGAGGAGGAGGACCTGTTGTCTTACGTGAGGGACAAACGCGATAAGTGCGACGCGACAATAATATCAATTGTATGTACGTCTTGACAGTGTCCTAGGTGACGCGATTGACATTGGCACAAGTATTGGTCACGATGCGTTGCGTCGCTCACGCTTCACCTTAGTGGGATCGACATATTCTTGATGTCAGCGGTGGGAAGTTGAGAATGCGGAGCGCGTGCTCCGTGGGGTTTCTTACGTCAGTGACAGCCGTATTGATTCGAATATAAGTAAAGCGACCTTATGCTACTTCACCCTTAAAATGTGTCACCCTGTCTGAAAGTAGCAAGGTCGCTTTGACTACACGCTTGTCGGACTGTAGAGAAGCTAAGGTTATGATGCAGTAAGGTGATGCGGCGATGCCCTGGTGTAACACGAACACCCTGTACACTACACACTATACACTCACCAACGACAAGCTTCCTGACATCAGCCCACTGCATGTCCGAGGACGGTTCGTGCAGAATCGTGATGCGGATGCGGCGCTGGATGCCCTGGTGTAACACGAACACCCTGTACACTACACACTCACCAACGACAAGCTCCCTGACATCAGGCCACTGCAGGTCCGAGGACGGCTCGTGCAGAATCGTGATGCGGATGCGGCGCTGGATGCCCTGGTGTAACACGAACACCCTGTACACTACACACTACACACTCACCAACGACAAGCTCCCTGACATCAGGCCACTGCAGGTCCGAGGACGGCTCGTGCAGAATCGTGATGCGAATTCGGCGCTGGATGCCCTGGTGTAACACGAACACCCTGTACACTACACACTACACACTCACCAACGACAAGCTCCCTGACATCAGCCCACTGCAGGTCCGAGGACGGCTCGTGCAGGATCGTGATGCGGATGCGGCGCTGGATGCCCTGGTGTAGGACGAACAGTCCGCGGCAGGGCAGGTCATCGCTGTGCTCGACCACCTGGGGTGGGAAAAAAGACAGAAGTAGTTAATAAATACATAAGTCAAGTAACACAATACATACAATTTGAAGTAACTAGAAAGAGATCAGTCAATACGTTTACATAATACGTTTGTTCAGATATGACTCTTGAGGAAAAACTAGAGAACACCTAAACTCGAGAAAACCTGCTAGAGGTATGCTATTGCATATGACTATAGGTTACACCTCTGGCAGGCCCAAGGTGCTACCATAAGGCTACGGCCTTCGTGCGGACCTGAAAATACGACAGGAATATGCTCTCTTCGTATTTTCAGGTCTAGCTACTCACAAGGTTAAGCTTGTAAGATTGATAGGGAACGGTACATCTGAAACTACGGAAAGCGGCTAAGAGAGTTCGGGGGCTGAGGATGATAGATACCTATCGGTAGATCCGCTGGCAGTATGGCAGACTTATCAATCTGAACATATGATATACATAAGGTGAAGCCAGAGGTGCTACCCTGGGTCTACACACTCACCGCTCTCTAATAGGCTAGACGACACCACCAATCGTTGACATACTTTTTATTATCTGTCAAAACGGTCTGCCTCCATAGATTTTGTATTGCAATACATGAATGTGACGTCACGGTCATGTTTAGAAATCGGAGTCAATTGACCGAATATTTATTGAGTATTGTGTGTTTAAAACAGCACAGTTGTGTTTTTTACAGCTTTTTGGAAATAAACTGGTTGTATTAACTGCATAGGGGCTATGTTTTTTAAACGCCATGGTCTAGAAAAAAATTAAGATAGGTGTCACCATGCCAATTAGGGATGCGATCGTACATTTGGGTAACACTGGATCCAGTAAGGATTAAGAGGGCTGCGTTGGGGCCAAAAAGGACCTATCAGTGTAGTCCGAAGGTAAGAAGGTATGTACTCACCGCAGGCACGTAATCTCCGCTAGGCGCCAGCTCGCAGATCTCGAACCAGACCAGCAGGTCGTGCTTGGAGTGCAGGTGGCTGGAGCAGCAGGGCGGGGCGACGCTGGCCGCGCCCCACTTGGGGCTGCGCACGGGCGCCGAGATGGGGATGGAGGGCGGCAGCATGCGGCGCGGCGGCGTGCGCCCCGCCACCACGCCGCTGCCGTCCTGCTTCGCGTCCTGGGCAACGACAACGGAATGCTGATGACGGTTAAAATAACTGTATATTTCAATTAGGTAGAAAGAAAATTCATGCAATTGACGACCGCTTGGTGCAGTGGTCCACAGGTCGGACTTCTAAAACCAAGGGTCGCGGGTTCGATCCCCGCACAGCACAAGCATAAGTGTGCATGAACATGTGTGTTTGCAAAAAAAAGTATTTAAGTATGTTTATCCGTTGTCTAGTACCCATAACACAAACCTTGTAGCTTAATTTGGGACTAGAGAATTGGTGTGATTGTTGTGAAATATTTATTTATGCGAGAAGTAAGAGCAACTGCCCTTAATAGAGGAGCGTGGTTACAGTGCCTTATTGCGACATCATTTTGTAGCCTTTCGACCTTTTATAAAGCAAAGCTTTAAGTACAGTGGCCAACACATAAGGGTATCCATTTTTGTTGCTCAATCGCCTGTATCACAAACGTCTTACGTCGTCACTTATATCATCATGTATTATTAAAAGTGATATGGAAACTGACAACTAGCTGCGATTTACAAAGTGTAATTATACCATTAATGTTCTCAATATTATGGTAAAAGACGTTAGCATATTAACGTTATCGAAATAAATTTTAACTGACAAAAGTTTTAGATTAATAAATAAATTGTTTTAATATTACTTGATTCAATAATTCCGATGCCTCACCTTGTGTAGTGGGTGTTGCTGGTAGTGTCCGAAGACTTCGAAAACGATTGGTTGCGTTTTGATGTATTCGACAAACGATTTCGTCACAGGTACCGTAATCTGTGGACAAATGCAATGTCAGTTAGGTGATATATAAACATGGAGACAAGATAATAGGCTTGTTTCCACCATAAAAGAAAACTGATTTTCTGTAAAATAATTAATAATTTCAGATCTCCTTTCATTAATATTTTTCTACAGTTCTTAAAATTTGGTTTTTAATTGAAATTCAATCGATAAATAGTCACTCAGTCGACATTGCACGCGGTGTCGTCAAAGTGTGTTATTCCCATACAAACTCTATGTAGAAAAGCGTTTTGACAGTTGATAAAAAGTACGTCAACGATTGGTGGTGTTAACTACCCTATTGTCAGAAGTGAAAAAATGTAAAAAAAAATACTTGCGTTTTGTACGTGATAGAAACCGAGTGGTGTATTTTTGCCGGTATTCTTTACAGGCTCCGTCGAGAAAGCATCTTCGTTGCGGTGTAAGAAGCTGTAACAAATGCTCAATATAAGAACACACACAGTAAAATGTAGATCAAAATGCATGTTTACATTGTGTTGTATAGAAACACCATGAAAATCTTTAACAAAATAGTAAGTCGATGACCTATTAGAACATGACTCCGGCATGCTACTTGCTTGGGGTGAATTAGGCGGGGTAAACTAATTCTTATTTTTCAACAACTTTGCTTCATCAGTCTAAATAAAAATTGGAAATCGTAAAATTTGATCTCATCTCATCTCATCAGCTTATATATGTCCCTCAGCTGGGCACAGGCCTCACCTCAGCTATGAAGTGGTACGAGCCATACTTCACCACGTGGGCTTAGGACCATTTAAGTGACGTCTATTTACAAGCATCTTCGTGCTTCGAAAGGCACTTAAAGCTGTTGGTCCTGGTTAACATCGATACATAATACCGGCGCTCTCACTCACTCTGAGTCACTTACCTAACAACCCCTCCACCAAACCGCACAAATCATAAAATAAAGAATATAAATAACAATTACTTGAACTGGCAGAAGACGTCAGCATAGTCAGTGGAGACGCTGTGAGCCTGCAGCACGGTGACACGGAAGGTGAACTCGCGGCCCAGGGTCAGGTGTTCGGGAAGGTCTTCCTCCTTCAACTCCGATGCAAGGGAACTGTCGCCACGGCCACTGTCGGCGTCGCACTCGCCCACAGCCATTTCTGGATACAAAGATTTCAAATGACAACGATGATCTTCATTATTAGTTCTGCTTGTGTTTGTAATAATCACTCACAGCATTTTTTTTTATTTAATGCACAATAGCCGGCGGTTGGAATCTAGTTGAATAATGCAACTATTAAAATGTGGTCTTATTAGTAAGCGTCCTACGTCGAATTCAACGCTCTAATTGAACAAATTTGGTAATTTTCTGCATAAAAAAGTTATTTACGTTCTGTGCCCTACACTTTTAACATAGCTATAACTGTCAAATAATTTCTTCTAAACTTGTATTAATCCTTCCTGCCGAGTCAGACGTGCCGCTTTCATACCTCATAATCACAACTATGTATTAGTATGTATAAATTAAGTTGTTTTTTTTAAATGTCTTGTAGTTCAAACGCAACACATAACCATATTTGACACATTAAAAAGGTTCACAGATTACGTACCTTCAATTTTAATATTCGAGTCCTGTCCATCAGCGATGCGGTCCTCCAGATTGATAGCGTTATTCTTTTCCACATTGGTGAGCGCCTTCAGTCGCGACCTCGTAGGCGCCACGTCATCGTCGAACGATATCTTGGCCGACTGCTTGACGCCGGCTACGAATTCAGCATTGTCTACAAATTATACCGGACACGTCAGTACTATTGGTTTAAATAAGCAATGGAAGCCAATGAGTCGGTGCTTGGATGGTAAGCGGTAATGAGCACGACGGTATTGGTTATAGTATGATCAGCTTCTTCGTTTGCGAATCATGTTGTTGAATTTTAATAAATATAGGATATAGGTGAGCAAATGTATGTTATTACTAAGGTCGCGATCAGAAATATTTACCAGTTTTGCAGTTAAATTCCACACGCTAAGTCCAAAATGCTAAATAAACTTATTTGTTACCTTTCAAAAGTCATACTAGATATGACTCAACGAGAAAAGATAAAAGGTTTTTGTACACATTTGGCTTTTAACCTCATTTCTTTATTAGTAGAAATGACAATTATGTACCTCTAGACAGTGTCAGTCAAATTTCTAGAGCATTGAATTGGTTAATTCCCGTTGAATAAAAATATTATTCTATGGTAAATCCAATTAAATATAAAATAGACATTTAGAACTTATGACTTAAATGTATGCAAGCTATTGTGTTCCTTAAGGTGGTAAACGTATCATGACTGTGCGTAACATAAACAATACAATATATGACTGAGTATGGGCATTATGCATGAATATTTGGAGTATCGTATCATCGAAAGCTAGATTTTGATTTTGGATTTACATTTACGGCGTTTATCCTCCATTCAAACATAAAGCGTTAAGTAGGCTCAACATTTATCGATGAAAAGCGAGTAAAGCTCACTCTTAGCAGCATTGCTGACGGCCTACACGACCACGCGCAGGTCCTTCACGTCATCCTTCTCGTTCACGATGGATACCTTGTGGATCAGCGGCACCTACAGCAGGTTTATATAATCGACAGGTACACGAAGTCCATGTTAGACAACTTCGTATACTCACTCTTATCAGCGTCGATGACGGCTTGCACGGCCACGCGCAGGTAGCCCTTCACGTCACCCTTCTCGTTGACGATGGCCACCTTGTGGATCAGCGGAACTGGGTAAAGCAGGTTTGAGAGGTAGACGAAGCTCCTGTAAAAGGAAAATGTATATTAGTGAAATCATTAGAAGGATAGAAGACATGTGTCTTATGTTTTTTGTACTACTAACTGTTGTTGTTACGCGCGCTGACTTAGGCCTTTGTTTTGCAGCAGTTCTCCTTATAGGTAAGTGGCCGATCCAAGGTGACTCCGAGATATTTATGTGCTATAGCTACACCTCGCCAGTATATCCTGAGTTTCTGGTTCGCATCCCTGTTTCTGATGTGAAAAGCACAGGATTCCGTTTTCGATAGATTCGATAGAGTATTGTGATAGCTCTTCCAGCGCTTCAGACAGGTGTAGTTCCGTTTCGGCAAAGTCTTTGGCTGGACAAGTAAGGGTCATGTCATCCGTTCAGAGGAAACGTTTTGTATTCTGGTTGAGAGGGTTGTTGTCAGTGTACATAATAAATAATATCGGGGCCAGAACGCTTTCTATTGTCAATGTTTTGGACTACTGACCTCACTCTTCATTTTGAAACTCCAAAGCGTGAAGTTAACTTTTACAAATGTATGTAGATGATCTCACTCACCGTCCCACCAGACGGAACCACGGGAACCGGTCGTAGAAGGGATCTCCTCCAGTCACCGACTCGATGTTGTGGTCTGGCGACGTGGGCGACAGCTCTGCTTCATTGTGATACATCTCACGCATCAACTCCAGACGTTGTCTGTGGAGAAAACCACCTTATTGAGAAAGGCGTTAGGGTACCTATCGCTTGACAAGGTCAGTTACTGCTAGGGCAGGGTTGTAAGTAGTACACAAGACCTATAGGATTTTGTATTTTTCGCGAACAACTTACCCGTGAACTGCAAAGAGAAAGCATAAAAAGTATAACACGACTGTTTTTCCTTTTTTACCTAAATATTGGTACTGTTGTGAGTAAATAGAGTTTGTAATATAATTTTGATAGTGTAAAAACACGAATAATTTGTTCACAATATGGTGGAAATATATGCAAGATTGTGTGCGGTTGGCAGGCCAAGCACAAAACTAAATACAAAGTAAAATGTTTTCGATAACAATGGCAATTAAGAAAAGTAGCCAGTTACTATTATTAGGTAAAATAGCACATCATTTAAAAAAAACAGTAATAATAATTTAAAAAAAAACGATATTAAAGACAAAGAGAAGAATAAAACACGTTTTTTGAATACACATAAAGCTTTTAGCAGTGGCAAGCTTAAATAAAATCTGTTAAAGGCAGACATTAAAAATTTAGGGCAATTTGAATACAATCATTTGAATAAACACACAGTTGGTCACTTACAATTCATAATTTTTGTGCACAAAAGGTCGTTTAAGAAAACAACGAAATATATCAGCTTACCATCAAATTCAAATCTAGACTTATAACTGTGAGACAACAAATTGAGTAAGATTTCCTACATCACTGAATGTAAAAATAACTACTTCATAACTATGTGTTCTGTAAATCTCTGCTAGGAGTTTGGAAACAATACAAACGGGCTTTTAATTTTCTAGAGGTAAACATGGCAATGATTATTGAATTTGTACTAATTACTATACATGAAAGTGACTACAACTAGTGTGTGCAAGATTTAAAGAGTGAGAGTTGATTTCGGAATGATGTCCTTAAAAAAAACTTTTGTGCCATATTTCCCAATTAACATTTTACAATTTTCTTCGCTTTGCATAACTACATAGTTAGATTAAAGCAAAGTCGCTTCCCGCGTCTGTGTCACCTTCCTGCCACCGTCCTTAGATTTTTAAAACTGCTCAACGGATTTGATGTAATTAAAAATAATACATTTATAGATTGATTCAAGATTTCTAATCCACGCGGGCCAAGCCACTGCCAGGAAGCTTGTGAGCGATAAAAGTAGTATTGCAAAATCAGCTCTCTCACACAACATCGACAAGGCGACAAAAATGTTTTTCACAAAATAAAACTTCACACGTAACATAAAGTATAACCTTGAAAGTAAAGTCATTATATTAATAGGACTTATATGATACTAATTGAATGTTTTGTGTGGGGACTGGGACCTAATTCCGCTTATCAATCGTAATAAAATCGTAACTAAATGGCCCGATTTTGATATTCCGATCATATATAAAATTGTCAAATCAGGCAATTCAATTACGAATGATTAGCGTAATTGGTCCCCTGTAAGTCGTAATACAATGGTTACAAGCATGGTTCATCATGATAAATTTCGTACATCCAAATATGTTAGTGCAGGACAGGGCGAGACTAGTTGAATATTAGTTTCTACTGGTTTAAAGCTATTGATATTTAATGCTATATCGCTATTCTATGCCTCTAGATTCTAGTCATATACTACGGTAATCAAATTGTTAAAAATAAGGATTAAATTACACAATCATCACGCCTTTTATTTTATTGATCCGTAGTGCAATGGTAATTTTTTTAAAGACACCTAACTTTTTTATCTCTTTCTTACGTATGTGAGTCAGGTACCGTTCAAAGCTAAACGAGAATTGTTAAGCTGCTTATTTTCTGACCATAAAAGCACAGGGACCGTGTCTTGCGCAATCATCTATTGTTAAAAAAAATATATCAATTGATAAAGTGTTTGCATCATAATAAAAGCTCTGAAATGATCTACAGCTGCACCGATGACGCCTGCGTCCTGTGAAAGCGATGCGAGGCGAGACGATGCGAGCACAAACCTCGATGGCAGCAAGTTGGCTAGCGACAAGCGCGTCTGTTGCGCGCACGCCGATATGCAGGTGAGTATGTCGGGCGCGGGCGGCGCGTGGGGGCCGGACGGGGCGGCCCCCGGCGGGGGGGCCAGCTCCAGCAGCGGCGGGGGCTCGTCGTCCTCCTCGCACGCGCTCCCGTTCATGTTGTATATCTGACGCATGAGCTCCAGCCGGTGGCTACGGATAAATCGATCTATGTAGCCGACCGGCCTGTCGCGGTGGACGTGTATGTGAAGACACGCTGACCTCATAATTGGAGGCTTGTACTTAGCACATTGTTTCAATACTTATCTACTTTATGGGTATTCTTTCCAGAATACCTCCTGCAGTTTTTACTCTATCAAATCTGGCGCAACCAACGGATACCACCGCCACGCATGACTCTAATGGAATAATGTAACGTTATCGATACAAGTTGGTCACACACATGTCTTCGCATTTGGTTCATATGTCGAGCAAATGACGAGACTGTGTTGCATAGTTTCAATAATCGTCGCCTAATAAAAACTAAATTGTAAACAGCGTTCACTTCACTACTGATCACTCTAAACATGAACGTTCTGATCATTTGCTTTACTAATGAATATAAAATCTATTGTATATAGACATATAAATGTAAATATAGCAAGTATATAAACGGTAAACTATAATGAAAAAGCAGCAACAAAAATAAGCAGTAGAGGATTCAATCGCAATCTATGACAGTAATAAATATCGTAGGAATACTTACCGTTAAATATATAAAGGAAGTATCAATAACTACATACCATATAATTTTAAAACATATGTTTACCGTATATAAGTAGAGATATAAATGGTCCTACCCAACACTGCACCAGCAAAACTTTCAACTTCAACTTTCTCGTGTGAGAAGAAAAACAAAAAGTAAGGACAACGTAATGCAACGGAAAATAACGAACATAAAAACATATTTCAAAGTTTTGTACACCATTGTTATTTGAATGAACAGTGTACTATTTGGCAACTTCAAAATATAAGAACAAAATTAATTCAAAATATTTTTAAGGCATATTTTAAAGAAGTCAACCGTTGAAAAACTCGCTTAGATGAAAAAAAAAAACAATATTTGTATTAAAAGTTTGTTGCACAAATAAATAAAAGTAAATATACGATTTTTAGAACGGTAACTCATGATAACCCTAAAAATCCACGTCGTCCCATGGTCATTGGTCTTTCCAGAATTTATTTTCTTTCCTATATTATTCCTATTTCATACATAGTCTTACATTACTTATCATTTGTATACCGATAAACTTAAAAACCCGAACGCCCCCATAACTACAATCCTAATAATTGTCCTTTTACTGGACTAGACTGACATCTTTCGTTATTAGTCCTCCTGGCCGATTTCGACCACGGCGGCCAATCTCAACAGAGATCAGCCAATTACGCAGGAGATACTATAGTGCACAAGTGTGAGCGCAATACACAGGTGCACTCACTGTGCCATCACTCTCAAAGTTTGGTGAGATGGCAATCCGACATGACCGGAGAGAGATCTGGCGCAGGACCAACGGCTTAACGTGCTGTCCGAGGCACGGGGGTGTTACACCGCCAACTTACCGACTCCGAGCTCTTTTTGAGAAATTCATGACAGAAACTCTCAGAAACAATTTTGGCTCGACCTGGGATTCGAACCCAGGACTTCTCGGATGTAAGGCATAAACTTTGCCACTACACCAACGAGACAGTCATCTCACTAATCGAGTCATCATCGTAAATCAATTAACATGTATTACTCACCGCAACTTCTCCAACGTCCAATAGTGCGTGGCCCCGTTCTTCGTGTCCGTCACCTCCACAGCCACGACGGTGGGCGCGCTGGGCCGGTACTCGTCGTCTGCGTCGTCGCGCGGAGCCAGCTCGGCGGGCAGCGGCGAGTACGCCGTGTCCGTGAGCAGGGTGAACTGGAACTGGACCTTTTTGCGGAGCTCCACGGAGATCGCGTTGGCTTCCTGTTGGGGGTAGGTGTGATAAGTAGGTGGTCAAGAAAAATTAATATTCGTGAATCGTCTGAAATTAACATTTAAAGAAGCGGTAAGAGTCCCCATTTTTATCATACCAGAACGTCCGGAAGAAAACAGGGCTCTTAATCTTTTTGTGTGTAAGCTTATGTAAATCCTGCTGAACTCGTTGATCTAGTAGTTATTTTGGTAGTCTATGATGGTAATGAATTCGGATCACAGATGGAACCTATATTTTTTTCAGGCATTTATGTCATAAATTGACTGACTGGCCGACTGCCTGATAACTATGTCACGTAGATCATGTAGATCACTAACTCCATTAACGTGCTAGATCGTCGGTCCACATTTTAGTGTCCCGCCAACTACCACTTCAGCTGAGCAATCTCGGTCGATTTAGTCCTAATGCGTATCACATCATTTCTGATTCGATCGCGCAAAGAAATACCAAGCATCGCCAACTCCATTTGTCGCTTTTGCTGTCGTACGTATGTTGCAATGTTCTATTCTAATTTCAGTAAGCAGCAAAGCGTATTCAAGACAAAAACAAGGTGCCAAATGCTGTATGGACTGTATGAGAATCGGGCAAGCCGTTTTGGAGGAGTACAAGCCCTCCAAAACGGCTTGTCCGATTCTAATGAAATTTTGTAAGCATATTGAGTAGGTCTGAGAATCGGCCAACATCTATTTTTCATACCCCTTAGTGATAAAAGTAGTCCACGCTTTACAATTATTTAGCAAAACAACGTTTGCCGGGTCAGCTAGTTATTATTTAAATGTCACTGACCTTCAAAAAGATAGCGTTGCCCCACAAGTCGTCCCGCAGCGACGTGAACTGGTGGTACTTCCACTTGCGGAACGCCCACGCGGCCAGCCCCACCTCGCGCGCCGACCAACACTCTGTCTCAAACAGGGGATTCACTAAAACGGGAGCGTATAGTCACTATGGTGTAATGATCAACATAATTAATATGGTTAACATAAATAATTGTAATCAAAGACAAAAATGACAAATAGTTTTGGAAAGTAATGATTAAAATGATTGTTTTTAAAGGCTACACACCGACATATGTCGGCGACACAACCCGGCGGCCTATGTCAAAAGATGCATGTCGCAAACATGCTCCAGCGCGTGTTGCCTGCCGAAATGTCGGCGGCTTGCGTACGCAACATTTGAGCTGACGTTACGTTGCCCGGCAAAATTTGAGCTAAATAGCTTTCAGCCAAAAGTTGCTGATCTAAAGTCGCTGACATGTCGACGACATAGATATCCGACTTGCAATAAGTGAACCGCCACTTAGCCCGCCAAAATATCTCGGTGGCTTTTGTGTGTACGAGGGTGAATCAAAAAATTCTTGGAATCAATATTAAAAAATGCAAAGATTTAAATAATAATATTTTATTTTTCTACATAATCTCCCTCCAATGCAATACATTTATAATAACGCGTTTCTAAAAAAAATATTTTCTTGACTCTCGCAAAAGTCCTCTACGGCAGCTATAACCGCGTCATTATCGTGAAATTTTGTTCCACGAATTTCCTCTTTTAATTTTGGAAATAAGTGAAAATCACTTGGGGCTAAGTCCGGAGAATATGGTGGGTGGTCAAGGAGATTGAAGCCAGCACAGCGGATTGCGTTGAGCGCAACTTCCGATCGATGAGCAGGAGCGTTATCTTGAAGGAACAACACGCCCAACGACAGTTTTCCACGACGTTTTTCTTTAATCGCTTCACGCACTTTCGGGATTAAATTTGCATAATAAGGTCCAGTAATCGTCTGGCCTTTTGGCATGTAATCAATAAAAAGGATTCCTTCACTATCCCAGAACACAGAGGCCATAACTTTGCCAGCGGTAGGAGCAACTCGAAATTTCTTAATGGATGGAGAGGATGGTCGTTTCCAAGACATGCTTTGTCTTTTAGTTTCAGGATCAAAATGGTGGACCCACGTTTCATCCATGGTGACAAGACGACGGCAAAAATTATCCGAATCACGCTGGAACATTTCGAGATTACGCTTGGAAATTTCCAAACGTCGCTTTTTGTTTTCGTCGGTTAACATTCGTGGCACCCATCTTGCAGACACTTTTTTGAACCCCAGTGAATCAATTAAAATGGATTGAACACTACCAAAAGATATCTTTAGGATCTCAGCTATATGTTTTATAGTCATTTTTCTGTCTTCCAAAACCAGATTCTTAACCTTTTTGACATTTTCTTCTGTAACGGAGGTTGAAGGCCGCCCAGAACGCGGGTCATCTTTACAGCTTGATCTACCTCTTTTAAATTCAGCCACCCCGTACGCAACCGTAGAATAGGGTACAGCATCACCCCCTAATGTAAAAATTTCCTTCGTAGACATTTTTTTCAAACTGAGATATTTTATCACCGCACGTAACTCACTTTTATCCATAATTTTGACTTTTAACCAACTCGTTGCACAAAAAGATTTATTACATGCGAACGAACTGACAAAAACAAGTGACAGTCTGCATAAATATAGTGTGATAGACACTCTTTAATTTGAATATCGAACTTGATCCAAAAAGGTTTCATATATATGCGCTTCCAAGAACTTTTTGATTCACCCTCGTACGTGGGTAGTGCGTGATAGTCAAAGCTTCGTGAATGTGTTCAACAAAATAACATAAAAATAAAGACCATAAACAGTAGGGACCGTATTTTGACATAAGGAATTTCGTATAAAGTATTTGTTTCCTTTTAATTTTAGTATCAAATGCTAATATAACAGTTTTCTAATGACATTAACATATATGTACATTCTATTACCATGAATTTCATCTGTTAAAGAAGTCATGCTAAAAACGTATTTATCAGTGGTGTTAATAATAAAAACTTTCATTGCGCAATCTCGGCTCTACAACCTCAAAAAAAAAGCTATATATGGACGACCTCATGCTCCCTTCGGATTCGTATCCTCTACATGAACCAATGTGCTCACCGAATATGTCCTCATCGTTGTGGAAGTCCTCCGGCGTGTACGAGGAGTACATGGACATGGTCACGCTCTGCTCCTCGACCTGGCGCTGCAGGGCGTCGATGCGGGCTTCGTAGTTCTGGATACAATCAAAAACGTGATAAGAAACTGATGTACAAACAACGGCACTATAGGCTACACCACTTAAACCTTGAGACCGTCTCTAAGGTCCTAAAGGTCATGAGGTCTAAACGATAATCGTTTTAGCGTAAAACGACACACGTACACGCGACAGTACATAAAGGTTAAAACTGTGGCACGTAGTAAAAGCGACTTTGCAATAAAAAATAAATCGTCTTTACACGTTTTTACAGTTGCCCTTCTGTTCCCTTCGCAAAAGATCACCTGACTTGCTGTCGACCGTATCTAAACTAAAAGTAGTAGGAAATCTGGAACAAAATTAAGGTCCAAATCTTTTGGACTCCAATCTAAACCAACTAACAATTGAAAATCAGAGACTGTCCTGGCTCATCAAGTTTTAGCAACAACAGATATCTCTTTTCACAGCGGTATTGCTGTGAAAAGAGATATTAACACTTTTTAACACTTACCCTAGGTGGGCGTGTGGAAGAATATATCCTGTTTCCACTTTGACTCAAGATATTGCTTGGATCTCATAAGATTCTCACCTTCCTCTGCTCCTCAAACTGCTGGTCAGCATGTTCTTTCTCGCGGCGGAACTGTTCTTCCAAAGCCACGAGGCGCTTTTGCATCTCGGCGCGAAGGTCGATGCCTTGCTTCTCCAATAATTCGCACTGAGCGAAGTCCCAGTCCACAGTCTCTATGTCGCTGCCAGCTAGAAATTGAGTTAAGTGTTACTGTATTTTACTCGGAATGATTGTGAGCCCTGGGAGTTTTTAATTAGGGTTAACATGATCCAACATGATACTGAGCGCGTTGACGGACCGCTGGAACTACCCAGTGCTGGCACGCTGGATTACACTGCATCCAGTTAAGTAGTCCAGAGTGCCAGTCCAGCACTCCCCGAGATTTTTAAATTTTTATTTTCTCTTTTTGTTACTAGCACTAGTATTTTTAAATTACTGTATACTAACAAAATATGGATCTTGTCTGAAATAAATGCTATTATTATTATTAATGTTGAAGAGTAATACAAAAGTTCGAGATTTATATTTTAACTGACTTATGGAAGGATTTTATTCCTGGTATCTTAACTTTAATGGCATCTAACAATTAACATTGCCTGGAAGTCATCATGCGAACCTATCGGGCCATGAGATTCACACATACTAGAATCAAAAGTAATTAATACTTTAAAATATTTTTTTACTGCTTTGAGATGTAACGCAGAACTTCTTGTTAGGGAAACAAAAGACACTAGATTACCGACGTCCCAAATTTGTTTTTATTAAACTTTACGTTACAAAGACATATTAGACGATTGAAGCGGCTAATGCTAACATCACAACGATATATAAAAATGTCATACTCGATACAAGTATGTGTACTTTGATCTTTAAAACTATAATGGATTTTGATGCAGTTTTTTTTAAAGATAGAGTGATTCAATAGAAAGGTTTAGATGCATTAAATATTAGGAAACTGAATTCGCCGCTGGTGGATAGCTAGTTGCTTATAAGTTAAGGTGCATTACCATCTGAAGCGGGCTCGGCGACGCTGTCAGCGGGCGCCTCCTTGTTATCGCTCTCCTTCGGCACGCGCTCCTCGCGCGGCTGGCCGGGGTGCGTGAAACGGAACACGTGGTTCTTGCCCAGGATCACGCGAGAGCCCGTCTTGAGGATTATCGGCTCTGTCACCTGGGAGATAAGATGTGGTTTTATATTAAATCAAGATATTGGAAGATATATATGGAAGGGCCCTATCATATTTCAACAACAATGAAGTAGACAATGTTTTTGTAGAGCAATTTTAGTCAAAACTTAAGGACGCCAAAACGTTTGAATTCAATCAGAGCCTCAACCGAAGTAACCGCAGCTCATACTCGATGATTATTATATTTAGTCTCCCAGAAATGGACACACAAACGATGTAACACAAGGATAAATAAATATACCTTGTTTAAATTGCTGTTAATTTACGGGGAAAATATTCGAACTATTCAAAAAAGTGTAGCAAATATTCGAACAAATGTTTTATGACATACGCACTAAACTCACGGCCATTAATATAGACAAAGCACATACCACGTGTGGTATAACGCAAATGAGGCCATCCGTGTTCTTGAAGATGCAGTGCTCGCTCAGGATGTGCGAGCTCTATGTAACTAGTTTATGTACAACACTATGCACTCACCTCACGGCCGTTTATGTAGACCACAGCTCTGCGATGCGGGATGAGGTAGATGACACCATCCGTGTTCTCAAAGATGCAGTGCTCGCTCAAGATGTGCGAGCTCTACGTTACTTGTATATGTACAACACTATGCACTCACCTCACAACCGTTTATCAAGATCACAGCTCTGCTATGCGGGATGAGGCAGATGACGCTATCCTCGTTCTTGAAGATGCAGTGCTCGCTCAGAATATGCAAGAAACATGTACTTCCTTATATATATATATATATATATATATATATATATATATTACTATGACTTACCTCACGTCCATTGATATAGACAAGGGCTCCACTATGCGGGATGAGGCAGATGACGCCGTCCGTATTCTCAAAGATGCAGTGCTCGCTCAGTATGTGCGAGCCGGAGAGCTGGATGTCTTGTGGCACGTTCGCTTCGGACGTGCCGAGACGGGTCACGCCTGGTGGAACAAAATATAGGATATATGTAGGATAAATTACAGTTAAAACTTTTCGAACATGGAACAAAACGTTTCGTTTTGTCTGTTTTCACAGTCTGAGTGCCTGAAGACGTATGGCGATGAGCAGCCAGTGGGTAAGGACCATATCAGTTTTTTTTTTGTACATTCGACCCCGGAGGTAGGCCTGCGTAATAACGGTCTCGCATTGATGAAGCTTAAATATGTCTTTTCACTGCCTCATCCTACTAATATTATAAGCGCGAAAGTTTTTCTTAATGGATGTTTGTTACTCTCTCACGCCAAAAATAAAAGCACCGATTTGGCTGAAATATTGATAGAATAGTTCCTGGAATAATACACAGGGTACTTTATATCCCGTAAAACTTCACGGTCCCTGAAGGATACACAGAAAAAGAGTTCTATGCGGATGAAAACGCTGGGCGAGCAAAGCTAGTCGTTAATATAAGTTAAGTCATTCATCATTGATGTAGTATATGAGGCTATCCGAAAGGTTATGGTCCTCGTTTGAGTTGAGAAGGTCTTTTTTGTTCAGTAGACACCGAAAATGTTGCCTTTTTTGACACCACCCCCATTTCCGCGAAAAACGCCTCTCGTTGGAGACGTATCTCTTCGGGGCGCTTTATTTTGTTAAGTAAACTTACCATCCTTGATGTAATAGATGAGGCACTCGGACAGATTGGGGTCCTCGTTCAAGTTGACGAGATGGGGCGTCTTCTTCGGTGAGTAGACGCCAACGGTTATTCCTTCCTTCACGGCCACGCCCATTTCCGCGAACACCGCCTCTCGCTGGAGTCGAATCTCTTCGGTGCGCTTCAGTTTCTCTTCCCATGTCTCGTTGAGTTCTAAAATTGTTTTTAGAGTTAGATTCAAGATTCAATAGTTTATTAATTAGTCTAGTTTATTAATTAAATTAGTTTATTGATTAAACATTGCCGTTTTATCGGCGCCACCTTAAACGTGTATGCTGTATGAGAGCACTGAATGACACAATACAAAATAAACAGTGAGAAGTGAAATTCTCTCAGCTGAACTTTTTTTTTTAAATCGATACGAAGATCGTTACAAATGGATACGATTATATTGTGTACTGTGATGCGGCATAAGTGTCAATACGATTGCCGGAATGCCATCGCATGATATTAAGTAGATCTTTTTATAATCTTGTAATATTAATGACATTGCAAGAATTGACAGACAATTATATAGGGTTCCGTGCTCTCAAGATGTTGATCACACCGATCTATTCTAATAATACGCTATCTCATATACGGTCGCCAACAGAAAGTGGTAACCACCGTAAGGATCACAATTGCTTGCACGCATGTTTTTCACAATGTCTATAAACGTAGTTTCGGATTTAGAGGTTCTCTTACAAGAGCGAGAGAGAGAGAGAGAGAGCTCTTACAAGGTTGACCGTGCGAGCGAAAGCACAAACAAGACCCGAAAATACAACGAAAAGTTAGGGAGTACCTCCTCTACCCAGTAACGGCCTCTGACACCCTAAAGTTTCGTTTGCACTTTTGGGTCTGGCCACCATGTTCGCTTGTACGCTCAAGGTTGTAAATGTGACAGAGATGGCTTCATCCGAAACCACGGACAAGCTTATAGAGTAAGATGCGATGAGAAAGAATAAGCTGCCAATACATGTGAAAATTTTAGTCGTTGCGACAACAACACGTGCGGTGTTTCCCCCTAGGCATTTGCACATCTGTTGTCTTGTCCTGCGTGTCCCAGCACCTGTACACGCTAAGACTCTACAAGGCCACTGACAATGCTTTGTCGGTGACTGATTTTGGGCCGTCAAAATATAAATATGTCCAGGTCGAGACGAGAAGAAGAAGAAGAACAAACGTACCAGCAATTAGTTTCTCCGATGCCTGCAGCTGATCGACGGCCTCCTCAGCGATGGTGGTGGCCGCGCGGGACAGCTTCGGCGAGAGACACTCCGCTTCGCTCTTCTTGCGGGCGGGGGACGAGGTCTCGTCGCCTGCTGTTGGACATTGAAGGTTTGAGAACGGCAGTTGTCATGCGAAGGGGAAAAGGGCCCCCGCGCAGTAGCCACGCGCTCTCCCGTGACTCGGTTCGTATGCCGCAAGGCATATTGGGTGGTGGAGTTCGATGCGAAGGGTGGGTAAGAGCTGGCATGAAACGAGAGTCGGACACAGAAACACATTTTATACGGAATGAGTCGTCTTGACAGACGGAGGCATTATGTTAGCAATAACTTGATATTTTTTGTCACCATTCCCTATGACTTATATGGTATACAAATAAACAATAATATAAGAATAAGGTTGACGAGACGATTTTTATTTAAAGAATAGGTCTCAATCATCTGGAATACTTTATCATGGACTGAATTTTTATTTTCAATATTAGTGGTCTCATTTCATTCTAGCTCATACTCGTATGGTACATTTTCCATTTATCCATAAGCAGCCTTTTCCCAATCTTGCCTGTCTAAGGAGATTTCAGGACAACAAGAAATGTAGACATTTTTTTATTATTTATATTAAATCTTTTTGAAGTAACACAGATAATTGTGCGTATGTTAACTTATCTCTGATGACGAAAGATGTCCAATCAGAAAATTTTCTTTATGAATATTATTGCGTCATCTAAGACGACATTTAGAGATAAATACAAGTAGACAAGCACAATATAAAAAATAGTTGTACAGACAAATAATTCATTTAAATTACTTTACAAAGTGTAAATACATTGAGATATTAAAAATCGACACAAATATACGGAAACATGCAAAGGCTGATGAAGCTATAAAGCTTTTTTTTATTGCATAAAATAATATAATAGCCGTCCGCGACCTTGCTCAAAGTAATATTATTTTTTGTTTGTTTTCTTTAGTAACACCTGCAGTCTTGTGTTGAGAAATAATTTTGTTTCATGGCCATCAGTCATACTTTCAAATTTTATGGCCGCGAACGGACTTTTAAATTGTACAGTAAATAAATATTTTAGGCGTTTCTGAACATCTCACCAATACATATCTTTGCATAAATATAAAACATTAAGGGCATAAATAATAGAACACACAATTTAGTTCATCAATATGGCATTAAAATGTGAAATGTACAGGACAGTTTAAATCTACATATTTTATAATCCGTACTTTTCCCAAATTTCGTTCGTAAGCGACTCAGTAAATTATGTAGATTACTTTACATAAGAACGACTTTACATGGAAAAAGAACGGAATATTTGATGAAAATATTTCCGACACCATAAAACTTGACGCCACGCCCCTGGCCAAGCCAATAATTACATAAACCAATACATACGTAAGTAAAATACAATATCCTACTGTCATTCTAAATATAGTGTACCAAAATCAACACCAAATAACAAGCGCAAATACATATACGTATGATATGCATGATTCACTCTGCATATTTTTTGCGCATTTCTGTGAAGTGAATACGATATAAAACTATGCCTACGAACGCCACAAGCCGGACAAGGGTGCAAAATAAATTGCTCTTTTATCCGTGTGTGGGTTGCCAGATTAAATAACGATATTTTACCCAAATTGATTATTAATTTTTTGCGTCTGGCAACCTCAAACCAAGATGGAGGCTAAGCGTAACGGTACATGTGGGGTGTACATATGCATTATGCGCAAGCCTCTTTATTATTTACTTACAGGTAGGCGGTTCTTTCTTTTCGTAAAGGACTCTACCATCAGGTCCTAGTTCGTGGTGGGGTTTTGGAAACAAAAGTTGAGCTTTAGTATCAGGAATTGACAACGTTGTGGCGTTTGATCTAGCCCTGTTACAATGCATACACACTCACACAAAACGCTCTATCTCACATGACGACTAAACAGCCTACAAAAAGTTGCCGGGAGCACGAGGTATCGTGCCGAGGTCGATAGATGGTTAAACATTCAACTTTAACTCTGAATAATCCTATCGAAAGTCAGTCTAATAACTTTTTTATACTGCTACAAAATACAGATGTAATAATATTTACATAAGATCACATACTCAAAAGCAGGGGAAAGAAGAAACTCATGTCTGTATTATTTACATACATAACACATATGCCAGCTTACATAATAATTCAGTTCATCTTCTTTGATGCATCAACGATTTAGCTTGCATATTTTAGCCTCAGGTTGGCTTCCTATTAAAAAAATCTTATACATCTAATGCAAAATGCAACTAAGCCCCTTCGTACACAAGGCTACACAAATCTTCGATACTAGATGATTTTACTCTCCAAGCAAATACCGATATACAAATTCAATGAGGCTCGTACACTAGTTGCGTCACCGATATGCGAAATTTGTATGGTGGTAGTCGCTTGGAGACTAAAATCGTCGAGTATCGAAAACTTGCGAAGCCGCTAACGGGAAGTACTAAGAGGCTAACTCCTACAACAAACTCAGAATCCATTTTCAATCATCTATCGACCGTCGTCACAGTGCCAAGCCGAATGAACCGAATCCGTTCATACATACCTTCTTCCACGTCGATGCCCTCAGCCTTGAGCAGTTCTCGAAGCTTGAAGATCTCCTCTTTGAGTTCGCGGATGAGTTTTGCGTTGGCATCCTCGTTGACGACTGCCTTGCAGACAATTTGCTTGGCGCGGTCGGCGTATCTGTGGGATGATAGTTTATTGTGACTGGAATTCTTTGAGTTTTAGAATGTGATGTGTGCATATTGATTTTTTCAAGGGTGTTTCGTATCAGAAGTGTGATTCCATTGTAATAAAAATAATGAGGATTCTCAATCAAATTAAAAAAAAAAAAAATTTTCGCCAAATGATTTATTTTTCTTGACCAAATAAATTTTAATATTTACTGATTTTGGCACCAATTTTATTTCAATACTAGCGGACCCCACAGACGTTGTCCTGCCCATTGTTTTTTTTTTTAAATTTATGTGTAAGAACCATCCCCGTACTTTAAGGAATATCATAAAAAATAATTGGCCGAATTGGTCAAGGAGTTCTTGAGTTATGCGATGCATTTTTGCGATTCAATTTTATATTATAGATTACTATTGAAATAAAAATGAATTTAAAATAGCCGTACATTAAGCTAGTAGTAATTTCGTTGATACTTCATACCTGAGTGTACTTAGGGTCTCGTCAAAGTTGATGTCAGCGGGCGAGATGGCGGCAATCATGGCCGTTTTCGAGTTGCCTCCGAGGTTCTCACGCAGCAGCCATGTGAGCACCGAGTCTCGGTAAGGTATGAAGTCAGCCTTCTTTGACTTCTTACTCTTTGACGCCTAGAAGGATTTTTGCGGTTAGGTTCGCGTTAACACCCTTAGCATACCGACGCGTTCGCATTCGAATCCAAAACAACTAAACAACTGTCTCACTCTAATATTAGCGAGATTAAATGGTTGCGTCCTTGTCGGTAAGAAACTTATGCATCTGTGTAGCGGCCATTTGGCGAAACAGTACCGACAAGGATGTAACCATGTCATCTCGTTAATAATAGAGTTACAAAGCATATTATTACAACTGATTTTTTTTGTGGTTCCGGATTTGCATGCAAACGCGTCGGTGTGCCAAAGCCTTAAGTGGTAAAGGGTAAGGTCCAAATGCTTTGCGGCTGTTATGCTTTGCTAAGCTTGAGGGAAATCACTTAGGCAGTTGTTTGGAAGGTTCGTTATTTGTAGCTGATCAAACAGAACAACGACACACGCAAATACATAAATGGCAAATTAATCAGACGACACTACATAAGTTAGTTATTATCACTATGTATGTTATTATTATAAAGCGTCATTAAGTTTCTATATCTTTAGCATTAACATTGCAAAATTCTGTACAATGTGTCATTAAAACACACTCAAAGAAAAAATACGCAATCGCCTGGCTTACGAGAGGTGCGGGTTCGAGCCCCGCCCTTGGCAGTCCGTGTATTCTTTAAGTGTGTTTTAATTTCACATCATAAAGCGTTATTATAATAAGCAACGCTTAGTTCAAAAAAATGCTAATGCCATATTTTGGCTCTTACTGAGTAGACTAGATCAAGGTAACCCAAAGAAAATCTTACGGTAAAATGAGAGGAGGCTCTAAAAAAACTTGAAGTAGGTTGTTATTTATATTGGAAAAACTACGTAGAAGTCATCAAGTTTGTTTAAATACAGAGGAACTGAGAGCTCTTGTTGATATAAAACTACTTAGAACAGCGGATGCGTAAGTAAAAAGGAATGTTGATTTATTAATATTTTTCCCAATTAAGATCTTGCGAGTGTTTCATGATGTGTCTGTTGCTTAATTTTGTGTTGAATCAAATCGATTTGAGGTATGATGAGTCCTATGATGTGTGATACACCTATAACTATAGTACAGTAATACCCCAGACTTACGCGATAGGTGTGACTGAGCGCTATCCGCGTAAGTCGAATTCGCGTAAGTCGGGGTATAATTTTGCATATGAAGACATACAAAGTATGTTTAATTGGGACTGGAAACTAAATAAAACAATAATTCAGGAAATAATTAATATCCAATTCTAAATAATATGTTAAAACATATTAATAAAGTGTATAAATACAATCCGTAGTTATTTTGATGTAGAAGGTTTCATAAATTGTAACAAAGTCTGCCTCTGCTTAATATCTACTCGTAGCGTCCTAGTATTTTTATTCCATGTTTTGAAACAAAAATGCGCTCTTCATTGGAGTCTATGCTTTCCAAAATTGTTCACCCTTTTTCAATCGAACTGAGGGCTTCTGTCAAGTTTTCAACTGTCATTTGAACTTCTAATTGAACTGGATCCAAAGAATCACGATATCAGTTTCTTACTATAGACAAATATAATTAAATCGTGTAACTCCAAATTCGCGTAAGTCGAGGTAGCGTAAGTCGGGGTATTACTGTATATCAACAATCCTTTTACGTATCATACATACTTTAGCGTGAATAAATATGCGCATGTCTTTGACAAAACGAAATAATAATAATATCCCGCATGGTTGGTGTAGACAAATTAAATTGAAAAGCGCCTTTTCGTGTTCTCACGGCGTTTGGTGAAAGCCTTTTTACGTTACAAGCAAAATGGCAAGCCAAGATGTGCTTGTAACGTCTCAATAATGGAATGATGTCACTTACAGTACTTACCGACTGCGTTTCCGAATCCCCAAACAAAAGTGATGCAATGAAAAGAGTTTTTATATACATGAGTTGGCTATGTGAAGCTAGCTGCATAAATTGTTCATATTCATATTTTATGTTTGTAAAATACGGATTAAAAAACAGTAGATTTATACATGGGTTAGTCTGTGCAATGGATGTTTAAGTTAATGTCAATAAGTGCTTTACAGTTCCAATTACGTAATCCAATCACTTTATTAACTGCATGTTTTATACAAAAAGATATGGAGTGTTTCGTTTTATAACAGTGCATAAAGAGAGATGGTGAATCAAAGGAAGAATCCTAGCCATATAAATAGGTTAGTTACCTAACACCCTCCCTCAGTATCTCGTACACTGATTACGTGAGCGTCTGATCAAATAATTAAGTGTCTTAAAAGTTCTTTTGGTATTCTAAAGTCTGGCTTTTTCATATAGTTGGTACTTTTAGTCATGACGATAAGTATGACGGTAAGTACTAGCGCCATTAACAACTTGTATCCAAAATTTCAGATGTGTCGAAGTGACACATGGCACCATAATCTATTAGGACTAAAACGATGTGTCACTATCATTATATTCTTTTCAGAATTGCATTTGGGATATTGGAAAAATTTACAATTGCCGACAGTACACAAGAAGATGTTGTAACTTGCCAAGCAGTAATCCAGCTACGAGTCAGTGAGGGTACTTTATAAATCGAATTTATACACGATGACTTACAATTTCAGCCAATGCAGAGATGACTTTTCCGAGTGTAGTGAGAGACTTGTTGATGTTGGCACCCTCCTTCAATCTTGTGCCCTTGGCTCCAGTGGAGTCAGCACGCTCGGACCCCGCCAAATCTACCAGTGAGATCTTTGAGACCTGTTGACAGTATAATTTAATTCAAGTTTTTTTTTTCAAGAATATAATAACTTAAAGGTCTAAAAGTATCATATATTCATACATGCGGGGTTGTGTGATTGTAGCCTTTCGTGTGGAATCCTAGTTTCTTTCCACTACATTCCACGCTCCACGGCCCTGGATGGCGAATCCAGGATCACAGACCCAATATAGGTAATTTGGTTTGGATTTGACGATTCTAATACGTTTAACTCTATTTCTTTTCGTTATCTTAGCCGTGTGAAAAGAGGGGATCACAAAATACATTGGGCTGACTGTTTGAGTTCCTCAATTGTTGTACATAACATACGAAAAGAAAACAGACCAAAATATGTTCGTGCCTTTTATTGCGATGGCCAATAGGCTTGTTTCCACTATGAAAGAAATATTTAAAAACTGATGTTCTATAAAATAATTCATAATTTAAGACCACCTTTCATTAATATTTTTCTGCAGTTCGTATTATTTGATTTTTAATTGAAATTCAATCGATATATATTTTCACTCAGTCGGCATTGCACGCGATGACGTCAAACTGTGTTATTCCCATACAATCTCTATGGAGAAAAGCGTTTTGACAGTTGATAAAAAGTACGTCAACGATTGGTGGTGTGAATACCTTATTTGGAATGCAATTTTCTGTATATAAACAGCTGAACGCGCCCTCTGACGTTCCAAATTCGAACAGGTTTGTGAAACGTCCATGCCAGCAACAAAAGAGTATGTCCTCGACACTGACCTTTTCCGACATGAGGTCGGTAGTTTTGTCGTGCCGCTGCTGCGTGAAGAATATCGTGAACACTGCATGAGACCTGGACGAGGTTTCGTTCATGTTCGTCGCGGCCACCGTCCTGTTGGTAGAGAAATTAAATTATAACTTTCCAATTAAAAAAAATATTCAAAATGAACGGACTTTGCCTAGCCATAATTAAGAAACACTGTGTGTATATCTTTCGACCAAAAAAAAATAGCACGGAAATCGGTCCATCCGTTCGGGAGCTACGATGCCACATACAGACAAACGCACAAACGGGGCTTAAAAACGTTAAGTCGAAGGTTGTCTGAAAGAGATCGCTCTTTGCGGCAAGATTATCTAACTTGTACATTTTCATTTGCATATTTTGTTTACATGGAATTCACATGTTGAGCAGAAAAGAGTCAATTGAAAATATTTTGACCTAGTTTTATTGTTCTCGAGTGTGTTATTATTTTACCTTCATAAGGCTTATTAGACTTAAATATCGTCAATGGTACATGCAATACATATAATTAGTGCTGCAAGTATGAATAAATGTAGTTTGTAAGTACTTTTATTATGGTCAATCTTGATGTTAGAATTGCTTAACAACATGTATAGCTTTGGTATTAAGTAGACATGTTATAACACGATAGTTAAACAAAGCTAAATTGAGCTTGAATCTGTTTAAGTACTTATTCGTCAGAAACATGAACAGGGGGGCATTTCAATCATCTTACTTGCAGCCGAATTGCATGGTTTAATTTTTGACAAATAGGTTACGATTTTGTTACGGCAAATGGCGCCCGTGTTAAGCATCCTAATTAGGGTAAGCCATGACATATTTGAATATTAAATGGTGGCTCTGGAGTTCCAAAGCCGAAGGTTGTTCATGATTTTTATCTTCACAGAAATGTTTTACAATCACCTACCTAGCCTTGTTTCCCTCATCGATGATAGGATGGTAGGATGTCACGGCGAGCTAACTCAGCCTACTATGAATGTACGAACACTCACTTAGCCTTGTTTCACACATCGATGAGGTCGTATATGTCCTAGTAGGATGTCACGGCAAGCTTGCTCAGGTCTTCCACTTAGGGTCCCAGGGCGGGGTGCTCGCGGACACGCAGGTTTCCCCTTTAATTTTGGAGTTGAACAGGTCGCGGCCCCTCGCCGTAGATCACTTATTGGGGTTCCTCGTATGAATGTTACGATCACGCACCTAGCCTTGATTCCCACATCGATGAGGTCGTATATGTCCTGGTAGGATGTCACAGCGAGTTTGCTTAGGTCTTCCACGTAGGGTCCTAGTGCGGGATGCTCGTAGACAAGCAGGTTGCCCTTAATTTTAGGGTTCAACACGTCGCGGACCCTCGCCGTAGATCACTTATTGGGATTCCACGTATGAATGTTATGAACACTCACCTAGCCTTGTTTCCCTCGTCGATCAAGTCGTAAATGTCCTGATAGGATGTCACGGCGAGCTTGCTCAGGTCTTCCACGTAGGGTCCCAGGGCGGGGTGCTCGCGGACGCGGAGATTGCCCTTGTTTTTGGGGTTAAGCAGGTCGCGGACCCGTTCGCAGTAGATCTCCATATACGATACTTCAACCTGTGTCAGTAAAAGGGTAGATAGTATTCCTTAGTCTATTTTTTAGGGTTCCGTACCTCAAAAGAAAAAAACGGAACCCTTATAAGATCACTTTGTTGTCCGTCCGTCCGTCCGTCCGTCTGTCAAGGCCGTTTTTCTCAAGAACGCGTGGAGGTATCAAACTGAAATTTCTATATTATACTTAAATCTACTGTCGCTGGAAGCTGTAGAAAAATCAACCTTCTAAGCCAACGCAATCAAAAGATACAGCCATTTAGGCCGCAAATTTCCGCAAATTTTCGAAACTCGCACGGGAATCAAAACCTACAGGGTACTTCTCGTAAACTTAGAATCTTGAAATTTAGTACGAAGTCACGTCTTATAATACAGATATAGGAAAAACTACGAAAACCGTAAATTTTCAGTTTCATCATATAAAAAAAAATATTTTGAAAAATATTTTTGTCAATTTTGAAAATTTCTAAGTTACTACTCCTTATCTACAGGTTTGTACGGAACCCTCGGTGCGCGAGTCCAACTCGCACTTGACCGGTTTTTCTTTGACGACAGTTGTAGTTTATGAAGCTAGTGGTCAAGGGTCAGAATCCCGCAATAGAAAATAAAATGTATAATATAAATTAAAGCAAGTGTACCCATACATAGATTAAGGAGCTTTATTTTTACAAGGCACCATACTTTTTGGTTTCTACCCGCCAGAGCACAAGCTTGGCTGAATTAGAGACTACATAAAATTATGTGAAGGGAAACCTAATGAATAGCTTTATTATAACTTTCTTGTTGAGATCCCCAAAAGATACACCAGTCAGACACAATTTAAGAAGAAGATTTTCTACATGTGTGACAGGTTTTAGCAAAATTAACAGCAATCAGTTCCATTCCTAAAAACATAATCTAGGAGCTAGGATGCTAGGAGCTTCAATTCATAGTTACAAGTACATCAATACCCTTCGTCATAAAGCTTCCTACATTAATTGATTCCCCCACTCACCGAGTACTTAAGATCCTCGCTCGTGGTCTGTCGGATGCGCCTGAAGAGGTCCTTGCAGATCTGCGGGATGATGCCCTCCTGGCCGTCCTCGCCGCGCCCCATCATCGTGTACGACTTGCCAGCGCCGGTCTGCCCGTACGCGAATATGCATATGTTGTAGCCTGCGAGCAAGATAATCGTTTTAAGATGCATGCAGATGGTATACATCAGGTGTGATCAAGGACAACGGAGCGATCGCGACAAGCAATCCTCCCTTGCCCTGCTTATAGGGAGCGGCACGAGGGCACTTAAAAAGGTTTTAGTGGGTATACTAGAGTAGGTCACAGGTGCGCTGTGGCGCTCCTTGGGGGAGGCCTATGTCCAGCAGTGGACTGTAACAGGCTGATATGATGATGATGATGATGATGATTTGAGAAGGTCACAGGTAGTCGCCGTTCTTCAAGGAGTTCCACATTACCTACTATCGTCCCCAGGGTAACAACAGGTATGCGTTACACATGTCCTCCGCGTAAAAAAGGTTCATGAAGAACAGAATCTAATCTCTTATTATTATTGATGATTCACGGACGAACCTGGCCTTTGGGAGAAGTATTTTGAATACATGTAAAGTTAAAAAAAACCTGCTGTCTGCTACTCCTCTTGGTAACGATAATGAAACGATCATGAATTAAATAAAAATTAATTAATGAAATCTTAATTGCCAGAACATTTATTCAAACCACCATCAATTGGCTTTTCTAAAAAATAATTCTGCTTAATGTTGTGTGTTTAGGTTATGTGTTTATGTTTTTAAAACACAATTCTCAGGTGTATTTTAAATGCAAATGGATGCATTAAATCTAACGGTTTTTCCAGTCGGAGTTCGTTCGATTCATTGTTTGCTCTAAAAAAGTGAATATTATGTACTTAACCATTACGGTATAAAAAACATGTAGGTATACTTTACGATCATATTATCATCTCCGAATCTTTGCAGTTGTTTGTTTTGCTTGCTTTAGCATAATGAGAGAGAGTACGCCAGTTACAAGTTTATGTGGCGTGAAGTCATCTCTTTGTATAGTGGTGTTTATCAATAATTAAGGTTTAACAGCTAACTTAAGGTTTAAACAGCTTCATATAATTATCGTGTAATTAAGGGCCGTTTTTTTGACAAAATATCATTAGCTAACTAAATAGCCTAATTTGTTATTGAAGGAGGTCATTTAGGTTTTTTTTTCTATTATTCGTAGCCGAATAAGACTTGGCGATTTCAATTTCAGCTAATAAATATAATTTATTCGAAAAGACATTACACTTAAAAAAATCTTGTCGGCTCCGGTCATCAGGGAGGATTCAAACCCTCGACCTTTGGATGTCCTGTCCAATGCTTTAACCACTTCCAAAGGTCGGGGGTTTGAATCCTCCCTGATGACCGGATAATATTACACTCACCGTCAAAAGCGTGTTGTAACATCTCTTCACCGATGTCTTTGTACACCATAATTTGGTCCGAGAATTGGGCATCACTTGGCTGTAACAACAACATAACAATTATTTAATTAAAATTTAAAAAAGTTATATAATGAAGGAACTTGAGGAATGATTTAAGTTACAACTACATTATAAGTCATTTAATTCTCTTTCATGGAATAAAAATTTAATAATATTAATAATAAAGGACATTAAAACCATTTTAAAATACTAAAACAGACGGTCGTTTTGTACAAAATGATATTGCGATATATAGTTAATAAAATAAAATTAATTAGCATAATATCGCATCCGACATAGAAAGGCGACGCAGCGCTCGCATAAATTTGAATGAATCACCCGAATTGGGAAGACTCGTTGAAATTGCAGATGAGAATGATCCACCATATTGCCACAGTGGAGCTTAATTAGCGCCAGTAGGCTACGTTTATAAACATGTATGCATGTTAATTCCCAGATATCATCTTTTACTTCTGTGATAACAGAGACATAAAACCTATATATACACGACCATGTGGGGATTGCACGCAGATATTAGTGCTGGAGAAATTAACAGGCTTTTGGCTGATGCCAGGGGACAAGATAGTACGAGTGTAATTATTAAGTAACTTTCTTACAGCCAGTTGTCTTATAAGCGCTTTGATTAAACTCTTATCTTATTTTCTCTAGACGTGGCATATCAATTTGAGTATTTAATTATGACCTAGGTATTATTAACTAACTACTATTACGAGTATATAACTAAATAACGCCTAATAGCAATGAGATAGCATTTTAAGCTGTCGACTACAGCAGTCAGATTAATAGTTATCGGAGTGTTAAGTATAAGCTGACCGAATTCAAGATGACATTCGGTTTGAACGTCTGTGCATAATAAAGTTTGACATTTTAAATCAGCCATCTTGGGATTTTATCAGACTGTAAGCGCTATCTGTCTATTGAAAAATCGGCCCTTAATGCATCAGAACATCTTATTGAATACAGGTGATTTTGTTTGCAAGAACAGACAACTCTATTACAATGTATAGGCGACTGTATCACTACAACACAAATTACTAAAAAAATTTAATATATACTTGGAGCTACTGGGTCTAATTCTGTACTGAGGCTACGCTGCTGCCAGCGGCCAGTGCTCTACCCCAAATATATACCTTTTTAATTCACCAGCCAGATGCCAGTAAGTGTTTTAATTACTTCTAATTATTTCGTGACTGTATTTTTCCGTGTTAGTTAAAGACTCATTTCATTTTAGTGTCTATGGAAAAATTGAGATATGGGTTTAATATGATAATGAAGACGATTTTTTTAGGGTGGACGGTAGCTTTTTTTTGTCATCATTGTGTTGTTAATTCAATAATTCAAGCGAAGAAAAAAGTCATTAGATTACTATTAAGATTAGTTTTTGTGGTACCTTCGTTGTTTATTATTGTAATCGTAGCTTTGTAGCGTGTTTTAAGCTACTTACTTTATGATTAGATCAATGTATGTGAAGATGTACAGTGGTCAGCACATCAGACTACCCATTTTTGTTGCAAAATCGCCCACATCACAAGCGTATAAACAGACACAACAGTAACCGTATCAACAGACTTGTTGCTACAATACTTAAGTTCTACGTCAAGAATGAACAAAAAAGGCAATAATTAACGCAACAAAGATAATTACGCGGTAAAGCCTTGAACCACAACAGAAACCGTAGAGCTCATCGTGGAGCAAATCCGTTAATCGTGTTGCGGCTAAATCCAATATGGCAGCCATCCAAAATGGGCAACAGTTGCTAACGCGGCCTACGCGTTAGGAAAGCAGAAGCAAATTTCAACTGGCTTTGCCAATGTCTGGGTGGCCGAGTGGTATAGGCACTAGGACGGGCTGGATTCCCATGAACGCGTGTTCGATTCTCGCATCAGATAGTCATTTTTTTCTACTGCAAAAATATTACATTATTGAAAATCCTTTGCGCCATAGACAATATTGACAATCAAGTTATTATTCATTTAAAATAAATCTGTCAAAAGCATCGATCGATTCTAGTGTGCAGTTTGGATCACAGAAATCTGTACTTACAAAAATTGGTTAAAATACGAAAAATGCAATTTCACAATTCTTTCCCGCTTTAATAATGTCATTCCAGCAGCTAGTAAAAACGTTGGGCAAAATCACAAGCTAAAATAAAGGCTGTTAGGTGACCCTAGGCGTAAATCGATGGCTCAGCGGTTGGAGTGGAAATCTTATTACGCGTTCCATCGGCCCTATTGTCCTCCAGCGATACGTCAATATGGCGTTATAATTTTACTATCACGTCATGATGGGATCACAGAACTGTGCCACGTAGATTAGCAATCAATGCAATGTGATTCAGTCTGTGCTACATACCTATCTTTTAATCGCAAAAAAGCTATGACATAGTCTATATTATACTGAACCAAATCCTCTTGTTGTCTATATCTACATTAATCATTAAGCCATGGTATTGAGACTCAATGGATATTTTATAGTTACGTTGCCGGAATCGTTTTCTCTGACATACGTGTGGAACGGGCTAACTTAGAGCAGAGTAACGAAACTAAATTCGAATCCATTTAATACACATTTGTCATGCTGAATTTTCAGTGCGGAGGAAAAAAAGCTGAAAACTCCATTAACTTTCGCGCCTACCACCCCTTGTGATGAGGGCATGGCTATATCGGCTCACGGGGTGGTAGTCTCACCACTCTATTGATTCACTCAACGGGAAAGTTTGTAGGTGTTTACTTTGTAGACGTCCGCGAACAGATTAAATCTATCGTGTTACCAATTTTGTTATACAAGCAAGCGCTGGTAATCGTTTGTATAACTTTGCTAGTTAAGGTCAGGCCACACCTGCGGCACGCGGTATCCGCGACTCGGCCTGTCAGCGATTAAGGCGCAGCGAGATTTCAGCACGAAACATCTGTCAAATTTTTGTGATATGCGTCTAACTATTAGATATCGGTACTTACATTGTGCGACCAATATGAGAAGTCAAAGTTGAAGCTTTTTACTCCTTCCTTGTTGCCCGGTGGTGCCTTTGGATTTGTTATTACTGAAACAAAAGAAACACATATTTTAATAGGATGAAATAAAACAAAGAATAAAGTAGTACATGATGTATTATTTTATCAAGTCGGTTTGTTTGTTTAATGGATTTCGCCATGTGCAGAGTAAACTACTCCACCGAAGATATATGATAAACACTCTCTCACAATGAAACCAATCCCCTTTAGAACTATACCTCTATTCTGTTTTGTATAAATGGGCCTGATGGAACGTACAAACAAAGTGCCAAAAACCTTCTACTCGTATATGGTAGCGAACACAGAAGAGGGAAACTACTATAACTACGTAAGGGTAACTACGTAAGTTAAATTTTTTGATATTAAGCGTGTCAGTCACCGACAGCAATACCAGAAAGTTCCAAACATTAAGGCATATGACAACATCTGTGAGCGACATCTAGTTAGAAGTATCAATACTAAAAAACTAGTGGTATATTTGGATTAGATTCATAATGTGCACGTAATAAGGTTAAGTTTGAAATAATGGCTTTGTGTTATAACTCGTTTTGTCTTAGCTTAACTTAACGCAAATGTGTAAGCTTAGTCACACAGGTTCTATTAGGTTATTCCTAGGTTATTACGTAGTTGTATCCGTGGTAGCGAACCTATTAATTGAATTAAATCCCCTAGCCTCAGGGGCTATGTATGCCTTTGCGGATATTGTCGCTTACAGTGGAAATTAGGACGGTTCCCAGACGGACTGCACTTATTAAACCCAAAATATTCGGCTAAACTGCCCCATGAGTTGACTGACCTGTCCTGTCTGGTAGGTAATGCTAATCAAATCAGTGGCTATGTCTACTGCAAAAGACGTCCGTATTTTCGGCTCTACCCATCTTTCTCTCTAGCATTCTCATGCTTTCCTTGACAAGGACAGCTAGATTCGATTGGTATATCGTTTTACAGACTACATCTGTGTCTTGGTACGTCTTGTCGCGCCGTATCGACCGGGCCAGTCGCCTACCCGTCGCCACCGAGTGCTGAAGTTACGCACCTCTCCTATACTGGCGTGTTTACATACGTATGGGTGACTAACTATTTTTAGCAAGGGCAAAGATAATCAATGGATAAGCGCAGCCAGATTTGAATATTTATACACTAATGACGCGAAAACTTTAAACTAAGAGCAACAAAAGTGGACTGTAAATTACGACTAAACTCCTTGCGTAGGTTAATGTTTCAATTTAGTATAAAAGACTCGAATATATAAAGGGAAGATAGACGTTGTGTGCAGGCTCAGCTGTTGACTTCTTCGGTTTTCTACTAACCAGTTCTACCGGCGTCCAATTGCTGGATCTAGCTAGATAAGACTAACCGATTTCCCTGGTGAAGTTGACTATTGAAGTATCTTCAAGATGCACATAATTTTCGATAATATAATAGTTCATATGTATTTTGCACAGATTTTGGCGACAGACAAAGAACAAAAAAACAATAAAATACTGCGATCAGTATGAATATTCGTCTTATATACGCAATAAAATCCTATCAATACAAAAGCGAAATTTGAAAAATAACTGCTAAATAGAGGCAGGTATTAGGTTTTTTTATAGTGAGACGCATGTTAGGATGGAGTTGGTTATAATTTATAAAGATGTGATACAATAGTCTCATATGGCGAATCCAAAAAAACAACAAAATGGCGAATGAAAAACTTTCTCCTTTTTGGAGTTAGTTAAAAAACTTTATGCTTGATGAATACTGAGGCACTGTTAACATTACTCATACTCTTACTTGAACATCACTTTCGGTAATGAAAAACCACGCAGCGAATTCAAGCCAAATGGATTTTCATAATCCATGCGTATGATATTCCCGGGACATTTCATAAAATCCGACTAGACACAATAATAACTCAAACACAATTTACCCTCCCATCCTAAAAGCTACCCTCCCCCTTAAATGCGTGTCTGAGTCACGATGCACCGAGAGGGACAAAATGTCGAACCTAGCTTCGTCTGTATATCCGACTCTAGCCATCTCGTTCGCTCGCATTGCCAAGATAGCATGAGTGACGGCTAGATTCGTAACTACAGACACTGGTTATAGAGTAGGGTCTCAGACGAGTACACGCTTCCGTTATAGCTGTGTAATCAGACCGAGTGCAAGCAATGACATTTTTATACGAAGCTGACTCACTCTTGGCGAGTTTAAAGTTTTATGGACCGTACGTAAGCAGTTAAACATTTATACTGACTCGCTTTATTAACTGGGATGCAGTAAGAAGACAGCCGCAGTATGCAGCTCAAAGTCTTTAACAGCTATTCTTTTTCAATTTCGGGTAGGTGAAGGAGTGGCCAACTGTTTATGTTTCAGTTTCGTACTAAAAGCTATCGGATGTTACAGGAGAGATCCTTTTGGGCAGCCGTTGCAAGCGGTTGTTTGAGACCCTAACTTGCGCGCAAGGACAATATTTTCTTTATTCAAATTCCCAATTCCCGCAACAAGCTGTATATTATAAGTGCACGTGAAAAAAAATATAAATTTAAACTACCTAAACCAGTTAAACTATTAGTATGTCAACGTAATTAAAAAGTGTACAAAGAGAAAAATAATAACTAGTTGGTGCGAAAAATTAAAAGCTTAAATTTACCCCGAATCGTGTGTACTTCATAGTAAAAATAAGTACTAACACTCAATCGAAGTAACGCCCAAGTAACATTTTAAAATTCAAATCTGACGCTAGAATGTTTGAAGCATTATTGAACTCTTAAGTGCCATGTAGCGTGCCCAGCGGAAAAAAAACTTACATTAATACGCATTGCACAACATTCTTACTCTTCAAACGCAAAAAAATAAACCCTTAGGTCCGAGAAACGAACATCTGGCTGCAATGAAATTGCCCGATATTTGGGTATTCCGGTTTGACCGGATCAGGCTTTGTCCTGGCTGAGTTGGTGCTTCGTATCGTATCGTAAAAGCTATCTGAGTTTACAGGGTACAGCCGTTTCTTTGAAACTGGCAATTGTCTATCGCTCAGTCAAAGGTAGATATGAGTAGAATACTAAAACTGGAGGTAAGAAATTTTAAGGTAGATTTGCAAAATATAAAAAATACGTATTCTTTTTGGTTCATTCTTTTTTTCGTTGGGACGCGCATAATCAACACTAATATTATAAAGATTTGGTTGTTTGTTTGTTTGAATTAAATAAGCTCCGAAACTACTGGACTGATTAAAAAAAAAGCTTTTTTCCATTAAATGCTACTTTATCCCTGATGAACATAGGTTAAAGTGTAACTAGCTAGTCTTAAATATATTCATATATTTCTATAATTCACAGTCCACCCGAGCGCAGTCGGGTCGGGCCGCTAGTATGGTATAAAGCCATAAAAATTTCATAGACTAACAAGACCCAAACAACGGATCAAAGACACAACTTCAACATTACCTCACCCACTGATATTGATTTTGTTGTTTGTTGTAAACAAAAAGTTTCATTAAAGCAAAAGTCTCTTAGCAATCTTTGGTTTGTAAAAGCTTTCCAATAGCGGGTAGATGGGCAAAAGGCAATCAATATTGTGAACAATGTGGGCGCCATGTTGGAAACAAGCGGCAACAGCCTCGGAGCGGGAGCGGAAGTGAATAACACATGTATCTACCGACATAGGGGCTGAGCCAAGGTGGCAAATTAAATGCAATCATCATGCATCATCTTATTTTATGTATTAGTGACTTTTATTCCTGTAAGGAATTTTTATATGGGTAAGTGAGATGATCAAAGTGTATTTTAGTGACTGTTTTTCCGCAGTTAAAATGATTCATTTTATTAGTTAAATGGATTCGTGAAGTTTTTTTTTTTATAAATAAAAACAAGCTTTGTATGGGCGTCCTCGCTCTAGCATGAAGAAAAAAAACAAGTAAAAAAAAAAATTTCATTATTCGATAGTACCTACCCTACGCAAATGGAAAACAACCACTAAAATTTCACCCTGTATAGAAAACATTTTAGTATGTGAGAAAATATGTGGGATCAAACGCCTTTCATTTAACCAGCTGAACAAGCTGGAAATATTTCATGCCAGCCCTCGGACTCCACAAGGTCCGCGAACAAAGCACCCACGCTTTGCCGATGCATAATGCAGGCAGCGGAAAGACTATTACTTCAATAAATTGCAAACCTTGGAAATACTTAGCGTACGAGTATGTGTTCCATATGCTACTCGTTATATTCAGGTTGGCATAAATTCGCTAAACTAAGTGGATATTTTGGTTAATACACGTTCTAAACAAAATTTCAGAGAGCCCATAGTCTAGCCTGGCTACTTTATTAAACTGGGTGTTACATACACTTTTTGCATGTACTTAATTATGTTCATAAATACATAGATCTGGAACATTTAATAATATATTCCGAACAGCTACTATTATTTATGCATTAGTACTTTTTACGTGGGTTCGTCTGTTGCTCAACATGGGCCTCGTTAGATTTTTCAACACTCCGGCGCAGCATCGTACTCTACTTATCGATCCTACGACTATTTGGGTAGTAGTATGCGATGTTTCTATGTCAGAGACAGCGCTGGTATTCCATTTCAAACAAATAGAGCGAAGTCATCATTAACAGTTGTAATCGCGTGAAAAGCCACATCTATTCATCATGCCAGGAGCAGCCCGGCAGTTATGTATATGTCACCGGAAGATAACAAGATCCGCAAAATTATACATTTCCTAGGAAATTTATAAACTTTCGTAGGATTCTAAACGGGACAAAAATTTAATTATATTACGCCTACATTTTCGGAAATTTTTCAATTTGCGACATCTCGTGGTAAATTTATAAACTAACGGATATCCATACGTAAGATTTTAAACGGTTTGACCAATCACAGAAGAGTTTTTAATTTTACGCTTTTTCAAAACACGTCAAATAACACACTGCTCTCTGATTGGTTCGATGTTGACAGTCGCAATGCATATACGGTGACATATACAATACAAAACAATATCCCTGACATGAGCTAGGAAAACCGCTGGCGAGCTTCACCGGCCGGACGGATTTTGACGAGCCATAGCTAAGAACCACCGTAATTAAATTGTCTCTCGAATAAAAAAAAACACTTTTAAATCGACCCATCTTCCGTTCGGGAGCTACTATACCACAGGCAGACCTAAACAAAAACATAAACATTCTAACTAAGGGGTCATTTTCGTCAGGGATTAAACAAACACGAACCATAGCTCCAAAATAACGATACAAGACCAACAAACTCATATCACAAATGACCTACCGGCAAAGCGGCTAGTTTCTTTACTTTGTAATAGCGGGGTGGTGTGGCTGCCATCATCGTTCTTTTATGAACACTGATTGCTGCTTTATTGGCTTTACAAATCTATCCGAGACTCCGTGCCTAGTTATTATACTAATTTCATAGGTCATGCATGAAGTTATGGCAATAAATACTTATACTGTAAGATAATGATTCCAGAGGGATAAGGGAAGTATACGCTTTTTAATAAAGTGATTGGCTGCGCTTTGATATAGAAACTATTATTTATTGCGAAACCGTACCAACAAGGATGCAACGATTGCATTTCGCTAATATTAGAGTAAGACCAAGCATCTGCGAAACGCTGCCATACAACTAACAGTTGTTTGCTGTTTCAGATTCGCATGCGAACGCGTCGGTGTGCTTAAAGCCCTTGAAAAGTTAAATCTCTGCAAAAAGTTTTGTCACAAAAGATCATCGCCGCGGGTGAAGTGCGGAACCACGAACTCAGAGGTCAGAGTGCAGCAATTTGTCTATGCTGAAAGTGTGAACGGGACGCGATGGCTCGGAAAATGGTGGCGCCCTCTACGGCGGATGAACAAACTTAACGCCAATGTGATGTGAATGACAACGGTGACTTTTGAATGCGTATTTAAGTAGGGTTCTTTTACATGCAAAATAACAAGTAACATGTCATGGGTCATAAAGGTTTTAGAGGCATTATGGGATTGGTGGGGTGATACAAATTGATCATAAGCAAGAAACTGCACCCTATTGCGATGATGTTTTCCGCCTAATGGCAGCGTTATGATTTTTAAAATACCAAAAATATATATGATTAGCAGCGCTGCTGTTGATCGGAAAGCAATCAACGGCCAATGGTCCAGACATTATCCCCTAAGAACATTACTAACCCATTACATTTAGTTATTGTTGAAGATAATAGTTTGCGCGTTAAAGTTTATTCCTGAATTCGTAATGCTTGGACGTTCAAACAAATGGGCAACCCGAATACAAACAGAGCCCATTTAATCAGTGTAAGTGAAATTAGCCGCTGCGTATCGCTCGAGTGTAGCTATGATGTGGGATTTACGAGTGGCGGCCGCCCCACGGACAAGGTTTACGGGGTATAATGGGGTTTATGGGGCAAAGCGGCGCATTGCGGCCGGCTGCGATCGCGCGTTAACGTTCAAATACGCCGTGTTCGACATGCATTCTAAATTCAAATGTTAGGAGTGAATGGAAGGGTTTTTTGGTTCGGGTATTAACCTTTTTTATTGGCCTGTATTTCTTTTTGTACATGCTGAGTTCAAATAACGGTTCGATTGGTAATAACTGCTAGGTTAAAAATAAAACGATTAAAAATCGTTTTAATTGCCAAGCGCATAGTTTCTTTAATAAAAAAAATGGCTGTGCATATTGAATCAAAATACAAGCATGAAATTTAATAATAGTCCTCCTGGCCGATTTCGACCACGGCGGCCAATCTCAACAGAGATCAGCCAACTGCGCAGGAGATATTATAGTGCACAAGTGTGAGCGCAATACACAGGTGCACTCACTGTTCCAACACTCTCAAAGTTCGGTGAGACGGCAATCCGACATGACCGGAGAGAGATCAGGCGCAGGACCAACGGCTTAACGTGCTTTCCGAGGCACTGGGTGTAACATCGCCAACTTCCCGACTCCGAGCTGTTTGAGAAATTTATGACAGAAAATCTCAGAAACAATTTTGCCTCGACCTGGGATTCGAACCCAGGACCTCTCGGATGTAAGGCAGAAACTTTGCCACTACACCAACGAGGCAATCAATTAAATTTAAAGTATCCCGAAAGTCCTATTAAAAATGAAAAATAAGAAAAAGTTGAAGTTGATCATTAATCACAGTTAGGTTTGGCGCCTCGGCAACGTAAATTTTTCTCCTTAGATGTTGTAAAAGACAGTTACTTTTTATAAGGACTAGGCTGTCGGAGCTAAAAAGCCATTTGCTGTCCACCTAATGCGTTTTTATGTTCCGTGGGCGACAAGCCGTGACGCACCGGTGACGTCACGTTCACGCGTCATCGTTCAGAGCAGGGGCGGTTTATACCCCACGCCACGTGACGTGACAATGAACTTGTCAACTGGGAAATATGGCCTTATTTGGGCGGTTTACTGATGCTGGACAATCAAAATAAACTTTTTTTACGAGTCGGTGAAGAAATATTGTAAATTTGAGGTGGAAGTTTGGGCCATGAGCGTGACAATCTTTATCACGCACTTTCGGATGAGATTGGAGTATGTACCAAAGAAAAAAAATTTGTTATTATAAACTCTTTCTATCTATTTTTTTTCACGTATAATAATGTTTTAAAGCTATTGATATAGCTTTACTTTACTCATGTCTTTAACTTTTAAAAAAAATGGATCGATTCTGCCATATTACTCAAGTACCAACCCGCTTTTTTTATGCAGTTACTTATTTACTTGCACTCGAATCGAAAGCGCAAACGTTATTCAGGTACCTCAACCAAGAATAAACGGAAAAACTACTGTTGGAAACGGTAAAAAACATGGAAAAACTTTTTGCGAAACGTCTAGACGTACTCAAATAGCTGAGCGTACTTACTCAGAGCGTATGCCGTTATATGCTGTATAGTTGAAGTGGTAGAGACGACTCTTGTTTGAAGGGTTTTGCGAATAGTTTTTATTGAGAGTCAAAGGCAGTTAACGAGGTGCAGAGCTCGTTATGTGAGAGAGAAGCTGTAGGTAGGGTTGTCAAACGTTTAAAGATTCCATTCCAAATCTGTTTTTGTTTTCGCTTGATTCATTTAGAACGAAATGGCAGGGAATATGTGTCCCAAAAAGATCTGGGGTCAGTCATAATTCACAGCAAGTCTTTGGCTCAGCGCAATTTTTAGCAGCATTTTGACATTTGTCAACCCTATCTGCAAGTGGATTTGGACCGCTCAACTGTAAAAGCTTTAATTGGTCGCAAGTTTTAACCCCGGCGCTTTACCCTACGTCAGGTCTGGTTTGAACTATACACGGGTTGAGACTGAAAATGATAAAGATGTCTCGAATTAAAAACGTCAGCCTATTTGAAGCTAACTAAAATTATTTGAAATAATTGATGTTATCTGTTGTATTTTTAACGTGAAAAGCTTATTGAAAATATGGTGTTAATCTAAACTAATCCATGTTATTATCTATACTTCTCTTTTTTATTGTATTTGAAGGAGTAGTCCGTCACAAACGTCAGTTCTTCGAAAAATAACAGAATTTTCTCTAAAATTATGAAAATTTATGCTATGGTCGGTGAAAGCTTCAATACGTTTTCAGCAAAGTCGAATATTAAAACTCGAGATCGAACAGACGTACATTCCGCAGACATGCTGCTCGACTTTTAATTACTTTTGAGCATCGTATCGAAACTATACACATTATAACGGGGTAGAAATATGTTGTGCATCGAGGAATCTTATTTTTGAAAGTTTTATCTGTTCCTCTTATACAATGAAATAGTAGATTGTATCATGAGAAAGCAAAATAATATTTTTACGGCGAGGGCGCTTTTTTGAATCCAGAGCGAAGTGAGGGATTCTAGAGTAGAATCCCGAGCGTAGCGAGGGATTCTAAAGTAGAATCCTGAACGAAGCGAGGGATTCAAAGTACGTCGCCCGAGCCAAAAATATATTTGCGTCCAAATGATACACTCTACTTTTCATCACCCTCTATGAGAAAATAAAAAGCGGCTCCATCACATTTTTTGCGTCGGTTCTTATACTTTCAGGAGTTAATTCCATATCACTGTCACTTGACGAACTCATTTTTATATAATTTATCAAAACCAAGAACTTAAATGTGAAAATTTATGAAAACGCGGGCCGTAGTTCGCGCGTTTTTTTTTTTTACTCAGTTGCCAGCGGCGGCGGCGGGGCGATGGTCGACGGACGTGCCGTCTAACCAGCCAGTCTCTTGCGTTCGGCGGGAAACTCTAAGATGTTCCAAATTCAATAAGTGCGAGCAAAAGAATTTTTGGTCGCACTTATTTCAATAAAGAGGACCAAAATCTCATTTCTGCCCGCTGGACAGTCTGTGGCAAAGAGTAGAGTAATAGTACCTATGTCGCTTAGAAGCATCACCTTTGGGCGCACTTAAAGGCGACCAAAATCGTCTTTTTCGAATAGATGGGATGAAAAACAAATATAGGGCAATACGAGTATTATTTAACCAGTTAGAAATAACAAATGCAACAACGTAAATTATGAAGAGTAAGTAATAGCCTACTCTCGCCCGCACCGACGGCGGTGCAAATTCAGTGGGCTGCCAACAACCGTCGGACGCGCTCACGACGCACTATCATTATTCGTGTTACCCTTACGATCAATTTAGTTTTCATACGAACCAAATAAGTAATCTGTGCTTGTTAAACGTTAGCTTTATTAAGGAAAAAATACTTCTGGTGGTGGAAATTTATGGGCTGTTGATGGGTGTAAGTCGAATACTAAGAGAAATATAACGCTTTCTTTATTTAGTCTACCAGCTAATGAAGAAAGGTGAATACCTATTAATTTATGTTAAAATAATGTAACTATTACCCGGTAAGTTAGTAATTTATTTACAAAGTATAAAAACAAACAAATTAGTAGGTGGTACCTACGTAGGTAAATTGGATAAATTCAGAAAATTGGGGTTCGGCTTTATTGAATTAAAATGTAATACCTACAGTGAAACATAAGTCAGTTACTTTATCGAAATAATACCTAAGTGCCTATTATACCTATTAGTCTACTTTTTTATGGGCTGCGCACCACCTACGAACTGTGCGTACCTACCTACTCGACGTGGTGGTTTAGTCGACTTATGACTAATTAATTACCGAAATGACTAGGTAGGTAGGTAGGTATCTACGTAGTTGACAATAAAATTGATTGATTCTCGAAATGTACCTACCTACTAATAATCTACAAACGACAGATTCCACAAATGACAGATTCTACTAATAACCAATTTGCGAAATGAAAGTTTTTTATTGTATTGTATGAAAATAATCAAATACCATTTTAGAAAAATGTGGTTGAAATATTTTTACCGAAAGTGTCAACCCTAGTTCGATTGTCACTCGGTCTCACGTCACGTGGTCTCGCGCAGCTGCGGAGCAAAAGTGCTTTATACTTAGAGCTGTAGGTACATTTTTGTACGCGGTAGAAAAAGTAGTCTATTAACGCTTTAGGTATCGAATTTTTTCTATGGAGTGATTTATCTGTTACGTAGTAACTATTAAGTAATCTGTGGTATTAGTAGATTTGTTTTATACAGTAATTGTGTTAGTACTGATAGAGAATAATCTTAATACGTGCATTATTAATTGTCAATAAGCAGATTTATCAAGTACTGTCTGAAGGAAGGCCAATTGTGCCGATGGTTCCGGTAGGGTGCGCAAAAAACGCGTGCGATTGATTTCTCCTGACATTGCCCACTTGAAGGGTTTCCCCCGGCCTTCTTGAGGTTCGTATCACGCTCTCTACTGCGCAGTATGTACATATATGTTAATAGAAATTGCTTATTCAGTGTACTGCTATAATAGCATGTCAGTAAGTTTTTAACGTATGAAATATTTCAACAGTATAATTATTTCAAACACTACTTCTCTTCAGCTATGCGACTATTGTGAAATAGGAAGGTATATAATTGTACACAGAGTAAATGAATAAAATTTGAAATAAGATACATAGTCAGATTTTCAGAGTTACCACTGTATAAAGATTCCATAATTACTACCCTGTCTAATCGCCGTGATCTTTAAAACGGTACCTCAATTTTATTTTGAGGCCCATGGACCGCGACACAGGCTGGTAGGAAAGGAATGCTCTTAGACAAATTATATATAGAGATGACAGTGTACTCACTTGTAGTGTTGCCCGTCATCTCGATGATACACTTGCAGTCGCGGGCGATCTCGCGCGAGTTGAACGGGCGGACCCGCACCGCCACCTTGACCGACGACATGGCGGCTGTCGCTACTCGTCGCTACTCAGAACGTCTCTAGAGCATCGGTGCTGGCACCTTTTTGAACCTGGAAAGAAGAATATTACGTTAGATAGGTTGGACGGAACAGTTGTTAAAAGAAAGATTGGATTTTCCAAAGCCGCCGAAGAATGGGTCGCACTAGGGGGATGATTGTCAATAATAAAAATAAAAAAACATTTGGTTGAGAAACTATTGATATTGCAAGATAAGTAAGCAACTGAATCCATAAGTTGCAACGTGAACGATGTCCTATTTATCACATTACTTAACCTATAGCTGTTGATGTAATGTGTATTCGAGCTCAAGCTAAATTAGTAATGCAAACTACAGCAAGGGTCCTTATTAAGAAATAATTGTGTTTACAAAGGCTATTCCTACAAAACATTAGGTTATTTCTCTCCGATTCGGGCTAAAGAAATCATAACCGTCGGTACCCAATTAACGCCTAATGCCAGAGCGATAAAAGAACACGACCAAATAAACGGAACATTCCTAGCACCAGAAGGGGGCGCAAAGAATGTAGCGTGGGAGCCGAAAGGGCTTAATGCTATCGCGACTTGTCGCGTCAATAACAATTATCCAACTTTGAGAATCACTCCGAATGATGACGTCAGCGCCGTCCAAACGAAGGGTGGAAAGTGGGTAAATTAGTATAATACATTCACAAAACTTTCTATTGAAATGAATAAGAATTTCCAGCCAATTCGAGGTCCGCAGTGAGTGCTACCCCAACGTCCCCTGTGACCTTTGACTGACGACCTACGACTTGCAGCCTGAAAATGAAGACTACGTGTCATGCTTTGACATACCTACATTAATTGCGGCCGAAAAAAAAAAAAACCTATCGCCCAAAGAGTGGACTTGGAAAAAAGCGTCGATTGGTATCAACGTTGATTGGTGATTGGTGCTTTTTTCTAATGGCCAATAAAGTTTCGTTATCAAAATATAATTCAAATAACGGACAGATATTATAATGTAATGTTATCCTGGGATATCCTAATATAATGTCATCATTATCAATGGCAGGAAAATGATGGGCACATGTTTCCCTAAAACTAATTGCAGTTATTGAAGGAACATATAAGCACTACATAATAGTAAAATTAATTTATTTATTTAGGTGCACAAAACAGACCGACACAAATTCATTATATACTCGTACTAACAACTACAAAACAATACAATTAAAAAACATAATTACAAATTACAGGTAACACTTCCTAATAGTGCTGTTTTAATGCACTGTAAGATAGCATAGAAAGATCTATATGCTACTGAACCACTTTGTTTTTGTTTACAATTGTAAATTATAATAAAAAACCAAGCTACAAAAACACTAGCAATTTTTGAAGGTAGAGTGAACAGGCGTTTCTAAGCCAGCTCGACTCAGTCGACTCAGTCGTCAGTTGATTGTCGACTCACTGTCTGCCTCGTTGGGCTTAGTCTTGGGTCAAACCTTATAAAAGAGTAAACCTATCCCAAATAAATAAAAAACTCTATTTTGCTATTCGAACTTATCGTTTTAATGTCAACTGTGGCGGTGTGATTTCTAAGCCGTTATAAGGTGCTGTTATGATAGTGTACCATTAGATTTCCTGGAAAAAGCTGCCGGGTTTAAAATTAAATACCTAGTAGTAGAAAACCATTGAACTAACAGTTTACTCATGATTCAGTTACTCCAGTTCATGAATGCGATTACTTAAATAACGATATAGATTACAAAATAACAGGTCGGCCGCGGTCAAGCGTCTCGAATCGCGTGCGCGTGCGCCTCTCAACTGAGGCCCATCTATGCCAATTTCGGCTCTAGCTGTCCCGCTCACTGCTCACAGAAGAAGTAGGGACGGAAAATCGGAAAAAGTGGTCTAGAGTAAACCATTTCACTCATTTTCGCCGCAACTAGGCTACTGTGTTAAACATCAAATTTCAACGAACGAATCCAATTTCACGGGACGTAACAGTACTTGGACTTTATTGTGGCCGGTAATGGCTAATGGTGTTTGTCATTATGAGTTGCGCTGGTGATTTAATGGATTTTTAGAAGCAACCGCTCCGTTTAAAAATTCCGTTAAACATTTTGTGTTTTATTTTTATTTTATTTCATTAATTTTTGGGAAACTGACAGTTTTAACAGTACATAACAAAATAGGTCGGTATTTAAAATAACGCATAAAGCAATAAGGTTTCCTCAGCTAAAATAATACACGGAGTACGCCTTTGCATACTGACTATTGTTATTCTTATATTAGATAAAGGTTTTCCACTTATTTTCATTTTTGTGCAATGTAACATACTTGTAATGCTAATGCCGCTGTTATAACTTCGTCAATTTTAAATGGTTTTTATGTCGGGTACTATATCGTTATAAAAGGCAGTAAAAAAGTTGATTATTTAAAATTTTAAAGTCAGGTGCGGTCTCAATACGATTATTTGCAACGCATGCACATCTTCCAACAAAATAATTGCGCAATTGCCAAATATGAAAGCTGCTGTCAAATCAAAGTGCGCATTACTCCGTGCAATGATTTCATTTATTGTTACCAAAATATCAGTCATACAACATTAATATACCTACTGTATATCGCACAAATGTTATGCAACGCAAAACGAAGCACTCCAACAAATTGGCAAATATAATTCGAGAATCACTTTCACAATTCAACAAAAATATCACACAAAACGCTCAGTCCCTCGAGAGAAACGAACGAACACACGATCCGCGTAATCATGACGGTGAGCTACACTGTACTGAATAGTTTTTTTTACTGAATCCACAGTTGCCAGCACAAGGTCCGCGTACAAAATGGTGAATGTTTTCCTGAAAGCAATCCTCGCGTGCCGTAATTGGCCATGGTCGAGTGCGCACCGTTGGTCGAAAGTGTAGGCACCACGGCCGCTGCACTGGTCCGACGCACTTACGTAACGCACTGCAACGGTCTTCGGAGGACGGACACCTACGAGACCGGAGAGATCGAAGGGGCGGCCATGAAAAACGTGTCGCAGAGATGACTCACGGCGCACACTAGCGCCCTCTACACCCTTGTTATAAATCCACTGGTTTGAGACTTGAGACACTGCCGCAGTCCGCATTTAGGACTTACCGGAAAGTTGTAGTGATCGTCGGGTTGGGTACACTTGTGCACTGTTTTCCTTGAGCTAGGTGCTCCGTTTTGTCGCAGATGGCGACATGGCGCGACGCGGTGGGGTGCGCGGTGCGACTGTGGCCTGGCGGCAGAGGCGGCCGAGTCACCGCGGCCGCGCAGGCGCCTTGAGAGCCCCGAGCCTTCGATCTAACGCCGCTGCGCGAAGCCCCAGCGCGCATGCGGCCGACACCGCAAATAACACAATCTACTCAAACCTGACCATTTCAATTGGCCGACAACTCCCTTAACACATTAAGATTGGGACTAATCACTGAATCACGATTTTTAACGGACTTTGTCATTTTGGATGGGGGAGACCAACCCTGGCGGAAATGTCATCTTCACGAGAATTGTCACATCAACATTATTCCTTCGACCTCTTTCTCATATTCAAAGACCTGTGAAGTGAGCATGGTAATTTCGCTGAGCTGATGTAGTGGACGTATTCATCATCATCAGTCATCGATATTCTCAATGCTGCGACCTTTAATACTACGAGTAGTAGAAGCTTGTTATCCTATCAAGTACTTGAAAATGCAAACGAGACGACGGTAGGATCGAAGCGGACTGAAACCCGTTAAGGGTATTCCTGGCACGTGCGCTTTGATTTCAGCATTGCTGATCAACTTCATCGACCTGTCTTGAATGTTAGACGGACAATTATAATTGGAACATGAGCCCTAACTAATGGTTAGGCATTACGAGTAGGGGAGCGAGGGGCTTGTTGTAACAGTTTTCATTAAAACTTATATATCTTGAGATCTATTGATAACATTTCAACTAAATAAAGATGTATGGATACTGTAACTTTTCCGCTACCAAATCAAGTAAAAATAATACCATAACTATTGGTCATTATTTTACAATCAATTATTTTCTAGAAGAAGTGCGGTGTTACAACTTACCTCGTGCTTGGGGCAAGTTGTAACGTCCACCGGGGCAAGTAGTAACGACAAAAAAAACTACAATAATACCTCTAATCATTTATTTTTTGGTTTATTTTGACAAAATTGATTTCTTTCCAAAAGTAAGTATTATGTTATTCTTATCAAAAATCCACTCAAACACTTAAAAATTTAAATTAACAGTTTTATTTAGTTAAACACTATTTATAATCATCATTGCACTTTTCAATCACATTAAGTAATTAAGTTATTTACTTCTAAGGTATGCTTTTAACTTATCTCTTCTTAATAGCTATCTAACAAATTGTTATACCTATGTAAGAATAGTTTAGCGGATTTCATTATAATTAAATTCCGTCTTCATCTGAGCTACAATTAATCGAAATAAAAGACATAATGTCTCCTTTGACACATACTATACGCGACCACAACTTACAAATGAAACACTTTATCCAATCTTCTTTCTTTGTATCTGAGTAAGCCTCACCACATACCAGACAATACCACTCTTCTGCTTTTGATTCTGAATCTGAACATAAGATCTTTATTTAGCTCTGCCCACTCCGGTTTTATTATTGGTTGTTTTATATACCTCTCAATGTATATTATTATATTTTGAATTTCTTTTATATACCCTCATTCTAAAACAGAGGAAAAAAGTAGGTATCTACATCATAACTAGGGGCATGTTGTAACGCGTTACAACAAGCCCCGGAATTTTGTTACAACTAACCCCACGGTATGATTTTTAACATTTATTAAAATAACTATTGAAATAATTTAGCAATCATAAAAACTGTTACACATTATCAGAGATAGATAAATTTTAATGGAAATAAAATGTAGAAAATTTGAAATTAGTCGTTATTGAAAACGCAAACCAAAATTTTACCACAGCACAATTTTATATTACCTGGCAGCAATGAAGCGTGTGCACACTGTCGCTCACTACGCCAGCTAGCGGAACAGTGGCTATGAAAACATGATGCGGCTCGGTTTATGTGTTAAATCGAGTCAAAGAAATACGTTAATAACGTTTAAGATCCTGGTGTTAAGAGCCTGTTACTACTTACCCCTGTTACAATAAGCCCCGCGCTCCCCTACAACGTATAAGATTAGTAGGAAAGTAAATATTTAAACAGTTTCGTAAGTGCTGTTCACTTATCGTTTATGACTAAATAGCGGTTAACCGCTTCTCTGAGCCGCGAACTGTTTGGAAAACTCATAGAAACTTTTATCCCTTAATTCACCACTAGAATTTTTTTTAGTGTTCCAAACCCAAAGGGAGAAGCTGGACCATATTACTAAATCTGGCTTCCAATGATTTTTGTAATTAGATTTAAACCTAAAACCTAAATGTTCTCGTGCAATTTTGCAATTGCAACATTTCTTTACAAAGTGAATTTATTTAAAGAAAAAACGGACAGCCACAGGCGGGACTCAAACCCGCACCCGTGTGGTGAAAAATGGGAAGGTACACTGTTTACCTTTTTAAATATACATTTAAAAAAAGTAAATGGTTGATACTGAACATTTAATGAAACCCGTATTGGGGACAATTACGCAATACAACCTCTCAGCTAGTTAAGTTGACAATTGACATCGAATCTTTTTTTTAAAGAGTTAAATGGTGTAGCATTTAATAAAAAAAACATATGATTTGCAGACACTGAAGTCAAACATGCTTGTATTAAAATAAATGTTTTTAGGGTTAGACAAACTTCCTTTGCTTGTCAACAATTGAACAAGTCAGCAGACAGTTGACCTTTCGCAACCCCTACCAGACAACAATGACCATTCTTCGAGGGTCTGGTCAAGGGGCTGGTAGGAATACGGATATCCGTAACAACCGAATCGCGTGTGACGTCATTGCCTGTGAGTAAACACGTCAACGGTTGCCTCGACAAAAATAGTATTACCTAGCCGGTGTGTATTCTATGAAAAATTGTTAAATATTCAAGAGGCCAGTCTTTCGAATTTCAAACTATGCTTTAATTTTTTTGATATATTCGAGAATACCGAACGTTAACCATACGGTAATAAGTCTGCAAAACTCTATGGGATTTATTAAAAACATTTAGTGGCAAATAAAACGCAGGAATTCGCTTCTGTTAAAATATAATAAGATAGACCGGAAAAATATTTACTTAGCATTTTTCAAAAAGTTTAAATATCTATACACCTTCCTTTTGAATCACTCACTCTATCTATTAAAAATAACTGCATCGAAATTCGTTAGTTAGTTTTAAAGGTCTACACATACATACTACAGACATAAGAACAGACAAGTTTTGAATTTCAAAACAAATTTATTACTTTTACTTTGGAATATGACAAAAGCGGCTTTAAAATAAATATTTAAGCGCAATTGTTATCAATTTCTAAGGACTAAATTAAGAAACAAATTCATTATTTTTACCGAAAGGCCATGTAAAGTTGTGACAATAATGAAAGTAAGAGAATAATAATGCAATGACGAAGGGTCAAAGAACCATTCGAACAACGCACTTCAGCACTCAACTAGCGGGGATGTGACGTAATAACGTATCGATTGGGCCCCACCGAGCTATACATGAATCCTGAAAACACAACTTAAGGTACTGCTACTTTGATATTACATTGGAGTCGTTTAACGGCCGGTTTCAATATCATATCTACTTTTGACTGAAAGTAAGAAAACTCTCAGCTTCATACTAAAAGCTATATGAGGCTACATCTGTTTCTATGAAAACAACAGCTATCTAACTTTGAAACCGAGCATAAGACGAAACGTTTGTCTGATACGTTATTTCAACAGTTTTACAGCAGGCAAAGCAGCTGTAGTATTTTTTTAGGTTAGTATCATATAGGATGTTATTATCGTAGTATAAACTAGTGGTAGACGTGCTTAGGGGCTTGAACGAGGTTTCTTTAAAGTCCCAAAACACACACAGCTTCCATTAAAAACCGAATAATTGTACTTCTATGAAATCATTTCTTTCACAGGCACTCGCAGTACAGTTACGTCACCGCCAAGGCTTGGGTTGTGTTATAGCACACATTTCAAGGTCGACCCTCCCTTCCTTTTCACTTGATTAGACATATTCTTGTTATGGCCGATCGTGAGTGTCTATTATAGCTAAATATGAACGTCTACAGATTGTGGCGGTTGTAGATGGGTACTCAAGCTAATTGATTAAAAACAAGCCGCCGCCCTTAGCAGCTTCAATCGTAATGGCAAATATTTCACTAACTCTCGATAGTCGGATAACAGTATCATTCTACTGTCTAAAGCACAAAGATTCGAGTAGTAATATACATAAATAAATTGCTGTTAGTTAGTCTCGCTAAAACTCGAAAACCTATTATGCTAAATTTGGTTTTGATTTATTTGTGGAAGTTTAGGAATTCAAACAAAGAGGCAATTGGCTGCTGGGTCCACTAGTCTAAATTACATACATTTTCATCAAATTTTATTTAAAGGGGTTGACATTAAAAAAAAATTGAAATCAGTAAATTCTATTCAAACAAATGTTTCTGATTAGATATCGAATCGTTTTTGATAACACAATAAGCCTGTTTATTCAGAGAAATTAAAAAATATTGAGTTCTGTCTGATCTCAAAGAGTTTGGGAAAGCTTTGGAAATAACAAAAAAGCATTGAAAATCTTTTCGTTTGATATTTGAAATGTATTGTTGACTTTTTCACCGGAATAAGTCATTATGAAAATGCGAATTCCTACTCTGAAAGCAAAATTATATAATTCTGGGAGATGGGAGAGTAATGTTTTCGTGGAAATCGACTCAAGAACTTATTTTAAGTGATTCTATTTTTCAAAAGAAAAATATGCATACTCGTACCTATATTCATTCAACCTGGAAAGTACATGTATAAAACAAATATAACTTTAATGGGAAAACATTAGATCACAATGAGAATAGGACGAAACACGAAAAGGAGCAATCGTCACCTACGAGTATGTTCGAAATTTCTAATATGTTGTTAGTCCCTTTTAAATTTTAAAAACAGAGCATACTAGCCCTGTCTAGGATCCATGTTGTACCCGATGAAGCTATAATCCATGTACCCAAGGATTAAGTTGTCTGAGACGGGGTAAACAGAACATTATGAAGGATGCCCGAGATGCGTCGGTGGTCGGGGCTCGGAACACCGAATGAGGTTAACGCAGGCCTTCAATCTTAATCCGACGTCGGCTAAGCTATCGCATCACGCCAGCAAGACCTAATTCTTTATAGCTTGGTCAATGAGTGCTCACAAAGGGCATGTGGATGGAAAAGTCGAAAGCAGAAAGTTTAAGTAAGGAACTTTATTTGGACTAGTTAGGAGATAAACATACTAAAAGTCCTGACCCCCCCGAGTCGAGCCCGAGGGGGGGGAGCACGAAGAAGGTCCCGTTTTTTTGTTTTTTGCTTACATCTCGAAAACGGTGCGTTGTAGGAAATTTAGTTGTACTACATAATGAAAGCTGATAAAATTCTCTATAACTTTGGCTTTCACACTTTTTATCTGTCTCCAACCTTTGCCTAGTTATGAGCTTTAAAAAGTTTTCGTTTTTCAAAAATGTGTTATACACTCTTACGTTTTCTGTCATACATTGCTTCATAACTTTTCTCAACTTACTTAGCATTTTTAAATATCATTTTTTTTTTAAACTTTTTTAACTTTTTTTAAATTTTATTTTTTAACTTTTTTTTTTTTTTTTTTTTTTTATTTTTGTAACTTCTTAGATTTTTTTACTTTTTTATATATTCATATTTCAATTAATATAATTAATAATTACTTCTTCACTTCACTTTTTTGTTTTCATCTTTAAATGGGCATGCACAAAAAAGGCATCGAGTTTTGAAGTCAAATATCGGTTTTGATGACCTCAAAGTATGAGTTGCGGAGGGCCCAGCGGTCGGAACACTTTTCCTCAGATCAGCTTTAATGCTGTCGGGTCTCGTGTATTCTTTTCGACAAGATGTGTGAACCCTCAGTGACTTCAAATCTTTAAGTTGTGAGCTCTTTTGATCATTTCTGAGATTACTGGCAGAAATCAGAGAATTAATGCCTTTTTCGCCGACCTTGGTAACATTTTCTTCACCTTCTTCCAGCACTTCATCACAAACAAAACACTTGTCTGTCATCTTGAAAACGTGCGTATGTGCAAAATATTTTGTGACTGCTTCCCTGCGTTACCGGGTGCACAGTCACAATACTCAATAGGTCACGAACGTAATAACAACATAAGCCCGAAGGCATATTGATAGATATTGGGAGTTTTAGCCAGTTTAAAAGTAAACTGTTTCCGCCTTCACCGCGTGGAGGTACTCCCAGCTTATGTTATTTTTAATAAGAAATGATTTTGGCAAATTCGTATTGTTACAATGTGCTGTAGAGAATTGTATGACAGAAAACGTAAGACTGCAGAACACATTTTTGAAAATCAACCATTTTTAAAAGCTCATAGCTAGGCAAAGACTGGAGATAGATAAAAACTGTGAAAGCCAAAGTTATAGAGAATTTTATCAGCTTTCATTATGTAGTACAACAAAATTTCCTACGACGCACCGTTTTTGAGATGTAAGCAAAAAACAAAAAAACGGGACCTTCTTCGTGCTCCCCCCCCTCGGGCTCGACTCGGGGGGGTCAGGACTTTTAGTATGTTTATCTCCTAACTAGTCCAAATAAAGTTCCTTACTTAAATTTTCTGCTTTCGACTTTTCCATCCACAAATTATTCGTTGCCCAAACTATTAGGGAGAATGATCGTTTAAAATTAATTTTCTATTTCTATAATAGTATTATGCAAGTATTTTTTTAAAAACGTAGATATATGCTACCTGAAGTCAGTAGGCAATACAGAAATTACTACCGGTCTCTATAATAATTATATATATATTTATGACCCAATAGCTACCGGTAATAGATAATATATGGTCTTTTTTATTTATTTAGTATACCTACATATATTAATAATATGTGTATTTATAAATATGTATTCTTGTATAAATTTATTGTATATTTTATATTTAATAATAATTAGTATTATTATTTTTGTGTTTTCTCTCTTATTTACTTTGTCACACCGCACACTAATCGTTTCTGCTAAGCTCAAATGTATGACTGGTAGAGAATGCCCTACGGCGTTAAGTCCACCTCATGTACTTTGTTTTGTTGTGCAATAAAGCTTAAATAAATAAATAATAAATATATAAATTATACAAGTAGCTTTACAAAAAAGCTTCATTAAAAAGTCACGCTAAGTAGTACGAGTAATAATGACTACACGAGTAAATATTTGAATTTTTAAATAGCAGAAGCAGCAAATAAAATAAACAACTTGATCGGTGCATCGACCTGCAAATAATTTAATGCCTCAGTTTTCATACCGCACAACATATTAGTTGAGCTGATTCAGCCGCAGGATCAACTGCCCCCAATAGAAATATAAATTTGTTTATTTGCATATAAAAAAGGTTACATTAAAGATAGAAACGTTATTATAAATGTGTGGTATAGTTCAGCTTTAACAACTATTTTAAACTAGCTACTGCAACTACTCGTAATACTAGTGTAGCCGTTAAATAAATATCGGACTATGTAAAGGAGGCACGTATCGGCTGCCATATTGTGCGCTGGGAGCACGAACCGGAACAATTTTACGATATTTGGTCATCGTCTAACGGCTCTACTGTAGATAAAAAAAACAGCCAAGTCACACGCTTGTAGAGCACCCCTGGTGCGAAATCTGCACAGCGACACAGCACTTCTTTCATCATTAAGTGAACAAGGGATATCCTGTACTCATCTCAAAGAACTACTATAACTCATTTTACCTTATTTTAGCCCCCAACTTAAAAGAGGGTATTATTAGATTGAACCCTCTTCTGTTTGTGGGTGTCTGTCTGTGGCATCGTGGCTCCTGAACGGATGGACCGATTTCAGTTCGTGTTTTTTTTTATTAGAAATATAATTTAATCGCGGTGGTTACAAGCTATGGCTGATCAAAATCCGTCCAGCTGTTTTCCTGGGGGTCGGGGGTTTCAACACTTGTAGATTTTTTATCGCTAGATACTTTGAGAATAGTCTCGACTTGGCTAAATGCCCAATTTCGAAAGTTATAACTTGCTAGCCGTTCTCATCCAAGCTGTGGTGTTATAGGCCAGAAACCGCCGATCACCCAAACGACGTCCTTCTGGAGGCGTTCAACAGGAGCAGGCTTTAGCCGACAATATCGTCTGAACCGTCAATGGGATCGATTCCCTTCGGACGTCGTATAAACCTAATTGTATCTTTTATAGGCTCTTAATGTCAACGTACCCATGTAGGTTCAAATCGTCAAACAGAAAAATACGAGTAGATCATCCATAGACAATTTTCAAGATGAAACAGAGCAAAAACAAATCACTGAACTCAGGTGAACACTACTGAAACGTGTAGTTCAGCCCCTAGGGCACATGAATAGATCTAGTCGTGTCTAGGGAGAGCGACACGTGAAACTAAAATTAAGTTCTGAGATCCTACTGTGAGAGCTGATAGCCGTGGAATGTAGCTATCCTTTTCACTCATGGTAGCTTGATTGTACGATTGACAACGGGAGCAGCTAGAGTTGAAAATACTAAAGCGCAACAGTGAAAGGCAGTGTGTTTGCATTGGTTGTTGCAGGCTTTCAAATGAGTGATGTGTCGACGTGTGCAAGTATCCATTGAAAATTCCACTGCTTTTTTTAAATATCAGAGCTCATAAAGCTTTATATAATATGTACACGGTGTTTTGTCACAAAAAACAACACAGTAACATCATAAACGCAGGACGCAGGTAAACATTTTATGAATAAGGTAAATGTTTGATCGATTCGTTTGGGAAATAAATTTTGTGGTGCTGTTTTATTATGTAACTAGGAAGGAAGTTCATATTTACGTAATACTCGTACACTTGTTAAAAGTATTGCTATTGCCTTGATGGTATTTAGATCAAAGAGCTTATCACAATAAGCTATTTATTTCAAACCCATTTATTACCGAGATGCGTTTATGACCGAGAACACGGTTAAAGTCAAATACGCAACATTTCGTGCCGCAGACAGATTTACGGGATGGACACAAATCATTATATTGCATGAACTAAATTGGGTTCCTGCTGAGAAAAGTAATAATGCCGAAAGCGCGTATCACTTTTTTATTGACTATCACTACATAGTAAAAACAAAGTCGCTTCCCGCGTGTTTCCCTATATCTGTAATATGTATGTATGCTTACATCTTGAAAATTAATAAACGGATTTTAATGCAGTTTTTTTAAATAGACAGTGTTATTCAAGAGGAAGGTTTATAATGTTTAATAACATGCTTCATATATATGAGAACCGTATTCCACGCAGGCGATGCCACTTGCGGGAAGCTAGTGGTTATTAAAGCCTACTGGGCTGTGGTGAGACACAGTTACATATAATAAATATTACGAGTATACAAGCATTTTAATGGTAGACATTCTTTGATAGCATTTATAGGTGAACTTTACAAGGCCTGTGTAATATACTGAATTGAAGTCCAATTTATTGCTAATTCCGATGGGACTGACGTGAGAAAAATCTAAGTCTCTTGATTAACTCTTGATTAAATTTTTCAATTAATTAATAGTCATTTTGTTAAACATCAAAATAGACATTCCCGCATTTTTATTATTCGAGTGTTCGAGCCTACCATTTAGTAGATATAGACGAGAACCAAATCCGTCATTGGCTGTATGTTTTGCATGTAAAAATAGTATTGTAACAATGTAAAAAGCTGTGGATTTTGTTAAATAAATAAACCACCTACGCAGTGATTGCGCTTAGTAAAGGTTAAAGGCATTTTCAGGCGGAAATACTTACATCGGTTTCACCCATAGAGACCAGTTTATCCAAGTATCCTGAATCCAATTTGTAATACTCGTAAGTACAATCTGATATGAAACGAGAGATTCACAGATGAATTCTTGAACGATTAAATGACAAACGTGGGCCTCATTATTTCAAAACTATTTTTATATTAAAAGAGTCTCAAAGTGCACAATTATTATACTAGTTCTACTGAGAAACTATTCGGACCAGACGTATTCATATAAAAAACGTCGTCTCCCTTTGAAACGATTTTATTCTGTACACAGTTTTTGCGTTAAGATATTACTTCATTCTAAAGAAGTATTTTTGTGTTTTTGTTATGCACCTATATATTTTACTTTATTTGTGGTACCTAACTAGTAAAATTAAAGTTCCTATGGAACCCAATAAGGACAAACACAATCGTCTTGAGAATTTTCGCAGTTTCCCTAATTTCCGAAGTGAGTGCCTTAATTAGAAACAAACAGTAGTGCTGACCCTCTTGACAACATTTATTGCCCCATCGCGCTGTGGCAATGCTCACATTGGAGATCTTTGCTGATGTTTTTGTTATTGGGATCGAATGCATTTGAATAGAAAATGATGGAAAACGAATTCTCTTCTATCTCGGATTTGTTTGCAAGCATTGCTTTATGTTAGAGATTAAGAGACTGCTATAAACGTCCGTTTCTAAACCATGTTAACCAATATAAATTTTAGATGTTGTAAATTTATTAAATGACTTACTGGACCTAAAACGATAAACAAATTAAAAAAGTAAATTAAAGTGGTCAGAGCATTGGACTGGACAAAGGTCGGGGGTTCGAATCCTGCCCCCGATGACCAAAGCCGAAAAGAATTTTTTAAGTGTTACGTCTTTTCGAAATTAAAAATAGCGTTGTGAACGCAAAAATACTTAACAAATACAATGAAAAAATCCTTTCAGCAGATCAGACAGAAATATGGGTAATATTTATTGCAAACCTTGACTCTTGTTTCAAGAGTCTATATTTTTCTATCCACTTTTAAGATTTTAATTCTGTTTTGTTTTTTCTTTTCTTTATCGCTTGTGACGTTATTCGCGACATGTGAAGAGTAGTTCGTGAATATTTTAATATGCAACGCGACATCAAAGACGGCAGGGTTGTTTGTCCGTCCGACAGCATGGGTTAAAATATTGACACCGTCTTTTAAGAAAAAACCGGACAAAATGTCAAGCGTAACAACATTATGAGACAAATATAAGGAGGTACTTGAAATTAATACAAAAATGCATACGTTGTTTCGTGATACCGTTTCGTAATACATTACTTGACCGCAAATGCGAAGGTATCTATCATTTGGGTGACTGGTTGTTTGCGTCCTTGAAGTTAATCCTATCGAAACCAACGCCATTTTGTGGGAAGGCATACAAAATGGAGTTGGTTTGGTGTATACACAGATGTTTCTTCAACTAGACTAAAGACAAAGTCAAAGTATTTTATTACAATAAAGTGCGGTACAAATCTTGAATAGAAATAGAAGTAACTAAATAAACTTAATGACCTTTACCCCCCCAGGGTATTACAACACTAACAATTGAAGAGTCAATTAGTTATATTATACATCTTAAAATATTTAGGTATTAATATTACACACTATCTCATTTCCACATACATACATTGGGTAACATTATGACCTTTCTACATAGATAGTTAGTAGCTCTAAATTCCTTATTAAGAAGTACAGATTTCTTAATAAGGAAAAAATATTTTATCTTTTGATGAAAAAAATCTTCAAGGGTGTATAAACACTTAAATATAACACGGATAAGCGCAGAAGACACGAGTTTACTGCGGACTTGTATCGAGAGCTTCGAACGCAACATAAATCTGCTACGCCAAAAACGCGCCAGATGAAGTATCTGAAAAACAAGCGTGCAAATACACCGTCTGCTTATATCTACACGCGGTTTTCGGCCTGTACTGCTAAGACCGATGGTATGTTACGCTCGAAGACATCAAAGGTTATGGATTGGCCGGCCCTCCACTAAACCGTAGAGAGAGCATTGATCTTGATTCTGGCGGGATCTCATAACGTCGCGATTGTGCACCCTTTCTTGAGCTATGCTACAGCCAGGCCGGACTCCATTTTGAATCAGTGACTCAGCAGTTTTTTAAAGGATTAATAAAGGGTAGCTCTTGTAACCGAAGAGTGTAATTGAAAAAGATCGTTTAAGTGCCTCTTCTCGGTTATAACGAGCACAGAAAAGTAGATCGGTGCGAATATCTAAAGAACGGAGAAACTTTTATTTGCGACTGACACTAATATTATAAATGTGAAAGTTTCTTTGTTTGGATATTTAGATTTTTTGATGTATAATATTATAGATGTATAAGTTTCTTTGTTTGGACGTATAATATTATAGATGTATAAGTTTCTTTGTTTGGATGTTTTAATATTATAAATGTGAAAGTTTTTTGTTTGGATGCTTTAATATTATAAAGATGAAAGTTTAATTGTTTGGATATTTGGATGTTCGAATGTTTGTCCGTCAATTACGTTGAAACTATTGACTGGATTTTGATGAAATTTGGTATTTAGACAGGATATAAAGATACTTTTTATCCCGATTAAATGCTCCTTGGGATAAACACGAGTGCGCGGACGAAGTCACGCGCGGGCCGCTAGTGTTATAGTAGACTTCTTAGTTGATTGACGCAAATTAATAACGGCAGATAGGTACATATTCAACTGGCTTAATCCTAGTAGCGAGGTTTACGAACCTCGCTGTATAGTTGCTCATGTAAGAAAGATGTACATTAGATTAACAAAATAATATGGGTTCATCGAACTCTGGTTTGATAAACTCGAACCTGAGAGGCTTTTACTCACAACCCAGGTAATGGGATCACTTTGAAGTAGCACTTTAATAACTGCTAAAGATCAAAGGTTCAATGCACTCTGTAAAGGTGTCGTTAAGATGGAGAAAAGGAAATTAGTAGAGATCTGTCATGATGATTGATGTTACGAGGGTCCACAGTTAACGACATACGTTTAAGCACCTTAATAAAAATATTCCATCTTCTTTGGCATATAACATTTAAGAACATATTATTTTTGCCTTCAATTGAAATTTGCGTAAAAAAGATTTGTCAAATATCTACCCCAAATTAAAACTGTTGTGTTAAGAACAGGGTTCGCATTATTTTGCACATTTTAAATACCGTAAACTCATTAAAAAAGTATGACTAAAGTATTCGATAAGCATTTTTTTTTTGAGGGAATTACAGCTTTTACTTTTACAGCTGTAAAAGTATATATATTCTGCAGCTGGAAAAAAATGCTGTGGGATTGCAAACCCTAGTTCAGGAATATAAAGGCAAGCTAAAAGTTCGTAACATAGGCTATAACCTGTAATGTGATTAACTGAATTGCTCTGTCAAGATCAACGCCCGAAAACTGAGGCCTCTAGGGAAATTTGATGTTCTTTACTCACAGATGTTTATACTATTGCACACAATAGGTAATTAATTGAGTTATTGTGAAAAGGATCAAGTTAAGGTGTTACTTATTTTGTTCCAGACTTACAAACCCTTTTTTAAGTGTGAAACACTGTCATGGCGGGGCATTATTTTTAGACGCCAGCTAAATTGACTAACAACTGTGCATAACAGTGGAACAGGATCGGACGTCATCTACAAGGACCAATAGAAGTGAAACAATAGCGATCGATGGCGCTGAAGCACGGTGGGACACAATTGGAAACAAGACTCCCATAAACTCATCATAACAAATACCTGGTAATGTTATGGTGAGTCCAAATTGAACGAGCAAATCAGATTCCTATTAGACAGATTAATCAAAATCCACCTGCAGTTAATCGAGGATAGTGACGCGCAGTAAAATAGGCCCGCAACCATCTGCAAGGCGAACTGCGTCAGTTGCGCCCTCTCGGCGTGCACTTCGCGCGGCGCGGGCCTTTGCCCCTGAGACCTTAGGTCTCCCCGCCACCGAAAAATGGCGACGAGGACCTGTGCGTCGAATTCCATGGCATTTTCCTGGCGAGTGCCGCGTCCGCGCTGATTGTGCGGTATCCGTGGACTACCTGTATGGCCAAGTGGGGCTATGCCCTCTGGAACAGCCTAGCGTTGTCTCCGGACACGGCGTCGTCCCGAACCGGGGCCCGGTTAAGGGCCTTGGACCGGATAACGCTCATGTGCAAACGCCGGCACGACGCAGAGTGTCCCGCCAGATAAGGCATGAGCCTGCATAAGGCCCCTTCGACTCCCAAGAGCTTCGGCTTTTTCCCATCCCAGAGCGTGTCTTTCCTTAAAATTGTGCCGTTCGGTATGCCGGTTTGACCGAATCAGCTTTTGTTCTGGCTGAGTTGGTGCTTCGTATCGTATCGTATCGTATCGACTTTTGCCAAGTAAGACGATACAAAGATTTAGAGACATTTGACTTTAGACTGACTTCAGATTACATGTTCATTCACGTGTATTTTATTTGGTATTAGGCTAATGTTAAACTAATATAAGTTTTTTTTACTTGCTGGTACGGCGTACAATTTACTACGCAAACCAAACAAAAAGTCTTAAACTTTTTGAATAAAATTAACTTCATACAATTTCATTGTTCGTGCAATAAGGCTTCTAAAACCTTGCCAATCTTCCATGTTCCATGTAAACAATAAATTTGAGTGAGCACAATATTTCTTAACGTCATCATGAAAGCACTCTGCGTGGGGCGAAGGTCATGACATGAGCGGATTTGTATATGATTACGAACTTTACTGACGTCAGAGATGAAATTGCGGGCTCAATTGGTAAGTGAAGTCTATATAGCTTAATAAATTATAATTCATAATTATACGATCACATTAATCCTTTTATATGGACCATTAAAAAAATACTATTAAAAAATGATTTTCTAAAATTTGGGTACATTTCAGGCAAACTGACTAAAAAAAGAAGTTATATGCAAAAAAAAAATACAAGCATATACATACATTTGAAACTCAAAATCTGACGCTTTTCTCACTACTTACGAATTCCTAATAATGACTATTTTAAAAACAAAAGTAGCATTCATTACTCGCAAGAGGTACAAACGTATGAAAGCACATAGACCAACTATGTCACAACAACAATCCATATAGTTAGTAGTTTAACAAGTTATAGCACTCTACCGAGCACAAATCGATAGCGTGCATTCAGTTTGTAATACAATATCCCACGGAGCCACGGCGCAGAGCAAAGGTCAAAGCTTGAGTGCAATCAATACGCATTCACAAACAGAAATGTACATATTTTCTGCGTTATTTTTTATGCATCCTCTATAAAACTCATATCAAAACTTGGATAAGACATACATACACTTAGAGCCGTTATTTGGCATGTTATATGACGGAGAAATTGTGTACGTAGAGTCAATATTAGTTCCGTATCATCTCGTTATGTTATCAATCCAAGATTGTATACTTCATGTCAGTAAATATATCTTTCTGATAAAAACTAGAACATTGCTCGTGTTACAATTTTCTATCTAGGTTAATACGTTGAAGGTCTGGATTATAGCAAAGCTGATGAGAGATAATGAAATAGCAGTTATGTGTTACGCAATATCCTTGTCACCGAAGGAGCGCAGGGCAAAGGATATAACGATAGAGCCTTGCAGGCACCGCGTTATCTCTCCATAATATATTCCTACCCTTAGTCAGTGGAGGACATTCGCGATTATTTCGCGAGAATCACTCTATTAATTGGACGGGACTTTGCCATGATTTAAAACACGTCGTATTTAATGTTTTAAATGCACTGCTGTGCATCTTTAACTAAGACCCGTTCGAAAAATAAGGAAATGGTTGGGAGATTTATATCATTTTTACAGTGCAGTCAATACGCACGTAATCTCATCATCTCTATTCCAAAAAACGCAAAACGATAATCGATTATCACAATCAATTCTAGAATTATTTTTTGTTGCGTTGTGCATCTAAATAATTACACTCAGTTGTACAGTTCCACGATGAATCTGACTGAGAAGTGTAATACTTCTAAGCATAAGGCTCCTGTTTGTATATGTAGTAAAGTCTACCGAAACCTCGAGTATAACCTGTCCTATAACAACATCAGTGTTCTTAATAACACCGTGGGTACGCGGGCCCATCTTCGGAGAGGGCAAAGGTCAGAGGTCCGCGGAGTGCAATCAATACCGCAGCGCTGTCCCGATGCTAGATAAGGACCCATATATTTCAATACAGTTTTCTATGAACCAAATGGGAATTATAAGTTTCTTGATAAATTGAAATGCATTTTGTTTCATCGACTGAGTTATGATTTTACCAAGGTTATTAAGACGACAACTTAGCATTGTCATAACGGTGTCATTGTTTAATATACGAGTAAAAATTGTCACCGGTACTGTCTTAAGTTGGCTGATTACGACTAAAAAAAGTATGTGAGTATATTTTTGAATCAACATACCCATTATGTAACTCGTACATTTTTTTATACTAGATACACAGACATACATTCAAAAACTTTGTCCTAAAACACAAGAGGAGTACTTCTTAGACAAAATCACAATCATTATTTCAAGTTTTAATGGAGGGTAATATGCATACCGAATCTGTCACTAGAGAACTTAATTAATTCCTTCCTCTTAATTACATTCCAATATTGTCCTGCTGTGAGCAAAAAGGGGCAACTGCAACCTTGGCCCATCTAAAACGCAGTCACTTCCAGGTCAAGGGAAGGCCACCAAAACTTTGCACACGAGTTCTTATACAGCCTTAAGGACCATTCGTATTCTACTTCTAACATCTGATATGCATATGGAATCCAGATATCCGATATTTTATTAAAAAAAGTCGTAAGAGACGTGCTTCTCAAATGAAATTGCGTTACAAAACAATACACCACAAAAAAAACACAATGAAAACCCATTACATAACTCTTTACTACTAAGATTTTAAGAAATTATAACTAAAGGATAAAACTAACACTCTCAGAAATGGCAGAATTTAAATATGAAAAATATTGTCTTACGTTCTTCACACGTGATATATTTTAATTTTTCCACATCGACTGATGCGCCAACATACATTCTTTTTTTTTTAAATTACAAAATTGAAACACTGCAAGCATACTTTTTACAAAAGTAACTAAATAATGCATAAATAATAAAATGCTCTCCCTCGCCACACGCTCTGTCCGTAGACACGTGCTACGAAGCTACGCGGCTACGGTGCTACGAATACCATAGGTTTTCCGGGCATTTCGAAATACGCCATTATTTTTTCTGGTCTGAAGGATGTATTTTCTAGAAATTTAACTTAACCTATGCTTTATTTTTGTTGTAAGCCCATATGCTATGAGAAGATTATCAAATAATTCAACTTTTGGGTAAGCCTCATTGTTTTATTATACTCGTACTTTGGACGTAGGAAGACAAACAGTAACATTAAGCGAAGTAGGTTTCGATTTTATTTTTCGTAAAACGTCCTAATCATAAAAATGGGATCAAATAACGTGATCGCTTCTACTTGGGATTCCAATTTACTAGACCGATGAATGTTCAATAAACATCAATATGTGCGTGGGAGTTTCTCATAAGAGAAAATAATAGGAAAACTTTATAGGAAAGACTGAAACCACATAGTTGCACATAGCACAGATAAAATAGGTATCTAGAGATCAAATCTATATATATATATATATATATATATATATATATATATATATATATATATATATATATATATAAATGATAACAATGAAACCCGTTTTCCTTGGTCACGGCATCACGCGTGAATGGCTGGACCGATTTCAATAATTCTTTTTTTGTTGTATTTGTTATTATTAGGAGAAGGTTCTTACGGAACAAAAATATAAATAAAATCTCTCAAAAATATTGAAAAATATACATTTTATTTTACTTATTTTAAAAACACGCGTAACTAATGTCAATGTCATTCGATGACATTGTTCAATCATTGCATCGCTAAGGCGGTACGAAGTTCGCCGGGTCAGCTAGTACAAATATATAATGTCGGTGTCACTAAGTACTTGGCATGTTTTAATTCCCAAAAATCTTAACTTTGAACAAATACTACAAGCGATTAAAAATGTGCCTTGCGGCAGCGAAATTTTCTCAGCTAGAGGTTTCGTCTGGATTTTGTTTCCATGAAGGAACTAAGAACTCAGGTCAAACTGGAAATATCTAGACCGAGCGTGGGCGTTGGCAAGCCTGGGATTTGCGAGCCTGAACCGCGTCGATAGTACACTTCTGTATACTTTAAAACTTACTGCCTACTTCGCTACGTGATGGGAAACACGTTATCGTGTTAAAACGTCTGCAGATGGATCAATGAAATCGAGAAAATGATTCTTCGAGAAAAGTCAAAGGACAGGATGCAAAATAATGACGTTTGCATTTCAAATACGTATCTTATCTATTCCGTACAATTTGACTAAAGCACGAATACAAAAGATATGCTAAAAAAAATGGATCCTTATTTTCGTTGGTGGCATAGTGAATTTGAGGTATATGATCTGTCATTTTCTAAACACAAGAAGAAGGGCAGCAACTATTCCCGTTAGTTACCTGTTTTCGCACGGGAAAGTTGCTGTCCCAGAAAGTATTGTCAAGCGGAAGTCCAGAGATAGAGCATCCGTAGCTAGAGGCACTTGAAAAAACCCATGCACAATTCGCGATTTTGCACAGCTTTCGAGTTATGATTTTATATTATAAGTACTAACATCCAACTGAAGTTTTAGTTGATGCAATGGGTAGATTATCGCCAATATGCGTTTTCGATTAAGTGTAAAATGTAGAACGAACGTGAGCGTTAGCAAGCCTGGGAATAGATGGTCTGAACTGCGGCGATAATTTCTAGAAAACTCGATCACGAGCTGGCGTCGACGTGGTTTACTTACATTATGGACGTTTGTGTAAGAACGGTTCAATGGAGTTTTATTTTACGTTCATTTATTTAAACAACAGACATTGTAAGGCTTTGCCAGGGCTGTATTTTCGATTATTTTTAATTGACTTTGAAGTGAAATATTCGCTATTCTCCGCAAAAACCAAATTCATACAAAGGAAGCCGTTCTCGCTTTTTCACTGTTGAGATTTAATTTTAATGTTTAACTTATTGTTTAATCATTTTGATGAAGTAAAGATTTTGCCGCGTTCAAAGGTCGTGCTTAATTTGCATGAAACTTAAACATTCTGGTAATATTCCGGTATAAAGGACGTAGGGTAATGAAAAGTAATCATAGCTACAAATCCTACAATTTTCACTACAACTACTCGTATAAACTTCGTTCAATTCTTATTTAACAGAATTACGACACTATTAGACTTATATGATATTTTATGATTAAGTTTTCGTTTAAGCTTTACGCAGTTGACGCAGGTTTCAATGAATTTGTAAGCGTTAAACTAGTAACTTATAATGTAACTCGTAAATTATAAGTTACCTAATTGCAAGCATTAATTACCTCACTTTTACCTTTTTTTTGGAGTTCTTTCGGGGCTCATCAATTGATTCCATTAGTGTAACCTTGTGTTGACGTATTAGTGTCACTGTCACAGTCATTCACTACGTAATTGGGCTCCGTGGTTCCACCTACCGTCAACAGCGGTGATAGCAACGTGATCACGTTCCACGTTTTAGCTTAAAAGGTTTTGAGTTCTAGGAAGACCAGGAACTGAACAGGATTCAAGCACGTAATTGTAAAAAAGTTTTCGGAAGCTTAAGATGAGATGCTTCCAGGAATTCGGTTTTTTCCTGGAAGCATCTTATATTTAGCGTCTAGAATATCAATTTGTTACTAGAAAGGCTTGAAAATATTTTTAAAATACTCATAATACCAATAGATAAAAGGCAATAAACATTCTACTCTGAAAACAAGACTACCCTCAAAAACAGTCAGTATTACAGTCTAATTTAATGTAAAGAAGTCCGAAAACGTAAGTGTCTGTACACACATTTATTCTTACAAATGTACTTGTCAAGTTTTGAAAATAAAAGCGTCAACACACTCACAAAAACACCGTCTCAAAATTAAGACGGTGCAGAACTTCGCACTCACGTCGAACCTTTACTGTCGCCTAAGTAAAAAGGTGTATAATAAGTTTCCCGACTAAAGATTGAGACTTGAGAGTAAACGTCTTCGCACACTTTACCAGGTCGCCATCGGCAAAGCTGCAGCACGGCGTCGCCGCAAAGGCTACGGCCAGCCGCCAGCGCGCCGGCCGCGGGCTCCAAGCTCACAGCCCGTGCGCCGGCCGCAAGGTGCAAGCCCGAAGTCTGCACGTCGGCAACAAGCTCTGTTGTCTTGCTGGCGACTCGGAGCCGGCACGCTTACTGCACGCAGCCGGCTCGCTATAAGTACGCCGATAGCGCGCTGTAAGGACGCGAGCTGCGAGTTGAGGTGTAGTTGAGCAATAAACGTGCTGACTGCACGCCGTTGGCTTTTTCATACTTATGTTGCAATATATATTGTACGACTAACAACTTAAAGCTCTTATTTGAACGGCAAGTTAAGTGCTGGGTTGGAGCCGTACCGGTAATGTGTGCGACGACCTTAATGCTTTTCCCACATTACCAGACGGATTTGGGGCACAATAAAATTCGCTTCTGAGTACACTGTCATGTAGACTCTCGAGTCGATATTGATATTGGCATAATCATAACTACTGTTGCGTAATAAGAATATGCTTCACTTGCTCGCGTGCCGTTTTTATTTAGCCGTAAAAAACGACGATGATGAGTGCGTATTCAACCTTAACCTATTTATCTTTTTGATTTGAACGGTAGCGGACATTGAGGACATATTATTGCAAAAAATAACATTAAGAGTCAGTTAATAAATGCCAGCTGCTACTAGTATAGTGTTTATTGTAAAGATACAAATGTAAGAATGAGACCAGATTTGGCAATCTACACTTATATGTATTATAAAAAGGAAGGATTTGATTGTTGTTTGCTGGAATTGAATAAGCTCCGAAGCTAAATTTAATGTATAATAAATGCTTAATATTTGCGAGAACCGAATAATTCCACACAAGCGATGCCACTGGCGGGAAGCTAGTAAACACACATTTATTTTTCAATAGTAGGTTTTGCACAAATACGAAATAATAGGGAACATCTTAAATACATAACCACTCGAGTAAAAAAAGCTTCACCGAATACGCCCACTTACATAGAAAATGTTTTTCATGCCTCATACAACATTCATACAGAATATAAAATAACTAACGTTGTTCAAACATAAGGGGAACAGTTAGACAAATTCTCTCATGTAGATTTTTAGTCGAGACGCCTAGGTACTTAGACAAAGGTCACCTTTGGGCGTTTCGTGGGCGGAGTTAGGAATTACAGCGGAACGCTAAGTAATCCCCCTTGACCAAAAGATAACACCCTGTATTTTGTATAACTGAGTCGCTTCAGATGAGTAATTTAATACCTAAAGATAACAAGATAGTGTTCTTATTCAATGTCCTTTTTTAGGTATTATTTTGGATATCTGTAAAATATAAGATACAAAACTCGGTTTTTAAGTCTTAACCTCTCGGCCTACTGAGTCCGGGCACCTGACTGAACTGAAACAATACAATAATAAATCAAATATCATACGTTATGCATTAATTTAGTCTTTGAATCGGCTGATTTCTCTTCCGATTATAAAATTTCGGGAATGATTCAGATTGAGAGTTGTGGATCCTGGCATTTCTGACTATGTTTCGGTGTTCAGAAACTGTAAAGGAAGGAATCCAATGTTCTACAATAACTTTATTATTCAACAGATTTCCTACCTCCTTTTAGAGTAAAATGATGCCGTACACAATGCATTTGCTACAACATTTGTTTAAAATACGAATCATTTTGCATTAAGAAAGTTTGTGACTGTTCAATTTAGGCTGGAACATGAACGCTTTCACTTGACAGCGGATCATCAATTTATCTCACGAGCAGCACAGGAAACGCGCCTGAAAAGCCTTTAACCGGATTATATAAACCCGACTTGTATTAGGCTCCTGGCAGTATATTTATTTCATTACTACCAGTTTTCCAAAAATACTTCCGCACAGATAATCGCAATACGGTTCTAAAGGTCAGATATGGTTTGAAAATTCAAACGAGTTACGTAAAAAACAAGGATTAAAGTTAACATAATTTGGATCAATGTAAAGGAAATGTATTTCATTTCGACTGTTCGATATGCGACTCTTTGATGAAAAATACAATCGGTTAATTGAACTGCAACTTCGCAAAGAAAGGGTTTGGTAGGAGGATGATATAATACACTAGCTGACCCGGCAAACGTTGTTTTGCCGTATAAATGTAAAGTGTGGACTACCCCTAACATTTAGGGGGATGCAAAATAGATGTTGGCCGATTCTCATAGATACCGGATAAGCACAAAAAATTTCATCAAAATCGGTCAAGCCGTTTCGGAGGAGTATGGCAACGAAAACTGTGACACGAGAATTTTATATATTAGATTATGCCTATGTTATTGTCAATTACTTGTTTTCACAGCGACCAAACAACATTATGAAACTTTATCTAACTATTTTTTTATAAAAGTTTTTAGATAAGCCATTATTGTTTTTGATATAAGCCTGAAACTAAGTTTTTAAAACTAATTCTGGTAAATATGCGATAAAGGTTATCAAAGTTAACTTGTTCTTTATACGTTGTAATTAGAGTAACATTGCGGTCCCTTTACTAAATGCTTGTTGTAGGCAATATTGAGGTAGACAAAGAGGCTTAATTTTAAAGTGACCTTAAGCCCTTGATGACAACCACATTGTTACAGCAGACACCCAGCAACAACCTTTCAAAGGGTAACTACTAATTAGATGTTTTAGAATACAACATTACATAATTTTTCAAGCGTATCTCTTTAATTGGAATATAAATCCCATTTCTGTACGTTTTATTATCTTTTAGCCCAAAGGTATGACTTCTTTTAACTTTTAACAAAGTATTATTGTGTATTTAATTAATAATTAAATGTGAGTAAGCTTTTGTACTATTTTCAGGACTTTAATTAAACTGCTGCGTCGTACAAAATAATAACATAGATTTTAATAACAGGCTTAGATTACGGGCAATTCTTTCGCCTTGACGATGCTGGAATGGCACAGACGTGACTCAGATATGTCAAATATTAGGTCTTTACCTATAAAATTGCCGTTTAAACTTTTTTGTAACTTCAATATCTTAGGACTGGGTGAGAGTTGAAAATTCAACTAAGTGTTAAATGAAAGCTAAAAGAATAGTGTTTAAAAATATGCCTTTTATTTGTTTCAGAATAATTTGATTCAAACATAAAAAATAAAGTATTTCTTGAAAATTTGTTCTTCTGTGTAGATAAATGTACAAAAACGGAGCACCCTGCTTCGTTCCGTTCTAGTCATCTTTGACCTAGGTTTCGCATCGTTTGCATGGTTTTTGTCCATACAATAAGCAACTCCATAGAAAAATGCGAGAACTAAACCTCAAAATAAAATTAAACAAAAAGGTATCAAAAAAGCATTGATAATTTTTTTCAGTTTTTCACGCCTAATACTAGCTAGTCAAAATTATTTAAAAACAAATGAAATGTATATTTTAAAACAATTTATTCCAAGCTTTATTTTAAGACCAATTTGAGTTTTTAATCCCACCCATTCCGAAGATATTCAAGTGCAACCCTACCTAAGACCTATTATTAAACACATTTATCACACGAAGATAACAGTCATCCGCATACAGCCAGCAACGAAATTTACTGAATAGCTTAGTACCATGTGAAAATGGAACTTTCTAATTTGTTGCATAGCTCATTACTTACGTCCATACTTGACAAGTTGGATTAATTATTGAAATCAGACACTTTTTACGGATTATATCGCAATTTTTTAAAATCTTTATAGAGAAGATGGTTGGAAAATTCAAGGTCAAGGTCAACCATGCACTGCAAGACCTTAAGATACTGTTAGCTCATTTTGTGTGGATAGGGACGTAACTTGATATTTTTGAGTGAAGGTAGTTTACAATTTTTTCAAAACTATGTAATGAATGACAAATAACTCATGTGACCACGTTCGCTGAAAAGGGTCCGGAACGTCAGGTTAAAACACAATGTAAATAAATCGCGAAAATATCCGTAAAAAGTGTCTCGTTTCAATGACTTCTGATCGCGTAAACCGAAGAAACAAATATGAAATAACTATCCTAAAACTTTCAAAACTTATGTTTATCACGTAAAGTTAAATATTTTTTGGGGTTTTGGAATAATTTAACAGATTTTACAGTGTCAGCTGAGCAAGTGGCAGAGGTACACAACGGCAAAATTCTAAGAGCCATTCGAGTAAGAGTCTTCCATTACCAATTTAATTACTTTTGTTGCAGAGTGAAATAGCAAAAGTCTAGGTCATCGGAAAGTCGCTGCAATAATTAAACACATTCATTTTCTTACGGTGGTGGCAGAAAACTATTATCTTACATTAATAACCAAGAATGTCTTTTATTTTTACCTAAATGACAGACAGACACCACATAATCTATATTATTAGTATTTTATATCTAGTCAACTGTCAATAACAGTAATAAATAAAATGAGTAAATATGTTTGCTTTGTAAGTATATCTACTTTGGGAACTTTTTATAAACTTAGGTATTGTTATGACAAGAGTAATTTATTATTCCACACTGACACGAGTTATAAATACACCACGCCCACGCTCAAAATCTAATAATCTCAATATTACATGTTTATTTTGTAAAGTAAATTGGTAAAGACGCAATAAATGTGCTTAAAGAGGCAGGTTTTAAAAGATGCCTAGCTACGCGTCAAACGGGTTGTATGTAGGTAGAAGGTGTACCATTTAGTAGGACCTCCATGTTCTAGAACTACTAATTAATAAGTACTTACAGTATTAAATAATATAGTACTCGTATAGAGTATTATATTATCATTTGATACCTGTCTAACCTACTTCATAACACAAGTAAATATTTACTGCACACGATGATGCTGCTATTCCTCAGGATATTAAGCACCCAACCCTTTATCGCTTCATTCCGGCTCTATAATGCTTCCGCTGACGGGACTCTTGTCCTTCGGGGATGCAGGAACCCTAGTCCTTATTATACGATGAAACACATTACCATTCATGAGATAAAAAATATCCTTTCATACTACAGTGAAGCAGCGATATCGTATTCAACTGACCTTATTGGATTTCGCTGGAATGCTTTATCTGGGCTATCTTTGAGGTTACTTTGAAGTTGTGTACTTAAGGAATTGAATTAAAATTTTAAATTAAGAAAAACCCTGTTAGAGCATAGATTCATGTTTTGAGTAACTTTTTTTTTATATTTTAATACTGCGTGCCATGTTTGATGTTACGTATTTGTGCCCTATCCTGCTCCTGTTGAATATTGTAAGGGAATCTGACTGTGGTCAAAAACATGCAGAAATTTATTTGTTTTTTAATTATTTTTTTAAAAATTAATTTTAAAAACACGTAATGTCATAACAATCTAATCTCCTCTAGTTGTTGCCACTGTACAGCAAAAAACCTAACACACAATTTGTAAACGACAACTTTAACGACCGGTCTCAATAACTTTCCATCCTTAACAACCTGTTAAATTAGCGAATTTCAGTAGCTTTATCGGCAATTTTGCGTTTCAAATAAACTGAGATAGATCGAATTTTATATCTTTCGTTTTTATCTATCTTTGGGAGGGTCAACCTCATACTAATGATAAGAAAGCCATACAGGAAAATCGTAGAGCGATTCACCAATCAACTTTAGTTATAGTTCTTTCAAATCACGAAGTCGAGCAGAATTTACTTGTGGTAAATATGTGTCCGTATATGTGTCGATGTGTGCGTGAAAACGAAAGCGGGTATGGTTAGCATAAAAATAATACCAATATTTTTGTATGTTCAATTGATAATAAAATAAAACAACAAAACTTTTAAACTAAAATGTTTATTATTTAAAATAAATAATAAATAAGGGAATGTATTAAAATAAAATTATGTTCTTCTACATTTGGGTTTAAGTTTTAATTTAAGCGAAACATAAGACTTAAATAAGGATATACAATTGAACTCAAGATATGGCAAAATTATGAAAATAAGGCTAGGCTGGAACTATTTAATAACAAATTTCTATCTATTTTTACGTATGTGAAAAATGTGTCGCCTTAATCTTCTTCGGAAAAACTGTTGCTTTCGTTAGTTTCAAAGTCAGTCGTGCTGCTATCACTTGATTCACCCACATTAATTACAAATTCAAAGTCATAATCAAAATATTTCATATACTCCTTTTCAATTTTTTCGACATGCTTGCATGTATTAAGCCAGATGTTGTTATCGATACTGTTTAAACCTTCAGCTATTAAATTTTGAACTTCTGTCATATTTTGACCAATATTTTTCGAGGCAATCTTATTTTTCAGAATACCCCAGATGTTTTCAATGGCATTTAATTCGGGGTGATATGGTGGCAGTCGTAGTATTTCGAAACCTTTGCTTTTTATTATCTCGTCAATTCTATATGAAATAAAACGCTGCTTATTTCTGATTATTAAATCATACAATTCTACATTGCGGGACAGTGCATTGAAAGGAATACCGTGTTCCGTCAGCCACTTTTGCATGTCGCTCTTGCGCGAATTTGACGTAGGTATACTACTACTTCGAGTATTATGGTAGGATGCGTTGTCCATCACTATAACAGATTTATCTGGTAAATTTGGCAGCAGCTTTTCATTCAGCCATTTGCTATAATTATTGAAATTCATATTTGAGTGATAGTCTCCAGTTGTGGATGATGCTTTGTATATTAACGAAGCATCTTTAATAAATCCACTACTGCTACCCGCATGCACTATAATAAAACGAGCACCGGTACTCAATTTTTTTAAAAATGACTTGTCTTTTGTCTTAGTATCTAGTTTTTTTAAATTCCACGTGTTTTGACGTACGTGCGAAGTTAGCACATATGTTTCGTCTGTATATATAATGGGACGGCCTTCTTCACGGTATTCATGAATTTTTTTCAAAAAATTAAATCTCCACAATTGTATTTCATGCCTTTCTTGTAAAGATTTACGATTGTTTTCAATTTTGTTCCATTCGTAGCCCATTTTTATAAGCAACGAACGTAATGTGCTCAAACATCCGTCAAAACCAATTTTTTCTCTTAATGCTGACTGAAGTTTTGCCAAAGTTGGAAGTTCATTGTGTTCTATATGAAAATTTTGAATTGTAGTTCGAATAATTTCTCGATTCATATTATCTAAATTAAATTTACCGTCTCTTTTTCGTCGCTTTTTCATGGGTGAAGTAAACTTGGTTGATGAAGATGGCAACTCTTTCTCTTCTTTTAAAATCCTACTTACTGTGCGTTCACTGACGCCTGTTGCTTGGGCAGTTCGTTCTAATATGTTTGCTAATGGACTTAGGTCACATCCATCAGTGTTATTTGCTTTCATAAAATTATATTCATCTTTTAGAAAGTGAAAGACTTTAGCAATGATTGCTCGACCCTAAAAACAATAAAATATACAATTGAATAAGTATCAAAAGTCAAAACTAAACTATTACTTAAATTAAAAAATAATCATTTTTATTTAATGTCAAAACTAGAAAAAAAATATTTACCTCGCTATGGATAACTTTGCGCTTTGACATGCTGACAGTACTTCACGGCAATTAGCGTCCGGAAACAATAAACACAACTAACCTGAGCGACAGCGCGCTCGCGACTGACCGCGTCGTCATACACGCACACTATTGCATTATGCATGTACACGTTTAAAAACAAATAAAGACTACTCGCCTTCGTGAAATGCAAGAACTGTAGTTAGACTTACCCATCTGTCAAAAAATTTGTATCTTGGTAAAAATTGTTAATTGGGGCGATTAAAATCCATTTGTAAGAGATCTTAGAGAATCTTTTAATTTACTAAAAATATGTATTTGTTTAGTGATGACAGTGGTTACATTTAGGTTTAGGTTAAATTAGTGTTGATGAATTACCTATAAAAATATGATCATCGTTGAAGGTAACATCATCCCGGTAAGTAAAAGTTTTCATTTATTTGAGCTTTAATTAGTTACCTATAGTACGAGAGCCCACGACCAAAACCATGTCTCATAGCAATACGGCAAAAACCCTATAAAATCGTTAGATTGTATGATTCTGAACCCGACTAGGTGTGTTGAAACGGTCGAAAGTGTAGCAACTGCGTGGGAGGCCATTTCTGCTGTGTCAAAAAAAAAAGACAGTCGGTATTATAGCAATACGTCTGATAGTGAAAATGTACATAGATTTTATAATTGTATTACGAAAAAGTTTCTTTTCAGACATTTTGCGCGTAGCATATAGCCTGAACGCATTTTTGAAAATGTCAACAAATTTAGCCGACCTGTATCATAGCAATATTTATTTATTTATTTATTATGTAGACACAAAACAGGTTACAATCAGGTAATATTATTAAATACAATAAGACAACAAAATGTATTCGCTAGATTACAACCCAAAATATGTATCTAAGTTTGAAGCAAGATCATATTTTGTTTAATTAACAGTGAAGGTAGACATTTTTTTTTTTCCGATAAAATTCCTAAACTAAACAGATAAGCTTAAATATTATTATCACGGAAAAAAGTTTTTAATTGTTTTTTGAAGATACTTGGATTAGAAATAAATACGTCAATTTCGTCGGATCCCTGCGAAACATCCATATACAAGCGACACATACGGCTTACAGGGTTATGAAAGGATGTGTTATTCCGGCAAACGTCAAGTGAAAAAAGTCGCGGGTTTCGAGTCCTGTATGTAATATTAAAATTTAGGCTAGCAAGTAGGGATGAAGAATCAACTACGGATAAAAAAATTTTTCAACTTTTCGTATTGCTGCCATGATTACCAATAACCTGTTTTCAGACACTTTAAGTGTAGCATATACTCCCAAAAACGAAAATAACGTTTCGGAGTCGCCTGGCCGACGCCTCTGTTAAATGTTTTTTTAAATTTACAGCCTTCATAGATATTCAAGAATCTCCCTTGTCTATTATATGTACTTTGACAGATGACAGATGTCATTACTTATTTCTTTTGTAAAAGTTACTCAAGTGTGCTTTAAATAAAACCAAAACTATCAAATCAATCAGTATTTAATTTCAACAGCCTCAGCGCTTGTTACGCTCCTGCCCCTTCCCTTCCCTTCATCCCAGTTTCCTTTTGTGCGATTTATTTCAGTCCTTCAACTTCAATGTTAAGGTTTCGGGTAAATTCTTTGTTAATTATCATCTAATAAATTCAGGGTCGCAACGTATTCATTGGTTTGTAACAGAAAATTCAAGATGCCTCAATACGATTTTTAAATGATATCTGAGTATCGAAAAGTTGTCTGATAGAGAAGGTGCTACACTTAATTTGTCTGATATAAATTTTTTGCACATGTGGACAACTTAGTTTATCATGTCCAACAATTTTCAGACATATTGCTATGATACCGATCGGTAAAATTTGTTAACATTTTCAAAACGGTCTCAAAATTTAATGCGTTCACATTTCCGTCTGAAAATTGTTTTGTTCGCATCAAATAACCAAAATTTACTAATAAAAAAGATTTTCAGACGTATTGCTATGAGACATTTTTTTTGTCTCATTTTTAATTTTTTTAAGTGATTTTACGGGTTTGCGCTACACCACTAACGTCTGAAAAATATGTTTTCGGTATCTCAGAACTATCATTCAACTACAGTTTGCAAATCAGACATATTGCTATGATGCAGTTCGGTAAAATTCTTTGACAATTTTGAAAATTCGGTCAGATCAAACGCTACGCGGAAAATGTCTGATATTGGTATTTTCGAGTTCAGGATAATCGTATCTATCGATTTGATGCAGTTTTGGCCGTATTGCTATGAGACAAAAATTTTGGTCGTGGGCTCTCGTACTACTACGTACCTGTAGGTTATCTATTATGGGTAGAATCCTATGCGCATCATACCTTATATAATTTTTAATGAACTTTGAGCAGAGTATAAGGGTGTACGGAATTAATAACATCTTTTAGAACAGTTGTAAATTTGTGTTTTTATTGCGTCAAGTTCGTAAGCGTCTAGTTGGTAAGGCATGATTTAATTTTTTATTCGAATATTACACATATTCGAATAAAAAAAATGATATTACCGTAAGATCTTAAGGACTTTTGCAGTCTTAAACCAACAATAAATTTTATTTAATTAATCATGAAATCGTTTTATTATGATGTCAAAACAAAACTTTCGGAGGTATACCAACCAAGGGTAACCAACATATCCGTCTATGACTAAAGATAACGTTTCTTAACTTTTGTTATAGGAACGACGGTAACAGATAGATTAACTGCTCCGGAAACCTCCAGTAGCTATCCAATAAAAACTAATTATTGAGCTCGGCCGTAAGTGATACATAATCCGAGATATCGCGGTTCATTAGCAACGTAATTACTCAATTTCATACTCAGGGGCGCCAACAGACGCCGTCATGTGAAATAATTGCTATATGACGTCTTAAGTTATGGAAATATGAATTCAGAACTAACATTGGACGTGAAGAGCTCATTTTTCAAAGCCATCTGACGTTAATGTAAAAGGAGAGATCTTAATACAACGGACTGGTTGACCCTGAAACTGGCAGTTTGTGTCGACAAAGCTTCTCGATCCATGGGAACAAAAGGAAATAGAGGCTGAATCGTTCGCATTCATATCGATTGACGGGCGACGGGCTAGCGCCGCCATTGGCCGGCGGGCGTGACGTCAACTGTAGTGATGGGCAGACTGGGTAAACTTTTACCGGGTACAAATAAATATTACTGAATTAAAAAATCTGGGTTCAGTTTTTAAGGTTATTCGCGCACTATTGTCTTTTTGTCACCGTGACAGCATGTATATTTCTTTTGCAGTTAAACACGAACACTTAGAGCAAATGATGTAAATATTCTGTGACGTAGACAAGAAGTCACTAGTGCGCGCCTGGCTTTAGTCCACACAAACGAAACAAAGTAGTTTTTGTACCATACACCGGCGAAAAGGTAATGAATCAAAGCCTTAAAAGGTGATACTAAAAGAGATTACCTGTAAGTTCAACCTTAGTCTTTACTAGGAAAACAAATGTGAACCATGGAGACATTAGCAGAAAAATTAAGTTTTTTAAATCATTTCATAAATTCCAGGTAAAAAGGAGTCCATTTTTACCTGAATTCAGGTATTTAACGGGTAAACGCCCACCCACCCACAGTCACGTGCGTTATCGACCGCCGCCCACGGGCGCGCATGCGTCGCGGCACGAGCTCGCACGCGATTGGTCGACGCGTCTGATGACGGCTCCGTACTGATTTAAAAGAAGCAAACATCAATTTTCAGTTTCAATTAGATAAAATATCGAGGCGCCATACGTCGCATGCAATGAAATTAAGAGGAATGCAATGTTTAAACTCAAATTAAACTGATGTTATTGTTTTATACCTACTTATTGTTGGATAAGTATTTGTATATTTATAATAGTTACAGTTGCCAGTAAACACAGGCAGCACTTACTTGTATGGAACGTGATCAAATACAACGAATTAAATCTAGGTTAATAAATCCAACTACGGTTTTATTGCGGTTATGGGTGACGCTAAATGCTTTTAGCGTTAAAAATCATCGGTTAAACGGTTTTACATAAATGTTAATCAAGAGCCTAACATTGCACTCCAGTCAAATTCAATAGATTCAAGCTAGAACGACCTTTGAAAAGGTTTACTATACCTGCATTTAAAGGCTTTTGAACGTGGAATTCCAACATTCGAAGAACACCTAAAAATTCGCACTTATTCTAGAATGAATTTGAGCATATTTTTTTTTTCTAATAACAACACTACGATGTCAATGGTACCTTATATCAGCGAGCCGCGAAAATCTTGCCGCACTAAACCGAAATTGCCCAGCCTTTTTTCTAACATCTCACAGAAGGGTATCAATGGCAGTTAAAACGGAGCAGACATGAAGAGACTCATTGATGGGTCCAAGGCCAAGGCCCAGCAGACTGTGCGTCAGACGCGTCGCTAAACCATTTATACCAATATTGGCCAAAGATTCTGGAAACAAGCGTTCCAATATTATGACGCACTTTCAGAGAACCGAACATATGAACTAAATAGGTTGTTTTCGAAGGTCACGACTTACGACAGAATTCAGACTGCAGGAAATTGTGGATGAAGACATAAATAAAGTATCACGAGAACATCAATCCATTTAAGAGATACAAAATGTTTATGTTACTATATAATAACTTAGTTAGGAAGACTTTTTAAGAAGTCTTCAAAGTTTTAATTTAATCTTCCCATTCATCATATCAAAATATGCCGCCCGCATTACAACGACAAAAGTGCGCATGAAAACAAATTTAATGCCTAAAAATAAGGACAAACTTTGTTGGAATGTTAATTTAATGCCCGCATCAGTTTAAACAACAATAAAGGTCGTATCCCTAGAATTTTTAATCATAGATTCCGACCGAATTAATGACTAAAATCTATGACCTGCAGAGTCGAACTTAGTGGTCAACGATCTAATAGATTCGAATTATTGGACGAGGCTCAGACTCGCAAACTGTAATTTACAAACTATTTCGAATTCAATTTTCACGTTTAACTGCTGGGAATTTTAATTGCGTTTGTGTCAAATGTTATTTGAACAAATATTTAAATAAAAAACGTTTTCGCTTTAGAAATAAATATCGAAATTCTTTTAACGGATTCATCCAAACTGCCAATTTGAATTTAAGATGTAAGTATATAGTGCGTAGAATAATAAGTTCGATAAATTGTATTGTTCGATGCAGTATGCGAAAAATCCGTAAGTTAAATTTGGTCTGAGGCTCCACTCTAAGAATGCGTTATAATGTTATTCGCACCCGTTTTCACGGCATCACGCGTGAATGGCTGGAGCGATTTCACTAATTCTTTTTTTGTTGTATTTGTTATTATTAGGAGAAGGTACTTACGGAAAAAAAATTAAGAAAATCTTTCAGAAATATTGATAAATATACATTTAATTTTGCTTAATTTAAAAAACGCGCGTAACTAATGTCAATGTCATTCGATAACATTGTTCAATCATTGCATCGCTAAGGCGGTACGAAGTTCGCCGGGTCAGCTACGAGTAGTATGTTCATATTTTCTAATTTCATTATTTTAATGTATGACCATTAATATTTTCTAATAATATCGTCCTACTCCTACATATATAACCTTTAGGCCCTTAAGGCTTTTAGCCCTAATGTTAAGGGCTATAAGGACACTTCCGACGTTGCAATGTATTCACAGACATTTTGCATGACGTGTAGAAGACATAATTCTATACCATATTGACTGCTAACAAAAAAGCTTTCTTAAAAACCAACAGCCTTTATAGTTGTTCTAAAGTCAAGTTTGGAACCTTTTGATCTAATATTTAAATAGTTATTTCAAGCCAACATCTCTCAGCTTTTATTTAGAAATAGGTCTTTGAATAGTAACGTTCGTATAAAACTTTTTAACAAAAAATAGAATCACTCAACGTCACACTCAAAGGTTTTTAACTGCGTGACGCAATAGGACAATTACTTGTGTCAATGAAATTATTATTTAGGTAACCGTACGTTATTATACTTAACGCTTTCATATAATGTGTTACGTACACCGTTTCAAAACACTTGTATTTAAAAGCTGCCAGCTATATGTTAGTTAGATAAAGTGGTCTGTTTTTCAACGGCCGCTAGGCACTAGGGTTCAGTAACAGTAGAGTTCTAACCAGATCGCTGCAGCGTGTAATATGCACTTAGGGCGCATTCACACTGGATACGCCATTTTCGATCCGTCAAAAAACACGATACGGATCATGACGGTGACATCTTTTTTTTATGATTCGTGAAATTTCCCGAATTGTTGTTCGCATTTGTTTCGTGTTTCGCAACCTGCCGCAATAATCAGGATTCGTTAAAAATTACGAATCATGATTCTTAAAAGACGATACGTGATTTAAGATGTATAACATTTTTTTCGAAGCGTGTTATTGTACGATTTGAGAAGCGTGTGAACATGGGTATTTAAAAAAAGCTTACGTAAAAAGCACGTATTGTGAAAAAAACGATTCTTGAAAAAACACGATTCGCCTCCGTGTCAATGCGCCCTTACTCAGTCCCAAAAGCAGCATGAAAGTAAAACTCTGTTCACTACTCCACGGCGAACAAAAGCACTAGAAGCGTTGGAACAAATCGCGAACACGCTTAAAACTTGTGCCCCTAATTAGAATAAACTGCTTAGATGAGAAAGACAAATTGCCCACCGAAATTATGGATAAGACTGAAAGGGGCGCGAAGCAACGCCAATAAATATTTGGTAGGCTACTTATGAGTCGACGTCTGAGTAAATCCTTTATAAATACTTAATTACTTGGGGAAATGCTTTCTCAGCAGCCGTGAGGATAAGAGTGGCTTATATGAAAGGAACTTTACATCAACATCTAAGTTCTCTCTAATAAAAGAACGTTTTAACTGCTTCGACGAAAACAATCAGTCAATGAGACAGTTTTATGGATCGAGTTTGGTTTGGAGTGGGGAAATGCCTGGAGGCCCTCGAGCTCAGGGTGACCCTCGGATGTCATTTTTTTCGCGCAGCTTCTTCCGGAACCAGCCAACAAGATTAATCCATTTTTTGAAGTGAAAACTTCTTTAGCGGCGTTGAGCACTTTTGTGGCATGGGTAGAAACTGTGAAACTCGCGTCAGGTCACGTGATGCTGATCGAAAAACCGTAAGACGGTTCAAATAAATCAAAAATGCACAACGTTAATAATCAAGTTTTCACTTCTGCCGGCACTCCCGGAGTGCAACCCGTGTTTTTTTTATTCTCTGTGAATTATAGACGAAACTAGGCATGAAAATTTAGATTTTGGACACAACTTTGGATTTAATTTATATCGAAACATTTAGCAATTGTAATGAGTGGCATAAATAAAAAAACCAGGCAAAACGATAAGCACACAGATTTTATTTAAATAAGGTTATAATCAACTATCAAAATACAAATTGGCAGAGTTTCGGCCTATTCAGTGGCTAAGAGGGCAAAAGTGGCTAGACTGAGCTGTCTGGCCGTTATAAGGGCTTGCTCCCACCCAAGGGCGCACGGCTGGCGGAAGTTGTAGTGGGGAGCGTCAACTGGCTTGGCGGTGGCTTTCTATTGGCTGGCTTGGCTAGGATTGGCTGGCTTGGCTAGGATTGGCTATGATTGGCTATGATTGGCTATGGTGGCTGAGGCTTGGCGTTACATTCGGCCGTCCTGAAACAATGATTGCTCCCGCAATGGGGAAGGGTAGTATTAGTTCTTAAGTAAATCAATGAGGTCTTCGGTTTCCAATTGCTCATCAGAGCTGCTAGCACTGTCAGACATAGGTACGGTGCTTGTATAGGGCCGCAATGAGTCTGCAGCAACTAGTCCTGTAAAAGCTTTATAGCCTTTTAAGCCTTTAATGCTCCGTATCCTATATCTGTCATTGCCAACAACCTTAGTTATGATATAGGGACCTGAAAAGAAATCATCGAGCTTGGTATTGACTTTAGCTGCACTATTTGTGGGAGCCTGTCTCCACAATACTAAATCTCCCTATCTATAAACCCGGCTGGGCTTACGCTTTTTATCAAAATCACGCTTCATCTTTTCCCCAGCTTTCTTTAACTGGGTACTAGCTTTCCTACGCCTATCCTCAACAGAATCAGTCTCACGGTTTAAGACCTATATCGCAACGAGGCCGAGAGCTCCTTGCAAACATTAAATCCTATGGCTTGTAAGTAGTACTAACGTTAAGCGTATTATTTATTCTACACAAGACATCGGGCAAGCAGTTAGCCCAATAATTTGCAGCCTCACTAGGATCAGTGGCTCGCAACGCGTTAAGTATGGTTCGATTAGTACGTTCAACTTGCCCGTTAGCCCTTGGACAAGCAATAGAGGTTAATATGTGCTTCAACTGTTATCATTCGAAAACTGCCTAAAATTTCTACTCTTAAGACATTTTCATGGTCGCTTACTACTTTGTCTGGATACCCGAATAAGCTAAACGTCTTCTTTTATAATTCGAATTGTTTCTACTGCATTTACTGTCAGAGTGGGCTCTGCTATGACAAATTTAGAGAAAGCATCTGTCAGGACCAACATGTACTGATAACCCTTTATGGTCTTGCAAAAAGGCCCTAAGTGATCAATGTGCACCATACGCATTGGCTCAGAAGGTTTAGGTATTGGGAAAAAGTCTCCCTTCCCTTTTACCTTGATTTTCTTTGCCATAAGCACGGTGTAAACAAGCATCTACATATTTGCGAATAAAGCAGGTCATTTAAGGAAACGAATACTCTTGTTTTACTAATTCTAAACTTTTTTGAAAGCCTACATGTCCGATATTATCGTGGTGCATCTGTGTTATCTTCCATAGAGCCGAAAAAGGGACTACTAGGCGATTTTCGAGTAATGTTTTGCGATATAATCTGTCATTTATTAGTTCATAGTTATTAGTAATATCTGTAGAAGCACTACCACCCTTGAGTTAGTGAATGATACATTTAAGTTTCTCATCTAGATATTGCACAGTATAAAACCAGTCAGTTATTTCAAGCCGTCTAATGTTCATAGTATATACAACAGGGTCCCTACTCAGCGCGTTTACGTGTTTCATGCGATCCCCCGGCCGGTACTCAATGCTAATGTCGTAGTCTTGTATTGATAACCACCACCTAGCTATACGAGGGATAAGCTCGCGCTTAGTCAAAGTTGCTCGAACCGATGTACAATCGGTGACTACTTTTACTTGTTTTCCTACAATATACACTCTGAACCTACGCAATGACTCAACAACGGCAAGAGTTTCCAGTTCATAGCTAAGGTACATACTTTCCTCTTTACTTGTAACCCTACTAAAGTACATAACGGGGCGTAATGTCTCATCGGCTTTTCGTTGTAATAATATGCCTGCAATACCTAACTTACATGCATCCGTATGTATCTCCGTAGGCAAAGTAGGATCAAATAACGCAAGTAAAGGTTTTGTACAATAACAACGTTTTAACTCTTCAAAACTTTAGACACTGATCACTACCCTAAACCCAAACACTGTTTTTCCTTGTAAGATCGGACAAAGGACGCGCAATAACTGCAAAATTCTTTATGAATTTGCGAAAATAGCTACACAATCCCAAGAACTGTTTTATTTTATGAACGTTGGTAGGAGTAGGAAACTGTGACACAGCTGTCAATTTAGCTTGACCCGGTTGAATACGAGTAGCATCCGATAATATTTCGTGCCCCAAGTAGGTAATATTTTTTGCAAAAACTCGCATTTACTCATATTAAGTTTAAGATTTTCAGATCTGAGTTTACATAGAACTTTTTCTAATATAGTGAATCCCGATGCAACGTCACAAGGAGGTAGTAAAATGTCATCAAGAAATGCTAAGACCTCAAATTCGTGCGAAAATCTATTCGGGTCATCGATATGACCGGTGTGGTATAAAGTTTTCGAACTACCCCCGCAGTATTCTTTTTTTTATGGAATCGACTATTTTATTCATCAACCGCATTAAGACAGACAATGCATTTGCTAGACCAAACGGAACGCCTGTATACTCGAAGTGACCTTGGCTTATTTTAAGTTGGTGGTAACCTTGAGAATTCGAGGGTGGTGAAGAGCTTCTTGCCTGCTAATTTTGAGACCTGATCATCGATTTGTGGCAACGGAAATCTGTCTTTGACTGTGATGGCGTTAAGCGCCCGGTAATCTACGCAAAAGCTATAATCGCCGTTCTTTTTCTTTACCATAATTACTGGAGAAGCGAAACTGGACTCAGATTCTTTGACAATACCCGCATATAGTTAGGATACTTTCATTTTAACTATCGCCTGCTCCCTGTGCGACGTACAATAAGGTTGTCTATATATCGGCTGTGAATTTGTTAAATTTATTTTCATGTGTAACAAATCAGTGCACCCTAGTTCGTTTGTATTACTTGCCAAACAATCATTGTAATCGATTAATAAATTAATTAAATGATCATAATCGTTTTTATTTAGTCGTCCAGTCTTAATTTTATTTATAAACCCCTCCTATGGTTCTAATATAGGCTAAGCTCGTATGTAAGACCGTTGAAACAATATTATGGCTGATGCTAATGTAATAATATGGCGAGCTAATTATGGCTGATGGCTTGAGTGGCAATGGCAAAATACTATTGGCTTTTTTACTGACCTGTGTATCAGCAAGAGACGTGGCGTCGCAGCTGCCAGACGATCTTCCTGGTGCCAGTGTTGACGATCTTGATGTAGCCCGTGGAGCCACGCAACAGCGTAGCAGGGATGGAGTAGGATACGCTTGCGGCCGGGTGACCACATCGTTATCCTCGTCGTTGGCTTCTATGTAAACCTTAATGATTGATGTCCCAGGAAGAAGGCATTCTTTTCATGTAGTGACAACCTTAAATCTTTCGCGTATTTCCGTTACGTTCATACGTTTCAGAAAATCTGTGTCTTGCAGGTGAAATGCCTTGGTAGCGTCGTTCCATCAGTGTATCTCACCCAGTTGGTCGATCTTTTTGAGTCACGCAGTTACTGCTGTACAATCGTCGCTATCCGAGTCAAATTCAGGTATGAGGGATGCTGCGCGGTGCACCTTTGTTTTGATGGCTGCGGGCTGTCGTTCAGCTCACGCATGGTCTTCTGCACCTCGTCCTCCAAAAGCCTTCTCAGAATCTTCCTGGCTGGTGGTGTAACTTCTTCGGCATCCTCTTCTACGTTTTCGCTGCGAGTCGGTGAAGATTCAATCCATCCAGAAGGGCAAACATGCCTTCCGTTTTCAGGTATATCGGTGTGATTGCGCTTCATGGCCGAATCCTTTTATTTATCCCACTTCTGAAGTGTAATGAGTGGCATAAATAAAAAAACCAGGCAAAACGATAAGCACACAGATTTTATTTAAATAAGGTTATAATCAACTATCAAAATACAAATTGGCAGAGTTTCGGCCTATTCAGTGGCTAAGAGGGCAAAAGTGGCTAGACTGAGCTGTCTGGCCGTTATAAGGGCTTGCTCCCACCCAAGGGCGCACGGCTGGCGGAAGTTGTAGTGGGGAGCGTCAACTGGCTTGGCGGTGGCTTTCTATTGGCTGGCTTGGCTAGGATTGGCTGGCTTGGCTAGGATTGGCTATGATTGGCTATGATTGGCTATGGTGGCTGAGGCTTGGCGTTACACAATCGTGTTTCTTGCCTCATAATGTGTGAATTAAATGCTTAATTATGTTTTTTAGAAACTCATATCAACATCTTAAGTAGTAATGGTATTGTTTGAAAATCACTTTTGATTTCTCTGAATCCAGTAATTTTAGTCAGGATGCGGTTAATAAAACAACGCCACGCTTACTGCGAGGCGTTAACAATTTCGTAGGTCGACGAACCTTGCAAATAGTATAGTCAGCGTGAAAAATATGTATTCTACTTATAACTAAAAGCTTGGCCTAAAAATAACTGATGTAAAGTAATAATGCTGAGTGGGGCCCAATTTGGTCATTATATTACATTCATTTTCTTTTTGGTTTGCTTAATTTTAGTTTAAATTTTCACTATATTGTATTGTAATATGTGCCAAATAAATATTTCTTCTTCTTCTTCTTAAAGAGGTATTTTAGACATCGACAGAACTACATATAACCGATAGCAAACTGCCCTGACTACAATAAAGACAATCAAATTTTTATTCATTATTTAAAATAATGATTAAAAATTTGATCTTAATCGGTAATACTCTCGTCAACTGTAGCGTTACAAGCTGTTCCATCGAATTTAAACAAGTAATGAATCATCCAACATATTTTTCGATCAAAAATTATATCGTGAAAGATATTTAGAAATCAGAAAACGCTGAAGTTTTTCTCAACGGCTGCCGCATGTTTAGTATGATGATTGATGAGCGCCGCAGACAGCTTACATCAATAACACATTATACGAGAAGTATAACCTTATACGCGCCTTATGAACCACGCTCGGCAATGGAAAAACTTTCACTCAAGGCATTTTATGAACGGACCAAAGTTTGAGTGACTTTGACCATAAACGGTAGTAAAATCTCGTGTAAGAGTACATGGAGTGTTAAGGTCTTATTAAGTTGATTAGATTGCATCTTCTTTTATGGAACCCTAAATAAGGTCTAGCTTATGGACGAAGTATCGAAAAATAACACATCATTAAAGACATTACACGGGTAGCCGCTTGATGCGGAAAGCACAGGACCGATCGCGTTGGAAATCCTACCTGACTAGCATAACACACGAAGATAGAAGAACCGGCTTGCTAGCTTGCTAGGAATGGCTTGCTGTCTTGTGTTAAAATACTGGCTCCGCGTAAATCACGCTGACACGCGAGAAATGCAGAACAGCATTTCGCACATAACAACCTTATCGATTTAGGCTCGGAATGGAAACCCTAAGACCATAGATTGTCCCGATTTAGTTGATGGATCAAAAATATAAATCTTGGTATACGGAAGTGTATAGAAAATTATTACCTCCTACTTTAGACCTCATAATTTACTATCGACATCTTTCCGATATCGAAAAAAATATCGAGCACACAAAGTAATGTCGTTCATAAATTCATATGCAATAAATTTACAATTACATAACTGTATAAACCATTATGTTACGTAGGATGTGGCTCTTATGATTTTGTTGCAAGAAATTATTCCAGCAAGAAAGTAGCTTCTCTACGGCAATTTCTTAAGTATTTGGATAAAGATTCTTCTAGAGTTTTCACTTGGTTACGCGAAACATTAGGCGCTTTGTAATATTTATTACAGACTCCCACGCGCCCCGGCGCGACCTGTAAATAAGTCGAGACTTGTGACCTAGACCAAAATAATTACGTAAACCTAATTTTATATCTTCAGTTAATGGTAATATCTGTTGCTTAGTTATTATCACCATAGATGACGTGTAGAGTTACATAAAATCTCTACTAACTTCTACGGCACGTACCTACGAAACCGCGCGGGTAATTAGAACCAACTTACTGATTGGAACAGACTCGATTATAATGACTTATGTCGTTTTAAAGCCTAAACTCATTGCACAAGGCACTTGAAAGATGTAAATAAGTCATAAATGTTGAATGACTGCATTGACACACGTGTTATCGTGACTTCGATGACAGGTAACTTTAAACATACCTACTTGTTTGTCGATTTCATAAAAGTGTAATATACAATATTATAGGAACACTTAACTCCTGTTTACCGATTTCTCAGAAAACAAAACAAAATTTCCTGTACTTTCGAGAAGCCGAACAAATCGAGAAGCCAACTTGAGCTTCGTTTTAGGTCGTTCCCGGAATAAATGGGTGTTTAGTAGCAGTACTTTACAAGTGCCGAAGTTTGTTCCACAGCGGGCAACACATAACAACTTTAAAGCACCTATCCGATCCTTCAAAATGGCGAGATGATACAAGTGTCTCAAAGGATGCCTAAAGTCAAGATGTTTTCAGGATGCTAAGAGTAACCAACCAACTTTAAACAGTCAAACTTACATAGCTATAGCTTCCAACGCCAATGGAACGCCTCGTGGTGATTGCTTTTCTGAATAATCTATTTCATTGTGGATGATTCATAAAAGTAACTCGAATAGAACAATTTTAGACGCTAGCCGCCACACAGTCGCTTAGAAGGATCTAGGCTGTTTCACAAAAGCCTGGTAGTACTAGCTTACATATCTTTAAGTAGGCCAACCGGCTAATGAAAAAGTTTATTTCAGTTCATAAGATTTTACGTAACAGAATGACTGGGATTGGGACGTGGGCAACTTATTTTTTAATTTTATATGATTTTATATTCTATTCTATTCTAATCAATTAATAGCAATTATAGCTAAGCCAAGCATATAGTTTTGAAGTCAAAATGTTTTAACAGGGCCACCAACAAAATAGTTCTCACCATTCATCGTTAACTGGTATCCTCCTTAAGAATATTTCTTGCCATAAGATCAAGATAATCGGTACTAGGTGTGCGTGCTATGGGTCCTAAGAGAGCACAAAATTTGGGGAGGTCCATAAATCGCATGGAACCCGCATCCCTCGCGTGTTATTTGCTATCTGTAGGCACGCACCTGGTCGCCTACTCTATCATTCTATCTCGAATCCTGTTTCTTTCACTCAAACAAAGAACCCAGGATGTGCGCAAGAGATGGCTAGATCCGAAAAGGTGGCAAAGTCATGTAGAGTAGAGTAAGTACTTCGTATCATCTCGCTTTTGCCTGATGCTTATTTATTAATTCGTGAGTCCACATTACTTGCATGATATTTATATAGACAAGTTAGTAGGATTTCTAACTGGCCTATAAAATTTGGTTTACTAAGTAGGTACCTTAAACTTTTGTTAAACTTTGAAGGAGAAAAACCGCTTATTCATACAAAAAATAAATCAGATTTTTTTATACACTTGTTTCTTTCTAGGCCTCCGCCAACTATGAGGTCCCGGGATGAATACCTGGAAGGAATCAATGTTGGAAACCAATTTTTAATGTTGTCACGGGTCTGGGTCCAACCAGAAATATTTTAAAAAATGCATATTGAATACTTCGGTAAAAAATCTAAAAATTCGGAATCTTAAAAGCTGTGCCACATTTTTGAGAAACAGCCTAACAATACATTGTATTTTAATGTAGTATAATTGCTAGAATTTAATTCAGCCTAACTAATCGCCCGATCGTGAAAACACCTAAGATTAATCAATTTTTTGATAATTGCTTTAGAAATATAATCCTTACAACTATTCGAGTTATAATGGATTAGAAAACCTTATCCCGAATCTTGGAAAAGAAAAAGGGTAACGAACGAAGACGAATTGCCTATCGGTTTTTCTTACTTCTCATATTTGTTTTATATGCCTCACAATACGTCACAAGGAATACTCGTATTCAGATAGAATCCTGAAATAACTTCGCGATATTTTTATTTCGTCTTTGTATGAATAAGTATGCAATAGCATATTTATCGATGCCTTCGGGTCGTAAGAAAATATTAATAAAGAGCTCTATCATTCAGGTCAAATAAGGCTTCTGCAAACAATTGAGCGATATCTAATAACAAATAACTTTGATGATCTATAGCAATATCATTATGAACTCATGACCTTGCGCAACAGATTTAGAGTTAATTAGTTACTTAAGTTTAGCTTAAGGGAACCAGTATAAAGCTAAGAAACGTAGAAGATCTCTTATGATAGGTTACATATAAAAAAAAAACATATTTCACAACAATCACACCAATTCTCTAGTCCCAAACTAAGCTACGAGGCTTGTGTTATGGGAACTAGACAACGGATAAACATACTTAAATACTTTTTTTTTGTAAATAAATACATATTATACATAGAAAACACCCAGACCAGTACAAACACACATGTTCATGCACACATATGCTTGTACTGTGCGGGGATCGAACCCGCAACCATTGGTTTTAAAGTCCGACATGTATACCTTTGCACCAAACGGTTTGTTAATAACTTTATAACTGGTGTCATTAGCAATACCATGAAACAAATATAAAACGCATAGTATTATGTTAATTCCACTATTCTATCCCAGCAATATCCTATCTCTAAGCAGAATTTTAGAGTTAGTTAGGTATACTCGTACTTACTTGGAGACTGACGTTAGTAAAGTTTTTAATACCTACTATTACCAATGCGAATACTACAAAGATGTATTTAAAGTTACGAGTTAAGTGGCTATTTAATGCGAAATTAAAACACACTTAAAGAATGGACAGCCACAGGCGGGATTCGAATTCGCACCACTAGCAAGCCGGGCGATTGCTCTCCCAATTGTGACACTTGCTAATCGATCCGAATTTCATTAAGTGCTTTTAGACTGTCGCGGGGCAGTCCATTTTTTTCTTTGTGTGTTTTAATTTCTTGTAAAGTAATTCGCATTGTTAATGCAATAAATATAAGAAAGTAATTTGAGTGATGGATACAATTAACCCTATTCTAGTAATCTATTGTATAAGAATAAATTGCAAATGTGTTGGTAATTAGGCCAATTCGCCTTTTAAATGATATTCCTGAAAGTATGGGAATGGTTCTTACGAAAAATTTTTTTTAAAAAAAAACAAAGGGCAGGAAAACGTCTGCGGAATCCACTAGTAATCTTATTAAATTAAATCTTATTAAAGAGGAAAGATTTGATTGTTTGTTTGAATTAAATCGGCTCCGAAACTACTAGACCGATTTTGAAAAATACCTTTAGGGGAGACCGGGGATGGTTGACTATAGGGGCAGGTAGACTAACCGCCAAAATCTCGTCAAGGACATGAGTATTACGTCATCCTAGCGCGGCCGCGCATCACTCTCCGTCCCCCGCTCAGTCGTCCGGAGCACCGCGTCGCAGACGCAAGCCGGTTTCGAGCAGTGACACGTAATTTGTTTTCGTATCACGTAAGTAATATTTTCACATTACATATTTTTTCGTTCGATACCTACAAAATTTATGTTAATGGTTTGCCTATTAGTCAGAGTTTTCATAAGGGTATATTAATCATATTTCATGTATTATTTTCTAAGTCGATGACAGTGTTTAGGTTAGCCATGCCATTGAAAATAAAAATGGCGTCTGGGGTTGGTAGACTATTTTTTTCCGGGGCTGGTTGAATAGTAAGTCAACCAACCCCAATAAAATTTGGAGTTTAAAATAGCTTGGAAATTAACCTTTTATTTAATATTTAATAATTTTTTTGTTACAGTACAATGGGAACCTATAAAAGAAAGACTGAACAAGCTAATACACCAAAAGATGTTGTGGAAAGAGCTTGTCATCTAGGTAAAATCATTTTTGAGAAAAAAAGTATTAATGAAATTTCAAAACAATATGACATTACCATATTAAACAATGAGACAGGTATGACAACCGTGCAAGTACCTAACAGAATAATAGCACGACGTGGTATTAAAAGTCTAAAAAAATTTAAAAAATAGAACCAAAAATCAGACTGGGAATAGGAAAGGGCAAAGGAAAAGGAAAAGGAAAGGGTAAAGAAAAAGGAAAGGGTACAGTAAAAAGAACGGATAAAATAAATGAAATTGCTGTTGATACCGTCGATGAAAATGACGGTAATGTGGATTCAGATGACGAGAGCACGATATGTTTAGAGTGCACTGAATCCTACGCCGATAGTTTTCCTGGCGAGCAGTGGATTCAGTGCATAACTTGTAAGTTATGGGCTCATTGTGTAAGAGGTAATCTATTGTTTTTTGAATGCAAACATTGTACTTCTGATATTGAAGACTGATAATTTGTCTGATTTTTTTAAGAATATGAAGATTAGTATGAGACTGATTAAGAGTTTAGTTTTAACTAAGTTTGATGATAAAACAAATACATATATAATTAAGTTTAAATACTAATAATTGATATTAATCAATACTGTTGTTTCAATTGAGCAATAAAAATGTGCATTTAATTTCTAGTGTAAGAAAAGTTAATTTTAAAACTGTTTTATTAATAAAACGAATAAATGACTAAATAAAAACTAAGAGTTGATAGCTTTGTTAAGGATTTATAAGATGTATCTGTACCTGATTTAAATTGTTTTTGAATAAAAGCTTAAATAACTTTATAAAAAAGGTTTTATTATTTGACTCTGCTCATAATTTGTCCCTATTGATACTTAAGTCTACTTACCCCGGGCATATAGTCAATCTACCCCGGACCCGGGGTAAATTGACTAAGAGTTGCTGTTTTTTAAAATGTCTTAAATCATGATCCTTATATTGTATAATGAACTAGCTGATATATTTTTTTAAAAGTCTAATAGTTCTTCTATCCATTGGTGCCGTTTTATTGGCTGTATGTATGAAACCACCAAAAATATGTATCATTTAGTAAAAAATTAGTCAACCATCCCCGGTCTCCCCTACCGTTAGAATCCTACATTAACATTGATGATGATTGATACATTAACATTCGCTTTATTGTATGCGTATATCTAAAAAATAATTGTCCACCCGTGCGAAGCTGGGACGGGCCGCTAGTACTAGTACCTAGTCGATAATATTGCTATCGTATGGTAACTTACCATTGTTTTCTTACTTATTTCATCGCATTCAAAAGGAAATGACATTTGATAAATGAAAGGCGGAACAAACAGCGTCGCAGCTAAATGTAAGATGAGCCAATTTCTCCGCGCGCTTACGAATTCATAAGAGAATCAGCTACAACAAGGGAGTTGATGCAATCGCCACTTAAACGTATAGTCACATATACAGTAATGTTATTTATATGTTGTTATTTATTCAATATTCAGTTATGTAATGGTTTACCATCCAATAAATTTCTAACATAGGTGATTTCATAATTCATTATTGTATTTGTACAACGTACAGTAGTGTTATTTATATGTTGTTACTAGCTGACCCGGCGAACTTCGTACCGCCTTATCGTTGCAATGATTGAACAATGTCATCGAATGACATTGACATTAGTTACGCGCGATTTTTAAATATGCAAAAGTAAATGTATATTTTTCAATGTTTCTGAAAGATTTTCTTAATAGTTTTTTCCGTAAGAACCTTCTCCTAATAATAATACAAATACAACAAAAAAGAATTAGTGAAATCGGTCCAGCCATTCACGCGTGATGCCGTGACCAAGAAAAACGGGTTTCATTTATATATATATATATATATATATATATATATTTATTCGATATTCAGTTATGTAATGGTTTACCATCCAATAAATTTCTTACATGGCTGATTTCAAAATTACTGTATTAGTACAACGTAGACACTAATAACATCATGTTTCATACTAATAACATCTGCTTTAATGGGTCGTTCCATATAACATTCTGCTTAGCGACATTTGGAAAAAAAACGGCTCTAATACCAGTTCAAACGTTAATTTTTGGCGAAACATAGTTATAAAATAGGTGACAAAATGTATACAGTTTTAAAACAGATTGCAAATTTTATTGTTCAAGAAAGCTTAAATATGAGCTTAAGAATAAATGAAGAAAAATAAATAAATAGAACATATTCCTGTCACGAATAATGCACAATCCACATTCTTAACAAGACAGGGAAACTTAAATAACATCACTTATACATTCCTATCACATCTCGACACGGTATACCGAAAGCACGTCCCATGGTGACGATATGTTACCTTTGTTTATGTCTGCATGATCTTGTATGAAATATGAACACCCGGCCCCATATAACATGATAACAATGTATTTCCGATACGCACGTCAGATGATGTCAAGTTTTCGATACAATTCGCTAGTACTATACTAATATCGAACAAAATTGGTTGAATGCATTATATCACACAGTTAATATTGATAAATAAAGTAAGCGGTAGAGATCCAGGGGTACGCACGACATGATATCTACTTCTTTACCCACATCATTGAAACACTCGTCAAACAACAGGCGATATAACGAGATCCAATGCCATGTCATGTTGTCGTGTATAAACTAGAAAAACTGCAGTAATACCATAACTTTACACAGTGAAAAATACGGTCGAATTAATAACTCTTTTTTTTTAAATCGGGTAAATCTAAACCGTTGTTACCACCATGTCGGGCGCCACTTCGGCGTGCGCTAGGCCAATCAACATCAAGTATCGACTTAACCCCACATTGACCACATTGAACGGTACCTTCTAAGGTAGATACTAAGAAAAACGGCCATTACGGGAATAAAAGAAAATTCATAGAAGTCGCGAGTCATTTCCAATTTACAATTCGTCACGCGCAAGCGACTTACTTTTGAGCAAGGTCAGTTGAGCGGGTTTTCACATTGAAGTTGGGAATGTGACGCCTATTTAGTCCTGAAACTGTGATTTTACATTACTAGTTTGTTTAAAATGCTTTTCTTGATGTCGGTAAGGCAATAAACTTTTATCAAGGTGAGCGAGCGATCGATGAAATTACAAATTTTCCGTACTTAACTAGGCGTGTAATAAATCTGCGTGAACCCATTCAAAGTACACTAACGATCAAATGACTAAGTAATTTACATAATAATATATAATAATAATTTAAGTAATTTAAGATTATGGCTTCGTGTACACTACTCCGCAACCGGCACCGGCGCCGGACCGTATGGTTTGTGTATACGAATGAAAACCGCGCCTGGGCCGCACCGCCGCCGCACCGCCGCCGCACCGTTGCCGCGCCGGCACCGTGCCGCCATTTTGTGTACACTGCGCAATCCTTTGAATAAATGCGCTTGCGGTAGTGTTCACATGTGCCTTGAAATTCAATATTATTAAAATGGAATGCTATCGATCTTTAGTTATTAATTAAATTAGTGTACGAGAGGCAAGCTAAGACGGAGGAGCTGTACCCAAAATTGTCTCTTATGTTTATGAATGTGTTTCTGTCTCCATTTATAAATTAAATACAAGTAACACTTTATTTTTATTAGCCAAAAGTAACATTGTTTAATATAATAACTTTTAAATGAAACGCACACATGTTTACTGCATCATTATAGAACACGCGGTATCGGTGTGGCGCTGGTGCAGCGCCGTTGCGGCAGTGGTGCGGCTTAGACGCAGTTTTCATTCGTATTCAATTTTTCGAATTATTAATGAGAAAAACCCATAGCAACCTTAAAAATTATATATTTTTTCTGATACATCAGTTTTTAATAAATTTAGTATATTATTATCTCTCTGTTTAAAACAACTCACTATATAACACTACAGTAACTTTACGAAATCAAATAAATAATATTCTAATTTAAAATAATTAAAATTCATAATTAAAAAGTCTTATATTGTACGCCAAGAAAAGTATTTTGTCTACATTTTTGCCATGTAAATTATTGCGAAGATCCGAGCATATGTGTCCAGCAGCACTAAACAACTGCTCGCTCGGGACACTGGTAGGTGGAGCTAAAAGGTATCTTAAAACTGCCTTTCTCAATAGAGGATATAGACTAATATTTCAATAACTGATCTCTCTAATAGTCTAGTAATAGTCCTTCTGGCCGATTTCGACCACGGCAGCCAATCTCAACAGAGATCAGCCAACTACGCAGGAGATATTATAGTGCACAAGTGTGAGCGCAATACACAGGTGCACTCACCGTTCCATCACTCTCAAAGTTCTGTGAGACGGCAATCCGACATGACCGAAGAGAGATCTGGCGCAGGACCAACGGTTTGACGTGCTTTTCGAGGCACAGGGGTGTAACACCGCCAACTTCCCGACTCCCAGCTGTTTTTAAAAAATCCATGTCAGAAAATCCCAGAAACAATTTTGGCTCGACCTGGAATTCAAACCTAGGACCTCTCGGATGTAAGGCAAAAACTTTGCCACTACACCTACGAGGCAGTCTACACGAAGCTTAAAACTAACAAAGACGCATGTGTCTGTCTAGCAAAATTACAGCAACCAAAACAAGTATGGTAAGTGGGCAGCGGCGCCGCCCGGTCGCGTCTGAGATGCCAGATTGGCAGGATAAAACAGCGGCTGGTACTAAGGTTATTTATAGACACGATTAAAGGTTAAACTGGTACTAATCAGGACAGCGTGGGCGAAAGGGCATTGGAAGAGTTTCATCTTAAATGTGGTAGGCCTAAAATGCGTCGTAATAACTTAAGTCTACTAACGATAGTAGGAAACAAAATAATTACAAGTGGAGGAGCAGTCTATTGCATGAAAAATTTAAAAATTAAAAATCATATGTGGAAGAGTAAAATATATTTTTTCAATAATCACAGAAAAAAATATTATTTTCACCTCTAAACCCGTTTTCTACATTTTATTTTATTTTATTTACATATTAAAACGGTAAAAGAGAGAAAATACTAGAATGTCAGAAACCACATCCTATTTAGAAGAAACTATTTAAATTGTACATTTACTAAGCTTTTTATGATAAATGAAACAAGACACAGTAGACAATTAGAAGGGTCTGAAAGCAATAAGTGAGTTTAGTCATGATATTTCGCTTTACTACTCACTAGGTGTCATACTAACTGAAGGTATAAAAGATTTTGCAATATATTTTTCACAACATTCCTTTTTCGGCTTCCATAGTGAATTTACACATTAATTTATTGATCAACCGCATCATGATCAAATGTATAGTTAGCCTAAGCCAATGCGGTGCGTGTAAACAAGCTCTAAGGTATCTGTTACCTGTAATTTTGCAATGGATAATCAAGTGGATGGATATTCAATGGATATTCAAATGGATATATTACTATTTTTCTTTTCCTTTTCGGGTTTTTGGTCAACATATTTTTTTAAAATAAGCCCAGCCCGCCTCCTCTATTTCTGACGAATTTAGTTTTGAATATTTTTTAAGTTGAAGCTTTTACTAATGTTCCCATCAACTATATATAAATATTTATTTAAATAAATATTTCACAACAAGACAGCCAAGTACATATCTAGGACAAGCATGCTTGTTATATGTACTTGTATTGAAGGCAAATAATCCACAAATAATTCAAGCCCTGAATCAGTTACTTCCTGATGTTGAGAACGAGTTAACAATCTTTGTAGATTTGTAACAGTCTTTTCAACAGTCAAAGTATGTGGCTGTGTGAAAACAATTCTCTCACAATCAATCTCGCCTGAAAACTAAAAATGAAGACTGGCTGAATTAAATCTTTAATTTCTCGGCTATTTAATGCTTATGTGTGGAATATGACAAGTGGAATAATATTGAAATCTTAGTAAACCAACAGTTAATGTTAAATACTAAAACAAGGCTTCGTAGGTATGTTTTTGTCATTAAACTGGATTAGAGCTTATTTTATACCTATGTGCAAGCAAGGAAATAGGTCTTAACAGGATCCTTATAAACCTTACCTTATAACCTTATCTTTCTTTTAAAATAGGTCAATCTGCTGAACAGGTGCCACCAGCGCTGCAGCGCCGCCCTAGCGGCGTTACTTGAAACCTATTAGCGAGCACATTTGTTAGGCCCTACACCTTAAGGTTTCGTTCGTATTTTCGGCTATAGCTAGCAAGCGCGTTCGCACGCATGGTCAAGCTTGTGAGAGTGACGGGGATGGCTATATCCAAAACTACGGATAACAGCTAAGAGAGTACGGGGGCTGTTTGAGAGGCCTTTTTGGCGAGAAACGTAATTAATATGTCAAGCAGAAGACCACTTTACACCGCAGATTAGGGTTTTAATGGTCAGCCGTTTGTTTGTTGTGTTAGACCGCAACTTCACTACAAGTGTACATAATTAGACGCTTTTATTGTGCTCTGTTTGCCTTTAAAAGTGGCGTTATTACAGAGGTAAATTAAAAAACATATATTCTTAATGCGCATTCATTTTACTTATCGCTGCTTAAAGGTATTGTTAAATTGTAAGCTAAAATAAGGCTTAAGAAGTAACTTGGTATTTTTATGCTACATTATTCTAGACAGCACTCAGTCTGATGAAACTTATCTAATATCATTACCTTCGCAAAAAGCGACGCGTGATTATCATGGGCGAGTTGAGAAATGAACATTTAGCCACATACAAAAGTTCTACTGTTCTGAAAGATAAGCAAAATACCATTGGATTACCTCAAAAAGAATACCAATAAAAGGTTACTTAATTTTTTAGCATTAACAATGCGAATTTCTTTACAATGTGAAATTTAAACACACTAAGAAAAATGGATTTCCATAGCTACTATACTACAGCGTCACTGACAGTCAATTTTTCTTTAAGTGTGTAGTAGTAGTAGTGTGTGTGTGTATATGTATACATAAAGGTACTCACCTTTTGCTGCCCTTAGATGAAACTTGAACTCATCTGAAACCGAAAAAAAAATGTTTATAAAAAAATACGTGTAGCAAACATACATAACATCAGAAGTACCTCATTTTTATAACACCAACCATTTTACGCCGGCATTTTAAAATTCAGCTGCAAAATCTAGAAACTATCTCATGTTGTTACAGATAGTAAACATGTTGTAGTTACTCGTTTTACTACTCTTAATAGGGTTACCACACCGTTTTAAACGACTGTTTGTTTTAAAGCTGTTTGCTACTTATCACATTTTAAAAGCTCATTTTACGTAAATACAAATGCTATTTAAATTACAGACGAACCTTAAATTGTTATCAGACACAAAGATGAGGTTGTTTACGAAGCATTACCTTAAAATACAAAGTTTATTTTTAACTTGGTGCAGAGTGCAATCAAACTATACTCTACAACTTAAATAAAATGCACCGTGCATGATTTACGAATACAAATAAATCTTATAGGCATTTAGTGATAGGAGACAACCCTAGGAGAGTATAAAAGAGTATTCAAGGACACCAAGGTGCATCTCCCTTTACGATACACACGCGTGAGTTGCCACAAGGGGAAATAACTATGTACTGAAGCATATGTTTCATAGCAATTTACGTTCTAGCGGCGCCTTCACTTAATCATAGGAAATGGACTTCGTACTATCAGTGCTATGCTTGAATTTCAACCAGTCACAAAAATACGCAGTTAAACCTATGAATATGGAACACGTAGAAAATGTCAGGACCAAAAGAGCCAAATTACTGAAAGAGCTACAAGCGTTGCTACGACGCGTAGCAGCGATTTCGTAGCCGTACATTGTAGCGAGTAGCTACGGGCATATTGTAGCAAAGTAGACGTAGTCGCTACGAAAGCTTACATAATAAGAGTAAATATTGTTTTTTTTTTAATTTTAATTGAAAATGAATTGCAAAAAATGTTTTAAGTGTATGGATCTCCAGATTGTGAGAATAGAAGTTTATTTCCGCATATGCATTCAAATTGAGTTTTAAAAAACGAGTTTGACAGACACACTTACAAAAGTTTTCTGTCTGCTTTGCGACAAAGCTTTAATAAAATACTAGCAATATTTCAATATGTTACCTTTTCCACTTTTATATAAAATATTTATGTACGCTTACATTTCCAGATCAATATAACAAAACCGGCTAAGCTATTTCTGGAGCCGCTTTTTCCCGAGTACTATCGACACAGATTGACGTTACCAATCTAGATCCTTCATCAAGAATTGTGTTACAGACACTCCTCCACTTCAAGCCCGAAGCGATGCGATATAACCTTGGCTTCTTTATACAAGTACTACACATACAGGATTACACGAGTACCAATGAAAAAGTAAACAAAAAAAATATTCTTAGCGTGTCGATGGAAAGCTACTCGCTGGCACACATCCTCCGGAGAGCAGGAGTCGGGACACTCTTGGCAAAACAATAGCTGGGTCATGTCTTGTGGAGTAAATCCACAGATGCCGGATTGGTCAGTTTCATTGGCAAAAATAAGACCCAATTCCTTGTATGTACGGTTGTACGAAATTAAATTTTTCAACGAAAATTTATTGTTTAAAGCGAACGACTGTACCACACCACATTGATTTACCTCTCAATAGATACCTTATTTCTTAACAATGAAAGTAAACAGAGGTGACGTTGCCCATCATTCCGCTAAACATTGGAACACAGCCCCAACATACCGCAGCCTCCGCTCGAGGGGAGGAGGGGGGCACATCGGCCCGTCGTATATTCCAATAAAGAAGGACAAGACTCTAATAACGCGACCCGAGTAAGCTCCCTAAACGACACCTCAGACTTTTCACCGCATACCGACACTCCAAAACGCACCTACCTCCTACCCTATAGAATCCATTTCACCGAACACGATAGACTGCCAGTAATAAATAGGAAAACAGAACAGCACGTCCGGTAAAGTTTTTAAGAGAAGAGGACGTAGGTCGAATATTACGGGACTCATGTAATGGAAATTTGATAACGGCTGTCGCGCGGAATTACACGCGGAGGGAGCGTCGTACGACGAGAATATAAATAATTTGATTAACAAAAATGACACCATTTTACCGGGTATTATGTTTGACGTGGGAATTTGGAGTTTGCAAGCTTTTGGGCCTTCAAAATCGTGTAATAAAATCAGTAATCGTAACCACAGTGGCAGTGGTGTCCTGACTATGGCTTTATCAAGAAGTAATGGTAATGCAAAGTGTTTATTTTACTAAACAGAAACGTTTACAAAACTATGGCAGCGGCGACTGATGTAAACATCAACTGACTGCTAAATTACGCGCCATCAGGTCGTCGCCATTTTAATTTGCATGGTAATATTGCAGTCTAAATGGCGGATTTTTTTTCGAAAATAGAGCAATAACCTATGGTAATTTTGCTTTTTTCTTCCATTATTACTTATACTTTAATTTTTTAAGTGCCTGTTCGCTAGAACAGAGTTTAAAAGTCTCAGGAAAATTTTCTACCTCTCAAATATATTTTTAGACTTTCCGAAGGGTTAGTTTACCTACATATGCCCTGAACATAATTAAGATAGTGTTTAAATATCTGTTTTATTTGTTAAGTAGTTTTTGCGTTTACAACGCTATTTTGTTAAATTCGAAAAGACAACACTTAAAATCTGTATTTGCTAAGTATTTTTCGCGTTAACAACGCTATTTTTTATAATTTCGAAAAGACAACACTTAAAAAATTCTTATCGGCTCCGGTCATCGGGGAGGAATCGAACCCCCGACCTTTGGAAGTCCGGTCCAATGCTCTGACCACTGAGCTACCGAGAACCTTAATGGAGTCGTTGAATTTTGTAAGTGCTTTTTTAACGCTTTGAGCCAGCGTATGTTTCATCAATGATTGTGGGAGACACCCTCAAATCACCCGAGAGAAATATTTAACAATCGGTTAAGATTTAATAATCGGTTGTTTCATCTTAACCGATTATTAAATATTTGTAAAAATATTTCTCTCGGGTGATTTGAGGGTGTCTCCCACACGATTCCTCCCCGATGACCGGAGCCGAAAAGAATTTTTTAAGTGTTGTCTTTTCGAAACTTAAAATCTGTTTTTTTTTTAATATAAAATCTATTTTCTTTAAATATAAATGGCTATCCAAACATTTAGCCACAATCTCACCTGATAGTAGGTGTCGATGAGACCGAAGACAGTTCATGTTTGTCTAGTAACAGCCAATTCACTCTTTTCTTTAAAAGATCCAAGCGAAATTTTGCCCAGCTCACTACTCGACGGGTATGCGCCAGTAGCTAAAGCTAATGCCTGAACTATGAGAAGGTAAAAAATACAATTTTAGTACAGTTAAAAACATTGGCAGGCCAAGACAATATTTTAAGGATAACAAAATTTATAAGTCTTTAGAAACAGCATGTTGTCAAGTGCTCAAGAACCTGCAAACAAGACAGTGGCTCAATTGCCGCACCCTGAAGAGCTTAGTTTAGAGCTTGTCAGTGCAGTCAACCGAGTGGTGTCTGTCTTAAAGTAACGTATTCAGAGAACTTCTTTCAGTTGTGCATTAGTCATGACGAATTTATGTCGTAGCTAATAAAAGACAATCACTTGATAATGTTGGGAGAAGAAGTAGTGTTGTTAGTTGTACTTACAAATACCAATGATAATGCAAAGTACAAACAAGATATAAACTATACTTCAGGTTGCACCAAACAAAAAGACGGCTGCAAAGACATTGCAACATTTGCAACACATAAATTCCTTTCAATCTAGAGTCAGAGAAACACATCCGACATAGGAGTATAGTATACCAGCGCGTCAGGCTATAAATTTTATTCGCAAAGTCGTCTCTATTACAACTGCATAGAATACCTCAGTGCTCAGCTTAAAGCGCTCTTGTCTTTGGATGGATACAAGTCGAGGGGAAATAATTCAAAGCAACCCGCTGCAGGCTACACTCGTTTAAACTCCACTGCACTCTTTACGACTAGGTTTACCAGGCAACCGCCTTTTACAAGGAAGTTTGTCGGCAAGAAACTATGTCGTGTTGAAACTCTCTTGCCAGATACAAGACAATTTAGACATTACATATTTGTACATAATGTAATTTGACCTAAGGAAGAAGGCAATAGTAGTGCAAACATCTAACAACCCGCATGACATGACATGAGGCATGAGGTATTAAGCTCTCCATTGCAGGAATAAACTTTTATTAAACTGTTTTCATACTACAACATTAAGTTGAAATAGCCCAGTTGCAGATCGCATACAACCTACTTTTATGTTGTACTCATGTCATGTCCACAACGGCCAATGGCAATACAACTTTACAATTAAGTTAATTTATTTTTTACAATTTCTTTACGATGTAAAATAAAACACACTTAAAGAAAAATGGACTGCCACAGGCGGGACTCGAACCCGCACTTTTCGCAAGCCGCGCGATTGCTCTCCCAATTGAGCTACCGTGACACTTACTCATCGGTCCGAATTTCTTTGAGTGCTCCTTATCCTGCAGCCAGGTAGGTATCTAACCGCAACAGTGATGAATCATGGCTGGCTGCAGCAGTAAGTCAATTTGTTTTTTTATAACTTCTTAACTCACCTGTTATTTTATTACATAACGTGATAAATTAAATAACGTCGAGTAATCTAGATATTTGTAATGGGATCACGTTTGAATAGCGCGTCTCGCATCCGAAACTTACTTGTATAACAGGATCGGAACGGTTGGTTGTATTACATTTCATAACACTAGTCTGGGCTTACCAAATAATGTGAAAGACAGACATTCAGTACCGTTTGTGGCGTATATAGAGGCCTGAACGCTCTTTCAATCCGAAAACAATGGAGTCTATGTCAGCCGCGAAATATCTAGTAATAGAGACACATAAGGCTTTTTCTCTTTTGAAAACTACATAAATAAATAATCCTACGTTTTGAAATGTAACTTTAGGTAAATTCAAAAAGACTGTCTCTGGTCACAAAACCTTTGTCTTTTTTAACAAGCCAAATAAAAAAAGAGTACCAAATTATCTACATTGCTTGTTGAAAGTGTCATGGGGAAATAGTACAGACTGGAGGAAAGCGTTTACTGCACAAAAGAAATGCATTAGGGCTATCTGTGGAATTCCACCTGACCATTCGTGTGAACCCCATTTTAAAAACCTTGCTTTACTGCCTCTACCATCTTTATACATTTATGAAATCTGTAACTTTGTTCATAAACACAAGCATCGTTTTAGAATGGCTGGCGACATAAATTCAAGAGCACGCAGAGACCCACACAGGCTCGTACTTGTCGGCAGCCAAAGTCTGAAAAATATGGTAGGAGTTGCCTGGCTATGTGTGTAAAAATTTATAACTGTGTACCCAAAGATATAAAAGCTCAAAATGTTGCAATATTTAAAAAACATTTATTTTGGTGGCTCAATGACAAGAATTTCTACAGCGTTAAGGATTTCCTTGACTGGAAAAGTAGATAGTACTGGATGATGACATTTTAATTGTGACTTGACATATTATTGTTACGCCGGTGGGCTAGTGCTAAAACTTTGATCGTGTTTTTCCATGCCTTGGAGGCGTTTTCAGCAGGCTGAAATACCATTTCAGGCCGTTTCAGAGAGTGCTCTAACACATACTAGTTTATCGAAATTTCACCCAAGTTGCCGTTGTTTTCAGGCGCCTGAAACATGTTTTCAGTCCGTTTCAGACCACCCTCTATCAGATGACGCCATAACCTGAAAACCCGTTTTCAGGCGTTTTCAGGACCCCTTATGGGCCTTTGAAGCCCACTTCAGTATATGACGTAATTTTTAGTAGGAGTGAAAGAGATAGCACGATTAGAGAGAGACAGCTATACTGAGAACATTCACGAAAGGTGTGACAGAGACAGCACAAGACAGGGATAGCACTATGATGCCGAACATTCGAGAAAGGTATAGGCTAGGCAAGACGGCATTTGGAAGGATCCCGAACAGTCTCGTACTGGGTAGTAGGTACCTACCGAATATTCGGGAGTCCTTGACGGCCGGTATATAAGGAGCCCGGGAAGGCGTCCGAGTTGGAGTTTAATTTGGGAAAGCGACGAGTAAACATCGAAGCGAAAACTGCGACTAGAAGATTTTGGAGTGCGATATAAGTGTTTGTGTACTAAGTGTTGTAACGTAAAGTGTGTACAATAAATCCTACTCTACTTCATCGGTTTAGAAGTGCATTTCAATCTAGATCCCACACCCCTAGAACGTAACAATTTGGTGTCAGAAGAAGGTGTCTCCCTGGCCGCAACTTCGCGCACCCTAAAGGATTTTGTTGAGTCTTGGCGTACAGCTTCCACCTCCAGGGCATGGGCGAGCGCATCCTTCAAGGTCCCATGGTGTCCCAGCCGTACAGCAGCCCTCACTTCAAAGTCCCGAATCCCATCTATGAATGCCTGTACTAGCGTTCCATCGATGAAAGTCGCTGCGGAACCTTGGTACGCCTTCCGGACGAGCTTCTCGGACCGTGATCAGTTCTCGACTGCTGAAACACCTATCCAGGGATCCTCTAGTCCGACCAATGCATCTTCAGCTGCAAACGGCTACCGGCCAGTACATCTCCGTCCAGGGGGAGCAGGAAGTGTCAGTGAAGATTGGAGAAAAGAAGTACTGGCACAAAGTCATCATTGCTAACATCGTAGATGACTGCATTATTGGTCTTGACTTCATGAGGAAGTACGAGTGTAAGATCGACATGAAAGGAGGCGTGCTGAAATTTGGGGCTTATGAAGTTCCTATGGAAGGTGGAGTGAGTGGACATGTCTTCTGCGCTAGAACGACTACACTTCAACCGAGATCGCAAGCCCTAGTTCCGGTGACATTGCCGCACGGTGCGAGACAAGGATCTCATTCCTGCGTGTTAATAGAGAAAATGGACGGCAGTAAACCATGGATGCCAGCTCGCACAGTGGTAACGACGTCATCTGCAGCATTTATAAGGGTGCTAAATCTAAGTGGCACTCAACACGTCATAAGTAAAGGAACCCTTATGGGAACATGCGAGGCAATCTCTTGGATACGGAGTTGCCATGGGTCGAAGGAGAACAAGTTACAAGAAGAAGTTGTGGAAATTGGAAAGTTATTGGAAAACTGCCAAAATGATCTCACAAAGGAAGAACTTCTTAAGGCACGTAATTTGCTAAAGCGCTATAGGAGCGTCTTCTCTGCACATGACAGTGATATCGGGAGAACTGGAGTAGTGCAGCACGAGATCGACACCGGAGATGTCATGCCTATTCGACAACGACCGCGGCGAGTTCCAGTAGCTCGAGAGAAGGAAGTGGAAGACATGATCGAGGAAATGAGGAGAGATAAAGTGATAGAACCGTCGACAAGTCCTTGGTGTTCTCCAGTAGTCTTGGTGAAAAAGAAGGATGGAACCATGAGATTTTGCGTAGACTATCGTCGACTCAACGATGTGACTAAGAAAGACAGTTATCCATTGCCTAGGATAGATGACACTTTGGACACTCTGCATGGAATGAAATGGTTTTCCACGTTGGATTTGAAAAGTGGCTATTGGCAAGTGGAAATAAAAGACAAGGACAAAGAGAAAACAGCCTTTTCAACCGGTAAAGGACTTTGGCAGTTTAATGTAATGCCGTTTGGATTGTGCAACGCACCAGCAACGTTTGAGCGGTTGATGGAGCAAATACTGGCTGGTCTCCTGGGTGATACGTGCCTAGTGTATTTGGATGACATCATAATTGTAGGCAAAGATTTTGATGACCACCTCAAGAAGCTGGAACAAGTTTTGTCCAAGTTGCGCGATGCTAACTTAAAACTAAGTCCGAAGAAATGCTCATTCTTCAAGCGCAAGGTTAACTACTTGGGACATGTGATTTCATCAGATGGCATCCAGACAGACCCTGAGAAGATAAGTGCAGTTAAGGACTGGCCGACACCGAAAGACAAGACAGCAGTACGTGCCTTCTTGGGACTTTGCTCGTACTACCGACGATTTGTAAAGAACTTCTCAGATATAGCAAAGCCTTTGCACCAGCTGACAGAAGAGAAAAGACAATTCAACTGGGATGATCAGTGTGCAGCAGCTTTCTCAGACCTCAAACAGAGACTTTGTGAAACACCGATTTTGGGATATCCAGACCCAGAGAACGAGTTTGTTGTTGACACTGATGCAAGCAATACTGGCATTGGAGGAGTCTTGTCACAGAAGAAAGGTGATCAGGAAGTTGTGATCGCCTATTTTAGCAAGTCGCTATCGAAGCCGGAGAGAAACTACTGCGTCACTAGGAGAGAATTGCTGGCAGTCGTCAAAACTCTGCAGCATTTTAGTAAATACCTGCTTGGACGCAAGTTCCGAATAAGAACTGACCACGCTGCTCTAAAGTGGTTGTTAGAGTTTAAGAACCCTGAGGGTCAGGTGGCACGCTGGATCGAACAACTGCAGGAATATGACTTTGTCATCGAACATCGCAGTGGAAAGTCACATGGCAACGCAGATGCACTCTCTCGAAGACCTTGTCCTGATGATTGCAAACACTGTTTAAGGCAAGAGGGTAAGGACTGCGTGAAGATGTTGAGGACAGACACTGTTAGCGAAGAATGGAGTGATGAAGCAATGCAAAAAGCACAACAGGAAGATTGCGATGTAAAGCCCATTTACGATTGGATCAACGCTGGGGCGCCCAAACCAAGGTGGTGTGAGGTAGCTTCGATGAGTACCGTGACAAAGAGCTACTGGGCGCAATGGGAAAGTCTGGTTATGCACAATGGCGTACTGTGCAGGAAATGGGAGTCAGAAAACGGAAAGGATGCTCATCTTCAAGTGGTTGTACCAAGAAAGAGAGTCAGCGATGTTTTAAGATCCTTTCACGACGGCGCTTCCGGTGGACACCTAGGAGTAAAAAGGACTCTGATGAAGATTCGGCAACGTTTTTACTGGATAAACTGTCGGGACGACGTGGAAGACTGGTGTAGGAAATGTACTAGCTGTTCGTCAGTTAAGGGACCACATACACGCAGTAGAGGTGCGCTTAAAGTTTACAACGTGGGAGCGCCTTGGGAAAGAATTGCTTTAGACGTCGCAGGCCCGTTCCCGACCTCTGACCGTGGAAACAAGTACATCCTGGTGGTCATGGACTATTTCACCAAATGGCCTGAGGTATTTGCCATTCCGAATCAAGAGGCAGTCACAGTAGCGGAAACTGTAGTGACTGAAGTGTTTTGTCGGTATGGTGTGCCTCTTGAGATCCACAGTGATCAGGGAAGAAATTTTGAGTCTCTGGTGTTTCAGGAGACTTGCCGAGTCATGGGAATTCATAAAACTCGGACTACGGCCTATCACCCACAGTCAGACGAAATGGTTGAGAGATTCAATCAGACTCTGGAACGACATTTGGCCAAAGTAGTTGACAACCATCAAAAGGATTGGGACAGGCATATTCCGCTCTTTTTAATGGCATATCGGACAGCAGTTCATGAAAGCACGGCCGTAACTCCTGCGTGTGCTAATTTTGGAAGAGAACTACGTTTACCTGCAGATCTTCTGACCGGACGTCCTCCAGATGCACCAAAGACGGTTTCGGAGTATGCAAGTGAACTGCGAAACCGGCTTGATGATGTTCACAGGCATGTTCGTGAACATGGATTGCAGGCCAGTGAGAAGGTGAAGACCAGATACGACCGGAAGTCTAACCAGACGAGGTTTGAGGAAGGATCATTCGTGTGGCTACATAACCCTATGCGTCGAAAAGGAAAGTCACCGAAATTGTCGCCGAGTTGGGAAGGGCCGTACAAAGTAGTTACAAGGATCAACGACGTCACTTATCGGATACAGCGCAACGCACGTAGCCCCTGTAAGATTGTTCATGTGGATCGGTTGGCCAAGTACCATGGAACGAATGATGCTCGGGACGAGCATGTCTAAGGAGGGGGTAGTGTTACGCCGGTGGGCTAGTGCTAAAACTTTGATCGTGTTTTTCCATGCCTTGGAGGCGTTTTCAGCAGGCTGAAATACCATTTCAGGCCGTTTCAGAGAGTGCTCTAACACATACTAGTTTATCGAAATTTCACCCAAGTTGCCGTTGTTTTCAGGCGCCTGAAACATGTTTTCAGTCCGTTTCAGACCACCCTCTATCAGATGACGCCATAACCTGAAAACCCGTTTTCAGGCGTTTTCAGGACCCCTTATGGGCCTTTGAAGCCCACTTCAGTATATGACGTAATTTTTAGTAGGAGTGAAAGAGATAGCACGATTAGAGAGAGACAGCTATACTGAGAACATTCCAGAAAGGTGTGACAGAGACAGCACAAGACAGGGATAGCACTATGATGCCGAACATTCGAGAAAGGTATAGGCTAGGCAAGACGGCATTTGGAAGGATCCCGAACAGTCTCGTACTGGGTAGTAGGTACCTACCGAATATTCGGGAGTCCTTGACGGCCGGTATATAAGGAGCCCGGGAAGGCGTCCGAGTTGGAGTTTAATTTGGGAAAGCGACGAGTAAACATCGAAGCGAAAACTGCGACTAGAAGATTTTGGAGTGCGATATAAGTGTTTGTGTACTAAGTGTTGTAACGTAAAGTGTGTACAATAAATTCTACTCTACTTCATCGGTTTAGAAGTGCATTTCAATCTAGATCCCACACCCCTAGAACGTAACATTATCATATATAAGAATAATAATAGGATATTTTGTATTGTATCTGATTAATTAATGAATTGTAATTTTATTTCTTGTAACATTTGCATGCTAATTCCTGTAGCCTAACATGTGACTCAAATTGTAACGATTATCTATTTATACCATGTTGGATGCAAATAAAGAATTATTATTATTATTAAGTTCTACTCACTTCAGATTCAGACAAGCTCCGGCGATAGATATTTGCTTCATTTAGCACTAATGTGAAGCCAAGAACATTAAGATCACAAATCCGTTCTCAGACTCATCTTTACCTTCATAGTCTCAATTTTATAATGTCGTGCCCGTACATAATTTGAAAATATAAAAAATACACATTACATAAAAATGCGGGCCTAAAACCTCGCGATTCTTTTGTCAGTACGTCACGGCACGCGGAGTTAAAGGAATATAATAGAATATGAGGGAAAATTTGTTTATTTTCCACTGAAGAACCCGACACAAAGGGCCCGGTGAACAAGAACCTGTTATTATTCCGGGAAGAGATACTGAAACTGAAACGCTACGTTAACAGCCCATACTGACTACAGAGTTAAATTGTTTTTACTCTAGTAGAGCTAAGTAGGTACTTCACTACAAATGTGTGAAAAAGCTGCTAATAATTTAATCTTCTTTGATCATACAAAGATTTTTACACAAATCCTTGTATGTTCACAGATGATCAAACTTTCAGTCCACGAACTACACGAACAGTACGAATTACGAATTATTTTTTCAAACATACATTTTAAACTACATAAGAAAAATATATAGATCTAAAGAAAACAAGAATCCAGAGAAAGTGCCAAGAGTGATCTACCCGCAGGGAATTTTACAAGTACCTAAAACCTACGAAGGTACAAGCACTAGACAATAATTTATGAGCGCAAATACCTTTTGCAGTTCGTTCACCCTATTCCTCTAAATAACTTCCGCGTATAAAATTCACATTACTCTTCGTTCTTTTACAGACGAAATAAAATTTATACGACCACACAACAAATACACCTTCCATCTCCAATTCTCGATACCTGGAATGTTTCGAGCCTATTAATTCCGAACCACAACGCAACAGTTTCAGTAAACAAAATATATATTTATATTTTACAATAGGTAGGCAGATAATTACGGTTTTGAACGTCAACATGTAGGTACATTGAATCATCCACGATGATAGGTATTCGTAATATTCTATGTCCATTCACAGTATTATTTATGACACATCATTTACATCGGCATTACGAATAGGTGTAAACCGGAGTATGTAAGTTACTTAATTAACTAAGCAATATCGCACACGAACGCAACGCATAATTTATAAACGCGCTACACACCTAACTAACCGAGTTAGCATTCAATGTTCTGAGATAAATTAGGTACACAATAACCCGAAATTCGATTACGGCGAGGCGCCCTACAGTCTGTGAGTGTGACTCACGCTCACAGCCGATGCAACACGAAAGCACATTTAAAACTGCTCTACCTATAATCTAACGTCACCTACCAGCAAACAACCCCGCAACTCTTTACCTGGAATCTACATTTCCATAAGTATGACACAATAACCTCGGCAATTATGACAGTCTATTCCCATCCCCAGTGCGGTTATTATAAAATCATGGAGCATGCGTGTTCTTGTTCGGTTTAAAGGAAGGTTGAGATAAATAGATCCGCGATACAAAATAATAAACTAGATCTATTCAATCAATTTGAATCGCGGGCAACAAACAACGACTCATGTAGTAAACAAAGGCATTGCATGTGGATAAACAAAACAAGTGCGCTCCTACAATTAGATAACAGAATTCGCTAATTCTACATCGATAATTTAATTATTAGCTATAATTAATCCTATAACGCTTTGATACCATATTTCAAGTAATGGGTATTTGACACACTCAATCGTTGATGTACTTTTTTTATGTAGCGATAATTGTTTGATGACGTTATCATCATTTACACTCGTCAAACGGTGTACTTTTTGTAAATTTTCAAAAATCTTAAATTATTAATAAATAAACAATGGTCACTCAATTAAGGCCTTAAATTACGTGTTAATTTTTGAGAAACAGCATTTTGGAATTTATTTTAAATATATGGATGTGGGACTATGAGGAGACAGATGCATATACTTAAATAAAGCAACCAAGACCTAAACACTTAGTAGTTCTTCAGAGTTACTTGACGCTTCTTCAGAAAGCATTTATACATAGTTGTAAACAGAGATGTGAATTATTTGAAATACATATATTTGAAATGCAAATACAAAATGCAAAATACCCATTTTTATTTTATATTTGAAATACTTTTTTCTAAATGTATTTTGTATTTTATTTGAAATACTCTATATAAATATTTAGTATTTATAAGATACAAAATAGTTTTGTTGCATTTTTAATTCATTTTTACAATTTTTCCATTCTATTTCATTTTATTTATGAACGCACTGATCGTGATCGGAGTGTTGTCATTGTCATTTGTCAACTAGAACAATAATGCCAACATTGCGGCCCGTGTGGGCCCGTGAGAGCCAAAAAGAGAGGATTCCGTTTCGCGAGTGTTGGTAGATACACGTGATTTCAGATTTCTTTCATATTTAGAGTAAAATAAGTCATTGTTAGCCTTTTTCCACTTAAATCTAAGCTTATTATTTCTAAGGAATTCGGTGGTGGTATAATATTAGTGTTTTGTAAGCGGTAAGTCTTGTAAAATGGACATAAACCATCCTCCTGAGCCACCCGATCCACCAGATCGGGCTGCATCTGCAGATTTGCATATGGATATGTCTCCGATTATGTTTTCTCAAACGGCAACAAAACGCCGCCTTGAACCTGAGGAGCCCATTGAGCCAGCAAAACGTGCTGTTACTAACCCTACCGCGTCTGCGTCCCCTAACCAACCTATGTACGTTCATCCCTCGGTCGTCATAGCACCAAAAGCGTACTCCGACCTAGATAAAGGCCCATTCTTGGTTCATGTTTCTCGCATAGATCCAGATCCTTCAGCCCCAACATATATCCAACCTATACGATTCGGCAGATTTCTGATGAACAACAAAATCGGTGGTGTAGTTTTAGACGGTGTGAAAAAAATTGGCAGAAACAGGATATCGGTGGAGTTCAAGTCATCTGAGGCTGCTAATAACTTCATTTGTAACCAGCTTTTAACATTACACAAATATGAAGCTTCAATTCCTACATATAATGTAACCCGCATGGGGCTAATCAAGGGCATCCCTACAGACTGGACTATGGAGGAACTGGCTGAATCTCTGACTGTTCCTTCTGGTTGTGGCATTTTGTTGAAGGCAAGACGTCTGAATAGAAAGCAAGTGGTTGAGGGAAAAACAAACTGGCTCCCCACACAATCAGTTGTTATCACACTGCAGGGTCAGGTTTTACCTAAACGTGTCTATTGCTGTCACACATCAATTCCGGTAGAAACTTACCAACTGCCTACAATTCAGTGTGTAAACTGCTGCCGATTTGGCCATGTCAAGGCACAATGCCGTTCTAAACCCAGATGCTACAGATGCGCTCAACCACACTGTGGTGAAACTTGTTCAGTTGAAGAGAATAAGTCTACATGCTTACACTGCTCAGGTCCTCACTCAGCACTAAATAGATCTTGTCCAGAGCACGCTAGACAAAAATCAATTAAAATGTCAATGTCACAGGACAACATATCCTATGAGCAAGCAGCTCTTCTCTTCCCCTCAGTTCGCAGATCATATGCCGATATGGCCAAATCTTCTCCGTCAGTCCAAGCTAGCCACTCAAGCCCTTCACAACCTCAAACTCAGCTTCAGCAATATTCTTCATACAAGAAATTGGTATCCCGCCCCTCTCCCCGCGCGCGTCCCCCATTAGGTAAGGGTTATGACCGTCAGGCACACCAAGCCATTGTGCGTGATTGTCCCTCAGCCCTTCCAAATGGCTGTGCTTTAAATGCAGACTCTCCTCATCCTATGTCGAAAGAAGATGAAAGTGTTTTACAATTAATATTATCTCTCATCCTTCGTATTGTCTCCGGTCATAACGGCCGGCTACCGTCCAACGTTGCCGAAAGACTTTCCCAAATCTCTCAATATTCTCTTAATGATGATTATCTGATAAATAATGATAATGAACTTAGCAGTTCAGTGGAACTGCAAAAGCATCAGAAGTAAAAAGCATGAACTGATGTTTCACATTCAAAAGTTTTCTCCGTCGGTCCTAGCCGTCTCGGAGACGTGGCTGGTACCTGATTCACATTTTCGTGTCTCAGGCTACTCATGCTTCCGGGATGATAGGGCCGACGGATATGCTGGAAGCGCCTTATTAGTAAGGCGCTCCGACACCTACTCGCAGCTCCCTCTTCCTGATCACAGCCAGGATATTAATATCGTGGCTGTTAGAGTACACAACATTTCTATACTATCTGTATATATCCCTCGCCCTACTTCTTCCATTCTGAACGAATTACGTTCTGCCATTTTGTCTGTGCCTCCTCCTGTTCTCGTGTTGGGCGATTTAAATGCCCACCACACTTATTGGGGTTGCTACCACACCGATGCTCCTGGCTTGATTCTCTTGGACCTTTTGGATGACTTAAACTTGTGCATTCTGAACGACGGCAGCCCAACGAGAAGATGTACTCCGTCTCAAAACCCGGCTTCTGCCGTTGATGTGTCTCTTTGCTCCCCTAACCTGATGTCCCTTCTATCCTGGAAGACTCTTGATAGTACTTTTGGTAGTGACCATTTCCCGATCTTATTAACAACACCGCATTCATCTCCCGAAGTCACCCGTATTCCCCCACTTTTAAAATACCGATTAAGTAAGGCCGATTGGGCCACCTATAGTTCGACTGTTAATTCGAAATTAGACTCACTCCCGATCATAAATGAAGTCAATGCTCTCACCGCTTACTCCCAGTTCATTGAAATTCTGAATTCATCAGCAGAAGCTAGCATCCCAAAGAAAAAATTGTCACGAAAAATTTCCCCTCCCTGGTGGGACTCTGAGTGCTCTGCCGCTGTTCAGAAGCGCAGGGAGGCAGAAAAAAGGTACAATAGAACAATGTCCATAGAAAACTACCTCCTGTACCAAAAAACAGCTGCCCAAGCCAAGAGGCTTTTCTCCAAAAAGAAAAAACATGGTTGGGTCAAATTCTGCGAAAATATGTCACCGCGCACACCGTCTGCAATTGTTTGGAAAGAGATAAGAAGATACCGCCAGTCTCAGACGACATCGAATCCACCTTCAAATGACCCATCCAAATGGCTTAACTCTTTTGCAGACAAATTGGCACCCCCTTTTGTCCCCTTCATTGATTGTTTCCCTCCCTCGCTTAGGACTGCTATACCTTCTTCTAGTATATTAGACTCTCCTTTTTCTTTTGATGAACTTATTTCATCTCTGAGTGGTTTAGCAGACTCTTCCCCTGGTATTGACGGTGTACCATACTCATTTATTATAAAATCCTCTAATCAGGCTAAAACTTATTTCTTAAAATTAGTCAATTTGTTTTTTAATGAAGGAGTCTTGCCCAATTCTTGGAAGGAACAGATTGTCATTCCAATTCCCAAACCTGGGAAGGACCCTTCAGATTTTAATTCGTACCGTCCTATAGCTCTCTCCTCTGTCCTTCTCAAAATAACAGAGCATATGGTTAAGAACCGCTTAGAATGGTTTATGGAATCTAATGGCCACTTGTCTGGCTCTCAATTTGGTTTTCGGAAGGGCTTCAGTACATTGGATAGCTTAAGTATACTGACTACCGATATTAGAAAGGCTTTCATAAATGAGGAATATCTTTTGGGGGTATTTCTGGATATTTCCTCTGCCTATGATAATGTCTTGCTTCCCGTACTCAGGCAAAAGTTGCTCCAGCTGAGTGTCTCGGAGAAGTTGGTTAATTTCATTTGTAACTTGCTTATGTCCAGAACTATATCTCTAAGATATCAGAAATGCCAGATCCCATCCCGTTTAATCTGGAAAGGCCTACCTCAGGGCTCTGTGCTCAGCCCATTGCTGTACAGCGTCTATACACATGATCTTGATAGAACTGTTGAAAGCTTTTGTAGTATTCTCCAATATGCTGATGATATTGCGTTATACATCTCATCAAAATCGTTCCCAGAAGCAACTTCTCGCCTAAATTCGGCCCTGGGATATCTTTCTGAATGGATGGCGTCTCATGGGCTTACAATATCTGCCTCAAAGTGTAGTTGCGTTATTTTCACAAAAAAACGCCTTATCCCAGCTGCTGATATAAAAATTGACGGAGTCTCCATCCCCTGCAACAATCAGGTAAAGTTTTTAGGCCTAATTTTAGATTCAAAATTATCAGGAATTCCACACTTTGAGTACATCATGAAAAAAGCGGAGAAAGGGTTGAACATCCTCCGAGCTCTTTCGGGGACTTGGTGGGGGGCTCACCCTTACTCACAAAAACTGCTATATAACGCAATTGTTCGGAGTCATTTCGATTACGCATCCTTCCTCTTAGACCCTTGCAACAAATTAGCACTTGACAAACTGACGAAATTGCAGTCGAAGTGCCTTCGTGTGATTTTAGGAGCAATGAAATCGTCCCCTATAAACGCTCTTCAAGTTGAATGTGTGGAACCTCCTCTTTATCTGCGTAGACAGTATTTGAGCGATCGGTTCTACATTAAAGTCGCCCAAAACTCTTCCAACCCATTGCTAGTTAAATTAGAATCCCTTTCCCGTCTTATACCCTTTGCGGAATCGACTCAAAAAATTCCGTGTATTATTTTAAGTTTTCGAAAGTTTAATCGTCTTCCATGTCCTATAGAAAAATTTCATTTAAACCCCCTTTTTTTAAACAGCTTCGAATCGCTTATTTTCATACCTCCTGTTAAACTGGATTTTGGCATTGCCAAAGACTCCTGTTCCGCCCCTCAACAATTCAGAAGCATCATCTCGGAACACTGGCAAGGCTGGCACATAACGTATACTGATGCGTCTAAACTTAACGCTGGTGATTGTGTTGGTGCTGCTGTCTGGGTACCTGCATACAAAATTGTTCTCAGTTTTAAATGTCCTCCAACGACCTCAACTTTTACTGGTGAAGCTGTAGCTATTTTAGAATCTATCTTGTATGCCAAATCTCATTGCCTAAACAACACCCTAATATTTACCGATTCACTAAGCTGTCTCCAAGCTATATCAGCCAATCCTTTTAAAAGTAAAACTAAATTACCCATTATTCTTAGAATGCGCGAGGAACTCTTTGACTGCAAACAAATAGGTCTTAACATCATCTTAACCTGGATCCCGAGCCATAATGGTATCCCTGGCAATGAAACCGCCGATTCCTGTGCCAAAAACGCCGTGTCAATGGGAGCACTGGATCATCACAAAATTTATTCACACGATGTTTCGTCCCTCCCTCGCATTCACTTGTTCAAGTCTTGGGATACACATTGGAACAATTCCAAACAAGTTGCTGGTAGATATTACGCGGAAATTCAAAATCATATACCCGTAAAACCTTGGTTTTTTAAATACCCTACCTTGCCGAAAAAAGTTGTTTCCATTATTTGCCGACTTCGAATGGGTCACTCATGTACCCCAGCGCACTTAGCGAAGTTGAAGATTAAAGACAACTCCTTATGTGAATGTGGCCTTGACGAAGGCACTGCGGACCATATTTTTTTCAATTGTCCTTCTATTGGTTCGTCTCTTTTCGATTTTCTACCCAAAAAAATTCCCCGCCCTACTAACATTACATGTATTTTGTGTTCTATTAATTACCCTGTTTTAAATTCTTTATCTAAATTCATACTGTCAAAAAAAATCAGCCTTTGATCCGCTATCTTTTTTTCACTGATCATTCTTTCATCCACCTTCAAATATATATTTTAATCTCCTCTTGTAAAGGCTCTGTTTGTTTGTTAAAATATTTGTTTTGTGATGTTGTAGATTGTGTTGTTTTAATTTGTGCTGTCTTTTTTTTTAGGATAATCTGCTTAGTGCAAATGTTATTAAAACTCTCCATAAAATCCGTGTAAAAACTACTCACGTGACATTGGCGGAATTTAGTGTAAACACCAAACCATTCTACACTAATTTGTCGCCAAAAAAAGAAAAGAAGAAGAAGAAGAAGAGCCAAAAAGAAAAAAAAAACATTGCGCGTCAGTCAACTGTCAAACCATCGTCAAACAATGATTATGAGGCCCCATAGGCGGAACATGAAAGATGAACTCTTTGAACAAATACTAGTTCTAAAATCAGTTCAATAAATAAAAGTGGTTATGCTTAACAATGTATTTTATTTTCCAAACCTATTTTAAAAATACGTATTTTGCATTTTGTATTTAAATACTTTTATTCAAAACTACTTTGTATTTCTATTTGAAATAGTGCTAGCCACTATGCATTTGCATTTTGTATTTAAATACTTTTAATAAACTATTTTTCACATCACTGGTTGTAAAATTTTGAACAATTCGTTCTGGAATAAACCGAATAAACTAGTATTTAGAAGTTTTCGTTTCAGAAATGGAAGTCTGCTAGTCCGGTCCAGGACCCCTATGATGATCTGGTTTAGGCTCAACAGAATCGTAATTTTGTCAATTTGATTAAAACCAGAACGATGCCAGAAAGCGAAAAGCAAGATCATAATTCGGGCCCAGTTCTGCTATCACTATTCCCCAGTTCGAAGTTTACGTGTCCATTGTACAAAACGGTTGCACACAATGCACCCGACCTATCCCAATCCAGCAATGGAATATTTCATTCCCAGAAAGCACGGACAGCGGCACAACAAGCCTCCCATTGTGGGGTTTTATACACGTAGAATATAAAGGCGATTTTCCATCAGAAATGAGGTCTGATACGCTTGGCGACCCTAGCGTACACCCGACAGCACACAAGAGTAAAAACTGCGGCATCATATGTTCCTGTTATAACGGCGTTTGTTCAACAAAAGTGGGTAGCTTGACATGCTGATGTCTGTACATTTCCATGGACGCGACACAATAACCCCAAAGAGCTTAATTATGGTTTCCGTCGGGCGCCCGCCAGCCTGCACCGCGCGCCGAGTGCATTCACCGCGCCGATCGCGTGCGGCGCCGAACACGATAAACCATCGCAATCGTAGGGAAACCATAGATTCGGCAAGCCATTACTAAGTTGAGCTGTGGAATCAGGAAGTAAATATGTATTTGGCTAGTCTGACCAAAAGGGGTGGATGGGGATGAAAGGCTGCACACATTTGAGTGGACCAAATGTTGCTTATATTGTAACATAGAAGCTGAGTAGAGGACAAGACAAGATATGAGGCCTGATTTAATTAAATCCACAATATGAGTGGCCATTGCACCAGGAAGTTTTAGTTTGGGTAGTCTATGTCAAAAAGAGGGTGGATGGGGATAAAAGACTAGCTGTTAATCTAACATTTGAACGGACAAAAGGTAGCTAATATAGTTAGATAGAAGCTGAATAGTACTAATACAAACTGGTAAAGGATAATATCTTGATATTGGCATAATATGCGGGATATTATGCAGGCTTATTTAATATGATATGAATTATTTCTTTCTTATATCTAACACACAATGTTCACAAAGATATTACAAAGGAGAACTACAGAATTGGATAGTAGATAGTACAAGAGTACCCTAGTCTGATAGTAATATAACTGCCTGTCTTTTAGGCTAGCTTTTTAACAAGCATAACAAATTAATTCATTAAGTATTTATTAATATTTTTCTTAAATTGCTTGCTTTGAAAGTGACATTGAAATTACAATAATCCATCAATATGTGTGTGTACATAATAATTTCAGATAAATAAAACAATAAAAACAATAACTTAACTTCAATACAACAAATAATTAGGTATTAAATTATATGTAGTTATTACTTATAATAACACTTTTGAAAAAATGTGTTATCACAAATGTTTAGTGGTGTTTGGTACATCATTCATCATGATGTAGTCTTTTATGTTACATCAAAGAACCAATTCTAGATAATAAGTAGACCTTCAAGATGACTATCAAAATGTTAAGGATTTCCAATTCATGGATAAGATTAAAACATGTAGGAGAGCCATTTTATTTATTTAAAGAACTTCCTTTCTTATAATAGATATTTTTCGAAGTAGGTCGCTAATATTACAGTGTCTTACAGTACCTATGTATTTACGATAAGAAGGTATTTAATTGTATGGTAGAAACAGTATTCAATAGAATGTAGAAGGGTACATTCGTCACAATGTACTCAAAACAAATCAAAGCCTAGATGAGCACAAAGCAGAACCGCTAATCTATTTCAAAACAGTAAACGACGACCTTCAGGCACGAATTCCGTAATAACTCGCAAAGAATCTTGTAATGACTAAATACCTGTCTTAAACTGCAGATTTTGTGTAAACAATAAAGAACCTGCATCACGAACGGTGCAAATTAACGTAACTATACTGAAAACGGAGTCTCGGTCGCTTTCGACCATTCGGCATTCCCTGAAAAATCAATAACACTACCACGAATCCTGGAAAGCCTTATTTCTAGAACGAATATGAAGAAATAACCCATTAGACTACTTACCAGTCGTCACAGTAGGAAAATCACGAGCACTGAGCACGAATGATAGTTAGAAAGTCCCTCAAAATATTTTTATTTATAATTTCTTCACCACAACTTTTCAACAAAGCGAACTGACAATCACCTGATTTGACAGCTTCCTTCTGTTTGACCACAGATTATGTAGGAGATACTTATGTGACATTTAATGCGTTCCATTCCTCTCAAAAAAAATATTTACTTTCCGTTCCTTCCACGCATTTGATATTCCACTTCGTTGTGCACTTTTGACCAATGATATTTAAAATAATAGATATGCTATACGCTCACGAAACAAACAGAAAATCTGTGCCGATCGAGAGCGAGTGCACACATGCGCAATTCTTATTAACCACATTAATAAATGGTGTGGAAGGAATGTCATAATTCAAACAGTAAGAACAAAAGAGATAGGTAGTAACTCTCTGTTCGGCACAAGTGTAAACTAAACGTCACTTTTTGACCAATTACTGCACTGCATTGCACTTTGACAAAGACTAATAAAAACAACGAAACAGAAGGTACAAACCTTACGTGAACTATCTGCCTTCTATTTCGTTCTAAAAACAGAATTTTACTATTTATTTTTGAAGTGAAAACTTCTTTAGCGGCGTTGAGCACTTTTGTGGCATGGGTAGAAACTGTGAAACTCGCGTCAGGTCACGTGATGCTGATCGAAAAACCGTAAGACGGTTCAAATAAATCAAAAATGCACAACGTTAATAATCAAGTTTTCACTTCTGCCGGCACTCCCGGAGTGCAACCCGTATTTCATAATGCTATTTATATATTGTTTTATTCACTCGGTATAGTGCGAAGGTTTGGTTTTAAAATAAAACATTATTACAAATACAAAATCATTTATACCAAAAAACATTTTTTTTAGTCACTTGTTTTGTTGACAAATAACTTTTTTTCTGTAACTGCTCCTTTTCAAATGTCAATTTACGCACACGTTTTCTAAGTGCCGCCTTTCTGGGTGTTTCTAAAACTTCTTCTATATCTGGTATGCTGAACGTTGTCAAGACTCGACGGTGAGATAAGGGTCTTCTTTGCTTCAGATTCCTGAAAGAATATGATTAATATTTAAGTGTTTGTACAAATGTAATTATTGTTTTAAATTGTTAAGTAAAATTATGTTTTTAGAACGAAATAGAAGGCAGATAGTTCACGTAAGCTTTGTGCCTTCTGTTTCGTTGTTTTTATTAGTCTTTGTCAAAGTGCAATGCAGTGCAGTAATTGGTCAAAAAGTGACGTTTAGTTTACACTTGTGCCGAACAGAGAGTTACTACCTATCTCTTTTGTTCTTACTGTTTGAATTATGACATTCCTTTCACACCATTTGTTAATGTGGTTAATAAGAATTGCGCATGTGTGCACTCGCTCTCGATCGGCACAGATTTTCTGTTTGTTTCGTGAGCGTATAGCATATCTATTATTTTAAATATCATTGATTCACAATCAATAACAGAGACGTCACACTCGTTGTATCGCTTTATCCAGACTGGAGGCAAGACGTCCTAGTTAGGACGTTTTCGCGTCTTCATTTTGTGCGCTACGGTAACATATCTATTATTTTAAACTTTTGACATAAATTATAAAAAGTAAACAGAGCATTAGTAGAACATCTTAGCCTATAAATAATATCGACGGTCAAAAGGAAATAGGGCATAAGCGCCATTTTGGTCAAAAATGACTTATGTATGCCATTGGACTTTTTCGAATGCGCTTACTCTCATGGCTCTACGTTGACTTTTTTGGCGTTTATGCCCAAGCAAAAAAAGAAGATTTTATAGTGTTATTTTTGCTAACCGACGAATATTCTGGTCATTTTTGCTATAAAGGTTAATGTACCCCTACAAAAATAATTTATTTTGGGTTTGTTGTCGGTAATGCTTTTTTACTTCACAAGAGTGCCAAACTCTTGGTTGCTTATGCCTTTTAACCATTTTAATTGAAAAGTTCAAATGTCGTTTAAAGCTTACTTCCATTTCGTAATTGAATGAATAGAGCTATGGCGCTTGTGCCCTATGTACAAAATGCAAACTTATATTACTCTGGCGGTTATCCCCTATTTCCATTCAGTTATTAATGACAGCCAGTCATTAAGCCGGTCGGTTAAGCCCTATTACATAAATTGATTTTAATATGACACTGGTGGTTATGCCTTACTTCCGTTTAAAAAGTATTAACAAAAACATTTTTTTTATTTCAATAACCATCATACTAAATATGAAATGTCGAGCTATTATCTTTGAAATCTTCCATTTAGTGTAAAATTATAGCAGGGTTTAGTGTAATAGGCCTCTTAGTAAGAGAGATTCTTAGGATGTTTCTGTGAGAATTTACTCCCAACCAATTTCACCCTACTTTAGAAGTTAGAGATCCAATTACGATGTCGTGCAATATCTGTTTTAGATATTTTCCTGATGAATGATTGTGTTGGTTGCGCTACTTCATTATTTTTGAGGTGGCTTTTCATCCATATTTCTTTTCTTCGTAGTTACATTGTGTGTTACTAATGTCTTATATTATTATCCTGGTATTGTTTTGAATGCAAACTGTTTCTTGTGCCCTATTATTGACGTGACAACGTCTTATAAATTGGTTTGCCGGGTGACACCTCAAGAAACTGCGTTACGCTGCTCCGCTCACGTTTCGCGCGAGAGAGACAGAGCGAGAGAGAGAGAGAGAGAGATAGGCATACACACCGGTTCATGTTATACGAATGAATATTCACATTAAAATTATTTTACCACTCAGAGTCGTTGTCACGTAAAACTTTCGCGCGTATACCGACTTTACAGGCAACCAATTTTCTTATATAAAACCACTATGAAAAGTACCTTATCCTTCTTTTCCTATAATATTGATTTAATGGTCTAGTCGCTTAAACCCTTTTACCCCGCCAAATGATAAATTGGATTGTCGCATATGCTTCTTATCCTTTAATATATATTTTTTTTATTTGTATCTTATGCCGTATTTCCTCATTCAAAAATTAAAAGCTGAGGTTATAAGAGGTCATAAGCGACAAAAACTACTTTAAATAACGCGAAATCACTAAAACTAAGAATACCAGTAATTGCTCCATTCCTATCTGATTTTATAACTGTTTCACTTTTCACAAAATCTTAATAAATGACAAAAATACGTCAGTTTTTCTAAAATTTAAGACTTTGAACGGCTCTCCTGAACATTTCATCTTTTGTCGCTTATCCCCTATTTCCTTTTGACCGTCGATATGGTCCACTTACAGTCTTCGGATTCTTGTAAACTTAGATCTAGTTTTGAAGCGGTACAAACAGCTTAGGTCTTACAGAAGGTAGGTTCAAGTTTGTTAGCAAATCGTACTAGGGTAAAATACCCAGTAGTCAGCCTTTTAGAATTTTTTATTTAATTTTTATTGAATTTTATTGAACGAAATTTAGTTTATTGATATTTGAAACATGAACCACTATACATTAAAACAATAAATCTTTTGTGAAAAAGTATTTATTAAATTTACTGAAAAAAAAAACAAAATATTATACTTTTGTGAGAATTATATAAAAAATCAACAATAATCATAATATGCAATTATGGCACTTTTTTCCAGTAGTCAGCCTCATTTCTCCACAAGTCAGCCATATGGCTTACCCTAAAGTCAGCCTCTCACTAACTTTGCACATTTGGCATAGAAATTTCTTATTATATATATTTTCATACATATCCCCGGCGAATCCAGTGCATTTTAGATGGTACCATGCAGGGCAGTTATCACATTCAATATTTTTCAGGTCGTTGATTTCGGTATCGCTGGTCATTTGCTCTTCACAATTATTACATCTTATTCTATTTATAGTGCATGCCCTATTGTTCTTTTCCTTTTTACTTTTGTTAGAATTCAACAGCATTTCCGCTTACCTTTTTTGTATTTTTTTGTTTCTCTTCTTCTTTCTTTACCTAATTTTCAAGTCTCTTCAGTTTCTTACTTATTATTTCATATTTTTTCACCTTCTTCAGTTACAGCGGTTTGACCGTTAGATAGCTTTTCAGGTGTCCTCTCACTTAACTCGGGATTTCGTCTCAGAAATGATTGGTACCATTTCTTCCCTGGTCTATTATTTACAAATGGGTTAGCTCTTTTATCTTAAGATATAATATTATGGACGGTATTGAGGAGATCATCACGTTTTAATGAAAAGCCACATTTCGCTAATGCTATACACCAGTCTTTTAATGTAGTTTCTTCAGTTCTGGTCAGCACTGAATCTGGTCCCATTTTACAGGGCATTCTGGAACCCTTAAATGTAGTCGATCCTGTAACGTCCCTCGCGGAACCTTAAAAACTCGATTGGCTGCTCTAATTTTCATTCCTTTTCTAATCGCCGCCATAGCCTCTGTTGATTGTTCTTCTTTATATTGGTGAATTGGTCTCTTAGACATGATGAAAATCTAAAACAAGTGATTTTCAATCAAAATAACTCTGCATAGGTAAATTGAACTTTGATTACAAAGGCTTTTAGGTGATTTTAGTGCAAAGTATTACGGACGGTATTGAGGAGATCATCACGTTTTAATGAAAAGCCACATTTCGCTAATGCTATACACCAGTCTTTCAATGTAGTTTCTTCAGTTCTGGTCAGCACTGAATCTGGTCACATTTTACAGGGCATTCTGGAACCCTTAAATGTAGTCGATCCTGTAACGTCCCTCGCGGAACCTTAAAAACTCGATTGGCTGCTCTAATTTTCATTCCTTTTCTAATCGCCGCCATAGCCTCTGTTGATTGTTCTTCTTTATATTGGTGAATTGGTCTCTTAGACATGATGAAAATCTAAAACAAGTGATTTTCAATCAAAATAACTCTGCATAGGTAAATTGAACTTTGATTACAAAGGCTTTTAGGTGCTTTTAGTGCAAACAGAATTGACGGCTGGTTACTGGATTCGTAGATCCATTGGTCGGCCACTAACATGCAATTATATTTGTACGTGGCTGACTACTGGTAAAATACAATTTTCGTCTAAGAAAAGTTAAGCTCAAACGAATGAGCAAATTGTAATTGGTTTGCTCAGTTAATTTTAGCTAAATCTAAGATTTTCCCACGAAAACTAGTAGTCAGCCACTTATGGCTGAGTACTGGACCTGCAATCAAAATACGCAATCCAGTAGTCGGCCACCTAAATAACAACACATGAAACCAATAAAATGCATGTAATATTTAATTTAATAACAAAACATTCTATCGTAACAAAATAAAATCATCCACCGCAATAACAATATAAACCCAAAAACTTACCGAAAACTTCATCGGGTGTCCTGAAAAAAAAACAGGAACAATGGCGCGTCTTGACATGTCAGCGGCGGCGGCGGTGCCAAATGAATGAGCGTAGTTCGTACTTCGTCAACTTGATAGAATATTGGTTTGTATGTGTGCGTATTAGCCAATCACGAGACTAGGATTCATAAAAACGGTATTTTAGTAGTGTACACAAATTTCAACAGTATTTGTAACACAAAAAAGTCTGTAAAGGCTGAGTACTGGTGCACGGCTGACTTTCGGGCATTTTACGCTACCTGAAAATACCTACTTATCGATGGGTAAATGACTTTTTTACTCTCTGATGGGTAGGTAAATAAAACTCAGGTAATATGGCCATGAAAACATAATATTTAAGGACTTATTATCACAACTAATGCACTTCACCATGGAACTTTAAAGCTTTTAATCCTAAAAATGCAGACATTTCTTTTACTTCAAGGCATTTTCGTATCTGCTGGACACGTCTTTCCAGTTAGCTACGTCGAAAATGGCTTTCACGTAGTCCGCGCGGACGTTTTTGTACTGCAGGTAGTACGCGTGCTCCCACACGTCGATGCCGAACAAGGGAATCAGACCTGAAACATATTTAAATGTAGAATAAATAAAACCTTAATATTAAATCGTTGATTTTAGTATGTATGCACGTGATCGCACTGCTTTGTTAAGTCGAGAGTGAAATAGAAAGAAAATGGTTTTAAAAGCTTGAGAGAAAGATTGACCTTGTTTACACCTGAAAACAAGGTCTTTCTCTGTTTAAAACCATGTGCTTACTGTAGTACTTGTGACCTCACAAGTACTACAGTTAGTACAGGGTTTTAAAAAAAGAAAGCGACCCCAAACCCTGTACATATATAGATTACAGATTCTGTTCTGACCCAAACCAAATGGTTTCAAGAAGCTTACTTTAGTATTAGTTAATCATCATCATATCAGCCTATTAACGCCCACTGCTGAGCATGGGCCGCCCCTGAGGATCTCCATCGTGATTGGTCCTGCGCTTCACACATCCAATGGCTTCCCGCGACCTCCACCATATTGTCAGTTGGTTTATGGATGATGATTGTGATATATTTACCAGTTGTAGCCTGGAGCGGGTCTTGGTTCTGGCATGTGGCAATCATCAGTTTCTTGTACTGCTTATTGTAGCCAAGCCAGCCCCAACCAGAGCCCTGCACGCCCACCGACGCGGCCGCAAGTTGGTTCTTCATGTTTTCCCATGATCCAAAGTCTCTGAAAGTTACACAAATGATTAATTCAGTATCCTTTTGTATCTTGTTGTTTATGCGATTAAAAAGCAATAAATTCATTTACAAAGCAGCAATGTTAATAAAAAAAACAATACTATCAAATTAATATTGACAAAATGACAAGTGAGAGTCAATAACAATTTTATCTTGGTACAAAAATAAAGCTACAAACTCTTCATAAAAACTAGAGGTGAAAATATAGATAAGCAGCTATCAAGTTTGTTATGACACCATCATCAACAGCATGCTCTCAGTTCATGCAAGTTTTAATCTTTCAAGCCACACAGAACACAAAATCAATAGCATTGAATGTCACAAAAAACATGCAATAGTAATTGTGAATACTTCTCAATGGCTTTGGTGAGCTCATCTGAGGGTTTGCCCCCATTGGGAGAGAGATTCTGCCAGAAAATGGTGTGGTTGATGTGGCCACCCCCATTGAATTTGAGGGCCGGGGCCAAGTTTATGACAGTGTCAATGTCACCTGCAGAACATGAAGAAATACAATGGCACTAAAAGTTTATGCCACACATTTTAAAATCACAACGTCCAATATTAACAACAAAAAGTGACCAAATAAATTTGATGATTGAATCTGACTCTAAAACTAACTAAAGATTAATTGACACAAATATCTAACGTTATGTAGTGTTCAATCCACAAAAAGTTTATACAATCTACTCAAAAAATAGGTACCAAAAAAAGGAGCATTACTGTTCAACTGCACAGAAAAAGTCACAAGATGGCTCAGTTTTTATTGGGCTCAAATTTTTCCATAATATTGAGTGGTTAATATGGCCACCTCCATTAAACTTAATTGTATTTAGTAGGCCCAGGATCTCATTCGTATCAGCTGCTGCCAATGCAATATAACATTTTAGTATGTAGCATTTAACCCTCTTCTCTGAAAACTTAAAGTTTATTTTATAACTTAAGTGATTACAAAGTATTGAGGAACTACACCTAAATCCCCAGTGTCATCAGAGTGTGTATTTCTACATTGTAAGACTCTTAATTTTATAAAGACAGTTTATATGGCTTACCTTTGGCCTGAGCCTGAGCAAGCTTCTCTTCAGCTGCATTCAGGTTGTTCACGTAAGTCGCATGGTGCTTGCTATGGTGTAGATTCATAATCTCCCGGCTGATGACAGGCTCCAACGCATTATACTCGTAAGGGAGATTCGGCAGGCTGTGTTTCTGTCTGGTACCGCTCACCGCCCAACTATGGAGTAGATTCCAATTAGATTTTTATTATTATGACTACGTAGAATATAAAAAAGAATGTAATTACGCAAGAGATCCGATCCGGCGTGTCGCGAACATGTTTACAGATAGATCCAAATGCAACTGAGAAGGAACCGGCGAATTTGTTATTTTATTTCCAGAAAACTTATCTGCTCATCAGCTGCGAAAATTATGCAACAATGTAATTTGACACAAGTCGAAATGACAGTGTCTGTCACTTTCTTATTAGGGATGCACTACAACCATCGACTACCGGTTACGGTCGTCTAAAACCGGTAGTTTAGTTGCTCAAAAATACCAACGATTTAATAATCAGCTTAAACTTTGCATTTTGTTTTTTGTTATACACAAATTGCATCACCAAATAGCAGCAAGCCAAGCACTATGGTCGTGTTCCATTTTTGGATTCAATAGTGAGTGAGATATTTTGTTAACAGTCTAAACTTTAGTCTGTGACCGTGTTGTTTTCGTGCCGTCGCAGTTTACGTCACGTACGCAACTTCCGCTGTGTGCGTCAAATTCCTGTTTTCACACGCCTTTTTTGTTTGTGTGTGTAATTGTTACGAAGTGCGACGTGCAAGTGCGGTGTTGTGAAGTATTTCGCCGATTTATAATAAAATACATGAAAAACTGTTCGAAAACGGAGCTCAATCCAAACAAACTATTCTCGTTCCATGCGAATCAAATTATTTTCTGTTTACATGAGGAGTATTGAAGTTGTGTGTATGTTACTATAATAAGCAGTGGTAGTGGTGCATTTGTTTATTTATAGACAGTCGCAAATTGCAGTCATGTAATTATTGCTGTGGCGCTAAAATGTCCCATCAAAGAGATACTGCAATACACCTGGTAGCCGGCGGGTGAGTACACATCCAAATCTTAATGGAAATCTGTCGTTTTCATTACCTTCATTTGTATCAATATATTTATGACCATTACACTGGCACATTTGGCCAGAGGTTGTTTGCGATAGCTTTTCGCCAACGCTTTTATTAAAATTAAAAAAGCTCTTCATGTATTATTGATTACACTATAACTTTGAGCCTCTGACCAAAGTGGTTTTGATATGGGGCAAAGTTTTCCATAAATCTATGGAATGCAGATGCATGCTTATCAATCTGATCATGATCTGTAATGTTGATCAAATTCTGCACTTAACAACATTGCAAGGTTAGGATTTCATTGGAACTAAATGTAAATAAACAGATTTCTAAGGTTATAACTACTTTATTTGAGTAACACAAATAATAAATTCAATTTCATAGAAATAGTAGAAAATACTTCTTTATCTACTTACCATCTTTAGAAAAAGCTATGAAAATATTAAGTAAAACTCTATTATAGTATAGAATAGGAATTGGTAAAAAATCATTTCTATGTTGCAATAGTTATCTTGGGTGCAATTTTATAGCTAATGTTGCTAAATTGTAATAAAAATAACTACAATTCCTTACTTTTGAAGAAATAAGGCATTCTTTGATACCTATAACAAATCAAACTTATAATTATTTATTTCAGAGTGGCAGGCACAGCTGGTGCTGTGGTCACATGTCCATTAGAAGTTGTCAAGACTCGTCTTCAGTCATCCCAGGGGGTAGGAATCCCCCCACCGGGTCCGCCACCATCAGATAATGCTACCAGTACAAGAAAAGTCTGTTCCAAGATCCCTAAACACCAGGTATTGTTTGTTTAATTAAAATCATAATTTTACCATATTATCATGTAATTCCAAGTTATAGGTTGCAATTTCTTATTCAGTGTCAAATTACCTTAAAATTTTGCTTAATAAGAAACTGTCATGCTACTCTGTAACATAAGATATATAACCCTGTTACCATAGTTTTATGTACCATATGTCATATTACATTGTACCATATTCTTATGTTAGTGTACCATAGAATTGTTTTATTGTGTCATACATTATGTTATAATCATCATCAGCTTATGTACGTCCCACTTCACTTCTGGACACAGGCTTCACCTCAACTATAAGGTGGTGCAGACCGTACTCCACCATGCAGGCTCAGTGTGGATTGGTGGAGCATTATTTGTAAGAAAAGTGACCAACCTCGCTGTCAGATGTTATTAAGTTGCCTGAGAGCCTCTGACTAGGCTTAACAACTAATATCTATCAATATTAACAGGGACCAAAAACTTGCATGGAGATGCTTGAACTTAAATTGTCAGAATGGTCTCCCATCCCAACATGACTGTGCCTTAGGTTGCTTAACTTTTTGGAATCACTACCATAGATAACACTGCAACCACTGTGTCCCAGAAATGTTGTTACATTTTAAAGTAATTGTATCTTGATAAAAGTTATTAATACATCATGATACATATTTGTCACTTTAAGTTTCTTTGACAAAATATTTGCTTAGCTGACTATCACTTCCATTTATTAGGTTCTGTGTTTAATAAATTATTAATTGTATAATTAACAACACACATTTGCATTGTATTGGTAGTCTACCAATAGTTCTTTATTTATATCTCAATTAAAGTAAACTAGAAGGGGCCATGTGATTGATGACTACATCATGTAATAATATGACAGATAAGATATGCGTTACTAGGATAGTGAATATTGAAGACTTGTTTGTGTTTCACTATTTTTAATTTCGTGTCAGACACCCCATTCGTTAATGTCTAGCTATTATCAGATAACTGAAGTTAAACTTGGTGCCTCTTTCACTCTTCCAATGAGGAAAGACTTAAGAATAAATATTGAGATTGCTATCAAACAAATTTCTGCTTTGCCAATGTTAGATTTTAACATTAAGTTTTTATACTCCTCGGTAATTCAGCCCAGAACTAGTTCAATCTGGATCCAAAGAGATTTTGCATTTTTTTGATAAGCAAAACCCTCAGTTGTAATTCGACTGATAAAAAGTTGATACCAGAGAAAAACTGCGCGATATCGTCACCCCATGACAGCCATTTTATAAGTCTAGTAAGCCTCTAGATGTCATGATACCTAGGTACTTACCTATGCGATTTCGAAGTCTTAGGTCTTATATACTTACTTATGACTAATATACTATTTTTAATATTCGCCAGATTGTCCCTGGAACTGTTTTTTTAATATATTTAAAAAAAATACTAGGTAATACTAAGTAGTACCTACCTCAGAATCTACGGTAAAAATACGTCTCATATTACACACAAACTCTTATGGTAAGTAACGGTTAGACTGATAAATAATTCTTGTTAGAGGATCCCGGATCCCCGCGCTCTTTAGCGATGTTGTTTCCCATTATAAAACAGCACTGCTATGCCTGCCTTTCAAAGCCCTCAATGCCCCTATAACCATAAAAAGCCTACAAGTGTTGACTTTCTTTTATTCCTTCTACATGAACTCTAGCCTCCCTTTGAAACGGATATTGGCGAACCTAAATGAATATTTCAATCTTTGTCTCTTTCCTTTCTCAGTCGTAAGTTTTATTGATCCAGTTGGTACTCTGTAGCACTGCACCAGAACGAAATACCTATCTAGATTGTTTGCGGAATGAATCAAATCGTAAACTCTGCAAATATTATCATTTCCTTCTGAACAGTTATTATTTAGTTGCCTGACATAAAATCTTCTTGAACATTTCTGAAATCATCGCTTGAAACTGAATAATACATAGATTAAGCCCATCAGGCAAATAATTCAAAGCTTGTTTGAATTTGAAACCGCCATAGTCACTAGCAGAAGCCGAAATCCGGCTTCTGAGTTATATTACATACTAGTTACCCTTTGTTTTCACAATAAAGGTATTAAAAGTATCCTATGTCCGTTTCCTGGTTCTAAGCTACCGCTCCACCAATTTTCAGCCAAATCGGTTCATCCTTTCTTGAGTTATAAATAGTGTAACTAACACCACTTTCTTTTATATTGTTACGAGCTGGGGTTCGGGATAAATTAATTAGTCCAATTAACTCGAAGAAACACTATATTTAAGAAAACAATACACGCTAATTAACTACAACGATCACACACTAAATTCACAAAACAATCACTGAACAATTCACTGGTTACTTTTTATCTTCACTTGTGTCTTCACTGTATCGCTTCCAAACTTAAACTCAAACTCGCGGCGCAGGCGACCCTCTATTTATATGCCGGGGCACTCGACCTAGATATATCTAGAAACTTCTAATGTTAGAGCGAGATAGGTATAGTGTTAGAAAGAGATAGATATAGTTCCAGAACATTCGAGTATTCTGTAGAAGTTTCTAGTAGCTACTAGTACGTAGTAGTAGGTAGGTAGTTTACTTCCGGAACATTCTTTCTTTATGTAACCTACCGACCTACGTGACACTGCCCCCTCCTAAGACATGCTCGTCCCGAGCATCGTTACTCCCGTAATAGCGTGCCAATCGATCCACATGAACAATCTTAGGCGCAGATCGCGAATTCTTCTGTATTCGGTAGGTGACGTCGTTGATCTTGGTCACAACTCGGTATGGTCCGTCCCATTTTGCCTGTAGTTTAGGAGACTTCCCCTTGCTGCGCACTGGATTATGCAACCAGACTAGTGAGCCTTCGTCGAAGCCACTATTGTTCATCTTCCGGTCATAACGAGTTTTCATTCTCTCGGACGTCTGCTGGCCAGATTGTCTGACGTGCTCATAAACGTCATGCATCTTGCTACGCAGGTCGTGTGCGTAATCCGTTATACTGCGTGGAGTATCAGGGGGAATACCGGTAATCAGGTCTGCTGGTAATCTTAACTCTCTTCCAAAGTTTGCGAAGGCTGGCGTCACAGTCGTACTCTCATGAACTGCGCTTCGGTATGACAGGAGAAACGGCGCTATATGCTTGTCCCAATCCTTTTGTCTGTTCGATACAACTTTCGCCAGGTATCTTTCTAACGTCTGATTGAACCTTTCCACCATTCCATCAGATTGTGGATGATACGACGTAGTCCTCGTTTTGTGAGTACCCATTACCCGACATGTTTCCTGGAAAACTTGAGACTCAAAATTTCTTCCTTGATCACTGTGGATTTCCAAGGGTACTCCAAACCGACAGAAGACTTCGTGGACTAATTTATCAGCAACCGTCGAAGCTTCTTGATTAGGAATGGCGAAGACTTCCGGCCATTTAGTGAAATAATCCATGACAACCATGAAGTATTTGTTCCCACTGTCACTTTCAGGAAAAGGGCCAGCAACATCTACTGCTATCCGTTCCCAGGGGGCTCCTACGTTGTATACCTTCAATGCACCCCTGCTGCGTGTTTGAGGTCCTTTTACTGCTGCACAACTTGTGCACTTGCGGCACCAATCCTCAACATCCTCTCGGCAGTGGATCCAGTAGAACCGCTCTCGAACTTTCAGCAGAGTTCTTTTCATGCCCATATGACCTCCTGAACAACCACTGTGGTAGAGCTGTAGAACATCTGGTACCTTTGCTTTCGGAACGACCATTTGCAGGTGGCAGCGATCACCTCGGGCATTCTCCCATTTACGGCACAAGACACCATCCTGGATAACCAAACTTTCCCACTGTGCCCAATAACTCTTCGTGGTTGTACTCATTGCTGCAACATCACACCACTTCGGCTTAGGAGCATTAGCTTGAATCCATTCCAGAATTGGCTTGATGTCTGTGTCACTCTGCTGAGCATGCTTCAGGGTTTCTTTCCATTCATCACTAAGATCCGTTCTGACCATCCTAACAGGGAGTTCTTCCTTAGTCTATTGTCTAATACAATGCTTGCAGTCTCCAGGACAAGGTCTTCTTGATAAAGCGTCCGCGTTACCGTGAGACTTTCCCTGCTGGTGGGCGGTGACATCAGCCGCCCTTCTTTCCTGAGCTTGATCTTCGCTGCGCCTAGGGCAACTCGACCGCAAGTGGCCCTTTTCTCCACAGGTGTAGCATCTAGGACTATACTTAAATCGGTCACGTACAGCCGGTACAGGTGATGCAACAACCTCCCTGATGCGGTGGGCACGATGATCTTGCCTCACTGCCTCTACCTCCAAAGCATGGGCCAATGCGTCCTTCAGCGTCATATGGTGCCCAAGTCTCACAGCAGCTCTCACTTCAAGGTCCCGTATGCCATCGATGAAGGCTTGCACTAAATTCCCTTCGATGAGTGCAGGCGACGACTGGTATGCCTTGCGAACCAGCTTTTCAATTTCCAGGCCCCACTGCTGCAGATTTTCACCAACGCGTTGCACTCTGTCCTTCAGCTGGGCACGAAACACGTGTTCCAGATGTGCATCACCGTATCTGGACTCCAACGCCTCCAGCAGCTGCTCGTAGGTGACATTCTTACCTAGAGCCTCTAAAACAGTTAACGCCTGGTCGCGAAGGCCCAAAGTAAGTGCGGTCATGGCCTGTCCTTTTGTCCATCCATTCGCTTCCTTGACAGCTTCGAATTGAATTTTGTATGCTGACCAGGAAGATGTTCCGTCAAAGGGTGGCACTTTAAACCCACGTAGCGAAGGTGCAGCAACCACAGGAGCCACAGTCACGTCTCCAGTTTTCAGACTTTTCAATTCTTTCTTCACATCAGCGATCTGGGATTCGGCCTCTGAGATACGGTTCTCGTGCAGCTCAACCTTCTCCGTTACGGCTTTAATTTCCTTGCCGAATGTTGCTTTAATGTCTTTCAAGAAGAGCATCTGCTCGTCCTTAACATGCTGCAGCTGTTCCGCAAGACGGCGAGCCTGCTCCTCTTGACGGCGGGCCTGCTCCTCTTTGTCGCTCTGAAGCTGTTCCCTCAGTTGGCGAGCTTGCTCCTCTTGACGGCGAGCCTGCTCCTCTTGACGGCGAGCCTGCTCCTGCAGCATCGCCATAAGAGCAGAAAGGTCTGATGCTGCAGGCGCAGCTGATGCCGAAGGCGCAGCTGATTCTCGGGAAACTCGCTCCATTGTTGACTGGCTGCCACCAGGTGTCTGTACACGTAGATCTTCAAAGCGCCTCTGGTCCACTTCTTGCTGCCGCTGACTCCTGGTGCGTATACCTTCAGTGTCCTCCTTCGGTAGAACCGGCATAATTTATCCCTCACTTCTGACACCAAATGTTACGAGCTGGGGTTCGGGATAAATTAATTAGTCCAATTAACTCGAAGAAACACTATATTTAAGAAAACAATACACGCTAATTAACTACAACGATCACACACTAAATTCACAAAACAATCACTGAACAATTCACTGGTTACTTTTTATCTTCACTTGTCACTGTATCGCTTCCAAACTTAAACTCAAACTCGCGGCGCAGGCGACCCTCTATTTATATGCCGGGGCACTCGACCTAGATATATCTAGAAACTTCTAATGTTAGAGCGAGATAGGTATAGTGTTAGAAAGAGATAGATATAGTTCCAGAACATTCGAGTATTCTGTAGAAGTTTCTAGTAGCTACTAGTACGTAGTAGTAGGTAGGTAGTTTACTTCCGGAACATTCTTTCTTTATGTAACCTACCGACCTACGTGACAATATATATATAGATTTAATTCCTTTTTCGTGTAACTTTATAAAAGTAAATACACAATCTTATTTCATCCATTTATCAAAGTTTTGATCAAGTTATCCGTCCACAACGTTATTTGAAACGTTAACAATAAGTGAAAATAATAAAACTCATCCTTGACCCAGTATTTCTCGACGAGATTATCACAAAGCCGTTGGAATGTCCTAATCTCGGGATTATATTCATTTACCTATTTTAATTGCGATACGGCTCATTTAAAAAGAAATTATGGAGCTACTGACCCGGCTCTCTGGCTCGTGCCCAAAAACTTGGCCGACACCGAGATACGCCCATCAGTATTTGCTCAATACAAAAGCGCCATGTTCTGGCTTCCGAAACCAGCAGTTCAGTCCTTGAATAATTTGTATCTAGCTACTTATGAGGTTTAAGAAACTTTATTCTCATTAAGAATTACATTGTTAATTACTTATTGGAATTATATAACTGCCTAAAGACGTTTCCTTGGAGGTAGCAACTTTGTAAGTTTAATAGGTAATTGCTATGCGAAGCAGTATATGTGTCAAGGATATTTAATTTTACAAAATTGAGCTTTAATGTCGGTCGTTGCCTCGATATAAGTAAGACCAGTTTTTATCTCAATGCAAATGAAAAAACAGAACATCTTACCTTGTGTTTGCCTTCAAAAAGTAGTGTAGAGATAGTAGATAATCCGTTTTGTGCCCAGTTACAGGCAAGTAGGTCGCAGATATCTTGGTTTTCATCGTTGAAAAGTATTGAATACAGAACGTTGATCGATTACCTGTTATATTAGGTCCTTACCTATTAAATTGGCGTTTTGTATGGGAGGAACAAAAAGTCGAAATTTTTTTATATAGCATATTTATTTAATCAAAGTATGAGCCATTGTAATCTATGCACTTTTGCCATCTCATAGGTAGTTCATTGATCCCTTTACTAAAAAAACCATTCGAACGGGAATCAATAAAATCTTTGAAGGCGACTTGGACTGCCCCATCTGAGTTGAACTTTTTCCCTTGCAAGAAGTTATCCAAATTTCGAAAAAAATGGTAATCTGTTGGAGCAAGGTCCGGGGAGTACGGTGGATGCCTTAGAGATTCCAATTGAAGTTCTTCTAATTTGCTAGCCGTCTGTTGTGCAGTGTGTGGTCTAGCGTTGTCGTGAAGCAGCAGTGGCGTAGAGCGATTGACCAGCCTTGGTTGTTTAGCAACTAGCTTTTCCATCATGGTTTGCAATTGCTGACAATAGATATCTGCCGTAATCGTCTGGCCAGATTTGAGAAAACTGTAATGAACGACACCGGCGCTAGTCCACCAAACGCTTACAAGTAACTTTTTATTGGTCAATTTTCGCTTAGAGCAGGCTTTGGCTGGCTTGCCAGGGTCCAGCCATTGCGATGAGCGCTTCCGATTATCGTAGAGAATCCACTTTTCATCACAGGTAATGATTCGATTTAAAATCCCTTCGTTATTGTGCCGGTCAAGTAATGTAACGCAGCAGTTGACGCGCGTTTGCCGGTTTGCTTCACTCAATTCGTGAGGAACCCACCTTTCAAGTTTTTTAATCTTCCCAATTTGCTTCAAGTGGATTAAAACAGTTTTATCACTAACGCCAAAGCCTGCAGCTAACTCGGACGTGGTTTGCGATGGATCCGCTTCCACAATAGCCTTCAATTCTTCATTATCAACTTGGGTCTCCGGCCGTCCACGGGGCTTGTTTTGCAGGTCGAAATTTCCAGAACGAAAACGTTGGAACCAAAAACGCACTGTGTTTTCTTTTGCGACACAACCGCCATACACATCATTAACCCTTCGAGCCGTTTCCGCAGCACTGGTGCCACGGTGGAACTCGTACTCGTAAATAACGCGATATTTCAAATTTTCCATTTTGTAAATTGAGCGATGCAAACAGAAAAAAGATAAGTAAAAAAACAAATGAATGACGGTTTACGAAACACAACTACATGTGGAAATAGCTGTATAAATTTGAATTTCGAATTCCTAACCAAATAGGAAAAATTTGTGATCAAAGTGGCCAGTACGACAAAACGCCAATTTCATATGTAAGGACCTAATAGAATAATTCTGTATTGAGGTTGATTCGAGCTACTATTGTTTCACATGATATTTCTTTTTTGGGGTAGCGTCTCTCATTTTCTAAGAACTCAATTTTTAAACGAATTCACGTTAACAGCGTTCATTGAATTAGAGACAGTTTATGTATCGTACGAAATATTATCGTCGCAAAACCAAAGCTGTAAGCAGTTAAAATGCTGAAAACATTGCCGTCTTAATTGGTAATACTTACTCAAAGACGCAATAAATTCCAAGTGACCTTACACAATGTCATAACATAGATGTATTGAACCTAACGAAGTTCCAAGGCTGCGCTAAACTTAGCACACGGCATGGTGGATGGAGCCATTGCATGCGTGCGTCCGATTTGTTCAATAGAACATTTACAATGGTGTTTACTTAGGTATATTGTAATCTCAAACTAGTTATTATGTATGCAATTATTTTATAAGTATCGGATTACTTATCAAGTCATTTGCTTCAGATAATAATATTATGCGTAGTAAGTTATGTTCTATCTCGTCTATTTACGTAACGGGTGTAATCAGCGCATGTAGGGTTTTCTATCTCATTGAATTCTATAGTACGAGAAAAAATGTTTATGGTCCTATACATCTCAAAACCTTGTTCTATGTCAAAAAGAAGATACCTATCTTGTAGCACGATTTGTAATGCGTAGTAGCCGTATGAAAACATTTGCCCTGAAATGTGGTGATTCAAAGATTCCATCACTTGTGTAAAGCGTATTTATTTCGCTTTATTTATGTTTTAGAATAGCAAACTTTGCTGTAAAACTACATACAATAGACTATTGATTTTTCTCATGTAGAATTACACTTAGTTTCTGTCATAAATATCTGCGAAATATTAAAATTAACGTTTCTGTATTTGGGTCTTATTAGCAAAAACATACAAGTCACGTGAATGTTTTGTCTCAATGCTTCGCTCACAATAACAGATCGATTTGGTTCAATTAAATTGAACCATCCTTTAACGAACATTAATTAATGCCTTTGCCTTATTAACTAAGGCCTTAGTAAGATCGTACATATTGTGTTGCGTCCATTAAGTGAGACCTAGACTGAAGTTTTATGATGACCTCACAAAAAAATTCTAAGCTACGCATCGACACCATCACCAAGCTTAAATGTTGCCCCAGTCAAATAATGTTCAGTGATTTCTTCTTGTGTACTATCTAATATACCATCGCAACTAGCCAATTAAAACCCCAAGCTTGTGTCTGTGTCCATGCCAGATGGTGCTTTTTGATAGCGCATTTCGAATAGAACGATCATAATCAATTTAATTTTTGAATTCAATAGTCAAAACGTTCCATCTGGATGAGCTCTTGATGTAGCTGTAAGCTTGTTGTTGTTGGTTGTTGCTTAACACAAGCGATGGTATCCCCTTAACATTAGCCGTGTAATACAGGAAGCCAAATGGGGCTACAGACGAACCATGGGCGCGATGTTCGCATACAGCAAGCAGGGCGATCGTATGCTGATGTCGTACAATTGTCAGGTCCAGCAGTTCGCGCGGGCCGGCCACGCCAGGACCACGTCGAGGATGAGCCTTATTCAGTGCATCAGGTGAGCCAACTAATGTGTCCTAGTCCTACATAGTAGCGTCGTGTATTGTATAAATCGTCCTATTGTGCAGAACTCGTTAGCTAGACGACTGTAATTCGTGACACAGGTTCATTATGCATACTGCCACTTTTTAGCGCGTTCAAAACACGTTTTCTAACACTTCATAATGGGACTTGTACATCCGGTGCTTGCTCTCGAAATGCGATATTTCATACTATTCTTTGAATGTTAAACTTCGAACTGTTGAAGATTTATTTATCTTCTTGACGTCAAGTATTAGTATGATAGTGATGAAGATAATTTGTCCACCAGAGCCAAAAGTTCGTTAGTATGTCAACGTAACTTTCTTTGAGTGTTAGTGTAATGAAGTTTTTGTGTGTGTTTGTATCAGTTTATCTATGTATTTTAGCATAACTGACATATTGGCGCGGAGCCATCGCGTGCTCCAGGCCATTATGTGCAGGCCAAACGTGATCGCATTCTGTTCCGCGCGATTTTGCTTGTTTCACTTGTCAACCTCATGAATGATTCACATTTAGATGAAGCATAGAAACTGCATTGTAATGGAAAACTACAAAAAAAACCTATCAGCTGGAGATTGTGTTTGTTTAAACAATATCTGCCACCAGCAAATAAAGGAGCTTGAACTGCTTGTAACTGATATTGTTATCACGCTTGTGTTGATAGATAACGAGCAAATGCGCTCGGCGGTGTCACGAGAAGCACGCGTGAGCCGGATTTGCACCGGACCCATTGGTTCGCCAAATATTTTCTGATTAGCGTCTCTTGCTAATATTGGCTGATCGCTTATTATCACTATCAGTTGGCCTTTAAAAGGTATCTCCGCCGCGACTAACACAAACGCTAACCGCGAATCGGTCCATATGCGAATGCGACGGGCTATAGCTAGAGGATCAGAATTCATAACATGATATTTTTAGTCCGTTGTTGACATCAAACACTATCACCGAGAGAGTAGATTGGGATTTACGTCATGGACGCTATCGTTTACGTTTCGTGTTAAAGGTGATTTATTAACCTTGATCTTAACGCTTCCAGACACATTGTCCAAAATGAGGGGCCGAAAGCTCTGTTCAAGGGTCTGGGGCCGAATATCGTGGGAGTGGCGCCTTCGAGAGCTATCTACTTTTGCACATATTCACAGGCCAAGGCGATCTTGAACCAGAACATACCACCTGATACACCTATAGTACATCTATCCGCAGCCAGCGCTGCAGGTAAGACTCCTTTTATATCCATACTAATATTATAAATGCGAAAGTAACTCTGTCTGTCTGTCTGTCTCTTACTCAATCACGCCTAAACTACTGAATCAATTTTCTATGAAATTTGGTATGGACATTTTTTGATATCCTAGAAAAAACATGGCTACTTTTTACCGCGGGAAAAAGGACGCATTCCCATGGGAAAATTCAAGTGGGCTCACTTTTACGCCTAAAACAGATTCAAATTAAATTTGGTAAGGAGATAGTTTGAGACTTAAGAAAGGACACGAGTTACTTTTGATCGCGGGAAAACAACGCATTCCAAAAAAACTACATAATGCGGACGAAGTCGCGGGTAAAAGCTATAATAAATAAGCATTACCGTTGCATTGAGTAATATATCACCGTGTCTGAAATACATCATAATATACGCGCCCTTTCGTTTCACTTATTATTAAACTAGTGGCCGCCCGCGACTTCGTCCGCGTGGAAAGCCTTTATCTTAAAAATTCTTTATGAATTGTAGCCTATATGTTATTCTGATGTATAAGCTATATTGTGGTAAAGTTTCATTCAAATCCATTCAGTAGTTTTTACGTGAAAGAGTAACAAACATCCATACATCCATACATCCATACTTACAAACTTTCGCCTTTATAATAGTAGTAGGATTACCTCCACTTAGTTGCTAAGGTCGTTGACAGTTGAAATCCAGATAGCTAATCGACTAACACTTTCAGGTTTTGTATCATGCACAATGACCAACCCAATATGGTTCGTGAAGACGCGACTCCAACTGGACGGACAAAATGTTACAGCATTGCAGTGCATCAAGAGGATATACACTAAAACGGTAATTTTAATTGCTTAATAACTGTTATCGATTATTACGTAAAGATCAAGATCACACTGGATGCGGACCGCTTGTGATCGGTCGATGTGGTAAACTGTGGGGAAGGCCTATGTTCAGCAGTGGACGTCCTTTGGCTGATAATGATGATGATGATTATGATTATTACGTAGCGTTAAGAAGCTCCTTAAAAATATTAAATAAATGGTTGTTTGCATTGCTTAATAATATGTAATCATAATATAAAAATGAATTGCAAAATGTGTTGTTAAGCGCATAATTCAAGAACGCCTGGACCAAATTTGGCAAATTATTTTTTTATGTACGGGGTTCTTTTTTTTTTGTTTAGCCGTTATCGTCCCAATGCTGGGCAAATGCCTCCCCCAAGTTTTTCCAATTGTCCCTATCGGCGGTCAAGGCGCGCCAGGAATGACTTGACGACCGTTTGGTGCAGTGTCTACATGTCGGACTTCCGACACAATGCAAGCATATGTGTGCATGAACATGTGTGTTTGTACTGGTCTGGGTGTTTTCTATGTATAATATGAATTTATTTACAAAAAAGAAGTATTTAAGTATGTTTATCCGTTGTCTAGTACCCATAACACAAGCCTCGTAGCTTAATTTGGGACTAGAGAATTGGTGTGATTGTTGTGAAATATTTATATCTATTTATATTTATAATGGTTATTATTACGGACAAAATATTTAAAAAAACAACGGACATGACAACGTCTGCGGGGTCTGCTAGTTAATAATAAACGCTTCGGTTCAATGTGAATCGGTGCTAGATTTTGCACTCGTACTTGGTGGAAAACAAAGGTTTTGTAAACATTTACTTGTCTTCCATGCCATTAGCCATAATATGCAAATTGTGGAGTTTTCACAGTATGAAATATGTACCATGTTTATGCTAGGACCTACCGCTCTCTATGCTCTTCATGTCATGATATTCCCATGACAATTATGTTAACTTAATCTTTTCACTTTGCCCTATTTCTCTTAAGAACGTCCTATCTCATCTTTCGCAGGGCATAAGAGGCTTCTACAAGGGCATAACAGCGTCCTACATGGGCATCAGTGAGACGGTAGTTCACTTCGTGTTGTACGAGGGTGTGAAGGCGCGACTGATAGCCGCACGCAATCCGGACGGCTTGCCGAACGATCAGCGATCGCCCAGGGACTTTCTCGAGTTCATGGGCGCGGGCGCCTTCTCAAAGACGGTCGCCTCGTGTATCGCTTATCCGCATGGTTAGTATCACATAAGTTAGTATCACATAATATCAATAAGTCGGGAAGTTGGCGGTGTTACACCCCCGTGCCTCGGAAAGCACGTTAAGCCGTTGGTCCTGCGTCTGATCTCTCTCCGGTCATGTCGGATTGCCGTCTCACCGAACTTTGAGAGTGATGGAACAGTGAGTGCATCTGTGTATTGCGCACACACTTGTGCACTATAATATCTCCTGCGTAGTTGGCTGATCTCTATTGAGATTGGCCGCCGTGGTCGAAATCGGCCAGGAGGACTATTATTATTATCACATAGAAAAGGATAACCCAAAAATAGCATGATCGCTGATTTTTACCAGAACCAGTGTAACCAAACTCACACATGTACGGTTGCGGTCAGCGCGGTGTGAACTCTTTCTAACGAAAATTGTTTGCATGCACTGCGACACATGCGGAGCAATTATCAAGCGGGATTGCGCGCGATGTGCAAATGATATTCGTCTTAAAGGTGTTGTGTTCATGCGGCGCGGACCTTGATAGTACGTTAAGTTGCAACTAAGAACCTTCGAGTTTTGATTGGTCAGTCGTAGCGGTTACAAAAGAGTTTATAGCATAAACCAAGTAATGCAAACATAACCTTATTACTGGTACGTTCAGAAATGATAAATGTTTTTTTTTTCATTTTTCTTTGACAAATATCCCTCTCCCGGTTACCGTCACAAACTGTCAATATTCCTATACTTTGCTGTCACGCTCCAAACGCACATACGCTCATGAAGTGCGTCTTCGAGAGCACAGTTAGTTATACTCGCGCCCCGCCCACTTAAGACTTATTCTTACGTAGTAAGTAGTGTCCTTGTTCTGTGGTAAGTATCATAGTTAAATATCTTCCATTTCACAGTTGTTGAAATGGAATTTTAAAAAAATAACTCCTTTTTATTTTCGCATAGGTGGCTGACCTTTTTGCAAAGTTACATGTCTTTGTCTGCAACGTTTGACAAACTTTCAATATCCTGAGATTACACCCTCGCACAGGATATTTAAAAAGATACAACATATGTCATTCATATTTAAATGTCCTGTTAATATACACTTGCTAACTTTATTTGTCCAATTTTAGAGTTTAGCTTAAAGATCTTTGAGCTCTAAGGACATTAACCAAATCTAACCAATACATAAGCAATTGTCAGACATCATTTCAATGTTAATTACAGCTGTGTTGACCCGCGATTCTGACGTTAAAAAAAATTCTGGTAATATTTATTACAGAGGTAGCAAGAACGCGACTAAGAGAGGAAGGCGACAAATACCGCAAGTTTTGGCAAACGCTGCACACAGTTTGGATGGAGGAGGGGTACCGCGGAGTTTATAGGTTAGCTACTTTGATACAGCCCTATTCGACGACCACTTTGGTGTAACGGTTAGGTTAGGTTAGTTGACTATTAACCAAGAGGTCGCAGGTTCGATCCCCGCACTGTACAAACATTTTTGTGCATGAACATGTCTGTTTGCATGTCTGGGTGTTACATATATGTATTTATTAAAGTATATTTATTATACCATTGTTGATTCTTATTTCTGTTACACAAGTGCTAAAGCTACTTACCACAGAGTCAGATCAAATATGTGATGTTGTTGTATATTATTATTATTAAATGTATGGTCTTTTATGTTACTTTGTTTGGTCATTGTTCGAGTAAATGTGGGAGTGTGGACATCTAAGAATGATGCATTGTTCTAGTAATATTCCGTTCCACACATGTATTCTAATCATGTTAATGTTTTTGTTTCTAATTTACAGGGGCCTGGGCACACAGCTAGTGCGTCAAATACCTAACACAGCGATCATGATGTCAACATACGAAGCTGTCGTTTACCTCCTAACGACACACTTCAATAGTTCCTTCTATGAGAATACATAGCAATTGAAGCTTGCTTAAGACCTGTCCGAGCAAACTTATTCAACGACCCTTGGTCTTGTAATTTGATGAGCAGTAGTTGATTTGCAATTCAAAATTAGAGGAACATTGTCCAGGGAAACCCAGACGGTGTCCCAAGATTTACTGCGGAGCTTTATGATTAGAAAGGGAATATATTTCAGGCGAATCTTTTGTTTCTAGTTAAGGGTGTTATCGGTAAGTAAAATATAGTAGTGAACCATTCACTGTGCCACATAAGTGACTGATTTATGTAGATGTTGTTGATTAGTGTTGTACAGTTAACTTTAGACGCTTGCTTACATATTGTTATTAATTTACTGTAGATGGAAGTGTATTTTTGTTTATAACACTGGTACTTATTTGTAAGAAATGTCGAAGAAATCATGATTGTATTGTATTGATAATTTTTTTTTTAGTATTCAAACATATGACAACAAAACAAAGATGTTAGTGAGACACTGAATAAAGATTATAAATGAACATAAAAACTTTATGAAATGGTAGTCATAGTTCTAGTCTCAAGATGCTTCATCCTTTTAGATTTTTTCAGTGTCAAGTCAGTGATGATTTATTTATATCACTTACATACTGTTTTTTTTTTCTTGGTAGCCAGTCTACAACTAATTTATTTCCTATTCTGTTTACCGTTAAAACATATTGATATAATTTTCATCTGTTGAAAGGACAAGTGACTGATTTGTATGGACTAATAGTGCCTTCTTTTGGGGGGCGGCGGAAAACCTTTCTCAGTTTGTAGATAACACTATATCAAGCAATTTATATTATGGAATGATATCTGTAAACTCAGTCAGGGCGATGTTATATTGGATTAAAGATAAAGAAAAATATGGTTATGAACTAACATAATTGGTTGCACTATGACACGAAACTAAATATAGAGTATTATTATTACATATGTTGTAACATTTCCTATTTTGGATACATGGGGTCCCAGACCAACATGTGGGGTTCCATTTTAAAACGTGGATCTAGTTTATGCTGGTTTGCATCAGTTGGCTATTGTTCCTGTATGCACTAAAGAAGTGCATGATGGACCACCCTGGTTATTGTAGCTCTATTGACGTCTGAGGGGCAACATCAGTGTTATAAAGTTGAGGGTGGAGAGGTGGTTCTAGATTTATCGACGATTATTTGATTGCCTGAGGCTCTGGCATCACGCACCCTCTGGCTACTTACAAACCACATTCACCCTGCGAGCAAATCGGTCACTCTACCCGACCGGTTAGACAGAGGCGATTATTCTTGGTCAATCACAGTGCAGGAAGCCAGGTTGCCAGGCGATGCCTTCGATGCACTTCTTAGTGCATTTTGCGAAAATCGCCGATCGATATGGGTTATATCGATCGGCGATTGTCGCTAAACTAGATCAATCGATGCCTCTATGTTTTAAAATGGGGCTACCATATGTTGGCTTTGGCCCCATGCTCACCTCCTAAAAGTCGAAATATGTTACTTCAGGAACATACTTTTTCTTATCTTTAATCCAATATAACTTTGTGTAGACTGAGTTTACAGGTATCATTCTATATATAAATTGCTCGTTATTGTTTACTACAAACTGAGAAAGGTTTTATTGTCCGCCGCGCCAAAACAAAAAAAGCACCAATTTTTTTCAAAGGCCATTAAAATTGTATTGTTTTTGTTTCCAATCAAAATATATTTTGTCACTATTATAGAAAAAAAATATATTGTTAATTTATTTCAGTCAGCAATCCTACCTAGTCAGTATCAGTTTAAAAAGTTCATTTTTGATCCTAAAATGTATAAGTTTATTAAAATGAATTCAGAATTGTTGAAATTCATAGAACATTTATATATTGTCAAATCTTTAATAGTAGTCAACTTTCACTCTAAAATTGAACACAAATCAAGAAGCTCAAGTTTTTTGTCAAATATTAATTTACATACCTAAGTTAGAGGGCTTTATTGTAGCTCATGTAAATAGTAAGCTGTGATATAGCCTCTTAAGGACTAAGCAAAAAAATAAACTGTCAACTTATCGCTCAATGTTCATTTGAATGAACAGTCCAGAAAATTTTGTACAGCAATCAAGGTAAACCAAATAACTACCAAAAAATACCAGAAAAAATCTTAGTTGCATTTTTCTAGAAAAAGAATTGTTCAATTGCCTGGGCACATAAATTATAGTGTGTTTAGTTCTTCTCACTCCATTTTTGCTGGACTGGATGCCCATCTTACAATATGTACAATATAATCTATGCTAGGCCTTAGGAGGATAGAGCTTTTGTAAATTGTCTTAGTTTGAACATGATTCCAAGCATATTGCACTTGCAAGCACAACTAATGCATTCTGTCTCTATGATTAAATTAACAAAAAGTGAGGAGCTTATTGTAAGATATTGATTGAAATGTTATTATTTGTAGTATTGAGATGTTAATTTTTAAATGTATGTTTTAATTTCTATCAAGATTCAATTACCTGGAAAATTTTATATAGTGGGTGGGCAGATCTTTGAATATTATATAATTCTAGGGACAGAGTTAGACTGAATACTAAATTCTATCAAGTTCTTTAAATTAATAAATGGTTAAATTAATGTTGTTGTTTTTATTTCATCCCTCCAATTATTATCCATCAAATTATTTATTCAAAGTAGGATATTGACACAACAATAATTGTAACTATAATAGATCATTATGAAGTAATTGGTTTCAGAAGAGTCCTCAATGATACATTAGTCACTAAAACCCAGATATGAGTGGAAATTGCATTGGGCATGTCACTTGGATAACTAAGTATTGTAGAAAAAGGGCAAAGATTAGTTTTCAATGTCACGATTGGCTCACGTCGAAACCAAATCACAGAAAATACTGTCACAAACGCCAATACTGCTTGCAGAACTATTTGAACAGAACTTTTGATTGCAATACTCTTACTCATGCGAGACTGTGAATCATCTTTTAGTTGTCCTTCTAATTTATTAAGTTTTCGTTGAATCTTCGAATACGCAGCAAACTCATCCTTCATTGATATAGACTTCTGTTCAGCTTTTAGTTTTAAAATTTCTGCCCATAATGTTCTCTCTTCATTGGATGGTCGGTTAAAGCAAGCTGCAATCTAAAATGAGGATTTTAACATTATGGCAACTTCATTACAGACTAGGATAGTTTGTTTATTGTTTATAATAAAATTACTTACCGGTTTAACTAAATAAGGGACTAAAATATTGAATGCAGATAGCGCTATAAAATAAACCATTAGAAAGCCATTTATAACCTCCAACATTTTGATATTTAAGATGTTTTAAATTACTATGGATAAAATTCCTCACACTAAATTAAATGTTGAATGCTGATTATAAAATAACACATAGGTTTTTTCATTTAAATTCAAAAGTATTTTTTCCAAAATGAAATCAATCAACAATAATTTGACAAACGCTTGACAGTGAGTTTTTTCTATATGATTTAGTAATAGTGTTGTTGCGAATTATTTCTTTCGATACTATTGTAAGAAACGATAGAATGTTGCACCGACCGACTTTCAAGATCAACTTTTGCAGTTGAATTAAATCCATTGCAGTCTACTAATGATCAGAACTATCAATATTGTATGCAATAACCGCTAGACTTTATCTTAAAAACAAACTAAATTATTATTCATTTAAGAAGCGTCATGAAGTAATTAAAAAGGAACACGGCCGCAAATAAAAGACTGACAGACATATCATTATGCTGTGGTTTCCGGCCAAAGTTCTGTGGTCTGTCTAAGGCAAGGAGATTAAGGTGTCTAAGGTATTTTTAATCTGTTTGAGGTTGTCAATTTGACAGATAAAAAATATAAAAGTAAGGTTATGTTTTGAAATTTGATCTGAATCTTCAAGCTAACTTACGGTCGTGATAATTGAATAAACTTGGAATAACATTCTGTTTGAGCGCCATAAAACGGAGGACAAATAGATCATCATAATGGTAAACATTGTGTTTCTAGAAACGTACACAAGTTATGATGATTTCAAAAAGTCCCGCACGGTAGCATTGCCGTTACAATCTTTTATAACATTTTGTTTATACAAGTACTGCTTTCCAGCTGAACCTGAATTGAGGTTTGTCTATTGTGCTCTATCAGAAAATCATAAATATGTTAATATGCGCGACATTGACAATGACTTGGTGTACGCTGATCTGCAAGAAGTACCATGGCAAGTTTCCTCATGTGTTTATCCAGTAGTTATGTGTGAGGATACTATAATCACTGGACTATGTGCTGTTGCCAGACACATCACTCGATCTCGGCCTCCAAGTTGCAATGAACACGAAGAGGGCCTGCTGGGTTTCCGCAAGGGCTGTTTGCAAGTGCCCAATGAAGCATCTGTGTGGACAAAGTTCTGTGAAATCGATACAATTAAAACAGCATCAGATATCCTTAGTAAAAATTCAAATAAAGATCTTACTGAGAAAATGTATGAAGTTTCAAAACACTTAGTGTGCTTTGAAAACCATTTGAACAAACCAGTAAGAGTGCACAATGTCTATAAAATGGCAAGAGAATTGAAGAAAAACAAAATAGACACTGCTGATTTTAAAACTGACACACCAGATAAAAGCAGTACTGAAAATACACAAAAGTCTAGGTCAGCCAAGTTAAGAAAATGGAAATCCAATGCTAAAAAAGAGCTTGAGATTGACAGCTCTGTAAAAGTTGAGGATTTGGGTATAAGTCACAAATTTGCAGAAGGTCCTTACTTAACACTAGCTGACATGGTCCTATTACCATCATATTACATTATAATCCAATCCCTAGGTGGAGAATTTTTTAAGTCACACTTGCCACTTACTTATCAGTGGTTTAAAAATCTTCTTGAACTCCCTGAAATGGAGTTAGTAAAAAACTACATAAATAAGGTTGAATGCCAAGTGTTGTCTTTTGAAAATATTTCTTTGCCATCTACTGAAGGAGTCAGTTTATACAAAAGAGATCCATCAAGGCATAATCCAAAGAAAAGGTTATTTACTAAAGAAGATGATATAGAAAATGCTCTTAGTACACTAGTAGAAGGAATGGAACTGAACATCACTGCAAAAGACTTTGATTCAGAAGTGAACTGGGATGATATCCCTGATGGTGCCAATCCCACAGCAGGTCATTTACCGGACACAAGAATCATCAGAAAAACTCAGCAACTTGAAAATATGACTTTAGCTGTACTAGATATAGCACAAGAAGGCAATGTTATAGTTGACTTCTGTAGTGGAAGTGGCCACTTAGGGATCCTTATTGCTCACTTGCTACCAAAATGTACTGTCATTTTATTAGAAAATAAAGAGCAATCACTTTTAAGAGCAAGAAAAAGGGTACATGAAATGAATTTAAAAAATGTTTTCTTCTTTCAATGCAACCTAGATTTCTTCAATGGAACATTTGACATAGGGATTGCACTGCACGCATGTGGAATTGCAACAGACTTAGTTTTGGACAAGTGCTTGAAGGCAAATGCTAAGTTTGTCCTTTGTCCCTGTTGTTATGGCTCCCTTCATTCCACAGACAGACTAGCTTACCCACGAAGCAATACATTCAGCAAAGTCAACATAGACCAATATCTATGTATAGGTCATGCTGCAGATCAAACTCATGAAGAACATCCTTTGATGATCCGAGGCTCTCGCTGCATGGCTATAATAGACTCAGACAGAGCCAGACTAGCTGAGGAATTTGGATATAGAGTCACACTGTCTAGACTAAAGCCCCTCACTTGCACACCTAAAAATAATTTACTTATAGGAATACCAGCATGAGATAAAGCAATTGTTTTAATTGTTCTTAGACTTTTATTTGAAAAATATAGGATAATATATAAAATAAGTATTTAATTTTTATAACAAATGAATTAAATCTAATAAAAGGTTAATGGCAGCATTGACATAATAACATGTGGGACTAAATGCTAGTAAAACCTGTCTTAACACATCTAACAAGTTTTTGTTTCAAGTTCTTTTGATATAAAAAAGAACTAGAACTTAATAACAGTATTCAACAACAAATACCTATATTTTAAAACAATCTTATCATTTAATCACTACGCGCATAGACTATGGCAGTACGGGTGGGGATGTATACCTGAAATTAAAAAAGATATTAAAAATAACACAAAATGATAATCAGTTCACAAACAGTTGAAAATCAATCCTTCATTCAAAAGTTGCCTGGAACAAATTTACTTGTAGCACTTTGTGTGTAAGAAAATAGTCTTTACCTGTATAGAATCGTTTCTGTTGGCCCAAGGCGTGCCCTGCGTCGAATGGACTTCGCCGTCGGTTTCTACGCGACCAAAGCCGCCATATTTCTTGCTGTCTGAGCAAAGTACAGCCTGGAACAAAATTGACATTTTAATGTGAGCAATGTCAACAATTAAGATTGTCCGCGAGCCGTGAGTAGGAGCAAGGTAGACCGACGAACTGGCGTGTGATCGCGGTAAGCCGCTGGATTCGGGAAGCACAGAACCGATCGCAGGGTGGGCCTAGGCTCAGCAGTGGGCGTCGAATAGCTGATATGATAAATGTCTTAATTGCTTTAGCAGTGCTCAACCGTCTGGCTCTTATTTTACGCATTTTCAAAAAAAGTTATAAATGAGTGCTGGTTGGCAACAAAGTTGCCTCTCGAAAATCAACCCGTCTTCAGAGAGAGATAATGAAGGATTACCTTGTAGTTTCCAGACTGATTGACGCCGACCCTGTAGTCCGTGAAGCTCTGGTAGGGGTTGAAGTTGAAGACGAACAGCAGGCCAGCTCGCTCGAACGCGATCACCTTGTCACCCTCGTGCTTGCACGATACGTAGGCCTGGAACGTTATAAGCACAGGTCTTAAGGCACGAAAATAAGTAAACAAAGCGATGTTTATTTTATATAGTTTTGCTCGATGATTGATACCTAAGATTTCCTGATAGAAGGACATCCTATTAAGAGTATTTAGGTAATAGCGAACCAGTACTACTTCTTCTCGTATAATGAATGACTACTAGATGAGTGCCTCAACTGGTCAAATAAAACCAAACATTGGCTCAATGGCTAAGCCAGTTGAAGTTACCGACGGAAATATCCATTGAGGCAATAATTTTAATCAAACTTCCTATTATTTTTTAAGTTTTCCAGTTCTTGTTTTTTCTCTCCTCTTACCGGGTCGGATCCAAGCCAGCCGTACTTCTCGTCAAGTTCATTCATGTCTCGGTCGAATTGGTTGAGGAACTTGTACTTGAGCAGGTCGTCGTCGACTAGGTTCCACTGGCGGCGCGCGTAGTGGTACGAGGAGTTGTTCCCCGCGCGGGGGAAGTCGAGCCACTCGGGGTGGCCGAATTCGTTTCCTATGAAAGTAGAAAGATATATGGAACTAGGATAGATGACACCACCAATCGTTGACATACTCTTTATCATCTGTCAAATCGATCTGCCAGCATAGATTTTGTATGGGAATACTATAATTTGACGTCATAATATAGTATCAGAAATCGAAGTCAATTGACTCGATATTAATTCAATTCTATGTAAATACAAATTGGTTGTAATTAATTCTTAAGCCAGCCAAGGGATAAGTACTAAGAATGAGCTCAAGTGCCATTACATTTACGTGTAGTACCTATGTTAAAAATGATAATAATCTAGTTGCAAAGAACATAAGTTTATTAACTCACCTATAAAGTTCAGATACGCCTCTCCGCCCAGTGCGTGCGTGATGAGTCGTATCATGCAGTGCAGCGCGAGTCCGCGTTCGATGACCGGGTTGGGCTCGCTCAGGGTGCTCATGTGGGTGTACATGGCCGCGTCCATCAGCCAGAAAGCGATGGTCTTGTCGCCTACTAGGGCCTGGGGGAAATGTAGATATTTTAGAAATCTTCATGACTACATCTTTTATAATCATTAGGTGCTAAGGTAGGAGCTGGTCCCAGCCAAGGCATACCCAGTACCAAGTCGATTAAGACTGTTAGGTTTGAAAGCAGATGTTATTATTTTCTTATTCGTCACTCATGCTATTTTTGCTGTGTGTGAGTGTGAGTGAACGGAATGGCTAGAATTAAAAATTCCGGCAAAGCGTTCCCGAGATAAGTACCTATCTACTTGCATTTATACTGTGTTACAGCGCTGACCCTGTATCGTAAAAAATATATCGATAAAATAGGAACCTAAGGCACTCATAGTCTCATACGCCCCCGCTTGATGTTGTCACCCCAACTGTTACTTAAAAAAAATAAACAAAAAAACACGGTTCCGGTACGTGAGTCCGATGCGCATAACATCATTTTTTTCTTTTTTTAATACCTGATCGTGGCTCTCAGCATAAGCGACGGTGCCTTCCATCCAGCGCCTATTGGTGAGCGTGTGCACAATATGTCCCATCTTCCAGTCCTCGTCCTTCTCCTCCTTGAGCAGCTTGATCCACATGTCGGGGATGGCCATGCCGAGCCGGTAGTCGAACCCGGTACCGCCTTCAGGCACCGGCCGGCACGAGCCAGGCATGCCGGATACGTCCTGAAATAGATTTTGTTATTTAACGCTGGTGTAAGTCGCGCCATATAAAAAACGGACATCTGCGCATCAGGCAATACATGGTTTTATTGGTCGTTAGGTGCTTAGGCCAACGTTGACGACAGGGTGTGAAACCGGGGTTACAAACACTCCTCTACAAATCCGCTCAACGCCGCGTGGTGGAGTATGGCTCGTACCACATCATAGGAGGTGAGGATTATACCTAGCAGATGATATCACTATATAACTAAGATATGAATGTAGTGACTGTGTTCCGTTACCTCAGCAATAGTGATAGCCCTTTTGTCAGCCTTGTGGACCAGTGTGTTGGCGAGCATGAGGTACACCAGCGCCTCCGTGTCGACGTTGAGGCCAAAGTACTCGTCGTAGTGTCCGGAGAAGCCCTCGCCGATGCCGCGGCTGTGGTACAGCATGGATGTCACGCCGTCGAATCTATATGGAGAAGAAATATATTATTATTATAGATAACCGTCAAGTATAAAGTAATATGTTGTGATTATTTTGTATTTCGCAACCTACGATTATCCATCACATCCTATATCTTACTGGAAATAAAAACTAAAAAAACACGCTTTTATTGCTAACCAAAAAAGAGAAAATAATTTCTGAGTACACGGAATTTATATTACAGTAGAGTAAAAAGCGTGGGGTGCACTTTATGACGTTTTCATACTTCTCTTTTTATAGTTGCCAATAATAGGATGGTTTTCACATACTACTATACCAAGCACCAAGTACCTACCAAGATAATGGAAAACTCTTATCAAATTATTGCATCTCATCCGTACTTAATACGTGTGCAAAGTTTCAAATTAATCTGATTTCTGGAAGTTGGTGAAAATTGAGCTCAAAAATTCAGTGACATAAGTACATTTATACATACATACATAGGTACATACACCCCGATCTAATAAAAGCGTGTTAAAAATGAGTTGTGTCTACTTAGTGTAAAGTTTGAGGAATGAGGACACGATATTGCTTACCTGAACCCATCGAATTGGTATTCTTCTTGATACCACCGTAAGTTGGACAGCAAAAATCTGAGGACTTCGATTCTGAAACAAGCAAGAATAAATTGATTATTTTTATTAGTTCAGTTATCTTATTTTTTTTTTCACCTGACATACGGAGGTAGGAAGGAGAACCGATTGCTGATTAACAGTCGCACTCTCAGAAACTTGTAAACAGGTTTTTTTTGCACGAATAAACAGGGATCCAGAGACAACTATAAAATAACAACTATTGACAACCACTTTGGTGTAATGGTCAAGAAGTTGACTATTAACCAAGAGGTCGCGGGTTCGATCCCCGCACTATATAAACATTTGATTGACATGTCTGTTTGTACTGGTCTGAATGTTATATGAATTTATTTAGTTTATTTGTAATACCACTGTTGATTCTGATATCGGTAACACAAGTGCTTTAGCTATTTATCTACCACGGAGTCAGATCAATGTATATGATGTTGTTGTATATTTATTATTAATATTATTTCTTGTATAAACTCACTCTGAATAATTAAACAGGCGGCTGTCCCACAGAGAGTGCGTGCCCCTTGGCCCGTCGTGGAAGAAGCACGCGTTGGTCCCGTCGAACTCGTTGAGCCCATCGAGTGTGTTCTTGGACGCATGGGAATGCACCACGTCTAGTAACACGTATAGACCGAGCTCGTGTGCTCGGTCAATCAGTTGTTTCAGCTCGCAGGGCGTGCCGTAGCGACTGGAAGGTTAATTGGCCTTAGAAGGTTTGAATGGAAGTGCCAGTAAAGTTATGTGGTCCTAATTTCATTTTTTATTTACATATTTTATTTCAAATATACATATAACAGACTATTAATAGTACAACAAATAAGTATACACCCAAGAGGGTACAGCAAAATAAGATAATTCAAATAAAACATTCTTATAGGCATGTAGAGCACATGAGTAGGTACTACTACACTAAAATCTTAGCTTCTTTTCAGCTTTAACAATGAGTTAAAGCTTTCAGTGTATATAAATCGGTAGATCTAATGTACCATAAGGTCACGATGAATATAACGTAGGTACACGCAACATGAGTGTAAAAAAATGCATCTACAATAGTGACTTAGAATCTTGCACAGTTTCGACTCAGAACGCCCAAATTGTCCCGCAACTGTGGAAGAGTTTTTCTTCGGACGTGAGAATTGTAAGTCTTGTCTTTTTTGAGACGATTGCTTTATCAAATACTTTTTAATGATTAAATAAATAGAGAGTGCTAAGTACGCGAAAGCGTAGTGTTTTGTTATAGGGGTACTTAAAAATATTACCTGCTTGCAGCAAAGAAACTTGTGACTTGGTACCCGAATGAGGCGTAGTAAGCGTGCTCCATTATGGCCATCAGCTGAATCGCATTGTAGCCTGCAAGACAATAATGCCTTTAATTGACAGCACACCTTCCTAAAAATCCTACATAATTATTCAAATCAACACTTAACCAAGTAAAATAGATAAAGAACTCTTAACTGCACACCAAAGAAAACATATCTTCTTAATTACAGAAAGTAAGTAAGTAAGTATCCATAGTTAGGTACCTTGTTTTTTAATCCTGGGAAGAATGTTGTCCTTAAATTCAGTGTACGTGCCGACTCTGCCTTCAGAAGTGGCGATACCGACGTGGCATTCGTAGATCTTGAGTGATGCTGGGCGGTCTACCTTCTTGTGTTTGAACTGGTATGGCTAAAATAAAAATAAAAAACATTAAAGAATGGCATTGCAGCGTTAGTTAAAAAGACTAACAATAAAATTGTGTCTCCATTAGTAATTCAACTTTCTTAATTTCTAGAAGAAATGTTTGGTGGCATGGTGAGTCCATATTAATTTTATTACTAAAAGATTTGAAGCCTACTTAAATGTAGGATGCGTTGTACGCAATAAACCTACTGAACATTCAATAACATGTTTGTGGTGTAATTTAAGTTCGATGCATCTAGTTATTGACACTGACTCATTTATTTATAGCTTCATTATGTAACGCAATACTCTGTAATGTAGTCTCATTTCAAACAATAACAGATCGCTTATCGGTCTGTAAACCTAATCACCTAAAGCCCCGGCCGGTGGTTCCAATATTCTTTCTACCTTTGTCTCAAAGTTAGATATATTAGATAACGTTCAGTTTCATACTAATAGCTATAGAAAGTTAGAGCCGTTTGTATGAAAATGACACTATCTTTTAATAAAGGGTATATACAGGGTGTAAAAAAACTGAACCTTACCGAAGCCGTCAACCACGCGTTGACGGCTGTCAAACTAAATCGTATGAAAAAGAAATTTTGGCTGGGAATTTTATTTTATTTTAAAACTGGTATCATGTTTCTTTGGAAAAAAGTTAAGTAATAACGGACAGAAGACATTTCTGTAAAAAAAAATCATCGATTTTTTTTCAAACTCTAACCATAAATACCTTAGCAACCGTTAACTTCCCAGTTATGGTGTAAAGGAAAAAAATGATCGTAACAATTGGCTAGACGACACCACCAATCGTTGACATACTTTTTATTATCTGTCAAAACGGTTTGCCTCCATAGATTTTGTATGGGAATACATGAACGTGACGTCACGGTCATATATTAGAAATCGGAGTCAATTGACCGAATATTTATTGAGTTTTGTGTGTTTAAAAATTGATTTCGACTGCTTTTTGGAAATAAACTGGTTATATTAACTTCATAGGGGCTATGTTTTTTAAACGCCATGGTCTTGAAAATATTTAACATAGCTGTCATCATGTCAATTGTTAGAATATGTGGTATTTGGCTTCGGTAAGGTTTTTTTCACACCCTGTAGAATATCGAAACCGGCCGTTAATCGACTTGCCTGCTGGGGTCTATAAATGAACTGTTGATAGGTGAATCCCTCGAACGGTTTGACGTAGCTGGCCCAGGGTGACAGTCGGTATAGATTATCGTTGACGATGATCTGGACGCGGCTGTCATGCTTGAAGGCGCAGGAGCCGTCGGGGTTGGCTGGCACGTGCAGTTCCCATTTGCCGAATTCTAACTTCTTGAATGGATGACTCTTTGGGTTCCAGCCATCTGGAAGTAGAAGATTGTGTTAGCTCTTTAAGACAAAATGCGTTATCCCTTTGTATGTAAGAAAGTATGGCGTTTATAGTGGCTTTTGAGGAAAATAATGTCAAAAGTACAGTACAGTACAGTACAATAGTACATAGTGGTTCACACCATGCTGAGGAGTGGTGATTATAACTGATGCTTATTAAAACGATATCTTCTTCGCAATAAGTATCGCGTAATTTCTACCCGCCGCAGGCCGGTACTTTATATCCTTGAGGATCAATATCAGAAATACGTTAGTTATCTATTCATAAACATAAAAGTATTAGCATGCGATCGCGTCGCCGTGACAAGTTGTAGCACAAGTTGAGCGCAAGCACGCATCGTCCACGAGTTTTTCACGCGTTGAATGAATGCACAAAAACTATTTCCGAAACTTTTTCAAACTTTCCAGTTTAAAGTAGGTACCTATTACCTAAAATATGTATGTCTTATCACTACTAGCGTTCTCTTCTGATCATCTCTCTTCGCATCTTAACACTTACTGAATTCTCCCTGCAGGTGCATAGAATGGGCTCCCGGAGCCCACTCTCGCCAGGTCACTGACCCGTCTGCGTGGAACTGAGGCCCGAAGTATCGGTAGCCCCGGGTGAAGCCTTCCACGCCACCCTCCCATGACTCGATGCGTTCCCACAGGTCTTTGTAGCACGCATATCTGAGGAGATCAAGCTAGGATGTTGAGGAATGGCTTGTTTGAAGGAATAACATTTTCCTACATTATAAGAACAGACCTAATTTCATCTTTTTCTGAAAAATGACGGCTGATGGACAGCGCTGTAGGTTTCAACTTTATTTTGAAGACTGAAGAGAGTAAAGTTGTTGTTAAGTCAATGCTGCTTGGCTTAAATGATAGAAGAACTATAGCTTTGAGTCCCATCCTATGGATACTGAGCCTCTCTATTTACCTTCGTTAACGAGACATTTGTAACTTAAAGCACAGGTATAAAACCTAATTGGATGGCCAATTTCAAGATGTCCCTAAGTCCACTTAGGGACTTTATGTACTGGCAGCACCATAATAAATAACAGCTCATTGTCTATGGTTCTGTCTATTTGAGACATTTGTAACAAGTTCCTAAGTGGTAGTTTTAAAATATATTTTATGCCCGAAGTCCACGTGATTCATTTCAAGAAGTCCCTTAGTCCCAATAACTCTAATTTTAATTCTAAATGTCACTAAGTCCTTTTTAACTGCCACACCATGTCATTATTTGAAAAAATAACGCTTTTTTCCTTTTGTTTAACTGTTTTTTTTTCTATTTTCGGGGTGTTTTGTTGCTATATCTACTGTGAAAATATATTGTAAAATATTAAAATGGAGTTTGAAGACAAGCTGGCTAAGTAAGTACCTATTGATTGCACATTGTTTTGTTCTATAAAATCAATCATGGGACCTAATTACATTTTCGCCTTGTTTCTCAAACTTTTACAAAGCACAATATTAGTAAGTAAGTAAGATTAGATCTTCATTTTATTGGTCAATTAAAAAACTTATAAATAATTTACGGTATTTTATTACAAAGTATCAAGATAGCTTACTTATAAAGTTTCAAGACTGGTTACTCCGAGTTAGTTTTACTCTCAGAAAACCTAAGTCCAACTCCCAGTTTATGAATGTCACTAAGTCCAGTATAAAATCCCTAAGTCCAGTATAAAAAGCCCTAAGTCCAAGATTTTTATGACCTAAGTCCATGAAACTTATTACGATTTTCTTAAAAAAAATTAAAAGGATTATATTTAATTTTAAATGTATACGAAATAGACCTTACGAGAAACATTTGGTGTCACAGATATATTTTTATTCCTTAAGGTACCATTTCAAAAGCAAAATTAAAAACTATCTTTGCATTTTCTCAATAGTGTAAATACGGACTTAGGGACATCTTGAAATGGGCCATCCAATTACCCTTTACTTATAGGCTAATAATTTGTTTTGTTTTGTTAATTTAGATGAACTCATAGTGACGGACTTACTTAAAGTAGTTATATACTGTTTTCGGTATCTTTTAGGGCTTAGTAAAGTTCTATTTAAATCTTTAAAATAATACGACAGCGCGTTTTGCCTGTATTATTATTTTAAAACATACAAGTTGAAGTAACTATCAATGACCTTTACTTTGACATTGGAGATGACTACTATGACAATAAAGCGCTTTACCCTCAGCTCCGTAATCAAAGTAAAGGAAGGATAATGTTTTCTTTTAGTGCTGATTTATCTTAACCCTTGGTCTGTTGAAGGAACCGAAATCGGTTCGCGTCATTTCCCGCAATCTGTTAAGCGACCGATATCGGTTCCTACCATATGGGTCCACTTAGAACCTTATCTCTCTGTAATTTATCGTTCTATCGACTTCTTACTTATGGAAAAGTATTCATGTTAGAGTAGGCTAGCTATAACGCCAAAGTTTTGCCCTTCCCTTCATACAAAATTTAACGGTAAAATTCAGTCGAAAATTCGTCTTGACATTTATGCCTACTTTTAAAACAGGTCTGCTGTAAAAAAATTATATGGTGACCAATAGTGAAATCGTTTATTATTATTTAAAATATGTTAAAAAGCAATAAAAAACAAATAAAAAATCCGCTCAAGAGTTATTTATTGTAATAATTTACAAAAAATGATGTTTTTCTTAGTGTCATCATTTTATATGATAGATATAAATAATAAATCAATGTCTAATATGACAAAAACTGAGAGGAATAGGTAAAATAGTTATTTTTTATTTAAACTACATTAAAATATAAGTAAAATCATAGCTAGAAGACAAGATATCCCGATTTTATTAAAAAATATGCTCTAAAAAATGCGGTCTGTTAAGGGAACCGATATCGGTTCCACCTACTGTCAAAAGTGGCATTTCGCCCCGCCACTTATGAGGGGATAATTAAATAGGCACTATAAGCTTATTGAATACTTTATTTAATAGGCACTATAAACTTTTTAAAGGTAATAACTAACTAATTTGGTTCCTTCATTTCATTCAAGCCCTGATAGAGCCCACGTTCACACTCCAGTCACCAGAGAGTATTTGGTTCTTAACGAATTCAAGCGCTTTTTTGCTTCATTGGCAGCGACCAGTAAACACAGCTGAGATAACCTCAAATTCGAACTCAAACAAAATTTAATCGCAGTTTTGGGGCCACTGCTTTTAAACTACTACTTAAATTTATTAACATGACAAAGATATCACAGTGAGGCTTACCTGCGTCTAATTTCCCGTTCGTACGGTTTCAAATAACTATCACGTTCGAATAATTTCGTCAAGTCCGGGACGGGAACTTCCATCGGATCCATCGCTGAGTAGTTACCACCCATTATGTTTATGTATGTAGTTTATCAAACCGGATTGAAGTGCGCACGCGCCTCACAACCGCGCGAAATGATATTACTAGTTTGAATGATATTGATATATGTATGAGGTACTTTCTGAACTCCAGACTGCTCATCTGATAAACTTTAGGGTCAACTTTGAGCTCGTGGCTGTTACCTAGCACATGCACAATTTAATGAATGACAGAGCGAGTTAAGAGAATGTTCACAATTATAAAACTACCCCAATTATACAAAGCTACGTTATTAACTTTCTTCGTTAACACAAAGAGATAAATCTACTAATTTATATACTCTATGCAATCTACCCGCTAATAATCGTAGGTATTTAGGAAAAAATCCTTGTTGGTACGAACAAATGGGATGGACAAGTAGACTCATTTTTTTTTCAAAATTTACATGGAGCATACTCATGAGTAAAAAAAACATTCTTAACTAACAAGTAGTATTAACTCCTCCTCCTTCTACCTACCAATTGACTGAAAATCACGATATAAACATGACCATTACATTCGATTACTGTAAACATTATTTGAGACTGATAATGAAGAAATCGCGTACTCGCCGCGTCTTAACCAGACAGGACCGTCATCCATTAAAACGAATATATTATTTTAGGAGACTGAAATTCACATGAACTCTTTGGGAATTGGCGGAGAGACATTCGAGGCAAGGGAATTGAAGTTATATGGGTAGTGGTCGCGGAAAGCCACTGTATGCGCCAGCCAATCGTTGGGAAATCTTTTGGAGAGGTCTATGCTCGGTACTAAGAAAGTGTCGTACGGCTGATAAATTGATGTTGATGATGGGTAGTTTAAGCCTTGGAGAAAGAAAGTGTTCATGTTCCAACAGGTAAGAATATAAAGCTGAAAATTGTGAAAGCAGCAAATGTAAACAGTAAGTCAGTAAGGGTGGGTTGGGTAAGTATTAAATAAATATTTTGAAAGTAAATACCTACTTGTTATTCATAGTGTACCAAAATTATTCAGTAGTAAAGAAAAAGTAATAGATATACAATACATTTTAATCTAATACTATTTAATTACTTATTTACAGTTATAATAAATTAACAAAACATTCCTCAAAGCAAGTCAGAGCCTGTTCGTCTTGCTGCAGCGACAGCATCTTCAGGTTGTAATTTTTCTTCATTAGACGGTTCCAATGGGTTGCCTTCTTCATCCAATTTTCCTTGTTTAAAATCTGTTACAATCTTCTTGCTGTAAACAGCATCAAATAGATTCTGTGCTGTGAATTCGCTCTGTATTACATCGGCTGCTTTATAAGAGACGTAGGGCTTTAATTCACAGTCCTTCAGGTCTGGGACAATTAACTCCGGTATCATTTCAGGCACCTCCACATATCGGCCATTTAAAATGTATCCTGTGTCGCGAACACCTCGCCTGTCTACCTCTAGTTCAGGATTTGGACCACTTTGTTGCTTTTTATGCAAGCGTGAGCCCCTTTTGTTGGGAATGGGGAACTTCCTAAAATTTCTTTTACCTGCCAAAGGTGCTGAAATGGAGATGGATCTCTTTGACACGAAATTTATAAGATTCGTTAGTCTTGACATTTTTGATATAATTTATTTACGTGGCGTGCAGGAATTCAGGCTAAATTTGAAATTATTTTGTAAATCTTGAAATTTTTTAGGTTATATGTCACATTGCTTGACAGATTTATTTATGGCATTTTTTTTAACCTCTGTTAAATAGTGATGTGTACAACCGGTATTTTGATTAGATGAGCTCAACCAATATCAGGATATGTCTTCATTGAAGTAGTTTTGGCGATAGTGGCGACATCCTAATTTATCTTTTAAATTATGATAATGAAGCCAGCAGCATGCGATAAAACCAATTCTTGAGGAGTCAGTAGTGAACGCAGAAATGCCCTTAACCTTGGATTCCTACAGAACGCCAATGGATAACTACACCTACTCATGTCGCAGTCTCATTAATACTAATCAAGGTTTGAAGTGTAATTATATTTTGGCTACGTTAACGACAAAGCCATAAAGAAAAAAAAGTGTATACTATAAGTTTTCTTGCATAAACCATTTCCAGACTAAACGGATGTTGATGTAAATCATAAACTCGTTATGGGTTTGGAATGTGGTAACTACCTTGTACAGTTGTACTTAATTCCATTCATTCAATTTAATCTAATGTATCAATGCGATTGTATACATTCTGAAAAGAACGAAGTAGGAATTTGGGAATAATAAACATTCTAAGTGAAATTTGTATAATTTATATTGTAAAACACATATACTTACAATTCATCATAATAAACTTGTGAATACCAAACAAACCTTCATCAATTAACATTCAACAATAATAAGCAATTCTGCACCCCCACTTTTTCTATTGGAAATAATGTAAACCTTAGGTGAAAAAACTTTGGGTTTTAATACAGTTCAAATCAAAATATTTAGGTAAAAGTATGCTTTCTCGAATATTTAAAATTACCTAGGAACAATCCAACCCCTGCACTTATATGAAATGAATCATAAAACTATGTAACAACTAATTTACACCTATGTTTGTGCTCCCGTTGAACACCAATGGTAAATCTTATTATTACATTTTATTGGCACTGTAACATTTATGGTACTAACTAGCACCGCAACGGCCTGAGAACAAAAACAACTAGGTACTAGGATTTAGATATAAAAAACAATTTTTAATGAATTTTAAATTAAAAATTGTAATTTTTGAGCCTTAAATGAGCCTGTAACAGCATTAAGGCATATGCCAATATTTTATTTTAAAAAAAGGTTTCCATAAAACATTCCCAAAACTGTTGAGACCAAAAATAACAAATCAACTAGAAGATGCAAGGGAATGTTAACAAGTCCAACATATAATTTGCAAAAGATAAAACCGAGCAATTAAACAATATTTCTTGCACGCAACAAACATAACCACTTCCATACATAAGGATATGCGGTATTAAAAAACTCTTACACTATCGACTTTTATGGTTGCTTATCTACATGTTTCACCTTCAGCTCGAATCGTCGAGAGCCTGTGGAATAAAAGGCGTTTTCAAAGCAGTCCCTTTTGCAGCACCGAAGATGTTTCTTTATAAAAATTCAAATTCGAACCAAAGAGACTTTAATTACAGAGACTTTATTTAGCGTAGATCTTTATTACATTTCTAAAATGTCTAAAATATAATAATTATATAACATTTAATACTCCACCAGTAAAATAACAATATTAAGGCAAAGCCCTAAATCAAAATTTTATGTCCAAAACTTCGTTGCTGCAACCTCATCGGTCGAAAGCGCCTTAACAAAGTGGTGGCCTATTCTAATATTCAGTCGTCGATTCACGTGTCCACCGGCCGCTCGTCATGATGGTTGTTCTCGAGATCTTCCAGCGTGTCGTTGGACGAGTGAGTGAGATCGCTCATCTCGTCCATCTGTTTCTGTTTCTTTCTCACGTTCCAGTGCAGGCACTCGCCTAACGAGTCGAACCAGTCTGAGATTTGGTCCTGAGCGCATATCGAGGGTACAGGGTATACTGATGTGGTCACGTAGAGGCTGCGTGGGAGAAAAGTAGCTTAGTATTGGTTTGACGCCGCGTGAAGACGCACGACTGCCATTGAACATTTTTCATTTATTTGTGTATGGCTTTGTTTGATTATGAATTGATAATATTGCATGCTAACTTACTTATTTTTTTAGAATTAACAATGAAAATTTCTTTACAATGTGAAATTAAAACACACTCTAAAAATTGGACTGCCACAGGCGGGACTCTAACCCGCACCTATCGTAAGCCGGGCGATTGCTCTCCCAATTGAAATACCGTGACACTTACTCATCGGTCCGAATATCTTTAAGTGCTCCTTAGGCACTTTTTTAAGTGTGTTTTAATTTCACAATTACATACATTGAGCTAAGTCTGCGCATAAACAACTGAAAAAATGGTAGGCAATCCATATGCTACATTTGTGCTCATAATTATTAATATGCTTTATGTTTTTAACTGTCGTGGCATAAATGAATAATGTTTATGCGTGACGTTAGTCATTATAACGGAATGTTGTGTATCGTCTTGTCACATAGCATAGCTCTAACGAGTTCAATGCATCGCATCGTCTACACGTGGCTTAAAAATAAATAAAACGCACCAAAGCAAAATGAAGTGCAGAAGCGGCATACATGCAAACAAAAAGCGGACATTAGTACCTACTACTCTATGTTAATGACCACCTCGACCTACCCCCATAATGAGACGGGCACCCGAGTACTGTCTTTTGTGCCATAACAATAATGTTTATGTTTGAATGATGGGTGGCGATTTATTCGTTTACCTATCGCCGGGCCTGAGTAGCAACTGAGAGCGGCCGTCGAAGGAAACACTGGCCACCGAGCGGGCCTCTAGGCTAGGAGTTATCTGAAACAAGCTCCTATAGCTTAGCTACAAGGTTATCATTTTTAATCCACCCTATCCATATCGGCTTGTGAGGTTTATGAAGAAACGATTAGAAAGAATAATCAAAATCGCCTCAGAAGACATTCGAGGATCAATTTAACATTTTAATTTTGACATTTAGCTGCCACAATCGAATACATTTTCTACTTACAAAACACACTTAATACAATACTTTTTTCAAGACCAGTTTCTGAATATATTCGATCTTTACCGTGAATATTTTATTTCGTATCATCAAATCAGAGTCTAATGCTACAAATAACGTCTTTTTCTATCTAAAATCTAAATACAAAACCGTAATCGGAGGTGGTATTAGTCTACGTATTACTCGGCAAACTAAAATACGATAGAGGCAAAGGTTATACAAGCGTGTGCAGAAGTGTAATGCGGTATCCATGCAGTCCGCGCGGCGGGTTTTGTACCTATCTCCGTGATGCAGCGCCTGGCGGCTGCGGCCGTCGAACGAGACCCACATCGCGTTGCGGGCTTCTGGCGACAGTGCGATCTAGAATGTTCGGTAGTATTGCTATCAATTAAAGATTATGTAAGAGAGATAACATATACAATCTAAGTAGGTGGAAAAGGTGTAGTGTGAATGTGCAAGAAAAAGTATGATTTTGATAACTATTGATAAGTGTAGGTGTGTTTTAAATGTGATTTGAAATGAGAAATAGAAATTAAACTGTGGAGGTTTCGTGGGACTATTATGATCAAAAATATAATGTACTCGAATTTTCTTCTTAGTTAAGTACAGGATTTAGTACAAATGAATGGAAAATAATTATTCTTTTACACTTTTATAATTGATATGAATGCTCTTTGATCAGTATTTTGAATTATGTAGGTATCTTCTTACTACAACATTGATGAATTATGGCTGGTTGCAGCCTAAAGGGTGCTTAAAAATATCAGTATTTTGAATTAAGAATTTCGGTAATAATGACTCGGCGTCAATGTTCGTACCTAATAATCATCTCACCGATAGTGCTGACTGGTGGATAAGGTGCAACATGTTTGCTAATGCTCCACCATGACTAGCTTGTGTATGAATCCAGTTTGAAGACTTGGACTTCAAGGTACGTAAACAAGGGATTTTGAACTATTTATCTATTGCCTTAGCCCTATAGTGAGCCATTTACTTTGGGTCTGATAAGAAGGCTCAGTGTCGCCCAGCGAGCGATGCTTAGTATTTACCTGCGCGATCGAATCAGAAGTGGAGAGATACGTAGGTATGCAACGACCGCTCGTATAGTGAGCCCTTTACTTTGGGTCTCAAAAGAAGGCTCAGTGTCGCCCAGAGAGCGATGGAGAGGGCGATGCTAAGTATTTACCTGCGCGATCGAATCAGAAGTGGAGAGATACGTAGGTATGCAACGACCGCTCGTATAGTGAGCCCTTTACTTTGGGTCTCAAAAGAAGGCTCAGTGTCGCCCAGAGAGCGATGGAGAGGGCGATGCTAAGTATTTACCTGCGCGATCGAATCAGAAGTGGAGAGATACGTAGGTATGCAACGACCGCTCGTATAGTGAGCCCTTTACTTTGGGTCTCAAAAGAAGGCTCAGTGTCGCCCAGAGAGCGATGGAGAGGGCGATGCTAAGTATTTACCTGCGCGATCGAATCAGAAGTGGAGAGATACGCAGGTCTGCAACGACCGCTCGAAGGATCGCTCAGCTAACGTGGCATCGCGTGGCGAACCGACGACAGTTAAGGCGGTGCGGTTATCTCTGGCTCGCCGGACGACGCACAGGACATGGCGCAGCGGAGATCTTTAGGCCTATGCCCAGTTGTGGGCGCAGAACGGCTGATATGAAGGTACCTTGAGCTCGACGCCGGCGGGCACGACGATGGGGCGGAAGGACAGCGAGTGCGGGCAGATGGGCGTCACCATGATGGCCGGCACCGACGGGTGGATCATGCTGGCGCCGGCCGCCACCGCGTACGCCGTGCTGCCGGTGGGGGTTGATACTATTAGCCCTGGAAAGAGATCAAATATCTAATATATTCTACCGCCCACTAATCGTTTTTGCTTAGCCCAAAGGTAAGACTGGTAGAGAATGCTCTACGGCGTTAAGTCCACCTTTTGTTTATGGTTTTGATGTGCAATAAAGCTTAAATAAATAAATATTTAATCAGGTGAATGTTGAATATCACTTGTCAAATCTAACGTAGCCTCGACATATTGATCCGCCGACTCATCATCGGTGGGGTGCAAAGCATCAGCATAAGACTCTCGTTAACCTAAAAAGAGCATAGTTCCGTCCTAAAAGAACGGGGTAAAGCCACTATTATAATACGACATACCTTAGGCAATCACTTTGTTTTTAACAATAAGTAGTTTCAAGATAGTATTAATTTTTAATACCTTAAGAAAATATTTGTGCTTTCTTTGGCCTGAGATACATTACAGGTTTGTAACCTATCAGGTAAAGAAAGTATTCGTTCTATACATCTTATTTTAAGCTTATATTAATTTACTATTGTCCATTTGGAACGAAATAAATGAATATTATTATTATTTATTATTTTTCTCAAGGCAAGGTATGAGCCTCGTCTTGGTTAATGTAGCCCGTGAGTCACGTGCCGTGACACAGTGCCTGAGCCAAGCGAACAGCACATTCGGAATTGGTTGTAGAGTTGGAGTCGTCCTGCAAAAACCGTCTGACTATTCGACACGTGTTGAGGATCGCGGCCTTTTGCATCGTTATGTATGTGGACTCGGGGATGGAAAATTGTATTGTGGGTATTGTTGTCTAAAACGGTCAAACAAGTTTTTGTAGTACATGGTGCGATCAGTTTCTAATTTCATGACGTAGTAGTACGTACGCATGATAAAGGAGTTATATTCATCATCCCACCCACCGCATCCGTACTCTAGGCTTACCAGCTTTGGTGGTCGTAGGCTTAGTGGCTGGTGCCTCCTGCGAAACATCCTCAGTTGGCGTGACGGATGTAGTACGTTTGTCAACAATCAATGTGCGGTGTCCCACATAACGCTATGTTTATTCATAGATACACAGCAGGATCATGCCTTACTTGAACTCAAACAAGATCTAGAAGTCTACAACTCACCGTCACCCTGCACCGAAGTAATATGTTTCCCGTCCAGAAACAGGTCTATATTGGAGAGGTAGGGCGAAGGCCCTCGGTCCACCACCACCTCGTTGAGAACTAGTATGGTGGTGGGTTTCTTCTTGTCGTTGTTTTCGGTGCTCTTGCGTAGCACTACGCACTGGAGACGTGACCTTAGCGTTAGGGCTGCGTGACCTGGAAATTAAAAAAATTGAGTTAGCTTTTTCTAGTGCAGTTGAACAAAAACAAACCTTTTTAATCAAGGCACTTAGCTCGGGTGCGTTAACACCCTAGAACACTATCTACTCTAGCCATCACGTTCTGCTAGCAAATGATAGAAAAGGAATCTAATCATCGCACGTCTGCTTACAGAGTAGGATCCCTTGATGTACTCATTATAGCTACAGTTTCAATTCATTTTATACACTATTGAAGTACCTACCTAATTTTTCAGCTTTAGCTATGTATTATATCATTATTTACGCGCAAACCACAAACACTTACACACACTGATCAGGACAACCCAGATATAAACTCCAAAAAGACTTTGGTCCGACTGAAGAACATTTTAAAATAATTACCTTCTAGAACATTCATGACTTGCTCCTGGAAGTTGTTGAACTCGAACGGCGTGAGGAACCCGAGCGAGCCCAAGTGGAATGCCATCACGGGGGGGACGGATTGCTGGAACACAAATTATTAGCTATTGTAGTAAACTGCAGTCATTTCTCATACATAATTATTCAAGCATATTTCTTCTGCTTTATAGAATCTCGCGGCACAACCCATAAGCCTCTGTAAGAATTTCCTATGTGTGGAATGACAATAAATATTTATAATTTAACTGCACTTTTGGTTGGATAGACGTAGTTTGGTCTGTTGATGAATGAAATTTAAGAAGCTAAGTACGAATCCCAACCCAAGATACACTAAACCCCTAATCCTACCCATAAACCTCTATTGAATTTAAAATGTTTCGATGTATTTGAAATAACATACATTTAAACAAGACCTCACCTGAAACAGCGAGCTAGCATGCAGCAGGGTGCCATCGCCTCCCAAACAGATGATAAAGTCGATCTTATCAGTCAGATCGTCGGTGCCAGCCCGAAACGTCATGAGCCGTTCCCGGACCGAGGAGAAGTCGCCGTATGACGCCAGTAGCGTATCATCCAGGACAGCTGCCTCCACGAAGACGACCATGCTTTTGTCCTGGAATCAAATAGAAAAGGATTTTAGAGTTATATGTTTATCACACCATCATCATCTTCATATCAGCCGTTCGGCTCCCACTACTGATTATTGACCGCCCAAAAATCTCCACCGCGACCGGTCTTGTGCTTCTCTCATCCTTAACTAGATCGTCGGTCCACGAAACGTCGTGCGGACGCGGTCGCCATTCGAAAACCTTCTCCCCCTAACCACAGATTACTAAATAGTTACCCTAACGCTTATCATGCTTCTTATGTAGGAGATTTATTATTATTACTCTCTTCATAAAATGTGGATACGGGGAAGATATGTGCAATGTGGATCACGGAAGGGACCTAAATATTTTTGAAGTGAAAACTTCTTTAGCGGCGTTGAGCACTTTTGTGGCATGGGTAGAAACTGTGAAACTCGCGTCAGGTCACGTGATGCTGATCGAAAAACCGTAAGACGGTTCAAATAAATCAAAAATGCACAACGTTAATAATCAAGTTTTCACTTCTGCCGGCACTCCCGGAGTGCAACCCGTGTTTTTTTTTTATCAGAAATGCATCCATTTATTTAGCTACTGCTTATTTTTTAAGAATTGCTACTGCAAGAGAAAGATTACACTGCGACATTGATCCTTTTTTGTTCGGACCGTTTTTAATGTATGCAAAAACCTCAAAGGTCAGCCTTTTGCCTTGCTATGTTACCTTTCTTTTCTGGCAATGTTGCTACTGTCAAACATTATTAATAACATGTATCAGCAACTACATAAATAAGCCGAATTTGAAAAACATTGCTTTGAGTAAGTTATAAAACATTATGTATTGGTAATATTTCCTTTACAAAATTAACGATTAAAACCGTAACAAAAGGTTTAATAAAAACTTTAAAAAACAATGACATTTTCAAAAAATCATATTTCTTACTAGGGGTAAAGGTATAAGTATACAAAATTGCAGCTTAATTGAACACTGGGACGTGGAGGGTTTAGCTTTTAAGATTCGATTACAAATAAACATTTGACAATTGATAAAATAATAGCTTGCAATAAATTTAAAGTATGTACATACTTTACACAAATATTATCACTAGCTAGCAGTCACCTGTATAATAGAATCCTAAGTAATTAGAAAGAAAAAATTAAGTGAATGCTACTTTGTACAGTTGTGAATAGGTAGGTATAGTGTTACTATCAAAAACAATGCTATTCGACCCGCGAACAAGTTGTTTCCAACGCTATATAACAGCTGTTTGTTCGTGTTTGTTATTCTTTAAAGAGGCTTTATATTTTTTCAAAGGGATAGTGTAAATAAATAAACGATTGTGATTTGTGACACTTACAGTGAAATAGCATGTGAGGGTGACTCAGCATAAAGCGAGTATGTAAATAATTAAACGTTTATGACAGTACAGAATAGCATACGCGGGTTCCACCCGCACTATTTACTAACGTGTATTGTTCTAATTAACAATGTACGAGGTGGTTGTATCGATCGCCGGAGGTGTTTGGCGTGCAGGACTAGTGAGGGAGAAACTTTTATAGCCGTTTTTTTTAGCCTACCACACTAGTCATACGTGAGTGACGCGACAAAAAGGGACGATCACACAATCGACATTGACACAAGGCGTTTAAAGTATTGGTCGCAGCGTCGCGTTGTGCCCGTCACATAGAGTATAGAGTAGACTAAAGTATTTTTGATAGATATAATCTATCAAAATACTTTCTTAGGGATGCCTACGTTAAAGCTATGTACACGCAATCTCAGCCTGATCGGTTTAAAATTGCCAAAGTTAAATTCAATTTTATTTATTATTATATATTTCATCCCCTATTTCATCCCCTTGGGGGTAGAATTTATCAAAATCTTCTTAAAGGATGCCGACGTCATAACATCTACCTGCATGCCAAATTTCAACCGGATCCGTCTTGTGGTTTGGGCTGCGCGTTAATTTATTAACCACTATGTCAGTCAGTCAGTCAGTCACATTTGAGTTTTATACATTTAGATAATATCAAACGTCATGTTAACATAAACTTTCATGTAAAACGTAATGTGGGACGAATAGTATATTACGTAGGACGTAGGATTTAAGACGTACTAAGGTAGGTAACTCATATTATGTGTTAATTTTTGACCCGAAATACAAGGTTATTGAACGAAATTTAAATGCGAGGTCGTTGGGTTAGTTTGTAATGTAATTTTAACTCTCGGTAAATAATAAAAGGTGGGTCCCACCTTACCGTCTAAGTATTATAGAATTTTTAGAACCTTTTTTTTGGTTCGTGCTCAAAAATGATGTTACACATATTCTACCAGTGAAAATAGCACTCAAGTCTGAAAAAAAAATACTTCAATTTAGTTAGAAATAAATTAGTAGCCAAGTTAAAATAAGCCTACAACGTTTCATAGTTTAAAATAAAGAAATCAATGTGCCTTATGGCCTTATGACAATGACTCTCATTTAATGAGTTTTATTTAAGATAACAAAACCAATAATCTCGTAATTGAAACAAAAGAAAGTTAAAATGAATCAAATTGAATGGGTTATCATCACTGTTCCATTGTATGTCCTCTTTCAAAATATTGAGTTCGCGTATCGATTGAAGAAATATTGAACACGTGTCAGCATTTTAAATCGAGAAATAACCTACTATGGAAGCCGAATGCCTACAGCTTCGAATGTAGCCTTCTCTGTCAATCCTGGTACCATGACCGTTAGAGGCAAAGGGGGCGGCTATTGTCAAAAATAAGGACAAGTGTGACTTTATGGTCGAAAATCCGAATGAAGTGTTAAGGAGTACGGCACCAGGGATAATGCTTTCCACCCAATGAATTTCTAGTGTTTTTTTCTACAAATCGCAGCGCTACATTTGAGTGGAATAACTTCGCGATTTTCGCAATTGGCCCCAGAGTTGAATCAACTCCCGCGCACTATAATTAAGGCGGGTCTGAATCATCTTTGTTTCTGCGTTTCTTGCTCACTGGACGAGGTGGTTAATTTCCTATCCGGAAAAATTTAAGTTTACACGAATACTACGTTGGAGTTCCATTTAAAGGCTATTTAAAAAAAAGAAACTCACGTTGTCTGTAAAATTCAAGTCAGTACAAGTATTAACACAATTTTCCGATGTATTTATCGGATGCACGAGCAAACTTAACGGTTCCAACAATTGTCGTCGGTAAAAAGGTGTAAATGTCATTATCCAATACGTCCTCCTCGCATTCGTCTGCTTCCCGACGACAGATGCAAATAAATAAATAAAAATGCAATAGCAATAGCAAAGGTATAGTTATATGATTTTTCGTGATATCTGAGTAGCCGAGTGGTATAGGCACACGGGCAAGATTCCCATGGACGCGGGTTCGATTCGCGCCTCAGACAGTTGATTTTTTCTACTGCAAAAATATTTAATAATAAACAGCCACTCACATGAACCAGCCAGTGCACGAGTTGCACGAACGGCGCGAGTATGGTCGCATCGTGCACCTTCTTGATCACCAGCACCGTCAGCGGCGGCTTGTACCACGTCAGCCGCTGCGACGCCGGGTCCTGGATCTGCCTGGAATGGTTATGACAGATTGTTGAATTAGAAATTCCCTATCCCGCTCGGCCCTAGATCTGTTGGGTGAGCACGAACAACTATCGTAACGTGTTCGTAGCGTTCACCTATCGTTAACTTGTCAATTTGTATGAGGAAACTGTCAGTTTCTGACGTTTGGACGACACGAATACGGTACGAAAATGTTCGTGCTCACCCCACTGCCTGGAATGGTTTACTAAGATTTTTTAATTATGAACGGTCATCATGATGGCTGATGATAATAGCTGAATATAGCTGATAGGGTTTTATTGACACAACTTTTCAAGGAAACAAAGACCTGAAAAGTGGGTTATAGTATATATCTATTCATTAGGCTTGATGCTTTTCAATGTTTTCAGGTCTTATTTGGATAGGTACCTACTAAAACATAACCCTTACTTGGGGTAACTTAGTTTTTACCCTTACTCGGGTAAAAAAGCACGCTTATATTGAACATCACGTAGGTTAGTAGTACCTACATAGTGGGTATCAAAGCACTGATTATCATAAGTCAAGTCTATTCGCGGCTCGCACATATTTTGAATACATCAACAGTCATTAATTTATTGTCATTGGACAATCAAATGCTTACAATTTATATGACTTAAGTAACATGGTAGGTGGTACTTACATAACCATTGCCGAGTTCTTCATTATCCTGCCGCATGGTCCAAACTGTTGTATGGGAGACGGGGCGTTCAGGGACCTTGTTCGCCTGAAACAACAAAGTTCAAGTTGAAATGTTTATCCAACAAGACAATGGAACTAATTACACTCCAAAAACAACAAATAACATCGTCATAGCGAGTCCATAGAGGTTTAAACACAACACAGAGCACCATTTTACTTTCAAATGTAACTTCTTAAGTTAGTTAAAGGGTTTTAAGAATTTTGACGAATGTTCTAGAGTCAAAGTCTTTGCTTATTTTTCACTTTCTCTTATCAGCCTATATACGTCTCACTGCTGGGCACAGGCCTTCTCTCAACTATGAGGTGGTCCGAGTCATACTCCACCACGCGGACTCAGTGCGGGTGCAGGGGTGTTGGAAGGTAAATAACCAACCTTACTGTCAGATGTTATTATGCCGCTAGGGGGCCTCTGACTGATTGATTTCCTTATTTGATTATCAAAATGTAAGTTTTGAACTTGAGACTTTAGATTTGTTTTTGGATGATATTTAAAACTTTACCTGATGATAACATTGTTATCACAAAAGGTATGTCGCACTTTCACACATTCAAACAGTATACTGCTGTCGATTCTGTTTTTTGATTCAATAATGTATTCAGAATAAATCCATAATACATGATGATGACGGGTGTAAATGAATATAAGTGACTTAACATAATTATACTTGTATTCATTCGCCTTCACAATGGTAGCCAACTAAAATCCTTTTAATATAAAATGTCGTGTCAAGTAGGTACTGAAAAAACGAGCGGTGCTGAAACGATTTTCATGAACCCAGTTTCGTTGGGTTTGTCTCTCCACTTGTCAACATCTCGTGACGAATTTTAAGTATTTTATCAACGCATTGGAAACACATATTCACGTGAAAGTAGTAAAATTGGTCATAAAAGTTGGTGTAGGAAATGCGACATTCGCGTGTTTTATTGAATTCTACCTGTAGTCACGGAAATGATCATCGATGACCATCGTTCTTATGAATGTAATGATGAATTAAATGCATCAGCGAAGTTGAATTTGCACAAAAACTGTAAGTATGGCTTGATTAAGTCGACAATTATTTTTCGTAATGTGTTAAGCATTCCAAGTAGAAAATGATCATAATACAATCGTGACGCAGGAATAAGAACTTCTAGTATTATTGACCCGACGACCTTGCTAATGAGGCGAACGGTAGGATGCTTCATAGGCACAAAAAATCAAGTGAAAAAACTACGGGCAAGAACTCATCGTCAAGTAATCGCACGAACTGAAGCTATCATTGACAGAGGGTAATTACTGGTAATGGTCCAGCAGATAATCAACTCCATCGTGACTAGTGAAAAATAAATAGTTAAACAATCGAGATATATTCAGTCATGTATGTGTCCTTAATTTTGAGAATTGGTGATGGCAAGAGTACGGCATCAAGTTTGATTATTTACGAAAACACTATCAAACATTTTTTAACGTATTTTTATGAAACAAAGAATTTATTAGTTTTAAAGGGATAATGGTGATATTGAACGCACTTTTCTGCTGTTTTTTCGCAGGTATAAAGTAGGTACTAATTAACAGATATGCGTCCCTAAAATTGAGCATTCCAATCCGAAATAAGGACCTGAAAGACTTACTTTTCTGCTGTTTATTCTCAGTTATAAAGGAGGTACTAATTAACAGATATGCGTACCTAACCGTTTAGCATTCCAATCTGAAATAAGGACCTGAAAGACTTACTTTTCTGCTGTTTATTCTCAGTTATAAAGGAGGTACTAATTAACAGATATGCGTACCTAACCGTTTAGCATTCCAATCTGAAATAAGGACCTGAAAGACTTGTTTACCAAATACGTTATTTTTCCCTTCTCAAGGATCCATTTATGTTCTTGAACTTTGCATCACATGTATACTTACATGCTACTTACAACTACTGTACTAAGAAGTTTAACTTTATTAAATTGCTAGGTAACACCTGTATTACAAGCAGAATTTCTGTTAATAAGTAACTTGTCCCAATGCAACACCCCAACACAGGCAGGGAAAACATGTTAGTAAAAACTAGCTGCAGCCAGCGTCATCGCCCGTGTGAAATTCGGTTCTCTAATATATTCAATAAAATATAGCCATGTTCAGTGGGTTAATGTAGGATTTTAATAGTATAAGATTTTTTTAAATCGGTCCAGCGGTTTCGAAGCCTATTCAGTTTAAAGAAACAATTATATCTTTTCATCCCATCTATTCGAAAAAGATGATTTAGGTCGCCTTTAAGTGCGCCCAAAGGTGATGCTTCTAAGCGACATAGGTACTATTACTCTACTCTTTGCCACAGACTGTCCAGTGGGCAGAAATGAGATTTTGGTCCTCTTTATTGAAATAAGTGCGACCAAAAATTATTTTGCTCGCACTTATTGAATTTGGAACATCTTAAGAGTTTCCCGCCGAACGCAAGAGACTGGCTGGTTAGACGGTACGTCCGTCGATCATCGCCCCGCGCGCCGCCGCCGCTGGCAACTGAGTAATAAATAAAAAAACGCGCGAACTACGGCCCGCGTTTTCATAAATTTTCACATTCAAGTTCTTGGTTTTGATAAATTATATTCTCATAGAGGGTGATGAAAAGTAGAGTGTATCATTTGGACGCAAATATATTTTTGGCTCGGGCGACGTACTTTGAATCCCTCGCTTCGTTCAGGATTCTACTTTAGAATCCCTCCCTTCGCACTGGATTCAAAAAATCGCCCTCGCCGTAATAATATTATTTTGCTTCCTCATCATGATACAATCTACTATTCTTCTTTATATTATCAGTGAAGAAATGCCATGAGGATTTCATGTGAGGATAACGGGACTAGCACAGATATAAGGAAAAATTGAATATTTTATTGTTGATCGATTGAGATATGAAGATAATAATCGATCCGTTTTTAAAGATAAAATTATAAAACTACATCCTTTAACATCAAATTATTGTTGTTATTACTTATGATGACATCAGTGTCATGAGAATAGCAAATAAGAAGTTAGGTACTTGTTATTCATTGGACGGTGCTAGTTATACTTGTATGGTAAAAACAGAGATCTTATACGAGTAAGTACATCAGCTAATAGTTTGCAGATGATGGAATGGGATTGACTAATATTCTTTAAACAAATCTGTTAAATTTTTGATTCGACTGAAAAACATTCTAAAAAACTTATTTTACGCGTTATTTTTTCGGTACAGCTAGCGATATAAACAAATTTATTGATTTTATTACGTATTCTGAAATGTTTTCGGCTCGTTTAAGATTTATTATGTGCATTTATATATTTTTTAATTCACTTTCAGTCATAAAATAGAATAGACTTAAAAAAAAATCTTCCCTAACACAGTGTTTATTTTTCTCACTGACCTGTTCTTGGTTACTCGTTTAAAAAACATTAACTGTTTTCAGAATAAAAACAAGTATACGTTGCTTTATTTCACGCTTTTGGTGACTAAAAATAAAAATGTTTTCATAAATCGACCGTAACGGCTACTATTTAGCATAGTCAACTAACTAAGCGTACCTCCGATCAAAATATTCCTCTTTGGCCCTCACAAGCTCCGTCTTCCCGGACTCGCACGAGAACTGCCTCCGCAACATGTTTTAAGTTGATTCACATGCACAAAATACACATTTTTTATTCACAGCCTCTCACTGCTTACGCGCAAACATTCTAGGCACATCCACAAAGGTAACACTGGCGGAACTTGCCGCACTATTAACGGTTGATTGGTAATACTCTATTATACTGAAGCATTATTAGAGATTACGAGCGAAATAATAGGGTGGTACTCGAATGTTGAGCGCGGTCGACTGGCGCGCGGGCGCACGAAGCCTCCATCCGTCTCGAGTGGCGATGACCTTGATGTGCTTCACCGCGATTATCTGAGTTCTGACAGTTCCGCGGTGGGGGCGATCTTATCAGATTCGACGCTCTTTGTATGTAAGGTCCGACGAAATTATTTTGCAAATCACCAACCTCCCGATAGAGTGGAACGAAACGTTTGGTTTGTTTATGTTGATTCTATGATAGTCAACAAGTGTTCAACTAACTGTGTGAAGTATTGTGGTGCGAGGAACGAGTTGTGTTTGACAAAGTATTTGCAGACCTGCCTTTGATTTAACTGACTGAGGTAAACATATAAAGGAGCAGCCCAGAAGCAGGCCCTCTAAAAAGACAAAAGCGACCAATTATTTGCAATATTTGTCAATCAAAGCCGCGTTAGTATATCACTCGCGTTTGTACTCACGTTTAGAAGATCATTGCAGAGTTATTTTGTTTACAAATCAAATCACGCACGACAGTGACCAATAGGCGACACACGACACATGATATTCACTGACTGTGTTTACTACTTAATTTTTAACACATTCCAATCAGTCTTAGGTATTTTTATGAGATTCCAAGGCTAACAGAATTTAAATTCATATGGAACGAAGCATTCTTCGAATGTGCTAAAGTGTTAGGAGCAAAATTTCAATATGTTTAAATTATTGGCGTTTCATTGGCATAATTAAACTCTTTTGCAAAAAAAACGGGCACTTTAGATTTTTTCCTCTACTTTAATGAAGAAGAACAAGAAATAGGTTTTATTAATTTGACGATGTATTGGCATGTTATTTGAAGCATCCTGGCATGATTCTTTACGTTCCAAATTTAAAATTTGAAATTAATAAAAGAAAAATAATGATTATTGTGGATTATTCTAAAATTGCTTTACTAATGGCGCGAATTGCTAAAACGATTTTTAACTGATTACGATATTTTAAAACTTTTTGGACATTTTCTGCAAATTAAACAATTTAATCTTTATTTTTACATTAAATACCACTTTTTGATATGAGTGATAAAGCGATAAGGGCCGGTAAAATTATAGCCCTACTTGAAGAAGGTTGTTCGCAAACTTACGTGTCTCAGCGGCTAAATGTGAGTCGTTCAACTGTCCAGAGGACTTGGCAACGGTATCAAGAGACCGGTTCGGTCAAAAGAAGACCCGGTTCGGGAAGAAAACGATGCACAGAACCAAGAGATGACCGCTTTGTGGTGAGTCAGGCGTTGCGGAATCGTAAGGCGTCAAGTGTGGACCTGAAGAAGAGCCTTGAAGAAGTAAGAGGAGTAGAAGTTAGCTTGTGGACGGTCAGGAGGAGGCTTTTGGCTGCCAATATCAGGAGTTACCGCCCAGCTCGGGGCCCTAAATTACTCCGTGAGCACCGTGTTGCTCGACTTCAGTTTGCTCGGAACTGTGCTTCATGGACTCTGGAGGACTGGAATAAAGTATTGTTTTCTGATGAAGCTAGAATCTCTTTGTGTGGAGAGGACCGACGCCGGCGAGTGCTGCGAAGACCACGGGAACGCTATGCGGAAGTGTGTTTCGAAGAAATAACTCCTTATGGCGGAGGCTCCGTTATGTTTTGGGCAGCAATTAATTCGGAGCGTACGGAGTTAGTTTTCATAGAAAATGGAACATTAAATGCACATCGGTACATAATGGAAGTCCTAATTCCATGTGCACAACCCACATTGACTGCACTTGGGGAAGATTCCATTTTTATGGACGACAATGCTCGCTCGCACCGTTCTGGCGACGTGGAAGCGTACATGCAAGAAGTTGGGATCCGTCGTTTAGATTGGCCAGCTCGAAGTCCTGACCTCAATCCAATTGAGCATGTCTGGGATGTTCTAAAGAGACGTGTAAGATCAGTGCAACCTGCTCCACAAAACATCAGGGAGCTAAAAAGAGTCATTGCAGAAGAGTGGGAACGAATTCCTCAAAACGTTATTAAAAACATCGTGGAAAGCATGCCCAGAAGGATTCAAGCTGTGATTTTGGCAAGAGGAGGTCACATTCGGTATTAGGTTTTTACATTTGTAACTTTATTTAATTAAAAAAAGTAAAAAAAAATCTTATCTTTATTGCCGACCACTTCTTATTGTTTGGGCGTGTACATCGGTTTTAAAGAATCCATCGTTTTTTTTTTCTTTTAGTTGCCCGAACTCACTTCACGCGCATTAATTTACACGATTATAAGTATACAGACTACGTCAAAGAAATAAATTTCATTTAATTAACTCAAATCGACCTTAGAACGTAAATTTCCTTAGGTGCCCGTTTTTTTTTGCAAAAGAGTGTATTTCGTGACATTGGTGAAATTGAATACCTTTTCTAATGCACATACACCAAGTCACTGGTATGGGTTCTCTATCTTGGTAGTGTAATATCAAAACGCTGCTAAGCTACATTGTGTCGTTCATTGTAATAGTGAATTATCTCCTTGTAACTGAATTTTGAAATGGGGAGCTTTTTGCGAATTAAAGTGTAGGAAAAAATAAATAAGCATTCACTCACTGTTTTATATTAAAGATATTATTAATTGAAGTAACTATTGGAGTTGCTTCACTTTTATAATGAAAGATATGACTAAATATGATACCATGGAGCAAAAAATTAAGTATTTTAAAAAATATGGAGTTGCACCACTTTTACAATGAACGACACGAAAATCAGTCAGATGCCGAACAGAAGACGATATTGTTGGTACGTGCCAATAATGTAGGCTTCCCAAATTCTAAAGAACGTAATTTTTCCTCTAATCATCACTAACAAGTGCTCGATGCCGTAAGCCGTTCCGTAACCCTGCGGGGGCGCATTAGGTGTCAACTCAGTAGCATTGACCGGCATTGTAAAGCAATTTAAATTCTATATTTTGCCTATAGATATTATATTTTGCTTAATCAGCGCTAACAAGTGTTCGATGCCGTAAGCCATTCCGTACCTCTGCGCCGGCGCATTAGGTGTCAACTCGGCAGCATTGACCGACATAGCGCATCGCGATTTCAACACTGACTGACCGCTCTTTGAAGCGATTCTTTAGCCTTCGCGGGCCTAACCTTCGGCTTAATACCCTGATGTAAGTTTTTAGCTGTTGTAAATGTGAACAATGCTAAGTCAAAGAAATACATTGGTTTCGGTAAGCAGGTAAAGGAGCTTCTAGTAGAAGGTTTTGCTTAAATAGCAAGCACCCCATGCACGACCTGATCGATTTTGGAAAGCGGATCGATTACAATTTTAAGTCCGAACTGTATTGGAAAATGTACACATTTTCGATGTTTCGTAATACTTTGCATTCAAAGTCGATTCAATGACAATTTGACTATCAACAATGCCTCTTCAATCTCCCTGTCCTTGACAATGTTGGAACACATTATTCAATGACGTTTCCTGACGTCAAACATAATGCAACTTAAAACTTTTATGCAAACAAACAATTTACCAGCTTCATCTCTGGACTACTAACTATTACTTCCTGATGTCGAAGATGACAACTCTAGCCAGAATGCTATGAGGAATTGCGATATTTCACAATATTTTTACCTAATATAATGTGGCACTCTGTCTGTTGCGTTGCGTTACACAGGACCACGGACGCTGAAAAGGGTCCGAAACGTCAGGTTAAAACAAAATGTAAATAAATCGCGAAATAATCCGTAATAGTACATTATGGTACAAGTGTGTAATGTTGGTGATGATTACCGCTGAGGCGCCATTGAGACCCGATCCGTCAGGTGAGGGTCTTAAGAGAGCCGAGGACAGTAATCATCAATACACACGTGTATCATACGACGTTTTTCAACACACTTGCGAGGAAAAAACAAACATGTATTGCATAAATCGTTTAATTAAGTATGGGAAAATTGGGAAATGGCGCGCAATTTTTTTTTTGCACGCGCCAAATGTAAGGTGATTGATTACAGCCATACAGCCTACTTCAAAATGATAATTTTAGTGATAAAATGCAAATATTTTATAAGAAATTATTGTGAATTATAAATAATTTGATAATAATAAATGTTTTTTCGTCTTAATTAGGGACACATTTATTTATTTCAAAAATGAAAATGGATTTTCGGTGGCATAAAACCTCTTTGTTGTTACAAAAAAACTGTATTACCCGGTTAAATTGAAAATGCTCTGTTTACTCGCATATAATTTGCAGTTAGGTACTAACTTAACTTTGTAGGGATCATTCTATTATGCACTAGTGTGTAATATTATTATGCACGTGTATGTTATAGTTCGGTTTATGGCCCTAAGAACGATATAATAAGGCTCACTTTACGAGCAAGTGTGTTGAAAAAAGTGTATTATTTCAATTTTGGGCTGAAATTGGCATTACGTACTTTTTACGTTCTAAACTGAAAACTGAATTTCGAATACTCTCTGGTCATTTTGATTCATACAATAGGTATGATGACACATATCGAAAATATTTTTAAGACAATGGTGTTTAAAAAAAAACATAACCTCGATGAAGTTAACTAACGTGACGTCACGTTAGAGTATTCCCATACAAAATCAATGGAGGCAGATCGGTTTGACAGATGATAAAAAGTGTCAACGCAACTATAGGTGGTGTCATCTAGCTTATTGTGATGTTTTCGCCGTACCAATGCTGCAATGGATTCGTCAACATATTTGAGTAATCACATCTGCAATCCGTTTATATAAACTCTTTTGCAAAAAAAACGGGCACTTTAGATTTTTTCCTCTACTTTAATGAAGAAGAACAAGAAATAGGTTTTATTAATTTGACGATGTATTGGCATGTTATTTGAAGCATCCTGGCATGATTCTTTACGTTCCAAATTTAAAATTTGAAATTAATAAAAGAAAAATAATGATTATTGTGGATTATTCTAAAATTGCTTTACTAATGGCGCGAATTGCTAAAACGATTTTTAACTGATTACGATATTTTAAAACTTTTTGGACATTTTCTGCAAATTAAACAATTTAATCTTTATTTTTACATTAAATACCACTTTTTGATATGAGTGATAAAGCGATAAGGGCCGGTAAAATTATAGCCCTACTTGAAGAAGGTTGTTCGCAAACTTACGTGTCTCAGCGGCTAAATGTGAGTCGTTCAACTGTCCAGAGGACTTGGCAACGGTATCAAGAGACCGGTTCGGTCAAAAGAAGACCCGGTTCGGGAAGAAAACGATGCACAGAACCAAGAGATGACCGCTTTGTGGTGAGTCAGGCGTTGCGGAATCGTAAGGCGTCAAGTGTGGACCTGAAGAAGAGCCTTGAAGAAGTAAGAGGAGTAGAAGTTAGCTTGTGGACGGTCAGGAGGAGGCTTTTGGCTGCCAATATCAGGAGTTACCGCCCAGCTCGGGGCCCTAAATTACTCCGTGAGCACCGTGTTGCTCGACTTCAGTTTGCTCGGAACTGTGCTTCATGGACTCTGGAGGACTGGAATAAAGTATTGTTTTCTGATGAAGCTAGAATCTCTTTGTGTGGAGAGGACCGACGCCGGCGAGTGCTGCGAAGACCACGGGAACGCTATGCGGAAGTGTGTTTCGAAGAAATAACTCCTTATGGCGGAGGCTCCGTTATGTTTTGGGCAGCAATTAATTCGGAGCGTACGGAGTTAGTTTTCATAGAAAATGGAACATTAAATGCACATCGGTACATAATGGAAGTCCTAATTCCATATGCACAACCCACATTGACTGCACTTGGGGAAGTTTCCATTTTTATGGACGACAATGCTCGCTCGCACCGTTCTGGCGACGTGGAAGCGTACATGCAAGAAGTTGGGATCCGTCGTTTAGATTGGCCAGCTCGAAGTCCTGACCTCAATCCAATTGAGCATGTCTGGGATGTTCTAAAGAGACGTGTAAGATCAGTGCAACCTGCTCCACAAAACATCAGGGAGCTAAAAAGAGTCATTGCAGAAGAGTGGGAACGAATTCCTCAAAACGTTATTAAAAACATCGTGGAAAGCATGCCCAGAAGGATTCAAGCTGTGATTTTGGCAAGAGGAGGTCACATTCGGTATTAGGTTTTTACATTTGTAACTTTATTTAATTTAAAAAAAATCTTATCTTTATTGCCGACCACTACTTATTGTTTGGGCGTGTACATCGGTTTTAAAGAATCCATCGTTTTTTTCTTCTTTTAGTTGCCCGAACTCACTTCACGCGCATTAATTTACACGATTATAAGTATACAGACTACGTCAAAGAAATAAATTTCATTTAATTAACTCAAATCGACCTTAGAACGTAAATTTCCTTAGGTGCCCGTTTTTTTTTGCAAAAGAGTGTATTTAGTACAGAGTAACGCGAAACTTCCATTCTTCTCCCACAACAGGCCCCACTGCCGTTTACAGAAAGGATTCATTTTTCTCATTGTCCGTGTTTTATCTTAGCTAACCTTAATACTAGTTATAATTTGTGCGTTCTGTGTTTACTTGTAAGTGGTCACTACACTTAGTATTATAAACTTTTGTTTCTCTTTATTAGGTTATTGTGTAAGTAGATTGTAAGTAAACCAAATAAATAAAATAAAAATCATCGGGCGACTAGATACTCTAATGTGGTGATCAGAGGACATAGGTACGTGTTATACAATCTGCATCAATCAATCTACAATTCTGTATTTGGACATTTTATATTATAGTTGGTGTTGTTTTAGCATATCTGAAAAACACCCAAGAATAGACTTATGAATTTGTTATTTTTGAATCATTGATTTCCTTACATGCATAACATGTAGTAATGTTATGTTTTTTTTTAATTTATTTTTTTACTGTCTAAAAATATTCTACAACTAGCCTCACGTCATTAGAACATGCTTCTAATAAGTACTTGAACTCAAAGTATGTACGGGACGGCACCTTGAACTCTTTTTACACTTGCTGTCATATCTTTTTAGTTTCCCAATGCTTAGTCTGTATGTTCTGCTCAAAAACCGCAATAAATCTATATATTATTATGACGAAAAAAATTCTAATAATACCGGATCGCAGCGAGTAAATCAAGGAGATTTCCATGATATTCAATGTTTTGTGCAGACATTTTGCCTATTAAATGTACTGGACTCACTACGCTTGGGCTTGGGATCACGCCGCGGTGCGGCGCTCATGCCAAATCAGCATTTAAACCTTTTTGATTAACAATCAATTATTGTGATAACTATGTTATACTGAATTCTGGTTATTTACCGAAATAAAAACATTATTCCATTATGATAACTATTTTAAATGTCTGTACTGGAACTAATTTTGTAAGCGAAAACTTTTCTTGAAAAGTCTTGCTAGTCAATTTTTCATTTAGATTTTTTTGAAATGTTTTGCAAATTTATGTAACTACTGCCATCTTGATAGAGTTCAAAGCTGCCCCGATTTGAAAAATGAAAAAAGTTTCCCTTCCAAGTTAAAGTTTAAAAATGGTATAGATCTGCAGTCTATTGCGTGATTTAAGAAGCATTCTGACTACTCCTGAATTGGGTAACCAAATCCTTTCGCGAGTTTTGAAAAAGTCTAAGTTTGCACCCGAAAATGAAACTTCCTCATAACTCAACAACAGAACGATGAAACGACGAAAGTGACAGTTGTGCGGGTTTGTGATGCCTTTTCCCTAAAAATAACCACAAAATTTCCTTCTAAAATAGCTTCGTAAACTCAAATGTTCAAAGCTGCCTCTATTCAAAGGTTGCCCCCTTCTGACCTACACATTCGATCAAAAAGATCAGCATTTGCTTTTTACCTATTTATGCCGATCTCTGTTATAGCCTAGCCTAGAAAAACATTATTCCTTGAAATTGTAAAGTCCGATCCATTGCTAGTCTAATTTCTAACGTCAAACATAGTGCCTACTTCTAAACCGTCCCGTCTATTAGTCGTTTTTGTGTTTACGCCTTCGTTTCCATGGTAATTCTCGTGTCTTTACGAACTATAAAGTTCTACATACTACTCAATAAAAATAATAGCATGTTTTATGTCTGCAAAAACTCGACAACACTTAACCAATTCAACATCTGAAAAGTATTTTTATTAATAAAAAAAAATGTTGCCAGCAGGCGGAAAATTCCTGCATACTTTCCTTTTTCTTCATTTGACCATATTTAATACCCACCTAGTGAAGTAAATGAATGTTTTGTTCTTTTTATTTTATGTTTACAAAAAAGTATACTTAATGCTATTAAACTTATTACGACTTTCTTCTGTCAGAACAATAGACGTCGCTGTCGCTGCACAAAAAGATACAAAACAAAGACATCAGAACTCCTTACAATCTGAATGCCACTGTAATGTAATCAATATAAAAATAATATCAACCATCAACATTTGGACTTGACCACTTTAGGATACAAATTGTATGATTGAGGGGCAAGATTACATAATATCGAAGTCCAATTTTTCAAGTGATTTAACTTATATTACGTATTTTCTCGCGATGATGGTGATTTTATAATAGGGTAACTAACGGTATTAGGTTCACATTGAACTTTCATAGGAAAATAATCCTGTCTTAATTGGCATGATGACACCTATCTTAAATATTTTCAAGACCATGGCGTTTAAAAAACATAGCCCCTCTGAAGTTAATACAACCGATATATTTCCAAAAAAACAGTAGAAACCAATTTTTAAACACACAAAACTCAATAAATATTCAGTCAATTGACTCCGATTTCTGATGCATGACCGTGACGTCACGTTCTTGTATTCCTATACAAAGTCTATGGAGGCAGACTGTTTTGACAGATAATAAAAAGTATGTCAACGATTGGTGGTATCATCTTGCCTATTCTATGGCTATCACGATAATTCTCACTAGCCCTAACTATTGTTGCATCGACCTCCCAGTGCGCCTGACGCATTACCCCGAGTAGATAGTGAAAGTTATGTGGATTGTAATACAGCCTTCCCACAAAGCGAACAAGCCAATCTCACCTTTACCCTATACGCAATACAAAACCCATCAAAAACCGCAGTTTGATCGTAAATTGTACAAATTCACTTTCTGTGACATTTTGACCGACATGAGAAAGTTTGCGGTCAAGGGTTTATGCCGCAGATATTCAACTAGTTTTAAGAAAGGTCATCTCTTGATCTTGAATCGATTTCAATATTTATGATCGTATAATTTAATTTGAATGCTTTACAGTGCAACTTGATCCGGCATTTTAAAGCCAAAACTTAATAATTCCAGACTCGCGTCAAGAAGCTGCTTATAGCAGTTCCGTTGTCCATTGCAATCCGATGCGATACGCCCGTCTACATCAAATGCACGGGTCGAGCTAAAGCTCCTTTGAGCACGGCAATAACCGACAGCATTTGACTCTACTCGAGGCAGCAAATTTGCCTCGTCGCGGCGTGCCTCAACAAGCCCCAGCCCCAAGTCAAAACAGCGTCGCTACAGACGGCGACAGCCGCTCGACCTGAATCGCGAAATAACCCGTAAAAAAGTGTATCATATCACAAATCAATGGGGTGTTCGTTGATAGGTAATCTAGTTTACTGTCCATCGGCCTTGAGTAAAAGCAAACGAAAGGATAATGATATTATAATTGGACTCATGTCATGTGAAGACCACGAGTAAATAACGTTTTGTTTGATACAAAGAAAGTGGGCTGTTATCAGTTGCATGCATGGGGTACAAAGCTCGGACCTCCAATAGCAGTTGAGGTTATCTCGGTTGTGATAATATTGTTTCAACTTACTAGAACTCACTGGGTCATACGAGACCAATATAATGTACCACCGCGCACGAGTTAGTTAGAGACTTTGTATTTTTTTAAATATCTTTTAAATCTGCCTATGTACTGTATAATTTTAGAGTCCAAATCACACGAACCCTGATTTGATATTGTTTTTTACAAGTCATCGTTTCAAAGTGGTCTATGTATTGAAAAAAACATTTCTTCTATATTGATAGGTAGCACATTAATTAATTTCCTGTACTTGCTTCGAAGATTAGATTAAAGTTATCATTTCCTGATACCTATGATACCTAATCGACAGGTAGTTTGACCGAAAAACTTATGTATCTTTAAGTTTTGTATGAGTGACGACAGATTAGTATACTTTTTAGCTAACAAACTATCATTAACACCCGAGTTGCATCATATTTTGCAATAGCGAGAATAGTACAAACAAACGCCTTTCTTTTAACATCTAAAAGTGTAGTGTCCGTATGTGCTATATCAATCTGATTAAAGTTTGATCCTCAATGTGTAAGATATTACAGGGAACTGCTCAAAAATTTACAATATATGCTCAGTGGTTATGATTTTACTTCAGAATCTTAAGGACTTAACGTATTTGCGTACGAAAGTCATAATTTAAAAGAATCGAGCTGATGATGGAATCTCGTCAAGTCTTTGGTCTTCAGGGAATCTTTCAACGCAGTTCATGTCAATTCTAATGGGGTTTACGACAGTAGTAAAATGATTCATTCGGATCCACTAAAAAGATATAAATCAAAAATCCACTATAGAATTTTTTGGACCGTCAAATTGCTTGTTTGAGGGTTAAACATATTTAGTTTAAGAAATCCATTTGTAGGAGCAGTCCTATCAGCACATCATTCAGATATCTCTCTTAATGTGATATGTGATATAATAATATCAAATTCTAGGTCATCTGAGCTAATGCTATCATATTCAGCTTTAACTTCAAGCAGACCAAAACGACTAAAGTGTAGTTTATCATGACTCCTGTTAGATAACTCGAACCGTGCTTGAGCATGCACGTCGTGTTCACTATTAAACCTCGTGCAAGTAGATTGTGATGGTGTACTGTACTAATGATCCTTCGATTGGTCTTATATTTACTTTCCTTAGGTACTTTACTACTAGGAACATGACAAAAGTTATATAAAACGAAACAAACCACTTTTAATCGTAGGTACATTCAGTCTGCTTTTTTGTGTACAAATTCGCCCTTCCTCGAAGTCAGACTTGATGCGAATTTTGTCCTATTCAAAAAAATCAGACGACTAGAGAATTAAAACTAATGATTTATTCAATTGACTACGAGTACAGCAGATTACTAAACAAAGAGCTTATGTATGCAAGTGACATAATCGAGCGAGTTACACTTTATACCAACATAACAATGATAACTTATTTGACTTCTTGCGCTTCTACTTAGTGCGCTAGATTTTATGTAACTATGTATGCTAGGTCTCATGGACTTAGGATTCTATAGGATCTATGCAGCACTTTAACTGAGAAGACAATAACGGCGAATACTTAGTGATTAGCAACCAGCAACCATAATCGGTTATGTTACGTATAATACAAAAGGATTTGAGAATTTTAGAAAGTAGCCGTCCGACACAACGTCTATTTTCAAACGTACACAAACGCTTGATTATAATTTTCAATGGATTCTAGACCAATTGTTAAAAAGTCTGAGAATTATGCAAACTGCTGTATACTTTTCAATTCCTGAATCGCATCGTCGAGTTACATTAATTAAGTTTTACAAAATTTTCGGTTAACCAACCGGACCGAGACCGAGATAAACACCACCTTTTTCGAAATTTGGAATCAGAGCGAATTTCCATAACTGAACTGAATAGAGAGTAAATGAACTACAAAGTTTGTACAAGACATAAGTTACAGTAACTTGGCCGTAAGTATTAACATTAGGGTTTTGCTGGTCCTATTTCCACTGTTGATTCCTAGTTGTCCAATGGGATCTGAATAAGCTATTCTAATCCTGATTCAGCCGAATCTTTGATTGCTCAAGTAGGTCATATTAACTCATCATCACAATCACGTTAAACTTGATCTATAACACGCACAGTCTAGAAGAGAAACCGATATCCATAGACAAACATCTAGGGGTCAGCAAATGATTCAAGCGCGCATTAAAGTCGGTGAGCCAGACTGTTGAATAACTCATGTGCTTACCGCCGACCACGTAACGCTAACACGGGGCATGGTCTATCTATCGATTTACTGCTGTTACAAGGCAAGCATACAAAAGACACTTGATGACATATAATAGGACATGTCACGCACGATACAAACTATTAAAATAATTAGGATATGGTTTTACTCAAGGGTTGTACATATTTAAGGGTGCATTGCACCAGGCCACGGGATGTCTTTTGCTATTTGACATTTCTGGTCGTATTGGTTCGGCAGCGTATTCACACAAATACATTTTCTCTAGAGAATTTGATTGAATATAGCAATATTAAAAAAGGTATTTTAAGAGGAGAAAGAAAGTTTTCAATCAAAATAACATACTTATCATAATAATTTACCATTGTCACAGCCTCATAATCAGAATGAACCAAACTTCAAGAGAAAATGAAATTCTACATTGAGTAAGTTATTACAAAAGCAAGTGCATAAATAAGTCTAAAACTGAATCTCCTCGTTAATTAGCCATGTATTATGTATTTACAATTCGAATGTTTGCAATAGATGCGCACGCGCATTGAGCAACACACATAATTGAGGAAATTAGAGCAAAAACACACGATGCCTTATTCTGAAAATTATAGTTTGTCGTACAAAACCGTTAGGATGGTCATTGGTCATTTTCTATTCCGTTCGTAGTGATAATAACTGTTTCTTTAATATCTACGATCAATTTTTAATTACGCTTCTTACATAATTATGTGCTTTTTCTTTTGCTTCGATAGGTACTTCTAGTAAAAAAATCACCGATTAATAGCACCACCATAGATTACTAAATAGTTACTACGTAACAGATAAATCACTCCATAGAAAAATTTCGATACCTATAGCGTTAATAGACTACTTTTTCTGCCGCGTACAATAATGCACGTGCAGCTCTGAATATAAAGTCACTATTGCTTTGCAGCTGCGCGAGACCACGTGACGTGAGACCGAGTGACAATCGAACTAGGGTTGACACTTTCGGTAAAAATATTTCAACCACATTTTTCTAAAATGGTATTTGATTGACTGTTGTTTAAATAATCCTACTAATCCTACTAATATTATAAAGGCGAAAGTTTGTATGTATGGATGTTTGTTACTCTTTCACGTAAAAACTACTGAATGGATTTGGTTGAAATTTGGCACAGGGGTAGATAATAGTCTGGAATAACACATAGGCTACTTTTTATCCCGGAAAAATATGCAGTTCCCGTGGGATACGAAAAATATTAGTCCACGCGGGCGGAGCCGCGGGCGAAAGCTAGTATATCATAATTGAATAACAAATGTGAAATAAGGAATTCAGCCTGTATAAGGTATAACAAGCGAATTATGAGCTACTTAATTGTGACTCTTGCTATCTCTTTCTAAAACGAATCTGTCATTTGTGGAATCTGTCGTTTGTAGATTATTAGTAGGTAGGTACATTTCGAGAATCGGTCAATTTTATTGTCAACTACGTAGGTACCTACCTACCTACCTAGTCATTTCGCTAATTAATTAGTCATTAGTCGACTAAACCACCACGTCGAGTAGGTAGGTAGGTAGGTACATACAGTTCGTAGGTGGTGCGCAGCCCATAAAAAGTAGACTTATAGGTATAATAGGTACTTAGGTATTATTTCGATAAAGTAACTGACCTATGTTTCACTGTAGGTATTACATTTTAATTCAATAAAGCCGAACCCCAATTTACCTGAATTTATCCAATTTACCTACATAGGTACCACCTACTAATTTGTTTATTTTTATACTTTGTAAATAAATTACTAAGTTACCGGGTAATAATTACATTTTCTTAATTAGCTGGTACACTAAAAAAGAAAGCGTTTTATTTCTCTTAGTATTCGACCTACACCCATCAACAGCGTTTGGTTCGTATGAAAACTAAATTGATCGTAAGCGTAACACGAATAATTATAGTGCGTAGTGAGCGCGTCCGACGGTTGTTGGCAGCCCACTGAATTCGCACCGACATCAGTGCGGGCGAGAGTAGGCTATTACCGCGCGCAAGTACATCGAGTGAGAGAGGCCTGGCACCACTAATGAATTTTTTTTTTAATTTAGCCTATGTCATCCCACTGCTGGGCAAAGGCCTCCTCCAAATCTCTCTACCTGTCCCTGTCCATTGCCAACGTTTCCCAGTCCCTTGTTGTATTGACCAAGTCGTCACACCATCGTTTCTTGGGTCTGCCTCTTCGGCGATAGCCGTCTGTAGGCACCCATTTGGTGACGACTTGGGCCCACCTCTCTGGATGCATCCTGCAGATGTGACCTGCCCACTCCCACTTCAATTTCGCGGCTTTGTTGCCCACATCAGCGATACTAGTCTTGGAGCGGATGGTAGTATTTCGGATCCTATCACTCCGTTTTATACTTAATATGCTCCGCTCCATGGCCCGTTGGCAGACCTTGAGTTTTTGCTTTTGACTTTCAGTCAATGACCAGGTTTGCGCCCCGTAGGTCAGAATGGGCAGAATGCAAGTGTCGACGAGTTTTCGTTTCAGCGATATAGGCAAGTTGCCTTTCATACACGCTTTCATGGACCAGAAGCTCTTCCAGGCGTTATCGATGCGGCGCTCGATTTCTTTATCCTGCCTGTTTCCGAAGGAGACTATCTGGCCCAAGTATACGTACTCGTCAACGTATCGCATCGCCTGCCCATCCAATACCACAGTGTTTTTGGTAGCGTTTGTCATGATTTCGGTCTTTGACCAATTCATCCTCAGCCCAACTTCAAGGCTTCAACTAATGAATTAAGTAACTGAATTAAAATCTCTGCAATGGGTCATTAACTTCAATACTGATATGCTTAAATAGCAACAAATTTACCGAAGCAATGTAACTATTTTCTTTTTGACAAGCATACAAAGACTTATAAAATCCAATAATGGGAGGGTGGGACATTTGCGATAGTAAGTGAATGACGTCATGACACGTGTGTGGCATAAAGCAAAACTGTCACAAACCGAAAGCTAAGTCGCCAATACGGTAGTTGACACCACCAATCGTTGACGTACTTTTTATCAACTGTCAAAACGCTTTTCTTCTTAGAGTTTGTATGGGAATAACACGCTTTGACGTCATCGCGTGCAATGCCGACTGAGTGACTAATTATCATTTGAATTCCAATTAAAAATCAAATAATACGAACTTCAGAAAAATATTAGTGTAAAGGCATCTGAAATTATGAATTATTTTGGAGAAGATCAGTTTTTGAATATTTCTTTCATAGTGGAAACGAGCCTATTATGTAATAACCAGTGATCGGAATAGGGTGAGTATATTTACCTACAGTTTGACGAACAGAGACGGAAATCGGAGACTTCCTTACGACTAAAATTTTTTTACCGGTAAATTTACCGGAACTTTGATATGCAACTTTTTAATAGCTAAATGCTTCAATAAATCTTAATTAATGTTAGATAAAAATAAAATAACGCATATTATAAAAAAAAATTTATTAAAAAAAAAATTGTTTGAACATTTCAATATAACATATAACATGAATATAATATATTAATGACTTTCTTATCCTAAAACATAATTATTTTAAAGTAAATATAAAGTAAATATAAAGTTTAAATATTACACCTTTTTACAGTTTTTGTAATTGGGTTTGCAGCTACGTTTGTAGCTGCACAATTACCAACACCGTGGATTTATACAAAATGTAAACGCGATTACTATAAACGTAAAAATAATAATTAATTATTTATTATTTTTACGTTAATTCTTTATTAAAAACATAATTTACTTTATTTAAATGAATTTTCTGACCCTAAACTAGACAGCAACTTGTATCTTAGAGATCAGTGACTTCTCCCATTCGTATGTACAAAAACAATAAAAAAGTATTTCGATTTTCACAAAAAGTTAATTTTAATATTCAAAACTAAACAAAAATATTTGAATGAGTGACATTCGTTATAGCTTTCTAAGTACAAACAAACAATAAAATACAGACATTTAGGAACAAATAAGTTTGAAGTGTTTACTATTATTTTTTTGGCTAATTAATACAATCAATACCAATTGAAAGCAAAAATTTCGGTCGAAGTGAGCGTTTGTGGCAAATATAGTAGCATATATTTGGATTCGAGAAGGTCAGCAGTTTTTCCGGAGCGACACTTCGGTGCAGACACTCGCTTCGAAATTACAAATAATCTTGAAATTAAAATGAAACTAAGTCACATATCTAACAAATGAAAACAAATACATTAGTCTTCAATATTTTCATCATCGGTACTGTGACAAATTTTGTTATCCTGTAAGAAATTGAAGTAGATGATCATTAATTTTTCAATATTTTCAACTTTAAGTTTAACTTTTGAGAGTTACGCCTTGATTGACAGTCACGCGGACGGAACCACAAGCAAAAATTAGTCAAAATGAACAAAAAAGTTTAAAATAATTGTCAAAATCGTTACCTGAAAAATAATGCATGTGCATTTTTAATTAATTTGAAAAAGGATGTGTAAAATGAACCAAACAAGAATGTTTAAAAATGCGATATAAAGATTTACACATTAAGGTTTCAGCATATTTACCAGTAAATTTTTTTATAGTAATCGCGTTTTATTAAGTATTGAATTACATTTTGTATAAATCCGCTGTGTTGGTAAAAAGGTGTAATATTTAAAACTTTATATTTATTTATACTTTAAAATAATTATGTTTTAGGATAAGAAAGTCATTAATATATTATATTCATGTTATATGTTATATTGAAATGTTCAAACAAATTTTTTTTTTAATAATTTTTTTTTTATAATATGCGTTATTTTATTTTTATCTAACATTAATTAAGATTTATTGAAGCATTTAGCTATTAAAAACTTTCATATCAAAGTTCCGGTAAATTTACCGGTAAAAAATTTTTAGTCGTAAGGAAGTCTCCGATTTCCGTCTCTGTTCGACAAACTGTAGGTAAATATACTCACCCTATTCCGATCACTGGTAATAACCCTGCGTATGGATGTGGAGCCTCCTAGGTTTTATTGGGTTTCATCTTTCCTCATGTTACTTTAACATAGGTACATAAATTCTTTCTAACTTTATCAAAATTATTCTTCGGTATGTGTACACATGTACGAGTATGTTAGTTATGATAAATCAGACAACGCGCGCAGATAAAATATCTAGAATATAAAGTTTCACTCTTTCATAAAAGTTCATGTTCCAAAAGAAAATCCATTTGAAATTGATTACAAACGTTGCTACTGGGCTTGTTTCAATAATTTAATGTACATCTATGTTAGAATCAGCTGGAAGCCGCACAAACGTGTAGGCCCAGATTCCTGTCGGCAAGGGCCATTACCGACTGGGCTGGTCATACTAAAAGAGACTTAATTGGCGCATTTTCCTATACATTTCAATGTGGGAAAGTCGATGGCGAATTGCAAGTTTCTAAGAACCTTTTGACACGCTCGATAATTGACGTGCAGCTTTCAGAAAATATATCCACCTAGTTTTTTTTCTGAGGCAATTCCGTTTGAGATTCCAAAGTGAGTGAATGCTTCCATCATTATCGCCTAAAGGGGGGACAGCAACTTCTATGGATAGGATTCTAGGATATTTACTCTGGGATAAGTAGCATTTAAAATTAAAGAACGTGATGTAAACAATAATATATTTAGCCTAGTTTAAAGTTCGAAAAAAGTGCTGACGCTCTTGACTTCTTTGTGATTTAGCAAAGTGCTGACTTGTTAAATACACTAATGAAGTAGGTGCCAAATTGTTATAATATGACATACCTTAGATAATTACTTTGTTTTAAACTAATAGTAGTTTCAAGATAGTTTTAATTTTTAATACCTTAAGAAAATATTTGTGCTCTCTTTAGCCTGAGACACAGGTTTATAACCTAGTTCAGGTAAAGAAAGTCTTCAGTCTACATCTTATCTTAAGCTTATATTCATTTACTATTGTCCATTTGAAACTAAATAAATGATTATTATTATTATGGACTTCTGGTAAAAAATATAATAATACGCATTGATTAAATTAGCGTAACAGAAAAAAGACAGGCTCAATAACTACTAGCTTTTTTTTTCAAATCTATTAAGAATGATAAATAAAGATTGAAATGTATGTTACCAAATGTATGTTTGTTACCAATTTCTAATCTTTTCAATGCTTAGTAAAACGCTTTCAATAATAATACTATGCTTATGGGATAATTGCAAGTTTATACAGCGTTTCGGTGATTTCGACACAGTAGTTCATAGATTTTTCTAATAATAAATGTTACCCTTTGACTCATAATAAGCAAGTAATATTATTTTAAAAATAATCGTTTCCTCACGATAAAATTATTGAAAAAGATCAGCTTTTTCTCCAATCACAATTTGAGGGCTGCTTATAAACTTGACACACATGAGAAACTCTGATTTTTTAAATAAGAATTCAGTAACCAAATGTCGGTGTCGGTAACCAATTCAATATCGTTTGTAGAAAAAATTCCAAAATAAAATTTCCTTCGTACTTTCAGAGATAAAACCAATGATTAATTAGTCAGTAGTGTAATGGCTAATTTGTGCGAAGGTTATAGTCTTGCACCGTGTCGTATCTGGGTCGCACAAATGTGTTTACGGAGAAATAGGGTAACCAGAGAGAAACCGTACATACATGACTGTGCACCGACTCCAACTACCTAGGCAGGTACGATTTACTATCATGGAGGTCAGAGACCAGCTAATAATGTTATGCGCTGAATACATGGTGATATCTTATGCGTTTTGAATAATAATGTCATCTACCTACTCCAGATCGTGATGATCGTGTGGAGGGGATCGGAAGAAGGCTCTTAAGTCTACAAACTGACCGACTAGTTAAGGTCTGGGCGATTGGTCGTAGAATGATAAAGAATCGGAAGAAGGCTCTTAAGTCTACAAACTGACTGACTAGATAAGATCCGGGCGATTGGTCTTAGTATAATATAGGTAGAAAGGAGGAATTCATACAGAATCGACATGAATACCTACTCCTGATCCTTCATTCTCATAGTTCGGTTATATTTTATGTGTTATGCTCTTAAGTTCAGGTTCCGGTTCTGGATATTGATGATTACTTATGACTTGTACAACAACCCTAGCTCCTAGGTTTGCCAACTTCATCTATTCGTTTGATTTCCCAATAGGCCAATTCCTTTAATCGTAATTATGCTCGATTTAGTGATTATAGTTTTAAAGACGTCATGTTGAGAACAGGTCTAGCTGGATGCAAGTTGCTAAACCATGATAATGAGACTGGAACATTAACGGTATTTCGTATGACGTGACTCATTCAGTTGAAATGTCATTTGAGTCTCATTTTATATTCTTGTTTATAAAGACTCTAACCCGGTAATGTTTATCGGCAGTCTTTGATGATTATAAGGTGTGTAGCTAGGCTAGGGACATAAGATTGTCTAACTAAGAGCTTGACTGTAGAGTTTAGCTACATACCCAAGAGTCCTTATGGGAATGTATTTAGTATAATTTGGTGTAAACTTAATCGGTGTCCGTGTTCGTGATTACGGCTATAAAAGCATCACAATTTATCACGGCTTTAATCATAAATTCGGCTGCGCGCTCTTATCAGGTACACGTATTTGAGTCGAATGTGTGTCTCTATTTTGATATTGTTATCGAGCGCGATAATTATAAAGTATAAGGTAAACCTAAAATTAAAATTTTAGTACGGGAACTTCTGCTTTATGAGATTTTCTGTATTAACGTAACTCAATTAATATTTATTTATATGCGCATTTAGGAGCATATATGCATTTAGGGACCGTCAAGAAAATCAGTGGCCCTTGAAAGAGGTCGGTCATTAATTACAAGAAACCGTCGAAAAAGTGAGCAGTGGCATTGTCGGAGTAATTAGGGCATAACATCCTTATAAACGCCAAACCAAGCCTTGAAGATAATACACATATCTACAGCACGCCTTTACGCAACATGAAATAACAATGCATAAGTTTACATCGGAAAATGTTTATTACACGAGGAAAATGATATCGAGTGTAGCACTAAACTGAAAATAGTTTTAATGATATATTATAACTCTTTTCAGTATGTTTTTACGATTGTCTTCGACACGTATAAACCAACTCTCACGCAAAGAAAGCCATTAATCATCATTAACTGGCGTTTATGATATCTTATGAATAGTACAACATGTTGCCTACATTCGTTTAACATCACAGTTACTGTGCATTCTTCCACGATTTCAGGACACGACAGATTACTTTGAAACAGAATAAGTATTCAGTTTCTTTTAGTTTGACTTGTCACTTTTTCTACACAATTCAACACTCTGCAACTTTTTTGTGTCTGTACGTGATGTTCTTTGAATGAGAATTAGTGGACTTACGGCCATGTGCCCGATCGTCGGCGGCGGTGGGCTGTCGGCTGCGGCTCCGGCAGCGCGTGCAGCAGCGCCTGCGGGATCAGGCTCTTCGAGGGCCTGCGCCGGCTCAGCCGGTACTCCGTCCTCTCCGCCGCACTCTTGCACATCCTCAGCGACGTCAGCTCGCTCTCCGACCCCGACCAAAGAAACTCCATTGACAACATTCTTCCGGCAATATCAAAACATCATAACCGTATCAAAACAACTGACAAACGTCCAGTTTCAAAACTCCGCTCAAGTTTTCGGTGCGCGATATCGTGTTGCGAAATTGACACATGTGGCCTTTTCGACTGGAAGCCTTTGCAAGGCTACGCGGGTGCAATTTGTGGATTATTGAGACACGGAACCGTAAAAGTCGTGTTCGAGCAGTCGGCTGGCGGCGCGTACGTGATAGCTCGCGTGGGGCGCGCGACCAACTGTCGGCGGTGCCGGCGTTATCCGCGCGATGTTGGCGACTCGCGGCGAAACACGAAGCAGTCGAGTGTTCGAAAATGGCAAACAAAAGCCGTCTGGACGGCCGTTATCGCGAATGACTGCTCATTAGCTCTGATCGAGCGGTGTGCTTCATGAGTTCATGACACAATTTCGGCAACTTTAATAAAGTTTAGGCGCTCTATGACGAGCGAGAAAGCCGCAAATAATATTAATCATTTTACGAATTTGCTCTCTTGACTTTTTTATGGAACCACTTTTGTTGAAAACAATCATTCTTCTAGATATGAGGTAGTTTTCTAAGAACCTCTCGTTCTTGATATTGAAATCAAAATTCAAGAAGAATTGGCAATAAATAACTAGGTATATACATAAAATATGGAAACTTCTAATTCATGCTTGAACGATGTTTGGGCCCCAATTAAATGCACGTTAACTTTATATTTTAAGGGTCAACGCTTTAGGTTCAGCTAGCGCGTTATCCCAAGCTCGACAGGTGCGCTAAACGCCTTTGCATAATAATTAATCTGGGTTAGTCGCAGGCGTGCCAATTTGCAAATAGGAACAAACAAAAAGCAAGCGGACTTCCTAACATTTGCGCACTGCCAGGCATTACACAACTTATACGAAACAACTGGGTGCGGTACGGTCAGCAACGCCAGCGGGCATCGTCCTAAAACTGTTACATTCTGACGTGTTGGGCCCGAGCGTGCCGCATGACTCAAGCGGGCTGGGTCGCGACTAGCGACTGCGCCAGCCGGGTCGAGTCTGTTTCCATTGGGGGTAGAGAAAGTCGGATAAGGTCGTCGACGAGAAAAAGTCGTCTCCCAGCAGGGCTCTTTTAAGGTAACCGTATCTCTAACACACAAAAAAGGAGTCATTCGACGGAATGTACGCGGCTAACGGCGTTCGTTCCAAAATATCGCTTGAGACAAGTTGCTATTTAAGCGGGGGCGAAATTGCATGATAGTTTGAGATGCGCACTAAATAGCAAAACAACACTTTTTCAATAGGCGCGCGCTTCTCACACCTCTCTGACAGAGTGCAGGCCCTTATCAACATAATAAAAGAATACGAAAACTAAAACACTATTTTGTGTACAATGGAAACATGATCTTGTTTTTGTTGTGAATGGAACCATGTCACAGGAGTTATGAGTGGGAAGTTTGAGTTTCAAAGTTAAAAAAAAACATGCACAGGTACCAAATTTGTAAAGTTTTCATTAAACATGAACATGTGATCTGAGTTATCAAAAGTAAGAAAAGAAAATTACTTGAATCAAATACTACCTTTATTAGGATGCCTCAAGAAACCAGAACAGATCCTTATTTAAATTAAGAAGATACACAATATATGAACAAAAAAAACCAGTTCCATCTTTAGCAATTGCAATATATTAACTAAATGACTTAAACAATTAAAATATAATGTTGTTCTACTGTAATATTTTTTTTATTATAGATAAATTTAAATATCTGAGAATCGATACAAATATCTTTCTCCTTTGTATTTTCTGAAAATCATTTTTTAGTTTACTTAAAATAATTTCACTTTTTAGGTAACCCTTGGTGCTATATTCACAACACAGGGTGTTTGTAGGTTCTCCCCTAATTCTCGTATGGTAATCTTAAATTCATACCCAGGGTACAGGAACTTGTGCAGACCATTATCCCAAGTCTGACTCTTTTCAGCTGAGCAATAAATCGCTGCCGCTGGACGATGGAAAAATTTCTCACTCATGGTTTTAAGCCACATGAAAGGGACTTCTATAACTTTGCCCCAGTCAACAAGTTGAACAATTGCCTTCTCGTCTGTGACTGTGATTTTTTTAACTACTGCTCGTTCATATTTTCCATTTGCCATAGTCAGCACTGCAACTGGCCTTCCTTCTTTGACTTCCTCTGGTTGAATATCTTTTAGTTGTTTAGAAAAGTATGTAAAGTTGTCCCTTTCATTTAAATATGCTTTGTAATCATGAATGTCTGCTACATAAAATTCTTTCAATGAATCACCTGATTGGACTCTTACAACCAATGTTTCTCCAATATCAATTCCTTTGTAGGTAAAATAATGTTTTTCTGGTACTGAGACTGTAAACCTGTTGATTACATTGTCACTATATCCGAGTGTGCTGTGGCCGCTGAGTGCAAGCATTGTAGAAATATCTTCAGGACATGAATTAATCAGTTCTACTATATGGGAATCTGGCGTTTTAGCACGAATAATCAATTTGGCTCGCTCTTTGCTAACAAAGAATTTCATACATTCTACAGCTTCATCACTCCAGGTCTCACCGTAGGGCTTGCAATCCGCCAGCTGGCATCGCATTGCTAGAGGCGGAATATCAACTCCGTGACGCAATTTACGAAGCCGCTTCAAAGGGATTGACTTTTCAAAAAATCCGTAATCCGGTGCGAACATATCACAAAATGTCTCGCCATCAATAGTGTCTTTATACATAACGCGACCTCGCATGTAACATTTGAGCAATTTCGACTTGTATACAATCGTAGCACCAACGCATAGTTCATCTGGGGTAATTTCTTCCTCCCACGCGTTCAAAATTTGTAATAAAGAACGATAAACAGTCGGTCGGACGTAAAAGTTATTAGGGTTGTTAATATGAGTAACATCGACCCAGTGAGCACTGCCGACGTCATAATCATTTAAAGAAAAGCTTTGCATTATATCTTTAAGGGGTATTGGTTCAATATTCATAGTTAGTTTAGTATATTAAATGTATGTGAAACAATATAAACGGCACTTTTTCCATCCAAGTCTAGTGTTGATTGATTGTTGTAGCGTAGATAATAAAGGTAAACAAAATGGAGAAATGTCAATGTCAAATGGATGCAATGACATTTTTATTTGGTGCGCTTCTTTTCACTTGCTTATGTGGAAAAGGCAAAGGCTAATACAATACAGCCTGGACTTTAGTAATACTCTTCTATTATTAGTTAATTCTTAAAACTACTTTTTTACAACTACAGACTACTTACAAACTAAGCCCTAACCATAACTCATTGAAATGCGAGGATGGTTCACATTTTAATGCTCAAGAAATGAAGTTTTACGCGGGAATATCGATCAGATCAGCAACGGAGCACCTTACTCTATTTCTTACATTTACTACCTACATTGTTTTCCTTCAGTAACACATTATGATAATTATTCCACCTCACTATCACAATAATATGCCACGAAAAAACAATTAAAAAAATTAAGAAACAGAGCCCATCCTACTCCTTTGATCCTTTCGTTCCCCGCGTTGGACGGACCTTCTGATCTGACAGATGACTGTCAGACTGAGATGACAGTAAATTGTTAGTAGTGCTGGGTCTACTCTGTGAGCTCCATTGAGTCAAAGTAACTCAACGAATCGGTATCAGCTACAAAAAGTTCCGGTAGGCGGTAACGAAAAATAGCGCGAAACCCGTACATACAAGTTTATTTCTCGTTTTCATACTTTTCTACTGTGTTTTGTTTTGTTTTGAATTGATGAAATCTAAAACTTTTGTATAATAAGAATATGTGTAGGTATATTCGTGATTGTATATTTACGTCATTATTATCCCGATATGAACTGGTTGTAGAATGCGAGGTAGACAGCACCTGTTTTCCGTAAGTATGACTATTACTTTTACGTACCGATCTTCTTCTTCAGCAGCATCTTTACTGGTTGTAGGGTGTTTAGATTTACTTTTGCTCTCCATCTTCATATTCTACCAGTCTTTCACTTATGTCTTCTCACACAGTTAAATATCATAGCACTAATTTCACACAACAAACTTTAGTAGATTGTAGCCGCTAGTTTTATTATTTTTACGACTTTAAGCTCAAATTCAGAAAATCCTATGTTACTATAACCAATTTTAGGTTAGGCTTATAAAAATAATGAATGAGTGAGCTACTGAATGAACCTGTACTGTCATCATATATGTCAAAGTCATTATTTTCAATCGTTCGCGATGACCGTACGAATGAAAAAATCGGTGCACGGAGTTTTGGCGCGTAATAGCAAAACTTGAAAAAAAAAAACTAACACGGGTTGCACTCCGGGAGTGCCGGCAGAAGTGAAAACTTAACAACCGTCTTACGGTTTTTCGATCAGCATCACGTGACCTGTTTCACAGTTTCTACCCATGCCACAAAAGTGCTCAACGCCGCTAAAGAAGTTTTCACTTCAAAAATGCTTTTAACTTTTGCAAGACTCTTATGTAAAAGTAATAGGTAGTTATTGTTATAGTTCTTACACAACAATTAAGTTTTGGCAGACCATCATTATTATTATAACTGGAGAAAGCGAGATAAATACAATTTTGCATGCATGGCGCCTGACACGCGTAGCAGAATTAGTAGCTAAGCTGTGCGTTGTAACGCGGTATCGTGGTGCGTTGATTGAATTCACCTTATCACCTTCAGAGCAACTATGTTCATACTTAAACAAAGATATATGTAACTATTCAAAACATAATCAGACACTCGGAATCGTTGCTGCCTCAATAAATGCTGAATTAAAAATACTCACCTAAAAGTATTAAGTCTATCTGCTACTTTAGTAAGCAGGGTCTTCCTTAAGGGCCCCGGGGATCCTCCTGGTGAGTTTTCCTTTGACTCCGCCGCCAAAGCCCGAGCCACCATTAAATCTTGCTCGTTCATTCTGTGGGTAAAAAATTGTCTACTTTCATATCTATCATACCAAAATTGAATTTTAAATCAAAAAGAATTCAAAATACCTAGTTCTTCTTAGTGTCTGCGATTCTCATAAATTGGCCGAAAGATAAAAAAAAATGCTTGATTTAAAAATTAAGTAACACGTAAAATTTAAAGTCTAACTTAATTATTCAACCATGCTATATCTGTATTTTATCTTTTGAATTCATTCGATATTGGGTTAATGGAACCCTTAATTAAGTTTAACAGATAGAAAAACTTGTTTATTGTTTAGAAATCTTCCGTCATAGGATTCATAGGTCAAACAAAAGTATTATTACGTATGCCGTTAGTAGTTTTTTTTCATGTGCAAAAAGCGAAAATCTAAGTTTGATTACCCTATACTTTCACACTATGTATACTAAAAGTATTACGCACTGGATTTATATAACGTTATTTTTATAAGTACTTATCCAGGGTGTAATCGTTAAGTGTGCACAGGCGACTACACCCTTGTATGTATAGGTAGATAGATCTTGTTACATATACTTAAATTTCATTATTAATGTCTTTTTACTAGAGATGGGCCGAGTTCTCGGTTAGTACTCGGTACTCGGCGTACTCGATGGTTTTTTTAAATACTTGTACTCGGCCGAATAACTCGGTTATGAAAATTTAGTAAACAGCATGTCTGGAATATTTTTGCTAGTAGCCAACTGGAGAAATTAAAGTATGTACCTAAATGACCATAAACTTAAGTCAATGAACAAGCCCCTAATCTGGCGTTTGTCAATTCCTATCGGTTAATTATGAGACAGCTAGGCTGCTGCGGATCGACAAACTGTATGTAGATCAAGGGATACTTATATCATAAAATCAAATACATATTATGTTGATTAGTGAAGTCATGATTTATTAATTCAAAATAACTGGTATTGCTGGCAGCGTGGTGCGGTCATGTTCAATCTTTTTTAGGACCTAAAATAAAACCGAGTAACTCGGCCGAGTACTCGGTACTCGGTAAAACCACTACTCTGCCCATCTCTTCTATTTACCTATTATTTCTAATAGTTACATTATGCTAACACATAAAGTATGTCCCAAAAGGTAATGCCTGACTTGCCTGACGCCTCAGGCCTCAGGGTAAGGTGTCCTCGAAAGTATGTTCCGTGATGTTGTATTTGTTTTTATAACTGAATTCATTAAAAAATAAAATCGCAAATACGCGAATGAAACTTAATGAGATAATGCAGAGCTAAATAAATAAATATACAACAACATCACATACATTGATCTGACTCCATGGAAAGTAGCTTAAGCACTTGTGTTACAGATATCAGCATCAACAGTGGTATTAGAAATAAACTTAAAAAATACAAACAACACCCAGACCAGTACAAACTGATTTGTTGATGCACACAAATGTTTGTACAGTGCGGGGATCAAACCCGCGACCACTTGGTTAATAGACGACTTCATGACCGTGACACCAAAGTGGTCGTCTAAACTATTATACTAGCTAAACGGCATGTATTAATGTATTGCAAAGCTAATCATGTTTATAGTTGCTAGGCCATTTTCTAAGTGTTTATTTATTGTTAAGTTTAAGATAATTCAGCACTGCAATTAAGACCTGAAGATAGGTTTATTAAATTAAACGCTTAACAATTTATGAACACAAGATGCTTACCTATGTCTAAACATATACTCGTATACTAGACTAGCTACCCCCAGCGGCTTTGCCCGCGTGGAATTCGGTTCTCTTATACATTAGGCATGTTATTATACATATAACTATCCATTCCAATCACTTTGTCTATTAAAAAACTACATCAAAATCAGTTTAGTAGTTTTAAAGATCTAAGGATACAAGTATACCTACATAGGGACAGAAGCGACTTTGCTTTATAGTTTATACCATTTAGTGATGTCCCAAACACCCCGTTATTATAGCACAAAAATAAACTAAACTTAAATTTTGAATAGACGCGAGGTACTTATTAATACATTAATTATTTTCTGTGACCTATTTCATCAATGTCATGTCGCGTGTCACACCACCGTCGTTCGCGCTAACTGGTTGAGAAGAAAGTTTCCAAACGATTTCAAACCTTATCTGAAGCATTTAAAGATTGGTAGTAAACGAGCTTGGTTGCATAGGTGTTGTACTAAATAAAAATTTATTGGGATCCAGTTTCCAAGGCGAACTCGTCGACAACTTATCGAGACTTAATTACGGGTACGTAGCATCGTGTGTGGCTGGCGACCGATAGTGGCGAATTTTGTACAACGTTGCCTCCCGTAACCGTACATGAAAAAGGCTGCTGGTAAAAGGAGCACAGGATTTGACAAACTTCATTAGTGGAAGTGTGTATAGGCCAGCTCCACACGTTGGGCGAAGAGTTGGCCCGAAAACTAACGCTATTGGCTATTAGAATAAAACACCAACAAAGCGCTAATCAACGTTGACTGATGCCAACGATTTTTTTCTAGGTCCACTCAATGGGTGATAGATTTTTCAGCCAACTGTTCGCCCAACGTCTGAATCTGTTGGGATAAAGCCTGCTGATAAAAGGAGCACAGGATTTTGACTAATTTCACTTGTGGAGATGTGTATGTCGCAGCCAACTGGTGAAATTAGGCGTTCAATCAAACAACCAGCCCTTGGACTGAACAGCGCCACTCAATCAAACATCTAGCTTTTTGATTAAATATTTGAGGCGTTCAAAACGTTCAACACCACAGCTGATTCATAAGTCGCTTTCTAGCCTCTAAGTATGTACCTAATTGAATTAGTTCAGTGCTCACCATCGCGGTGCGGTGCTAGATGCGTTTTGTTTTCGATATCACATAACAAGCCCGGTGTTTTAGATTGTTTGAACATATTTTTCCTGAATTTTCATTTAAGTATTATTGTTTTTTTGATTTTTTATTCTGGCAATTACTTGGTGTTCTACTGTAGGTGTCACCACAAACACACACACAGTACAAGCATATGTGTGCATGAACATTTGTGTTTGTACTGGTCTGGGTGTTTTCTATGTATAATATGTATTTATGTACAAAAAAAGTATTTAAGTATGTTTATCCGTTGTCTAGTACCCATAACACAAGCCTCGTAGCTTAATTTGTTGTGAAATATTTATTATTTATTAAAATAAATATTATTTTACCCCAAACAAATTTTTACGTCATAAAAACTTCTAGTGTTAATTAAGGGGTAATGTTCATTAATAGTACGAGAGCCCACGACCAAAACCATGTCTCAGAGCAATACGGCAAAAACCCTATAAAATCGTTAGATTGTATGATTCTGAACCCGACTAGGTGTGTAGTAACGGTCGAAAGTGTAGCAACTGCGTGGGAGGCCATTTCTGCTGTTCAAAAAAAAAGACAGTCGGTATTATAGCAATACGTCTGATAGTGAAAATGTACATAGATTTTATAATTGTATTACGAAAAAGTTTGTTTTCAGACATTTTGCGCGTAGCATATAGCCTGAGCGCATTTTTGAAAATGTCAACAAATTTAGCCGACCTGTATCATAGCAATACGGATAAAAAAAAAATTTCAACTTTTCGTATTGCTGCCATGATTACCAATAACCTGTTTTCAGACACTTTAAGTGTAGCATATACTCCCAAAAACGAAAATAACGTTTCGGAGTCGCCTGGCCGACGCCTCTGTTTTTTAAATTTACAGCCTTCATAGATATTCAAGAATCTCCCTTGTCTATTATATGTACTTTGACAGATGACAGATGTCATTACTTATTTCTTTTGTAAAAGTTACTCAAGTGTGCTTTAAATAAAACCAAAACTATCAAATCAATCAGTATTTAATTTCAACAGCCTCAGCGCTTGTTACGCTCCTGCCCCTTCCCTTCCCTTCATCCCAGTTTCCTTTTGTGCGATTTATTTCAGTCCTTCAATTTCAATGTTAAGGTTTCGGGTAAATTCTTTGTTAATTATCATCTAATAAATTCAGGGTCGCAACGTATTCATTGGTTTGTAACAGAAAATTCAAGATGCCTCAATACGATTTTTAAATGATATCTGAGTATCGAAAAGTTGTCTGATAGAGAAGGTGCTACACTTAATTTGTCTGATATAAATTTTTTGCACATGTGGACAACTTATTTTATCATGTCCAACAATTTTCAGACATATTGCTATGATACCGATCGGTAAAATTTGTTAACATTTTCAAAACGGTCTCAAAATTTAATGCGTTCACATTTCCGTCTGAAAATTGTTTTGTTCGCATCAAATAACCAAAATTTACTAATAAAAAAGATTTTCAGACGTATTGCTATGAGACATTTTTTTGTCTCATTTTTAATTTTTTTAAGTGATTTTACGGGTTTGCGCTACACCACTATCGTCTGAAAAATATGTTTTCGGTATCTCAGAACTATCATTCAACTACAGTCTGCAAATCAGACATATTGCTATGATGCAGTTCGGTAAAATTCTTTGACAATTTTGAAAATTCGGTCAGATCAAACGCTACGCGGAAAATGTCTGATATTGGTATTTTCGAGTTCAGGATAATCTTATCTATCGATTTGATGCAGTTTTGGCCGTATTGCTATGAGACAAAAATTTTGGTCGTGGGCTCTCGTACTATAAGGAAAAATACCTAAAAATAGGTAGGCTAAAAATAAATTACTTCTCCTAAACTAAGCAAATTCGTAAAACATACATGAGGGCAATTTGGATACACCATGATAAGGATCATATCACTTCAAATTTTGACAGCTGCCGAAAACTTGCATTTCAAAGGATTAAACAAATAATCAATTTAATTTAATAAGCAATCAACTGCGTTAAAACATTTTTAATGCACAGATCGATGGCCCGAAAGAAAATTTCAGTCCAGAATGCAAAGGTATGTACAAGTGTACATTGACAATGTTTTCAAAGGGCCGGAAAGAAAATTTAGTCCAGTACATACACCAATCTGTACATTGACAATGTTTTAATGCAATTGATTAATTAATATGTATCTAATTACGAAGGTTGTACTGATCGGAGAGGCCACCGCTTTTTGATTTATCGTTTGAATTTCAAATTTTCGGCAACGAACTGCTTATCTGTCAAAATTGATGTGATAAGACTCAAGATAAAAAATAACCTAAATTTTAGCTTTGAACGTCAACTCCCCGGTTTGATAGATAAGGTCCTAGTATCTTCTAGGTCATAGGGTACTCCTTTCGTTTTTCGTGTACATTCATAAATTATCTTACCTAGAAGGTTGATGTAATGTAGGTAGGCAGGTTATAAACCCTAGATAGAATCCATCAATGTTATACGTGATGTAGTCCTACGCATAGATAAAGTTCTACAATATTATGATAATTATCTCATAACGAGCTAATTTCTCACCTTTATATCGTGAGACTGTGTAACATATGGTCCTATGTATGAATTCACAGAGTAGCATTAAATAATATCTTGCTATTGAGCTGAATAAGGTTGTTCCATTCCACGGGGCTGTTCTTGGGAAAATTTCTTGATTAACCTATCCATATAATTACCTTCCTTTTCTGTGCAAAGAAACTTAATTCTCCGTGATTTCAAAGCGATTTCTCATTTTAGATTTCAGTTAGAAAATAACTCATATGGTTAGTATTAGTCGTTACGGTGAAATAAATAAGGTATCGAGGCACTTTTTATTCAACTTCCAGATCAACACAAATTACAATATCGGTTTGTCGGTGCAATAAACCATCATTAATTTACTTTTCTTAGGAGATCTTTAAACTGCTTTCTCACACGACCAACGTGTATGTGACCTTATGTTGTGTTCGTGACCATGTGCCTTTGACAATGCAAGCTCGCGTCACTTTGATAGCCAACAGATGTTTATCTCCCTAGCACGTTTGTGACCTTCGGGTTCAGAGGCCTACGACCAAAAACGATATCCATCAATACGATATTTTTTTTAGTATAATGACATTATAGCACGTCAAGGTAAAAACTGTGCCATCTTATTCGCATGTAATGAGGGCGATAATTCGTAGCCTGCTGTGCTGTAATCAGTGGGCTGAGCACGAACTTCTTCATAACGTATTCGTGTCGTCCAAACGTCAGAAACTGACAGTTTCCCCATACAAAATGACAAGTCAAAGATATGTAAACGCTATGAATACGTTACGATAGTTGTTCGTGCCCACCCCATTGTACACATTATGGTTTAACGGATATCTACTTATATAGGTTTCTCGTAGTACGCCAGTAGTACGCATCGTTCGAGTCGTCAGTTTCTTAGGGCCTACCCTGTAAGATGAATGACGATGATTATATTTTCGAATCTAACTGTCCCACACATGCCAGTGTGATGTAGTGCTTGTGAGCGCGTGAGCCGATATTAAACATCTTCCAAGTTATTGATCCATAAATTATGAAACACGGAATACTTTTCTTGAAAGATATTAAATTTTCATGAAGATTTAGGAGTAATGTGTTATGAAGTGATGAATTGTAATTCTCAAGAATATGAGAGTGAAATCAGTCTGTTAAAACCGAAATTTCAGTGGATGCTTCAAGCGAAGGGGTATATTGTTTAGGACTTTTCTCAAATTACCTACTTTTATTTTGTTTGCTATATCATTTCTATTAATGTCTTTGGCACGCATAACTATGTAAAAATAGCACGAACAAAATGCCAGGTGTCTTAAACTCAGTTGTCATTTTAAAATCATTTACATAACAAACATGAATGAATATAATGTATTATTCATTTCAGGAGGAAAATGAAACAACCTTTGTAACTACCTATTAAACAGTATTTATTAAAAAAGAACTTGAGATTGACATCATTACATTTGCATTCGTCTCATGAAACACGATTGGTTCAAATTACATCAAAGTAAAATATCCGTCATGTATTTAAAATAATTATTTAGGTGTAAAATGCTGATTGATGAAAAACTATTATTCTACCTGCATTTCTCAATATGAAACTTTGATGGACCACAAAATATGATTCCTAGCTGATTTGCTAGTTCATCAATATCGAACACTATTCAAGTCTTGGAAATTCTGAAGATTCTTACAATCTTCAAGCCAAATCATTGTCCCATTTAATTCTTTAAATCGCCCTTTACTGGGGCACTAGATACTGTAGGTAAAGGAATCTTAAACTAAGTACGCGAGTCTTATGCCTAATTGACCATATCCCAGATAATGTCATCCACCGTACATTACAGACAAAGTGTGTAAGCAAGTTGATAGCAAATACCCCCGAATTTATAAATCGCTAAACAAATCCCGGCTTACGACTAAATATATAATGCAGAAGATGAACGTAATGATCCTAGCACAAAATATTAACGCAAACCATCAAGTGCCTAAACGTAAGATTAGTCATTCTCCATAAACATACTGTTAGTTTTATTTACTGTTAACTGTTTAACGTATTACGTACTGTAACTAAAAAACTAAACATTAACATAACAAACTTTACTAAAGACAATTTACTTACTGCGATTAATATAAGTGCTATCAAGAATGATATATAAAATTTTAAGATTACGTATAATAAAAACTGAAACCTTATAGTAATTAGGTGCAAATATTTACTCGTAGATTCAATGTGCTAATTCTAGATAAAATTATACTTATAACCAAAAAATTGAACTCATTAGATATGGGAGCTATCTCGTACTTGCTTAACTAAGAACACAATAATCTAGTTAATTTTAGAGTGAATGAATATGACTCGATTGGATCATCATGGATAAGTTACACCTCAGTCTTACAAGGAAATGGAAGCTTACACTGTCACGATTTGAAATTTGTACATATTCAATTGAGCTAAAAAAGAGTTGATCGCCAATCGTAGGAAAGAGTCACGACGCCCTAAATAAGAACAGTGCAATCCTAAAAGCTAACTAAAACTCAACTCTCTATACGTTCACACCGATCACCAATGTCTATTTCCATGGAGTTATTTGAACTGTCTCACACGTCTTGGTGTGGCGTGGTATCCTTTTATTTCTGTCCTGCGGGCGTTTCATAGCCTTGGACAGTCCCTTGGGGGTTCCCTCGAGGGCTGATGCCCTGTTAATGCTGTTGCGGTTAGTGCCTCAGGCCCGCGGGCCCTGGGGCGAGGCCTAAAGTTGTGCTTCTGTAGTATTTTGCCACAGGTTTGACGGTAGCGTGTCGTAGTGAGAGGGCACCGTCACCAACGCATCTGACGCGGTTCTTGTGATTGAGCAGTTCTGTAAAATAATGTCGTTAAATTAGTATAACTTAGTTACTTGACATGCGATTTTGATACCCCTCAAAGTGAGAACATCCGTTTAAATGTTCCTAGTAATGCTAATGAAAATGCGTCATACTTAATGCTTATTTCTGTCAACGTATTGCACGAATCGATCAAGGAAATTAACAGTATTTAGTCATACTCAAAAAAAATTGTAACGTCTGATTCATACGCATTATCTTAATACGATATTCGCTTCGTTAATCCCCCTTGACACCAAGGTTTTTATTATGACGGTATCTTTTCGAACTTTTGCTGAATTAAACGTTGTGTTTATTACCGACATCACTCAGGTGAGCCAATGATTGAGAATCGTTTGAGATTCTTAGTCGGAGACATTTGCACGAGGTGCCAAAGAAAAAACGTGAGATAGAACGTGATCTCGCATAAATAAATTTCATTTCCTTTCGATCACTTAGTAGCATGCTAATTTGTATGAATTATGAAATACATTTTATACGGCTAATATAGTTGAGGCAGAGCAAAATGTGTAGGCATATTTGGCAGACTAAACACATAATTTGAAGATTAACCAGGTAGTTTAGGTAAGTAATATGAGTGAGTAGGGTTTGGTGTTTGGTAGGAATTATCATATATCAGCTCAAAGTAACAAAAAGCTCGGTAAACGTCACAAAAACTAATCTTAGTTTAATGGGTATTTAATTGTGTTTTTTTAGATAACGAATTCCATTAGCTTAGCTAGGTTAGGCATATCTAATCATATTAATTATAGAAATGTCATTTAAAATTATATTATACTTTTAAATTGGTACTTTGTACAAATTTGTTATTTTATCCTGTCATAATTCTTACTTATTAATAGATATCAGCTAAGAACTTAATGTGTTTAAAAGTGCAACTCATCATACAAAATAAATGTTATCATCATGTCGCGAGTCTAGGAATTCTGGGATTTTAGATAAAATAAACGAAATATGAGAAGCTCTCTAAGTTACTACATATTTACAGATAAAACACCTGATATTTACCTTGGGCTGTTGGCGGTGCGTATCCACACAGTCGATCCCCATTTTGATCATTTCCACTTTGTACTTGTAGCCGTAAGAAGTCAGCTTGACGATGGTGTGCAGTGGTACGTTCATGTAAGGCAGCTCATCTGGAAATGGGAACATTCGAATACTTAGTAAATATCTTCGAAAAACATGGCTCGATATTATACTATTATACCACAATAACGTCCAAAGTGCCACTCTAACCACGTTGATGGTGAACACTTATTTGACCAATACAAAGCAGATTGAAGTGAAGATTGAATATTTAAGAGTTTAGAGTAGGGTAGTTTAACTACTTTACACTGAACGCTCTGAGTGAAAAGATTTTATATTCAGTTTTTTGGATGCTAAAGAAGGCTTCTGCTGAAACTGATTACCTGCTGCGAAGGATTACCACCGGCGCGGAGAAAATGCCGCGGAGCGGAGAAAGGGAGAAATATTAGGTCCTTACATATGAAATTGGCGTTTTGTCGTACTGGCCACTTTGATCACAAATTTTTCCTATTTGGTTAGGAATTCGAAATTCAAATTTATACAGCTATTTCCACATGTAGTTGTGTTTCGTAAACCGTCATTCATTTGTTTTTTTACTTATCTTTTTTCTGTTTGCATCGCTCAATTTACAAAATGGAAAATTTGAAATATCGCGTTATTTACGAGTACGAGTTCCACCGTGGCACCAGTGCTGCGGAAACGGCTCGAAGGGTTAATGATGTGTATGGCGGTTGTGTCGCAAAAGAAAACACCGTGCGTTTTTGGTTCCAACGTTTTCGTTCTGGAAATTTCGACCTGCAAAACAAGCCCCGTGGACGGCCGGAGACCCAAGTTGATAATGAAGAATTGAAGGCTATTGTGGAAGCGGATCCATCGCAAACCACGTCCGAGTTAGCTGCAGGCTTTGGCGTTAGTGATAAAACTGTTTTAATCCACTTGAAGCAAATTGGGAAGATTAAAAAACTTGAAAGGTGGGTTCCTCACGAATTGAGTGAAGCAAACCGGCAAACGCGCGTCAACTGCTGCGTTACATTACTTGACCGGCACAATAACGAAGGGATTTTAAATCGAATCATTACCTGTGATGAAAAGTGGATTCTCTACGATAATCGGAAGCGCTCATCGCAATGGCTGGACCCTGGCAAGCCAGCCAAAGCCTGCTCCAAGCGAAAATTGACCAATAAAAAGTTACTTGTAAGCGTTTGGTGGACTAGCGCCGGTGTCGTTCATTACAGTTTTCTCAAATCTGGCCAGACGATTACGGCAGATATCTATTGTCAGCAATTGCAAACCATGATGGAAAAGCTAGTTGCTAAACAACCAAGGCTGGTCAATCGCTCTACGCCACTGCTGCTTCACGACAACGCTAGACCACACACTGCACAACAGACGGCTAGCAAATTAGAAGAACTTCAATTGGAATCTCTAAGGCATCCACCGTACTCCCCGGACCTTGCTCCAACAGATTACCATTTTTTTCGAAATTTGGATAACTTCTTGCAAGGGAAAAAGTTCAACTCAGATGGGGCAGTCCAAGTCGCCTTCAAAGATTTTATTGATTCCCGTTCGAATGGTTTTTTTAGTAAAGGGATCAATGAACTACCTATGAGATGGCAAAAGTGCATAGATTACAATGGCTCATACTTTGATTAAATAAATATGCTATATAAAAAAATTTCGACTTTTTGTTCCTCCCATACAAAACGCCCATTTCATAGGTAAGGACCTAATATTAACAAATGAATTGAGATTGTCCACTTAAGAAGTGGAGATTTAGTGAAATCTAATTGGTTAATATTTCTCACTTTCTCCGCTCCGCGGCATTTTCTCCGCGCCGGTGGACGGGAACTCTTACTACTAACATTAAAAACCCTGATGGGTTTGATGATAGCGAGAAACAGACCGCATTAACTACAAAGGAATGAGGCAAACAAAGAACCGTACTGTGCATATGTCATGAGCTTTTTGAATAGGTATGATTTTAACCATTCTTATTTAAAGTGTTGGCATTAATCTATCTCTTATTATATGCGTCGATACGATAACCGCAATAATCTCGAGATGAAATCTCGTTTTTTAGTTGTACGCATACATATACCCTAATCTGATAAATGTATTTGAAAAAGGAGTCTAACCAAAGATAATGTTATCTTTGAGTCTAACGGATGTTTTTAGTTGTGCTGGTTCGGTTGAACAAATTAAAACTGCGACTGTTCTATCCTCTGAAAAGTTTTGAGCGTCTACTTAACATTGTTCTAATTTCTTACCTACTCGATGTGTACGTTTTACTGTGTTATCCGTACAAATTTTCTATGTCTATGTTCCTACCTATTTCAAAGAATAATCAACATGAACTCACCAAGCTTGGCATCCAGGAAGTATCCCAGCATGCAGCGCAGCACAGCCTGGTGGCCGACCACCACCACGTTATGCTCGTCCTCCAAAGCCGACAGCACAGGGCGTAGCCTCGTCATGATGTCGATGTACGACTCCCCCCAGGGGTATCTGTAGCGCAGCTTGTCCTGGTCGCGCCAGGCGAACTCCTGCGGGAACCGCTCTTGCATCTCCTCGTAGGTTAGGCCTTCGCAGATTCCCTGGAGAGAAGGAAAAGATTATGAGTAAAAGCGTTCGTAAGAGCCTGCCAGGAGTGCAGACAATCAAGAATTCGAACTTCTTTAATCCAAAGTGTGTTAGGTACTTTGGTTTGGACATGCTAGTCAGCATTTGTGAAGGTGATTAGCATTCGTTATAATAGTGTCGTCGAGTAGTGTATAGGTAGGTACGATAAGGTGTTTATGAAAACAATTTGAAGTTAATTTTTTTATGAAAAAAAATAACTTCAAATTGTTTTGTTGAATAGTTGAAATGGATTTTGATTTGCAGGGGGTCTGATAACAAACATCGCTGAAAGCCTGATAAATTATTTTCAAAAGTCAAAGTGCCCACTCCATCATTTTTCAAATGACATTAAATGGGGATTTATTCAAGTGAATTATTATCTAATCAAGATTGGAATATTGATGATACATAAATTGTCCAAGTAAACAATCAGAACAAAGAAAATCTTATGGAGCAAATTACGGCGACGTCATACGTACAGTCGCCAACAGAAAGTGGTTACCACCATAAGGATCACAAATTGCTTGCACACATTTTATTCACAAGTTCGAAATGTCTATTTCATAATAATTGAATTGACCATAGATTATTTTTATTTTTTAACGAGAATCAATAATTACTTAATGTGGTTGATTGACACTGACTACATATCTATCATTACAAAGAATTTAAAAATAAAATACTCCTATTATCAAAAAGTAATCAAAATCCGTGATTGAATGGAAGCAAGTAAATGCATTTTGGACTTAAGTGATAGAAGTGTGATATAGTATCTAAGTCAAAAACTGGTAAACACTTTCAGACCGCGACCTTACGTACCTACGTACCTAACGTTTAAGTCAACAGTTTTCTTATGATCGTGTTTTTTACCATTTCCCGTATAGAAAAAAAATCTTAGATAAGAATGCATTGTCGTATAATACATCGCGTTGGACATCACGAACCATGCTGGTGATTAATCATTTAAGCCACGGTGCAAAGTTCCCTAGATGAGATAAAACGCTCAGATTTGCCTCGTATCACGCGTGTCGGTTCATGGTCGAGGTTTTGGTTGATAAAGCTGCCTACCTACTTGATTTAGTTTCGAAAATCGAAGAGTTCTGCAACTTTTTACTTCTGTACAAAAAAAAACTTCGCATGTCCATACAAAAGCATTAAGCTCTTTGAAGTTATCTGGCATTATGGTGATTCATACATTCTCTGACAAAACTGGGATCAGATGAGATCATTGACATCACTTATGAAAGTTCCTGGTCTTTATTTAAACGGAACCTTTGTTCTCAATAACTTCGTAAATTTCCCGGTGCTGAAAATGTTTTCAATGTCAGCGTTCGTGCTAAATTACTCTGGCTAACGTTGAATGGCAGTAATAAAAGAGTACGTGACCCGTTGGAAAATGCATGAGCTCGTTCTGTGAATTACGATATTTACGATTCCCCGTAGGTAGTAGATTGTTGTACCTACTTTTCCCTAAACGTCAGTAGGAAAAATCCACGCGATCATATTGATGTGTAGTAAAGTGATGTAGGTCGCTACAGAACGGTCGTAAATCCATCAAACGTTGAATTGCATGCCAAGTTTATGCGTTTGCAGTGCGACCTAGTTTGCTTATGGATATGTAAACAACCACTGTTTGCTTCGCAGAAACTCATATTAGCTTTGGCATCTACTTGACAGGTTATTCTCTAATTAATCTTGGGTTTAGTTACAAACTTTGAGTTTTATGATTTAGGACATGAAAACTACTTACTTTTCATGTCCTAAATTAGGTATAACATAGAGTGAAGACTACATACATATAAACAGTTTTTGAAACTAGTCGAAAGGTCTCCGGTAGGAATGCTTTTACAAGAGTCAGAAATGAAAGTTGATGAAGTAATTTTTGGGACTCAGTCAGATCAGAGAAGTAGTTTTAATAGGAATAAGGTAAGTTTAGAATTAAAATAGTTTTTCAGTCGTGCTAACACCTTCTCAAATGTAATAATAATCGCTCTAGAAATATCACTGACCGATTATTTTTAGATCGGCTACGTGTTGTTTTTGTTATTTATTATCGTATTTGACATCAGGCCACTGCAAATGTGCCGATAAAGCAATAATTTGAATTCCGCCTGCATAAAAGTTTATAAAATGACACAGTTACACGACCCTAAGTGTCCATTATAGGTACCTAAGTGCGTGGTTTTCATCAATTGCGTTAGGAAAATTTTGTTCATTTTTCGTTTTATAAATTAACTTTTTGCGTGCGTCCCAATGTGGGTTCAAATTACTTTTTATAAACAGTTGCCCAATCCGCTAATTCCGTGATTGCTCAGTATCCCATATTGAGAAACTTAAGTCGTGATTCTCTCATTTGTTATTTTGATTATCATTCGCTTTGTTGTGTTAGTATCATACAATAATAAAAGCAACACTAAAAATAACTTGCATTGATTACTTGATAAAGTGCAATTTCATACTCCGTCTCTCGTCTGTCTCTACAAACGAAATGACGATCGTAATCATGATAACGTCTGCAAAGAGTTTTTTATTTCAGCTCTAACGCGTTATACTCTTCAAATTGTCAAAACATCTTTCACAAGTCTCACTTTGCCTTCTCTCATCATACGTAAAAAAGCATAAGGTTTCTTTATTGTCGCTAGTAGTAAGAAGTCTTCTGCTACATGTGCTGTAGTTTAACGATATAACTTACCGCATCAAGTTCATTAAGCGCCCTCACAGCTCGCTTCGGTGCCCTAATATCGGCTGCGGTTTGCTTCGTCCTCCTCAGCTCTGACGTCCACACTGACAGCGGTTCGCGGGTTGCCAGCGAGTTCATGTGCTCGCCCAGCGCACGCGCATACAGCTGCCCGCGAGCGGAGAGGGATGCGTCGCCGCCGATGCGGCCGAGCACGTTGTATTCGCTCTCGCCGTGCTGGAGAGAGATAGAGAAGAAAAATTACTAATGCTTCCTAAAAACCTTTTAGGCGAGTTGCAGACAGAAAACTAAGCTAACTTAGTTTAGCTTAAGCTGCATGGCTAGGCAGATTCCCATGCTCATGTTCAAACTGCTAATTGTGCAACTGTAGCAAAAATTGCACGAGCTAACTAGAGGACAAAAATACTAAAGCTTCCTGAAGACCCCGTAATGCAACCCCCCGCAAACAAGTGGAAACTGAAAGTCGTTTGCCATTATGTTTGTGAGTGAATATAATTAATCGAAATTGGTTTATCGATTCCTAAGCACGTTTCTTGTCAAGCTAAAATTATGAAAACTGTTTTTAAGCTGAGCCTAAAGTCTAGGTATATGATATAAATTTATGCGTATCGGATAGTTATATCTTGAAGGTGATATCACAGTTGAATTTTGACGGTGTTATTATTACCGAATGAGGAAACGTTTTGATCGATAACGATATTCTTAGAAAGCAAATGTGCTTTAGATAAAATTAAAGATAACACTTGTTAAAGTATCGGCAGGTCATGATGAAATAAAGCTCAACATTACACTTGGGACGAAAAGTAAACAGAGAGATAACGTCAAGCATTTCAACTCGATAACACTAAGTGCCATGATAGAAAACAAATTGACAATATGAAGCAATGGTTGCATAAAGCCCAAAAGATAAATATTGTGACCATTAAAGTTGTGAAATAACGTTTTTGTCCACTCCCTTGCCTAATATTTCAACACTGACGCACTTGGCACCCGAATCTCTTCGTAACTAATCAGTTTTAAAATAGAAAATATTTATGGCTTTTTCGCTTAGCGTCTGTTTTACGGTTTCAATCACCTTTTATTAGAATTGACCTCAATCTTAAAAAATGATCCTGCCGTCAAGACATATCTGAACCTAAATCAGTCAATATGAATTACATGCTAATCATCGCCCATAATAACATATTTGATAAACAGAAATAAAATGGCTATTTATACTCGTATCGCCGTTAATTGATAAATATATTCTCTCTCTCAGTTTACTCTTTCTAGAAATGCATCTGAAAAATACTGCTCTGCTAATCGAAAATAGCTTGTTTATACACAGGTTCAAGTGTCTAATTAATTAGATCCGATTCAAACTAAATAGAAATCTATGTGGAAAAACATGTTTATCTAAGGCTAGATAACTCAAAGCGGATCTGCAAGATCAACCAAAGTTACATAAACACGTCAGGGAAAATACTCGACTAATTAATGTGACTTACCCGTGTGAAGTAAAGTGTTTGCGGCAAAGCCCTCATCCCAGAGAGATATCCAAGTATTCCAGACTCTTTTTGGCCGGCGACTTTGTGAGCGGTGACAGTCTCCCCCATGTTCTCGACTCTGACGAAGCTAATGTTCTCCATTCCAGCGACGATTGGCTCATACTGGCGCATGTAATGTTCCAATTTCTTCCTGAGGTCATCGACCGCTTCGGCCTCGCTCATGTTCTTGTAATCGGCCGAGTAGTGGAGGATTTCGATGATGTTCCTCTCGAGCATGTCCTGGTCCTCGCAGACGCACTCGATGAACAGGATCCTGAAGCCCATGTCGGAGATACAGTAATCGTTGAGCTCCCGACGCTGCTCTTTCGTTATGTTTGTGCCGTCGAATATCTGGAAAGACAAAACTGAGTTTTGAACCAGAATGAGGGCGTGTCTTAAATAACGTATCTTATACGAGTATAGTTATAAGGTCGATTTAGATGTTCTCATAGCTATTTGGGTAACATTTTAACAGCTATTCTGTTTATAAATATACTGCCATCGTCAGTGAGAATATAAAGTGGAAGTTTCTACAGCCTTGATCTTATTACGACACCTTTTGTTCCCATTAACATTAACGATAAGACTCGGTGAGGTAAGTAACCTACTATAACAGTTAAGGGTACATATATCGCATTGACGGACTTGGAGACAAGCCTCACCTTAACTATAAGGTGGTTCGCGGGCTCTCTATTTCTCTACTGATATGGAGTTATTTTACTGCGGGAAAACAAACACTATTTAGCCCTGTTTGTTCGGTATGGCCACCCCAAAGGCGTCTTTTATTCCTCGTCATCATCATCGTATCAGCCATTCGACGCAAACTGTTGAGCAGGCATAGGCCTTCCCCAAGCATCTCCCCCTTGATCGGCCCTGCGCTTCCCGCATCCAGTGATTTTCCGCGACCTTCACCAGATCGTCGGGCCTGCTCATGGAGCCTCGTCCGGCACGCGGTCGCCATTCGAGAATTTCGATCCTTTTTGTACTACTTGCAACCAAAAATTGTGACTTACAGCGACACTGTTCCCGTCTTTGAGCCACAGCACGGCGTCCTGCACCGCCTCGCGGGCGCTCTGCCGGCGGATGGCGGAGCCCTGCTGGTGGTCTGCTCGGAAGATGTCGTGGCTTCCGTAGAGGGCCATGTGGCGGCGGCGGTACTCGCTGCAGTCAAACACTGGATGGGGAAGAAGATTGGTTAGACCGTTTTGGTTTCTAAGGATGGGAGGAGTTTGGGAGGCATGAATAGTTTCAACAAAGCTGAAGAGTTTTTGATGAAATTTTGACGAATCTTCTGGGCGCTCGGCGTTGCGTCAAACACAAATAAAATATTCATTACGAAATGATACTAGTTGTTACATGTGGTAGTGGAAAACTTTAGCGGAATGTTTTATTAGACGTCTATTTATATGTAACCTATATATATCATAATAATAACAAATGCTATCTTAGAAGATATTGCAGTAATCATCTCTCTATTCAATTAATTTTGTGTGAAAGTATCTAGTTTTAATGATAATATTATTAAATTGGTGGATAAAATACTTTTATTAGAGCTTCACGTGATACAACCAATGGATACAACGCGGTTTCTAACGTTGCATTCTTATCATCACATACTTTCACATCAGTTATTAAAACAAACTTGTATGCTTCTAGATTAAGATAAGCTAGCACTTTCAAGGCCTATTTGAATGAGATCACATGTTTCTGACTTAATCTGAGGACAAATGGATCGTAATAATAAAAAAAATACCGTCAGGTTATCCCTCAATATGGCCAAGCGAGAAATCGGGGATTTTATAATGTGATTTATGATTTTTTATATACCTAGATGGTATAATGTGCTTGATTGGCACGTTAGATAACTTCAAGATCATCATATTGTAAACAATGCTTTATATAACAATAGTAACGTAGCTGATATGTAATGATAGCATTTAGGTCAGGGAACTAAATTCTATTTTAATTATGTAATAATTATTTTCTAAATGATTACCTAGATCATTTACCCTTGCCTAATATTTTGATCTTTGTGATTTAGGTACATGAATTTTAAAATGCGTAAAAATAATGGTGATGTCATAAAGTGTTGTTATCTGGAGTTATTAAGTACTGCTACTACTGCTTCACAAGAAACATAATTTGAGAAAAACTCAGATAAATGATAATTCCTTTTAATCTCTTTGATAGTTTAATCAACATAAGAATATCAATTAGATTAGAAAAAAAAACTTTAATATGTACTTATTATCAAAACCAACATCAAAATTAAATGATTTGTAGTTTTAAGTTACGTCCTAAAAAGATACTTATCCAGTCAACATGAAATTCAATATCGACCGTTTTTAAGGTTTCTCAACCACCAATACAACTTTCCGGAACGAATAGGTTAGGTATAGTTTATGCGGCACGTGTAGGTACCTTTTTTTTAAAGTAAGCGAGCCTGCTGGGGGTAAAAAGTTGACACATGTAGCAAGTCTGTCTGGCTGATGGATACTGGTGTTGAAACTATTCATCTAAGACCTTTAGTGCTCTTGAGTAGCAGCAGTAGTCCTGCAGCAGTAGCCTGCTTATTGCGAGCAGTAACCTGACTAGAGAACTTGTTGCTACATACTGTTGAAGCTGTTCATCTATCACATACCTTTAGTGCTCTCTCCGTTCCAGTTGAGGTGGCGAGACAGGCGGTGAGCGAGCTGGCTCTTGCCGCGCGCAGGTAGACCCACCAGTGCGATGAGCAGCGGCGCGAACTGGCTGATGCGGCGCGAGCGCATGCATACTGTTGGCAAGGGAGAAGACAGGTTAGTACAGTATTCTCGTGTTTTGGGAATAAATCTCATATTTGTAGGAGTTGATTTGTTAGAAGTACGTTTTGTAAGGGAACAAGGGTTATGGTGTTTTTTATTCGGTTAACTTATAATGTTAACGCTGCTTAACTGTTTGTTATTGATATTTAACTGTCATGTAAGCATGTAGGTTACTGTACTTAGTTACTTGTGAAGTAGCAACTTCTTTTCAAACTTCCTTATTTACCTGTCATACTCATAGTCATTGTAACGACTATGTAGAGAATATGAATTTCCTGAAATAAGTCCTAAAACTACAATTGATTTTTGAACGTATTGGAACACATGGCTGAACGAAACCGAAAACGGACTATTATTTTATGAGATACGTTTGGATGTGGATACAAACAATTTGGAGATCGGAACAGCGTCAGATTTAAATACGAACTAGGCGTTAATATTATTCGTGAATCCAAGGAAATTCTGAAGAACATTTGGCTTGGAAACACTTGTAAGTAGGTTTTAAGTTTTAATTTATTTATCTCCTTTGTGGAAAGTGACTTAAAAATTATATGAAGAAGCGACCGATAACAGCCGCAAGATTTGATAAGTGTGATAACTTTTATTAAATTTTCTTTGGTTTCAGTAAGACGATGTAATAACGCTGGATGAATTTGCACATGCTAGTATTTACTATGTAAGACTTATTATTAATTATAAGAATAATATGGTCAAACTTTATCTGAAGACAGCGGGCTTGTCCGGGTCAAAACTATAAAGTTCAAAATATTTCAAAGCTATGTAAACAACGTTGGCCCGTGTATTCTTAAAGTTATTGAAAATAACATGCAATCATCTTTCACTTTATCCATTGTGTTGAAATTCTTAGCAATGACTCAAAGTGTAAACAGCTGAAGGAACAATTTTAAAATTAAATAAGTATTGTAAAATAGAAATGAGGCGGTTACATACGGCCGGTTTCGGAAAAAAACATGCGGATAGTTTTTCGATTCGAAGTTAAAAGCTATTGGAGGTTATGAGATGTTGGTTGCTAAGTTAAGAGTTGTTGTTGAATTTTAAGTGCAAGGACCGGTTGGTAAGCTTGCGTCATGCTCATGGCAAGCCGTTTCTCGCGATTCCATTCGGCCAATAAAAATGAGTCGTCGTGATGGCGCGCCCTCGACATGTCTCGCTTTTTGTTTGGAAACAAGACAAACAGTTACACCAACACATTTGTGGAGCCCTTCCTCCTTATTAACATATCATGCAGTATTTATAATGCGACACAATTTTTTTCCTTATCAACTCAAATGCTACGGTTGTCTGCGATTGTATCGTCATAACCTTATATTTGCGCAAGTCCATAAAGCCACGTGAAAAAGATCAAAGAATTTTATGGTTACTAGAAGTCACGTCAGAGAGTTAGATTCTAGTTTAGCTCTTTGTTGGAGATTTGCGTCAAATGTGTTGCCATTTGCAATGTAAACACGTTCAGACGTTACATAATTCTCAACCTCACTGTTGTATAAGAAGAGCCAACTTCTTACTAGGTGCTTTCTGACTATTCTTGAACCCATAAAGATATACCTGTAAAGGTTAGGTCCAGAAATAGTCGGTCAGCGTCGTAACAAGGTCCAATAGAGCGCATTCAGTGAACGGAATCGTTGCCAACGTGTGGTGGACTTTGCACTCGAGTGTAGGAAACGATCGATTTACTTAGCCGGCCACGCAACTACACAATCGTAATCTAACCAGTGTTCTGTTATAGGCCTTTAAACTGCCGCCCAATAAGGATAAAACAAAAATAACTCAAGATTTTAGATTTGTCGCCGAAATTGTTACATGCTGCATCTAGCGCTAAAGCAACGAAGACCAACAATTCTGATGATAATAACATTAATAACACTGAAATAATGGGATCCGAATACGATGTTATAAGTGCTGATTGTAATTTTTTTTACAGTAATTCTAAAATAAACCCATCTTTCATCATGTGTTGACGTCACATGCACGTGGTGGGCGCCGATCGTTAGAACAACCTCGTAGTTTTGTAACCGTCTGAATTAGGACTCATGAACTGCAATTGAACAGGCTTAGGATTGATTAAGATTTAACAGAAGAAATATCTAGGCTATATTTAGCTTGATCTCATGACTACATGACCTATGTCCATTTTTTAGCCGAATGTCATGCGCGAAGCATTAAAAAGGTACCTCTAAAGCAAAAAGGAGCAATAAACCATTAAAACGCATTAACTTCAATTGGTGGTCTGATATTTAGTCCAGCTTCCAACACTGTCCTATTTATGGTTATGCTGTGAGAATTATGAACGGATAGATATGAAACTGGTGGTATATTTGTTGGTGTTCTAAATTCTTTGGTCACGTTGTCGGTCGCATGTCTTTTACCGTGTCTGTTTGTTATTTAAGTACCTAGTTGGTTATCATTCCAGGGGCACGTCCACACTAGTATCTCATTGGTTTATTGTTTATTTACAATCGTTTATTATTGGAACTTGTGTTTAAATAATCGTTTGAATTTCTTTACAGGAATTACATTCTGATATTTCTTTCAGATGAAGCTATGTTTATGTGTTCCAGGAATAAATTAATGCCGCCTCACTTGTTGACTTCAAACGGTTGAGTCGAGCAGCGCTGAAATATTCATAAACTATGCAACTTGACTCAGCTGCCCTTCAGCATGAAATAATCGATTGCACCTGAATATAACTAAGACAACTGAAGTCTATCGAGACTGAAGCAGAAATAATAATCGATCGAATTTGTCACATAAAATAATTATGACATCTAATGTATACCTATGCACTAGTGCGATTTCAGAATGCCTCGTTGGTGTAATTGCAAAGTTTCTGCCTTACATCCGAGAGGTCCTGAGTTCGAATCCCAGGTCGAGCCAAAATTGTTTCTGAGATTTTCTGTCATGAATTTCTCAAAAACAGGTCGGAGTCGGGAAGTTGGCGGTGTTAACAACACCCCTGTGCTTCGGAAAGCACGTTAAGCCGTTAGTTCTGCGCCTGATCTCTCTCCGGTCATGTCGGATTGCCGTCTCACCGAACTTTGAGAGTGATGGGGTGCAACAGTGTATTGCGCTCACTCTTGTGCACTATAATATCTCCTGCGTAGTTGGCTGATCTCTGTTGAGATTGGCCGCCGTGGTCGAAATCGGCCAGTAGGACTATTATAGTGCGATTTACAAGAAAAGTTTCTAAAACATGTTTGATGGCATCCATTAATTTTGACTCAATTAAATTCAAGTGAAACCCAATGAGGCATAGGGCATCTAATCACTATTGGAATGACGTTAAAGTGCATGCATTGAATCCATGTAACAATCAATGAAGCGCAGTATTTTCAATAATTCATCTGACGTATTTCCTTGGTAGTGACCTATAGGATCAACCGTTGATTAGAATCGGAAAACAAGATAATTGTAAATAACAGAATAATTGACTACACTTGATTTGAATTCAGTATGATGCTCAATCCACAAATGTCTACTTTCATGACAATGAGTGTCACAATGAATAAAGATAACGAGATACTTTGAGAACAGACAGTGTGCTATAAATTCTTTTCAACAAGATCCTCCTGTATTTTTTATTCATTCTACGATTCCGGATCTCAAATAGTAAACTAAATAACTGCACTGTGAATTTGACGATAAGCCTTTGACTTCTACTACGAGAAGTATTAAACTCTACAAAGCAAAAGTTTATAACAGTTGTTATTTGATAATTTTCCTCATCAAACAACAGTTATACATTTTACAGTTAACAGTTAAATCATGTTCTATCTAACGACTAATGTGATACATTGAACAAACCTGTCCAAAGCAAAATCGTTTGACTGCTGGATTTCAAACAACAAAACCAACTTTATTTCCTTCATATTATAAATGTTTCATCAACGCCTTTGCTACTGGCTGTACAGACAGTTTATATTTGGCGAATAGTCGATAGCGTACGTAGCAACACTCCCACTGATAACTTTATAGGGGGTAACGTGATAAAAGAGAAAAACATGCGACTGTGAAAAGTGTTTTTAGATGATGTCACTTTGTGGTTAATGATATATTTGATGTTTGTCGAGTGCGTTAGGTAATCTAGAGTTTATATAGTTGGTGATAAGTCGATGGCCACATAGGCGGATGAGGTTTTTATAGCGCAAACGGCGGCAGCGCCCGCGCAAGCCCCTTGCTCGGGGGCGTGGCTCTACGTCATAGACACAGCGTGCTTCTACGTTGTGAGAATAATTATTTTGACTCAGTTGTTGACTAAGCTTTTTATGACGAATACTATGCAGGGAATAAGGAAATTTAAAAAGCTTTGAATTTGTTTAAATGAGAAGCTACAGCCAAAGCCAGTATTAAGCATTTGGAATTCTCGTTAATTAGCCTCCTAACTGCTGCTAAATTCAAAAACTTAACAAGAATATTGAATACAAAGTTTTGAAAAATTGCCACAAATATGCCTACGTATAAATATTGCTTGTTTAGCGTGAGACGTGACAAAAAAAGCGACTTAGCGTTTTGCTTATAAATATGATGTGTATTTTCGATAATACATGACAAGAATACCTAATCTTAACTTAAATACCTAAAGCAAAATTTTGGTACCTAATAATTGGTTTCTAATGAGTTTCCTGGTTTGGAAATTAAATGACGCATTGACTTTAAATTTATTACCTACAAATGGAAAAAATACCTATGAAATCATTTTGACGCTACCAACTTCCGTCAAATGATCAAATGCACCTAAATTGTGATGTCTGATAGGTCCGAAAAAAGGTTCTTATTCTTGCCCTTCTGTTTTGGACACAGAAAGAACAAAGAAACAGGTTCCAAAATGTCAAGGTGATGTGAGAGAATTGACCCTTTGTGGAAAAAGGTTATGAAGCACTTTACACGTTCATTAATTAAAACAGTCAAGCTCCTATAGTTATCTTATTGTTTTAATCAGCGCGTCTCAGTTTGAGGCCATTGATTCAGAGGTCGGGACCCCATGTAACAATGTTTTTATACGTCGATGATATGGATATCACACGACGAGGCATCTCGAGAAGGCTGGACACTGTCCATTGGATCATCATACCTATTCATGAAATGGAAAACTACTTGACACTTAGATGCACAGTGGGGAAAGTTAAAACCACACCCCACTCCGCAAACGTGAGTTGATCGTCAATTCTGCAAAGTTGCTAACCAGAATTATTTAACTACCAAACATAAGTAATTCCTGTGAGAGAAAACGTTACCTAACTAAAACAGCTACTTTCCATAGAAGTTGGTTTTTATTGTAGGGAGACCTATCTATGTATTGTTGAATTTCATAAACGTGCTGACCAAAGCAATTAATTTTAGTTTATCAAATTTCATTATACGCTTCGTTAATATTATACTACTTATATACTACTACTACTTGGTAAATAATAAAATAGTCTTTGTTCATTGTGTTTCGAAATGCTTACTTCGTTTGCAAATACAAGGCTCGACAATACCGAGAAACGAAATAAAGATTTTTCAAGGGGAAAAATAGATGCATATCTTACTTATGTCTTATTACGTCCATGGCAGCTGGTGTAAAGGTTCTAAAGCTGTTAGAACTATACAAACATATTTGTAACATCCCTTTCCTTTTGTCATGAATGGATCTCATGAAGAGAACAATCCATATGATTACCTAAGCAAAATGTTGCCAACGCACAAGACTACATGGTGTTTCATTTTGGCTCACAGCCATCATGATACCAGCAAGTATTGAGACAGTTAATTATCTCTTCGAAGACAATGCCTTTAGTTCTTCCATCATTGCCAATGGAGCATGTTATTATGACACTTAATTTAAACAGAATATGGTTGACTCCTGTCCACTCTCTTCTTATTGTATCTAACAATGTTTGCCAGGTATTGGGCCTTATTCTGCTGTTCTGATGTTTTTTCAGTCAACTTAGCCTCGATTCTCGTGCCAAGAAAACAGTTCTAATTACCGGTAACCCAGAACAATTAGACAATTTTACCAACTACTCCTCATACTAAGAAAAGGATACGAATATGGGCTTCATGGTTGATCTCGATCAAACGTACAGTATTTCATAAATTGACCTTACTATTGACGTGTAGCAAGGAAGTGCTTGCGGAAGAGAGCGGCATAAAATTAATAAAAAAGCTTCCAAAATTAGTTCGTAACAGGAATTCACAAGTGGCCTCTACAATCTTCTTTACTGTTTGTCACTAGTATTTGCCAATATGTTGTTGAGATACCAGTTTATGCTTGTATTGTCATTTGTACGTTCGCGGTTTGAACAATAAGTAATCCTGAAATACATTAACGTCACCGTCAAGCCTTGTTGGAGTGTAAAATAAAGTTTTATTTTTAGTTGTTTGTTCAATTAAAGCCGTCAAGCCGAGGACAATTTCGAATGCATTAAATGCCTTCGCCGAGGCTAAAACTGGAAGGCTCGAGAATCTATGTCAATGACACGAGTAAACTCTCGAAGCAGATCGCTGAAGGGTCGAAGAAATCGCCGGTTGACCGATTTGGGCTGCGACCAACGTTTCGCAGAACCAAACTTCCGCAGGTGCACACCAAAACACTGGCAGTAAATAGAGGCTGATGCAAAAATACATTCACTTTCGAGTTTCGATCAACTCACCGGTAGCGAGGGCTCCGTGGAGTGTTTTCTCCTTGTCCTCCATCATTGCGTGTGCGGCGTTAGCTCCTGGGGCCATTACTATTCTTCTCAGCGAGGGTCTTCTGGCTAAAGCGACGAGCTTGGTCCGGTTTTGGTGCTGCGATCGGCGGCGACGCGTGCGTACTCTGTGAAGGCCTGCGAGCGACTGTACGCCGACTCCGGCGGTTATCACCGAACGAGCCTTATCAGCTCCGCGGCAGTGATTACCGAGCAACCATATGATGGCCGAATAGATTTTGCAGTAAATAAGCCAAATGTAAATGTACCAATCGCCTTGGACGCGGAGTAACGCCATCAATAGCGACCTGAAACAAAATTATGAGTGGTTTAATTTATCTGCTTATTGTTACGGGTGGGTGTGTCGTGACCATATGTATGACAGATAGATAACGTGATGTTTTCAACTCCCGACGAAAAAGAGCGGTGTTATAAATTTCACAGTTCTTTTCGTGTGAATGTGTTTTTGTAGCTCCCAAACGGATGGACCGATTTCAGTGCGGTTTTTTATTAGAAAGATGATTGAATCACGGTGGCTCTTGCTGTTGTGGCTGGTCAAAATTCGTCGAGCCATTGAAGCTCACCAATTGATTTTCTGGCTCTCATCAAGTGTGTTTTATTTTTAATACCAACGTATGTGGAGTTGGTGCTGTCTGCCTACATTAATTATGTGACTGTATTTGTCTACCATTATAAAATTGTGACTCTCACAGTCTCACCTATTCATTAATTTAAAATACAATATCAAAAAATTTAAAAGCAAACAAAAAACAAAGGGGAGTAAAAGTCGTTGAAATCTTTTGTATGCATAAAATGTTTTCACGTTCAACATTTTACAATTATTAGCTACTTAAAATGCATGATAATAATTAATTATATCATTCTTATATCGGTATTTTTATCATGCATATTTATATTTTATATATTATGCATGTTTTTGTATTCCTTTATGTTTTTTGAGTGCGAATAAAATAATTTGCAATTTCGATAAATACATAATTCTGTCTTATAAAATTAATTTTGTACCAATCAAAGTCACAACTACTCAAGTAAGAAAAGTACGTTACTATATGCAATGCGTTTTTCTTGAATGACTGTCTGGATAAAGTAATTTAATAACACTTTATTGTATAATCCAATCATGTTTTATTCATATGTTTTTTGTTGCAATTATTCCTTGTTTCACCGCTGCGTAAACAATGCGGATGTTGAATATTGAGTGAAGTTGTGCGGTTGTGCGTAATTCAACAAAGATAATGGTTACTTATTTATAAAGCTCTTGGCACTTTTATTACGGCAATTTCCCGCCAAATACTGGCCTTATACGAATAAGATAGGTACTCGAATTTAAAACTCGAAAACCCTACAGGGGGAATCATTTTGTCACTATTTATCGTGTTTTTAGGCTATAAGCAATTTAGGTATCTGGCTGGGCTTTGCGATACCCACTTAAACAATTTTGCAAAGTCCATGAGCCACGCTCCAACTCTCTCTGCCTGGACCTATGGTGGACTGGTAGAGAATGCCTTCGGCATCAAGTCCGCCACTGTACACAAATTAGTGCAGTTAGAGTTTTGGCCCAGCCTACTCGCCTAGATCTTTAAACAGTACGTCATCATACGAGTATATTTAGGCCCTAGCACCGCGTAACAGGCTGGTGGGAAAGGATTTCTCTTACACAAATAGCGCCATCTATTTTTCTATCTAGTGGTTCGATCCATTTTTAGGGTTCCGTACCTCAAAAGAAAAAAACGGAACCCTTATAAGATCACTTTGTTGTCCGTCTGTCCGTCCGTCCGTCCGTCTGTCAAGACCGTTTTTCTCGGGAACGCGTGGAGGTAGCAAACTGAAATTTCTATATGATCTTAGATCTACTGTCCCTCAAAGCTGTAGAAAAATCAACCTTCTAAGCCAACGCAATCAAAAGATACAGCCATTTAGGCCGCAAATTTCCGCATATTTTCGAAACTCGCGCGGGAATCAAAACTCGATATCGATGTAGCTCGATATAAATAAATAAATAAAATAAAAACCTACAGTGTACTTCCCGTAAACTTAGAATCTTGAAATTTAGTACGAAGTCACGCCTTATAGTGCAGATATAGGAAAAATTACGAAAACCGAAAATTTTCAGTTTCATCATATATAAAAAAATATTTTTGAAAAATATTTTTGTCAATTTTGAAATTTTCAAAGTTACTACTCCCTATCTACAGGTTTGTACGGAACCCTCGGTGCGCGAGTCCAACTCGCACTTGACCGGTTTTCTTCTATATTCATCTAAATATTTATAAGTTAACACAAAGAACATATACCTATCTAGCAAGCCGCATAGCAGCACCTTCTGGGTCAAGGCATGATCTGTTGTTCGTTAGTGTTTGTATTTATTCCAATGTTTCTGTTAATGAAATCCGACTCACCTACTTCATAACGTGTTAAGTGTATGCAGCCGTCATGCAAGCATCAAATTACTCTGTTACTGCGATATTAATAGGACAATTCAATCATGAGTAGGCAAAACACTCAGCTTAGGCTCTTTCCGTAGCACAATTATACTCATTCATTATTGGACTGATACAGTAGATAAATATTTACTTGGTACTTAGAACTTACATGTGTAATGTACCCACATTAATCGGTTCGTTTGAAGTGCTAATTCCATTGAGATGAAATGATTTTCTGCTGCTTTTCGCAATTTCAAGTGCAGGATTCCGTTTTCAGTAGACGTACTCATACTCAAAAGATAGGTTTAAGGTCGTCTACCCCAGTGTCCTCAGTCAATGACAACTTTGACGAGGTTTTCCAGAAAATAAAGAAAAAAAAAAATTGTCAGAAAAAGACGATCATCTTGCTTAATTAAAGTAATGCCCAAAATGCTGAATTTTTCTCGATTGCGTATTGGATAAGAACTGAGTGATTTTGTCTAATTTCTTAGATTTCATTGAAATTATTATTATTCTCATTACGAAATGATGAGAATTAAAAAGTCAACATTTAAATTAGACTACATTTCTGTATACTCATATTCCCTTATACAACCTATACTTGTAATAAATCTGTAGAGAGGTTAATTCTGTACATGAAATAAAAATGCAATCAGTAAAGTTTTTGTTTCTCTGTCTGGAATATAACCGTTAAAGAAACAAAAACTACTCGACGGATTTTTACAATTACTTTTTATGTAGGTACCTGAGCCACAGATTACTTAATAGTTACTACGTACGTACTGCCTGAGCTGGTTATATTGTATACTTTCATCACGCTTCAATCAATAGGAGCAGAGCAGAGCAGGGAAATGTTGGGAAAACTCAATTTTTTAAGTTTCTATCGTGTGTGCATTCTTAATGGTTAAAGCTACTCAGAAATCATGTACCTATGACGGAAATAGCATAATAATATGTCTATATTTTATGATTGGCTAACAATTACACGTGTAACTCCCTAAAGCTTAGCAGTTCGAAGCTTTCTGAATATATTTGTCTACTCCTACGTTTATAAGACTCTCAGTCATCTAAATATGTAAAACTCAGAGGTGACTGACTGACTGACATAGTGATCTACCACAGCCCAAAGAGCCCAGAAAGTATCGGGCTGATATTTGGCATGGAAAGGATTTTTTAGGGGTTGCAAATTTGTATGAAACTCGGTGGCAGAAAACTTAAGCGCCCGAGCCGCTACTAGTATCATATAAACCTTTTTATAGGTATATTTATTTAGCTGGATCGGGCATCTGGAGGAGATTTTCCCATTTCTAATTCGTGAAGCGATAACTCCAAGCTTGCCAAAGTTTTTTCCCGTAACGTGTCTACATACCTACCTACCTAGTTAATACTCATAGTAACGTTTTGCAGCCAGTGCTCCCATTTCTAATCGCTTAAGCTCTTGTACTATTATCATATTTATCATTGACAGATATTTTATTAGTTGGATTTAGGAAGGCCTCCATCTCAAGTATCATAAATATGCATATAGTTACGAAAAACATTCAGACATTATAGAGGTGCATTCAGCTTCACCCACGGTTTGCTTTGTACCTAAGTTATTTTCATATAGCAAGTTTGCGTAAGGGCGTCTGCTTTCTGTATCTGTTTTCTTCGCTTTCCAGTTCCTAAACATTTGAAAAACACAGTAATTATTATCAGAGCCAGACAAATGACTTCAAACATGATGAGTGTGATATTTATTCATTGTTATCGCCATGTCCTGTCTTGGAATATCATTGAAGGTTGCAAGATAACCCGAATACCGAGCAGACGATAATGGAGGTTGATGTAAACTTCACCTAGCTAGAAACAATAGTTTCTTCTTGCTGTCAAACTTTAAACTTAACTGACTAAAACTGGCTAGAAACTAATAAGGTGTGTGTCGCTCGCAGTTTTTGATGTAGTTTTTAACAGGCAGTCAATTTATCGGTGGTTTATCTCAACGAATGACTACACCTAACCGTTAGATGATAACGGATTTGACTTGGGTGATAGATTAAGGACAATACAAAGTTTGATGGAATGAAAGGAAACAACAATGGCTGACATAAAAAAACAGGTAAGTGTAAATTCAAGTATCCAGCTGATGTCAAGGAAAAATTTATAAAAAAATCTATAACTTTATAATGGTGGGTATCGCGCTGGTTGTGGTCGCTCATCAAGTCTGAAGGTTGGTACTGAATTGTGTATCAGCCATAAAACTTGCGTGCAAACTGCAAGGTAGTCTAGTCAGATGCAGTCATGTTTTTCCTTTGTTTCATTTCGAATTCTAGTTAACTAGTTATGCATCCAGCCTATAAACATGAAACACTCCATCGACAGTAACGACCAAAAGTTATTATAATATTATTGACTAAAAGCATTTTAATATGGGGAAGTAGGTAAGTTATGATTATGAGTATATTATAAAAGGAGGATAATGAAGTATTTATATGATAAAACGATCGTGACGTAAGTTTCTGTTAATTTTATTCTTCGTGTTTGAATCCATCATCGCACATGTGTCCTTCGTATGAGGCCTTTCATTTTAGACCTCGTTCTTTGTATATTACTGTTTTATTTGGATTTGAACAACAAAAGTAGACATCTTACCCGCCTGAATGACTAAATTCTTCCTTCGCAGTAGTGATCAGAGGATGTGTGTCTTATAAAATGCACCAAATCGTGGCGCATAGCAGTGCGCCCGTGGATAGCGGTAAACGTTTCAATACACATTCGCAACAAGTCCCAAATAACAACTGAAGTCAACTTGTCAATCAACACTTTCCCCCAACATCTCACTGGGAATCTACACAGTAATTATACAGTTAGATCGTTGGGTTTTCAGTCCAAACAAAAATTCATATGCTGGTTTACTTCACACCGGAGCGTATTTTGCTCATTTTAACGTTGGACAAAGCCACTGCAGATGCGCGATTGTTTTTTTTGTGAGTTTTCGATGCGTTTTTGTTGCTTTTGTTTACGCAGTGCGACGAAATGTTCGTGCCAGTGTGAACGATAACGTGTACTGGTGTACTGTGTGCTCGTGTAATGTAATGTTGTGGCGTGGCGAAAGCGAGATATTGTGGTAGGGAGCGAGGCAGCAGTATAACAGACACGCGGGGCTCGGGTGACATCGATTTTCGTTCGGCATGTTTCGTTAGCGCTCGGCAGGAGGCATCATGCATGTAGATATTCTGGGCTCCCCTGTCTGACACTGTTTCTGTCCACACAACTTTGACACAACTATAGGATGCAGGTCAATGCAATATGCTCAAGCTCAGACTTATGCTTATTGTTTTGTGTAGTTAGCTAAGAAAAGGAAGCCTCCAAATTGAAATGGGTTTCTTTATTTGATCAACTTTAACAACTCCTATCTCGTTTATTGCTGGTTGGTATGGGACCCCATACGACATGGAAAAAATTATTAACTAAGTACGATTCATTGTAAATACTTGATGGCTTATTCACATAAATGACTAACTTCAACACTTGGAATTAAAATTCTTTAGAAAATATGTAAGTGCCATAATTAACTTAAACAGCTTTTTACATCCAAAATGAAATGAAATGAAATAAATTAATTCTTCAAAATTGCACACACAATGCACTTGAAGAAAGGTACATAATAGACGTGCCTAGGGTACCTAAGGTAGGCCTCTTTGGAGAAGAATAAATTCATGGTGTGAAACCAAAAGGTCCCGGGTTCATTTCTTAAACGTCTTATTTTGCTTCGAAGTTTATTATAGCTTAATTTTCAATGAAAACTTTTAAGTAACCCCATTTTCAATACAACCCCTTTTACAAGACTGCGTGTGCGATATAAAATAAATCTGATTTCTATTCAGATTTTTTCTATCAGACTTCTTACCATAAACAAATAGCCATTGTTGAAAACTTGTTTTAATCAACTATCTCTCAGAAAAGATTTCAAAATTTTCATCGCTGTCCTATAAAGTTGTGGTAAAGGTGTATACTTTAATAGCATCATCTAGACGACTAGAGGAAAATTTGTATTTCTTCAGATCCTACCCACATATTTGATGACCTTACGTTAGCACGATGCACGAGGCTGAACGAACACGAAAAACCTGAAGTATTACGTGTTCGTGTTACTTTAAGTTAATCAATTTGGTTGTTTGGTCAAATTCATTACTCAGGTAAGGATCTACTTATATGAAATTGCATATTTCATGCAACTCATAAAGACTTAACCAAGAGGCTAAGCATAGTATTTAGTTATAGCCTTCCTATAAGCGTGCCACTGCTGGGAGCACGCCCACCTCAAGTATGAGGTGGCTATAAGCATACTATTTATTATTAATAGTAACTATAAGTACATATAAATAATATGAGAAGATACTTTTAACGTCTAAAACCCAGGCAGGATCGACAGACCTGGCGCGCTGGCGCATTAGAACGAGAATCCCCAGGGCCGCCCCCAAATACCCAATGGGAAATGGCACAAAAGAAGAAGAACATACACGCACATAACACTATTGTTTTTTACTACACCTTTATCAATTGTTTTGACAGAAAAAAAAGTGAAATCTGCTCAAAACGCAATAAATTTGTTTTTCATTTCTCATACTCGGAAAGTAGTGTTTGTTTGATCAGAGCAGCGGGTCGAAAACGATGCTTCCCTCCCTTAGGCGGGAAAGACTCATAGTAATTGCTTCCCTCCCTAGGGCGGGAATGAATTTTAAAAATAGAACTAAAATTGGTTATTTAGTCGGCTATATTTTTTTTTACATAATTAAGAAAAATATCGATTAAAAAAAAATGCTGCGGTCTTGTGAGTGTATACGGCCAATGTGAATTAAAAAAAAAAACCTATTAAAGTGGGATGGCCCGCGGCGCCCAAGCAGCAACCAAGCGTAATGAACACCTAAAAAGCAGCCAGTATAGCACTTAACGCTGTTTTACAGCTGTATAAGAACGTTGAAAAGATATTGTAGTGTTATAATGTCTGTTTAGGAGTAATTATTCGGCTATAACTGTATAAAGTCTGTATTAAGGAATCAAAGTACGCTTAAAGTTCTAAATCAGTGTATGATAACTGTCATGTACAGCTTTAACTTTCCTGTAACGCATTAATCTCATTTTAGTATTAAAGCTGTACAATAGCTGCATTTTGCATACCGTCACTTACTTAATACAGCTTAGAGCTGTATTATGGTTATCCTCAAATCTTATTTCTGTATTATGAAGTAAGCAAACTCTCTTCTACAGCTTCTCTTTATGGTGTAAAAGTACACCCTTTTATAGACAATAGCTGTCTAATTTCTATGTCTGAGAGTAATACACAGTACAGCCTTAATCCGTATAAGTGACAGAGTCGCCATTTTGAATGATTTGTGCATTGCAATAATGTGTTTTGTGATTGTTTTATAAATATGTAGAAAAAACGAAAAAGATTTGGTGCTATTAGAAGAATTATCAACAAAATGAAATAACTGCCGAGGAACATGGAGATATTGCAACAGATCAGATCACCTACAGTCAAGCGTCAATACCGTCGACATCTAACGAAAGGGGTTCCGAAGAAAATATTGTGAATGATCATAGTTATATCAGGTGTAACTTATAAGCTTTACCTTCTGCAACTGATGACGACATTTTATCATGCAGTAGTTCAAGTGACGGTGAAAGTGAATATGCAAAAAATATATTATTTCGCCAACAAATACAGAATTGGGCCAGAGAAAGAAACATAGCTAAAGTAGCATTGAATGATTTAGCTACTATCATAAACATAAGATTTCCAGGAATTTTACCATGCAATGCCAGAACAATTTTAGGTACTGCAAAGCAAATACAAATCAAACCGATTCAAGGAGGTGAATATTGGCATAACGGCCTAACTAAATCTTTAAAAAATGTATTAGAAAAATGGGTTGACGTTCCGAGTAAAATTTGTTTGAATTTCAATTTTGACGGTCTTCCAATATTAAATAGTTCTAATAAAGAGTTTTGACGGATTTTATGTACTACGAGCTCCGATGCAAAACAGTTCGTCTAGTATGAAAAATAAGATATTATGAAATAATGTGAAGTGAATTTGGGTAAAGTAACTAAAAAAGTTAAGGAGACAGTAAACCACAATTTGAGTAATATTTCAAAGTTTATTATAACGTATCTCAAAATCTTTCATGACCTTACATAACATAAATAAATAAATAAATATACTGAAACACATGTCGCAAAAGTATTCGTCTATCACTGGCTCTCACGCAAAATAGTTCGTCTACCACTTAGTTATGTCGCCTTTGCTTTCAATTACAGCTTTAATGCGAAGAGGCATGGTCGCAACCAACGCTGCACACTCGTCGGTCGTAATTGACTCCCACACAGCCAAGAGTTTAGCCTTCAAGTCGCTCTTCGATCTTGATGGATTTTTGCGAAGGACTTTCTTCATTGTCCACCATAGGGTCTTAATCGGTGATAAGTCCGGGCTGTTAGATGGCCACTCGATGGTTGGTTGGATGGTGGAGTTGGTTTCTTAAAAACCTGAAACCAACCATAAACAACATAAAATAAATATTATTAAAAACATCACGAAATGTTATCAAAATTGCAAAATATTTATAAGTCTAATACGGAATGTAAACATTTCAAACAAAATATTCATATTGAATAGGTATAAAGCGCGCCGGTGCCGAACCACGCGCCGCTTGTCAACTAGCTTGAGTCGCTGAACGAGCGTCAAATATCAAATATGGCTCTGTGCCTTATTTATTAAAGCGTAGGAAACCTCAAAAACTGCTAGTCCCATAATTTAGTTTTAGTTAATTTAATTAAGTTCACAGTTAGTAGACATTCACGGAAAAAGTAAGAATTTTGCGAAGAGCAAGAAGAGTTTTAAGGCAATCGTCAATAAAACCACTTATTCAGTACGTCTGCTTACTTGCTGAGATATACCACACTACTAATCAAAATAATTTAAAAAGAAAAATATACAAACCAAATGCTCTGCTAAAGCGTTATAGTTCACGTTTTCTTTTTGACATTGCACTTTACTGTTTTGTATTTCTCTGTCGGTATTATCCGTATCGCTTCTTTCAAGCATAAACCGTAATTCTTTCTCTGCTTCCGAAAAGGACGGTATTGAGTGTCTTTTTACTCGACGCCTTGAGGCTGACCACCCAGTTGCAGGTAAGCAATTTTCATTCATGACCAATTTGCCCACATCTGAGCGGTTTTTTGGCCATTTCAAAATCCATTTATTTCCCATAAACTGGGTACAATGAAAAGTAAACTTTTTCCTTTTTTCCACTGTTTCCACAATCTTGAACGGCATTTTTCCTAAAAAAATAAATAAATATGTAAAAAGTTATATTATAAAAAGTTTTTTTTTAAATCCCTTATTTTTGGCTTAATTATTTTTGACTCTATGGCCTAGAATTATTATGTAATTTACAAGTCTATACAAAAAATATATTTAGTTCAATCAAACAACATGAAGGTAGTTTCTATTTCAGACAGATCGATAACAGTTTATGTGTTTTGGTACCTAGTGAGGCTTAAAACTCCAGAAAAAAAGTGGGCCTTGAATAGTTAGTAATTCAGAATACACTCGCCAGCCTGATATCAGGCTAGCGGCTCTCTTAATTTTTTTGAAGCGGTTATTCTACGATAGCCACACAATTGCTTTTCATTTAAGGCACATTCCCCACATTGCTCGCACATTCCTCTCATACACATCACATCTGCTCACAATTAAAGCTCATACACCCGCTCACCTGACGTTCACAAATAAACGCTTGTGAATAGTATTAGTATACACTCTGAAATATTATTACTGCCGAATTCAATTAATTTACACGAGCTTTAAAATAAAATATCTAATTGTTTTAGTTTTGTTGTACCTAGTATGTTTGTGCACAAGTATGATACCGCGAGCGAAAATCTAAAAAATGCCACGCTGCGTGCGCGTTTGACCGCTACTAAACAAAACAAAATGTGTATTATACACATACGTACTACCTCAGCCACTTGCAACTCAGCAATACATATCCATACCTTACGAGTAGGGCAGAGTGAAACATAAAATATTTTATTCTATGAAAGAAAGAGATACCGATAATACTGTAAGGACTTCGCTTTTGTTTACTTTAAAGAATCAAATAAAACGATATGATTTCTATGTGTGTGTACTAAGCATCGCAGATTCGTAAACAAAGATTTTAGGGTTTTGTAGAAGACGCTGTTTAATGTTTCATCGAGGATTTGTATTATTGTAATAAACCTAAACTTATAATTTCCCAGATGAGAAGGTGCAATGTGAAAATTGATGAATTATATGTTTTGGACTGCATTTTTTTCTTTACAAATTCTAGGACGCAAATCTACAATAATTGCTTTGAAAATACAAAAAAATAACTTTAATACTTTATTTTCGAAAACGTGATATGATCTTTCAGTGCATTTTGGTTTTTCACTTACTATTACGTATCCCTAAAAAGAGTTACAGGTTATGTTCGAAACACTACTATGCAACATTAATAATAAAGTTATTCGTTTATACAGCCCATTAACCGCTAAAAGCTGAACACTAGTATGCATTACCTACATAGTACAGCTATTAATGCTATAAGACCATCAAAATAGATATTTGGCTGCTTAGCAAATTGTCGCCATTTTATCAATTACAAATCGAAGATTACGAACATGAGTACATAAAAATTAGACTAATGTTTTTATATTTATCAATATTTTCAGTTTGTCCAATAATTTACTATGCACCAATGAGGCTCTACGTCTATTAATTCAAGCATTTTAAAATTATAACCTATAAAAACCATATTTACTTACCGTATATAATATCTCTTCCTTGGTTATTTTGCTGGCGCGTTTATTTTTTATCACAAAACATATATATGTCAACAATAAATTTATTTTTGCACGATAATGCACTGTATCCTGTCTATCAAATCTCCAAATCTTTAAACACAAAAGCATTTATAATAAATGTCACTTTGATCAATTATACTGATTATTACGCCATCATTAAAATAATAAATAATATCTTCTGTTTCGTTTTAATTCTTTTGCAACTCTGTTCAACAGACTTTTTACAACGTAAAGCTTAACAAGGGAGTTACAATGTAGTAATTGGAGTGTATTAGTTTCCTCGTACACCATAGTACAGCCGCAAAACAGCTATTACGCAGCCTATTTTATGCTTATACAGCTACTGTACAGCCAATATAACGCAAAACGCTGTATAATTTGTGCCAATTTCAGGGGTATAAGGGCTGTATAAGCGCTTATACAGCCTTTATGCAGCCAAGAAATACAGTATTAAGAGTATAAACGAACTTTAATAAAGCTGTTATACAGCTTGTGATGCTGCTTGGGCGGTGACGCGGGCGGTGTGTTCCATATTTGAAATTTAAATTAAAAAAGACTATTAAATAGGTACGACACATGTTATTACTATCAATAAATATTTTAGAAAAACTACTATTTTTTACTTTCCTTATATTTGAAATGAAAAGTAGAGTGTTTAACACGGGTGAAAGTCATCAATTCCCACTCGGACTATAGCCGCCCTCGCTTCGCTCGTGCGTCTAAATACCTCGTATGGGAATTGATTTCTTTCCACCCTTGTATAACAATCTACTATTCTTCTTTAACACGCATCAGTCAAACAGTGTCACAAGAGGCTTTCATCACTGCTTGCTTCCTGTCTTCTCTATTTTAGAAATTTTTACATGCTCACATTTCCAAGCATTAACATTTTTGATTGTTGTTTGTTTGTTCACCAACATTTGTTTATGCGGAATTGTGAGGCATCAAAAAGAAACTTACGCTCTATGTATGAAAACAAACTTATCAAGACAATTATAAAATTATCACTTGTATCTAGGAATAGGTATATAATGTGCATTGTCATTTTTTTATAATAAATTGCCGGTTCTTTTTAAAGCATTAAATTTTGTAAATTTAAAAAAAAATGTCATAAAATGGCTCGTGGAATAATGTTTATGCATTGAAGAACATTTAGATTCTAATTAAATTAGATATTATTATTATAATAATTTGTTGATATCGTAATTTACGGACATTTTAATTTGTTCATATTGTAATATGAATGTAATTTATTGAAAATGTGTAAATATCTAGAGAAACTGTCCTGTTTAAATTTAAGATCATTTGTAACCTTTATCTATACACAATAAAGAACTTAATTACTTACTAAGAGTAATCTTTTAAATATGAATTTCCTGCCCTGTCTAAATTTTATGTATCTGTGAGTATCAGCAGTTTGAATTGAGCTCTTTTTTTAATGTTACCCTGACTGAAATTACAACCCTTACATGACGAATTGTTTTCAAGAGGTCATTTACATGTGCCAGATCTTGTTCAATTTTTGGGTTCTTGGTCTTGAACCACTACACGTAATCTTGTGAGTAAGTAACATGCGCGTTGTAGACAAATTAGTGTCATGTCAATTAGTAACTAACTAGGCAAGTCGGCACTTAAACTATTTAGTTATTAGTTATGGTTAATTGGTCTCACTGCCCAGCATGGGGACAGCCGGCAAAAAACCAAGGTTACTCTAAGTATAAAATTAAAGCACCTAAGTAAAACATCGTGCAAAAACTTCTCAACGTGTTTTTCAACCTTTCACTGAAACTATGACTCCTAAGCTGCCTGTGAGATTGTCAGTCAGATCACAACCACGAACAAAGAAATCGACTAATACAGCCTAATGTTTAATTTTTGCTTCTAACTGCACCGTACAGTGATTATTTGCTCGGCACTTGCATGATAAGTTCATTAGTTTACCTCTCGACTCCGCGATCATACGTGTGATGGTTCATACAATAATATCACACTTAAATAACGGTGTGCACTACATTAAGCGTACTGCGGGTAGCTGCAAAATTTAACTGGCCCACATACCTACCAGACGTGTTGTTAACGAAGTGTTTTCGGAGTTCGAAAAATGAATTTTGGTGTTTTCGTGCTTTTCACCGGTACGTATGTAGATAGGTATATCCAGTTCCCTCATTCGGTGTGCCTACCAACATAATATGTATTCAAGTCATGCTTATACCTACCTACCTCCTTCAAGTAGCTACGAGCTTTTATCGCAAGCTCGTGCACTGTCTTCTTTTGTTTTACGTTCAGTTTAAAATAAGGCAGCTGAGGTTTGTGTCCTTCCTTACTAAGTTTTCTACTACGAGCCCCGATGCAAAATAGTTCGTCTAGGACGAAAAACGTGTACAAAGATTTTTTCTAACTTAATTATTTTTGTCCAGTTGCGTAAACAGAAAAACTATTCTACCATCTCATGTTCGGTTACATATGCACTATTCATTGTTGAAGCAATAAACTATTTCATCCTTTTAAATTAAGAGATAACCTGCTTTTAAGTTGAGCAAATCGTAAGTAAAATAGTTCATCTAGTTGCTAATCGATGCAAAAGAGTTCGTCTATCATTGAGTTAAATATTTTTTTCCCTTTATAAAATTTATTTTTAAAAATTTAAGTTTGGAAAAGTTATTCTTCAGTCATTTAGACAAGTGAGATCGTATAAATTCTGAAAAATTCTGTTAATTTCTTCAGTTTTCAAGTAAAAATGGGTCATGGCAAACCAGTGGGAGACGAACTTCGAAAGCGAATAGTTTGTGGGATTGAGGCGGGCAAATCAAGTTACCAAATCTCAAAAGACTTGACACTGCCCAGATCTACAGTGCAATCTATCATTCAGCACTATAAAAAGAATGGAAATACTTCTTGCTTCAAGAAAACTGGCCGACCCCCGTATCACCAGTAAAGCAGAAAACAGAATTCTTAAGAAAATTGACAAAAAAATCGCCGTGCTCGAGCTGGAGAACTAACGGTGCAATGGAGAGACATGATTGACAAAGATGTTTCAGTTGATACCTGCAAAAGAATGTTAAAAAGAATGGGCTACGGATTTTACACAGCTAAGCAAAAACCACTATTGACTGCCTTACAGAAGAAAAAGAGATTGAAGTTTGCTCGTGATCACTTAAATTGGACTTCTGATCAGTGGCGTAGTATCATATGGAGTGACGAGTCTAAATTTGAAGTCACAGTCGGCGAAGAAAGAAAAAAAGTGGTTCGAAATAAACATGAAGAATTTCATACTGATTGCATTAAACGAAAAGTTAAGTTTCCAGCGTCTCTCATGATCTGGGGCTGCATGTCTGTGCAAGGTGTTGGGTCCTTGCAGTTTGTGGATGGTTCCATCAATGCAACAAGATATCAAAATATTTTGAAAGAAAGTCTACTGCCCTCCATCATTCCGTCACTCAAAAATCAAGATTCTTTCATTTTTCAACAAGACGGTGCTTCCTGCCATACTGCAAGGACAACAAAGACATGGCTGCTGGCAAAAAGCATCCCAACCATCGAGTGGCCATCTAACAGCCCGGACTTATCGCCGATTGAGACCCTATGGTGGAAAATGAAAAAAGTCCTTCGCAAAAATCCATCAAGATCGAAGAGCGACTTGAAGGCTAAACTCTTGGCTGTGTGGGAGTCAATTACGACCGACGAGTGTGCAGCGTTGGTTGCGACCATGCCTCTTCGCATTAAAGCTGTAATTGAAAGCATAGGCGACGTAACTAAGTGGTAGACGAACTATTTTGCGTGAGAGCCAGTGATAGACGAATACTCTTGCGACATGTGTTTCAGTATATATTTTTATTTATTTATGTTATGTAAGGTCATGAAAGATTTTGAGATACGTTAAAATAAATTTGAAAGGTTACTCAAATTGTGGTTTACTGTCTCCTTAACTTTTTTAGTTACTTTACCCAAATTCACTTAACATTATTTCATAATATCTTATATTTCATACTAGACGAACTATTTTGCATCGGGGCTCGTAGCTTATTTATTAATACTAACACATGTTAAAAAATTTTTTTTTGTTCCTACGATTATGAATGATGAATGATCCTTAGATCTTTGCTTTCTTTAATAATGATCCATTAACCTCATTGAACTTTTGATCCCTGACAATCTAGAATTGCAGTGTTTGTTACTATGCTATGCAGCTGCAAGCAGTTGAAAGCTATGAAAAAAGGCAGATACCACACGGAATAGCTTTTGTTTTGATTTTATTTAACAAGGTTGTCCAACCCATTAAGTTACGAAACTAAAGCAAGTTCATTCTATTCATAGAAAAGTTGGTACTGTTTATAAACACCAAATACCTACACTAGAGAAGAGAGGCCCTGCGGATGTCGTCACAATAATATTATTGTAATGTAATTAAACTATTATGCTCAGGGCCTAAGCTCAGGCAATGCTACGAGTATGACTTTTCTATCGAAATGATGCCAACAGTGATTTACAGTCCAACAAAATCATCGGAAAACAAAACGCAAATGTCAAGTCGGAAAATATTACTTTACTGCAGAAACAAAACGCCTTGACATCTCAAAAAATGACATTTTAATCCAACCAAATTTCGAAGGTCCTGATGCTCTAACTAATTATTGATGCACTTTTGCAAACAATGTAACATTATCGGTTTATTGTTTTGTTCATGGAAAGTGCATGACACTCTTGAAATAAATTAATTTCAGTTTTTCGCCTAAAAATGAATGAAATTTACTACCACTCCAACAAAAACATTTTGAAATGTGAAGGTCTTTCAGAATAGGGTCGATATGGGACGAACAAAGTGGTAATTAGATGACGTGATGCAGTAATTATTTCGTTGCCCTTAGACCCCACCTCAGGGATACGTTATGCCCTACATATCGTTTTATTAACTTGTGCAGTTCTCCTGTCACCAAATTGGCTAACTTACTGTTTGAATCAAGAGTGAAATAAGGTATTTACTTTCTCATACATTCTATTGTAGTTGCCATTACAATGGAGGATGTATCAGCTCAAATTATCAACTTGGAGTACTGGATGGGGAACCTACCACAGCAGATAAAGGATGTCCCATTTATCTATTTAGCCATTCCAGGTATGTACAGTAATTTACTTTCTTTTAGCATAGTTTTGACATGTAATTATCACACTTGTAATGAGACTACTCAATATAAAACAAAGAGTATGTTTCACTTACCTTTATACGATTATAAGCTTGTAAATGTTAATGATTTGCTAAATATGTGTAAACTATTATGAAACAAAAGATTACATATCAAATAGGTTTTAAAAATAAAAATTGGCACATGTAACTGCTTTTAGAATACATTGTAGACCAGACATCAGTAAAAATCTAAGGCCAAATTTAATGTGAACCTAGTTGTTATGATAAAAACTATGATTAAAATTGCAACAACTATTCAGATAGGTATTGATTTATAATGAGAATATTATCTGTGTGGAAATATTTTCTATTGAATTGTTACATTTGCTGTTTTTTGATCCATTTATTCTTTATTAACACTTTGACAATTTCAGGAAGCCATGACTCTATGACTTATGGCATTAATAGGTCAAGTGAATTGGCACCTGATGCGGAACCCATTCTTCATCGGCTGTTTCCTCTTTTCCGAGGTACGATCTTACGCTGGACAATAACACAGGCCACAAATACCTTGCAGCAACTACTTATAGGCATTAGGTACCATCAAAATTGATTTAACACTTGCTTTGGCATTAAACTCTATGACAAATGATATTCCTGTAGTCTGACAACTTTGCATGTGACCGTGCCTTCCGAAAAAAGGGGTGACAGCCACTTGAATCGTGACTGCACAAGATCACTTCATAAATAATGTGCACTACAGCTTAAAGAGCACACAAAATAAGCTGTGCTATAAATTATCCATAACTACCCTCCCCAACATCCATAACTTAATAATTGTTACGACAAATAAAAAATATAGTTTAGAACAACATCAAAATGACATTAAAATGACTCTAATTAAAATAATTGAATGGCTTACTAAAAATAATCTACAAATAAACTTAAGTAAAACTAGTATACAAAATTTTAATAACTTTAAAAATTCTCAAATACTCATCGACTTAAATGACGAAATCTTATGTAATGCAGTGAAGGTGACTTTCTTGGGTATAGATATGAATTCTAAATTAGATTGGAAAGAACAAATAGATAAAGTATGCGATAAGGTTAATAGATTCGCGTTTGCATTGTACAAGCTTACAAAAATTGCAAAAAAAAGTACAGCCGTCACTGCGTACTTTGCATATGTTGAGTCGGTGTTAAGATATGGGCTGATAATCTGGGGCAATGGCACTAACATAAAAAAAGCTTTCGTTGCTCAGAAAAGATGTATACGCTCTTTGTGTGGCATACCTTCTGATATATCGTGCTTGCCCTATTTCAGAAACCTAAATATACTCCCGTTACCTTGTCTATATATACTCGAGATAGCAAAATTTGTTAAACAAAATAGTCACCTATTCCTACCACTAAATAAAACTACGGATAGAAATCTCCGGAACCCTAACCGACTTATACTTAACACAGTACCCAAAACGACGCGTTTCTTGAAAAATTGTCCTGCGATGTGTACGACTATTTACAATAAAATCCCAGACTCTATTAAGAAACTGCCCACCCCAATGTTTAATAAGTCATTGCGTAGATGGCTTATGGAGAAAACCTTCTATTCTGTAAAGGAGTTTTTAGATAACAAGATTTAAACGGAAGATCTACTCAAATTAATAATATAATCGATACATAATTGATCTGACATTGAATGTTTTTAAGTTTATCTAATTAATTCTATGTAATTAACTTTATTTGATGCTTTTACATTTGCATGCTATTGTATATGGCTAAATAGGAGCACTTTGTCATTTACTACGATCAACATTTATTTGTACCCACCCTATTTAATAACAAATAAAAAAATTGATTTGATTTGATTTGATTTAACACATAATATGTAGTCCGCCATCATCTGCCACCCCAAAAGATGGATGCATTTTGGTGATTGACATGTTACAATAAAATAAAATCTTATTAATATTAATGCTTATTCCAGCTATGATGATTTTTAATAAAAATTCAACTGAAAATACTTGAAACTTTTACAGATACTTTGACCTAAGACTTGCCACAAAAAAGGGTACAGATAATTTCTATTTCACACACGGACTGTATGCTGATGAGATCTCTGGAGCCTTAAATGAAGTTAAAGAGTTTGTTGAATCACACCCTGGGGAGGTAAATAGATGAGTTTATAGTATGTAGATGCTATTGAAGGTTTTGCATAATAAAACATGGAAAATTAAAAATCTTACAGGTTGTGATATTGGACTTCCAACATTTCTATGGATTTCAACCTGATGACCATCAAAGGCTTATGAGATTTTTACTCAACATGTATGGTCCGCGCCTGGTGCCAAGGCAGATGGACCTTCAAAGAATAACCTTGAACTCACTTGACCGCCTTAGGCAACAAGTAAGTCAAAAGTATACCTACTTAAGTAAAAAAAGAGTTATGTTCAAATATTTAGTAATTGGAAATTTTTGTAACTAAATTTGGTGTGCATTTCAGATTGTGATTGTGTATCGCCACCAATCCGTTTATGCAACGGAGCAGTTTTGGCAGCCTCAAATGATGCCTTCACCCTGGCCACAACAAGAGAAAGTGTCAGACCTGATGAACTTCCTCACTAACGTCAGACGTCACCCTGGGATGGGGTTCGTGCATCAGGCCGTGTTGACGCCAACACCACAGTTCATTGTCTTTAGGTGAGTTCTTAAATTCTAAATGTAAAAAATCTAAGGTAACTTACTGACATAATAATATATCAATGCACAGCTGAAATTTGGCCTGCAGGTAGATATAATGACGAAGGCATCGCCTAATAATGTATTAAAATTAATTCTACACGCTAGGGGATAAAATAGGGGATGAAAGTTTGCATGAAACTTTTGACAGTTTCAAGCCAGCTGGGCTGAGACTCCTTGGCAAAAAACTAAAGTCAACGCGGACAAAGAAGCAGGTGGCTGCTAGTCATATACTGCATACAACACCTGCCACAGCATGGCTATATAAGTACTTTTACATATCAACTATTCATTTACATATCCAGTTCATGTTAGTAATAATATATAATATAATAATAATATAATAAATATTTCACCACAATCCCACCACAGTCCCAAATTAAGCTACGAGGCTTGTGCTATGGGTACTAGATAACGGATAAACATACTTAAATCCTTTTTTTTTTATGTAAATAAATACATATTATACATAGAAAACACCCACACCAGTACAAACACACATGTTCATGCACACATATGCTTGTACTGTGCGGGGATCGAACCCGCGACCCTTGGTTTTAGAAATCCGACATGTGGACCACTGCACCAAGCAACCAAGTGTTGGTTGAAGTTGTTGGTCATAATTACTCATACAAATCATTGTAAACATTCCAGATGGAGGTCTACTTTGCGGGACAAGTGTGCTGTACCTGTAATAAATCAAGTGCTACCTAATCTGGCTAAAGATTTCCAACCCGGACCGCCTCTTGTTGAACGCGCGACGGCCAAGACACGAGCTCCTGTCAATGTTGTCATTGCAGACTTTGTAGAAATGGAAGACGCAATATTCCCAAAGACCATAATACAACTCAACTTAAAACTCCTTAAGAATGTAGACCAAGTTTATCATAATTTCGGGTAAGATTTAAGCAGGTATGGTTAAGATATTGTACTAAAGTTTATGAATTTAGGAATTAACTTGTTATGTACCTGGTGTTCAAGAAGCATAATTTTACAAAATAATGCTCCAACTAATTTCTGTGATATGTTGCATTGTATTTTATTATAAGTGTAGTCATTTTGATGGGTGGCTAACAGTGCCTTATAAATATTATTTTCATGTTTTGTACTTACTCAATCAAACGTCCAATCAGATCTTTCAATAAAGTATAGTTTATTAAAAAAAAGTTTCTTTCAATATCAGTTTCTATCAAAAGTTAGATTGGCAAAGGAAAAAAATTAACCACTAGATGTTCCAAACACCCTTTCGCAAAATTCATCTAGTTTAATTTTCTCACACAAATCTTTGAATGACCACTTCTTTTTTCTCATATCAATACCGTCCGGGTAATCTAAAGCTGAAAACAATTTATTTGACAACTCGTCAGATATTTCAATAATTTTGCATATTTTGTCCAACCGTGCTAAGTCTTCCATGGAAGATGTAAGGTCACTCAAATTTATTATTTCCGATTTTTTACTGCCTAACTGAAACGAATTATTGGAATCCGTTCCACTTATGCTATCTAGTTTATCATAAATATCTTGTTTGTGTTTGGTTACTTCGGCATAGCTTACACTCATGCTTGTATTATCCGGACTTCCGCATTTGGACGTATAATCAGATTCTGTAAGGATCTGCTCTGGCGAATAACTGTTATCATTTTCCAAAATACTTTTAAGTGCAGCCTCATCATGATGATTGTCGGTATTTATAAACTTCATCTGGTGCTCATCTAATTGTGAGGATTCAGTAGTCTTGGAACTGTCACGACTGGAAACTTTATGGTCATCTTGATTTATATTATTTCTTTTCAATTCGTCGACAAAGCAACTATTGGCACTTTCGCTTAATATTTTTAACTGCAAGTTTTCCTCGACGTTTTCAAATTCAGGTACTGACTCTTTTATATCGCTAGATAATCCATTTCCACTTTTTCTTTTTAAAATGGAGAAAAATCCGCTATCGGTTTTTCCAATCACACTTTTCGAGTTTTCTTCTTTATTAACTGTGTTTGAATAAGATTTTTGTATTGAACCTCCGTTCACTTTATCATTGTCCACTAATAAACACTGAACTTGAAGTGATCTGGATTGTTTGGTTTCGATTTTTGCGATAGATTCTTTCTTATGTGCAATTTCTTTAGATAAACGATCAGAATCTTTTGTATTTCTTTCAACTTGTAAATTTGAATTTACAGGTGCCTTATGTATTAGTTTTTCTTTAGGCATATTGTCAAAAATATGCAATTTCTTGTGTATTTCGCAATTCGCCTTTTTTGGCGCAATAATGTGAAATTGTGCTGTATGGTTCTTAAAAATCTTATTATCTTTTGAATCCACGTGAGGTTTATAATCACCGCTCACATCAAACAACCGACCTGTATTATTTTGGGTTCTATCATAAATTTTTGAGAATTGTTCACAGCTTCGTTTAATAGATTCAACATTTATATCAGGTAACTCATTTACAGGTTTGCTTTTTTCTTCATTCTTAGTTTTATTCTCATTTATTTCAATGTTGTTTATATAGGATTTCTTCAGAAGATTTTCTGTGATGTTTACCATCTTTGATAACTCTTTTTTAAGCAGTTCTAGACGTTCATGGGCTTTTATACAGTCAATCTGCTCCCTACTCTGTGGTGATATTTCTACACAGCTATGGAAGAAAGAACTTCTGTTCTGTCTTGGATTTGATTTTATGCCCTCTTCGTTTTCATTCCAAATTTTAAATACTTCATTACTCTTTTTGTTGTCTTTGGTTTTGTTTGCTACCTGTTCAATGCCGGAGTTCTGAGATGAAAGTTGTTTTCTGAGCATAAGCATCTTTTGTTTAAATTTCAGTCCCGTATCTTGAGATGCGCTGCATAACACTTCTTTTTTGCAACACTCGGTTTGTTGCACGCTGTCATGCGTTTTGAGGGATCTTGTAATTTTTGGTAGTGATGCGGGCATTTGCTTTTTGGAGTAGAATATCGAGTCTATAACTCTACATGCATAAGAGTATTCGTTCTCATACCAGCATACCAGTTTAAAGAAATTCGGTTTTAATTGAAGACTGGAATCTGCGTCCAGAATGCAAGAGTGATTTTCTCCAACGAAATCGGAAGACACTGCTTCTTCTTTTGATACCTTAATAATGTTTCTCATAGCTGTGCTACTCGCCTTTTCTACACTTTCAATTATGTTGCGAAGTGACGTGTTCGAGCTCAACCTGTTTAAATAAACAGTAATTATTACTGTTTATATTATATGAACATATTATATGTACACATTATATTATATTTCATTTTCTTAAATTAAAAAAAACAAAGGACATATTTGAATTGTCGATACCTGATGGTCAGATCCAGAACAGACACATTGACTATAGGGACTCTGAAAGCTAAGCCCGACAGCCTATCCTTTACCCTTGGAATGATTTTGCCGAGCGCCTTGCACGCCCCCGTCGTTGCTGGTATTATGTTTTGGTGAATGCTTCTGTGGTCGCGCCAGTGCTGCAACATAATATTGGCAATATCTTGAATATTATTGACACAAGTGAATCCTGATAATAATGTGAATTTTAACCAAGAATAAAAAACACAACATCATTACTGCACCTAATAACGTAAAAATAATATGCGAACATAGTCCTAATTTCCACGCGTTCAACATATGAGCGGAAAATATTTGCCTCTAAACAAGAGCATTGATTGCTACGATAAATATTTCTTTGATGTTAAAACTTTTATTTTTAGTAAGCTGTAGTGAATAACGTTAACGTCGTGCGCTTACTCAATAAGGCAACATAAATAAATACTTACCTTGCCACGCAAGCATAGTCCATCAAGCGGCTTCAGAGATGGTGTCATGGCGTGGATACTAGTGATAAAGCCCTCGGCTACTCCATAGCTGTCTTCCAGCACCTTCACGATCGGAGCTAGACAGTACAACGTGCTGGACGCACACGACATCACCTTATGACCTGAAGAAGTGGGGGCAACATCACATACATTGCTCTGATTCCAAAGTAAGTAGCTTAAGCACTTGTTTTATGCGAATCAGAAACAACGAAGGTACCACAAACAACCAGACTCGCGACAATATTGAAAATTGGTTTCCAACATTGTCTCATAGAAAATGTTATCAATTCTTGTCATCACCATCCGTCTAGGATATTATCTACACGTAATCGTTGGGCCTGTGGGTTGTCTGAGAAGACCAACTTGTATTTTCCATGAACATCTGTAGGATCTAGACGTTAAATCTTAGAATCCTTAACCCTAGAAATCCATCTAGGTGTCATTCCACCTCTACTCTTATTTCGTGAGCAAAGTTGTGTACATAATTACTAAATTACGAACTAAGGCATATTGTGGTAATTCACGTTTAGAGATCTCAGTTAAATATATTTGAGCGAAAGTGTAACTTTAAGTGTACTTTATAAAAAATATCTTACCTGCATTTAACTTGTCTTCATTGACCCCCAGAATAACCATAGGAACATCAACACTGGGGGCGGTTACTATCACCCGCTTTACACTCTCACTAGCCAAATGCCCCTGGGTTAACAAAAATCCTAAGTTAAAATAATATTTTTGCGATAGCAAAAAAAACATAGTTAGGTAGTTGATTTTTTCTACTGCAAAAGAATTATCTAAAGTTTAAAAGTGAATGTTTATCACGATGAATAATAAAACTAAACCCAACTTATTAACTGGGTAAGTAGTTAGTGTCCAGAAAATAGTGCGACATTCCAGGGGGTGCTACTGTATGGGACCAATACCTACTTTTCACTAGTATTTTATCCATCTAGCAACGACTTAGTTTTGGAAGCTGTTAAAAGTCTAGTGGGATAGTTTATGATAAGAAAATAAGTAAATCAAATAACGGATTAATGAGTGAAGATTGCGGTGTAACAATGCGTCTACGAAGAAGTCGTAAGATGGATTTTGGTAAATATTCTGAATTCATTAGGTGATTTTAAATAATTATTATCTATATTTTATGCTATGGGACATGATGTTGGCTTCATCCATGTTGCAACATTATTTAAAGTAACCTTCCAGAAGTGTCATTGAAGTTACAAATGTGGCAATTACCTAGAGATAACAAGTTTAATAAATAACAATTTCTGATAAGGTACTTCAAGGGTCATCATCTTCGGGGAGGGTCAAAAGAGGCACGGCGTCCACGCCTCTATTTCTTCACGAAATAAAGCTTAAGGTACACAAGGCATTTCTTAGGTAAATAACAACAGTAGGTAAGTAGAATACGAGTAGTTAGATCGGCTGGTGTTCAAGGAAACTGATTGAAAGAATCGCTGAACTAAATATAACACAACCATTTCGTATGCATAATTTAATACTTTTCGGTTTCGGACTCAACTAAAATATTGCGCTCTTCACCCTCAGATCATTCTGAAACTTGAACATGGTGAGTGTTGCAGTTGCAACTGAAACATAAACGTAGAACGAAAGTACAAAACGAATGCCAGGTAGCAATGGCAGCGTATCATGAAAACAGAATTAGGTACATACTTGCTGCAAGTCGTGCCAAAATAAAAAAGAACGCTGGACGGGAGGAGTGTGCTCATGGGATGCCGCTCTTGAACTTCACCCAGGGAATATACTACTTCACCATTATGACCCATAATATGTCGAATGTTGCGCAGGTGACCGTTAGCGTTACTTTGTTATGGCGCGACTTAACACCTTGGTATTTTACGTTACAAGGCGAATCAAACAGTTGATACGGACTAACCGATGCTTTCTCTAAAGTGGTGAACATTCCTGAGGCTTCGATTACATACTGCACACCAGCTGTCTGCCATGGCACACTTGCGGGTAGTTTCTCATGAAATATCTTTATTCGAGTATCTAAAGGTAGATATTATAAGGCTATAAAACTTACAAAATCAAATAAAGGATTTCTCAGTATTAAAATTCAAACAAATCTTACATACCATTCACAAAAATTTCATCTTTCGTGTGTGTAACCCTAGCATTAAGTTTTCCATGCGTCGAATCAAACTTTATCAAGTAACAAATATATTCAACGTTGATTGCTGGGTCATTGATCGCAGAAATCTTGAAGAAACGTGTTTTTAATGTAATAAATAAATTTTCACTTCATAGTCAAGCTATGTCGTCAAGATACATCAACAAACCTCGAGATCCGCGTTTTGGAGACCGGCTCTAAAAATTACGCGGCCGATACGTCCGAACCCGTTTATCCCAAGTTTTATTACCATTCCTACTGTAATTTAACCATAAAATTTTAAGAGTTTTCAGTATCGTTAAAATTTTTACTACAATATAAGAAATATGATTGACCAAGTCAAAAAACAGACATTTTTGAAATGCCCGCGCTTTTTCGTTCTGAAACTCAACAGACCATTTTTTATCTTATGTGATTTTATCAATGTGTAACCGGTAGGTAAAATTATCGAGTCACATCACTACGTTGCGTGGAGAAAAAAAAGTATAGAGTCGAGAATCAGTTTACAAAGATAAACTTGTTCTCAGAACGTCCACTTTGATGTGAGTTGCCTAAAACGTTGAACCATTGATATCAAAATATAAGTAATTTATTTGATTTAACTGAAAAGAGCTTTTAAATATTAAAATTATCAAAGGAGATCACTACAGATTCTGTGATTAATATTTGACATCAAACAGATTGCGCTTCGAGTAGGTATAATGGTGCAATTATATTTTTTTGTTTTCTACCTACCATTGCCATCTATCTTTGAATAATCTATGATTCATTGATTTAGCTCTTTACGCCGGCTGTCCTTCAAAAATTCTTGACATTTCAAAACTCCATCTTGTGGAGAGCGTACGTGTTTGGTGTTATTTGAACAGAACTCATAATTTAATCCGGTGAGTGTTAACTTATTAACATTATGCAAATACGTTGTAATGCCTGCTTAATTTTATGTATTGACTGGATTATAAAATCGCAATTACAATCGTGTTCCAACAAATTGTCAACTGGGTAGGTAGGTCCCACGTAACATGTAACGAATACGTGCAATGTTTAATATTTTTTATTTCCTAATTGATTTCATTTTTAAAAAGCATAATAAGTTTTGGCGACACATTGCTATGATATAACTATGAACTATAATCATAGCTTTTCGAGAATTTCCGTTACCTTGCTTGACCTCTATATGACCTCTATACGCCGGTAGTAATCCCGGCTTGTGCACAATTAATGATGTACTTAAAACAAATGTTATGTCAAGGTTATTGATAGAAAATCTTTTCTTTTCATTTAGAATTTATGAACAGCCGTAGCCTTTTGTTTACTTTTCGTTGGTTGTCTAACATAGATGATTCATTTTAATTAAAATGATGAAATTCTTTTGTGCTACGTGACTCGGATAGCTAGATGGCTAAATCATATCTTAGTGTATGGGACATCCGTCCAATATTTCAAAAGAGGTTTTTAAACATCTCTCCACTTTTATTTTGTTAATCTTAAGCCGTTTTTTAATCAATGGCTTTTAATGCTAAAGGAATAGTCCCTTTTTTAATCAAGTAGGTATTTAGTAAAACTAAAATGAAGTGTGATCTGATCACACTTATTACTACTACTGATCAGTATTACACTTAATACTTAATTAGCCTTGATTATTAAGATTGTGAAGCGATCGTAAAGCTGTGGAGTTTGCCATATTTTTAATTCGATTTCCGATTGCAAATTGATGATTAGTAATCATTGATCATACTTACTTCTGATTTCTTTTTGATTTCAGATAACATGTCGAAGATTGGTATCAACGGATTCGGTCGCATCGGGCGTCTGGTGCTCCGAGCTTCCATTGAGAAGGGAGCCCAAGTCGTTGCCATCAACGACCCCTTCATCGGTTTGGACTACATGGTCTACATGTTCAAATATGACTCCACTCACGGACGCTTCAAGGGAACCGTCGAAGTGCAGGGCGACAACCTTGTGGTCAACGGTAACAAAATTGCAGTTTTCTCTGAGAGGGACCCTAAAGCTATTCCCTGGGGCAAAGCTGGTGCTGAATACGTAGTAGAATCTACTGGTGTATTCACCACCATTGAAAAAGCTTCGGCTCATTTGGAGGGTGGTGCCAAGAAGGTTATCATCTCTGCTCCCAGTGCCGACGCACCCATGTTCGTCGTCGGAGTCAACCTCGATTCGTACGATCCTTCTGCCAAAGTTATTTCTAACGCCTCCTGCACAACCAACTGCCTTGCTCCCTTGGCTAAAGTTATCCACGACAACTTTGAGATTATTGAGGGTCTCATGACCACTGTTCATGCAACCACTGCCACTCAGAAGACCGTCGATGGCCCCTCTGGTAAACTGTGGCGTGATGGCCGTGGTGCCCAACAAAATATCATTCCTGCTGCCACTGGTGCAGCTAAAGCTGTCGGCAAAGTCATTCCTGCTCTGAACGGCAAACTCACTGGTATGGCCTTCCGTGTCCCCGTTGCCAACGTGTCTGTGGTCGATCTCACAGTCCGCCTTGGCAAACCCGCTTCTTACGATGCCATCAAACAGAAGGTTAAGGAGGCCGCAGAAGGTCCTTTGAAGGGCATTCTTGGGTACACCGAGGATCAGGTTGTATCTTCAGACTTCATCGGTGACACCCACTCGTCCATCTTCGATGCTGCTGCTGGCATTTCCCTCAACGACAACTTCGTCAAGCTCATCAGCTGGTACGACAACGAATATGGTTACTCCAGCAGAGTCATTGACCTTATCAAGTACATCCAGACCAAGGATTAATTATATTGTTGAGAAAGTAGATTTATAAATGCTGAAAGAATTATCATCAGTCGAGATTATCGATGCTTATAATTTTAAGTTTTAAGTATAGCTGTGTTATAAAATCTAAATTATTATTGCTACTATAATGGTAGTATTATGTATGAGTAATTTATCGTTTGTTGATCAAAAAATAAAGTTACTAATAAAACAACAAATATGTTTGTGTAAGTGAAACACTGTAATAAATAAAACAATTTTAAATACATTCAATTGTTGATTTTATTATTAATTACGGTCGATCCCGTGTCGTTACTAATGTTTTCATCCTTCTTATCCATGGCTTTACTGCAAATTACTATCAAGCTAGTTATAGTAACTTATTCTACTTTGTATTTATGGTCTCTTCATACTAGTTTTTTTATCAAGGTCAAATAGGTTATTTTTAACGTTGGCCATTCCTTAAAAAAAAAATATTTAAGGGGCACAGATATCGAGTATGAAACATGCAGATGCTTTGAATGAATAATTTAATTTTATTAGAAGTTGTAAAACTGTTTTAGTAGGTACTCTGATAAGAGAAATACGTGATACACATCACATGTAGATATTATATACCTATAGTTAAGTAACTCTTGGAGGCATGTACATTTTTAAGAAAGAACTTACTTTCATCAACCAACCTTACTGAAATTACATCCTTTCCATAGATCCTATACCTACTTTGGAAACTAAGTTTACTTTTACCCTGTAAACGTAAAACAATTTTGACTCATGCTATTGTAGTTACTGAGGTTTTTTAGAGATGTTTTTTTAAAATACTTATATTTTCTAAGACAACTACTCTGTACTACCCCACGGTTAACGCCCAGCTTTGTCACTCTGGCTAGATTGATCACAACCACAGATATACGATAAGACTAGATACCTCATATCGACCATCCATGCGTGTCCCCGATATGCGCCGATCACTCATCGCGTGCATTTACTTACTTCTCCGTCACGTTTCAACCGCGTTTGCAAGTCGTGTGCCCAAAAGTGTTCGAAATGCCAAAATGTTCATTAATTAATTGCAAAAGCTGTTCAAGGCTAATGAGTCGTGTTCATGGAGGTATTTCATTTCATCAGTAAGTATTTTTATTGCACAAGAGTCTGTAATTTAATTTAAAATCATTTAAAACGATAGCATGTATTACTCTTGCTTGATACCTTACTTCGATAATTCCATATTTAAATATCTTTGTTTTATACGTGTTACATTAATTAACGTTGTTACTAGGTAAGATCACTCACTACTCAGTACCTATTTAGCTAGCAAGCAATGGAATGCAAACGATAGAAAACAGTGTTGCCACCGAAGTATCAAGCTACCCACCAGAAGCGACCTCTGAAACCACCAGAAATCCACTAACAAAACTCGCGCCAGTTTAAAAAATCGCGAATTTTTCCACCAACTTTATTTTTAGCAAATTTTTTGTTCATCGCGAAAGAAAACAATATTTAAAAGATACGTTTATTGGAGAAATAACATTAAAATTACACATTATGTAACAAAAATAATGAAATTATATTAATAAGTCATCTTCAGATGAGTCGTTTCCGTCCGTACCATTATCGTCAGTCTCCGATTGGTACGACTCTTTGGTGCCAATTAATTTCACAATATTGCTTGGGATTTCATAGTCGTTGCAGCATTTTCCCGCTATCTTTATTCCGCAGCGTACTCTTAATATAGCAGTTAAAAGATTAAGCCCCATCCTATTTGAACCCACTAGATGAAAGAGTGTTGCTGCATGATGGAATTAAACTTCAAAAACGATACGAGTGGAGTTCATAGTTGTCGTTCCAATATTTGAGAAAAAAAATACTAAATTCTTAAATTCCACTAGACAAATCCACTAGCCACTAAAGTCAATATTTGTCCGCGAAAAAGCAAGCCAAAACCACCAGATTTAGTGGAAAATCCACTATGTTGGCAACACTGATAGAAAAGTTTAGAATCTAGCAATGTTTATGGTAGCGGCATTTTTATCATTTTCCTGTCAAATGAAGCAAATAGTGATGTATATTTTGTCGATTTTACGATTAATCGATATTCCATTCAATTGACAGGAAAATGAGAAAGGAAAATGAGAGATAATTTATTAACCTATTGGAAATAGGCGTGGCGTGACGTTATGTATGTGTGTATGTATATTAAGGTGTGAATATTTTTTCAGTTATCCGGCTGATCCGCAAATTAAAGCAAAATAGATCGAAGCGACGGGTAACAAAGTCTGGTTTCCCACTAAATACAGCACATTTTTTTCCGCACATTTTAAGGATGAGGACTTTATAGTAACCAAAAAGCGCAGGCACAAAAAGGTTACATGAAATAATACTGTGTGGTATAGAAAATGAAGAGGTATGTAGATAAATAGTAGTATATCATCTCTCTTTGTACGACTTAAAATGAAATTTATAATGTTGCTTTTATAGAAAATTTGTCATCAACATTTTTATTAAGCTCGACAATGAGAAGAAAATGATTATACTCTGTCTGGACAGCGTATTATCTTCTCGGTGACATTTCTAAATATTTTTAAACAAATTATCGTTGTTGTACACATAAATAAATATTGTATAAAACATCATAATAATGATAATAATAGGCACAAAATACACTACATGTTTTGACGAGTTTTATGTTGAATAGGTAGGTACCAATATTAGATACTCAATGATTTTCGCCATGTAAAAACAAAGTTACACCAAACTTTAATGATATCCTACATTAAAATATTTCACAGACTGCACGCACGTCCTCTCTTGTCGAAGTGTGTAGGTTTACTCCAAGAAAATATAAATACTATGGGTTTACTTAAAATGCGCGATTGTGTGTGAATGACATTATTCAAATTATTCGATTGTAAAAGTCTTTCGAATTATTCGAATAACCTTGCACATTTTTCGAATTTGACAAAAAGCATGTAAGAAAGTTTAATTTACGACATAAATTACCGACAATAAATGAAATTAATTACAAAAATTAGTAGTATCAAACAATACGATTGTTGGATTCAATAACAATTGCCCATCTTTAAGGTTTACTGACTGACTCGATCGATCAAAACGATTTATGCGATTCTGTTGGCTCTATGTACATCACTAAATTGCTAGTGTGACGTCATAGTAGGTATTTAAAAAATGGCACGCTCGGTTCCCATACTATTTAGTGAATATGTGGTATCTAGTCTTATCGTATATCTGTGATCACAACCAAGCTTTAACTGAAAAAAAAAAAATTGATAATTTATACATACAATCGTTTATTCTATATACAGACTGGCCAAATAATAAACTGATGCAAAAAAATTAAATTATAATAAATATGACTCAATTTTATGTCTATGTTAAGGCCCTTCTCTCGCCCGCCGGGAGTGCCTGGTTTTAGGCCGCCTTCACACGTTAGGCAAACAGTTAGCCCGAAAACTCACGCTATTGCCAATTAGAATAAAACTCCAACAAAGCTCCAATCAACGTCGAAGCCAACAATTTTTTTTTAAATTGACCGACAACCAACTGTCCGCCCAACGTGATGATCAGGGGTTAAAAAATTATCAAAAAAAAATACAGGTTGTATATACAATTACTTAAGGACCGGTTTTAGAGTGCCCGGTATTCCGTATTACTACAACACTATGGAACAGACTAAAATAAATTGCTCAACCAAGGTATTGAAAAGCTCAACTATAGGGTCACCGGAATCTCATGTACACCGGGGTAATTTTGAATTTATGGATGGTAGCACTTGGGAACCATGAATAAACGATCTAGATACTTTGTATTTTTACAGTTGAAAGACAGTCAGAAAAATCCTGTCTAGACTTATATTTCATTTGTCTCTACGAGAACTTGCACGCCATATTTGCATTTTATATCCAGATTTTCTTCAAACATGAACCTTAAGTCAATGTGTTCAAATGGAAGAAAAGTACTTCCTTACATAGTGAGAAAAAAATCATCACCTAATTCTTAATGTTTCTTGTATTTTTATACCAGCCTGTCTCTTCATTATAATGATTTCACCATTTTTTTTACGTTTTCGGAGTTACAAAAACACAGTTCACTTTAATATATCATATATGTAACTTCAATCAATGTTTTAAAACACGTGCTTATTATTAAAATATAAATATTGAGAAATTTACCACTTTTTTTAAGTATCAAAGTTGCTCGGTGCCACTAAATGAGGAGAATGTAATCACAAACAATTCAGCTAGTCGAGACACAATAAAAGATTTTTCACTTGTACAGTTTCATGAAACAGTTTAAACGATGGCTATGTGACACTATAAGTCGATAATGCATAATTTAAAGAAAAATCTGAAATCATGGCAAAATTAGTAGTTACTAAAATAAATCAAGGACTTTGGATGTCAACGACAATGACAAGTCAATATTGCCATATGAAAATCGATTTTCTTGTCATTTCGAACTTTCATCAGATTCCGGTGTCCCTACACAATATCGATTAAAACCAGTTTTAAATGTTTTTGGGTGCAGCACTATTGAATAATGGCTGAAGTGTCGGAGGCAGCTGTCACTGACATTTCGTTTGCTTCGTGTAAATCTTGTGATGTACAAGTTACAAATCCGTCTATTTTATCAATGAATAATGGTTTACATTAATAGATAATGGATATTTTTGCTGTCCACTTTGCTGTGTACCAATAGAACTGTGTGAGAAGCTGTATATTCGTGGTTGTTCTCTATAATGGAGGATCTAAATTTGACAGAAACCGAAATGAGATATTTCGGTGATTTGTTTTTATGCTGCGACGAGGAATCCAATGGGAAAATACCAATTTTAAAAGCAACGGAATTATTTAGATCATCTAATGTATCGAATGATGTCCTAAAACAGGTGAGCAGAAACCTTCGTACACCCATTTTACGTAGTCCAATCAGAGTTGTTTTCTAGAATTGGCTGATAAATATTTGTATTTGTTACAGATTATGGATATAAGCGTTGCTCCTAATAATTGTGCTTCCCTGAATCATTTGAATAGGAAACAATTTTATTCTGCATTGAAATTAATAGCAGCACATCAAAATAATATGACATTGAAGCCTGATCTATTATCAACCCCTCTAGACCTCCCGTTGCCAAGGTTTACGTGGGCGCTAAACTCTGAGGCTAGCGCTGACCTAATACAATTGTCAAACTCACCAAAAGAACAACATATTTCAAAGCGGGAAAGAAATTTTGCTGCTAACTTAGCATATGAACCAATAAGACTCTCATCTAATCTATCTGACAGTGATGTCCCTCAGACACTATCACACGATGCTACAGAAGCACTAAGCACAGACTCTGAAATGGAGTCAGAAACTTTGTCACAAAGATCAGGTTCGCATGGTGGGGTAAGTTTTGAGTAAAGCTCCTTTTGCGACTTAGTATGTGCTGGAATGTAAACATTTTGTTATTAATGTAGGACTTATTTTTAGATCCTCAAAACTTAAGTTCTATTAGACAAAATTAACTTGACCTAAGTCTATTAATCAATCACAAATTAACAATATTGATAATACAGCTCATTTTCTATGTTGTTGATTTAAGTTATTTTATATTAATAAATAGAAACTGGATTCTGTGCAACAAAGAATAGCCTAAAATTATAAGCATTAGAATATGCAAGAAGATTGCCCTAAATATGCACAAAAACACAAGTATTTTAAGAAAAATCATATCAATTAAAATTTTTAACATGAACTTTAAACAAACAAAAAAACTACTCACAGTTTTTCTTAGCTTTAATACTTTCAGATGAAGTAGGATCTGCTTAGCACAACTCTTGTTTTTCTTAGGCTTATTACTTCAATTACTCCACTGCAAAACTTTTTTTAATATTATTCAATATTTAAAAAAAAAAACTTTTGTATCTGTGCGTTTTTACACTTCAATATTGAGCTTGCCTACCAAATATGACTTTAAAAATGGCAAAAATATGCATCATCAGGGGATTTATGGCAAAATATGCAAATGCAAATAATCCGGTTTCTATTAAAAAATAAAGATGAAAATGTTACCATTATACTTTTTTCTTACATAAGTGTTATTGAACAAAAATACTGCAGTGATACAAGAAACATTTTATCTTCAGCAGCTTCATAATTTAGTTTATCACAAGAATAAAATGATGTTTTTGAACTTACCATTTCAATTTCAACTTACCATTTTGAATTATCTCACACTGCCCAGAGAGGTCTCGACCTTGTCAGTTCTCTGTTAACACTGCATTCATTCACTTTTTATCCTAATGACCTCACTCTTGGTTTTATGATTATGATTTGTTGAGTAAATAAACAAAATACATTTGTGATATACTTAGTCAATGAATCTACATCTGTTATATAAAAATTAATTGCAAATTGTGTTGGTAAGCACATAACTCAAGAACACCTGAGCCAAATGGTTTAATATTTTTTTATGATATTCCTTAAAGTGTGGGTATAGTTCTTACAAAGATACAATTAAAAAAAAAAACAATGGGCAGGACAATGTCTGCAGAGCTCTCGAGTACCTGAATTAAACTTTAATAACAACTCTATACATATTCATGCTGTATATTTATAACAGAATGTAAACAATTCCATTTTGATGGCCACTGCAATCAGTTAGCCTATATTTTTAAAGTATACTATTTAATATTATAAAGAGGTAATGTTTGTGAGTTTATTAAAAGCAATCTCTGCAACTATTGATCTATTGAATATTTTTTAACATTTTAAAGCTATGGTTTTTGTCAATACTGTATGTATACTTACATAAATTTTTATAACATACAGGATCTTTTGGGAATTTTATTTAATACCTAACTTTGGCTTCCAGAGAAGAGGTAAAAATGGTTCCCCCTGGAGCACGGCGAGCGAGAGTCCCACGCCCACGAACAGCGTGGCGGAGCGGGTGCACCCCGTGTGGGAGCACAGCGCAACGGGGCGCGGCGTGTGGCCCACCAACACGGCCGAGGAGCACACGAGGCTACTTGGTAAGAATCAGTTAGTGGTAAGAAGGGTTCTTCATGGAGCATGGCGAGCGTACGCCCACGAACAGCGTGGCGGAGCGAGTGCACCCCGTGTGGGAGCACAGCGCAACGGGGCGTGGCGTGTGGCCCACCAACACGGCCGAGTAGCACACAAGACTATTTGCTAAGAATCAATTAGTGGTAAGAAGGGTTCTTCCTGGAGCATGGCGAGCGAACGCCCACGAACAGCTCGGCGGACCGAGTGCACCCCCTGTGGGAGCAGCGCGCAACGGGGCGCGGCGTGTGGCCCACCAACACTGCCGAGGAGCACACAAGGCTACTTGCTAAAAATCAATTAGTGGTAAGAAAGTTTCCCCCTGGAGCACGGCGAGCGAGAATCTCACGCCCAAAAACAGCGTGGCGGAGCGGGTGCACCCCGTTTGGGAGCACAGCGCAACGGGGCGCGGCGTGTGGCCCACCAACACGGCCGAGGAGCACACGAGGCTACTTGGTAAGAGTCAGTTAAGGCCCTCATCGTCATTATTATCAACAGCAGGAGTTTTGTATGGAGGAGTAACGTATTTCTGCTGATTTCCATATTATCCGAAAAAGTAGGTTATTTGATCCACAAATACTATGGTAGATGTTTAATTTAATTTGTGAGAGAATTTCCTAAGATTACTTTAAGACGCTTGGTGCCGACTTAAGATGCTTGTTTGCTCGCCACAAATCGCCTTGCTGTGTATTCAGTTATGTAATAAACCTACAACTAGACGCGATAGCACCAAGAAATATCCCTGAAAAGGAGCATACAAGTAATTATATGAATACAATCAACTGTTCCTGTGTATTAACCTGTGTTTTACACCATTGCTTAAGCTACTTACTTTGGGATCAGAGCAAAGTATGTGATGTGTTGTCCCTATTTATGTTAATGAAAATTTAATATTATCAGCTGCAGTGACGTACAGATAATAACTTCTCATGTTAGTCAAAAAGTAGGAAAAAACGAAATCGTTATAACTGATATTTTTAGCGTGAGGAAAATCTAGCATTTATTCCATTCAATGTTCGACAGTTTGATTTTTACCCTTTACACTCTTACTACAGCCAGTAATACTCTCCTATCGTATACTTTAAAAAATATTAAGCGTACTAACAGTGTGTAAAATCAGCAATTTATTCTGCGCTGCGATAATTGTCGTACTAAGTGCGGTGAGTCTATTTTTTGCGCATCGTTAATTTAAAGACCGTGACCTTCAAATTTGTAGTCCTTAATGTTGAACAAGTTTATCGGCACGTGTTTATAAAAAAATACGCCGTGTAATAATACTGATGTTTGTCTAACTTTTAACCGAAGTTATGATAGAGAAACCCCATGTAATTTAATTAATTGTAGAACTAAATTTTAATGAAGATGTTTAAGTATTGTGACTTGTCCTTTTTGACTTTGTTATTGATAAAAAGACAACATGAATAAACAAAGTATTTTAAAGACGTTTGATATTAGTTTTGCTGCGTTATCGTTCGTTCGATTTTGGTTTAGCTGCGTTATTGTTTTGAATAAAAATATGTTATCACATTGGATTCACACCACGTGGTGTGTGTTGGTTAGTTGAACTAATCCAAAATAATGCTTACCTACTTTATTACTTCACAACATGCCGATTGTACGAGTACACCTTATCCAAAGGGCTTAGTGTAATTGACTTTCGTAACGTACGCATATATCATTGATAAATATCAATGTAGCGATTATGTGACTGAAAATAACACTGTAAGTAGTATTTATAGATTTGAAATGGGAATAAATTTGAATAAATATTGATCGACGAATTCAAATAAAACGCGTATTATTAATACGTTTTCGATACTATATTACTACTTTTTGGGTACTGCAAATGTGTGCAAAACGAAGTTATCTTCTTTTAAGTGTTTTAAATTAATTATTCTTCTGTTAAAATCTACAATGGAAATCGATCCAGACGGTTTTTAGTAATCTGACTTTATTTACTATCCGAATGAAACACGCACCGCTACATAGATGTACTTTTAATTTCTTTATTTACAAACTGATGAAAATTTTTACTCTCCAGGCACAGAAGAGGAGTCTTTTTGACCAATAAATATCCGTTTAAAGGGCCATATTAGTAATTGTATAAATAATATGAACTGTTCCTGTGCATTTGTTTTTATGAAAATGAGTGCCGTGCCTGGTAGGCATATTACATTAATTAATAACTTGAAAAGCTTCATCATGAAAATGTTTACCCCTCAGGCACAGAAGAGGAGTCCTCCGACAGGCATTCCTCTGAAGAAGAAGGCGAAGTGGAGGGCGACGACATGTTCGCCATCAGCGAAGCGCAGGCGCAGCACTACGCCGCGCAGTTCGCGCAGCTGCGCCCCGAGCGAGGCCTGCTGTCCGGACAGACGGCGAGGTACGTGCTTGCTTTAGCGGTAGAGCCTTGAGCACACACTAAGGCAGCGAGTTCATGATTTTCTCATGTCATGTCATTAGTTTCTCGAAAGAAACAAATACAGAGCGCTCAGCGGCAAAACTGGGATCGGGAATTACATCGGCGATAGAAAGTATGTGGGTCTGAAAATTACTCTCACTCACATCGATATCATAGTCAGTCGGCCAATGAAATTCCCTGCGGAGTATGGATCGACCGAAATTACCAAATTCATGCGGCCCTCTACCAGTTCGGTCCTGGGGCTTGTACATGTTCTTTTCATGAACTGAACATAACATGAACATAACTAGTGAAACTACTGATTTACTTACAGGTCTATGTTATTTTCATGTCTCCTTCTATGTAACTCTTCATTTGTAAAAACACCGAGCGTCTTTTATAGCTTTTTGGGTGATCTATTAATACAGATCTGTCACGATTATGATTTTGTTGGGCTCTGTAAACTCTCTAAGGCTATCGGAATAAGATCCGAAATCCGAAAATATGGAAAATATGGGAAAAGCCTAATCCTTTTCCGTATTTTCGGATGTCATCCATGTCACTCTTACAATGATCGCGCGACCGACCGCGCTAGCTAGACCCCAAAATACGAACGAAATGGTACGAGCGTACCTGTGATTATGTTTGAGAAAGCCCTGTGTTTTTTTCTAATTGCCATCTATTGTTTCAGATTGTTCTTTGAAAAGTCGCGACTATCCGTGCCCGACCTACGAAAGATCTGGCAACTCTCCGACATAACCAAAGACGGGATGCTGACTCTCGAAGAGTTCAGTATAGCGATGCACCTCATAGTTTTACGACGGAACAACATTCCCGTGCCTGACACGCTGCCCGCCTGCCTAGTGCCACAGGTCGACTCGCGTTTCACTCAGAACGCGCTCACAACAGACCTGGTGGATCTAGGACCAGATATGTTCAGTTCCGGATCGTCCGCTGACTTCAGCTTCGTCCACAAACCCGAAGCGGAGTCGAAGAAACCCGAAGCCGACCGACCGCCATCCCTTTCGCCCCCCAAACCCGAACCGCAACTAAACAATAAAGAATGGACTAAGTTCGTTGACTCTCCTACTTCGAGCGTGTCGAGTCCCGGACCCAAACCCGTCAACTTCGATTTCCACAAGTCGGCGGTGGAGCGGGACCCGAAGATATTCCACCCGGTAAAAAAAGTTCGTTTATTTTTTTTTGTTTTTAAGTTCTATTTGGTTTTTTTTATAGAGTAGTTAGATTAGTTTGAGTTACTAGTATTTCAATTTGATCTTTTTTATAATTTTATTTACTTATCCCAAACGTAATCGATATGCCACTCACTGTCCACTGTCCTGTAAATCTATTCATTATTTTTTTAACTGCAGTGCAACTAATTTTTGCTTAGTAAATAGATTGTAACGAGTTTCAAATCCATGTGTGTTTTTCCACCCTATAAACGTCATTTTCAGATATATTGTAAACTAAATCAGTATTATTTAGTATATGAGTCTTTTACTTTTGTTGCTTTACCTCTTTTAGTACTTTATAAACATGAATTTTTCCACCAAAAGTCGTATTCACCCCGCTTCCATCGCTAGGTGGCGCTGCGAGTGACGCCGGACGCAAACGCGCTGCCTCTCGAGGACGTACGTTCTAGCGCTTCGCCCCGCCGGGACGAGTTCGCTCACGCGTTCGAGCTGGCCAGCCCCAAGCGGCTCAACTCGGTGCCGCCCTCTGAGCCGCCGCCCAACGGCGCGGAGATCAAGTCTATTCAGAGACCGCAGCCTCGTAAGCCGTTAAAGGCTGCTGGCGTACTTCCCCCACCGCCGGCGAGGGAACCAGTCCAACATGATGAGGTAAGTTTCTTAATCAATAATTAAAGTGTCCAAAATAGTTCTAGAGCCATGAAAAGCCACTGGTCATCTCTAAGCGACTTAACTCTGAGCCGCCGCCTAATGGCGCTAAGATTAAGTCTTTTCAGCGACCGCAGCTTCGTAAGCCGTTAAAGGCTGCTGGCGTACTTCCCCCACCGCCGGCGAGGGAACCAGTCCAACATGATGAGGTAAGTTTCTTAATCAATAATTAAAGTGTCCAAAATAGTTCTAGAGCCATGAAAAGCCACTGGTCATCTCTAAGCGACTTAACTCTGAGCCGCCGCCTAATGGCGCTAAGATTAAGTCTTTTCAGCGACCGCAGCTTCGTAAGCCGTTAAAGGCTGCTGGCGTACTTCCCCCACCGCCGGCGAGGGAACCAGTCCAACATGATGAGGTAAGCTTCTAAATCAATAATTAGTGTCCAAAACAGTTCTAGAGCCATACAAAGGCACTAGCTCTAAGCGACTTAACTCTGAGCCGCCGCCTAATGGCGCAAGATTAAGTCTTTTCAGCGATCGCAGCCTCGTAAGCCGTTAAAGACTGCTGGCGTACTTCCCCCACCACCGGCGAGGGAACCAGTCCAACATGATGAGGTAAGCTTAAATAGTTCTAGAGCCATAAGAAGGCACTGGCCAGCTATAAGCGATTTAATTGGCTAGACGACACCACCAATCGTTGACATACTTTTTATTATCTGTCAAAACGGTCTGCCTCCATAGATTTTGTATGGGAATAATGAACGTGACGTCACTAGAAATCGAAGTCAATTGACCGAATATTTATTGAGTTTTGTGTGTTTAAAAATTGGTTTCGACAGCTTTTTGGAAATAAACTGGTTATAATTACTTCATAGGGGCTATGTTTTTTAAACGCCATGGTCTTGAAAATATTTAAGATAGCTGTCATCATGCCAATTCTGAGCCGCCGCCCAATGGCGCGGAGATTAAGTCTTTTCAGCGACCGCAGCCTCGGAAGCCGTTGAAGAGCTAGTGTGTTGCCACCGCCGCCTGTAAGAGAACCTGTGCAACATGGTGATGTAAGATACTTATTCAATGGTTCCAGGGATCAAAAAAGTGAACTGCTGGCCAAACCCAAGCTCCGGCAAGCCTTCTTAGCCGCCCCTTAACGGCTTTCATCTTGGCATCAAGTCCAAAGTCCCGTTAGCCGCCAAAGGTGACCGACTGAAATAGAGCAGGAGCCGTTTTACGATTTTGCTTTCCGATTTAAAGTGTGTGACGCGTTCCCCATAACCTAACCTCTCATATAATTATGGATTGTAATCGCTAATAAGCTATTAATAAACCATACGTTAAACGCGCAACATCTTTTTAATTGGCTGCTTCCGGGTCCCATCTTTACACGATAACTGGCAGCGTTCTTTAAAAAAAGTTAAGAACAAAATTATGACTAACAGCGCTTCTGTTGAGCGGTTATCAGGATGATAATAGTAGGCTTGTGTAATATAATAACGCCTTTTTCGCATACCGAACCGAAACTATTTATTGGTATTTGATAACGGTTTCTGGAAGTCCTTGCGACACGACACTCGTTCCTTTAACACAAACAGGGTTCAAGAAACAATAGAGCGGAACCAAGGCTCTAAAGTGTTTGCAAGGGACAAGTCTATTGGGCAAAGCCTATTGACGAAGCTTAAGACGGAGGATGGCAGTGTAGCGTCGACGAAAGCAGAGGTTTTGAGGGAGATCGAGAAGTTCTATGGACAGTTGTACACTTCAGTTTCTAAGCCCATCGATAGCTCGGCCAGAGACCCAAGAGCTATCCTGACCCGACACTACACCGAAGACATCCTGGACATCAGCCTCTACGAGATTAGGATGGCCCTGAAACAGCTTAAAAACAACAAGGCACCTGGCGAGGACGGAATCACAGCAGAGCTTCTGAAAGCGGTAGGAACACCGGTACTGAAAGTCTTTCAGAGACTCTTTAATTCCGTGCTGCTAGAGGGCGTCACGCCTGAGGCGTGGAACAGGAGTGTGGTGGTGTTGTTCTTCAAAAAAGGTGACAAAACCTTGTTGAAGAACTATAGACCCATCTCACTCCTGAGTCATGTCTACAAGTTGTTCTCAAGGGTCATCACGAATCGTCTCGCACGTAGGTTTGATGACTTCCAGCCTCCCGAACAAGCCGGATTCCGAAAAGGCTATAGTAACCATAGACCACATTTATACGCTAAGGCAAATTATACAGAAGTCCGAGGAGTATAATATGCCTCTATGCTTAGCGTTTGTGGACTATGAGAAGGCCTTCGATTCGATCGAAACATGGGCGGTGCTTCAGTCTCTTCAGCGGTGCCACATAGACTATAGGTATATAGAGGTGTTGAAATGTCTATACAATAACGCCACCATGTCGGTCCGAGTACAGGAGCAGAACACGAGGGCGATTCCATTGCGGAGAGGTGTGAGACAGGGAGATGTTATATCTCCGAAACTGTTCACAGCGGCATTGGAAGACGCCTTCAAACTCCTGGAATGGGACGAAACCGGCATCAACGTTACTGGCGAATACATCACACACCTCCGGTTTGCCGATGATATAGTCGTTGTGGCAAAGACGCTGGATGATCTGGGCAATGGCGAATACATCACACACCTCCGGTTTGCCGATGATATAGTCGTTGTGGCAAAGACGCTGGATGATCTGGGCAATATGCTCGGAGACCTTGACCGAGTATCCCAACAAGTGGGCCTTAAAATGAACATGGAAAAGACGAAAATTATGTCAAACTCCCGTGTTGTACCCACTCCGGTATCTGTTGGGAACTCAATTCACGAAGTTGTCGACGAGTACGTCTACCTGGGACACGTAATCCAATTAGGTAGGTCCAACTTTGAGAAAGAGGTCAATCGACGAATCCAACTCGGCTGGGCAGCGTTCGGGAAATTGCGCAAGAGTGTCTTTTCGTCTCAATTAGCTCAGTGTCTGAAGACGAAAGTCTTCAACCAGTGTGTGTTGCCAGTGATGACATACGGATCCGAAACATGGTCTCTAACTATGGGCCTTATAACGAAACTAAAAATAACACAACGAGCGATGGAGAGGGCTATGCTCGGTGTTTCTCTACGAGATCGAATCAGAAATGAGGAGATACGTAGAAGAACTAAGGTAACCGACATAGCCCTGAGAATCAGTAAGCTCAAGTGGAAATGGGCTGGGCACATAGCGCGAAGAACTGATGGCCGTTGGGGCAGAAAAGTGCTGGATTGGAGACCCTTCGACCAAAAGCGCAGCGTAGGACGTCCACCAACAAGATGGACAGACGACCTTGTAAAGATCGCAGGATCGCACTGGATGCAGACCGCTTGTGATCGGTCGATGTGGAAAACTGTGAGGAAACTGTGGGGAACAGCCAAAGGACGTCCACTGCTGAACATAGGCCTATGTTCAGCAGTGGACGTCCTTTGGCTGATAATGATGAACGTATGAATATCTTAACAAACAGTTACTCTAAATGTTTATCATAACTGCGAAACCAGTTCAATACTATTTTTCAAAAATATTTAAATACCGATACGGTTGAAAATACAGTCTTTTTGGTTATAAAATATGTTTTTCACTTCTCATGCTCGAAAAAGTACTACTTTATGCAGGATCTAGGCGACATAAAGTTGAATTTTATGCACTTGTGCATAAAAGTAGCTTTTTAAATGTGTCTACACTAAGGCAGTGACCATTACACATGATACAGCCAAAAACAATTAATTGTACATGGATAAAACTTGCTAATTTATAATATTTCCTTCCCTATTTGCATTTTTGATTTATAATAAGATAATACGAAAAAGAAACTAAATATCAAAACGTGTTTACCACAAAAAAAAAACATTATTCCAAAATAATTTAAGAATAGGCTGTATATTTTTTTTCTTTGCCCGAAATATAGCAGGAAAATTAAAAAAAGTAAAGTAGCGGCAAAGAAGCCGTGAACTTTTCGTATTGAATTTTCTCAAATTATTGTTTTATTTTCTCGCAATCGAAGTGAAAAGCAGAGTTTACAACTCGTGCACAAATCATTTTTATCCTCGACTTCATCATCTGCCCTCGCCCTGCGGGCTCGGGCATATAACGATCTCGGATAAAAATGACTTGCTTTATGCACTCGTTGTAAAATCTACTATTTCACTTCTCATGCTCGAAAAAGTACTACTTTATGCAGGATCTAGGCGACATAAAGTTGAATTTTATGCTCTTGTGCATAAAAGTACCTTTTTAAATGTGTCTACACTAAGGCAGTGACCATTTAGCCCATACAGCCAAAAACAATTAATTGTACATGGATAAAACTTGCTAATTTATAATATTTCCTTCCCTATTTGCATTTTTGATTTATAATAAGATAATACGAAAAAGAAACTAAATATCAAAACGTGTTTACCACAAAAAAAACATTATTCCAAAATAATTTAAGAATAGGCTGTATATTTTTTTCTTTGCCCGAAAATTATGCAGGAAAATTAAAAAAAGTAAAGTAGCGGGAAAGAAGCCGTGAACTTTTCGTATTGAATTTTCTCAAATTATTGTTGAATTGGCTAAGTTTTAAAAATGTCAAGTGAAGAAGAAGATTTAGAACTTACTCCTAATACTTTAATGGAAATAAACGCACAAAAAGTGGTGCAAGAAATATTGCCGCCAAAATCTCGGCAAATATATATGAAAACTTATGACAAATTTCTAAGCTGGCGGAAAGAATCCAGAACAATCAACTCTTAATATACCATCTACTGTCATGTCATCTTCTCAAATTCAAAAGAATACCGTCAATATGCCGGGAAAAACCATTTCATTCACCATTCAAAATTGTAGTAATATTACTTTGAATTTTAATTAAAGAAATGTTAATACGTTATGTTACTGTTTTATTTTCTCGCAATCGAAGTGAAAAGCAGAGTTTACAACTCGTGCACAAATCATTTTTATCCTCGACTTCATCTTCTCGATGAACGATCTCGGATAAAAATGACTTGCTTTATGCTCTCGTTGTAAAATCTACTATTAATAAATAAGTACCATGTTTATAAATGAACTTTCCTTCATACTTTATCCAGGCTTATGACTTTCTTGGGACTAGCACCGTAACACGGTTTTAAAACGTTATGGTTATTGGAATAAAGTTTAAAATTACTAAGTGATACGCATTCGATTGTAATAACGTGTTATTTCCGATAAATAGTTTCAGTGCACACCAATACATATTTTTTGGGTATCGTGTCGATACATAGTTGCAGTAACTGTTTATGGTTTAAACCGTCCACCTCTAGATAATAGGGCCTCATTTTGAGATTTTATCAACAAAAGGCGTCAAGAGAGTCACTACATTTTTTACCATTTTCCCGATCGATTTGAAATCATATTTCTTTATTAGACATTGAAATGAGACACTTTTATGGATTAGTTCGCGATTTATTTATTTATTTATTTATTTATTTATTTATGTTTTAACCTGACGTTTCGGGCCCTTTTCAGCGTCCGTGGTCACAGGTAGTCTAAGGTGTTAGTTGTCATTACATAGTTTGAAAAAGTTGTAAACTACGGTCACTCAAAAATATTAAGTTACGTTCCTATCCACACAAAATGAGCTAACAGTATCTTGAGGTCTTGCTTTCTTTATTAGGTTCTGCTTTTAACCAACAATTTACTTTTGCAGGGTCCCGCGTCCCTCCAGTACGCGCCCAAGAAGGAGCCGCCGCCGCCGCCGCCCCCGCGGCCGCTGCGCAACCACACGCGCTCCAGCTCGCTCGACCTCACGCGGCTCAAGGCCGCGCCGCCCGCGCCGCCGCCGCGCCACTCGCCGCCGCACGCCTCGCCGCCGCGCCGCCTCGCGCACCAGCGCAGCGAGGGCGAGCCGAGGGTGAGTCTAGTAGTAATCTGTACGCCGCGGCCGCTGCGCAACCACACGCGCTCCAGCTCGCTCGACCTCACGCGGCTCAAGGCCGCGCCGCCCGCGCCGCCGCCGCGCCACTCGCCGCCGCACGCCTCGCCGCCGCGCCGCCTCGCGCACCAGCGCAGCGAGGGCGAGCCGAGGGTGAGTCTAGTAGTAATCTGTACGCCGCGGCCGCTGCGCAACCACACGCGCTCCAGCTCGCTCGACCTCACGCGGCTCAAGGCCGCGCCGCCCGCGCCGCCGCCGCGCCACTCGCCGCCGCACGCCTCGCCGCCGCGCCGCCTCGCGCACCAGCGCAGCGAGGGCGAGCCGAGGGTGAGTCTAGTAGTAATCTGTACGCCGCGGCCGCTGCGCAACCACACGCGCTCCAGCTCGCTCGACCTCACGCGGCTCAAGGCCGCGCCGCCCGCGCCGCCGCCGCGCCACTCGCCGCCGCACGCCTCGCCGCCGCGCCGCCTCGCGCACCAGCGCAGCGAGGGCGAGCCGAGGGTGAGTCTAGTAGTAATCTGTACGCCGCGGCCGCTGCGCAACCACACGCGCTCCAGCTCGCTCGACCTCACGCGGCTCAAGGCCGCGCCGCCCGCGCCGCCGCCGCGCCACTCGCCGCCGCACGCCTCGCCGCCGCGCCGCCTCGCGCACCAGCGCAGCGAGGGCGAGCCGAGGGTGAGTCTAGTAGTAATCTGTACGCCGCGGCCGCTGCGCAACCACACGCGCTCCAGCTCGCTCGACCTCACGCGGCTCAAGGCCGCGCCGCCCGCGCCGCCGCCGCGCCACTCGCCGCCGCACGCCTCGCCGCCGCGCCGCCTCGCGCACCAGCGCAGCGAGGGCGAGCCGAGGGTGAGTCTAGTAGTAATCTGTACGCCGCGGCCGCTGCGCAACCACACGCGCTCCAGCTCGCTCGACCTCACGCGGCTCAAGGCCGCGCCGCCCGCGCCGCCGCCGCGCCACTCGCCGCCGCACGCCTCGCCGCCGCGCCGCCTCGCGCACCAGCGCAGCGAGGGCGAGCCGAGGGTGAGTCTAGTAGTAATCTGTACGCCGCGGCCGCTGCGCAACCACACGCGCTCCAGCTCGCTCGACCTCACGCGGCTCAAGGCCGCGCCGCCCGCGCCGCCGCCGCGCCACTCGCCGCCGCACGCCTCGCCGCCGCGCCGCCTCGCGCACCAGCGCAGCGAGGGCGAGCCGAGGGTGAGTCTAGTAGTAATCTGTACGCCGCGGCCGCTGCGCAACCACACGCGCTCCAGCTCGCTCGACCTCACGCGGCTCAAGGCCGCGCCGCCCGCGCCGCCGCCGCGCCACTCGCCGCCGCACGCCTCGCCGCCGCGCCGCCTCGCGCACCAGCGCAGCGAGGGCGAGCCGAGGGTGAGTCTAGTAGTAATATACAATATAAAAATGAATCGCAAAATGTGTTGGTAAGCGCTTAACTCAAGAACGCCTGGACCAATTTGGCTAATCCTTTTTTATGATATTCTTTAAAGTTTGGGGATGGTTTTTACAAAGTGAAGAAAAAACGGGCAGGACAACGCTCACTAGATCAAGGTAGATAAGAAGGCAATCGGCGCGCCCCACACTCGTGAATTTGCGAGCAAATCACGACTTGTGACTGTACCCATGTGCAAATAAATCTCCTTCGCAGTTGTCCAGGGCGTAAAGGGTGCTTACCTGCGCACTAGATTAAGCTGTGTCTCCTGCCTTTGCAAGCGAAAGACTGCAACCCATGCGCGAAACCTGTACTAGTAGCCTCACAGGTATTCCACAGGCGCTCCAGCGTACGCACGCCTCGTCTCCCCACCTGCTCACACACCAGCGCAGCGAGGGGGAACCGAAGGTGAGTCTCAATGTTATGTAAGGTCACATAAAACTGAGTCACGTCACTGGTCACGTCACGTAAAAAGTGCTTTAGTACGCAACCTGCCCACTAGATCAAGGTAGGATAGGAAAAGCAATCAGATCGCTGCTTATTCGAGACTTTGCAAGTGAACGACTGCTCCCAATGTGCAAACAATCTTCTCCACTTCCTGCCTTTTACGTAACAAAACCTGAACTAGTGGGCACCCTGATTATCTTAGCCGCGTCTAGCTCCCTCGAAGTGACGAATATGAAGAGCGACGTGAGAAAACTTTTCGTGACAAAGTTTTCTCACGTCTCGCCTCTACCGTCAAACAAACAGCGAGGCCGATTGAGCGTTATTATTAGTGTCTCGCTCTCACCAGAAGCGACCGACACCTTGTTCGCCAAAAGATCGCATTGCTGCCGCGCTGTGAATGAGGTTGGTGGAGTAGCGGGATGTTTTCTTGCGTTATTAGCAGATGCACTGGCTCAACTACATGTGGATCTATACTGATTACTACGTTAGACTGACGTTGACTGCCTCGTTGGTATAGTTGCAAAACTTCTGCCTTACATCCGAGAGGTCCTGGGTTCGAATCCCAGGTCGAGCCAAATTTTTTCTGGGATTTTCTGTTATGAATCTTTTAAAAACAGCTTGGAGTCAGGAAGTAGGCAGTGTTACACCCCCAGGCCTCGGAAAACACGCTAAGCCGTTGTTCCTGCGTCTGATCTCTTACCGGTCATGTCAGATTGCCGACTCACCGAACTTTGAGAGTGATGGAACAGTGAGCGCACCTGTATATTGCGCTCACAATTGTGCACTATAATATCTGCGCAGTTGGCTGATCTCTGTTGAGATTGGCCGCCGTGGTCGAAATCGGCTAGGAGGAATATATATTATTACTACGTTAGAATTAACTTTCTTAACGTCTTCCAGGGCGAGCCAGCATTCCCGCCGGACGCTTTTACCGCACGCGAGTACGAAGGCGACGGCTTCGGCTACAACCGCGATGACGCGCCCAAAATGCACGGCGCCTTCGAGGTGTACCGCAAGCCGTCGCGTGAAGCCTGCGAACCCGACCCCGACGTGAAATCGCTACAGGTATAAACTCCTACCTGTATCTTCATGTTCAATACTTTTAGCTTTGTAGGCTCTTCGACGACGCACCGAAGATGCATGGTGCCTACAAGCCGTCGTGCGAGGTCTGTGAGCCCGATAATAACACGATATACTAGACGGCACCACCAATCGTTGACATACTCTTTATCACCTGTCAAAACAATCTGCCCCCATAGATTTTGTATGGGAACGTGACGTCACGTTACAGTACCAGAAATCGAATTAAACTAAATGACTATTTATAGAATTTTGTGTTATTAAAAATTGGTATCTACAGCATTTTGGAAGCAAAATTGGTTTTATTAACTTCATAGATGTTATGTCTATAAAACGCCCTGGGTATTGAAATAATTAACGTCTAGTGGCCCGCTTGCGATTTCGTCCGCGCAAACATTTTTATCCCAAGGGAGGGAGAGGAGGGAGTCTAAGTCAGCTCATACACTGTCTGTATACCAAATTTCATCTAAATCCGTTAATTAGTCTCAGCGTAATTGGCGGACAAACATCCAAACAAGGAAACTTTCACATTTATAATATTAGTGTCGTCGTGCCTATATTGACAGGCCTGTTTTATTTCAGGAACAAAACGCAGTCCTCCACCGCGTGTGCCGCGCGCTCTGCGCCGAGCTCGGCGACGTGCAGCGCGAGCGCGAGGCGCTGCGCGTGCGCCTCGACGCGCACTCCACGCCCGTCTAGTGAGAATCGCACCTTATGCCGCTGATAGTAACACCTGTTTGACGAGACAGATGCATTCGATTTGACTAGGAAATGTAAGCAAGTTATGCCCCGAAGTTAAGAACCTTTCGCTAGGATCCGAGCACTTAAAGACCTGAAACAAGATCCATTTAAGGCTAGGGAGCCTGAGATTAATGCGACAAGTTGAATTTTTGCGACCTATTAATTTGACGTTGGACAACCCACACTAAAGTGGCGTGACTACTTTTGACAACCAAGCTGATCGTGAACTAGAAGGCCTACTACGAAAAACGAAACGATAATCATTCTTATGATGTATAGACATGAAGCTACAATATTTTTATTGCAAAATCGCCCTTATAACATTCGCATAAGTTGAAAAAAGAAATATCTGAACGTGCTACCATGTATACAACGAGAGAACTTCGATTCTCGTAGTAGTTCGATTTCGATTTTCGTAGTAGACCTACTGATCTCAGCGACTGCACAGTTGAAAGTTGACGAATTCTGTAATGATGTTACAAAAAATGCGTCATTAGATGCGCAATGATGTATATCAAACGATCACTTATACAAAAATATATTTAGCTGACCAAGATAGGACCCATGGCGCGTAGTCGAGGCGACACTGATAAACGATATAATTTTTGTCCAAATATTTTTTACCCAATTTTGTATATTATCTCGCGAATTTTTCAATCACTCATACTTCATTGTAATCGTAGTAATTGTAACCCTACCCTTATGTAAGTGTTATGGACCAGTTGATTAATGCGGATATAATAAATAATGCCCCGTCATTATAAATTTGTGTATCTCTGTTGGGCTAAGTGGTAAATGTTTATTTAAGCTTCATTATTTATCTCGTTGCACGGTTACCTCCTAGTTGATTTTGACCACAGTGGCCTCCCTCAACAGAGATTAACCAACTACGCGGGAGAAATTATACCTAGTGCACAAGACAAGTGTGAGCGCAATACACAGTGCACTCTGAGTTCTATTACTCTCAAAGCACTACACTACCGAGCTGTTTAAACGAGTCAAAGACAGTGTTACCGCCTTATTAAAACATGAATAATTACTGAGCGTATTACTGTACCCAAAAGGTGATAGGCAATAAGTATAAAGCCCGGTCAATTTGATTATTTGAATAATTATTATCAAATCTCTCTTTTCTATCAGGCTTTTTACATTATGCCCGGGCATTATGTTGAATGCCCAATTCATGAAATGGTCCATATCATATGTACTCCGTAATCGTTGTAATTTTAATAATTTCTATAAAAAGGTTCCAAAAAGAGTTTTAAATCGGATAACTTTATCTGCTACTGACTTTCATGCATAACAAGTTTCTTTGACGATATATTAGTATATATATATATATATATATATATACTTATTATACTAAAATTTTAAACCAAAATGTTTTACAATGAAAAATAAGAACTTTTTTTATACAGACGAGTGCAAAGGGTACTATTCCATGTGAGCCATGTATTTCTTTATCTCATGTAAGGAGGCTATGTGTAGAAATTTATCGCAGTAATTGTAACTTATGTTCAAAAAACTTAATTAATAAACACTGTCACAATTTGCGTAGATTTAGATTTATGTTCGTTGTTATAACATGTTTTTCAAACGTGCTGACGCGCAAAGTCCTATATAAATCAATAAATCTTTAAGTTTTCTGTTGCGTGCATTAAACATTATGAAAAAAAAATACGATCAAATTGATAACCTCCTCCTTTTTTTGTAGTCGGTTAATAAACATAGCATATGATTGTGATTTCTGTATTTTCGAATACTAAATTGATAATAACTCGATATAAGTTGACAAAATTAAAAATTAAAGTTTTTTTCTCTCGTGCCAGCACTTAAGTCATTAAAATATTCAATAACAAAGTGGAAAATATCGTGTTTATATACATTTCCATAAGTCCGACAACACTGTTAGGACTTAAAACTATATCAAGTGATTTATACAAGACTTGGGTTTTGTATAATAGAGTTCACCAACTAGTTTCGTCAGGATAGGAGTGTAATATATAATCATTTCTGATGGATACTATTAATTGACCATAGTAATTAGATTGTTTAAACGGAGCAAACTAAACGCAAGCTCAATTTGATGAAGGACCGTAATTTTTTAAGGACAGTCGCAGTTACATTTTGTTTCGAATGAAATAAATTCTTCATGTTCCATTAATCGTATTAGTATGAATGGTTGTGCTAACATTATGGTTTATATTCATTTGGAGTTCAACTCACATGTTGAACTGTATTTTTTTTAATCATTTTACAATTTAGGTGTCTATGCTGCTATTTTTACTCGCGAGGCAAAAATCTGATTAGTGCCGACACGTATTTAATATTTAGTCTTACATCAATTTTGTGAGTAAATAATTATTATATTGTGGCATTTACCTAGTATAGAGGCATGATATAACTAAAGCTTTGAAAGTTATATTCAATATTATCATTAATTTCTATGTTATTTAAAAAAAATAAGATTATTTATTAGTAGCAGGTGACGCAAAACTTGCATGTATAGCATTCCTTATGTTTATTAAAATTGTAATTTGCTTTGCTATTTGTAAAATAAAAATAAATGTTCCATCAGACAGAGTATTTGTTAAAGATAATGTGAATGTTGTAAAAAATGAGTTAGTGTAGGGAATGTAAAAATGTGAAGCTTAATAACTAAACGAAGTGTGGTGTCATGTCCAAAACTCTGATTTAAGACGCCCGTCGTCAAGTCGGTCGGATGTTGTTGAAAACAAAACGCAAGCTTTATGCCGGCATTGTTTGATCACCCTGTATTATATAAGGTTATTGTAAAAGTATTTATCTTTTATTTTAGTTGTATCTTTAAGAATATAATCTCCTCGGCAGTCTACCTTTTGCAGTGTAAATATAATATTTTATTGCGACATTTCAGTTACGTTGTTATTTATGTGACAAGCTTATGATATTGCGCGATTTATGTAACATCTGGTAATATTAAAAAGAAATAAAAATAATAGTAATAAAAATACTTTCAAGAAAAGTCGGCTTTAAATAAAATAACTTTCTAATACTTTCTGGTTAATCCACACGCTAGATTTTTGTCTATCGGTGCTGCTGTAACCGCGCGATACAACATTGGTCTAAATTTTGGTCCAATTTTTACTACTAATGTTGTACCACTAAATTACTCCATTACGTTTCATAAAATTTATACAGTACTGCTTAAATATTGTAGTAAATTATGTACAATAAATTTATTTCCAAATTTTATTAGCATTCTTATTTTATTTTGTAATAATTAAAATACGATCCGCGCAATTTCGTAGTAGATATACGTAATCAAATGACTTATCGTTATCGTCATAAATAATTATGGCACTGTCCCATTAAAAATACTCAAATTAATTACCGTCAGTTTGGGTAACTCTAGACCAGTTTTGGGCAACATTGGGACACATTAAAGGTAATTGAGATCCATACCAATCTTAAATTAAAGTCACAAAGTATGTATTTTCTAATATCTTAATTACTCTGTTTCAAGAGTAAGTTTAAGGAGATATTTCGAAATAATATTTTCACATAATGTTATTTGCAAAAAATTGTCTTCTTTGATAAATTTCTTTTCGAATGATATATTAAAGATCAGATATAGACGTTCATTTCGGATGTTGTAATCGATTTCATTTTTAATAAACAGGAGGCCCAGGAAAAAAAAAGATTTTTATGCAATCGTATTTCTCCGTTTTTCCGCTCGGCGAGTTCGCTCCGCGCCGGTGGAGAGTATATAAAAAGGTACTTTGTGGTGGAGAGGAACCCTAAAAGGAGGTAACTATGGTTGGTAGACAAGTAGGTACCTAACCTAAGCGCTAACCCACAACGTGATCGTTAACAAGACGTGACTAAATGTGAATCATCATTACTCATTGTTGCGTTAAGGCGCTTATATAATAATTAACTTTGTCCGCAGTAGGTAGTTTTTTTTTGAAATGCGTTGTTGTCCCAAATATAATCCAATCTTTGGTAATTTATGAGTGAATGCGATCAGATTCTGCGGAAAGTAGTTTTTCCCATGGAAATACCCGCGTGTTGTTGTTGTTTTCCCGCGGTCAAAAGTAGCTCATGTCATTTCTTAAGTCTCAAACTATATCCTTACCAAATTTAATTAAAATCTGTTCAGTAGTTTAGGCGTGATTGAGTAACAGACAGACAGACAGGAGATACTTTGGCATTTATAATATTAGTATGGATAATTAAATAAATAAATAAATATTTCTCAACAATCACACCAATTCTCTAGTCCCAAAGTAAGCTACGAGGCTTGTGTTATGGGTACTAGACAACGGATAAACATACTTAAATCCTTTTTTTTTGTAAATAAATACATATTATACATAGAAAACACCCAGACCAGTACAAACACACATGTTCTTGCACAATTACAAATAATACAGTGCACATCCCTCTGTTAAGGCATGCGACCCGCATCGGACGCATCGCACTTGACGGATTTTAGTTTGCCTTGTATTTAGACTCCTACAAGACCATCCACTGATGACTGAGCAGTTTGTATATGAAGCAAACTTAAAACCGTTTGTATTGATCACTTGTTTTTATCTTTACAGTTTACCTTTCCTTTAATATTAATTAACGAAAAAAACCTGCCTGGCTTGTACTGTGTACTTGTCATTTCGATTTAGTGCTGATTTCATCCAAATAGTTTATTCATTATGTTTAACCAACAGATTAGTGTTAAAATTAAACCGGTTATTGTGATTGACATAATAGAAATGGACATTAACACTGTCAAAAGACGGCTGGTTATGAATAATTAATTTAATTATTTTTTTAATTCTTAACGAGCCGATTTAAAACTAAAAATAAATACGCATTTTGATGCAAAATTCATTTCGTCTTGCCTACTAAGCCATGATTTTTCAATAGTCAGTTAACGCTAGACTAGCAGTTAGATAAATTTCCAAGATAGCCGATTTGAAAAATCATCACTGCGTTAGCAGAATGTCTGAGCTAGACATCTTAAAATCGGCCGTATCATCTTAAAATCTTAAAAATCAGCCCTAAAACGTATTTGGTGACATTAGAATCTGGCAAAACGTTGCGCTGCGCCTGTGGCAATACGGTAGTTGACACCACCAATCGTTGACGTACTTTTTATCAACTGTCAAAACGCTTTTCTTCATAGAGTTTGTATGGGAATAACACACTTTGACGTCATCGCGTGCAATGCCGACTGAGTGACTAGTTATCATTTGAATTCCAATTAAAAATCAAATAATACGAACTGCAGAAAAATATTAGTGTAAAGGCATCTGAAATTATGAATTATTTTAGAGAAAATCAGTTTTTGAATATTTCTTTCATAGTGGAAACAAGCCTATTAAATTAAATTATGTGGGTAGGTATAAATAATATCTCACCAGTACATTCTGCGTGTCGTATTACAACACAAAACTCGAGCATCTTTCTCGCAAAATTCAAGAAGTATCGTGCTTCATCATCAACATGAAAATTATATTGTTTTCAATCGCCCTACTATCCACCATCCGAGCCAAACCAACTAAAGTGTGTGAGAAGATTAAAGTGTCCATCTGTCGAGATATAGGATACAACAACACGGTTCTACCAAACTACGCCCATCAAGACAGCCAGAAAGACGCTGAGTTTGCGCTTCATATCTTCAACCCAATCATCAGATCAGGATGCTCGCCCCATATGAGACTCTTCGTGTGTTCTGCGTATCTTCCCATGTGTGCGCCGGGATTGGACAAAGTGGGACCCTGCCGAGGGCTGTGCGAAAGAACCAGAGATGGGTGCAGCCATGTCATGAAGAAACTAGGGTTCGCTTGGCCTAAAGAACTTGAGTGCAATCGGTTTTATTATGAAAGTGATTATCAGCATATGTGTATAATGTCTAATAGTGTTTGATTTTGACGACGTTTCCTAAATGATTATGTTCCTAATAAATTGATTTACTAGCCTTCGATCGGTGTATTTTAATAAGGAGTTTTTCATAATCTACCTACGACCTTGTTTAAAAATATTTAAGTAGTGCCGTGCTATATAACATAAAGAGTAATTCAGTAGTTAGCACATCAGATCCTAAAAACATAAATCTAAACATAGTGCTTATCTGCGCTATCTCTCTAATCTATAAATCGATACTGGATAAAAACGTATGTACCGATATAAACCGCGTCACCCGTGAAGTGAGGATTACGATAACGCGCGATAACGAGCGCGACCAGTTGCGGGCTAACGAGCCCTCGGACGTGGCGAGCGCCCTCCGACCACGCTCCTCGTCAATTTCTCTCCCTTTCCCGCGGCCACACTGTTGCGCATACCTGCGGACCTTTTTTTGTTTACTCGGGCTCCCCCCGCGGCTCGCGCGCTCCGCACAACGTCTCGAGGCGCGCTACGGTACGCATGCCCGCGTCTCGCCGCCGACCGATCGGCGCCCGCGCGTAAACACTCACGACGATGACTCCTCTCATCTGATCGCTAAATATCGTCGCGCAACATGCAGTGCCCCATCACCCTCCTCGTTATCGTGACCCTCGCGATCGGAGCCGCCTCCGAGGCCTCAGTGCGGACATGTGAACCCATCAAAGTGGCAATGTGCAAGAACATAGGGTACAACCAGACCGGAATGCCGAACCTGGCGAGGCATACTCTCCAGGCCGATGCGGACGTGACCCTCCAGACTTTTAGCCCGCTCGTTCAGTACGGCTGCTCGTCCCAGTTGGACCTGTTTCTGTGTACGGTTTACGTGCCGATGTGTACGGACAAGGTGGCCCTCCCGATAGGGCCGTGCAGGGGACTGTGCGAGAGCGTGTACGAGAGATGCTACCCGGTGCTCAGTGAATTCGGTTTTCCATGGCCGGCCGAGCTGGACTGCTCGCTGTTCCCGGCGGAGAACAACCATGAGCACATGTGCATGGAAGGGCCGGGCGAGCGCGCGCCGCCCGTGGGCACCGTCACGCTGGATGCGGCGAATGCTGCCAGCCGAGGTGCCTGCCGACGGCTCATCAAGCCGAACAGCTGGGTGTGGGTCCGAGGTTCGGGCCGGTGCGCGCAGTTCTGCGACGCAGAAGTGCTCTGGGAGACCGGGGAGCGTCGAGCGGCCGAAGTATGGCTGACTACGTGGGCTGCGCTCAGTTTCGCGTGCACCCTGGCAGCCGTGGGTGCTCAGCTGGCGTGCGGCGACCGAGGCGGGGCGGGCGAGCGCGCGCTGGTGCTGGTGGCGCTGTGCCGGTGCGCGGCGGCAGCGGGCTGGGGCGTGCGCGCGGCGGCCGGCCGCACCGCTGCCGGCTGCGCCAAGGACTCCACCACCCCGACCCGCATGCTGCTCGCCCACGACGGCCTGGCCAACCCCAACTGCGCCGTCGTCTTCCTCTTGCTCTACTACTTTGGTCTGGCGGCTTCGGTTTGGTGAGTATTTTTGTAATCAATTTTCTATCGCTATACTTAATGAGATTTAAACCACATTATTTTATAGGCGATTGCAAAAACTAGGTTCGTATTTTTAGTTTACTGCAGTGTAAACGCTCGTTTCCACTGCAATGATCGTAAACTTCACGGGTTTACGATGAGGATTTTTTATTGGTATCCGAAAAAGCTTTTCGATGCAAAGATTTTGCAAGCTTTCAAAACCAATATTATCATGAAAAAAATTGCAGTCATACAATTGACGCCTCTGACTGAGCGTACCGACCATCACAATGGTTTTTCTCGCTTTGTGCTCAGATTACCGATACCTGCTCCTTTTGTCAAGGTTTAACTTTGTCGCCGATCAATTATGTTTTGTCACTTGTCGAGGTACCAACGTTTTCCAATTTGTCCCCGGATTTATTCACGACAATGAGAAATGTCCATTGAAATTTCGAATGAAAAGCACATTCTTACGTACCTGTTGATGAAATGTCAGGGTTTGTCATACAAAAACGTGGTAATGACTATTGTTTTTAGTCAAGCTGGCACAAAGCGCTGGGATCTGAAAGCAGGCTTGAATTCCTGTGACCGGCTACCGAGTATTGTTTGCCCGGCAATAAGTTATGCTTTGAAACGGTTACGAACAGTAACTAATCGCACAGACATAGTTCTATTTCTGACACACATGCTCAGCTTAGACTGCCCACCATACAAATACCAAATACAGGAAACACAATTTATAGCTTTCACTTCGAGCGGTCTTTTCATTATTTTTCATTTAGGACCTAAAAGAAAGAAATAGTTCGTTCATTATGACTCACAGTAATCTTTTTCGTATACTTAGGATGTACCTAATGTAAGTAGGTACAAACCAACTCAAAACCTAGTACAAAATCACATCACCATTCATAGAATCAAACTTTTAAAACTTTGTCTCTTTGGTCAAAACAGTTTCAAAGCACTATTCTATATTTCCTAAAAGCGGATAGAATAAATCAGTGTTGTTCCTCGAAAACTGTTTCGTAAAAGATTAAGAAGGTTGGTTGGACCATAAAGCAAAACGAATTGGGAAATAAAATAAACGAGGTCCAATAAATCACGGGCTAGCGACGGAGCCGGCGACGCTGGGAGGCGCGCGCGCAGCATCATTTGAATACCTGCTATTTATACACGCCATTCAATTAGTACACTCATTGATCTGTTAGTTGAGAATTTAATTATCGAACTTAGTATCTAAGGCTTTATCGCCTCCATCTCCATAGTAGCTCGAGTCGAGCGAGTGTCTGTCATGGTGTTGTTCTGATAACTCGCAAATAAGAACACATATTCCCGTGTTCCAATCGAAATATTTCAGCAAATAGTATATCTTGTTGCACAATCTCATTAAAGTTTCTATTAAATTTATCATCGTTACACAACACAGAGTGACAGTTTTTACTGCATAGGAAATGAGTTACGGCGTACAAAAACGTAATACGAAGCAGCTGTGAAACTTCACGTGGTTGTAACGAAATACATGTTGTTGATGGGATACGAGAAAAACTAGCCCTCCGAGTTAAGGCAGTAAGTTTAAACCAGATTTATACCAAATAGAGCTTTATTTGGACGCAATATAGCTCGTAGTGAGTGCGATTTGGAGCTTAGGAATCTGTAAGCCAAGGGAAGAGCTGTAAAAAGTTGCAGTATCACATTTCTACATAAATATTGGCTTAACGACGTCGAAGCGGTCGAACGATATTGGCGGCTGCTGGCCTGTAAGAAAATATGATCGACACATTACTATAAGTACTTGTAAATATAGTTTCGTAGATGTGTTTCTTCTGATAATACCTGAGGTAGATAGGAGCCTAAAGAGGTTTTGAAAGAAGGCGTTACAAATTTTATGCCGTGCTTTATTCGGAAAACTACGCTAAGACATAAATCTAAGGATGAAGGACTTACAAATTATAAAAGCAACACCATGGGCGCAAAAAACAAATTTTCTAATTGTAACTTGCCTTAAAATATTACTGAACTGGACAACTATCCATACCGCAGCAAAATGAAGTTATTCGTATAATTTCAAACGTTCCATTTTTGCACGGAACAGGCTACTAAAGAAGACATTTCTCGAAATTATATCGCACCCGAGAGATTTCTTCTCATTCCAAGCATTATCTGCTAATTAATTGCAACAACCGGTTCAGCGACTAACAAAACATCCGAGGTTCCACCGTTCATTATAACAGCCGCATTGCCTTTTAAATCAAGTGAGTGATTATTACTAATTAAATACGACAAGAGTGCTCGAAAATCCTTTAAATTAACGGGCAGCATTGACTTGGTGATGTGAAAGGCAAAGTTGATTAAACCATCGAAAACCCTTAACGTCAGGATCGATTACCGACCGCTATTGAAAGGGCCAGACGCAATTATGTACTTCAAAATCTGCATTTTACTGCACAAGTGCCGCGGTCCGCTGTTAGGCAGCTGATTACATGACTGACATACGAACACATTTTAATTTTTGGAGCATGGCAGTTTAGTGCGTGCAGAATACGACATAGGAAGTATTTGGTAAATATCGATATCATCGTATCTTCTGAACCTATCAGATGACGCAGTAAAACCGCCATTATCCCTTACGGCAGTAGAAACATGACATAAAAACTAAAATAGCAACTCGATTCTAACAGGGCTATAACTATTTATGCTCTGCCTACGAATGGACGTTCTCTGATGTTTTTATTTTTGTCTCGAATCGCGAGATTTTTATGGAGGTGATTAAACTTTTAATCACCTCTCTTACGATCCTTCCTTTATTATATTCATCAACGAGGTTATCGGACAACACCCAATTACTTTTATTCGCGGCGATATATCCTTAGGCACTAAACAGGAAGACTATATGCCCATTCTACGCGTAAAGCTGTATATTCGACTTTATGGCTGCCGTTATTAATATCATAGAAAGCCAGACTTGTTACAAAACAGACTCGTTATGATAATTTTGGGCGGATTTATGTGAAGTCGGCTCTCTTTGATAGTGACCCTCTCTGACAGATATTAATACTACTGATTAATATCAGATGTGTCGTGTGTTTGTCGTTTGTATTCTGTGTAACGTTGTGTACAGTTATCAGATGTTATCGGTTCATTTGGGCTGCAATAATTCATCGTTTCAATTGGATAATTTACTTATCACGTTGTTCATGGGAAGAGGTGGAGGAGATATTTATCTTTAAATGAGTGTCTCGGCTCGATTCATGATCAATTAATCGTTGTATTGGCGGATATGGTAGATGGTTCTTTTAAATGGTTCTGTATCTTCACAAAGTAGCATAAATATGAGCAATTACTGTGAACACTGGCTACAGACAATGGTCGCATGGCCAGAGTTGCACTAGTTACAAAATGCAGCATCAATTACAGACAGTTATCGCGTTTTATTGACACATGAAAGAGGCCGTTTAATTGTTTACAAGGAACGTAGGGCCGCGCCCGAGCCTTCGCCGGCATTATCATAATAACAGGTCGGTGTGCACGGAACTAGTTGAGCGCATATTGTGGTCGCCGCGTAATGAGATGTCAAATTGGTTTTGTGGGCATGCGCGAGCGCAGCGGGGACGAAACGACCCGTTGTGATTGGTGCATATGGGGTTATTTGTTGTTGAAATAAATTAAACTCGTTAGAGTTGTGTTTATTCCGGACTCAGGTCTATTCATTGATAGGCTATGAATCTAAAGTTAATTAAGCCTCTAGTTTGAGTGATAAATAAGTTTGCACCACCACACAAAAATGTAACGTACAAATGTCATCATTGAAAACATTAATGAGATGAAATAGTAATGTATTTACTTACCTAAGTTAGTTCTATTCGGTCGGATCGCGCGTATGTGTACTCATCCTTACAAGCCCAACACAATCGTTTAAGAATTTCATCTTCGGGTTTTGTTCTACTCGTATAATGCCATTCGTAAATAACAGTAATTTTATTTTAGTCGCAGAGCGCGGATGCGGCCGTAAAGTGTCCGTACGAGATCCAACTGTTGGCATTTGCTACAATTTATATAACACATTGTAATTTATGGTACAATCATAACAGTTTCTGTACATTTTATTACGGCTTTTTTACTGAGCCGTTGACAGCGGGATCCGGGTCCTTGACCAAGCTACCGGTAATTTTTAGAATCTTTCTCAACGCTTTACGTAATTTTTTTTATTGTATATTACTCGTTAATATTCTTTAATAAACGAAACATTCACTTACATACTTCTCCGAATCAACGAACCTAGTCCTACCCTGCTTCCAACGTAGTGTATGATTAGAGCATGTAGTTCTTACACCCGTATTTATAGAGAAGTAATTACTTGTTGCTAAGTAATTTCTCAATTAAGTCATTACTTAAGGTTAGAATTCTTAAAAACAAAATCTCATTCTATAGTTGAGTAACACACGTTACTTACTTGAGCAAATGCTCAAGTAACACTCGGCGCTTGGTGGTTGTTTCTGAGTGGCAACACTTTGTGACTGCGTTTCGTTTCATGAAAAGTCAAACGTAAGGTCTAGATTACTTTTATAAAACCATGCAATTATATCTTTGATAATACTTTATTTTATATTATATACTTTATAAAAGCAGTTTAAATAATAAAAAGTACATTATTGTCATTTAATTTTGTTAGTACAAAAAACAGGAGTGCATGGAGAAACAAAACGTTAGACACGATATAACCCTACTAAATTTAAATGTTTACTTTTACTCATGGATTATAAGCCGACAGGTGCTCTTTTACTTAGAAAGATTATACTTTCATTTCTGTCTGTCAAATACACCAACTCAAAACCATTTTCCGGCAAATTATTGTTTGGTTGCTAAACCAATTTGTAAGCATGGAAACCGTCTTTTCCATACTCCAAATAAACGTATCTCTCCTCTTGTGCAGTTCTGGGATTTGAAACCGGAGTCAATAAATGTCTGAAATAAAGAATGCTTTATTGTTAAGAAATAAGCGATATTGTAGTGTGGTATTTATTATGCTTTGAAGATCACTATATGACACATAGCATTTAAATATATGTTTATCGTTGAATAAAAAAGATTACATTATTATTTACCTAGTGCAAGGATACCCTCCATCTGCAAGTAACACCCCATCGATTTCATTATTGCAAAGCCTTATATTTAGCCGTGAATTTCTGAAAATTCGACTATCATGTGTACTGCCAGCCCAACGTACTACTATATCATATATCATCAAATTAGGGCCACCAACTACTTGCACATTCAATGAAAAATAACCTTTTCTATTCCGGTACTGCTCTGTATGAAGAATACCTCTAGGCTTGGTGATTTTAATGTGGGTGCAATCGATTGCTCCTACAACATTTTTCAGTCCAGGTGCTCTGCCAATGCAACCAAGCTTTTCGAATTCGTCCTTGGTATTCCTTAAATTTGCAGGAAATTTAATAAAATCTGGCATCAGCAATGCCAATGCTCGACTAACTCTCTTCACTATATTACACACTGTCGATTGGGAAATATGCATGATATCTCCACATACAATCTGAAAGCTTCCAGTGGCATAAAAACGTAAAGCAGTAAGTAACTGACACAGTGGAGTTAAAGGAAGCCCTCTTTGTGTCTCTGATTGTAAAGAGTCGGCAATTCTCGGTAAAATAACATGTATCACAATACTTTTGGAGAAACGAAATCGCTTTTTAAAACAATCTTCCGAATAGTCATGAACTGGATCCACATCACGAAAGTAAACTTTGGGATTTCTAGGTTCAGCAACTTCTATCTCCCCTAATATTGTATCATCTATATTGTCTACAACAGCAAAAACCGCTTCGATGCCATCCAAAGTTTCCATTTTCTTATCCAAAATAACCTCAAAGTAGTGCTTAAGTAAAGGAAATGGTGACTATTACTTGACTGAGAATTCTAACTTTTGACAGTTCTAACTTTGAGCAATTACTTAACTATAAAATACAAATCGTTACTTAAGTAATCACTTTTACTCAAGTAATTACTTTTACTCCTCTATAAATACGGGTGTTACTGTCCGATAAAAAATAAGCATCAACATTATCTTTAAAAGGAGATATAAGGTGCCAACCACGTCGCTACGTAGGTACCGGTAAAAGGCTGCACTCTTATCTAATTTTGCATTTGATAATTGCATTAAAAAAAATGTAAGTACGAAGGTACTAGGTACATAGGAAGGTACTGCCTTTTTTTAAATAAAAATAAATACACTCTTTTGCAAAAAAAACGGGCACCTAAGGAAATTTACGTTCTAAGGTCGATTTGAGTTAATTAAATGAAATTTATTTCTTTGACGTAGTCTGTATACTTATAATCGTGTAAATTAATGCGCGTGAAGTGAGTTCGGGCAACTAAAAGAAAAAAAAAACGATGGATTCTTTAAAACCGATGTACACGCCCAAACAATAAGAAGTGGTCGGCAATAAAGATAAGATTTTTTTTTACTTTTTTTAATTAAATAAAGTTACAAATGTAAAAACCTAATACCGAATGTGACCTCCTCTTGCCAAAATCACAGCTTGAATCCTTCTGGGCATGCTTTCCACGATGTTTTTAATAACGTTTTGAGGAATTCGTTCCCACTCTTCTGCAATGACTCTTTTTAGCTCCCTGAGTTTTGTGGAGCAGGTTGCACTGATCTTACACGTCTCTTTAGAACATCCCAGACATGCTCAATTGGATTGAGGTCAGGACTTCGAGCTGGCCAATCTAAACGACGGATCCCAACTTCTTGCATGTACGCTTCCACGTCGCCAGAACGGTGCGAGCGAGCATTGTCGTCCATAAAAATGGAATCTTCCCCAAGTGCAGTCAATGTGGGTTGTGCATATGGAATTAGGACTTCCATTATGTACCGATGTGCATTTAATGTTCCATTTTCTATGAAAACTAACTCCGTACGCTTCGTCGAATTAATTGCTGCCCAAAACATAACGGAGCCTCCGCCATAAGGAGTGATTTCTTCGAAACACACTTCCGCATAGCGTTCCCGTGGTCTTCGCAGCACTCGCCGGCGTCAGTCCTCTCCACACAAAGAGATTCTAGCTTCATCAGAAAACAATACTTTATTCCAGTCCTCCAGAGTCCATGAAGCACAGTTCCGAGCAAACTGAAGTCGAGCAACACGGTGCTCACGGAGTAATTTAGGGCCCCGAGCTGGGCGGTAACTCCTGATATTGGCAGCCAAAAGCCTCCTCCTGACCGTCCACAAGCTAACTTCTACTCGTCTTACTTCTTCAAGGCTCTTCTTCAGGCCCACACTTGACGCCTTACGATTCCGCAACGCCTGACTCACCAAAAAGCGGTCATCTCTTGGTTCTGTGCATCGTTTTCTTCCCGAACCGGGTCTTCTTTTGACCGAACCGGTCTCTTGATACCGTTGCCAAGTCCTCTGGACAGTTGAACGACTCACATTTAGCCGCTGAGACACGTAAGTTTGCGAACAACCTTCTTCAAGTAGGGCTATAATTTTACCGGCCCTTATCGCTTTATCACTCATATCAAAAAGTGGTATTTAATGTAAAAATAAAGATTAAATTGTTTAATTTGCAGAAAATGTCAAAAAAGTTTTAAAATATCGTAATCAATTAAAAATCGTTTCAGCAATTCGCGCCATTAGTAAAGCAATTTTAGAATAATCCACAATAATCATTATTTTTCTTTTATTAATTTCAAATTTTAAATTTGGAACGTAAAGAATCATGCCAGGATGCTTCAAATAACATGCCAATACATCGTCAAATTAATAAAACCTATTTCTTGTTCTTCTTCATTAAAGTAGAGGAAAAAATCTAAAGTGCCCGTTTTTTTTGCAAAAGAGTTTATATATACAACAACATCACATAGGTACATTGATCTGACTCCGTGGTAGCTTAAGCACTTGTGTTACAGATATCAGTATCAAAAGCGGTATTACAAATAAACTTAAATAAATACATATAACACCCAGACCAGTACAAACAGACATGTTCATGCACACAAATGTTTGTACAGTGCGGGGATCGAACCCGCGACCTCTTGGTTAATAGTCAAATTCTTAACCATTACACCAAAGTGCCTTTGCAGGGCGAAACTCTGGTACTTCGAAGTACGACCAGCAATAATTGGTCATTCCGTAATTTCCTAGTTACCGGTCTGAAGCGAGGTGTATAATCTTTGGTCGGTTCATAATTTCTTGTTTATTTAAAATTTTCTTGCCGCTGCCGATGTAATCTCGCAGCCCGCCCCGCCTCGCCGGCATCCTTGTTAATAGGGCTGTCACTCACGAGTTATCGACTTCGTTTATTTAACAAATGCATTTATGTTTTAAAAATATTTCTCACGTTGAACGTTATTTGTTTTTGTAGCATCACGTAGCTGAAGCGCGTAGCCACGTAGCATTAATTGTAGTGCACAAACCGCTTGACTACGCGCACAAAGGTTGATGGCGTAGCACGTTAGCGTAGCAATGCTTGTCTACGGCTATTGAATAACTGTGTAGCCGAATATAATGATCTTCCGAACTAAGAAAATAAAGTATAATTTAATATCCAGATATATGGAGATTTATATAAAAAAAATACCAATTTTAACAACTTATAACAATTCAATCTGTTAGCGTGCTTAAACGGTGCAATGGCAAATAAAAAAACAGAAAGTAATTAACGAGACGTTGCTTGTTGTGAAGGTACTCACTTTTTATTTTTCTATCAATCACCGGATCCTATTAAGTTTCGGCTTGTTCCAATATCGATAAAAGATAACAACACGGCACTAACGTCCGAAGATTCGATCCTTGCCGTAATTGGGATGCTAATCAGATGCTGAGCTGTTCGCGTCTCTGTCTGACTGGTTGTGTGAGTTGTGCATCTCGCTCGCACATCAGGGACTGTGGCGGAGGTGGCGGGTCTTCAATCATGTGGCAATAAGCGAGAGATCCCCCGCGGCCGGACCGCCTGATCCGTAATAACCGTGGTTTGCGCTGCGGAATAATTTTCATTTTTAACAAAGTGCGCACACACAGATAACTTGTAAAGGATACGCATCGATTTGCTGTACGTTTTTGAACAGAACCGTTGAGATAAAGTGCACGTTGTAAGATTACCAGAATACATGATATTATTATAAGATAGAAAAAATGAGCTATTACAGAAACAGCTTTAGAGTTTTGAGAAACCCCATCCAGTAAAATACCATACAAAGCGTTATTAATGGAAACATTCCTTAATACTTACCGGAAATGTATATCCTACTTGACACTTTTCCAATCAAGCAACGGAAACACGATTTTTTCTTTAATTACGTATCTCACTCCCCTAAGTTTTTCAACTTTGACGGATCCTCTAGCTAGGGCCTCATCATAATCGGAATCTGTGCCTACTGAGGCTCCACTCCGTATCGCTTTGCCCATAATTTTGGGTCTAGCTATCACGTTTACTCTCGCAGCCAACCTTGCGTGAGTGACAAGGATGGCTACATACGAAATTACAAACACCGGATTACAGACTCAACAGTACCAGAAACAAATAAACTTTTATAACTATATACACCCTGTACAAACAAACGTGTTCATGCACAAAAATGTTGGTACAGTGCGGGAATCGAACCTGCGACCTCTCGGTCTAATAGTCAACTTTTTAACCATTACACCAAAGTGGTCGTCAAGAGACGGTTCTAGAATAGGCCCTGTACTCGTACCACAAAGAAGCCGTTCGCGGTGATATCGAGCGCGGGATCGGTGCGGGCGCTGATCGTATCGGATCCTCATTATTGGAACACGCTTTGTTGGACTCAAATAGTATTCGTGGAATTGTTGAGAGATCAAGAAAAATGTTAAAGTATACGGGCTTATTGTTGGGTAGCACAATGTGGTTTCAGGTGTTGGGACTTGTTAGGATTGTGCTAATGCATTTTTTTGTTTCGTAAAGGCAATCTGAATAAATATTGGCGAACTGTCACTGTAAAAGCATAACTGGGTGGGTATTGGCTCTTGAGAATAGCATTTATCTTTAATTTTAATCGTTATGTACAAGCGTTAGTACAAAGCATTTTCTTTACAAGAGGATCTGCATTACAAAAACGTACTTCCATTTTTTTTTAAACACGACCTGTATAATCCACCTGACACTTTTTTCAACAAAAATCGTGACTCAATTAAAAACAAAAGCTTAAAGAATATCGGCGATCTTGCATTCGCTCGGACCCCATAAATCCGCATCGTTACTTTGCTGGAAATCTGAAATCCTGCGCGGCGCAGGCTGAGAGGCAACAATGCGGCTTGTTAGTCGCGATGCACGCCCGATAGCACCAGTACCTGATCGCATCGCACAAACAAACTAGCTTGGTACTCGCTTGCTTTCTAGAAGCTTATTACGGCGGACAAAGCAGTCTTGATAAATTCTGGTTAGTGGAAATCAGTGGGAGTAGGTCGTATGCTAAAGAAATCCTTAGTTTGATGTAGCTAACTGGTCACCTTATTTTCACCTCATAATTAAATCACGGTGGAACTTAGCCATAGCTGGTCATAATTTGTTGGTTTCCGGTTTCCCCTGAGCTTTTTTGACTGGAACTACTTCCTACCCTACTACCTCTACCTACGTCGTCTACTTCATCTAATTTGGGCGCGCGCGGGTGGCCTCTTATTTCCCAAACCCACGTTGTTTGTTGGTTTTCGATGACGGATAGCTGTGTGATTAAGGCCGATTATCCAACCACGCCCCCTGAAAACTCGCATCTTGACAGGAATTTTTAAATTGACTTTAATTTCTGCAGTTGTTTACGATAATAAGCAACTTATTATCGAGCTAGTAATTTTCCGTGTACCTACTAGTACTCCGCGCCCTTTTCATCGCCGTGTTAACGGTTGTCCGACACAGGAATCAATAAATGAGGTGCATGTTTTACTATAACTGGTCACGTACCCTGACAAGTTTGCTCAGCGGCGGGCTGCTATCGACTCCTTTGCAAAAAGTTAATTATTTTTTCCTTAAATTGGGCATCGCAAAAACTCACGTCTTACAGGCAATTTTCTGATAATACAGAAGACTTTCACTTCGGTTGTCACGTTACATGTTCTACCTGGGTGCCATTATTTTTTTTTCTTGATCAATAATTTGTATTTTTGAATCAGCATAATTTATTTGGCTTCGTTGGTGTAGTGGCAAAGTTTCTGCCTTACATCCGAGAGGTCCTGTGTTCGAATCCCACGTCAAGACAAAATTGTTTCTGAAATTTTCTGTCATGAATTTCTCAAAAATAGCTCGGAGTCGGGAAGTTAGCGGTGTTACACCCACGTGCCTCGGAGAGCACGTTAAGCTGTTGGTCCTGCGCCTGATATCTCTCCAGGCATGTCGGACTGCCGTCTCACCGAACTTTGAGAGTGATGGAAAGGTGAGTGCACCTGTGTATTGCGCTCACACTTGTGCATGCTGTAATATCTCTTGCTTAGTTGATCTCTGTTGAGATTGGCCGCCGTGGTCGAAATCGGCCAGTAGGACTTTTAATATTATTATTTATTTATTTAAACTCTTTCAACTCCTTAACGTATCGTATGCATTAATCGTGCGATTAATATTTGTAGACGGTTTCATCAGCATCTGCTTGTCGTCTGCATAAACAAGGCAGGTACTTGTGCAAGTCTATGAATGTTGTGATTGTTTGTGATGGTAATAGCTGCCGTAGTGATGTGAGACCACTCGGACAAGTGAGTGGGTATCGTGCCGACTCGCCCTCAATGCACGCACTCAGCAAACTGATGGACCTATAGGGTGACTGTGAACGCGTATGTATAGGACATTTTATCAAAGTTAGTACGGTACAGTGACCAGCAATTTAAGCTACCCATTCTTGTTGCATAACCGCGCATTAAATATCTAATTGTTTACCGTGACGTGCTGGCACATACATACGCAAAATCAAATAAAGTTTTAGAAATATAGTTTGGCTTTTATGGCCGTTTGATTCCTAAATGAAAAATAGTGTTTAAGTAATGTTTGTTCCTACATAAACACATTTCAGAATTTTATAAATTAATAAATAACCAGAGCTAACACTTTCTTTCTGGCAGGTACTAGCCTACATAAAGATTTCAATAAGTATATTACGTAGCAAGAAGAGTAGAATTACGATTACTATTCGGCTAGCTTATCGGCATCTAAAAGAACATAACATCAAAGCTGACCCAAAGTTTGAGAGAGTGTGGTCACCCCGCGGCGGATGCGTACGCGCCGTCCATTTAGCGCCCGCGCACAAACGAGCTTGCGCTAGTGATGTGCGCACATCGACAGTTCGTACTGAGTCACTTTTGTCCATCCACCAATATATCCGCTCTTTACCACCGACGAAAAAAGGGGTGTTATAAGTTTGACCTCTATGTCTATCTTTGTGTGTGTCGGTCACTGTGCCATCGTAGCTTCCCAACGGATAGACCGATTTGAGTGTGGTTTTTTTATTCGAAAGATAGTTTAAAAACGTTGATTCTTAGCTCTTGCTGGTCAAACTCCGTCGTGATCAAAAATGGGTCGTCTAGTGCTTTATATTTCCACGAGACCATCACCAAATAGCAACTACACACAACACTGGCTTGCTGCTGCGTTCTTGTCTTACGTTCTTAAAAGCTTTCACGGCTCATTTTCACACTATCACTGCATGCTTTTAAGATTTTATAACGTTCCGTTTAACGCGTCGACGTTCGCGCAAGTGTAAAATCGAAAAGAAGAAGCACACGTTAAAAATATGGCGGTGATTGAACCTATTTCGATTTATTTTAAAAGTACCTGAAACACGACTTGTTTAATGTTTAGATGATAGTGTACAAACAAAAACAAATGCTTAATTCAGATTCTAATCTTGTTCTAAGTTTGAACTGAAAAACTTTAAGACCCCCTTAAAGTACCTACTATAAATTCTAATAAGAGAGTTGAGCAAAAGTCATCTTAATGCTTGATAAATTGATAAGTTTATTAAGGCACATGAAAAAGGTTTCTCAATTTTTCAGTGTCTTTTTAAAGTTCTTAAATCCTTAATAGATAAAGCATTATTTAATCTTATTAAAAAGCTCGCCATTGTAGACGTTGCCAAGCCGACTCAACTTATCTCCGGTACCGTCTTCAACAAATAAAACTTTGTTGTTTCAGCACACAGATAACAGTTGCATTACTATGCGCATATTTGTGTGCGCATTATACATCTAGCCATAACAACGACGGCAAAAGTATAAATTTCCATCCGTTGACTGCATTTTGGAAACAAGGTCGCTATTGTTCGCACAAAGCCATCGCGTTCCTTTTTTCCGAATGTGAAATGTTACGACGTTCCCCCAAATAAATATGGACGCCTTTGTGCGGTGCAGGTAGACTTTTTTCATGGCTTTTTTGAGACGGTAAAAAAACTCCACAAAATTTATGGTCGCCGGCTGTTTTTAATGTTTGTACAGTAGTTCGAAGCAACCTGTGCATTCTTATTAAGGATTTTCTATATGTTGTCAATTCCGGAGGTTTAATCAACACACGTGTGTCTAGTGTTGTTTGTTGTCTTTATACCACTAGTTTTTTAAGTATTTTAAATGTATGGAACTAAATGCACGCTATGAAACTCTGTTTTTGGCTTAAGTCGTAAGAATACTGTGTACTACGCAATGTTAAATGTAAAAAGGGCTGTTGAGTTTCTCAATAAATAAAAATAAAAAAGAAAGAGTACATACAAAACAATTTAACTTTTTCAGAGCAAATATTAAAAGTTAATCTCACTTTTAAACATAGACAAAACACTGTAACCGTACGTAGTTTATATCGTCCTGCAACTCCTAATAATCCCAATTATTTATGCGTGTTATTACAGGAAGTTGCTACAAAATGGCTCCGAACTTTCGTAGCTTCCGAGGATCGTCCTAAATAGTGACTTGCCAGGTGTCCTGATTTTCGCGGCACGATGTACTTGCGCGCGGTAATAGCCTACTCTCGCCCGCACAGCCGGCGGTGCGAATTCAGTGGGCTGCCCATAACCGTCGGACGCGCTCACGACGCTCTATAATTATTCGTGTTACGCTTACGATCAATTTAGTTTTCATACAACATGTCTTTTAGTAAATCTAAAAGATCAAAAAGCCCAAAAACTTAGGAACTCGCTTCGCTCGCGCTCCGTTTGATTTATTTTCCGGAAAATGGAAAGTGAAAAGAACGTGCGTACCATAATACCGACCGTTTTGAGTAGATGAAAAAATATATTTACCTACAAAAAAACTGTTTTTTAGTGTCCTAATTTAAAACCAAACCGATTATTTTTATCTTCAGTCCTGAAATTTTGCACACTAGACCTGGCAACACTAGTCCTAAACAAACAACGATTTCCATGAATGTCCGCGTACGGACGGACGGACGAACACATAGGCGCGTATATTTATTGATTTATTGATCGTAAGGAGAAATCTCGACAGTAGTAATTTAAACACAGCCAAAAAGCCGACGGGTCGTTTTGGGAGATGCTCGCCACAGGGAGGCTGTGGAGTAGACAGATCCTATTTTTTCTGGAATATTTATGTGCATGAATACTTAGTTTAACATGATTAACAAATCGCTTTGTTGATTTTGAATCTAAACGTTAATGTTAATTACTTACTTTTAATTGAGATTTCAACTTACAGATACACTAAAGTAAAAGTATAAAAATAAGATGAAGTAGAGTAGTAAAATTAAGACAGCGGGCAATCAGATAAAACGTAGCAATCAACTAGCTGAATAGTGTCAAAACGATTCTAATAGTAGTATTAAGTAAGTTGTATCATTGTATCATTTCAGCTTCACATCATTTTGGTAGCATACCTACATACATATCGACCTACCATTTTTTGCCACTTTTATCACACAACAACATTAAATTTGAATGAAAAAAGTCAATATTTCTTTAGCTACTCTACGGTTTTCCTAATCTCTTGTCTAAGCCACGTTTCCCGTTAAGCAGATGCACATGCCGTCCCGACGGGGTACCTGCATCCTCCCACTATCTATCCTTTTACTACCATCTCCGTCCCTCTCTCACCTCAAACGATTCCAATTAGAGCAGAAAAGACAACAAATTATTTTATTGCGCTCCATATTACGGCTGGAATGCGTTGCGGTGATATGTTAAAACGTTTATGTTTACCAACTGTTCGTGTCTGGATAGCTAAAATGTCTAGGAATAGATTGTTTCTGTACATTTTTCGTGACACACATCAGTGATATCATCAAGTACTGACTGTCGCTGTGTCTACAAATGCATGGGAAACTGAAATTTGAGATGAGACAGACCAGTACACAAATTCTAAGAAATATGTCGATGAGATAAAAGTTATAATTCTGACTGTTTTTGCTTATTCTATCAGTTATCTTAATAAGTCACTTTACTTTGTTTGTTTACTAAGTTTTACGGTTTACCCAATTATTCGCTCAATCAACTAACTGTGGATTAGGTAACACGTAAGGTTTCTCTATAGTAATTAGCTGTCTAAATAACACAGTGATAATTCCTAAATTACTCCAACGTGTACCGACGCTCTTTCTTCGAACGCTTTCCGAGCTTACACGCTTGTATTACAAAGTTCGGGGATTATCAAAGCCTGTTTCTCATGCAAATCAGATTCACATATTCTGTTACATGCTGGGATCAACAGCGACCTCGTTAGACAGAGCCGAACATGCTACATATTCATGCCCGACAACGAACAACGATTGACCCCATCGAATGCTTAAAGTTAACTGAGCAACTTTCAACAAAGGATAGCAACCAGTTTATTTACATCGGAGAGGCACAATTGTATGTAAAACACGCGTTCATAAATGAACATAAAGTAGGATATAACGAGGCCGTGTTTACATATGGACTGCGCGCGCAACCGAATTACCATTTCACAACAATTTATTTTGTTGCCCAATTTAAATGATTGGATTCTTATCTTGAACGATTCCACTTCGCGCCGGATCGGAGATACGGTGATAGTTGGACATGTTTTTAAACTTTTTTTTGAACATTCAAATCCATTTGAACTCGAGATGAAGCTACTAGATCAACAAGTTGAATTTATTCATGAATTAATTAGTACATAAAGCACCCACGAGTATCTATATTGGGTTAAATGCTTATTTGATAAATTGGTATTCTGAATAAAAAAAATAGTTTGATTGAAATCACATTCACTTGCAATACCTACTCATTATTACTTGGAGGATTTACGTCACATCGGGAGCACATACCACCAAAAACAGTTTGTTGATTTCTATGAGCTTTACCTAAGTTGGTATGTCAAAATCATGTATGCTCTTACAATACTCATTGGTTAAAGTAAATATACATTCATTGACTTGAACAAGTTTTACGTTGCAAAAACCGCCTAAGATAGAATATGATTGATTATGTTCAGCTGTAGGTGTATGATTTAGTTAACTTATTGGAAAACTCGTCCCGTAAAGGATATCAATAATGTCACTGATGAGCTGAGCCCGTGTGGTCTTATATTTTTTAGTGCATAATTTTCTTGCTAGCATGCATCACTTTTTAAATATTATATATTATAACTACGTAATGCATGATGATGACAAAACATGGCTTTGGAACCTGCTCCTGATGATGATGTGCTTTTTAGATGAAAGAACTTTGAACTAATTTTCATACTTCACAACAGAGGTATGATGAAGTACGCAAGTAAACTCGTAGATAGATTTTGTATGAATCTGACACGGTATCACATATTCACAAAACTCGTTACTTATTCAGTCTGTAAAATGAACGCTTAGTACGAATTGTTTTTCAACGTCAAACATTTTCAAATTTTTTAAATATAGTAACATTAAGGCATATTATAACTTCCATCACCATGCTTTTCTTCATAAATGAGTCATTAAAGAATTCACTTCAAAGGTACGGTTGTCAGCACGTCACGGTTTAACACTGCGGTATCTATACGCTTGTGATACGGGTGATTTTGCAACAAAACTAAATAGCCTGATGTGCTGTACTTATTTCTGGTATAGTTCAAAATTTAACTTTCGCAGTCGATTTGTGGAAAAAAGCACTCCTTGCCAATCACGTAGTGCCAAAGTGCTAGAACATTACTATAATTTCAGCGCAGGCAAGCGTCAAGTTGCAACTAGGGCCGTCAATTGCTAGGATATTATATAAACCCTTTTTGTACTTTTCTAGCACTTTATTTTTTTTAACTTTTATTTACCTATGCGAACGAAAATTTTTATTTAAAATGTTTGAGCCTTTAGTAGCCAGTCCCGTAACGGGCTTTCTGTAGTTGTTTTCCTAATTTAGATATATTGAGTAATTTTGGCTATGATTCAATTACCAGCAATTATTAGATTTAGTTTACAAACACGATTTTATGTTCTTAGCATGTGTAGAAATAGTGATGGAAAAGCGAAAGAAACAAAGCGGCCTAGGTAAATCCCTACTAATATTTTAAATGGGAAAGTCAGTTTGTTTGTTTGTTTGTTTGTCCTTCTTTCAAGACGCAACGGAGCAATATAATCATGTTTTTTGTGTTGAGGTAGGTAGGAGACTGTTGAGTGACAGGCTACTTTTTTCTGCGACAAAACATCTCAAACCCATGAAAAAATTGAAAAATCAACTCAAAGCTTACCGATAGATGGCGCCACTCGGTTAAGTTTTGAGGGATTTACATATAAACTAAAATCCACGCGGACGCAGTCGCAGGCGGCCGCTAGTTAGTAATATAATATAAAGTACATAACATACCTACAAGAACTAATCTCTATTCCGGTCGCGAGTGACAGCCCTATTTGCATCAGATCGGGCGGCACATCAAAGCCGCGATCGGGGTCCAGGCTGACAACGAAACTTTCCGAGCACATGTTATTAGGCGCTAAGTTTCTGCATGTATCTGTACCACAGTGTTAACAAATCATAACATGTAAGTAATATATGTATAAAAAAGTGGGTGAAATACAAAAGAAGGGATGATATTCGAGTGACTCGACTTTGGAACGGGCTTCCCAGGGATGCACCGCCTGTATGTTTTCTGCTTGGACCTGTGGTTGACTGGTAGAAAATACATCCGGCATTAAGTCCACCATTCTATACAAGTTTGTGCAGTAGTTTTCAATAAAATATTCAACAATGAACGAAGAATACAGGTCAAAGATAAACCGATAATGTGCTCTAAAAGAAGCCATTTATCGATGTTCTTAATTAAAAGTTTACACAACGCTCGTTGACGAAATGTACCGACTTGGCGCTAAGCGCTTAATCCCAACCTACCGATAAACTATTGAATCAATTAATCATGATAGTGGACTGTGTAATTGCATCACACAATTTTTATAATATCTAGTAGATAAAAAAAATGGATTAAGTATCGTCTATCTATCTTAGGGCTCTCGCTTAACAACATCAAATGCAGCGCCATTTTAAGTCGCCTACAGTTTTTCGGCATCTATCTATCGATATCGAGTTTGGAGTAACGAGACGGGTCCGTAACGAGGTTTGACGGGCCGACGTGCGCGGTGCTGGCACGTCCAAGCACGTCAGACGTGAACCTTGTGATGGGGTCAATGAGATGTAGATACTATATCTAACTAAACGTATCGTAAGGTACCTAGCATTCGGACATTCCTAAGGCCCTAGTCTTCCAGCGGATTTCACACTACACAAAGTGCCTAAATCAAAATTAATTAAACAGTGTTAATCTATATAGTCCAGGAGGTGGAGACCTGGTGTCTTGTACTACAAATTGTTTCACAATCCATCACAAGCACCAGTCTTCACAATAAGTTTAACAATTACACAATGTTTTGAAACAAAATTTGTATTATCTGCTGTTGTGAAGAAAATAAATTATTATTATTATTGTTATTAGATTCTGCCGGTTAACGTCAGTGGCTAATGACGGGTAACTATCCGTTAACTTGGCTCTAAGAATTGAAACAGCTGCTGCTTTTGAGCTGGAAAGACTGTTCAAATCTTTTACTAACCAGGCGATTGCTCTTACTCTAAGCTACTGAGACGTAGGTATTATTTATTACGTGTCGGTTTGTTTTTTACATTGTTTCAACTGGCTCTGATTGGACTACTGCACTCAATCATGCACGAAAAACATACTTATTATTTCAAAAAGGAAATCCTCGCGTGGCCAGTGTTGTATGTAAGGCATATTTAAAGTTTCCAAACGAAAATCATTTGATAAAAACGCTAAATATCAAAGTCATTTTCTCTATAAATTCAGATTAATGGAAATTACTTTTATTTATCATCATCGATACAAACCGGGATACAAATGAACACAATTTAAAGGTACACCGTTCTTTATCGAGTGGGGAACGCATACCTCCATTACATAGATAAATATAAACGATAAACGGATTTAGTCCCGTGGTCCCTCGTAAAGCAAACAGCGGGGTTTTCTTTATTTAGTTTTTAAGTTAATTTACAGACAGACAAACCAATAAAACGTTTAGGTACATCGTACGAGGCAGGTGCGTTGTTACTCGGCCTCAAAGCTATTACCGTGATCACGCTAAGTCCAATTTCATACCTTCTGGCTTTTATTGGTTCGGCGAATCGCATTTTTTATTATTTGGCAAAAACCACTCGCTTTATGGCTTGATGATCAATCGCCTCGAACTTATTGTAATAATAATAAAAATGCTTTTGTCTTAGTAACATATATGTCCCTTTCAATGTCATTTTTTGTCTCGTATTCTTAATTGTTATATAATTGGAATTAAAATATTTAAAAGAGTTTCATACATGAAGATTTGAGGTATGTATGTTTAACTATAAGGTAATAATAGTTATTATTTGCCATATCCTATTCTGAGATTCAGTACCCTATCGCGTTGATGTCTTTTGTATGAACGTACCAAAGGCAAGGTTTTCGGAGGTTTTGGGTATGGTTTTTTCCCACAATGTGTGTTTCTATTTGGCAGCTCTGCTAAGTTTACTTAAACTAATGTTTAAATTTAAGTACAATAATCTTACTTGTTTCGGTAAAAAATGAATGTAACGACTTGTCATTAAATAAGATAAAAATAATACAAATTATGAAACTCGACGCCTGTCCTATGATTATAAAATACGCTATAATTATAATTGCACGATACGATCTCATAAAATGCGCTTGTAACATTCTTTACAGCTCCAATCTTTGTATCGCCCCGCAACGAAAAACTAATTTAAATAAATTTCAAAAAGGCATTTACGAGAAAAGCTCTACGCTTCGGAGCCGCCAATCAAATCTAAACCCTGTTATTTTACAACAAGGTGTACATCTTGAAAACGAGCAAGACGAAGCGCCTGAGTCATTCTCGTTAGCCAGGCGATTCGTGTCGGCAGCTGTCAAACAAGCACCGATGTTTGTTTATTTAAAATTACACTTTAACAAAATAAAAATACGTTACATAATTCAACGTGTGACGGCAGCGCTTAAGGCATTTTTCCAGTGGGTGAGTCCGTCTTGTTAGTAAAGGTATTGTTGGCAGTATGGTTGTCTGTCCTTTTCTAACTTGTAGTGTAGTCGACGATAGTGTTTTCTTTCTCGCTCAAGTTGTTACGGCAAGGTCGGCTCGTTAAAAGCTTTTAACGAGAGCCGAAGGAAAAGCACGGGGGCTTTAAACTGATGCTCAAACTTTTACTTGGCTTTGTTGCCAGAGAGGTAGTTGACTCCTTGTAGAGTTTTTTAAAAGTCAAAATTTTGGCATGTTTTGTTCTGCCTGCCTTATTTTATTTTAGTCAAAAACTCCTTGATAGAGATGCTGCGTACACGAAGTCATTAATTTCAAATTTTAGTAGCAACTAATCTAAGTACTTCCATTTGAATTTTGAAGGGTAGTTTAACATGCGCTGTCCACAAGTTACATTGAAGTGTCTAATTCACACCTGCGTCGTGTAAACTTGTCGCGGTCCCGCTCTCGCGAACCTCATTCATTCAACATGGCCGACGGGTTCCCTAACCCCGAACAACTGGCAAATTGTGTAACTCCCCCTTAAAATACAGTAAATCTTTCGCAATTACCTTTGCGACTACTTACTTTTTACGTTATATTGGTCTATTGCTTTGTCCACAAAAAAGTCTAACATGCACATTTAGGATTCATAAAGGATTGCATCTTCAATTTAAGGGATCTTTTGGGGTGTAGACGATCCCGCAAGGCCATGAAAAGAAATCATGCCTACTTACCTAGTTGAAGAAATTACAGGCGTTCTTCCGACTAGAGCATGTCTCATGTAAGAAAATCTTACGTACATGCAATTTTTACTATAACATCTGCAAAAAAAAAATATGATATTGGAGCATTCAATAAAATAATCGATCACTATCAGTAATATTACAAAACATTTACTATAACTTCTGCAAAAAATATGATATTGGAGCATTCAATAAAATAATCGATCACTATCAGCAATATTACAAAGCATTTCCAATACACAGCGAAGTGCGACGCGCACTCGTCTCGAGGCATTGCACCCTGCGCGCGCACACAAAAATAACGAACGAGAGTAAAAAGTGGCATTTCAGAGGAAAACGAGCCCCGATCGCCTCGTTACGACCGATCGACCGGCGGCCGGCACAAACTCGATTATTTGTATCGATTTCACGTCTCGCTATGTTATAAGTATAACCATTCGATGTGAACCGTAAAACGACGCTTCGAGCGATGACATTACACTTTTCGAGATCGAATTTGAGATGATAACGTGAAGGAAATTAGATAGAGGAAAAAAAGCTTTAAGTTGCACAGAAGACATCCAAATAAACAGTGCGCCATCTTATAATAATGTAATATGGACGATTTTGCAACAAAAATAGGAAGCCTGATGTACATAACTACGAGTATGTAACAAAACATAATGTAACGAGTATGTAACCTAAGTAAACATGTATGATCAACAAATGCAGTGCTCTTGCAGGATTTTATTGATCGAATTTTATGTATGCCGATGCCATTAGACTACGACCACTCGAAATCACGCTAAAAAAGTTTCTAATGTTTTTCAACGCAGCTTTTAATCTTTTCTATCTTATATTATCTTGTATCTAACCACAACAGTGGTATATCTTGGCTAGCTGCAGCCTAAGGAGCCCTTAAAGAAATTCGGACCTAAGAGTAAGTGTCACGTTAGCTCAATTGGGACAGCAACCGCCCGGCTTCCGAGAGATGCAGATTCGAGTCCCTTCTGTGACAGTCAATTTTTCTTTAGGTGTATTTTAATTTCATATTGTAAATAAATTTGCATTGGTAATGCTGAAGAATAAATTGAATTAATAGCAGTTTTTAATTTTATTTTGAAGCTTTCTTCCCTTCATGACTTCTAAACGAAATAAGGCTAGCTGTCTTAACAAGATAGTGATTGTTATGTAATGTTTGTTGTGGTCTAAGAAACGGCCGCCATTACAATAATTAAGGCTATTGCCCGCGTCCACTCGTCAATCCGTCAAACTGATAATCACTGCTCGATGTAATTCCAAATTGTTAGGCGTAGAGCACATGCAAGTAGCTGAAATGGAACTTAAACAAAATTAATCGAAGAAGTCTTTCGCAGATCCACATCTAATAAAATGGTTGTCGGAGTTCAAGTTATATGTAGTAGAATAGTTTATTTAATTGACACTTACAAGACATCATTAAATATGCGTCCTCGCTCAATATGCGTCGTAGGTCATGCAAGCAGATGGATAGCATGCATCGACACTGATTTTCAGCAAGCAAGCGCACTGTGCAAGTATTAGTATGTATTTTAGTTTTTCAGGCATTGTATTGCATATTTCATATAATACAATTCCTGAAAAACTTAAATTTTATTGTAGTTGGTAAGCTTAAGACCTAATCCTGTTTTCCACCTTTTTAAAATCTTTGAAACCGCTCTTATACTAAATAGTCCATTAATTCCATTACACAACAAAGGTTCCTTTTGTCTATATCAAATTCCATCTTAGTTCAGGATGTAAATATTTCGATAGGTAAAAAACTTCCTTATTTTTATTTTATTTAGCCTGTATTATCATCCCACTGCTGGGCAAAGGCCTCCCCCAAATCTCTCCACGTGTCCCTGTCCATTACCAACGTTTCCCAGTCCCTTGTTGTATTGACCAAGTCGTCACACCATCGTTTCTTGGGTCGGCCTCGTCGGCGATAGACTTATTATTTATTATTCTACTTAAATTGTGTTCGCCCCCTAACAATTAGATATGCTAGAGGGCCAAGAGCAAAACACTTTCCAATCTCTTTGAATCACCCACGCCACGCTTAAAGCCTCGTCACGCCGGGCCCTGTTGTCAGAGAGCCTACTCTGTAAGCCGATGCCCGATCCGAATCATTCCATCCCTGTCAGTAAAGTTTGAACTACGTTGGGAGTGAACGCGATGACTAAAGTCGGAAATACTAAGTGTTAGCTAGTAGGTCTTCTACTGTCAGTCACGGGCTCTCAACCCTAGTTACCGCCAAGAGCCTTGAGTGCCAACGCATTTGTTGTGATTCGACAAACTAATGGCCTTTATTTGATATTTCAAGCGGTGGAACATGACGTGACGAGACAGCATATTTTCGTTGATTGGTTTTTAACCGTGTAAGTAAGTGGCCGACTGTCTTCTTACTCCATTGTAGTTATAAAAAATACGCTCCGGTTCCTTAAATTGTAATATTATGGTGATAAACTAATTAATAAGCTGTTTTCCGCTTATTAATTTCGTTATTTATTGAACATATAATGTCAAACTTTATCAAGATAATAAAGTTATAATTAATGATCGTATACATCGTATCGTATCGTGTATTATTCATAGCATTTATCGACGCTTATGTCGTTTTATATATAACTTCTTAAATAGGATAACATTATGCGGGAACTACTTACACGTACCACGTATTAGAAGTTGTAGCTCTCCTTTTAGGCAAGATGCAGCCTGCATCTCCGTTTAGTTTACGATGTGCCTAAGCTTCTAAGGAAGTGACTGTTGGATGAGTGAAGAGCTTTAAAACTTAACTCATAAATGAGCGATGGCCTACCGGTTTATGCCTTCTCACAGTCGGTCGCTGCTCCATCAATCTCGGATGCAATTACAAGCCGAAGGCTCCGTAATGTAATCGACACTAGCCAGCCAATAACTCGATAATTGCGAGTCAAGAAAACAATATGTTGCGAATAAATTACCTACACAGCTTTACGTGTAGACTCGACTTCAAGTTATGGGTTACTTGTGTCTTTTTAAATTACAATTGGCCGATCTTACTTTTCATATATTTTTTAATAACAACTGGCCGATCTTACTTTCATATTTTTAAAGTTATCGATACTATATCTTACCATGCTTTAATGAATGTTTCAATTAAGCTTTTTATAAAGCTTTCAGGCATCAACATCCCAGTATTTTTCTCAGAAACGCAAAAAGAATTTCAAATCTGAACAAAACGGTTTTATTTATGACTAGTGGCCGCCCGCGACTTCGTCCGCGTGAAAACCTTTACAATCATACAATCCTTTATCTTTACAATCACACTAATATTATTAATTATTTCTATCCTTCTTTACCTTCCAAGTAATGTTGAGTCAAATAAAAAAAAGTCCCATTAAAATCGGTTTAGTAGATTCTGAGATTCAATTTCCTGCCTGCCCCCTAAGTTCATCGGCGTGATTATTTATATCCCAGTTTACTCTCCAGGTGATACTGAGTCAAATAAAAAAAGTTCCGTCAAAATCGGTCCAGTAGATTCTGAGATTAGCCCGGACAAACAGACAGACAGACAGACAGACAGACAGACAGACAGACAAAAATTTTAAAAATAGTTGTTTTGGCTTCTATTACGGTAATTAAGACCCCCTGTAACAATTTTTCATAAAAATCTTCAATGTACAGAAATCGATCTTTTACAGTCTTATTATATGTATAGATGCTGTAAATCAGTGTATAGTTTTGACTGTATTTACTATAAAATCTCATAAAGTTTCCAGTGTAAATATTTGCATCAACTCCAATCAGAATTAATCTAACCTTATTTATTATGCAATGCAAAAGAGTAGCAATAAATACCACTGGATTTAAAACCTATCGCGACGATTCAGCAAGGGCAGTTGTACACTAACGAGAAATTATGTTCTTTCTCCCGAGGCGTGTTCACAATTTGCCATCGTAAAATATACTCAATCAACCGAACGCCTAACCATAAAAGACAAGTCATGATGTCGGTTCTATAACGAGGAGCGCAACTGGTTCCCAGTGCTGGGAACACTATCGATGAGTTTTTATCGAAATCGGAACTTAAATGATCTACATATTGATCACTTTTCTGGTGTTAGTTTTTGACCGATGAAGTTTTGGAGTTTGTATGATGTCTTTCTTAAGGTGCATGAAATTCATGACACGCTTAATGGTAAAATCAAACCAAAATTTGGATTGTCAAAAAATAGTGTCAATTAATTGGTTGCACCAAAAAAAAACAAAGAAAGCAACTTTCTTTAAAATACATATTTTTCTTGTTAAGATCTGATAAAATAAAATCATAATGAGCAGGTAATGAAATACGTAGAGCAGGTACCTGAATTTATAGCTATAGCTACCATCGCTAAATCTTTCGTAAAAATATGCAAGGTAAGTCGCCTTGCCTTTTGATAATACCGATATCGATATGTCTCGCTCTTCCAGCTTTGGCTCTTCGCTAAGGCACAATGCCGTCCAGCCACAGTTCCCAGTACGGCGATCAATATTTATTAGTTAAAGGAATAACATATGAGAGGAAGGCGGTAATTATACATTGTGAGCTAACAAGACGCCAACGTAGCCGGCAATCGTTCGATACCGTCTTAGTTTTTCATCAAATTCTGTGGTACAGTGATTTAGTTTGCGGTATGGTTCATTGGAATCCGAACGTTGCGTTATACGTACTTAGTACTTACTACACATTTGTTATACGTGGATGGAATAAACTGTATGCTTGGCCTATTCGTATGTGATTTGATAGGATATGTCAACAAACCCGTAATCTAAATGTGCCTTGTTATTTATGCTGACTTACAGGCAAAACACAGCGTCTTGAAAAGTTCCCGATGTAAAGTCCAAAATAATTTTAAACCTCACTCGCAAAAACCTGAAGCTTTTTGTCTAGTTATGTCTAAGTAATAATTAATTAGTAGTTTTACTATTCTCTTCCATAAATAAACTAGTAAGGCATCTCAGTAAAGTATTCGGAGTGGAAAGAGTATATTATACGGCACGTCTCGCTAACGACTCCGGATATAATAAATCTCCGCTAATTAATGCAACTAATTGGAGTCTCACAAGAACAAGCTATCATAACAAGTGCCCGGTCTCGTATAATACAGCACTAGACAGCAAACTGTTCAGAATATCCATAGCACTTAATCGAATTACCCGTATGAACTAAATGGGACTTGAAATTGGAAACTTAAAGCGCAAGCAATGTTTGTGTTCTCAGCAGCCGAAGGCGAGCCTCATTTATTTTCCTTACCAAAAACATCAATCATAAACGATCTCAACACTGATCGAATAACCATTCCATCATTCGTATGCGTAACACGACTGTCGTACCGAGACCTTTGGCAGCCCATTAATCTTCCCTTTTTAGTTGAGTCCGTGTTTAAGATTGAGGGACGTGGTGGGTCTTCTTAAAGTGGACTTACGTATGTGGTGCTGGCCAGTTAAGTGCGCCCATATTTAGCCACCTGCTGTGAACTTGTTCGTCATCCTGAGCAGTTAAGGAGTGGTTCAAAGGTGCTTGTCTACCTACGGCAACTTAGATTAGTTGCAGACCATACGCGCAACTTTTAAACGATAAAATTATTCCTCTGTGCTATTGAATTAGAGTGGATTCATAAATCACAACGGCCCGTTTTAGAGGAGGAAATATATATGATCTTTATGTTACGGTAGAATACATGCTTATTATGTTATTCATTAACAGACTTTGGTAACTTTTAAATTTAAGTAATATCAAAATTGTTTAGAATGACTGCCAGAATCAGTGCCAAGAACTTCTGGCATACCAAAAACAGTTTCATGTTACACCAAGTCAAATGAATAACAAAACACGCGTTCTTCGCGCCCTAAACTCATTTGGCCGCGTAATTACTAAGGCTAGTGATCAGGACATAACCAATTACACATGTCTTAAAAAGGGCGTCAGAAATAGTGCACCCTGCAGACGCATCCGCGGCGACCAGCGACGCGTCGGTAATCGATTTTACGAGCTCCCGAAATAACTCGCGTCCCTACGCATACATCATGTGTGTGCGCTTTCTACAACTGTCTCTTTTATCATATGGTATTTTTGATGTGCATTTTGATCCGGATTTTCTTTAGATTCTAACATTTAGAATAAGTTCTTCATTATACTTTCGTATATTTTTATTTCGTATTCGACGATGCCTGGTTCTTTCTTATTTTTGGCATCTGGAAATCTATTATCAAAATAGTTTTGACTTATTTGAATTTCCAAAGACGCCCCTGCCCGTAGATTGGTGTAGGCGTGCCCGATATATGGGTGCGTTCACCTAACTCCAGCAGTAGGTGTACCTGTACATGTCGTAACCAGCATGTCGATTCACGCAAAACCTCGCATCGCTGTCATGTCATGGCGCATAACAAAATCAATGTGTTACCACATTTTAAATTGAATAGGCACACAGTTATATTTCAGTATTATATATATATATTTGCTTAGGTAGGTAGTATATTTGGGGCATTTATTATATTTGCTCATTTATTTATTTTTATAATACGTCGGTGTCACTGTCCGTGTACCTCACTCTGCAGGGGCCTTCTGAAACCAGCGCCAGGATCCACAGGGGCCTGGCATGACGCTGAGTCAGATCCTCTTGGTTTGGACATCATAGACACATAAAAAAGAGGGATGGGTGACTTACACTGCAAAATTACTTTTCCACAACTTTTCAAATTACTTGTGTTAAGTTTGTTCCTTTTTTTTCGTTTTGCCCCCATTGTTGTTTTTTTGGTTCTTTTATTATGTAGATTTTGTATGTGTTTATATTTTTCATTTCGTTCTGTTCTAAATCAATAAACGATTTTCTTTCTAAATAAAGTATTTTTATATTTGGGTATTGCCAAAATCGACTTGGCTATCCAAATGAGAAGCCCGGTTTCTGGCCCGTAGTGCTTGTTATAGATACGTACTAAAAAATCTATTCACGCGATGGCCAAGTCGATCTATTTATTTAAAACGTAAAAGATTTTAATATCGATAAGGACTGCATAAATTAACTGACTCGGTATTACATGGATCTCACAACTTTTAACGGTCGAAAAAGTCGAGTTGTCGAGAGTCGAGTCTGAGTTGTCTCCAGTACTGACACGCCTTTACCGCCTCTCCCTCGAGCAGGGAACTGTGCCGAAGTCGTGGAAGCTCGCCAACGTACAACCCGTACCAAAGAAGGGCAGCCGACCCGGCCAACTACAGACAGACCGATGACCATTACTTCCATCATTTGTAAAGTGATGGAACGAGTGCTAAACAGTAAGCTGCTGGGGTACCTAGAATCTAACGACCTACTGAGCGACCACCAGTACGGTTTTCGCCATAGTCGTTCAACTGGTGATCTTCTAGTGTACCTCACGCACTACTGGGGCGAAGCTATTGAGAAACATGGCAAAGCCTTGGCTGTGTCTTTAGACATCTCAAAAGCTCAGTTTTTCGATCTCGCAGCTGCGAGACTCGGTTTTTTCACAGGATGTTTTTGATGGTATTACTTTACCCCAGGTTACTTTAACCCTTTACCAGTAAAAAGTTTATTTCACTGTTTACTGTGTTTAGTTGATAGTTTTACTGACTGTTTATGACACCATTTACCAATTGAAGTATAACATACGCCCTTTGCGATAAAATAAAATTGTTTGAGGTTCAAGTTTTTTACGAATGGGTCAAAACTAACCCCCTGGGGTAAAGTAATTCGCAGGCACCGGTACTCATTTTTTTTAAATTAAGTATTAATAATCAGATAAAATAATTAATTTCAAACCCAAAATGTGTCCATGCAGATGCGAACATCGTCGAGAACGGTTTTCCGCGAAATTACTGCAGTGCCGCCTCGGCATTCGGTTCCTCGAACTGCATGCGAATAATCCCGGATTCATTAAAGATTTAAATAGACCTACGACTCGTGTTCTGGTTAGTCACTATTATGGTGGCTGTTTATGTAATTAACTAACCTTTGCCTACGAATACGGCGTTTCTTTGATTGTTCAAAAAACAACTTTAACTATCAAATTTCTAATGTAGAAAAGTTATAATCACTAACTTGAGTCATATGTTTTCATTTACTAAAAAAAAGTTGGGCTTTGTAACTGAGATGAAAATAAACTATTATTGCTAGAGGTATAATGTCGTAATTTAACAGACTCATACTGGTCAGAATTAGGAACTTTGCAAAGCATAGGTTAACGCTCAGATCAGCGTCTCATGAGAGCATAATCTAACAGTGTCAAACAATGTATTTTATGACCCAATGTTCAATTGTGCAAGGTTGACCAAAGCTTTTAACGATGCGGATAGCACATAAAATATGACAGCTCTAAACCTCAAGATGAGGAGGCGAGGCCTATGTTCTACCTACGTCATGTCGTGACTTTTACGAGTGTTCAAATAAGAATGCAACCACAAAACCACGTGTGTGGCCTGAGTCTCAACCATCAGCGGTGAAGGGGTTAAACCTAAACCTAAAATATCAAATATCGCCTCACTTCTTGCTTTAACGAGCTGTCACATTTGACTGGCATGCGTGAAATGGTGCACAGGCCTTTCCTTTATATTTAATTGTATGGTTATTATTTTACTGCTCACACATAACTATGACTCTCATGTGGTATCAAAAGCTCGGCAAAAAGTTCATATAAACGTAGTAAAGTCGTAACGTAACGTAAACGTAGGTACGTTAAAATTTTTGCAAATTCTACTGTCGAAGAGATATATTTAACATCATTTCTATAAACAAATCATTTTACTTTAGCAATCTGTAATAAACATCTGAGATATAGCGTCAAGAATAAGCACCTATAACAGTTGTTAGAATACTCTCGATCGAGTGCGGTCGTGTAAATTCCGATTATCTGGTCATTATTTTACGGTGTGAATTCGATTATTCGACGCCAGATAACCTTATCGCCTAATGGCCACTTGGAGTTCGAAGCCATGTGAAGAAAAAGAAAAAATAAACACTTTAAAAGCGTATGTCTGTTCGCGCCTCTCATGTAATATCATTTGCATTGCACATTTTAAACGACCCAAGGAAACGGTTCTCGGAGACATTTTTATTGGCATTTAAATAGAATTTAACTGGATAGTTTCGTTTTATAGACGTACTTATTGACTATACTAAACTATCATTCCATGTAGAAATACAAGAGCTGTAGAACTTTATTAAAACGCATTCTAGGTTCTTTCTCGACTTTTATAGACGGTTAAAGAAAACGGGATAACATTTTTTTATTTACTAGAACATTTCTTATAAGTTCGATCGGCAGCTCTATATCCCGCGGGAAAATAATTCTTCCGAGCGGTAGTACTCGTATTGACTAAAAAGAACGACTCTACGCATTGCATTAATGCTAAGTCAATGCCGCTAGCGCATACCTCAAAGGCCGAGCACCTAATTATCACAATGCAAATCGTACAAACATTAGTAAAATGTTGGCCAACAAGTGTTGGCGGCAGATGCCGGATCAAACAGCGACCGGGCAAACACCGTGTTTGGACTATCACCACTTTCGGTTCTGTTCAAACAGGGCTTGTTTGTTCAAGTGCCTGCGACACGCCACCGCGGGCACCATCCACCAGCTTAACTATACCTCTGCTATCCGTTCAAATATAACCAATTTCCCTTGTTGTGTCGACTACTCTGAGATCTCGCTAGACTGGTGCGGTCGAAACAAGGCGACACCTTTCTCGAACACAGCGGGATGGCTTTACCTGTCAGACCTTTTAACGAGCTAAGTAAGGGTTGACAAAGACTATAATTCACTTGTAGCTAGGTTAATAAACTTTTAAGGTGGCATAGAATTAGGTTTACCTCAAGCAATAGATTCTTTAAATATTTATTGAAATATTATTCTATTATCTTACTTGGAGTTTTCATTTTAAATACGATTTCAAATAATAACCCTCCACGTATCGACGAAGAGACTTAAAACTAGTTAATACTTACTGGTTGCTTAAAAACATGTGTTCATAACTTAAAACAATCCAATAATCCGTTATCGAGAGGACACTTATTAGTCGCCATTTTACAAGTGTTGCCATTTTCTAAACGGCTGGTTACCAAAACACCTGCCGATTATCAGCTGGTGGGCCGCTTAACGACTGGCTTATTGACTATTTAATTACTGTAATTGCCGCTAGTTGACCTTCTAACGGTGCATTTACTTGCACAGCTAAATATTCAGCGAATTAATTTTTTTAGTTGGTCACCGTTACCGTCCAAGTCCGTTTAAATATTAATCAAGTAAAGTAAAAATTAGAGGTAGTAAACGGAAAAGTGGAAAAGCACATTGTCGATTCACCTTAATATAAAATAGGTATTAACTTTATTTTAATTGATTGCTATTAGTATTCTAGTCTACCTACAACCCGACGTATTTAGAATGCATAGTAGGTATAGCTACTTAATGTAGCACAATTATAAAAACTTAAAATCTGCCTTCTTAATCCCAGATAATTGAAAGCATTAATTGTGTTTAAGTGTCCATTAAAGTTTACGACAACCTAATTTAATTCGTAGGTAACTACGTCGGTATCTACTTGTATACCACACCACCAAAAGTCGAAGGCACTTCTAATTCATTTTTGTCCAGTTTTCTAAATAAACTAACTTCGTAAATAACTTAGTAATCGCATGAAAATGTATAGGATTACAAAGTTACATTTGCAGATGATGAATCATTGTACCCGATATCGATATCTTCCGTACGTATATTGGAAGAAATAATAGTTGTTGATAGGTATATATGTTGTATTGTAGGTATATATATGTGTATTAGATATATGAGTATGAGGCACAGCGGCCATCGTGTTTTCATGCGATAGCCAAGTCAATCTATTTATTTAAAACGTTAAAGATTTTTAATATTGATATAATACTAATTAAAGACAGAAGGTCCCTTATCTACAGACTGAATAAATTAACCGTCTTAATATTACACGGATCTCATAACTTTTTACGGTAGAAAAATTGAGCTGCGAGACTTTGAAATTTAGAGGATGTTCTTGATGGTATTTAACTTTTTTTTGTTGAGTCCTACTTTTTCATATTCTATTTAGCTTTCAGTATTCAGTTTCATACAAACAGTTGTCACCTCACATAGCTTTTAGTATGAAATTGACTTGAAAAGACATAACACTTAAAAATTCTTCCGGAAGTCCGGTCCAATGCCTTCCAAAGGTCGGGGGTTCGAATCCTCCCTGATGACCGGAGCCGAAAAGTTTTATTTAAGTGTAATATCTTTTCGTATTTAAAAATAGCGTTGTGACCACAAAAAAAAAATGAAACTGACAATTCACTTACAGTCAACGGTAGTTGGATATTGAAACCCGCCAAAAGATACATTTGGATGTCAGGATTTCAAAGTTAACAGTTCCTTTTATGTTTTCCAGGTGGGTAGTAGTAGCGGGGGCCTGGCGAGCCAGCGTGCTGCGACCGCCAAGCGCGCCAGGGTCCACAGGCCGGAACGACCGGCACTCCTCGCTTCTACAGCTGGCCGCTTGGGGCGTCCCGGCTGCGCTGGCAGCCGCTGTGCTCGTGACCAGAGATGTGGATGCTGATGAACTGACTGGTAAGTGTTTAATATATTTTTCATCCCACCATCCTTCTTTTCTTATCCTTCTTCGCTTACTCGGTCATCAAAATTGAACACGCGGTTAAAAAGCAACTTTGCACTCTTGTATAACAAATAACTATGATACGTTTGTCAATAGCTCTAGGAAAAATAATCGCTGCCACGCCGTAGTAGGTACTGCTCACGGAAGACGTTACTTATGATGATTGATGACTGAATGTTAATGTCTACATGATTACCTACAAATGGTGACGGGGTCCACCAGTTGTGCAATAACCACCACTTCTCGTTACTTCAGTTGGCAGGATAGCAATGCTCAAAAAAATATGTGTCAGGTTTTAAAACTAAATCAAGAAGCCTTATCCTTTTTTTAGGCAACAAAAGGCAAACGCTTGAAAAAGGAATGCTCCACAAATCCATATTCTCCTTTAGTCTTAAGTATTTTTTAACAGTCCAAAACGTAAACATAACCCATACGAACAATTGAAGCTTATGAAATCCATAGTAATTCATTAGAACACTGCTTCTTATTTATCAAAACAATAACCATGTCTTTTCAAATAGTTTTGCACTTAAAACGTAAAAGTAAGTCGCCATGTTTGTTTATATTATAGAATTACTGATAAAAAAATAACTACGAGTATTTATCTGACAGGACATCCATCAACTAGTTCTTATAACAGCTCGTATCTCAATATGAACAGCGTATTCTAGATACCATACAATTATCTATTACGCACCGAGTTGCGTAGGCCACGGCACCAAAGGCGCCGCCTTGCCATATGCGAACATTTTCATTCCGTCGGGTATCAGTTCAATGCATCGGAAAGAGGCTGCGCCTATAAGGATTTACAACTCCGTATAAGTTAGTGCCCATAACTGTAATGAATTTCATAAATATTTAAATCCATCATGTTTTAAGACGCTCATGGTTGTTTGCCAAGAAATCAATTATTGCTTGCATTTTTATAGGCTATTGATTTTAATTATTTTCAGGCCATGTCTCTGCGTAGACGTAGATGGTTTTCAGTTTCCCACAGTGAAAACTGAGACCCAGAATCTCGTATTCTTTGAGACATGGTCTATTATCGTCCTTTGGCTTATTATATTATTTTCTTTAAAGCTTGGTTTTGCTGTTAGTATCTACTTTCGGTCTCAGCCCACAAGCTAAGTACATACTAAACGAAAATCTATTACCATTAGAGGCTGAGTATCCTGTGCATTGTGCGTAATACTTTTGTGCTATTGTACCTTTCCAATCCAATCAATATCACACGTCCTACACAAAGGCATACTGATTCCCGGTTTATAGTCGTCGATTGTTTAATCGGCGGCGTTTTTCAAAGCGATTAAATCTGGTACGAGTGCGCGGGAGCATGCATTCAGACGATAATGCCATTGAGTGTTTTGCATGGAATAATACAGGGTGAATGTCGTGTTAGCTTTAAGGAATTCAGGACCAGGTAATTAGCGAAGTTACATACCTACACTACAGTCCTACTAGACCTTTGAAAATTCAGGATCTAAATTACTTATTACTACTTATTTCACGATATTTGTGCAAAATATAAACAGATATCGTAAATGCCGGTAAAAGAACCGACTACTCTAATAAAAATATCTTAATAACATCACAAAGCCGCATTAAGCGGGGAATCAAAAGAGTGTACAGCAAATATATCATTTTTAATTTGAACAGTAGCTTTGTTTGTATTCCGTTAATACCACTAAGACAAGGCGGTGTCTGTGGCGCAAATGTTCATTTATCAGAATATCCCTTATCACATAAGCCGGGATTATTACTTATTTCAGGTGGCTACCGACCATTTGAGACTGCCGCGGCGCTGATAGCAACACATAAGTAGACCCGGCATTTCTGCTGAGTAGATAACTCATTGCCGACAAAGTATTCTTTAAACAATATGTCCTTAAAATGGAGCGGATTTAATCACTGTCGTTGTGCTAGAGTTGAACTACCTATTAATGACTTCAGAATCTTAAGACTGTTTTGTGTGGACTATAATATGGGATCCATAGATTCGACTGATCCATCATCTTGCAGAGACTTCTACTAAGTATAACAGAAATTAATAATGGTAGTAGCAAGACAACCAAAGAGAAGTGAAATAACACAGACAGAGAAACTAGTATGGACGATAAATCAAAAGCCAACAGCAAACGACCAACGATCGTAATTATTTACCGCTGAAATGAGTGCCGTTCCCGACATTTAACATAAAAATATTTTCTGCCTCTGTATCAACTCGCGCGCATAAATCAGATGCAAACCTCTCTCGAGTCTTGCAGCCATAAATTTTAGCCTCGGCAAAACCGGGATTTGCCGCCCCGTGCAAATAAATTCGTGTTGTGTGATACAAGATAAATGATACGGCACAGGCCAACAGTACATGCAACATAAACTTAAATTTATATTTTTTTAAAAGCGCGTGCTTAATAAAGTTACTTAATGACTTATGTATTAGCAAACATTGCACATTTAGAAGATGACTGAGGGTCGTGACCACCGGAAGTCGCACTATTTCGAAGGGCTCTCCATGTTAGCCGATCTTCTGCCATGTCAATTCCACCAAAATATTGATTTTAAAAAAGCTTCCAGTTCGAATCGGTTTGAATAGCATTATGATAAGTGCAAACGTCTCTCCCGGCCCGTTTCTCAGGCATATTGCAGTTTCAATCATTCCACGAGTATTGTGCTTTTATTTTATTATTTCCACTTCCATTATGGCGGCCAAAAGAAATGCTCGACCATTATTCGAGCCGTTAAATACGACACCTTTCCTCCTCGCACGCTCATATTTCAATTTTAAATCGGCCCTTTAAACCGCTGCCTTATTAATGCAAGCCTTTTTTCTCGCCGTATGTTTGTGTAGGTGTTCGCTTTGAGAGCGGCTTTAGTAGAAATCGGAATGTTATTCAGCTCGATAATGGCGCGGTGTCTCGATAATGAATCCGTATCCGCCAACCTGCCTCGCCAGGTTTAAAGTCAGGTTCGTTTACCTAAACCGTTTTGTTTTTATTTTTACAGGAACATGCTTCGTCGGCAATCAGTCAAGCAAGTCCCTGCTGGCGTTAGTCATAGTGCCCGAAGCGATTTGCTTGCTGCTGGGCTCGGTGTTCCTGGCTTCGGGGCTCCGAGCGATCATGCGGCGGCCTGCGCCGGTGCCTGCTCCGTCGGCTCTCCTGAATTCACCACCGCAGCCTCTGACCGACCAGAGTCTGTTGAGGCTGGGCGCTTTTGCGGCTCTATACGCCGTTCCGTCTACCTGCATCCTGGCGACATGGATGTACGAGTACGCGTGGAGAGACGATTGGTTAGCCGCACCGGTGCCATCTACGGAGCCGTCGACGCAACCGAGGCCCGCTTTCTGGGTGTTTCTGTTCCGGATATTCGCGACGCAGGTGCTAGGCGTGATGGTGGCCGTGTGGATTGCGACGCCGCGGCTAAAGGCGTTGTGGAGGAGACTTGTGGGAGGCCCGCGGAAGCCACCGCTGGCGAAGTGCCCGTCGGGTCCACCGCCGACGCCGCTCACGTTGCACTGCTACGCGTCGCACCCGCACTCGTTGTCGCGGCAGATGCCCAAGTACGCGACGTACCGCCCGCCCCAGCAGCATTCATACCGTAAGCCACGCCACTACCACTACTCTGCGGGCGAGACCATCCTCTGACCTCTCACACAAAGCACTCTGCCTGCGTGCTAATTTCGAGTTGCACAAAAAAATCACCAAAACGGAGGGAAAGGTGATAAATACGTCAGCTTTAACTGGTGTTTGTGAAGGTAAAGATGCGAAATTGCACAGTGGCGTAACTACACTGTTTTCGGCCTTTGGCTATTTGATGAGGCCCTCCATCCCAGGGACGATGGAGGTCTCTATTCCTCCTTCGATACAAGCCATCTCCGACTGTTACGTACGCCAGTGAACTTGCACTAAGACCGCTGCTCAAGCTAAAAAGACATTCACCTCAAGAGGCTGTTCCTCAGATAAATGCATTTATAGTTTATAGTGATTGTTGTCTGATAGTGTTAAGTTAACTTCGTAAGTGCCATTATTACTACTTAAGAGTGAAAGATTGTGCTTAAACGTGTTCTTCTCATAAGGGTACCTACTTTTTTTTTAAGTATCTGCAACTTTTAAATAAATGTATACGACGAATAAAATTAATGAACTGTTGTTATAATCGGGGAAGTTAAATGACGGTTATAATTTTGTACAGTATCTTCCTATACGTATTAAGCTATAAATAGTATCAGTCTAACTCTAATCTTAGTTTATATGTTGTATGTAAATAAATATAAGCTAATGATTTGTAAATATACCTACATAAACTAGGAATAACTTCATTGCACTCTGTCTATCTAAATTACATGAATTTTCTTAACATCGGGAATTCACAAGTTTTCAGAATAATAGTGTGTTGTCCACTTTGCGTTAAAACGATGAGGTCGTTTGTGTTTTTATTGTATTTAAACGTATACCTTATATTTTCGACTTGCCTGAATGGAACGCCACCGCCTGCCAAAATATATTTTCCTAATGTAAATAACATGTAATATAATACCTAAGTGTTAATTTGTAAATATTATAATGAAAGAACAATGCAGTAAGCACAGCTGGTGTAGCCGTGCTTTTTGTGAAATAAGACAGATATTGTTTTGGACGGATTGTCTATCTTCTACCCACACCTTTTCAAAGTTTTCACTAAGATTTTACTGCTCTGCTAAGTATAAATGTGTAAATACATACGTTTCTGTAAGTGCCTTTGTAACACAATAAGTAATCAAAATTTTCTGGTATTTTTGAACTGTGTAAATGAATTGAATATAATTAATAATAAAACACGTTGCATTCTTTTATTTCTAATCAAGAGGGAAATTCGCACAGAAATTACCGAAAAAATATATGAACGCGAAATAAAGCCCTATTTAAAATTAAAACGAATACTACTTGCTTACTAAACTGACATGATCCAGCTTCGGCTACGTCGTCATTATTCATCTCACTTACCAGGTGAGATTGTGGTCAAATGTCTAAATATCACAATTACCCTGAAATAGTTATTTGTTATACAAGAGTGCAAAGTTGCTTTTTAACCGCGTGTTCAAATTTGATGACCGAGCAAGCGAAGGATTCAAAATAGAATCCTGAGCTTTAGCGAGGGAATCAAAAGAGCACGAGGTTAAAAATCTTTGCACTCGAGTGCAACACGTAACTTTTCATTCCACCTTAGCGAGGAAATGACTAAATGCAAAAAAACCGTTGACAATCACAAGATAGGTACTTTTATTTCAGTTTAGGTATTAACAACTACATTATGACAGGTAAGTATTACAGAATAATCTTTAAATTATAACAAAATAATACTTAGGTATAATTAATCAAAATTGAAAGTAACGTTGCTACAGTTATTTAAATTGAGTGTAATATTTTTGTTGGGTACTGTAATATTGGTGTTAGTCACTTGTGTTCTGTTTTTCGAGTGCTTGCTGTCTTGTTCTCGGATAATTCTATAAAATATGCCAGCAAAACGTTTTCTGAGAGTTTTGGCTCCTTTTGCTAGTCGCCACGTGTTGAACATAACGTACTGTTGTAGGTAAATACTTCTCGCGTGATTGTTGAGGGAGAAAGCTCATTTGCGCATTTTTAACAGTTTCAGTCAATTCTGTTGGCGTCAAGCAAACTTCCTCGTCGCTAGAATTACTCATTTTAGTTTTTTCACTTGTTTTCAAGTTTCTTGTTTTTAATTATGGTTCAACAATGACGTGAAAAAATGCCGCGTAAAGAACCGCCTACAAAGGAAATTGAAAAAAGAACACCAAGAAGGTTCCGAGTTTGAGTTTTTAACAAATTAAAAAAATGTTGTATGATATATTTGGCACCATAGAGGTAGCAATAAATAGATTTAATGATTTTTTTAATTCACAAACTTAGTGCACACGATGTTCTAAATTAAAATTTACTTTCACCTCTAGTGAATAAAAACGGCTTTTCCACTCAGATATTGAAGAGCAAAAATACTCTTTTCGAGATGGTGGGATGAAAAAAATATTTCGATACGCTCATGTTCGTGCACAGGTTAAGCTAACTCAGTATGCTGAGTGTGAGTTTATTTACGTAACTCTGCCGTGCATGTTAACTCAATTTTGTATGGAAACTTGTACTGCGCCCCTAGTGTCACGTTTATGAAACTTTTGATGCGAGTGTGAATTTCAAACTTTAGAACAAAGTAAAGTTAGCACAACTTTTACTTTTAGTAGGACGTGTAGACCATTTTTGCGAGTGTAAGTAGCAAACGTCGATGAATTTTGACAGGTGTTTAGTTAGTTACGGCAACTACACCGAGTGTAGTGGGAAAGAGTAGATAAAGAAATGCACAATAGGAACATTATGTCCAACATGCTATGTCTATGTGTCCAACATAATTACATAACCGAGCTAGGTACGTCAATGTGCAACACAAATGGCAGAGCTATCGTAGGTATAAGGTATAACAACAACTTGTGATGGAGGTAGTAAAATGATGCGAGACGCGAAATTTCGGATACGCTACGGTAAACCTACGAGTTTAAGAACGCTGGATGATAGGAGTTTGCACATGGGAGCAGTCGATATCCCTGGTCTATTGCAGTAGTAAGCGCACACAGGTGACCATTAGCGTTCTTTGTATATGGCGCGCGCGACAATTAAGTACCTAAACCTATAGAAGTCTGTAGTCTATTTTTGCAAACCGTATTGCACGGAACATTAATCGGCTCTTATAAAACAGACTGATTTCTTAACGAATAGGTATTCCTCACGCTTGTGCGAGAAACGGAAAAAGAGGATCTGCTACTATGACTGACATTCTGGCTTGGCCATCCGTTATCCGGAAGAGAGAGAGAATATTATGTACCTTCAGACAGAAACAAACACCTGGCATTTAGTGTAAAAAAATAAGAACGTTAAGTTGAGAGTCATTCACCGGAAAAGAATAGTGGCTAATGCAATTAAAAAGACTGATTGATGTTTTTCTCTAGAGTACATTAGTATGGTATGATGTATATATGGTGGCCCGAATGGTGACACTAAAATATATGTTTTTTGCAACGAATTTAAATACCCTAGAAGCAACATTGCATAGAAAACCGCCGTCAAAAACTGTCCCGAAAGTAGTTGCAACGGCGGGAGGTACGTGTAGAACGAAAACAATATCAACTTTAATTTCAATATTCAAAAGTTAACCTTAACACACAGGAATACAATCACACTTTAAATGCACGCGTGACGCGTCCCAGAGTAAAGACATTTTTGAATGTACGCAGGCAGTAAGCTCGTAAAATTTTTATTGCTTTATTGCTGTAAAGTCAAATGTAGCCTGTAAACTAATAGAAATTAGGTCTAGTTCTGCTTGCGCTGTTTGAAAATCATTTTTTTTTTTTAATCTAGAACAGAGTAAAAGGAGTAGTCGTCGATGTTATTTTTTTATTTATAATGTATTTGAATAAAATAACTAAAAACCTTTATTTTTTAATAACTAACTAGTTCTACCGAAGGAACGATTTTATTATTGACTAGCTTTCCGCCAGCGGCTTCGCCCGCGTGGACTACACGACTTTATCCCATATTATTATATGTATAAACCTTCCTCTTCACTTGCGTGTTGCGTAGTTTTAAAAATCTTAGCATACATAGGTATAGACAGCGGAAAGCGACTTTGCTTTATTATACTATGTAGTAATAATCATTATAGCATGATTCAGTATCCACGCGCTTTGGCTTATTATTAGCGTATTTCTTGTATAACTTTGCTGTCTCTACCTATTTCTATGGTTATTTTTTATCGAATAGTTAATAATGTTAACTTTTTTAATTAGGGATGACTTAGAGTGTTATAAACGTAAGAGTAGACAAATATGATCAGAAAGCTTCGAACTGCTAAGCTATCGGGAGTTAAAAGAAAACCATATACTGTCGTGGGATATTTTTATATAATTTTAAGGAGAACATTTCCGTCATACTTGATTGTGTGTAGCTTTAACCATTGATGTTGCACACGCGATGGAAGCTTAAAAAGTAGAGTAACTTCTCCCGTTTTCAATATATCTATAACATACTTTAGAATTCGATTCGTTTAAAGTTACTGTCAAAGTAGAACTTTAAGACTTATCTACGAAGCGATTTTTCTTTAAATCTGTCACGATTTTTTTCAAACTCAAATTTTTCTTTATTAATCGCTTGTTTTTCTTTTTTAAGTTTTGAATCTGTTTATTTTTTAACTCTAAAGTTTTTTGACAAATTTTAAGAGATTTTTTATAGAAAGATGTTTTCGGTGTATCAAAAATGGAAGATAGTCCTGATGATGTCGGTGACGGTGTCCTTCGATTGTTCATGTTTGATGCGTTACTTGATAATGGCAGTGTATTTTCATTTTCTCCGCCGGTTTTCTGCGAAAGTTAATAAATAAAATCTGACTGATAATATGGTATAATATAATACATATAACATACCATAAGTATCAGCAAGATTTTGTGAATCTAGATTTAATTTGACAACCAATCCATACATAGTATTAACAATTCCAAAGTAACTAATTCTTTCTATTACGCTTTCACGTTTAAACCACTGAACAGATTTTGATGAAATTTGGAACGGAGATAGATCAAATTCAGGATGGACATCCACGCGGACGGAGCCGCGGGCAGAAGCTACTTGTCTATCAGTGCATTTACTGGGTTTGTTTTTTGTAGTGTCTGATTGAGGGTAAATATCTGAAAACGTAAAGAAATATACAAATAAATATCTTTTTTTTTAGCTTACATACCTCGAAATTTTTCTGTGAATCTATTGACTGTGCTTGTATGCTGGTACTGGATGTGCTCGGTAGCGAACTCTTTGAACTTTCTATGTTCGGTGTTGACAGTACAACATTCTCGGGTGATGACGTTGTTTGATCGATCTGATAATAAATTGTCTTGATTTAAGTAGACAATAGTTTACATATCGTTTAATATACCAAATAAGCTTTGAACATACATACCTTTATATATGGTAGAATTTGCTTATTTATTTTTCTTATTCCAGTTTTAGTGAAATACATGTCACTTTCATAAAAATGGTCAGAACAAATTACACTAGAATCATTGGGCTTAAAGAATTCTTCTCCTCTCTCTGCAGCTATTATTTTTCGCCACTCTTCTCGTTCTATTTCATTTTTCGGAAATCTGAAATGATACAGATACTATTTTATAACGATACCCACTAGTAACAATGAATATAATTTTACAATAAAATGTTAAGTCCATTTCTTTGTTTTTGTCGAATATTGTGAACAATATTTACATTCCTTTTCCTTCAAAATTACCAAAATAAACTTTAGTATAACGCGACTCCATTACTACTATGTTCCAAATCTTACTCTGTGTGAATGTGTTAGAAGCATTTATACCGCAGCGCGTTGGAAAGGGACAACTAAACAGCAAGCCGCGTGTTTGATTTCATCAGATTTTTTAAGAAAATTAAAATTTTAGCACGTTTAAGGATAACTTTGCACCACTTATGCATTCTAATATCAATGATAGATTTATAACTTACCGGAAATACGAAACTCCATCCTTTTTTCGAGTGGTTAAAGTATTGTTTTTGCACTTTTTCACGGAGCACTTCGGCATACTAACATTGGCACGGTCCACGCGCGACTGCAAACGAACGAGTGCTTATGGCGTGTTTACGCACTCGTTTAGCGAGACATTTTTAGGCGCTGCCAGTGTATCTAGGGTATTTAATATCGTTGGTTTTTTGCATTCCTGGCATCTAGGTGTACCCAAAATTACCCCATGTTAATGGCAAGAAGCTAGGTATTTTATGGGTAATAGTCGTGAGGTCTGTTACAAAAAAATGCATACTTTCCGGAAAAAAAAAATGTTTCAGTGAGTCAAGTAGAATACTCTAGCTCAAAAACTACTCAAAATCGCGGAACATACATGGGGTATTTTCGAGTACACCTAGATGTCAGGAATTCAAAAAATGTTTTTATTTCCACCTTTCGGGCCACCCTGTATTTTTGTCACACACATTAGTTTTCAGACTTCTGATTGTCGAATAAAGTACGAGGTCTGTACTTGAAAAATAAACAACAACAAAGCCACTAGCACTGTCACTAAGGTCGGTTTTTATGCGAGAAATGAAAGGAGTAAGATGGGATCTGTTTTATTAATTTTTCGTGGCGTATTATTGTGATAGTCAGGTGGAACTATCATAACGTGTTACTAAAGGAAATCAATGGATTAAATGTAAGAAATAGATTTAGGTGCTTAGCACTGATCCGATGGATATTCCCGCGTTAAACTCAATTTCTTGAGAATTGAAAAGTGAATCATCCTCACAATTTAATGAGTTAGGTTAGAGCTAGTAGTTGTACGAAAGTAGTTATAAGAATAAACTAATTAGAAGCGTTTTACTTAAGTCCAGGCTGTAAAGTATTAACCTTTGTCTTTTCCACACAAGCAAATGATAAAAAGCACATCAAAAAAAAATGACACTTTTTTTTTTTTTTTTCTTATGGCTCACACGGCTTGTGCATAGCCACTTTCAAGTAAAAACGAGGAAACGGGATTATTATTGGAAAGAACGGAGGGATCGGAAGCGGAATTTGGGAGAGTGGTCAGGAGGGAAAGTAGAAAATCAAAATATAAAGGTACAATAATAATTAAAAATATATACATTATAAATATTGTGACTAACTATAGCTTTACATTATTTAGGATAAGGAAAGAGGCAATAATTTTGTATACAGAGGGATCTTTAGACAGCAGCAATTGAGTGGAACTTGTAGGAAAAGGAATATGGAAGGAAATCAGGCTTTTCAGGAAGTTTGACCGGTCATAAAGAGGGCAGGAAAAGAGTATATGGTTGACATCGGCAATGTCCATTCTACACTCGCATGTTGAGTCAGCAATTATACCAAGCTTAGCAAGATGGGCGGGCGTACAGACATGGCCCAATCGCAAGCGTATCAATATTGAAGTGACCATCTTGCTAAACTTCGCATCGTAAAACCACGGCTTAGAGGGAATCATAGGTTGCAGTTGAGCATAAAATTTACCTTTGGTCTGACGGGATGTTTCCCAAATACTGTTCCAATGTTCCATTAAATAAACTTTAGGTAAAGACAAAAGATCATGTGCGTAATTTTTATAAGGGTGTCTATCACCACATTGCACCGCATCATTTGCCAGACGATCAGATATTTCATTCCCTTTTATCCCGCTATGACCCGGGATCCAAACAAAGTTAATAATTTGCCCGTTAGAAACACATTCAAATAGAATACGCCTTATATCAAAAATTACAGGATATTGTGACTTTAAGTAAAAGGGGAATTTACTTAGAGCCTGTAATGCACTTTGAGAGTCTGAGAATATGACTGTTTTGTTGAGCTTCATAATTTTAATGTATTCAACAGCTTTAAATAGACCAAAGCATTCACCAGTGAAAACCGAAGTCTCTGGGGGCATTTTTATTTTCTGGTAAATTTTATATTGCGAATGGTATACGCCTACGCCTACGCACTCTGTGGCATTATGTTTAGATGCATCCGAGTAAATATGATGAAAGTCGTTAAATTCCGTGTCAATAGTAAAGTTAAATAAACTGATAACATTTGGGTCTATTTTTTGGACCATGTTTAAATGGACGACAGGCGATAAAGAAAGCGATTCATAACTATTACAAAATAAAGGTAAACGGTTCGATCTGTGAGTAGGAGAAGACAAAGACAAGAATTTTCGATAGCTTTGTACTATACAAGGTGCTGCTTTATGGGTCCAATAATTTGCCGTCGCTACCAACTCAGAAAGAGTATGAAGCATAGAAATAAGAGGATGATTAGTAAATTGCATGGTACGAAAAACAAATTTGTCAGAGAGGAATTGTCTTCTCAAATGTAAAGGAGGTTCACTGCTTTCGACCTGAAGAGCATTAATTGGGCTCGATTTCATTGCCCCTGTTATTAATCTTAAAGCCTTATATTGAATTTTATCTAACTCTTTAAAAGCAGTTACATTACCGGGTTCCAGGAAATATGTGCCGTAGTCTAATACACTTCTAATCAGTGCATTATATAGGAGCTTCATGGAGTAGGGGTGAGCTCCCCACCAAACTCCAGAGAGGCATCTAAGCATGTTTATAAGTTTTTCACATTTATTAACGACGTATTTACAATGCGCAACTCCTTTAAGCTTTGAATCTAGTATAACACCTAAAAATTTGAACTGGTCTACAACAGGAATATTAATTTCATCATACTGTAATTGGATAGGTGGTGGAGTACGCATACGAGAAAAATTCATTAACGCACTTTTAGATGTAGAGATTTCAAACCCATTACTACCCATCCAATGTTTCAGCAAAGCTAATGACGAATGTAAAGCCGATTTTGCATTTTCAATAGATTTATCAGCACAGTACAACAACAAATCATCAGCATATTGAAGGATTTTAATGTTATCGTTGTTACGAATAGTAGAGTCCAAGTCATGCGTATAAATGTTATACAATAGAGGACTCAATACAGAGCCCTGTGGCAATCCTTTCCAAACAGTATGAGTGAAATTAATACATCGGTCCGATAAAATGTTAATAATAAAGTTACAAAAGATGAGAGGAACATTTAACTGTTTAAGTTTAGCTAGCAATATCGGTAAAATAACGTTGTCGTAGGCTGAATTTATGTCCAGGAATACTGCTAATAGCGAGTAATTAACTGAAAATGCTATTCTAATATCAGTCAAAAGTATGCTCAGACTATCAGCAGTACTTCTGGCCTTTCGGAAACCATATTGACTATCTGCAAGGCATTCGTTGCTTTCTATGAACCATTCCAATCGGTTTTTGACAAGATGTTCAGCAAGTTTGAGAAGAACCGATGATAAAGCGATAGGGCGGTAAGACGAAGCATTAAAAGGGTTTTTATTAGGTTTTAAGAATGGCAACACTAGTTGACATTTCCAAGATGGCGGTACGTTACCTGTCATCATACATAATTGTGTTTATCAAATGTAAATAATACGAAAGGATGTAATCATTTGCGCTAAAAACGAGTAAGGTATGCCATCAGCTCCAGGAGCGGAATCTCGAGTGTTACTGATAACGCTTTTTAACTCGTGAAGTGAGAAAGGCGAAGAAAGTCCAGTAGGATCCAAAGAAGGGGATATTTGGGATTGTAGACACAAATTAAGGTCTTGAGGGACCCATGGGGGTGCTAACTTGTTTATAAAATCGTTGGCAATAGGCTCAGGAAGAGAAATGTTAGAAGGTTCAGAGAAGGCCGATCTAAATCTTTTAATACAACGCCATACCACTGTTGATGGTGTGGATGGTGATATGGAAGTGCAGAACTTACGCCAACTATCAAATTTCTTATTTTTGAATAGTTTACGAGTATCAGAGATAGCCTTAGATAGAACTTGAAAATTTGTATCAGTCATGTTTGAATTATAATTACGTTCTGCCACTTTTCTTGCTTTGACAGCCTCGGTGCATTCCCTATCCCACCAAGGTGGAGATGGAATTTTACGAGGAGAGTTATTCGTGATGGGAAAGACTTCTTTGGCAGCTTCAGTTAAAACATTACTAAAAGCATTAGCACACAATGTTTCATTACCTGGATTAATATGTGGCAGGGATGCAGCTCGTTTTTCTACACAACTCTTATATCTTATCCAAAGCTCACTGTCACTATCCTTAGTTACACAAAATTTTGTGCGAGTGATTTGTGAAGGTCTAGGTGTCTTTAGAGAAGGAAAAGAAATAACTATGGGGAAGTGATCACTTCCAAAAGATAAATTTAATGTTTCCCAGGTCAATAAGGAAGCTAAGTTAGGAGTACAAATTGACAAGTCTACAGCACTAGACCTTTGGTTAGGCTTTGTTCGTCTAGTAGGAGTTCCTGTATTTAAAATACAAAGATTGTGGGAATCTAACATGGAAATAATTTCTTCACCAAAAATATCAGTAACAGAGCTACCCCAGGACTGGTGATGAGCATTAAAGTCACCTAGTATTAGGAAAGGTCTAGGAAGTACAGCCAGTAAATCACTAAATACATTAAAAATCTCTAAGGATGGATGAGGGATATATACAGATATAATACAGATATTATTTACAGTAACAGCTACTATAGACATATTTACATTAATGTTAGGAAGGGAGATTGCGGTAAATGGTAAGCCATTTTTAATTAATAGTGCTGCTCCACCATAACCATCAGGTCGGTCATCCCTTACTACATGGTAGCCTTTAATATTAAAACTATACATCGGCTTGAGCCATGTCTCTGCTAATGCAAAGACTAATGGCTCGAATTTATTAAGTAAATAAAATAAATCGGATTTTTTGTTCAAGATGCTGCGGCTATTCCACTGCAGCACCTTCGCCCCCGACGCCATCGACCCCACCGACGCCATTTTTAACTACGTCTAGACATTTTTCAATTATTTGAGCAGCGTGGGACGGTTCATTAAAGTTTGACTGTGTTAATTTAAACAATGAAATTATCAAGTTAATTAAAGAAAATTGCTGTAAAGAAGCAGATTCATTTGCCTTTTCTAAATTCAAAGCACAACCATTAGGAGGTGCTGGTATAGTAAATTCTCTAATAAGAGCTTCATGAGCATCACGGTCATAGCCCTTGCCTAATTGAGGTGGAGGTCTTGATTTTAAAAACACTGTTTTCCTATATGATGATGATGAGGGTTGACTGTTTTTATTTTCAAAGTTAATATTAGAGGATGACAAAGTAACTTTAGAGGGTTTGAGAACATCAGCATATGACTTAGATGTAGGTGGATGCAGCTTAGAAGCTTCAGCATAGGACAGTGAGTTGTTAGCCATAGTAGTTTTGATATTTTTTTGTCTTAAGAACTCAGGACAGGATTTGTTTGTGGCAAAATGATACCCAGAGCATAAGCAACAACTTGCATTTTCCTCATCTACTTGACAGGATTCCCCAGTGTGAGACTGTCCACATTTGTAGCACCCTGGCTTTGATCTACATTGCAATTTGGTGTGGCCAAACCTACAGCAACTAAAGCATTGAATGGTAGGATACACATACAAATCAACAGGCAGAGTATTGTAGCACATGTAAATGCGCTTGGGAAGCATTTGACCATCAAATGTTACTACAACTGATTGTGAAGGCTTCCATACTGGTGAGCCGTTTACAAAAGTTTTAAAGTTTAAGCGCCTTGCCTTAATTATCTTACCACAACCTTCAGGAACAGTGATGTTGTCTATTACTTCCTCAGGTGACCAGTCTTCAGGTACTCCCCGTACAAGACCCATTCTGGTAACGTTGAACGTCGGGATAAATGCTTTCAAATTGTTAGCTACTAAACATCCATGGGACAGAAAAGCATTAGCATCATCACTGTTGGAGAAGGCAATGGATAACTTGTTTCTGCCAATTTTTTTTAAACTTCCTTTAATAATATTAGGGAACGAATATCTTTCCAAAACTCTGCCGAAAACAACGGGGTGGAATGTGATACCTGAGTCTTGTGCAGCAATCTTTTGAACATGAATAACATATGGAGCCGAATCAGTATTGTTATATGTTTGCCGACCAACAGGCGTGTGTCGAAGATCTGTACCAGGAGCAGCACTAGGAGCATAACTTTCATTAGAATTAGTTAAATTTTCAATTGCATCTTTTTGGCGACCATAGTGCTTACGACGTCTCTTTACGCGGGGTTTTGGGGAGTTACCTGAATCACTGTAACAATCGTTAAACCCATCTGAACCATCAGTATCTTTTACAGACTCATTTTCTTTCTCAAAACCACCTATCGTGACATAATTTGATGCTGGGGGAGGAACCACGAAGCCCCCCGACAAATCGGGGGGCTCGTTCATTGTGAAAAAGTGCAAAAACTTACCTAAATATCAGCAATCTACGTAAATTAATATATACACTCTATACACTCTATAAATAAACTATTTACAACAATATATACACCCTTCTGATCACTTTATACAGTTAATATTATAAAAATTAAAATTAAGATAGAAAAACACGCCCGCCACGTTCCTCGTTTCCCGCGCTTTTCGTCAATGACACTTAGTGTCTTTTTATTGTTTGACATTCAAAACAATCTCAACCATAGAGAATCTCAACTCAATTTTGACATATTCCTCGAATCACACTCAGGGCTTGTTTGGTTGCTATTTTTTCAATGAAAATAGAGAAAATCAGAGAATTCACACACGATTCCTTTTAAAATGACTTCATTTAGTCAATTTAGTCGCCTCAGTAATATTATAACAGGAACTTATCGAACAATTTTACACGGCAGGTGTGTTTGAGGTTATGACGCTACGGAGTTGTTTACTTATTTGATTACTAGAATTTTACAATTTCTCATTTTATTTTGAGTGTTTTATATTCTGGATCTAATACCTAGCTTAATATGTTCTATTCGCACAGTTGTCAGGAACATTAGACGCTACAAGTTCAGATAAAAGTTAAAAATAGATTTAGCTTTACAAATCTGTTGCTGCTGCAAACACCTTGAACAGTGAAAAATGCTACAACATTTTCAATAAAATATATTTTAATATTAACCTGTTTTGCCATCACTTTTTAGAAACACATTGATAAATCAGCAAGTATGTAACTATACCAAAAAATCTGCAGAGGAACGCCTTGGGATTGAGAAACCAAAACGTCCCTTGACTCCATTTTTTAAATTTATGACACAGCTTAGACCAGCATTACTAGCAAAGAATCCAGGGATATCATCTAAGGACGCTATAGCATGGAGTTCAAAACACTGGCAACAACTTGATACAGAGGTCAATACGGGTCATTTACCCACTAACTTTAATTCACGTTAGAATTTCAGAATATTTTTCTCTCCTTTTTTTAAAAAAAAAAACCTTTATGAATTGCAGACCAAGTCACAAATGGTTAAAGAATATGAAAAAGACTTTGAAGATTACAAAAAGATCAAAGAAATGTATGAAAAGTCACTAACGGACCAACAAAAGGAAGACATAAAAAGGGTTAAAGAGGAATTAGCTGCTGCTAAAGAGAAAAGAAAATTAAAGGCTGTAAGTATAAAAAAGAATGAAAAAAAGTCTTAGTTTTAATAATACTTCTTTTGCTACTGCTATAATACAATATGTCTTGCAAATGAAGTTTTAGTAAATATCCTATATGAGGTTACAATTACAGAGCCATTATAAAATTCTCTAAAACATGTGCTCATAATATGAATTTTACTTTTCAGGAATACAAAGAACTAGGCCGTCCTAAAAAACCTATGTCCTCTTATTTCCTATTTGTACAGTCTAGAAAAGATCAATTTACTGGCAAACAAATGAAAGAGTTTCAGGAAAAAGTGAAGGAAGAATGGTTAAAATTGCCAGCAAGTGAAAAAGTCAAGTATGAGAAGCAAGCCCAAGATCTTATGAATAAGTATAAGTGTGTATTTTTTTATGCTTGCTAAAGCAATGGTTCAAACATTCAAAATTATGTTGCTAGGGAAATTATTGCCAAACATATTGTTACAGGAAAGAAATAGAAGCCTGGGAACTCAAAATGATAAACATAGGGCGAACTGATCTAGTTCGCGCCAAGCCCTTACGTGAGAAGAAGCCAAAGAGTGTGAAGAGCAAACAATAGGAACTCGGGTGCTCTGACGACTTAACTGACTCAAATGATAATGTACCAGAGCTCAGAACTGAGCACAACAATGTACAAATCCCAAATAGTGTTAATGTAAACAGTTCTACTAGTCCAGATCGGTCTCAAACAAACAGAGAAGACACCCAAGAAATTTTGAAAGGCCAGACAGAGTCAGAAAAACGTCAGAGCACGGGTGACCAAAAAGAAACTCAGTTAAGTGAGAATGAGAGAGAAAAAACAGAAAAAAGTAAGACAATAATGAGTAGTATTAAAAGCTTCTTTAAGTTCTAGAAACCTAGGTTTTTGTTTGAAAATATTCTTAGATTTCATCTTCTTCACACATTCTTACATAAATAGCATGTATATTAGATTATGTAAATATACTTTTGACTACATACATAGGTATTTTTTTATTTGTTTTTCATGGTATGAACATAATAATATGCCTTCACTTCAATGTAGGAATGGATGCCTATATTGTAGGTAAAGTATGCACTACATTAGTACCCACAGTTTATTTATTTGTATCATTTGATTTGCATTCGATTTCTTTAATGGATATAGTACTTAAATCTTTAAACATTATTCAACAATGTCATTTTATTTAGGATTACCTACCATTTTCTGTAGAAATTATTAGAGTGGAGAGGGAGATGCAGGATCCTTTACTTACATATTTTATACCTTTCACCCTGTATTTTAAACCATGTTAACATGATAGGGTTTAGAGTGCGCATAGGGTTGCCACCTTTTTTTGCAAATGTAATACATTGGTTATTATAGGTACGAAAAAAAAAATTTGATACTCAAAATAAAGTACAAATAAAGTATTATTTACAAACATTTTCAACAAATAATTATATTTCCTAAGTATGATTAGATTCATATTTACGACTAAACTTCAAAATCACAAAGAAACCAAATCATGCGAAATAAAGTATTTTCGACGTACAATATTTTATTATAAAGTACGGGTGGCAACCCTACGCACACCATAATATCAAATCCATGTTTCCCTTTTCGAGCGAACTATGACGGTTCCATAATTTTTGAGGCCGATACCTATCTATCTAGTTTGAGTGTAAGCATTCTTATAGCGCGAGAACGCGCGTCTCAAGCGGCGTGCGCCGCGTGCGTGCCCACGCAACCGATATGCGTCTCTAACCAGAGTTTAGAGTTGATCCTGATTTAGATTTAAGGTTGGAGGAGTATATAGGAAGTTTTAACAAAATATTTTTACAGTGTTTTCTTGATGATGCTGGTCCAGTTACTGGAGGAAACATCGAAATAATACAAGCACATCTCTGTTATAAGACCCTTTTTTATTTCAATTGTTATCAAATATAATTACAATAAACCTTTTATTTACAAATGAGAAGCTTTATTTACATTAACGGAATCAATTTGATGCAAAAGTGTTTGAGAATAAAGAATTATTGTACAATAGAATAAAATAGGTATTTAATTTGCTGTCATATTTATGGAAGTTTGATAAATATACATAAGTACCTTCCTCAATAAAACATTAATGTAAAGATGCACCACAAGTTAATAAGATTTATTATCAAAGTTGAACAATAAAGCAATAAACTTCTAAAAGTTTTACAAATTTCTTAAACCAGTTTTCAGTTTGAATTTTGTCTGACTTCTCATGTCACTTCAAAAGTGTTATATTAAATACAAGCATGAAAATATCAATTGGTTAGGTAGGTATACATGATCATCATTATTATAATAATTTGGCAATTTCAAATCTTAAGAAAATACAGATATAATATATATAGGCAATGCAATTTGGGAAAACATTAACTAGGAAAGGTAATTTAACATATTAAATACATGTAAATGCATTAGTAGAAGATCCTAAATCACTGTTGGAACAGCTTAAATTATTGTAAGATAATTTTATAAAGAAAAGCAACACAAAACCAATGAAGAAATATAAAAACCCACACTAATATAAAGAAAGTCAAAGTCAAGAAGTATACTTTTTTTTTGCTCTATTATTATTATCTTAATCGTAACTTTTGCAACTTATTCAATCTGGAAAAAGTTGCAAGTTACTATTTTTGTCCATGACTGTCCAATACAGTCTTAAATTGATGATGTGCATTTATAACATTGAAAGAAGCACAAAAGACATTTGAGATAGCATTTATTTGGATGCCAAATAACCTGATTCTTCATTAAACTAAAATGGCAATATGTGACTAAAACACACACTTGTCAATCTTTCTTCACTTACGTATAAAGGCACAAGCAATCAAACTATGGAACATCGTTATCTAGCTAGCTATTAGTTGTCAGTCAGAACAATGCTCTCAGCATGGCAATAAAGCTTTCACTATGTTATAAAACTTTCCTTTAATGTAATAAATAAGGACTGAATGCAAATTGTGGTAAACAAAAAAATACAAACATCCTGGCTTATTGTACCAGCCCATTGTAATATTTCTAACATGTTGTACAGTCTACCTGGGGACAAACCATTTAGGAGTAACAGTGCATTTGCAAAACTCGAATTTTGTTTTGGTAACCAGGCTAATTTGGTAACTGAATATATTAGGAGTGGAAGAAAAAAGTAAGTGTTTTCAAAGGGAACTGAGGCCACAGCATGTATAAACTGCAGCAAAAAAGCTAACAGTACTATGTCATACTTTAAAGTGATCATAGCTTTCCATGGTGACCTTTGTGGTGCTTCTGAGGGTAACGAAGGGCTAACACCTGCTGTGTCATTCGCTATCTCGCCGTCACCTGCCGCAACGACGTCATGCAACGATGCCAACAATTCATTAGTCTCCACGGAGTCCAGACCAGCGATTATACCATTCAACAGAGAAGAATCACTAGAAACACTACTGACTGTGGGAACGTCAGGTTCGTAAGGTGGTATTGGAGACGCATTTGTTGACTCTGTAAAGCAAGAATAATGTTTAAATATCTACACGATTACATCAAGGACATTGCACACTGATCTTTTGAAAAATGACCTCTTGCAATCTCTTCATTATTTTTTCCTGCTATAAGTTGAAGCCTATTGTGAGAATTCTCTAATATTCTTTTCCTCCGAGCTTCACGACGAGCTGCTGCAGCATCAGCCATGTTCACGATTTCAATGACATTTCGCTTTTTTGAGTTTGACGTAGTGAGTGGAGTGACATTTATTGTTGACAACAGACAGCTTTGTGCTCCAAACACTGGGCGAATAGTTTTCAGTCCCCAAAAGTACTGCTATTGGCCGTTTAAAAAGGTCACCAATCAACGTTCAGAGATAAAAGACCAACACTTTTATATAGATGTCATTTTATTGGGCTAAGCTAAGTAAATATATTCTTTATTATTAGGTGATAGGTTGTGACAATGACTTTATGCTAACATTGGCGCTAGGGTGTGGATCCGACCTGAGAAAAAAAATAGGGATGTAAATCTATTGTAATAAATAATCGATATGATTAATTGAAATATGAGAACAATCTTTGTTTGGGTGTTTAAATGTTTGGATGTTTGTCCGTCAATCACGCTAAAACTACATTTTGCATTTTAATGAAATTTGGTATACACACAGGGTATGAGCTGACTTGGGTGATAGGATATTTTTTATCCCTATTAAGTTTTCCCTGGAAAAAAATAATCTTTCTTTCTTAGCCTCCTATATTTTTATAAAGGTATTCTATTGTGGATACTAATAAATAAGCTTCAATATTGTGATTTCAGATACCTACATATAATTATAGAATAAGCAAATCAATAAAATATTAAATCAAAATATGTGAAAAATTACAAAATAAATTGAATAAAACTACTGCAACTTAATTGATAGGTTAGTTATAAGGTTTTACGCTTCACTTTTGCAATAAACAAATTAACACGTTGCTTAAAAGGTATGGTTATTTTGAAATACTAAGAAGCTGTAAGATATAAGACATAAGACTATGGGAACTGATGTTGTCCAAAAATGTAGCAAACTAAAGTGGCAGAGGGTTGGCCATGTCTGTCGCAGAACCGACGATAGGTGGAGCAGGAAGGTTGTCGAATGGAGACCACGCTTAGATAAACGTAGTGTGTGGTGCGGGAGGCGCCCCCCGGCTAGATTGACAAATGACCTGAAGAAGGCAGCTGGTAGTGACTGGATGCAAAGGGCGGGAGATCGCGCGCTGTGGCGCTCTTTGGGCTGGCCTATGTCCAGCAGTGGACTGTAACAGGCTGATATGATGAAGAAGCTGTAAAATGAATTTCATATTTTCATCATAAGTTATGAATTGAAATCATCTGTTATTCAATTACTGTCCGATACGTCACGCATCCCTAAAAAACGGAAGTTGATTTTTTATCTGTCCGAGCGAGTAGCAACGCCGAGGATTTTTTTGTTGTTTGGCGCCTTTTGAGGCCGGGCGGTTTTCTGTTGTTAAAATTTGTAAAATAATTTAGTAGTAAACGGAGAATAATTACTAATTTATCATAGTAAAATGGGTGACAAAGGCGATGGAGGTAATAAAAAGATTGTGTCTCTACGAATATTGCAAAACTGTTGCCAAAATCATTGTGTTCGTGACAGCTCAAATTGTTTGAAGTCGGTAGTATTTATTGGTTAGCACAAGTAAATTCCATAAATTTATTGTTTTTTAGAAACTTTCGATGATGCGGTGGAAGAAAGGGTTATCAACGAAGAATACAAGATATGGAAAAAGAACACCCCTTTCCTGTATGACCTGGTGATGACCCATGCCCTGGAGTGGCCATCGCTGACTGCTCAGTGGTTGCCGGACGTAACCAGGCCAGAGGGGAAGGACTACTCGGTTCACAGGTTGGTATTCTTGTGTAATTCAGTAGTTTTGAGTTCGACTGAGGTTATGTGTAACTAGGTCTTTGTTACCACTTCAGCCTTTCTGGCTACAGCTAGTACTGAAGTACTAGTACTTACAGGTTCATTACAACTCCATAAATCTATGTATCCAGGATAGTTACTGCTTTACGCTTGATGATCAGATGAAGTTGTTATCAGTGTTTCACTATTTACAATAATGTGTTTTGTTTATTGTATGTTTTAGATTAATCCTGGGCACACACACCTCAGATGAACAGAATCACTTGTTAATAGCTAGTGTCCAACTTCCAAATGAAGATGCTCAGTTTGATGCAAGTCATTATGACAATGATAAGGGTGGTAAGCATTTATTTGTTACCTTATTAGTTTATGTCCTTTAATCCTTGATATTCATTAATCTATGTACGTATACCAGCATACACTGTGAAATCTTATGCAGTTCTTACTTACCATTTGAGCCCCTAAAGGCTGCATCCATTACCTATAACAATGGAAAATTAATTGTGTTTGATGGGGGCATTTTGCTGTAAATATCTCTTCTTATGGGTAGCCTTCTGGCCATCAATAGAATTCCTCAATTTACCCAACGTTACTTATTGTATTACAGAATTTGGAGGCTTCGGCTCTGTCTCAGGCAAAATTGATATTGAAATAAAAATCAACCATGAGGGTGAGGTGAACAGAGCTCGCTACATGCCTCAGAACCCTTGTGTCATAGCTACAAAGACTCCGTCGTCTGATGTGCTGGTGTTTGACTACACAAAGCATCCCTCCAAACCAGAACCATCAGGGGAATGTCACCCAGATTTGAGGTAAGTGTTTCTAATTCACATATGTCTGTATAATGTACTATTTGTGTATGTCGTCCTATGGTGTGCTATACAAACACTTACAATTACTATTTATTAACTTTCCCAGATTACGAGGTCATCAAAAAGAAGGATATGGTTTATCATGGAACCCTAACCTCAATGGCTACTTGCTCTCAGCAAGGTAAGCATACAATCTTTCTATAATGATTGTTTGTTTGGAATGCACATACTGCTATATTTCATTGTTGCATTAAGCTGTAGAGTGGTAGCAATAAATACATAACTTTATCTGCAAATCTGTTTCTATATAGTTTAGTATGTGATTAAACTTAGTATGTTATGTACTTAAACATTATTATTTCTCAAAAACTTGTAAAATAAGCTCCTGTAAAATAACAGTCAGTTGGAATGTGACCAATAAACCTCAAATCATCCAATGATGTTTTCATATTGAAATTAATTTGAGAATACTGCTTAAGTCAATTTCTACCCACAAATCTAACCACCACATATCTGCATAGGTGCAACTTGTTAGACATTTGCTCCTGCTTTTATCCTTGAGAATTGCTTATTATATCAAAATTTGAGTATACCTCTTGCCACAAACAGTATAGCCTAGTAAAATTTTAACAAACACCTATGTTCTTTAATTGCACAGTGATGACCACACCATTTGCCTGTGGGACATCAACGCGACGCCCAAGGAGGGCCGCGTGATCGAGGCCAAGTCGGTGTTCACGGGGCACACGGCCGTGGTGGAGGACGTCGCGTGGCATCTGCTGCACGAGTCACTGTTTGGATCTGTAGCCGATGATCAGAAGCTCATGATTTGGGACACGAGGTAATTTATCATATCAGCTGTTTAACGCCCACTACTGAGCATAGGCCTCCGCCAAGGATTTCCACCGTGATTGGTCCTACGCTTCCCGCATTCAGTGGCTTCCCTCGACGGCGCACCAGATCGTTAGCCCACCTTGAAGGCGGCCTGGGGGCCAGGGGCCTTGCCCCTGCACACGCGAGCATTTGAGAACCGCACCGCCCCAACTGCCATCGCTTCGTCGCGCTATGTGTCCCGCTCACTGCCACTACAGCTGAACAATCCTTTGAGCAATGTCGATCGATTTCGTACCCCTGCGTATCTCGTTAATTCTGATTCGATCGCGGGTAACTGCTCATTCAGTGGTACCAAAGATGATGGTAAAGGCTTGATACTTTACAAAGAAAGTGGTAGAAGAATGTGTCGTAATTAAAAAAAAATAAGCACATGTTTTAGGACATTGAACGAAGTTAACTTATAAATTGAACTGAATTGTGTTTCTGAAACTCATTAAAGTGAAGAGACAGGCTAGTAGCAAAATTACAAAAAACCGAATGCTTGCCTTGCTTGCCAAAGAGACAGAATGCTTTTTATCTTTTATCCACTCTGTGACTCCTCATAAAACTACTCGCAACCGCGCATTTAGGTAAACAGGAACTTAAGGTTAATATTATTTTACTGATTTTCAATTACCAAGCCATAAAAATGTTAAAATACTGAATACTTAGGCTTATGGTACCTTTTTATAATTTAGAATAACTTAGCAAGTTTTTAAGACGATGGGCACGAAGAGTGTCGTACATTTTTTTACACCTTAGCTTATCAAACAAGAATAAAAATAAATATATCCTTGAATCTTTCAATTTTTTTAAGCACTTACAGTTTAGGTTTGTCCAATTTTAATATTAGGTCCTTACCTATGAAATTGGCGTTTTGTATGGGAGGAACAAAAAGTCGAAATTTTTTTATATAGCATATTTATTTAATCAAAGTATGAGCCATTGTAATCTATGCAGTTTTGCCATCTCATAGGTAGTTCATTGATCCCTTTACTAAAAAAACCATTCGAACGGGAATCAATAAAATCTTTGAAGGCGACTTGGACTGCCCCATCTGAGTTGAACTTTTTCCCTTGCAAGAAGTTATCCAAATTTCGAAAAAAATGGTAATCTGTTGGAGCAAGGTCCGGGGAGTACGGTGGATGCCTTAGAGATTCCAATTGAAGTTCTTCTAATTTGCTAGCCGTCTGTTGTGCAGTGTGTGGTCTAGCGTTGTCGTGAAGCAGCAGTGGCGTAGAGCGATTGACCAGCCTTGGTTGTTTAGCAACTAGCTTTTCCATCATGGTTTGCAATTGCTGACAATAGATATCTGCCGTAATCGTCTGGCCAGATTTGAGAAAACTGTAATGAACGACACCGGCGCTAGTCCACCAAACGCTTACAAGTAACTTTTTATTGGTCAATTTTCGCTTGGAGCAGGCTTTGGCTGGCTTGCCAGGGTCCAGCCATTGCGATGAGCGCTTCCGATTATCGTAGAGAATCCACTTTTCATCACAGGTAATGATTCGATTTAAAATCCCTTAGTTATTGTGCCGGTCAAGTAATGTAACGCAGCAGTTGACGCGCGTTTGCCGGTTTGCTTCACTCAATTCGTGAGGAACCCACCTTTCAAGTTTTTTAATCTTCCCAATTTGCTTCAAGTGGATTAAAACAGTTTTATCACTAACGCCAAAGCCTGCAGCTAACTCGGACGTGGTTTGCGATGGATCCGCTTCCACAATAGCCTTCAATTCTTCATTATCAACTTGGGTCTCCGGCCGTCCACGGGGCTTGTTTTGCAGGTCGAAATTTCCAGAACGAAAACGTTGGAACCAAAAACGCACTGTGTTTTCTTTTGCGACACAACCGCCATACACATCATTAACCCTTCGAGCCGTTTCCGCAGCACTGGTGCCACGGTGGAACTCGTACTCGTAAATAACGCGATATTTCAAATTTTCCATTTTGTAAATTGAGCGATGCAAACAGAAAAAAGATAAGTAAAAAAACAAATGAATGACGGTTTACGAAACACAACTACATGTGGAAATAGCTGTATAAATTTGAATTTCGAATTCCTAACCAAATAGGAAAAATTTGTGATCAAAGTGGCCAGTACGACAAAACGCCAATTTCATATGTAAGGACCTAATATTTGATTTTGATAACTGAACTATCCATTGTGAAACAAAAAAAAACTACATTGAAGACCTCTCGATTTGTAAAAATGGCACTATAAAAACTAAACGCATGTATAATATTTTTGAAATAAGACAAAATATTATATATCTCGTAAATTTGACAACAAAGAGGCCATGATGAAGCCTATCGACACTTACAGGGTTATCCATTGTTTTAGGGACACCCTGTGTATATTACAAACGCGGAAAGCGACTTTGCTGAATACTATATTGTGATATTGTGGATGGGTATCTTGTAACAACAGTAGGAGGATGTAACTGGAGCAGGCAACTTTTTATCACCTGTTCAGCCCGGATATCCTGTAAATCTTGTGACCATTAAGAAGAATGATGATATTATATCCCTGATGTAGATGTAACAACACGTCGAAGCCGTCGCACACGGTGGACGCGCACACGGCCGAGGTGAACTGCCTGAGCTTCAACCCCTACTCCGAGTTCATCCTCGCCACCGGTAGCGCCGACAAAACTGTAAGTGAACGCAATATTTTGACTCCATTATGCTTTAAGATATGTGGGAAGTGGAATTATGTAGGATTAACTATTTTAGAAAAAGTTACTCGTGTTATTGCTATAAAACCTTTCCTATGTTTTTAATCAAATCTTGCAAGCTTAATTTTACTCACTTCCCAATGTCCCTTTAAACTTTTTTTTTAGTATATTTAGTTATTTGGTATAACAAGCGAATTATGAGCTACTTAATTGTGACTCTCGCTATCTCTTTCTAAAACGAATCTGTCGTTTGTAGATTATTAGTAGATAGGTACATTTCGAGAATCGGTCAATTTTATTTCGTAGTTGACTACGTAGGTGCCTAGTCATTTCGCTAATTAATAAGTCATTAGTCGGCTGATGAAAAAAGGGGTGTTATAAGTTTGACTCCAATTTCTGTGTGTGTATATGTGTTTGTGTTTTTGTATGTGTCTGTCTGTGGCATCGTAGCTCCGGAACGGATAGACCGATTTTAAAGCAGTTAGTTATTTTTTCATCAAAAGATAATTTATTAACTGTGGTCCTTAGCTATGGTTGGTCAAAATCCGTCGAGCCGTTGAAGCTCACCAGCTGTTTTCCAGTTTCATTCAGGGGTTCTTAACTGGAAAGTGAATTTTGATTTAAGGATCTGTGGGGTGAGCACGAAGAACTATTGTTACGTATTCGTAGCGTTTACCTATCGTTCACTTGTCAATTTGTACGGGGAAACTGTTAGTTTCTGACGTTTGGACGACACGAATACGTTACGATAATATTCGTGCTCACCCCACAGGTGCAGGACCAGCGATGTATAGGGATTCCCGAGACACGGTGTCATTTTTGAGCCATGCCATTATATTATTGTGATCGCTGCGTGGCTACTTCGCTTTGAAAACGCTTGTAATCCGCCAGTGTGGCATGGCTCTTACCACCAACTTCGAGCAGGATCCAAACCCGGGTTCTCTTGGATATTGGTCCGCAAATCAACCATAATTGGCTAGACGACACCACCAATGTTGACATACTTTTTATTATCTGCCAAAACGGTCTGCCTCCATAGATTTCGAATGGTAATAAATGATTGTGACGTCACGGTCATGTGTCAGAAATCGGAGTCAATTGACCGAATATTTATTGCGTTTTGTGTGTTTAAAATTAGTTTCTACAGCTTTTTTGAAATATATTGGTTGTATTAACTTCATAGGGGCTATGTTTTTTAAACACCATGTTCTTGACAATATTTAAGATAGGTGTCATCATCCCAATTATTATCAAAGCGATATCTGCGATCCAGAGTTTCTTTTGTTTATTATAAACAACAGAGTAGCATTTAGGTCATATTACACTTGCCTTAGAAGCCTTGATAAGGCTGAAGGTGTAATTCAGTCAAGCAAAATATTCGCACCTACAACGTCAATTACGTCAAAACTAAAAATATACATATAATTAGTATAAAAGTTTGTTTTAAAAAAAAACAGATTTATGTTTGTTACTCGTTTCTACCTACAGCTAAGGAGCAAGCTTGTAGCTTGCTGTGATTACAGTTGCTTTTCAATAAAGTGTAATAACTTTAAATAATAAATAATAACTTTAAATAATAACTTTAAATAATAAATAATAACTTTAAATAATAAATTAATTTTGTATTTTAGGTGGCTTTATGGGACTTGAGGAACTTGAAGCTCAAGCTGCACTCGTTCGAGTCGCACAAGGATGAGATCTTCCAGGTGCAGTGGTCGCCCCACAACGAGACCATCCTCGCTAGCAGCGGCACCGACAGAAGGTAGTAAAACCACAATTGTATTTCCTTAATTAAAATTCGGTAAATTCTTGTCAGAGATGGGCGGCGGATAAAGTTGTTGAATGGCTAGCGAATAAAACGATATAATGGATCGCGCGATGGCTACTGTATGTTAATTTCGTCGTCGCTTACGCGACTTATAGGCAAGTGGGAATTTTTCGTAAAATGAAGTCCGGATTCTCGTCGCTAGTTAATACTATGTCGCGTCGCTTACATTTTCACGAGTCCAGGAATAAGCGCGTTTTCTTTAGAAATGAATGACAGAACGCTCACTTATATAGCATGGGCGAGGCGCAGGCGACGCGGCGCTCACTAGCCCGCGCCCACAGCGCCACCGCCGCGACTGCGTCTCGTCGCGTGCCCGTTCATATAGATTCGCGGGCGCGGTGGCGAACGCGGGCGCAATATCACACATGTGAAGTGATATCCAAGTGTTCACATACGAAACGCACGTGCGGTCTAAGTAGCGAGCTCGCGCTCGCGCGTTCTTGTGTGGCCAAACACTTACGAGTGAGAGACGCTCCTAAGTCTTACAAAGTTACGAACATGTAGGAACGTAATCGACAGATTATGCTAGTGATTGCCTTAGCGTGCGGTATGTAGAGCCGAAAATGTGGACATCATGTATGTTTATTTGTACGAAAAAAAGATGGAAAAATAACGATGACTGTTTCGGCAGATTGCACGTGTGGGACCTGTCGAAGATCGGCGAGGAACAAACTGCCGAGGACGCGGAGGACGGCCCGCCCGAGCTGCTGTTCATCCACGGCGGCCACACCGCCAAGATCTCCGACTTCTCCTGGAACCCCAACGAGCCCTGGGTCATCTGCTCCGTCTCCGAGGACAATATCATGCAGGTCAGTGTGCAACTTGACAGTAATATCACTATGATTCAGACTTTACCTCACTGTGCCAGATAAAACTTTAATAGAAAACTTGGTCCGCGTTCCAGTTCGAACCAATGTTACATTTTTGGTTCTATCTACTCGCCGAGATATTTAAAATGTTGAGTATTGGCTAGTTAGTTATTCGATTTAAAGCTGATGGCAAGTGATGTAGCCTTTTTTTAAAGTGGCAACACTAGTAGCCGTCTGTTGCCATTGTTGCATGACGGTGTGCGAATTAAACCTATTTGTTATTGAGTTCCCAATATTTCGGCCCTGTCACAAGAGCCATCACAAAACAAAAATAATCTTAGTGACCATGTAAGTTTAAAACAATATGCTGTCTGCAGGTGTGGCAGATGGCAGAGAATATCTACAACGATGAGGAGCCCGAGACGCCGGCCTCCGAGCTCGAGTCGGGCGTCAACGTCAACCACGGCTAGACACGCCGCGCGCTCGCCACGCACCCGCCACGTACCCGCCACGCGTCACGACATCGCCTAAAGGGGAACGAGGTTTCGCACACTTCATATCTTACATTACATTCCGTATTGAAATATGTCCACGACAGCCTATAAAAGTATTTTACTGGAAGTGACTCACGTATTTTTATTATAGAATCTTTGTTTTAGTTTTATTGTCTTGTCCACCAATTGAGCCGCATTTATTTAGCAACTGTTATATCAGCATAGACTTATTAAAACACTCATAGTAAAATTTAAAAATGTTAAGATATAATTTTTGGCGAAACCTCGTGATCTGCCTTTTCATCTGAACGTAAGTAATATAAATTTCAAGAAAAATGCCGTATTCCCACACATTGACGGATTTTTATGTTCAGATTAAAGCTCTTTGTAGACATGAATTATTAATTAATTTACCTTTCCTCTTAAATAAACTACATTTGGTTAGTAAGTATGTCATACATAAGTAACAAGCACAAACAATAATATAACTGATATTTCATTTAATTTGATATAATTTAGCATAAATAAACTATTGCATATTAGGATAGCTAAATAAATGAAATATCAATAGCAGCCCATAAAGTAGGTTAGGTATTTAAGAACTTCAATGTTCTTACACTGAGGGGGAAAAAATTCTATCTACATTTCGAAGCAGTTTTATTCAGCGATGGGAACATGGGACCTTAGCTGGTAAGTGGATGTTAATTTGATGTCACGACAATTACTATTACGTGTAAAACCCTCTTCAATAATACATTACCGTCACAAACGTGCAGCGGAAAATTCAGCTAAGGATTTCAATTAACAATAGAACATTGTATACTATCCATTTATACTAATTACCGTGATCTCACAGCTATCATTCAATCAATAATACTTATTTTTGTAGCGTTCCATTTTTGTTGTACTCAGGGGGTTGTATTTTTACTGTTAGGGTAAAAAGTACTGTAATTATTATATTTAATTAGATAGTCTGGATGGATGAGTCTGACGTTTGTCCAAAAACAGTGGTTTGTGTGCACTTGAATCTCTGGAAACATTTTGTTATGTAATTTGACTGGGGGAAACGGTAAATATTTTATTTTTGTATGCAAAAGGATAGTTGGCCAACAAAAAAGGTGCGTGCATATAAACCACTGAACAAAAGATGCTTTATTGTTACAAAAAAGTGGAACAAAATATCCGAAATTTTAAAAGTTGTGACTGTTGTCTACTAATACCGTAAAATAAAATCAATTTTTATTTATTGTATCCATTTTTAAGTCGCAGGAAGTAACATTTGTGTTTGTATTATGCTAGTTGTGCGATAAAACTGGCTATGTCTTATAATTATTATGTATATTGAAAGTATATTTGAAGTTTAAAGGACTTTTATGTACTGAATTTGTAACTAGAGTTAGTGGGAATTAATATCGAATCTTTTTTTTATTTCACGGCTGAATAACAACTAGAAGCCTCGATATAGTTATCTCCTGACTCTATTTGCTTGATTTCTGAATGAATGTGCCTTAAACTTTAAGTTTCTTTCCATCATAATATTACATAATACGCCTAGTCTGAGACGACTGACCAAGGGTATTTTATGAAGCTAACTCTGCAATGGAATGTAATTTTAAGCTCTGCTAATTATTATTATGATTAAAATTATCGTAATAATCACTGTAGTTTTTTTTTACCAAAAAACCTTTGTTACTGTTCTACTCACATTGCGTCTCAGGATGATCTACGACATTTGTTATTTCGCGTGAAATAAGCTTTTTCGCAATTCCGCAATGCGGCTTCCTCCGAAACTTAATTATATGTGAAAAGGGCTTGAAAAGTGACCTAAACAACTCGTGGCTTAAACACCAAATAAAAATGCTATCTATAAAAATACACAAGTATGATTTAATATATTTTAGAATGTAAACAAAACATTTAAAACTTAACTTTTGTGACTATATTCCTTGCACCTTTCATAATTTATCAGAAAAATTATACGTTGATCTTGTCGGAAAATAGCTTCGGCAGATTTTGCCAGCATTCGTAGTATTTCGCGTCCAATTTCTGGCAAGTCTCGGCACCCCACTTGGTGATGGCCATGCTTAAAGACGACTCGAACATAAATGCCTGGAAAATCATGAAGAGTGAGTGAAGTGAGCTTCAAATTTATTCATTAATTAAATTCAAACTTATGAGTCTAATCCTTTTATGGCAGGAACACAAGATATTCTTAGCCTTTGACAGTTCGTAAAAAGAATTTCAACGGTTAGCACAAACTGATAAAATATTTTTGCAATATTTTTACACCCCAGTTCCTCGGAAAGTACGTTAAGCATTGATCCTGCGCCTGATCTCTCTCCGGTCGTTTCGGATTAGATCGGGCGCTCTCATCGAATTTTAAGGATGAAGAAACAGCGCATGTGTATTGCGCTCCATCTTGCACTATAATATCGCCTGATCTAGTTGGTTGATCTCTGTTGAGATTGGCCGCCGTGGTGAAAATTCGGCTAGGAGGACCGTTACAAAATCAAATATGTAGGCACCTGAGTGCCAACAGCGATCTTCTGCGGCGCCAGCTCTTCGCTTGAGGCGGCGTTGAAGCATTTATCGTCGGGCCCGTGCGGCGTCATCATGGAGTGGAGCGACGCGCCGCCCGGCAGGAACCCGCCTTCCTTCGCCTCGTAGCGGCCGAGGATCAGCCCCATGAACTCGCTCATGCAGTTCCCTAGATGACAGTAATGCTGGTGAATCTTTTACTGTGTGATCGTGGTTCTTTACATCACAATTATAAATTACTAGTGGTCGCCTGCGACTTTGTTTGCGTGGAAACCCTTTAAAAATTGTAGCCTATGCATTATTCTGATGTGTAAGCTATATTTTTGGTAAAATTAAGTCCATATATAATAATACTTTAAAAATAACGTATAAAAGATACCGCAACTATTGTAATTGTATTCTAAAAAAGTTAAAAAGGAACTATGATCGAGAACAACTCACCAAAGCTCAAAATAACCCCAAAAAGGTATGGGATACTATTAATGGCATAACCCAACGTAAGTCCCCCAAAACCCTAAACCAGGAATTACTGCATGCAACTGCGTCTCCACTGGCATCAATAGATATCACTAACACATATTTTGCAAATATTGGAAAAGAGCTTGCAGAAAAAATTACCCCCTCAAATTCTCCTCCAGTGAAAAATTATAGTGCAAGCATAAATCAGGTTTCATCTTTTGTCCTATACGATACTGATTGTGCAGAAGTATGTGAAATTGTTAATTCCTTAAAAATAAGTAGCTCCCCGGGATGGGATAATATCCCAACTTCTTTTTTAAGGCTCTCTTTGAGTGAAATAGCCCCAATTATCTCCCATATGGCTAACCTGTGTTTCGAACAAGGTATCTTTCCAACCGTACTCAAGCAGGCTTTAATTACACCGATACATAAGGATGGCAGCAAATGTGACCCCTGTAACTACCGCCCGATCTCTGTGCTCTCATCATTATCTAAGGTTCTTGAAAAATTAATTAACATTAGGCTCACAAAATTCTTATCAAAATATAACATTATATCAAAAAATCAATTTGGCTTTCAACGTGGCTTGTCAACTGAAAATGCAGTACAGGCTCTTACAACTCTAGTAGTACAGGAAGTTGATTCAGGAAACAAATGTCTGGGAGTTTTACTCGATCTAAAGAAGGCATTTGACACAGTCTCGGTGCCCATTCTGCTTAATAGACTAGAGGAAGTAGGGGTGAGAGGTACTCCTCTTAAATTATTCAAAGATTACCTTACTAACCGAAAACAACGTGTTCGAATAGGCAACTACACCAGCCAAGAAGCCACCTCTACGTTCGGTGTCCCACAGGGGAGCGTACTGGGACCAACGCTTTTCCTGGTATACATAAATAATCTCTGTCGTATAAAACTAACCAATGGTACTGTATATTCTTATGCAGATGATACAGCTATCGTGTTCACTGGCAAATCCTGGAGTGAAGTAAAAATATCTGCAGAAGAGGCTCTGGTAAAGATAGCATCCTGGTTAGATTCAAGCCTACTAACCTTGAACGCAGCCAAGACAAAGTATATCTGTTTTAGTAAAAACATTACAACTCAACCGCCTTCAAACTATGACATAAAAATCCACAAGTGTGATGACCCTTCTAACACTGAATGCTCATGTACTGGTATCGATAAAGTCCCTTATGCTAAATACCTAGGAGTTCTCGTTGATCAGCGTCTGTCTTGGAACCTACACATTGAATTAACCATGAAAAGAATACGAAAGCTGATATGGACTTTTAAAACTTTACGTTACATTGCGAGTAAAGAATTACTTACTCAAACATATGTTGCACTAGCTCAGTCCATACTGCTATATTGTATATCAGTATGGGGCTCAGCTGCTAAAACGGTTCTACTATGGCTGGAACGAGCCCAAAGACTGCTAATAAAAGTTATGCTTATGAAACCATACAGATACCCTACAGAAAATCTTTATCAGGAAGCTAATCTTTTGTCAGTTAGGAAATTATACATATTTGATATTGTTCTTCGAATGCACAAATCCCTCCCCTTTGATGCTAAATTACTAACCAGGAGAAGGAAAAATAAAGTTGCCTCGGTACCCACCGTAAAATCTGAATTTGCAAGACGGCAGTACTATACGCAGTCTGCCGCAATCTATAATAGAATTAATAAGTACCTTAATATATACCCCCTTAATAAAAATGAATGTAAGAAAACGGTATTGGAATGGTTAAAACAATTAAATTACACGGAGACAGAACTGTTGCTTAAAAACTAACTAAGCATTCTTATCATTTTTCTCTTTTAAACGTACTAAAGGTTTTTACTAATTAAGGTTAATAAATGAACTGAAAGTATGGATTAATAACACAACAACGTGCAACGTAACACACACACATACACACACGCGCGCGCGCGCGCGCTCTCACACACACACACACACACACACACACACACACACACACACACACACACACACACCACTGTCATACATACACCACACACATTATGAGCAGTAAGAGAAGTAAATTTATTTTAACTAAATATTAAATTACTTGCTTGTTTAGTGTTTACTAGTTGTAATTTAGTTTGCTTTGTAACTAATTGTCAAAAGAGCGGTTCTTCCTAACACAGGCAATGTTTTGCCTAAAAGGGAGTTCCCACAACGATTATTGTACTAGACTAAGTTACTGAAATAAAATATTTTGTATATTTTGTATATTTTGTATACACTAGTTTTTACGTAAAATAGTAACAAACATAAATTTATACTTACTAACTTTCGCATTTATAATATTAGTATAATAGTAGGATTTTCTAACATCGTGTGTGATTGTATTTTAAAAGATCGCGTTTTAAAAGTATCAATATCTGATTCACCATCGTAACCAAATATTTTCATAAGTTTTGACCATGAAGTCAAATCATAATGTAAAATGACGGTTCTATCATGCTATTATAACATCTGGGCTATGGTGTTCGTGTATGATTGGCCTTATATGATTTATGTCACCAATTATACCAGAGGCGGCATAAAAAGACGTACATATCAGCAACAGTAGACGTTTTGTATGGATAGTTGCGTTACGTAATTATTATTTTTCATAGAAAATAAAAAAAACAAGAATTTCGCTGGGGACAGGATTCGAACCTGCGCGGGTAGAACCCATTGGATTTCAAGTCCAACTCCTTAACCACTCGGACACCCCAGCTACATGTGTAGATGTTGAAACACGATACCTACACATGCATTTGTTTCATGAACACAAGTGTCATTCATTACACGGTATTGTGTGATGTTTACGCACAATTAATAACCCTACATATTATGACCATCGTTGGTATTATAAGCAGTTGTCTAGTCTTGCAATAAACATACATTGTAAACCTTGTTTACGTCTGAAAAACTGCACAGTAGTTTCTATTTTTTAAACCTACATTTTGTACTCATATTCCTAATTTGGAAGTTTACCTGTTTTGGACCAATAAACGTCACACTGTGATGTACAACGTTAGAATGTTGTTACGAATGTGTTTCATGTATTAAAAAACAAAGTTTTCCCCGATAGCCTTTGAAAATCTATACCTATTGATTACAAAAATTGTGACGTGAATCTTACTGTGATAATAAGGCGGTCTGAAAGTGTGTTCCTGGACGGACCACCGCGGAGGGAATATCACGAAGTCCGCGATCGCCACACCCGGCTTAGTGGACGGACAAGTCAGCACCGTGAAGATGGATGGGTCCTGAAAGACCAATTACAACATAACCTAATGTAAGACCTGTCAAGAACATGATGTTTTTTTCTGATTTCAGTTTTGTTTATATTCATGATCCAAAGAAAGGAAACTACACGTTTACACGTATTGTGGCGTTCTTGCTTTCTGAACACCAATTTTCAAGGAAGATGAGGGGCATTAAGGGTATAAGGCTCTTAGTTATTTTTTTACTTTATTAAGTGCTTTGAACTTTCAAAGTAAGGCCGTGTGAGGACACTGCGATCACAAATTCAATAAGCCTTCGGCATTCGAGGGTTTCAAGTGACTTACACAATGATCATAAGCAACAGCATTGATGACCATAAACTTGCTCAGGTCGTATTTGTACGGCACGTAGTTGCCATGCCACGCAACCACGTCAAACGGCGAGTGGTTCTGCTCAGCTACGAACAGCGAGCCTTGGTATTTGCTCAGGATTTTGAATCCTGGAACAAAAATGAGAATCAAGATGATAAAACGGTGTCAAAGTCCGCCGCGTATTATTGAGTGAAAACCCTCTTAAATTTGAAAGATAGGACACTAAATACACGACTTTTAGTCGCCTGATACAATTATTATATTACTATCGGCACGTTCCGCGACTTCGACCGCGCAAACGTTGGATTTTTCATCCTTCCTGTTTTATCCCAAAGGAGGATTATTGGGATAAAAAGTATCATATCACCCAAGTCAGCTCTACCCTGTCTGTATATATAGCAAAATTCATCAAAATCTGTTTAGTAGTCTCAGCATGATTAACGGACAAACATCCAAACAAGGAAACTTTCGCATTAATAAAATTAGTGTGATAGAAACCGGTGAGAAGTTATATATAGAGAAACAATCAGTGCGGGTTTGTCTGTATTGGGTACCTGTTTTTTATGTTACACCTTACCAGGTATATGTTCATCCTCATAATGAGCCACGGGAGTCAGGAAGTCGCGAGGGTTCGCCAGACCATTCGCGCCGATGGGTCCAAGATCGGGCAGCTTGAAGTGACCATCGAACACTTCCAGGATGTAACCCCTAGAAAAAAAAGATGAAGTCTTCTTAAAATACCAGTAAGGTACCAAGGCCGAGGCTTATAAATTACTTCCTTACCTTGAAGGACCTTCCACGTGGATGGAGAATCTCATGCCAAGCTGAATAACAGCTATTTCATTGGGCGCCACCACCATTTTACCAAACTCAGTGGTTATCTTCAAAATGCCTTGTTGTGGAACTGAAATCAAAGTCATGAAATCAGTGAACATGTTTTATGTCGATAGAAGTCTATCAAGATGGAGGAGTTTAATTAACTCCTATCGAACAGTTACGATGAGCAAATTATGCATCATAATAGCGGTAATTATAATACCAGGTATTACTTAGTCAATACTTCATAAAGTTCATGATAGAAGTTACCGATGAGGAAGTCTCCATCGCTGCTATAGAAGGCGCTCTTGTCCATCGAAGAGTTGCAGAGGTACACATGAATAGCGATCCCGTGGCGGGATCGAGCGTCGCCTGCGCCGCACACTGTGTGCAGGCCAGCCACAAAGTCCACCTTCTGATCTGGTGATGGAATGTCGAATGGCAGCCAGCGGGACTGTGTCAAATAATAAAATAATAATAATGAGATATTGGATCGCAGTGAAAAAGTTTGTCTTGGATACAAGCTTATTTTCTTTTAGGTTTAATTAGTAAAATGTTATTTTCACAAGATTTTTTTAGGTTCACCTGTCCCGGTGTTCAGTTGTCTGTAATCAAATCTCGCAAACTAAATTTTACCCATTTCACAGTGCCCCATTGAGCTGAAATTTTGTTGTCGTTTAGTTTTGATGATAATGCACAATTTAATTATAAAAACTTGTTGAAAATAATTTTTATTTTTAGTTCATGTTTTGGTAAAATAATATCATGAAATACCTGATTGGGATCCGGCTCTTGTTGGTCCCAATTGTGTGTTAGATGTTTTGCAACATCCAGCTTTTTGAACGGCTTGTGTATAACAGAAGGACGAATTCTATAAGAGAGATAAAAATATTCACATTAAAACTAAATAAACTAAACATTTCGTCCGCCACCCTCAACCATTCATCATCATTAAGTTTAAGGACTGTTCTTACGAAGAAAAAATTAAAAAAAAAACGGACGGGACAACGTCTACGGTATCCGCTAGTGTTTTGATAAAACATGAAACAAGCTTGTGTCTAAATAAATACCGTCAGTTCTTCTAGTTTCATCGTGATAAGTACCACAGATGGGATGCCAATAGAGCCGACAACTTTTACGAAATAGGAAAACGAGCTCTGTCTAAAGTTGAACGCACATATATCCGAGCCGATTGAACGAAACGAATTTTAGAATTTGTGTATGAAATCGGACGATTCGACGCTGAAGTGTGCGAGGTTTCATGAGATATCATATGCAGAATTCTGAAATTAGTTTCTCTAGGCTCGTTCGCCGTGTTCTAAATCACACGAATACGACATCATAAGCTCACGATACCTGTAAAGCCATGAGCGCTTGTTGTCATGTCTGGGCGCCGTGAAGGCGGTCCCAGACAGTTGTTCTGCATAGAGACCGTAAGGGCAACGCTGTGGGCTGTTCTGTCCCTCCGGTAAGGCTCCTGGTCTCCTCGGGTCTTCCGAAGAGAACTCCGAACCGAAGCCTGAGAGGTACTGAAAAATTTATTGACTCTTAAAGTTTTCTCTAGTTTGGCATAATTTTACTTATGTTGTGAAAGTGACCGGTACGTGGAATCTTAAAAAGCAAATTAGTATTTAAATAATAAACACGCTTAGATAACATTTGTAGAACAAGTTTTCCCTTATTTATAAGCGAAGAATACCTAAATTTCAGAATTCTTACACGTGGCTTCAAAAAGAAAGAAAGATTTGAGGTAGGTACGTTAGTCGTGAAAGGTGGTATTAATTTTATTAAAATAATACCTATAATTTAAGAACATCGTTTTACGACATGCGGTCGCGACGCTCGACTCATGGACTGGATCATAGCGAACGCCAACTTTATCATAGATGTAAAAAGACTAACAAAACTTGCAGAAATAAGTAGGATAGGATAGGATTTATTTATTAGGACTTACTTAATTCAAAAAAACTTACTTTTAAATCTGCCATATTATCAGAAGCGCCTACAGCCGAGATGGACTGAGATCTCACTGGCTCATATTCGTAGATAACTTACCCTGTTCAATATCTCGCCCGACGAGACTAGTATGCAAATGCTGTAATGTTTATTAACAGATATAATTAATGAATTAGGTACTGATAAACTCTCAAATGTTGTTAGAGATGTTGAGGTGAGCAAATAAATAAGTGTTTGCTTACGATCTTCTATCTACTCATAGCATAAGATGGGATACTGCACGACTTCGATCGTAACTCACTAAAATTTTGCTCGCTTCGATTCTAATGCATTGAATTCAAAACCAAAGCAATGGATCAGACTTAAATAAAAGCGGACTGTTATATTCTAGCCTGAGGCTCATATCAATTCTTAAGTTATACCGGTATATGCGGCAGATTACCAGCACAATGAGAGCAACTAATAAGTGTTATAACATTTTAATATTAGTAAGCTCTGCCACTTCGAAAACCGAAATAAAAAAGGAGCTTTACCTTAGCTTGATAGCTCGAATTCACTTTTCGTTTGACTTGGTTTGCTACCGAGCTAAGGATGTGATTGCGTCGTTCCGATTTTGAAGGTGTGTTTTCCAGTATGCTAATTGACAAACTAGTCCCAAGTCGTAAACAAGTTGGTATCTGCGGCATTTCAACCTGTTTACTATTATTATAATTATTTGCTTGTTTACTAAAATAAAACTACTTTAGCTCTCGATTTCTGAAGTTGCAAAGTATGGTGTAATCTAGGATGTTATTTCTTAACTTTTAAAAAATATTTTTGCATCCTGGGTATGACCTTTTTAATATTGTAGTACGGTGGCTAGCAATTGAGGGTAAACACTGCGGTATCTTATGCGTTTGAAATACGGGCTAGTTGGCAAAAAAATTGAATAGCCTGATGTGCTGGATAAAATATCCTGGACAGACTATTTTTAATAAATGTTTGATTTTGCAACTTTAAAATAGTAAGAAATATTTGTCCCGAATGAAAGTACAGAACCTATAGAACGTGCAGGTAGCCGTTGGGTTGTCATTTATTTACCTGGACAAACTACTGGGTAGTCAGGTATAAACAGGTATGTCAATGTTAGTTACTTTCACTCAATTGGATATTAGAAAAAAAAAACATCATAAGCGCTGTTTTATGGTCATAAACTTACTTTCAGTCAGGACAACTTTTCTGATTATTTTGATGTTGCAAAGTTGAATTAAAAATTGTTTTTAAAAATAGTCTGTCCAGGATTTTTACCAAACCCATTTTTAATATAATCTAATATACTTTACTTATAAAATCTGTTTTATTCTATTATCAGCTCTGTGCAGGTCGATTTAAGTTCGGATCTTAGACTATTAACTTAATCGTAAGAATCAATGTCACTTTCCTCAGGAGGTATAAATGAAAATCAAGGGATACTTCCGCAAATATTTATTAACCCTTTATATGAATAATAATGTAAGCAGTAGTTTTATAGAATGATCTAGAAGATTGTATTTGAGATCAGTTGAGGGCAGAAAAAGTGTATTCTAATAAAGTTAAACAGTTTCTTATCAAAATTAACTACAAAAACTGTCCAGTAAGCCACAATAATAATGTTATTCGCATATATTTTGAAAACATTTAGTTAGCCAAAATCATGGTAATGTTGACAAGAAACTGTTAATTTGATACTAAATCATGGAGGGAGTTATTTTAATATATGATTATATTAGAAATTTAACTCCTACAACTTACATCTCGAGAATTATTATCAAAATATTATTGTTTCCATAATACTTAATATAGCTACCGCTTTTGCAGATGAAACGGAAGGTATTGTCCCGATTACAATATTTTCTTGGCATATTCATGTTAATAACAAGTAAAATTATCATAGCCAATAATTTAAAATTCAAAAATATAGATAGATATTATCCTAATAACCATAGGAAGGCAAGAAGCATTTTGACTAATACATATGTGGCCAGGCCTACTTTTTATCAGTACATAAATACGGTTTAAATATTTGGTTAATTTATTAACTGTGTAAACTTGTTATTACAATTCATTAAGCATTATTTTTAACCATGTCACAGTTATTCGACCAGAAAGGTGTTTCTACAATTTGAATAATGTGTTATCAACTTAAACGATACTCGTAAGAGCTAAAACATCAATTCTAATATTATGCAAATACAAACTTAAAAATCACAGATACATAACAATACATAAGGCGCATACACACTAACACAATAAGCCTGAGAACAAACGAAATATTTATCACCATATCCTCAGTGCAAAAGGCAGTAGAATAGCGTACAACCTTGTCAACATAAGTAAAAAAATAACCATTATGCAAATAAAATTCATCTATTACAATAAAATAAATATCATTTTACTATTGGTAATATCATTATTAATCTCTTTTTTTTGGCGACGCCTAAACAGCTGATTGAATAATAAAAAAAGTAAAAAAAAATATGTTTGAGGCAAGTGGTAAACTTAATAAAATACATGTGAAAAAAATTACAAGCAAGAAATCTATTTTATTTAACACTGAGATATGGAACTGAGTTGTGAACTATACAACTTTACATTACAATTAAACTAAAACGCAAGCTAAACGTATAACTTAGCCACTTGGTGACGTTATGCAAGTGTTTTACAATTTGGCTAAGTTATACATATCTCTTGCGAACAAGGTACTAATACCTAGCCTAACATATATTAATATCACACGGCCATTACAGCGGCCTAATACACATACGCAATGATATTATACATTGATAATAATATTTGGTAACAGCTACTTTATAGAAAGACAACCATTGTGAAAATATATAACTAGTTTAACAAGCCAAGATATACATTGATAAATAATAATATGCATGTATACCCAAACAAGGGATTAAACGCCAACAAATGCCAATTCATTAAAATAAAATTTGAACATAACGAAACCATTATAATTAGCTTTAAAACGGTTAAAGCTACTAAAGGTTCGCAATACAAAATTTAATTTTTCACGTACAAAATCTACATGCTACGCGCACACAATTCAGCCTTATTCTGTGAAACTTGTAATCGAGTAAAGTCTGTTCGATCTGGGGACGTATTATGACCTTGTTTACCGCTCAACAGAAGATATTGTTCAATTTATAAAAAAAAACAACGCTGCGAATGGGCGGAAAGCAAGATTGTAATGCGGCCTCTGATAACAATAAAGATCATCTACGAATCGAGACGAAACAAAAGAATTACCTCAACAAGTTTCAGAATAGCGCCACCACGATAAACAAGCCTTCGCTATATATGTTCCCTCAAAAATACAACTTACTAATAAATGTAATAAGACAAGAAGATAAAAATACACAAATATCATTTTTTATATACCTACATATTATTTGATTTAGACCAGAAAAAAAGAACACGTCAATAAATATTTTAGAAACGCGTACATATCAATCATTACAATCATTATATGTTTTACTTTTTGACGTAAATTGTTATAATTTCATATAATTTTTCTATAGATCGGGGAATAATTATATAATGGATTGTACATTATATTCGTTGATCTTATCATTAAAATGTCCATATTGCTGTTGTAAATCAAAAATTCAAAAATATTTACTTGAAAGATGTTAGATGTAGTCATCTACCTACACTATAGAGATTATTTCAACTAATCTATCATGCCCTTAGGTAGACAAAACTACTTTATTTCCTAAAGATAAAATACTATCCTATCACATCTGATATAGCTTTTCGATAATTTTGATCGACTTACAACAATGTGGATATGACGTTATAAACAAGCAAAACATGATTCGAGTATTTTAACACTATGGAGTACTTGTGACCTAATTCTATGAAACGTTGAAACCTACTAACCTAGATCAGCTGCTATGCTAACTACACTTTACATACGAGAATAACGCAAAAAGTAAGAAGCAAGAATTATGATAATTAAAGTACAATTTACTAAGTTGTGCTGTCAGCAACCATAGTTCCGTTACATACCCATTTTAGAACGTGATGTTCGTTTGCTTGGGACACTAAATAGGACGTTAATCAAACACATTGTTCTACATTTTACATGATTTGTGATATTAATCGTAAAGATTTATTAAATAGCTTTTATTCAGTATCCCAAGTGCAAGTAGAACATTTCATGATTCGAGTTCTCTGCGAGAATTTATTGTGACCTTCTAAAAATTTGACATAATTATTTCTAACCTCCATTTGTGACTTGATGAATGTATCTAATTTTGTTTAAATACCTATTTAATAACAATCTGTTGTTACTTTTTTATATTAAATTAAAAAATATGTATTTTCCATTACTATAGAATCACTCTGAATATTGCAATTTATTTACCTCACCTTGATATTTTAGAGCTCCCGATATTAATATCGGGAATATCAAGGTACACGGTAGAAATCTCGTAAATAACAATCCTAACGTTAGTAGCTCTGCAAGTTAAAAACAATATATTGCAATAATTACGTCAAGTGCCAGTACGCCGCTTGCCTGTACACTAATCTAGTGAGCGGGCAGCATGTGTGACCAAGCTGCTTCGTACTTGGTGTGAGCTGAACTGCAAGCGGACTTGCCCGCCTCCACCACGCTCAGGGGGAACGGCTCGCTCTGGAAATTAATATAATATTAGTAGTGACTGGTAGAGAATGCCTAAAACCATTAAATCCGCCAACTAATTGTCGGATATACTAAACCTCTAAAGGTATAGTAATATACTAGCTGTCCCGGCAAACGTTGTTTTGCCATATAAATGTTAAGGGTGGTGGACAACCCTTATCACTAAGGGGTATGAAAAATAGATGTTGGCCGATTCTCAGACCTACTCAATATGCTTACAAAATTTCATAATAATCGGTCAAGCCGTTTCAGTGGAGTAGGGGAACGAACATTGTGACACGAGAATTTTACATATAAGATGACAGCTGAACTCAAATGAATGTCAACAAACAATGACAGTTATACATAGGTATTTTGGATAGGATTGTAAGTGGTGCTGTGTTTTGTTCAGTGCTCACGAAGAGAGTGTCGTCTGAATTGCACGAATCAGCTCCCCTACTCTCTAAGCCGTTGTCCGTAGTTTAGGATGTAGCCATCTCTGTCACTCTTACAAGCTTGACCGTAGGAGCGAACGCGCTGGCTAGACCAGAAAATGGACAGACAGAACGTTAAGGAGTACGGTCTCAGGATTACACATCATCGGGACACGAGATTCAGATGGACAACTGAACCCGCAGACGTTGTCCTGCCCTTTGTTTTTTTTTTCTTTGTAAAAACCATCCCCGTGCTTTAAGGAATATTATAAAAAAGAATTGGCCAAATTGGTCCAGGCGTTCGTGAGTTATGCGCTTACCAACACATTTCGTGATTCATTTTTATATTATAGATTCAAACGCATCCAACATTTTGGACCAAGTAGACCAACAAGGAAATCGAGTAGCTGTAGCCTGAAGTTTCCTCATCATCATTATTTGGTAATTTAAAAAAAAACTTTGGATTTAGGAAGTTATAACTCGACTTCAGTTGCGTTAACGTTCAAAATCGGATGAGTTCCGGTCAAATACCAAACTAATTTAAAAAAAAAAGTACTAAAGATAGTTTTTAACAAGTTTTTATAGTCAAATTGTGCATTGTCATCGAAACTTAATGTGTATACAAAATATCAGCTAAATTAGTCCCTGGGAAGAGGGTGAAATATAGCTTTGAAGATTTTATTATAGGTGTTACAACTAAAAGCTTGTTAACAGAGAAATATAAAAGTTACCGTAAGCCCCGCAAAAGCGGCTTCAACGGCGGCAATAAGTCGTTCAAGCTCAGCGCTGCTAGCCAAAACCAGCGCCAAACCCGCGCCGCGCTCGCGGGCCTCACACACGCTCCATTCCTAAACAAGCAATCGACATTCAATAACTAGCTGTGAACAGTTAAATAGGCACAATAACACCTGTTAAATATGTTCAAGACCATGGCGTTTAAAAACATAGCCCCTATGAAGTTAATACAACCAGTATATTTCCAAAATGCTTTAGAACCCAATTTTTAAACACACAAAATTCAATAAATATTCGGTCAATTGACTCCGATTTCTGATACACTACCGTGAAGACACGATTTTGTATTCCCATATATAATCAATGGAGGCAGACCGTTTTGACAGATAATAAAGAGTATGTCAATGATTAGTGGTGTCATCTAGCCTATTATAAAAGTTTTTACACATTTCTAGATGCATTCAGAATATTTACGAGGGAAGTTGGATTTACAACTTTCAAATTTATAAGGTTTTTTATTGAAAATAAAGTCGATACAACCATTACTGATATATCAACGTCCTACGCGATACGCCTGAAAACGAAATCGCAAGAGCGATTTCGTTTTCAGGCGTATCGCGTACGTAAATCCCCCATCATATTTCACGTACGATACGTCGCAGTTTTCTGCGACGTATCGTACGTGAAATATGATGGGGGATTTCTAGATACTTCAGACGTAGCATAGTGTGAGAAGAAGGCTATATATAACAATCTAAAATCGCAGAAACTAAATTGACACGAATGGGGAATTCGTATAAACTTAGTTTGGTTGACAGGTAAATCATCATTTCTGCTTAGCTCAGAGGTATGACTGGTAGAGAATGCCTTACGGCGTTAAGTCCACCTTTTGTACATAGTTTTGTTGTGCAAAATAAAGATAAGATAAGATAAGATATATTTATTTACGAAAACATGTGTGGACATTACATACCATGAGGTACACAGTAACAGTAGATGATAATTTGAACAGTGGTTAGTATCAACATGTCTTACCAAAAGTTGGCATGTAAATATTGGATATTAAAGTTTATTGTATCTATAAATTAGGAACATTAATAAAATATTAATTTATACAAAAACATACATGCAAAAAAAAAAAAATAATATGTTATAGTGCTCATTCTTCCAAAAAGTCATTGATGTCATAAAAGCATTTGTCAATTAAAAAATCCTTAAACCTAATTTTAAATGTATTAATTGTCATATCTTTGTAATGTGTCGGAATCTTATTATAAATTTTTGGTGCCATACAAATAATGCTTTTCTTAAGAAGCATTGTCTTTGATAGACATAAACAGAGTCTATCTCCATTTCGCCTATTGCGTGCAAACATAGCAGACATGCGAGGAAACAGGTGAGGGTTAGACTTGACAAACAGAGCTACCTCCAAAATATATAGAGACGGAAGAGTTAAGATTTTATATTTGGTAAAATATGGTTTACAACTGTCCATTTTTTGGAGACCAAACATAGCTCGAATACATCGCTTTTGGCTTTTAAAAGCTAAATGTTTGTTAAATAAATATGTAAATAAAAATAAATAAAGAAACACCGGAACACTGGGACATATGTGAAACTAAATAAAAGCTTGTAAAAATTAGAACAAAATAACGATTGACAGCTCTTCTGTTGAGTGGTAAGCAAATTCGTAATAAGGTCTCAGGTTGTATACTCACCAAGCAGCACCAGTTCTCGTCGGTGTCGGGGATCTTGAACGCGGTCAAGTTCTTGATGGAGCCACACGCCAGGATCTCCACGTCGGTCCGCACTTCTTCTATGTATTCTAGAACCAAATGTTTTAATTTGATTTATTGTTATAATAATAATAGTTTAATTTGATTTTTTGGAACAGGTTTGCACTTCACTCTGGACTAAGCCCATACCAATGAGGCAGAAACAGCAGATATTTACTTAGCTTAAATACCATTTTACGAAAATCGAAAGGACCATTACATATTGTTTGCAATATTAGATTTTCAATTGATCAACAAATCATGAAAAGTAAGAGTGAGAATAATGACGTCACAAGCTAGATACTAGCCTTAAAATCTATGGGAGACTGGCGTATTAGACAGTTCATAAAAAATACGTCTATTATTGGTGGCGTCACTACCGTAACTGATTACAAGGGCATTATGATGCAGCAGTATTTTCTTTGATGTAGTTAAGTCCAATAATAGATGATGCTACTAATTTACAATTTAAATATAAATGTACTTGAATTGCATTAGTATTGCGCTAAAACAGCAGGTTAATTTACATAACATCCTCTCTATAATAATAGGTAATGCCAAATATACGTACACTTACAGCGTAATTATTACGTAAAACAGTGGAAACTATAGTTAAATTGGATACCTAAATATGGCGAGTATGGATTTAGAAGTTTGTCTGTTCTATTTAGAGGAGTGGACCCTATTTTTAAACCATCGTTACCGACTTTTTTACTTAAGCTGTTGCCCTCAGTTGAAGTCACAAGCACCACACACACATAGAACCTTTTATATTCTTACTAGCTGACCCGGCAAACGTTGTTTTGCCCTATAAATTATTGTGGACAACCCTTATCACTAAGGGGTATGAAAAATAGATGTTAGCCGATTCTCAGACCTACCCAAAATGCTCACAAAATTTCATTAGAATCGGTCAAGCCGTTTCGGAGGAGTATGGGAACAAACATTGTGACACGACAATTTTATATATAAGACGAGAATTTTATATATATAGAGATTATGCCATTAGGAGCTACTATATCTACCTCTGAGCAGTGCCTCCGAGCCCCGGTCCTTCAGATAAGCGGCAGCTCCAGCCACAAAGGCCAGGTCTAGCGTGTCTCGGACGCTGATGACTTCGGTCGGAGTCACCAGCACAGTGCACGCAGGTGGCGGCTCCCCGGCTCGAGGGTCCAGCTTCTTGACGCCGTCTTTCTCTTCTAGGGCCTGTAATAAAATTACGTGGGATGTTGATTGTAATCTTAAAACTTGGATGATTTGGATAACGTTGTGGGTTTATTAAAAACTTTTGATCAAACGCTTTTGGCAACTTTTTCTGAACCGTTTATCGATAAGATCACTTCAATAAGTAAAATTTAAAGGTTTATTATTAGCTGTTTCAGAAGCAATAAGTGCCTATAGTCGTGAAAATCTGTTGTGTCATCTGGTTACTCTAGATGACAGATTGTCATTCAATATTAAGAATCTTACCTGTGCAGCATGTAACAGTACCGACTAAAGCCAAGACGAGGCTGCAGCATCAACAGGGGCCGCTAGAAATAGTCTGCTAATCTTCCTTCCTTTAAACTGAACGCTATAGCCAATCGTGGGGACTGTCCACTAATTGGCAAACTAATTCGACATGTGAAATCTGTTGCGACTTACTGTATTTTCTAAATTGTGCTAACATAGGAGATAAGCTATTGGTACTAAGACTCTGGATCTTGTTGTCTGAATAATAAATGATTTAATTTTTTTGAATTATTTATTTAAAGAGTCTTTGCGGCCTTTTCGAAGAGTCCGTTGTCTAACCAAGTGTCTAACTAAAAGACCCTTATTAATAAAGCCCTTACCTGTGCAGCATGCAACAGTAACGATTGAAGCCACGACGAAGCAGTAGCATCATCAGGTGCCGCTAGCAGTAGCCTGCTAGAGTCACCCAAGGCGATCTCAAAGCAGTGAGGCCTTCTAGAAGTATCCAGATGTCTTCTCACTCCTACCACGGCGCGCAGGGCGATGTTGTGGGGTAGGGGCGTGATGCCGTCGGGGGAGTGTGGACCCCATTGCAGAACGCCCGCTCTGTATGATAGATACAATACAATAATAAATATACAAAAACATCACATACATTGATCTGACTCCGTGGTAAGTAGCTTAAGGACTTGTGTTACAGATATCAGACATTGGTATTACAAATAAACTTAAATAAATAAATAGGTACATATAACACCCAGACGAGTACAAACAGGCATGTTCATGCACACAAATGTTTATGCAGTGCGGGATCGAACCCGCGACAACGGTTAACAGTCAACTTTTTGACCATCACACCAAAGTGGACGAATTTGCAACAAACATCTGAGTGATCTATGGGAAGGTCCCTAACCTTCGACCATACAAATGAATAGAAAAATTTACAAAGTTAACCCAGGAAACAGAATACATTAGAATCTGGAGTAAAGACGATACCGAGCTGAACACTGACAATTTATGATTATGTAGATATTACACTATCAAATATTAGAAACTACTACACTATCAAAAGTCTGCTCCTCTGGCGATTAAACCAACTTGCTAAAGACACCTATAGCGCAACCATTGTGTCCACGAGAGAAAGAATTCCAGTTATTTGAAGGACGACTATTTTTATTTTATTGAATGTAAATTAATTTTGTTTGTAAACAGATACGATTATCAGAAATATAATAATGTCAAAATGTCACATTTTATCTCATCGCCGAGACATGTTAATGGACGAATGAAATCATCAACCCGTAATATTGATAATACAGAAAAATCATATTAGTACAGAATATCGTACTGCACAACATGAAAAATTTCCAAGCAGCTTTTAGTCGCTATTTTTTGGGGATTTTACAACAGGTGTTAGATGAGGCCTTAAAGCATTTTTTTTCTAAAAACTAGATAAGTACATAATCCATATGTCAATGAATTAACACTTGATTAAACCCCATTCGTCTCCACTCTATACATAAACAGCTGTACACTAGAGTAATCTTAAGCCACACATTAGGCAACCAGTTGACTCGAAAACAAATACTATTGGCAATTAGAAAAAAGCTCCAATTAACATAAAGGTCTAAGCTCGTTTTTAGCAACACTCATTGTGCAGTAGGTTTTTGGACTAACGTTTACGGCAGGTAAGCAATTAATTTTGTCAACTGTGGGGTGTTTTAAAAAAAAAAAGTACCTTAGCAAAAAGTAGCAGGGCTCAAAACGGCGACTCTTGTCTGTCCTGCACATGAGGTAGCCTTCGAGAGGCGGGGCGAAGGCGCCGGGCGCTTCGATGAGGCGATCGCCCGCGTCGCCGGAACATGCCCGACCGTAGTATAGGACTTGGGGTATCTGGAGACAATATGACCATGCTTATTATTCATAAATACATATTTACCACTTCAGAAATAAACAGAAATCTGATGAGACTGAGACCTAAGTATTAAGCACGCTATCCTGACTTGAAAAACTAGCCTCTTGTCAACTGTTTTGGGTATCCGAATATCTCAGCTCAAAAGCTCACAATAATATACATTGATATATATAATATAGTAATAATGATTCAATATGGGCAGTTTAAAACATTACCACAACATTGTACCTACATCTGTAGTAAAACTATACCTATATAAGGTTTCGAATGACTCATGAATACCTACCTACTACATAACAGTCCCATGTTTGTAGGGTATTTACGCATCAATGATATAACGTAATGAGGAAATGAATGGAATAGAATACTTGATACACACAAGTTGAGCAGATACAATGCAACAAAACAAGTGCATTATTTGTAAACAATGAGACTGAGATGCAGCTATAGTAACGACAAGTGCAATCAGATCGATTCTATATTTGAAATTCGGCTATAGTATTGGTTTTGATGTAATAACATGGAGGCAAAAGGCGCTTGATTGATACATCACATTGCTTCTTTCGCTGTTTAGATTTTAGAGTTAGTTGTTAAAATGTAAGTAACAATATATGAACTCCAATCCGGTGAAGAAGCGAATTGAAAGCCAAAGGATGACTCAGCAGTTACTGTCAAACGTTCCAGTTCCAAACCATTATATGTCAAACTCAAGAAAAATAGTTATTTTTTGCTTATTAAACGTACACGTCTCTCCAGCTGTTGCCTAGCAACAGCGGCAGCCAGATGCCGGCAAGACAGAGGCAGTATCGCTGGTGGTCGCGAGATCCTTAGCGGAGACGTACGTGCGCTCCATTCCAAAGAGGACGCAAGTCGAGCCCAGAGACGACTTAGCAGTCACTAATGTCTCATATCAAGAAAATATGATCTATGTGCATTTTTTTTATCTTACGTACCCGTCTCTCCAGCCGTTGCCTAGCAACAGCGGCAGCCAGATGCCGGCAGGACAGAGGCAGAATCGCTGGTGGTCGCGAGATCCTTAGCGGAGACGTACGCGCGCTCCATTCCAACGAGGACGCAAGACGAGCGCCAAGCGATGACTCGGCTGTCACTACCGAGCACGCAATGTTCCCAGCTATGTCCACTATTTGGATGTACTGGTGGTCGGGGCCAACCTATGGGCGAGGAAATGAATAATAGTCATTTTAATTTATCTGTACAGATCAGATAATATCGGAAAGGGATAGCTTATAGCGACAAAGACAAGAAAATGTACACTTTCTATGGATGAATTTAATGTAGGTACTTTACTCGAGCCATCAATTATAAATCGACAGTACCCGTTTCTAGACATACCTAGTCGAACCGCAATAGAATTGGGATGATGACACCTATCTTAAATATTTTCAAGATCATGGCGTTTAAAAAACATAGCCCCTATGAAGTTAATACAACCAATATATTTCCAAAAAGCTGTAGAAACCAATTTTTAAACACACAAAACGCAATAAATATTCGGTTAATTGACTCCGATTGCTAATACAAGACCGTGACGTCACGATCATGTATTCAAGATACAAGATCTATGGAGGCAGACCGTTTGTCAGATAATAAAATGTATGACAACGATTGGTATTGTCATCTAGCCAATTGTATTTGATTTTCTATTTTTTCAGGTAATAATTCCACTCGGAGAGACCACTATCATTACGTAAAATAAAATACGAATTATTGTGGCCTCCTAACCGAGACTCGACTACCGCGTACATTTTGTAAAGATATTGCAAGCTATGCAGATAATATAGTGAACCAGTGGGTACACAATACCAAAATTCTTTAAATCCCTTAAGTGAGATGGCAAATATGCCCAAAAAGTGATCAGGCGCAGGATCACCTACTTAAGAACGCATATTAAAATAAAGACGGGCAATTCAGAAAAGCCTTGTTATTTTGGACAAGCAAACAAACAGACATGCGCATAGCTGCCAACTATGGTAAATTACTTTAAAATATTTGGAGGTGCAACCTAACTGCCTCTATATATTGTTTGTGTAAGAGCATTCCTTTCCCACCAGCCTGTGTCGCGGTGCTAGGGCATAAAATATGACTGAGATGTCGTTTTAAACATTTTAGCGAGTAGACTGGGCCAAAACTCTAAAATTGTTAGATCTTGAACGCGGACGTAGTCGCGGGCGGCCGCTAGTAACATTTAAAACACAAATCTCCAATGAATTGCATATTTTATTTAATTCTCAAATTTCAATTTTAGTGATTTACAAAATTATGCATGACATGTTTAGTAAATAAGCATAGGTTTTAGAGCGTTAAAAAGAAAGCCATAACATAACTTTCGTTTTTAGTTTGCAGATAGAGAACATAATGCCTCACATACACAAATGTGAAAGTGTTTTTGTTCAACATAATAGAAATGTTACAGAATATTATTAATTTAATTACAGCATTATCTTCTAGGTATGTACTCGAGAGCAACTTAAGGGGGCAACAGCATGTTATCTTAATAAATAACTGTTAATAATTCAGTAACAACGACAATAGGTAAACAGCCTCTCCTCATTAACTGTGAAGTATGTGGCATACAGTACAGTATAAGATAAGGGTTCACATTGCAGAACTATGAAAATATTGTTTTTATTTAAATGGCAAGCTTCATATTAACTCATCAAATATTTGCAATAATATTGTGACTGGGATTCAGGATGTAATACCAAACTTTACAGAAGTGAAGGCCTATGCGTAAGCTCCGTATCCACTAGAGGCAGCCGCGAGCCGAACCATATTTTGTCGGTTTTTACCCTACTTAAAGCCCCATTTCTACAAGAGCCTTCCTTCCTTCCTCGGAGTCAGGCAGCCACTCGATAAGGCTGGCTATGCTAATGTCTGGGTGGAGACTACTCATTGAATGGATACCTGATAGACCTTTCTAGATTCCTATCACTGCCAGTTGATATTGCAAAAATATTTTCTTAATACTCACAGCAATTGCATCAAGCTCATTGTGGGGAAGCCTGCATAATATTTCGTATTCCGTTCCCCTTTGCTTGACACTCGCCACATACAAGGCGTAGTCAGTGATGAACACAAGGAGGGGTGTCCATGAGCCATCTTCCATATTGGGAGGAGATTGAACCTTCATCATCTGAAATTGAAATCAAAATAAGTAAAATTTAATCATAAAATGGGTACAAGGAGTCCAAGAAATAATACTACAAACAATTTAAATAGTTTTTTTACCCTGTGCAAAGTTTCATTGGGGTAGGAGAAAATTTGCAACCGCAGCTTTTCATTGCATTCAATGGCGACATTGTCCTCAAAACTGTCAAAGTATGAAGGCTCATCAGCAGTGAGCATTCTCACTGACAGCCTTTTGTTCTCAATCACCTCTTTGTCTATTAGCCTTGACATTCTCTGTGCGGAAACATGGAATGTGTTTGACACATCTTTGAATGGGAATATGATGCTGGGAAAGTGCTTTTCCAATTTCAGTTTCAATTGGAAAAACTTATTGTTTTTAATCTTTAGTTCAAGGTCTTTCCTTTGGCAAACGTTTTTCAAATATCTGTTCAAAAGAGCAGATTTATTTGACTGCAGTTTTTGATTTTCTGGACTGTCAAAATTTTCTTCATTGAAATCTTCAGCACCTTTCAGGGTGGAATTATCAGTGTTTGAACAGTTATCACTGTTAGCTTGTGCCGGTTCATCAGTAGACTTCTGGATTGTAGATGCTGATTTTCTACTGTACCTATTGACATTTTGCTTCTTTGGTGATGATAAGTGTTTGGGAATCCCATTCTTTTGTTCAGTTTCATCTTGTAAATTTTTGTTGAACTGTATCTTAGGAGTTGATGTCCTGCTGGATGTCTCTATGTCTGATAGTTTTGAATTAAGGTCTGTTTTACTTGTGCTAGAAACCAGTTCCTTGACTGGAGTAGATTCAGGTATGGGGACAAAGGTTTCTTTTGGGGCATCAAAAGCAGTCTGGAATGTATCATGTACATAGCTGTAGGACACACCTTTGTGTTCATAAACAGTGCTCTCACAGTTCACAACATATTTGTTGACTGGGGGGAATGCATCAGCTTTGGTCATAGACTTTTTGTCCAGTTGGTTCTTCATGTTAAGTGTCAGCTTGTGGCGAGGAGAGCCTTCATTAGGAGTTCTATCTCCTGGCACACTGCTTTTGGATGGTACTGTTATATCCTTTGGTTTTTCTTTTTCTAATGGATGACCATTCAGATTTATCTCCACAAAATCATCTTCATCTTCTGCCTGGATACCAGAATCTAAGCTCTTAGCCAGATTTTTATTTTGATTCACATCACATGGTAAAGCTTCTACTACATTGTTCAATTCTAAACAAGACTCAGGCAAGCCTTTTTCTGGAGCAAAATTAAAATTAAAATTCTTATAGAAGTTTTTCAGTGAACCTATGATGTTATTTGTGTCGAGTAAGTTGAGACGTTTCCTGTTCTGTTTTCTTTCTTCCACAATGTTTGTGGGAATGTATCTTTTCTTTTTCAGAACAGATTTAACAGTATTGGGGCTTTCAGATACTTCAAGAGGCATTTGCATGCGATCATGGGACTGGTCAATGTCTGCTTCAGAGAAATAGGTCTTCCTCATAAATGCCATATGCCCATTATTCTCAAACCCATCGCAGGAGTACGACTTTTGAGTTTTATCACACTTTCTATGCAACAGAGTTGTCTCAGTTTTGTTTGAGTTGGAATGTGAAGATGATGAGTCAGTAGATGAGGTCTCAGAATCACAACTAAAATTAGAATCTGAGCTGTTGGAGTCACATCCATAGAGTTTACTGGTAGGTCTTGACTCATTGTTGTTTTCCTTGTCATTATTGTCCTGATTTTCATGTTCAAAGGTTTGGCAGTACTCAAAAATGCCACTTCTGTCTGTTTTTGGGTCACCATACGTCAGAATGTCAGACATAGTCTGTTGGGCCACATCTGCTGCATATTTAGGGGTTCTGTCACCACTTGCACACCATGAAAACCTATCAGTCACACCTATATTGTTCTTTTGCCTAAATCTATCACAGTAACCACTGTCCGGACCATATGATACAAACCCTCTCTCAATATGAATATTGTCAGTTTTGGTGTTATTTAAAATATCTTCATGGAATGAAACTCTTTTCTTTTGTGAACTAGGCCCACTTTGGGACTTTTTTCTACACCTTCGTCTATAAACAATATCTTCAGACAAAGATTTCTTGGGCTCACTTGTTCTCAGAGCTGGCTTTTTAACTTCTTCAGTACAAACTTTTTCACTTTCTAATGCCTTTAGGACTACATCTGGCAGATTTTCATATGGTTTTTTGAGTGTTTCTACAAGAAGTTCTGGAACTATGTCATCGGGAATTCCAATGTTTTGGTTGTCTATATCACTGCGGGTCATGAGACTGCTGGTTGTGCTTTTGATCATGTCTTGAGAGCAGGATGGTGGAGCGTCATACTGACTATCGCACGCTAGTTCCTCGGCCCCGATGAGGCTGTGGGACATTAGAGCTTGACTCGTTACCTCCGAAGCTTCACTATCTAAACACAATACACCAGAATCACCAGGCGTATCAGCCAAACTACTTGAAGTACTCGATATCAAGTGCGAGTTGCCTTGTAAACACAGCTCAGTAGGCTTCCCAGAACTATCTACGTTCTCCATCTTTGTATATTGCAATGTATCATCACCACCACTCATTACCGCTGTCGCAACAACAGTGTCGTCAGTTTTATGACGACGTTTGCTTTTATCGATCTCATTGCCTTTTATTTCTGTAGCCTTGTCTAACGACATCTTGATTTCTATTTGACTAACAGAGTATATGAGTGTTTTTCATACAGATTTAAATAAGTTTTGATCAATTTGCATTTGATTCTGCATTCATCTTGAGGTATGATTACAAAAATCACGTAAAATACGACACAAATTAGGACGATCACAAGCAAGCAGCCATTTCTACCGATTATAACCACAGAGCAAGTAATCACTACGTTTTATTATAACCGATTTGACAGCAGCAGACTCAGGCAGACACAAGAGCTGTGTAGCAAACCGTATGTATTCGGTACCTACTGAGAAACGGGTACCGCCGCGAGTACCGAGTACCGAATCGTCGTTACTCACTAATCTAAGTCGTTACTCGCATCTTTCGTTACCTACTACCTTTGAATACAAAATGGTTTGGTACGCACAAGTACGTTGTTGTAAGTTGATACGGATACGGTTTTGATACGTTTTGGCTGATCATGTGCTTGAAATTTTAACAAATCGTACGATTTCGCTTGTGATGCATGATGCTTTGTGATTCAAATGAGTTGATTTAAACCTACTCAGTATATTTTTATGAAAGACAAAGATCTTGGCCCTAAAAGCTACAATTATGACGATTAATCACTTGTTTAAAGTTGCAAAACACTTAAACATCGCGATTTGATACGAAACTCGAATGTGAGTCATGAGGTATCAAAAGTACCGAGTAACGATACAATAGTAACGAGTACCGAGTGTAATAGTAACGAATACATACGGATTCAATTTTTCTCGTTACTTTTACAGCTCTGACGGGTGAAAACGCCAGCCAGCCACTGACCTCTATATATACACGTGTGGAGCTGACTTTACTAATCTGTGATAGCCTTAGCGGGTATCTGTCATACTTGTGTTTAAAAAACATAACGTCACAATTCAAATTCTGCGAAAACGCTGAATTTTTAGGTTACTTACTTAATTTCAATAGTAAACTTTCGCGATTTACTTATGAAATACATTAATTAATTATGATATTAACAATGGAGAGGGTGTGTTTCGGATTTGCGCTATTTATGTTAATGTGGCAATGTGAATGCGCGAAAATAAACACGCCGAGAGTGCTCCTGCCATGGTTTGAAAATCTGAATGTTAATTTTACTTTTGAAATCATTGAGGGGGGTTGTTATAGTTGGTGAGTAAAATTTCATATCAACACACTATCTAAGTTTTGTAATAAATGTACATTAGGCTCGTTCAATGTGTATATTTGTGTGATTTTAGGAGTTTGTCTCGCGATGACATCATAGATCTTGAACCTTTGTACGAAGATGGATGCTCTCGTGCAGCGCGTGTGACCGTGTCCAAAAGGTGCATCGCGCCCGGTACGGTCATTATCCTGGCCGAGGAAATCCACACTGGCGAGGTAAATACTTATTTTAGAAATGGCGGGAACAGGGCCATTCAAACACTTCTATACTGAACCAACTCTATATCAGTTCATTCCTAAATTTAAGACGGATTTCTCCTCTTAATGTCAGCTGCTGCATGCTTCCTTCAAGACATTAATCTAGTTCTCTAAGTCCAAGTTTGTCAAGTTACCAGTCTGAATGTGTACTAGGTACATTTATATCAGTATTCGTTACTCAGTGCTTGGCATTTTGACTGGATTGCACTAGCCATGGTCATGACCGGACTATTTCTATAAATCTAGTTTTCAATTGTACAGAAGGTAAAAAGGTTTGTTTAATTTCAGTTACTAAGAGGAGATGTGGATGTTGACATAATAAGGTCCCTGAAGGTGTTGAGTACAACAATGGAATTGTTCTTGGAAGAAACTCCTGAAGCATTTGAGGTCATAGCTTATGATGACAAAGGTATTTTATCTGAATACTTGTGACCACTAACTATTTAAAGAGTAATTTTGAAATTAATTTTATTTTCTGTATTGTGTTATTTTTAATATTTGTATGCTAATTTTTGTAGCCTAACATGTGACTCTAATGTAGTGTAGAACTGTTAATATAACATACCTATAATATATAGCCAATAATAATTGTGATTTACTATACTTATTTTTCAGGTAACAAATTCTCCAGTCTTGAAGGTATTAGTTTTACATGGACAGTAGAGAATATTGGCAGTACGGCTGGGGATGAAAATATTGTGACGTAAGTATTTGAAAGAGGTAATTTTTCATAAACATTTAACAGTAAAAGACTATGTTCAAAAATATATTGGCACCAACCCCACCCACCAACATACATCAAATTGGTGTCATGATATGTATGTCTATGATTGTCGGTATCCTTTTACGTGACTTAACATTTTTTTTAAATTAATGGCATGATTTAAAAAAACTTTGAAGATTTTTTAATCTTTTGGCATGAGTGTTGCACCGGCATGGCCCGATCTCAATCCCAAGCATAGTGAGTCTGTACAGTTTATGGGCAAAATATCAGCATAAAACATTGAATATTATGAAAACCCCATTGTTTTGCCGGATGTCGCCATACTATTACATGATCTACTCGTTGATATTTAAATACCATTTGATTTCTCTTGGTGGGTGGGGATGAAAACTGTCATGGTTGTTTGTGAATTTCATAAAAACTGAACATTATACAAACATTTCACATTTTAGGCTTCATAAAGTTGGTCACTCATTTATGGGTAGATGTATATCATTTTTTGATAAATTACTTGAATATTTAATTTCATTGCTTTTAGATAAATTTAAAACAGTTGTAAAAGATGTTGAAAGATTGATGATCGTATAAATGACAAAGATATATGGAAATGTTTAAATGCAAACAATTACAATTATTGTAATTCAATTTTGAAAAGAGGCAATGACAACAGTGACTGAGTTTCTTGCGCCGCTTCTTCTCAGCACTGGCCCAAATTGTCCCGAAGCGGTGGTAGGGTTAATTTATATGTTGGGATGTGTAAAAGTGCTAGTTGTTAGCCTTCTTACAGATATAAATGGATTTTATTGGATTTGAAACAGGTTGGTTCGTTGGCGCGATACGGATTACGAAGCCCCTCACAAGATCACCGAATTGGAAGCCGTGGGGCTCCGCTCCTACACTGTTTTGCTCTATGGTCAAGCAATGGGCGAGTGTAAAGTGACGGTTTGTTTAGAAGATATCTGCACTGACTTCAAATTGCAAGTGGTTGCCAGTGTGTTTCTTAGGCCTGCGACAGCGTATGTTGCGCCTGGAGATACGATAAGATACAAGTAAGATTATCTGTACTTATATTACAGTTTTTACAAACAATTACCTACCTACTACTCATCTTATTTCTGTCGGTTTATCACCTTGCAGGAGTAAACTCATTGACATAAGTCCTATACAGGGTGTAAAAAAAACCTTACCGAAGCCGAATACCACATATTCTACCAAGTGTTACGATCATTTTTTTCCTTTACACCATACCTGTGAAGATAACGGTTACTGAGGTATTAAGTGTTAAATTTTGAAAAAAATATGACTTTTAACGGAAATGTCTTCTGTCCGTTATAACTTAACTTTTTCTATAACTTAACTTAACAAAGTAACATGATACAAATTTTCACTAGTTCTTTCATAAAAAGCCTCTAAATGGCACACTCCGCAATGAACAGCAGTAGGTATATATTGGGCATTCTAATTCACTTTTTTCTTCACCATTCGCTCTCTTCGTTCGCTCATTCGAAAAAAGTGAATTAGCCTGCCCAATATATACAAAGAGTCAGAAATATAATTATCTTGATTAATTGCTGCAAATCTGTGTTTCAGCAGATTCCGCATTGCAAAATGGTTACTGCAAAACTCGTGGTTAGAACATTGTAGGTCTGTTAAAAATATTTATTGTTTATTTTGCTATAGTTATAGTTTCGTCATACCTACTGACATGTTCTTTACTCTCTTTCATCAGCACCATCAAAGATTACCAGTAACTCATCAATGGTTATTTCAAGTTAAGATTATAACAGTTTATATGTCGTAACAGAATAAGAATTTGTCATTTTTATGAAACCCGTTAAACATAACAGTCAATTTAATTAAACAGAAATGAAATTTTTGAAACAAAAAAACACATTACAATTAAATTGCATCTGTCCTTCTACGTTATCAACGGACACTAAGCGTCATGGTCCCTTATTACCAAACACCATACGTAGTCTAGTTTGTGGACCCTCCAACTGCGGCAAAACAAATTTGGTTTTAAGTTTATTATTACATCAAGATGGTCCACGTTTTCGTAACCTTTATGTATACTCGAAATCCTTGTATCAACCAAAATACATGTTTTTGGAAAATGTATTGCATGAGGTAGCAGACATATCTTATTTTAAATACAACCATAACAGTGAAATCTTGAGTCCACACGAAGCATTACCAGACTCTATAATCATATTTGACGATGTTGCCTGCGAAAATCAAAACCATGTACGAGATTACTTTGCTATGGGACGCCATAAAAATATTGACTGTTTTTATATTAATCAAACGTATACAAAAATACCCAAACAACTAGTAAGAGACAATTCTAACCTTATTATATTATTTAAGCAAGATGATGTAAATCTCAAACACGTGTATGATGAACACGTAGGATCTGATATGTCATGGTCTCAGTTTCGCGAAATGTGTTCAACTGTTTGGAAAAAACCTTACAACTATGTTGTTATCAACAAAGACTGTGAAAGAAACAAAGGTTGCTACAGATTAAACTTTGATACATTTATTGTGGTAGATTAAAGTTTTTAAATAGTTGCGTGTGGTTACTAATGAATCAGTTTCATTAGAGAAGTTGAATAGAACGGAATCCTTACCAATGGAACGTAATCTCAAAGAACAAATTATAAAATCTGCAGCAGCTGTGAAAAGAAAAGTAGACATGATAAAAGATCATAAAAATACCCATAATATGGTTCTGGAGACAATATTTAAACCAATTGTTGACCCATTAAAACATATAACAAATAATAAAAGTGATCATAAGCAATACATAAACAACGAAACAGAGCCAGTGAACCAGTCAGTAAAAAAAAAAAAAAATAGTGAAAGCGAGTCATCAAATGTGTCTACTAAAGATTTTGAAGATCTAGTGTACGATGATGAAAACTCGAATAACGAGGTTTGTACAACATCAAACAAGACTCTTACTACCTCACCTTGCGAGGATCATGATATAAACGATAACTCATTTAAATCTCTCCAATCGTCACCAAGTGTTGCCAATGATTCTTTATCTTGGTCCGTATCATCTGAAGTGATGAAAGATATACCTTTTGGTGTCAGAAATGAACGAGGTAAACTTTGGCTCGGCAAAACCCGCGTCCATGATGATGATCACATTCTAAAAATTGGAAACCGTAGCGTGATAAAAACCATAGGCTTGAAAGAACTATTATATAAAAAGGTACCAAATTTAGAAATCATTACAACTGAAGACTTACAAAATTATAAATTGTTACTTATGGATACTAATGCACACAAACGTCATTACGATTCCTCAAAGCCAATAAACAGTAACAAAGGATTTAAATATATGAATATTATTAAACCACTGTTTAAGCACTCAAAAAAGTCCAAAACAAATCCAGAAAGTCTCCCACGAGGAGAAGGAATTGATATTTTAAAAGAAGTTAAAAATGATACTGATTTAGTTTACTGGAACGATCCGAACGAGTTAGTGGAAAGGCTAAAAGTACTACTTCCCTCATGGGCCGCTGGTAATACAGGAGTACATAATGAAATTTATGCAATAATCGAGGAAATGTACGAAGCTGGCATCATTAAAGAGATAAAATATATAAAGCTTCCAAAAGGAAAATTAGGCAGTATCATTTCGCTTCAGAAACCGACAAGACGGCAATGAATATAGACAAATTTGGTCACCACGTTCATAAACGTTTACGACTACCTGAATTTACTGAAATTCTTACAGATGCATTAGTAAGGTCCAATACAGGAGAGTTTGATTTAAAATCATCAAAATTGAAAGGTTTGCCATTACCTGAAAAAAATGATGAAGCCGTGAATAAAGAATACGTTGATAATGGAATTCAAGAACTTAAAAATGAAATGAAAACAGTTCAAAGTCATATAAAAAATTACCTTAATAATCTAGAAAAAAATACTTCAAACAATCTAAGTACATTGTATTATACTAAAAAAGAAATCGATCTTATGTTTGCATCAACACCTGCTCAGAATAAGAATGAGTAAACAAGACATAGTGAATGAGCTGCACAAAGCTGCGAGGAGAAATTTTATTCGCCGGCATACGATCATTAAAGGAATAGATGATTTATGGCAAGCTGATCTAATGGATTTTCAAAAATATTCATCATTTAATAAAGGGTATACATACGTTCTAGTCGTGATTGATGCTTTTTCTAAATACGTATGGGTTAAGCCTTTGAAGTCGAAATCTAAAAAATGCGTTACAAATGCAATGCACAGAATTTTATGTGAATCAACAAGACAACCTAAAAATTTACAAACAGATCTGGGTACAGAGTTTTATAACGATTCATTTAAACAACTAATGAGAAAATATAACATAAATCATTATTCCACGTACTCTGTAAAAAAGGCTTCTATTGTAGAACGAGTAATAAGAACTCTAAAATCTCACCTTTACAAATTGTTCAGTCTTTGTGGAAAATATCAATGGGTACAAAATAATTTAGATACCACTGTGCAGCGCTATAACAATACTTTGCATCGCATAACAAGGTTTAAGCCGATTGACGTTAATGATTCCAATGAAAGTACAGTACGGTTTAATATTATCAAATCCCAACAAAAAAAGGTACGTTCAGAGAAAACTTTTCAAATTGGTGATTATGTTCGTGTAAGTAAATACAAAGGAGATTTTTATAAAGGTTACACTCCCAATTGGTCTACGGAAATATTCCGTATCGTCAAAGTCTACAACACTAATCCTCAAACATACCAAATACAAGACAAACACCAACAAAATATTTTGGGTTCCTTTTATGGTTACGAATTGCAAAAAACTAAATTACCTGACCTTTATCTCATTGAGAAAGTAATCAAGAAAAAAGGAAACAAACTTTTAGTTAAATGGTTAGGTTTAAGTGATAAAGAAAATAGTTGGGTTGATAAAAGTGAATTGGTGCTGTAATTGCTGGTGTGTATATAAATAATTTAGTTTTGACAAGTCGTCTCACTATTTAATTATCAATGAATGAAGACAGTGGTCTAATTAACAAATTGATAGATCGTTTACCGTTTGAGTTACATTTACCTGGGTATCAGTTTTGTGGTCCTGGAACAAAACTTAAGAAAAGGTTACTTAGGGGTGATCGAGGGATAAACAAGTTGGACGAAGCCTGCATGCACCACGACATTGCATATATCAATAAAGATCCAAGTGCTCGTCAAAAAGCAGACTTAGAACTTTTGAATATGGCAAAGAAAAGGTTGAAATCGAAAGATGCCGGAAAAGGAGAAAAACTTGCTTCATGGATAGTAAAAAATGCAATGAAAGCAAAAGTCAAGGCTGGACGTGGTTTGAAAACATTTAAGAAAGGAATTAAAAAAATAAAATTACAATTAAAGAAAATTAAATCTAAAGACAGTCACACTGCTATAAAATATGCTTTTGCAGCTGCAAAGAAATTATTTACTAATAAAAAAGGAATACGTTTGCCTCGGTGTATTCCTCTTCCTAAGTCTGGAGGACTTTTGCCACTTATTCCTATATTCGCGGGATTGTCAGCTTTAGGTTCACTTGCTGGAGGAGCAGCGGGTATAGCAAAAGCCGTCAATGATTCTAAAGCTGCACAAAAGAGTCTTCAGGAATCTGAAAGACACAACAGAATGATGGAAGCTGTTGCTCTCGGAAATGGGTTATTTATCAAACCTCATAAAACTGGATCGGGTTTATATCTAAGCCAATCAAAAAACTAATAAAGCGGCTACCCAGACGTGCACTTACTAATTTAGATATAATAAAAAATGCTGCTAATATTCCATACTTTCGTGGTGTTTATTTGAGAGATACGTTACCTTCAAAACCCAGAAAAATTGAATGCGGTATTTTAAATTTAGATAGCAATAAAAATTCTGGCACGCATTGGGTGGCCTTTGTGAAGAAAAATAATTACGTAGAGTATTATGATAGTTTTGGCAATTTAAGGCCTCCATTAGAATTTGTAAAATATGTATGTAACTTGCCCATAAATTATAATTATGCACGACACCAAGCCTTTGGCACAACAAACTGTGGTCATTTATGTTTAAAATATTTAAGAAACTTTTGGAAAAAACATTTAAATAGCGTGTAAAATATACAAAAGTATCAGTATAAACATGTCTTTCACTGTATCTATTACCGGGAGTGGAGCCTCTTTAACTACAAACTATTCTCCAACTTTGGAACTTCAAGGAAATTATGAATGTGGTTTATTGTATTTTTCAACCTTTAATTCTATTCCTAATATAGATGAAAGAAACAACAAGTTTTATTATGGTGAAAATGAAATTATCACAATTCCTGAAGGGTCTTATGAGCTACAAGATATTTGTGATTATTTAAAAAATAATATTAAGAACACAGTATTGAAACTGACTTGTAATAATAATACATTAAAAACAAATATTTTATGCTCCAAAAATATTCATTTTAATAAAAGTCAATCACTAGGTAAAATTTTAGGTTTTGGAATGGAAACAATCAGCGCAAATATAAGTACAGACTCACAATATCCTGTAAGCATTCTATCAACAACCATTGTGCGGATTGAATGCGATGTAGTTAGTGGTTCTTTTGTAAATGGAAAAGCAAGCCATATAATTTATGAATTTGTACCTAATGTACCTCCCGGGTATCGAATAATTGAAATACCTAAAAACTTAATTTATTTTCCTGTTAACCAAAGTTCTATTAACGCTATTAATATAAGGCTATTGGACGCTGAGAATAAAGAAATTAATTTACGAGGTGAAGAAGTACAACTGTACTTACATTTTAGGAAAAATGATAAATTTCCATAAAAGTCCTTCCACATCGTGTACTGAATTCAGTTCTAAAAGAACATTCCACAAACACAGACCACTTCAGCTTAAAAATAAGCTGACTAAGAGCAATAAAGAATTTCTTAAATTAATTGGTCTGATAAAATGAATATTTTAAATATAACTCAACCAACTTCATATGATACCAGTATAGAGAGTTTCGAATATCATTCGTACAAACCATACGTAACAAGTTTCAACAAAAACGATGAAATACGCATTCCTATCAACCAGCAAGATTTGTATGTGCTACCTTCGTTGAGCAGTTTATACATCGAGGGAAAGGTTAATGTGTATAACAGCACCACCAAAGAAAAAGTATCAAATGTACATTTTGTAAATAATCCCGCACTATTTCTGTTTCAAGACATACGATATGAACTGAACGGAGTAGAGATTGATAAAATTAAAAATGCTGGTGTAACTACAACAATTAAATCATATTTATCCTTAAATGAAAACGAATCCAAGAGCGCTCGAGTTTGGGGTTGGTCAACTACAGGATCAAATAACACTGATGGTGGAGCTTTTTCAGCATCCATACCATTAAACAAGATTTTAGGATTCGCTGAAGATTATGAAAAAATTATCATAAACTGTAAGCATGAGTTAGTATTACTTAGAAGTAATACAAATCTTAATTCAATCAAGTTAAATACAGATGAAGTTGTAGATGATATTGTTATAAGTAAAATTATTTGGAGAGTTCCTCATATCAAAGTGTCTGATCGTGAAAGAATTAATTTGCTAAAACATTTAGAGAAAGATCGGGCTATTCAACTTGCATATCGTAATTGGGATTTATACGAATATCCATTACTACCTAAGACACGTAAACATACTTGGTCAATAAAAACATCATCACAAATTGAGAAGCCTCGTTTTGTTGTTATTGCACTACAAACCAACCGCAAACATAATTCAACACTGTCATTAGCTGAATTTGACCACTGTTATGTGCGTGATGTAAAAGTCTACTTAAATTCATCGTATTACCCTTATGAAGGGTTAAACGTCAGTTTTGCGGAAGATAAGTTTACTTTATTATATGAGCAGTATGCAAGATTTCAACAGTCTTACCACGGTCGTCGACCAGAGCCATTGCTGAGTTTAAAAGAATTCAGAGACATTGCTCCTTTATTCGTAATCGACTGTTCGCGACAACACGAAACATTAAAGGGCTCAATAACGTTAGAGTTGAAATCGAAACGGATCAAGAGATACCAGATCAAACAGCTGCATATTGTTTAATTTTAAATGATTGTGTGTTTGAATATAAACCATTAAGCAATATAGTAAAGAAGTTATCATGAATAATAATACAGTAATTGTAGATTTACAAGGTTTCAAAAATCGTAAAAATGAATTTTTAGTTAAAGAATTTGTTATAGTGACTTTAGAATTTACCTACATATACTTGATCAAACCTCCTTATCCATTTACTAAGTTAACAGAGGAAGAAAAAAAACAAGTTCGTTGGATAGAGCGTAACAGAGGTTACCAGTGGAGCGAAGGTTATATTGACTTCAGAGAATTTCATAGAATTATGAAACCGTTCTTAAAAGATACGAAAATTCTTGTAAAAGGTGAAGAAAAGATTAAATGGGTAGAAGATATATGTGGCCACAGCAATATTGTAGATATAAGTTATACGGGTATCCCCAAATTAAATGATTTAAACATTTTTTATAAGAATAATATATTAAATTGTTTTTCTCATAAAAATAAATGTGCTCTTAAGAATGCTTTATGTGTGAAAAAATGGTGTTTTCTAAACGGTTACACATTTTGGGAATTTTAAATTATCACTGTACTTGATTATAAATTGAATTGTTTGGTTAAGAATAAATTTATTGGTAAAAAATACATCTTTTTTTATTTTATTCTACCTACCTATTATAGTTTAATTAAAAAAAATTAAAAAAACACATTTCTTTAAAATATATTTATTTCATTAATTTTTACATGAATAAACTATTGTAATGCATAACAATAAAGTACAATGCTAATTATTATCACTAATTTTGGTACATATTTTTCTAATAACTGCTTCTGTTTCATCCATTATATCATCCAACGGTTCTTTCACTATATATTGAGCACTTAATACTACGTTTTCTTCATCACGTTCAATGTTAGATGCATTAAGCGATTCAGCGCTTATGTCGATCACCTTTATTTTAATTAAACGTATTCCTCGTTGATTTTCATTGTTGATCACATAAGACGTTCTACGAAGTCTATTTTTCTTGCATTTGTGCGTCCTTCGTTTGGGTCGCCTCTCTGAAGGTGCATTTGAAGGATGGAAAAATTCAGGACAAGCTTTTTCAAACGCACTCGCTGATCTGAATGGATCTTGTGCGTACTGACTGAATATGATGTCGGAGTCAGACATTTTCTGAAACAATATGAAAAATATTAAAAATGTTAACCACATACTTGTATATAGTTTTGAGTGATTTAAAAAAAATAAAAATATTGTACTTACAGTTTTATGGTTAACGACACCTCTTCACTCGAACACGAAAACTAAAATAATGACTAATATCTACATTATAATAATGTTGCAAAGTTTCAGGTTTCGCAACCTAAACATTTTCAAATCTAGAACGCAGGGCTGACAATTCTTAGTAATACATTTTATCAGTCATGTATTAAAATCAATAGCGCTTCAACAAGCTAGGGATCCATATTACGCAAACATCAACTTTATAATCTACATATTTCACAACCCTAGCTTGTAGCTTGCGCAAATCGTACCTAACTGCTAAGTCTGCAAAACTTGAAAATATAGGATTACTTTTTTTATTAATAAAATTACAAATTTATTTGATATAACTTTAGTTTTAGGGTGGAGTTCTTAAATAAAACCAGAAGTATAATTTTCAATACATATATTTATATGAGGCTCATAAAAACTTACAGCTTTAAACATCGTATCATATCATCAATCTTTTTTTAATTGTTTACTAAAATTATTTTACTAAATAATCATATGAATTAAAATACTAGCAAGACAAATAAAGAAATATAACACTAACGAGGTTCAATCTATTTAAACTTATATTTTAGCTTAGATACAATAGAAAAGAAAATCAACTTGAATTAATAATATTTGGTATAAAATTATGAACTTATTAAAAGAAAAAAAATCTTCGGCTTCGATTTTTAATAACATGCACTTAGCCTGTAAAAAATATTAAAAGAAACTGGAATAATGACCCCATGCTAATGTATCTATATTATTCCTTAATATAATACGTTTGTCATCATTAGAAGACAAGGCTACTTTATCAATTCGCTGAGTAAATATTTGATGTTTGATAGATTTGAAAACTATGTTTTTTTTGCGAATGATTTCGTTATCCGACAATGCTCTACTGTAGTCTCTGAAGAACAGTTGGTTAACCACAGGTTTTTTAATACCTTTAGCTTTCTTTATTTCTTTGGTACCCGTTTTAATGCAGTATAATTTAGATCTTAAACCGACGAATTCCGTTATAAGTTGTCCACCTAATTCATCTTTGAACAAACCCGGTATTTTTTTGTTCTGACGTAAGATACCGTACGAATTATTTTCTTCATAGTTACTCGTATCAAAATAGGCTTGAAACGAATATTTAAGGTCTTTATATATATCACTAGTCTTTACTGAGTATAAAAAACTATCGGTGTCTGTATAACACAGCTTTAAATCGCGACCATAAAATGGTTTTATTACAGAATAATGAAAATTATACATATGACTTTTAGAAATTTCTAAAACAGTAAATCCTATATAAATAGGTTTGTTAAGTATAACTGATTCTGGTTTTAATTGAACAGCCACAAAATTATCTGAAAATATTGTACAACTATGATAATTAGGTCTCGCTATCAATTGTTCTGCTGTGATTACTTTTCTCGTTTTATTGTTTGTGTCGGCCCACTGATTGACTAATTTTACATCAAGCCTTTTTTCAGTGTCTTCTAAAGTCTTCCCGAAAATACTATTATTTAATAACTTAAAGAAGTCCTGTTCGAAAGTTGATTTAGCCTTTTTTCGTAATTCTGTATTCAAATCAATGTATTGTTTTAAATAAGGACTTTGTCTGAATTTTATAACTCTATGAATTTTGATAAGTTCGAGACCATGTAATAAACACGTTTTAAGATGTACATAATGTATGACGTAGTTGAATTTATCGTATAAGTTCGGTATTAATTTTTGAGTTTTAGATCCAGGCGGTGAAAACTTTTGTGGACAAAATGGTAATTCGTTATGCAAGTCGTGCAAATTTTCTGGATATTTTAAATCTACTTCTAAAATATATCCCTCCTCGGAATCATCAGGTGTTGCAATAATTTCATGATGATTTATATCTGAGGTATTCAATAATCTAAAATCTGAATGAGGTAAATAGGAGCACATTGCATATCCGTACAAATTATTACAGTCAATATAAAATAAATAGTTATCGGGGTAAGATGGATCGTAGTCTACTAAATATTTATTATTTGCTTTTGCGTATCTTGTAGAGCACAGGCACACTCCCCCGCGGATCCCTTTCTGAATTAATCTAATTATTTCTAAGTCATTGATTAATTCCAGTTTCACATTCGTTTTAAGAAGCATAGCGTCGAAACTTAAACTAGGCGCTGTCAAATAAAAGGACGGATCTAACTTATAATTATTTTTACAAGTCCAACGAAACTTTTCGAATACATCTGCTAGTAACAATACGTCAGATTTCAAATATAAGTCCGTGTAATCACCTAAATTCTTTAAATCAAACTCTTTCCATACTTGCTTGGCGTGTTTATAATCAGATTCTGAAACAGTACAATCATTTAAACTTGTATAGAAGCATTGCCGTGGAGGCAATTGCTTCTCGTTGTATGACTCCCAGGTTGACATGTATTCGTACGGATAAACACCTTTCCGTCTTAACAACTCGAATTCATCTAGTTTAGGAAAAAAATTAAGCAAATGCACAAAATCTTCCGTGTTTAAATTCGATACGAGTTTTTCGAGGCTTGTGCCCAAAAATTTGAAAGAGTCTACAAATCGAACCGCCATATGTTTATTGTCATGTGTGGTGAAAAACTTAGTGAAAGATATGTAGTTCTCTTTATTTTTAGCTATGACTTTGATTGGACCCGATGTTTGTCCTAGCTGCCGTATAAATAAATGACTGTCGTAGCCAGACAAGTTGTGAAAAAATACAGGAACGTACTGCGGTAAACGATAATTGAGATTGCAGTAGGAATGTGCAGCACCGCGATATTTACCTGTCAAGTGACAGTGGTCCCTAACTCTATCATCTAATAATATTTGACCGCATATGTAACATAGTTTTGATTTGCCAAACATTTCCATTTCGGATGCCGTTAGCTTTTTCATTGGGAGGGGATTTTTATAAATTTGCAAAATGTTCGATACGTCTTTTTTAAGTTTTTTAATAAAAACTTCAACACAATCTTCACCACGATAAGACACATATCGGTTTAAGGAGTTATTATATGAACATACCACATAATATGCAAATGCAGCCGGGATATGTTTTTGAAACGCTTCTGTAGATTTTGAACTGGGTCCATCTAGATTGGTCTGCAATAATGATTCAAAGTCCGCATAAATGACAAAAGGCATATCTTGCATTTTCTCGTAGTTCTTAAATTGAATTAGTGTACCTTGTTCGGGCAAAATAGTCGCAACACCACCACACACATGAGTATTTAATTTGTGTTCATTTTGAAAAAATATCATACAGTCATCACAAAAATACATTCTACCATGATGTTTTGTTACTTGCGATCTCATTAAACGACTAAGGTTTTTAATTAAACAATAATGCGAATGATTACCTTTTTCTATGTACAACAAATTTACGTGGTTACTTTTTTTACGCAGGGTTCGGTACAACGGACCAATAATATTTGTTTTATTCTTGAGACCATAAACATTAACACTGATGTTCGGATTATTTTTTTCAAATGTTTTTATACCAGAAAATTTAACTGGAAACGAAATATTACTAACGTTTAGTACGCTCCGAAAATGTGGATAAGAAGTTGTTCGATGAGCGTTATTTTCAGCAGGGAATAATGCTGCCATTATGCTCCATAAAAAACAAAAATCATCTTTGTTTTGTATGTTAATGCATGCGCGTTTAAGTTTCAAAGCTTTCGGTAAATCAATAAATCGAGATGCTCTCAGAGGATTGTACTTGTTAATGTTAATTTCTAAGTAACAATTACGTAAAAATAACCAGCCACTGTCTCTTTCTTCAAAGTCGTCAACTTTAGAAGAGATTACGTTAATAACATGAGAAAAAATATTTTCAAAATCGAAATTCTTATTTAATACTATGTTTTCTGTAGCGAATGACTTTATTTCAGACTTTTCAGCTTCATTACATCTTAAATTAAACTCGGCAAATAATTCAAAGTTAACTTTGATGCTACTGAAAGTCAACTGGCGCGCTTCAAGCAGCTGCCGCGCGCGCGCGCGTAAGTCTCGGAGGAACCCGGCAGGCGCCTGCGCCGCGCTCTCCGCGTTACCATTCAAGTGCAACCTATATGATGCGATGCGACTACGGAAAGCACTACCTATTTTTTCAATTCCATCACTAATTTCAATGGCATTGTTATTTTTATGTACTGTGCTTCTAAGGTGGGATGAGAAAGCCTTACTTTTAACGGAAATATCACAAACAGAACAATATATTGATCTATTCGACATAGTGACTAATTTTATAGATATAAGATATAAATAGATTGAACCCTTACAATATTGTATTCATTTCAATAAATATTACAAGAAATCATTTTAATAAATATTACTTTTTCTTATCTGGGAAAAACGTACCTTCTTCAACAAATTCCGCTCGTGCTCGCTTGATGAACTTGCGCAGAAAGTTCAGTTCGTCGGCATCAGAATCTGTTTGGTACTTGAGTGACAATACCGCTTTCTGCCAGCGGTCCTTTGCCGCTACCGACTTGATCTCCTGCGTGTTGTAGAGCCGGAGCTCCACGAACAGGTCGCCAGCCAAATTCGCGGTGCGGCGCAGGCTCCCGTCTGCAACGCGGCGCGTGAGCACGGACTGCAGGGCAGGGGCGGTGCGCGCTCGGCTGATTTCGATCTCCGATGCGTCGTCCAGGTCCAGGTCCCACCCGTCAGGCCGAGCTCGTTTCTCCACGCGTTCAACCGGCTTCCGTTTCGTGGTTCTCTTCACCGCTTTATTGTCACTGAAAAGATAGAATTTAAAACATATTAATAAACTATCACTGTATCTTAGATAATAAAAAAAATATAACTCTGCTCACGTGCAACCTTAGGATTGTATATAACTGAACTATAAATATATTACAAAGGGTTAGCATAAACAATCATCGTTACAAGTTAATATTAAACTGCTTTAAATAAAAAAGTATAGCCTTTATTCAAATTATTAGCTTTTAATTTTACATTTAAACTCACCGCTTACTAGCTTCGTCGTCAGAGTCGAAGATTTCTTTTTCTGCGCTCACCGTTGATTTTCTCTTGCATGCTCCAGACTTTTTCAACGTTTTACTGGTGCTGAAATGGTTAAAGATTGGTATAACACAAATTAATGTTGCATATATATTGCTTACAAAAATATACTCGTATCGAAACCAGAAAAGTACAGTCAGATGTACAACACTTAACTCACCGTTTTTTTGAGCACTCGTAGTCAGAGTCGTAAATCTCCGTTGCAGGCTTCCGTGCTCGTCGGCTGGAGTGCTCGTCTTCTGACTCTGAACACTGCTTGTATGCAGCTCGTGCCTTGTTGTTGTACTCGATGTCAGACCTATGTTCATAAAACATATAACATAACACATTTTCAAAGATTCAGACAAAGTAAATCAATAAAAAAAACTTACGAACATGATTATTTGCTGCGAGGAATCCTCTTGATGTAGCACTATAACTGGAGACTTCAGTTTCTCGATAATTACCACGCACTGTCACTGATATTTTAGATTATATTGATTTTAAGCTATCGATATATACAAAAATATTGCCTATTCAGACGCAGGGGTGCTAAACAATTTGAATGTAAAACTCCAATGTGTTAAGGTAACAATTTACGAAAAACAACCTCAAAAGTTGCTCCAAAAACAGGTTTGCAATCACTGCCTAATAATTTTCAGGTGTCAGCAATAACAAATTTTGACATGTAACATACTTAGAGGGAAACAGCCTCACCTTTAGACTTTAATAGTCAGCAATAATTAAGGTTAAGAAATAAATTTACGTACACTGTAAAAGTACAGTTAAATCATAAAATTTTGTGAATCTTTGTATGTTATCAATTGTGCTTGAACACAGTATGTGATTCAAAAATGTACCTATAAAGTTCAAAAGTTAATATATTATTATGTTGAAATTATCTTTAGACGGAGCTACAAACAGAGCAAAAACATATTCAGATTTTTTATACAAAAATACTATTCCCAATTCTGCAATATTAGGATGGTCTTTTAACTTTAAAATGATCATCTAACAGTTATTTATGCGTCGATCGATATCTATGACTCCTTCAATTAACAATATCATCAGCTGTTGTCGTCGACTGTACGTGAAATCAAAACTGCAGCGCCTGCAAAACGGATGTAGCTTGTTTATTCAAAAATATACCAAGTTTTATGCTGCAATATTTGTTATATTAGGGTTCCTTTGTCACGCTATGTTTACGATCGTATAAAAAAGGACTTAATGCTATTATGTATTACCTACCAGTCAACTATTACAAATAGATAGGAACTATTACTTTGCGAAGAAAGATTGTTGTCTTATTTTGCTACATTATTCCTTTGGTCGAATCATCGTTTAAATAATACAATTCAAATTAACAAGTATGTTCAGATCTTGCAACGTACTTGATAATTTTGACACCAAACAGGGATTATAGAACTTTATGTTGTTCTAATAATTTTGTGAAATGTCAAAAATAATGTGTCAATTACAAATGAGATCTTGTCATGCATCTACATCAGCCTTTTAACGAGTTACATTAATTTTTTTAATAGTCTTTTGCACAACCCAAAACATCTACGGAACCTTTGTGAGTAATATCAATTTATTAAATGAATTTATTTCGTTCAAGTACAGTTATAGGGTTATCAACCATACTTTAGTAATGCATGTAACTGACAAAGATACATAATTTTTTCTTACCGAAAAACTGATGACCCTATACAGTGAAATATCATATTGCATTATCATATTGCATTATTTGTCGTGTACTAGTAAAATTTTTAGTATTTATTACCAGTCGTGGCTTTCAGATTTCAGACCTCCGAGATCTCGCGATCTAGCATATAGTTAAGTACGTTCAGAATTATAAGCACGACCAATCTGGCTTGAAATCACTCATTAGTAACCAGTGAGTTTCATGGTGCTGAAATTCTCATTAACATAAACGTACTATCAAATATTACTATGTGCTCTTTGGCAAGATTACGGATAGAAAATTATGTTGGTACGTTCAGAATTATAAGCACGACCAATCTGGCTTGAAATCACTCATTAGTAACCAGTGAGTTTCATGGTGCTGAAATTCTCATTAACATAAACGTACTATCAAATATTACTATGTGCTTTGTGGCAAGATTACGGATAGAAAATTATGTCGGTACGTTCAGAGTTATAAGCACGACCAATCTGGCTTGAAATCACCACTTTATAAGTAACCGGTGACTTTCATGGTGCTGAAATTCTCATTAACATAAACGTACTATCAAATATTACTATGTGCTCTTTGGCAAGATTACGGATAGAAAATTATGTCGGTACGTTCAGAGTTATAAGCACGACCAATCTGGCTTGAAATCACCACTTTATAAGTAACCGGTGACTTTCATGGTGCTGAAATTCTCATTAACATAAACATACTATCAAATTAATATTACTATGTGCTCTTTGACAAGATTATGGATAGGAAATTATGTCGGTACGTTCAGAGTTATAAGCATGACCAATCTGGCTTGAAATCACCACTTTATAAGTAACCGGTGAGTTTCATGGTGCTGAAATTCTCATTAACATAAACGTACTATCAAATATTACTATGTGCCCTTAGGCAAGATTACGGATAGTAAATTATGTCGGTACGTTCAGAGTTATAAGCACGACCAATCTGGCTTGAAATCACCACTTTATAAGTAACCGGTGACTTTCATGGTGCTGAAATTCTCATTAACATAAACGTATTATCAAATATTACTATGTGCTCTTTGGCAAGATTACGGATAGGAAATTATGTCGGTACGTTCAGAGTTATAAGCACGACCAATCTGGCTTGAAATCACCACTTTATAAGTAACCGGTGAGTTTCATGGTGCTGAATTTCTCATTAACATAAACGTACCTACTATCAAATATTACTATGTGCTCTACGACAAGATTACGGATAGAAATTATGTTGGTACGACCAATCTGGCATGAAAGCACCACTCCATAAAAAGTGACCGGTGAAGTTTCATGGTATCAACATTTTCATAACAATGCGGATAAAGCGTACCTAGCCATGCGCGGCCTTTTTATCAATGCTGTGTAAGTTCTGATAGGAAATTATGTTGGTGCGACCAATCTGGCATGAAAGCACCACTCCATAAAAAAGTGACAGGTGAAGTTTCATGGTATCAACATTTTCATAACAATGTGGATAAAGCGTATCTAGCCATGCGCGGCCTTTTTATCAGTGCTGTGTAAGTTCTGTTGTGATACATTTCAGTTTTGTAATATTTAGGTGTATATTGGGCAGGCTAATTCACTTTTTTCGAATGAGCGAACGAAGAGAGCGAATGGTGAAGAAAAAAGTGAATTAGAATGCCCAATATATACCTACTAACAGCGCAACCGAAACGCGTCGCGGCGGCGTATAGCAACACGCCCCGCGGTCACTTCCCCGCGTGCGCGCTGTACATTTGCTTGTTTGAATTCAATTGTTTTTTTTTGGATTTAAAGAAATAAAAGTTGTTTCCCTGTCAAATTTTTTTTTTATACGATTTTGTTTGATGTACTGAACGCGTGGATGACGGCTTCGGTAAGGTTTTTTTTTACACGACTACGGCGAAGCAAAAGGAGGGTTATGATTTTGACCTGTATGTATGTATGTGGGTATGGATGTTCATCTGTTCCCTCGTAACTTCTAAACTACTTATCAGAATTCGACAAATGATATATCATTAGAAGCGTCTTAATTGTCCGCTGGTTATAGGCTATATGGGATTTCACAAAATCTAATGTGGCGCCCTCTGGCAGACAAAACATACGAAGTAAAAAAATAAAGTAAAGATAAATATGCCGTGTTTGGTATCATTTGAAAGCGCTTTACTTGTACATTTTGAATATATATATATTACTAGCATTTGCTTGTGACTTTACCTGTATTCATGGGCTGATTGTATATAATTCACATCTTTTTTATTACCCGACTATATATGTGGCTCTTAGCAGAGTAAGATCCATAGATGGATTATGGATTAGTTCACTGGAATCTAGCAAATTACTAAAGAATCCACATGACCAAAGATCGTTCGAGGAGTTGGAAAGATTGAGAAATCAATGAACCCAAGATTAACCTATTTAGAACTCCAAAATATGTTAAATAAAAATAAAGTTTAAAAACTAACACCCGACTACTTAAAAACACGCTCTAAAAAGTACGAAACAAGAAAACACTCTCCAATGAAATTACTTAGTATGTACAAACTATTAAATATTTACCGTTATTAAATAAACTAACTTACACATATTATTATATTTTAATATATTTTCAATTTATAATATTGATAGAGAAATGTTTTAAGGATAAAGCCGTGGTCGTATGCCATAAGAATAATAAATTAAAAAAAGTGGTATACGACCACGGCTTTATCCTTAAAACATTTCTCTATCAATATTATAAATTGAAAATATATTAAAATATAATAATATGTGTAAGTTAGTTTATTTAATAACGGTAAATATTTAATAGTTTGTACATACTAAGTAATTTCATTGGAGAGTGTTTTCTTGTTTTTGGATACTAACATTTATAATATCTATTGCAGAGTCGTAAGAATGCGAGCGGGTCACCTCACAGTGCAAGAAGTCGCCGACACATTATACACAATGTCTGTCCCTGACAATGGACTGGCGTACTTGGAAGACAAAATTAGTCTAGTCCGAGGGACTGCTGTGGGATCAACTCTTGTCACCTTACTGTCGGGGGCTACTGAAGTGACAACAGCTACGCTCAACATTGCTGAGCCACACAGTATAAGAGTAACGCTACGACCTTCAGACCTGTTAATAAGAGGAGAAAACTTCATCATTCACGCGGTCGCCTTAGACAAAGACGGCCATCCTCTGTTCGCTGGTCAAGACACGTTGATACGATTATCAGTGGAGGGCGAGGCCAATGTGGACTTGCTCAGATCTACGGAAAATGGGACGATCACAGACGCGGTCGCTTTGAATTCTGGAGCGTTTAAAGTCACTGCGAGGTTGCACTCGATTGCGGGGAAGCTGTTGCACAAGAAAGTAAGTTAAATTTTTAGTTATATAAGCCACGTCTACATTGGAAAGAAAGTCCGCGACTTAAGTCGATGCAGATCTTAGGTTAAGTTGCTTGAGGTAGTCGGATATCGTACAACATGTACTTCAAGCGATATCTTATGCCGGGACGCCTTCTTTGTCAGTAAGCGTTATAAAAGCGGACATTGTCGCTTGAATGTGTTCGAGGATCCAAAATAGAGCATTTTACTAAATGTGGATGTGACTTTAACTTAAAAATGTTTCCTAAAAAAATAAATCTAGCTATATTACATTTTTTTACTATCATTTTTATATTATAATTGTTTCAGGTAGAAGGAGTGGTGTCAGGAGTTGCAGTAGATCCTCTGCAAATAGTTCCACCTGAACTATTTGTGGCTTGGACTGATACAATTCAGTATGTTATTTTACTATTTCTTGCAAAAAAAACATAAGTCTTTATTTTTGTTGTAATTTTAATAAGGAGAACTTATTATTTTATTTATGAACAGCATAACAGCGATTTTTGCTGCTAAATCTATTTATATAAAAAATGAAACCCGTTTTCCTTGGTCACGGCATCACGCGTGAATGGCTGAACCGATTTCACTACTTATTTTTTTGTTGTATTTGTTATTATTAGGAGAAGGTTCTTACGGAAAAAAATATTAAGAAATTCTCTCAGAAATATTGAAAAATATACATTTAATTTTGCATAAATTTAAAAAAACGCGCGTAACTAATGTCAATGTCATTCGATGACATTGTTCAATCATTGCAACGCTAAGGCGGTACGAAGTTCGCCGGGTCAGCTAGTATAATAATAAATAGATACTATCATTATGCTTTTGATGTAACTTCCGAAATAGCTGCAGGGTTGGCTAAATAATTAATAATCGATCATATTATTTTTCTAGAGAGGTACCCCTAAAACACATTGGAGGTGGAGATGAGATGGTAGTTTGGTCTGTGAGCGAGAAAACAACACCTAACGCTCTCTCGCTCACACCTGCGGGTGTCGTGACGGTTCGCGGCGAGGGTGAACTGGAAGTTCGCGTCCAGTTGAAGAACTACCCGCATGTACGCGCTTTTGGAAAGTGAGTCTTATTTTCTGTGTGTTAATTAAGTCAATTATTATAATAAGAATTAGAATTTATTTATTTGACACATTAAATAACAACATTTACATTAAAAAAAATATTGTTAGTGCCAAAACAGTCCTCGCTTAGTATACGCCGTGGCAGCAGATGGATACCACGACATTGATTTTCAGCGAGGACCATCAGGCACCGAGTGGAAACACAGGACAAATAAAATTATAGTGGCTTATAGATGGCTAATTTGGCGCAATAGATATAGAATTAGAAAGCTAAAGGAAAGCGCTTCATACCGAACGGGTGTTATGGTCAGGGACAGAGGTCCGATAGACAGCATCTTGATTTGTCTATCTATATTATTCTGAAATCTTATATAAAGGTGAAAATGAACTTTATCAGCTTTAGTTATGGATTTCCGCAAAGTAACGCCTGTTTCCATCAACTAAATCTTATATGTCACGGTTCATGTGCGGTACTAGGCTAACAGCGCCATCTAGCCTATGGAGCCGTCTCATCGCTCGCAGTTGTGCTTGCCACCGTTAGGCATGCGCTTGTAATGGCGAACGGTAGAGGTCGCACACTAACACTTATTACAATTGTTATGCAGAGTATGGTCCCTACCGCCAGAGCTGGTCCAAGTGTCGAGTTCTGGGCACGCGCGCGTGGGCCGGCCGCACCACCTGCACATAGCGCTGACGGCTACACACCCTGTTACCGGAGAATATTATAACTACCATAGGTAAGTCAGTGTTAATTTCTAAACATGTTGTACACTTAACGACATCGATCCGATTGAACGATTTGTCAGAAAATAACTATTACTTGTAAAACTACTGTTGATCCTGATGTCTGTAACAAAAGTGCTTAAGCTACTTACCACGGAGTCAGATCAATGTATGTGATGTTGTTGTATATTTACATATTTATTTCCTTAGGAATTTATTCATTATGAACCTTCCCTTACCTTAACCCTTAATCGGCTAAAGTAAGCCTCTAGTAGTAACATTTTGCTCAAACTTATGTTCTTTGTATTACGCTATTAAATTTTGTTTTTTTTAGGTGTAACTGTGGATCGTTTGCCGTATCACTCATAGAGGGCCCTGAACCACATAATGTCACTACTGCTCAAGGGGTTGAACCAGCAGGTATGTAACTAAAGTGTGGTCTTTCTCAAGAATCGATATTTGTTCCAATGCTTTATATAAAGTACATCTTTGCGGGGCAGTCGCAGTAACTAGCTTAGCATCCGCATTTTTGATAGTTGTTGTCTTTGACGAATGTACCTTTCAACTTGACATAGGTACTTCAGTTGTACCAAAGGTAAAGTTTATGGTGGCCGTGCGTTTCGTACAATACTCCACTCAATTCAATCTTTAAGTTCACTGCATTTTTAATCTCTTGTTATTTCTTGATTTCCAAATACATCTTCTCTGTTTTAATTTTATTCACACTTAAATCTATTATTGGTTATCGCAGATGGCGCATGCTGCGTACTGGAATGTGTGTTTTCAACGCGTGGAGTGTCCACCGTGCGCGTGGCCCGCGGCCGCGCCGGCGACACGACCAGGATCGCCGTCCGCGCCGCCCCCACGCTAGTGTGGCCTAAGGACGCCGCTGCGATCGTCGGCGCTACATTACCGGTGAGTGTGTTGTGTACAGTTGTTGCTAGGTGTTCCATAGTGTGTGAACACAACCCCCGGCGTATCTTCTGCACGTCGCGCGGGTGCAAGCACGGGCGCGGGCGCGAGTTTGCTACTTAGACCGCTAGTGCTTTTCGTACGTGAAAACCTTGATATCACGCCCGCGAGTCTATGTGAACAAGCACTTACACTTTACTGTGTACACGTCACGTTGCACTTGTCACGTTTCGTCGCTCACGTAATCAGCTCTCTAGTTTCCAACAAACTCCAACAAAACGTTAGCCCGTATTGATCTAATCGTCACATTTATTCCCAGGTGTTAGCAGAGGGCGAGGCCCTCATTCCGCAGTCGAGCGAGCCGCGTGTGACGGAACTGTCGAACCGTGACGGGCCCCCGCCGCATCGCTACCCCGACGTGCAACTGTTCACTATGAAATGCCGCAGGGTAGGTTATACATTTTTATCATTTGCGGCTTGTATACCAAATGTTTCATGAAGACAGCACATGTTTCACATTCTTAAAACGAAAGAAACAGCTAAAAAGGCACGATTAATGTTAACACACGTTACACATGTTGCACCTTTAATCATAACCCTTAATCATTCTAAAATTAAAATAGTTGGAAAACCGCATTTAAAGTCTTACCTCTAAAGGCGTTTTCCCAACTATCTTAATTTTTGAGTTATTACAGCTTATGATTAAAGGTGCGATGTAATAACCCAATGTCTGGAATAGGTACAATTGTGGATCGACGCAGAAACGTTGATTTAATTTTGTATGTGACTGTCCTTTTGTTTGATTTGAAATGTGTATTAATTGATGGAATGCTAGCAGGAGAATTAGCGTATGTCTTCATCTATTTTGGATTTCAACAAGGCATCATCTATTTTAGATTTCTATTACCATTAACTATTAAACGAGATCTACAACTTATTTTACTGTCCATACAGAAAGGGGACTCGCGCCTTGAACTCATCTCACAGTCGGACGACGAGCGCGAATCGGTTGATTTCGAAACAGCGTGCGCGCCGTTCGTGTCGCGGATACGGCTCGAGCCGTCCGAGTCACCGGGAAACTGTTCGGGCGGGCCGAGGTGAGTAGAGATAGATAAATGAAGTGCGGTCCAAAACAAGTCAGTAATGAGGCTGGCTACACATGTTGGGCGAACAGTTGGCCTGAAAACTAACGCTATTGGCCGTTAGAATAAAATACCAACAAAGCACCAATCAACATGTAGGCCAATATTTTTTTCTAGTTCCACTCATTGAGTGATAGATTTTTCGGCCAACTGCTCGCCCAACGTCTAGATCTGAGGTTATTCGAATACAGTAACAAGACTAACAGACTACTAATTACAAAATTTGTAGTTCGCACATTTCTAAAGGTATATTTTCCTGCTCTAGCATGCTTAACCACTTAAGGATCAAAAGGATGATATCGGTGACGTATCATTAAAAACTCAATTGTGTATCTTTACCGTGACTCATCGGATAAATGAGCTTTTTTAAGCAAGACGGTATTCTATTGCTCGCTGCTTGGCTCACTTTAGAAAATTCTGTAACAGAAGAATGCTGAACTCCGGACCTCTTGAACTCCAGTTTAAAGCTGGAATGCAGTTTTATGCACTTTTCACCCCCGAAGAAAAAGAGGGGTGCTATAAGTTTGACCTGTGTCATGTTTATGTCTGTTTGTGTGTGTATATATGTTCGCGTTTTTGTGTGCCTGTCTGGTACCGTAGCTCCCGAACGGTACCAGACAGGCACACAACCGGTTTCAAAGCGGTTTATTTTATTAAATGATGGTCAAAATCCGTCCAGTCTTTGAAGCTCACATGCCGTCCTCCTGGCTCATGTTGTGGGTTAAATTAAGTGATTAAATATTTCTGGGTGTTTATAAATCAGATTTTTACAAATTTATTATTATTTTCAGAGTGTGGCTTCGCCCAGGCCACGAAGTGAATGTGCGAGTAGTTCTCCTGGACGCGATCGGCAGAGAGCTACTAGACGAGCGCGGTCCCCGATCTACTTGGGAGCTGGAACCCCACCACCCGGGCATAGAGTACAAAACTACTGATAGACTGTTCGTTGAGACGCATCCCGAGTACGAGCCGGTGCCTGTGCCGTATAAGTTTTATCAGGTGAAGTATAGTTTCAGGTAGTGCACCGTAGTTGATGATTATCGATATACTCCCCCCATCTCAAATCGATCCCTAATTCTGAGGATCGTGGCTTCGACGGAATTGTATCAGAAGATTTTTCGATTCTCTCCGGTCTTCCACTTAGTGGAGAGCCTGGGACATCGTTGTACTCGTAGGTAGTAGTATCAATATACTACATTTCTGAATATTGTGAGTCTTTTAAAAAAATGTAGCTTATTTTTATTGCTGAAATTATATTTTTCACACCAGAGACATTTACTCCCATATTGTTTCTTGTTTTCTTGAAAAACATTTTTTTTTTAGTTAATACTTTGTTCGCGATGTGCTATACGTCAAATGATAAAGATAGCTTGATAACATCTGACACAAGCCTTAACGAAACATATTACTATTCTACGCTATTTCAAGTTACTAATAAAGAATGTGACGTACCGCAAAGGTTAGGTGAGGCAAGCATGTACTTCCTTAGTTTTTATCATTATGTCATCCCAAGTTTGTTTTGTTGTAGCTAGTGGTAGCGGATGCCCAAGCAGTTGGTTGGAGCGGCGCAATCAAAGTGAGCGTGCCCGAAGCAAGCGCTAGCATCCAGGCACGTGTCGTCGGACCACTCAAGTGTGACCCGCTGAAGGTAAACATGTTTAAAGCATTCATCATCATATCAGCCTTTAGCATAGGCCTGCCCCAAGGATTTCCAACGAGATCGATCGTGCGCTTGCCGCATCTAGCGGCTTTCCGCTAGTTAAAAACATTTATTCTTTTCACTCATAGTAGATGGCCGTGCAAAAATCAGCATGGAGAGAGATGAAAATGAAGTAAAACCATTACAAAGAAGAGGGCAGTAGTATCTTTTGTCACGATGCGACTTGCTTGACAGTTTTTTGATGTCGGTCTTCTAAAAATAAACATTACTGCATTCCATAGCTTTCTGTATTCCAATACAGCGTTTACCAAAAAACAAGGAAAGTTTTTAGACAATGTACGGGCCAAACGTCATTATATGTTTTAACTCTGAGTGACTGACTTTTAATTAACAATGTCATATTTTTCTTTTCTTCAACTTTTCGCCAAATTATAAGTTTTATCACACGCCGTGACTTCGAAATTTAAAGTTTTGTTTGTTAGCTTACAAAAATCCATATTTTTCATTTCTCCCAGGTGAACGTAGCATGGGAAGGCGAGACGGTGAACAACGTGGTCCTAGTCACGGGCGGTAGCGGGCGATACTCGGTGGACTCGCCAAAGGGCGTGTCGGCTTACGTGGTAGATGGGGCGTTGAGTGTGAACGTGCCCGGACCGGGCTCGTATGATCTGACGGTTACGGATCTGTGCGTGCAGGGCGAGAAGCAGCTTGTTGAGGTGAGTTGTGTAGTTTTGTGATTTACTTACTTACATTTTATAGGTTAGGTTGACATGGGAAGGCGAGACGGTGAACAACATGGTCTTAGTCACGGGCGATAGCGAGCGATTCGCTCAAGGGCGTTTCAGCTTACGTTGTACATGGGGCGATGAGCGTAAACGTGCCCGGACCAGGCTCGTATGATCTGACGGTTACGGATCTGTGTGTGCAGGTCGAGAAGCAGCTTGTTGAGGTGAGTTGTGTAGTTTTGTGATTTACTTACTTACATTTTATAGGTTAGGTTAGTATGGGAAGGCAGGACGGTGACGGTCCTAGTTACGGGCGGTAGCGGGCGATACTCGGTGGATTCGCCCAAGGGCGTGTCGGCTTACGTGTTCGTATGATCTGACGGTTACAGATCTGTGTGAGAGAAGTACCTTATTCAGGTGAGTTGCGGTATTGCGATATACTTCTTTACATTTTATAGGTATCTAACCTTCGTTAGCATGGGAAGATTGTAGTTTTGAACTATGGTTATTTTGTAGGTTTTTGACTTTATATATCTTTTATCTTAATGTTTTCCCGAGACCGTATGTACCTAACCCGATTATGTATTTTATGCAGATGGATAAATAATAGTCAAATTAAAGTTTCATTGTTCTTTCGTATTCTCACTCATTTTCTTACATAGTGAAGTGCAGTTACCTCTGATGGCTATTTAAAATCATAATATTTTTATTATGGCCCAAAAGAGTCTGCATTGTTCGCCAAAAAGACATTCAACTTAATTTCGGCTTTTTTTAAGTCAATAACATTCAGCAACGTAGGTTAATTTTCTTCTAGTCACCAATCAATATAGCCAATTATGTATAAAGCTCATAAAATTGCTTACGTTGTAGGTACACATCGAAGAAATCCTCAGTGTGGAAGTATCAACATCGCGAGCGGTTTGCGTCGGCAGCTGTATGCCTATATCGGCTTTAGTTAAAGGAGTCACCCACCGGTACCTTACTACCAGCCACGCCCCTGACTGGCGAGTGAGTGGTGACGTCCTAGTGCGGGACGGCACGATATGCGGCCTAAAGGAGGGAGCGGGACGGGTGCGAGCCGCGTTGGGCGGCGTGTGGAGCGCGGAGGTCGAGGTAAGTTTGTAGACTGATAAATGTCTTATGACCGTTTTCAATATACATACTATCTACCGTATAGCTGTCACTTTATTGCGAACCAGAACTTTGTACTAAAGGTGGACTTAACGCCATAAGGCATTCTCTACCGGTCATAACTTTGGGCTAAGCAGAAATTAGTGGGCGGCTTTTAGTATGAAACTGACAGTCATCTAAATTTCAGTCAACTGTTGTTTGAAATTTTTTTCAGTATGCCAATTAATTCAAATTTTTTATTTCAAAAAAAAAAAAAAAACTTCTTAGCATAAATTTCGCTTTTTGTACAACTTTTTTATGTGCAATTAAATGTTTAAATAAATAAATAATATTTTCATCTGTGTTCCAGGTGCTAGTGTTCCCGCCTCTACGCATAGTACCAGAAAGTGTGCGCATTCCGCCCGGCGGACGCGTGCAACTGCGGCACCGCGGCGGGCCGCCCGCGCACCTGGCTTCGCTGCACTACCGGGCCGCTACCAGCCAGAAGTACTTGGAGGTATGACTCGACGCGTTTCGCCACTACACGTTGCATCCTCAGGAGATGTTTTCGCTTCGACAGACTACGAGCGAGTATTTGTTGGTGTCAGTGTTGTGATTCCAGTGCATCTTCTGTGTTACGTTGTGAGTTGTAGATATTGTAAGTCCTGCGACTTCCCGTTCTACCTTTTCAGGTGATTACAGTTGGATGTATTTTGGTTCCTGCGCTGGCACCGTTTCGTGGAAATTTAAAGCAAAATAATCATCTTTTTCAGCTCTAGTGTATTATACGTATACTGTAGTTTCTAAGTGTCAGAAAGTGTGCGCATTCCGCCCGGCGGACGCGTTCGGTTGTGGCACCGCGGCGAGCCGCCCGCGCACTTGGCTTCACAGCATTCACAGAAGAGGGAAACTATTATTACGTAAGAGTAAAGGCGTAAGTAGGCGGGGCGCAAGTCGGCATAATTGCGCGTACGACAGCGCAATTTTTTTATATTTAGCGTGTCAGTCGGTGACACGAGCAACTGTCAAATGTGAGTAAATGTCGGAGACGCATTTGGCAAAACAATGAAAATATATTTGGTTAAGATTCTTAATGAGCACTTAATAGGGTTAAGTTTGAATTATATGTTTGAGATGGGTGAACAGTCTGACTATATAAGTGACGTCTATTAACGAGTTCAAGCATCTTCGTGCTTCGGAAGACACGTTAAGCGGTTAGTCCCGGTTGATATCGATAGATATTACTGGTAAGAGGCCGGCTTTATACTTCTTACAGTAAAGCAAGTGACTAACCTACAAACACCACTCCACTAATCCGGTGGTAGGTGGTCAGACTGTTATATACACTGACTGGTATATAGGCTAATCTTGTCTCGAATAACTATTTTAACAGTGCATAGTATTAGGTCCTTACCTATGAAATTGGCGTTTTGTATGGGAGGAACAAAAAGTCGAAATTTTTTTATATAGCATATTTATTTAATCAAAGTATGAGCCATTGTAATCTATGCACTTTTGCCATCTCATAGGTAGTTCATTGATCCCTTTACTAAAAAAACCATTCGAACGGGAATCAATAAAATCTTTGAAGGCGACTTGGACTGCCCCATCTGAGTTGAACTTTTTCCCTTGCAAGAAGTTATCCAAATTTCGAAAAAAATGGTAATCTGTTGGAGCAAGGTCCGGGGAGTACGGTGGATGCCTTAGAGATTCCAATTGAAGTTCTTCTAATTTGCTAGCCGTCTGTTGTGCAGTGTGTGGTCTAGCGTTGTCGTGAAGCAGCAGTGGCGTAGAGCGATTGACCAGCCTTGGTTGTTTAGCAACTAGCTTTTCCATCATGGTTTGCAATTGCTGACAATAGATATCTGCCGTAATCGTCTGGCCAGATTTGAGAAAACTGTAATGAACGACACCGGCGCTAGTCCACCAAACGCTTACAAGTAACTTTTTATTGGTCAATTTTCGCTTGGAGCAGGCTTTGGCTGGCTTGCCAGGGTCCAGCCATTGCGATGAGCGCTTCCGATTATCGTAGAGAATCCACTTTTCATCACAGGTAATGATTCGATTTAAAATCCCTTCGTTATTGTGCCGGTCAAGTAATGTAACGCAGCAGTTGACGCGCGTTTGCCGGTTTGCTTCACTCAATTCGTGAGGAACCCACCTTTCAAGTTTTTTAATCTTCCCAATTTGCTTCAAGTGGATTAAAACAGTTTTATCACTAACGCCAAAGCCTGCAGCTAACTCGGACGTGGTTTGCGATGGATCCGCTTCCACAATAGCCTTCAATTCTTCATTATCAACTTGGGTCTCCGGCCGTCCACGGGGCTTGTTTTGCAGGTCGAAATTTCCAGAACGAAAACGTTGGAACCAAAAACGCACTGTGTTTTCTTTTGCGACACAACCGCCATACACATCATTAACCCTTCGAGCCGTTTCCGCAGCACTGGTGCCACGGTGGAACTCGTACTCGTAAATAACGCGATATTTCAAAATTTCCATTTTGTAAATTGAGCGATGCAAACAGAAAAAAGATAAGTAAAAAAACAAATGAATGACGGTTTACGAAACACAACTACATGTGGAAATAGCTGTATAAATTTGAATTTCGAATTCCTAACCAAATAGGAAAAATTTGTGATCAAAGTGGCCAGTACGACAAATCGCCAATTTCATATGTAAGGACCTAATATTATAAGATACTCGAAGATTAAAGCAGTAAGTATTTTTGTTAAACTGTGCCGATTACGCTGGAGCGGATAAGACTGTATACGAAAACTAAACGAAGGCGATTACGAAACGATACGATGTCTCCAGACAACGAATAACTATACGGATCTGTAACGATGTTGAAATGAACTGTTACTGATAATAACTGTAGTCCTTTCTTCCTGTACAATGATACCGAACTATTGCTAAATTCGATGAGCTATTCACTATTCTGTAACGACACGATATCACTGTTAACTGTTCGCTCTACACTCGATTAGCTGTAGATACTATTTCGAAGGAGATCGCACCGGTATTCGGGCGCCCGCGCGGCCGATATATATTCTATACTTATAATATTTTTCTGTACTATTATTTTCTGCGCACGCTCTGCGTCCGGCGTTCTGCACATAAACCCTATTGGGTTTTCCACCAATTGACGAGTCGCTGTCGTCAGGGCGTACCAGCTCGAGGCGACATTGGAATTGCATCTTTCGAAGTCTGATCTAGGATTTGGCAAACCTCACGACATTTTCAACAGCTATTAGACCTTTTTTTTTAAATACTAGACTTCAACAACTGTTCATTATGTCCTCACATGTTTTCTCAGGTGTCCCCCACTGGCTCTGTTCACGGGCTTTCGACGGGCACGGGCCGCGTGCGGCTCGTCGCGACTGATATCTCTCACGTCGAGATGGCCAGTGCCGAGGCTGAAGTTGAGGTAAAATTTAATTAAGAAAAGTATTATCGGTAATAATTTCGGTATTTGTTTTGATTTGTTGAAATCAAAGTTAATTATGAGTAGTTTTTCGACTAACATGGCAGATACGTTTTGACTTGATTTGGAAAAAAGTATACTCTTTTATAAAAAAATTGGTATCATAAATCATACATTTTTATTGCATCAGTTATAGGGTACAGCAGATGGTGATAAAGCTTAAATTAAGAGCACTATAACTTGCCTATGATGAGGCGTACAAAATTGTTTAATACATTCACAGAATGTTGTGAATAAAATTATATTTTTTACTTGTACATTAAAATTTAAATGCAATATCAATTAACTTAATTAAAAAACATTTAAGTGTAAAGGTGTTAAAATAAATTTTCAAATACAGTTACATAACATGCAAAACGAAAGTAACTGCCAGGGCAAATATGCGGAATGCGTGTTAACACGCTCTCAGTCGCATAACGCAATCGCCGCGGCGAAATCAATGACAGTCGCGAGTCCCGACGACAAGTGTATCCTGGGCCTAACGTGGGAGGTCTGGTGAAGTTGCTAATACATCTCCAAACAACTAACAAAACGAGTCGCGTTATTTTATCTTCCAATGTATCCGTAACATTAATCAATACCTTTTCATCCATCAGGTGATCCCGATTACTGGTCTGCGAGTTCGTGCAGCCACACAAAGTCTACTGGTTGGTTCGCCTGGACCGTTGTGGGTAGAAGCTACTGGTCTACCCGCTTCGGCATTGGCATCGCTGGTGCCACAGCCGAGACTCACTTGGAGTGTGAGGGATCCCGCCGCTGCTAGGCTGTATACTACGCACGCTGACGGTAATAAAAACAGTTTAAAAATACAATAAAACTAGCTTTCTTGGTAAAATCCCTGAATCAGCCGGGAAAACATCTGGACGGATTTTGCCCACCTACCTATAGTTTAAAACCATCGTGATTAAAGTATCTGTCGCATAAAAAAATACCGCTTTGAATCGGTTTTCGGGAGCTACGATTTATTACACCCCTCTTTTTTGTCGGGAGTTAAAAACTGAGTACAACAGATTACTGACTTTTATAAATTCCCGAACTATAAGAGGTTCTATGCTAATGGTAACGAAAATTTACAGTTGGTTTCCATCAAACTCCTTTAAAAGACCTAAAAAGACTTTGATTACAGTCACTTATGCTTTATTAAGTTACTTTATTTTATAGTATTTACAATGCAATTTTTTTACACCGTGAATTTAAAACTGAATGAAAACTAAAAGAAAAAAGTCATTTTTAAAGTGATTTTTAATTTCACTAATGCTTACTAAATTAACCGTGTGTTTTTGCGACTCGGCATACAATTCTTATTAACGCTTAACAATAGAATTATGGTGCTAGTGTTTAACATTGGTGATTACCGCCCTTAAGAGAGTCGAGGACGGTAATCATCAATACACACGTGTATCATACGACGTTTTTCAACACACTTGTGAATAAAATAACAGTAAAACTTATTTTATTTAGTAGATAAAAAGTTTATTTCGAGAAACAATTAGTAAATGTGCAGTTAGTAAAATTATAATTAACTGCTTTTGATGGCATAGCGGTCTTATCAGATAGACTATTATTGAAATACTTTCATGTTCTATTGTAATTTTCCGCGCATAGGGGTTGCGCCTATTCTGCCACGTACAAAATGGGGATTTTAAAGTTTCTAGTTTTTCTAAATTCTAAATCTATAACTCACTAGTGAGTTATAGCAATGTAAAAGTCACAGTTTGATTATAGGTGTCATTATTAGTCTAATTGCAGTGAAATTACAACCACTTTATGAGCAAGTGTGTTGAAAATTCTTTTTTTTATTACAGATTTGCTAGAAAGATCCGTAGCAGAAGGTCTATCGGTTCGGGTAGTACCCTTAAAGCCTGGTGTGATCACGATTGACGTTCGTGTACGAAATATGGGACAGGTAAGCAACCTTTTTATTATCAAAATACCGTCGAAATGTCTCTCAAGCCATTCTGTGACTAACTTAAAAATTTTATTAAAATTTTGTGTTATTTGTATTTAGAGGCACTAATTGGTGGCCTATTTGAACAGCTCTAGTAGTTACTGAGTATTAGCTTCTCACTTCTCGACGTTTCGGCTGCTTATATATGCTTATTTAGACCCGATAACCAGTAATTAGTTTTAAAATGCAACGCGAAAGTTTAAAATCATATATAGTTCATATTCAATTCATGTTGTCTTCACCTGAAAAATGAAACTAAAAGTCATTGTTCTCCATCAGGCAGCAGAAACAAGATCCTGGGATAGCACAATCGAGATTCTAGGCATATCCGAGATCCGTACATCGGTGGACGGACTCCCCAAAGAATTATCCCCCGGCGACCGCTTGGCCATAGCCGTTGGCTCGTCGATACGTCTCAAGTCTTTGCCTAGGAGTAACTGGAACGCGTACCACGATGGTGCCTTCGATATTAGTCCCACTGGCGAACTGAATGCGTTGAAGCCGGGCCATGGGGTTATTGTGGCACAGCATAAGGATGAACGGAACAATATTTATAGAGAAACGGTGAGTAAATAAGGAGATTGAAAATGTTGCGGAAAATTATTGCCTTTATTATTTCATTGAAATATAACAAATCCATTACATATTTTCCGTTAAGTGTGGCATCGTTAATATCTAACGTATTTTACTACTACGCAGTTTATCTCTTTTCCATATAAATGTAACTTATCGATCACAATAAACAGGTTGACCAATGGTGCAACAATGTAGAAAAATGCCGATGAAAAATAATGCTGTAAAATGGTTAAATTACTCTTATTTACAGTTAAGATAAAACATTTATCTACGGACATATCATTAGTGCTCTAAAATGCGTTCAGAAACCGTAGGAAATGACCAGCATTACTACAACCAATTTTACTATGAGAACTTTCTTATCTGTGGCAGTAGGTAAAATCTGTACTGTAATGTTATAACAGTATCAATTTCTGTATCGTTATGACTTTAAATTTGGAACAGCTGTCAAAACTGAAGTAGGTCTCTATTCTAGTATCCATTGATATTAAAGCAGTTATCGATATGAAACGTCAAATTCAGTATGTTTTTTAATCCAAATCGCACGACATATGATCACGAGTGACATGAGGATAGGGACTTCATTCGTTTGTCTATGATATAAAAAAAAATCGTCGTGACGGAGGATTGTAGCAATCACTAGTAGCAATGCAGGTCATTTCCCTACGACCTCTGAACCCATCTTAGAGTACTTATGATATGTGTGTAGATAAAGTAGTGTATGCAACTGTACATAATTAGGCCTTAAAAAACTCGTGTGATGCTATTATGAAACTCGCTGACGCTCGTTTCATAAAACCACACTCGTGTTTTAAGGCCCCTCATTATGTATCAGTTGCATAAACTACTATTGTATGCTTATTATCTTAAAATGATAAGTATTTTACATCATTGCTGGCAATTTAGAGTTGTATTTTTTTTCAATCAGTGGACAAACAGTCAGCTTGTGACGTTTAGGGCGTCAAAGAAAAGAACTACGTACTTGAGAATGAATTTATTACAGACTAGGCTAACAAAAAGTTGTAGTGTAGTTGGCAGAGATGGGGGGGGTGGGTTTACAATTTACTGAACCGATCCACGTTAAGTAAACCCAATCGTATCACTGGCCTGAATCTGGATCTGTGGTGCCGGCGGTGGTGATGGTGATTTGATGATGATAAGCTTCGTCGTGTAGCTCAAACACGTGAAGGAAGAACTTCGCCCGGGCGGAGGTCCCTGGAATATTTGAGAAAACCAGACACTTTAGGAATGTTCTGATTCACTGAGTGACGGCGACATTTCGTGCACAGCTACGAAGCGATATGTACAGAATGCAGAACAATGAATACGATTAGCAAAAATAGTGATCAATGATGGGGCTTGCACAATAGGATAAATAGCTATGATAATAATTAAATCTAGGATAGGCAAATAGGATAATTTGCTTAAATTTTCTAGTATTAGTAATGAGGCTTTATGAAATTCTAATTGAAATCGAGCTTAGGCTCGCAAGCTTAATATCTAAGTACATTATTTTGGGATATTATGAAACTATAACTAGGCAAGAATGGCAGGTTTAACGGCAGGATGAAGGTCAAGCAATGTCATAGGTTTGTTAAAAGAAAATGGACGACAGTGCGCGAGTATCTAGCTAAAAGCGTTGGTATAGCAAGCAATCACATTTTGTAGATAATTAATTTGTTTTAATACTGACACAGCGTAACTATCAACCGCCGAATTCACTACTTGATAAGTTCTACAAATAATTGCTTAAAATAATACTTTGCAACACTTACCCAATTTGGGGATAAAGAACAGGCACTACTTATTATAAAATGACTTGAAAATTAGAATTAGTATTTACACTATGTATTCGAATAATGCAAATCACAGAAAGTAGAAACGGAGGTTTCGAGTAGCAAAATAATAAGATGAGATAAGGAAGGGCGCACGTCTGTATCGTGTGCTCCCTCCAAGCGAATGTGAAGCTCCTCGACCACTCGGAGCTCGGCCCGCCACCGGTCCCATGCACGCGGCCGTGGCGTGATACAGTGCTACAGGCAGTACATCGGACTTATTGAATATTACCTGACGAACTACTGCATTGATTTACAGTTGTTGTAAATATTTAATTATAGGCTTATAGTTTATTGTTTTTTTTTATATAGTAAGTTTTAAAAATAGTGTTTTAGTTAGGATTTATTATTATATTAATAAGGTTTTCTATTAATTACTTTCTAAGTTGTTAGTTTTGTAACGAACCGTTACAAGCTGTTCTCTTTCCCGACGATGTCCAAACCAAATAAACCTCTAAAGTCAATGAATCCAAAATGCTTGTTTGTTACCTTTAGCTATTCTTTTACAGGTAATCCACGTAGAGGTAGCACTACCTCACTACTGCACAGCGGAACCGGCGGGCGACGCCGACGAAACAGCGGTGCGACTAGTGATGCGCTCGACGTTGGGCCGTGCGCTACTAGCGCCGGCCGCCAACATCAGCGCCGGTACTAGTACGCCGGGCCATTTGCGCCGAGCGGCTGACATGTAAGTGTCTACGACAAGTTCTTAGCTACACGCCGAGTACGTACCCATGTAGAAGTAGCACTACCTCACTACTGGACAGCGGAACGACGAAACATTGGTGCGATTAGTGATGCGCTCGACGTTGGGCCGAAATTGACGAATAATAAAAAATGCAGGCTTACCCTGCCAAACTGTCGTCGGATGCTAACATCTATGATACCTGCCAACGTCTGATGCTCCGTAATAGGTTACGCTGATCGCTCGTAAATCATTTATATTACAACTACTGCACGGGCGTGGGTCTCCGCCGTGAGTCTCTAACGAGATGACTGCCTCGGTCTAAATTGACTGTGATAAATGATAGTGATAGTTGTTACCACATCCAGGGCGTTACTATTGCGGTGTTGCTTCCCTCGCAACAGTTAATGCTTGTTCACAATAATTCGCGGGCGCGGTGGCGGGCGCGGTCAGAATACATCAAACTTATGAAGTAATATCCACGTATTAAACGCACGTATACGCGCGTTTCTATGTGAACAAGCACTAAGAAGTGCATTCACACTAGTCGCGTTGTCGTAGCGTCTACGCTGCGCATACGTGCATCGTCGCCTACGCTGGACAATCGCTTAGAGTGAAGGCGCTCTAACGCTGCTAATCATAAATTTGTTTCATCACAAGAGGGCCGTGGCCGCGTGGTCCTGTTTGCAATCGTTTTTTTAGTGAAAATACAAAATAGCTAAACAGAAAAAGCAAACCTATTTTAAAAGTTATGGTATAGTACCCGACTGTATATTTCTAATTTTGATATTGTATTTACGTAGTGCTCTTGGCAACGAGTTGCTGCTGACCAGTTTGGACGCGGCTGGCGCGTTCCTCACGTTCCAAGGCACGGCGGGTGGTGTGACTGTGAAAGACGAGGTCTGGGTCGCCGGGAACGACGCGCATCCATCGAGGATCGTAGGTAAGTTCCTTTATTTACTTTTTTAACCTTTTCTGCGGTCATAAAATTTATTTATTCGTATTGATTATAAGAAAAAGAATGTACAGTAGCGAACACATCAGGGTACCTACTTTTGTTGCAAAATTGCCCGTAACACAAGCGTAAAAGATACCGTATTTTTTACCGTGACGTGCTGGTCACTGTACTATAGCCACTCAATATACTTAAGTAGCAAATACGCGAGGGGCTGGAGATTATCCGTTGTCCTACGCGAGCAACGCAAAGCGTCAGGTGGATGAGACGCGATTAACATTGACACAAGGCTTTTGAAATATTGGTCGCGTTGCGTCGCGTCGCAATTAAACATAACCTCAATGAAGCTAGTAAAACCAAATTGTTTCCAAAAAGCTGTAGAAACCAATCATTATTTACATAGAATTAAATAAATATTATGTTAATTGACTTCGATTTCTGATACTAAATTATGACGTCAAGTTATAGTATTCCCATACAAAATCTATGGACGCAAATCGTTTTTTGACAGATGACAAAGAGTATGACAACGATTGGTGGTGTCACCTAGCCTATTGTCGCATTGCGTCGCTCAAGTAGTACAACTCGTTACACGACGCTATATCGAACTCTTGTACGGGACACCTGATATAGTAGATCGGCAATAAACACCAACATATGATAAATAAAATAAAAACATATTTTGAAAATAAAAAGTTTTGTAAAAATTGAGAATTTAGGTTAAGATTAATAACCCATCACAGAAAGATTACACAATAATATATCGGTCGATACAACTCGTTCAAAAGTCACACTACAAGAGTGTGACTTTTGAACGAGTTGTATCGACCTCCCCTCTGGTACTCGGTAAACTGGATTTAACACTTTAAATTCGATTGTGTCAACATTTTTACTTTCAAATATTCCAAATGATCTTAGTTTATCACAAATTTAATTGAACCCACAGCCACTGGCGGCTGGGCGGTGTGCCTAGAAGGCGTGGGCTGGCGCGGCCCGCCCGGCGTCGCTATCTACGCGGGCAGCGGCGTGTCGCTAGCGTTACTCACCAACGACAACGCAGCCAAACACGCGCTCAGGCTAGACCGCCCGCCGCTTACCGCTACTGTCCAACAACTACCTATTGATAAGGTTGGTTCGAAATACTGTTCTTTTTTATAAATGTAATTTTTAAAAGTAGTAGCAAGATGAGTCTGGCGATAAGACGACAAGAAAAAGATGATGTTTACCAAGTCTACAGATATTAATAAAATATTATTTCAGACTTTTGTACGGAAGTTGCGAAAACCATTAATTAATATAAATATGAATTAACAGAATGAGATAGAGAGTAGGCGTGAATATTAGCGATTTATTAGTCCAAAATACACGAATTGGTATTTTATTGAATCAATTCTCAAAGCATACAAAATGCTGTATTTTGAATAATGAAAATATGTACGTTGAAAAATCACACTTAATTACCCTTGTAACTCTAATCTATCATTCATATTATAAAACATGAAATGCGTAATTCATATACAAAAGAAAAAACACGTAGTTTTCAAATTCAATTTTTTATGTTTATCGTAACGCTACATGACATCGTTGCGTCATCAAGATTTGTCTCAAGATATCTCAGCCACAAATCTCTACGTGTGAAGTGGTCTTGTCAAATGTCGTGGTACCACGCCCCCTGCTTCGTCTGTCACCCCGCAAGAAGGGTCTGTACGAATTAGTCGAACTGTAATCTCAGTTGGTTGAAAGTTTGTAGGTAGGTTTGTTGGTAGAAACCAACTGAGATCAACCAACTTTCAGCCACGCAATTGAGTTTCAGTTGAAAGTTGACAATTTCGGTCAAACGTAGGGAAATATGTATGTCATTGAGGTGTCAATACGCATAAAATCTGAACCGGCTTCCTTTCTGTAAGAAAGAAAAATAACCAGTAAGAAAAAGATACGTTTTCTTGGCTAGTTTTGTTTTCTACTGTAGGCCTTGCGAACAACCACCGCAACGTATTGCTATCGTTTACTTGACAGTTTGTATGGGGAACTGTACGTGAGAGAAGAGAAGAGAAATATCAATTATCCCTAGTCTCTGCCATTGAGCTCAAATCTCACAATCTTCTTACTAATCTCCCTACTTTTCAGATGGAGTTCATACCCGGTGACTGGCCCTCGTCTATGGTGCCTCTAACCATAGAGTCCTCTATGCTCACATCGGGCCCGCTTCTCTGCTCTGAGGAACAGAGATACGCGATAGATGGCGTTGAGATCGAGTTGCCGTACACTTGCCGGACTAAGGCACCGCACATGGCGAAACCTGTACTGGACATTATAAATGGTAATGTGGTAGTCTCTGAGGCTCTAATCTCCAAGCCGATATCCTAAGTTTCGTATATAGTCATCCCTGTCACTCTTTCTAGCACGCAGTTCCAAAGCTTGGCTCATCGCCGCATAATCATAAAATTTTGTGAGCATATTGAGTAGGTGTGAGAATCATCATCAGCCTATATACGTCCCACTGCTGGGCACAGGCCTCACCTCAACTATGAGGTGGTGCGAGCCATACTCATGCGATGCGTGCCATGCCATGCGGGCTCAGCGCGGACTGGTGGAGGGGTGTGTGTAAGGTAAGTGACCAACCTTACTGTCAGATGTTATTAAGCCGCCCGAGGGCCTCCGACCAGGCTTAACGAATAATATCTATCGATATTAACCGGGACCAACAGCTTAACGTGCCTTCCGAAGCACGGAGATGCTTGTAAATAGACGTCACTTAAATGGTCAGATATATACAGGGTTACAGGAAAAGTCGACCTAGATCCGTTAAAGGCGTGTAGTACACATCATTTCTGAATGATTTCACTATGGAACCCCCCATCCTAAACTTAACCGTTTTCGAGATTTTCGAGTTTTAATTTTTTTTATGAAAATGCCCAATTTTTGGGCTATTGAATTGAATATTTTGAATTTTTTTGACTCTTATGATTATTTTTTTGGTTTTTTACATGAAGAATGAGATGCTTAATGACCTCAATGACTAAAATTGCACGTAAGTTAACTAAATAGGTCGTTGTAGACGATCGAAACTTAAGAAAATAAGTACAAATTATAAAAAAAAAAAATTTCTTTTCTGTATATCGCAAAAAAATATTATGGCACTTGCTCTGCAGATGTGCTTAAAAACATCTACATTTTATCAGCTATCCAACGAGGTATAGCACTCTAGGGTATTTATTAACATGGCAGTCAGAATAAATAGCGCTTATTTAATCTAATTAATTTGACTTAAGTTCAGCATCATCATTTCAGCCTTGCCTTCAGCTTCCACTACTGAACATAGGCCTCCCTCGGCTAGGTACAACCTTCATGCATCCATCGATGTCCCGCTATCCTGACCTAGGAGATCATTCAGTTTTTATAGCATTTTTTTTTGTTCATATCGTCGATCGTACAAATAATGACCGTACGCCAACCATTAGTTGAGCGTAAGTGACTAGTTACTGGCTTTTGTTTGGAAAATAACGTAATCGGTGCGTTGTTAACGCTAGTTCGCATACAAAGTCACTCACGCTCAACTCATAGTTGGCGTACAGATCGTCGGTGATTGTAGTAAGCTAAATGAAACAATAAATCAGTTCAAAATAACATTTATTTAAGTACCTAATGTTTTTGAATAAATTTTTATAGTTCATGTTCTACGTGTCCGAGGTGGACACGTAGAACTTCGCACACATTTTCTCATTCTTTCAAGTAGTCCACTTTTCACTACACCAGTGGTTAATGTTCTTCTTATGTCGTTAGCAGCATTAAATATTCTTTCTCTGAGAACTTCCACTGACGATATGGGGTTGGGCTCACTGTAAACGAGGCTCTTCATGTGCCCCCATACATAAAAATCCATGGGGGTCAGGTCGGGACTTCTGGCTGGCCAGGGTAAAGGCCCACCTCGTCCAATCCATTTGTTAGGATAGTTAGTGTCCAACCATTCCCTAACGCTTCTTCTGAAATGAGCAGGGCAGCTATCATGTTGAAACCACATGTCCCGCAGTAATTGTAATGGGAGATCATCTAGTAGTTCACCTAAGTTACCTCTTAAGAAATTTTCATAAGTTTCACCATTCAGATTGTCTGGAAGAAAGCAAGGCCCAATCAAATGGTTGGAAATGATGCCTATCCACACATTCACACTAAATCGTCGTTGTGACGCCTTTACTCTTTTCTTATTTGGATTGCCTAGTTCTTTAGGAGCCCAATAGTGTGCGTTATGGTAATTAGTAATCCCGTCCTTATCGAATTTGGATTCATCTGTCCACAATATTAATTTTAGGAAATTCGGGTCCTCGATATCTGCATTGAGCATGAATCCTGAACCTTTTTAACTATGTTTTTTTCTATGACTTTAAATACAACCCTAGGTTGTTATACCTTGTTGGATAGCTGATAAAATGTAGATGTTTTTAAGCACATCTGCAGAGCAAGTGCCATAATTTTTTTATTTTATTTGTACTTATTTTTTTAAGTTTCGATCGTCTACAACGACCTATTTAGTTAACTTACGTGCAGTTTTAGTCATTGAGGTCATTAAGCATCTCATTCTTCATGTAAAAAACCAAAAAAATAATCTTAAGAGTAAAAAAAAATCAAAATATTCATTTCAATAGCCGAAAAATTGGGCATTTTCATAAAAAAAATTAAAACTCGAAAATCTCGAAAACGGTTAAGTTTAGGATGGGGGGTTCCATAGTAAAATCATTCAGAAATGATGTGTACTACACGCCCTTAACGGATCTAGGTCGACTTTTCCTGTAACCCTGAGTACATTGCTCATCTTAAATTTAAACCTTAGTATTTACATCTTATATATATATATATATAGGGTCACCTCGAATTAAGCGCAAATATTTTAAGGGTAGATTCTATGCATTAAGTTAAAAAAATAATCTTAATAAAAAAATGGTGTAAATACGCTAGTTTTTGTGATAAACGATTTTATTGAAACGCAAAAAAAGTGTGCGCGGAGCCTGCGCTGAATACGATTACGTTGCGTGCGAGAGGGACAGAAAACCCGGACAATGAGGAGGCGGCGCGTGGGCGCGTACTCCGGCGGGAAGCAGCTGACCGCATGAGTGCGGTCAACAAAGTCAGTCCAGTCGCTGCAAGACCTTTCGCAGCGTGATATAGCCGAAAAAATCTGATTCCGATTGATAATTGCATTCGATCGAAGTGACGTTTAAAATAATTGATCTTCAATTTCAAACCAATGCATCATAAAAGTTATGCGATACTAAGGAATACCTACTCGATTGTGTAAAAACATACGATTATGCAATGATAGTTTTTGTGCCGACCCCCAATGTGTGAAAGTAATAGTGAAGTAAGTAACATAAACACTTGTGATATGGAAATCAGAAACTCCGACGGTACCACAACAGTAACTCAGAGACTCAAGTCAATAACGAAAAACTAGTTCCGATATTGACCCGACCGGGAATCAAAGCCTGGATCTCAGGACCTCGGACACGGTGAAAAATTAAAAACTAGCGTCTTAACCACTCGCCCATGGAGATCGCTCGGAGATCTAAAACTTACTTGTGTTAAGGAAATCAGAAACAACGGCGGTACCACAACACCCAGACCTAAGTTAATTACGAAAAACTAATTTCGAAAAATCACTTAATTAAAATAAAACACGATATTGACCTGACCGAAAATTGAACCCGGGGACTCAGAAATGACGACCTTAAAAACGGCGTCTTAACCACTCGGCCACGGAGATCGTCTAAAGCTACTTACTTGTGATATGGAAATCAGAAACAACGGCGGTACCACAACACCCAGACCTAAGTTAATTACGAAAATCTAATTTCGAAAAATCACTTAATTAAAATAAAACACGATATTGGCCTGACCGAAAATTGAACCCGGGGCCTCAGAAATGACGACCTTAAAAACGGCGTCTTAACCACCCGGCCACGGAGGTCGTCTAAAGCTACTTAACTTACATTTCGAATAAACTTAGGGTGCATTTCCACTGCATCAAATAAAATCGTTCTCTTATATCTTAGGTAGGTATCTTGCCCTTATTTAAATTCATTTTGTACTTACCTATACCCTGGTTTAAAATAACACAATTGTGTTAGGGCATACCTAATACAGTTTGCCAGTTTCAGTGCCTACCATACTAAACCACATAGGCACGTACGTACCTAGGTGAATGTTAATCATTTCGATTAAACTGAAGCTGAAATCCAGTCATTATTATTTACAACGCCTTCTAATTCCTTCTTTTAAACAATATTAGGGCGCGAATCAACTGTACCTAACAAATTTAATCATTCCTATAACCTCACCTTTATTTAAAATCAAAACAAACTTTGATGTGCCGCCTCGCCTAAAACTAATCTCTGATGTGCCGCCTAGCCTAAATCAAAAAATCTTTGATCGTGCCGCCTAGTCTAAGGGATTGTAAATCAAATAATTAAGGTTTCACTGATTAATTTGCATAATACTGATATTATGCAAAAGAACATCCTCAATGGGCATATGCATAACACATTATTTATGTAATTGTTGGGTGTTATGCGTATTTACATTATGAAGTGCCAACTAAGGTAGACGGTCCTCAAAATGGCATTTCATTATTAATCATTTCTAGTAAAATACTGATGGAAACTTATCACTACGTTAAGTTAATCGATTTATTATTCAATATCCTTAGGTATCGTTTGACAAAAGTAAAAACCATTTGAAAAACAATAAACAAAAAGTTCGGTGGTAAAAATGTGCATTAGCGACATAAGTGTAGCTCTAGGCTCCTTGCCTAAACCTATTGTTTACAATTCGTTTGATCGGCGGCGCGACAAAGCGCGGCAAGTCCTCAAAGGCTTACAGGTGCCAGGATTGGTCAGCCGCGGACTGCAAAGAGCGCGCGTGCCGCGTAGGGATGCCCGATCTTTTGCTTTGAATCGATCTTTTAAATCTTAATGGATCGCAACCCTGTGAATCGATTCACGCTTACGCAGTGTTTAATTATTACTTAATTCGAATTTTAGAATACTATTTCGTTCGGAATCTACGAAAATTAAGTGAATACGAAAATGATTCCTTTGCAATAACAATAAGTTGTGGTGTTTGTGGTTATGGGCTTTAAAACTTAATATTTACAGATTCCAACTCAACTAAACTGATAAGTTTATTCCGAATTCAATCAAAATGATACGTTTATTTTCATACGATACGATCTCCAGGCATACGATTCGATCTTAGCAAAGATCGCATCCCATTGAATCGATTCAAAAAATCGGCAGATCGTATTGCCGTGAATCGATCTTCAAAAAAATCGATTCAGATCGGGCATCCCTAGTGCCGCGCAAGAGTAAGAGTTAGTCCGCCAAGCAACATCATTTCGTAGAGTTATGTGTGCGCGCGGCGCCTAGCTAAAATGCCGTATCGGTTTTCCGACCAGGAGTACCTCAATATGGCTTTATGCTATAATGACGCAGGGGAGGTTTTGTTGCGGGCGCAGCAGCTGTACGCTGAGCGGCATGGTCGCGTAGTTAACCTGCGCACCATACTTGGGGCAGTGCAGCGCCATCGTGAGAGTGGGAGCTTCCGTCCACGTCAGGACACGGGCCGGCAGCGCTACCCAGCGCGGCTCGAGGATGAACGTCGTGGATTTTTTCCACCGGCACCCAGTGGCGAGTATCGCAGACGCTGCTCGTATGTTCGGCGTCAGCGATTATTACGTGTGGAATTACGTGCCAGGATTGTGAGTGCGTTTGACGTGATGTCCAGCGAGGTTGAAGTGCTCAGTGCAGTTCGGAGGCATTGCCTCGATCGTGCCAGACAATGTGTGCGACAACAGGGAGGTCACGTACAACACTTAATGTAGATAAAATAAATGTAAATAAAATGTTTTGTGTGTAAATAGGGACTGTAAATATCAATGAATTAAGACTTTTAAACACGCCAAGTTATCACGAAATCTATCATAATCATCATTATCAATATCGAACATTATTATTAAGATTAATTGCTAAGTGATAGTTAATTTTTGTTTTAACTTGTCCAAAGCCTGAAAAAGTGTGATGGGAAGTATTAGTGTGTAATAGTGTTAAACAATTAAAGAAATTTGTAATGTTATTTAATAATAAAAATAAACTAAAGTTGAATGTTATTTGTCATTTATTTCCGATATTCCTGTTAGTTTGTGGGTAAGTAGAAACTGAAATACCTACGGTAAGTTTTAAAACATGTAGATAGGGTTTTCTTTCACCTAAGTTAATCAGTCAGTTTTCGCGTAGATTAGGTTAGGTGTTAGGTTGTGCGCTTACAGCACCTTGTTGTTTTAATCTTTTGCCTGATAATGGATTCATAACCTAAAATTAACGTACCTAGATAAACATTCACTGAACTACGTTATCATTTACCTAACACGTATCTTCCTAGCAGTCTCATCTCGCAAAACGAGCTTGTGTGTGCTGTGAATGAAAGTTGTTGGAGGAGGCGTGGCAGCAGCTGTCATTTTGCTACTTTATGAATTACTTGAGGGAAGACTAAGACCAATAGAAATTAATTTTGTGAATGAAATGTGGTAGACGAGGCGTGGCTTAAGGGAAAGAGTAAGACTGATAGATATAATTGAAATGATAGAGATAGGTAGTGTAAGGGCCATCACACACGAAAAAATGAAAATTACATTTATTTTGTTAGGAAATATCAAATAAAAAACTAGCGTATATACACCATTTTTTTATTAAGATTATTTATTTAAATTAATGCATAGAAGCTACCCTTAAAATATTTGCGCTTAATTCGAGGTGACCTTATATATATATAAATATATATATATATATAAGATCACCTATAATAGGTACCTATTATAGGTGAACGTGTTAAATGTAGGTGAGCCGATTTTTGATTGACTGATAATATATTGCTGAATCATTCTATGTGATAGTGGTTATAGCTGTCTACGTCTACAAATGCAAAGTACTTTTTAATGAGCCATCTCAAAAAAACTAACGATTTATGCTAACAGATTATTGAAAATTTAGCCCTTTATATTAAATTCTCTGTTTTAGGTCTTCTCGGCTGCTCAATCATACCCGCAGCTCCAATATCGGACGCGTCGGACGTGGAGCTGTGCGCCGAGTGGGGCGTGGCCCGCACGTGCACCCGAGTGCAGCTCCTCCCACCGATATCGCTGTCCTACTCCAAAGTCTCCCTTCTCCGTCCCCCCGCCGCCTTCACGGTGTTCGGCCACCCGCGCGCTTTGAAACTCGTCAAGCTAACGACCTCGCCCGGATTAAAATTGGACATAACACACAAAGATGACGAAATCTTTGTCGTTGTTAAGAACGAGGCGTCGACTTGCGGCATTGGATTAGTGAATGTTAAATCCAAATTGACGGCGCAGGACTTACAAGTGGAAGTAGAAAGGGAGTGTGACGTGGCCTGTGGGACGCTGCTGGGAGCGATATTCTCGATACTGAAACCGTATTTGCCGACTTTCATGACCGTCGCCGCAATTGCTGTGGCGTACATGTATAGTAAGTAATGTTTTTGTGACATTAATGATTTAAGTAAAACAACTGTGTAGTACGCAGGGCCAGGCCAGGCAAGGCCTTAAAGTAAGATTGAGGTAATGTAATCTTACTAACTAAATAATACTAACTATAATCGCGGAGATCTAAAAAAACTCTAAAATTTGTTCAAACTTTTCGCTAGTACCTATTTGATAAATTTTAATAAATCGCGAAGTAATCCGTAAAAAGTGTATCGTTTCAATGTCAACAGTTCGCGTCAATCGAAGAAATAAATATTTGATAAACTAAATATCAACAATTTTATTTCAGTACACTCAAGACTACAGAGGAAAGCACCGATCCGCATGCCGACAGAGCCAATGCAAACGGTGTTGCCAGCCGAAACGAACACCTCCTTCAATCGTTCCAGAACTTTCTCGAGAAGTCCATTCGCCGCGACCGGACCGTCCTCGCCCGTTTACGGAGACGCTAGTATGTTGCCCGATAGTAGTTTCACGCCGAACTCTACTAGGGTGCACTCGAGATTTCTCTAACGTATTGTGAGTGAATGTGACGTAACAACACGAAGACTGAAATGGACTAACTATCAGTGGGGTGAGCACGAACATTATAAACGTAAGAAACTGACAGATCCCCATACAAATTGACAAGTTAACGATAGGTAAACGCTACGAATACGTTACGATAGTTGTTCGTGCTCACCCACAGAAATGGTGATAAAATGTTTGAACCTGAAGGTACGGCTTCATTTCCGTAGCATTTCGTTCGTATTTTCTGGTCTAGCCAGCGCGTTTGATCGCACGGTCAAGCTTATAAGAGTGACAGGGATGGCTACATCTGAAACTACGGACAACGGCTTAGAGAGTAGGAGATGGACTGTGCTATAAAAATGTAATATAAATAAATAAATAAATATTTCACAACAATCACACCAATTCTCTAGTCCCAAATTAAGCTACGAGGCTTGTGTTATGGGTACTAGACAACGGATAAATACGGATACTTAAATACTTTTTTTTTTGTAAATAAATACATATTATACATAGAAAACACCCAGACCAGTACAAACACACATTTTCATGCACACTTATGTTTGTACTGTACGGGGATCGAACCCGCGACCCTTGGTTTGAGAAGTCCGACATGTGGACCACTGCACCAAGCGGTCGTCAATGACACTGTCCCTCCACAAGGAGGTCGATACATACCTACGTCTAAGTTCAATAATGTGAATTACGTTACCCGACAGAAGAAAGCTAGTTTAAATCCAAAGTTCAAATAAGTCTTGATGAGCCTAGCATTTGCAAGTGGGCTTATGTAGGGAAAATGACATCCTGTTTGTCAACTATCAGATCTGTATTTATCCGTTGATTTTTATAAACGTAGTAACCCGTTAGGTTACGCGTCGTTACATGCTATGCTTAACTTGTATTTGTTTTGGATGACGGTTGATGAATGTAACTATTAAATGTTGTGTGTTTTTTTCTATCAATATCGGTCGAGCTTACTTGGCTTGGTTTAGGAATGTATTATGAAACAGCTGTTTTATGACTTATTCTTGCTAAATGTCTTATGGCAAGATTTCAAAGCATTTATTTTTTATTTTCTTTTTATTTGGTTAATGTATCACTTAAATTAATTTAGTTTATATTTTTGGTCACTATTTCATAATATAATATAGCTTATTACAGGCTATATCCGTCTTTGGATCTCATCAAAATATTTATGAAAAACAATATGTTTTTTTATGTTAAATTCTTAATTTTGTAGTTAACCATTCAATTGGTTCAACTTTTTCGTGACTAGTATGTTACTTTGAAAATCCAAAGAATGTGTCATTTTTAGCCGACTTCATATGAAAGTAGGTTATTTTATAACTAGTCGCTCTTTAACTCATATTAAGAATTATGAAAGGTTTCCTGGTTTAAATGAATGTTTCAGGGTTGTCAAAGTATCATGCTCATATAAATGATTTAATAATTTTCTAGTAGATCCTGACATGCTTAATTTCGCAAATTTTCATTTGTACTTTTGAGCGTGAATTCTGGTACAATAGTACATTATGGTACTAGTGTGTAACATTGGTGATTACCGCCGAGGCGCCATTGAGACCCGAGGACGGTAATCATCAATACACACGTGTATAATACCTACGACGTTTTTCAACACACTTGTGAATAAAATAATAATAAAATCTCATTTTATTTAGTAGATAAAAAGTTTATTTTCCGCGCATAGGGTTGCGCCTATTCTGCCACGTACAAAATGGGGACTTTAAAGTTTTCTTTTTGTAAATCTATAACTCACTAGTGAGTTATAGCAATGAAAAAGTCACAGTTTGATTATAGGTGTCATTATTAGTCCAATTGCAGTGAAATAACAACCACTTTATGAGCAAGTGTGTTGAAAAAAAGGTTTAAAATGAAGTAGTTGTATTGTAAATCAACTGTTTGTTGTTTTTACCCACCTGCAGAAAAGGGGGGATGATGTTTTTCTATATAAACTCGCGAGTTCAAATAACAAGTGTTTGCTGGTTATTTGTTAAGATAATGTTGTTTAAATGAAATATTGTGATATAAAATAGTTATTAAGTTAAAATAACTGTCAGCGGTTTATTTATTTGAACTCGTGAATTTTAGTTAATTAAGTTATTATTACCTAAATAAAGTATTTTTGAAATTACATGTTTATATTTTATTTATGTCTAGAGTTAGTAGCATAATACATTCTAAAAGATAGTAACGAAACATGAAAAAATATAATTGTAATAATTTGTAACTTTGATATACTTTCTGTGAAGTCTTTCATTTAAAAACTGATGATAAAACATTTATTGTAAAACAAGGGCTGCCTTGTACATTAAATTGTAGACGAAGTGAAGTTCTATGATAAGGGAATTCCCCTCAAAGTATGATAGTCGCAGGAAATGCAACAATGCCTAAACAGCATAATGTGAAACGATTAGAACATTAAACGATAGAGCTCAGCCAGCCATCAGCCATGCCTTCATTCCGTTTCCAGAAGCATGTCAAGTAAGTCCTCTTGCGCAGACTTAGGAACATCAGGAGTGAATGTGAGTTCAGAGTTTTTAATTTTAACATTTGTGCTTATACTCTTGAAATGTGTATCCCTCCGTAGTTCAATAGTTTTTTTAGTTACGCCTTTTCCGAATTCTATAGGCAAGTGTAACTCGACGACACCTTGCTTAGTAGGCGTGGAATCTATTGTTCCTAGAAGACAACTTATTTCACAAGTGTCTGCACATTTCGACTCGTACCCGTCAGCCGGATTTTTCTTATTATCATAAATGTAAATGTTTTCGCCTAGATTTTGTAATATTTGCGGACTAATCGTTACTGGCAAACTTAATGTTCCATCTTTCTTCTGAAGGCCCAGTCTCAGCAAAACCGAGATTTTAGTGTGGTATTCAGAAAACCACAGTATCAGAGTGTTGCTCAGCGATTTGTAATCATCATCAGAGAATTTTTGTGCCAACGACTCGAATCTTCGCATCGCATGTTCAATGATACTTTTTGGGAAATACTGAGGCATGAGTGTGGCCACACTTCTCAAATGTCGCCGGCTAATGTCAAATATGTTTTGGTTTGTTGCTACAGAAAGCTGCCATTTGAAGATCATGGTCATTAAATCCCATAATTTGGACATTGAATAGTCGTCCAGCTTCATAATAGAGGTGGCGGATATATCTTGGAGCAGCTGCTTGATGACTGCGTGGGTGGCCACCGGCTGCGGTATAAATAGCTCATCCAGGAGTTTGGGGTGAAGGAGCACTGTAACCACATCTGTGAGGACTGAAAATGATAATAAACACACGTCCTTAGAGTTTGAAATGTTCAAAACTTATGTAATTACAGAAAATTTCCTGTATTTCAGGTGAGCAAATCCTAACCTCTCTCTGACTTGTCTGGAGTGATATTCTGCGCTCTCAACCGCTGGTCGATTACATACACCATCTCACATCCCAAATTAACCACTATCAAAGGTGTCGCAAAGTGAGACATCTTGCACCACCGTCTTCAAGAAAGTAAATCAATAATTTTCCTCTAAGCAAGACCTATAGAGACATAAATATGAGTATTGATTCTTTGTATGAAGGTGTAATTGCCACATTGAACACCCAAGGTAAAATTCTTTTGATATCACAGGATTTAATACGCACTAAAAACATACATGACAAAGTTTTGTATGTTTATGATATACTTGAGGGCTTAGATGTGTTCCCTATAATACTCAAGGTGGAAAAATGTGAAAAAGTATCCACATACTACCGTAACCAAGGTAACAAAAAGTTTCAACAAACCGATAACTACAGCGCCTGGCAGTACTATAACTTATCTTTACTCCATGCACCATTTCTTTCTGAGTGCTATGCTCTTGCAATAGCTAACAGATCAGCTGTATTCTTCTCACTAGAAAAGTGGAATGAATGTATAAATGATATTGAAACAGTTTTCTCTATGCGATATCCTGAAAAATTAAATGATAAATTAAACAGGAGAAAAGCAATGTGTAAACAAAAAGTCAGAGAAGAACCTAAGCAAAATGCTTCTCTATTAGATACCATGTTTACTTTACAAGATCCACAAATTCCAAGATATCCGTGTGCAAGCTCCAAGCTAGAAGTAGTGTTCAGCAAGGAAATGGGACGACATGTTGTTGCTAAATGTGATATCAAAGTTGGTGAAGTTTTGGTTCAAGAAGAGCCTTATTTCACACTACTTTTGAAACAACAAATTTTATTCACTTGCAGTTATTGCCTTTCTAGAAATATGAATACATTGCCTTGTCAAAGTTGCTGTTTCACCCTATACTGTAGTGAAAAATGCAGACAGAATGCTTGGAAAGACTATCATGAGGTTGAATGTCCATTGATGGCTACACTTATAGAAATGCAATTTACGAAATTAGAGTTACTTGCACTCAGAACAGTAATAAAAGCAAGAAGTGATCATTCAGACTGGAAAACTTTATTCAAAACTATTCAAGATGCTGAAGAGAATTTAGGAACAGAATTTAGAGGGCATGTTAAAGTAAATGATGAGTGGATTTATGACTCAAAGTACTATACCTCTATACACACTTTGGCATCAAATGTTGAAAGAAGATCAGTGTCTGACATTTTCCAAAAGGCAGTAACTGCAGCAGTGTTTCTTTGGCTTATGACACAAAAGACATCCTTTTTAGATAGTGTTTATGAAGAGGAGCAAGATAATATCAGAAAATATGTAGCTGGTAATCTACTTCATCACATAATGACTAGTCCAACAAACATGCATGGAATTTCCGCTAATGTGGAGTCTGCTGAAGGAAATTTTGTTGATGAGTTCAACATCGCCAGTGCTCCATATGCTTTTCACAGTTTATTGAATCACTCCTGCGCCCCCAATGTTGTGCGATGCAGCAAATTAGGCACAAAGCAAATGAAATTGTTTGCTTTGAGACCCATTAAGAAAGGCATGCAACTTTTTGATAACTATGGGTATGTTGAGTTCATATTTTAATTATTTTATTTTTGTTTTCTTGCAGTGCACAGTGAACTAGATTACTCTTTTGTATTAAGTCTAAGCCATTGATCCATTTTTATTATGCTTAAGTAAATTGGCTAGACGACACCACCAATCGTTGACATACTTTTTATTATCTGTCAAAACGGTCTGTCTCCATAGATTTCGTATGGTAATAAATGATTGTGACGTCACGGTCATGTGTCAGAAATCGGAGTCAATTGACCGAATATTTATTGCGTTTTGTGTGCTTAAAAATTGGTTTCTACAGCTTTTTTGAAATATATTGGTTGTATTAACTTCATAGGGGCTATGTTTTTTAAACACCATGTTCTTGACAATATTTAAGATAGGTGTCATCATCCCAATTAGACGGGTTACTTATGTAGAGTTGAAGGCCATTGGCAGGAAGGACGTAGCGTCGAATTATTTTTCGCCTACTCCATAGCGTCGAATGCCCGTGGAGTCGTTAGCCCTTACGTTTGAAAAACAAATTTTTCTAAGGCTTGAATTTACATGGAAAACCTTTTTTTTGACGAACGCACTTTTTTTGGAGAGAAAGTTGAAACCCAGGCGTGAAATTTTGTTTTCAAATCCTGAAAAATTTGAAATGTTGTGTGCTGAAATTTTACTGAAACACGCCTGGGGTCCAACCCTCCTCCACAAAAAAATGCGTGTATACCAAAAAAGGTTTTTATGTAAATTTAGCCCTTTGAAAAATTTTGTTTTTCGAACCCCGTACGTTCGACGCTACGAGCAATCGACGGTACGGCGGGGTAGGCAAAAAATAATTCGATGCTACGTCCTTCGCACCAACGACCTTCGACTCTACGCAGGCAACCCAAATTAGACATAAGGTATAAGTCGCATCATAATAAAAGAACGCTATCGGCAAACTGCGCACGAGACAAAATATGGGTCTAATTGGTGGTACAAAATGGGGAGCGGGTTTTTCGCCCGGACATGCGGCACGAATGTCGCAAGCGAGAGAGATAGCGACTTCTTCCATGCGGAAACTCCTCCCCTCCAGTGTTCTTTTTACGTGACGCAACTTATATCTTGGGTGCGTTTATTAATCCACAATTCTGTTCTTAAATCCACAATATAACGTTCTGCCTCTAATTACAGAGCCCATCACGCCATCGATGACCGAGCAACGCGGCAGAAAAACCTCAACTTCCAGTATAAGTTCACATGCTTATGTCAAGCCTGCGTGGATGACTGGCCCACATACTTCACTATGAAGCGCTCCAAGAACATTCCTGTGGCAATAATCAAACGAAAAGACAGCATTTTAGATAACGATACTTTGGATAAACTACAGAAAGGCAATCTGGAGACTGCTGAAAAGGTATTTCAGCCTTTGTGTGAAATAGCTGAGGAGTTGGAGCCTTATGCTCCGTGCATGGAACTTGCAGACTGTCAGGAATCCCTGAAGCAGTGCCTTCAAATATTTGGTGGCTTGGTCCCTTATGGGTTCAGCCAGTCAGTCCCGTGGAACACTGTGCCACCAAAACTATAAAATCTTTATTCTTCCATAGTGTTTTTGAGTCTATCTAAATTGTTGTTTTATCAGTAAAATTGTTAATTTTATGTAAGCTAAATCTTGTTATTATGCGTTTACTACATTATTGACAGCGATTATTACTCGTATTGCAGCCACTGTTAACAGTAAGCCTTATTTTTTGTGAAATGGCGCTACTTTGAGTCATACTCGTATGTGCTGAATAGTATTTTATTTAAGTAATAATTTCATGTATGAGAAATTTACCTAATTATAATTATGCTGATTTATTAAATTCTTATTATGGTGCCTTATAATTGGATTATAAGTATGAGATTATATACGAATAGAATTTATATTTTTATTGATAGCATTTTAAGCAAATCTCATTTAATGACTGCAAATTGTGCCATATGGATCATCATGCCATCTTAACTTATATTATAGCTTGGAACATACTTCTATACTTTGCTTATATTATCTTTGTACCACATGGACTGTAAGGGTTAACTATCTATTTTAAGAGGTCTGCCTGTGCAGGTAAGGCAAAATAAATTATATGTAAAGAACCCTATTCGTAGAGTCGCAGTGTAAGTTCTTGTTCGAGGCGCGAGCTAGCTACTTATACTGCATCTGTTCGATGTGAACACTCAAATGTCATTTCATAATTATGTTTGAAATTTCACGTCTGCGCCCGCACTCGCGCCCGCCCCGGAGCGTCCTATGTAAACAAGCACTAAGGGGTCTTATTGTGAGTTTGTTTCAGTTGAAGTAACTTATAGATGTATGTTAGTTTAAGAAAAATGAATGCTCAGCGTAAGAGTTAATAAAAGTCATTAAAATAATGTATTCACTGGTTTAATTTCCTTAAAAATGTTCCTTCCTTTTGTTTTATTTTTTATTAAAAATAGGTAACAGTAACAAACTTGCATTAATTTGTTCAGCTTTTTAAAATACATATTTTTAAAGAACTTTTAAAACAAAACAACATAACAAAATACTGTAAGGAATGTGTTTATGAATTGAGGTAATATTGAACACTATTCTATTACGATTAAAATATATTTACACAACATAAACACCTTTTTAAACGATACAAAGTTTATAACTGGTTGACTAATTTGTAATAATTGTTATGTTTGATAAAATTAATTAACGAAAAATTGTGCTTAGGAATTTTGTTACAAGCGTAGTTTCGTTCACTGGGACCTATTTAAATCTCACTCTCACTTTGGTACTGTTTAAAATACAAAACATCATAAGTATAGAACACTCGTCAAAACAATAGCACTCAAAAATATCACACTGTAAGGCGCCACTAGCCTATTAGTTTGACTAATTGTATGAGGTTCACTTTTGATCATTTCCTCGTTAAGTAGCGTTATACGATTTGTAAGCGTTGGATTCACAGGGCTATATTTGGCAAAATAGTTAAAAACGCACTTCAACTCGTCAAACAGAACAACTTCTTTGGGTAAGTTTTCAAACATGTAAAAGTGGTCGCCACCATCAGCTAAAAAGGAGGGCATGAACACTTTGTATTCATACGTGACTTTGATTTCAGAAAGTTGAGAATTTCCGCATTGAGAGCAAACTGCTTGGGCGTCGACCACCCGAGAGCCCGCTGGTTTACCCAAATCGTATGTCACCCGCATTCCGGACATTTGAAGGAACTGCCCCGTGCTGTCTATCGTTCTCCACGTGGACACTGAATGCTCCAACATTTGCATCAACACAGAACCGTTCATTGTCACTATTGATAACGTGTCTGAGAATGGAAGCACTGTAATTAAATCCCCTCTTATGATTTTGATTGGCTTCTCTGCGCGATCTATAGACGTCCTTATCCGACCACCTTGAACGACTGCTATCCGTACATCAGAATACTCGGGATAATATTTACTTGTGTAGTTCAAAACAGCGTCCGTGATCAGGTTGCCCATATTACATTCATATAAGCGGCAAGCCCCATTCAGACCTACTAAAGATTCTCCGACTAATTCGTTGTTTATTTTATCCACCTCTGTGCGGTACCGATCAATTGTTTTTAAAAGTACTGTATCGTTTGGTATGTCGTGGTCAAGTAATAATGGAGTCCCATCGAATTTATCGATTTCTCCATCAGAGTCAAATACCAAATGTAGTCTTCCCATATATTTGGTGTAAGCATACGCTTGTACGACTGGAACTCTTCTTCCGGATGGTTGCACTACGACGGTAGGATATGGCCCTTCTGGATGCTCAGGTTTCTCATCGAACTTCCCGTTCCACAAAAATGTGTTCGAATGGCCCCCAATTACGAGGTCAATGTCCTCGACATTTTTTGCAATTTCAATATCTTTTATAAATCCTGAATGGCCAAGAGCAATAAATATTTTGACGCCTTGTGTTTTCAGTGCTTCTACTTCCCGTCTGATGGCTACTACTTCATCTTCATACTCAACTTTGTTTTTTGGAGCTAGAAATCTTGTGTCCGGTGTCAGGTAGCCTATGACTCCAATTTTGACGTCTTGTATTCGGAGTATGATTGACTTTAGCAAATTGGGCTCGTGCTCTAGTTCGGGCACTTTATCCAGGATCAGGTTGGCTGCCAGAACGTGTGTTGTCAGGTTTCTTATGAAGGGAACTAGTCCTGCGACCGCCTCATCAAATTCGTGGTTCCCCAGAGACTGAAAAGAGAAAAAAAATTGATTTACTTATCAACACTAATTATCACTTCGTTTGAGCTCAAAAATTTCAAAGGTAGGTGAGCAAAAATCTAATCATAATACTTAATTAATTAAAAAAATACAACTTCCAATTTCTTAAAACAATTTAAAACTGTTCTCTATGAGTGTAATAATGATTTAACTTATCTTAATTTTTAGTTTTTTATGTAAACTTTAGGGCTTTTATTAAAAAAGAACTAATACTTTCACTGTTTAACACAAAATTTGATCTTACTTCAAACTCAGATACATATTTTGGGTTGTAATCTAGCGCATACATTTACTTGTCTCATCATTTTATATTACCCATCCTGATTGTAACCTGTTTTTAACAGTTATATTAAACAAAGTTTTTTTTATGTTAAACAAATAAATAAAAGGTAATAAATTGACTTAGATCTTTACTTTTTTCAAACTAGCACAAAGTATCTTTGATAGGTAATACTACGAGTAGGTATTTACTTAATTGTTACGTATTGGTCTTTCATAATTACTTATTTGGATAATAAACAGTGCGTTACTAAAGCACTTTTATTTCAGATTTTTTTCTTCCTTATGCTAAGAAGCTGCTATGATTTCCCATCCGCCATGCTGCAGTTTAGACATAGTTGATAATATTTCTTTGAAGGTGAGTTCTAGTTTAACTCGTACCTTTATTACATTGTCATGTCTGTCTCTAATTAAAAAGATTACGAGATTAGTCGACTTACACTAACTTAAATTCATGTTTCTTACTTACCTAATAGTAGTAATAAGTATATGGGTCCTGTTGAAATTAATGATTGGTAAGATAAAACTTTTTCAATTTCTCTATCGTGTCTACCTGTTTGGCTTAATGTGTATTTACAGATAATTTATTCAGCATGAAAAATAGTTACCTATTCATAAAAATACTGCTTTTTTAGATTCTGGCGAGTTCGGGGGGCTTCAGACTTGGAGTTGGGTAAGTTTTTAAAGCTAAAACTAGATAGAGTTGGCCACGTAAACTGTGCTCTGTTCAAGAAAAGCTAAGATATAGCTGAAGGAATCAGGCGGAAATCCATGACTAAAACTGAAAAAGAGGATTATTTTGCTTTAAATTTCCATGAAACGACGCCAGCGCAGGAACTAAAATACATCCAACTGTAATAACCTGAAAAATGTAGAGCTCGTCGTCGTCGGTAGGCGTCGTTTGGTGGAAATTTAAAGCAAAATAATCCTCTTTTTCAGCTTTAGAAGCTAAGATAGCGATCAATTCTTATGTAAAATCAATAATTTATTGTGTAAACTTAACTACAGTTTCAATATTCTATCAACCATTAACTGTTGCAGTTTAATACAAACGGCTATAACGTCAAATTACTTTTAGTATTAAACGGATAGTTATCTAACTTCCAGCTTAATGTAGATAAAATACTGACACCGGGCCGTAGAAGAACTTTTTTTTTGTTTAGAAATTCTAAATGCATTTTTTGCTATTTAGAAGTAGGCACTTACCTTTAAAATAAAATACCAACCTACACAGTACGACCCTTGATCACGTTATGTTTATGGGTATGTTCCTACCCGCATAGGCTGCTGTGTTCCAAAAGTAGCTACTTAGTGGGATTTTGCGAAATAAAAGACAAACCAAGATTTTTAAACATTTATTTTTTGTACTTGAAATCGTTGAGCATCTAGTTACTTACTGGTTTACTCTTTTCTTTACTTACGTACTTATATCTACTTTTGTTTTATTGGTTTAACTCAAATACTGCAATGTAAAAACTTAACAAACCTGATCCTATTCCTAATAACCATAGGAAAAGTAAGATGAATGAAATACTGTTGAAATACGGTCAACCCTTAAAAATTATTATTTAGACAATCTATGGACTGCAGCGTCATAAATAAATCTTGAACAAGCCAACAAAAGTTATTAGTAATAATGAAGATGATAATGTTACTGATGAACCTTTAAGCATTTGATAATTAAGCAAAATTGTGCGACCCTCAACCTCAGGGAAAACAGGACTGTGATGTTTAATGTAATACTCTGTGCAATAGAGTTCATTGTAATCAAGAATTACTGATGGTAAGTCCTCTAGCATCGAATACCCATCTCCCCCCATAGCGAGGAAACCAGGCACAAGAATTTTGTACGTCATATTCTTATCTAAGTCAAAGTATTCAGGAATATCACATGTCCAGCACCTAGCCTTGGCACTTGCCACTCTTTGCCCAACAGGTCTGCTGAGATCGTAAACTACCTTCATACCAGAATAGTGGAGAAATTCCCCTGGGGCATCTAAGAGATCATATTTAGCCACTGAATGCTCAAGCATTTGCAATATAATACTACCGTTAACCGTCACAATTGTTAAATTACCTCCAAAAGGCAATACTGTGATGAGGTCAGCTTTGGATATCTTTGTGTTAGTGTCCACATGGGCTATTGAGGCTCTTATACCGCCACCCTGTATCATAGCGATAGGAACATCTGTCCAATAGTCCCCTTTATAATTTTCGGCGTAGGTGTAAAACATAGCATCAGTTATTAAATTCCCTAGATTACACTCTTTATACTGGCAGCTTAAACCATCCAAAACAACTGATGTCTCTCCTGCTATGTTATCTGTCAAATTCTTGAGCTCGGTTTTGTAGCGATTAACAATCTGTAATATTTCTTCATCTTGCGGTATGCTGTTATCAAGAAGAATAGGCTGTCCATCAGCACTCACTACTTCCCCATTAGAATCAAAGAGCAAATGTAATTTTCCTAGATACTTTGTGTAAGCATACGCTTGAACTACTAAAGCAGTCCTGCCAGAATCTTGCTTAACGTATGTTGGATATGGTCCTTGAATCTCTTCTGCATCGGGACTAGTGCCATTCCAGAGGAAAGTATTCGAATGCCCACCGATCACTAAATCTACACCATCCACTTGCTTTGCAATTTGGATGTCTTTTAAGTACCCTGAGTGTCCTAGTGCTATTATGATTTTGATGCCTTTACTTTGAAGGATTGCAACCTCCTTTTTTAGTGCTACGATTTCATCGATGTACTCGACGTCGTTTTCAACTGCTAAAAATTTAGTATCAGGTGTTAGGTAGCCTACAACTCCTATTTTAGTTCCCGATATGACGAATGTATGAGATTTTTTAAGATTCGTTTGAGTCTCTAGGTCTGGGACTTTGCTTAACTCAAGGTTAGCGGCCAGCACTGGGCATGTTAGGTTTTCAATGAAGGGGGTGAGGCCGCTTACGCCGTTGTCAAACTCATGATTTCCAAGGGACTGAAACAAACAAATTATAAAGTCGAAATTTGTTAAAAGCATGATTGATTAATGCATGAAAAACCGTAAAAACGATTTAGCAGAGGTATACCAACTTATTTAAGTTACGGACATGCTTCTCGTGTAAAACTTATTGTATCAGTTTTGAAATAAATATTATTGCGTTCCCTATAAGCATTGTGTGCAATGCCATATCATTAATTATTAGGGAATGTAGAAGGGTGGTTGTATGTAAATGATTATTATTTCTGCCCTGAAAGTGATGTTATGTAAGTATTTTTGTGTACAAGTGATACGTAATTATGTAAACATTATGTGGTCTTAAATATAGTTAGTGATGTATTTTGTGACAATAAAGCGTATTTGTTATTATTGCACGGAACATGCTCATTCGTTTTAGGTAGGTTTTATTTTGCGTATGCGTAGAAGCAAATAATATTATAAGTCATTAAATACTGACACGTTAGCCGTGTCAGTATGAAGTGCCTGTCTCTAAAACTTTTATGAAAATTAAACAAATATAATAGTATTTATTAGGAAATAATACTGGCTAGTGTGGCTCTACCTTTAACTTTACATGTTTGAATCTATAATTCATTATATACAAACATAGTTTGAGCTATAACTACATTGTTCCAATATTTTAAGATCTTTGTTCTTATAATACTTTTATATTACAGTAACCTAGTGACTAAAATTAACACTAATGAGGGTATAAATACTGTTGCCTTTGTTGCAGAATTGTATAAAGATACTAATTTGTCGTAATTATTTATGACTATTCTATTTTCTATGGCTGGAAATACTGGACTTATCTTTTCGATGTAGTATACCGTCGCTTCCAACTCGTCGTAATTCAGCGGAATGGATGGAAGTCCAATTAGCATTGAGAAACCGTCACCACCCATTGACAGGAATGAGGTCATTAACATTTTGTAAGTTTTCGTTCTGTTTAACGGCGAATATGTCGGGACCACACAAAGGCCACAACGAACAGACGCCTTTACAACTCTACTACCTGGTGGTTTTGCAAAATCATATTCTACTCTGAGCCCGGATATTTGTAGAAACTGCGCCAACGGCCTTCTTGTATTATATAACGCTACAGAATGCTCTAGCATCTTCCAAACTATTGAACCATCGACAGTCACAACTGACATGCTTCCATCGAATGGCATAACAGTCAAAAGATCACCCTTTGTAACATTGGCTGGCATGTCCATATGTACTACAGATGCTCTGATCCCACCTCCTTGTATAACCGCCATTGGTGCATCAGACCATCCAAACCCTTCATATTCAGAAGCATACTTATGTATCATTGCATCAGCTATCAAGTTACCCATGTTACATTCTCTTAGACGACAAGAATTCCCGTCTAATATCACAGAAGTTTTTCCAACAACCAACTCGGTAACTTTCTTTACATCTCCACTATAGCGATCGACAATAGCCAGCACGTCTGGGTCTTGTGGAACCGTTTTGTCTAGGAGTATCGGATTTCCATTTAAACTGATAACTTCCCCAGCTGAGTTAAAAATCAGGTGTAGCTTTCCCAGATACTTTGTGTAGGCGTAAGCTTGAACTGCCGGCACCTTCCGTCCTGACGCTTGTTTCACTATCATGGGGTACGGTCCTTCAGGTCTTTCTATATCAGGACTCGTCCCATTCCACAAGAATGTATTGGTGTGACCTCCAATGACTAGATCAATGTCTTCAACTTCTCTAGCGATTTCTAAGTCTTTAGTAAATCCGGAATGTCCTAACGCTATTAATATGTTAACGCCTTGTTGCTTTAGGTTTTTCACTTCTTCTTTTATGGCTTTTACTTCTTCGATATATTCAACATCGTTTCTGATAGCCAGTACTTTTGTGTCTGGTGTCAGGTACCCAATTACTCCCACCTTAGTGCCGTTTACGTCGAATATGACTGACTTCATAAGGTTCGGTTCTGCTTCTAACTCAGGGACCTTGTTTAAGACTAGATTGGCGGCAAGGACAGGGCACGTCAAGTTCTCGACGAATGGTGTCAAACCAGATACGCCGTTATCTAATTCGTGATTTCCCAACGACTGAAACAAATAAACGCGAACATTAAATAAACACAACACGACGTTAAATTGGTTACTCAAAGATATCTACAGTAAATTAAATCAAACATCCATGCACCTTTTGATTAATAAAATTCAAGGATCAAAAGGTTTTACTACGTATCGGTATTATTTACCAATTCTGGTAATCTGGTAAAGTAAGAAATCAAGCGTAATTAGTAATGGTTCTGATGATTGTCAGTGTATATGTATTTCGTATTGTATTCGCTATTATTGATTTATTTCATCAAGTTGATGCCTTAACATAGTGTCATTTTGTATATTACATGCAAATTAAGTGGTTTATTAATGTTTCCAATTTCCCATCCCAATAAGCTTGCAGAAGTAAATTGAACCTTTCTACTCGCATGCATACGTAATATAAAAAACCATACCTATGTGCAGAGATTAAGATCGGCTGTTGAACCTTGCACCTTCCAAGGAAACACTTTTTATTTCGATTAATTAAAACGTGATGATAGTTTTCTTTACAAGATTAGTATAACATAACACACACCGTTAAAAGAATTGTGGGGTTTGATTCGGGTTGGTTAATGTTGATGTTGAAAAACACAATTTAGAAAATATAAAACATTTATAAAATATTAAAATACTTAAACGCGAACACACATGTCGACAAAAGTATGGTTATGCTTGAAGTTGCCGCATTAGCTGAGTCTGGTGCTGGCTCAGGCTCAGGTTCTGGCTCAGGTGCTGGCTCGGGTTCTGGCTCAGGTTCTGGCTCAGGAGCTGGCTCAACAAAATCATCTAGACCGATCAATACCACACGCTCAGCCACCTCAGGGTACACCGGTGAACGCAACTTGATAAATTCAGAAACGCAAGTGACTTCGTCATACTCAAATTCATCTCTCGGTAGTCCCATAAGCATCGAATAACCAAATTGACCATTAGTCAATGCGGCTGGCACTAACAATCTATAAGTTCTCCAATCGTCAATAGTGTACGATTCTGGCACAAAACATGATCCGCATCTCACAAGTGCGCTCACCAATCTTGAGCCGGGCTCTTTGCTGATGTCAAAAACTGCCCTGATGCCTGAAAACTGAAGTAGTTCACCCGTGGGATTAGCGATGCTGTAGTGGGCAACAGATTGTTCAAGTACTTGATTAAGGATAGTTCCGTTCATTGTGACAGCAACTATGTTACTTTCTATTGGTAGTGCTGACAGCAAATCACCCTTCGTTACTGATGCTGGGCGACTGCTAGGTGCGATCGAGCCAGATATAGCACCACTGTGTATAACAGCTATAGGCGCATCACTCCATGGAGCACCATCGTACCTTATTGCGTAATAATACATCATGGCGTCGGCGATCAAATTACCCAGATTACATTCAGCAGTTTTGCAAGTTGCACCATCCAAAACAACAGCAGTTTGACCCACAACTTCTTCCGATGACTTGGTCAATTCCTGGTTAGATTTTGATATCATCTTAACAGCATCGATATCTTGAGCAACGTTTTTACCAAGCGATATTGGTTCAGCGGTGTAATCTACAATTATTCCATCATTGTTGAATTTAAGCATAGCTCTTCCAAGGTATCTGTCATACGAGTGAGATTGAACAATCAATACCCTTTCTCCAGATTGCCTTACAACTACTATAGGCTCTTCAGGGGTTTCCGTCGCACTCTTACCGTCCCAATAGAAAGTGTTCTTGTGACCGCTAACGACAACATCTATTCCATCAACTTCTTGGGCTATTTCGATGTTCTTTTCAACGTTGGAATGACCCAGAGCTATAATTATGTTAACACCTTGATCTTGAAGCCTTTTTACTTCCTCTTTTAGTGCGATTACTTCATCTATGTATTCAATATTGGCCGAACTATCCAAAAGGTTGCTATCTGGTGTTAAGAATCCTACCAGGCCGACCTTCCTTCCTCCAATGGAGAAGGTCAAAGCTTTTTGTATGTTTTTGTTGGCCTTTTCACTGCTGAGGATAATGTTAGAGGTTAGTATCGGAGAGTTGATGTTATTTAGGAAGGGTGATGGCTTGACAGATCCGGTTTTTAGGTCGTTGTTGCCAAGGGACTGAAAAAGAACACAAAAAAGTTGTTATAAAACATTGTTAAGATTGGTAATAGCTAACACATTAAAGTGGTGAATTTGTTAGTTCTATAGTAGGTATCTAAATATTTCAAGTGGGGGCGTCCTAAATTACGTGAGATTTTCAACGGGAGGAGGGCTTGAGTCATATCTCATCTAATCTTACGTTGGACAGTGGGGGGAGGGATCATAAAAAAATGATATTTGCCTAACCCCCCCCCCCCCCCGGGTTAGGCAAATATCATTTTTTTACGATTGAAAAAAAAACTATTTTGGTCCATTTAATACATAATGTACATGCTTAAGATTTAATCTTAAGCGAAAGTAATCGTAATACGGTTAAGATCATTCCCTAGTTCGCTCGAAAGATAGTAATTTCATTCATGCTTCGACATATATATATATATTATCTTATATATAAAAATTAATTGCTGTTTGTTAGTCTCGCTAAAACTAGAGAACGGCTGAATCGATGTGACAAATTTTAGTCTCTAAATATTCGTGGAAGTCCAGGGAAGGTTTAAAAGATCAGAAAATTAAAAAACAACGTGGGGAAAAGGACAACGTCTGCCTGGTCCGCTAGTATAATAATAATTATATAGACATGTTGGTTCCCATTGTCTCTCTTGAGACCGCACATGATTCGCCGTGGAAAGAATTAGAGAAGATATTATTTTTTTAATCTCAGTAGTTACGATTAAAGATTCCATTGTAGCAATATGGATAACTAGTCTTGACTATTCGTAAAAAAAGCACGAACCAAATTTTTCATTTCTTTTTACAATGACAATCCAACGTGTTTACATAAGAAACCCACACTTTGAAAAATCTCATGTGAGATTGAGAGATGGGGGAGGGGTCGAATAAAATCTCACGACTACTTACCTTTTTTTAAAATTAAAAAAAAATCCGTAATTTATGGATGCCTCCTAAGATATGTAAGGTCAGCTAGGTATTTATAATTTGTGAGAATTATTAAAGCAATCCAAGTTAAAATGTTAATGAAACTGCAGATGAATTAACTATTTAATTTCAGAACGGCTAGCTTTGACTCGTATTTTCATTTAAGACCATATTTAATATACTTAAGGATAAGTAAGTAGGTAGTATAAACTGTAAGTCCTTAACGAATTTTGGAAAGACGGAAAGAGAAGTTCCTAAAATATTAATTTTATAATATTTACTGTTTAACTTAAAAAGTACCCTGTAACCAAAAGCAGTGTGTTAACATAGCAAATAATGAAATTTGAATGTAAGTGTGTTAGTAGCTACTGTAGAAGTCAGTAGATTTAATAATTTATTATTAAATTTTGAGATTAGTTTGTTATTTAACTAGAACTTACATCGACTTACTTTTAATTCAATATTGTGGTCTCTCGAAGTCAATTTTGAGGTTTCAGATTCAATATTTGGGCTTTTATTTTGAACAATTTATGTTTTCATTTGTCTTCTTTTATGTGTAAGCCTTTATCTTAGTAAATATTGATATTTTAGTTGTAATGTTTTATCAAAGAGAACACATCTGAAAACTTTGCAGCGGATGTTGATATAATTTTCATGGAATAAATCTTAATTTACCACGTGTAAATACAAATATTATGTCATCATGCATTTCCAGTAAGTTTGCAGATGTGATAAGTACTGGGAGTCAAAGGCTTTTGCCAAATAACTGTACGCTTATGTAGTTTTCCTAATAAACTTCATCTAAGTATTTAAAACTAAATATTTTGTTGAAAATTGCTTAACTTATCAAACGAATGTTTGTAACATTTTATTTGTGTTATTTTGTTATCGTTTTGAAAACATGACATTATTTTACAACCATACAACATTATATTATTTAAACTATATCTTGGGAAAATAAGATAAGGGGTTTTTGCATGACACATTTTTTTCCTGAAAAATGTAAAAACACGCAATCAAAGGTACACTTTGAAATGTGTTTATTGTTTTGTATAAATTGTGTTTCTGTATGGTTTCCGGTGAATGTGTGAAATGGCGGGATATGATCACATGGCTGAACACAAACCTATTACATCTTTGAAATCACGAAACACGATAAGCCCATCCATAACGACACAGGGCATTTTATCTACTGCAAAGCAACAAATTTAACTGTCCGTCCCTACAATATTTTTCTTCAAAAGAAATAGAGTAATTTTGTTTAGAGATAAAATTTGTAACTGGAGATTCGGTCATTGACAGCTGTTAGAGAGCAAGTATGTTTCCACTGGGTCTTAAACGACTTTTTCTCAAGATCTCAACGATATGTTTCCGGCAGATAGCCGTTCGTCAAGAATTATGATGCATACGCATCTTTAAACCAATATGACCGAATCGGATTGCCGGGCAATCGGTATTTTTATGTTAGTGGTATTGATTTCCTCCATACCGATATATACGGATACATATAAATAAATAAAATAAATAAATATTTCTCAACAATCACACCAATTCTCTAGTCCCAAAGTAAGCTACAAGGCTTGTGTTATGGGTACTAGATAACGGATATACATACTTAAATACTTTTTTTTTGTAAATATATACATATTATACATAGAAAACACCCAGACCAGTACAAACACACATGTTCATGCACACTTATGCTTGTACTGTGCGGGAATCGAAACCGCGACCCTTAGTTTAAAAGTCCGACATGCGGACCACTGCACCAAGCGGTCGTCATATACGGATAGGTTTTAACATACAGTTATAACAGAAGTTCTGCTTGAAAAGATAACATTTAGGTTTTTCTAATTTCGTCTAAATACCAAGAAAATCGAAGACTGGTCAAAATGGAAACATACTTACTTCTCAAAAAAACTAACAGGTAACAATAGAGCAATTGTCCGAGCAAGGAACCTTGCCAAATTTTACAGCGAGGCCAATGGTCGTTGGACGATTTTGTAGCTACATAATTTTTTGTCTTTGAAAATGAGTTTATTTCATAGAGCATATCTTCTAAGGCTATAACAAAACGCTTGTACTCGTAAGTAATGGAAGCATGCTTTGTTTCTGAAATGTAGAAATTCGTACGAATTCACGCAAGCCCGGACTATTGCGTTGTTAGCACAAATGTATCTCTTTTTCAAACACATTTCGCTGAAATTCTGCTCGAAAATTGTTTGATTGCTTTTCGCGGAGCGTTCTATGACGTCTTATTTGCTATCTACAAGCATCACTAGGGCATCAATCGACTTCCTATCTAATCGATCGAACGCCTATATAATGTACTTTTGTAAAGCATTCTAAAAGTTTATTGCAGTGCTTTGTAATTGAGAATAGAACATGCATACCTATCTAAGGCATTGTAGTAGGTGGATTTAGAAATTGTGGGTTTAGGTTTCGTTTAAGTAGTGATTTAATTTTCTATGTTATTTCGGATTTATCTTAATGGCATTCTTTATCTTTTACTAGTTCAAAGAAAAGAAAAACCGTTGTATCTTGGTCTTTTCTGTTTCTTTATCACATTGAGCAGTAAAGCCAACAACTGGACGCCACAATAGGTACCACGAAAAAGTTAAGCAGTGATTTTAAGCCTTTTCTAAGCATCAGACAGTCGGTCAAGTAAAGTGGAATACATTTCAAATATACAGACCCCAATAAAGCCATGGTCTTTACAAAAATCTACCCACCTGCTCTTGCAATTTCACTCTAATGATTTCTATAGAACCTTTCATGTAAAATTAAGATGGTTCTTTTTTATTTGATAACTATTAAGTATACTAAAATTACGTTAGTTTCTAAAGGCTTTAAACCACATATAACTTTTTCGCTAAGGGCTGATAACACGTTCACGTCACATCACTCGTTCGGTATGCCGTACTCACCACAGCGTCGGGTTGCAGAGCGTTGATGAACTCGGCAGCGATCTTCCACTTGTAGATGGTGAACCAGGCAGTTCCTGTGTACGTGTCACCAGCATTCAGGTAGAGAACTGGTGGTCCTTCGCCGGTGGCTGCCGCTTTTCGTGCTTCTTTCACTCTGGAATGAGAGAGTTTGTTTAATTAGTGATGGCAGATAGGTATATTAAATTAAACCGATTGACGACCGCTTGGTGCAGTGATCTACATGTTGGACTTTTAAAACCAAGTGTTGCGGGTTGGAGCCCCGCACAGTACAAGCATAAGTGTGCATGAACATGTGTGTTTGTACTGGTCTGGGTGTTTTCTATTTATAATATGTATTTATTTACAGAAAAAAGTATTTAAGTATTTTTATCCGTTGCAGGGACCGAAAACCTTTATAAATTACGGTACAGGTATCGAAGAATTTTGGTTACCCCTTCGGTTAAGGTAATCGTAATCTGGGTAATCCAATAAGAAAAAAAAATGTAACCTTTATTTAAGTTACCGTTTTTATACCGGTTACCTAAAAATTACATTGATTACGGGAAAAAGATAGAATATCGCAATGCCGTCAATAATTTTGGCATTAGAAAATACTTTACCAGGGAGATGATCGTGCGTACTGTACCAGTACCTACTGTTTACGTTTCTTTAGTGCGCGCTTTGATATGACGACACGTCGACGGTAGGTGTAAAATAAAGGTAATTTTTATTTCGGTAACCGGTATCAATACAGGTTGTATTCAATATTTCATAATTAAGGTAACCTTTAAAAATACCTGTAAAAAAAATAAAGGTTGTAACCGAAAAATACCGGTATTGCTCATACCGGTTTCGGTCCCTGATCCGTTGTCTAGTACTCGTAACACAAGCCTCGTAGCTTAATTTGGGACTAAAGAATTGGTGTGTGTAAGGTAAGTGACCAACCTTACTGTCAGATGTTATTAAACTTTGTACTTCCAACCCCCAGGTGATCCCATGAATAGAGCTGAGATAAATTCATTGTAGATTTGACAATAGCAATGGAGAGAAAGCTTTTAAGAAAATACTTTCAGTTGACAGTTTAATATAGCAATACTAGCGGACCCGCAGACGTTGTCCTGCCCGTTTTTTTTAATTTTCATCGTTTAAACCTTCCCTGGATTTCCACGATTATTTTGCGACTAAAATTATGAATAATTTTAAATCGGTCCAGTCGTTCTCGAGTTTTAGCGAGACTAACGAACAGTAATTCATTGTTATATATAAGAAGACTAGCGGACCCGGCAGACGTTGTCCTGCCCGTCGCTTTTTTTTTAAATTTCTGATCTTTTAAACCTTCCCTGGACTTCCACGAATATTTCAAGACTAAAATTATTCAAATTGGTTCAGCCATTCTCGAGTTTTAGCGAGACTAACGAACAGCAATTCATTTTTATATATAAGAGAAGATGATAGGCGAGTCAAACAATATTTTTTCCATCAAAATAAGTGAAAATCTAGGGTAAGGTCGGCAGGTCCTAGGTAAATAGACTTGACTTTTGCCAGGAACGTCCAACATCCGGCACAGCGTTGTGCCTGAAAGTATTCCGAGGCCGCGGGGATAGAATGAGATATATAAACCATTAATTTGTTATATTCCATGTTCCTATTGGGTTCCTAAAGTAATTGGCAAAAAACAAATGATTAAGGTATCACCGGTTACGTAATATAAAAAAAGCGGTCAAGTGCGAGTTGGACTCGCGCACCTAGGGTTCCGAACAAACCTGTAGGTATATAAGTAAAAGTTCACCCATCACGGGTATTATAGACTTAAGTATTTAATATAAATTTTAATTTAACAACGCGTTCATGAGATAAGGAGTAGTAAATTTGAAATTTTCAAAATTGTCAAAAATATTTTTAAAAATATTTTTTTTTATATCATGAACTGAAAATTTACGGTTTGCGTAATTTTTCCTATATCTGTACTATAACACGTGACTTCATACTAAATTTCAAGATTCTAAGTTTAAGGGAAGTACCCTGTAGGTTTTGATTCCCGTGCGAGTTTCGAAAATTTGCGGCCTAAATAGCTGTATCTTTTGATTGCGTTGGCTTAGAAGGTTGATTTTTCTACAGTTTCCAGGGACAGTAGACCTACGTATCATATAGAAATTTCAGTTTGATACCTCCACGCGTTCCTGAGAAAAACGGTCTTGACAGACAGACGGACGGACGGACGGACAACAAAGTGATCTTATAAGGGTTCCGTTTTTTTCTTTTGAGGTACGGAACTCTAAAAATACAAAGCTAGGGTAAAATCGCTCTTCACTGAAAAAATATTAGGACCAGTTAATTTTAATTTAATACGCCAATCTACGTATGAAAAATTAAGAAACATTTTTATGCAAAAGCAAGACGAAATTGCATTTCACGCATGTTTCTTGAATTTATGTAAATTCTCTAAATTTGACCGTCTAATTCTAGTAAGTTAACCTTTTATTAAGGTCAGTGTGCCATTCTGGGCTTAGTTATGTTTTCTTGAATACTTATGTTATCATTATCATTATGTCGTTTCTTTAGCGATCGGCTTACGATTACTTATATCACAATACTAATTTAAAAGTCGAGATATGAGTTTGTTTCCGCATGTCTATCAATTTATTATTTCACATGTTTTTTGCTGTCATCCGTATAGAAAACAGTGTTTCACTTTCACTCCATCATAATTTTTGTCAGGGTACCCTCAACCCTTGAACTTTGTCCCAAAACCTTATTATATTACTTTTTATAGAGTAGGTACTGATTGTATGTTTAACCATCCACCAACAATGGCTAGCTATAATGAAATGAGCGCTGAAATGAGAGTGTTAATTTGCCAATCGTGGGCCGATCGATACTGCCCAATGACGCGGCTGACCTAGGTCGCAAAAAACAGATTTCATTCCAAAACAACAGTCCAACCTTGTAAGCTGAAGTCCGTAGTTATGAATGAAGCTTTTGGTGTCACACCACGATAGATAGACAATGCGAGCGAGCGAGATGGCTTAAGTTGAATTTCTAAACAGTCGAATTTTTTAGACGTATAATATAATCAATCTTTGATAGGCATGAAAGGTACCGACCTGTCTACAAACTACAACTTTGATACAGCTAAGAAATCGATTAACTCGTTAAGAGTTCCGGACAACCTAACATTAGTAAAATACGTTGTTAAATCATTCTACAATTAATATAAAGGCGAACCAAAACTACTCTTTGTTGGTAGTGTCATAGTGTAAGTACGTATTTGCCTTATGTAAACCATTTTGGTGGAGTGGTTTCTGGAATGGAAAATTCGAGTACTTACACGTAAGCCACCCTGGGGAAGCCTCCGTAGCATTTGCCAGCATCTCTATCCTTGGCTGTGCAGGTGCCGCTGAGCTGGCTGGTCTGCTCGAACCGGGCGTGCATGTCATTGTTGTGCAGGATGAGCAGTTCGAAGGTGTCACTCTTGGCTGGCGTCTGGACCACGCTGCTTGATGAAAGCGCCACCACGACCAGGAAGGCCGTTATTTGGGTGAGCGGGTTCTGGAGTAACGAATATATTTCTATGTTATTGAGATATGTACTAGAGGGGTATAGTTTGTTCGTTCCAGAAGCAGCTGATTTTCAAATAAAAAAAACGTAACGGTCCATGAGGAACTCTTGACCCAAGAAACCCAATACAAGTTACTCTACTTATCAGAATCTTGTCAAAATTCTTCCAAAAGTAGGTTTTTTTTAATGGAATTGTTTTGGATACATTTTTGATATTGGTTGATGGTGTTGGTTATGTTGAAATATTAAAAAAGAATAATCAAACTGAGTATGTGATTTTGCACTGTCATGATTGACTACTTTAGCTATTGTGTTGCATTAGAAATGACGTGATTGTTGTATGGCAAAAATTATGGATGTCTATACTGTAATGACTATGTTTACATGGGCCGGACCAATGTGATTGTATCTTTACTGAGAAATATTACAGTCTTACTGAAAGAAAATTTAAATGCGGATGAACCAATACAAAGACAAGAAAATGTGTCTCGTATATTGTCACAGTGAAAATTAGAATAGATAATAACCCGTTTAAGTTGCATAATAGTTGTTAACATCAAATAATCGGCTGTTGCGGGTTCGAATCCAGCTAGGTTCAAATGTTTATATTATGACCACGAGTCATGGGTGTTTTTTTTTAAATAAATATACAACAACATCACCAGACCAGTACAAACAGACATGTTCATGCACACAAATGTTTGTACAGTTCGGGGATTGAACCCGCGATCTCTTGGTTAATAGTCAACTTCTTGACCAAAGTGGCCCCCAAATAAAGTCTTAAGGTATTTCTACAATTAATAAATTGACTGAAAAAATAATGGCAACAACGAGAAAGAGGCTATTTCAATTCGAGATTATCCTGCCAAAGCTATTTTATTTCATTCGTTTTTAATATTTAATGACCATTGAAGTACCTTCCTAATATGAATAGTGTGGTTTTAGAATCTAATCAAGTTAAGCGTTTCGTCTGGTTTGAGGTTTCCGAGCTGAGTAGGTCACACAACGCAGACTGGATAATCTTGATTGGGCTTATAAATGTCAAAGGCAACGTTAATTGATTGAGGTTGATGATGATGATGAATGAATCATTACGATATGATATCAAGGTATTGTATGTTTCTTATTCTTCCTTTGTTTCTAGACAAAACTTTTTTTGTAATTGTTATTAATTAGTCTTTGCTTTTTCATCATGTTTTTGAACGGATTAAAAAACGAGGTTTTTGTTTTGCTGTCTATGTTTTGATCACGACTTTAAGGAAATCGTACGTCGTAAAATTACCTACATGCAATTTTCCAACTAATAGATTTGAATATGACGACGTTGGAATAAAATAATTTAAAGTTACTATTTGTGTCTCTTGATTGATTTGTCATGTAATAAAAATGAACATTAATTGATGTTGGTTAAAAAAAACTAAGACTATGTTGTTACTGCTGCTGATATTTATTTTCCTTATTGCTATTATATGTATATTTAAATGGTATCATAGTTTGTAAGAGTTTAGATATTAGAATAAGACTGATAAATTAGATTGTTTGTAACAATAGACATTCTACGGTTATGGCGCGCCGATATCAGTTTCTTAGGACTCAAAGAGTCCTTTTTTTGTAATAATTGCAATGTCTAATCTAATTAACTTCTTGAGCACTTTCTGGAATAGAGGGAATGCAAATCTAAATGTAAAGTAAACATATTAATGTTCCTACGATAAAGTTAGTATTTCTAAGAAAATAGATGCAGATACGACCAGGGCTTCAGGGTAAACTAGGTTAATACCGAATAGGTACTATGACAGACCGCCCACACAGTGGCAGCATATACACGGTGAAATTTTAGTTGCCGTAGTAAAATGATTCTATCTTAGTAGGTTTAGGTTTACGTATATCAAATAAATCTAATAGATTCGTGTAGCTTAAAAAAATCAACATTTCTAACGTTCGTATGCCGCTTCACTGAGCGCTTGCGGTATGGAGAGCAAAAAAGTACTTATTTAAAAAAAAACTATAGTAGTACTAAAGGGAAAACAACCACGAAAATACCAACCTGTAGTTTCTTTCCCAATTATACTAGCTATTACTAGGTATATATATATATATTATTTTCCCACCCTAATAAGGAACCCTTAATTAACGGTGACAATAGCTGCCAACATAATAGCAAATCAGATATCGATGCCATTCGACTCTGCCGGCATATTAACGTTAGCCAAGCATAAGCGGTTTGATTACCTTGGAATCAATATTGGGACTCCAATTAGACTGCTAATAGCTCGTATTGTCGTAATAAAAGGACTACCTACTGGAATTAGTAGGACGGCCTGGCTAGATTGAATCTGTAAACATAATATGCAGGTGCTAACTGAAGATTTACCCCTCTACTACAAAATAACTAGGCAGCGATTATCCCTTGAAAAAATATCGGACTGCCAATACAAAGTGAATGACTGCACAATAGACACAACCTATATTAGGCATACGTTTCAAGTTGGTTGTATGTATAATGCCTAGTTATTGCTTTGTAGTTTGAGGGATAATTTTCAGAGACCATACTTCAGCACTACCTTTTAAAAATGACACCGTAACTTATTTTTGGAATGTTTTTTCGCATTTAAAACTTTATTACATGAGTAACCCTCTACAAGACTAGGTGTGTATAAGTTGCAGTCGCTATAAAGTTAAGCATAACCTAAATGTAATTAGAGTCCTTATATGCAGCTATGTGATGAGCAGAGGAAAAGAATTGTCGTTCACCGTTAAGTTTGAAGTCAGACGTCCTGTTTGATAGTCCACGTGAGTGAGTAGGCAGGTATGCCATGATCGATAGGATTTGGTTAGGCATTTAATTGGCCTATGTAATCTGTGACTGTTTGACTGTTTGCCGCGAAACATTGCATTTATCGTGGCAAACGGTCACTTGGCACTGAGAATTATAGGCATGAAAATACTAATCTGGATGCATTATCACACCCAGGAGAATTCACCCAGTTTTCCACTTTCAGGCCATCTTCAAGTATGTAGGTATAGCAGATATTTTTGATTAACAATCCTATTTTAATATTTCGACAATTTGCTTGCCCAAGTAGAGGGCACTTTTTTGTCTTTATTCGTCCGTCATCGTCATTTTTTGCTAACCAGTAACATCTCATGTCCAAATCATTTTATGTTCGCAGTGAACTAGTTAGTTTTTTGTTCAGTTGTGATGACGTGACTGCTACTAATTACTTTTGGCCTTCGAGATTCAATGGCCCGATCGGTTACACTTCCAATCCAATAGTTCGTTTTTCCTTAAATATCATTTTATTCAATGAATTTATCGAATACAGAAGACCACTTATAAGAACAATTGGCAAATATGAAGACAAATAATTCTTTTTTGCTTAAAAATTCAAATAATCTTATAAGACTCGGTGCTTAAAATTGGCTTATAAATATGGTTTGACATTTAAAACAGTTTTTGTTTTTGGACATCAATAAATGCCAAAATAGATTTAAAATTTTGTGACCAATATATTTTTCATTAAAACAAAATACCCAAGTCGTTTATACAAAGGCAATTAGTAAATTCTTATCTGAATTGCATTTGATTGAAGCGAACATTAATGAACTTGCCTAATGGCGATCAGCTTCTGTTTATGGCGGCGGTGTCCTTGCGTCAATAAATCGCTAACTATGAATTAATTCGCGTCGCGTGCGCACGGTGTAATTCAAGATTTGGTATGCAGTAACGTTTCCTTCAGCCGTATTATGTAATGCGGAAAATATGGCTTTCTATCGATAGAGAGTTCGTTTCAAAGTGCTGTAGTATTTTAGGCTTGTAAACCTAATACATACTTAAATATGTAAGTAGTAAAGTCGATCTCTCAGAGAATTCGATCTATAACATTGTAGCTCGCCTTAAAATATCACGTTATAAATGATATGTCCAACTTATTACAAATAAGTAGTCTTGTAAGAGTCTAAAAATTCAAATAAGCCATCTGTTTGTGTCGGTAACAACTGTAACTGACTTAATGACTATGAAATACTTAGCTTCTGCTTGCCTGTGGATGACCAAGAATTAACACTTTTAAGTGTTCGAAATATTCTTAATGCAATATCAATTTTGTAGTTGTGATCAGTTTCTCATTAAAATAGATCGTTAAAGATAGTTAAGGTAGGAAACCTTTGAGATAGCTAATCAAAATATTCAAAGTATAAAAGTTCAATTATATACGTTCTGCGTTCTTAATCAATTGAAATGCTAAGACCATAGCAACCAAGGAAGTCTTAGCATTTTTTGGCTATCTTTCGATCATTCCTTCGATACTATCAGGCTTTTATGATGCGATGAATCGTGACACAACATAAGCAAGAACACAGAAGACCATCTTTGTGGTCTATTCTTGCAATAAAAACTTTATTTCTGTTTTCAAAGTCATGTGTCTCACGTTTAGTTACAATCTTGATAGGTATTGGATCAACTTGTATGCCTAGGTTCGCTTGTCTTTTGAAATGGACATAGAAATCTTTAAACATATTTTGGACACAAACATCACGGCTAAATCACAAATAATGTGTTACTTAAATTAGGTATTCGTATTTTTAATAATTGAATTACACATTTTTTTCATACCTTTATCAAGTCAAATGTAATAAATCAAGATTAGTTTTGAATTGGTTATCACGCCTTTTTTTTAATCTAGTAATATCTAAGCGTATGTACTCATAATTAGATATTGCTATGAAATAATTTTTCTTATCATATGGTGATTAATTAAATTGACACTGACTTTTTTGCGACCAGGGAAGTAAACAAAACAAATAATACGTTTAAGGATAGGACGCTTTTCTTACTAACTGAATCTTACAGTTTTTTTTTCAAAACTTTGGGATTATTAGGCCAGTTGTGGTGAAACCGATATGACTTACTCTTCAATTTATTATTCATGGAAAAACGTATTTTAGTTTATTAGTGTCATACCTGTTGTGTAAGCTCAATTTTGATAAATTCCTTTTTTTCTGGCAAATGCTGCATCATTCGGAAACTCCCACTATCCCGGAGGGCTTTTTTGAAGTCCTTAACAACATTCGGGCAAGGGCGTGATGGAATCCTTTCCAATTAGGTTGGGTTCAACGAACGCTCTTTTTTGCCTGTCTGCGGTTGTGTAATTTTAAGCTAAGAATGCAGCCGTGTGCATACGTAGACCGATCCGAGACAATCGACAATCGTACACTTTTTATTAACACCTGATACTACATGCCAAGGAATTTCAAATGTATAAGGTTTAAGTTTTCGACTTGCATTTGATAGGAATAATTATGATTCTCATTTGTTTGTTTAGTTGCAGCAGTACCGTTAACTCATTTGAGGCGAGTTTATAAAAAAGACATCAATTAAGATGAGTATAGATCTTGAAAAGAAGTGTTCGGCTTCCTAGAAAAATATTTAGGTTCCTATAAAAGATCCAGTATAGATTTGTGATTCTGAAAAATAGCTTCCATACGTACTTAAGCAACTAAAATAAGCCTTAAAATATATGTCACTAGTGTCACTACGTAAATAAAATATCAATCAGGTATTAATTAGTAGGTCACACACAATTGATGAGTCAAGAAGAAAAAAAAAATGTAACTCCAATGCATACTTTTGCGGATTGCCAGAGCATTTAAAGTCAATGAATTTTGCCTATGCACGGTTTTCACGTGTTTACCTGAGCTGGCCAGGGCAGAACTTGGACAAAGCATTTTGAGCATCAACAAAAGAGATTCCCGTTTCGTTCACTCGCTCGTAAATGAATTCCTCTTTTTTCATGAAAGCTATTTACATAACTTATCTAGTAGTTCCAACGGATTGTTTGCGAGCCACGACTTTGTGTGTCTTTTTGTTGAATCTACCTAGATCGTAGATTATTGGTTCGGATGCGGAGTAAGGGTTTTCCGATGAAAGCGAACGGTGATTTAAATGGAGCGCATTTTACTGTGTGAGTTTTCATACCGTTCCCTGTGTACTACCACCGAGCAGCATTTGATTGGTTAACATGTTATCCTTTCCTTTTCTAATGGAATTTATAGAGTTACACATCGCATTGGTTAGTTAATTTCTCATGAATATGTCGTTTCAGCAGTAAAACAAAATGAGTTTCGGGGAGCAGCATCAGTAGCTCTATTATATATTAACTTTTTCGGACTTCGAATGTCGGACTGCCACAGATGATATCTACTTTACTTTTTATTAGTTTTTTTAACATCCGTTTAGCAACAAGCCGGTGGGTTAGTGTCAATGTCAATGCCACAAACCGTCCATTTAATCTTAACCGGCCCTTTGAAAAGTTCCTGAAATAAGCCTTAGACTTATCCTGTGTGTCTTGTGAATAACAATATCCTTTACCCGAAGGAGGTCTGGAAGAGATCGCTATTAGCGATAAGACCGCCTAAATTGACATCTCCCTGTGTATATTGATTTTGTAATTTTTTTGTGGTGTCTCTTTATCCCTTAGTGAGTCCCTGGCGCGGCCCTGAAGCAATTGGTTGGCGGTTCGCGATACACCTAATTAGGCGATAGACCGAAATGCTGCGTGCTGCCTAGATGCCTGCGAGTGATAGATGCGTGTACAGATTATAAAGTTAAATTCGGTGTAAGTCATGCAATTAGCCATTTGAATGGGTAGAATTCCAAATCCTAATTCTCCGAACGGATTTTTTTCTTCTAGTTATCTTTGGCCTATACGACTTTACTGCCACACTCGGAGTTATATGTACCTACCTACTCGTAACAGTTAAATCTAATGTAATTACTAAATCTATAATATAAAAATTAATCGCAAAAGCACATAACTCAAAAACGCTTAGACCAATTTGGTCAATTCTTTTTTTATGTTATTCCTTAAACTCGGGGATGGGTCTTACGATAAAAAAAAACGGCCAGGACAACGTCTGCGGGGTCCACTAGTTATAAATAAATGTTAGTTAAAAGTGACAATATTGAGATGGAAACAATGAGTCCAATTTGATTTATTTTTCGATTAAATGGTACCTATAATAATAATAGTCCTCCCGGACGATTTCGACCACGGAGGCCAATTTCAACAGAGATCAGCCAACTACGCAGGAGATATTATAGTGCACAAGTGTGAGCGCAATACACAGGTGCACTCACTGTTCCATCACTCTCAAAGTTCGGTGAGACTGCAATCCGACATGACCGGAGAGAGATCACGAAATTGTATAGAAATGGTTCAACATCATGGTTTTGATTCCAAACCTGGAATTAATACCTTCATGTCGATATTATGTATGAATGGTGGATCTTCAGATCAATGACTGCAAGGAAGCAGTGAATCACATTAGCTTAGATGCAAATACTGCAACGATCCCTAGGGCGATTACTGCCTATTGTGGAACAATCAAATAATAATTGGTACCGGTCTCCATTTACTATCATCACTGGTCAATTTTCTACTTAGTAGTGACGTGATACAGTTCACAGTGTTGATAATATCGATTATCGATAAATGTCCGTATCGGCTTTCACTTCAGTTCATTTGTTGTGTTCATTTATTTTTACATAATCGTTTCAAAATATGGGATATAGCCACGCCACACTCTCAAAACTAAGAATTAAACCTCTGCCTTTAGCCTAGATAGATAGATTAACACTTTATTGTACAACACAAAAAATACAGATAAGTGTAACAAAGAAAGATGTACGATTTAGGCGGTCTTATTGCCTGTAGCGATCTCTTCCAAACAACCTTTGGCTGAAGGAACATTTTATTAAGGACATAGTAGGTAAAGCTAGTACAAAATTAAAAAAAAACCTAATAGGTCCTAGAAAAGTATTGTTTCAGGCTAGTGTCACTATCTGTCGACAGCTGGTAGATCAAGTACCGATAAATTATCGTAAAAGCCAGCTCTTCTCTGCTCTAATACGTAACAATAGGTCGGCAGACTCAATGACAATCGTAAAGTTTTTCATAACTTTTTTACCGTGTTTGGCACTAAAACCCGCTATTGTCACCCGCTCTGAGAACTTGCTGCCATAGACTAAATGCCTTGTAAAGATTTGGAATTTTTATAGCTTACTGTCTGTGGAATGAAATTTTGGGAATTTGAATTGTTTAATTCATGAGAAGAGTGGTCTAAAAAGTACATGAGATTTAGAAAAAAATAATAAAGAATAATTTTTGACTCGACAGAAGTCAGGCATGTCACACAATACAATATTTTGAATTTTATATGGTATGCCATGTCGCTTAGCATTAACTTATATTCAAATAACAATACAGTCAAGGTAGTGTTCATTGTTGATTAATTATTTATTTAAAAAAATACCTACGTTTCTTTGTACTCTACGTTTCATTAATTGGGCACTAATGGATTGTTTCCAGAATTAATGCAACACGTGTTTTGCACATTAAATGATAAACCTTTTATTTAGAAAACTTTGATTTCCAACAGTTTATTTTTGTTAGTTTAATTGGTATTTAATTACAAAAAACTTTTGATACTGTATTATTGTTGAATAGTTTCACACAACCTACTGTCACACATTCGCGCGCATTCGTGATGATTTTGAAAATAAATAACAATCTAGTAAATCGACATGGAAATGACATAGTTTTCGTAGGTGTCAGGCGGTGAGATCTTTAGGACGCGACGGTATCTGCCTGGACCATTATTAAAACTCGCGAAGCATATTGGTGTGACTGAAATCAAGTTAGAGAAATAATATCCTCTAGTAACCTAGGAGAACCTTAACTATGTGGAAATTCCGTTCTTTGCTTTATATATCGTATTTTTTAATAATCGTATCGTCTTATTATTAAAATAATCATAGCAATATTTCAGTGATAACAACGAATAGTGTTGTTATCACGACATCTTGTATAACATTAAGCAGGGAGATTAAACAATAAAGATATAGTTCAAGATAAAATTGTTTCTTGTGCACACAATGTTTCAAATGCTTTGATGGTAAATATTTTAATAGTGTAACCTTACTCAGACCTCTTTTTCAAAAGATATCCGCTTTTTTCAAGTACTTATAGCAATAATATTTTTACGGAGGATCTTGAGAAGTTTTGGGCAAGCACATACTTACATCGGCACCTAATGATGAACCTACTTGAAGCACAAGCTATGTGTATAGTATAACAAATAATCAACAACAATATATAGTTTAATTTCGAAAAGACATAACACTTAAAACATCTTTTCGGCTCCGGTCATCGGGGAGGATTCGAACCCCCAACCTTTATGTCTTTTCGAAAATAAAAAATTGCGTTGTGAACGCAAACAATACTTAACAAATAAAATATATATAGTTGGTCCATCTGCCTGCAAAATCAGCTAAGGACATCAAACAGTCGTTACGTTACATAACTTCATACATCGAGAAATAATTTCCCGCCGTGAAACGTCAACAGAATGTCATTCATTCCGATAATTTTGTTTGGCTGAAACGACTCAACCTCAACTACGTAAGTTTTCTCATTTTCTTTGAATGGTATGTAACTAGAAATGTGTTTTTGTGACGACTATATTGATCTTATTTTGTGTAATTGATCACAGTTCGGGCGGAAATAGACAATCCGCAAATTAAGTTAACTGTCTTATGTTTTATTATAAATTTATGATAAATCACTGAGTTATCATGACGTACATTAATTATTTTTAATTTATATGTTATAAAGGCACACAACAAAAAGATGATCAACAGATAAGGAAGGACAATAGTTACATTTATTATAACTGAAAAGGGTTGAACAGCCGAAAAGTTGTCAAACAAAGTAGAACACTAACAACAACATTTTAATTAGAAAAGTAATATAGTGATATATACTTGATAGCAAAGACTCATTGTCGTTTTTCTACGTATTACTTAGATAAAGATAAGTTTTTTTTGTTTCCTTTATTATCATCATAAAGATAAGTAGTTAACGTTATTTTATTTTCCAAACACGTTTTTCAGACATTGAAATCATTTGCAAGTAAAATCCTAACGAAATATACTTATGTAGTGAAAATTTGGGTCTATGTTTAACTTGCATTTGGTGAGGTTTTAAGAGTAGAAACAGTAGAAATGAGACGTTATAATTCACCAACCTTGCTTTACTTTTTGTGACAGTGTATCTTTTAACTAAAAATATATTCACAAACACCTATTCATTAAGTAAAAAACTATAATAAAATAGTTAAAACGGTAATAATACGGTACGGTCCTCCTGGCCGATTTCGACCACGGCGGCCAATCTCAACAGAGATCAGCCAACTACGCAAGAGATATGATAGTGCACAAGTGTGAGCGCAATACTCAGGTGCACTCACTGTTCCATCACTCAAAGTTCGGTGAGACGGCAATAAAAAAAAAATTGGCAAAAACTTTAGGTACCCAATACCCATTATATGTTATACTTGCGGAATTAGGTTCGCTTGTTTCATCCATCATCGCTAATTTTTCTAAACGTTTTCTGCAATTTTGTTTTGCACGTTCAGGTGATTACAGATGCAAATATTCGTCTTACACAACATTGGTAACGCATTTTTTAAGACAACATTTTTAAAACGCGGCATATTAGGTAAATACTTATTCGATTAATTATTTAATGTATACTCAGCTGTCCGTAAAATTTGCAATTAATTGCGATAACTTATTTCGTATGCATTGCTGTTTTGCGTCATTCACAACGCGACAAAAAAACTTAAATTTTATTTATTCACTTTTTAAGCCATTATTCTAATAGCAGCACTCACCATATTTTTCGATGGAACACGCGGCCGACCACGCGGATATTTTGGTCTAGACGCGAAAGGCACGTGCGTGTCACACCGCGGTTGCCGGCAGACTGGCGTGTAAGAGCGTTCCGTTGCTACTTGTATGCGCAGGCGCATACATTATAGTCTTCCATTGATATCGATAATGATAAGGAATTCGGTTGATCTCGCGATCGCGTTTTCCATTGAGCCAATTTGCATGATTTTGTTTATGCATGATTAATTTATCATGTATTATTTATGTGTTAGGTGACATGTTTTAGAGTAGTGATGTGGATTTTAGTATTTTAAAATTATTTTTTAATATTATTATTTATTTTTAAATTATTTCAATATTATTCCCGGCCATTTTCAAAAAAGTTAAAACTTTATTTACCTTACTATTGATTTATGAATTATGATGCCTTAGTAAAATGTAATAAGGATTAATAAAAAAGACATTGATAAAAATAAAAAATATTAAATCCAATAATAAACTTTTTTTTATTAAGAAAAATGGCAACGAAATGTAAACCGGTAAGGATAGAATGTATATCTACCATAAAAAATATGGCTCGAATGAATTGTAATGCTTCAAGCGCAGCTTTTCAGGCGCAGTCTTAAAACAATATTGAAGGGGCACGTGTCATTTTGAATCGGAATACTGCCTGAAATTATTTTAGTTCACATAGCCGCGCATTCGTGATTGAATATTGGATATACCGCGAATGACACAAAATAAATACATTCGGGAAACTGACATAATGGACACAAAATCCATAGTATTATTATTTAGTTACTGCTTTGGTACGCTTTTAGTAATTATAGACAATAAAACCATATAGGATTGATTTCTGTCTGAGTTACATTTTCAGTTGCTAGAACCGGGTGCAGTCAACAGACAGACAATTTTTCGTATCTGTAGTCGTCTCCATGAAGTATAACACTTCATATTATATTCGTTACAGGCTTATATTTTTTGAATCCATAAAACATCATGCGTGTCTAAGACCCAAAGCACACCTACGCGACTTCCAACTGACAGCGATTTGGCCGCAATGATTGATCGACACGCTGTCAGTCGCGCGCGAGTCGCGGCCACAGTTTGACGCAGGTGTGCGCTGGCGGTAAGGTAGCCGATGTTCTATTTGTTTATTAGAGTGAGAGCCCGCGACGCCCAGACCTTCGTTATATTATAATAGACTGTGAGGGTGTCTGGGAAGGGGTTGTTACCGTCCTAAGTGTCCGCCAATAGACGAGGCGGTTCCTAATATCATTTTAAGTTAAAATATATGAAAACAAAGTTTTATGCTATCACAAATTTGAAACACAATTTTACTCACCTTTACTACCTGTTACCTGCCAAAGCCACCGCGACCCAGGCTGTATAGGCTGGGTTTTCTTATATTTGTGTAGGGGACATATATAGAAGAATTTTCAGCTTTTATAATATAACGAAGGTCTGGGCGTCGCGGGCTCTTAGACTTTAAACTTTACTTACCGGACAACAAACTTTTCCCCAAAGGGTATCTAAAGTCAATTCCTCAAAGCTCTCTCTACCGATCATACCAACATGAGTAGAAACGAAATAAAAATCTTTTTAAGTCCCTTGATGCGACAACGTGTCAGTTTCCCAACATTGTCACTTGACTAACACAACATTACAGTGTTACAGAAACTAGTGGGTAGTTACTGTCTGCGTTGTAAAGTTTCTAATTAAACTTCACCGCCTAGTTGACGCAGTAACGCAAATAGATAAGCTCGTAATAAAGTTATTTTACTGGTTTCACAGAAGAAGCCTTAAAAACCATACTTGAGGGAGTTATAATATTTCCTTGGGTATATTTCAGGAATTTATCGGACATAAAAATCACTTACGTTACCAATAAAGAGGCTTTTGTTTCATGCGTGTATAACAAATAATTACACTAAGGGGGTCAACCAAAGACGATTACAGACCCCCCCCCCCCCCCAAACCAGTATGGTACCTGTTTTTCCTCTTCTTCATTCTCCATGACGGACGCAGAAAAACGGCTTTTTTTTCTCCAAAGTTAATTTTTTATATGACTTTAGGTCTAAAAGTGTGAGGAACATGCATCAACTCGCGTACCGCTGCTAGTAAATAATGTAATCGTCTTTGGTTGACACACTAAGCATAATATCCTTCGTGCTTGTTCACATAGGAACGCGCGGGCGCGGGTGTGAGCTCGCTATTTAGACCGCACGTGCGTTTCCTATGTGAACATCATATCACTTCATATGTTTGATATTTCGCGCCCGCCACCGCGCCTGCGAGTCCATGTGAACAAGTGCTACCACTTACACATGTCTACGCAAGACCAACAGTGCTGATTCTGGCCGTAAATTGACTTTTCTCTTTTTAGCTGTATATTGAATGGACTTAGAAAAAACATTTGACAGTAAGACAAGGCTGAAATACTAATATGACAGATATATTATGAGCGTTTGTGATCCAACAATGGAGTTCACCACTACCACTAACGGGTCGTTTTTGGGAGTCTCGATTTACAATGTCCGGATGCAAAGGCTCCGGCCTCCGTTTTACGTTAATTAGAAAACCAAATATTTTTCCTGTTCCTTTTAAATTGTCACCAACAAATTATCAGTGGTTTTTTCCACTCTTGATATTCCTCAAATAGTAAAAGGAAACTGAAAGCGAAAAGGAAAAATAAAATAAAATAGGAAATATGAGCTTTATTACCTCACTACTGAGCAAAACTTATAGTGTTTCTCTCCTGATTTAAAATGGACGTGCATTATATGAGGATGAATATTATTGATCCTTGTTGCCACGGTAACGAGACGTGACGAGACATTATACGTGCATATATGTATTTTATTGATACATTGCACATATCGTCTTTATATCATGTTATGGTCCTCAAGTGTTTTACACTAACAGTATAGTATTTTCGATGTCAATTGCAGTTGATAGTGGTACTCGTAATTTTGGTCGAACATATTTTTACATAGGCAGTATTTTTACTAAAGATTCGCAGTTATACTAGCATTTTAACAATTTTATAAAAAAATATATTTATAAAATGGGTACCTACTAGTGTTGCCACCTTTTTTTCGCAAATAAAGTATATTGGTTATATGGTATATTATAGGTACAAAAAAAGTACATACACTCAGAGGCACAATTAACCGCCCACCTATCTCAAGTGGCATAACTTTGTTTACGCTTCGAAACACTTAGGATACCGAATGCTATTTTGACAAGTGGGTAGTTAGGCGATAGTTAAAATGATTTATGCATCAATTTTTGTTAATGTACCGTCAATTTTAGTCTTTTTTACCATATCAGTCGAATACGAACTTTAAAAGCGACTGCTTCTTGCGTTGACAAATTGTTGTTTACGGGTTTTCTTTACGTTTTGTTCGTGTTTTAAGGTGTTCTAAAGTTAATTTGTTGCATTTTATTAATTAATAATGCCACTGGATGCAGCTGGAGCAGCTAGAGCAGTGGCGTTAGCAGATGCTGGGTTTAGTCAGCGTCGTATAGGCCGCATGCTGGGCTATCCTCGAACGACGATACGTGACGCTATTCGACGATACAGAGAAACGGGGTCTTACACCAGAAGGCCAGGACAAGGCCGTACGAGGTGTACTTCTGAAAGAGATGATCGTTTTATTGTGTCCAATGTACTGAGAAATCGCTTTTCTACGGCTTCCGAAGTCCGAAATCGCTTGTACGAGGTGAGAAACGTAAGTGTAAGTCTTAGAACAATAAGAAGAAGACTTGCAGAACGCAATTTAACTGGATTTAGGCCAGCCCGAGTTCCAGCTTTGACAACAGAGCACCGAAGAGCAAGACTACGATTTGCTCAACAATACCGTAACTGGACCATGGATCAATGGAAAAACGTTCTCTTCTCTGATGAGTCACGAGTGGCATTGAGAGGTCCAGATGGACGTCAGCGTGTATACCGACGTCCCGGAGAAAGGTTTGCGCAGTGTGCTGTTATCGAAACTGTGGGGTATCAAGGTGGCTCAATAATGGTTTGGGGTGGAATTTCTTATGAGGCCCGTACCGACTTGGTTGTTTTTGATAGAGGCAGTGTAAACGCTCAGAGGTACGTGGAAGAGGTCCTAGAACCTCACGTAATACCGTTTGCGCCATATATTGGGGACAGTTTCCTTTTAATGCACGACAATGCACGTGCACACACCGCTGGAGTGGTTACGGAGTATCTTGATGCTGTCGGTATATCACGACTTCCATGGCCAGCTCGGAGCCCAGACTTGAATCCAATAGAGCATGTCTGGGACAACCTCAAGAGGCGCGTTCGAGGCCGACTTCCAGCTCCTGTCACCATTAATGACCTGAAAATTGCTGTGGTCGAAGAGTGGGAAAACATTCCTCAGTCAGACATCCAAGACATAATGGATGGTCTTCCGAATCGTTTGGATGAGGTCATTAGAGCCAGAGGAGGAAACACACATTATTAAAAATTGAGTTTTAGGTTAAATTCGATTTTTTTTTCAGTTTCAATAATCATAGTGATTTTGTTCTCATATCGATAATTTAAATTTTTTCCCAAAATTAAATAAAGTCTAATCAATATCACGGCTTTTATCATTTTTTTGAAACCTAATTTTCATACAAAAAGTGCTGTAAAAAAAGAAAGAAACTCGGAGTTAAAATTAAAAGGTTTCGTGAAAAATTTTAAGTGGGCGGTTAATTGTGCCTCTGAGTGTAGTATGAAAACAAAGTACAATTTTTTCTTTATATTTAAAAACATATTCAACAAATAATTATACTTGTTGTATGAGATCATATTTAAATTTAATTTAGCTGAAATAACGTTCAATACTTTAGTACGGGTGGCAACCCTAGTACCTACCTACGTAGGTACCCATTCATAGCTTCGTTACTACTCTCGTCGCAAACTCCACACATATAGCATGTAAATAAGTAGGTGCTGAGGTTTCTCAATTCCAAGAACGTTCGTTCATTCCTTCGTTCGGTGCATTTATTTACAAAAAAAGTATCTAAGTATGTTTATCCGTTGTCTAGTACCCATAACACAAGCCTCGTAGCTTAATTTGGGACTAGAGAATTGGTGTGATTGTTGTGAAATATTTATTTATTTTATTTATTTATTCTAACCGTTTGTCCGACGTGAGCGACAACCGCGACAAGTGCGAAGCGACGCGATAATATTAAATGTATGTACGGTGGCCAGCCCGTCACGGTAAACACTGCTGTATCTTATGCTCTTGTGATACGGGCGATTTTGCAAAAAAAATGGGTAGCCTGATGTGCTGGCCACTGTACGTTTATGGCAGTCCTACGCAAAGGTAATGGAAAGTCCTTTCCATAATCTTTGTCCATAACATATCCAAGTGTGTGTATTTAAATGTGTTTTTCTATTTGGTAAAAATGTGATACTGAATAAAAATTTCGAAAAGACATAACACTTAAAAAATTATTTTCGGCTCCGGTCATCGGGGAGGAATCGAACCCCCGACCTTTGGAAGTCCGGTCCAATGCTTTGAACACTGAGCTACCGATAACCTTAGCTGAATAAAAATGTTTTCTTCTTCTACTCCGAACAGCGTTAATTGATGTCAACACAAATATTAGTTGCGTCGCGTCGCACTTGTCTTGTTGCGTTGCTTACATAGGACGAGGCCTGATACACCTTATTTTTAAAGCATTGCATCGTAGCCGTAGTATGTAAATTGAAAATATGTAGGTACCTGTAAATAAAATATTACACTACCTTTATTGGTTGAGGCATTCAGGATTAAAAAAGGTAGGGTTTTAGGGTTTTTACTTAGTTCACGTGTAAAACCAACTATGATCTATTATTTTTTAGCACAAGTTTTATTACCATTTGTTTTATTAAACTAACATTTTGATCTAAATTACGTAAATAAAACAATACACGTCCCATTTCTTTTACCTCACGCTGAGATAACAATATAACAATATAATAATGTTCCGCAATTAGGAACATATTGGAAATAGGCTAATTAGGACCACTAATCCGGTGTAAAAATAATACAATTCCGTCACACCGAGCTTTATATTGTTGTGTAATCGTTTTATCGGAATCGCTAACAAGATGTCGCACACATTGTCAACTTCGACACGAGAAATGAATGTCAACATTTATTACATAACTAGAGTACCCGGCAGACGCTGTCCTGTCGGCTGTTTTTCCTTTTTCCATATTTTTATACATATAAGATTAAAACATACATAGGTTTATATATAAATAAATAAATATAAATAAGCTACGAGGCTTGTGTAAATAAATACATATTATACATAGAAAACACCCAGACCAGTACAAACCCACATGTTCATGCACACTTATGCTTGTACTGTGCGGGGATCGAACATGCGACCCCTGGTTTTAGAAGTTCGACCTGTGGGACCACTGCACCAAGCGGTCGTCATATGTATGTATCAGTCTCCTCCTCGGTTTAAATTACTCTATCTTTAAAAAAAAACATTGAAATTTAGTTGAGTTCTTTTATAGATCTAATCATTCACATAGACACAGGAACAGACGCGGAAAGCGGCTTTGCTTTATACTTTGTTGTGATGGACTACTTATTTTACGTGGGAATTCCTTGCCCTATTTAGGATTGAGATTTCTTCGAGTAGTTAACTAAGGTTTCCATTAAGAGGAGAAGATATAAAATGAACGTAGGCGGAGGGAGTTACCACCAATTCAAAAATCTTTGAAACAATTTCATAAACAAATGGTGTTTAAAACTGTTGAAAAGTAAGGTCTACAAGACAGACGTTATTTTTAGGTATGTTATGTTAAATTAATTTTACAAGCTCATAATCATTTGTGAATGCTTTGGGATGATGCATAAAGAATTAAAACAGATTAGCCTAGTTTATTTCGCAAAACAAAATGCGACGCTACAAAGGATTCCTAATTAGAGTGCATCAAATCAATTTATGAAAACCTCCCCTTTTATGTGCGCACACTGCACAGTACGGACGTAATTGAGTCAGGCAGCGTAGTTTCATACGGTCTTACCATAAAAGTTTAAACAGTGTGTAAGTCTTGTCTAAATATACGATGGTATTTTTTTTGGTAGAGTTAGCATTAGTTTTATAATGGCGAAAAACATTTCAAATTGGAACGATATAAAAGGTAAGTTTTACAAAAATGTCTTGTTATCAGACAAGGTATGCTTGTATATGTATGTATCTAGTAGGTTTAAAATTTAAACGTTAATAGTTAAGTTCTGAGTTTAAAAGGTAGTTTGAGTGCAACGTCGATCGATGTCGCACAACTTCTGACTGACTGGTAGAGATTGTTTTTTGGCATTAAGTTCGCAAAGTGTGTCACATTCGGTGCAATAAAGTTTAAATAAGTTAACTCCAATTGATTTCGACATGTGGCACTTATTGTTGTGTAAAAATACGTGAGATATATCATCAGACATCTCTAGAAATAAGGCGCCCGTATTGTGTACTTGGCTTTATGTACAGCGGTCAGCACGTAATTGTATACACTGCGGTATCTTATGTGCTAGTGATACGGGCGATTTTGCAACAAAAATGGGTAGCTTGATCTGTTGACCACTGTATCTACCACCCTTCTGTACGGTATAGCAACTGTAATCGAGTTCTACGATCTCGGACGTCATTAGCAGACGAATGGCGATAATTAAACCGACGTGACGTGTGATTAGTACAAATGAAACACGTCATAAGGGCTAATCGAAGCCCGTCTACGTTGATTTTTATAAAATGCCCATATGTTAAATCGTACATAATCATATCCTATCACTAGGAAATAAATCCGTTGCCAATAAGTTATTATTTCTAAAAAGGTATCTGCCGGAACAACAAACGATAGGAGTGGTTTGAAAAAATTGAGGTCTAATAACATCATATGTTGGTCTCGGTTAATATCCCTTTGGGCATTGGGCGGATTAATTAACATCTGAGAGTGAGTTTGGTCAAACCCCCCACCTCCAATTCGCACTGAGCCCGGGTGGTGGAGTATAGCTCCTACTTCCTTATACAGATATACAATTATCGGATTGGATTTATTAATTTATTTAAGCAAGAAATCCAAAGTAATCTTGAACATCTAGATATGGATAAGGGTGCTGGTCCGGACGGCATACCGCCTCTTCACTTTATGTCTTGTGCTAAAACAATATGTGTGTGTTATTAAATAAAACTTAGAAGACAAACAAGATTTATTAAATTAAATACACAAGGTATTTTTTTAAATAAATCTTTAACGAATTTGTATTTCTATCCCAGTGGAAAATGAAAAGTGGAAATGGCTCATATTATTCCTGCGAGTCTGGTGATCGGTCGTTGTTTGTGAACTATCGTCCAATCAGTATTATATCTTGTTGTCCTAAACTTTGGAGAAATTCGTGTTTGATGCATTGTACTATCACTTCAAAACCTTTTTATCACCCTGTCAGCATGGCTTCGTAAAAAAATAGAGAATCACCAATCTTCTCGACTATGCGGTGCATTTGCCAATAGCATTTGATAGAGTTAACCACTTACTTATCTGTCAAACTTTAGAAGCGTATGGTATACATGGGGATTTACTGCGATAGATAAAGTCATACCTGAATGCCCGTAGTCAACTGGTGGCGCAGAAAGGTGATGTTTCTACAGCTTTTACTGTGGCCTCTGGTGTCCCAAAAGGATCGCATCGTGGACGTGTCAAATACCCATAGATGCGTGACAAAAGTACCTACCTAATACCTTAATAATCACATTTAAAAAGTGTCACATTTATAAAGAAACCTACCTTCGACTCCACGCAACTTTTGATACGGTAAGCTGTCCTAAATTTTTAGTATTCATCGACAAAATAGAACGAGTCTGACTCGGACCGTCCAGAGAGTTAACAGATTCTGTATTCGCCATTTCAACGTCAATTTGGAAAATTATAACGATTTTATTGGAATATTGTAAAATTTTAGACCGGAAGCTATTTTTGGATTCATATCCGAGTGCCTAAATTTTTAAAATCAATTTAAGGTAGACGCCTACGGTGATAACTGACGTATTTTAAATAAGATTCTTGATATTAAATATTAAACCGTAGTATTTTTTCAATCTGTGTAAAATAATAATAATTGTTATATGCAATGCGCTGGTTATAAATATTTTGTTCATAACGGAAAAAGCTTCTAATTGATCAAATAGAATGTAAATTCGTTAATGGAGCTGGTCCTATATACGTAGTAGGTAATCCGATTACATTTTCAATGGAAATTTTTATTAGCTAGGAAAACTGGAAATTGTTTTTCTTACTTAATGCCCACCTGTTTACCGGAGTTCTATAAGACATTCTCGTATTTCCTCCTTTTATTGAAAATTAATATAAAAAAAGGAATATCTTGTTAAGTTTTTCTCTCAGCAAGGAAATACGAGTATTTTTTTTTAGGTGCTGGTTTGTTTTGAATAATAGACTTTGGAACGGTTTAAAAATACCGTACTAGCTGCTTGGGCATTATAACTTTCCTCAATTAAAGGAAACACCGCCCCTCAAAGCTTAAACCAATAGGTAGGTAACTTATATTCTGTTCAAAATTTGTGTTGGAACATTTCAACCGTACATTATTATTTGCCCTCAAATCCACATCGGCCGTAAATGAAGTAACGCTCAAATTCATTAATTAAAACTTGTGACAGTGCCAGTTCAGTTTTCGGCCGCTTCAACAATTCCTAGTTTTAAAACGTGTCGATATTTTCGGCCTGTCAATCCTCGAGGTGAACGCTCGGCCGATAGCAAAAAAACTAAAGGGATCGCACGCTACAATAGCGCCGACCTTTGTGGAGTTCTGCGACGAATATAACGACGAACCAACTAATCATTGGCTAATCATTGCAGCTCATCTTCAGACTTTGAGCTCTCGCCCTGGTTGAAACGAAGCAATGGTTAAATCTATACTGGAAAATTTCGCCTAAGTCGATTTTGCGGTGCGTAGTCTTCTTTGACTTTTTTGTCACAAACCACGTGGTGAGTTAGTCCGCATTTCAGTCGTCTAGCATAGAAGTCGATCAGAGACTTTGATCTCCTAAATCTACTTAACCTCGAGTTTTTTTGTGCACTTTTGGAATAACTTTCACGCAGGTGTCTTAAAGCTTCGTCTGAGGTGATAATAAATTGCTCCTGAAGTTCCTAATCGGTTAATAGTACATTACCTATTCCGTGAAAATAGTGTATACATATATAAATTTACTAATATACAAGTTGATTAATATACGTACTTTAAATAAAGTTAAATCTGTCTCATTCCTAATCTATGAAAATCTGTGTGTTATTCGAATATGCCAGTAGGCCGGGCCATCCTTGCTAAAGCCATCTCAAAAGTTTATACATAACTTTTGATGATTTGTGTTTAATTTCGATGTAACGCCACTAAAACTGTGATATCGAACTACTTCGTACTGAAAACTAATTCGCAAGAGGCGAGGTCGACCCCCAGTGCATTCAACGATCATTTGGGAGCGGTCCGCTCCCAAATGATCGTTGAATGCACTGGGGGTTAAGACTAGACAATTTTCGTAATTCATGGAAAAGAAAATTTCTTTGGTAAAATTTCAAAACAAATATTCGATAAACTCATTTCAAGTATATTATTTTGCGCATAAGAATTAGAGTCAATTGCGTTTAAGTTTGTGGCGAATTGTCACTTGCGCTAGCCAAACAAAAATAATCAATCGTCTACGGTTCGGCCGGAAAGTCTCAGTCGATGGTTTTACAATGGCTTGGCTATATTACTCTTTAAGAGTAGTAGAGTTATTGTCAGTTAGAATTAATTAAATTTTACAAAAGTATTGTTGTCCACGAGTGTTTATCTCATTAAATTAGTGCTACCTACAACTGAATTTTTTTTTGGATTTTAAGGATTAGCATTGACCTATCTTTCCTGCCTGCAATTTACGTTAAAATTATTAGGTAAAAGAATTACGTGAAAAATATACTCCTTATTTGTTAAACTTGTCTGTAATTTTTGTTAAACAATTCTCTTAGTTGATTTTATTATTACCTTTTTATTATTTTAATTACAATTTTCTTGGTAGGTAGCTTTAGATTTAGCTAAGATAGGCAGCGCAGCTGAACTGAACGTCTCATACTTTCAGTTTTGTGGCTAGGTGTGGAAAATGTCTAGCTCTAGCAATACTGACATAATAAACCTCGCGTTTTTTTTTGCAAATTATAAACGTTTTCATTAACTGTTTTTTATTTATTCGGTATAAGTTCACATAAAAATCACAGTTTTAACTTTACTTACCATAGAAATAAGCTGAAAAAGTGTTGCTCTTCCGTTGGCAGTGGGTAGAACCAACGGTAGAGCAAGTAGGTACTCGATTGTCTGCAATTCAGCCGTTCAGTAAATACCACCCTCCAGACCCACAAAACAACTTCCAACAATAATCGGTAAGTAGTTTCCTTGGAGCTGACAATAGTTTGGACATAGAATCTAGCCCGAGCAACTCTTTCCCGCTCATATCTCTTGCATTTGCATTTTAGTAAGGCGTTTTAGTTTATTTAGCATAAAAAATAAACCACAAACCTCAAGGTAGTGCGTTGATTCAAAGCAATACATTTTTTTAAAATTCAAAAGGGCAGTACCCCAGTCACATTAAATTACTAGTCAAAAACTTTTTTTTTTGGCAAACTTGCGCACAGTTTTTTGCCAGTGTCTGGTTAAAACGAGAAAGGCAAAAATTGAGGAACTGAGGTTGGATAAAGGGAGATCCGTATACTTGTTACTTATTTGTTATTTTTAAGAAAAGGATTACTACACAATATGTGTTTAGCTAGTAGCATTACTTGGCAGCTAACGCCTTGCATATAAAACTATCAAACTCTCACTCTTATGATACGATGTAATGACCTTCAAATAGGCGTTTACTTGGCTTGCAAATAGGTGAAACAAACAAAAAAATAGGTAAAAGAATCCTAAATACCCAAATTAGTGTCAATGAAGTTCTTTCTACGTCTTTGTTGAGTCAAAACGGTTCCATCCTTTGAACCAAGTGTCAACTGTTTACAACGTGCCCTACAGGCTGTTCGTGAGATCAACAGAAATGCAACGTACAAACTTAAATAGAATGGATATAATAAATAGAAGGAATAGAAGGGATATTTTTGTACTGAAACTATCTAGCGACTAAAAGGCGCTCTGAAAAACAAGGTTTACTCTTATTAAGGATTATCCAAACCACAAAATAGTCGTAAACTACTCACTTCACAATCAAACGCCAATCGAGGTAAAACACGTTTATAAGTCGACGACCGTTTGGTGCGGTGGTCTACATGTCGGACTTCTAAAACCAAGGGTCGCGGGTTCGATCCCCGCATAGTACAAGCTTATGTGTGCATGAATATGTGTGTTTGTACTGATCTGGGTGTTTTCTATGTATAATATGTATTTATTTACAAACAAAAAAGTATTTAAGTATGTTTATCCGTTGTCTAGTACTTACCCATAACACAAGCCTCGTAGCTTAATTTGGGACTAGAAAATTGCTGTGATTGTTGTAAAATATTTATTTATTTATAAGTAATGAGGTACTCAAAATTATTGAAATCCAAGATGTCCTGTAAATGCACATGAGCTGCACCCCAAAATTTGGCTAAAACAGAATATCATTACCATAATATTGTAAGATAAAATATCACGAATAAGTTATAATGTTATGTAATAAAATTCATAAATATGCAGTGTTGTTGGTAAATATTACAAAGTAGGTACCTACTTACAATGTTTAACTTAACGCAAGGCCTTTGAAGACATTTGCTATTAAGATTGTAAATAATTAGTACTTTCAAATCAACTACCTATTAGTTGAATTTAGTGAAAGTAAATAAGTTAATAACATTTATAGGATAAATTATAAAAAAAAAATCACTAAAAAGAATTTATCATGTGACTGAAAACAAGGTAAATGAAATAGTTTGACTTCAGAACTAGGTACAATTAAATACAATTAAAACACGTTCTCTATTGAGATTTAGAATTGATGATTTTTTCGATTAGGTACCTTTCCTTGGCAGTTGGGAAAAAATCGATCTTTGTCTCTTAAAAATATCAATGGAAGAAGACTCTTCACTTTGTTCGGTTGAAATCTGTAGTTTCGGATTTAATATTTCATGAAAAATATGAAACTCAAACAGTGAATGGTGCAGAACAAAGGGTAATACAATTACTGTTTGTTATTGTTACGTAGATATTGGAGAAATACGAAACAAAACTATTTTTGTTTCGTATTTTTGTAATGAAAGTAATCACACTTATGTTACGCTGAAACTACAGAATGGATTTTGATGAAATTTAGTATACAGACGGTATGAGCTGACTTGGGTGAAAGGATACTTATTATCCGGATTTAATGCTCCCTTGGGATAAAAGGGACGCTGCTGGCGCTGCCGTACGCGCGCACCAAGATGGCCAGGGCCGTCCGCCGATCACTCGAGCCTTGCGCACTATGAACGCGGTTTACGCGGTAGCCGAACAACATACTTTCGTGTTCTCTGAGTGAGTTCGCAAGAACGGCATTATTATAAGTTGCAAGTAAATAGAATAAGTATATATTAGTTTAACATTATTGAATTATGTTAAGACTACCTGTTATAATAGGGTAAAGTAAAGAAGTAAATAAACAAATAAAACATAGGTGCTAAAATCCAGTGTTGCGCGGACGAAGTCGCAGGCGGGCAACTAGTGTATTAAATTATAATTTAATCAAGCTTCAATTACTATGATTTATGAAAATTTCCCTTGCTTGTGGAATATGACTTTTTGCTTTAGTTGTCTCCTCCTGAGTCACCTTTCATTTAGTTTTTATTTTATTCGACAAAGCAAATGTGAGGACCCTACTTAAACATATCCGACACATTATACAAAAAGCGCACCAATTCTTAGAAAATATTTTCCACCAGCGTGTGCGAGTTTCAATTGAAAGGTTGAATGTGCAGTGTGCACACCAATACCAACGGAACGACTGCAAAAACTACTTGATATTTATTTAGCACTCTCCCTTTCACGTCTATTCGATTACAGAAAATCCTTGGCTTACCTTTTACCGAATCTATTTTCGGTGAAAGCAACAAGTCTACTACTGCCTAATAGGATTTTATTTTTCCGAAACAAACTTTACAGGAACGTTATAGGTAAACAAAAACAAAATAACTAAGGAAGGATAAGATTTCAAACAAGCAGCGATCACTCAGGACGGATTTACTGACAAAAAAGGATTCTTTTTGGACTACGAATTATTTTGTTTTCGATTACTTTGTTTAATTTGTACGGGGTACATTCAAAGAACGTTTGGTAGCTGAATGAAAGTCACTAGTATGAGATAGTAAATTGTTATTTTCTGGAAAACTACTACGCTGATATAAATGTGGTAAATGGTATGAATGAGCACGCGCGAAGTGTTTTGGTTGTTCGTCGAGTACTGGAGAAATATTGAAACTAAGTAAGTATGGAAAATTTTATGAATGACCTGAAAAATGCTGACGGTTTCTGAAATAATGTACGTAGCTCATACATAATTACTTATTATTAATTACTTTGTTTTTGACTTGCATTATTATGAGTACATATGGAGAAAATCTAGACGCATGGTGATATTTATGTACTTCCATCTTAAAAAGCGATGCAAGATTATTGTTACGACAAGCATCAACTCAATCGTTTATAACTCTGCTTCTGAATAACGAAGAATGGAATGAATTTAAATGAAATTCGTGGCCTGCCTTTGACTGTACTCGAATGCACGATAAATCGGACATTCCGGTATTATTTCTGTAATTGGTCATGGGATCGGGCAGCTTTATTCAGTAATTAGCAATCGGGGCGAGCGGCAAAACTACGGTTGTTAAACCGAAGTGCATATTGATTTTATTCGTCTAACAGACTACAGCATCCACCAAAAAATTGGTATGAAATGCACTGTAAATTTACGGGATATGAACTAGATTCGAATGAATTTGAGTTGATGAATCGGAAACTCTGTGCGAATTTTTAAATACAGGTGATGTTATGTAATCCGGGTGTTGTTGGTTAATTCGTAACATGGCGGAGTTATTTACCTACTCTTAATTGCCTCTTTACTTTTAACACTTACATAGCCTAGCAAGCTAATATTAACGTTGGCTGTGGAAACAAGGTTAAAACACTTAATTTAAATTAAAATCAAGGTTAACAGAAATAAAACACAAACAATAACAGCTTTACTATTTTCTATTGTTTGCCTCTATTAAACACTAGCATCACCAAACCATGAGAAGAATGATAAATTTAGGGCTTAAAAATCATTTCTAGGATTCTTATGTAGGGGAGAAGGGGGTACCCTTGAACAGGGGCAGCTTGGAACTTTTATGTTACCGGAGCTATTTTAGAAGCTAATTTAGTAGTGATTTTTTTTGGGTATTGGCAACACAAACTTGCACAACTGTCACTCGTCACTACTGACGTTTGACACCCTGTCGTTGAGTTATGTGGAGTTTTTAATTTCGAGTGCAAATGATAAGCTTTTTAAAATAAGCGTATTAGGATCTTGGTCATCCAATTCAAGGTGTGTGGCGTTGCGTTGGTTCCCTCTGTAGTCAGTAGTCAGTATTCCATTGAATGATATCATTCAATGGAATACAGATCAGCACCATTTTTAACCTTTTACTTGAAAATAAATTGTTTTCCATTTTAAAGATACCTCTGGGGCAGCTTTGAACAGTAGCATGGAGGCAGTACTAAAAATGACTAAAAAAAAACTGAATAAGAAATTGACTAGCTAGTCATAACGACTGTAGATCTAGGATATAGTAAGTATTAACTGTTCAAATAAGTCTTGGAACTTATTTTAATTAAAAGTTATGTCTATTTACGTTTTCATTATATTACACAAGTACTTTGTTATTCTTAACCTTATACTTGTTATTGATTTTTCATCTCATTTTAACAATAACATTGTTTAGTTACTTTAATGTAACAATATCAATAGACTCATTAATATTGTTGCATTAAAGTGAGTAAGTAACCAAAAAATTTCGTCGAATTTATTGATATTTCAAAACTGCTCCATACGTGTTCAAAGCTACTCCAGGGGTGGATGGATTTTATGACCTATAGTTAGACTAAGCATTGAGAAAGATTAAGAACTAGGGAATCTGAAGTTATGTTAGGAATTGTAAAATGTGATCAAAGGTGCCCCCTTTTCCCTTATCTGTTTTTCTAGGTTGATTCTGTATTATACGATCCCGTTTGAAAATAATTTTCGTGCCTGTGGCCCGCCGTAGTTTTGGATGTGGCGATTCCTCTCACTTTTTGAGCCGAGCGACCGCGCTGACTAAACCCGAAAACACGAACAAAATGTTAGGAAAACGGCCGAAGAAACAACAGGGAGTACGGCGCAGTGAGACATTCTTGGTATTTTATACAGGTACATTTTTACTGGTAACTCGACGTATTCCTTCAAAAGAGTTATAGTAAAGGTAATTTCCAACAAAAAGGCCCCAGCAACGCAGCGTAGGGTAGGGGTCGAAAAATTACAAAATATTGCACCTCAAGCGCCTTTAACAAGAAAGTGAAGTGCTATGCTGAGTGGCCCACCTTTTCGGTATCCTGTGTATGTGCATTTGAATATGTGTTTTTCTATTTTGTAAAGTATGTGATACTGAATAAACATGTTTTCTTTCTTTCTTTCAAGTTTTGCTATCTTAAAAGCACGATATCTTAAAAATCAATTTCGTGTCCCCTAGTCGATGGAAACTTTTCCTTGCTGATTACCTCTTCTTTGTCTCTTTTTAAGGAATACGTCGAGTCACCAGGGCTTGAATACTGCTATTATACTTCAATTTGCTATATCGAAGCTAGGTTATTGATATGCCAACACCATTGGTCTAAAAACGGTATTTTACTTATTTTGAGATGAACGTCGTCAGCATATCACTGGCACGTCGTCGGCCTCGCAACAGCCTGGCTTTATATCATAGTAACCCTGTTGATTACGGTGCAAATTGTCAGACAAAAAACACTCGGGTTATAATTATTGGCATTGTAATATCTAATCTTAGCGTTCGTGCCAATAATAACCTTTTTTCAATTTATTGACCAGTATAAAGTGACGTTGTTGCGCTATTTTTTCAACTGCACACATTTGAATGGTTAGTATTAAAGTAAATACACGTGATACCGTATCTGTGTCCAAACAAAAGGAACATTTGAGATAACATTCTTCAAATGTTTGCTTATTACTTTGCTTGGTGTCAGAAATTCCCTTGTGGAGTGATAAAGTACACAAGTAGGATACGGTATTATAATTAACTACATATGTGCTTCGTTGGTTACTTCTGCAGTCCTTTCTTTTGGCAGATTCTGTTACAAAGTTATTTAAGAATGTATGTAATTCATATACATCATCATCAAATTTAAGAGCTATGCTCTTGTCGGTGGAGATTTTTCCATGTTGGTCTATTCGATGCCATCTATTCATTCCTGATATGACACGACACCTAACTTTTCTTTTATCTAATCCATGTATGACCTTCTAGGTCTTCCTCTCTTCCTTTTCCCTCGACCATTGAAGATAGGAGAGGAAAGATGTTAGGACACCTGATAAGACACGACGACCTTATAAGAACGATAATTGATGGAAAAATAGAAGGGAATTCATATACATACCTGCCATAAAATAATTAATTACCAAGTACGGAACCCTGCAAATTCGGGTTATTCCCCGAGTACCCCGATCCCCGAGGCTCCCGTTCCGGAGAACCCCGTAGATGACTTTAAGCGAGTTCATTAAAACCATAAATCGGGATTCTCTAGAAATCGGGGTACCTACCTACTCAGGGAATAACCCGCAAATTCTTGACAAGCATAAAGCAGTTTTTTTTAAATTACAAACCCCTTTAAAGAATAAATCTACTTACATAAAACACTTAAGCTCTTTACTTATAGCATTCAAACAGATATTATCCTTTGTGATGTCTGAACGCTATAAAAACTTTCAAGGATTTTTACAAGACTTCCTAGTTTTCTTTTATTATAAGACCTTTTCAGTTAAACCATTGGTACAAAACATTGCAGAGCTAAATGCTAATAAAAGATTAACAAATAAAAGATAATTTCAGTTTTTAAAGTTTATTATTACAATATAGAAAATATAACAATCACGTAATACTATCACTAGTTAAACATCACAGCTTGGTTTCTCATAAAATAACAGATTCACATTTACGACCGATTTCAATATTCTATCTAAATCCCAGCACACATGGTGAAATTCGAGTGCAAGGAAACCCTTTTGAAATTATCAGTTATTAAAGAACCGATTTGCAACGTGTTTCAAACCGGTTTTAAAATGGTTGCTTCGTGTGTAACAAAAGTAACTAGAAGTAGCAGTTTCGTTGCATGTAGCATGCAAATACAATAGGGTAAAATAAACAAAAATTTACAATGTCAGTAAAAAAATATTCTAAATTTAATTTAATTTCAAATTCAAATTAAATTAGATTATTTAAAATTTAATGTTTTTTTATCTTTCAGTTAAAGGTAGATAGAATATTGAAACCGTAAATGTTTTAAGGTAAATCAATATCTTATGCATTATGCTCTACAGAGGATGCATTTTTCTAATCGTTAGAAAAAGGGGGAAGTATAATATGTGAATATTCAGGTGAAGGTGTGGAAGTGAATCTTGGTTTTGCTTAATAGAAAGCACTAGCCCTTACTCTACTCTTGATAACCCTACTTTGGAAATGTAAATAGGGCTGTTCATGTTTAAATTACTTATTGCACAACCCGATATTTTGCATTTAGCTCTGGTCAAAATAAGAACTACTATATTTCATAACTTTAAAGAAAACTTTTACAAAATAACATCTGTCGGTGTTACGACTTTAGCAAATGTAATAAAGTGTTTTATTTGAGTAAAAGTATTAAGGAACTTTATTTTTAGCATTAACAATGTAAATTTCCTTGCAATGTGAAATTAAAACACACTTTTCCTTTAAGTGTTTTTAATTTCACATTGTAAGTAAAAGTATTTTTGACAAATAGCTGTAAATGGCTTTATGGCCATACATTTAAAATCTACGTTTGACGTCGTATCGTATAGAGTATCATTATTTTATTGCAACTTCATCTGCTCTGCTATTGATGACGTGTGTACAAATGACTCTTGAAAAACGTTTTTGAATGGTACTTGGGCATACATATGGCATTATCTCTTCTCTTCTCTATATATATAAAATTCTCGTGTCACAATGTTTGTTCCCATACTCCTCCGAAACGGCTTGACCGATTCTAATGAAATTTTGTGAGCATATTCAGTAGGTCTGAGAATCGGCTAACATCTATTTTTCATACCCCTTAGTGATAAGGGTTGTCCATAATAATTTATATGGCAAAACAACGTTTGCCGGGTCAGCTAGTATTTTATAAATTAATACTTTACAAATCGCAAGCTTACATGAGTGATGACGATGATGATTTTAATTAGGCCATATCTTGTGATTGTTTGTAAAGCTTATATTAAATGATATGAGTGACTTTCTTTTCAAGATAACAAGTACCTAAAAATAACAACTTACTATTATATACCTTACGACTTACATCCTTGAATATTGTTACTTTAAGGCTTACTTTACATTCAGGCATTGCGTTACTTATAGAGCGGTTCGAGGGATATCACATGACAGATACATTTTACAAAGTTGCAAAGTTGACTAGGTACTGATAAACTACATCCGATGATACTCGTACGAATTAAAAACCTAAAGTTGCCTGTTTACGCCCTAAGCGAACATGCAATGATATAGAATATAGTGTTATTCATGACTTCTGAAAATATTGATAATCCAGTTGACACAAGAGGTAACATTCTAGTTGCGAAGGCTAGGCATGTAAGCCTTTAGGCGTTTTATGCGTCATAACATTATCTGTGAAGTCCTAAACTCTCAATTGACTAAATCGTTATAGCTCATCAACTGCGTGCGAAAGACCTCGATGAAAAACTAAGCGAAAACGGTGCCAATTTCTTAAATTTGAAGCCTTAAAAATGCTTCGGATGTGTCTACGTCACATTTGCTACAACACCAGAGAATTCGCCTGTCTCTACTATTATCAAATCTGTCAACCTGTTTTTTCCACAGATGGAGTATACCAGGTCTAGCTCTCGGCAACCAATGTGCCAGCGAGTTTCCCCGCGCTCGTCACGGTACTATATAGATGGAAAAACAAGTACAGAAGTAATCCCACGCAGATTATGAAGAACACTATACAGAAACATACGACACACTCGGACAGGTAGATTTTTATTCTGTCGGTACGGCTCATACGCGTGCCTGGTATGTCCACGCTCGAATACGTCCACATTTGTGCAAATACTCGAACACTACCTGAAAAAAAAACAGTTTTTAAGGCAAATGGTTAACGCAGCTGGCAATTTTGTAAGTATTATAAATGCAAATGAATCAGAAAGGTAAAAAATAAAACAAGGCACAGGCTTATTAGGTACTAATGCACTTTTTGTAAGTATTTATTGAGATAGTCAGTAGGTTCATTGTTTGTGATTTCAGCAATTAAGATTTGTTTGTGTTGGGACCAGTTTTCGCTTTAGGGAAATGGCAATAAATTGAAAATGAAATCAATAAAACCTAGCCTTAATTTAATTATAGGAATAGCATTGTTCGAATTATTCGAAATAATGAATCCTGTACAATACTGAAAAACAGTCTTAATTGGACATGCAGCGTAAAATATTTTATTACATTCAAAATGTACCTATATTCAGATTCCTATTGAAAAACTGAAATTAAAATTCTAGGAAAAAGGCTTTTGATATACCTTCGATATGCGAGTACCTACCTATTTTCGCTGAATTCAGATTCCTTTATAAGTTTTCATTTCAACATGTATCGTATTTCGTTTTTGTAACAGGAATTACCTATTTTGTTTTTCATTTCATACATTCAGTTTTTCGTCGTTTATTTGTTTTTTTTTTCGTCTCAGAGAAGTTTGTTACAGTGATAATGAGGTATTATTAACAAAAGTTTTTATTGAAATTCGGTTTCATCAAGGTTTCCAGGTGCAAAAATTCTAAACAATAGTCCTTCGGCCAAGCCAGGTAGGTACGTAAGTAGAATATTAATATAACGAGTCGGTATACGAATATAAATATACCACTACGATGTTTACAAGTAATAATAAGCCACTTGGAATATGATGAAGTTACTTCAACTGCTACATTGATTTAATGAAATATTATTACTTTAATTTTTAAGTATATTTAAAATATATTTTTGTAGGGATATTTTTTATTTTGTTTTTGTATTTTTTAAGAGGGTTATTCCCCGAGTACCCCGATCCCCGAGGTCCCCGTCCCGGAGAACCCCGAAGATGCCTCTTAACTGAGTTCATCGAGTAAGTTAATTGCCAACAATCATTGAAATGATACACTTTTTACGGATTATTTCGCGATTTATTTACCGACGCTTTTCAGCGTCTGTGGTCACAGGTAGCGAGGTCCAGGTCCAGGTACAAGGGTTCGAAATGTCAGGTTAAAACCAAATGTAAATAAATATAAGCCGTAAAAAGTGTATCATTTTACAGTCTACCTACTGTTCGCGTAAACCGAAGAAACAAATGTGTCAACAATCATTTAAAAATTATTGTACTTTGATTTAATATCCAAAGTATCAAAGTATGTACCTTGTATACTGGTCTGCTACGCTCCAATAGCACGTAAAACATAGCTGGATCGTAAAATTTCCCGGAAATGTCGGATGTATTACACTGTGCACAACCTTTTCCGGACAACCATGAAGGAAATGTCGCAGTGAATCGGTTAAATCCGCTAAAAGATTAAATGGCTAGCCTAGGTTATTGACCGCAATGATCATTGTAACCGCTAAACATTTAAGGAATTCGTAATGATACATTTTGGAACTTGTCTACCAAAATGGAGGTGTTGTATTTGTTATTACATTTATTTTTTGCTGCGATGCAAACTTGCTTAGTGCAAAAATCGCCAGATTAAGCATATTAAACAAGAGTTTAAAATGTTTTATTTCATCAGGATTTATTTTTCTATTTGCATCCCCAAAATGTGTTTTTGCCTATACTTCAGTACTTTTATTTCGTTTCAGTATTCTTTTTTTTGTAACTTTTTCAATCGCCTGCTAACTTATCAATTTCACCAACGGTCGGTCAGTTATATAGACAGCAACCAACCAAGCTAATAGCAGAATATATCTATACTTCTATCTATTTTACATTGGCTGCAACACTGTGTGTCAATGTGCTGATCGACATTGACCATGCGATGCGCAACTTTTTGGGCTTATTCTAGCAGTAGGTACACAAGAGTTTCATTGAAATGGTAATTTTGGAACAAACGAGAGATAATTTATCTACTCTGAGTGAAAGTTATTAACAATACAATCGGAACACACGGCTCCACATCAAGCTACTCATTTTCAATGCAAAATCACCCGTTTTACGAAACCATTAGATACCGCAGTGATTAGCTTGACGATGATGATGTAAATTCCTTTGTTTTCTGTCATTTTTCCTATTTGGTTTTTCTTATTAGGTCTTCTGCTTGCTACACTCACTTTCCATCTAAACCCTGAATGAGCCAGGAAAACAGTTGGTGAGATTCAATGGCAGGACGGATTTTGATGGATTTAAACCACCATGATTAAATTATCTTTTGATTAAAAAAAACCGGTCAAGTGCGAGTTGGACTCGCGCACCGAGGGTTCCGTACAAACCTGTAGGTACCTGTAGGTATAAGTAAAAGTTCACCCATCAAGACTTAAGTATTTAATATACATTTTAATTTAATATCTCAACTCGTTCATGAGATAAGGAGTAGTAACTTTGAAATTTTCAAAATTGTCAAAAATATTTTTTTTATTTTTTATTATATGATGAAACTGAAAATTTACGGTTTTCGTAATAATTCCTATATCTGTACTATAAGACGTGACTTCGTACTAAATTTCAAGATTCTAAGTTTACAGGAAGTACCCTGTAGGTTTTGATTCCAGTGCGAGTTTCGAAAATTTGCGGAAATTTGCGGCCTAAATGGCTGTATCTTTTGATTGCGTTGGCTTAGAAGGTTGATTTTTCTACAGCTTCCAGGGACAGTAGACCTAAGTATTATATAGAAGTTTCAGTTTGATACCTCCACGCGTTCCTGAGAAAAACGGTCTTGACAGACGGACGGACGGACAATAAAGTGATCTTATAAGGGTTCCGTTTTTTTTCTTTTGAGGTACGGAACCCTAAAAACCGTTTTGAAATCGGTTCATCCGTTCGGGAGCTACGATGCCACAGACAGACACACACAAAACTCATACACACTTAAACTTATAACACCCCTCTTTTTCGTCGGGGGTTAAAATTAGTTTAGTTTGACGACCGCTTAGTGCAGTGGTCCACAGGTCGGACTTCTAAATCAAGGGTCGCGGGTTCGATCCCCGCACAGTACAATCAAGTGGCGCGTCGGGGTAAATGACCTGTTGTCAACGATCCCGCCGGGAGCGTTTCCGCCACTACGGAGGATAAGTGTGCATGATCATGTGTGTTTGTACTGGTCTGGGTGTTTTCTATGTATAATATTTATTTATTTACAAAAAAAAGTATTTACGTATGTTTATCCGTTGTCTAGTACCCATAACACAAGCCTCGTAGCTTAATTTGGGACTAGAGGATTGGTGTGATTGTTGTGAAAAAAAAAGGTACGAAACCAAACTCTCATCATATTTAGGTTACTTTACCTATTAAAGCTGACACTTTCTATGTATTTAGGCAGTCATTATAACATCAGATGATGAATTGATTATATGCTTATTCAGTTGGTTGCAGAGGGTATTTGAAACTACCTACAGTTTACACACGTGTATGAAGTAAGTTTGGTTTATCACACTTTATGTAAACTATCAAATCGCGGTTTGTGTAATACTTTATATTCCCTCCGGCTATTAGTTACCTAAGGCTAATACTATCTTGTTCGTTGTTATGACTTTATAGGCAAGCGAGTTGCGTGTGTTATTGTTAAACTAAAATGGTGCAATTAAGCCTAGGTGTTACCTATACTGATTGTTTATAAGTATATCACTTTTACTGAGTGATTATAATTTTAACACTACTAAAGAAATCATAGCCATAAATCCTTTGAAAGTATTCACTTTCTTCTTAACTCTACATTATATAAATGTTATCTATATATTTTCAATTCCCCTCGTAAACGAGGGGTGTTTTTAGTATGTCTGTTTGTGTTTTTGTGTGTGTCTGTCTGTGGCATTGTACCTCGCGAAAGGATGGACCGATTTTAGCGGGGTTTCTTTTATTTAAAAGATAATTTAATCACAGTAGTTCTTAGCTATGCTAGTCAAAATCCGTCCGGCTTTTGAGGCACACAAGTTGTTTTCCTCGCCCAGTTCGGGGGCTTTTTAACCGGAGAGTTAGTTCTAATCGTATTAGGGTTTGATTTTTCAAACCGAATGGGTTTTTTATATCATTATGAAAAAAACTACCTTATTAATAATACTACTTTTTTATTTAAAAAATAAGACTTGTTTACGATGCAAAGAAAAATGACGACATCCTGTTGTAAAATACTATTAAAATATTAAATGTCTATGAATTATTTTAAAGTGTATTTTTGTAGTTACTTGCTTACAACGTTTATTTATTTATAGTCACATGAGACGATTAAAACGTTGTGCCTGAATTCAGAAATGGCACAGAACCGCCAAAAATAGCGTAAGATTAGCAGGGGAGACCGCCCCATATAAAGGGAGAAGAAGATTTTTTTACAGCTAAAGCAAACTAATATTCTTTATTTACAAAAAAAAGGCTTCTATCCTTGTAATTATTTACCTGAATGTTTTGGTCATTAATCGATCTTATTTTTGGCATTCTATATGTCACGATACACTTTTGTGTATCAGGTATGTAAATAATATAGTTAAAAATTCAATATTTAAAACTGTAGAATTAAGGCTTGCGACAAATTATATTTTCAATTTATATTAATACTTACGTGCAAAATCCTATACGACGACATTAAACAATGCCACAAATCCCTGCTTTGGCCTTCACTTTATCATGTTTCGCACTGTTGAATCTTCACATCAATAGCAACTATTCGCGGCGGTGTCCTAGCGAATATACGAGTACATTGCGCGGGCGCAGTTAGTAAACTCGAGGCGTTGTACTGGGTACATGTAAACGTAGTGCGATGTTAGGATCGGGGCACACGAGCTAAGCGTGGATCGTTCGTGACACGAATATGCTGACATTATTCATTGTGATGGATCTGTTGGAAAATTCAAAACGTTATTGAATAGTTTGCTAGTAGGTATTAGTATTGTGTTTGATATTATCAAGTGTAAGAAGATGATAAACAATTAAATTTACTTAATTTATTTTCTGCTGTTCCGTTCACATTACAAAAATTTTATGTGGTCACCATTTTATTTAACAAACCTACAAATTACTTACGAACGAAGTTTGCCGTCAGCTTTGAAAAAACTGATGGATGAGGTATGAAGTTTTAACAGATTTTAATCACGAAAACCGGGCTGGTCATGACACTGAAACTTTTCGAGCAGGTCTATTTTTCTTCTTGTTTCATTTTTGTCTAAAATTAGGTCACCGGGTGTATCTTTTGTCACGACAAACATTTTCTATTACCATTTTTCATGTTTCATATGTAGGGTTACATTGGACCACCGCCATATCACGAAACTACGATGTTGCCAAACCATGATTATATATCAGCAAAAGAGAGGCATTATGCTGCAGTCTTCCCTACCAGCTTGCGTGGCGATCGCGTGTGGGGAGTTTGAGTAAAGAGAGTTTGAATAAAATCATACTCAAAAAGTAAAGTGTCTTTACGAGATTACGTCAGTAAAAATTTGAGGTCGAAAGTAAATGTATTTAAAAAAAGCATTCAATAAATAATACTTACCTATTAGAATAATTAATGTAAAATAAAAGAATATAAATTTTCGATTTACTATCACTTCTTTCATACGCACGACGTTCGATTGAGTAGTACCTTTATAATATTACCGTAGCGGTACTACGGTAATATTATAAAGGTACTACTCAATCGAATACTACCGTAGTAGTACCTTCATTATCCATATTATGTATTTCGTCTATGTGTACGCGGCCTAAATACGTCGCTCGCAAAGTTTGACATGGCTGCAACTGATAACTCTAACTCCATTGTTATATTTTATTGTCATCTTATCAGATGTCGTAATTGAGGATGATTTACAGCGTCTTTACTGTGTACCGACTACTACCGACGGATTTATGTATTTTTAACTAAGTAAGTACATAGAGTTATTTTGAATTTAAATTATCTTGATTGCTAATTCAATAATTTATAAGTAAGTGGCGTGTCTATACTATAATTCATAAGTAAATATTTTGCACCGAATAGAATCGTCGAACCCAAGACAAAGTTTAAATACTGCATATAGTCACTGATAAAATTCGTCATCAAATCCGTTTGTAATAGGTATGCAATGTCATCAAGAAGTGACATGACTTACTCGTAGCTTAGCACCATACATTTAACAAACGAAGTTGATAGCGATTTGCATCATAATCATCATCAAAGAACTATGCAATGTGACTGAATAGTATGATGTTGTAAGGCGTTGTCCGACGTGTGCGACTCAATGCGACAATTGCGATGCGATGCGACCAATTAAATACTCGTGTCAATGTCAATCGCACATCCACACGTAGAACAGTATCATAGACCATCTGCCACCAATTACCTATCTGCATTCCCTCGCGGTTGACTAGTAGAGAATGCCTTTTGGCTTTAAGTCCGCCAATTGTATCCCTATCGGCGCAATAAAGTTAAAATAAATAAATAAATATTTCACAACAATCACACCAATTCTCTAGTCCCATATTAAGATATGAGCTTGTGTTATGGGTATGCCGTACTAGACAACTGATAAACATACTTAAATACTTTTTTTTGTAAATAAATACATATTATACATAGATGTTCATGCACACTTATGCTTGTACTGTGCGGGAATCAAACCCGCGACCCTTGGTTTTAGAAGTCCGACATGTGGACCACTGCACCAAGCGGTTGTCAAATAAATATATAGACGTACCTACATACATTTGACGTACCACATATTCTCGCATCGGCTCGCTCTTGTAGCTAACGTTACTACGTTAAAATGCACGGGTAAATATGCACCAATCAATATCAGCCAGAAATGTAGGAGCGAAATGCAATATTTTGTAATTACATATTTATATTACTTTACTCTTTCATGGAACTTTTCTTCATTCGTCGGCGGTCTATTATAGCATTATAAGTGGTATGTAATGTTCTCCCATATTGTATTCTAGTCTTTGTTGCCATTCTAGTTAGTCGGATTATGTTTCTGTAAGAGGACACTTGATGCACGTACAAAGGGTTGCCCTAATGGGTTGTCTACTTTATCTTTACTTTGTCTACTATATTATATTATACTATATTGTGTAATGGCTTACCATATATCGTCCAGTAAATTAAGCTTAAATTAGGTAAGAATCTCGGAATTCGAGGTATACATTTTTTATTATCCTTTATTTTACCTATTAATCCAGTCATTAAAGTAAGTTCACCTCGGAATACAAGATACCCAGCTGTAAGTCTGTAAATACTTGTATATACCAACCCTAAAACCTACATATGATATGGTGTACGCAACTATTTGATTTCAAGGTCAAAGGTCTTATTTTGTAAATCTCTCATTTCCTATGGGTTTTTGCTATTTGTACTTATAATCAAAATTGTTTAATAAAAAAAATTCTACCCAGTGAACCGTTTTCGTGACAAAGGGCATAAGTATTTACAGATATACAGCTGGGTATCTCGAATTCCGAGGTGAACTTATATAATGTCAGGATTAATAAGTAGGATTATTATATAAAAATGAATCGCAAAATGTGTTGGCAAGCGCATAACTCAAGACCGCCTGGATCGATTTGGCCAATTTCCGTTTCATGATATTCCTTAAACTACTAGGGGATGGTTCTTATGAACAGAAAAAAAAACAACGCGCAGGACAACGTTTGCGTGGTCCGCTAGTAACCCATAAATGTCATTATATTGAAGGTGATCGATGTACGAGGTTCCAGGAGGCTTTTGCTTTATGTGTTGTTTAACGTTGTGAGGTTACATGGGAGGTCTGTTTCTAATAAGCTATCTGCATTGCCTTATATCATCAGTAGGTATGGTATATTATGTTACTGTAAGTGCTTTGACAGTATGGTATGGTAGCACTTACTGTCAGCGCGTGTCAACCAAACACCGCTGCTGAATTGCTGTGTAAACGAGTCGCGGCAGTACCTATAACGCAAGTGTACCCTGGGCCTTACAAAAAAATACACAATTAACGTTGCTGATCGAAAACGGTAATACAGGTGGATATTTAAGGGTTGAAAATATAATCATTGGTTTGATCTCTCTATTTTCAACTTTCGAGCTTTGAGCTCTACAAAAAGAAGCTGTGTGTTCCTTGTTAATTCCATTGTATCACTAAGTGCAGTACTAATGGGAGCACTAATACGTTCTATGGATTATGGGACTTAGTTCCACCTTTTGCGTTGTCGGAACCCCCCTTTAATGACGCTAATCTAGGTATGCTTCCAGGTACTGACTCTGCACGACATGTAACATTTTCAGTGTTAATAAAAATTATGAAACGGAAGAGAAACTGGCTATATAAAAGGCAAGTATAACAGGCTACTTTTTTTTACTTTTCTTGAGCCTATCTATCGATAGTTTAAGCAATAAATACACAGCCTTCTGTCGGTTTCAAGAACTTATTTGAAAAGCTTTAACAATTTTTAATTACCTATTCAAAACAATTTCCAATCCAAACAAATCAATCTACCAATCAAGAGGCTCGTATAGGGCAGTGATAAGCCCGATTGTATTAACGATATATCCGATTGAGTTTCAAATCGAATTTTTACATTGCATTCTTAGGGCGACATATTAACAAGGTGGGGACCGAATCACATAAACATTACCATCTGATCATCTCATCAGGCTATAGTATACGTCCTGGGCACAGGCCTCACCTCAACTATGAGGTGGTTGGAGTCATACTCCATCGCGCGGTTTCAGTGCGGATTGGTGGATAGGTGTTTGTAAGGTTGGTCAACGTTACTGTTGATGTTATTAAGTCGCCTCTGACTAGGCTTCACGACTAATAGCTGTCGATATTAACTGGGACCAACAGCTTAACGTGCTTCCGAAGCACGGAGATGCTTGTAAATAGACGTTTTAAAAATGGTCAGAATGGTCACTCATCCGAAACATGACCGCGCCTGAGGTTGCTTTAGGAACTTTTGGTATCACTACTAAAGCGCTGCAACCACTGCGCTGCAACCACTGCGCCACAACCACTACATAAACGTAGCCTAGTTAATATTTTCCTTTTAATTATTAAATATTCTTCATAGAATAATAGAATGAGTCAATATTACAGCCTGGCATCGATTTCACGAGTAGGGCCCTTAATTACTACCCGAAAAGTAGAATTGACGTTTTTAGGCAAAATTTACGTAATTCTGTAATCTGCTTCTTTCAGAGTATTTAGTGCTGATTGTTTACTATAATAATAATAAATCACTTATTCAGTTTCAATGAACAAAAGTTAATACATTAGAGCTTAAAATTACACCGAGATAGAAGACTTTCTTTGCCTGAACTAGGTTGAACATGTATCTCAGGCTAGTTTGTTGTCAGCACTCTTTAAACGATCAGATTAGTAATTTACTTAGTTGATATTCAAACCATTTATGTAACATAATAATAATTATCGTATGTTTACATGTGAATTAAAATAAAAAAGTATTATTAATAGATTTCCACCTATATTAAAAGTTACACCAGTATCGTAAAATTTTGAAAAGCCAACCTCATATTTTAGTAGTTTAAAAGGATAGAGAAGGAAACCTCAGTTATAAATTAAATTAGATTCTTGTAAGCTTATAACTTCGATAAGAATCTAATTGGAAAATTCAATTCAAATAGGAAAATGTATCAAGTCGAGACGAGATAGCCAATGTCCGGCGTTCCCCGTCTTACAACATAACGGCTTTCGGATTGCAAGATTCATCGTGCTAATATGTAACATACGAGTATGTATGCCTACGTCTTTGACAAGATCGATTCATCCTATGCAAACCATTCCGGCAAAGCAAACCCCTTCCTGTCGGTCAATCCTGGCAAACAGTGCAGTAAAAACCAAGACCGATATAGGCCCCAGACTGCACTGCTGGTGACACTGTGGGTAGTTATGAGAGGTAATACATCCGTGGGATGTTGCAGATCAAGAAATGAACCGTACGGTATATGTTGGAATTGCTTCTTCTATGTTTCTTACGATTTTTAAGGGACACGCTGTTACAAGTATTAGGTCCTTACCTATGAAATTGGCGTTTTGTATGGGAGGAACAAAAAGTCGAAATTTTTTTATATAGCATATTTATTTAATCAAAGTATGAGCCATTGTAATCTATGCACTTTTGCCATCTCATAGGTAGTTCATTGATCCCTTTACTAAAAAAACCATTCGAACGGGAATCAATAAAATCTTTGAAGGCGACTTGGACTGCCCCATCTGAGTTGAACTTTTTCCCTTGCAAGAAGTTATCCAAATTTCGAAAAAAATGGTAATCTGTTGGAGCAAGGTCCGGGGAGTACGGTGGATGCCTTAGAGATTCCAATTGAAGTTCTTCTAATTTGCTAGCCGTCTGTTGTGCAGTGTGTGGTCTAGCGTTGTCGTGAAGCAGCAGTGGCGTAGAGCGATTGACCAGCCTTGGTTGTTTAGCAACTAGCTTTTCCATCATGGTTTGCAATTGCTGACAATAGATATCTGCCGTAATCGTCTGGCCAGATTTGAGAAAACTGTAATGAACGACACCGGCGCTAGTCCACCAAACGCTTACAAGTAACTTTTTATTGGTCAATTTTCGCTTGGAGCAGGCTTTGGCTGGCTTGCCAGGGTCCAGCCATTGCGATGAGCGCTTCCGATTATCGTAGAGAATCCACTTTTCATCACAGGTAATGATTCGATTTAAAATCCCTTCGTTATTGTGCCGGTCAAGTAATGTAACGCAGCAGTTGACGCGCGTTTGCCGGTTTGCTTCACTCAATTCGTGAGGAACCCACCTTTCAAGTTTTTTAATCTTCCCAATTTGCTTCAAGTGGATTAAAACAGTTTTTTCACTAACGCCAAAGCCTGCAGCTAACTCGGACGTGGTTTGCGATGGATCCGCTTCCACAATAGCCTTCAATTCTTCATTATCAACTTGGGTCTCCGGCCGTCCACGGGGCTTGTTTTGCAGGTCGAAATTTCCAGAACGAAAACGTTGGAACCAAAAACGCACTGTGTTTTCTTTTGCGACACAACCGCCATACACATCATTAACCCTTCGAGCCGTTTCCGCAGCACTGGTGCCACGGTGGAACTCGTACTCGTAAATAACGCGATATTTCAAATTTTCCATTTTGTAAATTGAGCGATGCAAACAGAAAAAAGATAAGTAAAAAAACAAATGAATGACGGTTTACGAAACACAACTACATGTGGAAATAGCTGTATAAATTTGAATTTCGAATTCCTAACCAAATAGGAAAAATTTGTGATCAAAGTGGCCAGTACGACAAAACGCCAATTTCATATGTAAGGACCTAATATAAGCTAATCTTTCCTCATCGAACGAGAACGAACGAAAATGAACGAGAGATCACTTGGGTTAATCCATGATAGTTAACCACGGAACCCTAAAACGTACCTAGGTACCAATTAAGTGCTGCATTTCAGTCAATCCATTTATGACTGCGTGCTGCGAAATGCGACGCAAATTTCGGCCGTGAGCGGCGCATGTCGGCAAAAATTTGGACTTGACGGCGAATTTCGCCGCCCGAGAGCGATACATGTCGGCAAAAATTCGGATTTGTCGGCGAAATTGCGATGTCACAGGATGTGCAGGACCTTTCATTTACTCCCAATTTATCCGGGTTTTGGGAAGGTTCCAACTTTGACTCGAAATCACCGGTTGATTGATATCTGACATTTCATCATTTCGGCCTAGTTATTTTCAAAAATGTTACACTATTCAATAGTCAGACCTCAGAAATAAAGTTTGTTTTATTTATAAGGTTTTGCTAAGTGTAAGCCAACTATGTAACTTTATTAAATCTAAGGGTGCCAGTAATAGTTCTCTTTACAGTTAAATTACGTATAACTTACTGAGCATTGCTTGTAATCGTATAGCTGGTTTAGTCACTTAATTATTTGCCATAGATTTCATCAATGTATCATTTATTTATAAGTATATACGGTTAGTTGCACTGAACGCCTAAAAATAAACATTCCCATCGTGAATGAACAAATAAAACGTTCTAACTCATACTTAAAACCAATGAGAGAATCAAAAATTCTTTATATTTCTCTATAAATCCACAAATCACTGGGCTTAACTGAAAAGCGAGCACTAGAAAATTTCATAACGGCTTACCAATCGTAAGCCCATTTTCAAGCGTATATTCGCTAGTCACACATCATTTTGTCCGACAAATGTGAATCTTACTAACGGCTCCGCCATAATGATTTTAAAGCCGTCAATGTACAGTCAATCGCTCAAAACTTTCAATTGATCACATCTGCTTTCAAACCAACTAGTAAGGGTTACAATTGTGCGTATTTTGGGGTTCACTGTATTAGTATTTGAGCTTTGAATCGGACCACATGTTGGGGTGAAATACAAATAGCTCGCACCCCTATGCAAATTATACTAACCGATTTTTTACTCTAATATGAGCTGTCAAAGTTTATTTCTGTTTGATCTGGGATTATGTAGACAAAAAAACGTCGTGAATGGTCCCCGACGCGTATCATGCCAGTGTATTAACGTTCGCAAGCCCGTAGTGAAGTGTGTTTTTAAAGTTTAAGGTGACCAGGACCCAGTGGGGCGCTAAGACAAGGTGTGTTGTTTTTCTTAAGTTTTTTGCATAACATATGGTATGGCAAGTGGTAGCAAGTGAGTCACTCATTCATGTCAGGAGCTACCGACTTTGCGGCTTAGAATATAACCTATATTGTTATGTTTTGGTCGCATTTGAGAGTGTCATTCGAATTTAGTAAACATCAAAGTTTTGAGTAACTGATAACTGCCGATTATTTGCGACTCTAAAAATGTTTTCTGTAATTTTAATGTTGTTTTGGTGCGCAAGATTGGCATCATGCATATGCATATGCAGCATGCTATCTCCACCTCTGTTCATTCTGGTTTATCCCAATAGAATTAATCGCTAAGTTCAGTGGTCTAAAAAGTTCACTGTTTACAAAACTGTTTTGTTTCTGAAACGTTCTTGTGTTAATTCCTGTAGTTAAACTTCCTCCTGAGCACTCTTTGGCTCTCTGGAATATGTTCAAGCACGATCGACCTTAAACTCAATTGAGACAATTGACCTTATAACCTTTTAAAGAAGGCAAGTGAACCCAAAAGTAGTAGCGGTGCATTGGACTGTCTTACACTTTTGTATATAAAAACTTTGAACTCAAATAACTATCAGTTGTACCAGCTAATTAAACTTACCCAACTAGTTCGAGCAGGAGAAACGGTTGATTTTTCAATCGCAACATTATAAGTTTTAATGAGCTCATAAATGGTAGAACTTAACACCTTCTGTTAACAACATGAAATGTCACTTTTAAAAGGATGAAAAGCGAGTAAAGTGAACGTATGTGCTATATGAAAATTCTTATTTCTGTACGAAGAGTGACTTAGAAATGCTCTTACAAACTTATTAAGAAACTCAGTGGGAAGTTTCTTACACAACCGTCTTAGGATATTTTTGAACGACGACTTCTTATTTATTTCTTGGCCGTAGCTTACATCAGATTTTCTTGCTCGGAAACAAAATAAGTTTAGTTTCAAATCAGTTTCAATGGAATTTTCCCACCCGAAGTTTGACTTTGGAATTTCAATTTACGGTTTCAGTTTTGTTTCTGGAACTTTATGGAATCAAATATTCTCGTTGAATTTTCTTTTGTCTAGTGTTATGGTTGAGTAGTCGTCAGATGTGCAGAGATTTTAGTCATTGTTTTCTAGATTATTATTTTTATTATTAAGCCAGAGAATGTGTGACACTGCGTCATACATACCGAATCAAAAATCGCTTTCTTTCACCGTATCACATTGACCGATGGCTTTAACTGTTGGAGTTAGTAGCTATCTACATAGAATACCGTCTACTAATAATATAATATAATATATAAGAACATCACATACATTGATCTGATTCTGTGGTAAGTAGCTTAAGCCCTTGTGTTACAGAAATCAGAAACAACAGTGGTATTACAAATAAACTTAAATAAATACATATATACACCCAGACCAGTACAAACAGATACGTTCATGCACAAAAATGTTTGTACAGTGCGGGGATCGAACCCGTGACCTCTTGGTGTAATAGTCAACTTCTTAACTATTTATTACACCAAAGCGGTCGTCGCGTCGGTCGGTTTACTAATGTGTCAATTTTGGTAATCTATATTGTACCTATGTAAGCTAGCGTGCTCAAAGTTTTCTACAATTTTCAGAATGATACCCGAGGTCTCCACGCTTACAGTGAAGGGCGAAACCCACCCAAATCCTGTGTCTGCTCACGATCTCTACAAAGCTTTGCTCAAGGAATTCTTGAACAAGAATCGGTCTGAAGACGTGTCTCAGGAGCAATTGAACAGGATCCTATTGGAATACGCGTATAAAGGAAGCGATATTAGGTATAGATCTTAGATTGATATTTAAACTTAATGTATCGGTGCGAAGATTGATTTGACCATTATGATGAATGGTTAGGATAATGATTTCATACAACATTTTGAAATTCTTCAAACTGACGCAAATTCCTAGCCACGTACTAGACGAAACGATCAATGGTTGGACAAATAAAATACTTACACACCTAAACAAAGCTTACATACACTAGGTCCTTGCGGGATTTGAATCCACAAACGCTGTCATTAAAGTCAACAAAGACAGTCTTCAAAGACCATAGAGTATGTTTTTAACTGTTAGTCAAATGTTAAACTTGCGATAAGTTAAAAGATTATATTAACATGAGCGCTGCGAGCGTCTCCTTATGTTTTGTAACGGCAAACGCACTGTTACATTGCAGTACATTCTGTGACATTTTATAAGGAAGACAAGCAACATACTGTCTGTACTGTGTTCTCTATACTAGACTCAATAATAATGACTCAATAATATAGAACAGCTATTCATAGAACAGGACACAGTACAGTACAGACGCTTTTAAACTATTACCTGATTCATATGCAATACATGGCAAAATATTTTAATTACAAGTATTAATTAGTTAATAAATAGTAGTATTACTTCATATTGAATTGTTTGTATCTCTCATTAGTGAATTGTATGATTTTTGTGGGTAATAAAATAATCTTTAACCTGAATAAAATCAAAATATGCAATAACAGCGGGCAGGACGACGTCTGCCAAGTCCGCTAGTCTTATTTATAAAAATGAATTGCTGTTCGTTAGACTCTATAATACTCGAGAACGGCTGAACCGATTTGAATGAGGAAACTAAGGCTTTGTCTATATATATTATAGTATAGTACTTCTCTTAATAATATTATTACATACATAAATATTAAAATGATGTTTTAGTTAGTTACTACCAAAGTAATGTCTAGTCTAGAATATAAGAAACTATATTCATATTAATTAAAGGAATATGTACCAAAACCAGTAGGCATTTTAGTGTATAATTTTATTGGTAAGCTACTATGGCAATATTTGCTATAACAAGCAATAATTAAAATTAAGCCTGATATTAAATTATCAAATCATATTTACGCCATACTAATGTATTATTAGGAAATTATAATGAAATATAACTTATTGTATTATTGTAAAATGGGTTTTTATTTTCTCAACCATCGCAAATCGAAAGAGTTTGACCTATATCGTTTAGGCTTTTCATTTACTTATTATTATTACTGTATTACTACAGCTTTTAATAAAATTATTAGCAAAGTCTTCCCTATAGGCCAAAGTAGTAATAAATTTGCAAAATTTTAATTTAAACTGAGTGAGTGACTGAATAAAATAAAAATAATTCGCCAGCCATGCAAAAAGGGAAAAATAATTTTAACACGCATATTTTTACACCATTTATTTGATTACATCAATAGAACGTTTCGTTTAACAAATATATTCTCAAATTTGACTAGATAGTGACTAGACGCCCAGCCGGGCCACCTGTTGCACGGTACGTTAACACCGACCAACGTCTTTCCTTCATTTACCCAGAGCCCGGGGATCGAAGAGTAGACGCACTTTGTTGCACACAACATAAAACACTCAGAAAATAGACTGGTTTCTTTAGGAGAGGAGGCACAAAGAGGGGGGATCAATTAGTTGCTCCTGGGGGGCTCCGGGCCTAGCAGCACTCAGGCCATCGCGATCTCGTCGATCCCGCGGAGAAGGCGCGAGCGCAGGCGCGCGAACACTGGGTGCTGCGGCGAGATCCCCCGCCCACTCAGGAACCGCAGCGTCTCCTGAGCGCACACCAGAAATCCCAACTGCTCCGGGTCCATGTCGACAGGCACAGAGTCCAACAACGGATCTTCGTTCTCGTCCCCGAAAAGCGATTCCTCCTCTTCCTCGGGCTCCGGGGTGGCCGGTTCATAATCGCGCTGCGAGTCCATCTCCAAAGAACAAATCCTTCCGAAAAGACGCTTGAGCGCTTGACGTTTCTCAGCGCTGTCGGTGTCGGTTGCTGGCTCGCTGTGTGACCGCTTGCGGCGTCGCTGGCGCTTCACCCGGCGGTCACAGTCGTCGCGTTCACGCCTACGCTTGCTCGTCATCGTTAGCCCGACGCGGACGGGATGCAGACTGCGAATGGGCCGTGCAGGGAATTGAAGGGCCTCGCCGATTACAGGGAGCCTGTCGTCTCTATCGGTGGTGCGGGCCGCGCGTGCGTGCGAGGGGGACGGGTAGGTCAGCTGCAGTTAACAGCTGGGTGAGCAGATGCAGGGCCGGGGCAGGCACGCTTTGTTTGATAAAGTTTATTCGGGGAAATAAAACTGTTATCCGGGATTGTGCGGGGGGAGCGGCGCGGCCGGCAGCTGCGGCGCATCTGCCGCGCTCAGGTGATCCACACGCTCTCAAGGTGCCGCGCGACGTAATTAAAGCGTTTACTGGCGCACGTAAACAAAGGCACTGACTCAGGCCCGATAACAGCTAACAGCATGTTAGATGCCCGTCTTGAGCCTGTGTCTCGGAACTAACAAAGGGATGATTTGTAACGAATTTCGAATGGATCAAAATTTATGTCTGATTCTTGAATTTCGGAAATCGTGCACCCGCGTATCTAATGCAAACTAACTTTTTTTGTATTTAATCAAATTGTCTACTATCGAAATATTTTTATTTTAATTCTAAAGAACTTCGAAATAGTTATCATATTTTTCTTATTTTTTTTTAACAATGAGTACCTAATGTATACGTACTTCAATATTAAACTTATTCGTTTTTTCCTTGTTTTAAAAGAATCACATTAACAGAGGCCAAACAAAATCGCAATAATAATAAACGTTAAACTTTCCTTAATATCGAAGAAAAAACACTGAATCTTTACAAAAGCTGTAAGATCGTACTCGTTTATCAGGTTACGTATTTATGCACATTCAATTTGCGGTATTGTATCCAACAGGCTGAAAAATGTTCAGTTTGCGTTTCGCGGACAGTATGTAAACCTATCGGCGCACTATGTAAAATGTAAAAATCAATACCCAGGTTATGTACTCCCGGAAACGAGCTGTTGCAAAGTGTAGTACATAGTGTGGTGTATAGTAAGCCTAGGGTTACGGTTTAAATTGAAGGCACATGTAAGTACGAGTACACTCGTCTTTCCAGGGATTCCTGCTTTCGAACGAGTTTTGTGTTTGCTCAGACAGAGCTCAAGATTACGTTAGCTTAGGAATCGTATACGAAACTTATTTTGATGGTAGACGAATGGCAAATTGTGATTCTAAGGGATTTACGGTGGGAAGGAGCGTTACCTTGTATTGTCAGGTGCCATAAAGGTTTAAAAATAGTTTTTTACTTTTGATGCTTTTTATGACTTAAAATGTTTTGTTTTATTCGTTTATCAGTTAAGAAAAACGTCAACCCTTTTACAATCACGCTATCGACATAAAGCCATCATGTAAATACATAAGGGTCCTTAGTAGTCATCCAGGCTTATGTCAGCACATACTATGTACAGTCGGCAACGTATCAGTAACAGGCAATGTAGCCTTGTTGCAAAACAGACCTTAATAAAACTGTATAAGGAGATGCAGTTTAAAGTGCTTTCTGTAGTCTGTATTTGGGTACACTGGACACACACGAACATTGGATTCTCGATAATCTGTCAGCAACTAGCGATACGTTGCTCTCGTCTTGGGATAAGGACAAATTCTTGATAACACTAATATGTACAGTGGCCAGCACGGGTTTGTTGTGTTTCGTCACCATGATAGAAAGAATAACGGTGTTTCGTCACTGGGATATAAATTTTAAATAAAATTGTGTTTTTTTTTGTCTGGCACTATAATATACCATATGCCAACAGTCACACTTGGTGGTGTATAACTACCGAAGGTCAGTAAATTCAAATACCTGGGCCACTCGGTTACCGAGCACTTGAGTGATAATCTCGATATAGAGAGAGTCAGTGAGGTGCAATTTGCTAGGTGTTCGCAGGAAGTCAAAGTTACTTTGTTTAAATCTTATTGCCAGTCAATTTACACCTGCAGACTATGGACCGTACATACGTAGAGAGCTGTCAATGACTTGCGAGTGCAGTATAACAATGGTTTCCGGATGCTGATGGGGCTCCCTCGACACTGTAGAGCTTCATGAATGTTCGCCGAAGCGCAAAAGAATCGGGTCCTTGATGCGCAGGGTGCGTGGGAGCACCAATATCATCCTGAACATCATTGCATTAAGAGAGGACAGTCACATATTACGGCACTGGATGGCAGCGCATTTGTCACCCACTAAATTTAATTACATATAATTTTCAACTTAATTTTTAATAAATACTAACGTAGTTTTAAGTCAACTGTTACTAACACTATATGGATCCAAAATAAAATATTTTAAATTTAATATTAATTTGATTTAATTGGTTATAACTTTAAAGTACAGTCATCATTGCAGGAAGTAAATGTATTTGTTTACAAGTTTACTCTATAAATTATAATTGGAAATAAAACATCACAAGTCTCAAAATCACTTTTTTGGTTGATTTAGCTTAAACCCACTCTCAATTTCACAACAACAATTAGGTCATAAAGAGTACTAACTCTTGTTGCCAAAATTTCTTACATTCATAGCATTTTAGTCTGTCTTAAAAGTCTTGACAATTTGGTTCTATACCTATTACTGTTATACTCGTAGTCTGTGATTTATAGGTATATCATATTTAGGTTTCGAAGGGTATTTATAGGTTTTCCTCTATTTTTATATCAGAAAAAGTTATATTCGCAATTGTATTGCAAAGCGAATTACTATGTTGTATGTGTTATAATTTTAATAACGATTTTGTGAAACAAAATTCAAATTTTAATAAACAATTAAGATTTACTTTTCGCAGTTTTTTGTGACATTAGCTGATTTTGTGGACTGTACATTTTTGTAAGAGCCAATGTACCGATGACGAAACAGAACTCAATGTTTTGAAGTTTATAATGATGACGAAACACCACGGTGACAAAACATCATTTACTTGCCAGCACATCAGGCTACCCATTTTTGTTGCAAAACCGCCCGTACCACAAACATATAAGATACCACAGTAATTATCGTGACGTGCGAAATAAAACTTGCTAATAGCAAATCAGATACGTTTACAATACTGCATAAAATTTTAGTTTTTCTTTGTTTTGGGGCATTTGTATTTATTTGTAGCAATTCTATCTAACAACAATAAAAAACAAGCTGTAAAAAATCAACTCTTTAGCATCTACAGATCATGAAATAGTCTGCTAAAAGAAAACAAGGACAACGGCGGCATTAACAAAACCTTCTCCTCGACAAAATAGCTCTGTGAGTAAGTACTTAAATGTTTTTACCCTGTAAACCCACGTTACTAATAACGTCGTGCCATTTAATTAATCACTGAAGCCGGTCCTGTTAAGAAGAGATCAGTTCATATTTGACGACCACTTTGGTGTAATGGTCAAGAAGTTGACTATTAACCAAGAGCTCCCTGGTTCGATCCCCGCACTAAACAAACATTTGTGTGCATGAACATGTCTGTTTGTACTGGTCTGGATGTTATATGTATTTATTTAAGTTTATTTGTAATACCACTGCTGATTTTAATATCGGTAACACAAGTGCTTAAGCTACTACCACGGAGTCAGACTAATGTACTTATCCGTTGTTGTTGTATGTATATCGGTTATGCGCCTACAGCTTCATTAATCAAAAGGAAAAATAAAAATTCAAAAGTCATCTGATCTGCTCTTCAGCCCAAAAGCACAAACGCAATTCACCCCTCCACTACAAAATAAATAGGCAGCGTTCATCCCTTGTTTAAATAATATCCAACTAACCTGAAACGTATGTCAATTGTTTTATTCATTGTTTTCAGGTACAACTTCGAATTAGCTGGCTTATACATATTTAAACAAAGGATAACCACTGCCTATTTTATTTTTTCGTAAAGGGGCTATATCACGAAATTTCACTTGCAGATTGAAATTTTTTAACAGCGATGGCATACGAGTAGAGATTTTTTTTACATCTCTTTAGTTTAAGACATTAGTTTGCTCGAAATTCCCAGATTTTTTTTTTACCGATGATAGAGGATGATAGATTGGTAGAGTGGAAAACAGGAAGCTTTTGGTCATTGTGTCTAGTATGCGTTCCCACTTAACATCTTTTAATGAGTTTTGTTTTACTTCTAATAGAATTAAAACTGTAAGATTCGAGTTTTTCGATAACAGCAAATGTCGCCACATCTTTCTATGGCTGTGGCTACGACAAAGGATCTACTTTATAAGCTGCTAAGTAGTTTTAAATGAAACCATCCCTGTCACTCACGCTTGCTTGATCGTGCCAGCAAATGAGATGATACAGTATAAAGTAGACACCAAGCATTATATACTGGAACCTTAGAGGTGTTTAATGTCCAGCTTTTCACGTTGGAGGGTAGCTATTTTATTAAGAAAGCCTTTGGCTTGCTCCCAGTTAGGAAATTTCGATTTTCTCGATGGCGGTAAACACAAATAGGTTTGCCTTTCAATTGAAAATCTCAAAGGTGCTTAATGGATTTTTGTCGTTGCTAAGTGAAGTGATGGAAGCTCAAGGCTATTAAAGGGCCGTGTATTTTATTATTTTATCACATGTTTTTGGCTACTGGTTCAGGAGGTCGCTACGTAAGTATGTTTTACGCATGTTACTTATCTTGAATCTAAAATAAATCGTAGAGACATATATCTCTCTTTTATTCGAGTCTCGAACAAATCTGTACAATCAAAGTATTAGGTTATTAAATTTCTGGATGAAATTACAAATTGAAATAACTGTGAAACATACAAAAAATCCAGAGAATTCAAAACATAAAACACGGAATGCTTTGCCCACTCAGTCAGTGGATAATTTGTAAAGTTCTAGATATTCAAATGCAACGAATAAATAATAAAGTCGAAGTATAATCCGTGTGGGCGAGCGATAATGAGAGGTTCTACGAAAAAGCTCAAAGGAAGCTATAATTATTTCTCCTATTTGCTGACATACCATTGCCAGTTGAATTCAGGGCAAGAAAAATGTAATCTATATGAATAATATAATTTTATTGATTTTTTTTTGCCTACAATCCACAACAAAACTCTACAACCGTATTGGGACAAAGATTTTTTAATTGTAACAGGATAGTCGCTTAAGATCGCTGACCGTCGCTTGCTAGTATCGCAAGCAGTCGCCGACATAATGTCGAGTGCGCCAATACAACGCGACTGCACGATGCACTGGCGGTAGCCCTGTGAAAGATTTGTTGGGTAGCGTGAATCGAATTTCTTTTAGCGAACACTTACTTCAACACTTACCGGGTTTAGGCAATTTTATGGTGGAGGAATAAGGCATGCAAATTCTCGAAATCGTAAACCAGTTTTTTGTAATTATCGCTTTATTTGCCACAGCTCTTAAGATATAGATTACAATAATTCTTAGATATGTTAACTTACGGCCAACTTTGGACTTACTCCTATCTCTATATATATAAAATTCTCGTGTCACAATGTTTGTTCCCGTACTCCTCCGAAACGGCTTGACTGATTCTTATGAAATTTTGTGAGCATATTGAGTAGGTTTGAGAATCGGCCAACATCTATTTTTCATATACCTTAGTGATAAGGGTTGTCCACAATAATTTATATGGCAAAACAACGTTTGCCGGGTCGGCTAGTAAAATATAAAATATTATGTAATCGTCAATGTCATGACGTCTCCACCTCCTTTAATTGATACTACGTGGGCCAAACTGAAAGTTTTGCGTAACTCATAAATAAAACAATTAATTTGTATAATATTATATTTACTGCTTTTCAAAGTATTCTCCGTTGCATTTTAAACACTTTTTCATCCGTTCAAACCATTTTTGGAAATACGAGGACCATTGGTCTGAGGGTATGTTTTCTACGTGCTGGTTGAACGCAATCACTGCCTCTTCTGGCCCCGTAAATGTCGAACCTCTCATTAAATCTTTGATTTTTGGGAAAATGAAGAAATCGCAAGGTGCTAGGTCTGGACTGTGTGCGGGATGGGTCACGAGCTCTATGTTTTCAGAAGCCAAAAATGACTTTGTTTTTTTCGCGGTGTGCGCCGAAGCATTGTCGTGGTGCAACAAAATGCGACTTCTAGGTCGTTTTTCCCTTACTTTTTCTGAGACATTGGGTAAACACATAGTGGTGTACCATTCAGCATTAACGGTTTTTTGTTGCTCAAGTGGGATTGTGCAGACAGGACCCGTCTTGGAGAAAAAAAACGCAATCATTTGTTTGCCCACGCTTCTCGTTTGCCTCAATTTTGTTGGTTTGCTCTCACCTTCAAACACCCACACAGAAGATTGTTGCTTTTTTTCTGGAGTATAACAATATATCCATGTTTCATCACCTGTTACGATGTCATACACAGCATTAGAATGTCCGTGATTGTACTTTAATAGCATTTCTTTACACCAATCCACACGATTCCGTTTTTGTTCTGGAGTGAGTTCGTGAGGAATCCATCGGCAACAAAGTTTCCTAACTTTTAAATGATCATGTAAAATTTTCTGAATTTGGCTCATACCAATCCCCAAATGTCCTCGAATCTCCTCATAAGTGATACGCCGATTTTCTTCAATTAGTCGTCTGACTGTAGCCACATTTTCCTCCGTGATCGCAGTTGAGGGTCGACCTTCACGAATTTCATCATGGAGAGAAACACGGCCGCGATCAAATTCAGCATACCAACGCCTTACAGTGCTCAGATGTGGTGCTTCTCTCCCAAAAGCATTTTGAGCAGCGCAATCTTGCGGAGAAAGCGAACTTTTAAAATCATAAAAAATCATCACCCTAAAATCTTTTCGTGTTAGTTCCATTTTTGCGACGGACAACGAACTTCAATTTGAGATAAAAAACAATTGACAAGTGACATCCCGCCAGAATTTATTTTCATTAACTAATGAGATTTCATGTTTTAAAAAAATATAACATTCGAAATTCAAACATTTACGGGTGGCCAGCTACGCAAAACTTTTAGTGTGAACTAGGTATAATACTTACTCTTACTACTACACTTACTCTATGACAACTATTTCTTACTAGGTATTCATAATTGTGTTCCTACTAAATTGTGTTTGTGTTGGTGTGTGTGTGTTTTCGCCCCGGATACTCAAAATATTTTATTAAATGCGAATCGACCCGAACAGAAAGGATCGACGATATTAAATATTCATAACCATATCCATAACCATGGTATCCATAACCGATTACAATTTATTTTGTTTCAGCGTCAGTGCTAGGCGTCATCAAAAGTACCTACACCAAAAGAAAACTAAATGAAAAACACACCAAGATAATCTCAAATAATATAATAAGTATCTACTACCTTCTCACGCCATTACATTTGCTAGGTAGATAAAATATTATGCCTAGACATAATATTTTATCGAATTGACAATAGGTAGAAACTTTCCTTCTCTTACGTTACTTTCCATTTATATAGAACATAGAACTAGCGGTCCTCGCAGACGTTGTCATGTCTGTAGTTTTTTTTTAAATATTTGTAAGAACCATTCCCGTACTATAAGGAATATCACAAAAAAAAAGAATTGGCCAAATTGATCCAGGCGTTTTTTCGTCGTCGTGGCGTCAGACTTTGCAGATGCTTCATTATTTCGACAGGATCTGTGCTTTACTTATTTTCTGCAAGTCTACTTGCCAGTCGGCAAAGGCCACTCTATGCCACATTTTTCCTGCCACCTGACCTATATCATCGGCCCAGCGTCTAGCTGGTCTGCCTCTCTTCCTATGGCCTTCTCTAGGGTACCACTGGGTCACTATTTTGCTCCATTTCTCGCTGCCTCTTGCTGTGTGACCTGCCCATCTCCATTTTAGCCTTCTTGTCTTTTGCCTTATGTCCTGTACTTTTGTTTTTAGTCTGATGATGTTGCTTTTCTGCCTGTCTGATTTCTTAACCCCCAGCATGCTTCTCTCCATAGCTTTTTGACATTTTTCAAGTTTTCCTGTGTTACTTTGTGTTGCAGACCAAGTTTCACATCCATATGTCAAGACAGGCAAGATACACGAGTTAAATAATTTTGTTTTGGTTTTTATGTGCAATTTATTATCTTTCATCAGCTCTTTCATGCTCCAGTACTTGTTCCAGCCTTTGGTCACTCTTCTACTAATTTCTTTGTTGATATTCTCTTCTGGTGCTATCAGCTGTCCAAGATAAATATATTCTTCTGTGTATTCTCTTAAATTGTTTTCCAAAGTCACTGCATGTTTTTCTCCATTCGTCATAAGTTTTGTCTTGTCAGGGTTGAGTTTGAGACCAACTTTTTCACTTTCGCTTGCCAGATCCTTAAGCATGCTACAGAGTTCTTCTGGTGTATTTACGAATATCACAATGTCGTCTGCGAAACGCAAGTGTGACAGTTTACGACCGTCGATGTTTATTCCCCTGTTATCCCATTCTAGTTTTCAAAAGATGGATTCTAACACTGCTGAAAATAATTTTGGGGACATAGGGTCTCCTTGTCTTACTCCTTTTTCGATGGCGAATGGTTCTCCCTTCTTTTCGAGTTGTATGCATGCAGAGTTTTGTTTGTATATATTTTAAATCAATCTGATATACTTATGCTCAATTCCTTGGTCTTGAAGTGCTTCCCATATTTGTTTGCGGATCAGGGAGTCAAAAGCTTTGCTGTAGTCTATAAAAGCTATGTAGTATATTAGTTGATACTCATTGTATTTTTCTATTATTTGACGTACAGTGTGAATATAGTCTATTACAGAGAATGTTCTTCGGAATCCGGCTTGTTCAATGGGCTGTTGTTCATCTAACTTGCCTTCAATCCTTTTAAGAATTATTTTGAAAAACATTTTATATATGTTTGACATCAGACTGATGGGTCGATAATTACTGATATCCTGGTGGTCACCCTTCTTGTATAGAAGTATAATATTTGACTTTGTCCATTGTTTTGGAATGATTTCAGTTTTTACAATAACATTGAATATACTAATATTGGCCTGGATTTTTTAAGAATTTCGTTTCTGATACCGTCTGGCCCTGGGGCTTTATCTTTGCTCAATGTATGGATAGCCCAGTCCACTTCTTCCGGTAGTATTGTTGGGACATCTGTCTTGTCTAGCAATTTAGTTTCTGGTGGTTTTGTGTTATTTTTGTACAGATCCCTGTAATATGAAGTGGCTATGTCCAGTATACCTTGTCTTCTACATTCTCCTGCCCCTTTTTTATTTTCAACTTTTGTAATCCAGTCTTTTGACACATTTAATTCTGTGTAGGCTTTTTTGATTCCTCCATTCTTTGTGATGTGGCTTTCTAATGTTTTCATCCTATATTGTTTTCTGTCCTTCCTTATACTTTCTTTGATTTCTTTACTGACTTTTGCAATCTGTTTTCTTCTGCCTTCAGTACGTCCCAACCCAATGAGTGTTCTTCTTTGTTCTAGCAATTCCTCAGTTTCTGCTGATAGCCAGCATCTACTTTTTCCTTTCCTTTTGGTCTTGCTATGGTTGATGGTGGATGTAATTGTTTCTTCAATGAAGTCGTATTTTCCCTGTACACTCATATTCGCAGTATTGTTTCCAAAGTCCATAAATTTGTCCCTCAAGTCGTTTGCTATGTCAATAATTTGCTGGTTTCCTATGTCTGTGTTTCTTGGGTCAGGTTTAGGTCTTAGGTTTTTGGGCTGAGTTGTTTTCAATTCTGCTCTGACCATTCTGTGGTTAGTGTTAAAGTTGAAATTATTAATAACGCTGAAGTTTGAGAAGAAGTTTTTTCTATTTGTCATGATAAAGTCAATTTCGTTTTTTGTTATGCCATCTGAGGATAGCCATGTCCACATTGTCTTCTTGTTATTTTTGTTAAGTTGTTTTCTTGTGCAAAGCTCACCATCTTTTCACTATTTTTGCTCCTGGGTTTGTTACTGTATAGGTGAGGTCCTAGTATATTTTCTTCATCTGGACTGCGCTCCCCAATTTGGCCGTTAAAGTCACCCATGACTATTAGATTCTTGTGAGTATGATTCAGGATTGTTCCATTCAGGTCATGGTAAAATTTTTCTATGGTATTGGTATCAGCTTGTTCAGTGGGTGAGTATACTTGTATGATGGACCATGGTTCTTTGTATCCAGGTAAGTTTAAGTTTAATAGTATATTGCGTTCTGACCGTCCAAAAATGCTTTCCACATACTGTACCAGGTGTGGTTTTATAAGGAATCCAACCCCGTGTAGGACGGGTGTCTCTCCTTTATAGCATAAAAGATAGTCGGGATAAGACTTGATGTGTTCTCCCAGTCTCCTCACTTCACTTAGTCCCAGGATGTCCCAATTTATATCTTGTAGGGCATATGTCAGTTCAGCTAAGTTTTCCTCAGATTTTAGTGTAAGCACATTCAGCGCAGCAATATATATGGAGGTGTTCTTTGTTTTCTTTGATTCTTTTGTTGTAGTGGTATCTTTTCCTAATTTGGTTGGAGGGTGGTAGTCTACTTTCCCGCGTTGACTAGACGTATTGGGGAAGAATGTTGTTGTTGTTTTGCATGATGTTGTTTCGATGATATGGTTCCGGTGGTGAGGGAGTAAGTTTAGTTTTTTGGCAGCTCTTGTTGGGACAGCGAAGAAGACCTTCCCCGTGCAACAAAGTTGAGGATGTTTGGCTTTATTATTTCTTTTATTGTGGTTGCTGGAATACAAGGGTGTGGGTTGTTATGGGATAATTGTTTTTTGGGTTGGTTTCTTTCTACTGGTGAATCTGTTTTACTCTCTTTCTTTTTTCCCGGTTGCTATCGCTTGGTTTTTTAACTATCAACTTGTCATACTTCAAATATGCAATGTTGCCTATTTTCCTCTCCTCCTCAACATTTTGCTGAAGTTTCTTTCTTGTTTCAAGCACTTCTTTTGGATATTCTTCTTTTATGTAAATGTTCTGTGGTAGGTCATTTCTATTTAGCTGCACAAGGTGTTTTTTCCATATTGTAGTGAATGAAACGACTATTGGTCTGTTTTTAGAACTGTTTTTGCCAATTCTGTACACATTTTCTATTCTAGACTTTCGATGTGCACTCCTAAATCCGTGATAAGTTCTTTCACATAATCCACTAGCTCGAATTCACTTTTCCCTTTTTCCTCTCCTCCAAAGAACACCAAGTTTTTCCTTCTCTTTTCTCTTTCCAAAAACTCAACTTTTCGTTCTAACAATGATGTTCGAGTTTTGAGGGCATTGTTTTCTTCTATCACAGAGTTGAGCCTTTCGTCCAATGCTAGCGTTATATTTTTAGTTACTTCTGCAGCTATTTTTGATGTTTGGTCGTCTAATTTCTTTTCTAATTTTGCTAACAATAATTCCATGGTGCTATCCATTTATTTTGCTTTGATTTCGGTAACGACATTTTAGTATTACAAAAGCAGTTAATATTGAAAATCTTCAGAAATCTTATAACCCTGTATTCGCGCCAGTCAGTACGGAACAGAGAAGGCTCTGATTCTGTATCAATACCAATTGTAAAAATAAGCATATGCAAGGGGTGTTTTTCAGTAGGGTTTAGAGAAAAAAAAATAAGCAAACTATCTAAAAAAGGGTATGCAAGGTGAGCGGGCTGCAATAGATTGTAGTAGTAGTTTCTTTAGGGTTCCGTAGTAAACAAGGAACCCTTATAGTTTTGCTATGTCTGGCTGTCCGTCTGTCCGGCTTTACTCAGAGACTATAAGTGGTAGAAGGCTGTTATTTAGTATGAGTACGTATTATAATAATTGAAAACAAAAGTCGTAGAAAAAATCTCGCAAAGTTTTTTTTCTTATCTTCTAAGTTATCTTCCATACAAGTAAAGTAGAAGGTATTTTTTTTCCACTAACCCATCATGTGGGGTATCGTTGAAAAGTTCTTTTAAAAACATTATGAGGTTAAGAACACCATTTCTCGATTTAGGGATCTGTTTCTGAAATATTTGGTCTTATAGGTCTTTTTTTTGTGAGGGGTAAGTATGCTCCCCTTCTATGTGCTAAACGGATATATGCGCATTCGTCAAAATATTACAGCAGTAGTATTATAAGCAGTAGCAGTAGTAGTATTATAACCAAGTTTAAAAAAAACTGTCAGAGCTGAGTAGTAAATAAAGACTAATAAGTAATAGGCATCTAACTCATAAAATGTACAAGGAAAATAAAATTTAAGTCAGAAATACAAAATCTTTTATTCATTATCATGTTACTTGCTGCTACGGAATACTTCATTGGCGAGTCCGGCTCGCACTTGGCCGGTTTTTATACATGTTTATTAATTTATTTGAATGGAAGACATGGACATAGCCGTTCTGTATTAAAGAATCCCTTGTTTGCAAGATACCAGTTTTTGTCTTTGATAAGATTTTTAAACATATTTTTCCTGTACTCTAGACGTGGATCGTGCGACCTCCTTAAATTTAGTTCGAACTCATTTTACATCCTGTATAAAGCGAAAAAAAATCGATTTAATAACCTCTTCATGGCATAGCACGCAAAAGGCTACTACGCAGTTTATACAGAAAATCATACCTACAAACTTTATTGAAAAAAAAAGAAAGACAGATGGACGGTGGGGGGGGGGGGGGTGAGTTGTTCGTTATCTACCTTAAAAGCGAAAAACACAGAATCAGACTCGAAGTGAGCTAACGAAGATTTATTTGCTTGATTGGTGCTCTTATTAATGTCAAGAGAATCGTTGGGAAGTCCTCTCAAAAGGTCTTGAGAGGTCTGAGAGTCTTCACGAGGGTTCTTGCATAGCAGAAATGAGGACGGAAGGCTTATTTTGATCCTCTCATTATGATAAGGTATCATATAATTAAAAAGAAATTAAATAGATGTTGTAGATTTTATAACAATTTGTTTGCATTACTGGTAATAAAGCTATATTTTAAAAATATTGTTCCTAATTAAAGATACGGCAAAATGAAAGTGATAAGCGATCGGAAATGAATTGTTTAACTTTGTCACCGTGTGCAAAACGTACCCATTAGAAATCAGTATTTTACTACAAATTGAACAATTAGTATGGTAAGATTTTTATCATATTTCCAAGGGGGAGTTCCAACGTTCATGAAAGCTCGAATGTTCCACGCCAGGTATTCAGGATGACTCAAAGCGAAGCAGCGAAGCTTGCATTCTTGAATCGTTCGAGCAAAACGGATATTGGGCTCTACTCGAGAAGACTCGTCCTTAATCAATCTATAGCTCCACTTTGTCACTTCTAATTACACAAGAATGAACGTTATATATGTGATAGTTATAAAAGTTAGTAGCGGGCTATATGAAGCAGCATGACCGCATGGCGTAACGACACTTTAGGTTTCTATGTGTTTGTACATGAATCAAGTCGCTAACTTCGTGTCCCTTGCTATGGAGACCAGACAAGTGTAAACCTAGCCATACTCAGTTCACTTATTCAAGGGTTTCGTATTTCCTAAGTTACGAAACCGAATACCAAGTTCGTGAATCACAACTTTCAAAAGTTTTAAAAGTTATTAATATTTAACGCGGGTGAAGCTGTAAACGTTTCTTACTGTTTAAGATTTTTCCTTGAAATTGTAGGTACTAACTATTTCGATAACCACGTGGGGTTCAAAATATGTGCTTTATTTGTGTATCATACTTGGTATATATTTTTTAATTAGCATGATTGCTATCACTAGAATATAATGCAAATAAGAAAATCATCTTACATGGTAGAGTCCTCTCATGTGTGTATAGGAATTTGAGGATCACTGACACATTCTCGAAATAATCTTGTCACTTGTAACTTGTATGCGGTAGGTATTCGTAAGTACAATATCCATGTTGCATTTCTATATGTGACGTCAATCAAACACAGTGGCTGACTGTTTATTACTCTAAATGCATACCCTCAAATACAGTTATAAATGTTGTGGTCGGGATCAGGCTGTTTGGTGTGTTTAGGTGAGTAAGAAGTAATTGAATCGATTTTCTATCGTAAAAGATTTAGACTTAATTATTCCAAAAATGTATGTTTAATTAAATTCAATTAGCTCCTCAAATGTTTATTTTGAGGTTTGCTACTAAAACTTGCCGCAAAGGATCTTAGTTACTATAAATGACCTAGTTAGTAAGTACTAAATAGTCCAGTATGACGTCAAACGCTTTCAGGTGGGCTTTAATTTAGTGATGCCGACCGAACGTCGACTATCAATAGTCTATCGATAGGTGACATCATATCAATAGTATCTATAGCCTATCGATACTATCACGAAGGTGGTCACGAAGAATAAACTATAATAGTATTGTTATTAAACTATAATAGTATTGTTAGTTATTATATTTATATATTATATTATTATTAATGGTCAAGAAGTTGACTATCAACCAAGAGGTCGCGGGTTCGATCCCCGCATTGTACCAACATTTGTGTGCATGAACATGTCTGTTTGTAGTGGTCTGTGAGTTATATGAATTTATTTAAGTTTATTTGTAAAAACACTGTTGATTCTGATATCTGGTACACAAGTGCTTAATTTACTTACCATAGAGTCAGATTAATGTATATGATGTTGTTGTATATTTATTATTTATTTATTTATTTACTATAACTATGATGATTTCGATACTATCGCCTGTATCGATAGGCACGCGATGGCTTAGATCCAGGAAATAGTATTGTCTGAAACAATACTATCGATAGTATAACTATAGTATTGTTGGTCACGAAGAATAAACTATCGATAGTATTGATACTATCGATAGTCCTTTCGATATTCTAAATAAGTTTTGAGATTAACTATCGATAGCGAAACGATCGATAGATCGACATCACTACTTTAACTATGACAATATACATAACCTTTAATCATATTTCTTCTTTGTGAGAGCTGCGTTTGGATTGCGACCATAAATGTTAGGTCAAAAATGGAAGGAAGGAATTGCATCGATTTTAAAATTAGTAAAATTGACTCGGAAAACACCAATGATGTATTAAGCAGACACCAACTTCAAAGTACTGAATGTACCCTGCAGCCACTCAAAAATATCTCATCTGCCTATAAACGTCCCACTGCTGGGCCTCACCTCAACTATGAGGTAGTATTGGTGGAGGGGTGTTTGTAGGGTAAGTGACCTACCTTACTGTCAGATGTTATTAAGCCGCCGAGAGTTTCTGACCAGACTTCACGACTAATATCTATCGATATTAACCGGGACCAACAGCGTAACGTGCGTTCCGAAGCACGGAGATGCTTGTAAATAGACGTCACATAAATGGTCAGAATGGTCACCCATCCCAAACCTGACCGCGACTTAGGTTGCTTAACTTTTGGTATCATTACCAAAGCGCTGCAACCACTGCGCCACAAGCACCACTACTACTCTAATAAAAATATAGCATGTGAAAATCTAAACAAAGAATTTATTTATATCTACACTTTTTTTACATATACTACTCATAAATTGTCATAAATACATGATACTTGCATTAAACCTGTCTCGCGAACTGTAATGGAGTGATGGAACGAAAAATAATTGGAAACGCACGTTGCGGAAAATTTCATCGGAAATACGGGTTTCCGTATAATTATTTGTGGCATCCAGGTTAAATGAATGTTGCAATTTATTTTTCAGATCATACAGACGTGAAGCCTCGATGTGTAAAGTGTATTAAATTTTAAAATTGAGATACAGATATGTATTTACATATAAGTTGGATATTGTACTTAATTATTTATGTGATATGATGTTTTATTGATAAGCATACTTTTTGTCGATAATTTCAATAAATGGGCATAATATCACGTATATTGCTCTGAACCCAATGTATTTACCCCAAAGTAGCTTGCATTTGTGTTATAGGATTCAGTAACAACGAAGATACCACAAGCAACCACACCCATGACAACATTGAAAATTCAGCTTTAAGTTCGTCATATAAGTCAGTCCCAATATTTTTTCTCTCTATCTTCTGATCTCGTCCTCGTATTCGTGAATATGAACAAAACCAAGAATCAAATAGTAACTAACACTAGAACGTATAAAAATCAAAACAGAACAGAGAACAGTCATTGAGACAAAAGATGTGCAGAAAATTTACATCCCCAGAATAACGCGTAAAAACCATGAAAATTGAGCAAACCGTAAAAAGTGCAGGTTCCTGGTAGTTATTTGAAACTGTGTGTGAGCAGAAATACATTTCACTTTTGGATCTGTAGCAGGGCTATGGTCTTATTCTGGAATTTTGTTATCTTTCTAATATCACGTATCTGGATGTAAAAAATCCAGATTTTTGTCAATGTAGGTACGTTTTAGTATTGCATAACAGACTAGTACACACATCAAAAGTGTCTAGGGATCAACATATATTTTTGCAATAACTTTTCTCCTGATTGATATTAATTAAAATTTTCTTTAAGGATTCATCAAATAAAGTGTTTTCGTTTGTCTACAGTAACGATAAACCAAGTCACCTTTGCATTAATAAAGAAATTTGCCATTTTCCTAATAAAAGGATTTTGAAATTTGAACCACTAACATTAAAGTTCGAAAAAAAGACTGAAATAACAGTTTTCTTTAAAATTTTATTGGGTAACTTAAACAATTAATAATCCGTTTTTCTACCGCGAACACTAACAACACAAGAACATCGGTTTGGCATACTCAAAATGAGTTCATCCAAATCACGCTGTGGAATGGCCGCCCATGTTCGTTGAAACAACAAAAAAAGGTCTTCTTGCGACTGGATACCCTCCATATTCGGCAGAGCTCTTCTCTGTAGCATATCCCATGCATGCTCAATCGGGTTCAAGTCTGGCGACTGAGCAGGCCAGGGCATGACATTGATGTTAGCTGCGGCGAGAGTCTGTCTTACAACTCTTGCGGTGTGCGGTCGTGCATTATCATGCATTAACTGAAATAAGGGACCGATTTGCATTGTAGAGGAACGATGACGTCTGATACAATCGTCTCAGCATAAATTTGAGCGTTGAGGTTGCCTCTGATCCAAATCAACTCAGTTCTTCCGCCGATCCAAATACCCGCCCATACCATGATGGTTCCACCACTATAAGGATGGACTTCCTGGCAGGATTTTAATCGCTGTTGGCGTCCAGGGGTTCTCCAGTGTCGTATACGTCTTGTATCCGGTCTCATACCAAAACGAGACTCATCAGAAAATCACACGAAAAGCCATTGTTCTTCTGCCCAATTTCTGTGTTCAAGAGCCCATTGATATCGAATCCTACGATTGTGCATTGCTATAGGTGGTACCCTTAGCGGTCGTCGGGAATGAAGATTCACTTCATGCAAGCGGTTTCTGACTGTTTGGTCGCTAATTAAGTTCCCTTAAAAGTGATGAAGCCTCACGGCTAACATCATGGCGGTTATTGTTGGAGCTCTTCGAGTTGTGATTTGAATGTATCGGTCTTGTCTCCGTGTGGTGCAGCGATACTACAGAGAAGAGCTCTGCCGAATATGGAGGGTATCCAGTCGCAAGAAGACCTTTTTTTGTTGTTGCAACGAACATGGGCGGTCATTCCACAGCGTGATTTGGATGAACTCATTTTGAGTATGCCAAACCGAGGTTCTTGTTTTGTTAGTGTTCGCGGTAGAAACACGGATTATTAATTGTTTAAGTTACCCAATAAAATTTTAAAGAAAACTGTTATTTCAGTCTTTTTTTCGAACTTTAATGTTAGTGGTTCAAATGTCAAAAATCCCTTTATTAGGAAAATGGCAAATTTCTTTATTAATGCAAAGGTGACTTGGTTTATCGTTACTGTAGACAAACGAAAACACTTTATTTGATGAATCCTTAAAGAAAATTTTAATTAATATCAAGCAGGAGAAAAGTTATTGCAAAAATATATGTTGATCCCTAGACACTTTTGATGTGTGTATATCAAGTCATTTTAATGCTACTGTATAATGGCAAATAGCTTTTCGGTAAAGATTCTACTTACAGCTATTAAATTTCATCTAGGTATGATACAATATTTTGTAAGAAGGTAACGAAATTTAGTACAAAAATTGTGAAGTCTACAACTTTTTTCGATTTTTTTTTTAATAGTCCGATTCTGATATTCCGGTTTTAGCTTTATTGCTGCGACATATCCACCTCTCGGTATGAGCCGCTATTGGGCAAAGGGATTCTTGCGTTTGTTATCACTGTTCCATTGTTCGCAAACTAGAGATGGATTTCAAACTAACAACGCTTTCATGCCCTGTTTACACAAACGAACATTGAATGTACATAATGGAATAGTCGACGAGTCGATATGGTCGACAACTGCTTGGTGCATTGGTCCACAGGTCGGACTTCTAAAACCAAGGGTCGCGGGTTCGATCCCCGCACAGTACAAGCATAAGTGTGCATGAACATGTGTGTTTGTACTGGTCTGGGTGTTTTCTATGTATAATATGTATTTATTTACAAAAAAAGTATTTAAGTATGTTTATCCGTTGTCTAGTGCCCATAACACAAGCCTCGTAGCTTAATTTGGGACTAGAGAATTGGTGTGATTGTTGTGAAATATTTATTTATTTATATTTATAGATCTATGTAGGTAGTCTGACAAGTCCATGCGCGATCGTCCTTGCCAAAAATAGGAGTGAAACCAGGCGAGTAAGGAGTAGAACGAGATGACTTCATAAATTGCGACTGGGTCTATCGTGCGTACAGGAAAAAGCGTGCGTTTACCGCATTGTACGATCCGCCCGTCATTGAACTATGTTGTACTCGTATTTCGCCCCACAGGACTTACGCCTGGTTTAGTAGATATTGGACCTATTCGCAAAATGACCTGCAGTCGTTTTTGGACTTATTCGCGAAATCCCTCATTCTAAAAATGCCCTATTCGCAAAATGCCTTATTATACTTTGGACTCATTCGCTGAAAGACTTATTCTTAAAAAGACATATTCTTGAAATGGCCTTTATTTATGTGAGTGTTCGCTTAAGGTAAAAATATGTATTTTTGTTTTTTGAATCAAGAAACGTTGAGCAACCAGTAACGTAAAATGATAAATATAATTTATTATGTATATATGATGCTATAAGGGTTTTAGTAGAAAAAAAAAATACATGTAAATCCTTTATTATCTTTTTATAATCAAAATCAACAAATAAAATATAAAGGAATTTTAATGTCATTTTTTTAATATTCATATAAGTTCTCTTTAATCAATTTCGTCAATAGAAATAAGTTTCACAATAGTTTTACATTAAAAGTTGTTAATACACAATCTTTTTATTTACTTATTACGTGCTTCTCTAATTTTTTCATTTTTCAAATTCAAAACTATTCATCAAATACTGATTATTGGCTTTTTGCCCAAAACATAAAAAAAGATTATATAAATCAATTATTACCTTATACTTCCTAAATATTTGCTGTTAAACTTAAAGCTACTAGGAATTTCAAAAAGTCATTCCTTTTAAGAATAGGTCATTTCACGAATGTAGGCCATGTCATTGTAGGAATGAGTCTTTTGCCGAATGAGGTATTCTGCGAAAAGGTCTATTAAAGAATAGGTCATTTCGAGAATAGGTCGTCTTTTTTGGCGTAAGTCATTTTGCGACTAGGTCCAATATCTACTAAACCTTACGCGCCTATATTCTTGTCAGGCTATAGAACTCTACTTCAGCTTTCAAACGCTACAAAAATACTGTAAAGTATAGTATTTTTAAAATACTTTTTTACTATTTGTAAAGCAACAAAATACAATTTAATTGCACCAGCAATTGCAAATGTTTAGAGACATGCAGAAACAATTCAGTATTTACATGCATACAGAATTTCGCTAGTTTTCTAAAACGAATCAGAGCGCTCTGGTTGAATGCTGATTGCTTTATTGTTTCAATCTATTCAATGTCTTTCTATGTTTATTTATACAATGCCAGAAATGTGTGCAGGTAACCTTCTCTCTGCATAGCAACTGATTCCACTGAAATACTAAAAACTAGTAATTTTCTCTGAAACAGTGTTTTCAAGATAAAAACAAAGTCTTTCAAAGTCAGTGGTGAAAAAACAGACGAAAATGTTGTTAACAGTGAATTTAACAAGTTTTTATCAAAATTTACAAATAATTATGCCCATATCTATGTTAACATAGACATGACATGAACACAAAATGGAAAGATGAGTCTTGCAGTAAGGATTAATTAATCAATTTGTAAGTAATTATTTTCCATTTCACCTCGAGTACTTTCGTAGAAATATCTGGTTGCTTTTTGATACCAGCTTAGTATTTATATAGTTTCGGTATTTAAGAAAGAAGACTCCCTCGTAAAGTTCAGAAATTTTATGTGGGCGGGATTAATATGAGGCCGTCTATTCAAGGCTTGATCGTACATCGAGCTCCTATCTGTATTGTGTAACCTGTAGTACGAATATGTATATTAAAAATGTGTATCTCGTGTTGTAATTTAAGCACAGCTCCCTAGTGACTCTACCTACAGCGACACGCGTTTCGTAACTCCACTCCAGTAAATAGAGGATCGTTTCAGTAAATGAGTCGACTCATTTGAGTTCTCTCGAACATAGCCCTTCTTCTACTTGCATAATAGCAAGTACGGGGGTAGCATAAATTACAAACATGCTTATTCTGACGTGGTTTGCATACCTAAGGGAGATCAAGGTATGATAAAATCATGATACGTTTCACAGGAATTTCCACTACAATATCCAACCAGCTAAGTTGTAACTGTCTATTAAAATGTTTGAGATAAGTTTGTGAAAGCTTGCGTAAAGCATTGTTTTGTCGCATAAGCTTCTATCGAAACAAAAAATAAAATTGTATTATCAATCACGTATCGTAACAGACATAAGTAGGGGAGAGTGGAGTATTCCCCGCCATCTTTGGTGCCCAGAAAGTTATTATTTAGATTAGCTCATAACATTTTGGTGTATGTGAATTTATTAAATGGGGACAGTTATGGTTGTTTTTTATTATAATTCGTCCGTGATTTATTAAGCCAATAGTTGAGTTATGAAATAGCTGAAGGTCACATAAACTGTAAATAAGATTTTTAAGGCACAATTATCTTTTTGACTAAGTCAAAACATATGAAACTGATGTATGAATGTACAAGAAAGAAGTAAAAAGTCTTAAAAAAGTAGTGACCGACCTGCGAAAGATGTTTATGTAGGATGACAACGATAGGCTCATGAAAGCGGTACAAGTGTGTTTTCATCGTATCGAGGATACATTTGTTATATATGTAAGAATTAACATCGCATTCGCAAAAGAAAAGAGTTCCCAATTACCCCAATGGGCTTCCATAACTACCCAAACCCGGGTAAATTCAGACAGGAACGGTTTTAAGTTGTTGTTGATTAGTTACGCGGCAAGTGTAATGCTAATTTTGTAAGGAACCAAAGCTTAATGAAAATAAAACTAAGACTGATTATTAAGTAAACATGGGTTTTATTTGAACATTCGCTTAGAGGGCTGCAATTACCCCGCTCTCCCTGTTTAATGATATTTCAGTACGACTAAAATCGTACTTTATTTGTTAAATATAATATTTTATTAAAAACTGATCCTAATTCGAATTTGCATTAATGTCCCCTGAGTAATAACAATATTCGTCCGGAACTGAAAACACCAGAAAACGCGCTACGATAAACAGCGCCACCTGCCGGCCGCCACTGGAAACATTAACGTTAAAGCACGAATCGCGTTTACGACATTTCCAAAGTGCCCTGGCCTATATTTTAGTGTCGACGGCAACTACCAGAGCACGACTCGGTTGATTTATGGTTTAGACGTGATTTTAACCTTTTCTTACTTGTTTCTTGAAAGAAAAACTTGGTAGCGTAGTGACAGGGAGGAAATGAGCTCGGAAAACTTAAGGTTGATGCCCTATTGTTTCCGCTTGGAGACTGAAGTTTTGTTTAGTAATTCTGTCAAAAAGTACAAAGTCTTTCTTTTTACTTTCCTACTTAAAATCTGGTGAAGATGAAATATAGGTTTACTTCAAAAGAACTCTGCAGCTTTGAAGGGTTGTTTTACTATAATCCAGCTTATTTGAAATGTTAGGTCATTTCTGCTGTCATTCGCTTTGGATTGGTCGTCTATAATATTATATAAGTGTTCAACACTGCTGAGTTCTTAGGTAATAAGCCTCAATGAGTTTGTAGTAGTCAATTTAAAGTTAAAATAAAGAAGAATTATGATATAATTTTTATGTTTAAGCGAGTTAAGCTACTTTCAGTTAATTGAAAAATATTTAAATAATTACTTAATGAAGGCGAGAAGACTGCCGAGTTGAAGTGGAAGTAGGCCGGCCTCGTGTGTAGAATGCATCCCGACAGGTGGGCCCGAATCGTTACCCTGTGGGTGCCTTCGGACGGCTTTCGCCGAAGAGGGAGGCCTAGAAAGAGATGGTGCGACGATTTGGCAAAATATGTAGCGGACTGGAAAACTCTGGCCCTAGACACGGATCGGTGGAGAGGTTTGGGGGAGGCCTTTGCCCAGCAGTGGAATGATGTAGGCTAACAAAAAAAAATTACTTATTGATAGTTAATCGATAAAATTGTGGCGTTGAAAAAAACTCTACCATTGTATTAATGGTTTTAAAAATATATACCACTACTTTTTAAGCATATCTAAAAATAAAATGGGGATATCGGTGTCATGTTTATCATCATGTTACTGAACATATGCGTGCAGTCAAAAGTTAAAAAATAAATACCACGAAATTTTCTTACAACACCCATGAATGTTGGTTGCTTAATTTTCAAAGAGAGTCCTACTGTCTAACGCTTTAGCAGGGAATAGCTATCCCGTTCATAGAAATAGAAATAGAAATATATTTATTTGCACAAAACATGGAATTTTAAAGTTGTTGCTACCATGCTACATGTTTTACCTTATAATTAGGCATGCAAATATAATTAATTGTTTAGGTACCTACTATTTATTATTATTATTATGATTATTATTAAATGACAATATGTAAATAAACCTAGTATCTACGTCAAGAGATTTTTAAATGTCATACAATAAAAAATTTCATTCGTATGGTTTTGCTTGCTAGAAAGGCTAGATTTAAAAATTCGAACACAGAGTAGGCCTTCCGATATGTGTGAGCAAGAGATACGATAGAGAGGGTACAATGCGATGCTCTTTATTCATATTTGAGGTTAAATTTTAGTATACAAACAAACCTTAGTTTTTCGACTACCTAATATATTTAACTACACACTTTTGACTGCACTTATATGATCAATAACATGTACGGATACCACCCATTTGATTCTTAGATATACTTATAAAATAGTGGTGTATTTAGGAACCAATCTGAATACTAAGGTTTAATAATATCTTGACATTGCTTAAGAATATATAAAAGGTTCAACAAAGGTTATATATAAATACATAGTTGGTTTCATCAACTTCCTTTTCATAGGACGGGCAAAGTATAGAACCTTCGTCCCACCCATCAAGTTTGAGTGCTTACTAAGATGTCGAAGGGGAAATCAATTATATATTTCAGGGGGTGCCTCTTGTTACCAAAATAACTCGTGATCAATCGAAGATCGAAGAGGCGCAATTATTTAAGTCAGCTGTGGTTAATATTTTGAATTATTTTATTTTTATTTTTTAGTACAAATATTTTAAAAATAACTGAGAGAAGTTTGATTAATAATTTCTACTTTCTTATTAATTAATTTTTATTCATTTATTTTGAATCAAGCTTATGTAATCAAGCTGAAAATAATACTAAAATTCCCATCTGCGTCCATTTTCAGTTTACATCAATTGGTCTTCGGTGTAAAAATATTCCCACTTGGGTTTTTAACAGAGAACTTAAATCTACAACTGCCGCATGTTTTACTAATATATGTGCATAAATTCAATACAGTAAAATGGCAATGCAATTTACTTTTTTTAGGCTTTACCGTTACATAGACAGATAAAAAATTTTACAACTTTTAGAATAGAATAAAATAGAAAAAAAATATTCATAAAACTCTTATAACAATTAGTGAGTACATCTAGTAAAACACATTTTATGAATGGGCATCGTTCTAATAATGAAATGTAACAAAAACTGAAACATTATACTTGAGTAAGGGAAAGAGATTAAGCAGTGAATGAGTGAGATTAGTGCGCGTGTTTGTGTGTGTGCGTGTGTGAATGTGAACACTCGTGAAGTGTTGCGTATGAGAGCGTATCCTACCTAGCCCTGCGAGCAAACGTCAATATTGTTCAAGTAAAATTTCTTTCCTTACCTTTGAAGTTAAAATGGAATCCACGAAACACCCTACACCTAACATTTATCTCATCTAAGATTGACCTTTCCTCTAAGAGGCCGTCCGTTAATTTGTATTCTAACACACTGAAATTAGATCATAAATATTTAAGCTGGTAGAATATAAAAAGGTATAGGATGGGGCACTTTGTTCGCGTAATGTAATTTTAACTTTTCGTGTCATGCTTTCATTGTGAACGATGTTTTTCGTACAATTTTTTCATTTTAAATGAAGAAATAAACTTAAATCTAAACCTTCTATTGCTAGTCAAAAACAAAGTCAAATTGATAACGTCCTTCTCTTTTGAAGTCGGTTAATAAAGTTACTTTTTTCCTTTATGGCTTTGTGTGACTAGATTTGATAATGAAGTTACTAGTCCATTAAAGTATCTACCAAATCGTACTAATGATTCGGATAGTAAGCAAATAATCTGTAAAATATTCACTTTGGTCTTTTGTTAACCTGCAGTCGAGTGTTAAAACAAGTTACCACGTGGTGATAATTGATCGTTTAAAAGTGCAGACTTGATGATGCAACCATGCTGCGATGAAATGATTTCCATTTTTTAATATTGTTCTATACGGTTGCGATCAATTTTTTATACTTTAAGATAAAACAGTCTAGATACCTTTTTTCTAGTAGGAGTATCTCAGTATAAAACTCACTGATTTTTCAAGAAATTAGAGCAAATTGAAATTACGCGTCAAACTAAATTCCCAAGTCCATTAAAAGAGTTAGGTACTCATTAATTTGCTGACAGCCCTAATTCTTAACAACTTTTTTCATCTTACAAAGTAGGTTTAAATCTAGTATTTACTACTCAACATTTGAAAATATGCTCATATCTTAAATTAGGTTAGCTTATCCTTTCTAGTCTTTTCTGTCCAGTCTATCCTTTAAGCCTTTGTGTGGAAAAATCACACCTTCGTGGCACGTTACGTATCTAATAGGTATCCCTTCTAATGGGGGTGTCTGTCTAGCCGACCCAGCTAAGTGCGCGAAAATATTCTTGTTATTTCTTGATTGCTTTTATATTTGCTCTCTCTAGACGAAAAGTTTGTGGGAAAGTTACAGATGTAGCTAGTTCAGGCATCATGATTAGGTTCGGAGAAGAATCGAGGTTGGGATAATTTATATTTTATTAGGTAGTTTGTTTAGTTACTGCCTAGTACTTTAATGAGTTTCTTGATTCACTAGTTTACTACAGACTCTTGTGGTCAAGAGGAGCTTCAGCAAGCTTTTAAGATGTTGCAAACCCCCAGGAACCGAGTTCCATCACCGGACAATAACGTCATTGAAAAGAGGGGTTTATAACACCCCTCTTGTCTTGTCATGTCTGTTTGAGTGTTTATATTGTGTTTGTATGTATGTTCTGTCTGTGGCCTCATAGCTCCCGAATCGCTGGACCGATTTCAGTGGGTTTTTTTTATTCTAAAGATAATTTAAACACGGTAGTTTTTAATTATAGGTGGCCAAAACACGTCTAGTCGTTAAAAGTTACTGCTGTTTTCCTGGCTCATGTCGGTTTTTTTACATATTTTAGTTTAATCATATTAAGATGTTTATATTGTATTGTATTTTGTATAATTTTAAACTGCTTTGGCTACTTTCTGACTGTAGTTATGTCTGTAGTCAATCACCAAATAAGTAGCGTGGGCATAATGCGTGTTAGAACTCTACTTCTATTTTGCGGTTCATTGGCGATGAGTGTGAAGGCCGAAAGCGATGGGATACTCATAGGTACGTGTCCAGAATATAATCCTATGAGATAATGGGTTCCGTACACCAACATTATTATGTTATGCGAATACATAAAAGGAAAATTAAGCCACCGAATTACTAAGCGAGCTGCAGACATGAAATTATTTTCTGCCTCGAAGAATTTGTGTGTGATTATTGGATACATAATTCATTTTCACTTGTATATTAACTCAGTAAGTATTAGTATTTTTCATAGGTGGTAATTAATTTTCATTAATTTTTATTTCTTTATTTAGGAAAACAAACAACTGTGTTGTAACTTATAGTACATAAAACTTATAAAACAAAGCGTCGTTCTTTAGCCAAACAGTTTTCACAAGTAGTAATTCAAATACGATGTTGTAAAATGTTTAAGGAAACTAAATCTGTTTTGTTAATCCATCGTAACTTAATTTTCAGGGTGTATTTTAAAATAAATTATCCAATAAATAAGTTTGTAAGCCAAGGGCCACAAAAAACGAAAAACCATCATGCAAAAAAGTTATTTTAATTCGAATGTCTCATAATCATACTGCAACTTACATATGAAATATAAAATAACAGATTGTTAAACCATTTCAGACCAGAGTATCAATCGTTATAAGTGCAGTGCTTTCCGAGAATTCCTTGTCAATTTTCTCAAAGTGTATCTTTGAAAGGCTCTGTAGAGAGGGGGTGATTACCTGGGAGTCCTGAACGGTGTATCCGTTGCCTGTAAGGGTTTCCGGTGTATTTCACTTGTTCCGAGTATCCGTATTTTTCAAATACGATATGTTTTCTTATCGCTTCAGGTTGGATTATTTACTTGCTAGACATTATTTTATGTACGCCGCCGTCGTATTTCCTTAACTAGCTCTCATTTTTAGTTATTATACGAAATTGAGCAAATTGATAATGATTTCATATTAACATGCCAACCAATTAAAAATTAGGAAAATACATTTGACTGACTGCCGATGTCACTTTTACTATAACACGCATCTATCCCAATAAGCCAAGGCAAAAGTAGCTTGTGCTTATAAAGTCAAAGGATCTCCAAAAGGCGAAATAACGAAAGGGAAGCGATTACAGCGGCGGACGGTCAACGCTTCGCTCCACTGAGCGGGTGAGACGGCGCGAAGAACTTAGGGCGCGTTCACTAACGTTCATTTTACAGGCTCCGTTTTTTTTAACGGATCCGTCGCTATTGGAGATAGTATTCACACAACATTCACAGGATCCGTTTTGACGGATCCGTCGCTACTGGAGATAGCATTCACACAACATTTACAGGATCCGTTTTAATGGATCCGTCGCTACTGGAGATAGTATTCACGCAATATTTACAGCATCCGTTTTGAACGGATCCGTCGCTACTGGAGATGATATTCACAACGGATGATCCGTCGCTACTGGAAATAGTATTCACACAACATTTACAGCATCCGTTTTAACGGATCCGTCGCTTCTAGAGATAGTATTCACACAGCACTGCACAGTACTGATCCGTTTATCGGAACCGATCCAAAATATTGTATTAAATGTGTGTACTGGGTCATACAACTACCTAAACTTAATTTCTTTTGGCTATTTAATTTTAACATGTAAACAAAACAGCACGTACGAGTATTCGTCAAATTCTTCGTTTAAATAAGATAAGTAGAATTCGTTTAAGTAGAATAAAAAACCAAAATACATATCTTTGAAAAATGATAAATTATAGATATAAGATAATTATAGATGTATTAAGTACCAAATATTTAATTATGTATATTGTTAACTTGCCTACGTTTATTTTTGGTGTTGGTCGACGTAACCTTTAAGCTTAGTGAAGTTACAAACCTTAATTGTTTTATACTAAGTTAACACCATGGAATAATAAAACATGTCTTATAAGATTTTTTATTTGTTAAATGAAAACCAAAATTTAACACATACGCTGTAACGGACTTGTAAAAAGGGATTGCTACTTACTTTGACGGATTGGTATTTTCTACTGTATCCTGAATAATGCATTATGAGAGAACCCACTCATACAACTGCACACTTCAATAACATACACGTTTAAACGCATCTGTAAAACGAACGTTATATGTAAACGCGTCCTTAAGAAAGTAATACTCCTGAAATACTGAAAGGAGCTGCTTCTTAATTGCCATGACACTTATAAGTGACTACTGAGATAGAGATATCGTATAAAAGTTTACAAAATAATTGCTCTAACATACGTTAAGAGGTTATTATTACTGACAAGCTACCTAAAATTATTAATGAATGATGATTTTGATTGATGATCACCTAGCCGATTTCAACCACGGCGTTCAATCTTACAGAGATCAGCTAAATAAGCAGAAGATATAATGATAGCGCTCAAGTGTGTGTGCAGTACATAGTAGGTGTGTTAGTATCCTTCACTTTCAAAGTGGTCTTATTTATATAATTTTAAACTTTATTGCACAAAAGTAAGTTGTACAAAAAGCGGGCTTAATGCTGAAAATCATTTACTTCCAGTCAGACATTCAGGTCATGCAAAAAGCTAGTATTGGAAGCAGTGAAAAAAATATAAAGAAAGAAATAAAACATACTATCATAGATATCGGTAAGGCGTTTCATTGTTCATTACGGTGCAGCCAAAATAATTACTAGAACGCCCTGGTCAATGTTTTCCGATTTTAGAAATCGAAAAGCTAAATAATGTTATTTCTATGCTAGAAAAATTCATAGCAACTTAATCCATAAATACGGGGTCTGCCCCAAAAGATGTAGTTACGTGCTAAAAATAAATGTCTCATTGAAGAGACGGTTCTTATTAAAGCGTCGTCGTAATTAAAGTGCGTCTGTTACACAAAGTTACTTCGATTATAATGAACCGACAGAATATAATTCAGGAATTAATGAAACCGTCTGAAACATAAGTAAAAGTCCAGCGGGTGCTTTGGGTCTAAATGGACCATTCATTTGCACAAACACGACCTCTTACCATTGAATGCATGAACCTTTTTACGGGTGTCGGGTAATAACAGTAGGATCGAGGAAAAATAACTTCTTAGAACCTGGCTTGTTTTTGTTCATGTTTTCCATGTTTTCTAAACGACAATAATGTTTAAATGCAGCTGCCGGAAAACTGATGGCGTTTCAAAAGCTTAAACGTTTTACTTTTTCGACTCTAAATGATAAATATAAATAAATAAATAAAAACATACTTACAGGGTGTATTTTACACTATTCTAAAATACTCGTATGAATGAATGAATTGATTAAGATTTTCTTACGCATATTCTGTCAATAGAATGAAAGAATTCTGTAATTCTTGTAGTATTAAAATACTGCAAAACTAATTTAAGTCTGTGATTGTATTATCCGAAAGATAAAATACAATTGTCTTGCTAACTTAGTTTACCCATGTTGTAATTTACATAAATATAACTCAATGATACTAGGAAGTTTCTGTATCGACTGGAATGATATGCACGAAACATTTCATAATGTAATGGAATTTAGATAGGCTTTTATTAAATTTCGCCCAAAATACTTGGCCATTATTCGGATACACAAGGAACCGGAGCAATACAAATGCTTTCAAGTTACCAAATTGTTTTGATTATGTAGTGTTGTAGCACAAAGACTTTCGATGGCATATCGATATTGTTATGCTTATAATATGACTTAATTACTTATTAAAGTGCACATGATAGTAAAGTAAGTAAAAGTAAAGCATTTCAGATGTTTGGATTTGTTATCCGAGCCAGCAACGACTTTAAGAATGCATCCACTTACCTACTTCTATACAAGTCACTGGTCAGGTCTCGGCTGGAATATGCAAGTTGTATCTGGAATCCTTTTTATGCCGAACGTGTACAACGCAAATTTCTTAAAGCTACTAATTATAAATGTTTTCATGCGAAGTCCTCATACGACGTATTACTGCGGAAGTTTTCACTCATGTCGCTCGAAGCTAGAAGACTTATATTGGACCAAGGAGTGTTGTTTAATATCTGTAATAGCAAACTTGACTGTAATGACCTCACAAATCAAATGCATTACAGAGTCCCTAGCCGGTCTCAACGTATACGTGACACCCACGCCCATTGTCTATTTAAGCCTAATCTTTGCAGAACCAATGCTGGAAAACGTGCACCACTTCACCGTTTAATGAAGTATGATATGTATTTCTCAGATGTCGATTTGTTTAAGCTTACATCCACGGCATTTAAAAAACAAGTAAAACTCAAACTACATGAAATGAATAATACCTAAGTTTCTAAAATAGTTTAATAATATACTTCCATCAAAATCTGTTTTGCAGTTCTGGCTAGAGTAATATCTACCTATATATATTAGGTCCTTACCTATGAAATTGGCGTTTTGTATGGGAGGAACAAAAAGTCGATTTTTTTTTTATATAGCATATTTATTTAATCAAAGTATGAGCCATTGTAATCTATGCACTTTTGCCATCTCATAGGTAGTTCATTGATCCCTTTACTAAAAAAACCATTCGAACGGGAATCAATAAAATCTTTGAAGGCGACTTGGACTGCCTCATCTGAGTTGAACTTTTTCCCTTGCAAGAAGTTATCCAAATTTCGAAAAAAATGGTAATCTGTTGGAGCAAGGTCCGGGGAGTACGGTGGATGCCTTAGAGATTCCAATTGAAGTTCTTCTAATTTGCTAGCCGTCTGTTGTGCAGTGTGTGGTCTAGCGTTGTCGTGAAGCAGCAGTGGCGTAGAGCGATTGACCAGCCTTGGTTGTTTAGCAACTAGCTTTTCCATCATGGTTTGCAATTGCTGACAATAGATATCTGCCGTAATCGTCTGGCCAGATTTGAGAAAACTGTAATGAACGACACCGGCGCTAGTCCACCAAACGCTTACAAGTAACTTTTTATTGGTCAATTTTCGCTTGGAGCAGGCTTTGGCTGGCTTGCCAGGTTCCAGCCATTGCGATGAGCGCTTCCGATTATCGTAGAGAATCCACTTTTCATCACAGGTAATGATTCGATTTAAAATCCCTTCGTTATTGTGCCGGTCAAGTAATGTAACGCAGCAGTTGACGCGCGTTTGCCGGTTTGCTTCACTCAATTCGTGAGGAACCCACCTTTCAAGTTTTTTAATCTTCCCAATTTGCTTCAAGTGGATTAAAACAGTTTTATCACTAACGCCAAAGCCTGCAGCTAACTCGGACGTGGTTTGCGATGGATCCGCTTCCACAATAGCCTTCAATTCTTCATTATCAACTTGGGTCTCCGGCCGTCCACGGGGCTTGTTTTGCAGGTCGAAATTTCCAGAACGAAAACGTTGGAACCAAAAACGCACTGTGTTTTCTTTTGCGACACAACCGCCATACACATCATTAACCCTTCGAGCCGTTTCCGCAGCACTGGTGCCACGGTGGAACTCGTACTCGTAAATAACGCGATATTTCAAATTTTCCATTTTGTAAATTGAGCGATGCAAACAGAAAAAAGATAAGTAAAAAAACAAATGAATGACGGTTTACGAAACACAACTACATGTGGAAATAGCTGTATAAATTTGAATTTCGAATTCCTAACCAAATAGGAAAAATTTGTGATCAAAGTGGCCAGTACGACAAAACGCCAATTTCATATGTAAGGACCTAATATATACTTAAATTAATTCATTACAGCTAACTTATGTAACTTGTTTTTCCGGAGTGATCTCATTGAAACCTACACATAATTTTTCATTTATTTAACTTATTAGGTTGGTATAAAAATAGAGGCTAAAATCTTTACATGTAAGAAGGGGATAATGGTGCTGGTTATACAATAAGTAATATTAATGTAAAACAGTTTTTAACCTGAATTGTACAATTGTTTATTGTCCTAAATAAATAAATAATAATAATAATAATGATCCATACTAATATTATAAATGTGAATGTCACTCTGTCTGTCTGTTTATTACTTAGTCAGGCCTAAACTACTGAACCAATTTGCATGAAATTTGGTAAGGAAATATTTTGATACCCGAAAAAGGGCATAGGCTACTTTTTACGGCGGGAAAATGACGCATTCCCATGGAAAAATTTTAGTGGGCCGATCGCTTTTACGCCAAAACTACTAAACAGATTTAAATGAACTTTGGTAATGTGATAGTTTGAGACTTAACAAAGGACATGAGTTACTTTTGACTGCGGGAAAACAACGCATTCCCATGGGAAAAATTACTTTCCGGGGAATCTGATCGATGCATTCCTAAATTACCAAAGATTTGAATGATATTTGGATAAGATTGGTATTACGGGAAAACAACGCATTCTAAAAAAACTACCTAATGCGGACGAAGTCGCGGGGTAAAAGCTAGTCTTAAATAAATTTTACAAGCTATTTTGTTGCCACTTGTCATGGGAGGCGTAAGAAATACAAAGGTATTCAAAGGTATTATATGCAAACCTTAATGCGTGTTCTTTCCTCCTAAAGTCAAAATTGAAAGACTGGAATCAGAAAATATTACAAAGCTCAGTACTTCTCCCATATTATATGAAGGTCATCTCATATTATACGTCATTCATTTAAGTGGTTATATTAAAATGATACGTAAAAGATTGTATCACATCGATAGTTCGATACCACTGTCAAATATTGCATGACAACACCACTACTTTCCTTACTTATATTTTAACAATATGATTTAAAGAACTCAATGCTTTTAGACCCAGAATCATAAATTAACAAATTTTCTAGTCTCGAAAACCAGGCTCTAATGGATTGTGCCAGGCTACCAGCATTCAATTTGTATTTTCCTTTAGGCTTTTGTGGGAATTATAATGTAATGAAAAATAATAAACAAAGGTAAAAAAAAAATTGGTTGCCTGAAAAGTCGGTATACGGGCGAAAGTTTTACGTGACAACGACTTTGAGTGGTAAAATAATTTTAATGTGAATATTCATTCGTATAACATGAACCGGTGTGTATGCCTATCTCTCTCACTCTCTCTCTCTCGCTCTTAGGCGGGTTAACTGTGCTCGAGTGGAAGGGACGCGTGCCTTTCACTTTTTATGTCTGTCTCACTCGCTCTTAGGCGGGCTAACCATGCCCGAGTCGAAGGGACGCGTGCCTCTCACTCGCTCTCATTGTGAGCGCGGAACGTGAGCGGAGCGTAACGCAGTTTCTTGAAGTGTCACCCGGCAAACCAATTTATAAGACGTTGTCACGTCAAAACAGCAAATAAATGAGTTTTATGCTAGTCACTGTTTATATTTAACATTTTAAAGTTGAAGTTCATTGAAAGTATTTTTGTTTTTATTCAAATTTGGTATTGATTAATAGGATAATAATAATCAATAACGAAAACAGGCAGGCAGGCGAACTTAAATATAGTTTTTGTTTCTAAAGTCTGTGGCTTTTAGAAATGCGGTTGTTATTTTTCCACAAATTATGAAGAAAACGCAATTAGGTATAAGGGCTTTTGGTATAATATACGTGATCTTCACGAAAAGTCTTTCGTACCTTTCGTATCAACAAGTTTGTACAACTGTGTTATTGGAAAACCATTATCCCAGAAGTATGGATGTTCTTTCGACTACTTGAAAGTTTTGTTTATTTGTAGGTCTAATATTTTTTATGTAAACAAGCATCTGTGGTATTGTAATGTTTTAATTCAGACATGCGATTTCATATTCAAAAATGAGGTCACCATCAAAAGCCGCTATTGACGACTCATTGACTCCAATAAATATGATTCGAAAATTATTTCGGATGAAAATGATTTCATTGTAAGTACTTATAACAAATTATATCTGGACTCGGCAGCATTTTCCAATGATGCATGACACTATTAAATGCATTTATCATTCGTGCCCATTCGAAGTATATATTCCAATGATCATGTGCTTTGTCAATTGTTTGGATGGGAATCAATTAAATATTAAAAATAAATAGGTAAAATATTAAGTTAGGTCACCTTATTAGTATAAAAATGCTGCAAAGAAGGCTTATTTTTATAACACACACATCGACTCTCTCGACTGCGTCGTTGGTTTAGTGGCAAAGTTTCTGCCTTACATCCGAGAGGTCCTGGGTTCGAATCCCTGGTCGAGTCAAAAATTGTTTCTGAAATTTTCTGTCATGAATTTCTCAAAAACAGCTCGGAGTGGGGAAGTTGGCGGTGTTACATCCCCGTGCCTCAGTGCGCACGTTAAGCCGTTGGTCCTGCGCCTGATCTCTCTCCGGTCATGTCAGATTGCCGTCTCACCGAACTTGTGCACTATAATATCTCCTGCGTAGTTGGCTGATCTCTGTTGAGATTCTCTGTCGAAATCGGCCAGAAGGACTATTATTATTATAGCAGTAGAGTTCAAAATAAGTAGTGATTGTGTATCGAAACAGTGTCAGGAAGGTCTATTACCTTCGTCGACCCTTCGAGGATAATCTTTTTGCAACAAAAATGATGGTACGAATATAACGGACCAAATATTTGGACCGCGCGCTTGGGTAACTTTAATGCGCGTATCCTGGTGTTATCGGAAAGTATGCAGAAATAGTAAGAGTCCTGGGTAAAAAAACTTTAAAATGATTAAAATTCAAATTATTCATTTTCGGATAACTTTAGATTCATATTGTTAGTAACATTGGTCTTGCGTCTAATATAAGTAAACATTAAGATTTGTATAAACATAATTGGGAAATTTAAAATTAATAAATTTAAATAGGCGCCATCACATATAGGCCGAACTTCTGCCGTTGCTGGTGCGGCGGCTGACGCTGCCGAGTCGCTGAAAATGCGCAAATATGCTGCCCTCTTGGAGAGCTACATATTTGTGCCTTTCGGTGTGGAGACCATGGGCTCCTGGGGCTCCAAGGCTATTGCCTTCTTCAAAGAGCTGAAGAAAAGATTAGCTCAACACACTGGTGACCATAAGGCTGGCAGCTTCCTCGGCCAAAGGATCAGCCTTGCCATACAAAGAGGAAACGCTGCCAGCCTTTTGGGCACCATACCCAATGGCAGCTCTGGGGGAGATATTTTTTCTATATAGTTTGAATTTTTGTTTCCTTAATTTATTTTTGGTATTTTTTTTTGGATTATCTGTTTTTATAAATTTAAATGATAAATTTGCTCCGACTTTGGGTTAGTTAGGCCAGTGATCCAGTACTTCACTCAGGCTCTATCCTATCTTACGGCGAAAACCTTTAAAATACTGTTGGGACTATACCGAGCATTCTTTTTTGTATAGAAATAATATTTTTACGCATTAAAGCACGAAATCAGTTACGTGAGCGTCTGCAAAGTGCCTACTCAACTCTTACTATTATGACGAAAGAAAAGCTGAATCCAATCATGTATATAGAAAAAATACTGCTAAAACTAAGATATATAATTTATGTTGTAATTTTTTAGCCACACCCGCACTGCGATAAATAATAAACTTTTATTTTACGAGTACACAATACAATTTATATTATTGTCACTCGGTATTTCTCAGGTTAAGTTAAAATATGCAAGTTATACAGTACTAGCGGTTACTACAATTTTTTTTTACATATATACAATCTAGTCTATGTTCATCAGGGATAATGTAAGATTCTTATGGTGAAATATGTTTTTTTTAATCGTACCAACTATTGGTAGTTCAGCTTTTCAATTCAAACATACAATCAAATCTTTCCTCTTTATAATACTAGTGCAGACTAACTGAAAAAAGAAAACTTACTACTCCCATTTGAAATCTTTTGTCCTATACTTACAAGATTTTTTTAAGATTTTTCTACCAATGCTAGTTGATTTCGCAATTTTGGGATGGCATTATGTAAAACTTCTTAGATACACAGTCCGTTACCTAAAATTTGGTCTCAAACTAAAGGGTTAGTTTGTTAAGACTAGAAAAAATACAAGGTGTTTGGAAGTGGGGTGCAAAGCTTGAACGTGGTGATATTGTAGGTCATCATGATTTTTTGGGCCCCTTAATAATAAACGTCTGTTGCTTTTAAAATATTTTAAATCATTATTGTGACATAAGTAATTAAAAAAAACAATTGAAGAACAAAAATGTCTAAGTAGTTTTTTTTGTAAAATCAATGCTTCAAAAAATCTATCTGATTTTTTATAGCCAGCAAAGCAGTACCGTTTCAATAAAAATGGTATTCATTAATTCATCGCAAAAACACAGCAGATTTTCAACCTTAAATTAATAACACTCCATGTATACACCAGGGCACAGCAACTTAGGAAAATACCTTTGTAAAGGTATATTAATATTATTTTTTTTAAATTTGTATAGGTACATCAGTATAGGTGCTAAACAAAAAAATATAACCATAGTTTTTTTACAACTAAAACAACTAATAATTTATTTATTTAACACTTTTCAAACATTTTTAAAAAATATTTCTTTCTAATTACAAAATTATACTAACAAATATATTATTTTTGTATAATAAAACAAGGAGTATCTATTAAGAGTAGCTATATATATTTATAGTTTTTGCAAATGTATGTAGTTATTTCTTAATAGATTTGTTTGGCTATATTTTAACACAAAGAATTGGTTCTAATTATTTACAGATTATCTTCCATTAATTCTTGTATGGTGTAATATTGATGAGAATTTTTTTTTGTTTAATTTTAAATATGTGATCTTTCCCCTTACATTTTAGATAAACTGGTAACTTATTAAATATTTGTATACATCAATACATAGAACCATTCTTAAACATTCCAATTACCCTTTAATTGTAATGTTTAAGAATGGTTCTATGTTGAAAATACTAGATTCATTTTTCGCCTGTATGTTGTATTGTATGCCTGTATTCGTGCGCTTCGATCTCAACTAGCATTTACCCTCGAAACAATATCGGTGTTGCATACAGATAACACAAGTACTCGTACGTCAAACGATGCATTCAGTCTGAATTCGGGCGTACCAATAATTGGGATTCCACTCTCGTTGAAGCCGACTGCAGGTTCTACATTCGTGGTCGATTTAAGCGGTTTTGGAACCCTCATGGCCTGAGACCGTACTCCCTAAATTTTCATTGCATATTCTAGTCTATGCAGCGTGTTCGCTTGCACGAGCAAGCCTGTAAGAGTAAAAGCGACGGCTAGATAAGAAACTAGGTACAACAGCTTTGATTAATAGGTTACTGGCCTCGGTGAAAATTTGAGTCGCATTTAGATTGAGCGATTTTTTTGGTTGATTGACATGTGTTACAGTTTCTGAGGAGATTTAGCCTCTAAAACGAGTAATATTAAACCACTATATTAAACTACGAAAAATCATAATGAGCGTATTTTGAGAGGGCGCTTCGATTCCATGGCAGATTGACAGATGTCCGATGACAGCTCGTTTCGAGAGATGTGCATCGCTTGCCCATTGGCCCATTGGGCTGTGGGCACTAATAGATATCTCGCTAACATTACAGAAATTGAAGTTTTACTAGAAACGTAAGGCTAAGTTCTGTAGCTATTAATACCAATTATACGCACTGGTGTATAACGGATACGTGACCACCAGAAAAATCTTTTTGGATAGAATAGCTTATTAAATAACAAAAAATATATCATTATGTTGCTGTGGGACATGGTTTTGGTCGTGGGCTCTCGTACTATAAATACAAACATATAGATGAAAAATACTTAATAACCAACTGTTTATTTTTATTACTTAAGTTTTTCTGATATTGTCATAACTTATAACCGTAAGTCCAAAATGCAATATTTGTAAGTGTTATTATTATAAGATACCTACTAATAATAATTAGATATAGCCCTCAAATCATTTTCAATAATTTTTGCAATACCCAAACTGAAAGGGTTACTAAGTTATAAGTGTAATTGTCTAGCATAAGACCTGCTATAACTATGTATGTATTTAACACTTAGTTGGCAAATAAAAGAATATGAATATGAATATCAAACAAGGGCCTAAAAAGGCATCGAAGTGTTGACAATTATTTTGCTGAGATAAAACTATGAGTAAGAATATTTATAAGTTTGCTTCACCTGCCCAGTCCATCCATATTAACAACAAATACTATACTCAAATGTAATCGTATATCAACGTGAACGACAATGTGTTTTTCCGGACTACATCTAACAGATAGCGGCCATCTTCGGACTCACAACGATTTGTGGGAGCTTTCCTCTACCTACGAAAGCTTTCAAATCACAGCCTTAAATCTTAGCCTGTCTACATGACGAAAGATCTACTAGCTGTGTAAGGTAAGTTTTTCAAAACAGAGAAAACAGGGAAACCCGAAACGGTACAGTTTGCTTACACAATTCTGTAGTCTAGAGAAGAAATATGATGAGCTAGTGAGTTTTCTTGAAACTTCTAAATAGAAGCCTTCGCTATCTTTAATGTCAGTAGGTACTTAACTTTATTCAGTGAATACTGTAAGTGTGTTTCCTATATCGTTAAGTAATGAGGAAGCAAGAAGCTTATGAAAGCATTTTGCTTCCTCACTTGGAAAAACAACTTAACTAAGCGACAACTTATTCAGACTTATGACGTAATTTCCTGTTCTCGCAAATACCTACATAGTTTTAGTCAGGGTGATTCATATCGTTGTAGCAATATTGTTGCACTATATTACTATGTTAAAATAATATTTCAAGCATTCTCAAATCTTGTCAATCTGCAGAAAACTCTGTCCATTATATTAACTTGACATGCTACTTTAATATCAACATGTTTATGACGCTGTATAAACAAACCGTCAATGTAAGATTAAATAATTTTGTTTACAAGTCAACATGAAATGTAGCAGCGCATTTTGTTACATTGTTGAACAGTTATGACAGCCCTTCACTTTCAACCTGTCATATTTGTTACTCGTATTTGTATATGGTACTAAAGTGCTCAATGGCTGGCTTAGAGTTACTTCTGATGCTACTACTATCGCGATGTACGCGTAGGCAAAGTTATTTTAACGTTTGAAACTTTTCAAATGTTACTTTAACGTTGAGTACGCACCTTGAGGCACCAACATTGTAAAGTGGCAAAACACCACAAAAATACCTTCAGGCTAAAGTAGTAAGTTATTGAGAGTTCTCGCTCAAACCAGCGAGAAACTCTCAATAACTTACATGAAATCAATCGATCATATTTATGTAGGCATATCAAATGTCACTGTGAAATTTGAGGGACGGGTGGGTGGGTGACATCAATTTTATGACCTACAATTACTTACCACATTATATCAATCGAAAATTTTAGCTTTGAACAATGACACTAAATGCCACTGTAAAGTGGTTGGATCGTTACCATTGGTTATTAAATGTTCCAGCTGTTTGGGTTAGTTACTATTTAGTTGATATCCGCGAATCACAACGGTCGCCTTAAAACATAATGAAATTCTTAAAACAAAAAGAATCACTACAATTAGACTACATATGTCCTGGAGCTTTAATAAATGAAGTAAAGCGCCATGGCAACTTATTACCTAACACTATACGCAGTATTGTGTGCGGTCCATCAAATTGTGGAAAGACTAACTTAGTAATAAGTCTGTTATTACATCAAGATGGACCTCGATTTCGAAATCTTTATGTTTATTCTAAATCATTATATCAGCCTAAATATATATTTCTAGAAAAAGTCTTAAATGCGGTTCCTGATACGTCTTATAACAAGTACAGTCATAACAGTGAAATTGTTAGTCCGCATGAAGCTTTACCAGACTCGATTATTATTTTCGATGATGTTGCTTGTGAAAATCAGAATAGCATAAGGGACTATTTCGCTATGGGACGTCATAAAAACATCGATTGTTTTTACATAAATCAAACTTATACTAAAGTACCTAAACAACTGGTACGAGATAATGCTAATCTGTTAATATTATTCAAGCAAGATGATATTAACTTAAGACATGTGTACGACGAGCATGTAGGGTCTGACATGTCATGGTGTCAGTTCCGTGAAATGTGCTCTACTGTCTGGAGACAACCTTTTAGCTACCTTGTAATAAATAAAGATTGCGAACGAAATAAAGGATGCTATCGGAAGAAATTTGACACATTTATCATCGTTGACTAGTATGAGACAAGTATTCATAAATGGATGTTTTTCATAATATAAATCAGTTGCATTCCTGAATTCATACTAAGTGGAAACGTTACTAAAATGGAAAGAAGTTTAAAAGAACAAATCACTAAGTCTGCAGAGGCGGTGAAAAGAAAAGTAACCATGTTAAATGATGCTAAAAATGCGAAGCAAATGGCAATTGAAACAATATTTAAGCCTATCGTCGACCCACTTAACCTGTTAACGAGTAAATCTGGAACAGAACAAAATGACATACTGGATAAACAGCAAAGCTCTGCCCAGAAAAATAAAGAATACGATGATAGTGAGTTAACGAACTCGTCTTGTGAAAATTTTGAGGATTCCGAACCTGACGAAGGAGAAGTTTTTGATAAAGATTTGAACATCGTATCAAACAAAACTCTCACTACGTCGCCTTTAGATGATCTCGATGCACACGAAAATTCATTTAAATCTCTTCAATCGTCACCAAGTATTGCGAATATATCATCTTGGTCTACGACATCGGAAGTAATGAAAGATGTTCCATTTGGAGTTAGAAATGAACGTGGAAAACTTTTTCTTGGCAAGACCCGTGTTTATGATGATGGCATTACTGTGAAAATTGGGAAACATATTCTGAAAAAAACGGACGGCATAAAGGAATTACTGTATCAAAAGATACCTAATGTGAATCTGGTTACCGAGGATGACTTGCAAAATTATAAATTACTTCTAACAGATACTAATGCCCACAAGCGCAACTATAATCCATTAAAACCAATAAATAGTAATAAGGGGTTTAAATATATGAAAATAATCAAGCCATTATTTAAATTAACAAGAAATCATGTTGGTGGCGTAAAAAGTATATCACAAGGGAAAGGTATCGATGTTTTAAGAGAAGTTAAGAAAAATACTGATTTGGTTTATTGGAACGACCCGAACGAATTAGTCGAACGATTGAAATTACTGCTCCCTGAATGGGCAGCAGGTAACACTGGAGTACATAATGAAATTTACGCGATAATCGAGGAAATGCACGAAGCTGGTATTATCAAAGAAATTAAATATATAACGCTCCCATCAGGTGGTTTAGGCAGTATCATTGCATTACAGAAGACATCAAGACGGCAATGAATATAGACAAATTCGGTCATCACGTACATAAACGTTTACGCTTATCAGACTTAATTGAATGTCAAACTGATACAATAATAAGAACAGCTGAAGGTCATTTTGATTTAAAATTGACTAGACTAAAGGGTTTGAGATCTCCTGATAAAAATGATGAAGCTGTTAACAAAGAATACGTTGACAATTGTGTTGAAAAATTAAGAAATGAAATGAAAAAAATTCAAAGTGATGTTAGAAGATACTTACAAAATTTAGAAAAAAATACTGGTGAAAGTTTGAGTACCTTGTACTATACCAAAAAAGACATAGATTACTTAATGAATCAAGCAAAGTCGAACAAAAATGAGTAAAAAAGACATTGTTAACGAACTTCACAAAACAGCAAGAAAAAATTTCCATCGTCGAACTACAATTATTAAAGGAATAGATGATTTATGGCAAGCTGATCTTATTGATTTACAAAAGTATGCGAAGTTGAATAAAGGGTACAAATATATTTTTGTTGTAATTGATGCTTTATCCAAGTACGTTTGGACAATCCCATTAAAATCAAAATCAAAAAGTTGTGTTACCAATGCTATGCAAAACGTTTTATCAATGTCGTACAGGAAACCAAAAAATTTGCAAACGGACTTAGGAAAAGAGTTTTATAATGATATATTCAAACAGTTAATGAAAAAGAATAACATTAACCATTTTTCTACATTTTCAATTAAAAAGGCGTCAATCGTAGAGCGCGTTATAAGAACCATAAAGTCACACCTTTACAAACTTTTCAGTCTACAAGGGAAATACAAGTGGTACGGAATTCATTTAGATTCTGTAGTACACTGTTATAATAATAATGTACACAGAACTACAAAATTCAAGCCTGCTGATGTCAATAAAGCTAACGAATCTCTAATAAAATTAAATATTATTAAAATGCAAAAACCAAAGCCAAGTCCGCACATAAAGTTTAAAGTCGGTGACAATGTTCGTATCAGTAAATATAAAGGGGAATTCAGTAAAGGCTACACCCCTAACTGGTCAACAGAAATATTTCGTGTGGTAAAAGTTAACCAAACTAATCCAGAAACTTATCAAATAGAAGACAAACGGTCTCAAAAAATCTTAGGATCCTTCTATGGATATGAATTACAAAAAACTAAGTTTCCAAACATCTATCTTATTGAGAAAGTTATAAAAAGGAAAGGCAACAAACTCTTTGTAAAATGGTTGGGTTTATGTAATGAAGAAAACAGTTGGGTAGATAAGTCAGAAGAAATAAAATAGTATATAAATCACAATATGAATTTCTTAATATCATTTTAAAATTTTCGATGAAGGAGGGCAGTGGTATAATTAATAAACTGATAGATAATTTACCGTTTGAGTTACATTTACCTGGATATCAATTTTGTGTTCCTGGAACCAAACTCCAGAAACGCTTGATTAAAGGTGATCGAGGTATAAATAAATTAGATAACGCTTGTATGTACCACGACATTGCTTACAATAATAGAGATATAAATATTAGACAGAAAGCAGACTTAGAACTTTTAAATATGGCTAAAAGGAGATTGAAGTCAAAAGATGCTGGAAGGGGAGAAAAAATTGCATCATGGATAGTCAAAAATGCTATGAAAGCTAAGCTAAAAGCGGGTTCTGGCGTCAAGTCATTTTTGTCTGGTATTAAGAACATAAAGTCTCAATTGAAAAAAATAAAATCGAAAGATAAAGACTCCATTATAAAATATGCATATGCAGCAGCAAAGAAACTATTTAAAAACAAAAAGAGTATACGATTACCGCGCTGTATTCCGATCCCAAAATGTGGTGGATTTTTACCACTCATTCCCATATTTGCCGGCTTGTCAGCTTTAGGCTCCCTGGCTGGAGGAGCGGCAGGTATAGCAAAAGCTGTAAATGATTCAAAAGCTGCACAAAAAAATCTCCAAGAAGCAGAAAGACATAACCGGATGATGGAAGCTGTAGCTCTTGGAAAAGGGTTATACATCAAACCCCATAAAAAAGGAGCAGGTTTATATTTAGACCCGTCAAAAAACTGAATAAGCGGCTACCTAGGCGTGCGCTAACTACTCTCGATATACTAGAACATACCAGTGATATTCCCTATTTTCGTGGTGTTTTCATGAGAGATACATTACCTTCAAAGCCAAGGAAAATAGAATGCGGAATATTGAATTTAGATATCAATAAAAACTCTGGTACACATTGGGTAGCCTTTGTAAAACAATATAACTATGTAGAATACTATGATAGTTTTGGTAATGTTAAACCACCGCTGGAATTAGTAAAATATCTGCATGATTTACCTATATACTATAATTATAAGCGATATCAAGTGTTTGGAACCACAAACTGTGGACATTTGTGTATAAAGTTTTTAAGAAAATATTGGAAAAAACATTTATAAAATGATTGAAATAAATTTAATTGTCAGTATAATCATGTCTTTCACTGTGTCTATAACTGGCAGAGGAGCTTCATTAATAACGAATTATTCGCCAACATTAGAACTACAAGGAGACTTCGAATGCGGTCTTTTGTATTTTTCCACCTTTAATTCTATTCCTAATATAGATGAAAGAAACAATAAGTTCTATTATGGTGATAGCGAAGTCATCGAAATTCCTGAAGGGTCTTACGAGTTCCAAGACATATGTGATTATTTAAAAAGTAACATTAAAAATACTGAACTAAAATTAACTTGCAACAACAATACATTGAAAACAAACATTTATTGTTCTAAAGATGTTCACTTCAATAAAAGTGAATCTCTCAGTAAACTTTTGGGCTTTGGTCAAGAAAAAATTAATGCTAATATAAGTACGGAATCACAGTTTCCTGTTAGCATTTTATCAACAACCATCGTGAGGATCGAATGTGATGTAGTTAGTGGCTCATTTGTGGATGGAAAAGCAAGCCATATTATCTATGAGTTTGTACCCAATGTACCACCTGGTTATCGAATCATTGAAGTTCCTAAAAACTTAATATATTTTCCAGTTAATCAAAGTTCAATAAGTGCTATAAATATAAAGCTACTTGACGCAGAAAATAAACAGATTAACCTACGCGGAGAAGAAGTTCAACTGTATTTGCATTTCCGAAAAAAATGATTAATTTCAATAAAAACCTGTCTCCAACACGTTCCCATTTCAGTTGCAAAAGAACATCTCAGAAAGGCACACCACTTCAGCAAAAAAATAAGCTGACTAAAAGCAATAAAGAATTCCTTAAGCTAATAGGTCTAATAAAATGAATATCTTAGACATTTCTCAACAAACTTCATTTGATAACACCATTGAAAGTTTTGAATATCACTCTTACAAACCGTACGTGACCAGTTTTAACAAGAATGATGAAATACGAATACCTATTAATCAGCAAGACTTGTACGTTTTGCCCTCACTCAGCACTTTATATATTGAGGGCAAAGTGATTGTTTATAACAGCAAAAAAGAAAAAGTGTCAAGTGTTCGTTTTGTCAATAATCCGGTATTATTTCTGTTTCAAGACATTCGTTATGAGCTTAATGGCGTGGAAATAGATAGAATTAAAAATGCTGGTATAACCACAACAATGAAGTCATATTTATCATTGAATGAAAATGAATCTAAAAGTGCAAGAGCTTGGGGCTGGTCGACAGCAGGAACAACTCATGTTGGCGAGGGTATATTCTCAGCTTCTGTGCCTTTAAACAAAATGTTAGGTTTTGCCGAAGATTATGAAAAGATTATAATAAACTGTAAACATGAGTTGGTGTTGCTGAGAAGCAATACTAATCTCAATGCCTTAAAATTAAATACAGACGAAGTTGTGGATGATATAATAATAAATAAAATCGTTTGGCGAGTTCCTCACGTCAAGGTGTCAGATCGTGAAAAAATTAACTTATTAAAATATTTAGAGCGAGATCGAGCCATAACGCTTTCATTTCGCAATTGGGACTTATATGAATATCCACTTTTACCTAAAACTCGTAAGCACACATGGTCTATTAAAACATCATCTCAAGTTGAGAAACCGCGATATGTTATTGTTGCCTTACAAACTAACCGCAAGCATAACGCAGCATTGTCAATGGCTGAATTTGACCACTGTCATGTACGAGACGTAAGAGTATTTTTAAATTCATCATACTACCCATACGAGGGTTTAAACGCTAGTTTTTCTGAAGATAAGTTTACTTTATTATACGAACAGTACACAAGATTTCAACAGTCTTATTACGGACGCCGACCAGAACCCTTGATGAGTCTAAAAGAATTCAAAGACGTCGCTCCTTTATTTATAATTGACTGTTCACGCCAGCACGAAACTCTTAAGGGATCAATCGATGTAAGAGTTGAGATCGAAACAGATCAAGAAATACCTGACAATACAGCTGCATATTGTTTGATATTGAACGATTGCATATTCGAGTACAAACCTTTAAGTAATATTGTCAAGAAAGTATCATGAACGCTAATACAATAATAGTTGATGTACAAGGCTTCAAAAATAATAATAATGACTTCATAGTGAAGGAATTATGCATAGCCACTCAAGAATATACCCACATTTTTTTAATTAAACCACCATATCCATTTTCGGCTCTAACTGATGAAGAGAAAAGAAATGTAAGATGGATAGAAAAGAATAGAGGGTACCGGTGGAGTGACGGCTATATTGACTACCGGGAGTTTAGAAGAATTATTAAAGCCTACCTCATAGACAGAACTATTTTAGTGAAAGGCGAAGAAAAAAAACAATGGGTAAAGGCATTATGTGACCATGATGAAGTTAAAGACATTAGTTGTAAAAACATTCCTAATTTTAATACATTGTATAACCTCTATTGTCAAGAAGATGTATTTAATTGTTTTATTCATAAAAAATATTGTGCGTTGAAAAATGTTTTGTGTATAAAGATATGGTGTTTAGAAAATAATATTGTAGATTTTTAAATAAATAATGTTATTACAAATTCACTGTCTTTCTTTTCTAATGAATTCTACATGTTTGTGAAACATTAAGAAAAAAACAAATTACTCAGATATTTTTTTATTTCTTAATAAAATTATAATCATTTTCTTAAATATGTAATAACTTAAAAACTATCACCACAAAGTTTTTTTGATATTTTTCTAACTAAACTTTCAGTTTGGTCTAAGATTTCGTCCACTGGTTCTTGCACCACGTACTGAGCACTAAGAATAGCATTTTCATCCCCACTTTCCACGTCAGTCTGATGCGTCTGTGAGAATGTTACATTTTCACTACTCAGGTCCATAATCTTTATTTGAATCAGCTTACATCCCTTCCGATCTTTGCGTATGACATATGATTTGGATGCGATGCTAGCCTTCTTCTTTGAGATTGTATCTTTCTTCGATCTCGCTTTTCTTTCTGTCTTCGGTTCAACAGACTGCACATCAAACAGTTCCTGACATTGTTGGGTAAAGTTCTCCAATGGGTCTTGCGCATATTGCGAGAAGATGATTTCCGAGGAGTCAGACATCTTCGTCTGTAACAAAAGAAACACACATTAGAATCAAAAAACATTTTCACAATTTAATTGATGAAAATAAAAAGGTTATTAAAATAAACTTACCAATGATAAAACCTCGAACAGCGATCGATTGAATATGAATGATGTTTTAAATTAACTCAAATTATATACATATTTATAATATTTCAAATTTCACTTTGTCATCAATGTGTCGCGTTTGGGTTAAAGTTAAAATAAGAAGCCCACAGCGTACACAAAAAAAAAAGAAAGTTATTTATTAATAAAATAAAAAAAAAGGTATTTAAATTTTACAATGCCGGTGGGCGTGGGTAGGTAGGCCTGACTGGCGGTTTGCTCTCGTAGTCCAGACTCCCCTGGGTGGCCGAAGGTGGAAGGTGGCCGTGGATGCTGGACGAGCAGCAGCTGGTATGTTGGTTGGTTGAGAGTATGTGGCGAAGCGGACCGGGTGCGTAATACGACGCTCAAGCCCGACCGACGTTCAGCCACGAAATGAGCCCGTACAGTGTTCCCCTGTCGGGGAGTTATATAAGCACTGCACAAGATTAAAAGTATATTTAGGTAAATCCTAGTCATCTAGGTTTAACATTAAAATGGTGGAAGGTGCGTGTCCGTACACTTCTATGAACAAATTCAGTATGTGGATCACTGGCGATCGCGGCCGGCGAGTGCCTCCGGCGCAGCGGTAAGCTCCGCCCATAAAATTCCTTCGATGTAGCAAACAAAAGGTCTGAATAGACACCGGTTTAGGGTACCGCGCGACATATAAGCGAACGATTTTTATTAATGTTTTATATTAGTCAATAAGTAGCAGTCTAGTTATAAGTTATTATTGTAAATACATATTATTTTATTTCAAATCTTGTAAATAGTTTTAAGTAAATTTATTAATATGATTAATTTATAAGTTTTTATGTTTTGAGTACAAATATTTTTTTAATAATAAATGATCTTGTAATTATATATTATTTATTTACCTTAATTTTATAATTCTATTTATTTTATTATTATTAAATGTAAATTAAGTAGGCATGTAACGTACAACGTTACATTACCCCCCCGCGTTTCTAAGGGTTTTATTACCTATTTAAGTAATAAAAACCGCATTTATCTCTTAAGTTAAGCTTGAATAAACATATTTATTTTTACTGATATTAAATTTTAAATGCAATAACAAACATTTGCATACATTGACTTATTCTGTTCTTATTTACCGCAATTTTTTTTTTTTTTTTTTTTTGCTGGTAACAATTCAAAGTACGTATGGTAGGTAGCATATTATTTGAAAATTATTTGTTCAGACCAATCAATTTTAAATCTTTAATATGCCACGTGCCCAAATCCTTACCGGACATGTCCTCCAGAACATACACAAGTGGAGACTTTTTGTGAGTGATACGACATTTGATGAATTTTTGTGCTAACTTTTTACTGAAGTACTTGTCCTTATCGCTTAATACGTATGCGCGTTTCATGACAATGTCTCCTACGTTGAATTCAGCTGCCTTACGACGCAAATTATAGTGTGCAGTATTTTTCTCATGTGCATGCCATAGTTTAGCTTGAACATCATCAAAAATGCCTGACAAGCAGCCCAGATTTTCAGCGTATATGTCGCGAGGTAAGAATAAAACTTCATTGCCTAAATCAGAATCTGTATAATGAGTGCCACAGGTGACCAGTTCTCTGCCATAAACTAAAAAGGAAGGCGTGAAACCAGTAGCTTCGTTTACTGAGTTATTTATTGCAAATTGCACCTTTGGAATAAAAACGTCCCAAGTCCTATGGTCATTATCAACAAACATAGATATACACGTAATGATTGTCCTATTATAACGTTCTACGGTATTTATTTGTGGTGTGTACTTTGGAGTATAATAAACATTGGGAATTTTATATTTATCAAATAATTTGGTAGTATCACGGCTAATAAATTGTGTACCATTGTCTAAGAATATGGTCTGTGGAATCCCGTGAACAAGAAAAACCGAGTCCTCAAGAATTTTGATAATTACGTCTGAAGTTGCTCTTCTAATCGGATAGATCAAGCAAAATTTCGAGAAACAGCAAGTAACGACCAAAATATAACTATTCTGTTTACGACTAAAAGGCAAAGGACCCATCAAATCGATTGACAACATCTGGAAAGGTCGAGAGCAATGTTTGGGGCGACCCATAACACCTAGGGTCTGATGGTTAGAAGTCTTATACTCTAGACATTTCTGACATGATCCAACAAATTTCACAACGTCCTTATGCATGCCTGGCCAAAAATAACGAAGCAGGAGACGGTTGTAAGTTTTGAAAATACCTAAATGTGCGGAAATTGGTTGAGAATGGTTTTCTAAAATGATATTTTCGCGTAATTCAGAAGGAACTACAATTTTCCATGAAAATTCACTAGTAGGGCTACATTTATTCTTTGTTAATCTATACAACACATTGTTTTTAATTAAATAATTTGGAAATTCCTGCGGTCTGTCAGTACAGCCGTTAAATATGTTTTTGTACCATTCGTCTTTAGTGTCCAAATGATTGGAAGTACTAATGGCACTAACAGGAACAGACCGTGAAAGAGCGTCAGGGATAACGTTTTCGACACCCCGGCGATGCTTAATCTCAAAATCAAAGGAAGACAACCGTACCCCCCAGCGAGCTAATCGACCGGTCGGGTTACTTAGAGAAAGGAACCATTTTAGAGCGCTGTGATCTGTATACACAGTGAATGTTTTTCCATTCTCCAAATAACACCGCCAATGCTCCAAGGCAGTAATGACAGCCAAAGCCTCGCGCTCCGTGATGCTGTAGTTCTTCTCAGCCGCTGTTAAGGATTTGCTCATGTAAGCGATAGGGTGCTCCTTACCATCTCTGGTTTGAGTGAGCATAGCACCTATGCCGTAATCACTCGCATCAGTGTGCATCTCGAACGGTTGATTATAATCGGGGCATGTAAGAACAGGAGCAGAGACCAGGCATTCCTTCAATTTTTGAAATGAAGCATCAGCCTCAGGAGTCCACTTAAATGGGGGTGCGCCTTTCTTATTGGAAGTCAGTTTATTTAAGGGCCCCGCTATCGTACTAAAGTTAGGAACAAAGCGACGGTACCATGTAGCGGTCCCAAGAAAACGTTTTAAATCCTTTGGAGAAGAGGGTGTCGGATAATTTAAAATGGCGTCTACTTTCTCGGGGTCGGTTCGTAGTCCACAACTATCTACAACATACCCAAGGTATTTAAGTTGGCTTCGGAAAAACTCGCATTTTTCTAAATTTACTGTGAGATTTGCAAGTTTTAGTTTCTCCACTACCTTTGACAAGAGTGTCACGTGACTGCTAAAATCGCTATTTACGATTATAATATCGTCTAAATACGCAAAAACATTGCTTCCGAACTCCCCAAACAAAAGATCTACCAAACGTTGTTGAGTCGCTGGAGCATTGGTCAGACCAAAGGCAGTACGCTTAAATCGAAGTGTGCCCTTACCCGGAACGTAAAAAGCTGTTTTGTCACGATCTTCAGGCGCGATGTCAATTTGCCAAAAAGCTTTCGATAAATCGACGCTACTTAAATAACGAGCGTCCCGAAGGTTATCAAGGATTTCCGATATGTATGGCAAGTTATAAGCATCTCGTTTGGTTACAGAATTCAATTTGCGACTATCAAGACAAAGTCTTGGCTTGCCATTCTTTTTTGATACTAATAAAACCGGCGAAGACCAAGCACTTTCGCAAGGCTCGACCACATCGAGAGCTAACATTTCTTCTACCTGTTCACCCAGTATCCTTTGTTTCTCGGGTGACATGCGATAATACCGTTGCCGGATTGGTTGAGCATCTCCGGTATCAATGCGATGAGTTATCAAGGTAGTTTGTCCTAAGCCTTTACGTTCGAATGAAATTTCCTTGAATTGCTCAATAATGTTGTCTGCGATAACCTTCTGAGATTCATTTAATTTATCGTAACTATGTACAAAAGTCTCATTGTTTGGCTCAACTTCAGCATATTTTGAATTTAAGGAAATGCTACCTAAATACTTGGGACATATTTTAAATTTTTGCCAAAAGTCAACACCCAATATAAGATTTGTTTCTATCTGTGGCACAACTACAGCTTCAATGATATGAAATTGGTTTTCAAAGTGCAAAGGGATATTCATGTATCCTATGCTTTGCAAAGACTGGCCACCTGCAGCTGTAACGAATACACAGCGATCTTTTAAAAGTTTAAGACCGTGACTTTGTAATAATATGTGGGAACTATTACCCAGAATTGTTACCGCAGAACCTGAATCAAGAAGACCAGTAAAAGACTGATTATTAATTTTAACACAGACATAAGGTCTATTATCATTTGTTGGTTTACTGTGAATTGTGGCAGTTCTGTATGAAGAAAAAAAAATTTTAATAGTTTGAAGCCAATTTTTCCAATCAGCTTTATCAAAATGGCTGATTGAGCTACCACAATTCGGCTTAATTAGTTTTTTGAAGTGGAAAGATTGTCTTTATTGCAATCCGGACACTGTGGGGTCTTAGTATCAGGACGACCGCATTTGAAACAAAAAATCACATCCTTACTTTCAGTGCATTGTCTATAATTATGAGTGTTTACACGGCATCTAGGACAGTAACGAGCTTTAGGAGCTTCAATTGCATGAACGTAGTTAGGTGTTTGATATGATGAATTTGTTTTATTTGTGTAGTTATTTGAATAGTTATGATTATTAGTTTTATTAGAATAGTTATTTGGGTTTGAGTTTTGTTTATTAGGGTTTATTTTATTTCCAAAACGACTCTTGTTTCCATTATACGCCAACTCTGGAGCTAAAGTATTAGATGTCGCAGCACTAGGCTCGTGAAAATTGGCAAGACGAGCTTGAATGGTCTCGTAGTTGCGACACAACGCTTGTAGTGCATCAAGGGTCTTGATTTCGTTAGCTGAAGCCAGAGTACTTGCGTAACAAGGCCTAATATTATGAAGGATAATCTCTAATTTTTCATCTTCAGTTAATGTTTTAGCTAATCGTGAAAATAACCCCGACATAATTGACAGATAAATAGTGATGTTTTCTGATTCACCCTGTGTTCTGGCTCTAATTTCCGAAAGTAGTCTATAATCATAATCCAACTGGTCGAAATCCTGTCGCAACAAGTTAATAAGTTCGCTCCAGTTGGAAATCCTATCTCTCACACTCCTGTACCAATGAAGAGCATCTCCGGTAAAGACTTCAGTAGCAAAAGACAAGGCTTTTTCCTCTGAAATACTCCTAGCGTCACAAAATTCTTTAAATCTTTGTATAAATGATCGGACGCACGTCTTTCCGTCATATTTTAGTTTGCCTAAATCCATAGAACCACCACGATCGCAAGTTACTGTGATATTCATGGGCAACGCAGATGAAGTTGATTCAGGGCAACCTGTCGAAGTTAACAGATCTGTTCCTTTGTCTCGAACAGATTTAAATAGTTCAGAATAATTCTTAAATTGTAAAATACAATTTTCTAATTGTGTTTTATTGTCATCATCGACAACGATTCTATTAATCCGATGATACAACTGATTTAAGTAATTTTCTATACGTAATACGGTATTCCGATCCAAGTCTGACTCTAAATAGGCTTTGACTTTATTGAGTGTTTCGACAACGCCCTTCAAATCTTCCTCAGGTTCTAAAAAACATTCTAATATATCCTCAGAGGGAAACAAAGACCCTAATTTAGCGATCTGCTTGCGCAATTCTTGAACCGTAGTTCCAGGAGTCGAGCCTCTTATTGAAACCTCGTATTCCAATTCGGATTTTTGTAAAGATAAAAATTTTATGGGAAAAGACATTATGCGTACCTATACGGAACCTCAGACTAAAATAAAATTCGTGTCAGGTAAAAATTAAAATTAAAAATATACGGAACCTCAGATAAAAAAAGGTATCGTGCCTGGTAAAAATTAAAATTAATGTTAAACGGAACCAAAATAATAAAATTGTGAAATAAGAGTGGTGATGAACCAATACTTCTTAAACTACTCTAAATTAAACTCCGCATGTTACAATTAGTAAGAGGTAATTAAAAGGAAGTGTTATATAAAGGAGCAAACTACTGGAGTTGCAACAAAAAAAGGTAAAAGCATAAACTGAAAAGGGTAAAAAAAAACAAGCACACAACACACATCTACTTACTGCGAAAGCAAACCATCAGCCTATAAAATACCAAGTTGTGGCGCCAGTGTCGCGTTTGGGTTAAAGTTAAAATAAGAAGCCCACAGCGTACACAAAAAAAAAAGAAAGTTATTTATTAATAAAATAAAAAAAAAGGTATTTAAATTTTACAATGCCGGTGGGCGTGGGTAGGTAGGCCTGACTGGCGGTTTGCTCTCGTAGTCCAGACTCCCCTGGGTGGCCGAAGGTGGAAGGTGGCCGTGGATGCTGGACGAGCAGCAGCTGGTATGTTGGTTGGTTGAGAGTATGTGGCGAAGCGGACCGGGTGCGTAATACGACGCTCAAGCCCGACCGACGTTCAGCCACGAAATGAGCCCGTACAGTGTTCCCCTGTCGGGGAGTTATATAAGCACTGCACAAGATTAAAAGTATATTTAGGTAAATCCTAGTCATCTAGGTTTAACATTAAAATGGTGGAAGGTGCGTGTCCGTACACTTCTATGAACAAATTCAGTATGTGGATCACTGGCGATCGCGGCCGGCGAGTGCCTCCGGCGCAGCGGTAAGCTCCGCCCATAAAATTCCTTCGATGTAGCAAACAAAAGGTCTGAATAGACACCGGTTTAGGGTACCGCGCGACATATAAGCGAACGATTTTTATTAATGTTTTATATTAGTCAATAAGTAGCAGTCTAGTTATAAGTTATTATTGTAAATACATATTATTTTATTTCAAATCTTGTAAATAGTTTTAAGTAAATTTATTAATATGATTAATTTATAAGTTTTTATGTTTTGAGTACAAATATTTTTTTAATAATAAATGATCTTGTAATTATATATTATTTATTTACCTTAGTTTTATAATTCTATTTATTTTATTATTATTAAATGTAAATTAAGTAGGCATGTAACGTACAACGTTACAAATGTCCTACTTAATGACACGTGTAAATGCGATCATAATCAAAATTGATGATCATGTCGTTTTACAAATTGCATCAAATGCTTTACTTGCAATAAATGATGAAAGAGCATATGCACTTTATAGTCAATGGTATGGTATAAGATGATGCAATAATATAGGTAATTATATTAATTAATGAGAAAATTAAAACAAGCACTTTCATGATTATTTTATTAGAACTTATAACAATATTATTCACATACATGGAAATTAAAATCTTAAGAACTAAATAATATAATTGCCTAATAATAACTAATTAATAAATAAATTAATTAATTATGTTAATATCAGTTATTAATAAAAATTAAGAATAAATTATTACATCTTGATGCCCCCATGCTTTGGTAGATATTTATCAGGTAAAATAAAACGTTTATCATCCTCATTAGACAAAGCAATTTTGTTCACTGCCTGTGTAAAAATTTCATGTTTGATGCATTTGAACAATATGTTCTTTTTACGTATTATTTGGTCACTAAGTAGAACATTTTTATAGTCAGTTGAAGTCAAGCCTTTTATTACACTTTTCTTAACACCTTTAGCCTTTTTAATAAGTTTAGCTTCCGTTTGAACACAGTAGAGCTTCGACCTGAGACCTACAAATTCCTTTATAATTTAACCACCCATTTCATCTTTAAACAATCCTGGTATTTTTTTATTGATAACAGGCAAGTTAAAAATGTTATTTAGTTCATAATTACTAGTATCAAAGTAACTAAGAAAGTGGGTGTTTAAATCTCGGTAAAAGTCCCGTGTTTCAATTTTGTAAATGAAACTGTCAGTATCTGTATAACATAATTTTACCTTATCTTGATAGAAGGGTTTTATAACCGAGTAGTGAAAACTATACATGTGACTTTTAGAGAGTTCTAATACGGCGAACCCAATGTATATAGGTTTATCCAAAACTATTTTTTCGGGTTTCATCTGAACCGCGACTAGAATTTCAGAAAACACTGTAGCGCTGTGAAAATTTGGTCGAGCTATTAACCTATCAGCGCTTAAATGCTTTTTTGTTTTGTTTGATTCGTCACTCCATTGATTAACTAGTTTCACATCAACGCGACGTTCATTATCTTCTAAAGTCTTCCCAAAAACAGAGTTATTTAATAATTTGAAAAGATCTTGTTGAAACGCAGTTGTAGCTTTTTTTCTTAATTCTGTATTTAAATTGATATATTTACTCAAAAATGCATTTTGTTTAAAGGATACAACGCGATGGATTTTATTTAACACCAAGCCATGCTTAATGCATGTTTTCAAATGAATATAATGAATTACGTATTCAAATTTCGGATAAAGGTTAGGTATTAGTTTAGAAGTCTGTCCACCTGGTGGCACAAATTTTTCAGCACAGAAAGGATAATCATTATGATAGCAATGCAGGTTTTCTGGATATAACAAATCTACTTCAAGAATATAACCGGTTTCAGCATCATCGGGAACTGACAAAATATTGAATTGATCTATTTCATTTTGACTTAAAAATTTGAAATCTGATACAGGCAGAGGTTGACACATGCTGTAGCCATATAAGTTATTGCAATCAATATAAACTAGATATGATTCGGGTTTAGCACTGTCATAATTTGTCATATACTTATTATTTGCTGCGCTATGCCGGGTAGAGCACATACATATGCCACCACGTATTCCTTTTTGTAAAAGACGGATTATTTCCAAATCGTGTAACAATTCCAACTGAATACCAGTCTTCATCAACATTGCATCAAAAGACAAGCTTGGAGCTGTAAGGTAGAAAGCTGGGTCTAACTGATAATTAAGCTTACATATAAGTCGAAAATTTTCAAATACATCTGATAAAAGTAAAACATCGGTTTTAAGATAAAGGTCGGTGTATTCACCAACATTTTTAATCTTAAAAACTGACCACACAGATTTTGCATGTGCATAGTCTGAGTCATTTACATCTTCATTGGTCAGGGAGTTGTGAAATTTATGTTTACTGGGAAGTTTTGTTTCTGAGTACGATTTCCAATTTGTTATGTGATCATACGGATATACTCCTTTACGTGTCAATAATCTGAATTCTTTTTCATCGGGAAAATGATTTTTTAAGTGAAATAAATCAGAATCACGTAAACCATTTACTAGTTTTTCTAAACTGGTACCTAAAAATTTGAAGGAATCAACAAATCGGATCTGACCAAATTTACCGTTTTGTAATTTCAAAAACTTTGTGAAAGATATATAATTTTCTTTGTTCTTTGGTATAACTTTAATAGGACCTAAGCTATTGGCTAAATCTTTAATAAACAAATGACAATCATAACCGGAAAGGTTATGGAAAAATACAGGAACGAACTTTGGAACGTTGTAACGCAAATTGCAGTATTGATGTGCTGCACCACGGTATCGACCTGTCAGGTGACAATGATCTCGCACCTTGTCTCCAATTAGAAACTTGTCACATATATGGCATATATCAGCTAACGAATGGTTTAATGCATCATTTTCGGTAAAAATCATTTCAATTTCATCGTTTAAAATGTCATAAATATTAGAAATGTCCGCGTAAAGATTTTTGAGAAACTGTTCACTACAATCTGAACCGCGATACTGAACAAATTTATTTAAAGTGCTATCGAATGAACAGATTACATGATACGCAAAAGCTGCTGGAATATGACGCTGACGCGGAGTTGTAAAACTGGTAAGAGGATCTGGCTCGCATCCTTGAAATCGTTCAAGGATAGTTTCAAAATCTGCGTAAATGACAAAAGGAACATCTTGTTTTCGTTCAAAATTTTTAAACTTAAGATAAGTACCTTTTTTGGGGAGTTCGGTACAGACACCACCACAGATGTGCTTATCAATACTATCCTGAGAAGTAAAAAACAATAAGCAGTCTTCACAAAAAAATAACTTACCGTTACGCTTGGTGATTTGACTCCGAACCAAACGGGGTAAGTTTTTAATTAAAACAAAATGCGAATGCACGCTATTTTCTAGCAATAGCAAGTTATTTTTTTTTCTAGAATCCGACTTACTAAACTCTGATCTGTAAATGGGACCTACAACGCATTTATTGTTCTTTAAAGAGTAAACGTTAACACAAATATTTGGATTATTATTCTCAAAAACTGAAATGTCGTTAAAAGTTACTGGAAAAGACATACCCTCAGTTTTGAGCACATGTCCAAAGTGTGGGTATGATGTAGTTCGGTCACCGTTCGTCTTCGTGGGATACAACGCGGCGACTATGCTCCACAAGAAACAAAAGTTATCGTCATTTTTAATATTTACACACGCTTTTTTCTTTTTTATTACTGGTGGTAAATCAATGTAAGTTGATCCGGAACCATGTAAAGGGTCATATCTGTTTATATTAACTTCTAAATAAAAATTACTTAGAAAAGTCCATCCACTATCACGTTCCTGAAACTCTTCAACCTTCTTCTTTATACTATTTAAAACAGATGAAAATAATTGTTCAAAGTTAAAATTGCGGTGGACAACAATGTTCTTAGTTGTGAATGATTTAATTTCTTGTTCGTTGTTTTTAAATAAGAGGAAATAGCCAAAATATTCGAAATTGACTTTGATAATTACATGTTTTTTAAGTGAAATATGTAGAAGTGTAGACAGTTTGGATTCTAAACTTTTTAAAAATAAGTCTGGAAAATAGTGTTCCGTTTCGGTCGTAGCAGGTAACCTATACGAGGCTATACGACCGCGGAACGCAGACGAGACTTCAACGACCCCATCCTCTGCGTTCGCCGCGCACAGGTTCTTGTGCGCGGTGCTCCGCAAGTGACCTATCCACCTCTTGCTCTCTACCTGCACGTCACACGCAGAGCAGAAGGGCATCTTTATCTTAAATTAAATTAACCTACCTAAACCACTACTGAACTTTAATTTAACCTCGGGACCTGCCGTCCAATTTTTGGTTGAAACTAATGAAACCTACCTGTTAAGTTTTAATTTCTATTAAATGCTAGAGTTTGGTTAACTACCTGCCTGAACTGATTAAATTGGTAAATTGGATTGGACAAGTACCGAGGTTAATAAGAAGGTTCTTCACTAAGTTTTAAATCATTTATTATTACTACCTTAAATAAATTTCAATCAATAAACTCTAAACTTTATTTTAATTTTAAATGTTTAAATTTGTTACTTATTATAAAAAATCGGTGCACTATCCGCAAAGTACGTCGTCTTCGCTGTCTTGAGGAGCTTTTGAAGTTGATCCCACGCGGGCTGGTCCGAGTCAAGCTGGAACTTGAGCGTCACGAGCGCCTTCTTATAGCGGGTCTCGGGGCGAGAGTCGAGCGCGTCGCGCGTCGTGTAGAGCCGCAGCTCAGCGTAGTAGCGGCCGCTCAGTGGTGCGCGCCGCAGCACAGCTCCGTCCGCGACCTGGCTGACGAACGTACTCGTCAGCTGGCCCGCAGGCGCTCGTCGAGATGCGTGAGCGTGAGCCTCTTTGTCGTCTTCGGACAAAAGCCCGAACAGATCCTCTTCTCGATCGGTGGTTCGCCTTTTCGCAGCACCGGTTCTGAAAATAAACCAATAAGAGTTTTAGGTACTGGCAGAGTCATTTGAAAAAGCTTTATAAATACGGTTTGAGGTGTAAATAAGTTGAAAGATGTTTGTGTAGGTTCTTACTTTGACGGAGCTGTAGTCGCCTTTTTTTTAGAAGTTTTGCCTTGAACTCGCACGGAAGGACGATCGTCTTCAGAATCAGACCTGCAAAGTAAAACGTCAATCATTATAAGTAACTATTACGCTACTAGAAATTATTCATTTTACTTTCAGTTATTTACAAATTTACTTACAGTGCTCGTGTATTCGGCTTTCTCTTGAGCGCTTTTGCCTTATTCCTTGGAGTATATTCGCCTTCAGAATCAGACCTGCAAAACCAACCATAACTTATATTGAGATACGATTTTACGAGTAAACACTTAAATGCAAATTATAAGTCAGTTACTGTTAAAGGTAGTCTCGAAAATATTTGGACAAATGTATATGCGTGACACAGTACAATGATAAACCGTTAACAGACTAATGCTACAAGTGTATAGATGCGTAACACAGTACAATGATGATGAAATGAACACAGTTTAATTACCTGTTGTGTGTTAGCTTCCTCTTCGTCGACTTGGACACGCAGTTGTCAACCAACGCGGATTCGTATTCGGAGTCAGACCTAAAAATTAAAATAATAGGTATTATTAAAATGTTAGGTATTATAAAAACCTGTGTTTTTTACATGAACATAAAAACTTGAAATCAATACGCTAACTGTAGTTATAGCCACAAAACTTAAACTTGTTCAATATGACTTATATTCAGTAAATCGGTAAGTCACTGATGATGATCAATATACAAGACAATACGCTAACTGTAGTTATAGCCTCAAAACTTAAACTTGTTCAATATGACTAGATATTCAGTAAATCGGTAAGTCACTGATGATGATACAAGACTAAGTCAATATACAAGACTAAGTCAAGTTCTAATTGATAATAAGGAGTACTTACATGCTGCTTGTAAGAAGATAGAAACTCACTCAGTAACTATCTGGAACACTGAAGAAGGCGCGGGGCTGCGGCGACTCGGAGCTGGAGAGACTTCTTGATCACGATGCACAGTTGAAGCACAGAATGAAGAACTAATCAAGTCGTTCCGAATTTATTTGCAAATTATTGTAAACGCAGCGTAATGTATTAGGGTTGACAAAAATCTTAAGACATGATACTTAACGTGTACCAACTCAATGAAGTAAGGTAGGTATGGTTGTTTCTAGATATTGCGCAGTAGTCTAGTTTCTATCATAAAAAATACGTTTGTATGTATATGATTGATTTCCTTTCATAAGTTATATTTATTATGCATTTTTCTGAATTATTTTTCTCACATTGCTAAATATGGTTGATAACGTATTTTTAGGTGCACTTTAACATCAATTTTATCCATTTAATCGCACACTTTCTGACTAAGAATTGTAAAATAGCAATACTATCTTTGAACAGTTGGCTAAAACGCGGAGGCGCGCGCGATCGCCAACCCTAGCGGTGGAACATTTTGCACGCAAGCATTTTTATGGAAACGTTTTCGACAACGTGATCGAATAAAAATTTCGTAATCAATATTTTATAAAGTTAATATTTTATACCGAATTATTTTTCGATTCTTCCTATAATAACTGTATGCTGTAAATGGTAATTAATAATGGCCAAGGAGCATTGCTAAATGCTCAGAAACACTACTACAGAAAAACATTAACCTCCTTTTAGACTTGGTCGCAGTTGGGTAAAAAATATCTAAAAGATCAAACGAAATTATATATTATACTGAAATTAGCTTTGTAAACATACGAGTAATCAAATTCGTTTTGAAAGTCTCTGAATTTGTGAAAACAGTGACAGACTCGATTTATTTTAAGCTTTACTTACGCTAAGAGTATTAACTTTTTGATTTAGCTTCAATTTCACAAATCATTTACAAGTTAAACAAGTAATAAATCCCTACGCAAATAATATATAGGTCAACATTTTATCGGATTATTTTATATTGTACAGTCAGCGTCATATAGTTCGTGATACTGAGGATACGCTAAAATATAAGACGCAACCAAAAAGTCGAGATTACCTATCTGTAAAAACAAAGTTTATTCATTATTGTCAACAGTTTTGTCGCTGAAAAGGTCACACACTTATAATGTTTGGATACCAGTGGCGGGATGACTGTAACCATATTTATGACAGTTTGACTGAACCGATTTATATGACAATTCATGTGTGTCAACCTTTTGAGCGAAAAAACTGTTTACAACTTTGTTTTTACCAATACTGTCGACTTTTTGGTTACGTCTAATATATTAGAGTACCCTGAGTATCACGAACTATAATTATGACGCTGACTGTATGAAGGTGAATAAAAATTGTTTTGTTTGTAAGTAGTTAAGTATTGCGTGTAAGTACTTTTAAATGCATCCATTCTTCCGTCAGGCTGGGGTAACATAATATCAATTAATTTAAGTGTTTTCCGATACTCTGTAACTTAATATCAAAATTGTGTAAATCAAACTTACTTTTGTATGTAAGTATTTGAAAGTAACATTAGACATAATTATATAATAAAGCTAGGTCGAACGAAGAGGAGTCGGGTTGGATCGCTTGTACAGTACAAGAACGTTATTAATTATTTTATTATTTACATCAGAAACGGGCGCAATAGGTATGTATTTTGATGTAGGTTTCGCTTGAGTAAGATATTTCGGTATCCGGCGCTTGCGCAACGATGCGCACTGCGGCAGGCGGACAGCGATGGCTGTGACGCAGCATACCTACGTACATATAAATATTATGCCCAGGGTTAAAATAATAATTCCAGTTGCAGTATTGAACACAAAGCAATTACAGAGTTCGTGAGCAATTCTTTTCGTCTGTCTACAATCAACATAATGTTTAAGCATGAGATATAGGTATTTTGTGGTAAATAATTGAAGGCAGGTAAGTTATTAGTTTCTCGTTGTCTGAACACTATTGATGTCACCCACCCACCCGTCCCTCAAATTTCACAGTGGAATTTGATATAAATGTAATCGATTCAATTGATTTCATGTAAGTTATTGAGAGTTTCTCGCTGCTTTGAGCGAGAACTCTCAATAACTTACTACTGGCTAAGTAGCAGAAAGATAAATTTGATTCAAGATGAGTTGGAGAATCGCCCTCATTCCTGAGACATACGTAACTTCAGAGGCCGTACTCCGTAACCATTCATTTGTATTTTCAGATCTAGCCAGCGCCTTCGCTCGCACAGTCATGTTTGTAAACTCTATGTAAAGTAAAAGTAAATTTCCTCCTAGCCGATTTCGACCATGGCGGCCAATCTCATCAGAGATCAGTAAACTTTGCAGGAGATATGATAAAGCGCAATACACAGGTGCACTCTCTGTTGTTTCACTCTCAAAGTTCCATGAGACGGCAGTTCGACATTATCCGGAGGTAATGTTATGGCGATGTTTCGGCCTTACATCCGAGAGGTTCTCGAGGGTTCAAATCCCAGGTCGAGCCAAAATTGTTTCTGAGATTTTCTTTGAGAAACCGCTCGGAGTTGTGAAGTTGGTGGTGTTACACCCCCGTGCCTCGGTAAGCACGTTAAGCCGTTGGTCCTGCACTTGAAACTCTATAAACAATGTTCTCTGTCAATCAACAGGGATGACTACATCCGAAACTACGGACAATGGCTTAGAGAGTAGGGGGGTAGACACGAGCAGCATAATGAAGTGTGAATGGAAACAAAGGGTTGGCCCAGAATCGGGTAAATGGCCAAACATTATCCTCGGGCTCAATGGGAGGTTTACGAGCTTGGAGTTTGGACAATCGACTTCGAGTTACGAGTCGTAACTTGAGTGTCGCAATAAGTCAGAGCAACATCATTATTTATTGTGCGCAACGCATTCAATAATTCTTGTTGCATTTGATTTAACAATTTTTGTGATGCGTTTGAACAACGACTTAACGTGCCTTATAATACCTATGAGCCCTGACTCTACGTCATTATAAGTTGCTGATACCGGGCTGTTTTGTTATTTTTAGGGTTCCGTACCTCAAAAGAAAAAAACGGAACACTTATAAGATCACTTTGTTGTCCGTCCGTCCGTCTGTCAAGACCGTTTTTCTCAGGAACGCGTGGAGGTATCACACTGAAATTTCTATATGATACTAAGTCTACTGTCCCTGAAAGCTGTAGAAAAATCTACTTTCTAAGCCAACGCAATCAAAAGATACAGCCATTTAGGCCGCAAATTTCCGCAAATTTTCGAAACTCGCACGGGAATCAAAACTTACAGGGTACTTCCCGTAAACTTAGAATCTTGAAATTTAGTACGAAGTCACGTCTTATAGTACAGATATAGGAATTATTACGAAAACCGTAAATTTTCAGTTTCATCATATAATAAAAAAATATTTTTGACAATTTTGAAAATTTGAAAGTTACTACTCCTTATCTCATGTACGCGTTGAGATATTAAATTTTAATTTATATTAAATACTTAAGTCTATAATACCCGTGATGGGTGAACTTTCACTTACATACCTACAGGTTTGTATGGAACCCTCGGTGCGCGAGTCCAACTCGCACTTGACCGGTTTACTAATTTATACCGTTGCATTAATTTTTGTTCTCCCTTCTTGCCACTATTTCGGAGGAGTTACATGCTGTCATATGTTTTATTTTTAAACAACATCGCATACATTGATCTGACTCCGTGGTAAGTAGATTAAGCACTTGTGTTACAGATATCAGAATAAGCAGCGGTATCACAAATAAACTTAAATAAATACATATAATACATAGCAGTACAAACACACATGATCATGCACACAAATGTTTGTAAAATGTGGCGATCGAACCCGCGACCTCTTGGTTAATATTCAACAGATGTTGAATGGTTCAGAGAACCATTGCACCAAAGTGGCCGTCATTATGGATGATCGTCTCTGGTTCATATCCTGTAGTAAAGAGTTAATACCGGAAGGTAGTTAATACCTGTCCCAATGGGACTGTTTCACATAAACATTCTAAAGCGGGGATAGTCGGCAACAAAATACTTTCTTATTCATTGTCACGGATGGAAGGCTTATGAATGATCTTATTATGTATTTGACCGCAAGTGTTTGCTGCCACAATGTCCAGTTTGTCATTAGTGATGTCTGTTTCTTCGAATGGTCTTACTAAAATCTTATGTATGACCCATTTGTTTAGTAAATTAACCTTTGTCAGTGAAAACACTTGAAAGCGTTACCCAATTACTTATGGCGATTGCTAAATACATTTTTGGCATCTGTATTTCCATATATAAACAACACTATATTTTCTTTCTGTTGCTACCTACTTTGCTTTATCAAAACAACTCGTGTATTATTAGTTACATGTTTACACAGTATTTTCTCTACTTGTTTGCAGAAGAAGAAACCTAACTGGTCCTAATTATATTACGTATCAAATGTGCTTTTTGCATAATTTGCCATAATTTGCGACCGGTCCATCTAGTGCTGTGGTAAAGATAACATCAACCGCAATGAATAAGAGATTAAAGATAACTTTGGCATTATGTCTGTAACAAAAAATCTGTGCAAATTTGTTGTTTTAATAATAAAAATATTTAATTTATTTCAGGCAACAGATTATAAAAATACAGGCCCTTAATATAAATACCTTATAGACTAACATGTAATAAAAATAGCAAAATCTATTTATATATCAAACACAAATCACACGCATCAGCGAATAGATGCGTAGCGCGCGGTGTCGGCTGGCAGCCGTCCTCGGAATTTTCGAAATTACGACGCCCTGCGGCCAGAAATCTCCTTCATGAAGGTCGCTAGATGGTGGGTCGGTACCCTCACCTTATACCCTTATAGTAGGTATTCACACATTTTAGGAATGGTCGAAAACTGGCAATGTGACTTTGCGACGGAGAACAGATGATGACGTTGTCTGTCTTGTCTAGAACACTGCCTACTCGCTGTTTCCATTAAAAAATCTGATTCATAGTGCCATAGGCATCAAATGTTGGCAAAATGAAAAAAAAACCGTGTTACTTAATATTTAATTAAGGCATTTTAATCAGACATGTATTAATAATTGTACGCATATTGTAAAATATTTTTTGTAAATACCGTGTGAAATGTTTAATAAAATAATTTACAAATTTTGTATCAATGACTTGTCTAAAATGAATAGTATCGCTGATGACCTGGTAAGACAAAACTAACGGCTGGTTATATTGTACATAAATTCACACCATTTCATGCATATAATTTTTTAAATAAGTCTATTTTATAACCAGTTGCGAATCATAAAGACAACTTGCCATCAGCACACGTAACAAACCACACTATGTAACAACTATGTATAAAGTTCGCGAACAGTTTTCAAGGAAACTTGTCTTCGCATTGAAGTGAAAGGTTTAAGGCTGTACAATGCGACATTCCTTCTTACTTTCAAAATATTTAAGTCAAAAGTAAATGTGGTAAAAATGAAAAGTTTCTATTGGATATCGATAACTCTGTGTTTGGAATTGACGCTAGCTTTTTTCTTACCTGCTGGTAAGTTGTACTTATCTTTACATATGTAATTACATCCAATTCAATAACTACTTATGTACAATCGAATTTTAATATTGTTGTTAGGTATTTATAAAAAGTGTTTTTTTTTTGGTTTTGCTGATTGTAACTTGTGTATCCGACTTTTAGATAACTGCTAAAAACTTAATTTGTGGTTGCGGTATTTGTTCATTTCAACAACGATCAGTGATGTCGTTAATCAGTTGTTTGATGTTAAAGCAGATCTTTGTCGTTGTATGTAATGTCGTTGTCAAAAACCAAAAGCGGTATTTACATTAGTACCTTCTGCACCGGTATTTTCGCCTAAAAGGTTTCTTGTTTCAGAAAAACACGAGCCCGTATTATTTTGTATCAAAATCTGTCCGCTGTATTGTTCTCCCAGGCGACAAGATGAGGGTGAGATTGTATTCTTTTATCTACGGTTTTGCTTATGGATTTTGACAGGTGAGACAGGGCACTAACAGGTAGGTACTGAATACGATCAGACGGAGATCATGACTGGGGAACGAAAATATTAGCGAGTGATAGTGAAATTGGGTAAGATTAGGTTTTATTTGTTAAGTATTTTTTTGCGTTTACAACGCTATTTTTAATTTCGAAAAGACATAACACTTAAAAAATTATTTTCGGCTCCGGTCGTCGTGGAGGAATCGAACCCCCGACCGGACTTACAAAGGTCGGTCCCCGATGACCGGAGCCGAAAATATTTTTTTTAAGTGTTATGTCTTTTCGAAGATTAGGTTGTTATGAGACAGCATTATTTTTCTTATCATTCCTATTAAGTTACTTTATTTTTGAATTAATATTAATAATTTTGCATTGTTAAATTTCTTTACAATGTAAACACACTTAAAGAAAAATAGACTGCCACAGGCGGGATTCGAAAAGCTTCTCTCGAACTTTTTTTTAAGTGTGTTTTAATTTCATATCTTTCCTATTCTGAAACACAGGGCCATAGACGTGTCTTAGTGGCACTCGTCTCTTCTATCCCCGTCACAGCTTCATAAGATCCCATAAATTTACCCCCAGCGGCTAAAGGAAATTGTAGTGCGACGATAATTACAAAAACACAAACCAACAATAAAAAACTTGTTATCTCACTTGCTAATCAAAGCCTCTCTTTATTACAGACGCATCGTCTCTAATCTACATAGATGATGACCAACCGAAATCCTACCCACATTACTACGAAGACTACCCCCACCCGTATCACTACATCTACTGTCCACGACCAACGACCAAAACTAAACCAACAACCACTACTCCAATGCCTACAACGACTGAAGAACCAACGTTTATCTGTATGCTGTGTAAGAAGAAATGCGGATTTCCTCCTGATGATAGTTAATATTTAATATTTTATTTCATATAATGAACAAAATCCACTCTTTAACAAGTTGAATGTGAGTCAGCACATCATGCCAAATTTGGTCAAGGTTTATGCTTCAGAAAATTAAGTTTGATGTTCTGTGCTGCGATTATCTAAACTAATATTATAAAGAGGAAAGATTTGATCGATTGTTTGTTTGAAATAAATAGGCTCGTAAACTACTGGACCGATTTAAAATAAAATCTTTTACCATTAGAATCCAACATTATTCGTGATGAGCATAGGCTATATTTAGCGACGCGGAATAATTTTCCACCCATGCGCAGCCGAGACTGGCCGCTAGTAACTAATAAGTTTGAAAATCACCTCAAAGGATGATGATTTTATAAGTTTAACCACAATAAAAAAATAGAGATAGCTACTAGAGTAGATAGTGACATCCGGTTATGGAGTAACATGAATTATTTTGAAATGCTGTGTCGTGAATGCCTAGCATCACGATGACACTCAACAACAACGACAGTGACTGACTACCTTAACAGGAAGGTGGAACCTCTATGGTAAGTTTTGTCTTATAATTTATACTCTATGGTAGACGCGATCTGTCAGTGTCAGTCACTGTGAGTTCACGCGCCGTTATGAAAGTTTTAAATGTTACTTTAAAGTGATTACTTGCTCAGTATTACTTTAGTAGTGAGTTGGACATGTAAGTGCCGAGACTTGTGCCGAGGGCTGTGTTGGATCCGTATCTGGAGCTAAGTATCCTATGACTATGTAATTCTCTATAGTAATACGTAACCATGAATACCCTATCAATCTTTGACTTAATACTTGACTTGTTTGAATGGACTGATCACACGTCGACTTATTTGTAGTATCTGCCCACAGGCTGTTCCCTTGACTTAGAGTCTTGGAGTTGCAGTGGTGGGCAGAGCGGTGCGCTGGTGAACGGAGTTATTTGTAGTATCTGCCCACAGGCTGTTCCCTTGACTTAGAGTCTTGGAGTTGCAGTGGTGGGCAGAGCGGTGCGCTAGTGAGCGGAGTTATGTGTAGTATCTGCCCACAGGCTGTTCCCTTGACTTAGAGTCTTGGAGTTGCAGTGGTGGGCAGAGCGGTGCGCTAGTGAGCGGAGTTATGTGTAGTATCTGCCCACAGGCTGTTCCCTTGACTTAGAGTCTTGGAGTTGCAGTGGTGGGCAGAGCGGTGCGCTAGTGAGCGGAGTTATGTGTAGTATCTGCCCACAGGCTGTTCCCTTGACTTAGAGTCTTGGAGTTGCAGTGGTGGGCAGAGCGGTGTGCTAGTGAGCGGAGTTATGTGTAGTATCTGCCCACAGGCTGTTCCTTGACTTGAGGTCTTGGAGTTGCAGTGGTGGGCAGAGCGGTGCGCTAGTGGTTGGGTTAGTGCCCTCCACTGTTCCCGGTCAGTGGGGAAGCTAGCGCAGTCTGAAAGCCGTGACCGCGATTATGGTAGGGTGATCGATCACCGAGTCTTCATGAGGAAGACAGCCCGAATATATCGGTAGCCATTACAAGGGCTACGGTATATTCGCGTACAGGTGATGGGAGCAAGGGGAAGGAGATGAGTTGTACAGATTGAGATGTTGAACAGACTGACAAGTTATTATTAGACATATACAGTAGTGTTCCCTTTGTGATCCAGGGAGGATATGGCCTATAGTTTTCTGGTCAGTGGGAAGCTTAGTGACAGCAGTGTTGTCATGAAATACCATAATACTTACAGGTGGTACGTGAAGGCCTCGCAGAAGGAGTTAGCTGCAGTACGTGCAGGTCGTGCAGGGCGCGAGAGTGATGGAAGGAGAGTGAAGGCATATGTATAAGAGATAGAAGGTAAGATTCAAACACCTTATGTCTCTTTCACATCGCGACCTCGGCCATATCTTTTAAATTACATCTACCCCATGAGTTACACCATTAAGGCCATTTATGGCGGGGTCGCGACATGGTGGAAGGTGGCTTGGATGTGAGAATCTAGGCCCAAGTCAATGGTTGCGAAGCAGTAATTATTTTGTACAGTTTACATATATATACTTCTTGAATTCATTCCTTCGCCGTAAATAGGATTTCCAGGAGATTACCGTATCGTATTTGAAATAAGGCAACCCCTTGCCATAGATACGAAGGCTTCTGCTGTTGTTATTCCGAAGAAGCATTAATTTACATGAAAGGATAATAAAGTTAGAAACAGGATGATTTTGCTTCCCGCGCACCACCTATCACATTGGAAGGGCTTCCAACATTTGAAGTGTCGCCAATAGATGGCGTTGGTAATCAGTTTCTAGCAAATCACATAGAATTATAATTTCATCAAAAGGATGTTTATTTGAAGATAATGAGGCTGAAGGAGCAGAACACATTTGGATGTGATCTTTTACGGATTTAGATTTTAATATAATACGTTGATAATTTTAATTTAATAACTTAGAATTCAAGTTGAATTCTCGCAGATTTTGAGTGCTTACTCTAAGCTGGATGTGATTGACCAAACATGGCGTCTGTGGAAATAAATACAGCTACTTTTAATATTGTGTTTAAGTAAACTATTACAACCGACATTTTATTTATCGTCATTAATTATTTTAATGATTATTCTACCTATTTTAGTAAGTGTTAACTAGGTAGCTTATTAATATTATTCACGTAAACATTTTCTTCTTCTGAGATTGACAGGAACGTGAACTATATCAATCCTGTGTTGGCAACGCTGTTTCCGTGATCCAGCGCGCGAGTGTACTGTGTGTGTAGGGCGTGTGGAGGTTGAATCGGCCATTTTTGACACCCGCTTTTTCAGTGCAACACACAAACAAGTGCGAGATAATAATTCTGCGAGGTGAGTTATTAAATTAGGCATAAGAGTCTTGAATTCATATTTTTTATGCACAGAAGTGAAAATCAAATAATATATAGAAGCCTGAAGACATGATGACTGGAGTTAATTAGAAAAAACTGCAGACGCTCTCGAGCTTGTAGCGTGGCGTCAATTCGCCATTTCAATTTTTTGATTTCACTTTGACTAATATTGAAGGTACAGTCGAGAAGTATGTCAGTACATCATCGTACGCTTAACATACGTCCTATTCTACGTTTAGTTCGGTTATATTTTGTTTAGTGTCTCTTGTTTCGTGTTTATAGGCTGGTAACTACCCCATAAGTTCCACCACCTGCATTTTCCTGCCAGTCCAGCGTGCGTCGGCCCGGTTGTGTCAGAGGCGATAAACCATCTACTGTACCGTAAGTAAAATATTCCTTGGCTTAATTTCAAGTTTAGATATGCTCACCGTATTCATTGTCGTACTTTGTGAACATATTCTCGTGCAACAATGAGTTTTGTACTATATGCGTGGACCACGGTTTCTTTGGATGATGCTTTGCTACATAGTGTTTCTTTTTTGCGAATCTACACTACGCTTAATATGCAACATGGATATGCGTATCTATCATCCTCCCTTCATGCAATACCCTTTCCAAAACCTATCCATATTAAATAATCAACAAACATAATATTGAGTCATTACTGTTAACTTATTTAGTACCTTCAATAGTGTAATTTCATATTGGTCTAATAGTCAATGGTGTTATAATAATAAAGAGTAGTTTAGTTCTCAAACTATTCAAGCCTTACACAAGCTAAATCAATCCTATTGATATTTAGCATCGGTATCAATCTGCGATTGTAAATTAATATAAATTAATAAGAAATTCATTAAGCTTACTAACCATTTGCTGTTATGAAGTCACTGTCGACTATTTACCAGCAACAAGGATTTGCTTTCAACCAATTTAACATCGAACCCTAGCCTTTAAGAGATAATTTGAGACTGAGGTTCAAGCTATAATGGACCTTGTCGATGCTTACGGGAATCGTTCGTTTGAGCCAATCTGAAATACTCTATGCCTTTATTATAACAATGTTTGAGAAGTTTTTATTTTCATAAAATTGCGTGCGCTTGATATATTATAAGATACGTGTAGTCGGACAATATGGGGCTATGCTCGTGCTTTTAATTCTTCTCTTCGTTTGAATGTTTTGTGTGGTATAGTGTACCTACTCCAGATGTGGTACTATTTTTTGTTGTGTATATATTACAGGTCAATAACCCTGCATCTGTCAACATGGAAGAAAGTTTAATGGCAACTCTTGATATTGGTTCTAAACATCTGCAAAGTCTTATCGTTAAGGCGAGGGAGAATATTAAATTAATTGGACCTGGAACCCTAGACCTTGAACGGATCACACCGTTCATCATTGAGACCGAAATCAACGTTTCCAAGTTGGAAAGCGGGATAAATCGTCTGCAGTCAGACCTTAACAACTATTTCCGGATGGCGAACGAGCCAGCAGTTGACGAAGTGTCGAGAATAGCTGCCATCCAACTTGAAGCAGAGGAACATCTTTGTGAACTGCGAGTTCTACTAAAACAAGCGAGGACATCGTCACCAAAGGACGACGCTTTACCGCTTTCAGGGAAATTGCCCAAGTTATCTTTACCTGAATTTCACGGCGACATACTACAGTGGAACCAATTTTGGGACCAGTACCAGTCTCTTGTGGGCTGTCAAAGACTAAGTAATGTCGACAAGTTCTTGTATCTTAGTTCAGCCTTAAAGGGAGAAGCCAAAAAGTTGATCGAAGGATTAGGAGCAACAAATAGAAACTACGACATCGCTGTTAGTACTCTTGAAGCAAGATATGGAAGGATTGACTTAGTGAAAGATGCCCACTATTCCGCCTTAAGTAAGATCAAACCTGCAGAGGACACTACTAGTAGTTGCCGTACTGTCTTAAATGAAGTCGAAAGACACTTAAGAGTATTATGTTCCTTGGGTGAAGATACTACGCATAGCTACCTCAGGTTTCTCATATTGGAGAAATTCCCGGTAGGAATAATCTATGAATTGAAAAAGAGAGTTAAGGACGAATCAGTACCGGAACTTCGGAAGGAACTGGAGACTCTAATATCAGCCAAGGAGGACGCTGACAGATTTACTGCTCATCTTGGAGAGGGAACTTCAGACAACTATAGCACCGAGACCCTACATATTAATGAGAAGTTCAGAAATTTTAGATCTGGAATGAGACAGAGTGACCATAGAATTAACAATGATGTCAAAAGGAACTTCAACGCTTCAACCTACGTTCCAAGAAATCAAGGATTTAAAAGAAATTTCAATCATTCTAGCGAAGACTATCATAACGAGGATAATCGCGACAGAAGGTTCCTTACAGAGTCACTTTGGAAAAGACGCAAGATGTCATCTACATGTGCATTCTGTAACGATGAACACCCACATCAAAAATGCAATAGATACAAAACATTGTATGAAAGGAAGAAACAGTTATCAAACCGCTGTTTTAAATGTCTTGAGAAGGGTCATCACGCCTTCAGATGCCGAGAGAGGAATGTTTGTACATCTTGCAGAAGTTCTAAACATCATGTAGCATTGTGTCCGAAATTAATTTTATCTATGAATACAATAGACTCCTCAAATCCTCCAAGGAATAACGGAGAAGAAAAGAATGAGGACAAAGGCGAACCTACTATACAGTGTCATGTCAATGACTCTGGACTTACTGTACTTCAAACAGCTATTACTGACTTAAGAAGGGGAGATAGCGATGATTTACTCAAAGGAAGAGCTCTCCTCGACTCAGGTAGTATGCGGACTTACATTACCCAGAGCTTGGCTAAAGAACTTGGACTTGCGACTATCGAAGAAAGTCGGCTGACTATATTTACTTTTGGATCTAAGGTACCACAGGAAGTTGATAGTCCCAGAGTTAGTTTCCAGATTGTGACACGATCAGGGAAGGCGATTACAATCATGGCCAATGTGGTCCCTATGATAACTCAAGGTGTGCCTTATGTAGGACCAGATCGGAAATTCCTGAAATCTGAGTATGATCTGGCGGATGATGGATCATTAGGCGAAAAGATAGATCTCCTCATAGGTAACGACTACTACTTTACCATCCTATTACCAGAGAAGATCGAGATCCAGAAGAATTTGTTTATTATCAATTCCGAAATAGGTTGGATCATCAGTGGGAAGGCGAACTTGAAACCTGTCAACGAGATAGAAGTGGTCACCTACTTCCAGACCAGCATAGACACGAGTCTGACGCAACCGGACTTACCCTTAAATGGTGTTAACATTAAAGAATTATGGGAACTTGAGTCCCTAGGTATAACAGATTCCCCTAAAGAAAACAGAGACGAAGAATCCATACGCCATTTCAATGAAACGACGCGATTTGAGAATGGAAGATATTATGTATCGTGGCCGTGGATAGAATACCCTCCAGAGTTGGATTCTAACTTTGGTTTGGCTTTAGGTCGATTGGTGGGTTTAATGAAACGGCTAGAGTCTGACACGCTAATTGCTTACGACCAGTTAATCAAGGAACAAAAGAATTTAGGTATCGTGGAAGGCGTACCAGAAGACGAGATTAACAGCTCTAATCATCCTGTATCGTACTTACCACATCATTTTGTGAAGATCAAGGACAAACCTATTAGAATTGTCTACGATGCCTCTTCAAAACTAAAAGAAAGTAAGAGCTTAAACCAGTGTCTATATAGTGGACCTTTGATGCTGGAAGAATTGATTGGAATTTTGCTAAAGTTTAGATCTCACAGTATAGGTATCTGCGCAGATGTGGAAAAAGCATTTCTACAGATTGGGCTACAACACAAAGACCGTGATGTCACTAGATTTTTGTGGATCAAAGACATTGACAAACCAGTCAACAATGATAACCTGTTACACTTGAGGTTTTGTAGAGTACCTTTTGGAGTGATAAGCAGTCCATTCTTATTAAACGCTACAATAAAATATCATTTGTCGAAATCCAACCTGGAAAGCGTGCGAAGACTTTCAGAAGATATATATGTGGATAATTTGGTGACGGGCGCAGACACTGTAGAGGAAGCTGTCGACCTGTATAATAAGACGAAAAAAGAGTTCCAACAGATGTCGATGAACTTGAGAGAATGGAGTTCAAACTCACATGACTTCTTGAGACAAGTTCCAGACAGTTGCCCTGATAAAGTAGTCAAAGTACTTGGGTTGAACTGGAACCTAGATACAGATACACTTCACTTAAGACCGAAGGATCGTGAATACTCGAGCACCAAGAGAGGAATTCTACGGTGCATCGCATCAGTGTACGACCCTTGTGGGTATGTAGCGCCTTCTATGTTGGCGGCCAAACTTCTTCTACAAGACCTGTGGAAGCTAAAGGTGAAGTGGGACACCCCTTTGACTGGAGACTTAGCAGACAGATGGAAAGAGGTCCAAAAGGAACTTGAAGTCTTAAACGAAACATGTGTTCCCCGATGCTGTGTAGAGAACTTGAGAAGTAAAAGTTATTCCATCCATTGCTTTACAGATTCTTCGACTAAAGCATACGCAGCGGTAGTCTACATAGTACAGGGTAACACACGGAGCTTCATTATAGGAAAGTCACGCTTGGTCCCAATAAAGGATCAGGACGACTTAAAGATCCCCAGATTAGAGTTGATTGCTGCACTTATAGGCTGCCGCCTGATTCAATACGTCAAGAAGTTTCTACAAGGTAACATAACAGAACAAATCCTCTGGTCGGATAGTCAGATTGTGATTAGTTGGTATCATTCCGATAAACTTTTGACACCTTTTGTATCAAGACGAATTCAAGAAATGAAGAAAAATAAGGAACTCAAGATACGACATGTTCCAACAGACTTGAATCCGGCGGATGTTGCCACAAGGCCCAATCAGTCGAGAGAAGAGATGGAGAAATGGTTAACAGGACCAGAATTCTTGTCTAAGGATTCGGCAGAATGGCCTGTCATTCCACCGAATAACAATTCTTTTTTGGCCGGGGAGGATCTGTCGAACACTCCATTGGATGAAGACATGATCGACAGAGGAAATATGGGTGTAACCGGTAGCTTAAGTATTGAATCAAGAGAAGTAACTCGCGAAGACATCGGTATCGTATACACAGAGGTATCCGAAATAAAAAAGGTTCAAGCTGAACACTTTCCCGAAGAACTAGCAGGAAAGGAGACGAGCTTAAAAAGGAATCTCAGTCTTTTCTTAGATCAGGACGGGATACTGAGGAGCAAAGGAAGATTTAAATACGCTAATTGGACGTATGATAAAAAATATCCAATATTAATACCTCACAATAGTCCATATACAGATAGAATCATTATGAAGACTCATACAGATAATTATCATGTTGGAGCTAGTCATACACTCAGTATCATACGCCAAAACTTTTGGATACCCCAAGGAAGAAAACGAGTACTTCATGTCATTGGTAAATGCGCTCAATGCGTTAAACAACTTGGTGGACCATTTAGGTTACCGCCTACACCAGCATTACCACCTGAACGGGTTAATTATACCGAACCCTATACCTTCACGGGGGTAGATTATCTTGGGCCTGTATTAGTCAACACGAGAACGGGTACGGAATAAAGATGGATTTGCCTATTTACCTGTTTAGCTGTACGCGCCGTACACTTGGAAGTTGTACGAGATCTGACTGCGGAAGAGGGACTTCTAGCTTTAAGGAGATTTATAGCTACCAGGAACGTACCTACCGTAATAACATCCGATAATGCCACAAATCTAAAATTGTTGTCGGAAGTCATGACTCAACCTTATTGTATCGAAAAGGGAATTAAGTGGCGCTTCATTCCCCAACTCGCACCATGGTTTGGTGGATTTTATGAAAGACTCGTGGGTATGGTCAAGGTTTGCATGAAGACGACCTTACAGAAGCATCTCTTAACGGATAACCAGCTAAACACTGTTGTCAAGGAGATTGAAGCTGTTATAAATTCTCGACCTTTAACTTATATCGACGATGAAATGGACCATATCCTAAGACCTTCTGACTTCATTGCTATGGGTAGGAACATAGCCATAGATGCCAAAGATGACGGACCCATACCTGAAGGAACTCAAGTAAAGTGCGACCTAGTAAAGAGTTGGAAAAGGGGTATCACCATACTTGAAGAATTCAAGAAGATGTTTATAGACCGATATCTACTGAGTTTAAGGGAAAGATACTCGCACTCGCACAAACAACCGAGATGTACGTCTAAGTTAGAACCGTCAGAAGGACAAGTGGTGCAGATCAAAGGAGATAATAAGAATAGGGAAGATTGGAAGGTTGGTAATATCATATCTCTGAAAAGAGGAGCCGATGATATGTGTCGTGTCGCTCAAGTTAAAGTAGGTGACAAGATATTTACTCGTTCAATAGCGCAATTGTATCCACTAGAAATAGAAGATAATATAGTAAGTGAAGAAATTACCACACCGCCTGTAAATAAGGAAGTCGCAAGAGGAGCTCTTGAAGGTTCGCAAGATTTAATTGCCGACATGGAAGTCGACGATACAGACAATATACCTTTTCATAGTGATTGGGAACAGGATCCATTTCACGATACAGATAGTATCCTTGATGAGAATACTCCAGAAGGAGAAAACCTGCCTGATAACATTGACGCAGATGGTTTTAATGCTGATGACACTACTGGCGCCTCTCCTCGACCGCGGCAGCCAAGGGTAGCAGCCGTCAGGGCCAGAGAGAAGATACGACAGTGGACGCGCTCCCTTATTTCTCTTCTGCCGGCCGTCGGGAGTGTCGTGAATGCCTAGCATCACGATGACACTCAACAACAACGACAGTGACTGACTACCTTAACAGGAAGGTGGAACCTCTATGGTAAGTTTTGTCTTATAATTTATACTCTATGGTAGACGCGATCTGTCAGTGTCAGTCACTGTGAGTTCACGCGCCGTTATGAAAGTTTTAAATGTTACTTTAAAGTGATTACTTGCTCAGTATTACTTTAGTAGTGAGTTGGACATGTGAGTGCCGAGACTTGTGCCGAGGGCTGTGTTGGATCCGTATCTGGAGCTAAGTATCCTATGACTATGTAATTCTCTATAGTAATACGTAACCATGAATACCCTATCAATCTTTGACTTAATACTTGACTTGTTTGAATGGACTGATCACACGTCGACTTATTTGTAGTATCTGCCCACAGGCTGTTCCCTTGACTTAGAGTCTTGGAGTTGCAGTGGTGGGCAGAGCGGTGCGCTGGTGAACGGAGTTATTTGTAGTATCTGCCCACAGGCTGTTCCCTTGACTTAGAGTCTTGGAGTTGCAGTGGTGGGCAGAGCGGTGCGCTAGTGAGCGGAGTTATGTGTAGTATCTGCCCACAGGCTGTTCCCTTGACTTAGAGTCTTGGAGTTGCAGTGGTGGGCAGAGCGGTGCGCTAGTGAGCGGAGTTATGTGTAGTATCTGCCCACAGGCTGTTCCCTTGACTTAGAGTCTTGGAGTTGCAGTGGTGGGCAGAGCGGTGCGCTAGTGAGCGGAGTTATGTGTAGTATCTGCCCACAGGCTGTTCCCTTGACTTAGAGTCTTGGAGTTGCAGTGGTGGGCAGAGCGGTGCGCTAGTGAGCGGAGTTATGTGTAGTATCTGCCCACAGGCTGTTCCCTTGACTTAGAGTCTTGGAGTTGCAGTGGTGGGCAGAGCGGTGTGCTAGTGAGCGGAGTTATGTGTAGTATCTGCCCACAGGCTGTTCCTTGACTTGAGGTCTTGGAGTTGCAGTGGTGGGCAGAGCGGTGCGCTAGTGGTTGGGTTAGTGCCCTCCACTGTTCCCGGTCAGTGGGGAAGCTAGCGCAGTCTGAAAGCCGTGACCGCGATTATGGTAGGGTGATCGATCACCGAGTCTTCATGAGGAAGACAGCCCGAATATATCGGTAGCCATTACAAGGGCTACGGTATATTCGCGTACAGGTGATGGGAGCAAGGGGAAGGAGATGAGTTGTACAGATTGAGATGTTGAACAGACTGACAAGTTATTATTAGACATATACAGTAGTGTTCCCTTTGTGATCCAGGGAGGATATGGCCTATAGTTTTCTGGTCAGTGGGAAGCTTAGTGACAGCAGTGTTGTCATGAAATACCATAATACTTACAGGTGGTACGTGAAGGCCTCGCAGAAGGAGTTAGCTGCAGTACGTGCAGGTCGTGCAGGGCGCGAGAGTGATGGAAGGAGAGTGAAGGCATATGTATAAGAGATAGAAGGTAAGATTCAAACACCTTATGTCTCTTTCACATCGCGACCTCGGCCATATCTTTTAAATTACATCTACCCCATGAGTTACACCATTAAGGCCATTTATGGCGGGGTCGCGACATGCTGTGAGAGTGATTGAAATCAAATTGAAATCGCGGAGTAAGAGTACTGTTTTAACTTTAGAGAGGTAAAAAAGTGATTGTTTTCAAGTTATGGGTAGGTAACGGTCGTCTTATTTTTTTACGAGTGGTGTAAGTAAATACCTATATAACATTTGAATCAAAAGTAAGCATTTTTATTTAAGCACCACACTAAACGTACAACCAGCCAAGTAAGAATACATCGATACTCGTTCGTACCAAGGATTTTCAACAACCAGTTATACGATTCAAAGCTTTTGTCGGAAACAAAAACCAATCACTCTTGAACCGTACTCATAACCGTCGTGACAATAAAACACCATTATTCTTGTTTGCGGTGTACGGTGGCCAGCACGTTACGGTAAATACTGCGGTATCTTATTGTCCTTGTAATACGGGCAATTTTGCAACAAAAACGTATAGCCTGATGTGCTGTGCTGTACAAAGGAATTTGAATTCACTGCCGACTATTGTTGAATGCGTGTTGTGTCCGTATTTTAGAATTTCGGTCTAATCTTGCATAAAAACTGTAGGTAAAATACTATTTAACTACAATTTAAACAAAATAAAAAATGATATTGCTGAAATTCACATATTCATAAATCCACTACCAATAGATGTCTTTGTATTCATTTGGTTGTTTAATATGAGTATTACTCGTACCTATTTTAGAGACCCATTGATTCTTCAAAGTTAGCTACAGTAGAATAGCACGAGCTAGAAAGAAAACTTATATATTTTTCCGAAAGTTCCGAGTGCATTCGCAAAGTTCTCTTAGAATAAGATACTTGCCAGCATCAGTATCTTTTAGACTTTGGTGTTTTATCTGCAAAACTATGAACGCGATAAACATGTCAATATTCAAGTTTTGCTTGAGGTATTTTCAAGCAAACAAGCACTTAGGACTCACTGCCCTTTTCATTTATTTCAGTGCAACTCTATTGAGTTACATTTGTGGACGTTGCAGAATGTTACTTATGTGAACAAAAGTTTATTTGGGTGTGTAATCTGCGTGTTTCGTCATCCGCATTATCTAGAAAATTACGCCAAGATTCGTCGCATTGCTGTTACATAGCACACGAAAGTTTAAGCTGTGCAAAAGTTTTTTTAAAATATTCTACATCCTTTAATGCAGCTTACCCAACGAAAGCAAAAAAATTCTACTTCAATGAAGTAGCTAAGAGATTTGAAAGTACAGTCTTCATGCAAATATGCTACTCCACCAAAAGTAGTGGTAGTAATAACGTTAGGTTTCCAACCAAAGATTTTTGCGACTTTGTTCACAACTCGTTTATCTTATCTTGGTTTTTAGTTCAACGGAAAAACCATTTTAACGTACACTTGAGTAAAAGGAAGTTATCGCACTTAAGTTATCTAACTGCTACATGTTTTAAAAATTAACAGCGGATGGTTTAGTAATAAGATAGATAGCGGATAGTCTAGTATGGCCTGACTGTGCCGTAGCCAAATGCAACATTTTTTTAAAGATTTGGCCACGGTGGTTGGTTGACACGCTGTCAGTCACGCTCTCAAGTCGCGTAGCAAGTGCAACAATATGCCGCAGGTGTGTGCTGGCAGATAATATTTGGTGATAAGCCCCCTGAAAAAATGCCAATTCAGTTCAACCAACCATGATCACATTACTAAGCAGTCACACGTGAGTCGTGATGGACCAGGCGCCAAAACCTACAAATTAGAAACCCATAAATTACCCTATTTACCCAATCAGCTGGACCCAAACAGGTGCTGCTAACGAGTTATAGGAAAACAACAACACTCTGATATGCGTAAGAACTACAAGTACCTTAGCCGAGTCTTCCGAAAGAAATCTCATCAATGGATAAAACTTTGCGGAACTTATAATGGATATTGTTCGCAGTTTTTTGAGTTGAGATGTTGTGGTTATTGTGGTTTTTGCTAAGAAACCCCTTAGCAACTTGTTAGGATAAAAACTTTGCTTACTTCATTGTTTATCAACAATCTCTGAGACTACTCAATAATATAAAATCTTTGGAAGATAAAACAAGAGAAAAACAAAGATTTAGAAAACAGCTACAGAATGATTTATATGATTTTGTAAATCCTCAATTCTAAGGTCTAGTGTAACATAATAATATTGTGTCCTATAAACTATGATTTATGTATGATTGGTAGACTTTACTCAATTTTATCAAAATACATAAGGAAAGCTGTTTTCTGAGTGTTCTTACAGCTACAGTTTACAGCACACAAAGAGATGGTAAGATCAATCTAGTCAATAATCATTTTTCGTGTCTTCGATTCAGACTCAAGAGATCATATCAGATATCAGAGAGAATATCTATGTATTAGTAGTGCTATTCCAATTCTTACTTTTAAGTTTCATAATTCGATTAGAAATGCTTAAAATTTTCAATCAATCAACGAAGCTTTAGAAGTCCTCTCAATTATTTACCCATCAATTTCGATACAATTGCCAGGACATTTCAGATTTGTTCTGAATATCTCGTCAATCAGGGAGGAGTACATCATGCGGGCTATAGAGTGGCATACTGGTGGCGCGAGTCGCAACTGACAGTACGCCGCAGGTGTGCCCTGGTCCTATGGTCCTATTAAATTTCCTCCGTTTTTATTCTGGCGACAATTATGCGTGACAGTAAGTCGCAAATCAAATAAAAGTCTTTTCAGTTTATTTGTGGTTTGACCTTTGCTACCTCTCATCAGCCTATATACGTCCCACTGCTGGGCACAGGCCTCACCTCAACTATGAGGTGGTCCGAGCCATACTCCACCACGCGGGCTCAGTGCGGATTGGTGGAGGCGTGTTTGTAAGGTAATTGACCAACCTTACTGACAGATGTTATTAAGCCGCCCGAGGGCATCTGACCAGGCTTAACGACTTATATCTATCGATACTAACCGGGACCAACAGCTTAACGTGCCTTCCGAAGCACGGAGATGCTACCTACATCACATTAAATAGATTCAATCAGGGAGAAGTACATTATTCGGGCTATAGGGTGGCATACTGGTGGCGTGAATCGCAACCGACTGTACGCGGCAGATGTGCCCTGTGCCTATGGTTCCGTTAAAATGACTACCGACTCCGTTTTTATTCTGGCGACAATTATGCGTGACAGTAAGTCGCAAATCAAATAAAAGACTTGCATTTTATTTGTGGTTTGGTCTTTGCTACCTACATCACATTAGATAGAGTCAATCAGGGAGAAGTACATTATACGGGCTATAGGGTGGCATACTGGTGGCGCGAGTCGCGACCGACAGGATGTTGCAGGGATGTGCTGGGCCTATGGTCCCATTAAAATGACTATTGAATCCGATTTTATTCTGGCGACAATTATGCGTGACAGTAAGTTGCAAATCAAATAAAAGACTTACAGTTTTTTGTGGTTTGGTCTTTGCTACTTACATCACATTAAATGGAGTCAATTGACGTTATGTTGGATTTCACGGCTCAGTACCATATTGTATGATTTTGAGCACTCTACATTTTAGGTAGTCGCAATGTATTTACATTGCGACTACCTAAAATTTGTATCAAAAAAATATTTTCAGGATTTAGTAAGAATCAATTGATTAGGTAACTTTATGTTACCTTTGCCTTAAATAATTTGTTTTTTGCTTAAAACGGATAATTAAATATAAATCGTTACTATCAATCAGGTGTTGTAAGACACCTGAGTGGCAAATAAGACTGTTGATTACTAACATCGGTTAGTGAAAAAACTATGTGACCCAATACTTTCTTTCTAATTCAAAAGTAAGAGTTACGCGTTAAATTAATTCAACTACGCAACGACAGGTTAATATGAGATTTCCATAATCACTTTTCGTACCACTGGTTACCATACAAGTTTTATATCAGAGCTTATTAAATAAACTTACCCCATTAGATGTTAAAGCTACTCATTAGGGTATTACGCACGACTATAATAGTTGGTTAGGGCGACCATTGATGATGGTCATAAGTATTTTTTTATGAGTAAATGTTTTTGAGACGTTTTAAGGACGGGTTATTTATAAGGTGCTGTTAATTATATTCCCTAAAACGATGGTACGAACGAAAATAATGTACGTATAGGGATATTTCGATACAAAAACCAATTTCTATTGTATGATGAAGGCTCTTCACCTAACTTTGTAATGAGACGCACTTACATAGGACACATACTCTTAATTGGATAAAAGGTTGACAACGAAACGATACATACGATGAAAACAGATACCTTTATTTGGCTTAAGAATAATTACAGGCTCTGAAATACCCAATCAGGGTATTTCAATTGGCACAAAAAGGTAGTTGTTTGTACAAAGGCGTAGAGTTACAATCGTGATTCTTAACTGCTGTATCAAATTGTCGTTTCAGTTGATACAATTTTCAACGACTAATTACTAATTAACTTTTACCGAAAAGGAAAAGTAGTGGATCAATCGGAATCATGTTACGTACATGCGTACGTACGCTAAGAAATGCAGAATAAAAAATGTATGCAAATGGCTTTTTAAATTAGAAACAAGGGAGAGTCCTGTGTTCAGCAGTGGACCTGTTATAAGACCTCATTTGGGACGTGGACTACTAAAATTATTAAATAACAACGTTTATTTATTGAATAACTTTACCAAAAACTGACTGAACTTTTATTTGTCGTGGAACTGTATACTTGATAGTGACCTAACCAACACTTACATATCTACTGTCTTAGAGAGTATTGCCTGACAGGTCTGTAGCTCCAAGATCGATCCATCACTCCCAGGTCACATAACAAGTTATGTAAATGTCGAAACTCTTGTGCCAGAGCTAGAAAAAAAAATTCAGCTTACACGTGGATCTATCAGGAAATAGTTTTTTTATGTTGTCATTAGAAAACAAAAACGCTTTCGGACAGTGACAAAAGTTACCCAAAACTTTAGTAAGTGTAAATAAACAATGGCTCAACCGCTATTATTGTGGTGTAAGATTAAATACGCATTAAACCATCTGATTTACCGCCAGCGCACACATACAGTCGCCGTGACTCGCGATTGACAGCGGGTCACCAAGGCCAAATCAGCAGGTGTGCCTTGAGCTTAAGTTCAAGTGAGTTCATGTTCGAATCCATAAGGGCACACTTGACTTCTTACAATTCTTTTGCATATGAACTCAAATACTCGTACCTAAAAATAATCTGCTGTGCAATTTGTTTTTATTTTTATTAATAAAGGTAATACCTCGTTTGGTCGTATCATAGGATATATTTCGCCGTGAAGTTAAGGTTTATGCCTTGGTAATCCCCGGAGCGTATCGGCCGGGTAATTTGGTAAATGTTGGCTTTTAGTGCCCGTTGCCAAGGTTACGGTGTCATTTTCGCATGTTGCGTTCAATGAAATTACGCGAACTGGCCATGTCAGAAAAACAGTTAATGTTTCAATTTAGCATTGGGTTTTCATAAGCCTTACCAAGTTATTGTTTTTTCTTTCTTTTTTTTTGATGGTATTAAATTAACAACGCCAAACTACTTACAAAAGTGCAGGACTGATGCAAACCGAAAAAGTTTCGCGTGATTTTAGTATTAAATCACTACATCATTTTAATGAAAACCGCTTCCCGCGTTTGTCCCATTGTCTGTCTGTATGTATGTTTGCTTGGATCTCTAAACTACTCAAAATATGCTATTTATGTGTTTTTTTATTTATTTAACAGAAAACATACTGACTTACAGTCGCCCAAAGCGTCAGCATGCTAGTCGCACAGTAAACATGGTCAAACAAACATTTTATAGTATAAAATAAAATAAAGAAAAATAGATACATCAGGATTACCATATCATATGTCACAAATAATAAATATGTCAGAAAAAATACACATAAGAGTCAGTCAGAATTACAAAAATAATCAAATTATTATAGTTCAGTAATACTACTTCTAAAATACTCGGAACACAAATTTTCTATATAATTAACAGCTTTATGCATGAATTGGCCAAAACTGTCAGCAAATATGTCAATATCATAGTCGTCGGCGAGTATATCTCCTATAAGGCGTAGAGCCCGAACGGTGGGTGCATTCGCGGCGTACTTAGTGCGCGCTGAGGGCCAACACAAAAGGCGCGGGCGCCGTCGCGGCGTTACCAACCCCTCCGCGTTCCAGCTCAATCGATTAGGCACCTGTAATCCTATTTGGCTAAGAATCGTTGGGCTATCTATCTTATTGTGTATAATACACAAATAGTGTACTATCGTCTGAACAACCCTTCTAAGTTTTAACGCATCTAGTCCTACCATACCGCTGACAAATAAGGACGGATATAAATGTGGATAATACCCATACTTTCTTTTATACAGCCAATGTGCGAATTTGCGTTGTATTTTTTCCACCAGGAGAATATATTTATCTTCATAACGATCCCACACAGGTGCGCCGTATTCAAGTTGACTACGTACATACGCATTGTAAAGGACCATTGCGACATCCAATCTGTCAAACTGAGAAGAGGTACGGATAACGAAGCCAAGCATTTTACTAGCCTTTTTACATATAGTATTCACATGGTCATGAAAGTCTAATTTAGAGTCTAATATTAATCCTAAGTCACGAATTTTACTAACCCTTTCTAGGGGTGCGTCTAATAATTTATAATTTACATATTGCGGACAGAGCTTACGTGTAAATGTGATGATTTTACATTTATCCGCATTAAATGGAAGATGGTTATTTGACTCCAGTCCATAACGGCATCAATATCCTTCTGCAGTGCTTCGTAGTCAGATGGCTCATCTACAATGAGGCTTAATTTGAGGTCGTCTGCAAATAATAGGCATTTGGAAGTAATGACGCTTTTGGAAAGGTCATTGATAAATATGAGAACACTGCTAACACACTGCTTCTCTGATTGGTTCGATGTTGACAATTGCAATGCTTGAGTCCATAGACTTTAGTACAATCAGACTTACCAAACTATTTTATCAGTTTCGGTTTGACTGTAAGGTAAGAAGTACTTCACAGTATCTTTAATTTAAAGCTAGATAGCTACACAAATTATTGGGTTCCTTTTTAAGTAATATGGTAATTAAGACATCACTTTACCAAAATAAAACAACAGAAATCGTATTCAACGATATTAAAGGAGTTTATTAAGATAGTAAAAACAATCATTAAACAAAGTTCCAAAATCGAAGTTCCAAAAGTAGATAGAGACCCTTTAGATAGCAAGAATGTGGTCGGCAAAGTAAGTCATAGAGAAAAGGAATGAATTATACAAAGTTGGCAATTCGTTGTTTTAAAAAAATTGAGTTTATGTATAGGTATTATTTTTTGATACTGTGAGGTACTTCTTACCTTACAGTCGAACCGAAACTGATAAAATAGTTTGGCAAGTCTGATTGTACTAAAGTCTTTGGACTCAAGCATTGCGACTGTCATCATCGAACCAATCAGAGAGCAGTGTGTTATTTGCCGTGTTTTGAAAAAGCGTAAAATTAAAAACTCGTCTGTGATTGGTCAAACCGTTTAAAATCTTACGTATGGATATCCGTTAGTTTATAAATTTACCACGAGATGTCGCAAATTGATAAATTTCCGAAAATGTAGGCATAATATAATACTATTTATCTCCCGTTTAGAATCCTACGAAAGTTTATAAATTTATAAACTTGCGGATCTTGTTATCTTCCGGTGACATATATATGTATTAAATACATATTGGTTTTTGATTATGTATTTGGTATTGTGTTGCATGTAAGTATCCGCTTTGGAGTGATCTGTGAGCTTACATGTTAATCTGAATAAATAAATAAATAAATGTACAACCGCTAGCCTACATGTTTGATGCAACATTTTCCGTATTACAAGTGCATTATGCTACCGCAGTGTTAACCTTGATTTACTGTCATCTATACATACAACTATGTTTTATTTTCAATGTAAAGGACCTTTACATCAAGTTCGACTTTCTCATGAAAAATAGATAGTAACCACATTATAATTATAAATAAACACCGTAAGCCGTATACACACTGGCTGTTTGATTGCACAAATCGTGTTGATACAGTGTTATTCGCCGAAATCTCATGTCCACGACACGTGTCACACGTGAACTGTTTGCGATAATGTGTACACATCATTAGTCCGATTCCGACTGACAGGGAATGACATCTAAGCCGGATCATAGGGCAAACTATGGAACATCACTATAAGCAAAATAGCGTCGAAAACGCTTGGAGAATTCGGCAAACTGTTAAGCGTTCTTACTTGTTTGTTATACTTGGAATCATGACAGCGATGTTAAGCTACTTTTGGCTCAGTGCTTCTTAACGAAAGGCAGTTTCGGATGGTAAGTGTGAGACATTAAGTTAATAAAGTAATTATGAATAAAAATTAAAAAAAATACATTAATTAATCACGACGACCACTTGGTGCAGTGGTCCACAGGTCGGACTTCTAAAACCAAGGGTCGCGGGTTCGATCCCCGCACAGTACAAACATAAGTGTGCAAGAACATGTGTGTTTGTACTGGTCTGGGTGTTTTCTATGTACTAGTAACTGTCTAATGTAGTAGGTAGTCGACTGAAATTTAGCGGTAGTTTGTGACAACAGAGCTAAACTGAAAACGAATAAAATACATCTCTTGAAACACAAAAACATTAAAGAGCAAATAGATACAGTGAAAAACTGAAAGCATTTCTATATACGCGTATAATATGTATTTATTTACAAAAAAAAGTATTTAAGTGTGTTTATCCGTTGTCTAGTACCCATAACACAAGCCTCGTAGCATAATGTAACGCCAAGCCTCAGCCACCATAGCCAATCCTTTTTTTTTTTTTTTTTTTTTTTTTTTTAACGTTAGGAAATGTCGATTACGCACCGTACCCCTCCGTCGGGGACCGGAGGGGCGTGTGTGGGACTCCCCCGGATACGGGTATACCCACTAAAACCTGACGAAGCCCGCTGCGTGTGGCTGTGACAGCAGGGGCCGCGGTGTCTCAACAGTCCCGCGACCCTTGCCAGCAGCAACGTCCGCCCTCTAAGCAGGAGGGCGGATCTCCACGGAGTGGGGTGAGGAGATCTCATCCCACTCCAGACGGTACACTGGCGCCGTCTCTCAGGAGAGATGTCGAGACCGGTGTGACCCCACCAGTCATACGCCCCAGAGCCCCTCTGCGTGACTTTGGAACTAGGGGTAACTTTTTATTGTGGTTTTCTACCACTCAGCCCGTAGGCTCCTGGCCTCTCAGTGAGGTAACAGGGGGGCTTTTTAGTGAGGATCCCCCGCCTCTCGGCCCGGACAAACGTCCCGACGACCACCGGCCCCACTGGGGTAACGGCTTGCCCGACAGGCCCGCCGAGTTGACGAGACCTGCCGCGCCACCGCACTTCGGACCCGGGCAGATGCCCCGTCGGCCCTACTTGCCTCGCAGGCTTAACCTGCTGAGCGCCAAGCGCTCCACCAATTACGGGCCACTCCGCGCGATCCTCTCCGAGACGAGAGAAGGGGAGTAGAACCCAAGACCGGGGCGTAGAAGCCCCGCGGGAGCCCAGCTGGATGTGGGCTCAACCGCCGCCGCCGCTGTCAGACCATCAGCCTGACGCCGAAAACCGTTCGACGCCAGTTGCCCGGGGTGCGCCACGAGGAGGCTGTCTGACCTGGCACCCCACCATAGCCAATCCTAGCCAAGCCAAGCCAAGCCAGCCAATCCGAGCCAAGCCAAGCCAAGCCAGCCAATAGGAAGCCACCGCCATGCCAGTTGACGCTCCCCACTACAACTTCCGCTAGCCGTGCGCCTTGGGTGGGAGCAAGCCCTTATAACGGCCAGACAGCTCAGTCTAGCCACTTTTGCCCTCTTAGCCACTGAATAGGCCGAAACTCTGCCAATTTGTATTTTGATAGTTGATTATAGCCTAATTTAAATAAAATCTGTGTGCTTATCGTTTCGCCTGGTTTTTTATTTATGCCACTCATTACACTTCAGAAGTGGGATAAATAAAAAGATTCGGCCATGAAGCGCAATCACACCGATATACCTGAAAACGGAAGGCATGTTTACCCTTCTGGATGGATTGAATCTTCACCAACTCGCAGCGAAAACGTAGAAGAGGATGCCGAAGAAGTTACACCACCAGCCAGGAGGAAGGATTCTGAGAAGGCTTTTGGAGGACGAGGTGCAGAAGACCATGCGTGAGCTGAACGACAGCCGCAGCCATCAAAACAAAGGTGCACCGCGCAGCATCCCTCATACCTGAATTTGACTCGGATAGCGACGATTGTACAGCAGTAACTGCGTGACTCAAAAAGATCGACCAACTGGGTGAGATACACGGATGGAACGACGCTACCAAGGCATTTCACCTGCAAGACACAGATTTTCTGAAACGTATGAACGTAACGGAAATACGCGAAAGATTTAAGGTTGTCACTACATGAAAAGAATGCCTTCTTCCTGGGACATCAATCATTAAGGTTTACATAGAAGACAACGACGAGGATAACGATGTGGTCACCCGGCCGCAACACTACGAGCTATCAAGCGTATCCTTCTCCATCCCTGCTACGCTGTTGCGTGGCTCAACGGGCTACATCAAGATCGTCAACACTAGCGCCGGGAAGATCGTCTGGCAGCGCGGAGAGGTGCTGACCAGAGCAGACAGCTGCGACGCCACGTCTCTTGCTGATACACAGGTCAGTAAAAAAGCCAATATTATTTTGCCATTGCCACTCAAGCCATCAGCCATAATTAGCTCGCCATATTATTACATTAGCATCAGCCATAATATTGTTTCAACGGTCTTACATACGAGCTTAGCCTATATTAGTACCAAGGAGGGGTTTATAAATAAAATTAAGACAGGACCACTGAATAAAAAACGATTATGATCATTTAATTAATTTATTAACCGATTACAATGATTGTTTGGCAAGTAATACAAATGAACTAGGGTGCACTGATTTGTTACACATGAAAATAAATTTAACAAATTCACAGCCGATATATAGACAATTGACATTATCATATGTCGCACAGGGAGCAGGAGAAAGTTAAAACGAAAGTATCCTAACTATTAGATGCGGGTATTGTCAAAGAATCAGAGTCCAGTTTCGCTTCTCCAGTAATTTCGGTAAAGAAAAAGAACGGCGATCATAGGCTTTGCGTAGATTACCGGGCGCTTAATTCCATCACAGTCAAAGACAGATTTCCGTTGCCACAAATGATGGTCAGGTCTCAAAATTAGCAGGCTTTTATTACCACCAACTTAAAATAAGCCCTGAAGACACACATAAGACTGCTTTTGTTACACCTCAAGGTCACTTCAAGTATACACGCGTTCCGTTTGGTCTCGCAAATGCATTGTCTGTCTTCATGCGGTTGATGAATAAAATAGTTGATTCCATAAAAAAAGAGTACTGCGGGGGTAGTTCGAAAACTTTATCACACACCGGTCATATCGATGACCCGAATAGATTTTCGCACGAATTTAATGTCTTAGCATTTCTTGATGACATTTTACTACCTTCTTGTGACGTTGCATCGGGGTTCACTGTATTAGAAAAAGTTCGTTGTAAACTCAGATCTGAAAATCTTAAACTTAATATGAGTAAATGGGAGTTTTTGCAAAAAAAAAAGTATTACCTACTTGGGGCACGAAATATCATCGGATGGTATTCAACCGGGTCAAGCTAAATTGACAGTTGTGTCACAGTTTCCTACTCCTACCAACGTTCATGAAATAAGACAGTTCTTGGGATTGCGTAGCTATTTTCGCAAATTTATAAAGAATTTTGCAGTTATTACGCGTCCTTTGTCCGATTTTACAAAGAAAAACAGTGTTTGGGTTTAGGGTTGTGATCAGTGTCAAAGTTTTAAGGAGTTAAAACGTTGTTTATGTACAAAACCTTTACTTGCGTTGTTTGATCCTACTTTGCCTACGGAGATACATACGGATGCATGTAAGTTAGGTATTGCAGGCATATTATTACAACGACAAGCCGATGAGACATTACGCCCCGTTATGCACTTTAGTAGGGTTACAAGTGAAGAGGAAAGTATGTACCTTAGTTATGAACTGTAAACTCTTGCCGTTGTTGAGTCATTGCGTAGGTTCAGAGTGTATACTCGTATTGTAGGTAAACAAGTAAAAGTATTCACCGATTGTACAGCGGTTCGAGCAACTTTAACTAAGCGCGAGCTTATGCTTCGTATAGCTAGGTGGTGGTTATCAATAGGTACACGACTACGACATTAGCATTGATTACCGGCCGGGGGATCGCATGAAACACGTAGACGCGCTGAGTAGGAACCCTGTTGTATATACTATGAACATTAGACGGCTTTAAATAACAGACTGGTTTCATACTGTGCAATATCTAGATGAGAAACTTAAATGTATCATTCACTAACTCAAGGGTGGTAGTGCTTCTACAGGTATTACTAATAACTATGAACTAATAAATGACAGATTATATCGTAAAACATTACTTGGAAATCGCCTCGAAGTCCCTTTTTCGGCTCTATGGAAGATAACACAGATGCACCACGATAATATCGGACATGTAGGCTTTCAAAAAAGTTTAGAATTAATAAAACAAGAGTATTCGTTTCCTTAAATGACCTGCTTTATTCGCAAATATGTAGATGCTTGTTTACACCGTGCTTATGGCAAAGAAAATCAATGAAAAATCGAAGGGAGACTTTTTCCCAATACCTAAACCTTCTGAGCCAATGCATATGGTGCACATTGATCACTTAGGGCCTTTTTGCAAGACCATAAAGGGTTATCAGTACATGTTGGTCCTGACAGATGCTTTCTCTAAATTTGTCATAGCAGAGCCCACTCTGACAGTAAATGCAGTAGAAACAATTCGAATTATAAAAGAAGACGTTTAGCTTATTCGGGTATCCAGACAAAGTAGTAAGCGACCATGGAAAAGCCTTAAGAGTAGAAATTTTAGGCAGTTTTCGAATGATAACAGTTGAAGCACATATTAACTTCTATTGCTTGTCCAAGGGCTAACGGGCAAGTTGAACGTACTAATCGAACCATACTTAACGCGTTGCGAGCCACTGATCCTAGTGAGGCTGCAAATTATTGGGCTTACTGCTTGCCCGATGTCTTGTGTAGAATTAATAACACACATAACGTTAGTACTACTTACAAGCCATAGGATTTAATGTTTGCAAGGAGCTCTAGGCCTCGTTGCGATATAGGTCTTAAACCGTGAGACTGATTCTGTTGAGGATAGGCGTAGGAAAGCTAGTACCCAGTTAAAGAAAGCTGGGGAAAAGATGCAGCGTGATTTTGATTAAAAGCGTAAGCCCAGCCGGGTTTATAGAAAGGGAGATTTAGTATTGTGGAGACAGGCTCCCTTAAATAGTGCAGCTAAAGACAATACCAAGCTCGATGATTTCTTTTCAGGTCCCTATATCATAACTAAGGTTGTTGGCAATGACAGATATAGGATACGGAGCATTAAAGGCTTAAAAGGCTATAAAGCTTTTACAGGACTAGTTGCTGCAGACTCATTGCGGCCCTATACAAGCACCGTACCTATGTCTGACAGTGCTAGCAGCTCTGATGAGCAATTGGAAACCGAAGACCTCATTGTTTTACTTAAGAACTAATACTACCCTTCCCCATTGCGGGAGCAATCATTGTTTCAGGACGGCCGAATGTAACGCCAAGCCTCAGCCACCATAGCCAATCCTAGCCAAGCCAAGCCAAGCCAGCCAATCCGAGCCAAGCCAAGCCAAGCCAGCCAATAGGAAGCCACCGCCATGCCAGTTGACGCTCCCCACTACAACTTCCGCTAGCCGTGCGCCTTGGGTGGGAGCAAGCCCTTATAACGGCCAGACAGCTCAGTCTAGCCACTTTTGCCCTCTTAGCCACTGAATAGGCCGAAACTCTGCCAATTTGTATTTTGATAGTTGATTATAGCCTAATTTAAATAAAATCTGTGTGCTTATCGTTTCGCCTGGTTTTTTATTTATGCCACTCATTACATTAATTTGGGACTAGAGAATTGGTGTGATTGTTGTGAAATATTTATTTATTATTAATCCGACAACAAGATCCAGAGGGTTAGTTCAAATTAGAAATTTAAGTTATTGGCAAAAAATGTAAATGCAAAGAAAGTAGTCACGTGCAAATGTTGCTTAATGATCAATAATTTATTATCAGACCTTTAAAGTATGGTGCTAAGCCTTTCTTTAAGAACCTAGAAGTTCCTAGTAAACGGAAAATACTACTTTAGAAAAATTACATCAATATCGTGTTGCAAATCAAACATCGCTTACATATTTGAAATCTGATGTTTTATGCATGTAATAACGAAATCGACCGCCGCGGCCAATCTCAACAGAGATCAGCCAACTACGCAGGAGTTATTACAGTGCACAAGTGTGAGCGCAATACTCAGGTGCACTCACTCTCAAAGTTCGGTGAGACGGCAATGACATGACCGGAGAGAGATTAGGCGCAGGACCAACGGCTTAACGTGCTTTTCGACGGACAGGGGTGTAACACCGCCAATTTCCCGAATCCGAGCTGTTTTTGAGTAATTCATGACAGAAAATCTCAGAAACAATTAATGGCTCGACCTGGGATTCGAACCCAGGACCCTTCGGATGTAAAGCAGAAAATTTTCCACTACACCAAAGCAGTCATGCATGCATTTATGCATATATGTTGTAATCTGAAGCAGTCGTGTATGAATATTAAAAACATGTGCCTGAAATCGACAGTTGCATGTAACCAATTCGGGTTTTTCGTGTTACCATTTCAATTTCCTGAAGGTGTGGTCGGGTAGGTGTAGAGCCAATATGTTCGGGCCTAATAGACGGAACCGACGTATCCTGCGTCTGCGGCTACACCCCACAAGACATGGCCCATCTTTTGTCTTGTCTTGATTTTCCTGACTGCTGCTCTCTGGAGGACTCATGTGTGCCAACGACAAGGCGATTCGAGAGAGATTACTTTAGTCATGCTCATCCACCTACTAAAAAGAGTTTCCATGAAAAGCCTTAGATCTTTGACCCGTCTACATTCATTGTCCTTACAAATTCGGCTCGATCTGGCTCATTGAAATTCCTAGCAAATAACAAATCGACTTTGTAATCAATCAATCGTTTCGAATGTAGCCGAGTGGTCATTAGCGAGGCGATTGCTTGCTGGCGACATGTGAAAGATGAATAGTGGTAGGTAGGCGTAAGTTACAAGGCTTTGTGTTTAGAAGGTCAAACATTACAGATTTGTAACTAACTAATTAAATAATATTGTTGTGTATAATTTCATAAGAAAGCCACTCTCGTTTTAAGACCTAAGTATTTTTATCTCGTTACTAAATTGTGGTAAACGGTGCTGATAGCAAAGTGACGTAATTTTAGGAATATTATTGTCTTGTTAACTGCCATTTGCTATTGTTTGTTTACCCAAAATAATTTAAAAAAAAAGGAATACAGTTTTTGAAAGTTAACTTGATTTATTGTGCTTAATTAAGTCAATATGCAATTTAGCAATGTGTGATATAATCGTATAATAAGTCTGGGTCTAATATGAGCTTTGTTAAGGATAACGGTTAAGTGCTTAAAACAAACGTATACTTGATACACAAGATGAGATACATAAAATAGGTAAGCAAGCCAAGCAAGCCTGTATCCTTATCTTCTAGGCTGAAAGCTTATAAGCTCAGAGAAGCATCAGCTTATTAGAGGACTTTACGGCTCTATATCACTTTCCTGATATAGAGTCCATGCTCCTAGACTTTATACTGCATAGTCGATCAACGAAGAGAGCGTCGCTACCTTTTGTTAAATGTATGAAAACTACGTGCAATGTTATTTCTGTACATTTTGCAAACGAAGATTGCGATTATTGACACCGGTATAAAACCAGATGTATTCATTTATTTGCGTATGTCTGTATGTGCTCATCAAAAAATAAAATATTTTTTTTCATATCTGAATAAAAGACGATAACTTTCAAGGTTCTTGAAACACAACTTGGAGATGAGCTTTCGGGTATAACAAGCTCTTATTTACAAAAGTTAGCAGCTTTGTTAACGGCCAATTTTGAGATACGATACACAATTCTTACTATGTTACTTATCCACCTGTGAAATATAATTTTCTCGTCAAGTAACAATAAGCTTTTGATTACAAACTTACCGAATTTCCATTAGTTCTTGCAAAGTTGAACGCTGTAGAGCGTACTAGTTTGGAAATATGATTTAAGTCTGGAAACAGTAATCCGTTTCAATGGCGTTTAAGTTTTATCGACGAACAATTAATTGCTGTTACGTGGAATAACATATTTGTTATTGAGGAGAATATTATTACATATAACAATAGCTATCATTATATGGATCTCACTCTGTGGGTTACACAATATCTGTTTTAGCCAAAAGCCAAAATTGGAGATGTGAGTTAAACAAATAATAAAACTGACCTTAGATATATTGAAGTAGGTAACTTTAAAAGTAAAAAGCGGTAGAATTAATTACCTGACTGAGCCAGGAATCGTACTTGGCTCCTTTAGGGTAGGTTTGGCTTAGGTACTGCGATTGATAAGATTTGCTGCATAGTTTATTTATTTTGTTTCATTGTTAAAAAAATACAACTAGTTAATTCCGTATCATATTGCTGCGAAATAAATCCTTAATAAATTCAATATACTGGCTGGAAAATTTCGCGATTAATAAACATTTTGTTTTAACCTGACGATTTTCTGAATTGCTAGTAAATATCAACTTGCCGATTGGCCTACTACCGATTACCCTGGTGTATACTATGACCGAGCTTAATAGGTACATATTTATCTATCAAAAACTTCTTGAAATGGTGAAAATTAAGTATACGATCCCTAATTAAACATTTTTTTGAACTTGCAATCCATTTTCTTTTCTTATTTTATAACACCGACTGTACAAGTCTGGGAAACTAAACTAAAGCGCGTTTAATAACGAAAGTTCCGGAATATTAGATGTTAACGTTCACTGCAACCTTTGTATACGTAGTACCGAAATATTTCCGAGAGTAAAGCGATAGTTTGGCCATTGAGATCTGTTGTTTCGTGGTGGAGTATGTAGCTTTTATACCTATATGTAATTTCGTGTACGAAGTTTAAATTTTCACAGAGTTTATTTACAGATTAAAATTATTCTCATTGTCGCTGCGAAAGTTGGTGCCATGATACTCTGCGAAAAACATGAAAGAATTTGATATATTTCAGAAAAAAAAAACGGTAATCACCAACTCGATTCCATTTCAAAAGTTGCACATACGAAAAAAATTAAAATTAAAAAAAAAACACGCATAAAAGCGACGATCAATCTAGCTACCGTACTAAAAAAATAGATATTTGAATTCAAACTGCGGTAACAAGGCTAGTATGATATTATATAAGACATAACTATTTTTTGAAGTTTGATACCTATAAGACATTATCTTATATCCAATTATTTGAAACTGAGATGATAATTCACCAAGCAATTTTCCCCGACTTTAATCTCAACGCAAGTGGGTCCAGAGAAAAATCATTTTCTTCTCAAGTATGGCATTTTCCCTACTTCCGAAATCCTGGTAGACCCTTAACAAAATTACACATAAATCATTGAACAGATTACAAATCTCGTTCCTTAAAATATAAATTTGCAACTTTATTAAGTTTATAGCAACCATGTGCAAACGTTGAAACCTTTTTTATGTTGTTTTTATTTCTAGTTCCGACACTCGAACGATTACCTTAAAAATTATATTTGTAAGATACTGCAAGCCATGTAAGTATTGGGTTTTGTCATCTTAGCTAATGATGTTGTTGACGTATAGACGTCATTCTTCGGGGCTAGATATCAGTATTTTTTTTAAATATAATATGTACCTATTTATTAATATATGATTATTTTAACGGGTCATATTAATTGCAATGGTATTATCAATTTATTTGATTTCCTTTTGAACAAGTAGCTTTCCGTCCGTCAACCTTTTCGTTGATAATCTACTAAATCCGAAACAGACTCTCCACGGTCTCATTATATTATCTAAACCATTGCAACGAGCGGTTCAGTATCTTATCATTAAAATGTCTCTTTCCACTGATTGTGCAAAATCGCTTCAAATCGAGGTCTTTGTTATCTCTCTAATTTATGCATCCGCCCTTGAAGTATAAAAAGAGTCTGTGTCAGTTTTTTTCGAATTATCTGTGGGTTTGTAAGAATGAAATCAGCCGTTCTTATATTTTTTGTTGGCCTGGCCGTTTTCGTGGAATGCGGTAAGTTTTATTAGTTTTTCCGACCCCTTGAGTTTGATTTGGTCGGTGGTTTTATTGTGTATCGGAAATGTCGATAAACAACCGCAAATAGGAAATGTCGTTTTTGGTGTGAACTGTGAAACAGTGATAAAAAGAACGGACGAGTATTTTTGTAAGTTTGTTTTGAGTAACATCGGTACCGTCACACATATTTTCTGAAAAAAAGCTCACTCAGATAACATTGATCGTTTTAATATGAGTAAGTAGATGCCTACTTATTCTTAGTGTTCATAGAAAATTTAGGAAAAAGTTAAGTTTTTATTTTATTTAAAAGCGCCTTTTAACTTCTGATCTAACGGCAAAGTACCTATTTCTTATGAAGTCCGATAATTAATTGGTTTCCAAGTTAGCATGAATGGGATCGTGAGATCTTAAGGCAAAGTTCTGAATTAATAGAAGTGACTCGTTTTAAGGGTTCTTGCTATAACTTATAAAAGAAAATTTGACAGATTTTGTAATGCATTAACCTTTTAAAACCATGTCATCAAAATATAATGTGCCATAAGTTCATGGTGATTACTTTTAAGATGGTTTTTGGTAGTAGGTATAATGATCACAAATATGAGCAGTACATATTTATGACTTCCTTTCAGTATCAAACTGTGATACTAGGTCTTAAGCTCTTATCATTTTCACTACCACCTATACCTAGTGTGCAAAAGAGAAATAAATTCATGAAATAAATGTTATAAAGGAATCATTAGACTCTGAAATGGAAACCTGTCAATTTATATAAATTTTAAAGAAGGAGGAATTTAAATACGAGCCAGGAAGACAAAGCCATTTTAATTAGTTGGTTACTCTACCGAGTACGTGCACTTGCCCACTACTTACTTAATGGTCTAATAAATCTTACCAGCTCTTATCGGAAATGAATGTTAAAACTGCTAAAGTAAATAAATTAAAAAACATAGCATCAGCAAGAGAAATCATCTCATCGGCTTCTATACGTCCCACTGCTGGGCACTGGTCACACCTTAACTATGATACGAGCCATATTCTCCCACGCCCGCGTATGTGCGCTCAGTGCGGATTGGTGGAGGGGTGTTTGTAAGGTAAGTGACCAACCTTATTGGCAGATGTTATTGAGCCGCCCAAGGGCCTCTGAATAGGCTTAACGACTAATATCTATCGACATTAACCGAGAACAACAGCTCAACGTGCCTTCTGAAACACGGAGATGCTTGTAAATAGACGTCACTTATATGGTCAGAATGGTCACCCATCCCAAACACAACTGCGCCTTAAAGAAAGAAAGAGCCATACATTGCATCATTAATTTCCTTGCAATTTCAAAAACAGTTTTATAGCTAAAGTCACTATTAAGATGAATATAATGAAATGGCGAAAAACCCCGCCGAACACTAGATAAAATAGTGAAACGATACAATTTACTAAGAACGAGCAATCTTAAAATTGACTTACCCCTTGCTCAAATCAAGTAACAAGTTGGAGTATGCTCACTTCTTAGCCAGTATTCGGTCTCAAAATGATGTGTTGTTAAGCAATTTCTGTGTCCAAAACACACACAAATGGCTCCCGCGTTTTAATGGCAGAATGATTCCCACACATAGTAATCAAGATACAATTAGGTCACTCATGCGATCCTAAACACTTGAGGAAAACCGGCCAAGTGAGAGGGAACTTAATGGAAACCAGCGGTCCGGCCTTTAATTATCAAAGTTTTTCTATTAATAGCCACGATATAACACACAGTAGTGTTTTATTTATTTATTTAAGCTTTATTGCACAACAATACTTTGTACAAAAGGTGGACTTAACGCCGTAGGACATTCTCTCCCAGCCATACCTTTGGGCTAAGCAGAAATGATTAGTGATACGATAACAGTTAAAGATCATGTGCGGAAATGTTTGTAGCCGCCTTGGAAGTGTATTTATAATACAAATATATCTTATTATACGAGCATGTGCTCGATATGATCAACTATCTAACCCCATTCGCTTAGTTAAGACTACGCCATGTTTTTATAAAGATTAGGAGAGGCTTTGTAGCTCCGCTGGCGTAACGGGCAGTGATGTTTTCTTAGCGGTTTCTCTTTTTGGTATTGCACGAAGTACACCAACTGATATTGAATCTTCATCCTTAGGTGTGTTATACTCGCTGAATCGAATCGTATTTTTTTTCTCAAGATGGGAAAGATACTTAGCAAGACTTTGTTCGGGTTCATCATCATCATCATATCAGCCGTTCGACGCCCATTGCTGAGCCTTGAAGGCCTTCCCCAAGGATCTCCACCATCATCGGTCCTGCGCTTCTGGTTTGCCCACGAAGCGTCACCATTCGATAACCTTTCCGCTCCAACGACTATCGGTTCGTCGCGCCATGTGTCCAACCCACTACTACTTCAGCTGAGTAATCCTTCGAACTTTACACTGAACTTTCTTATGAGATATATGAGAATGAGAGTAATGGGCCGCATTCAACGTTGACTGGAGTGGGTACAACATGGCCATTCGACATAATGTTTGTCCTATCCATGCTCATTTTCATACCCCAGCATTACTGAGATCTTCAAAACTTGTGTTCAGGTCTTCCAGGGTTTCAGCCATCAGAACTAAATCATCGGCAAACCGCGGGTTTGTAAGGTACTCGCCGTTGGTGTTAATGCCGTGAACAGTTTCGGAGAAATAAGGTCTCCCTGTCTCTCACCCCGCTGTATTTGCATAGAATAAGAGCTCTGGTTCTGTACGGTAACGGACATGGTGGCGTATTGGTAGAAGTACCTTAGAACCTCGATGTACCGGTAGTCTATTTGGCATCTCCGTGGAGACTGCTGCACGGCCCAGGTCTCAATCGAATTGAAGGCTTTCTCATAGTCCACGAACGAAAGTGGCAAGTTATACTCCTCGGTCTTCTGTATAACCTGTCGCAGCGAATAAATGTGGTCTATTGTACTAAAGCCGTTTCGGAACCCGCCTTGTTGAGGAGGTTTGAAATCGTAAAACCTGCGCGCGAGGCGATTCTTAATGACTAACGAAAACAACTTGTAGATGCGAGATGAATGCTTGATGATGCGAGAGAATATGGCTCAGAAGCGAGATGGGTCTGTTGTTTTTCAAAAGGGTTTTTGTTCCCCTTTTTAAAGAACAGCATCACATTGCTTCTGCCCCATGCCTTTGGCATCTTGTTCTCGAGGATGACCGAGTTGAAAAGTTTCATAGGACTTTGGGTATTCGGGCTTACCGCCCGCTTTTAGAACTTCCGTGGTAATTCCGTCATCGCCCGATGGCTTGAGCTGTTTGAAAGGTATTCTTATCTCGTACAGGCTGGCGTCGGGGATATCTTCGGTATAGTGTTGGGTAAGCTTGGCTCTAGGGTTTTTAGCCTTACTTTCAACAGGTTTTTGTTCGGGTTATTGCCTGAGTATCCCAATCCCTGACGCCCCGTCCCGGATACCCTTTGAAATACCTTTTATTTCAGTTCATCAAGATAACACAAATCCGGGGCCACGGGAATCGGCGTACTCAGGGAATGATCCCTTTGTTCCTTGGTTACAGGAAAGCACAACCGAAAACATCCAAACAAGAATGAAAACGTACCTGCTAACGGTGACGGTGATGGTGATGGAGTGGTGACAGAATGGCCGACCCCAAACGCCGTCATCGGCTTCCAGATACCAGACATATTTGTTGGAGATGCTGGCTCGCATAGTCAAGATGTGAGTATCGAATAGAAAATTTGAGAAGCTTATTATTTTGGTCTTTTTACTGTTTGTCAGGGTGCAAAAAAATCTTACCTCATAATAGTCCTCCTGGCCGATTTCGACCACGGCGGCCAATCTCAACAGAGATCAGCTAACTACGCAGGAGATATTATAATGCACAAAGGTGAGCGCAATACACAGGTGCACTCACTGTTCCATCACTCTCAAAGTTCGGTGAGACGGCAATCCGACATGACCGGAGAGAGATAAGGCGCAGGACCAACGGCTTAACGTGCTTTCCAAGGCACGGGGGTGTGACACCGCCAACTTCCCGACTTTAAGTTGTTTTTAAGAAATTGATGACAGAAAATCTCAGGAACAATTTTGGCTCGATCTGGGATTCGAACCCAGGACCTCTCGGATGTAAGGCAGAAACCTTACCACTACACCAACAAGGCAGTTTCTTACCTATCTGTAGATGAAAGATTACAGAGGGGGCCTCTGAATAACGAGGTATCTGATATTCCGAAAAACGAAATTCGTCAAAACAATAATCGGTTTTTCATAAAATGTCACACGTACACATGACAGCACTTTAAGGTAAAAACTGTGGCTTGTAATAAGGGCGAAATTGCAAAAAAAATGCTGTCGTCTGTGCACGTTATCGTTTTAACGGGTTTTGTTTTACGGAATAGCCCTACAGGTTTCATACTCGGATCGATCTGTCATCCTCTTCATCGCTTGCAACAACATGGTCGATTTCTGAAAGTACCGTGTATAATTATTATACTCAAATCAATCAGTCACTGTTTCAATCTGCCTTCGAAGAAAAATTCTTGTCTCTCAGTTTAAATGCCTGATTTGCCCTGCAGGGTCGGATTAATAAAAATAAAGTCTTAACTCTTACAAAAAGGAAAATTTTAGCCCAAAATCAATTTATTCATCCGTAATATGGCCCGAAATGGCCTTCCGGAAATAATCCTCATTAAAAGACAAATTGGGAAGTTAAAACCATTTTACCGTCCGGCCCTCTACCGTTAATACAGTTGTTTAAACAATTCCGAGCGATTTTTCATATTAATGACGATACAATAGAGTAAATCTGCAGTGGAGGGTTGAACATTTTTTGAGCTTCATTTTAACTTTTCACATTCTGAAATATTTATATTTGAGTTTTTCAAAGCGCGTGTTTCATGTGTAGTGGAGATTCGTTTGCGAATGCAGAACGCAAGCAATCTTACTTTTAATGCGTGGTAAGAGCTAAGTACTACCACTAAGTAGTGCACTAGGGTTCTTAGGTTTCTATTACTTAAATAAGCACTTAGTCGGTAAGAGGTTTCTAAAACAATAATAAATAAATAAGACTTTTTTTTACTTAGTTTATTTCGACGGCTGATGAGAAAAACATTACATTTGTTATTAAGACGTCAAGCAAACCAATGCAATGTAATGGCCAATATATGAATAAATTTTGTCGTACAAAAGGTAAAAAACTACAAAAAGTACTACGTAAGTTCGTAAAGTATTTCAGGCCCGTGAAATTGAACACGAATATTTATGAAGATTGAATATTTACATTTTGTAAAACATAAATGTTTTTTGCTCTTTCAAGCAAACGTATGAAAAAGTAATTTTCGTTGTTTCTACCTCTACAATTCTCCGTGAAAAATCCAGTTTCGAAGAATTTTTTAATCTACTAGAAACTCCAATTATTTTGTTTTCATCTTCCTGAACACGTAGAGTAGGTCTTAAAAATGGCCGAACTAGGCTAGGATAGGAATTAGAATCCATTGTGCTCGAAATGGAGCTTTGGAATGGCACATTTATACGTTCGAATTTTTAATTTTTGCCACAACAACTAGTATAAGATGAAACAAAATTTAAATTTTTATTGTAAAAATGTTCGTCGCTTATTATTATGTCATCTTTAGTGCAACCAATTAACTTATTTTCTTATAATCGCTGAATGAAAATCGTAAATCTGTCAAATGCTCAAAAAGTGAAACTCAACTAATTTACGTTTTAATAAAGTTATACGCTACAAGTAATTTATGTTACAATGCAACGCGAAGTTTAAATTTAAAATCTATACAGTGGAACTCAATTCAACTCAGTTCAATAAGTTGGCTTAAATTATTAAACTGAGTTTCCTGTAAGATCAAAGTTATTAATGATAATTAATTCTGTTTCCAGACGTCATCCGGCAAATACGGCACCAAATTAAGCTCTAAGAAACGTTCACATTAATGCAGACCCAGCGACCCGGCCCGGACCCGTCAAAGGACTTGAAGGGCACAGCCACACTACATCCACTCAGTGCTGAGTGGCTCACTCACTCTTTCCTGTATTTTGTTTTGCTAGATGCAGCGGCCAGTCCCTCGCCTATTGTTTGTCCTATCGTTTTTGAACGCGCAACTTCTCGCTTTAAAAAGCACTTTATCTATTTTAAAACGGACTAGCGATAGTCAGATTGAATCTAAAGAGCTGGATCCAAAGAGTCAGTTTCTGAAAAGTCAGTTGTCTAACAATCATGTTTTGATTTCACATAAATTAACATTCACATACGAAAATTCCGAACAGTAGTGTGGTTAACCCTTACACCTATACCTTAACCTCTAATGCAGCATGTAAACCCAGAGAGTAAACAGTGCCTTTATCCACTTTGTTTTACTTACCTGCACGCTTATTTGCTGATGGAACCTTTGAGAATTAAACATTAATTACACTTTAGATCCCGGGAACTGTTGATATCGCTACCTAGTTGGAACGGTAATCAAATTGGGTCTGTCTTAAGGTGCTATTCTGAGACGGAATGCAGACCGCATACTGTAATTCCGAATTGCATGCGACACCAATGGTTTCTACGAATGGATTCTACCTTTGTAGAGATACCTAGTTATTAACACTATTTAGAAGAAAGAAAAACATATAGTTTTCTTTAAATGCAAAAAAATCTAGTGTAATTTTTATTTCGTATCATGTTTGTTTATTAAAGTGATAATAGTACATTACGATACGAGTGACGTAAGTTGCCCATTATTGCACGGCGCTAAACGCCGTGCATTAATAGGCAACTTAGGTCGCGAGTATCGTATACTATTTTATAGCACAAGTGACCTAAAGCCGCCCCGGACGGATGGCGGGGGGGGGGGGGGGGGGCAGCAGGGATGAGATTGCTATTTTAAAAGAAACATTGAAATGATTTTGATTTCGAATTGATTTATTGAAAAAAAAACATTGAAACCAGTCTTTGGATCATCGAACATTGAAACATAGGATCATTCATTGGATCAAACATTGAAAACATTCAAAACGGAACATTGAAAGTATTTTGCTTTTGAATTCCTGTGCATTTTCAAGCTTCAAATGACATTTCAAAGGGTTTTGTTTCATTTTTTATACATATGCGAAGGTAGTCGATTCATTTACGCACCGTGAATATGAATCATAGACAACTTAGGTCCCGGAAAAGCGTGCGTAAAGTGCGGGTTTAGGTCACGCTGTGCTATAAACATATTTAAAATTTCCAAGAAAAAGTGATTTTCACGTAGTTGCGTAGGTATGTACTCGTAGTTACCATAAAACTGCGTGCACATTATAAGACCCGTTCGAACGTAACGCTGACAGAACAAAAACTTCAAAATGTCAAAACTTAATTTAATTCAAATTTCATTACAGTTGCAATAATTGTAGTTTAACAAATGTGGTTTGACCGTGACTTCCGACCGGCATTATGAACATTTCAATACGTTTCATTTCCTAGATCGCTTCTGATGCGCTCCGCCGCGCGCACTTCCGAACGTATTCAATAATGTGCACGCAGCTGTAGATGTTTTTTTTTTAGATGATGCGAAAAATAGCTTTATTTTCGTCTAAGAAGTTTCAGGCTCGGCTATCCCATCGCAAATGGACGTATTGATAGTCCAGACTGCCCATGCGTCATTTGATATGGGATAAACCCAGAAACAACCCAGGTTTTTGCACAGTGTGCACATTGCATGAATATTTATAAGGATTACATATTTACACAAATGTTATTTTGCTCTTTTAAGCAAATCGGTAACGAAAGTTTACACGTATACATATAATAACTTCATTATTATTTCACCATGTTCAAACGTATGAAAAAGTAATTATGAGTGTTGGAAAAGCGGAAAGTTTTGGCTATTTAAATTCTACAGTTGCACTCACAGATATCGTATATCTGTGGTTGCACCACTAGGCACGCTGTCATATTTCAGTTATTGCATATGTGTATGCACACATATAACGTCCGCTTTACAGGATCCGTTTTAACGGATCCGTCGCTACTGGAGACAGTATTCATAGATCACATCACAGTACTGAATCGATCCAGTATACTGGGTTTGTTATAGTGGAAGTATGTATGTGTGTGTGATTTTACATCTTAACTTTAGTAAAACATTTGCAATAGGCATGACGACACCTATCGAAAATATTTTCAACAGGTTATGTTTTTAAAACACCATGTTTTCCAACATAACCTCCACAAATCTAGTAAAACCAATTTTTTGCCAAAAAGCTGTAGAAAACATTTTTTATCTACGTTGAATTAAATAAATATCAATCAATTCAATTGACTTCGATTTCTGATACTATATTATGACGTCAAAATAGCATTCCCATACAAAATCTATGGAGGCAGATCGTTTTTAACAGATGAAAGAGTATGTCAAATATGAAAAAGGTGGTGTCATCTAGCCTATAATGGAAAATAGTACCGAGTAAATGTTATATTCCTTAAACATCATATAAAGCTTAGTGTACATGTTTTTATTTGTTCTCCACAAAACGTTGCAAAATCCTCAAAGTTAATGTTTAAGTTCGATGTTCATTGGGTTATTGACTTAAAAAGTTGAAAGCGCCTCCTTGATTGGTAATTTGAGGGGGGACTGTCGCCAAGGTATTTCAAAGACATTTGAATTTCAAAGACTCAAGTTTTATATTTAATATTAAATAATAAATCAACGCTTAGAAATTAAGTGCTTTTTCCTGTCTTACTATGAGATCGCACTTCCGTTTTATTGGTTTTAATTTTTATACAAATATATCTTTGTAGGATTGTAAAATGAGCATGAGTGAGTGCGAGCGAGATGACGTGTGTGAGAGAGAGGAAGGATGGAAGGGCTAGAAAGCAAGATGGCGTTAGACATAAGTTAGAAGCGTGTGTTCTCCGTGGAATTGTGTAAAAAATAAAGACTAAAACCCGTGAAAGTGCTTTTCCTTCGCCGCCCCAACACTACAAATTTGGGGGCTCGTCCGGGATAAGGAATAATAACGAGAAAGTACGGCGGCGGTGAGAAAAACGACGACGATTTTTTGCGACCACGTGCACGGAAGAACACGCAAACGACGGTGATTTTCTGCGGCTAGAAAAGACGAAACGACGACGACGGAATGCCTAAAGACGCGAAAGAACGCAGGAAAAGTCGGCAAGACGACTACACCGACTGCTTTGATGAATGCGAGGCGAAAAAGCGTAGCGGCAACATGCTTCAGATGACGGCTGAACTGATACCCATCTTCAGCGGACGCGACGATACATACTCAGTAACGCGGTGGATAGACGACGTAGAATCCAACGCTGAAATATTTGAGTGGACACCGCTTCAGCAGCTCCTAATAGCAAAAAGGGCGCTAACCGGCACGGCACAGTTATGGTTACGGGCGGAGCGACCACACAAGTCATGGGAAGAGCTTAAGACGGCCCTTGTGAAAGAATTTCCAGATCATGTCGATATCAAATCCATTCATGAGCTAATGAGCAACAGAAAGAAACGCCCGAATGAATCATGCTTAGACTACATGCTCGTTATGAAGGAACTCGGAAAACGCGGGAAGATGCCTGACTATGTTGCGATTAAATACATAGTAGATGGAATAGTAGATGTGGAAACAAACAAAATCATGCTATACGGTGTAACAACCTACAGTGACCTTAAAGAAAAACTCAAGATATACGAAACCATAACCAAAAAAATGCAAAGTACGATGCAGAGGCGTTCAGCAGTGAGTACAAGTAGCAGTAAACATCATTCAAGCGGCAAACCATGGATTCGGTGTTATGGATGTGGCGAAGTTGGACATGCATCAGCCGATTGCCCGCATAAAAGCAAAGGGTTGAAGTGTTTTAAATGTAACCAATTCGGACATGTTGGATCAGCTTGCAATACATCGACGGCGGCGCTAGCGGCGACGCCGAAATCCAGTCTTCGTACATCATCGGAAGAGTTCGGTAAAACCCGACGGAGCTACCAACATCAACAAACGAAGAGCGCGATGTTCGCGGCAGACGTCACACAAGACGACGGTGGCGCCTCTAGCGACCTTCTATGCAACGAACGGCAGGACTACCAACACACAAAGCGTGCGATGTTCACGGCAGTGAATGACGAAGACGACAGCGCCCCAAGCGGATACTCTTCGAACGACGACTCGAAGATGGCGGCGTTTGTTTACAACGAGGAAGAAGTGTCAATGTCAACAAAGGAGAAAAAGCCGGTTGTCGTGTTGGAAATAAACAATTTGCAGTTTAAAGCGTTAGTGGACTCCGGCAGCGATGTCAACATTATTTCAGCGGATGTTTACGATGCGATTGGAAAACCGAAATGCGAAAAAGACGGACTACTACTATCGGGCATTGGACAATCGACAGTGCGTTCAATGGGAAAGTGTCGTTTAAATTTGTGCGTGGACAAACAGTGCTACCCAGATGTTATATTTCACGTTCTATGTAAAGACTATGTGCCTTACGATGTGATACTAGGTCAGGAATTTCTTAACGATGTTACAGTTGTGTTGAAAAGAGGTTGCGTGAAATTTTATAGTAAAGAGTGGGAACGACTGGGATGTTATGTGAGTGAGGTATGTTTATCTGATTCTGTTGTAGGTCACATGAAGGATCCGGCTTTAAAGGAGGAAGTGGTAAATTGTGTTCGAAACTACAAGCCTCAGCAGACCAAAGAAGTGCCATTGCAGCTGCGAATTGTGCTCAAGGATGAAGTACCCGTTGCGCAGCGACCACGACGTTTGGCGCTGAAGGAGCAAGAGCTAGTGGATAATCAAATTGCAGAATGGTTAGAAAAGGACATCATACGCGTGAGTCATTCAGAATATAGTAGCCCACTGGTATTGGTTAGGAAAAAAGACAATTCTATTAGAGTCTGTGTTGACTATAGAATGCTAAATAGAAAAATGGTTAAAGATGAGTTTCCGTTGCCAGTAATAGAAGACCTTATTGATAAATTGAAAGATGCTAGGGTCTTCAGTGTACTTGATTTAAAAAATGGTTTCTTTCATTTAAAGGTGTGCGAAGAGTCAATCAAGTATACTTCTTTTGTCACACACAACGGGCAATATGAATTTTTAAGGGCTCCTTTTGGTTTAAGTATTTGTCCGAAATATTTTATGAGATTTATAACAATTATCTTCAGAGACCTGCTAGCTAAAGGTGAAGTCATCATATTCATAGACGACTTGTTGATACCAGCAAATGATGAGGCCCAAGCGGTACAACGTCTTAAGAAAGTACTTATGATTTCAGAGCAATATGGTTTAGAGATAAATTGGAAAAAAGCAAGATTGATTTCCCGAGAAATAGAGTACTTGGGACACTTGGTGAAGAATGGAGAAGTAAGACCCACAGCTGAGAAGATAGATGCTGTCATGAGGTACCCAAGACCATCAACAACAAGGCAAGTTCATAGTTTTCTTGGTCTCACTTCATACTTTAGGAAATATATCAAAGATTATGCATATTTGGCCAAACCTTTATCAGACTTACTCAAAAAAGACGCTTTGTTTGAGTTTGGTGAGAAAGAAGTATTGGCATTTGAGAACTTAAAGCGGAAATTGGGAGATTCTCCAGTATTAAAGATTTATGACTCTCACTTACCCACCGAATTGCATACAGATGCTTCTGCTATTGCCTATTCTGCTATACTGCTGCAGCTACATGAAGACGGCTGGCACCCTGTTTACTATATGAGCAAGAGGACTACTGATGCTGAATCAAAGTATTCAAGCTATGAGCTGGAAGCATTAGCTATTATTGAGGGAGTGAAAAAGTTTCGGATCTACTTATATGGTATTCACTTTAAAATAGTGACCGATTGTCAAGCCTTTGAGATGACACTGAAGAAAAAAGAACTGTCACCTAAAGTTGCTCGCTGGGTTTTGTACTTAGATCAGTTTGACTACAAGGTTGAGCACAGAGCTGGCACGAAGATGCAACATGCCGACGCGCTAAGCCGACATCCCTGTATGATTGTAACAGTCAATAGTCTACAAAACCAAATAAAGCTGGCTCAACAAAGTGATGATGGGTTGAAGGCAGTGTGTGAAGTACTTAAACATGGATCTTTTTCAGATTACTGGTTAGACGATGGAGTTCTCTACAAAGGAGAGCATAAGCAGCTTGTAATACCTAAATCACTGGAAAAAGAGATCATAAAACAAGTTCACAGTAAGGGGCATTTTTCTATGAAGAAGATGAAAGAAATCATAAAACAAGATTACTATATCCAAGATTTAGATAAGAAGCTTCAAGAGTTTGTGGTATCCTGTATACCATGTCTATTGGCTACGAAGAAGGCTGGCAAGCAAGAGGGATATCTGAATCCAATTGATAAAGAAGGTACCCCATTACACACTCTGCATATAGACCATTTGGGACCAATGACGGATACAAAGAAACTGTACAATCACATATTGACAATAGTGGACGGTTTCACGAAGTTCACGTGGATCTTCCCTACTAAGAGTACTACGAGTAAAGAAACAGTTGAAAAGCTAAAGATACACCAACAGCACTATGGAAACCCTGTAAGAATAATAAGCGATAGAGGGACTGCATTTACTGGGGGTGAATTTCAGGAGTATTGCAAAGAAGAGAACATACAGCATGTTACCATCACCACGGGAGTTCCGAGGGGAAACGGCCAAGTAGAAAGAATGCACAGGACTATCATTGCTGTATTGACAAAGCTATGTCTGGAAAATCCATCATTGTGGTACAGACATGTCAGTCGAGTGCAAAGGGCCATAAATAGTACCTACCAAAGAAGCATAAACACAACTCCATTCCACCTTATGGTTGGTATTAGCATGAGATGTAAAGAAGACCTACAGATATTGGAATTGTTAAAACAAGAAGAGATTGATCAATATGAGGAAAGTAGAGAAGAGATAAGGATCAGAGCTAAGCAGCAAATACTACAAGTACAAGATGAGAACAAGAAGACATTTAATGAGAAGCGGAAACCGAGTATGCAGTATAAGGAAGGAGATTTAGTTGCTATAAAAAGGACACAGTTTGGTACAGGAATGAAGCTAAAACCCAAGTTTCTAGGACCATATCGAGTATTAAGAGTTAAACGCAATGATCGCTACGATGTGGAGAAGTTAGAGAATGCTACTGAAGGGCCTAATAAAACGTCGAGTTCAGCAGACCAAATGAAGCCATGGCCGCAGTAGGTAATTTCTCTATTATTTTTATTTTTTTTTATCACTTAACTGATAAGTAGGAGAAGATGGATGAAAGGAAGGAATAAATAAAGCAAAACCCTTTTCATAGCAACTGTAACATTTATTGTCATAAACTACCACTGAATTCTGTTTTGTTATAAGTTAATTTATTTCATTTGTTTCATTGTTAACACTGTATTGTGTACTTGTACACTATTGAATATTGAAAGATTTGTGTCCCATATACATTTCGAAATTTGAAATGCCAATGTAAGCTAAAAAATTAATTTTGTGTACAACATTTGTTATTGAAACATAGTAGTTTAAGTTGGTTCTGTCTGTAACTATAAAATAAGACGTCAGTTTCTATAAAATAAGAAGTCAGTTTCTATATTATAAGATATCAGTTTCTTGATTGTAAGATTTTAGTTATGTTTTTTTGTTATTTGTAAAGTTGTCTGAGGACAGACAATATCAGGATAGCCGAGTTGTAGGATTGTAAAATGAGCATGAGTGAGTGCGAGCGAGATGACGTGTGTGAGAGAGAGGAAGGATGGAAGGGCTAGAAAGCAAGATGGCGTTAGACATAAGTTAGAAGCGTGTGTTCTCCGTGGAATTGTGTAAAAAATAAAGACTAAAACCCGTGAAAGTGCTTTTCCTTCGCCGCCCCAACACTACATCTTTACAAAGGCTTTTTGAGTTTTTATTTGTTGATAAGACAAATAACTAAAGTATAATTTAATTATTATAATTTGGAGTATACTTTTTTAAAGAGATACTTGTCTTTAATCCGCCATATTCATCTACGGATTGGGATACACATTGGTTTATAAATGTTATAATAATATGAATTATAACAAAATAGTATTGAGCAAAATTTGCAATGTTCTCCCGTTTTTAAGCATTAAATTATATTGGGGCATTAATAACACGATTCACAGGCAAAAAGGCTTCGTGCGTCGCATTTTGTTCAGACGAACAAAAAGGTCGGTACAAATAAATAAGCCTTGTAACTTTGCGGTTGGCTGCGGAGCAGTGATAAGGCTACCATTTGTCGGGATCTCACCGTTTTTGGTTCATATAAAAAGTTATACATAATGTGATTAAAACACACTTAAAGTACAAACGGACTGCCACAGGCGGGACTCGAGACCCGAGATTTTTCTTTAGGTGTGTTTGAATTTCACATTGTATTGAAATTTGCATTGTTAATAGGGAAAAATATAGAAACTTAATTAAGGTAAAAGGTTAAATATAATCAATAAAAAAGAAGATTAAGATTGGCAATTGTATGCACCTGTAATATTTCAATAATATTTCATTTTCATTCATTTGGCAGATCAATGAAAGAACATTAAGACGTCATTATCATTTATTGGGTATTTCAGACGTCTCATTGGGTGAGAATAGATTCATCGTTTACTATTTGTCAACTATTGTTCTAAGAATTCAACAGATGCGGGTTATAAATCCTTGTGTGATAGTTTGATTTATATGCACTTTGTTTAAAATAAGTGTAGCCCAGCTTTTTCAAATTATATTTCTGATTGGGACTAATTTAAAACAAACATTGTTCGAAAACTTTTTTTATAATAACTCCATTTTGAGGTGTTAATTTTGTGAACTCGTAATACTAAATCTGAAACGTGTCTAAAATACCTTTGGACAAACAGATTTGGTCAACTCGATTTCCTATAATTTTCAATTGGCACATTAGCATTTATGCCTATGTCAATAAAGTTTCAGCTGGCAGCCCTACGAGTGACGTTGATTGGCCAGCACACCCTTTGTGAGGCGTTGGTGGTGCGTTAAAATTTCACTCCACCCGCGACTCGCTACGGGAAAACTAATTAACGGACTGGCACCGGCCATCAAATGCCCGATTGGAGCCTGATGGATGGAATCTGATATGAAAGTGAGCGACGCGTCGGCCCGATAACATTTACTTATTCGGCTTACCCCGTACAAAATCGGCTCGAGAGACTACACGTTTTCAGTCAGGAGGGACGAATAAATTGACAGGAAAGCGGCCAGAATAAACGTACAGTAACAATGCAATGATGAAAGAGACTTTGCGCAGCCTCTGATCAGCACCAACCAAAAAATTGTCTCGAAGATGTGGTGGAATGCAATGAGGGGTCCATATTCGATTGCATATATATTTAAAAAGGCATATGTTCAGGTAGCATACAGTTTTTTGACATACTGTTTGTTTCGCATAAAGTTCATTAAAAATAAATCACATACCTACCGTTTTCGCATAACTTCCTTCGTCATAATTGTCACTTGTTTAATTAAACCTTAAAGCGAATTAATTTCAGGACATATGATTCTCGTGTATGGTCCTCACTTTCGTGTATAGTCACCGTAATAACCGAATCTTAAACCCAAAGTTATCTAATTATTTTTTTAAATTTAAAAGTCAATTTAAAGTTTATCCATCATGCGTTTCGCATTGTCGAAAATAATTTTAATGATGTGATATTTTAATAAATCTTTACATGAAAATAATAAGTCTTATCATTGTACCTCGTGTGTGCATAAGTTTTGAGACGAAATAAAAGTTGCATAACTTTTTTTATAATTAACATATATTTCTAAAATTTTCAGTAAACAATTAGTAGATAATAATAAACAAAAAATAATTATTATCATTCAAAATGACCACCCTTGTTTTTAATACAGGCCCTTAGACGATTTGGCCAGTCGTCAATGACGGCACGAAACTTTTCCGGCGGGATTCATTCGTTCGCCGCGACGAAGCACATTTCCCCTCAACCACGCTTGGGTGGTTTTTGCTTTATGGGATGGCGCTGAGTCCTGTTGGAAAACCCAATCCTTGTTGTGAAACAAAGTAAGGGACAGGGGTTTCACAACAGGCTCTAAGATGTCAGTTTGATAGTTCTTGGCTTTCACCTTGACAGAAATGGAGCGGAGTGACACCTTCATACGAAACTCCCCACCATACCATCACACTAGCCGGATGATGAGTACGGGAGACATCACGGAATGTCTCCTGTCTGAAGCTGGGACGTCCTTGCTACTTTTTGCATACACTTTATTGTTTTGTCGGTTGAACTTTTCTTCGACAGTAAAGATTTTCTCATCGGTGAAGAGTATTTTCCTCGCATCGTGTCTCTTAAGCAGTATTGGACAACGTTCGCGTCGCAATTTACGAAGGCGATCGTTTAAAAAATGAACTTTCCTACGGCTATACGCCTTCACCTTAAGATCATATTTCAGTATTCTGTTGACTGAAACGCGCGAAATATTTATCTGCAGATCTAGTTTTTTCTGAGTTCGACATGGATTTCGGCGAAGTCGCTCTCGGATGATTTTGATGTTCGCAGGCGTCCTTACAGAGCGCGGCCGGACCACTCCTTTGGCGATCTTGCAAAGAACTTGTCTCCTTGTATCGTTTAATAGTGTAATGCACGAAGTTACGGCTCACACCAAAAGTTTTCACCTCACGGAAAATCTCCATTGGTTTTTTTCCCGCTCTACCTAAATAGCGAAATCACGGTCGCACGCAATTCTTTTGTTCTCTCCATCACGAGAAAATTGAAAGAAATGAATTTGAAAATCAAAGGAATTAAAAGTTAAGTTAAGTTAATTCGAAATTCAAATTTAGAAAAAGAAATAAATAGCAGCCAGTAATTTTTTATTTCTTTTTTTTTGCACAAAGTTTGTCTCAAAACTTATGAACACACAAGGTATATATTATTTGTGTTAGAGCATTCCTTTCCCACCAGCCTGTGTCGAGGTGCTAGGTCCTAAAATATGATTGAGGTACCGTTTTAAAGATCTCGCCGAGTGGAGTGGGCCAAATTTTTTTTTAACTTATTTTTCGGGCAGGAAAACTTCTACCGGGGCCCGCTAGTTTTCTTTGTCAACGTAATCTGAAACTATTGATTCATTATGACTAACTACTTTCTGCCAACAAAAAAATATGCGACCGAAAGGGCTCACTTCAATAACTGCCGAATAGGGTTTACCTAACAGAAACAAATAATTTTTATGACTTCTTAAGGGTAAGTCAACAAAGTTCATGATGAAGAGAAACCGATGCCTTACGATAGCTAACTTAGTCAAATTAAATACAGTTAAACAGTTTCCTAATTTTACTTCGGTTATTTTATTCCGTGTATTATAAAGGCTCTACATCCCCAGAATCTGACGAAACGCAAATAATACATGAATCTATTAGTCCAAAGAGTCCATTGTGTCAGCTAATAACATCGGACACCAAGGGGAGGAGGCTTAATTAAGTACCAAAGTGTTTCGGGTAGACTGGAGGAAACACGCGTGAGCAATGTTGCGTTTGTGCTACATTTATTAAAATCTGCTTTCGGATTACAGATTCAGGAAATTGTAAATGAGCACACCCATTAATAATGCAGAATTATCTTAACCCAAGAAATTAACTCAAGAACCTAATTAACTCGACGACTACTTTGGTGTAATGGTCAAAATGTTGACTATTAACCACTAGGTCGCGGATTCGATCCCCGCACTGTACAAACTTTTGTGTGCATGAACACGTCTGTTTGTACTGGTCTGGGTGTTATATGTATTTATTTAAGTTTCTTTATAATACCGCTGTTGATTGTGATAGCTGTAACACAAGTGCTTAAGCTACTTACCACGGAGTCAGATCAATGTAAATGAAGTTGTATTTAATTAATTCATTTATTATTGAAAGTTGCAAAATGGTTGTCTGTGATTTTTGGCAGTGCGCGGTTGTATCTATTTGGGTAGACAATTTTTGACGAAACATTTGCATTTGATTCTAATATATCAATTTTGGAATCAAATGCAAATGTTGCAACCACCTATAAAATTACTTATCATGAATTTATGACTTTGACGGAGTTTTTGTGATATTTTATCTGTATATCTGTCTGTGTATCTCCTTGTATTGTGTATGTTTCTATAAGTGGATTCTTGAAATAAATGATTTATTATTATTATTAACTCAAGAATAAAAAGACAGGTATCGAAGGAATCGAACCCGGGATCTCAACTTTAAATTGACTTCAATATTTTAAATAGAAATTCATGAAAAACGACTGTAACCTAACATATGATTATTGCCTTTACCACATTCTACTATAAAGTTTGATAGGTAATTGTACAAAGGGTGCTCCAAACTATGAAACACATGAAACCTTCGTTCTTCGAATGAATCGTACCCGATCTAGAACTTGAAATTACAAGGCGCAAAACACATTTGAATTTAAACATACCTTCTTTATGTCACATAGGGCTCAAATAATGATTTCTTTTAAAAATCACTAAATAAGAGTGAGAAGTTATCGAACAGCTAGTAATAAAATAAACCTGTGTAGTATAAAAAGTAATTTGTTTTTTCATGACACTGTGAATAAAGTAGCTTACATTGTATTTATTAATAGCAAATAGTAAAGATACCTTCAGAACATCAATCATGTTTTCTTTAAAAATAAGTCTTGAATAAATTCAATCTTCTGTCCAAAACATTAGTGTTATTGAAAGTAAAATTCGTTTGCTAAATTTAGGTTTAACGCATTGAAATTCAAATGAACCTTCATTCTATCTGAATCCAACTTACGCATATACTAATTTGATATTTGAACTGGATTTTTCTCTTTAAAATAACCGTTAAGGACGTGTAAGTACAATTGGATAATATATTTGTAAACATTGAAAGACCATGTAAAGAACTCGTATGTACTTTAGAAACTTTAAGTCAAAGCTTACTTTTTATTTATGTCATTAAGAAAACTTGGGTCCAGTACATAAATAAACTGCTTTCAAACATAGTTAGTAAACAAAAGTTAGTAACTTGTAGTAGCAGAAATATGCTACTCATTTTACCACATCAATGTTGACGACCGCTTGGTGCAGTGGTCCACGTGTCGGACTTCTTAAACCAAGGGTCGCGAGTTTGATCCTCGCACAGTAAAAGCATCAGTGTGCATGAACATGTGTGTTTGTACTGGTCTGGGTGTTTTCTATGTATAATATGTAGGTATTTATTTATAAAAAAAGTATTAAAGTATGTTTATCCGTTGTCTAGTACCCCTAACACAAGCCTCGTAGCTTAATTTGGGACTAGAGAATTGGTGTGATTTTAGTGAAATAATTATTTATTTGTTTATTTATAATGTTTGGTACTCTGAAACTTAGTGTACCTGTTGTTATTTATTTAATTCTGTGGCATGGAATTAGCAGCTTCAGTGACAAAATAAAAAAAAAACATTCGTCAGTTTTTACCTCTCCTCCTTAATGTATCCTGATTAAAACTTATAAAATTACGTCGAACTCGTGAAATGTTCGCAACTGAAACAAAGTGTACCAATTCAGAGAAGTGCCTAAATAAATATAAATATGTAATAAAGTTTCGCCACGCGTCCCGCTTAACAACTTCACAGGATCAACATCGCACGCAGGTGACGGCTATGACCTCCGGATAAAATGTTTTCGGAGCGTTTGCTCATAGGCTAGGAAAATCAGCCAATATGGTCTATGATGGCGGAATCCAGGGTGGTATTCTGTGACAAGAGCTTAGCAATTCAGGTGAATACTGCCTTATTTGATATTTTTGGGTTGGTAATTTTCGATTGGTAGGTATTGAAAATAATTATTGTCTATCATTTTTATATCTGGATGGATGTCAGTTTTAGTATAGTAACAGTTTACATAATTTACAGACAAGTAACTGGCCCAAGGATAGTGTCATAATACCGGCGTGATTTTCCAAAACATAAAAAGGAAAGGTAAATACGGAATCTCAGAAGGCTGAAGGAATACCACGAATCTGATAACCAGTATCGTTTCCACGCATCAACTGATGCTTTGATATGGGTTGACTGTTCTATTTAATCTGACCTCTCTACGAACCGAATTTATTCCCACGAATAAAACTACCCTTTTAACCTATTTCGCTTATCGTGTCAAGAACACAAAATATATGCATATTACGCGTCTGTCCACACATTATAATATTGTGGGAAGCACATTGCGTTAACCTATATTTCGACTTGTACTCGTAGTAAAATTATTATTATTAAAAATTCCCTGTCTCATTTTTCCTTGACCTTTATTTATATATATTAAAGTGACTAATGACTTCTCATAAAGCACTAAGAAATTTTCTTAGTGCTTTATGAGAAGTCACTAGTCTAAAGTTACGGTAACATGATGATAAATTTATTCACTTCTTTAAACTCGTATCTACATAAGTTGTACTTAGGTACTTGTTACTGCTAGGCAGTCTCTAGATAAAGCAGACATGTATTTTTGTGGGGTAAAAATTAAAATAAAAGTACACGGTTAGTGCTTTATTCTTATTAAAAAGTTTACACATCGTATAACTGTGTTTCATGTCGCGTAAAATATGATTATATGAAAATAAGAAAGGGTAAAAAAATGAATACAAAAATCGAAATACTATTTTCACTCTGGGGCTGGTGTAGTGGTCGTGGTCGTCGTTGTCGTCGTAGTCGTTGTAGGGCTTGTTGTAGTGCTAGGGGTCGTTGTAGGGGTTGTTGGGGTGGGAGTTGTAGGGGTAGGGGTAGTAGAGCTTGTTGTTGTGGGGGCAGGAGTAGTGGTAATGAAGCAGCTGATGTCGAACCCTTTGCAGACGAGGCATATCACCTGGGAACAATGAGGTGATATCAATTTAACGAGACATGAAATATAAATTTTATTGTTACGTTGCTGCAATCGTCATATTGGTCCGAGGATAACCTCTAAGTGAATTTGCAAAAGTCTGAAAAGTTCGAGTGTGACTGTCATTGCTGATAATCAGGTTGACAGGCAAGGTACGTTTTTTTTTATCGTCAGGGAACTGCTGTTACGCATACCCGCCAGCCGCGGGAGCAGCTAGGGGTTATGTGGGACTCCAGGCCTCAGAGAGAGAGAGAGAGAGAACCCGCCTACCCACTAAAACCTGACGGTGCCCTCCGGTGCCATGTGAGTCGGGGACGTGGCGGGTGCACCGTAGGCCGAGAGGCCTCAGGCATTAACCGCGATTCTCCGGACTCGGCCGACTCACTTTGCAGCGCGCCCCTACCGGTTGCGACGAGGGAGAAACTCGACACGGAAACAACAGACGGCGCGCGGGCAAAGGGAAAGGTACCTAGCACAAGATCCCTTCGCTTTGTAGTTGGAAGTTTAAACTTATAAAAGAAATTTCCGCTGTAATAGGCAAAAAACCGGCTGTGTGGAGCTTCTTCGTACCCTCTAGAACCTCCGCGGTCCTCAGTCCACTTTAAGAGGTGCGAAAGAGGTTGAACTTATGCGATCCTGCCATCTATTCATATTATTTCTTTCAATCATTACACTATTGGCTGGATAGAGTAAAACTGAAAAAGTTTGTATTCTACTTTGAAACTTTAAAAACTTTAAGCCCGACATCATTCGCCAAAAATTCTATCGGTACAACCATCGATTGGGACAAAGCCAAACTCTAGTTCTACAATAAATTGTAGTTGATTTATCTTTATTGGGCGTGTACAGTTTCGTGCAGAATTTTTTTGTGTATTTTGCTGAACGTAAATTGTAAAAAACGTATACGTAACAATCGTTGTGCCAAGAAACCAAGACTTTCGCCAAAAGCTGGATTTATATTATCTCAATTCTATGTAAATGTGATATTGTAATGTAGCTGTTCCAAAGTTTAGATTCGAAGAATTTTAAATAAGTGATGAGATAAGGGTTACCAAGGTAGAAGCTGCATGAAACTGAGATCGAAATGAAGACGTTAAACAGGAAGGTTAAAGAGATGCATGAATAGACTACTTATTAAATACCAATTTAAAAGAAGAAATAGCATACATTTTATTTCCAACTGTACAAACAGCTAAAGTGTTGATACTGATTTATAAAGTGACATGGCATGACCCACATCTGGCTCGTATATTCTTTGAGCCAACTTGGTCCTGTCATAGGGCACTTTTATGAAGTCGCAACAAAGTTATAAACCCCTTGAGAATGTAGGACAAGATAAAGGATTTATCGAAAGATAGTTATTATTTTTAATGGTAAACACACGAGTGTGGAAGACCCTATAATTTCATTTAATATATTTACATCAATGCTTCAAACTCACACTGCGCACTGACGTACGCATGAATCTTTGTCATATACAGTATGTCCTGTCAACGATGTCCGACCCGTTAAGGGTAAAAATATTTTTCGACAACAATGCAAAAAAAAATTGTGTCAACCGTGTCGAAAGTTTGAATGGCGGCCAGGCCATTTTAATTTTGATATCGACTAAGTGCAGCTACTTGCACTTATTAAGCAATATATCATACATGATCCGTCAGACCTACAGATACAGAACTAGTTTTAATTGATACCTTAGAATGTAGCCAATAAAACGGTATTAGAAAAACTGTCTAATTTTGACATCATGGTACAAAATATGGTATTTTCTGTTTTTAAAATAAATGCAAGCGCTTAATCGATATCAAAATTAAAATGGCCGCCAGTTCGCATTTTGGCCGCAAATTTGCATTTTATCGACGAATTATTTATATTTTTTACCCTTAACAGGTTGATCACCGTTAACCGGATACACTGTGTATAAGGTAAAGCAGTGTCTTGCGTTTCAACTTTATCGTTTTCATAGAGAAACACGTCAAGAATGTGCCCTTAGGTCCAGGGCACACCAGCCGCAAACTTTCGCCGTGACATGACATCGACTGTCAGCAATTTCAGGCGATAATATGCCACAGGTGGATAAACCAACCCTCACATAGTGTTAATAGAGTATGTGAAGGTAAGTTGACAAGCGTTTGTGTTCACGTCGTATTGATCTCGATTGTACTCCGCCGATCACTTACTTCCAAAGCTTATTATATCAGGACAAAGGGGATTATTAACCAATTCGAAATCTAATTATAGAACCGATCCTGATAGGAATATTAGTGGATTAGTATACAAAACAATCACTTACCTTGTTTGTTCGTGCCTGCTCAAATCCCCTACAAAGCTCTAGAATACCGCCTTTAGTGACTGAAAAGTAGAAATAACACGGTCACATATCATAGTTTTAAAGATACGTGTTGCAAGGAGCGATTATGTAGTGTGTCCTGTGAACTATTAAAAAAAAACAATTTTATCGACAGAAAAGCAAAAATATTTTTTTGCCAACGATGGCACGGGTTTTTTAATTTAAATCCTTGCCAAGAAATGACTTTTAATATGATAGAAAAACAACCCAATATGTTGTAACATCTCTGAATTTAATAAAAAGCTTAATTCACAAGCAAACCGCTGGACCCAGCCTCATGAAATTTTCGCAGGTCGGTTGTTTTGAAGCTAAGCGTTGTGGTTATGACCTGTTTACCCAAAGTTGGGGTGCCAGTGGGTTCAGTAAGTTCCAGTCAAAAATCTACTGGACTTGTTGCCCAGCACAAGCAACCCTTCTTATTTTATTTATTTATTATGTATTGGTAACAGGTTACATACAAATATGCATTGCATTATTAATAGCTATCGTTGTTAAGGTGTTAGTTTGATACTAGCATCTCTGTCCTTAAAAGTGCTCCTTGTGAGTCTATTTACAAAAATAAATTGATTTTATTGTCTAACACAAAGTTATGTGATCTTATCAATATTAGTAAGTGTATCAACAGCTTTGGTGTTTGATTAACAAAGTTAAAAAAAAAAATTGATTATCCTTCTTCCAGTATTCTGGATTTTTTAAATTTGGATATCATTTGTAGATTTACGCAGATCTGCTTAAATATCTTCCTATGTAGGCTTTAGCAATACAAAGTACTTTCCCAAAAAAGTACAGTTATATCGTACTTTACTCAATTCAATTAATTCAATTTGGGCAAAAAAGGCCGAGTTTCCCAAATTTTCCCACGTACCTACCTGTTTTTAAACCTGCCAAGGACTGATTATTGAAAGGCGCTTTGATCGGTCAATTTATTAAAATTAAAGGGTGAGAAGCATTGAAATGTCAAATTAAAAAAGAAATCCGACGGGATGAGAATCGTTAGTAAAAAGGCTAACTTTGTTAATTGAATCAATTAATATATTGTTAGTCACAAAGGCGTTTTCTTCCTTATTTGCAAAATAAGTCGTTATTGATTAATACATAATATAATTATTCTGTCTATGATTGTAGGTAAATAACTGAAAGGCATACTTTCATATTATGTTTAAAGTGACTTCTTAAGAAAAGTTACAGCGCAAACCTTATAAAAGCTGAAATAATTTCCTTGACTACGAATTACCAACAAGTTCTGTGTCGAAATAAATTATGCCTTTTGGTACGTACGCCAAAATATTCCGGCGTATTTCAATATTATTTTACTCATTATCATTGGAAATATTTATGAGTGGTGTTTATTCGCTTAGGTAACAGAAGGTACCCAATTAGGCTATTTGATGAATATTATTGTTTTATCATAATTATTTCGCCATAATAGAAACAGGGTCTCACAATTCTACTTACATTATTATTATTACCTAGGTATTTGGAGAAACAACACAGCTGTAATAACGAAAAACTATTAGTACTACAAAAAAGTAGTTAGGCATGTTGGAATAATACTTTCGAAGAATCCAAAAAAAAAGTTCTTTATGCCTATTATGGTACTTTAAAGTATAGGGTTGAACTCAAACAAGAACAAATCAAAAGGATTCATAATTTAGTTTTGGATTTAAACTGGCGAAATCGACTCGTTCAGTGATTTCCGTCCTCAAAGATAAATTGCAACGCGAATTCAAAGAACTCTCATATTCCAATTACAGGTCTTATTAGTAAAATGCAAAAAAATCCATTCAATTAATATATTTCATCTATTTTTATTTTATTTTTGGAGCGATAGAACTTCTAAAATATAAAATTTTAAGAGTAAAAGTCTGAGTTGGAAGAATGTTTGAAAGGTTTTTTCATCAATTGAAACGGAAATGAACTTAATTTTAATTAAATACAATCGATTTACGTTCGAGATTTTTTCATGTATATTATTATTATGTGACGAAATTCAAAGTCCTCACATTACTAACTCCTGATCCTACACAAAAGTATGTTCACAAATAAAAAAAAGCATTGCTTTTTACGAAAAAGGGTGGACAAGACACCTTTTATCGCAGATGTGATACTAGAACGAATATCGTAACATTTTAACACGCCCGAGAGATACATATTATAGATGATCAAACGAACTTCTGAAGTGAAGTTCGATCACTATTATATGAGTCACTTCATTCGAAGATATAAATATGATTAACAGGTAGTCCTTTAAACCTACAAGGCAGTCGCACGTTGAAAGATTAGAAATCGATTCACTATCGATTCCTTAGCTACTTTTTTTAATTTATTTAATCTATGGTAACTCTTCTCCCCACTACCTATGCATCGACAGTCCAGTCGTTCGGCTAGCCCTCATTATTTAGAGAGAAAATTAAAATTTTTGGGGACATAACATATGGGCTGGGAGGGTGACTTTATATCTTCGAATGAAGTGACTCATATAATAGTGATCGAACTTCACTTCAGAAGTTCGTTTGATCATCTATTAATATTTCGTCACTTCATTCTTCAGATATAAATATGATTAACAGGTAGATGTTCAGAGAACAAACTTTTATGCATAAAATTAAACAGTTTGATAAACAGAAAAATAAATTTTAATTTTCATTGTTATATAACAAAATGTGCCTCTTAACTTAAAAATAAATTACACTTTCTTATTACATTCAATAATTTTTATTTGTATATTTACAATCAAACTTATGTAAAAATAATCACTAGCCGGTTGTCTGCTCGTCTCTTTGTTCATTACTTAATGAGCAAATAGATCGAGCAAATATATTGTTATCGATTAAAGGCCGATTATAAAACCTAGCGAAGGTTTGAGATGAACTGGACCAACCAGCTGCTTGTCTGATGGTATCAATAGAAACGCCAGCCGAAGCCGCCGCAGAGGTGGACGCGTGTCTAGTGCTGTGGGCACTAAAAACGCCCACATCAACGCCGGCTTCCGCTAAAACTTGTTTTAACCACCTACTAATCGTTTGGGAAGACGCTTTTTTATGCGGCTTCTTGTGGGTTAGTAACAGATAATCTGATTGATTAGGTCTGATACCGGATGTTGCCTGAATGTAATCATCCAATGTCGTAGCCGGGCAAATTGACGGGTTTTCCCTGAAAAAGGGCAAGACCAAAACTGGTTGTTCCCTGCCCACTGCAGAGGTTTTAATGATTTCCAAAATGGGGATTTTTAAACAGTCTGAACAACGATTAATGTTTGATACCTTAATAAGCGACAACGTTTGTACTCTGTGTGCAGTACAAATCGCTAGTAAGACGCAGAGTTTTTTAGTAATTTTTTCGATTGTCAAACTTTGATTAGGGTACCAATTTCCTACAAGATTCAGCACTATCTGAGGGTCCCAAGTTCCGATGTACTTTGGGATACAGGGCTTTTGTTTATAAATGCCTTTCAAAAGTCTTTGTATGTTTTCATTAGATCCTATATTGCCCCCTAGTAGTAAGGATAGTGCTGATCGGTGTGTATTGATGGTGCCATAAGAAGCTCCCATATTGAATTGTTCGGCCAGAAAAGTCAAAATAGCGGACAGTTGAGGGTCGAATACATTAATACCGCGGGAATTACAAAATTGCCACCAGATTTTGTATGAAGTATTATACTGTTTGAGGGTATTATTTGAAATTGAGGTTAACATGATTTCTAATGCAACTGGTGGGATGTTTCTTCTGGTAAAAGCGATCCGGAGAGCTTCACTGCCCCCAGGGTAAGACTCTTGTGCAGAGGGTGTTCGGATCTGTAATGAGAACAGAGAAGTTTTTTACTAGGGTGGAAAAGTATTATCTCGGAAATTTGTAATCTTTTTAACAAAGGGAACCATGGTTGCCCAGTCCAATATGGAAAAACCAATATGCCAGTAGCATTGTCGTTAATAATTTTTCGTATACATTTAAGTACTAGCGAAAATGGTGGGAACGCGTAAAAATAAAACGAACTCCAGTTTATTGTAAACGCATCGACCGCTAGCGAATCAGGATCTTGCTTCCAAGAGATATATGTATGACATTTGGCATTGGTGCGGGATGCAAATAGATCTATCTGTGGTTGACCCAGCTTGAGAACTAGAGTCTGGAAAGCCCAGTCTGATAGTTCCCACTCTGTGTCAATATTTATTTTACGGGACTCTTCGTCCGCTTCAATATTGTCTTTCGTATTAATGTAAGATGCGAAGAGCCATATATTTTGCCTCTCGCACCACTGCCAAATGTTTTTGGCTAAAACGTTTAGGTGTGGGAACTGTATCCCTCCCATGCGATTTATATAGCTTATTGCGGTTGTGTTATCAACACGCAATAGGATCGAACAGTTAGATTTGTCAGAAGCAAAGCATTTTAGACCCATGAAAATGGCCAAAAGCTCCAAATAGTTAATATGAAAGGAAAGTTCGTCTTTTTTCCATCCCCCGTTAACGCGTTTACCGTCACAGTATGCGCCCCATCCAGTTCTGGAAGCATCTGTGAATATTTCCAGAGAGAAAGTCGTATCGGGTCTCATAAAGTTTGATGACAAAGGTATGTGTTTACTCCACCATTGCAAGTCTGGCAAGACTGAAGCAGGCAATTTTATCTTTGTTTCGAAATTGGCATGTTTTTGAAGGGACAGAAATTTTTCGCGTTCTAATGTTTTGGTATATAGCCAGCCGTATTTTACCGCTGGACAAGCTGCTACTAATGTACCAATAAGCTGCGATAGTTCTCTTATGGTACAAACAGGTAAAGTCAAATATTTTTGGATTAGTTTAGCTATATTTTTTCTTTTGTCAGAAGGAAGGGAAACTGACAAATTGGTAGAATCCAGAACAAAACCTAAGAATTTGCAAGCTTGCTGGGGTGTCAAATTGCTTTTTTCAAAATTAACTACGAAGCCAAGACATTGTAAAAGTTCTAGGGTTTTAGTTACGTTTGACTGACATTCATCAAAAGTATAGCCGATGCATAGAATATCATCGAGATATATGACAGATTTATAACCTCTCTCCCTAAGGTAGCTCATGACCTCCTTCATAATCTTTGTGAAAACCCGTGGCGCAGTGCAAAGACCGTATGGAATTGCATTAAACTCATAAACAGTACCTTTGAAGACAAAACGCAAATACTTTTTGTCTGCTTCACAGATAGGCACGGAAAAATAGGCCTCCTTAAGGTCGATGGTTGCAAGGAAGCCATCTTTGGGTATTAGTTTTGTTGCAACCCTGTGGTCTTCCATTTTAAAGTGTGATTTTTCTACGAACTTGTTAAGCGGTTTTAAATTGAGTATGAATCGCTTACCACCGTTAGGCTTCGGTGTGAGAAATATGCTGGAGATAAAATCTCCTTCCGATCGGTTACAAACTGATACAGCACCTAAACTAATTAGTTTGGCAATTGCTACTAACATATCAGCTTCTTCATTAGAAGTTAAAGTATTAGAGGGTACGTAACTTTGTTTTACTACACTGCAAAATGGTATTGAGTAGCCTTCTGAGATCCATTTTAGTATTAATGGGTTCTCTGTTATTTTTAACCAACAATTATAAAATAACCGAATACGGCCAGCATGTACCTCTAGCGTTGTTGGGCCGGAGCACGTGACTTGGACTGGTTCTGCTGTGTCTGCGATGATGTCGATGACTGCTTCATCATTGACGTTTGAAGGCCTTTCCGGCCTGGTGGTCCTGTCTTCTTGTAATTCTGGCGCCCCCCCCTGTTCGATGGGTAACGAGAGGGGCCTGACCAGTTTACCTGGGACCGGATGCGGCTGGTTGATGGTTGACTGGGAGGTGCCGGTGTTTTCGTTAAAACAGGCTTCTTAATTTGTAAGCCTTGCTTTTCAATGGCTTTAGACGCCTTTATTTTTTCTGACAGTTTTTGTCCAAAAAGAGTTTCATCTCTGTCAACATCTTGAATCAAGTTCAAGAACGCCTTATCTAGGCCTGGTGTCATGAACTTTTTACGAACTTCGGTCTCTCCGTGGTGAACATCACAGAGAATCCGGCAGCTATCGCTTAGGAACTTAATTGCTTTCACCTTGTCTGATCCACTTTCTAGGAGCAACGACAAACCCTTGTTGAGTGCAGTGATGCCAAGACCAAGTTGTTGTTGAGCGGACTCAACTCTTTTATCCTTGTTTCTGGTGGTATCCGAAATTGTTGCTGCTATTTCGGGATTTAGTTTAGGGGCTTGCAAAAGGGTGCAGTTTTCAGGAACTTGGTACTGCTTTAGCAATTTTTCCTTAGCCTCCTTATCAATTCCTTTACGAAGAATAGGAATCCAAAGACGTGCTAAGTTGTCGTGAATTTTTTCACCAAACTTAGGTAAGTCCTCAGCTGCTTCACCCAAAGCTGATAATATGTCTGGATCCAAGTCAGGAATCGGTTCTGGGAGGTTGTCGTCTGATATTTTTTCCGGCGCCAAGTCTTCAGCTTGGATTTCAGGTGGGCGTTCCGTGAGTGATGATTCATCGAACCCGTCTTGCAGCTCGTTTTCTAAAAGAAAAGAAAACGATCTCGTTACTTAGCCGTTAATAAAAAAATATATAAAATATTGTGGGTATTTTTAATTCAGATGCTTATTTTATTGCAAATTAAATTTTACGTTGAACACTTTTGATTGTTAAAGGAAAGTATACTTAGGAAACAAGTATCTATTATTCCTATTTGAAGCACAAATAACGAAGATTGAACTTAAATTATTGTGAAAATTAATTAAGCGATAACGCAACCCACAAATATTACGCTTTTGACACTCCAACGAGTTGATAAATGGACAACCTTAATGTTTCCATGAGTTTTTATTACTTCGTAATAGCCCACGGCTAAAATCAAAGTATGCATTGAACATCGTGTTGACCCGCGGTCAACCTCTAGTTTCGATAAAATGTTGTAAGATAGATTATAAACCTGTTTGCTATGTGGTAACCCGCGGTTACCCTCTAAGCATAGGTAAGCTATATTACCGTCGTGTTGACCCACGGTCAACCTCCAGGTTGCTTGACTATCTCGTAAAATAGCAATAAGCATGTTCACTTCACTTGAATATTAACACTTTAAGAAATAAAAAGCACTCGACTAACCTGAGTTTTCTTCGAGTGAATCCGACGATTCGATGATTCGAAGACGCCGTTTCTTCTCTTTTTCTTCGAGTCTTCTGATCTTATTATTGTAATGCTCCACTTTTTCAGCGTAACTTCGTTTCGGCATTTTTAGAAGATATAAACCGTTACTTTCGTGCGCAAGAGAGAAATGTACGCGCGCTGCCTCGCACGAATAAAGAATGAGGGCTAGCCGAACGACTGGACTGTCGATGCATAGGTAGTGGGGAGAAGAGTTACCATAGATTAAATAAATTAAAAAAAGTAGCTAAGGAATCGATAGTGAATCGATTTCTAATCTTTCAACGTGCGACTGCCTTGTAGGTTTAAAGGACTACCTGTTAATCATATTTATATCTGAAGAATGAAGTGACGAAATATTAATCCGTTCAAATATGCTGATTTGAGCGAGATGGCTACAGCCAACGGCAACCTTTCTCGGTCCATTAAGTTATTTTTTTGTGTTTTAGATACTTAAAAATTATATTATTAGATCGAATCTAGTAATAATCAGGTTTTTTAATGATCTTCAACTACTCTAAGCTGTAATGAAATTTTTGTGCAAAAAAATGCACTGAATTAGAATTAGAATATAGATAGATAAATACATAGAAATACTTTTATTTGTACATGTCACACGGAAAAAATATATTTTTTTAAATATTTGTACTAATTATGCGGTTTTATTGGTTAAGGAAATTTCTTCCAGACAACCTTAAAGTACAGGACAGATTCAGTAGAAAGAATGGGGCGGCGGTGAAAACGTAAGGGTATAGTAATTTTAAAGTAAAAGAAAATTAATCGTTAATAACATAATTAATAATGTTTTTTATTATTTTTATGATTGAATAAATCAGACTAACCTGCAATAGGGTGACATTGCGCCACCAAAACCAAAACAGCCTCACAGAGAAAAAATGCAAAGAAAAATCTATGTAAGCCCATAGCTGTAGACGCGTTAGCAACTTGTAACGGCTTAATGATGTGTTAGAAGGAACACTTAGTATTAACACTACGACTATGGTATTTAGGTCTGTCTATGATCGTAAAAATTTACGGGAGCCATAATACTTGGGTACCTCTGCAATGGGTCGTTGTTCTTAACGATTAGTATTGGTACCTATACATATACATATGTCTTTCTGAAACTCCTGTAAACAGATACTTTATTGATACATTTTACGAACGGATTAATTCGCAAATAACGTGATGTTTCATAGTTCAAAGTTCGTTTTAAATTCAGAAAAGTAAGTAGCTGGTGCGATATGGAAGTATGTAATAGTTTATTAGCAAGAATATAGTATTTAGAATTCAGAATCAATTGTCAGATTTTAGTATAACGTTATTGCGTTTTTACTTCTTACCAAAAAGTTAAGCTTATTAACTTATTAGTTTAGTGTAGCTAGTAAGCAGTACCAGATAAGCGCCAAATTATACTAAAAAAAGAGCGGGTCCTCCTGACACAAGCACAGTGTTGCTGAATGGGATGGTCCCAACCACTATGTATCATCTGCATGACTAAAATAAACTTATTTCATTTTCAAAGAACATTTTCAAAAAGAACAATAGTTCTCGATCGTAACTGATGACGATGTATGACGACATACGAAAAAAGAGAATAAATAGTCCTCGATCATCATAACTGATGACGATGTATGACGACGTACGAAATACGTGTCAAGATTTTTCTTGATTGATCAATTTAAAAAGCCTATTTAACCACACTATTGATACTCATAATCAAAATCTTTATTGCATGGTACCCTTAGCTTCATTCACACGGCATTTTTTTGCACGTTTTTTGCAGTATACGTCCTAACGTATAAATAGCGACCATACAACATACACAGATCTATTCTAACGTCAATAGAACTGCTAAATAACGTATACCGTCAAAAAAAACGTAACGTATACGCTTATACGTGTAAGTGGATCTATTTACAATGTATGGGCACTATCTTTACGTTAAGACGAATACTGCAAAAAACCTGCAGGACAAATGCCGTGTGAACGAAGTCTTAGAATTCTATTTATGTTGTAAGTAACATTTTAATTTCTTGGAACTAGATATAAAATGTACGCCATTTTCTATTCAGTTTGTCACGTACGAAGACTGTGGATTGGCAGATGTCCCTGGAGCAATCCGACATGCAATGAGAAGCTTCTATTTGATCTTGTAGTTCAAACATTACCCACATGTAATAGTAGGTTCACATTATTGTTTCTTTTCGCCTTTTCGGTAAACCAAAAAAATATGAAATGAGTTAGGAGTCTATTTGGAGAGGCATTGCATGCCTACTTCACCTGCTCCGTTAAAAAAACCGTGAAAAATCGACCCTAAAAATGGTCTCACTTGGTATTCCGCACCTAATTTGTAAATAAAGACTGAAAAGTCACACAAATCCACCTTAATCTTTTGGGGTAACTTGAGACATAAAACCGCGTCGCTGCTTCACTACATTTGAACCTACGCCAGCACAACAGGCTTAACATTTTTGCTGAAAAAACGCTCTTGTTCCAACTAGGTAAGATACCGTAAGGATCACCTTGACTTTTTTCGTACTGAACGTAAGGGAGCTTATCTTACACTTTTTACAGCCTGTTGTAAAATTTACTGAACAGTCGACGGCAAAAGTTAAAACTTTAAAACATACAGGAATTGGTGACTTAGGCAACAGAAAAACTTAGGTTTCTATACAACGTGAAAATAAATGACATTTAATAATTATGAAATTAATTAATTAACGTGAAATTAAATAATACACTGTTTTTTGTAATTTAATGCAGTTCTTGACGCAATTCTTACAACAAATATATCAGTACTACTTCTATATATAATATGCGAAAACTATTACACAAATAAGGAAACCTTGTAATTGTCCCTATTTATTGGTAGTAATTAGCATTATGTACACATATTTTTCAAAACGCTGTATGGTTTCTCAATAAATAAAATAGAACAATAGTACCCAGTAGTAGATCTCTTCCTTCACCCACAAACTAAGATGTCGACTGTTGATTTTATATCTTTTAGGCTCTCAAAAGTCAGTGTTTTCATTGAATCAGAGAACAAGTACCTACGCTACTGAAAATGCTGTGATTATCTGAAATTTTGGAGCGATAGGACCTACTTGTATTTCATTGGAGATTTTTTTTGTAATTTGAATCCCTTGTAATGGCAACTTTCACAGAATCGTAAGCGATTTTGTCGTCAACAGTTTGAAATTGCTTTATTATGAGTCGACAATAATGGACCGGGCGTTATTTACCTTTTATGGTCGTAAAAACGACATGAAAGAATGGGGTCGCTATCGTTACGTGATTAGGAGGCATCAAACGGGCTACGTTAAAAATAAAAGATAACGAGCAATTTTTCATAAAGTGAACACGGTCGTTTTGGTTAGGAACTCTAAATATCGGCAGTTCTGTCATTTTATTCAAAGAGTTTTAGTATGACAAAACGGATTCACTTCACTGCAGCGTTCCCCCGCGACTTAGTCCGCGTAATTAATAGATAATCATCATATCAGCCTTTCGTCGCCCACTGCTGAGTATATGCCTCCTAGATCGTCGGTCCACCTCGTAGGAGGCCTGCCCACGGAGCGTCGTTCGGCACGCGGTCGCGCTGTGTGTCCCGCCCACTGTCATTTCAACTGAGCAATCCTTAATTGGGATAATTTATTTCAAAATAAAATTCTCTTAGCATTGACAAATAGCGAAGCTTTCTGATGGTGAAACGGTTCAGTAGGTTCGAGTAAAACCGGGCCACAAACATAAATGAACTTACAAAGCTACAAATTTACACTTCACTGTCACTTATAGGTGCTTGTGGCGCAGTGGTTGCAGCGCTTTGGTAGTGATACCCAAAGTTAAGCAACCTAAGGCGTGGTCATGTTTGGGATGGGTGACCATTCTGACAATTTAAGTGACGTCTATTTACAAGCATCTCTGTGCTTCGGAAGGCACGTTAAGCGGTTGGTCCCGGTTAATATCGACAGATATTAGTCGTTAAGCCTGGTCAGAGGCCCTCGGACGGCTTAATAACATCTGACAGTAAGGTTGGTCACTTACCCTACGCACACCCCTCCACCAATTCGCACTGAGCCCGCGTGGTGGAGTATGGCTCGGACCACCTCATAGTTGAGGTGAGGCCTGTGCCCAGCAGTGGGACTTATATAGGCTGATGAGATGAGATACAGATTCGCTATTCTTAACTTTCAAAGAACTCCCTATGACATAATAAGCTTATCTATCACCATTGTCAACAGTACAAGCGCTGTGCAATATTTATAATTCAGTTTACCATTGTCTAGGGAGACAAGTTCACGGAAATTTCATTTGTTACAAGCTACATGTAGCTAAAATTACAATTTATAGGTCTTCAGTAGTATCAGTACATATAAAAAGTAAATAATAGATTGAAAAGCTTGAGAAGTATTGAGAAGTTTTATGTATAAAAATAACATACTTTAATATACTATTGGACAACCATTGGTGAATTCATGATTTCTCGTCCATGCGGGCGAAGTTGCAGTATTCGTATTTTTATAAGAGTATGAAATCATTTATTTAACAGTAAGCTGCATTGCAATTTTATGTTATCATAGCATGCCATTAGGACCTTCTGATTCAGATTCCACTGTAAGATAGCAAGAACACTAAATGTTTCCTCCTGCATTTGTTCCCTAGGTAATCCATTGCAAGTCCGGAATATCTAATATTTAAGGTATGAACTAGCTGCCTGGCCTTTGTTTGCTGTATGGAAATAAGAAAACCATGTACTTACGTGTAGATTGATTTTCTTTCAGAATTAAAGAACATAGATATTCTGAAACAAAACTACACAATAAACAACAAAAATGGAAATAAAGCAGTTCGTTTAGGAGTTGTAGTAAATTACTTACCACAACAGTACAGTAGTATTACTTACTTCAAACAATTATGTTTTTAACTTTAATCCTTGAGTAAGTACGTGTTTTTCTTTGAAAGGAAAACTATTAATTTACTTGACTTACCGTAAGGTATAAAAATAAATTTATACCAACTTACTACTAATTGTACAGGTTCATAAATAAATATACAGCAACATCACATAGATTGATCTGACTCCGTGGTGAGTAGCTTAAGCACTTGTGTTACAGATATCAGAATCAATAGTGTTATTACAAATAAACTTAAATAAATACATATAACACCCAGACCAGTACAAACAGACATGTTCATGTTTGTACAGTGCGGGTATCGAACCCGCGACCTCTTGGTTAATAGTCAACTTCTTGACTATAACACCAAAGTGGTCGTCGACAGTACTCATATGTAAAATTAAATATATGAATGAGTACCTACTGTCATCTTTGTAAATGAAAAGGGAGAAGGTTATCTTGAGCACAATTCTTTTATCGCGATCTCAGTCGTTTTAAGTATCTCAAAAACCATTTATCAGATATTAATTGTACCGCAAGAAATCATTCCCAAAGGAATGAGCCTATTTGAGGCCGACGTAAATCGCACCATATTAGCTATATCTCTCTTTGGATTCAATATAATGCAATAAATAATGTTGAGAATTGATAAATGACCCTACGTATTTCAAGTTAGTTTCTTGAGCCAAAAATCTGAACTGATTTATGCACTCATTTTTAAAAAGGCGGCTCACCAAGCTCATTAAGCTTAGTGACTCTATGAAGATTAAGTAAAAATTTATAGAAGAATCAATGAAACCCAAAAAATATAAGATATCTACACAGAGTGAGACAATTTACGAACATCTGATTACTTTAATTAACTAACCGTTGGGATATATATATGTAATCAGGATCTCGGAAACGGCTCCAATTTTTTTGGCTCAGGAATCGATTTATCAAGGTCCCAGGTTCGAGGAAAGCTCGGTTATAGAAATTTTTAAAACCGCGTTTAAGCAAACTAATATTTAATATCAGCGCCATCTATAACGCCATAACCAATGATGGCCTCACTGGGTACAAACGTAAATGTGTTCTTGAATTTTAATTTTTTTTGTTGTTAAGTTGTTGTTGTAATTAAGACTAAGTACAAGAAAAATACTATTGATTCGATGTGTTTAGTGTTGTAAGCCCACCTAATTTAGCGATTTGACATGAACGAGAAACAAACATTGTCGCCTTAGGGCTTCCGGCCAAAACAACGCTTGTTTCTCCCCTAAATAACTATTAAGAGATCCGTCAAGACCCTTTTTGACACTCTACAAATTGCATTACTTAATAGTATTTTAGTAGTATAGTACTAGTAGTTTGGTAGTGTACGACTTAGGTATTTAAGTGCTTCTTATGTAATTATTGATCTAAAAAGTTGTCAACACACATTAAGAGTTTTATAGAGGTCTGGTGCATTGACTTCTCATAATTTTTCTTAAAGGGCTACTAGGGGTAGTTCCAAACACAATGAGTTTTTTTTTTAAACCACACTTTAATTTATTAAGAACATAAGAAAATCTTTCAGGAACTTTAGTAGTACGGTATTAAGTCTTTCCATCTGAAATCTATTTGGTCAACACCACACCAATTTGATGTAGGTATTGAATTTTCTCGTGCAAGTTAGGTACATTTGTAATGGGCCCTCAGCTTACATTTTTATTTTAGTAAGCTATGTTCGTATTTTTCCTGATGTCAGAAGATGATTTGTCACATAAAATAGTTGGTATTTTATGTGACAAATCATCTTCTGTAACAGATAGACAGTAACATCGTGATACGTCTATCGCAATGTATTCGTATTATATATATTTAAATCAAAAGTTATATAACATGCGTGGTGTGTTAGTCCAATGACAGGTATTTTTTTATTTGGATAATACAAGGGTAGACAATACAGTTATGGTTTTTATCAAATGTTGTTTTGAGTTCAAATAAACTTAAAAACCCTATGTAACTAATTTAAAAAACACGCATAAACAGTCACCTCTGACATAGTTCCTTCAAGACAGTCACATTTGAATGCAGCAATATGAATTTTCATCCATGCTTTCACAAAAATATTTGTTGTTGTTGTTAAGTTTCCTGCATTTTGCTCACTATTTCTGAATCCGATTGATCCGTGACGATTTATTCAACAATTCAATTAAATGTAGTGATAAAATTAATTAGTATTCTCGCGTCTCATTGTACTCGTGACATCACTGACACTCAGACGCCTCATCGAATCTGGCAGACTGCCGGAAAGATCTTCGGTTACAGAACTATTAGTACTGGGGCGATTTATCTGTCCAATGATAAGAACCTGAATTTAGTGGTCGTAGAAAAAGCTTTGATTATTTTTTTTTGGATAGACTCCATAGTCTACATCCATATGTATTTATTAGATTATAAATTACTTAAATAATAAATAAATAAATATATAAATATTTCACAACAATCACACCAATTCTCTAGTCCCAAAGTAAGCTACGAGGCTTGTGTTATGGGTACTAGATAACGGATATACATACTTAAATACTTTTTTTTGTAAATATGTAAATACATATTATAAATAGAAAACACCCAGACCAGTACAAACACACATGTTCATGCACACTTATGCTTGTACTGTGCGGGAATCGAACCCGCGACCCTTGGTTTAGAAGTCCAACATGCGGACCACTGCACCAAGCGGTCGTCAAAAATAAATAAATATATGTTGAATGCAGTAAACACCCAATTTTTTGTGCCTGTGTTGTCGTTTCAAATTTCTGATACAATTGATACAATTCTTGTTTTCCTTTTATATTTAAATATTTAAGATATATAGCATTTTAACGATGCAAACTTTGTTAAATTTCAATTTTACATTTGTTTTTTTTTTTGAATAAGGTTTGTCGTCTGTCGCTTTCTCACATCTAATGAATTCTGAAACTACTTGTACGATTAAAATAAATATATATAATTCCAAATACAAATCCCGATATTCGTTCGGCCCGAGCTCTGGAGTCATTCTACAAATTGTATGTAAATTAAGCGCACTCTGCGTAAATTTATACATCAAAGCACATAAAGAATAGCGTGACGTGGTCACAATGCTGCACTATACATACTCGTATCTGTGACTATGGCATATTGCTTGTATGGGATTATGCTGTGAAGTGCAATGACAGTTTCAGGCCTGAAGGGATTAAAGCTCTACCAATGATTCGTGCTATGGAATGATGGACATGTACATTTGATCATGAGGTATAATAGGTAAACTGCAACATTATAACTAGGTATCGCCTTTGCAATAAAATTAGCAAAGTTAACTTTACGCTCCCTATGCATATTGATTACAAATCTTTACAGCTTAAGCAGCTTTGCAAATTACAGAAGCTTTGTTTTGTTAGGATATTTATCTCAATTCTAAGATTATACCAAGCAGGATTTTGCTTATTAGTCGGGACATAAATATCAGAATACAGAAACAAGTGGTAGGATCAGTGAAAATTAAGTTTTGTTGTTTTGTAGCAGTTATATACGAATTGTGGATACGTCTGGGTCTAGTGGTCTAGGTCTAATTCTGGGTGTTAGTAAAGTTAGCGGCCTTTTATTAGTCCTAGGTGTGACAGATTGGGTACTAAGTGAACCTAGGTCATATTCATACAATAATATCTTGAACAAACTCCTTGCATTGCAGTGGTGAAGTTTATTTGAAGAAAAAAATTAACACAGTAAATTTGCTGATGATAATCACACTATCATATTATAAATGCGAAAGTTTCTTTGTTTGGATGGTTTTCCGTCAATCACGCTAAAACTACTGAACAGATTTTAATGAATTATGTTACACAGACAAACTGACTTGGGTGATGGAATATTTTATAATCCCGATTAAATACACCTTTGGGATAAAACAGGAAGGAGGAAAAATAGTATATAATGATTTTGAAGGCAGCGCTTTTTTATAATTTATAAATTTCAATTATGTCATTATCAAAATGTTTTTTATTCCTATGGGTCACAGTAACAAGACACAAAAAAGATATTTGTTGTTATTGTTTTACTCATCTTTAAAAGGTCAAAAGCCTGCTGCAACTAATCCCACTATAGCATACCTCAAAAAACATTGTGATATATTTTACACAAAACACCCCATTTTATGAATGGAAACAGTTCGCTTTTAATCTGAATCAAAACAAATAATCTGAAAAGCCGCTTTTCCTTTTGTTTGTCTTAAAATTGTACCAGATTATTTATGTGGCCAGATGATACTTTAGCTTTGTAAAGACAAATCCCCGAGACTAATTGATTACTTCAACTAGAACAATGGAATTGAATTAATTCATAAAATCTTTTTGCATTCTTTGAGTTGACAACGTAAAAATGCTTACGATTTGTCCATCTTTTTATTTGTAATTTAAAAATAAATTTTAGGCGAGAATAGAACTGATAAATTCTTACCTTTGAATGCTTTTGAGCACAGATCTTTTTGTCATTTGACTACCTAAAAAAACTCATGCTAGTTCATGCTCCAAAAGGCTGAGTGTGCGACAATACTTTCAGTTTCTTTTCGTAACCTTCTAAATTCTCTAATACCCATGTTTGAGAAACTTCTGGGAACTGAAATGAATCCAGGCACACCACTACAAAACGCTTTTCCGCCATCACGACGCCCACAAGAGTCCTTCAGTAGTTGAGCATCCAATTAGCCCCTCGTGTAAGGCATCTAATTTCAGTATATAATTAGAAAATTATTTCTTGCATCTGCGATACTGCGACAAGGCTACTTTCACGTTCACTAGTAAATCATTTTTACACTTTGTGATTTAGAAAATTGTCTATGTACTGTGTTAATTAGCTTGTGTAAATGAGATTCTCATCTTACCAGGCGCTTTGAATTAAAGTAGTTGATAAATAACGTAGTTTTTTTCATGTGTTTGATCTCACGATTAGATTGTATCTTATTTGCTAATAGCTATTTTATAAATATTATATGTTATATTTTATAAATATATTAGTTTTTCGGCAGGGAATATTTTTCCCGAACAGAAGCTAATATTTAATTAATGTATAAACAACAATGACCATTTTCGTCCTCACGCACCAACAGAAGTGAAATGGTATTTAAATGGTGGATCTCAGCGAGTAAATTATTTCATAGTATGGCGACATCACGCCGCGGCGGGGTGCGGCGCTCATGCCAAATCCGCATTTGAACCTTTTTGATGAATAATCTACTATGTTGAGAACTTTGTAAGACAGGTTCGTGCATGTGATAAATGTTTTGATCGTCTGTACTAGAACTAATTTTGTACGGAAATAATTTAAATCAAAAAACGATTTTTCTAAATTACCACATCGATTGTTTGGTTAAAAATCTTTTAGTCAAGTAATAGGATACTCATGACCACATCGATATCAATTTGATATCTGTTGGTGGGTGGGGACGGTGCTCATATATTTTTGGTCATGATATTTTTAGAACAAAAAAAAAAGTCTTAAAAATATGTCATTAGTTAACATTATAACCAAGATATAATTATTGATACTTTTTTGTTTCAAAAACACTAATCAAAGTCATGTCTGAGTAAAGTTGTGAAAACTACTTTGCAACCTTCATAATTTTACGCACATATTTTAAGAAAACTTGGCAAGAATTATTTTTGGATGCAGAATGAGAGTATAACTATTCATGGACATAATTTCTTTTTAAATCTACTAAATTTTACCCAAGAGCAAGTAATGTAAATCTGTGTCAAACTTTCTTGGCTTAAGTTACTTTTGCGACGATACATGCAAAAAAGACCAACAAAATATATAAGAGTCCCAACTGGTTAACTATGTCCCAAATTATAACTATTATAAAAGTTGAACAAAGTTTGAAGGTCATTAAAAAAGCTGAAAAGGGGTTTTATTCGAATATTGTAAATATCTAACCGCAACAGTGATGAATCATGACTGGCTGCAGCATAAGGAGCACTTAAAGAAATTCAGACCGATGAGTAAGTGTCACGGTAGCTCAATCAAGAGAGGGGGGGAGAGAGAGATAGAGCAATCGCCTGGATTGCGAGAAGTTCGCGTTCGCGTTGCGCGTTCACGTCCCGCCTGTGGCGTCCATTTTTCTTCAAGTGTATTTAAATTTGACATTGTAAAGAAATTTGCATTGTTAATGCCAAAAAAAATTAAAGTAACTTCATCATCGTTTTTTAAGAATTCAAAATAGATTTAGTAGTTGTATGTTAGCGCTATTCAAGCAGTCTTTAGGCTAAAAGCTATGCCTTGTTGGATTCTGGTCAGTCGAAGCCTGATTTATTATTATAGTCGACGATCAACTATTCCCAAAGATATAGCACGTACAGACACAGCTCTGGAAAACAGTGCTAATACTAGCTAGTTAAAACACTGATCAAATACTCGTATATATATTACCAATTTTTTTTAATGCGGATAACCTCACGTACATTGCTCCGATCCCAAAGAAAGTAACTTAAGCACTTGTGTTATGGGAATCAGAAACAACGACGGTACCACGAACACCCAGGCCCTAGGCTCAAGCGCTAGGACTTAAATGAATTCGTTACTTAATCACTAAGAGCGTAATTAAAGCTATTGATAGCTAAGTTAGATCTGTCTTCTGGATTGAGAATTGAAAAACGTAAGATTCTTGAGCCAGCATTAATTTATGCGTGTTAGCTGCTGCTGTAACGCGCTTAGGAAGTAGTATTGAAATGTCCACCAAACACGTGTTTAGAAGACCGCAGAAGAGATTCTGATTTACCGTGCCTTAAGTGTAGTATCTACAAATGCAGTTGATCAAAGACTACACAGCCTGTTGGTCGTTAGGAGATTAATGTAGTGCATTTAGCCTGAAATAGAGTATTTTGAGAAATTTCTTACTAACGTTTATGTACTTTGAAATGGTAATAAAAACCTTACGCAACTAAGTGAAAAGGGAAGTGATGTGTGTTTATTTCATGGCTAGTTTAAAAAAGTATAAGTAAAAAGCCATAATAAAAAGAGGTGTTACAAAATTTCGTATTTACTGATTTTGACAAAGCTTATTGAAAATTTCTACTGCTTATTTGCTAGAATATTGACGAGAGTGCTGTTTTCCTATAGTTTAAGGTATATTTAGGTTTGCGGGTAACTTATTAATTCAAATCAGTGTATGAAAATATCTCATATACTTTTTGGGTTAATACACAAGCATTATGTAAGCAAAAATATATTGTAACATGCATGCTGGCAAAATATTCAAGTAAAACGAACACTTTGCAAAAGAAAATATTATTTGGCAGAACACCTGCGCCCTACATACCTATTTAATCAAATGAAGTCTATTGGATAGATTGCTTAGAAAGACCCAAGAAAATAGATCTAGCTAGAAAAATGTTGTTATCCACGTATTGAGTAGAAAATACGTTGGATGCCTGTAAAAAAGTTGTAATGATATCTTCTTAACTAGGCTAGTGGCCAAGAAGTTATTGTAACTTAGACGGCATCATGTTTAACTTCAAGCCTGGAAATTATAAACTATGGAAAGTGCAACCTATTCTTATAGCCCTAAATCGTACTTTGAATAAGGCGTTGTCTTACAAGAGGGACGCAACGCGATAAGTGCGTAGCGACGCGACGCGATGCCACCAATACTTGTGACAATCTTAATCGCGCTTCGTCACGTAGAACACTGTCGTAGACATTCATACATACATTTGATATTGTAGTTTTGCGTCACATCCCACTTGTGGCGTTTGTAGCTCAGTCGTTGTCCTACGTGAGCGGCGCAACGCAACAAGTATGACGCGACGCGATGCCACCAATACTTGTGACAATGTTAATCACGCTTCGTCAGATTAGACACTGTCGTAGACATACATACATACATATGATATTGTAGCGGCTCGTCCCACTTGCCGCTCAGGTGTTGTCCTACGTGAGTGACGCAACGCGACAAGTGTGACGCGACGCGATGCGACCAGAATTTGTGTCACTGTTATCGCGCTTCGTCACGTAGAACACTGTCGTAGACAAACATACATACATACATTTGATATTGTAGTTTCGCGTCACGTCCCACTTGTCGCGTTTGTCGCTCAGTCGTTGTCCTCCGTGAGCGACGCAACGCAACAAGTATGACGCGACGCGAAGCGACCTGAATTTGTGTCACTGTCAATCGTGTTTCGTCACGTAGAACACTGTCAAAGACATACATAGGTACATACATACATTTTATATTATAGATCGCGTCACGTCCCAATTGTCGCGTTTGTCGCTCAGGCGTTGTCCTACGTGAGCGACGTAACGCGACAAGTGCAACGCGACGCGATGCGGCTAATGCTTGTGTCACTGTCTATCGCGCTTCGCCACGTTAGACACTCTCGAAGATAAACATAGGTTCATACATTTGATATTGTAGCGTCGCGTCACGTCCCAATTGTTGCGTTGGTCTCACAGGCGTTGTCCTACGTGAGTGACACAATGCGACAGGTGCGACGCGACGAGATGTGACCAATTTGTGTCAATGTTAATCGCGCTTCGTCACGTAGGACACTCTCGTAGACAAACATTGGTACATACATTTAATAGTGTAGATTCGCGTCACGTCCCACTTGTCGCGTTTACGCTCAGGCGTTGTCCTACGTGAGCGATGCAACGAGACAAGTGCGACGCGATGCGATGCGACCAGAACTTGTGTCACTGTCAATCGCGCTTCGTCACGTAGGACACTCTCGTAGACAAAAATAGGCATATTCATTTGATATTGTAGATTCACGTCACGTCCCACTTGTCGCGTTTGTTACTCAGGCGTTGTCCTACGTGAGCAACGCAACGCGACGCGATGTGATGGGACTAGAACTTGTGTCACTGTCAATCGCGCTTCGACACGTAGGACACTGTCATCGAATACTAAAATTATAAATGCCAAATTAACTCTGTCTGTCTGTCTGTTACTCAATCACGCCTAAACTACTGAACCAATTTGCATGAAATTTGGTATGGAGATACTTTGATACCCGAGAAAGGACATAGGCTACTTTTTACCGCGGGAAAATGACGCATTCCTGTGGAAAAATTCAGAAGGGCCGATCGCTTTCTTTTCTTATACATATATACCTCTATAAATGAATTGCTGTTCGTTAGTATAAATAAATAAATAAATATTTCTCAACAAGCACACCAATTCTCTAGTCCCAAAGTAAGCTACAAGGCTTGTGTTATGGGTACTAGATAACGGATATACATACTTAAATACTTTTTTTTGTAAATAAATACATTTTATAAATAGAAAACACCCAGACCAGTACAAACACACATGTTCATGCACACTTATGCTTGTACTGTGCGGGAATCGAACCCGTGACCCTTGGTTTAGAAGTCCGACATGCGGACCACTGCATCAAGCGGTCGTCACTGAAACTCGAGAACGGCTGAACCGATTTCAATAATTTTAGCCTTGAAATATTTGTGAAAGTCCAGGTAAGGTGTGAACGATGAGAAAATATTGATAAATTGCTAAAACAGCAAGACAGCGTCTGCCGGGTCCACTAGTAAACATATATACAATATCGCGTCGCGTCGCACTTATCAGACGTGGAATCCTAAAATCGCGTGATAACGTTATATTTTATGAGTGCTATTGTGTTACTCGTATCATTAGTGTCCTTGTCGGTATATTCATTTATCAAATAAATAAGCAGGCTTGTAGCGAATCCATTGTCATGACTTTCTTTTGTCGCTTATTTCCATGACACGTAAATTGTATGGCTGTCACTTTCACACTGTAATTTCATTATGGACGATTAGTCAATTAGCTCGTGTCAACGCTTTTGTTTGCCACGTAATAAAAGGATATCAGGTATTTAATAAGTAAAATCGCCTATTAATTTTAAATTAAACAGATTTTTTTTGTGAAAGACACTCAGTGACTAGATCATCACATAAGGAATGTGTTTTCTATTTTCTCTAATCTAAATAATTACGATCCCACGTCTTTTGAGGAATATACTGAATTTTCTGAGCCCAACATGAGAGACTTCATGATTTTTTGAATTCATAAGGCGTAGGCCGCGTTTCATTATAAGTATTTATAACGAACTATGAGGAAACAGGGATTAGGAACTAGAACCTTTTATTTTTCGGCTAAAACCGAGTTTAATTGACAACAGCCACTAGAGCAAGCTGCTCGACCTCTTGTGGACAAATCTGGAGCATTGACAAGTGCTAACGAGACGTTTTCCGAGAGGTGGTACTAGTTCTGATGTTCACTTTTCTATCCAAGTTACCATTTCTATTTTCTCATACATATGTGATATAGAATATAGTCCTCCTGGCCGATTTCGACCACGGCGGCCAATCTCAACAGAGATCAGCCAACTACGCAGGAGATATTATAGTGCACAAGTGTGTGCGCAATACACAGGTGCACTCACTGTTCCATCACTCTCAAAGTTCGGTGAGACGGCAATCCGACATGACCGGAGAGAGATCATGCGCAGGACCAACGGCTTAACGTGCTTTCCGAGGCACGGGGGTGTCAAACCACCATTTCCCGACTCCGAGCAGTTTTTGAGAAATTCATGACAGAAAATCTCAGAAACAATTTTGGCTCGACCTGGGATTCAAACCCAGGACCTCGCGGATGTAAGGCAGTAACTTTGCCACTACACCAACAAAGCAGTCATATGTGATAACAAATGTTTTTAAATTTATGCTGAGCGGGTGCCTTTTGGCGCCAATTTCAAAATATATTTTGATTATGATTTAATGTATTTTGTAAGCTGAATAAATCCTTTTTTTTTTAATGATGATGATCTACACTCCTGATGCGCATTGCAAAACAGTGGAACTCACTACCTTCGTCAGTGTTTCCGTGCAATTACGACCTAGGAATTTTCAAAGCTAGAGTGAATAGGCTCGGAGATAGTGCTAGAGTGAATAGGATCTTCTAGGTGAGCTCGGTCCATTGTAGACTCAGTTCTTGCCTCGTTGGGCTTAGTCTTGGGTCAAGAGCGAACCTATCCCAAATAAAAAGAAAAATAAAATTGCAAGCAGTCTACATAAGCAATAGGTAGTCCGGAACGCAATTCCGGATTAAAGGCCAACTTTCCTAAAGCTTGAATTAAACTGCTGGTGTACCAACTAAATCCCGTGGTACCCTACATCGCCTTACCGCAATGAGTATCTTATAAATCCTTAGGCTTTATTATATCATCTATATCATTAGCTACTTCGTCTAAAGCAGGGGTGGCCAACTTGATTATACATAAGATCTACTGTTTACTAACGAAACCCTGTGCGATCTACCACCTACATACTTCTTAAAATCTTAAATGAAACAGCATAGTGTTTAGTACACAATCATAAAATATTTTCTATTGAATAGCCTTAGGAGTTCCTTTCCGTATCACATGTGAGTTGTTTCCTAAAATTTACTAAATACTTTGAAATGGAAGTTTTGATGATGTTTAATCAACATTTAAAGGCCCTATCTATATATAAGTGTGAGCATTGCGTCGCAGTATCTTCCACTAGCATAATCAGGTTTGTAGCTTATTGGTCATCGCGTGCCGAAAATAAAAGACTATACTGCGTAGAATAGAGGATGAATACCGTGAAAGAACAGCGATTGAAAAATGATAGAAAATGATGCTGTAGTAATTGGTAATTACGTTGCGCAATCTGGTCTATTTATTTATATTTTTTGCCTTACCACGATCGACTGGGTCTAAAGTATCAAAACAATATGCCATGTAAGTACACCATTAAACAATACAAACTCAAATGCACTCCAAACGGATATCACAGTCAATGCACTTTGATTCTAGTTCACGCATGACTGACTTGCCGATACGTTGCCTTTTCATCCCTTTCTTATTTTAAACTCGTAAGAAAAATATAACGTAGAATGAATTCGGATCCTCACACTGGTCATGTAGTTGGCGCAAAACCCTATTATTGTACTCCTGGCCGATTTTGACCACGGCGGCCAAACTTAATAGAGATCAGCCAACTACGCAGGAGATATTATAGTGCACAAATTTGAGCGCAATACACAGGTGCACTTACTGTTCCATCACTCTCAAAGTTCGGTGAGACGGCAGCAATCCGACATGACCGGAGAGAGATCAGGCGCAGGACCAACGGCTTAACGTGCTTTCCGAGGCACGGGGGTGTAACACCGCCAACTTCCCGACTCCGAGCTGTTTTTGAGATATTCATAACAGAAAATCTCAGAAACAATTTTGGCTCGACCTGGGATTCGAACCCAGGACCTCTCGGATGTAAGGCAGAAACTTTGCCAATACACCAACGAGGTAGTCAAACCCAATCGCCTATCTAAAGCGTTAGCCTCAACGTTGATTGCGGCATTTTCCTTCGGATTAGCTATTCTGCCAGTTTGTGAATTCTTGAGGCCAATAGCGTTACTTTTCGGGCTAACTAATGTGTGGATCCATGGTAAATCGAATCTAGTAGTACACAATCTGTTATGCTTTATGCCAGTATTTACAGTGCGCTTGAGTTGGTCCTCTGTCCTGCCGGCAGATAAGCGCATTAGGTTAGCGAATCGATATGTCGCATAATCATTAGATCAATTACGAATGATAACAATTACGATATAGCGATTATGGAACCCACCATCGATATTCACTTTTGATAGAGGAAATAATTAAGAACATTTTACCTACTTACCAAATGAAAAATGATATTCCCGTAAAACGCAATTTTTCACCATGTGATTCTAGTTTTTGAACTTACCTAAAAACATAAGAATCTCAGAGTCCTTCCACCCTATTTGATATCTGTTATGGAAATAAAAACTATGTAGGTAATTGCTTTCACAATACGTTATTAGATCCGTATTCAGGAAGTTTAATGATTGCTGTAACCTGCCCAAAGTCCGATGTGAAATTGATTATAGCACTTAGCCTATTCCGATAGCATATCTGATACGTTGTTGGGAAATACATCGTTCTTGGAAATACACAAAAGTTGGATTGTAGATAAACAAAACTTCGGATTCTTTTAATAAACCCTCTATTTGTATAATTAAGAACACTCCTTGGTATCGAAACGAAGCCTAAGTCATATTTATTTCAAGTAAACAGTTTTCATAGGATTACTTATTAACTTTGTGAATAAAAGCATCAATAAGGTTCATTGCAAACTTGCTACTGACATGCTATAGGAAAAATTCAAAAGATAAAATAATTGTTCTTGAACTTTTTAAACAATTGTATCTTTCAAACTAAATTAATTATTTTCCTAAACACTTTCATCCTCTTCTCGTGTTACAAATTTGTTCATCAAAATGTAATCTTTGAAGATAAAAATACTCTTAGGGATTTCTAATGAGCTCAAGCGTTGAAAAATGACTCGTAATGAGACATTAATAGTAATATTTTTATTTTTGTAGCGACTGCGTTGGTAAAATACAATATTTTGGCATCTGTTTTTTATCAAACGAAGTTGAGGAGAGGCGTTTGTTTGTAACTATGTATCACATTCCAATGTAATCATTGCGTCATTTGAGACGAGCAAAAACGTTCCAATGACACAATTAAAACGCAATAATGAATACTAAATGTATTATACTAACGACAAAAGATTACAACAGACAGTACTCCTTATTTTTTCGACTCTATCGACGACATATTATATTTGACAACGACTATACAATGATCTCGGTATCCCGTCTACATAGTAGCTGTTCTTAATTTTGAATATTTTAATTATCAATCGTAAGTATTATTACTCGTAACTTAATTAAAAGATGAGAAGTTACGAGTTAACTTAATTAAAAGATGAGAATAGCGTTGAGGTTCTAAATTGTAAACATTTTCAGGTTTCTTTTAATCTTTGCGGTGCTGTAACTAAAATAAAAACGATTGCAGCTTAGGCAGCAAGCCAAAGTTATAATTTTAGAAAACATTTAAGGTTTTTAAGTAGGCAACGCTGTTCGCAAAGTCAGTAAGAGAAATATTGTGGTGAGAGTGGTGTTGTGGCTGTTATTTTTGGGATTAACTTTGGATAGCCTATGTGCTCAAGAATAGTCCTCAATTTTGAAGATACGTTGTCATCCGATCGCTTAATCAGTTTCTTCTAATACGTATGTATCAACTTTATGAATTACAATTTTACGTACGTTTTAGAATTTTTTTTATCTCTTAGAGGATTGAAAATCGATTCATAATAAATTTAAGAAAATGTCTGCGTTTTCGCAAGTTTCGTTCCCTAGAGAGAGGGAATGTCGGTTCGGACTAATTAAAATGCCATCCACTGATCAAATATTCATGCTCGTATTTTGGGGCTAAGAAATTTGTCTTATATTCCGGGTTAATTTAATTAGTGATCTAGCTACGATGAGCACAGTTTAATTTTGCTTAAAAAAGAGTTTATTTGTAAAAATATTTGTGACGTCACCACCGTTCTTCCCACTCAACGAAGAAGGCAAATGCGCCGAGCTAATCAGCCGGCATTTCATGCTGGCTCACAAAAGATGCAGTCACACTGAAAGCCTTTCTCACTTCAGCCCTGCTTTTTACCTCGCAATATCTTTTCCCGAACCATGCGCATTACCCCTATTTGGTCCCGAGGATCGCACGACTCCAGTTCATTCTGAGAGACCAACCCGCGTAGCCGCCTATGGAACGCGTATACGCGCAACTTCACACGCAACTGTTCGAATTTGAATTTAGAACTTCTTTAAAAAATGAAGTGAATTCTTTTTTTGTGTTTGTGATGTGCCAGGTATCTTTTGCCTAACTCAAAAGTTTAGAAAACTTGACTCATAGTTTACGTGTTTATATTGAGTGAGGAAGTTTTTGTTGGCTTCCAATGATTTATGGCGAAGCCGCGACGGCTTGGAAAATTTTAATCGCGCCTCATTGAACGTTTGGTAAGTAAACATAGCGGAAAATTATCGGATGATAAATAAGATGCTGTTACTTACCGGCGACATTTTAATGGCTTTGGAGAAATTCTTTCGTATTTGTTTTTTCGTTTGTTGTATATTATATTGGTTTCGTCGGTTTTCATGTGTTATTTGATGGATGAGAAAATGAGAATTTTTCAAAAACTTTTTATTAAATTCTTTTTAAAAACCTACAACTCCTCGTCAAAATAAAAAAAATAACCGAGTCAACCGTTCTTCATAATTCAATACTGAATTGATTTTGATAAATGTGTGACGTAGACTCTATTTATAAAAAGAAAATAAGGGTAGATGCTCTTGTTGTAAAAAATATGCATTAAGTATTTGATGAGCTATAAAGATAAGTGCTATGAAATCCTTCACACACATTTATAAGTAGTTACGAGTATTTAAATATAGGTGCTTTAGCGCCATTGATATTTTAATCCATTCGTCCTTATATTTCCAGTCTGTAGCGCTATTTAGTAAAAAAAAATTATTTCATGTGACGCCCTCTTTGTGTAACAGCCTTAATTAAGTACCCAAACTAGCCCATCCTGCTTCATAAAAAAGGTATGTCAAAGAAGTGTGTTTGATCCATCCAGTGGGACGTTTAGAATGTCAAGCGGTCACCATATTTGTCTGCTTTTTGGAATACCTTGACCCAACCCTTTGGTATATTAAGATGAGGAAGGGCGTAAATTATGTATGTAATAAATATGGTAAAGAGGTCCGGATAGTTAGGATATACAGAAGAACAATTTACTCACTACCTGCCTTGATTACTGACGTCTTTCATCGTCCATTATAAAATATGAGTTTTTATTTTGTTACGACGAAAAAGTTGACAAAATCATATATCATTGGGGTTATATTTAAGGCTTGGTCAGTAGAAATTAAAATTAAGCCAACAATAACTGGCGGCCGACCGCAACTACGGCTGCGTTCAAGTTCGAACAAATGTTAGAGCTTTGGCTCAGTCTACTCATCAAGATTTTTTTTTAATTTTTTTTTGTTTAACGAAAAGACAGCAAATCTGAAGTGGGAGTGGCCGGGTCACGTATGCAAGATGCACCCAGATAGATGGGCTCAAATCGTCACACAATGGATACCAGCAGATGGCTATCGCCGTAGAGGTAGACCCAAAAAAAGATGGTGTGACGATTTGACGAGTTTTCTAACAGATTGGCCTTAGTCGCCAATAAGGAACAGTGGAGGAATTTGGGGGAGACCTTTGCACAACAAGGTTCAAAGGTCAAACCCTCACCTTAAGAAATCACTTTGTTGCGATAGCTAAGAAATTGAATTCTCTTAAGTGTTTCCTAATAGACTATTATTTGGAGATTTTCAAGATAGTCAATGCAAAAAAATAGCCTGCGTCTAGACAGTTATTGAGCCAGCCTTGCCTTCATCGCAGCTTAATATTGGTTGAGATTACGTCAAAAGCCTTTCAGATTGATAAAACTGAGTTACTTCAGTATATAAAAGTACTCAAGTACAATAAGTTAAGTAATATAGTAAAGTTACACACATTGAATCTTACCGGAGAAAAAAAGTAATACATCCGCAAAAATGTTTTATTTAGGTTTTGAAGTTCATGATGGGTAGATGAAATTCACTTACCTGATCTTTAATCCGAAAATATTGTAATCATCACTGCTTAGCATTCAGGTCTCAGTTATTATAATTAGTATTAAAATGAAAAATTTTACCAAACATTTTGTTAAGTAGGTATAAGAACCCCGATATGATTCAGTAAAACAGCTGGAAAGCTTCATCGGCTCGACGGATTTTGACCAACCATAGCTAAGGACCACCGTAATTAAATTATCTTTCGAATACAAAAACCGAATTGAAATCCGTCCATCCTTTCGGGAGCTACGATGTCATAGACATACCTATAAATACACACTCACGCAAAAACAAAAAAATGGTCAAACTTATAACACTTCTCTTTTTTGTCAGGGGTTAAAAAACAGATATTTCCTCATCCCTAAGCGTATGAATAGTATACCTAACTTATTGTTTTGGTAAACAACTCCTGTACGGAAAGATAGTGTTAACTAACGCCTAGTTCACAAACTCGAAACGACGTTGAGTGCTATCGCGATAAGTAAAAGCTGTGAATCAATAAAGTAGAGTGCATTTTTATTTGAAACTACGGTGATTTATCTTATTACTTTTCAGTTTTTTCGATTATTTGCAGCACCGCTGAATGAAATACGGTTTAATGAGTTATGAGTATGGGCAGAACGGTTTCGGGTGTTATAAAAAAACAATAGACAAAGTCTAACAAAACACCCGAATGAGCCAGCAAAATAGTTGGTGAGCTTCAACGGCTAGGAGGATTTTACCAGCCATAGTTAACAAGCACCGTGATTAAATTATCTTTCTAATAATAAACCGCATTGATATCCGTCTATCAGTTCAGAGCTACGATGCCACAGACAAACACACACAAAAACACAAACACACACAGACACAAAGGTCAAACTAATAACCCCTGTTTTTCGTTGGGGGTTAAAAAATAAGATATATTCTATTATACTAAACTTTATTTAAATATACATTTTTCGATTATTTGATTAAGTGTGAAGATAGCACAAACTAATCTAACTCGAATGTAAAAAAATCTTACTCTCTTTTGCCATATGACACAAACAGACTTTATTAACATCAATTTTTAGGTGCTTGTGGCGCAGTGGTTGCAGCGCTTTGGTAGTGATACCCAAAGTTAAGCAACCTACGGCGCGGTCATGTTTGGGATGGGTGACCATTCTGACCATTTAAGTGACGTCTATTTACAAGCATCTCCGTGCTTCGGAAGGCACGTTAAGTGTTGGTCCCGGTTAATATCGACAGATATTAGTCGTTAAGCCTGGTCAGAGGCCCTCGGGCGGCTTAATAACATCTGACAGTAAGGTTGGTCACTTACCTTACAGACACCCCTTCACCAATCCGCACTGAGCCCGCGTGGTGGAGTATGGCTTGGACCACCTCTTAATTGAGGTGAGGCCTGTGCCCAGCAGTGGGACGTATATAGGCTGATGAGAACTTCAATTTTACGTCAGTAACTGCATTTTGACAAAAAAGTGGCTTCGGCGTAAAGACTATACACGGCTAGAAATACCTATCGCTTTTTACATCTAATTAGGAAGAGTTCACTGAAATTGTGCAATATTATCAAATAAAAAAAGGTGTGTTCGATGCGCAAATATATAAGCCAATTAGTAAACTTTGTGTTCTCGTTGACTCTATCGAAAAAACAAATAAAGCACATATCCAACGTAAAAAATGTTTAACCAAATATAGTGATTCAGCAAACATCAATTCCATATTGCCATTAATACCGGACGAGGCACTAACGTTATTAAAACTTATTTATCATAGCCTTTCCTTTCCGTTTTCCACTAGTCTCGACAATCATTCGATATTCTATACTGGTATTTACTTGGTCTTTACTTAATATCATAGCTGAACGATTGCCAACTTCTAATACTATTACGCTGAGGCTTTGCTATCGCACCAACTTTTAAAGCGACAGTTGAGAAACTTAAACGCCAACAAATTTTTCGACAGGCTGCCAAAACCATTAGTATTCTAACGCCTACCCGATGTTCAATTTAGTATAGAACACGTATTTTTCTTTCGGAATTTAAAGTCCAAAAAATCTTTCGTATGCTATAACTATAACTAACCGCCAGGGCACTTTTTATATAAAAAATCATATAAAAAGACTTAATCTAGGTACATTAATACCAGTGTGATTATAAACCAGTATTGGTTTTACCGCACACTGCGATTCGACGTCTGTCACTCAGTTGAATCTTTATAACATGCAAATATAAATAGTTAGGTACGTTGTTTTTCATATGCGATTTTCTGTTGCCGCGACTTCTGACAGCGTGTCAACCGCTGTAAGCCGTGTAAATCTTTCAGTGGTAAAAAAAATAATTCAGGCTCGGGTCGCGTCAACAGAACACCGCAGGTGTGCCCTGGGCCTAATTAATAGAAGTTTTTCACATTTGAATTACCTATATTCTCTACTCGTAATCTTCAAATGACATACTTAAATCTCTCTACTTAAACAACTTTTACCGTCACATATCGGTCAGATATCTGAAACGAACCTCAATCACATTTAAACTCGGTGGAGTGAATTAAAGAGAGCGAAAAGTTTTCAATGGAAAACTAGATTTGATGTACAAGCTCGACTTATCTGTATTCTTTTAGTGAAAAAGAAATCTAAAGGTTTTGAAACCGTATTAGAAATAAAAGTTGAAATCCAAATTGAGCAACTCATTTCTTGTATTTTTTTAATTATCTTTTTCTACTGAGGCCTGTGCCCAGCTGTGAGACGTAAAGACTAATAATTATTTTTATATATAAATGAAGTTAGATTCTAATAAAGAAAGTTTAAATATTTAAAAAATACTGACCTTCTTTGATGAATTTGAGACTATGACCACCACAAATTATATTTTAGCGTGCTCACTCATAAACTTTTTTTATAATTGTTTTAAGAAGTACAATTTGGTAGCTTGAAGGAACATATTTATTTTAATTATCAAGTTAAGGTAAAGTTAAAGTAAAGTTTTTGAAGCTCGAAGTTTCGTCTCATAAAAGTTTTTTAAGGAATATTGATATGAGAAATACTGAAGGTAAAAAAGCGTAATAAATCAGTAGAGCAGGCAGATTATGAAGATTGATTTCAGAAAGTTGACGAAGTGAATTTTAAGCAAGGAGTGATAGCTTGTATACTTGTAAATTAGATTTATGTTACTTTAAAAACTTAGCTCAATGCGAATGAAATAAAATACACCTGTCACTTACACAGTCTTTGTCTCGTCTTTTTCTTACTTGGAACTCTATGTTGTTTTGTCGATTTCACTTGCAAAGACAATAAGCACGAGCTTTTCATAAATACAGAAATAAAACTTGTTTGCTATTTATTAACAGGGCGATCTAGTAACGCTTTAAAAACCTATCGATTATTTTATCAACTAATTTTAACGGATAAGTTTTGTTTCGAATTTTGTTGTGAAGCCTGTGCCCAGCTGACAGATAAAAAACTTTACTTTTTTATGAATGCATCGTACTCATTTCACTCTCACTCATCGACTTAATAAATAAGTCTAGAAGTTAAATAATAACTTCTAGGTGGCGGCACTTAACAAATGAAAATTATTTTGCAAAAAAAAGGTGCAAGGGAAATAATAACAGTCGAGCTTTTATACAGTACGTTTCACTTTTGAATAAGCGTGACATTTGCTTCTACATCTCGTATTTTTACATGTCCGAGTTAACTGCTCTAGTGGAGTTTTATGGCATTTGAATAATAAATATTTTCGTTTCTACAGGCATGTTGAAATCTGAAATTCAATGAGCAATTAACATTATGATTCAATGAGCACTTGTAATTTGATGATGTTCAAGTCATAAAACATCTGTTAAATAAAATAAAATTAGTAACTGGTAATCTGGATATTTCAGGATTTACATTATTTCTTACACAATAATTTAAGCTTCGTAATTTTAAATAGGACGAGCTCTGCTTACAGACTTTTCCTGTATAATCCAACATTCTTATATGGGAAGATGGAAATTTGGACTCCTACATGAGATGACGAGCACACGAGCATTTACGCCTAGATTTGCGTTGTTGTTTACATTTAAATATCCATACGTTATCCTAATAGCCAATGCAGACTTTTGCTTAGATACCTAACGTTATTATTTAAATAATTATTATAGAAATAAAAATTTGTTACAACATCATGTGATGTTAGGTCACCTTCTATTCAAAAAGACTTAATTTTTTCTATTTTTGAACCGCGAGGGTCACTAAACTCGTTATTTAGAAAAAATCCTTTTGTATTACCGAGGAAATGTAAATTACATGGTGTACCTACACCAGAGATGATAAGCTCATCCTCTATAACCATTAGTACACATGTAACTAACAATTATTTAGTTTTAGTGGCACTTACGAATTCTCCAACTTGGCATAAATTGGTAAGTGCCACTTTAAATTTTACACCTGAGTATCTTAATAGAACATTAATTAAACGAGTGCAATAAAATAATCAAGTAAGTATTTTGGATTAATATGGAAGCTTTTGTACTAAGTACTGGTGTTTATAAAAAAATAAGCATATCTATTTTAAGAAATTCTTTATTTTTTCCAAATAATTATTAAGAAATGTATGCATGTCATATCCTTCGTAACTATTAAGATTTTGTAACGCAATGTATTCAATCAATCATGTTTCATCCGAATTTAATTTTGAGAAAAGACTGCTAATCCTCGGTTTGCTTGATATTTGAAAAAAAAATGGTTTACACTCGTATTTTACGTGTAATGCTAACCTTTCCTCGACAAACATTAACGTTGGTATGTTAATGTAGATATCAATGATTTAGGGGTGTAACATCGTGAAGCAGAACAGACGAAATATGCGTGAGACATGTATCATTGTAGTTATAGTACAATATTACATTTTAATTGCTAAACCTTACCTAAAAGTATTTTTTTTACCACCGATCTATCATCAAAAAAAGTTCCAGCTAAAGATAAAATACTTTTTTATTGGTATTCATTCGTAATTTTGAGCGTCATAAAAAAGAAAATTACCCATGTCGTGTCGTAAAAGTGAGCACATCGTTATTTGTCGGCCATTGTCGTGAACTCATTAAATGTAATGAGTACCAAAGCCATGAGCTTGTGATTGCTTTATGAATGTAAGCCAATAAAATGATTGCACTGTGAATGATCTTCATGTTTTTTGCTAAAGCAAAGCGATTAATTGCCGGTAATAAAAAGGTACAACCACAGTCCATCGACATATCAACATATATATATTCTATAGGTATCATCTGATTTATGTTTACCTACCAATCGTATCAAAATGTAGAAAACTCGTCGTTATCAGTTCTCGTGGTTCGGTCAGATCTGTTGGTTTATTTTTATGTTTTTATAAGAATACTAAACATCAAAAACGAATACAGTATTTTGATTCGTAGTTCGAAACGGTTCATTAGCTAAAAAAAAGTCTAGCTTTTGAAAAATTCTATCATTGCCTTTGAAATACTTCCCAACGTGACTTACAATACGATCAATGCAAACATCTCAGATACTGTTTCTACTAGAATGTTGCAGCTTGTATTTTTCCGTGCTTTTCTGTTGAAAACCGTCGGATTTCAGCATAAAAACATGACGCCAAGGGAATGCATTCAAAACCTCTCCAGATATCTAGAGCAGTTCATAAAACGAGCTAGTTTTATTTTCAGTGTTACTGGTACAACTGCGAGGAGCGAAGATCTTTATTAGCGATGTCACAGATGACTAATAAGAATAGATAATAAATAAATAGATACTTTTAATATTTAATAAAAATGATTCTTGCTTAAATATGTACTTAATAGTCGATTTCTCTCGTCTTATTCAGGGTGAAATTGGCTTATTTATTTTAATCTTCGCCTTTCGTAAGATTAGTCTGAACGAACATGTTTTTGTAATTGCCATAAATGATGAAATTTCAAACAAAAAATTCTCAATGCATAAGTAATTAATCAACTTGCTGAAATGAAGTTTCTTTAAAAGCTTAGTTTAGTAAAAAGGTATTATTTTATTTCAGACTTTGAGGATTTTCTCAGATAGGTGCTGTTAATATTAACATCTTCGCAGGATATTAATTAAGTTTTAGCACACTCGAGGCTCTCAATTTAGGTATAACTAGCTTTTGGTAAGTACCAATGCGATGTTTTTGAGATTCTATTCAAACCACCCACGGGCTTACTATGTTAAACTACGATGACAATTTCTTACTTTAGCTGTCCCTGACACGGAACAGAGAATAAAACAAAAAAAAATGTTTTCTAATTATGGCAAAGTAAAAGTATCATTAATTGTTCAATTTTCTAAAACGTACCAAAACGGAGAAAACGTATATGTTATCTGACGTTTTATAACATACTAGCGGACCCGGCAGACGACGTCCTGCCCTTCACTTTTTTATAATTTCTTACCTTTTAAACCTTTCCTGGCCTTCCACGAATATTTCGAGACTAAAATTAGTCCAATCAATTCACCGCTCTCGGGTTTTAGCGAGAATAACGAACAGCAATTCATTTTTTAAATAAGATTTGCGACGAAAAAAACAATACAGCGTAAAGAAAAAGCGCGCGAAATAATTTTTACTTGTCCACAAATTAGCGATGCGTAAGCATCAACGTTTTTTTAAAGGTAAATGTACAAAACAGCCTAGTTTTCAAAAAAAATAAATCCATGTTTTTGTGTTTTTGTTACAGATACAGTTTATTTATAAAATATTGACCACTTTACTGACATAAAAAAACCCTTTGCTAAGATTTTTATGTTACAAAAAAACCTTAAAAAACCGTGTACGTTACTTTATAAAAAAAACTCGTGCGTTTTACATCACATTACCGCACTCATCTTCTGTCATTGTAAAGCAATCATATTCTGACTCAAATGCAACTGCAGCGCACACAACGAGCTAACGTTCGCTTCTATTCCTATTGATTTATACTGTGAACTAGCAGTCGCCCGCAACTTCGTCTGCGTATATTTCCCGTTCCCATGGGAATTTAGAAGAATCCTTTCTTAGCGGATGCTAAATTTCAGCCCGATCCATCCAGTGGTTTAGGCTGTGCGTTTATAGATCATTATGTCAGTCAGTCAGTCAGTCACCTTTGACTTTTATAGACTAAGATAAAAAATAATAGTTTAAAAAACTTACAAAACACGCTTTTATTGCTAACTAAAAAAGAGATAATAATTTCTGAGTACACGGAATTTATATTACAGTAGAGTACAAAGCGTGGGGTGCACTGTATGACGTGTTCATACTTCTCTTTTTATAGTTGCCAATAATAGGATGATTTTCACATACTACTATACCAAGCACCCCACGCTTTTTACTCTACTGTAATATGAATTCCGTGTACTCAGAAATTATTTTCTCTTTTTTAGTTAGCAATAAAAGCGTGTTTTTTTAGTTTTTTAAACTATTTTTTTTAGTAAATAAGGATAATGGAAAACTCTTATTAAATTATTGCATTGTCATCGGTACTTAATGCAAAGTTACAAATTAATCCGATTTCTGGAAGTTGGTGAAAATTGAAAATTCAGTTACATTCATACATACATACATACATACATACACCCCGATCTAATAAAAGCGTGTTAAAAAGAAGGTGAAATAATACCTAAATACGTATAATGTGTTGTTCATAGTAGAACCCCAGCCACACCACATACTTTACGTCGGTTTCAGGACGGCGTCAAGATCGAATGGGGCTTACAGTTTAATTTGTGCAAAAAGCCCTTTAATAGGGGCTAGAGTTCTCATTATTCTCTAGGGCTTCTTGGAAACGGTCGTAAGATTAATCATGTTTTCTTTTGTTACCTTTAAAGACAAATATTTAATGCAATTACTCCTTAAAAAGCTGTTGTTTTTATGACCCATTTGTTGCCAAATTTCTTCGATGAACTACATCTTGGGATATTGCTTGAAGTTGTTGGATAGCTAGCTTAGTGACCATCTTGGTAAAGTTACCAAATATTACGGAATGAGGATTAGAAATATTTAATTCAAAACTATAGGGTTGCCTAAGTGCAAAGCACTGTCTGCAAAGTTGCTTCTTCTAATTTTCATTCCAATCTATTTCTATTGGTGAGGCTAGATTTTGTCATAGTGATGTCTAATACAAGATGAACATTGAGTGAAAAAGAGTGGAATGAATCTGTATTCCTTTTTTATTAACTTATATAGCACCGCGTTTTTGACATTATCATTTTCATATCTACATAACGCTAAGACCTACTTGAAGAGTACCTACCTAAGTATAATATTTATCAGTTACTTTTACAAAACAAATACTTACTATTTGTCGATATTCTTCCAATATGTATTTCAATGGCATGCTATCTGATGCTATCAATTGCTATCTATCTATTTTTGCACCAAAGGAAAGTTCCATACAAGTTCCTTCACGTATTTCATTTGGTACATTCGTTCTGTCGAAGCAAAATTACGTGCTCGATATTGGAATCGCACACAAATCGAGAAAGGCTGTATTTATCGATCAATTACTGCGCTAATGTGAAGAATAATCCAATCGTCACCACTCGCCACACGTAGAGAGTGTGCGGTCTGACAGTGATGTACCGTAGTAAGTATCGATATAGAGTATATCGATATTTTATATCTTTACTGTTTGAAACATTTTGAATATCGGTGTAACTTATTGTAATAGTTGTATTCCACATGTTCACACACACCTTTATCATTTTAGCAAAATTGAGTCAACGCAATTTGTTAGCGTTTGTTAGCGAAAAAAGTAAAGATATAATTAACAATAATACAGTCATCAACATGTTAAATTCACACCTCTTACAGTAGTGGTCAAAACGCCTCGTTTCAATAGGCATGATGACACATATCTTAAATATTTTGAAGACCATGTCGTTTAAAAAACATAGCCCCTATCTATAAAGTTAATACAATCAGTATTTCCAAAAAGCTGTAGAAACCAATTTTAAAACACAAAATTCAATAAATATTCGGTCAATTGACTCCGATTTCTGTTACACTACCGTGACGTCGCGATTTTATGTTAATAATAATATTATATTATAAATAATTTTATAATAAAGAGTATGTCAACAATTGGTGGTGCCATCTAGGCTATTGTTTTGGTTATCATTTGTGAATAGGCGAGTGTTGTTTTGAAAGACCTTTAAGCCTCACTAAACCTCATCATGAATTGCTCACCACCAAAATCCCAGAGGAATCATTTTGCTTTGCAATCGAATGCGAAACGTTTTGTCCAAGCATGCAAATGAAGAAATTCATTTAATCCACTGCAAAACACAAAGATGCCATATCTATTCATGAACGTAAATGGGAATGCGTAACCATTTTGTGCCATTGTTGCAAATTGGAATTGTGACAAGATGGTCTTTATTCGACATATCAAAGAGACAGTTGAGTCTTTAGTATATATACATACATACTATTTTCTAGAAAATTACAAAAAAGATATCACCATGAGGCCTTCGTTACAGCTCTGAAAAAGGTTTTTTGAGCGAAGGTTGTACTTTATTATTTCAAATGTCTTCGAAAGACATCAATCTTTTTCATTGCTATAAGAGGACTGATGTCAATCGTTCTACTTGTCTATTCAAGTAGGGAATCGCTTTTTCTTATCGAACAATGATCGCAATTATTAAAGGTCGGCAGTTATATAGAAAGCGTTTGTATGCTTTCATATTTTTTTTATTATTTGAAACTTTACTGCATAAGAAATGTACAACAGTTGGACATAATGTTAAAAGCATTTTCGGCTGGTGCAAATCATTTTTTTCCCCGAACTACTGCTTAGAAGACTTTGCCGGTTCATCATATTTTATTTGACGCATATATTCGTCCATTTAGTATGAAACTTAGCTCTTTGTTAAGTGTAGGGCTTAAGGCAATCAAATGGAAGATCGGCAAAAGATACTTGTTAGGTTATTTGTAACCTTCGCTGTTCTATCATTCAATAAGACTTTTTTGTTTTGGAGACAAAATACTGCTTCTATAATTCAGATAACAGAAAGATAATTTTATTGTCAGTTTTATCACCATGATGATCAATTAATAAATACTGATTTTTACGGCGCCATTTCACAGAGTAACGATTTAAAACTGGATTTTATTTGTTGAATGGACGCATGTGTGTATGACGTGCGTGGTCCCATAAAACTGTTGGCCGTAGAACCGATTGATTACACATTTCAGTTTTTTTTTAACGCTGTATTATTTTATCTTACTCTTAGCTTCATCTTTTGCGTCTGGGATTAATTTTCTCCGTATTTCTAACTGAGAAACTTAAACACTTGGAAACTACTACTATAGTAGCTATTTTGTAACTTATTAATTTCCTTATGAAGGATTACTTATAAAATATTATCTTTCATCTCATCAACCTATAAACGTCCCACTGCTGGCCTTACACCTGTTTTGAGGTGGTTCAAGTAAAATTATTTAATTTTTTTACTCTAATACCGGAGTGAATATTGTTTGATAATACTAGACGTTAATTAATAAAAACGAAGAACATCTTATTAACTAGTGCGTCAACCTCTAATTTATTTGTTAATTATGTTATTTTTTTAGCGTAGGCATACCAATTCAGAGAAATACTTTTATCTGTTAAGTTTTTTTAAATGTTTGTTTTAGTTTTTGAATCACTTATTTTATTAATACTCGTAGTACAACTACTTACTTATTTTGAGTAGACTGGTTACAGATTTTAAAATGAATATTTTGATAATTATTTTGTTAAAAAATAGGTACCAAAGACCTAATAATTACTTAATTTGTATAAGAAAAAATTTGATTATAAAGAAAGTTACTAATTTCATAGGTATATAATGTTGTTTTTTTATGAACATGTGCATTTCATCTTACTGATTTTATTTTATTTTATTTATAAGGCACACCAACGACAGTTGCTTTTGATTAAACAAAAGAGTTACATGCAGTAAAATAGTGTAGCTAATTGCACTATCAATTAAGGGTGTACACAACATGCTAGGTAACTTAGGCGTTACACAATATTGATTTTTGATCCTTTTTAAAAATATTGTCCTTTATGTTTTTTTTTTTTTTTTTTTAATAACCAACTGTATAGGAAACATTTCGTAAGTCCAAACTATTTTCAATCAACACCGCGGAAGTCACATTAGTATCTCAAAAATATTTTTTTTTCATGTAAAACATGTCTATACCTATGATAAGTTTGATTTAAATACTTTATTGGATCAAATGTAGGACATCAAATGTAGTTAACTAAAATTTTACGCAATTATCTAGCTCTCCTGAAAAGTCGACATTTATGACTTCCGCACTGTTAGAACTTCACTGACGTTATAATTGACTCAGTACTAATTCATTTTAGTATCTACCTGATGTCTAAAGCTTTAGTCTATGAGTTAGGTTTTTATGTTATACTAGTGGTCGCTCGCAATTCGTTCGCCCTTCTTTTATCCCATCTTACAGAACTTTTTCTTCACATCACACACTGATTAATTCCTTTACAGGCATTATTTATACCTCTTATGGCTTAGCTGAATCCAAGACACCCAGGTCCACATCAGTTACTCCAATTCTCTGTTTTTGTTACGAGTGTAGAAAGTTCTTTCAGGCTGGACCACTTTCCCTGTTGAGTTATATTCACACGTTTTGCAGTTTATCTGGACGGCTTCACATCAGATACTCCAGATCTTCAATTGTTTTGTATTTAGAAAGTGCTCGTCACCCTCATCAACTTTTTATATGGACAGCTGGACAGCTAAGGTTCCACGTCATGTATTCAGACCCTCGGAATAAAAAATATCGAAATAAATATATCTTAGGTCCCTAATACTTACTATTAGACTGATAACACTTGTACGGAAAGTACCTAAATACTTTTTCGATCAATCTTCAGGGAAGGCCGCATATAATTTACCAAGAGAAATTTCCCGGGATCATTTATTCGCGCAAACTGAAAGGTATGAAATCATTTATTTATGTAAACTAAAAGGTATAATGTTGGGCCGTCAAATAATGGGATTCCCAGTTTAGTCTTTGAGTCACTCAAAGGGCTGCCAAATGCTCTTCATTAGTTACTATGTTAGAAGTATTTCACACAATAATTACAAACGTTTAGTATGACGTTTCTTAATTATTTTTTTACCTGTAACTAACAATTTTCAACGAATATTCACTTTACACGAATATTTATATTGAAGTTTATTTATTCAGCTGTTTGCGTAATTTTTATAACATTGTGTTCGTATTTAAAGTTTGAAATGAAATCTATGCTCATTTTAAGTCTCGTAAATATCAGATTAATTTCGAAATCGTTCGAAATTTGTGCAACCAGCTTTGTTTAATTTTCATTTTCATTTATCATTGATTCGGCAAGCGACGATTGATTTATATTAAAGTTACAAACAAACGCTTTCAGCTGCTGAAATATTGAAATATTCAGCGGACTCTCACCTAATTAGTGGGCGATTAAAACTTCAAAATACTCCAAGAATACTTGAGTATTTAATACGCACTGTCATTATTCTATTTGGAAAGCTACGAAGTTAATTATGGTGTATTAACTTTATAGCTTTCCAAACAAAATGTTACCTTCTTGACAACACGTGTTACACATGAACACAATTAGATTCATTCAACCTAATAAGTCAAAATGAACTAACCTAGTACATTTTTCTAAATGATAAATAAATATTAACCAGTTAGACAACGGCAACTAGACGCAATAGGTTACAGTTGTATTAACATATGTTTATTTAAAAGTAGTTCAAAACTTGAAGGATAAAAATGTTTTCATTACTTTAGTTTTTTTTATTTTTATACAACAACATAACATACATTGATCTGACTTCGTAGTAAGTAGCTTAAGCACTTGTGTTACATATATCAGACTCAACAGGGATATTACAATTAAACTTGAATAAATACATATAACACCCAGACCAGTACAAACAGCCATGTTCATGCACACAAATGTTTGTACAGTACGGGGATCGAACCCGCGACCTCTTGGTTAATATAGTCAACTTCTTGACCATTACACGGAAGTGGTCGTCAGTTAGTATTTTGTTTTCAGTCAAGTATTTTGTTGGTCTTGACAATCCTTTTTTGCACAACTTTTGCTGACACAATTAGCTGTGGACCACAGTACTTCGATTTAAAGGGTAAACTTTATGATATCACAGTTGTCATCTGGCACTACGGTGCTATTTTATTAAATGATTCATTTTCTGAAACTTTTCAACCCTGACGTCCATCAGTTCTCCGCGCTTTGTGTTCAGCCGCAGCCATTTGAGTTGTTCAAACCTATTTAAGGGGTGTGCTACAACATACACTTGGTTTTAATCAATAGTCATCGGGTGTCTTGCCGGTACAACCTTCTCGAGACACCCTGTATTGGTCAAACAGTAAACTCAGACCGATTAAACTTCACCCATTGTGTTAAATCCCATTGTTCCAAAAGTTTCCGTTTAGTATACAACATTCGGTATACTCGAATACTAATTAGAATGCTTAGACTGAGCTACAATGGAATACTAAATCGTAGTGGTCTTAGGGTGCATCTACCTCTAGACAATCGCGAAATTTCTACTTTGTTCATTTAAAAACGCATCAGTACTTTTCTACTTCAGACCTAAACCATCGAAAGCCAAAAAAGATCGAAGTACGTTTGAAATTAGATTATTCGATTACCGAATTGGGATATTACCATCGAAAACATTTTTTTCACGTCACGTTACGTACGTCACATTTGAAAATCAATACCATTCAAACTTTAACAATAAACGTCATGTATAAGTGTGAACGAGACTTTATAGTGAGCCATTGTTTAACAAATTGGCTCATACATGAATATTTTATACTACACATAAACGGTGCGGTTATTAAATTTTATCGTGTAATCAATCGACGATTTTAATACAAATTGACAAATTAATTTAATTAAGTACCTGGTGATAAATTATGAAATGTGACTTTAATGTGAATTTCCAATTAGTCTTAGACTAAGTACAGTATAGTACAGTATGTTATTTTAAATGCTATATTTTTAATATTAATAATACATTTCTTTTAAATGTGAAATTTAAAGTTCAGTTAAGTGAAATGTGAAGTTTTAGTTTATATTTTATTTAGTTTTATAGGAATCCCTTGGTCCCTAACAAGGCCTCCTCCAATTCTTTCCACTTCTCTCGGTCTTGTGCTAAGCTCAGCCAGTTTTTCCCAGCTCTCGATACTATTTCATCTGCTTATCGTTTCTGATGTTTAAATATGTCTAGTAATTTATTATTATTTATGCTTCTGTGGTATTAGTTTGCTTCCTATTTACAAAAAATCCAATAATTATGACATTACTCTGGTGACACAAAAAACAAACAAACAGATTACTTTTGCATCGTTATGTGCATAAAAAAGAAGGTTTTGAGTAAGTTTTTTTATTGAGTAATCTCAGTATGTACCATAAAACTACTTTAAATCATTCAGGTGAACCTACCAATTTTAGTTCTGTTCAAGTTAAAATGTTGCCTGTGATTATAACTTTATCGACACATAACTGCGACAGGCTATTTGTCGGAAACTTTGACTATTTACGTGGCATGCAAAGGCAGCGTTACGACAATGGACTTGGGACTTGGAGCACAAATAACTTTTGATATATCTGTATAATATGACTATAAATTCAATTTAAACTTAATATCGAAGTCTGAATGTACATTAATACAAATAATCTGTTTTAAAAGAATGGGTTTTGCGAACCTTTAAAACGACATTATGTTATGCTTTTAATGGTGAAAAATTACTGAGGCAAAAAATATAAATGAAGTGTCATGTGCCGACATGGCTGAGTAAGTTATTTGGAAAGTGTCCAAAAATGTATTTATTTAAGCTCTATTGCACAATAAAATTTGTGAAAAGGTCTTTAAGGCTAAGCAGAAATGAGATGTAGGCGTAATAATCAAGTTTTAATAATTTTAGGTATGTAAGTATAAAACAATTTTAGAAAAGCAACAGGGTAGGTAGGTACTAGTGGTTCAAAATCGTTTGAACAGTGGAGGAGTAGAAATCTCACCACTCTCATCAAGTTTATGAGTAGTTTACAAGGCTGATTGAATTGAAACCCGGCAAGATGGAAAATAGTATGAGACGGTTTCAATCGCGATACTAAAATAGACACAGTAGGTATAACTTTGTATTATTTAAATAGTGACTATGACAGTCATACCGGTTCTTTTTTAAAGCTAAGTTAAGAAGACGTAAGCGTTATTTATTATTAAAAGCGACAAGGCACAATTAATCACTTCTTTAATTTAGTAGTAGATTTGTTTAGATAATTAGAAGAGTACTTATTGATTTTATTAATTACTAAACAAAGTTATTTATTGCCTTAATACCAAAGTTGTAAACAACACTTGACAATACAATTATAATTTTCCAAAAACGTCGTTGTATAAACTAGGTATAAATAAATATTGTCCGCAAGATTTCTCAATAAATTACTGTTGAAATAACTTTGAATGTTTCCGCGTGTAACCATTTTTTTTACTTTATTGGCACACACAAAAGACTTAGATTTAAAAGAACTAGATTGCAACCTTAAACGTGTATACACAGCATAAACAAGCAATCGTAAACAAAAAACTACAAAGCAATGAGTTAATATAGACCAATGCTCAACAAAGTTATAAAGAAAGTAAATAAAGTAATGTTTATATCATAAAAGAATAAAGATTCGTAAACTCTCTTTATGGCTGACATATTACGGATCAATGAAGACAATGCTTAACTAACTTAAAACGAAACACCGACGCGTAACTCTTTTTTGGAATCATCATTCAGTCAATTTATTTCGATTCCTAAAGAAATCCCTCATTGGCACGCTTGGAAAATCTGCTATAAGTCTGGTGGAAGTTCGTAATTGTACTGCCATTTTTCTGGTTTGTAACAGGAAATAACTTTTGTAGTATCGCTCCGAACGTCATAGTTTGTCGAAGTTCTCAATAGAACAAACAAAATGTCAAGCTTTATGAAATAATATTGTACGGATAGAAACAAGACAAAAAAACTTTCAACTTCACAAAAACTGTCTCTTCAAATTCAAGAAATAAACAAAAATACTGTATGTGGACTCTCAGCCGTGGATCCCATGGTTCATAATCCGTAGAGCATACGGGTACTCCTTCCTTACAAACACCCAAAAGCACATTCACCCATATGAGCATAAAAACGCACAAGCATACCTACACACACGTTAAAGGTCACACACACACACACACACACACACATTCTACTGTTAACTTCATTTGTTTTTCGAAATTCGTTTACGAAATTTCTTGTAGCATAGTCATGAAATACATCTGTGAACATTAATTTAGTTATTATTATACAACTAGGTTTCATACAAATAACCGTGCGAAAAAAGTGCGAATGCCTTATGCATCGTTCCCCAAAACCTTAAATTTTGGAGAATTGATGCAAGAACCAATGTTTTATTTTCTTGACAATGGTTTACTCACGGGATATAAAAGGTAAATTAGAAGTTGTAAGATAGCAATTGATTGATCCGGTCGTTCCCGCATGATAATTATTTGTGTCTGATTTAATTTTTTTTTGTTTATTGAATTGTAAAGTGAACTTAGTAAGCTTAAAATAAACAATACGCTGTAACAGACACCCTAATATACATTTGAAGATAATATTTGAAACAAAAGAAACATCTTCATTCATTTTAATCTTATTGTTAAGTCCGTTCAAAAGAACAAAGCGATTACAATTCGTTCCACTGGTTTCTTAATTAATTATTTGTCTCTTTACCTAAAGTACTTAAATTATAAAATATGTTCGTTTTAGACTTCGAAATGTGATATCTGTATTGTTATTAAATGTTAATATTTTATTATAAATATGCTGAAATGAAAGATGCTCAAAATTCAAAAGAAATATGTAGTAATAAAATCGAAAAAGATTTGTGGGTAATTCAGGTACCTCAAAGGTAATCTGGTTTTTATAAACTTATTCTGCCTGATATGACTTTCGGCCGTGTAAGTATATCTATACTTTCCAAAATAAATCATTCACAAAAACATTCCTTGTAATAAATGATATGAATATCCTTGAACTTCTTTTGGGCACGTGTTGGAAGTTGTAACTTGCACCTGAAAAAGCTATGCGCTATGTTTTGTAACTTATCTGAGATAAAGCCGTCAAGATAAACGTCGCTGGATTTTTAAACAGAGAACAAGCACAAAAATATCAATACAGTATACTTACAAAAAAAGATACATGGTTGGGAGGCGATGAACGGTTTAATTGTAAAGGTTTGGTTAAAACAGAAAAAAAAATGTTTACTTTTTGTTTATAAGTTGAAATGTACTAAAAACCGAATGTGTAAATTGTAATAATATTGTTTAATGTAACATGTGTATTAGAAATACTAGCACCTTTTCACTGAAGAAACTATAATGGCAAATAGAACAGTAAGTGTTCAGATCATTAAAAAGGCCATTGGCGAAACTATAAAATGCACTTGCACTAACCATTGCAGTACCTGCAGTAAATATCTATTCCCATTACACGCCTGGGCACGTTTGAGTTATAAATGGAATTTTCATCAGATGCACCATAACTCCGAATAGTGTATAAAACGGATCGTAACTCTTGCCTCTGCGTATATCTGAAATATAACTGAAAAATATACAACATGTCTTGCTCTCAGTATCGCGTAACTTCGGTGAGGATATGAGGAATAAACCAAGAAATAAATAATTATATTTACTTAGTATTAATAATTGTAATGCAACGTTTTATGTATCATTTATCAAATTACAAAAACATAGAAGATGGTTTTATAAAACCAATACAAGATTTTGCTTTATGCTAGGCTTAAGCAGTACATCTAAAATATTACTGAAAAATATTCAAGCTTCGATTTCGTAAAATCTAATAATTTCGCAAGGACATGAATAAATTATGCATTGACTTCCACGTTTCTCCGGATCATTAATTCAAACAAAGACAGAAAAAATTATGCTTCTAAAAATGTTTCAGCACGGAATGTTGTTTTCTTCATACTTATGCTAGGCTTGAGTTTAGTTAATTAATGTTGTTTTTGTAAAAATGAAAGTTAACATGAGTGAACAACCTATGATTTCAAATCCTACCTGTCCTACGCCTACACATACTGAACAAAATACTGTTAAAAGTAAAGTACTTGTTACTGAAACATTTATATCCAAGCCCAGAAATAATAACCCTGTTTCTCGGATCCGAACCTAACACCTATTGAACAGTAAATTGACCTCTAAGTCTTGCGGTTAATTAACGAAACGAGGCAGTCATATGTACGCTACTATCATTTGTATACCTCGTGTGTTCATAAGTTTTGAGACAAACTTTGTGCTAAAAAAAAGAAATAAAAAATTACTGGCTGCTATTTATTTCTTTTTCTAATTTTGAATGGTAACTTTTAATTCCTTTGATTTTCAAATTCATTTCTTTCAATTTTCTCGTGATGGAGAGGAGATTTTCAATTCGAACCAATGGAGATTTTCAGTGAGGTGAAAACTTTTGGTGTGAGCCGTAACTTCGTGTATTACACTATTAAACGATACAAGGAGACAAGTTCTTTGCAAGATCGCCAAAAGAGTGGTCGGCCGCGCTCTGTAAGGACGCCTGCGAACATCAAAATCATCTGAGAGCGACTTCGCCGAAATCCATGTCGAACTCAGAAAAAACTAGCTCTGCAGACTAATATTTCGCGCGTTTCAGTCAACAGAATTTTGAAATATGATCTTAAGGTGAAGGCGTATAGCCGTTAAAGTTAAAGTTAATTTTTAAACGATCGCCTTCGTAAATTGCGACGCGAACGTTGTCCAATACTGCATAAGAGACACGATGCGAAATCCATGTCGAACTCAGAAAAAACTAGCTCTGCAGACTAATATTTCGCGCGTTTCAGTCAACAGAATATTGAAATATGATCTTAAGGTGAAGGCGTATAGCCGTTAAAGTTAAAGTTAATTTTTAAACGATCGCCTTCGTAAATTGCGACGCGAACGTTGTCCAATACTGCATAAGAGACACGATGCGAAATCCATGTCGAACTCAGAAAAAACTAGCTCTGCAGACTAATATTTCGCGCGTTTCAGTCAACAGAATATTGAAATATGATCTTAAGGTGAAGGCGTATAGCCGTTAAAGTTAAAGTTAATTTTTTAAACGATCGCCTTCGTAAATTGCGACGCGAACGTTGTCCAATACTGCATAAGAGACACGATGCGAGGAAAATACTCTTCACCGATGAGAAAATCTTTACTGTGGAAGAAAAGTTCAACCGACAAAACAATAAAGTGTATGCAAAAATTAGCAAGACGTCCCAGCTTCAGCACGGAATGTCTCGCGTACTCATTATCCGGCTAGTGTGATGGTATGGTGGGGAGTTTCGTATGAAGGTGTCACTCCGCTCCATTTCTGTCAACAAGGCGTCAAGGTGAAAGCCAAGAACTATCAAACTGACATCTTAGAGCCTGTTGTGAAACCCCTGTCCCTTACTTTGTTTCACAACAAGGATTGGGTTTTCCAACAGGACTCAGCGCCATCCCATAAAGCAAAAACCACCCAAGCGTGGTTGAGGGGAAATGTGCTTCGTCGCGGCGAACGAATGAATCCCGCCGGAAAAGTTTTGACGACTGGCCAAATCGTCTAAGGGCCTGTATTAAAAACAAGGGTGGTCATTTTGAATGATAATAATTATTTTTTGTTTATTATTATCTACTAATTGTTTACTGAAAATTTTAGAAATATGTATATGTTAATTATAAAAAAAAGTTATGCAACTTTTATTTCGTCTCAAAACTTATGCTTTTTTACTTTACTTCCCTCGTAAACACGACTAAAGTTGCAACTACTGCCGTAATTTATATTTATATTGCTTCCTTTACTGACATAATTGTAATTAATTAATTAATAAGTATACATATTTGCACGCTGACTAAAATGTAGCAGTTTTTGGTGAATTTTAATGTAACACCCAAAATACGCAAATAAACGCATGTGTGTGTTTGTGTTTGTATTTGCCCACGTGTAATTCGGTTTTCTTATATTTTATGCATGTAATTTATATCACCTTCCCTCTTGAATCGCTGTATCTATTTTAAAAAAACTGCATCAAAGTTTCAGGGATCTAAACATACTTATGTAGTAAAGTACATAATATGTACTTTACTACATAAGTATGTTTAGATCCCTGAAACTATTAAGTGGTTAGCGTGTATTTGAACGTACTATTACTATCCAAGTTTCTGCCAACCAATAAATTTATAATGTTCAAGTTCCTTTGGAGTTTAGGAATGATTTAAGGATGCTAGACAGACAATTTTAATTAATTATTGATTAAGTAATGATAGGTTAATAATACACCATTTAATGGATACGGATTTCTGTTTAAACAGAATGAAATTGATGAAATTTTGTTGAATCCTTTTTCGAATTAGAAAAAAATTCTTCAGCCAGATTGAAATGAAGAATTTGACACAGCGACAGCGTCCCGTCGTGTTGTGTTAAAAAACGTCATTTTCTTAAAATTTTGTGACATAAGCCTATACGATTAAGTTTTTAGACCCTGAATCCAGCAATACGTTGATTTGACTCAGAGTTAACTGCTAAGCAAAAGACTGTATAATACATGTAGGTTTTCTCAGATATATTATGTATAAAATTAACACGACAAGGCATAAAATTCTTCTTAGTGCAGTTTGAAGCACACCGAAATTTGGATACTGTGTTAGCTTTTATTTCCAAATGGTAACTCTGAAGGTGTGATGGGTAAAGTATTGAAGCCATAGCATATAATTAAAATATCAGGCATTTTTTAAAAACCTTGACAAATCGTGCTTTAAAAGTGTTTGTGCAATTAAGATTACCTACTTTTATTCACAAAAAAAAGGATAAGAGCACAAGGAAGGAACCTGGTATCGTTTTGTGTCTTCACGGAGGCGCCACTGCACTGCCGGTTCTGGTCTCCTCGCGTTCTCTTCATTTTTCGCCGTTTTGAGTTTTTTGGTTTAGTTATTTTGAAGATAAGTTAGTTTTGAACAGCCACACGCGCCAAGTCGGAAGTGGTGCGGTCTCGAGAGTTAATCGATATGGCGACTGATTGATGCATTCGTTTTCGCTAGATGACAGCACTGAGTCCACGTTTTGTTGCGGCACTGGTTTAAAGTATGATTGTGTGTCTGAGATAATTAATTAAAAGTAAAGTGAAAGAATTTTTTTGTGTTATTTTGTACCCTAAGAACTAATAAGAATACGAAGCAAAAATCTCTGCCAAAACTTGTAGTAAAAAAGGTTTTTCAACGTCATTTAAGCCAACTTATTTAAGTTTCAATGCAAAACTCTGCCAAAACTAAAAGTTGAAGACTTATTTACTTTTAGGCAAAAAGCCAATGCGAAGTTTTTATAGTGTTTATATGTTTGTAATTATACGCAGCGCTTTCAACTCAACCCTGTATATTGAGTGCGATGGCAAAGTTTTAAAACGAATAGCGCCTTTTAGAGTATGCTCTGGTTTCAGGCTCGTGTTGTATTCAACGACGCTAGTCCAAAAACTTTAAGCAAATTAACGAGCACTGAATTTAAATGAAGCTGTTGTGGTTTGTTTGTGGGGTTGGGTGAAATGTCTCCTGTTACACGATGATGTTGCGGGGTGTATAGTGCGATGACGGCGACGCGACGGTGCGACAAAAATCACGTGCCTTTGGTCAACTATTAACATGAACGTGGCCTATAACTTGTTTAATACAAATAATAATGCAAATGTAGATAATAATTATATCAACTATGCGCGTTTTGTATTGCGTCAAGGCCAACAATAAGTAATGGGATATCCGAAAACCCTTGTTTAATACATAAATCTGATAACTTGTTCGATATTAAATTGGTAGCTATTCAAGCGGTAGCAAGCCATTAAACACCCACTATGCAAATGTAGAGAAAAATTATATATACTACGCGCGTTGTGTATTGCGTCAAAGCTAACAATAAGTATTTGGTAACGATCCTAGAACCAATCAATTTTGAAGCAATCGATTTAGAGTTAGGAAGCTAAAGGCATGCGCTTTCTACCGACCGGGTGTTAGGGTCGGGGACCAAAGTCCGATAGACATCAGCTTTATTTGTTATATTGTCTTACATGCTGCAGTTGCAAGAATACAGTTTCATTACAGGTGATACATTCATAAAAATCCGGTGTATTTTTTGTACCTACTCCACTTCATAGGAAGGAAAAAGTCAAACTGGCATGAAACTCTTAATAAGGCCCAGGGCAAGTAGAAGCTGAACATTGACTTTTATAAAAGCGATGAGAACTGAAATTAAATAACTCTCGATATGAGCCAGGAAAACGGCTGGTGGGCTTCAAGGGCTGGATAGATTTAGAGCAGCCATACACACAGCTATAGCTAAGAACCACCGTAATTAAATTATCTTTCGAATAAAGAAAACGCATTGAAATCGGTCCATCCTTTCTGAAGCTACGATGCCACAGAAACACACAAACAGAATTAGGGGTCAAACTAAAGGGGAAAGAGGGGTGTGGTATACATCATTCTTTTTCGTCAGGGGTTCATTCATCAAATTCGATTGCATACAGACAAAAGACACGACAAACAATGCAGGCAGAGCATGGCAGTGAATTCTTCTCTCGTTACCGAAATTATAGTGCAGCATTCACGGACTCGCCAAATTGAAGGGCATTGCGAGAAAATTGGCAATGGGAACAAATACAAAACAAAATGTTTGGAATGGACCAACAAAGAGAACTAGTAATTCAGGTCACATTTGGTTAGCTTTCACCAAACGTATTTCTACAAACACATAACGGACGACAAAACGGACGAATATAGGCTGATGAGATGAGATGTGAGACCAACAAGACATCTAGTCTTGTAAATAACTGAAATGCAGAGTTAAGCTAGAAAGTGTTCTCTAGTTATATTAATTCGCAAAATTAAAAACGATGGTGCATTTTCTTGCCTGGCGCCCAATGTTCGTTCTGGAGCGAGATCAAAGAACAAAGATAAAGAAAATAAAAATTCACTTGTTACAATAATACACATTCGGAACAGTATTGTGTTTTATCTTTTCCGTTGGTAGGATCGAATCATTATTATATAGGCACTAATGGATTTTCAATTAGCTATAAAGCATTGAAGCTATACGTCATATCCCTAGTGAAATGCTTATGATGAGACAATGTCAAACATCTTACCAAACCTCAAAGGCTTACGGGCCAATTTACATTAAATAATTTATTATACATATGCGTGTACTAAATATTTGGGGTTCTAATACAGTGTTTGGGTTTGGTATGCCTTAGATAGTTACTCTTAATTAAATAAATAAAAACTAACTGGGTATCTTGTACCAATGTGTAGGATTCATATTTTTTGAACGTGTTTAGCTGTATGAACTCAGCGTTTTCCTCTCAACATTAGATGACTGAGATTACATTATAAAATTGTATTAGGTCAATATACTCCCATTTTACCTCGTGTATTCCTAAAGCCCTTATAAGTTTTCTTAAGGTTCCGTTAGGTAAAGGCAGCGGTCAGATAGTTCAACAAATAAAAAACCTAGAATAAAATTTTCATTTCTCATACTCGGAAAGTAGTGTTTGTTTGATCAGAGCAGCGGGTCGAAAACGATGCTTCCCTCCCTTAGGCGGGAAAGACTCATAGTAATTGCTTCCCTCCCTAGGGCGTGAATGAATTTTAAAAGTAGAACTAAAATTGGTTATTTAGTCGGCTATAATTTTTTTTACATAATTAAGAAAAATATCGATTAAAAAAATGCTGCGGTCTTGTGAGTGTATACGGCCAATGTGAATTAAAAAAAAAACCTATTAAAGTGGGATGGCCCGCGGCGGTGACGCGGGCGGTGTGTTCCATATTTGAAATTTAAATTAAAAAAGACTATTTTACTTTCCTTATATTTGAAATGAAAAGTAGAGTGTTTAACACGGGTGAAAGTCATCAATTCCCACTCGGACTATAGCCGCCCTCGCTTCGCTCGTGCGTCTAAATACCTCGTATGGGGATTGATTTCTTTCCACCCTTGTATAACAATCTACTATAGTTCTCTTTCTAGTAGTATCTACTAGTACCTTCTACCTTTGTATTTAACTTTTATAATAAAAAATGACTAGTTTTTATGATCTGTTAGTTTTTAGACCCGTATTTCATCTTGCTGTAGTTTATTTTTTCATGGACTGACTTAGTATTGGGAAGCAAATTAATTAAATTTCTGTCCGGCATTTATTTGGCGGAAATAGGTTTCAATCCAACCCATCTCTACCATCACACACACTGCCCTACCACACGTATGTTGCTAGGTTGAGAAAATTAGTAAACAGTAGTACAGTAACAGTAGTAGTGGTAGGTTCGTTTCCTCAAAAATAACATTTATCGGAACCAAGGTTTCATCAATCGACAAATGTGATAAATTTCAAACATTTATCACGCGTTTCTTTAAGTATTTATAATGGACAAAAACTATTAATAACATGAAATTATTAACGTTTATGTTAATTGCCACTTGAAACCAAACCACTACTAGTTTAAAAGCCATTTCCTCGAAGCAGTAGTTTGCCTTATAAATATTTATTGAAACGCAACCGCTTTTGCATCTTGCTCTTGGCTCCAGATGCATTTAAGATGGACAGAGTTCCTATTAACACGTATATTAAATACGTATTAAAACAGGATGTTTTTGTTTACCATCTGACTATCACTGTGCAAGTCACTTGATACCTATAGGGAAAATGTTTTCCTGAAATATTGTGCAATACGATGCAAAGTTACGACGTTACAAGTTATGTCTTAATTATTCTAGGTGCTTAGCTGAAAACAATAAAAATACTGCATATAAAATCTATTTAAAGTGACATCTTTTACAGTAGGCAGATTGCCCTTACACAAAATGACAAATGAAGCTTTACAAATATTCAGCAAACGGCATTTTATCAGCATTTGTCATAGTGACCTATTACTCGTACAACCGCAAACCGATATCACTTGTTCCCTAACTATGATGGATGTTACTACATATTCTCCAGGCTCTATAGCCTTGTAATGGCTATTCGGTTTAACCATAAGAATAGGTAATAACTACGTAGAAGTAAAACTACTTTGTCGTGGCCCAAAAGCCGCGATATAAATGCCTACTTCCCCCCTCAGTCCGTTACCTTATACATCCTTAAAAAATATTAAAACACTAGAAAGGTATGTAAATAAACGAGGACATCTTTAAAAGTAGGTGAGTATTAAAATCACTACACAATCACTTACCTTTGCTCATGACTTGGCAAGGCAAAAATAACTAAGATGAGACATCTTTCTTCCGTCCGCCACTCCTTCACCCTCTTATACTACAATATTAGGTCCTTACCTATGAAATTGGCGTTTTGTATGGGAGGAACAAAAAGTCGAAATTTTTTTATACATATAGCATATTTATTTAATCAAAGTATGTGCCATTGTAATCTATGCACTTTTGCCATCTCATAGGTAGTTCATTGATCCCTTTACTAAAAAAACCATTCGAACGGGAATCAATAAAATCTTTGAAGGCGACTTGGACTGCCCCATCTGAGTTGAACTTTTTCCCTTGCAAGAAGTTATCCAAATTTCGAAAAAAATGGTAATCTGTTGGAGCAAGGTCCGGGGAGTACGGTGGATGCCTTAGAGATTCCAATTGCAGTTCTTCTAATTTGCTAGCCGTCTGTTGTGCAGTGTGTGGTCTAGCGTTATCGTGAAGCAGCAGTGGCGTAGAGCGATTGACCAGCCTTGGTTGTTTAGCAACTAGCTTTTCCATCATGGTTTGCAATTGCTGACAATAGATATCTGCCGTAATCGTCTGGCCAGATTTGAGAAAACTGTAATGAACGACACCGGCGCTAGTCCACCAAACGCTTACAAGTAACTTTTTATTGGTCAATTTTCGCTTGGAGCAGGCTTTGGCTGGCTTGCCAGGGTCCAGCCATTGCGATGAGCGCTTCCGATTATCGTAGAGAATCCACTTTTCATCACAGGTAATGATTCGATTTAAAATCCCTTCGTTATTGTGCCGGTCAAGTAATGTAACGCAGCAGTTGACGCGCGTTTGCCGGTTTGCTTCACTCAATTCGTGAGGAACCCACCTTTCAAGTTTTTTAATCTTCCCAATTTGCTTCAAGTGGATTAAAACAGTTTTATCACTAACGCCAAAGCCTGCAGCTAACTTGGACGTGGTTTGCGATGGATCCGCTTCCACAATAGCCTTCAATTCTTCATTATCAACTTGGGTCTCCGGCCGTCCACGGGGCTTGTTTTGCAGGTCGAAATTTCCAGAACGAAAACGTTGGAACCAAAAACGCACTGTGTTTTCTTTTGCGACACAACCGCCATACACATCATTAACCCTTCGAGCCGTTTCCGCAGCACTGGTGCCACGGTGGAACTCGTACTCGTAAATAACGCGATATTTCAAATTTTCCATTTTGTAAATTGAGCGATGCAAACAGAAAAAAGATAAGTAAAAAAACAAATGAATGACGGTTTACGAAACACAACTACATGTGGAAATAGCTGTATAAATTTGAATTTCGAATTCCTAACCAAATAGGAAAAATTTGTGATCAAAGTGGCCAGTACGACAAAACGCCAATTTCATATGTAAGGACCTAATATTTCACCATCGTGAAATTACAAAATCTTCAAATCTCAGAAAATATCGCATGCGCGACATGTGGCCATTATTCGTAAAAATTTGACATATAAACAGAAGACTTGTGAATTATGTTCGTTTCTAAAAAGAAAAATTATGTCGGCTGGGGTTGCTCAACGCTAACAACTGCAGGCGTTCAAGTGGCCTGGACCGATCCTGACTGACCCTTAGTACCTAGTTTGACAGTTGGCTATGTAATGGTTATGGTTTAACCTAGTAATGGGTTGAGGGTAACCTAGTAATGGGTTGAGGGAATTAGCAATAAACTGCCCAAATAATTGACGGACCGGCCCACAAAACCCGCGCTGCTTTTGGGTACAATTTGTAAACTCGTAACTCATGTTATTTGTCATTGTTCATAAATAACTTTTTATCTGAATATTCTCTCTGCATCAGTTTTTTCTACCAATCCCGATGTCACATAGCCTATGTTGAGTACTTCAGTCTTACTTTAAATATTTGTCTACCCTCCAGAAAAATATTTATAACATCTACCGCCAAGGCACGTATGCAGCTTTCTGTGGCCACGACTCGCGAGGATGTCAACTGATCACTGCATGCAGTATGCCACTGTGGCGATGGCACAGTGGCATACTGCATGTGTGCCCTGGCCTTAGAAGAACTCTTCAACAAACAAAATAATAATTTAAGAGTGTAGAAACGTCAATTCCAGGCAACCATTAATAGTATTTTCTGAACATATAACAAATCATTGTAAATCAATTTATTTTGCACTTTTTAAACTTTCATTACAAATGATAGAATTTGCCATCAAACCTTTACCTTTGCCCATTAATAACATCTGTAACCTACCGTTTGTCGTGGCCGGTTCAGAGGTCGTACTCCCTAGTGTTTCGTCCGCATTTTCTATTTTCATTCTAGCCAGCGCTTTCGCTCGCACGTTCAACCTTGTAAGAGTGGCACGTATGGTTAATACGAAACTACGTACAACGGCTTAGACAGTAGGGGGCAGTAGGAGGGGCTGTGATTTATCGGACAATTAACAAGACCACAAACCAGACGGAGAAATATCGAAGCTTAACGTCATCTGTATAAATTACCGGACATTTCTCAATGCGTCGTTTGTTAGAATCAGGAGGCAAGAAGGATAAAGACAGTTTGATAAAAATTTTTTTTTTGTTGGATTGTTACTCACTTAATGATAACAAAGAAGCCGTTGAACATACGAAAGAAAAGAAGTAAAATTCACGTTGACATAACTAACAAGTGGATAACTTTACTACGTTATGACAAGCGTAGGTATCCTTACCTGCAAAGCACGGTAATTAAAAACATACTAACTCTATCCTTCTAAAGTGGATTGCTCTAGCTTCGTTTTGTTAAAACAGAGGTGACGTAACACATTTTATAAGCAGACCCTCATCATACCTTAATCACTTAAGAGGCTTTTAATTTTGATTTTGCAATTTACCAAATAGACATTTTACCACGGTGACCAGCAAATCAGGCTTCCTATTTTTATTGCAAAACGGCTCGTATAACAAGCGAATAAGATGCATCTATGCCTATTTTTGCCTATAATTATTTTCATTTTAAGAAATGTCCGTACTTGAGTACTATTAATTTGTTTGTCCAGAAGAAATAATTGCAATCAACAATTAGTTAATTACTAATACTGATAATAACATAACCACAGTTTAAAATAACAATTACACAAGGGATAACATTTAAATGAGGATAGGAAACAATAATAGTGTAAGTGGAAAAAAATAAGAGTCTTTATTTTCCTGTTCCTATGACGCACAAGGATGATAAAATTAGCTTGTGTATATATCTGTTTTTAACATTCAATAGTGTGTGATCAGAGCCTTCAGTCATATTCACTATAGTTTTCAGTGTTTTTGTGAGAGTATTATAAAATGTATATTTGGAACCGATAGTCAGAAGTTTGAGATGGAATGTAAAAATGGTAAGTAGTTTTTTCTCCTTATTTTTTTTACTAATTAGAACTTATTATATTTTTATAATATGTAAATGTAATAGTACATTATGACATAAGTGCGGTAAGTTGAAAATTACAACCGACTATAAGGAAGCAGAGGTTGTAATTTTCAAAGCGCACGTATGTCATACGTAGTTTTATAACATATTTGCGAGGAAATAAATAAAACTCTGACTTTCTTAAACGAATAAATATTTAATTACTTGTTAAAGCAGTTATAGAAATTGGAACAATTATTAAATGTTTATTTTTTATCTCCCAAAGTTAATTTTATTCATAAAATATTGACCACTTTCTTACATAAAAACTCTTTGCTAGGATTTTAAAAAGTATCGTTCATTTTTAGACGGAGCATCTTAAAAAACCATGCATGTTACTTTATTTTAAAAAAACTCATGCGTTTTACATTACATTATTGCAGAAGTGCGTAATGAAATATGTTACGATATTGAAATTGGTGTAATTACAGCCACTTTACGAGCAAATATGATATAAAAATACTTACCAGTGTACAGTGGGGTGAGCACCAGTGGCCACGAACACTGGTACATTTAATCATTCAATTAAATTTTTGTCATTACTGTTAAACTGTCCTGTCAATCTTAAAAAGTGTGAGTCACTTTAGTGATATCCATGCTTATTTCGTAGGTAATCAATACAATCTTATTCTATATATCGATAAAGCTATCGATTATAATAACATATCGATTAGAAAATTTCGAATCCCTAATCGATTCAAAGATAGTTTAAATAAAGTTTCTAAAGTTTCAAAAAATGAAATTTCACTTTCGATTGAATCAAAACTTTTATTAATAAAACTGTTACGACAATACTTATTCTGCTATAACAATGTATGTAGTCTTTGACACAGAATAAGCAGAGATATAATGTGCTCATACAGGAATATATAAAGAAATTGTGAAATTTTCTATGACCATTTCAAAAAACCTAGTTTCTTCCTATCGGTGTCTAGCAAAATTACAGATATTCTTGTAATATATCAATAGCATAATTAATATCATAGCTTCAAAATAAACTAAAGCAATTTAGTAAACATATAACAAGGGCGATTTTTTTCGAAATAGGATTTTTCAGTTTTCCATGCTTGGTGTGGACCCAATCCTGGCTAAACCAAATCATTTGGAAAGAATATAGTTGTTCGTGCTCACCCCAAAGAGCCTGCAGAAAACACTTCATCAATATTTTTGAGCCTCGACATTTTTAACATTTTAGTACATTTAGACTGTTTAAATATAAGTTAATAAAGTCGTGTAAAATATTTAAAGCATATTTTGTTTTATATTTCAGGACACATCGGAGGAGTTGTGGTACCTGTCTACGCACTATACATTATTGGATTTATAATGATTTTTATGTTAGGCATCGTAATCTGTCTTCTGTATTTGTTGTACAAGAACAAAATTAAAGAGCATACGTTTTTTTCACCGAAAATCCAATTGCAATCCATGGCAACAAACCCAGACTTGACGATGAGCAGAACTCTAGTAACAGAGACCTCAAAAGAAATGCCGATTTGTAAAATGGAATCGACAACGGATACTCCACCTGTCTCAAAGCCTCAAGAATGTCAAATGAAGGATCCTCATGAAATACTTGAATTCCTTTTAATGAACAAAAGAACTGCGACCGATAAGATCACCGGTCTGGGTAAAGATTTCAAAGTTAACAGATCGGTAAAAAAGCCGGTAATAAATCAGAAGTTTCTTCTAAAAGAGGAAATGAAGAAGATATGCGATGATGCCTTGGCCAAATCACGCATCAATGGAATGACAGCCAGCCTCAAAGATCTCAACATATTACTGCAAGATCGTACTGAAAAGCAGACAGAGCCAATAACTGAAGCCGGGGAAACGTCATCATCCTACCTTGAATTAGAGGTTTACGATAATACCCCATCTAATATTCCTGTTGAAGAACTGGCGGGAGAGGCAGTTTACGATACATTGCCCTCGTCGGGATCAAAGAGAAATATTATCGTTGAGGACTATGATACTAAATACCTGTTAGCGATTTCTAAAGAAAATATTGCAGACGACAATGATTCAATCTACATAAATGCTCAATATAGATAAATTTTGAGTTAGAAATTTTGTGCGTTATTTGATTCCGTAATATCATTGTACTAGTTTGTGAGTTAAGTTACCTACATAGATAGATAGCTAGATAGAACTTTGGTAAGTCAGGCAAAACATTTACCTTACCACATTTCAAGAGACCATAAATGTCAAGTGATATTTAGGTACTGCGCTTCCGTACAGATTCGTTCGGGTTGCTGCGACGTTGCACCGAGATGAAACTAGATGCGGAAAATTGGAATTCCTCTTATGATTGCGACCTCTTTGCATACTTACTGCAATTTCTGACCTCATCGTAAAATATAATTGTGGTTAAAATCTTATTATTCAATGACACATCGAAGATTATTTTTACTATGGAAGATTGCTAAGACAACATAAAATTATCTTATATCTATCTAAGTTTTACCACTGTTTGTCCCTTCGATATTAAATATTCAAAGTTGTAGGTTATGAAAAGATGACCCAATCCTCCATTCTCTCATCTAGTTTTTATTCCAAATTGTTATTTTATTTATGGTAGTTATTCCAAGCTGCGGCGTTTTTATCCCCTTGCTTACAATTCAGAATTCAATATCCAACTACCACTTAGAATACGTGTACCTACAAAATATTTTATATACAGTACTTACTGCGGCCTTTACGCTTTTAACAAGGAATAAAACTGATTTCAACAAACTTTTAAGAGTATAAAGGCCTCGTGCACTGTCATCCAAACTAAACAAATTAGGTGTAGTAGGCTTGCAATATTTATAACACACACCCCACACAGGGGAAAACTAAAAAATTAAATCTTGTACATAATAAGAGCAAGTTTTCAACGCAAAAAAAAAAAAAAACATATTCCGATGCTATGACGACGCGACAGTAAGTATGGAAGTAGGTACTTAAATTGTTTTCCGGCTATCTGATAGACAAGCATGGGATTCGAATGAATGAATGCGTCGATTGCAGGTGTTGTTTACACCATGTCATCGTCACACATGGGATAGAGGGAGGTATTCTGTTTGCTAATCACACCCATAATATAAGAGGACCGACACGACAGATACTTTTCAGCTTCGTCGCAAGATCTCGTTGTTGGTCTTCGTAAGTAACTAAGTCTGAGTTAAAGTTAGTATAATGTAAGTAAATAAATAAATAAATCTGTTTCAATGAAAAAAAAGTTAATAAAATAAAGCTTAAAATTACATCGAGGCAGAAGACTTCTTTTGCCTGAACTAGGTTGAACCTTTATCTCAGGCTAGAAAAAGCTTAAATATCTTTCTTTTGGTTTATAACTAGTAAACAATAGAATACAACTACAAAATATTTAAACACTAAGTAATTAATATCATCAATATAAATTAGAGTACCTATCTGCGTACTTAGTGTTTTGTTTAATCAAACAAAATCCACATTTTTTCAATTATCAGTTCATGAACTTATTTGAAGTAGAAACAGCACATTTATGCTTAAAAAAAAGTATTTCAGCGACCGGAACCAAAAATTAAGATAAGCCCGGGTGATATGGAAATGAAGACAAGTAAATAAAAGAGTGAACAATGTTCTCACTCGAAAAATGAAACTTTTCGCATGTGAAATAATTAAAAACGGAACAAGAGCTGCAACTCTTTATACACAAAAAACGAAATCATTGCGCCGTGTATTTAGTCGTCATGAAAGCGGTCCCAACCACTAACGTAACTTTCATTTGTTGGAGGCCTGAACGCAGTTGTAAAACAAGCTAAACATAGTTCTTGTAGTATGCTCGTTGTAGTGGAAAACTACAATTATGAGCTTGGTGACATTTGTTTGGCTCGCGATAGCAGCCTTGCTTAGCAAAATTTAGTTGATTTACCTTATTTCTTATAAGAATACTGAGCTGAAAGCAACGTCTTGGACACCAACAGCAAGCAGCACCGATTACAGGAACAAAACCGAAAACCCTGCATAGTTCCTATACAATCTGAGAAATGTTCAGACTCAGTATGGGCTTAGAAGCCATTTCGCATTTAAATTAGAATAAAGGAAATATAAATGTTTTTATTCATTAAATTCTTATTATAATAGTGAGTGCATTTAGTGAAACACATTTTATGAATGGACATCCATTCAGCAAATGCCTTCAAATCGAGGATCCGTTAGTTCTGGTCTTCCGTGGATGCCTAAAGAGTGCCGACGACAGCAAACATACAATTATAATTATGAAATATAACAAAAACAGAAAGAGCTATTACTACTCTATCGATAACATATTTTATAGGTAGTTTGGGGGTCACATTGAACTACATGACTATTTATTTAACTTTTCTTGCAACAAAAGGCCACAGAGAATAGGCAAGTGCAGAACAAAGCGGGTTATTACCAGACAGTGCTGTCAAAACTGTGTTAAGCGGAGCGAGCGAGGATACCGCTTGCTTCGCTTACCGCGCGAAATTTTGATATTGAGCTGTCCAAAAGTCAGAAGGCGAGAAAAGCAGTAATGTAAGTATTCTTTCGGAATCGCTATAGACAAAGGACATTTCATTTCATAAAGCCTTCACGATTTGCTTGTATCCTCTAAATATGCACACTTTGCGCATAGCCGCAGTGATTAATGGATTTTGGTGGATTTGCAAAAAAGGGATACATACACAATAGATTATTCAACATGTACATAATTACAAAATTTCTACTTCGTAATGGCCTCCGCTTTTCGATTTATCCTTTAAAATTTCAGTTTTCGGCAAAATACTGCTTGACAGCTAGTCAAAATATTGTGAATTAACTAGATTCGCTGACATATATCCGTACGCAAAGCGCCTAATGAATAATACAGCAATTGCGTAGGTTTACTGTCAAAGCCAGTAGTAACAATATGAGGATGTTTTAAACAGCGAAAAGGACAGGATTGACTGGCCCTTCAGACACAGACAGGTTTATAAAAACGTAACAAAGAATGAATATTGTCTTTGTAAAATTGCGATGAGATGAGAATAATTGAAATAGAATTTAACATCTGTTTTATTTTAAACGAAAAAGAACAAAATCGTTCAAGGTATATTCCTCGGAATAATCTTAAGGGAGAAAATAAATTTCCGTATTGCAGATTTATTGTTTTACAGATAAAGGAGGAGAAACGCCGAAATCGGTTAGCACCAACCAGTAAAAACATATTATTGAAACGTACCAGCCCATATTGATGAAGCTCAATTCGAACAGCCGTTGTATTTATTTTCAGGGCGACGCAAAAAAAATGTAGGTATTCGTTGTGAGTTTCATACGTTGATAAGAACTTTAACTTCATGATTAGCATGGATACGCAATGCTTATTTTGACTTAGTATATTATAATAATAAGTTGCATTGGAGTGACAGATCTACTTACGTCAGATTTCTGCAATAATATTACGAGTATATCATCCAAGAACATTTTTACACTAGATACCTATGCTTTAACTAACTCCTCAGGTGTCAAGATTCTACGTTAGTCAAGCGGTGTGTTGGGTGATACGAGTATGTTTATTGTTGGATTCTTATTTATTAGCCCTATAAACTGGACACGTACAGTTTGATGAAACTGGAAATGACGTCAATTAGCTCTCATGCTGCTGACGTCAATTTTGTATTGGCTGGTGAAACGGGCAATGAACTTTTGTAAATAAAAATAATACTGCGAAATCTCAAGGCTGAGGTTTCTAGTATGATGACAATTATTTGTAGGAGAAGAAAGTACAACATCTAATGCGTTAATGTCGTGATACGTAAGCGGGTGCAAATTATTAAATTTTCGGTTTCAAAAACTTATCGAATTTGTATTGGTTTCCAAACTTCGTGTAAATTGTAAACTTTTAATGAGGTTCAAACAGTTTGAGATAATTAAACAATAATTTCAATCAAGCCGTGATAAAGGGAATTTATAACTTTCCAATAAAATATTAGACCTATCTGCGGTTGTGTTTCAAAGCGATATTAAAATAGCGCTGTCCAAACTTGTCCATTTTGGCATCTTTCTTTGAACCGAAACTTTTGGGAACTTTTGCCGACAATTTCCACTAACTTTATAGAAGGTTTAATTAAATTGAGACAAACGCCTGGAATTTTATATTGCTTTTGAAATATGACGTAAAATGTTAGGCGAGCGTGGAATTCATTATGTATAATGTAAGTTATGAAAAAATTCACTATAACTTAAAAAAAAATTCCTCAAAGTTCAGCGTCTAAATATTCTAATTAAAAATTGACGCATTATAGTGCACTATAATAATATACCTACATAGTTACTGGAAATTCCAAAAGCTATGTAAACAAGAATGCAACTTCGCCTTGCGACAATTAAACCGTGTTAAGCTCTTCCGCTGCATTCGAAATCAACCTTAGACTGCATAGTTGTTCTATTTATAATTTTTCCTTGTATTGTTTCAGATGGACACAATGTTCGTCAACAACTCTTTAACGCCTCAGAACTCATCGGATAGCGAGTATGTTCCGTACGAGGACCGACTGGACACATACTTGGTGCCTATCATCTTTGCTATCATCTTCATAGTTGGAGTCCTTGGCAATGGTACACTCGTCATTGTGTACATACGACATAGAGGCATGAGAAATGCGCCTAACACGTAAGTTTGTGTTTTAGGAATTTATCAATACGGAGTTATTTTATAAGCCTACATTTAACGTATTTATAATTGAATCAGACGTTACTTTATGGGAATCAGTTCAGCGGAAAAACCAATATAATTTTACTATCCGTCTTGTGCCTACTTACAATCTTTGTAACAAAATCTTTTCAGAGTAAAAGTGCATTAGAATCCTACAATACTAGTAAGATAATTGTCTACTGTTATAAAATTAAAAATGCATAATCCTTGGGCAACCAGGAAAAACAAGCCATCAAAGGTTGAGAAGCCACTCTGTCAAGAATCTCAAACTGTAATTCATTTCCTGTTCAGTTGTATTCCATCCAACAGTGCATTTAGAACCTCAATGGGATTCACTTCTCTGAAAATTTTATCTAAGTAAAAGTACCTAGGTACGTTTTGTAAAGCTTATTTGACAGAACAGTGCTATACTCAGAGAGCAGATTTCCCCTGATGATCGTCTGTTAACAAAAGGGCTTTTAGTGGAATGAACGAACGTGTACATTTGGACAGAAAGGTACTATGGACACACTTAGATGACATAGCAAATCTTGGTATAGGTTTAACCATGAAACGAATCGAAAACGCGACGGCCAGTACCTAATTGGGTGCAGTTGAAGTAATCGAAATGTGATGCTCATTATTGTTATTTTATTAACTTATCCTTTATCATTTCTTCTTAAACACATTGGAATCTGAAAAGACCATTTTTTTAAATCACTCTAACAAAAATGATATTTAATAAAATATTTATATGTTGTGCAACATCAAACATCCTGAAACATTTTTTTTTATTCTGAAACCACTGAATGTTTTCTGCCATTCTCATAAAACTATAGAGTTCATAAAATGTCTATAAAATTGCCGCAATTGATTTTCGAGTGCCTAATGTGAAAGCCAGTACCTACATCTATAGATATAGTTACAAAACACAAACACAATCACCTCAATCATGCTTCTAAACCTACATGCCAAATTTCAGCCCGATCCGCCCAGTGGTTTGGGCTGGGCGTTAATAGATCACTATGTCAGTCAGTCTGTCACTTTTGAGTTTTATACATTTAGATAATCTTTATAAGATCGTTCACGTGCGATGGCTTATTATAAGCGTATTTCGCGTATAACTTTGGGGTTTCTATACTGATTTATGATACTATGATTCTTTTATATGGAATAGATAATACTGTTAACTTTTTTAATAAGGGATGTGAGAGTATTATGAACGTAGGGGTAGACAAATATGATCAGAAAGCTTCGAACTGCTAAGCTATCGGGCGTTACTCGTGTTGTTGTGAGTCAATCATAAATTAGACAGACATACTGTCGATATGCTGTCGTGGGATAATTTTTTTATATAATTTTAAGGAGAACATTCCCGTCATACATGCTATGTAGCTTTAACCATTAAGGTTGCACACGCGACGGAAATTGAAAAAATGGAGTAACTTCTCCCGTTCCCAACATTTCCTTTCATCGCTCTGCGTCTATTAATTGTAGCATGATAAAAAGTATACTGTAACCAGCTCAGGAGTATGAATAATATTGGTACGAAGTTTTGTTTAAATTTGTGTAAATTCGTCATGTAGCTTTTGTTCCTATAACAGTTATGTAGATAGACAAATTTTCACTAATTGCATTTTTGGCATCATTATCGATTCCCCTGATATTTATTGTGGAGATATATTTCATATACAGAAATGACTTCTTTACAGATTTATAACAAATATAGATTTATGTTATTCATTAATTTACTTACCTCTTAAATTTCGATACGCTGGTTTTTAAGTAAAAATAAAATTTTAGACTATACGAGTTAGTTAAGCCAAAGAATGTTTTTATTCTTTGTGACAGATAAAACGACTACGTAACTACGTTAGTACCTACGCATTCTTAGTGGAACGCAGATGATCGTACATTACATGTTATTTTTGATGTTGAATTATTTAACTCTCTATTTATGAGATTCTTAATTACATTTTTCTTACGAAATCGTTTATTGTCCCCAGGTACATCTTCTCACTAGCTCTAGCCGATCTTCTTGTCATACTTATCTGCGTGCCCTTCGTCTCCATCATCTATACCCTGGAGTCGTGGCCTTGGGGAGAGCTGATCTGCAAGATATCAGAGGCAGCCAAGGATGTCAGCATTGGTGTATCGGTGTTCACTTTGACAGCGCTGTCAGCAGAGAGGTACTGCGCTATCGTGAATCCGTTCAGGAAGTTACAGGTGGGTAAAGATTTTATTTATTATGTTTTTAATATTAATTTAGTTGTTTCATGATTTATCGTGATAAGTATTCACGTCGCAAACCTAAGGTAATATTTTTTAGTAAGAAAAATATTTTCTTGAAATAAGATGTTCCGCCAGGGGCGGGGCACATACGTTGCATACGCCACTTCCTATGTACCGTGGCTTGAGACAGACAACGTGTTATACCGCGGCTAGGGTAAAGCCGAGATAGATGCCCCAGTGGTATAGATGACCCGATTTAAATTACATCAGTTTTGCAGATAATTTTTTTTTTTCATATCTTTCAAAAAAAATTCTAACTCTATCTTAATTGACTCAGTCATATGGCTCGTAGCGACAGCATACAATGCCAAAATGAATTCAAAGATTTTGGAGGATAGATGCCCATTTTCCCCGTGAGTCATCTATCCTAAAAGCAATTTGTAAGGGGCGGGCTGTATCCCCTGTGTGGGATAGATGTCACAAAATTTAGAGGTCCGCAAAAGTCCCTAATACTTTGAATATATCTAAGAAAACGTTTTTTACTTTTCATAAATTTGTAGACAAAACTCCCAAGAATAAATTTGTTTCATAAATAAATTGTTTTGATTTTTATTATTGAAGTCATAGACCGATTTCGAAAAGTAGGGCATCTATCCCGGTTTTACCCTAATCAGTGAAAGCGCGAGGCGCGGTGACAGTACGTTGCAAGTGTGCCCTGGGACTTAGGTCATTTCTGTCTCGTTTTTTTCTGCAATACAAGCGGTTCAAATAAAAAAATACATGGAATCATAACCCGCCTAACTATATAATAAGCATAACCGCCAGCTATCGGATAGTTTGATATTCCTAACGCGAATATCCAGACCAGCCGACCGAAACTCGCCACAAATGTAGAGGAAGAGCTAATTCATTCTCTAGGGTACCTACCCCACATCGAGGTTTCAAAATTAGCCTGGCTTTCCATTCAACGCTCAAGCCTATATTCGTTAATGATGATTATCCGTGTTCGATTTACCGAGCTTAAAGATAATGGCTGTTCATTATCTTAGACCAAGCTTAATATCACACTCATATAAAGGAGCTTAGTAAGAAGAAATCTATTCTGAGTGATGAGAAAGAAGTCACAAGAATGCAGTTACTTAAGAATTTCTCTATAACCTTTTGGCCGAAAGCAATCATCCTGCCGTTCTATGTCGCCCGATCATTATCTGAGTAACTTAAAACAATCAAAACTTGGAACAATTCGAGCCAAACTAAGTAATCTAACGCTCGATCTCGGGAAGTGTTCCCTGGTTACCTACAAAAGTCTTTGTCGCTAAACTTCCTTTGACTATAAAACAGAATGTAGTGGGCTTACTATACTGATCATTTACTTTATCCCAAGTTGTTTCCAATATTAAACAAAGATATTTATTGTTCACTAGCGGAATCGCGGACATTGTAATTTTATTTTATTTTCTTATTTATTTATTTCGAGACTAAAATTTGAGAAATCGGTTCAGCCGTTTTCGAGTTTTAGCGAGACTAACAAACAGCAAATCATTTTTATACATAAGAGAAGATAATGATAAGAAACATCCTTATCAAAAGAAAATGATTAGGATTCTTCGATCGAGGCGTATAAAACTACTAAAATTTGCGTCATTAAATTGTTCAAAATTTTGGAATAGTTCATGCATGTAGGTACATACTTACTATGCGGAGGGATATTACTACGTTTTAAATGTTACTGACTCCGCTTCTATTACGTTGTTGAGTGGCAAAGAGCCAATGAAACGTGGCTGAAACTTAAACAATCTATATGTACTGGTAACTCAAGCTGTCAGATAGAAATATGAAATATGCTGATTCAGCGATTCCGAATCAAAAGATAAATGTAAATAATACAAGGGCTTTATAATAAATTTGGCTTTGCTCTTCTAGAAAGAAAATTGTTTTGTAAAGTTTCAAAAATAAAATATGCAATATTCGGATAAACGACTTAGTAATAGAATATAATATGAATTCGGTTCGATTATGTAAAAAATGGAGTTCTTATATTATATGAAAAGCTTTTCAATTATTATAAGCCTTTAAATAAGGACTGCAAAGAAAAACCCCACACAACGATTTGCAATTCAAAATTAAAACTGCTACTTTTCCGTAATTCAGACCCGAATAATCCGGTTCCGCTGGAATTAGCAATTCGCTGGACGGTTACCGCCGAATTAAGCAAGTGTGCTTTTCCAAATTAATTTTAATTTCAGAATACGTAAAATTTAATTCTTGTTTCAGCTCCGCAAGTTGCCACTGGTTTGTGCGACCTTCATATGGGGAGCGGCCCTTATCTTCGCCGCACCAGCGGCTATATTCTCTAAAACAGTCACCGCACAAATAGAGGACACCAACATCACAATAGTTTACTGCACACCATACCCTATCGGATGGCACAATTATCCCAAGTACGAGTACAACTTAAAGTAGTTTAATAAACTTTATTAAACTACTTTAAGTTGGTATCAAGCGATGAAAGTTGAAACGCCTGGCACAAGTGTAAGGGCAATTTCTAGTAAGCGAGTAAAGTTGCGGCTAATTTTGTTAGGGTTAACACAGTTGTTAAGATGTTTCGGGTCGTGTTAAATTGAATGATAGTCTCTTGTTACATCAAAGTATTGTACAAGATTAAAAAACTCTTAACCCTTAATTGCCGAGGTGTTGTCTCCGAGACACCACGTAAGTAGAAACAGGAATATTGTAACAACCAAAAAGGTTAAAACACATTTAAATGAAAATGGACTACCATAGGCGGGACTCAAACCCGCCTCGAATGTGTTTTAATTTCACATTTCAAAGAAATTTTCTAATTGGTAATGCTAAAAAAATAATTAAAATAACCAAAAAGGTTTTGCTTATTTAGGCGAGATTTTCTCAAACTACGCAAATAAAAACAATAGAAATAGGACAAAAATAAAAATGCAACTAGAATTGAACAGTCGACAAACAAGAAACGTTCTAGAGCTGGTTAGGTGGAGAGTTACCAGTGATTGTGATGTTAAGTCGGGACTCCGATTTCTATCGACTCAACCAGTGTGATAGTTAATCTGGGAAGAATAGCCATGAAGAGTCATTCGTGCGTCGGGTGCGCAATAATCGTATGCACCACCACAATGCACCCAAAAAGTTTGTCTAGAATTGTTCCTCAAATTATTCGATCATTAAAATGCTTTTTAAGACTGGTTTATTGGACAGTTTTCATATTATTATTATAAGAAAAGTAAGATTTTTCAAATTTATTTATGACTTTTTATTTTTTTTCTAAAGGCTCAAACTCTGTACATTATTATAACTATTTTTTTTAATCTAGCTATTTTCATTTGTTAAATAATCATTCAGGATTAATCAAAATTTGTCAGATTTCTAATACGCATTTAATAAATAAAGTCACCTTAAAATAAGGTGTCTCCAGGACCACACCTCTGCAAATATAAAAATTTAGGGTCGGTAATTTAAGGTTAGGGATTATTTTGTTAATAAAGTACCAATCTATTACTACATTTTATTTGTAGTTGGGGATTTATGTACATTCTTAGGTGTTATGTTACATTATTTGCAGTAAATATAAAACTGTATGGAAGCGACTAACTTCATGTAAGATAAACAATGAAGTTTTATTTCAGTATTAAAGATTAAGTTACCGTGATATTAATGATTAACAGAGTAACCCATATCAGGTGTAAATTCATTAAAATGTAACATAATCTTCAATTAAGATTGGTAATTATCATACTCCGATAGGGAGATTAATTTAAGATGAATCTGTATAACGTTATTTAAGGCTGATTTTCCAATAGTCAGATAAATAGTTTGTCTGTTAAATATTTAACGACCTAATTTGAGAAGACATTAGTTTTGAAGTATACTACGCAACTCTGACGTTATAAATCAGCCATCCTTGAATTTTATTGGACTGTTAGCGCTATCATACTATTGAAAAATCGCCCCTAAAACAGTTACTTAAGAAATACCGCCACGATAAAAAGACACCGAGAATGTTTTTACTGTGAGCACATACCAACATGAATGGGAGAAATGTTTGAGTTGGGAATCTTGGTATAGGAAGTCAAACACAAAGAAAGTTTTTTTTTATTGATTGAATGAATGCAAATGTTGAACTTACGAATATACCATGTTTTTTTCTTTCCTCTACCAGGAAAAACCTAGAGGTAGATGGCAAGACCTTTTCGTCAGCGCTGCGATTATTTACAGTCTGTACTTTTTTCAGATGGATGACACTGGCAAAGGCAATCATCTACTACGGCCTACCTTTGCTGGTGATAGCATTCTTCTATTCGCTCATGGCTCAAAGACTACTGGCCAGTACAAGGGAAATGCCTGGCGCTTTGCATGGCGGACAGGGCGAAGCCCAGGCTAAGGCTAGGAAGTCAGTCGCTTGTATGGTGCTTATTTTTGTTATTGGTAAGTATTTTATATTACAAAATAAATAATTTTGATTTGTGACAGTGACATTAATTGTATTACTAAAGGATAGATATATAAAAAATACGGAATTATAGCACAACTACGTAAAACGCCATTTGAAATGCATCTATGAAATTAAAGTGACACATCTTAATTGGGGATCAATTCATCGAAACGGTATTTTAATTTCGATATGAAGTTTCGTATAAGATGAACAATGTTTTATCATAAATAAACAAAACAATTAAACAAGTAAGCGGATGAGACGGCAAAATTCCAAAGACAAGTTCATGAGAGAAATGAGGACGGCCACTGGACCGGAAACATTAACTCTCGTATGAACAACAGAGGACTTAGTATGGCGCCCTGGGGTAAACTTTTGGGGCATTCCCAAACTGTCAAACTACATCACAAAGGAAGTGTTCGAAAAGTGCGTTACAATCTCGTAATGACTTTTAAGTTTTCTTGTGGTAAATTACTTCGCAAACCTTTTAAGATTGTAAAAAAATTAAACAACATTAATTTAAATAAAATAAATAAATAAATATTTCACAACAATCACACCAATTCTCTAGTCCCAAATTAAGCTACGAGGCTTGTGTTATGGGTACTAGACAACGGATAAACATCAAATATGGACATCTTTTCTATGGCGTATATATCGTACTTACCTATATCTTACGTTTTTGACGGAATAGTAAAGTTGTTAAACATTAAAAGTAAAGTAAAACAAAAAAACCCGAATACTTAGGTACTCTAATCGTAGAATGCATGCCATATATAAGCTCCACTAAAAGGACATTAATGAAAAAAGTTAAAAGTTGAGATAATATCGAAATTTAAGTTAATTTGAATAAGCAACGGAATACAACTGGTGTGAAACAGGCAAAGAGATAAATGACGTATAATTAAACAATGCTCATAAATCACACGACGAAGTATCACGTGCAGTTTACAAACAGACAATTAACAAATTTCCGGTGCTCATTTAAAACAAAAGGCCACTTCATTAGCATAGTGAGCGCCAACAGTCGCGCAAGTTTTAAGTGGTTCTGCGATGAATTGTCGAGTATCAGACAAACGATTTATTGCAGGACCTAAGATTAAACTGAGAAGTTTGACGAGATACAATTTTTGAGTGCTTACTTAGGCTTTATTGCATCGTCTCATCGGAAGTTCTAAAAACTTCACAAAATTGAACGGAATCACTTCAATTCATAGTATAAAGCAAAGTATTTACCTATGTCTGTAATATTATGATGCATACATAATATTAGCTTAGATTTTAAAACCTACTTACCTACTTAACAGATAAGATGAATTTTTTTTATTAATAAATAGAATGGTTTTGAAGGAAGGTTTATAAATATAAAAATATGCGGAAACAGCCTCTGCCGCGTCCACTAGTAGATTCATAAATTCTTTTATTTTTCATGTCTTAAGAAATAGGTTCGGTATAAGTAGTTTGAATTTGACACCTAACTAAATGTGGGTTAAGTGAATGTAACTACTCAGCTAACTTAGCAGTCAGTATAAGTTCTTCTTAATTCTAGAAATCATGTATTTCTTTTTTTCATTCTCTAGCTTTTTTACTGATGGAAGTTATTCAATAAAAATAATGTAAGACTAGTAAGAGTGGCATTTGCTGTAAAAGGTGTTTATTTAGAGTACAGTCAGCGTTAAAAATAACACTTGTACCATGTCAAACTAGTCATTTCGTCAGATTTCAACAGATGGACAAGGAGATTGCTAACAATGTTATTTTGACACTTTATTTTTGTCGCTGATTGTACCTTCTATGACATCTTTACAATCAAAGGAAACACCATTAAATCCTTGTTCGCAGTGTTCTTCATCTGTTTCCTGCCTTACCACGCGTTCGAGCTATGGTACCATCTAGACCCGACTGCCCAGGACGAGTACAACGACTGGACCCATGCCCTGAGAATCATGGGATTTTGCTTGAGGTTTGTATATTCAGTTTATACAGTTTTGACTGCCTCGTTGGTGTAGCGGCAAAGTTTCTGCCTTACATCCGAGAGGTCTTGGGTTCGAATCCCAGGTCGAGACAAATGGTTTCTGTGATTTTCTGTCATGAATTTCTCAAAAAATAGCTCAGAGTCGGGAAGTTGGCGGTGTTACACCCCCGTGTCTCGAACAGCATATTAAGCCGTTGGTCCTGCGCCTGATCTCTCTCCGGTCATGTCGGATTGCCGTCTCACCGAACTTTGAGAGTGATGGAACAGTGAGTGCACCTGTGTATTGCGATCATACTTGTGCACTATAATATCTCCTGCGTAGTTGGCTGATCTCAGTTGAAATTAGCCGCCGTGGTCGAAATCGGCTAGGAAGACTATTATTATTATTATACAGTTAAAGCCGGGCCTAACCCGCGGCGTACTGCCGCAGCAATCGCCATTGCCAGCGATAGAGGCGCGGCAATTGATTGATAACTGTCGGAAGCGTTATCTCAGCGACACAAAGTCGCAGGTGTGACCTAAAGGTTATAAGTTGGAAAAGTAGGCCGAAGCAATAAGATGTCACTGACAAAAAAAGCCAGTAGCTATTCCTGGCTCACAAATATGAAAACGTGGCTATCGCAAAGTTTAGGAACATTTATTATTTCATTATCAAACTTCAAAAAGAGTGTTTTGGGATAGGTACTCTTCTAATGTACAAAATGTACCTTTCATTTATCATTCATAGCGGTCAGAGACTATTCTCTCAAATTGTCATTGCACGCGTTAAGTACACCTTAGCTTGATAAACTTTTTGCCCAGATAAATCATTGGCCTGTATTATTATCCCCCTATCACGATTATAAGATAAACGTATTTCTGCGGTGGGTTTTACCAACAACAACAATATGAATGTATAAATAATTGTATTAATGTTTGCATTTCTCACGATTCTGATATTTATTGATCTTAAAATATTGTACTGACGCATCATTCTTCTTTGAATCCTTTAATCAAAATAATACGGCAATAATGTAAGCGAAAAAGGAAAATTGATTTTTTAATAGGTATTCAAATGACAAGTGTAATGAAATTTGCACACATTATTCTTTATCTTATACATTTTTTTTGCATAAATTACAAGGTAACTTTTAAGGCTTCGGATGTAACGGTTTCATAATGCCTTATATTGAATGAAATCATCATCTGTTCTGTGAAGGAATAGTCACAGTTTTTAATCAAGAATCGAAAGACGTCACACTCAACGAGGCGACTCGGAAATTAAACGTGCCAATTCTAGATAAATTGAAAGAAATGTTGAAAATTTTTACTTACGTTTCTATTGAATTGCAAAGAAAAACGATGCTGAGATAATTTTTTTGGATAGTGCGGCAATAACAGACAAAAACCGATTTGTTAATTTATTTAATTCACTTAGAGTGCATTCGACTGATTAGGTTTGGTTAGGAGAAACACTTGACATCTGGACTTGAATAAAAAAAAAAAAAAATATTTATTATTATTTTTAATATGTTGACAAATCTAATCAATTTTATTAAGTACCTATCTTTGAAACATTAACTTTAATAAAACATTTTGTTTGTCATACAGATGATTCGATTCGGTCGTTTGATCTTGTGTTGTGATTTGATTAGGGAAATTTATCTGAGATATCAGAACATAACATTTTGACAAGCCAGTTAATCATGATCAAGTTAACCCAAAACAATATTTATTCAAGCAAAAGAGAAAATTGGAGAGAAATTATTCGTTTGACTCATTGAACTGAAGATATTAAATAATGTAAACGAGCTTAAGCTCGTTAAAGTCTTTCAATCCATTTTCATAGATTTTTATTAAATTTGCACTTCAGTCATTATTATTTAACGGTTTAATGGTTAAACGTTTATTTAACGGTTTAATGGTTAAACGTTAAAGCGTAGATTTTTTTTAGCTTGTTATACTGTTTCAGACAATATTTTGAATAAATATTATTCACCTATCTATGTACTTCGCCTACCTATCTATGTACACTCAAGATGAATTAGTAAAAGTCACCGTTGTGTAATTTTGCTTAAGAAGCCAACTAGAAATAATCACAATTATGATTGATAGGACTTGTCAAAAAATCCCTACAAATATTATAAAAGGGAAAGTCAGTTTGTTGGTTTGTTTGTCCTTCTTTCACGACGCAATGGAACAATGTTACAAATGTGTTAATGGAACAAAAAACATATCGATGTTTTTTGTGTATGGAGGTAGGTATCTAAGAGGCTGGAGAGTGACAAAGGCTATTATTTTCTGCGATAAAACATCTCAATCCCATGTAAAAATTAAAAAATTAACTCATAGCTTACCAATAGATGGCGCCACTTAGTTAAATTTTGAGGGCTAGGGATCCGTGAAGATAAAAGGTTTCCACTCGGACGAAGTCGCGGACGGCAGGTTGTTTTGGAAATTTAATTTAATTTTCAAATATCAATTTCTCCCCCACCAGTTTCCTCAACTCATGCGTGAACCCGGTAGCCCTTTACTGCGTGAGCGGCGTCTTCCGTCAGCACTTCAACAGATACCTCTGCTGCCGCCGAGGGTCCCTCCACCCGACCTGCAGCTCCAGGCTGTCCAGGACTGCTGTGTGCGAGACGTCCTTCAGGAGCACCCACCGCCATCGGTGCACTAGGTTGGGACTGTTTTATTTTATTAACTCCCGACTAAAAAGAGGCGTGTTATGAGTTTGACCCCTATGTCTGTTTGTGTATGTGTGTATATGTGTTTCTTTGATCTATTTCAAAGCCATTTTTTTATTTGAAAGATAATTTAATCACGGTGGTTCTTCAGCTATGGTTGGTCAAAATCCGCCGTTGAAAAATACCGTGAAAATACCGTATCGAAGTCCAGTCGGAGTGGACGTGTTGTTTGTGCTCGTAAATTTATTTATTTGACCAGAAAATCAAACTTAAACCTTAAAAAAAGGCAAATAGAGATTAAAATAGAATAAAAATATATTTTCACCACCGTTTAAAGATCAACAAGTACGCAGAAGGGACATTCAGCCATGCTACGGTCACCAAACAAACTTTACAACTCAGATCCAGATCTCAGGAAAGTCGTCGAACAGGAAAATGTGACACATAGAAAACGGAAGCACGGCGAAGATTTCTCTGATGCTTTCAATGACTTTTCCTCAAAAATCATGGACACATTGGGAAGTTGGAGAACTGAAATGCACAACGATATATCCCAGTTAAAAAATAATGTTGAATCTGTGTTAAAGGCTGATCTTGAAAAGCTAAACGGAACTGTTGCAGAAATTAAGTCTGAAATTAGCAACGTTCGCCAGGAGTATCAAGATATGAAAAAAACGGTGCTCTCATTGGACACAAAGTATAAAGGAACTCTGAAAAAAATTCAAGACTTGGAAAATTCGATACAATTTAGTAGTGATCAAATCGATGATTTCAATAAGAAAATGGATGTACTAACACAGGCAAACAAAAAAATAGATTCCCTGGAAGCCCAAATTACTGAATTAACCCAAGAAAACAAAAATATTAAGTTGGAGATGAACACAAATAACCAACGAGATCGACTATTGAATCTTGAAATTGTGGGAGTTACTGAGGGCAAAGATGAAGACCTACCTGCAGTTGTAATGTCCATTGCAAAACACGCTAATGTAATAATTACATCAGAAGACATAATAGAAGTAAATCGCATATCCCCCAAATCAAGGCAACCGGGACGCCCAAAGAACATCGTTGCTAAGCTGAAATCCAGATTGCTAAAAGACAACATTATCTCCGGTGCACGGAAAAATCGATTAACAACCAAAGTTCTTGGTATATTTGGCGATAACCGGCCAGTGTATGTAAATGAACATCTTACGCAATATAACAAGTTTTTATTGAAGAAGTGCAGAGAGACCGCGAAGCAAAAACAATATCAATACGTGTGGACAAAAAATGGAAGGATTTACGTAAGAAAAAACGACGTCTCGCCGGCATTGCAAGTAACACAAGATTCCGATGTATTAAAAATTATTTAAATGTTTTACCCATGCATGCAAAATCATATTGTAATGTTATTCTTAAAAATATTGTGAAAGCAATCGTTGGGCATACTGTATTAGCACTCTCACTTCTATTTTCAAACTATTCTTTGACTTGCGAGTTATCGTTACAAGCGATACGCACAAAACATGTGCGAGACTTCGCTAGAGATACTTGTTACGAATATTATTGGTTACTTTTATTGATATTGTCATTGTGGTTCGATTCTGGATTCTGTTGTATGTTCGATAATTTATATTGCACTCATAACTATATTTTCAGTAATATAATATATCAAAATTTAATTAATATCATTTTATTATATATCATTATTTATATATCGATATCTTGTTTTTTAAGCGTTTACATAGTAATTTTCTGTCGTTTACCTAAACTGTTATGTTGTGACAATTATAAAACCGTTTTGTTGCAAATAACGCTCGCACCCTATCTTATCGTACGAAGTTTAACACCGAAGATGTGTGCATTATTTGTTCATCTGCGCGCTGCGCGTACCGTCGGTTTTGCACTGGATACGGGAGAATACCCCCAAGGAAAAATAATTATCGGATGCATTTGTAATTTTAGTTGTGATACATTTGCAATGGTTTTGTTGCGAATTTATGTAATGACGAGTAAACATAGTAGACCCTTCCAGGTTTATTTACAAATATTAGCTAGTGTGATAATTTTGAACGTGATATTACATCGTACTGTGTTTTGTTTATGCGATAATATTCACTTGCGGGTATGTGGCTGGATAAATGCACTGTTGCTTGATATTAGATATCTGAAGTTGCGTTCCATTGTTTTTCGGTTTAAAGATTATTGTTATTGCCTTTGTTGCCTTCAGGTTATTTGCTTTCGGATCATAAATATTTGGGATGGCTAATAGAAAATTTAATATTTATTACCAAAATGTACGTGGTTTACGGACCAAATGTTTGGACCTACAACAAAGCATTCTTAGAAACAGTTATGACGTCATAATAATAACCGAATCCTGGCTGCATGATGGCATTTATGATAGCGAGTTATGTGATGATAGATACGATGTGTTTAGAGTGGATCGAGATTTGGTGGCTGGCGGTAAATGCACTGGAGGTGGAATTCTCGTAATGATTCGGCGCACATTCGGAGCCACTAGACGTGATCTCGGTGATTGCGCACTCGCTGAGGCTATGTGGGTCACTGTACCCTCGCAAACTTGTGTTTCTACAGCGGACCTGCATTTATGCATAGCCTACGTACCCCCTGAACCACATCGGATACTTGCAGATCTAGATATTATCTCTCATAAATTTAAAAACATATTTGATTCTTATCAAAATGATAATTTTGTATTAATAGGAGACTTCAATTTGCCCTTCCTTTCATGGAACTCGTATGGTTATAATATAATAAAGAAGGGATTAATTGCAGTTCAGGATGCAGGTGTAAAATTTGTCGATGAACTTACATCTTATGGATTAAAACAATACAATCAATTAAAAAACTATGCAGGCAACACACTAGACCTCGTGTTTTCTAACCTTGCTCAGTATATCACTCCATGCTCATCGCCACTCGTCAAAGAGGATCGGGCACATCCCACATTCTATGTCGAAATTCCCGACTTGTCTGTTACACCATTTAGAGAGGTCACAATACCAAAACGCAACTTTAGGAAAGCTGATTATCTTAGCATGAACTCATACTTCAGGGGAAGGGACTGGCAGTCACTGCTTTCTGAGGGTACAGTCAATGACGCTGTTGATGCTTTGTATAATGCTCTCCAGGCCGGTATTGATTTGTTTGTTCCTTTTAGTAGCCTTACTGGCAAATCTTCCTACCCGAAGTGGTATACTCCGGCGTTGATACATATAATAAAAGAAAAATCCAAAGCCCACTCCCGATGGAAACGGTTCGGGAATCGATTAGACTATGACGAGTTCTCGCTTCTACGATCGAGAGAACATCGAGTACAAAAAGAGTGCTTTAAAAAATTTACCACTATCTGTGAATCAAACATTAAAAACCATCCAAAAATGTTTTGGACGTACGTTAAGGCATTGCGTGGTGGATCAGCTTACCCGAGAAGTCTGAGTCTGAACGGGATCGAGTATGCAGAAGGAAAGAGTATATGTGACGCGTTTAATTCTTTCTTCCAAAGCGTATTCGGATCCCCTTGCAACAACAGCTACACACTAGAAAACCCTGACTCGCTGAGCATAGACGTGGTCTCTAACTTGCAAACGACCATATCGGATGTTGAAAGGATGTTGAATAATCTTGATAAAGATAAAGGTGCTGGTAGTGATGGTTTGCCCCCCGTGTTTTGGTATCACTGTGCTGAAACTCTCGCTTTACCTCTCACACTTTTGTTCAATCGCTCACTCAGAGAGGGCGTTTTCCCTGATAGATGGAAATCAGCACACATAGTCCCGATACATAAGAAGGGTTCGCGCTCTGATATTACAAATTATAGGGGTATATCTATCTTAAACACGGTATCAAAAATGTTGGAGCTTATAGTTTATAACGAAATATACACGACATTGTCTCAATCGATTCCCGAACAGCAACATGGGTTCTTGAGAAGAAGGTCAACTACGACTAACCTGGCCTGTTTCACAAATTTCGTCTTTGAAAATATGGACAGGGGAGGACAGGTTGACGTGATCTACACCGATTTTGAGAAAGCTTTCGACCGGGTAGATCACGTGATCCTTTTAAATAAACTGCAGATTCTTGGAATCCACGGAGATCTGTTAAGATGGACGGAGTCATATCTATTGAACCGTTCGCAGGCCGTTGTAATGGGTGGATACCGATCCGATTTCATCAGTGTGCCTACCGGCGTCCCACAAGGTTCCCATCTTGGTCCGCTCTTTTACAACGCCTACTTGTACGACATCGGATCTTGTCTCGGTGGTTCCAAATATGTTATGTATGCGGACGATAAAAAGGTGTACCGTAAAATCAGATCTGAGGAGGATTGTAATGCTTTGCAAGAGGACTTGGATCGCTTGATGGCATACTACATTAAAAATATGATTACGGTTAACACAAAAAAATGTGAATGCATAACATTCACGCGCAAAAGAAAGCCCATCATACACTTATATGACTTCAATGGCGAGCAAATTAGGAGAACTCAGACTATAAAAGATCTCGGAGTACACTTTGATCAGAAAATGACATTATCGGATCATATCGATCATACTTCAAGCAGAGCATATAAAAACCTGGGCTTTGTCTTGCGCGTGTGCAAGCCTTTCAGGGACGTATCCGCCATCCGGACGGTTTATTTTGCGTATGTCAGGAGCGTTCTGGAGTATGCCTGTAGTATATGGTCTCCATACTGCAATGTCTATAAGAATCGATTAGAAAAAAATCAAAAGATATTCGTTAACCATCTTAATTTCCGGTACCGCAAAAATGTTCAGTCTTATGAAGAGGGGTGCAGGGAACACAAAATGTTGACCCTAGAACAGAGACGTCTATTGATGGATATGTGTCTCCTTTACGATATCGTGCATAGTAATCTGGATTGCCCGGCATTGGTGTCGAAAATCACATTTCGCACACCAGGGTACCGCACACGGAACACACCGTTGTTACATGTTCCGCAACACCACAGCAATTACTGTGCAAATTCGGTTCTCACACGCATTGTCAGGTCGTACAACGCAGAGTTTAAGGGTATCGATATTTTCGCATACTCAAAAAATAAATTCAAGGGTGAAATAATAAATTTGCTGAATGGGGATGATAAGTGAAGATAGCTTCATTGATATTTAGTGTATTTAAAGAAATAAATCTTGATATGGGTATATCTACTATACTCATATCATCTGTAGTGTATAATGTAATAATAATTTCCATTTATTTATACATATATACATAATAGTGCATTATCCATATACCTATCTACAATTTGATATACTCGTACATATATATACCTAATAGTATCGTATCTACATATTGTTGTGTATACGCATGCATATATATAACGGCTGCGCCCGACATTTGCCTACTTGCCAATAAATGACAGTGCGTTTCCAATCGTCGTCTTATTCATACGTCCCGACACACATACTTAACAGTGGCAACGAGTCCTACCCGCGATATACAAAATTGCAAAAATATTCCGGCAAAATGTCTCAGCTCGGGTTATTAACGAGTTTCGATCATAACACGCAGTGTTGGGAAGTATTTAGAGATCGGATTGCGCAATGGTTCATAGCTAACGATGTTGTGGCAGCTACCGATTCTCAGGGCGTGAAGCGGCGGGCGATCTTGTTGAGCGCACTCAACGAGTCGACGTATAAACTTGCTGCAGATTTAGCAAGGCCTAAAAGTCTACACGAAGTACCGTATGAAGACATAATCAACTTGCTCAACGTGCATTTTGTATCAAAAACTTGTGGTTTTGGTGAGAGATACAAGTTTTACGCTGCGACTCAATTACAAGGTGAAACTTACCCTCAATGGGCGGCGAGATTACGCGGATTGACGGCGCACTGTGGATTCCTAAACGTGGAGGAAGCATTAAGGGACCATTTCGTTATGGGAATGCTGCCGGGAGCGGAGCGAGAAAAATTGTTTGCTCAGGATCCAAACCAGCTGACGTTGGCAAAGGCGGTGGAGCTGGCCGAGAGCGTGCGCAGCGCGCGCGCGGGGGCGGCGGCGGCGCAAGGCCCGTCCCGCGCCGACCAGCTGTACAAAATTTCGTCGACGAATCGTGCTAGTGCAAAAGTGCCGTGTTCTGTTTGTGGGTTTAAAAACCACACGTCAGCCCAGTGTCGTTTCGCTAATTACACTTGCAAAAAATGCAATGTTAAGGGCCATCTACGTCGTATGTGCAAGAAAATAAATTACATGGACAGCGAGGGTGTCGGTGAGGACGGCGATGATGGTGAGTGTTTTAATATCCGTACATTCCACGGAGAACCAATGACTTTGACATTGAATGTTCAGGGAGTACCGTTGAAGTTTCAAATTGATAGCGGATCAGCTGTCACAGCTATATCCTTTGAAACTTATAAAAGATATTTCCAACATGTGCCATTGTCAAAAAGTTATAAACGTTTAGTAGCGTATAACGGTATAAGTATTTGCTGTATAGGAGTAGCAAAATTAATTTTTACGTATGCTAACAAGTCGCACACAATTAACGTTTATGTAATAGACGATGGAGGGCCGCCCCTGATAGGCCGGGACTTCATTTCTCTTTTCAAATTGGAAATGGCCCCCATGAATTACTGTGAAGACTTGTCTAATGTTTCAAATCAATTACAAGAAAGGTTTCCTAGTGTGTTTTCTGAAGAATTAGGTACATTCAATAAGTACAAAGTAAAACTCAATATAAAAAAAAATGCTAAACCTATATTTTTCAAGCCGCGGCCCATGGCTTTCGCATTGCGTGATAAGGTCAGTAGTGAGTTAGACCGGCTGGTGCGTATTGGCATTTTAAAACCGGTCGAGCATTCAGAGTACGCATCGCCTATTGTTCCCGTGCTAAAACGCGACGGTTCGATAAGGTTGTGTGCGGACTACTCCGTAACTATAAATAAACAGCTGTTAGTCGACCAATACCCATTGCCTACAGCAAGTGAATTATTTTCTAAATTGCACGGTGGTCAACAATTCAGTAAATTAGACCTTTCACAAGCTTATGCCCAATGTGTTTTGGACGAAGAATCACAAAAGTTCACTTGCATTAATACACATAAGGGATTATTTATGTACACAAGGTTAGTCTTCGGGTTAGCGAGCGCACCAGCCATCTTCCAACGTGTAATGGAGAGTGTGCTGTCAGGCATAGATGGTGTTCTCTGTATGATGGACGATGTGCTGGTAACTGCCCCTTGTACCTCCGTTCATTTGAGTAGGTTGCATGAAGTACTTCGGCGTCTTCAAGACGCAGGCCTTACTCTTCAGAAAGCCAAGTGTGAATTTTTCAAAGATGAGGTAGAATATTTAGGGTTTAAAATTAACAAGCATGGATTAAATAAATCATCTCAGAAAATTGAAGCGATCTTAAAAACTCCAGTTCCAAGCGATGTTAGCAAGTTGCAATCCTTTTTAGGACTTATTAATTACTACAGGAATTTTATTCCATCCGCATCGTCGATCTTAAGCCCTTTATACGACTTATTGCGTAAAAATGTCAAATGGAACTGGGATTCAAGACATGACGATGCATTCAATAAAGTAAAAAACATACTAGTTTCCGATCAGGTCTTAGCTCATTTTAATCCTAACGCAAAAATTATTTTGACTGTAGACGCGTCTTCCACGGGCCTAGGAGCTGTTTTGTCCCAAGTCGAAGAAAATGGTCTCGAACGGCCAGTGTCGTTTGCTTCGCGTACTCTTAATGCCGCAGAACGAAGGTACTCGCAGATACAAAAAGAAGCGACTGCCATTATATTTGGTGTCCGTCGTTTCCACCAATACTTGTACGGCAGATCTACACCTTTCATTCTTAGGACAGATCACAAGCCGCTCATTACTATTTTTGGTCCGCATCGTGGTGTACCGGAAGTGTCGGCGAATAGGCTCCAACGCTACGCAATGTTTCTAAGCGCATATAATTATGTTATAGAATACATTCGTAGCGCGGACAACAGCGCCGATTACCTGTCCCGGGCGATTGCGGGCGATAGTGAGTCATGCGGCAGCAACCACAGCGAGCGCGCGGAGGGCCAGGAAGCGAGCGAGCAGGCGCGTTTTGTAGAAGACAGGGCCTCGTATATAAATTTTGTCATAGATGACCATTTACCGGTTACCCTAAATATGCTACGTCATGAGACAAAAAATGATAAAGCATTAAGTGCAGTATCCAATTTTATTTTGAATGGCTGGCCAAAAAAGACACATAATAGTATTCAACCCTATTTTCTATGTAAAAACCAGTTGTCTTTAGAAAATGGCATAGTAATGCGTGGCCATAAAATTGTCATACCAGAAAAACTTCAGACTAACATTTTATTAGAACTTCACAAGTCCCATCTAGGAATTGTAAAATGCAAAGCTGAAGCGCGAAGTAGATTTTGGTTTCCGGGTATCGATAAGGCTATCGAAGCGATGATTTTAGGTTGTGAAATATGTAAACAACTAAGACCCTCACCGGCACGTGCGCCGCTTGCTTCGTGGCCCCACCCACCTCAACCTTTTTATAGGGTGCATGTTGATTTCCTAGGGCCTATAAATAATCATATTTATTTAATTATTGTTGATGCTTACTCCAAATGGATCGAAGCATATAAAATGAGCAGTACTTCCTCGTCAGCTCTTATAACTAAACTTTACGAATTTATGTCTAGATTCGGCCTTATACACACAATAGTTAGTGACAATGCCACATGTTTTACTTCGTTGGAATTTGTAAATTTTTGTGCTGCTAATGGCATCTCGCATGTGACATCTCCTGCGTATCACCCAGCTAGCAATGGGCAGGCGGAGTGCTATGTTAAAATAGTTAAAAAGGGAATAAAGTCCTGTTTACTTTCGAGCAATGTAAATAAAATGAGTGAAAGTTTATCTAAATACCTTTTTGATTATAGAAATTCTATACATGCTACTACAGGCACTTCGCCTGCACAGTTGGTATTTGGGCGAAAACTTCGTACTCGGTTCGACTTGTTACTCCCTGAAACACCATCGCCGCCGTGCTCACCCGACACCCTAGCTACAGTTGTGCGTAATCAGTGCTTACAGGGTAAAGCCTATGGAGGAAAAAATAGACAATGTTTTGAACCTGGTGATTGTGTATTGTTTAAGAAAAACTATGTTAATGGAAAATTTACTTGGAACAAGGGCACCATAGTTCAACGAATCGCTAAAACAGTTTACTTAGTTTTAGATAGAAGTACTATGACAAAAATAAAAAAACATAAAAATCAGCTTGTACTTGACAAAAGACCGACCATTGATAATTCACAGTTACATAATACCAGCCCAGTGGAACTGTCTGATTTTAACTTAGACTCTATTGCTTCCACTTCATCAGCAGTTTCTGTACCTGAACATGGGCCGGACAACACTGTATTTTCGAATGTAGGAGAGGGAGATAAGTGTGACGCGAGCCCTCACTCGGGCCATACTGTGACTATGCCTGAAGATACGCCACAAAGTGTCTCTGATGAGTCCTTTGAAGCGTCTACTGATCCCAGTACTGCTACTGCAGGAACTAATTCTGAACATAAAAGGTCAGGATCTTCGAACATGGTTTTACGGTCGGTCCCAAAGGTTAATTATAAACAGTTTTTTTGTATAGATGTTTAGTTTTTTTGTATACATGTTAAATTGTAAGGGAGGAAATGTTGTGTATACGCATGCATATATATAACGGCTGCGCCCGACATTTGCCTACTTGCCAATAAATGACAGTGCGTTTCCAATCGTCGTCTTATTCATACGTCCCGACACACATACTTAACACATATATATATTTTTTTGTATGTAAACAACGGTTGCTTTATTTTAGAATTAGACCAAAGTCACAAGCGACACGATATACTTGTTATTTAATTAAGGAAAACCTATTATTGGCTATACATTTAGAAATGTGCACATTGTAACATAATATCTGAAAACGCTGTTGGTTTTATCAATAAATAAAATAAAATAAAAATAAAATAGAAGCTCACCAGCCGTTTACCTGGCTCATGTTGGAGCTTTTTTTTAATTTTGTTACGCTATGTCACGAAAATTTTAGTTTTAATGAAAGAGTTAACTGAGAGTAACGTTTTGTCCCGAAAAAGTAGAATTTTCGTAGGCTTTGTGTTATGCTATGACCAGCTATAATTTTAAGTTTCCGGGAAAGTCACGCATCACAAAATCATTGTGACATATTTTATAGATAGACCAATGGTTTTTCGAATGGATATAATAAATAAACACGTATTTAGTTGTTGAAAAATTCATTTATTTTTTCCTATGCACAAATCCTTAAATATGTATAAAATTTAAAATATGTATGTGCACCTAAGGTCCGAGAGTCTGGTGCCTGAAATAGGTTGTGGTGCGATTGCGAACAATCCGAAATTCATTTCAATCGTGACATTAATTAGACTTTGTATTTTACTATTGTACTTTACCAAGGTGAAAGTAATTAAACATTTTCAAGATTAAGAGACTGTCCCGCTTAGGTTTTGTTTAGTCATGAGCTCTTTGCACACATTTCTCAGATCAACTGATGTTTTTCATAAATTTCCTAATTTCAGCAGTAACTGTTCTATCAACGCTTGCAGGAACCCAACAGAAAGTGTGGTGATATCAAACTACGACTACGGAAGCACTAAGAAGAAGAGCAACATCATATCCAGGAACAGTGGAGACGGAGTCACCATCATGAGTATCAGGGATACCAACGACTTCTTGATCGCCGACTCTGATGACAAGTGCGTTAATAGATAAACGAAAGACAACTTTTTGTACGTTTGCCGATATTTTCGATATTTATAAAAGACATAGATTAAGTATTTTATCTGCGTTACATCAAGTTACAAATCAAATACACAACTGATGTGATGGAAACCAAAAGTCAAAATAATACTTTTCTGTACAGAGGTGGAATATTAAATATTAAAAACACGTAATTATGAATAAGATAGCGGTGAATGGTGCAACAGTAAATACTGCATTATAGTGTAGTTGTAATTTACTTACACAGATATGGAAATTGTGTACATATCTGTATAATTTGGTAGTTGTAATAAGTATATTTCTGCTATATCTAAATATTATAATTCGACATAGCCTAAAACAGATAAGCTTAATTTTTTTTAAGGCTACTAAATAGTGTTGGAGGTATTTTTGTAAAATTTAAATATGTTTTTTTATTCTTTACAAAACAATTGTAAATACTAATAATTTACAATTTTTAACTTTTCACATTAACAGATCTCTATTATTTGTGTTATTATACTATTAATTCTTATATATTGTTGTTATTTTTGTACCGACGTTATTCTTGTATTTTCGATCACATTGACGTTTACTAGATATGAAATAAGATTTGAAAGTTCTAAAGCTTTAAAAGCTCATCTTTTAATTTTCCAATAAATGCCTTATTCCAATAAAGAACAAGATTTGTGTAAATTTAAAGACAAAGTAGGCTTACTGCCCAACTGGAGGGAAGGAAAAGAGAGATGATGATGATTTTACTTATGGTAATTTAAGTAAGATAGATAAGTAGGTATTAGTATAAGGTTGACATTGTTCCTTTATACAATTTTAAGTAAATGTAAAGATTATTTAGTTAGAGAGCAGTCTTTTGTAAATATGTAAAAGAAAACATTTTTTTTCTGGATTTATGTAAAGGGATGTATATTTCAACATTTGTGTTGCACAGTCACTATAATATGTTTAAATTTAAAAAAAAAATGTCGAATATGAATGAATGTTATCAAAATAGTTTTTATTACAGGGTGATTAGATTTTCTGTAAAGTTGGAATACAAAACTTTAAAAGCATGGTTACGATTTAGATTCAAACTATGATAATGTTTTAAATAACTTTCCTGACAGTTTTTAATTGAGAAACTTCACTAGTGAAAACTAGTTTTACCTATGTACTCTTGTAAACAGGGCTTTCATGACGAATGACGAGTTAAAAGTTACCGTGCTGGCATAAGCCAGTATGGCTATAACATACACAAAAATAATCTAGTGCGTCATAATTTAAACTATTACGATTATTTTAATTAAGTGAAGTTATTTTTTGTTGTAATTTACCTTCCAAAAAGAGACCATTTTAATGTACTATATGTAAAGTTTTTGAAAATAAATAGGTCAACAATCTACGTCTGATTTATTGAACATCACATTTCACAGGATTCAACTTCCCCAGCGTTATTTCAAAATAAGTTAATAACTCAAATACTCGATGAACATTTTACCTCAATTCGGACCAATGTACACATAAGAGTTTAAATTCAATCCTAGCATTTAAAATAGCTAAAGCCATTGCACAGCAAATAATTTCGCTAGTTCGATTTTCCATAACGCGATAACTATAAAATAACAAAGAATTGGTAGGTTTATAAAAGCACAAATTGCAAAACTCTTTTTACACATAGCTATTACAATTATTTTAAGGTTATTTATTCTTATACACCTTGTTCTGATTTTCAATGAAAATCATGGCAGAAACAATCTTGAATTATTTACAAGCCATAAGCGTCTCTCTAGAGAAAATTGTATCATGTCAATCTAATAAACCCTTGAGACAGGGTATTGTTACAAACCAAGTTAGCCTGAACTGGGTATCTAATTGATTGTAATGCTTAAAACGTTGGGGAAATAACGAATGTAATTTATTCGATACTCCCTAGACAATTGTGGCTGCGATCCCTTACAAGACACACTACACGGAATATTAAAATTCTTTACTCAGTCCCTTACTGGGAAGATCCCTCGTAAGTATAGTCATAGTAAACGATCGTGTGACTTCGCCTGTACAAACGCTAACCGGGTACGTGCATATTTTTTTTAATCCTCTATTAAATACTGTTTAAAATGTGACTAGCAATCCAAAGTCTCGTCGGTATCCACCAACATTTACTTGAATCTTAACGTGACAAAAATCAAACAAATCTACATATGTTTTGAAGAGCTGGATTAAGCTGTACAGCCTTTAATAGAAGTTGAATTTCCACCTCGTAAGTTTTAAAAAGATTATCTTAAACTTTCCACATTGCAATATTTCATTCGTGTCAACAACGGGTATTTGGACTAAAAAATACCCTAAATGGAAAGTTACAAATATTAAAACATCGTCAACTATTCAACATTCAAAGCATAAATGATACAAATGAACTTACAAAGAGATTTTTTTCTGACATTTTGCACATTTCACGATGATTCATGCGCTTTTACAGCTGAATTTCTGCTAATAATACCCGACAAAAGAGGAACACAACAATAGAATGAAAAAAGGTGAGAAAAAAGTTTAAGACCCGCTTCATCACAGGTTCCATACACTTTATTTAAATTGGTCATTGGTTAAAAAACAACTGAGAAGAAAACTTAAGTCTCAATAACAAGATTACTTTAAGTAACAACAACCTTTTTAGCCGGGTAATTATATCAGAACAATTGGACTAAGATGTATTGCAATTAATGACTGATACGTAACATATCTACAGATGTATTATTCTGATCCTAGCGAACTAGAAAGTTTAAAATCATTTGTGAATGAAATTCAAATTCAATCCATCATTATTGAAAATCACAAAGGACGAACAACGGTACCCCAAAAACGTCTTAGAATTAATAGCATCATCTTTGTGCTTTTATAATTCAACCCAAAATGAATGTAATAGCCTATTTAATAAATGACTGAATGTTTTCTTTTTTACAGTGCGTAGGTCAGCTATTCAAAGAGATCCATATTTTGATTGATGGTGAAAAAATCAATGTTTCTACATTGAAATATACGATTATATGTATAATAGTAGATTTTACAACGAGAGCATAAAGCATCCTCGACTTCATCATCTGATATAACGATCTCGGATAAAAATGATTTGTGCACGAGTTGTAAACTCTGCTTTTCACTTCGATTGCGAGAAAATAAAACAGTAACATAACGTATTAACATTTCTTTAATTAAAATTCAAAGTAATGTATTCACTTGTTTTTCTTTCCGCCAGCTTAGAAATTTGTCATAAGTTTTCATATATATTTGCCGAGATTTTGGCGGCAATATTTCTTGCACCACTTTTTGTGCGTTTATTTCCATTCAAGTATTAGGAGTAAGTTCTAAATCTTCTTCTTCACTTGACATTTTTAAGACTTAGCCAATTCAACAATAATTTGAGAAAATTCAATACGAAAAGTTCACGGCTTCTTTCCCGCGTCTTTACTTTTTTTTAATTTTCCTGCATAATTTTCGGGCAAAGAAAAAAAATATACAGCCTATTCTTAAATTATTTTGGAATAATGTTTTTTTTGTGGTAAACACGTTTTGATATTTAGTTTCTTTTTCGTATTATATTATTATAAATCAAAAATGCAAATAGGGAAGGAAATATTATAAATTAGCAAGTTTTATCCATGTACAATTAATTGTTTTTGGCTGTATGGGCTAAATGGTCACTGCCTTAGTGTAGACACATTTAAAAAGCTACTTTTATGCACAAGTGCATAAAATTCAACTTTATGTCGCCTAGATCCTGCATAAAGTAGTACTTTTTCGAGCATGAGAAGTGAAAAAATTATTAGTTACTACATAACATACATGACGATCAAGCTGTGTTACACTTTAACTTTAGTTTCCTTGTTTTGTGGCTAATCTCTATTACATTCCGCTTCCGATTTATATTCTGTATTTCATAACATATTTTATGCACAAGACAAAAAAACTTAGTCACAAAAGTGCTAATAAAATTAAGACCGAAAAATTATCGAAAAACAAATCGTTTTATACCAACTATGCCAACAGCTGTCAGTCCAAAGTAAAGACGATCGAAAGTAGTTATATCACTTCATTGGGCAAATAATATGGCCAATGATCACAGAGGCCGTCCTCAGATTTGAACGAAATCAAACGCTAACCCGTGGACGGCATTAAGCCAACTATGCCGTTGATGCGTGAAATTGCTACGCTGTAGCCGCACCCAACGATATTATACTACGGCCGTAGTGAAACTAAATCGGTTTGTCCATACATGCTATCTAGCATAAAATATAGAAGAAAATGTTTGAATATGCGTTCACCCGATCCGTACACATTTATTATATCGATATAGCTGGGTTTTTTATTGTTGCCAATGCTAGACTGCGAATGCAGTTTTATTAAATGGATGTAGATAGATTGCTGTAAGATTGCTTTATTTCGGAATATACGCCGAAAAAGCAGAGGCACTTATCACAGGTCATGACTGCTAGTCCTACTAAGAGGCGCGATGGAGTGTAATGCGTTCTACGCATCATCGGGACTTGATGTCCTATACATGAGGATACCTTCCTCTGGCGCTGGAGGTAGGGGCATTTGTCCTCTTCAGATCGGGTGAGACCGTGTGACGGTCTAGTCAGTGAAGGGCCGCGGATGTGTGCTAATCGCGCTAGCTCGTGGCCCCGAACTCATGGCTCCTGAGAACGCCGCTGGTTTTTAGTGGGTATGCCCCAGCTGGGGAGAGTCCCACATAACCTGCTACTCTCCCCCGAGGGAAGCAGGTATGCGTAAAGCATTTTCCAGCGTTACAAAAAAAAAAGGTCATGACTGCTAGAGGCATACCACGATACTAACTCTTAGATTTGTTAACTTCAATTCGAATTTGTTAAACAGCAACTTCTTCCTTTTTTGAACACACGAACGTTGACCTTAGTGTGGTATATGAGAACCTAAACTCATTAGAGTTTAGCTGTACTAGAAAAGAACTCGACTGTGTTTAATTTAACGCTTGTTAAAATAATATCCACCTAACTTGAAACGTTCGTCTACTTTAGATTTATGTACTTTGTGTTGTCATTCATATTTAAACTAGCATTCAATTCTGTCGAGATCTTTTGTAGTAAACGGTGTTAGTAAAAATAAACCAAAAGCCAAAACATTTTAAACTGAGTTAACCGTTCTGTTTTCACTGACCTGTTACCCTCGCACTATGACTTGATTGATGATAAAGAGCGATAATTATAATAAATATTTGCTTGATTGATCTGATTCGACTACGATATTATATCGGGTTGAATGGTTTGAGCGTTTGCTGTAACAACAAGTTATATTGGTATTCAAATATCTAAGCATCTAAATTGAATTTGTGAGACTATTACTTCATTTAATATGAGGAAAATTATGTTTGTTAAAGTGTTTTAAGATGGAGTATATTATCTATCCGGTAACGAATAAGTATATGAACATTTCACATAATTATTTTACTCTTCATCATACCAAACAGAGTTTTATCGAAAAAAATGTGTTTGCTTTTGTTAATTAAACTTTTACTGAAACTAATAACGTCCGGTAAAAAGATTAAGGTTAACCATGAACTAGGAACAAGAAGCGTATTTTATTTAAACCAACAAAACCTTTTAAGTGGAAGATCTTTACTTTATTTTTACACTGTAAAGTCGGTTAAGAGATTTAAGACTTGGCTGCACTCAAATTGGAACCATCCATCACTCTCGTTTATGTAGCTTAGTGGAACACGAGTGGACCATGATAAAATGGTATGAGATTGAAACACAAAAGGTCCGTTCACTATCTTACAGCAATTTTAAAGACATTTAATATTCTCTAGTCTAGCAATGTATATTTTTCTATACCTCGGAACAGTTGGTAAAATCTGTTTCGGAAGTTCGTAGTATCTCAGGCTCGTAAGTAAAATTTATGAGTTTGCTACTCTCTAAATTTTCAAGGTCGTATGGAGTTAAAACTACTTAGATAAAAATTAAAATCTTAAATTAAGTCATATGGTCATTGGTCATACCAACCGCTAAGCCTCCTCTGCATAAATAACAATTACATGGTCAAATGCGGCTGTTGAAAAATAAACAAAGAACTTTACAGTATAAATACGGTATTCTTACTAGCAAGGTCACGGGGATGCATACTGCAAACAACTACCCAAGTTTGTTCATGCATACATATTAGGGCGCCTTGCACCAAGGCAGTGTGTGGCGATGTGAATTTATAATTATCGACTGTGTTTATCCTGCAAAAATTAGAAATTATGAAACACTGGTAAACTTGTTTAAAGAAACAGTTCAATTTCAGTACAAAATTCTGAATACACAAAATATTTAAAAAAAACATGAACCGGTGTGTATGCCTATCTCTCTCTCTTTCTCTCTCGTTCTGTCTCTCTCGCGCGAAACGTGAGCGGAGCAGCGTAACGCAGTTTCTTGAGGTGTCACCCGGCAAACCAATTTATAAGACGTTGTCACGTCAAAATCTTCTCTATTGGAAATCTGGCTCTAAAGAAGCTCTAACTGCCATCAATTCGAATTCAAATTTCTTTATTTGCTTAAAAATAGGGTACATTACATAAAAAGGTGGTCGTAAATACATAAAATAGAGCTTTCACCTATTCAGCCATATAAAATAGCATGCAAATATTTAAATTAATACAGTAATAAAGTACAGTACAGTAACAGTTATAAATACAGTAGTAATAAATTTTTCGCTTTTACATTCTTAGTAGCTTGAATTCAAACTTATAATATCGACTATCGATAGTTTTGACTATGTCTTCACAGGACTACCAGCCCGATATTAAACGGATATTGCAGCGGTCTCTGCGTTTGATGTGGCAGCATCCCGGAAGTGCGGACTTTCTGTACAGTGGCCAGCACATCATCGCCCTTATCACAAGCATATAAAATACCGCAGTGTTTACCGTGATGTGCATTGCTGTGGATTCCTCAGCATATTTGACTGATTAACTTTGACCTCATTAAAGCACTACTCTACCAGTCACTTTGCTAGCCTTTGAGCACGAAACAAATAAGAGACCTCTTGTCTCAGGCCGTTTTCTTATTGTTTCTGCGCATACCTAATTCCTATCCGTTTGTTTTATGTTTAATGACGCACGTATCACTATACTTTTAAATTTAATAGAAAAGACATTGCAACTGTCTTATGGGTATACAATTAAAAACCTCTTGCGTTGTTTGGACGAGTCGAATAACTCTTTTGGCTATGGCGCCCAATTTTGGTTACAGGTTGGGATTCGTAGGGTTTTAATTTATGAATTGTCACCCAAGCAATGGTTTGAGTTATTATGTGTCGTCCGAGCCCGTCCTCAAAAACGTGCAGTAGAACTTAATTAGATTTAACAACTTTTGATACAATTTGATGCGAGTTAATTTCCAAGGGAAATTTGTTATTACGTGTTTACATTTAAAAGTTTATAGCCCCTAGTGTGAATTTCATGCAGTTACATTTGAATTTAAAATACGGCTTGGGAGTTGAAGTAATAATTACATCAAAAATAACCAAAGCCTTGGGGATCGTGCAAGTGACGAGAATAACTAACTAACTAACGAGATTGAACTAATTCAATGAATATTATATCTAGATACACTGACACGTACTCGAACATGCATCACTAGTTTATAGCTTCCGTAAATGCCGTTCCAGTTGTTAATATATATTCATGGATATAGTGCGCACATCCTATTATTGGTAAACAGTATGCAGAAGCGATGCGTGACGTAAATTTGCTAAGAATATAACTGAGGCAAGGAATTATTTACTTAGCTCCCGTAGTATTTCCTGTGAAGCGTGAACTTAGTTAGATGGTTATCATAATATCACGCACGAGAATGACTCCTACTCAAAAGCAATGGCGTATGATTATGATTGTTGTACTAAATTTTAATGACATACGTCATGAACTTATAGTAAAAAGCTTAGCAATTGAGTCAACTTCTAAGCCTGCGGGAGCCAAAAGGTTTTGAGATTTTAGAAAATTGACTCAATAGGAAATTAAGGTGGAAATATTATGTTTAGATAATAAACTAAGAAAATATAATTTTGCACTGCGTCCGTAATAATAACTTTGCCACTGGCGTAATGACCAGATCGGGATCAGAATTAATTTTTACATTGTATAGTTATTTTAAGGAATATGAACATTACACTTTTATCTATATGGGCAGTTGTATATACACTCAAGTACACTCACATTAATATAAAATAATGACTCATAAACTAGTTTCATAGTTAATATTGGCTTTTTATATTCATTATTATTGTTTACATTCGTTTCAATCTGTGAAATTATAGATGGGTAAAACCCATCGTTTTTATTGTCTTTCCTGAACATACATATAGGTATTCAAAATAAATCATAATGAGGAAGCACATAAGTGAACCATATTAATGACAAATTCGTAATGATAAATGAACTTATTAATAAAATCATTCAGGTATTAGACTTTACTTTTTACGTTTACGCCCTATAGCTTTCTTAATCTATACATATAATAAGACTGTAAAAGATCGATTTCTGTACATTGAAGATTTTTATGAAAAATTGTTACAGGGGGTCTTAATTACCGTAATAGAAGCCAAAACAACAATTTTTTAAATTTTTGTCTGTCTGTCTGTCTGTCTGTCTGTCTGTCTGTCTGTCTGTTTGTCCGGGCTAATCTCAGAATCTACTGGACCGATTTTGACGGGACTTTTTTTATTTGACTCAGTATCACCTGGAGAGTAAACTGGGATATAAATAATCACGCCGATGAACTTAGGGGGCAGGCAGGAAATTGAATCTCAGAATCTACTAAACAGATTTTAATGGGACTTTTTTTTATTTGACTCAACATTACTTGGAAGGTAAAGAAGGATAGAAATAATATTACATATGATAAATTCTGCCCCCAAAGGGATAAAATAGGGGTTGCGAATTTGTATGAAGCCCGGTCGCAAAAAACTAACATCCACGCGGACGAAGTCGCGGGCGGCCGCTAGTGTAACATAAGAGTAACCCCAAAAATTGTAATTAGATGATTGATTACATGTTATCAATGTTTTGATAACCTTAACAAATAAAATATTTGAAAAAAAATATATTTCTTTGCTAAACAATCTCGATAAATCACATGAAAACCCAGTTTAAGAAAAGCCCGAAAGGAATAATTTAATCACTGTTATTGCCCAAATTATTATTACTATAAGATAGATGTACCCTTACTGTGATACTAATGAAACATTTGTATCTTCTTCAAAGGTTTATCATTAGTAATGATAACACTTTGCCAAAACTGTGTATGCAATTGAACAATCTATGCCCTGACTCATTGTAACCATGTTGAAAAAATGATGACACGTTATCGTGCCAATGATTACGCTAAAACCCAACGTCACTGATCCTGAGCTTTTCCAACAAACATAGACCTTCCATCTTATACTTACTTGTTCCTCATTTGATCAACGGTGGAGGTCATTTGGGACTGGGCAGGCGTTGTAACCATGATTAAGACCTCGATTCGGTTAGAGTTACGAAGACAGTAGGGTTCAAACCTGACTGGACAGACGGCTACGTCACGATCGTGAATGGGTGGAACCTCATGACGTTGCGGATGGATGGGTTTTTACGCGTAGAGTTACGAAGTGATTAGAAGAAACAAACCTGTATTCTTACGATACCTTGTGGTTTCTGAATTGTCAAGACTGAGTTTACAAAATAAGCTGGTATTAATTATGTGAATTCCTTATTAGGAACGTTATAAACGTGTTTTTGCTTGATATTTTAAACAGAATGACTTATTTATGAATTGAATTATTAAATGTAAAGTTGATAGTAAATAAATAAATATAATAATTAACAGTTCATCAGATAACTTTTGAATCCCTGCTGAAAAAAATACCTACATATAATATGGACAACCATATTAGTTTACTAAACTAGGTTAACGTATTTGTAAGAGTCTTGAACATAATTTTCTACTAGAATAAATGGCCGTTTGTGTTTACATTTGAATATTAGAAAACTCTTTTTTCCCAATTTCCGTTTGTTTCTGTGGATGCGTTCGCAGTTTGCGCGCTAGTTGCATTTTAAGTGGCCACTCTAGCCTCCACATAACTCTACAGTCGGCAGAGGCGTCATTTTCGCATAAATACTGTCGGCGCATGGTACCGGTATCGCATTCAACACGCAACTACCAACTAGACAAAACGTGGTCCTTATTGCAATATCAAACAGTACATCATCATCGTATTTTTATAAAACAGGTAAATATATTTTACATTTTCTCAAGTATTAGTTACTACTTCTTAGGCTCACTTGCAAAAATATAGATAGACTGACCTATATTAAAAGGGGTTTTTCTGGGGTAACCACAGGATTTACACACCATTACATTAAATGTGGTTCAACAGGGCCTTTAAATTTTGAAAGACCCTTTAATATGAATTGTGTCATATGAACATTTTAATTGACGCGAATCTTAAAAAGAGGTAACAAGTGTATCTTTCACTCTAAAGCATCTCTGATAAATTTATATATGTATATTAGGGATTATATTCACTTCATTTTATTTTCATCGTCTTAAAAATAAATAAAGAATCTAATTAAAATAAATATTTGCAAACGTAAAATCTCATGTTTCAATAATATCATATTTCCAATGCGTACTTAAGATATAAATAAAAATCACTAGATATATATATATAAAAATCAACATAAATCGTAAACATAGTATCGTGGCTTAGTTTAAGTGTTTGACTTTCTTCGATAAATTAAAAACAATGTTCTTTGATATCAAAACCAAAATGGAGGTCTTTCGTTTCGAAAACAGTTTTTCAACCCAGTTACAGCGAGTAAATCTGAAACTAAAAAACAATTTACCGTATAACTGCTCCCCAAAGCGAGACCCACTGCAAAAAATTTAAAACTGCATGTCGTTTCAATGTCCCTTTTGTTTTTTAGACACAATGGAAACTTGCACAATCGTCTTCGTACTCGCAGTAATGGCTACCCTAGCTGAATCTCAGCGACCGTTTTTCGCCGGCACAAGATCCATTGGATACCCAGAAATTGAGGCTGAGAAGTCACTTTTATCAAACAGATTTGGGGAAGACGAGCCTGTTCCAATCGAAGCAAAGGGAGACAGAAGACTGGTGAACGAAATTGAAAAAATGCCAGTTGATAGCAGACCTTTTTGGTACACCAACTCATTGCAGTACGACACACTCAGACAACAGCCTAAAACCTGGCCGCTGAATAGAAACAATTTCATTAGCTAATAAAAAATAAATCTTTTGAATAGGTATAGTCAGCTTTAAATTATAGTGGCACTTTAAATGGTTGACTAGAGGAATGCTCAACATTTAATTTTACATGGTAGTAAAGTACCACTATATTTTTAAGGCTTACTGTACTCCAAATTGTTATGTTTTAAAATTTTAACCGAAAGCATTGTCTTTGTTTGAGGTCATTTTTGGCATGTTTTAAGAGTTAATTAGGAATTGAAGCTGTGATACTATTTTGGCTAACTTGTATAAAAAGTCTTCGGTCGAATTTAACGACAATATTTTTGCATTTATTAGAAATAAACGTTATTTTATACTAACTTGTATCATTTTTATTGCAATCCCACATCATAACTTAGTAATACTAAGTTATGTAGAAAAAAATGTACTTAGTTCACATTGCTTGAGGGAAAGCTTGATCACGACTTACTATTTATTTCTAAAACAACAAAAAGTATGTAATCTCTACATTTTTATATTTTTTACAAAATTAATTTTTAGGTTGTTCTCTGTAATATGCCAATAAATCGCTAAATTTACTGATTAGTGCAAAACTTGAGATCTTCAATCTGAGAGATATAATCAATTGTGTGATAAGGTCATCGCGAAACTCAATGTCATAGATATTTCGTGGGCTCGGAACTACGCTGCGAGTGGCTGGACCCATTCATACGTGTTTTTTTCGGCAATGATATCTATCTACATCATATACCGTACCGATTGACCAAAAAATAAAGATCCCGCACTACATACTGAGACTAAAGTGTGTAATGTCGAGTATAATTGGATCTAGAGACGCCACATGGAAGTGCACTATGGACCGTTAACGTTACGGTACGATACTGGGTTTTTACGCTCGCGTTATGTAGTACTACAGTTACACAATGTCAATATTTACTATAACTTTATTAGTCACAGACCTGTAGTAATAGGGTACATGTTTAGTCATCGCTTCTATTTATAATACGAGAAATTCAGAAGACTGTGTTTTAAACTACGTGTTTTCTTAGAAAGAATTACTACTGGAATAATATTATAACGGCTAAAAATATTATCAGATTGAAGATATCAGAGTGAACTCATTTTTTTATTTAAGATGATATCTATACTAATAATTTATAAAATTACATTACAGCAAAACACTAAGCGCTTGATATACATATTTTATTATGGTTATTTATATTCAATTGCAGTTGTTACTTCCGTTATTTTCTGATACCCTACATTTAGAGCAATTATCAATTAAGTTTTACGAGTGTTTTACTACCCGCATCTAAAAATACTTTTTGGTTCCTACATAACTGTACTTACTTGCAATATCTTTCTTTGTTGACACTTTGTTTTTTGTGGTTCGCAATAATTAGTCGATCTATCTATTTATGTAGGTTTGTATAGACATACTCGTACATACCCATATCTTGCAATTATAAGTCGTCCGAATCTAGTGCGGTCCTTTGACAGTCAATATCGTGTCCATGGCCTCCGATCTAGAACTTTTCTATCTTGGTTGATTTGGAGTGGCCAGTTAACTTCATGCTATACCTGCACGTGTACTGTGTCTAAGTTTAAGTGCGATAAATACTGGCGACGCTAAGTTTGGTTTCCAGTTCGCTTAGATTAGCAGTGTGGGACAGAACAAAGGAAGTTCATAAATCTTAAAAGGTATTTAAAGTTTCATTTAATATTACTCTTGTTACTGTAAACTGTTAAAAAATGTCTATTAAAAAAATACCTAAACAAACGTTAACAATTATTTACGCATGGCCACACGTTAACTTAATCACTGCGGTATCTTATGCTAAGGTAATAAGGGTGATTGTGCAACGAAATTCACACACACGACTCCACAACTAGCTACTCAGCTAGTTGTGGAGCCGTGTGTACTTTGCAATTACAAAATAGTTCAACATATCTCACACCTAAAAATCAAAGATTAAAGCTGTGCTATGGGAGAGTAAATATTCAATAAAATGTTTAGTGATGTGATGTCAATTACCTACCATTCAGTTGTGTAGATAAAAGCTACTTCTTGCAATCCACAACGTTTTGTATCGTCAAAAATAAAAATTGACTACCTATATCTACTTACTGTCACATTACTTTTACATAGGTAAGCTAGTAGCTAGTACTCGCTTTGGTACAACAAGCCGTTAAAGTAGGTAGGTGCATGATAAGAAGGTGAATAAAACAAGTAACAGTAATAATAACTAGCTGACCTTCTTGCAGCAACTTAATTTTATTTTTTTACTTAACTACCTCACCCAGAAAATTGCACGGAAATAACTCTAACAGACATAAATGGTTCAAACTAAATACCTATGTGCTCTGTTCAACAGAAGGTTAAAAATGCAATTTAAAATGAGCGACGTTGATTTATTGTTTTGCAGATACGATGACTACATTGACAATTAAACTCGTGACTTTTCTTACAATCGTGGTCACACTTGTACAATGCCAACGGCCGTCCTTCGCTGGAACCAGATCTATAGGAGTCGCAGATGTGCAACCAAGTTCTAATCAAGCCCTATTTACTAGATTTGGCGAAGATGAACCAGTTGAGAATTACAGAGGAAAGGAGTTATTCACTAGGTTTGAAGGAGGACATCATGGCGGTTATCAACCAACTTATTAGGTACTTTTAAACCATGATTAACAATAAATGTTATGACCTTGAACCTGGCCACTTTAAATAAACATGACAACGAATAAAAAATAGGAAAAAACGGTTGTAAAACCATGCAATGGCGACGCACTGCAAGCTAAAAATAAAAAGGAGCCTTCCATTTAACGTTTAGAGTAAGATAGCGGAACCTTGATTGTATCTTTTTTTTAATAAAATGAAAATTTCAAATGAAGTATGTTTTTCAATCAAAATCCGACGTTATATGATTCAACAGTTTTACAGAAATGCTATTTGACTGCAAGCAAGAAAATATTGATACGGTACCGGGAACGAAAATGACGAAAAGTAACAAAATGCAACAACAATTTCATCCAAGCAAAATGCATAATGCAAATAGAATTGTTCACCAACCCGAAAATAGGCTATGAAAACTCAGCTTGTATTTCAAGCATCTTGGATATTTGAGTTTGTCTTCAAGGTGCTCTAGAAGTATCTACTACGAAACTAAAAAGTACTTTTTTGTGAGATTACAGTATAAAAAGTAGGTAAACCTAAAAATATTTTAATGGCATCGAATAATTACTTAGTTATATATAATCCTTATTATTAGAGACTCTTTGGTTTTTTTATTATTAATGAGCCTTACATTACTAACTGCTTAAAACTTTTTAGTAGTATAATTTGGATGACTAAATCATCCAAAACAATACAACAGTACCACTGAATCTTTAGAATGTTCTGTCCTTATACTTACTAATACATTAGTAATTCTTATTGTTGTTAACTAGCTGCACATTTCGTTCACAAATTATTGTTTAAATTGGTGAGTCACTGTGCAATAATGATTAATGCACTGACTCCAACCAAACCAAATGGATCTCCACCAAATAGTCATATGTACCGATGAATTGTAATCTCAAGTATCTTGACATTCGATTCATTGTAACCTCATGATACCGGTTTGTATTGTGATGCACGTCGATTGATACGTCATTGTGACGTATCGATATTTAGGGTGTGTGGGTTTTTACGTGTGATTGATTACGTTTAATGTGATTTAATCATGGTTTTGTCGGCAGGCCAGCCTATCTGAAGCCAGATTAGGCTTTTTATTTAGAAGAATAATTTGAATGAATGTGCTATTAGATTACATGTATAATTTTAATTCCGAGTTAGTCCATCACACTCTTTTACTATCTTAATAAATTCAGGGTTCGCATAATTTGTTTAAGACTTTGTTACACTTGCAAAGCGGCTGCAAGTAGGGTTGCCAACCCTACTATATAATATAGTATCCTACTATTTTAGGACATCAAATACTATAATTCTGCAAAATATATATAGTAGGCGAAACTAATATATTTTGCGTACAGCGGAACGCAGCCTTAACTAAAGCCCGCTCTGGCCTGGCTGTGCTGTGTGCGTGCCGCGCGCGTGCCTAGAATATATATTTTTTTTAATTTTTCTGCCATCTACTATATATTTAAACGCAAAATATGTACTTATACTATACTTGATAGAAAAACAGTTGGTAACCCTAGCTGTAAGGTGTATTTTGCTACTGTCTTTTCATATTGATCTTGCAAACCACTATGTCCTCAAATCACAACCTTTAAGGTTTTACAACTTAAACGGCAATGCTTTCATTCGCATCAAAGATACTTACCGTCAGAACATACCATCGGATAACACGCTTCTGGACTGTACAGACGGGGCTTATAAATATAACATTAATTGTTATTGCCATGTCAATAATATGTCACATTCTGTCGGCTATATAAGTTCTTGCTTAGCTTAAACCTAGATTTACTTTTTTACTTTTTTTATAGTGAAGGGATTATGAATACTTTGTACTGACATTGACACAAAAAAAAGGAAAATAAATTACATTTGAAGATTGCTTACACGACCTAAGATTACAATTTATATTAATAAGTGGAGACGAAAAATAAAATCAGGTTAAGAACTAGACACAAACGTTAATAGACCTGTATGTGCATCAAATTAGGTTCTAACTAAGGACACAAGTACACTGGTTGTATTTTATAAGTGAATTGATCTGAATCGATGTCAATTGTGGGTTTTACCCAGCTATCCCGTATGCTTAGGAAAATATAGAGCGTGCAGAGTTAATTTTTGCACAGACAGGGTAAAAATATTAACCTTTGTAAACATTGCTTGAACTTAAATTAACAACTACATACATGTGAACAGTGATATTGCTATCTTAAACTATATCGCTACAGACAGACATGATGAAACTTTATTATGAAGTGTTCAATGCCTAGTGTCTCATAATGTTTCTGTTATGAAAAAGAACTGCTGGAAAGAGGTTTATATTTATAATATTCTAGTTGATTTAAAAACAAAATTAAAAGTCCTAACTGTATGACGTGAGTTTCAATTTGATTTCAATATACCAATAAAATTATCACTTATTAGTACGTCAACCGCGATAACTTGGGAAGTATTTGCGTTATAGAAAATTTCGTGTCTGTGATCGAGATTTCTTCGTAAAATTAATAATGAGGTGCGTGTGGGAAATCCTAGATAAGCTCAAATGTATTACTAGACAAATCATTACTTAGTGGCAATGGCGTGCATTCCATACAAGCAGTTAAGCAGTGCCTACCTCATCATTATGCCCATTTTTCAATTCAATTCAAATCATTTATTTCAATCTCTTGGATCATAATGACATAAAGATACATTTCATAAACACAATCATAAAAATAATTATTTCACAAAACATTAAATCCATATTACAACATAGCTGCATAAACTAAGCTACAAAACAAAACCATTTTTGTGTACATATGTGAAAAACTCGTCAATTTACACCCATTAGTACCTCGCGCTCAAGTAAAAACCGAAAAAAATCAGGCAGTAGGCTGCCGAGTGATTGCTTGCTAGATACACGCACACATTTGAAATCCCGTTTCATACCTACAACGACACACATACAAATTAAAAACCCGAACAAATTAAAAATGACACATTGTTCATACAACTCAAGGTGACAGGTGTCAAACGCATTTTATACACTTATAGTAGGCATGCATACTATACTCTTTCTCTGTCAGTTCACTATTGAGAAATATTTTTGTCCTACTCGTGCAGCGACGTAGAATACTTCGAAATCTAATCAAAACCGCCATCTTGTATCGGGTAATTGAGCTAATATTTACAACCCTATAATAGTAGCTACCCGATACTAGATGACACGACTGCAGCTGCTTTCTGCGCCTAGAATTTTCTTACTTTTATGAAATAAAACTTCACAAATGATTTATTTCTACGATGAAAATAAATGATAATTTTATAATTTAAATCCTAAGCATTTTCTTGTGAAATTAAGTTGTGCTAGTATGATTTTTTGTTTAAAAGTAGTGCAAAAATTGTTTTTAAATAAATTTTTCGCCGGCCATTTTTTCTATGTAGTTGCTTTCGACTTCATCTTCACGAGTGTTTAGAATATTGTAATTTACTAAAGCTTCGGTTATTAGGTGCTTTCCAAGTGTAGGAAAGTGTTTCTAAGTTTTATTTTGCATTCAAAACAATGGAGAAACTGCAGTGTACCGTTTGTGATGGCAATTCTAGTGTCTGTCTTGAAAAGTTACGCGCACAAAATAACAATTATCAACGACTTTTCTCAAAGCCACTATGGTTATCAGTTAAATGATATGTCATTATGTATTTATTCATTCATTTCCTTGATGCCTGTGGTGGTAAATTAAATCATCAATTAAAGAACATAAATTGCACAGATGAAGAAATCTTGGTAAGTCATTTTGTTTTGATGGTGTTACGCCGTCATTTCCCAGAGCTGTTACTCAAAATTTGTATATGCCTACTTAAATAAAAATTTAATGCGCGCCCCTGCTTAGTGGGTCTTGTTGGGTCTAGTGGTAGTTTATATTAATCCTTCATTATTACACTTATTCTATAAAATGATGCCTAACAATTTGTTAATTAACAGTAGTTTTTTTTTCAATTCAACAGTTTAACAGAAAATGAATACTTATAAATAGGAACAATTAGTTAAGTACTTAGTTGCTCTAATGTGCCACTAATTAGGTTTCATACTCTTATGTTACTGAGATCTAACAACGAACAGGACAACGTGTCCTGTTCGTTGTTTTTTTAATTATTTTTTTCGTAAGAACCATCCCCGTACTTCAAAGAATATCTTAAAAAAGAATTGGCCAAATTGGTCCAGGCGTTCTTAAGTTATGCTCTTGCTTATTTTTATATTAAAGATAAATAACATTATCTTTTCTAATCCATACTTTCATAATCTCATTTACCTGTAATTACATTTAATAATGTCAATTTCCCGATATAGCCGTGACGACTTTACCACATTAGTAGGTCTATGGAGGCTGATAAGACCGGTCTCAGTTTATATTTATACCCGGTGTTCCGATCCGAGGGCATCAGTACTACGACGCATCGCGAGTAAAGGACATTGTGATAATAACGTGCACTCCTTGTTATAGGACACCTACGGAATCAAAACATACTGAATTAAACTTGGACGCTTCTTACAGGTCTTGGGTAAGTCTCAATAAGCTTATACTGTTAGGAGTTGTCATTTTTATTATTAAAAAGCAATGAGTTGACAAAGTTTGTTTCTTAGCAGGAAGAAAGTGTGAAAATTCAGTAAATGTTACATTTTTTGGTCCTAGGAGAAGAAGCTACCTACATAATAATGCTAAACTGCCTAATCTAAATATACCAACATAAAATATTAATTAAATTATTTCAAAATTTAAAAAAAAATAATGCCCATGTTTTTTATTTGTAGAAATGTGTAAGTTTTTTTATGATAATTTTCACAAATATGACTGTCAAAAAAGTCTTGACAAGGGATGATTGTCAAATATATATCCGCTGATCTTAGACTCATTGAAAAGGATGTAAAATAAATTAAACACTTATTCGTATGTTTTTTTTTTCAGAAATGGCGCGTGCAATCATTGCCCTTTTAATACTGGCCATCGTCACGATAATTGAAGCCCAGAGGCCATTCTACGCTGGCTCACGACCAATCGGATTTCCCGCCATTGAGAGCGAGATAGCTCAGATTGGTAATAGATTTGGCGAAGATGCTCCTGTGCCAATAGAGACCAAGGGTGATAGAAATTATATTAACCGAATAGAAAGTCTGCCTATTGATTATAGACCTTTTTGGTACATCAACTGGCAGCAATACGACGCCTTCAGGCGGCAGCCTCAGACCTGGCCTCTGAGACCGAATAGCTTCATTAGCAAATAAAAAATACAAATTACCAACCCAAATTAATGTTATTAATTATTACATATCAATAGAGATTATGAAACTGAAAAGACAGATATTTAATGTTACAAGCTTGTGGAGTGTCCAAAATAACTTCTTCTTCGTCGTTCCCTAGCTGAGGACCGCGACCACACAAAGTTTCTCCATCCACTCCGTTCGTATGAGGCATGGACTTGTCGATACAGACTCCCATCTACTGCTGCAACCTTTGGGCATCAAACCATCTTGTTGGCGCCCGTCCATCCGAGCTCGTTTTCGCTCCACTTGACCGAGTATTATGGACTTCTCCAGACCATGCTTAGGAGACCGCATAATGTGACCACAGAAGACCACCTACCTGTGACGTATTGTGTAAAACCGTGTATAACAATAACTTACGAAGAAAAAAATATGCTCAATTGTGTTTTAGTACCGTATCTCAAATAGTTCAAAGCGAACGTTTTAAAGCCTGATAAAATGAATAGAATAATATTATTCCACTATTTATGTCTGAGTTAAAATAAGACTGCAAACTATTGGATATGCTTATTTAATTTTAGGTTTATAAGAACCTTCATTTTCATGGTAATAAAGTATATCCTTTTTACCATCTGCTTGTTTATTTTTAGGTTTTCAAGAACCTTCATTTTCATGGTAATAAAAAAGTGTCACAGTAGCTGTTATCGTGACAACCAAACCTTGTAACACTGTCATTTAAAGATATCACAGTTTGACTAAGCATATATTTATTAGTTTCGTAAATAAAATTAACTATAATATCTTCTGACATAAAATTATTTTGTCATAAAAGTCTTCCTCTTCATAAAATTACCTATAATAAAAAAAAAAAGATCTTCTGCCAATATCGATAAATGACTTAAAATACTGAGAAATAAGTTATTTGCGTTCCTTTTGCTTAAATTTATAATTATATGCCTAAATTAATTTCCTGAATGATTTTTAAATTCTAGGTAACCTCAATTGATTTTATCTTGATGGGTTTTCGTTTTTTTTTCCTGTCCTTATAATTGATGAAATGTTTTTGTGTTATACTACGCATCACTTACTTATAAGCTACTGTCAAACGCAGTATCCACGGATGTAGTTTATTAAAAGCTAACACAAAACTACAGAAGACACAAATGAAACTGCTCTTTTTATAAAAATTATGACAGTTCCTTTAGATAAGACTAGATTTTATCAAAAGCTAACACCAAACTACAGAAGACACAAATGAAACTGCTCTTGTTATAAAAATTATGACAGTTCCTTTAGATAAGACTAGATAGGAACAGCAGCGAAGAACTCAGCAGATCTTCGAACATGAACCTTGGAACTTTGACCGTGGTCCGATCTTGGTACCTCAGAAGGTCTGAGACCATTTGTGGGCACCTAATGGTCACGGAACTCGGCCTTCGGAACTCAGTCTCAGACTCAGCACTGACCGAACCTAGCCCAGTCAGTGCCCAGGACACCGCCGCTCGGCAAAGTCTGATCTGGCTCCTATTGGACAACGGAACACGGCCTTCAGAACTCGCACAGTGGATCTCCAGAACCTTCTGTATAGCACACGGATCACTGGTCTCGGGACCTTGGATTCAGAACTTGGACCTTGAGTTCTTAGTGAGATGGAAAAGTAAATGTAAGGGTAGGTAGGTTGCCTTCATCCTTACCAGATGCGCCTTACCAGAGCATCTACATCATCTGGTTAGTGAAATGTTAAGGCAACCTACCTACCGTTACATTAACTTTGTCTTCTAAAAAAAAATTTTTTCTAAAAAAGAGGGATAGACGACTCCACATCAAGCTACTCATTTTCGTTGCAAAATCACCCTTATGACGTAAGCTTAAGATGCCGTAGTAATAATCTTGACGTTTGGCCGTCTGGTCATTTTTTATAACGCTACACTAATTTATCACGGCATTCTTAACTACAAATTTATCACGGAAATTTATTTTCTTTAATATTTTAGATACTTGGTAGTACATAATATACTTACTTAACACTGAGCGAATCTCAAATAAATACACACTAACTAGCATTATTATTAAAAACAAATTAATGGCGCAACGGAACATTACGAAACTAGTAATGTGACGACGGATTGAGACATCAATAAAATATTACAATTTACCTACATACTAATTCTAATAATTCATTTTATTAATTGAATCACTTACTTAAGCTATTCTAAAAAAAATATAATTATCATGATAAGCTTAAAACTGTGTAAAATGATTGCTACTTACTGTTGTTCCTCGAAGTCAATTAATCCATCGATACTGGCTTTTGTATTCATAAAAAAATGTGGTAGTTACTTTATTTTTAGCATTAATAATGTATCTTTTCACAGAAGTAACACTTTAACTTTGAACAAATGTTCAATAAGGTAATTGGGAAAAAATATATTTCAAAACATAGTGCCTACGTGTAGCGTTGTTTATTTACCTATTATTGACAAAAGAAAAGCGCCTTTGGCGCGCACGGCATGGCCTGCTCGATTTCCTTTTTTTTTCTTTTTTGTAAGTGGCCAGTGGCGTGAGCTAAGAGGCAGACATGTATATTTTTTAAAATAATTGCTGTATTGTAAATCAAAATAGCATCAATGTTTAATAACGTTGACATGTAGTTGAAATTAAATTAAAAACTTATTCTTGATATTTTGCTTACACTGAGAACTTTAGTGTTTAGTTCCATTACACTAGAATATTTTGTAGAAACGGACAAAAAATAATGTCCGTCTCAGAGAAACGGACGGTGCTTTCACTTTGTTTTAAGAATCAAATAAAGGTAAAACTGTACATTAAGGGACGCGGGGTAGGGGGGAGGGGGGGTGGGGGAGGGGGGAAGGGGGGAAGTGGGGTACCCCCTGATACCCTCCCCTCTTGAAGCAAGCTCTTGGTTTCTGAAATATTCATGATTGAAGTTTGAGGTTATGACTGTACTAAAAGGGTAAAACTGTACATTAAAGGACGCGAGGAAGGGGGGGAGGGGGGGAGGGGGAGGGGTGGGGCAAGTGGGACTCGCCTTAAATTTCTAACCTATCACAAGACCTACAGGACTTCGGCAAACTGAAGGCTTCCGACAAAATGGCGTCGTTGAGTTTCGTTCTTGCACAGTAGAAACACGATATTTCATTTAAAATTAAATTAAATTATTAATCTTTTCAATAAATTACACTTAAATACATAAAATTTTACATGTAAAATGTATTTGCAACATAAATATCCCAAAAAGACCCCAAAATTGTGTCCAAGTTGACTGTATAGAATCAACATTCACGTAACGAAACGCAACTGTCAGATCGTATAGCTTTTTTAAGGTTGGTAGTCAGTCATGGTGACGTAAAATAGTCGAATTTTGATCTAATTTTGCGATTTTTAATAATTTATTTCTCGAAAACTACAAGGTTGCTTCAAAAAACGACTTCACCAAAAGACTTCTTGCATCATGTAGTTTCTGACAAAAAATTACGAAACGCCAGACCAGCGGCCTTTAAAGTACAGTTTAGCCAAAATACTACTTGAATGTTAATAATTTCGGAATAAGATTATGTAGTTTACACAACATCGTATCCACGGATAACAAACTTAAATTTGCAAAGAAAGACAAAAGAGGATCGCTATTGGCGCGCACCGCACGGCCTACTCGATTTTTTTTTCTACCTCCAGCAGACCGAGCAAAAGGCGACTAGATTTTTAAAGGCGGACCGAGACAATATTATTATTAACTCTATATAAAATAAATGTAAGTTACATCATTGCTTAGTTATATGATTGATATTAATTTATTTTGAACTAATACTCGTATATAACTATAGTTTATTTTATCGTCTTCTTCATGACTTCATTCTTAAAACAGTTGTTAAAGATGTATTAATGTCGAAAGGATATTATAAAATTGATGATTATATAAATGACAAAGATATATGGAAATGTTTAAATGCAAACAATTACAATTATTGTAAATCAATTTTGAAAAGAGGCAATGACAATAGTGACTGAGTTTCTTGCGCCGCTTCTTCTCAGCACTGGCCCAAATTGTCCCGAAGCGGTGGTAGGGTTAATTTATATGTTGGGACGTGTAAAAGTGCTAGTTCTTAGCCTACTTACAAAAATGAATTTTATTGAATTTTTTATTTTATTGACAATTAAATACTAACTGAATTATAGAGATAAGACAAACCAGTTGCAAAGGGCAATTAACGTTTACTACCCCCGTGTAAAGGAGATGTAACCTTTTTTATGAGCGTGAATGTAACTTTGGATTTTCATGACATGATTTTCTGTGTCTTGTGTAATCAGGGTAACACACAAAAACAAAACTTCGCGAATTCCACTTTCCAAACAATCAAAGTTGGCCATAATTCTGTTTGTTGTCACGTCATTGGAATCAAGGGGTTAACTTTAGCCATCTTAACTTTGAATGTTGTTTCTTCTAGATGAAAATTTACTGATTAATGATGGTTCGTTAAGATAATAGCATTGAGACTTTCTTAAACATTCATAATGCATTTAATCACTTCCACAACGTAACAGCAAGTCCCAAAAATCCCAAATATCAATTTCGTTACCATGTTATCGAATATCGTACTCGTCTTAAGTGGCTTCCCGTACGTCTAAGGCGTAATCTTCACATTACTTTTTTAATCCTAAATATCCGCAATATCTAAAAGAGCGCTTCCAGTTTCTGCAGCCGAGACGAGGTCATGTCTTGCGGTCATCCAGAAACTTCTCCTTCAAAGTCCCGGCCATAGGACTAACTACTATAAAGGCTCCTTTACAGTTCATTCAGCCAACCTTTGGAACCCCCTACCTTTTTCAACACGACTATCTCAGTCTATTGCTATCTTCAAAAACAAAGTCAATGAAAATTTTCTTAATTTGTAAGTTCTTTTTAGTTGGTTTAGGGTATATACTGTTTATTATGTATTTATTATGTGTGTGTGTTATGTTTAGCAGAATATATAGTTTTGTATATAGTAGAACATATATTGTATGTATGTACTACATCTACTTAAACTCATAAGAGTTTAAGTAGATGTAGTCAAGTCATATATATATTACGTAAAATTAATCTTATAGTTTTTTCGTAAAAAAACTGTATTAAATTTTTCATGTGTATTTTTGCTTAAATTCCCCCTTCCTGTTAATTTAAGTCTTCCTTTACCCAAAGGTTGTCTGGAAGAGATCGCTTCAAGCGATGAGACCGCCTGGATTGTACATCTTCCTTTGTTAAATGGTCTGTAGTTTTGTTTTGTGTCGTTTAATAAAGTGTTAATCTATCTAGCTATTCATCTATCTATGTAGTTTATGACCTTATAAGGCATAAGTGATTTTATATAAAGCAATGGCATATTAAAATACAAATTTAATGTCAATAACATTACATAATGATGTCAAATTGGTAATCTAGTCAATTACAAATTACACATTACTGGAATTGGTCGTCAAAATACGTGTATTCCTTTAAATTATGATTATAATTATTTATATTATTGATAAGAAATTTCTTCAATTCCTTATCAAACAGTTTATAAACGCTGGAGTGCTTTTAAATAGATTGGCAAGTGATTTTGATGGCCATATAGAACGGCCCGTTTTTATAAAAAACACGGCGCTAAATTAAATAATTTTGTTCAATGATTGGCTGGGGAATAGTGTACTGGTTGTGTAATCAAAAAAATCCAATAACAAGTTATGTTGAACTGGAAATGAGTTTTTAAATGTTTCTTATCTAGTTTATAGCCTTATAAAACTTTATCTAAATACAGTAGGTTGTCAAACTATTTTTTTAAGTATTTAGTAACATAGAGCTGAGAAGTCCAAGAAGTTATGTCTACAATACCACCAAATCCGATATTTACTTTGGTTAAATATTAGACAGCTGATTAACACTTGGATATGGTCACGATTTACAAGAATCGAGTTAAATATCTCGACATGCGTAGTTTATTAATCCTGCAAATCGAAGTTTTAGTAACCTTTTGAAGTAATAACATTAATGTGTTTAATAATTTGTAAAATTTGCCATTCATCTGATCTCTTTCTGTAGGTCTTAATTTCTTTACACTAAAAATACTGATCCAATCAAAATTAATCCAACTAAGTGTCATAAATTCCCGACTAGTTCGTTTAAACTTAGTGTGAGGTAGCCCGACCTCATTAATTCTAATCTAACAAGTCTCCCGTGGGATGGTTGTTCACAAACTCAGATGACTTTTGATGCCGACCACAGCTTCAATCTAAAACAGCTTTTAACAATGTCGATATTTTCGAATGGTTTATTATTATTGAGGCGACATAAAAATAACTGGGCAGTGATAAAATAATTGGGCATAAATTATATTGGACTAGCGGCCGTCCGCGACTTCTTTCGCGTGGAGTTTAGTTTTTTACCACCGCGTTTCACACGGCATTTGGCACGGAACGGGTCACAGCCCTCAAAACTTAACAAAGTGGCGCCATCTATCGCGAAGCTTTAAGTTGATTTTTCAATTTTTTCATGGGATTAAGATGTTTTATCGCGGAAAACAGTAGCCTGTGTCACTCTCCAGCCTCTTATCTACCTCCACACAAAAAAAACATATCATAACATTGCTCTGTTGCGTCGTGAAAGAAGGACGAACAAACAAACAAACTAACTTTCTCATTTATAATATTAGTACGGATAGCTGATAGCTGCAATTGCAATGGATTACAATAAAACTAAATAACGGTTGCGACTTAATGGAAGTTTTTTTTTTGTATTATGCGATTGAAATTCTAAATGTGGTATTTAAAATATTGTCATGGCGACTTATATTATCAGCGGGTGACAAATAATATACTGTGGTTTTTAGGAGACTTGCATCTAAATAACACTTACTCTCTTTGATTTGCTCTGAATTGCGAGCAGCTGTAAATATTAAAACGAATATTATTTAATAAATATTAAGGAATCCTTTTTTTTAGTTTTGGAAATTATAAATAATAAAAACGGCGGCCGTCGCTCCCGCAGGAAAGAAGTGGAGTGCGGGTCGTGGCGTGGGGGAAGAAACGCACTGTTAGCCTAATATAATCAAATATAAGTAATGTAGTAGCAAGTAAACGTAACAAGCCTTTTCGTGCAATTGACCAGTATTTAGTGCAGACGATTAGAGGAAAAATAATCGCAAAAAAAAACAATACGTACAAACAATAATTTTAAGTAGTATGAATACTAGCTTCCCTCCAGTTTATCTTTAATATACCTATTAAGCATGTTAACCTATACGTGTAAAACTTCGTCTTGAAATATAAAAAAAATATGTACATCGAAATCCGTTAAGTAGTTTTAAAGATCTATGCATACATACATACAAACATAGGGACAGACGTGGAAAGCTACTTTACTTTATACTACATAATGTACCTAGGTATAATTTCTCAAAAATAAAAAAGAAGTCAAGAAATAAAACTATCAATACTTTAATTGCATGCTACTTTTTTCTGCAGCTCACATGTCGCACCATATATTATGTTAATCAGATCTCAATCCTATTTAATATTATCATCATCATCAATCGAAATCATGTTAATTGAAATCTCTATTTTACAATTTATGAATTCCTATGTGCGTTGTTGTATAAGTTGATTTCGAGTTTCCGCTCAACAATAAATTCAATAGCCAAATAAAAAAGCCAATAGCCCGATGTGAGTTTCAATTAAATAACACCCTTATAATGAATTTTAATGCTGCTAGTTTTTCCTTAATACTGTACTTCACCGTTGCTGCCAACCTATTATATTTGTTTTCCTATATTATTTTTTAACCTTAAATCAGATTATTAGTCGCCGCGTTAAACACAATACATGCCTTTTCGAATATTGCCATCCCTTTTACCCGCTCAGTTAGGGAAGCATGAGTGGCAGGAATGGCCAATTCGAAATTATGAACTCGGCTTTTAGAAATTCAGTCCAGCTCAAGGCATTGTCCTAATGTATCATTTGAAAAGTTACATGAAACACTTGTGAATGTGATTTATTCTCAGTGTATGGATATGTCAATGTACCACCGTTCACATCAAGGCAAAAATGTCTAAATCCCAGAACCAAAAAGTAGATCCAAACAAATTGACCACACGATAAATGTTGAATTCAGTTAATTGTAAAGTGTTCCTGAATTAATACTCTGAGCAATAGATTTATTTGTAGGTAATTTCTATTGCAAACATTTGACTTATTTACATCAACAGTTATTGCTTTGAGAGCATAAGATTTAAAAATATATTAAGTTTTAAGGTATGTCTATTATGTCGACTAAGACACCGTTCACACTACACTACTGTACGTTTTTTGCAGTATACGTCTGTCAGTCAGTCACGTCGATTGCACTGCAAAAAAAACGTATACCGCTTATACGTGTGTGTGTAAACACTGTGAAGTCAATATTTTTTAATTAAGAAAAAAAAACGTGCATTAGGTGCAGGACTATTGGGGCCTAAATAACAATCTGAGATTAAGCGCATTAAAGTCCAATCGAACGGAAATCAAAGGCTTTCCACGATTTCCTCGGTCCTCAATTTTCAATTCTACTTAAGCACTAGAAACCCGATATTGCAGCTCAAACCGCATTCCCTCAAGATCCCTTCAAATCTGTAGAAGTAGTAAGAGTATTTGTACTTCAAACGCTTATTCTTAGCTGGTTCATTGAAGGCACGTACGTATCTTTACTTGGCTCAGGATTTTATTTCATTTAATTTGCTCAGGATATATTTAATTTGTTTTTATATTCATATCATTCTTTATTTATTTTAAAACTAACTAGACAGCCTATATATTTGTTTGACCACACGGAATTGAAATAATAGTGTTTGCTCATGATTGAAGTAACTTTATGCAACTTATATTATTCTCATTCTCGTAAGTTCATCAAATTATCCATTTATGTTGTAAAATCTACTTACTCGTGTTCGGTCCTAATCAAGTTTGCAATAACTTTCTTTGCAAACAATTAAAAATAGAGAATACAAGAGATCCTGTAGCTGCTTACTGCAAAAGTGCTCGGGCAGACACAGTTAAGTATTGTTCCCCCCACAATATCTTTTGCATGCCTTTAATTATCCTTACTTAACACTGTTAATAACGTCACTTAATAACGTTCAAAGGAGTATTCTCTTTCTCTTTTTAAATACTTTACTGGAAACTCGAAAAGTTCAGAAGGTAAATCCTAGTAATTGACGCTGCATCCGTTGTGAACCTTGAAGGAATTCTAATAGGTTTAAAGACGTTTATTCTCAAAAAAGACATAGTCACTAATACTTTACTAATACTTTTGAGCACAACTCTACATAAAAAAACAAAACAAAATAAAAAAAACTGGATACCAAACTAAAAGGAACTTTCTATGATTACATCCTGATTTTTTATTCAGAGAGATCGTTATTTAAACTTGAAAGTATGTATAAAAAAGACAGGATCCTCATGTTTAGCCGCGTTGAGCGTGAATTTTCTATTGACGAGCTTTACTAGTTATTTCCTTAAATAAATTAAATACTACATAAGGTATTATTTACAAATGCCAAAGTAGGTAGATTCACAGTTCTTTCAATTTTCTGGTTTATATTGCTCACAAAAGGGGTCGTCCGTCTTAGGATATTTACCAACTAGTTTTATTCAATATTGTGAATGCACCGCTATCTGTTGAGGCTACACATTGAATTTTTCCTGTTAGGTTCCTTACTGGGGTTTCATAATAAGACAAACAATTTTACCGAACAGAATAGTCAATATCTTTCGTGATACTTGTATGTTTACTCAGTTGTATGCATGGCTTTGGTAAGGTAGTACATTGATAGTACTTTGCTGACAATGGTGAACGTAAATAAATATTCGATTCGCAAAATTTTTGTTAGTACAATAAAAAATTAAATATCCGACAAGAACGTTAACTTCCTAAAGATAGATAACTGTGAATGAAATTATTTATTAATGGTGATTGGGTCCTTCCTTTTATAACTGAAAGTGGTGGTATTAAAGTCATCTTATCAGCCTTTATACTTCCCATCGTACGTCGGCACAGGCCTCATGTCATCCATGAGGTGGTCCGGGCCATACGTACTCCACCACGCGGGCTCAATGCGGATTGGTGGAGGGGTGTTTGTAAGGTAAGTGACAAACCTTACTGTCAGATATTATTAAGCCGTCCGAGGGTCTCTGACTAGGTTTCACGACTAATATCTATCTATATTAATCGGGACCAACAGCTTTACTTGCGCTCTGAAGCACCTATACAAATGTTTCAGCTATATTCAAATGTACGGAAGTAGAGTCGAGCTGCAAAATATAAGCGGTCTCCGTGAGATATTTGCCAGTACATCTATTGAGGATGCATCTCATGCATCCTGCATGCTGACTTATTCTTACTAACCTACCAGTATAAAATTAGGTTTGAATACATTTATATAAACTTCCTTGCAAAGATAATTTTCTAAAAGGAATGTTCCCGCAATATCCAAAAAATATTAAAAGTATGATACGTATTCGAAACTATACTACTAATCAAGTCTTAGTTCGTACAAGTTTGATTACCAGTGACAGGGATATTCGGATGCATATTTAACTAAATTTATTTTTGGCTAAGAAATTTAAGGAAGCCGCTTCCATAATATTATGGAAGCGGCTTCCTTAAATAATACTTTTTTCATTAAAATCCCGGCAGCGCGGGATTATCGGGAATGCAAAACTATTTTGTAACATGGTAATTTGATTCTATAATAAAATCACTAAATTTGACGATTCCGAAATCCCAATTATGGATTCCATAATTATGGTATTTAAGCCAACACCTTAAAATAAGTAAAATATCCACTTCCAATTTGATTCTATCATAATAATAATAAAAAATTGTCAACCCCGTATTCCCAGGATTTATTCGGTTCAAAAGCGCATTCCATATTAGACAACACCTCAACTTTAGATAAATATGCATCCGATTATCCAATCATTGTTGATTTGATAAATATAAACATAAAACATTAAAAAATTACTACATACTAAAACAAAGTCGCTTTTTCTGTCCCTATGTCCCTTTGTTTGCTTAAATCCATAAAACTTTGCAACGGATTTTGATGCGGTTTCTTATAGATAGAGTGATTCAAGAGAAAGGTTTATATGGCCAGGCCATTAAATAGTGGAGAAATGCTTGTATTTTTGAAGTTTCTAATGTGATGTCTTTAAATATCAATTTTTTTTTCGCTGACATTGCAAACGCAGGCTGACCCTACGAGATTTATCTTTTTTTTCATTATCGAGAGATAATTGAAAAGATCTACAGAAACTTCCGCGATGGTTTATATCTATTTCTTATGGATAGCCCACATTAACTTTTTTTGTCATTTACTTTTTACGACAGATAATAGCAAATTTTCGAAGCGATTTTAACTAATACAGCATTAATTCTTATTCAATTAAATGGATAAAATAAATTGTTGATTAAATATAGATCTATATTACAGCACATGATTTGAATGAATATTTTCGAAGATATTACAGATTTAAAATTGCGTGAGCGCTTGCGGCGGCACTGGCCGCCCGGGGCGGCGGCGGCAGCGTGCCTATAAGCGTTGTATATAAAGAGACACTCATATACAAGACATGTTCTAAAGTAAAATATATAGACAAAAATATAACAAGTAAAAAAGTAATGTAGGTATTAATTTAGATACTCCAAAGTTAGCGAGAAATCTTCATAGCATAGGGAAAGGGGAATCGTTTTACTCCTAGTTTAACGCGTGCACGCCACGGGCACTAATGAATAAATCAAAACTACGAGATCAATTTAAATCATTTTTTCACATATAATGGGCTAAATATAATGTTATATCCATGCGAACCCAGAGCGGGCCGCTATGTTTTTATATACAACGTTCTAAGTTTTTCTGTAGTGTATTTAGTATCAGCATTGCACCCGTGCGAAGCCGGGGCGGGTCGCTAGTACCTTAAAAATACATTCAGTTTTAAAATGGCAGGGCATTAGCATAAATAAAACCAGAGTTGTGTAAACCTGAAACTTTCACGTAATTATTTTCACATTATTTACGTTCGCTTATCAAGATCAAAAAGGTGATTCAGGTCACAATGTCAGTGTTACCAGAGCTGCAATTTGAACAAGATTAACTACCTAAAAAGCTCATGACAAATCACACTTTGGTTGGCTGTGGCTTTTACTTTGAGTTGTGTTCTGTGAGCAATGTAAAACAATGAGTATGTCGTAGAATATAATCTGAAGAAATAGCCAGGGAATACTTTCGCTCGCTAATGGCAGCGAATTAACCGCCGCGATTACAGAAAGGGAACTATTCTTACTGCGTGTTAATACGCTGTAAATCTCGAAACTCGGCTACAGTATGCCACATGTGTGCGCAGTCGTATAAAGTAAGAATAACGCTTAATTCATCAGTGATTGTCACTGGTTCAGACTTCTTAGCTTATATAGTGGATAAATGCTGACTTGAACTTACTTGACTTGACTGCCTCGTTAGTATAGTGACAATGTTTCTGCCTCACATCCGAGAGGTCCTGGGTTCGAATCCCAGGTCGAGACAAAATTGTTTCTGAGATTTTCTGTCATGAATTTCTCAAAAACAGTTCGGGGTCGGGAAGTTAGCGGTGTTACACCCCCGTGCCTCGGAAAGCACGTAAAGCCGTTGGTCCTACGTCTGGTCTCTCTCCGGTCATGTCGGATTGCCGTCTCACCGAACGTTGACAGTGGTGGAACAGTGAGTACACCTGTGTATTGTGCTCACACCTGTGCAGTATAATATCTCTTGCGTAATTGGCTGATCTCTGTTGAGATTGGCTGCCGTGGTCGAAATCGGCCAGGAGGACTAATACTTCTACTAAATGCTAACTTGAACTACAAGTAATACAACCATTAACTGAATTATATATTGGTAGTTAAGTTACAACGAATCTGACATAAAACACATTTTAGCAGATTAATGTGGACTTTTCATAATTTTACACAATTTCCTACCTAGTCATCTTCTTCTTGAAAAGATAGTAATAGCCTTTTACGTACGTGCTAGATAAAGTGCTGAATGGAACTCCTTAAGACCGTGCATTGCACGTCTTGACCTAAAGAACATTTTAAAATACCCATAACCTACAGATTGAAGAATGAAATTTGCATTATACGAGTACACTATCTTACTGAGACAGGGTGTTCAAATCTTTTTTTATTTAACAAAACAGAAATGCCAATGACAAGATCAAGTGAATACATAAATAAATTGGTGTAAAATGTTTCCTTTCTCCAATCAAAGTGAAATTTATCTCAGGCATAAAAACAAAAACAGTCTTAGTAACAGACCCTTTGCTATTAAGTGGCCATTGATAGCGTAGTCAACCGCGGTACTTTAGCGGAACCAACTCAAAGAGGACACGTTTATTATACGTCATAATAAAACCACAAAAGGACACCCTTTACCGAACCTTTTTAGTTTACAAATATAATCCCCACTCCGAGTCCGGCAAACATTAACTGCAGACGCTATTTTGCTAGAAGTAGAATATAAAGGTACCTACAGTAGGCTCACATTTACACATTTGCAATCCTATAACGTACTGTTATAACTAATAGATGCACCCATAAGGGCTGATCTACCCGCAATAGAGCTGTGTCAGCACTTTTGGCATCAGCTCCCTGAACCCCGGAGCCCGAGGTTCAGTTCGCGCCTGCTCTCGACCGCGTACACACGCTGCCAACGGGTTCCCCCCTCTCTCCCTTAGTTGTGACAAACCACAAATAAACTTTTAATTGATTAATTTTGTTTTTTAAAAACTGTGCGCGAAAGCGTCTTCTAACATTTGGTGGCAGCTACAAGGGATCAAGAAAAGTGTGATCCTCGGAAACGCCTCGAAATCCAGTGAACCTAAGTGTTGTGCCAGTACTGTGTACGTGTATAAGTGACGCCAATTCCAATTTCCATACCAATTCGTGCTACAACATCATCGTGCCGTCATCAGTCTGTTGTTCCTGTCACTATCGTCACGGTCGCATCCACTGTTCAGAGCAGCCGAACTCACCCATCGCCGCATCGTTCAACCTCCCTGTCTCAATCACGCTAAATCGCCGTCGCGCCATCCTGAGCGCGATAACGCCGTCGCCGAATCAACATCCGAACATCCGACCAGCCCAGTTCCAAGAAATCACTATGCGCGCATTCATACTTCTGGCCCTTTCTTGGTGAGTCTTTGGTCATTGTTATTCAAAAGGTAGCCAAGTTAAATTCTAATTAGGTATTTTATTTCAACAGTGTTACTATATCCGAATTGTGTTAATAATTGTTACATTATCGTATTTTATTGCCTAAGTTACTATGTCGTTGCAAGAAGAATTTTTAGATATTGAACCTCATGACGCACAAATGCCTATCGTACCAGGCCCGTCAAAACCAGTAACCCGCTCTACTACTGCTTCAGCAGCTCTTAAACCCGAGATCGAACTCGGTATTTTATTGAAGTTTATAAAACCATTCGATGGAAATCGCGAAAAACTAAATCCGTTCATTTACAATTGTCAAAATGCATTCAGTTTAGCTAACGATCTTCCGAAAGCCATATTGTTCAAGTATATTCTTAGCCAATTAGAAGGCCGAGCTGAAAGTGTATGTTCTATAAAAGAATTCGACTCTTTCGAACAATTCATTGAATTCCTAAAACAACAGTTCGGAGAACAAAAACATTATACTCATTTATTATCCGAGCTACAAGATTCAAAACAACAATATAATGAGTCAGTTAACAACTTCGGGCTACGCGTGGAAACATGTCTTGCTAAATTGCTTACCGAAATAAATATTTCTATTCCAACTAAAAAGAAAACAGAACTAGCTGGCCGTGTTGCTGCTATGGAAGACCTGGCCCTTCATTCATTTATGATGGGGCTTCAACCTCGACTTTCACAAATTGTCCGATGCCGCAATCCAACATCCCTTAACGCGGCTGTTAATTTCGCAGTTGCGGAAGAAAAGCTCCTGCAAAATTTCAGGAAAAAGACGCAAAATCAACCTTCCAATACCGACAGATCACGCGCTATTTCCCACAACAGAACACGTGACTCGCAAGGTCCTCGTAACAATCAACCACACAACACCATCGTTTGCCGGTACTGCAAAAACATAGGACATTCTATTGAAAACTGCCGTAAACGCGAATATAACAATAACAGACGATATTCCAACTCTCAGCCTCAACCGTCATCGCAACCACGCCGCATTACATACATCGTCAATGATCAAGATCAATATGATGAGAACGAACAGGAAGACCTTGACGAAACCAATAATGAAAACAATTTAAACTGAAAACGGGCTCTCGGCGGTGTCACGAGAGTCCAACTTCTGTGATCCCTGATAAAAAAGGCACTCTTACTAATTTAACATCCGCTGCATCTCCTAAATCTGCTCAAAAGTCTAAAGAGCTCACTGCATCCGCATTCGCTGTATCCAAGTTCAAAAAACCCACTGTATCTCCTAAATCTGCTCAAGAGACCAAAGAGCTCACTGCATCCGCATTCGCTGTATCCAAGTTCAATAAAACCACTGTATCTTCTAAATCTGCTCAAGAGTCCAAAGATCTCACTGCATCCGTATTCGCTGTATCCAAGTTCAAAAAACCCACTGTATCTCCTAAATCTGCCCAAGAGCCCAAAGAGTCCACTGCATCCACATTCGCTGTATCTAAGTCCAAAAAACTCACCGTATCTCCTAAATCTGCTCTTTCTGAGCCCAGCGTATCTAAATTGACAAAATCCAAATCCGGGAAATCCACTGTATCTCATAAACCTACTTCATCCAAACCTAAAAAACCATCGACAACTACTATATCCCATCAATTGAAACCAACTGAATCCACCGTATCATTTGCACCAAAACCAAAAGTGTCCCGTCTGACAAAATCAGTCAACCCTTCCGTGTCATATGCATCCGTAGCCTCTGGCTCCCACTTATCTTCAAACCTGCAATCAGAAAATAAAAACAATAAAGTATATAATATCAATAGTAATACAAATAAAAGATACTTACCTTATGTTGTCCTGAAAACAACACTTGCCGACGAACCCCTCACATTCCTCGTTGACACTGGTTCTGCTGTCAGTCTTCTGAAGAAATCTTCCATGCGCACATTACCTACCCTACACCCTGAAATCATAAACCTCAAAGGTATTGACGAATCAGAAGAATGTACTCCTACATTAGGTCATTTCAATTTAAACTTATTTCCCAACTCCAAAGCCAAGAGCATATTCTACCGATTCCATGTTGTTGACAAGATTCATTTGCCCTACGACGGCATCATTGGCAATGATCTCCTCAATAGCCTTGAATGTAATATAGACTACAACCAAGGTATCCTAAAGATCCAATCTTTTACCCTTAAACTAAAATTCTCTGAGCCCATCTACATAATTCCACCTTGAACTGAGACCATCATTGAATGCACTGTTTCCAATACCAATATTAAAGAGGGTCGCATACTAGATCAACATATCTCTGACTCCTTATTGATTGCTAACTGTATAGTCGAACTCAAAACTAACAAAAGAATAAACATATCCGTAGTAAATACATCTGAAAATCCTATAACTCTGAATTCTGATCTCAAGCTTAGAATTCAACCTATGCCAACATCTTCAATTGAGATCTCGATTTATCACCTCAATAATGATACTCTTTCCCGAACAGATGAAGTACTAAATCTCCTTAGAACCGAACACTTAAATCGTGAAGAAGCAGAAGCGTTATACGACTTATGTTCCCAGTATTCTGATATCTTCCACTTGTCACACGAACAGTTAACATCAACAGATGCCATTCAGCATGAAATTCGTACTACATCAGACCAACCCGTTAATGTGAAGTCCTATCGTTTTCCCGAAGTACATAAACAAGAAGTTCAATCTCAAATAAAGAAAATGCAAGATCAAAATATAATTCAACCTTCCCTGTCTCCATGGTCCTCTCCAATATGGATCGTCCCAAAGAAAATAGATGCCTCAGATCAAAGAAAATGGCGCATCGTTATCGATTACCGACGACTGAACGATATAGCCGTTGGTGAAACTTATCCAATCCCTAACATCACCGCAATTCTTGACCAACTGGGAAATTCTAAATACTTTTTCACGCTTGACCTCTCCTCAGGTTTCCATCAAATCAAAATGGCACCCCACGATTCTTGCAAAACCGCCTTCAGCGTCCCTCAAGGCCACTTTGAATTTACCAGAATGCCATTCGGGCTTAAGAATGCCCCTTCAACTTTCCAACGTTTAATGAATAATGTATTGACTGGACTCCAAGGTGAAAGATGTTTCGTCTATCTTGACGACATCGTCATATATTCCCATGATCTATTTTCCCATATAGAAAACCTAAAAGCTGTTTTTCAAAAACTCCGTTCATTCAACCTCAAGTTTCAACCCGATAAGTGTGAATTCTTAAGGAAAGAAGTCGGTTACCTAGGACACGTAATAACTGAAAACGGTGTAAAACCCGATCCTGATAAAACTAAATCTGTTTCCGAATTTCCAGTCCCTAAAACTGCTAAAGATATAAAATCCTTTCTGGGTCTAATATCATACTACCGACGTTTCATTCCTGAATTCTCGAAATTGTCCAAACCACTAACGTCCTTATTAAAGAAAGATATCCCATTTGTATGGTCCAATGAGCAGCAGCTAGCATTTGAAACACTAAAAAATAAACTAGTATCTGCCCCAATTCTCGCATATCCTGATTTTACCCAACCTTTCAACCTCACGTGTGATGCGTCTAACTACGCAATCTCGGCTATCCTTTCCCAAGGTCCTATCGGTAAAGACCATCCCATAGCTTACTCGTCCAGAACTCTTAACAAAAACGAAACGAATTACAGCACTACTGAAAAAGAACTCCTCGCAATTGTATTTGGATGTAAAACCTTTAGACCTTATCTCTTTGGTCACAAATTCTATGTCATAACCGATCACCGTCCTTTGAAATGGCTCTTCAATCACACTGATCCTAGTAGCAAACTTCAGCGTTGGCATTTACAACTCGAAGAATTCGAATATGAGATTATATATCGTAAAGGCAGACTGAATTCAGCAGCTGATGCTCTCTCGATATCCTGTAAATCCTATATTACCATCCCAAGATCCAAATACAAATAATACGGAATACCAACACTTACCCGAACTCCCTGATCAACTCAACGAAATTCCACTCTCAATTCCTCCGTCCGCTCCGAATCCTGTAATCCCAAATCAAAACTTAGAAACACCGGACCCCAATGAATTTCTCCCAAGTCCAGATCACGAGCTTATGGATCTCGGCCCTATCGATTTTAGTCCTCAAAGTGAAGACCTAGATCTCGATTTTGATAACCTGACGATACCATCTCCTCCAAATCCTGAAAACTTACCAGTCCAAGATGCACCACCTTGTCCTGAAAACTTACCAGTTCTTGATACACCACTTTCTCCTGAAAATGCGAGAAATCCTGGAAAACAACCCGATCCAGAAACTACATTGGGACCCAGTCACCAATTAAATTCTGAAGATTCATCCAATACAGATCTACTGAACCCTGAGATTATTCAAAATCCCCAAACTCCAACAAACCCTGAATCATCGTCCAATGAACATTCTAACATTGCTAGGAATTACTCTAAATACCTGAAAGCTACTGCTAACAAAAACTTTATTGCTAACACTCGAATAATTGAACACAATGAAACCCTCCTAAAATCCACTCATAAAATAATAATCATTCCTACTTCCTTAGATCTTGATGAATCAATTCCGTATGTTGAAGAAATCCTTTCCAACTCTGAAAATAGAGACGAAATTACTAGCTGCGAAAAAGAACTTCATACATTCCTAGAAATATCCCATGAAAATAAAACTGTTTATCTAATATTCACTAAAGTTAATCATTTCGATGAATCTTCTTATCCCGACATCTACAACACACTCACTAACATAAAAAACCAATTGCTACTACTTCAAAATGTATCCGACATTGCTATATCAGATTTCAAGAATCCGTTTGATCACCACTTGTATACCAAAATCTACAACATCCTTGCTTATGTGTTTCACGATACAAATATATCAATCCACGTTTACTTAAATCGAATCATCTTTCCCACATTAAGTGAAAGACCGAAAATCCTCCGTGATAATCACGACATTCCCATCGCTGGACACTTAGGCGCGGCTCGCATGTACAGCAGAATTCAAGAACAATTCTATTGGAAAGGTATGAGAAGTGACATCGAAGACTATGTAAGAAAATGTAAACACTGTCAAGAAAATAAAGCCTTAAGGAAAATACACAGAGCCCCTATGGAAATAACAACTACGTCCACCGCGCCATTCCAACGAGTTGCTTTAGACATCGTTGGCCCTCTACCTGAATCAGGTCCTGCTAAACTAAAATACATAATAACACTGCAAGACGACTTAACAAAATATTGTTTGGCCTATCCCCTGCGTAGTACCACTGCTGAGGAAACCAGTGACTGCCTCATTCATTTTATTTCCCTCTTTGGAATTCCTAAGTCGATCCTTACTGACCAAGGTACCAATTTCACATCCGAGTTATTCAAAACCACTTGCCAGTTCTTAAAAATTAAACAGCTTTGGTCGTCTCCATACCATCCACAAACTCAAGGCGCACTTGAGCGCAGCCATTCCACTTTGAAAGAGTATTTAAAATCATTTATAAATGAAAATCAGGACAATTGGCCGACTTACGTTTACACCGCCATGCTAACCTATAACACTACTGTCCACACGACTACTAAATTCACGCCCTATGAATTGGTATTCGGCCACAAGCCGCTTATTCCGAATACAATATACGAAACCAGTCTCGGTGCCACGTATTCAGACTACGTAAAACGCCTTCAACACAAATTCAAACATACCCGTGAGAAAGCCATAGAAAACCTTAATAAATCTAAAGAATTATCAAAAACATATTACGACAATCGTACTCGACCACCTCCACGCTATAAAGTAGGCGACCTTGTTTACCTCAAAAACCACCTCAGACTCAGGAAAGCATTATCTCCCTTGTGGAAAGGACCGTACAAGATTATAAAAATTCATAGCAACAACACCGCCACTCTACTAATAAATAGACGCCATGTAACACACCACTTGGATCAATTCAAACCGGCGACCATCACTACAACTGCTGAAATAAATACATAATTTTTATATAAATGTTTTAAACCTAAATAGTTAAAATAGTTTAAATTTATCTTATACTGCATGAAACCATCCAAGCATGGTGTTCTCGTTATCAGAACGCGTCGATTTAACACAGCGTAGGTAAGGCACGTAAGTTGCAACATTGTAAGCACAGCGTGTCTTGTTTAAAATGTCCTACACAGTACGGACTTTCTTGTTAGCTTAAGTACTTAGATTATTTTTTTTAGAACATTAAGTTAGTCATAGTTGAATTAAGGGTAATTTCGGAATACTCATTTACATTTCAGTACGATAACGCAAGGCCAATCCGACTATGTTGAACCAATCAGCTCAAGCCCGGGAATATACTTCGACTACATGGGTGAATTGAAAGTGAACGGTGGATATCTTAGTGTACTCGCCCCCATCGAAATTACTTATTTAAGCCCACACATTACAAATTTAAAGTTAATGTTGGATAAAATTAACCATTTTTGTGAATTAAGTAAATTATATAGTAAAGTAGAATGCGATAATATTTTAGAACCTGTCTTAACTCGCTATCATGATATTGTCGAAGAGTATGATTCACTATCTCACTTATTTACTCACAGAAGTAAACGGTCTGCATGGTTTGGAGGCATTGGTTCAGCCCTCAAACAGTTGTTTGGAACACTTACAGAAGATGACGCAATAAGATACGATGATGCTCTTAATACTGTACAGGGAAACGAAAAGAAGCTTGCCTCGTTGCTCAAACAAAATATTCTGATTACATCCTCCACTCTAGCCGCCCAAAACAAAACTTTGTTAAGGATAATAGCTAATGAAGCCAACTTAAAAACAGCCATTGACAAGCTCTCCGCGGATTTAAACAACACGGCGATCGCCTCACAGGAAGCGATCATTACTTCCAGTTTAAATACAGTTTTTAACACTTTAGATTCAGCTATACTGACAGTGTCCTTCCGTTTAGAAGACATCGTAAATGCAATATTATTCTGCAACCAAAATGTGTTACACCCATCTGTTATTACCCCGTCAAAATTGTATCAAGAGCTTGCCAAGAGTTACAGATATTTCCCTAATAATCTGAAATTACCTGTTAGCTTAGATATAGAATTTATACATGCTATAATTCAAGCTTCTAGTTTAAGTTGTTACTATTATAGAAATAAGTTAGTATTTGTTTTAAGTGTACCGCTCGTGACCCCAGAAACATATTCATTGTATAATAATATTCCGCTACTTACACCGCATGACGTCAATGAATCAAAGTCCTACGCGACAATAATACCTAGTAGCAGATACATAGCAATGACCAAAGACAAATCCCGTTATTGTACCCTGGATAGTTTGACCCCTTGTAAAATTATAAACTCTCAAACCTATGTATGTGCAGTCATGAATACTTACACCCCCAGTGCTCGTGCCTCATGTGAAAGTGACCTATTAACAAAAGTGCTAACCGAACTCCCCAAACAGTGTGAAACTAAAGTGATTTTTGGTGATATAGACATCTGGAAACCTCTCACAAATAACCGCTGGATATATGTCCAATCTGTTCCGTCTAAACTGTTTATAGATTGCATAGACTCTGAATTGAAAATTGTAAACATAATCAGTACAGGTGTACTTAACATGCCGAGCAACTGCACCGCATTTTGTAAAAATACGAAGTTGATCCCGAAATTTAATGTACTTAATGTGTCAATTCCAATTGAAAAATCTGATTATAACATTATCCATGACACATGCTGTAAAGCTAATTCAATAAATACTACCCAATTAAAACTAAAACCTATTCACTTAGAAGATATTGATTTAAGTAATTTAAAGTTTTATATACAAGCATCATCTTCCATTTTGAACAAATCTCAAGAAATTATCGATCAACCCCACTTCGCGAAATACGGTGCACATTACTCTATAATTAGCTTAGTTATGTGTAGTATAGTTCTATGTGTTATATTATATAAGATTATAATTCATGTAAAACCCTGCCGCAGCGTTACTAATATTCATAAGAAAGCGGAATTAGAAAAATCGCAATATGATAACATTTCCCTTAAGGAAACCCCTGTTATAAAAACTAGTAATTCACTTGCATCAGAACCTCAACCTTCGCAGCTTTCCCCTCCTAGACTTAGAGAAATAGTATAATTCAGTTTCATTAAACTTCGGTTATTTTAACCCCGAAGTTTCATCTTCGGCGGGGGTTGTTATAACTAATAGATGCACCCATAAGGGCTGATCTACCCGCAATAGAGCTGTGTCAGCACTTTTGGCATCAGCTCCCTGAACCCCAGAGCCCGAGGTTCAGTTCGCGCCTGCTCTCGACCGCGTACACACGCTGCCAACGGGTTCCCCCCTCTCTCCTCAGTTGTGACAAACCACAAATAAACTTTTAATTAATTAATTTTGTTTTTTAAAAACTGTGCGCGAAAGCGTCTTCTAACAGTACGTTATTCCTTAATTTTACATCCAGCGACAATCCCCTTACTTACAATTTAGCTGTAGCTCCAGACAAGACATATGTATGTGTGTATGCATTCTTATCTGTCACACTTTTAGTAATTACCAACGGCCACCAACAATAATACAAAAATTTAATACAACTATACAAAAAACTAAAGTCCACGTGGACGAAGACGCTCGTTTTTATTTTATGCTGTACTTTAGTTTTTTGCCACCGTGTTTCATACAAACCCCGTTAGGGGTGGAATTTATCAAAATCCGCTGTTTGTGTTTTGTTAAAGTGGTTTGGGTTATGCTTTGATAGATTTACTATAGCGATTGACTATATCAGTCAGTCAGCCAGTCTTTGAGCTATATATTTATATATATAAATAGATTGATAAGGATTATGATTCATTTTTAGAGTTCCGAAGCAAACAAGGATTTTTTTCCACTAATCATGGTGTGGGGTGTTAAAATATTTGGTCAAAAATTTAATTTTTATGTAAGTGTTCTCAACGGCTAAATGAAGATTCGTGAAAAAAATTTACAGCAGTACTATATTAATCGAAGTTTAAAGGAAAACTATCAGCTTGTAAATAAAAACTAATAAATTATAAGCGACCAACTTATAAGCGGAAAATAACATTTTATACAAATTTGATTGAAAATTAATTGACCGTGTGTAGTTATATAAAGCAAATATTTACCGTCTTATGTGGACTCAGACTTAGATATTTCTAAGTGTGAAATGATAGTTGGCACTCGCAACTACGGAACCCTACAATGCGTGGGACGACACGCACTTAACCGGTTTTTCTATTTTGTTGTAGCCACAGCTACTTCGAACCATTGGGTTCTCTCACTGTTCTGGCAAAAGAGCATTGAAGAAGCCTACTGTTTCTTTATTTATTATAATCTGGGATCCTTTGCTCTAACGAGGTATTTACTTGGGAGATAGAAGCAAGAATTTGGACAAAAACTTAAGTCAAATCTTAGATGGAGTTCTTGTTGTGTGATAAAAAGAAAATTAGTATCCAACCCTCAATGTTATTTTATTTGCTAATGTTTATTTGCATAAACACTTAGAATCTTGCTTTGCATTGTTTTTTTGGGAAATGAAATCTTTTGCGATTATGTGTTTATTTACTGCAAATATTTTCTACGAAACGAGCGGACAGAACTATTAAAGGTTGTTTCATAAAGCATCGCCCACACTAGAAGTAGGTAACATAGGAGGTTATTGACTCTACTTAGGATTCTTGTAATGCCACAAAAAATGTCTAACTTGTTGTACCTACACCTACCCACACGAGATCGTACCACGGCAAGTGAATGTGCAAAAATACGCTTGCGTTAAATATTTTAAAAGAAAAATCTCGCGCACTGTAAAATTATTGTCCAAACAGAAATTGAATTCCCTTTCGTCTTCTACAACTATTTACAGAGTACATTTCCTGCTGAAACTCGTGTAAATGCAATAAGCGTTGAGCTGAAGGCGACTGCTCCCGTAAATAAAAGCGATACCTTGGGAGGGGCAATTAAATGAATTATGTATGAGATCTTAACCGGGCGACTGTTGATTAGTTTTCTAAGATCTTCTAGGTGGTGCCAAGGATCGTCTTGATTGACGAATCTTTGGTGCTGATTCTTGTTAACTTTTATAGACTCTAAGCACACAACAAATGTACATTTCTAAACAAATGTACCCACATATTATTGAGAATGTGAAGCAATTCCTTTTTTTGAGTCTAGTAATATAGGGATAAAAAGTTGTATCCTCGTCACTCTTTACTCTGTTTTTAAACTTTAAAAAATAATTTTGTTCAAACCTACGTGTTATAGTAGCAAAATATGCTTATAGTTGTACAATAATAATAAACTTGTAGTATTACGAGTAACACTCACCCCAATCGCCATCCTAAACTAAACAGTACATACAAAGCCTTGCAAATTGACAAATTCTCGCTCTGTCAATTCGTGGCACACTATAATCAAACGCCCAGTCGTTGAGTGAGAAGTGCCCGCATACCGTCATGAAAACGCATTAGTGAATGTGCCAAATTCCTAAATGGAATGCAAATGCCAAACAGCAGCAATGCAGCAATTTTACATGGACGGAATTCGGGGAAAATGAATTTCTAACCTTTTAGCTTTCTAAACAACAAAGCATCATCCGGGTTTTTGAAGTCTATCGATTATATTATATAGTCTCTTTTGGTAAGTGTATAAACTGATCTGAGTTAAACAAGTGCATTGTGCTTTTAAAAAAACGTGTATGTACGTTATTAGAATAAGCATGCTATGTTTGTCTGTAAATCTGTAGAACAATTATAACAAAGCCGTATTAGTCGTAACACAAGAAAGCATTGTTATATAAACAGTTGAATAAACCTTATAATTAAAATAAAAAAATATAAAAAACTGATCAATTTCCCGTACTCCCAGAATTTATTTGGTAGTGGCGACCTGCGACAGTCCGCTTAGAAAACCTTTATCTTCACTATGTGTTATTGCGACGTTATAAGCTTGATTCTTGTAAAATTTTATTAAATTCCATGCAGTAGATTTTACGTGAAAACATAACAAACATACATACGTCCATACTTACAAACTTTCGCGTTAATAACAATAGTAGGATTTCTCTCATTTTCTTTTTGTTAAAACGAGAGCTAATGCATGATAAAGTAACAACAACAAGTCCTGTCACTATCGCGGTAAATTAATTGTGTTTCTTCCAACAAAAAGGACTCGCCGAAATCGAGGTAAATGTCCCAAACCAAAGATGTTGCGACATTTAGCTAACCACGTCCTAATGTTCTTGAAAGAAACAGGAAGGAGGTAAATTCGATTGCTTGTGGGTCGCAATCCTCTTTTAACAAGTTTTCGAAATGTTAAAAGAGAAAACATCAACATATGAAAGTTGTAAAAAAAAAGATCGGATACAAGCGATTAATGTTTATGTGATTTCCAAAATAAGTATTATTTACATGATAAATCTCATTTACTTTCAATTTTATAAATTTATATTATAAAAGTAAATTAACATGTATGTAAATTACGCATTTATTATTATAAATGTCTAATTTAAAGCTGCAATTTGGTATATTATTTCGGACTTGTCTGAAAATTTAAGAATTATTTATATGTATAACTAATATTTTTAATTCTCTGACTGACGGAATAATTACATTTACTTTTATTACCTGTTATTATCCGTATAGATAAATTGTAACTAGGATTTAGGAATAAATTTCAACTACCATTTTGCCAATGAACGCTTCATTTCGCTTTGCCTGAGTTAACCTTTCATTTGGAAATTATCCAATTATCCATGCAAAAACTAACATCCAATGTTATCTCAATGAGCAGGTTTCACCGCATATCAAACTGTTGAGCCGGTTGAGCACAATATATTGTTTGATCAACAATGGGGCATGTGTTTTAATGAGCTTACTAGCGGCCACCCGCGACTTCGGTCGCGTTCAAGTTCGAACAAATGTTGGATTTTTGGCCCAGTCCACTCGTCGAGATCTTTAAAAAAGTACCTTTATCATATTTTTAGGCCCTAGCACTGCGACACAGGCTGGTTTGAATGCTCTAACACAAATAATATATAGAGATATTCGAATTTTTCATTTCATTAATAGTTGTCACCATAAGCAAATACAAATGACGGATAAGTTGGGAAATACATTTTCTGGTGTAGGTACTTAATTGCAGTACTCGTTCATAGTTCGCAAATCGCATTCCTGAAATGATCTTCTTTACTTTGTGGTTGTACTTGTAATATAATAAATTAGAACAGTTAGCTATCTTGGCTTAAAACATTAGGAGTGGCTCGAGTTGGAACTTACAGGTGGATTAAAGTTTGACCTGTCAGATTAACCAAGGATTTAATAGATAAATCAGTGTACTAAATTCTGAATTTATCGCTAGTAAGATGACTATCGATTGTAGGAGTGAATACAGCGGTTTAAAAACATACATTGAACTTAAAAGTTCTACACTACCTCTTAACAAATTGTCAAGTTTTTCGGCTGTAGCCTTCAAATTGACAACTTCAAATAGGGTCGCACATTGTTTTCATAAAATATCCAGGATCAGTAATTATGATGGATACCTACAAATAAAATATAACTGAAGAATGATGGTTGATTTTTTATTCTTCGTTGCTTAAAATTTGCGCCACATCATGGTAAGATATGACATGAGAATTTTCAGTCTCTAATTTTATTTGTTACAGTTTGTAATATTAACATTCTATTTGTTAAGTTTTTTTTTCTCTCATTCCCTGAGAAATTCCTGCGTTTTAAGAGCATAGTCATCGTAATAGAACCCATTAAAATTGTTTTAATTAGTAACTAAGTAATTAACAAATAGCACACGGAATAGAAACAATGTTTCCATATTCACCAGTGTAGACGTAAACCTCAAACAGCTTTCCGCTCTCCATAATCAAATTATTGCTCGTCACATAAGGAAGGAACAAAACAATCTGTCCAACCATTTCCTTTCTCACATTTTCCTGGTAGAAAATTAATGAAATTTTCCGACAAGAATTTAGACACTTCTTTTGCTAGGATGTTCAAATGTTTGTTAGGATGATAATCAAAAATTGTGATTAGTTTTCAATGTCACAAGGGTACCCTTGGCATTAAGTTTTTTTAGTGTACAAAATGAAGAGTCTAAACTTTCAGACATATTTATGAGGTAGTTGTTTGATTTAAATAGGGTTGATTTAGATAGGACCCTACAAAAAAATATTATCTATGAGCACAAAACCCGTTGCTGCTCAAAAAAAGGTATTTCACCCCATACTTACAATTTGATGTGAAGTTTCTTGATAAATGAGTATTTTTATTTTCGTGTTTTCTCTTTTATTTATTTTGTCTTACCGCCCACTTCTAATCATTTCTGCTTAGCCCAAAGGTATGACTGGTAAAGAATGCCCTACGGCGTTAAGTCCATTTTTTGTTCATTGTTTTGTTGCGCAATAAAGGTTAAATAAATAAATATTTTATATTATACTTACTATATAATTATGCGGAACTTGTGTGTTATGTAAGTTTAAGGTTACCGAGTTTTACCCCACAGATAAAACATTTATGCTAACATGATATTCTCACGCTTCCGTAACTTATTCCAGTCGTCGCTATCTTATAATCTTTGACACGTAGATTTCTTCGTATGAGCGACAAGCGTCGGAAATTCTTGCAACATTTTCATAAGAATTGAACTTATATATTTTCTAACGAAATACTCGGCACGTGGAAGGATAATCGCTGGATAAACGGTTCTGTTACCACTTAGGCCCAGACCACACTAGCTGTACACTGTCGCCACAACTCGTGACTTTGAAACGTGACTATGTCAGAAGCATAATATCTTCAAAATATTTGAGGACTGATAGAATTGACATCAAAATGTTATTTATTGAATATTTACATAAAGGACTCAGGCATATTCAACTTACTTACTGACATTTGTGATTACATTGTGATCAATAAGTTTTTAATAATAAGCAGAATCTCAAATCGGAACTGACAAAGCACTTTTTCAATTACAGTTTAACAATAACACGTAGAAATAAATGATATCCACAATTAAAGCTAAGAGGAAAAAATATATTTTCACAATTTACGTACATTGACACCCGTTATAAAAAATCGAATACCTATAAATATTTTATGAATTTATCATCATTTTCTAGCGAGACGACAGCTAAAAGACACCCGCTAAATACCATTTCGTTTGTATTTCTCAAACATTTCTCACAATACCTATTTACCGCTGAATTAACAATGGGTCTCAATAACAGCTCGTTTGCATGGAAGCTATTTAAACCTTGAATGGGAGAAACGATTATTCTCCTGGTCCTTTCAGGATACTTTCTTATTTTACTTGTATTTTCTTATTTTGTTTGTCGATTTAGCTTTTTTAATCTCAGTATAGTGAGTAAAAGAGATGAGATAGATTTCATTATGACATAAATTACAAAAATGATAATAACCAAGCCTAAACCGTATTTTCGGCAACACTATGCCATCCTCTTGTCATAGGTTGGTTGAAATAAACAATTGCAAACAATTAACTAAAAACCAAAAATTAAACAATGACTGTCCATAGACGACTTTCTTTCTTAACTTAATACTTATGTGTGTTCCTAATTTAGTACACTTGTCTCTTCGACCGGAACCGGATACTGATGCTTTGCGACAGCTGGAAAATGCGATTCCGCTAGAAATAGACGGCACATAAGCCAATGAATTTGATTTCAGGAAAAAATACTCCGTGGAAACGAGGCAAACAAAATTAACAGCAAAAATAAATGAAACTGAAAATAGTGACAAAATCTGACGGCTGAACGCATTTAAATATTCGATCGGAATTGGATTTTGATTCTTTGACTTAGTATTACAGGTAAGAAGTTACCTGCGAAGTTTGATGAAAACCATAGTGAAAACAAGAAGAAAGCATTTTTATTACCTACTCTCAAAGTTGGTTCTTATTTTCCACTTGACATCATTGTACGATTTATCTTAATTGAATTTTCGTCATAAATCTATTGTTAGTTTACTGTTTGGTCGGCAGCCAATCAGGGTTAACAAGAGTTAGTGAATGAGAAATGTTAATTTCATTTGCGGGAATAATCATTTGGCTTTGTAAGTATTGTTTTAAGCTATCGTAACAATATCATAGCAGATACCTACTAGGTAATTTTAATGTAGAGCTACATCAATTAAATAAGAGTTAAGAATTTTCCTTGTTAGCGTTAAAGTTCTACAAGTTATCGTTCTTAAAATCTTTGTATTTAGCGTTTTCTAATACGAGCTATAACTCAGGCACTTCCATGAAACTACATAACTATGTGATGTCACTTGTCTTTATTTGCAAGTTAAATATATAAATAAATATACAACAACACTGACTCCGTGGTAAGTAGCTAAAGCACTTGTGTTACAGATATCAGAATCAACAGTGGTATTATAAATAAACTTGAATAAATACATAAGACTAGTACAAACAGACATGTTCATGCACACAAATGTTTTAACAGTTGCGGTTGCGGGGATTGAACCCGCAACCTCTTGGTTAATAGTCAACTTCTGTACCATTACACTAAAGTGGTCGTCGAAGTTACTAGTATGTAGTACTTAAACTAAAATAGTACTTAAATTGAAACAGCTTTCAACTGAATTAATCAAGCATTTCAAGCATAAAAATAGTTTAGTATTTTCAGCAATACAAGGAACAGATGCCAAGAAATGCAGAACCGATTGCCCACTGGATGAAATGACCTGCGGCCTAGATATAAAAGGGAGGGAGTATAAAATGTTTCCAAGCAAATGTGCACTGAACGCTTACTCTGAGTGCAACGACGTTGGTAAATACTTGGCTTCATCATCATCACCATTTTCAGCTAAAGCACGTTCACTGCTGAACATAGGTCTTCCCCACAGTTTTCCACATCGACCGATCACAAGCGGTCTGCATCCCGTGCGATCCTGCGATCTTTACAAGATCGTTTGCGTATATTTGGCTCGTATTTTTATAATTTAATACCGATTTATACTTTATAATAATCACTCGCAAATTGTTTCCTACTAAGTAAGTTAGGTCTTAAAGAAAAACAATACGCTACTTGCATCTTGTTTTTTCGTAAAGAACGTATTCATAGACCCTTACCTGCAGCTGTTGTTAATTTAAAAGTTGTTTGTGTACCTCTACAAAACGGTGCTATAATTTTGTGACGAAATTAACTCCGAAGAGTCCTACTTGCTTTAGGCGTTGTACTACGTGAGCGACGCAAGGCGACATGTGCAACGTGACGCGAAGCGACCCATACTTGTGTCAATTTTCAATCGCGCCTCGTCACGTAGGACACTATCAAAAACCTACATACAAATAGTAGGGAGGGTACCGCTCGCGGCGCGCGCCTAAGCGGTCGAGTTTAAACTGAGCTCCGTACTTAAAATAAATTTAAAATAGTGAAACTTCAAATTGCGAATCCAAATTTATATCTATACAATTAGTGAGAAGCGTCCTACAAACTAGAGTGATTAAAACAGTGATAAATCATAACAGTGATGTGTAAATTATAATAAAAGATCTCAAAATAGCTTCGTACGTTTGTGAAATTGTTAAGTTAGAAGGTAAACAAACATTTGCGTTAATAACCGTCGCGACGTGATGATGAGTATTGAGGTCAACAACCTGTGACTGTGTTTGCAAGCACATTGATATTTTCAAGCGCATTTATCAACGAGCCTCAGCGCAATTGGTACTAACTCGGACTATAATCAGAGCACCGCAGGTGAAGTGGGTTCGAATCTGACATTCAGAAAAAGGAAAACGTTTTTTTTTTTTTTCTTTTTATTTTCCTTTTTCATTTTTATTTTGCTTTATCACCGCAAAATGAATAATTGCAGTCTTTGTAAGAAGAAATGTAAGAGGAATTTTTTTATCAAATGTTGTTCCTGCAAAAGAATATTATGTATCGATGGGTGCTCAAATGTTTCCTGGAAAAGATACGATATAATGGCTGCGGAAAAAAGGTTGACTTGGAGGTGCGACAAATGTATCACAAAGTCTAGCACTCCTTTAGCTGAAAACACAGTTAAATCTAAATCAACCCATACGCCAAAGAGTGGCAAATTAAAATTAAAACCGAAAAAACTTACTCACTCTGCGTCGAGAGGCTCCTGTGTGGATATCGCTTCAAATAACATAGCACAAAACTCAGACTCTTTTGACAGTGCACATAACTCGACACCCGGGACTTCCTCACAGTTCCAGTGCGAATCCTTGGATAAGAATGAAAATAGGGAGGTACCAGAATGTATATACCCTCAAAATATATACGAAGAGAGAGAGGTAGTGGAATCTACAAATCTTTGGTGTTAAAGATTTAAATACTGATATACATATTTTCTGCTGTTATCGAACGCCCCCAGAAAGAACTCTTGAGCCCTTTCTGCATAACTTAGAAAAGTTATTTGATTACTTATTTAATAAAAAAGCTCTTATTTGTGGCGATTTTAACATCAACGTGCTGGCCGATAGTGAAAAACACAATAAATTCAAAAATTTATTGCAATGTTATAACTTTCGATACCTTTATAACTGTGTTACCTTTAGACGTGGAACTAACCAAACGAGCTTGGACAATATATTAACAAACATGACGGATGAAGACATTTCAAATTACTCAACAGACGAAAATGGTTTATCCGATGGTCACATCGCCCTCGTCTGCGAGATCCTTAGTCCCAACACTAGAAAGAAAGATAACAATAACGAATTTGCCTGGTTCTACCAAAGGAACTTTAGTGCGGAAAATAACGAATCTTTCCGACAAAATATTATTGCAAATGCAGACATAGGTAAACCGGATCGTTTCATTAGCACGTTTACAAAGACTTTCAGTGAGTCTTACTCCATAAATAGAAGAAGAGTAAACCTGAATAAAAGATGTAAGATACGATGGATAACTAAAGGACTAAGAGTGTCGAGTCTGATGAAGAGATTTCTGAGCACTGCTGATTGTCAAATAAACGATCTGTCTATTATAGAGTATCGCTCCAGGTATTTATGTCTGTACCGTAAACTGATTAGGTATGCTAAGAAGCTGTCCGTGCAATGCGAAGTTGATAAATCAAACAATTCTGCAAAGGCGATATGGAAAGTAGTGAACAAACACAGAAATAAAGGCGTAACTGGCCGTTTAGTTAGGTACCAACTGAAGGTACAAAACCAGGTAATAGACAATCCACAGGAAGTGGCAGAGGTCTTTTCCAAACACTTTGACACTGGTAGTTGTGATGGAAATACAAATCCTAACGAGGCTCTCAAGCTGCTAAATAACTTGGCTCCTAAAGTCACCAGAGAACTTCGATGGAAAAAAGTGACTCCTGTAGAGATTAAACAACTTGTAGTAGGTATGGCCAATAAATATTCGTCAGGCTGTGATGAGATTCCAATCACTATTATAAAACAAAACATTGACATTTTGGCGAATCTCTTGAGTAGCACCTTTAACTACTATCTCGCGAAAAACGTTTTTCCTGATGAACTAAAAGTTGCAAAAATCGTTCCGGTTTTGAAGAAAGGAAATAAAAACGATGTTAAAAACTTTAGGCCTATTTCCTTGCTACCAACTTTATCCAAAATTTTCGAAAAACTGATCAAGGTCAGGCTGTTGGACCATTTTACCTCTAACAAAGTACTCAACAAGAGGCAGTTTGGTTACCAAAAGGGTGTCGGTACAGTAGAAGCTAAAGATGCCCTGATGGATGAAGTGGTAGCCTACCTAAATGAACGTAAAAAAGTTGCGGGAGTCTTTCTAGACCTGAGCTCGGCTTTCGACAACATTAATCACGAAATTTTGATTGGTAAATTGGATCACTATGGTATCAGACGAGACCAACTAGATTTAATTCGTAGCTACTTAAATAACAGAAAACAGTACGTGGAGTTGAAGTCGGTTCGTGATTGTGAGGAACTCACCTTTAACTCCGAAACTGTCACCATTAAAAAAGGCGTGCCTCAGGGTTCAATCTTAGGTCCTTTGTTTTTTATAACGTTCATTAACGACCTTTTTGATTTTATTAACTCGGAATTACCAGATGTCTCACCAGTAATTTTTGCTGATGACACTAACGCTGTTATCACGGCAAATAGTATAAATGAACTAAATTTTAAACTAAATAAAGCATTATCCGCCTTTTCCGCTTGGTTCCGTATTAACGACTTGACTCTCAATATCCAAAAAACAAATATAATGCTGTTCAAATCAACATGTAGAAACGAAGATGCTGTTAATTGTTCGTTAGATGGCATTGGCATGACAGGAGTGACAAGTGTTAAGTTCTTAGGAACATACATTGACTCTCTTCTAAATTGGAAAAAAGAACTGGAGAGCATTGCAAATAGCATTAGTTCGGCTTGTCACGTACTTAGAAGTCTTAGAGACGAGGTAACAATCGAGCAATTAAAGATGACATATAATGCTTTAATTGACTCACGACTACGCTACAGTATAAAACTTTGGGGCAACAGCTACCAATATAACATAAATAAAGCCTTTGTAGCACAAAAGAGAGCTATAAGGGTTATTTTCCGTCTACCTCAAACTGAGTCCTGTAGGAATTATTTCATTAGGCTTGGTATTCTTACGGTTCCCTGCCTCTACATACTAGTTACACTATCAGACTTAGTAAAGCACTTGGACAAGGTGGAGACTTCTCTTGAGAGAGATAAAAGACTAGCATCCAGGAGGAAAGATATTCCCACTAGAGGTAACACAGGTTTGCCAAAGCTCAATATTTTCAAACATAGTGCTTCCTACCAGGCAGTGCGTTTATATAATGAGCTACCGATAGAATTTAAGTCCATTACTAAATTAACTATTTTCAAAAGGAAACTGAAAGTATTTCTCATAAATAAATGCTTTTACTCGATGGTTGAATACCTTGAGGATGGACATAGTAGGTAAATTGACATAATTTAAATTTTCTGTAATGACTTAGTTAGTTTTCTGTAATGACTTAGGCATGATGTGATTTAGTTATTTATTGTTTGTTATTTTTAAATTCTTTCCATTTTTTTTTTAAAATTTATTCTTTAAATTTGACCTTTTCCTTTTCATTAATTGTGTGTGTGTGTTTTTTTTTTATTGATTATTAAGTGATTTATTTTAATTTATATCTATACCTAATTTTAATGAAATGTTCAACGCAATATGTATTTTGCTCTGAATAAATGAATTGAATTGAATTGAATTGAGTACATTTGAAGAAAAAAGTTCGAAATTTTCTAAATGAATTAATTGCAATGTATATTTATTTTGTATATAGTAATGTATGTTATATATATTATATTATATATTTATTGTATATTATATATAATATAATTAAATATTTACTTTTATTTATTGATATTATGATATTATATCTATATACATATTGTGTTTATTTATTTTTGCGTTATTAACCACAATTTACCTTCTCATTTAATTTTCACTGCACCCATTGCCTCCTTTCCGCATGACCTTCAGGTTGACTGGCAGAAAATGCTTTAAGCATTAAGACCACCCTTTGTACATTTCTTGTGCAATAAAGTTTTAAATAAATAAATTTGATATTGTCGCGTCGTGTCGTGTCGTACTTGTCGCGAAAAAGAACGGGTTATGTTTGCCCTTAAGGCCGAAATCCATTTGTAAATATGAGCTTCAGTGTCCAATAAAGTCATTCAGAATACACACGGAAATGTCATGGTCCAAGGACAACTAAGACTCAGCTTTCATCTGCGACCTGGCTACTGTTATCATGTCAATCACACGCCGCGCCTCAATTGCTATCAGTATCCCGCAAGTGTGGCCTGAGCCTTATGTTTCCTTAGTCAACTTGTCCCTGAAATTATACCAACTTACTATAAATAAATGTTGATCTAATGTGATAGCCAATTTTAATAGCAAAATTAAATTATTATAAAACTTTATGGAAAAGCAACTTAGTGAAATTAATTCAAATTCATATTCAAAACATTTATTTCAATCTCTTGGATCATAATGTGTTTAATTAAATTACTTAACCAATCGGGTATGTTTTATTACAGAATTTGATGTGACACCTCTTAAATTCTGCATAGAGAATCAGATATCAAGTGCTCGCAGAATGTATGGGGATTCGTGTCCAGTTTTTTGTCCGGAGTACTATCGTCCGGTGTGCGGCGCTTCCAAAATGAGGGATTACGTCTACAGGACCTTCAATAATGGGTGTTATTTGGACATGATCAACTGTCGGGGAGACGATGAGTATTCAGGTGATTACAAATAGAAAAAAAATCCGGTTGTCAGTAAAGTCGGTTTACTGAAGATAAACGTGACAACGTCATAAGATTGTGCCTCTTTGTCGCTCATTTCGCGCTTTCGCTTGCACTTCAAGCCTTAAATGGAACGCCTCAGAGCAAGGTAACGCAACATGAGTCATGTTCTTTGGTGCGTGCAGCCGGCTCCATCGAATTATAAGACGTTTTTACGTCAAAAACTTGGCGTATATTGCGCAGCTAATACAACAAATGTAAAGGCTTTACAACACAACCATTGCAACGGGGCGGTACGTTTTTAACGTGTTATTCTGCTGGAAAATTAGCACGATGCCTGCAAAAAGGAACGTGCGCCGGAAACTACATTCTGAAATTGATGTTTTCATGTCGAAATAAAAAAAAAATATTTTAAAAAATCCCGACTTATCTTTCGAATAAAACCGCACTGAAATCGGTTCATCCATTTTGGAACTATGATGCTATGGACAGACACACACATAAACACAGTCATACACAAACAGACACAGGGGCCAAACATAATTATAACACCCCTCTTTCTCGTTGGAGGTTAAAAACGCCAAGAACGTCATCGCGCTAACATAACGCTTGCTGTGTGATGAAGTCTTTGCATTGGTGTCTTTTTAGGCCGAAAACTGATATTTTATTGCCGAACAACTAAAGAAATTGTAAGGCAAAACTGCAAATGATTTGTATTTTGATAATCGGTCAGTAGCATATTTATGCGACGCCTGATTAGTTGTTAACTAAAGTAAATATACTTAGGTATTTAGAAGCATAAAATAAATAAGTTCACTCGATACGCTTACTTCAAACTGTATGGGGTGTATCCTTTTTATCCCTTGATGTATCCCACTTTGTTTGTTTTGGGCATGGTGGGATACAACAAGTTGGAAACAAGAAGGGGAAGTGTGCCGCGGAATTATTAGCAATCCAGACGTATTGCAATGGCTAGCCCTGAGCGTACCCGATGGCTACGTACGACGACGGCGCCGGCCGAGTTTGTTTGCACTGCCGCGCAGCCGAACCCAGTTGTTAGCCACCTCTCCAATCACGCGTGCTATCAAAATATTAAATATGGCAGCCGCTAGCATAGACTTCTTTCATTGTTCGAGGGCTGAGTTCTCAAAAGTGACGTTAAAATAATATGTTATCATCTGTAGTTTGTCCTGTTTGTAAATTATCATTATTGTTTTTGAATGTATGAATGATTGTTTTATTTGAATTTGATTTATTTGTAATTATTGTATATTTTGATTGATTCATTAATCTGGCCTGCACCTATCACTTTGGAATTATTTCTGTAAAGATAGATGTATGTATGAAATATAAATAAAATAAAATAAATAAATAAATTTTTATATTATTTAATTTAAATATTATTTTACTGCAATTAGCGCAAATCATCATTATCAGAATGGAATGCCATCAATCAATGCCATTTCATTGTCGTGGTCATTTGATGATTGTTTTTTAATTGCAGCCAAATTCTGCATAGAGGGAAACATTTACGTATATATACATTCCTCTATATTACCTAAAATAGGCTTTGATCTAAACTTTATTTTTTTATTTTCAGGATATGTGGAAGTACCTTTAGACTATTGTCAACGTCACCTCATGAAGAACATCTTCAAAGAACAAGTTGTGGTCTCAAACATGAATGAATTCAACCAGGACTTTTAGAATTCGGATTTCCTTTAAAAATCCATGTCATTATTATTAAATACTAATTTAGTGAGTGGATTTCCAGTGGAAAGATGACTATTTTATTAAAATATTTTACAGTAAATAACATAAATAAATGTCTTCAATATTGAGGCCAAACTAGTTTTATGTGAATGGTTATCATTACGAATGTAGAAGTTATTTTAACCTATGTTTTGTTATATTAAAATACTAAAAGAGAGCACCGATTTTCATACCAATGAAAAACAAACTATAACCCCAATAAATTAATGGAAAAAGGTAAGTCTAATAAGTGGATACATGCCAATATCTTAAACCAATATCTTTTGTTTGCTTACAAACCCTATTATTATTGGATTACAAATGACGAATGTTTTATTACTTTTGGTATCGATCCACGTGTACAAAGATTTATGTACAAGAAATACACATGAATATTTTGACATGTCTTATCGTAGCGCTATAGATGAATAAGAAGATTTTTTTTCCATCGTTTATATACTAAAGATGGGGATGAGTGTGTGCGTATTAGTTATAACAGTACGGTAACAGCAAACACTTCCCTTGGACTAACAAATTGGTCGCCCCGCTTTGGTAGGAAAAAACCCTGTATGAACCAGATAAACAGTTGTTGAGCTTAAACGACTGGACGGATTTTCATCAGCCATAGCCATGAACCACCGCGATTAATTTAACTGTCGAATAAAAAAATCTGCACTGAAAACGATCTATCCGTTCCAGAGCAAAGATGCCACAGACAGACACACACATGTACACACACACAGACATAGGGGTCATACCTATAACACCCCTCTTTTTCGTCAGGGGTTAAAAAAATAAAATAAAAATCTTTCTTTATTAGACAACTAAGAGTCATTTAAGTTTGTAGCACAAAAATACTAATTTAGTGCGAGTTAATTTACACAAGTGCTCGACAAGCGGACAGTCCCCGCTGTCGGCGATGGCTTGCAGAACTTTGTTGCGGCTGCCACGAACTCGCCGTGAAAGTGAGCCTGCTTTACGTAGTATGGTTGGGAAACTGTCAAACTGTTAAAAAGGCGCCTCACGATACGATTACGATTTAAAACATTTTTCATCGAGAAAAACTAAGTTTACTCAGTCGAGAGCAGAACTTGATTCAAGCATCCATTCAAACCCGTTTTTACAGACACTCTGTTGGTGCGAGTCAAATTAATTCAGATCATTTATTTGCTATATCTGGTGCAGCGAGCTTTATACTAAAATGCACCATTTGAAGAGAATGGAGACGAATGAATATCTTCAATTTTATTCGTAGATGAAGTGCATAAAATACATAAAAGCGTGAAGCCAACCGGTACTGCTACTAAGAGAATTAATATCAAAAAACGCATTAGCTAATCAGGAAACGTTGGCAAATCAACATTCAATTCCTTTAAACTCAGATGCATAGCTGGATTGAGATACATTTGCAAAAAATAAAGACTAGCTACGTCAAGGGAAAAGTTTCTGTGTACTTATTATAACATGCCTAATATTCTTTATTACGCTTATATGCTATGCTTAACATGCTTTATATACTTCTATTTTCTGACACAAGTAATTTTTTACTTAAAAGAAATCCTCAATCGTATCCCAGACATGTAACAACCCTGATACTGAATAAAGAATTTGTTTTTGTATTTGTATTGTATTAATATACTAGTAGTTCCTGAGATTAGCGCGTTCAAACAAACAAACTATTCAGCTTTATAATATTAGTATAGATTAGACAACCACAGCTAATTTAAAGATCTAAATCCACGCGGGCGAAGCCGCTAGCGGGAAGCTAGTATAAAATAAAAATAAAACATTAGGTACTTAGCACATATGTATATTCTTCGACTGCTACTAATTGTACATGCAATTGTTGTGCGTGAATTACCTATCCCTCCAAAAAACATTGCGAACGCAAAAAACAAAGGAATAGCTTTTTATGTACGTTCAAAGAAAATATCAAATCGGTTTCTTACGCTAGCATAAAACGTCTCAAATGGAGAAGAAAACAAGTAATAGATAGTAGTGAATGTCTGATACGCTATGAGATATTGATATTTCGGCAAACTCCAACCCTTTCCGAATATGTATACGTTCATAACAATGGCCATAATCTCCGTCCTGCCAAATAAAAGGCATTGTGAATAAAGGACCGGCTCTTGACACAGGGTTCCGGCGACCTTTTAAAGTTGGTATCTACGTTGGATAATTTTAGGGTTAGGTATTTTTTAATTTTTTAATTGTCTAATTTTTAGTTGGGTGTATGTCCTATTTGCTGTCTTTTCCGTTCTTTTTCAGCTTCTATTTTGTTAAGTAAAGTTTAGTGTTGTTGTATTTCATTATTTTTGCGGTACTGCAGTTTTTGGATAGAGTCCCCATAATTTATTTATCACAACTAATAATGATAGCATAATACCTACTACACTTACCTAGCAATATGTAACGAAGTGAATGATTAAAATATATTTCATAGGCTCGTGAACATGTTTACTATAACGTTACAACTGGAAAAGTAATTAACCATCATTCATAAATAAATTGACTTTGACACCATCACCCTGAGACCCTCCATTAGAATAATTTCTATTTATCGCTTTGTCTAAAAGTTTTCGTATAATTACGAATAATAACACTTATTTATTTATTTATTTAGATAGGTACACATAACAGAGACACAATCGTAACAATTAACATATAAATAATTACACACACAGACTAGATTGCATCTCCAAAAGCAAGTGTACTCAGCATGCAAATCGTTACTTATGAGTTATTCCATCACAGCACATGAAAAACTCTACAGAACCTTTTCGTCCCAAACGTTACTGATCACATTATTTGAATTTTCTGTGGCAAGCAAAGTTGAGTGGCCCTTTAATATCTGCTCAACGTCCCATAATAATATCAACGAAGTGAACGCCACTTATGTATTTTATCTTGCACGTTAGCCCTGATATGCCCTTAAGGGCTCTTTGGAAATTCCTTTTCAGACAAGAATACACTGTTAAAAAAGTTTAGTAGAGAGTGTGTGTTCGTTTTAAGCAAAAATATTGTCTAAACTTTTTTTTTAAATTTCGATAAACGAAATTTGAACATGTCCGTATAGCAAAAGAATCGATACCTCAGACCACCTTGCAAACAATTTATTTGTTAGGTATTACGCGTACTATTTTGAATGTTATTTGCCGTCTACTTTATTACTGTACTGTCCCACTTTATGTTAAACGCAGACACAGAGAGTATTAGGACGTGATTCAAATTTTAATCACAATGTTATTTTGTTGTCCTTTCCGCCTCCTTGAAGTGTTGACGAGATTCGTGTAAACAGCTCTGCGTGAATTACTTACTTTTATGGGGTTCTGTACAAATAGGGCTGAGACCACATGTGCGACTTTCGGTGGCTGTCGCCGCGACCCGCTTCTGACAGCGTGTCAAACAATCGCCGGGTCCCAATCGCTGACAGTCTGACAATCCAGCCGAAACGCCGAGCAGTGAGTACGTAATACTCATCATTACACTATATTGCGTTTAGACCCGATAACCACATTATTCACTTATAAGTGTTGTAAATGGTGAAACAAAGTTACTTTATCTACGGACATATCATTAGTGCTCTAAAATGCGTTCAGAAACCGTAGGAAATGACCAGCATTACTACAACCAATTTTACTATGAGAACTTTCTTATCTGTGGCAGTAGGTAAAATCTGTACTGTAATGTTATAACAGTATCAATTTCTGTAAGGTTATGACTTTAAATTTGGAACAGCTGTCAAAACTAAAGTAGGTCTCTATTCTAGTATCCATTGATATTAAAGCAGTTATCGATATGAAACGTCAAATTCAGTACGTTTTTTAATCCAAATCGCACGACATATGATCACGAGTGACATGAGGATAGGGACTTCATTCGTTTGTCTATGATATAAAAAAAAATCGTCGTGACGGAGGATTGAATTACCCGCCATTACTGTTGTCATTCATTTGTTTGTTGGTTTTTCGCTGTGACGAAAATATTGTGAAAAGTTAAAATAAATTGCATTTTAGTACTTATGATATGTGTGTAGATAAAGTAGTGTATGCAACTGTACATAATTAGGCCTTAAAAAACTCGTGTGATGCTATTATGAAACTCGCTGACGCTCGTTTCATAAAACCACACTCGTGTTTTAAGGCCCCTCATTATGTATCAGTTGCATAAACTACTATTAAAGTAAATCTCTCCCTGAAAACTGTTTCGGTTTAGTTAGCTTTATTGGGAGGATATTTTGGATTATGTGATTTTTACCTTTGTTGTTCGAAACACTTTTTCGTTGCGATTACAGGACTTGTAGGTAGTAAAGTTGTCTTATGAGTGTCAAGGGCTTTGTAAGCTTTATAACATAGCAACGCAGGCATCGCGACGCTTTTTTAGCGTGATACAGTGATGCTTGAATGATTTTCAAGCTTGATGCTTCCCGTACCGAGGCTGGGGCTACAGGGTTCGACACCTCATTATTTACAACTCGGGACGGACGCCCCACTAAGAATATTACTGTATTACATTACATAAGGCTGACCTCGAAATTATGTCAGTCGTTTTGAAATGCGTCTTTACAATGCGTTTAATTGATTGTAAACAAACTATACTCTCTGTGGCTGAAAGGAGCAAGCAAGTACTCAACTCGTCAAATTTAACATCAAATCTAAAATGTACACTTTAACTCATGCGGCGCTCATAAAGGCTCTTGTACACTTTAGGTACCTAAATCAAACGTTCCTTATTAGGAACGTTGTGCTTGTGTGGAACTGCTGTAACGGGTTGTAACCACAAAATTCATTAGTTTAGTAATTAGGAAACGCATGTCATCAACAGCTTCGCTGTTAGTGCGCAAATGTTGCTTTACTAGTTTATGTTATATTAAATGACAAAAACCGAGAAAACGCACTTCTCCATAGATAATATAAATAAAAGTTTAATGTCTGGTAAAAATAATTGTCTTGTTTTATTTTACAAACTAAGTAAAACATTATCGACTTCGAAGATAAATATGTAGTTAAGTCCGTCAACGATAAATATTTTTTTCAGTGCAATAAAACGTACTTATATGTCCTCTGATACTCGTATTAAGTAATGTAATTAATCTTCACTTGGTCTGGGAAAACTTGTAAATAAACAAACGGAGCACGCAAGCTGGCAGCTTAGTTAGATATAATTAGAAAAAAACTTAATATTTGTGCATTTACAATAAGCTGGTACTAGGTATTAGGCATAAAACATCAGTAAGGAAACTTTATGCTTTAGGTTTATCTTTTTACTGGTTAAGTACTGTTTTATAGCTTTACAATACCAAATATGTAGATTAATTAAACTAAATACTGCGCTATAATTTCTTGTTCTATGCCATATTGAAAAAAGGCCGGACACTGGGACTAATGTAAAAGAATCTAATAATACTTTGCAATATCAATATGACGTACATTCAGCCGTTGTAGCTACACCACAGTGGCAGTGAAATAGCGTAAATAGGCTTGTTTCCACTATGAAAGAAATATTCAAAAACTGATTTTCTCTAAAATAATTCATAATTTCAGATGCCTTTACACTAATATTTTTCTGCAGTTCGTATTATTTGATTTTTAATTGGAATTCAAATGATAATTAGTCACTCAGTCGGCATTGCACGCGATGACGTCAAAGTGTGTTATACCCATACAAACTCTATTAAGAAAAGCGTTTTGACAGTTGATAAAAAGTACGTCAACGATTAGTGGTGTCAACTACCGTATTCAAAACACAGAACCCTTTTCATAGTCAGGTAAGAAGAATGACGTGATTGAATCTCTACTATAATTCAATGTGCCAGTACTGACATGAAACAGAGATCAGAAGAATCCGTATCCGAAGTAGCCTTTTAAGGTCCAGATGAAATGAACAAACATTAATTCACCTGACAAACTTAACCTTTTTCGGCAGTCGGGTAAGAAAAACCATGTGATTGCTTCATTCGATCTATCCTCAAAAGGATTCCCAATTTCCTTATATCGGCGTCAAATTCATTATCTACGTTTCGTGACGTGACCGGCTTGACAATGGGCACAGTTCCTCTTTGATTACGAGGCAGTGAGTTATTTGATTACAAACGATTGACGTGAGATATGTGCAATTTTCCGACACTCTCTTTTGGGTGTTCAAATTAATTATATCGTATAAATCTAACATAACGTACGAGCACATTGTAAGCTTTGTTCGACGTATTCATTTACACTAATGAGAAGGAAGGGTGGGCTTATGAAGTAAGATTGATAATGAGAACAAAATAATTACGAGAAGATGCAATATAAAAGATTTTAAGAAAAACATATTCATATTTATTGCTTACCGCAAAAACATTAAGGTTTTTGTAAGTAGTTAGTGGGGTTGTGAGTATTGATGCTTAATGAGTTCATTTGTCAGTTTAGGGAAGGTCCCCATAAATTGGACACACACAAGAGAACACTAGACAAAAAATAGGCTAACCGTTCAACATTTTAGGCTTCATAAAGTTGGTCACTCATTTATGGGTACATGTTTACCATTTTTAATAAATTACCTGAATATTTAATTTAATTGCCTTTACATAAATTCAAAACAGTTGTAAAATATGTATTAATGTCGAAAGATTATAAAATTGATGATTATATAAATGACAAAGCTATATGGAAATTTTTGAATGTAAAAAAATACAATGATTGTAAATCAAATTTGAAAAGAGGCAATCACAATAGTGACTGAGTTTCTTGCGCCACTTCTTCTCAGCACTGGCCCAAATTGTCCGGAAGCGGAGTAGAGTTCATTTATATGTTGGGACGTGTAAAAGTGCTCCTTGTGAGTCTGTTTACAAAAATAAATTGATTTTATTATTTTAAGAAGAACATTTAACCTCTTGAGAACCAAAATGTCGATTTCGTATGAAAATAAAACATCTTCTGAGCCTCGTAAACGGGGATTAAATGTTATTATTATACTTAATTGTTAATTCATCTCACTTACCTATCATAACTTATGGGTTATAGTGATGATAGGTAAGTGAAATAGCACGATTATTGACTCACTACAATTAAAATACAATTAAAAATTCCAAGTGGAATGAGCACAATGACGTTGCTTATTTTACTAGCAGGTATACTCAATTGATGACGTCATTTGTCATACTTCTTTGAGTAATTAGTTAATTACTATTTCTGTCTCTTTTTAAACTAAAGCCAATACAATAAGTTGTCACAAACTAACTTAGTTTATTACACATTCACAATAAGTTTAACAACAGGTTTAGATTTCGACGAATTAAATGTCAGTTAGTGGTTAGTGAAGTGAAGTGTGAGTGAACCAAACATTAGGACGATCAATTTGAGTTATTGTAAGTTGATCAGTGGAATTAACATAACGTAAGTACCTAAAATTTACTGAATGAATATGTTTTGTTTAAAAATATTGCAGAAAGTGGTCGGGGTGCTACATTTCAATGGTTCTAACTTGAATGAATTACATATCGATTTCTCGAGTGCATTTGGTTCTGATAAACACTAAAATCAAATTAAAATATAAAATAGGTATTTGAAGAACCGTTTAAAATTTTAGAATAAAAAAGTGTGATTTCACAAGTGCATTATTGTAAAAATGATTAAATGTTAGCAAACCAAAAACAGTACTAATTAATTAGAAATGGTAAACTAGATAAACTACTTACTTAATCATTTGACTAACCATTTCGTGAAGATTTTGATTTCGTGGATTATTATTATTATATTCATTATTACATCCGAGCCTCGAACTAGATCATCGACCGTTTTCTACACTAGTTATAAAAAGAGGATTGATTTTATTGTTTGCTTGGAATATGCACCGGAACTACTTAACCGATTTACTATTAAAATCCTGCGTTATCCTTGATGAGCATAGGATATATTAAATACGAGAAAAAAAGGATCTCCCGTGCGAAGCCGGGACGGGGCGCTAGTATATTATAAAATACTTACTATCACAATCGTATCGAATTACATACGATCAAAAAGTACTGCCAACATTAAATAAACATCATTTTTCAGAGCACACCATGGTCAATCATCAAATACTCATCATCATGTTACTGGTCGGCATGGCGCTGGCCCAGCGGCCGGGGTATGCGGGTTTGATGCCTTTCGGATACCCTGTGATGGTGACCCAAACCACGGCGGCTCCGGTGACGTCTGCTGGTGCTACGGGTGGTTTGGGGAATAGGTAAATGTGCAAGTTTAATATATATATTAATCGTATGAAAACGTCAGCAGTATGTGGTTGATTACCTACTTAAGAACTCTGTTCTTGGGAGAAGAGTTGCCTTTGCCATTTTACGCGCTTTAATCAACAAAAAGCTTTTTACTCTACGATACGGTTTATCAGAGTCAATGAACGATGAATAAATAAATAAATACAGTTTTCAGTTTATCCACATTTCCTTTGTTGCTTGTTAATTAAATATTTTTAATCAGTCATTTTCAAAGTTAATTTTTCTAAAAATTTTAATTCAGTTATTGGCTCGAAGTTAAAACAGTCTTTATAAAAGTAAGCATTACAGTATTACAGTTACAAGACAAACGTTAATTTTAAAGTTTAAACAAATAGCCACTAAGGTTAAAACTTGTTCTTAAAATATTAGTCATCAGATCAAAATTTCCCTACATTGCATTCCAGTGCAAAAAAATTTATCTTCGGCTATCTCAAATCAACCGTTTAAATTTTACTTAACTTTAGTAAGAAGATCTTAAATAAATTTTCGTTATGAACCTAACTGTGGAACTTAAAACGAACTTTGCGTGTCTCATAAACTACTTTGAAACCTAGAATTAATATTTTCAAGCACTTCAAATCACGTTATTACTTACTCAATGTTAACTTCATCAAATGACAGTAAAGGTTATTTATATTTAATTGAAGTTTTTTCCATGAAAATGACAAGTAAGTATGACAAAGTCATAAACTGTAGGTATATAATACTCGAAACTGAGCTATAAATGTATAAATAAGAATCTGAATAGCTTCTCCATAATTACTACGACAGCACTTCACGATAAACACTGCGGTATCTTTAAAACTCGTAATACTGGCTATTTTGCAACAAAAATGAGCAGCCTGATTTTCAAAAAGGTTGATTGATTTGCTGTATGATGGCCAGCACACCAGTCTACGCACTTTTGTTGCAAAATCGCCCGTATCACAAGCGCATACGACACCTCAGTGTTTACCGTGACGTGCCGGCCAACATACAAAGGTTCAGTGAAGTTAATGTTCTGGTCATTAACAGGTTCGGAGAAGAGACAACTGTGGCCACAACCACCCAACGCCTCCCTCTCGAAGCCAACAACAACGTGGCGCTTGTGAACGAGCTTTTGAAGCTTCCAATAGACCAGCGTCCGTTCTGGCTGCTCAACTGGCAAGCGCTAGATGAGCACAGGAATAAGCCGCACACTTGGCAGATCAGGGACAACGTATTCCTGGAACCGCGCGAAGGACTGTCCGACCGGAGCGGGAGCGGAGGCCATGGGTATCCGAGCATGTATTTGAGCAAGTGAGGTTGTGTTTTATGCCGTTGCAATTAAAGGCATTCGTTATTTTTGGTGTTGTTTTTTTACCGCCATCCTATGAGTATCAAATAGACACCAACCAAATTTTTTTCGTCGAATAATGGACAAGCAGCTTAGTGACTTTAGGCAGTTGTTAAACTGGTTGCCTCTCATATCACACAAACGAGATACAAACGTTTAATCGTTGCTTAAGAGATTGTGCCTTCTTCTGGCGCTGGAAGTTAGATGTTAGTCAGCCCTCCAGGGACCGCTACGATACATGTAATACTTGAGTTTATTTTCCACAGCTCTTAACGTGTTGATTGGATGTTGAAAATATATTTTTAGAAATCGTATCTTAGGTGTATCTTAACTTAACACGCAACTTAGATTTTAAAAATATTTAGAGCGCCAACTGCTTTATTATCCAAGTTAAATTTTTGCATTAACAAACCAATACGCAAGTGTAATTAACTAAAGATTACAAAGCCAAGGACGAAATAAACCTGAATAGACATCGAACAATTCTTTCCCATTCCAAATTTATGAGCTGTAATGTATCCAATTGGGTATGTTTTAGAGTGTCCAGAAGGTGTTGTGCCATTACTTGGTGTATAGGGATTAAAACTTGACCACATTCTGTAAAGGACAGCAGCGCAACCAGTTTACAAAACTGGAGTAAAATAAATAAATAAACAACAACATCACATACGTTGATCTGACTTCATGGTAATTAGCTTAAGCACTTGTGTTACAAATATCAGAATCAACAGTGGTATTACAAATAAACTTAAATAAATACATAAACCTAGACCAGTAAAAAAAGACATTCATGCACACAAATGTTTGTACAATGCGGGGAGTGAACCCGCGACCTCTTCGTTAATAGTCAACTTCTTTATCTTCACACCAAAGTGGTCGTCAAATAACAGAATGGATAAGTTTAACTTGCTTTTTGGCAAAATCAACGTTATACGTTAACGGCTGCCCCGCGTGCATGCCTCAGTAATACCTCAGTAATACATAAACTGTTCAGCGCATTTATTTTACATCAGTCACAATTATTTATAATGTGACATTCAGACTAGGTAAATAAGCTAACATAGGATTTGTAAATGAGTTAGGGGAGACCTTTGAACAGGGGCAGCTTTGAACATTTGAGTTTACGGAGCTATTTTAGAAGCTAATTTTGTGGCAGAACTGTCAGTTGTTACTTACGTTTGACAGCCTGTCGTTGAGTTATGAGGAGTTTTCAATTTCGAGTGCAAATTATAAGCTTTTTCAAGTAAGGGCGTAAGGATCTTGGTCATCCAATTCAAGTTATATGGAGCGTTTGCTTCATCTTTTAGTCAGAATGTTTCATATATCACGCAATGGACTACAGATTCATATCATTTTTTAACTTTTATTTGGAAAGAAATCGTTTTTTCATTTTATGATACCCCTGGGGCAGCTTTGAACACCATCATGTACTAAAAATTACTGAAAATTAAAAAACAAACTTTGCTTTGAACATTGTGGCATCTTATGCGCATAGGGTCGACAAAATTCGTAGCGTGGTGTGCTATCATCCGTACACGTTATCGTTTTGACGGATATCGTTTCTCAAAGTTAACCCATTGCCACGTCCACGGCATTTACTCTGTTCAATGTTCACGAGTTATACCTTGACTGTGACATCATTGTAGTCCCCTTCGAGAGCCAGTGGAGCTGGAAATTTGCCTTATCCTACTCCGATCTAGATTGACGTAGTAACATAACAGTAATCCTAAAAATAGAAGACTACTCCGAAGCTCTAATCATTATTTCCCTTTACCTAAAAGGTAGTAAGAAATATTTTCAACTGGTTGAATCATGAAGTAATGATTGAAACCTTGTTTGACCTAAAAAAGAGCTGAACGTACATTAAGTTTATGCGCAACTGCGTGACTTGAAGTTGACAAAAAAATCCTGTCGAATCCCGAAAACCGATCCCTAACCCAATGTCAAGAAAATCTATCGTTTATGATTTATTTCGCATCAACTCTCGTCCGTTACGCATACGATCAGTTACAATAAATAATTTTATTTGTGTACCGGTTTTCCTAAAGCAAGTATTAGTTGGTAATTCCAACTAATACTTGCTTTGCCTTATTATCAAATGTTAGAAGTGGCAGTAAGTGTTACAATTTCTGACCACCAAAGTTTTTTGGCGACCGATCGCTCCCATGTGGGCCATTCTCAACTTTGTAGGATCAACGTCTATAGATGTAACCTCAACTTGTGCTAAAATTGATGTAAAGGGAAATCACACACATTCTTATCTCAGAAAATGTCATGAGTATTGACTTAACATAGTTTTTTTCCAACGCATTAGTACAGTTACATAGGGGCGTAAATAATGCCGCATAGATAAAATTCAGTAAAATAAGAAATAATAATGAGGGAAACCCAATCACAAAAACAAACTGTACTATACATTTTTCATCTCTCTAGCAAAGGTACCTTAAAATTAATAATAATAGTCCTCCTGGCCGATTTTGACCACGGCGACCAATCTCAACAGAGATCAGCCAACTACGCAGAAGATATTATAGTGCAAAAGTGTGAGCGCAATACACAGGTGTACTGTTCCATCACTCTCGAAATTCGGCGAGACGACAATCCGACATGAACGGAGAGAGATCAGGCGCAGGACTAACGGCTTAACGTGCTTTCCGAGGCACGGGGGTGTAACACCACCAACTTCCCGACTCCGAGCTGTTTTTGAGAATTTCATGTCAGAAAATCTCAGAAACAATTTTGGCTCAACCTAGGATTCGAACCCAGGACCTCTCGGATGTTAGGCAGAAACTTTGCCACTAATCCAAGGAGGCAGTTAAGGTACCTTAATATAGAATTGTCAAATAAGGATTACTTGGCCTTCTCTGACCGCTAACCCTTATACGAGGAAATAAATTATCTACTTACACAAAAACTTTCAACGAAGAAAGGAATCCACCAATTTCCCTTGAGACTTAACACTGCTTACGTCAGGTTTTTTTGTATTACGTACTCTTAGTAATAAAAAAATAAACTTAAGAAGCCAGCTAGATGTAGTAATGTTTAGCTAAATGAACATAATATAGACAATACTTATTTATTACACATTTTACGATAAAAATAAAAATGAACGCAATATTCTTTCTAAATTGACAACGATTATTTATTTCGGAACCGACGTCGATCGTACAAGATATTTTGAAGTGCCATCCTTTTAAGTCTACTTTCATAAAAATATATCACTTTAGGATACATTTATGCACAATTTTATTATCAGGTATATCATAGTATGTGCGGTACTATTTCAGGTCTGAACGGAATGTGACTTTTATAGCTTTTGAATACCTAAACAAAAACACTTTCTTGCATACTGCATTTTGACTTGCAGTTCCTAAAATAGATTTTCAGTGGCACCACAAATTCATATAAATCTGTCATATTACCATCTCATAATATTGCTTCAAACTTCAAAGTAGCTTGAAGTAAACTTACCTTATACTAGTTATGAGAAAGACGTCACGAGTTTCTGATATTCTGTATGTACTATCTTATCACGTTAAGCATGGGAGATTACAGCAATAAGCCCCTTGGGATGACTTACAGCTAATTGTGCCGTGTTGATTGGCTGTCCATGTTCGTCCTGGAACTTAGAACTTGCCTATGGGATTTGTAAGCAAGTTAACATTATGTAGGTTATTAAAACAATACAAGATCAACAACAACCAACGCAACAACATCGAAATGTTTTTTTGCAATCGTCAAATATTTTAACTACTTAAAATAATAACACAGATTTTTTTAACACACACAATATATAAACGTCCGTCATAAGTGAGTATTTATTTGTTATTAATTCCATTAAAAAAACCGTTACAGTTCATTTTCCTCAACCACTTTATAACGGGAAACCAACATGAAATACCATCAATTAATTGTCATTTTGCAAAGACAATACAAAGCCGCTGATTTATTTGCTTGCTTTTAAACAATAAAATTCAGGCCAGAGAAAGTTTCTGAGTTACGGGATCTAATTAAAATGTTATTATAAGTTAAAGGAAAGAGCTATTGTGGACCTAATTTGTTATAACAAGTTGTACCAAATTATATTACTCTGAACTTTTTTGTAAACAGATGCTACCGTTTATGAACTGGGGAGGACTAATTATTGAATTAATTAATTAGAATCTTTAACATCGCATCTTTTACTTTGTTTTTTTTCAAAGAGTCCGTAGTAAAATATTGCTTTCGATATGATGAGTAAGGAAGGAACCTCGTTAGTGCTTTGACCCCTTCAACCACATACAAATTAAATTCTTCAAAGCTAACTTTTGGTCAATCACGACTGTTCTCGTTAAAGAAACTGGGGCTGGGTATATACGACTGTGGATGCTGCATATATTCTTCATACTTGAGCTGGTTCAAGAACCAAAATGGCTGCTGATCCACCGGTAGCTTGCTGAACATTTCAACATAGAAGTCATTATCTTTCAGTAAAGGGGGTAGGATGGGACTGATTTTAGCCCCAGTATCAGTTGGAGGCTTTTTTGTTGTAATAATCTCTGGGTAACCAATAGGTTTTTTGCCGGCGTAAAATGGCCGTTGGGCCAAGCAAGGCGCTGCCACGATCAGCAAGATTAGGTATTGAACAATCATGGGTGTATCTGAAATTAAAAAAAAACTTTGTACTGTTAGTCATCAATTATACGACGAAACGAGAAAATAAGAATAATATTTGCCACAAATATTAATGGAGGCAGCCAAAAAAAGCAACAATTACAGTCGGTACAAAATGTTGTAGAAAAGTAAGTTTATCATCCGTGTAGAATTGCCATGATTGCTTTAAAAATAGATAGCGTTATGTACCAAAAACGTGATTTTTCATTTAGTAGCTAAGTAGGTACTGCATAATACGGTGAAGTATTAGGTACTTATCAATGTCTGCCTCGTTGGTGTAGTGGCAAAGTTTCTGCCTTACATCCGAGAGGTCCTGGGTTTGAATCCCAGGTCGAGTCAAAATTGTTGCTGAGATTTTCTGTCATGAATTTCTCAAAAACAGCTCGGAGTCGGGAAAGTTGGCGATGTTACACCCCCGTGCCTCGGAAAGCACGTTAAGCCGTTGGTGCTGCGCCTGATCTCTCTCCGGTCATGTCGGATTGCCGTCTCACCGAACTTTGAGAGTGATGGAACAGTGAGTGCATCTGTGTATTGCGCTTACACTTGTGCACTATAATATCTCCTGCGTAGTTGGCTGATCTCTGTTGAGATTGGCCGCCGTGGTCGAAATCGGCCAGGAGGACTATTATTACTTATCAATGAACAAAATAGAGAGTGAATGTACATAATTAGGAAACAACAAATAACTCCTAAACTCTTGCACTAAGTTATTATGAATGATTGTAGGTATTATACATGTAAGAGGACATCTATGTTTAGCAGTAAATACAATAAGTAGGTACATCTTGCAAGTTTATTGTTAAGTCAGCCTTAAAACTAATTTTAATTTGGTTCAATAAATGGACGACGGCTTTCAATGCACCTAGCAAGAATTTATTATCATTCTAACACTGATCCTTATATTTTCAGAAAATGCTGTGACAAAATATCTCTGTTAAAATTAATGTATGCACATTAAATAGACCCACCTTAGTTTTTCAGGAGTGGTGATATCTAACAAGCAGTCCTAGCAGTAGTTCACAGTCAAGCCCACAGTAGCAAAATGCAGTACTAGCTCACATATCGCCATTATTTATACATGTTTTCAGTGCATGACAAAAAATGCATACCAAAGAGATGATATGCGATAGACTTATTAATGTATAGACTTTTTCAATAAAGAATTCCTACTTTGGTCAGTCTTCGATAGTTTGTCAACGTGTAGAACCCTAAGTACGTCATGATCGTGGTTATCGTTAAAGTAACTACTTACAAAATGCTAGTTTTGGATAGCAACCATTTTAAAAATATATGCAAACATTTTACTCACACAGACAGGATTCTATCAAAAAAAGGATAATGAAAAAAAAGGATGTATGAATCGAAGTCAAATATTGAATTGGGTTTTAAAATTTTCCGATATTAACATCCGGTTTCATGCCCTTTGAGGGTTTGGGCGATCGTAATGGAAAAATACATAAAACTTTTAAGAAGCAATTTCCTGGGACCAAATTTGCAGTCGTAGGTAGGTCCACTTTTTCAATAAGAAGCCAAATACAAATTCTTATTGTGATGAAATCAAAGTTCGAATTCGTTAATTTTTTTTAAATCAAAAATATTTCAACATTATGTAATCGGCAAAGGGTAATCTCTATATATATAAAATTCTCGTGTCACAATGTTTGTTCCCATACTCCTCCGAAACGGCTTGACCGATTCTCATGAAATTTTGTGAGCATATTGAGTAGGTCTGAGAATCGGCTAACATCTATTTTTCATACCCCTTAGTGATAAGGGTAGTCCACCCTTAACAATTATATGGCAAAACAACGTTTGCTGGGTCAGCTAGTACATATACATATTTACTGACCTCCTCACGATAATTACGAGAGACAAAACACGACAGTGTTGATTGCTTATTTAAATGTAATCAAACCAATTTTTCAACATAAATCCCCTTGGCTTTTGTCACTTTCAATTGACCGTCTTATTTTTAACCCCCGACGGAAAAGAGCGGTGTTGTTAGTTTGACCCTATTCTGTATGTGTGTGTTTGTCGGTAGCATCGCAGCTCCCGAACGGATGAACCAATTACAGTGCGGTTTTTTTTTTCGATAGATTAAATCACATTGGTTCTTAGCTATAACTGATCAAAAACTAGCCGTCGAAGCCCACCTGTATTCCTGGCTCATGTCGGGAGTTTTTTTTTAATTTTAGTTTTTAGACAAGCATTAAACAATGTTTTGCTTATGAGTAGTAAGGTTTATAGTTTTCTCAGTCAAACATGCCAGATTCTCCACATCATAGGTGACATTTATTGTTTAAGCAGTATAAAAACTACTTAACACTGCACTGGTCATAAACTCCAGCATAGCAATCAGTAACGCATCACCGAAAAGAACAAGAATACTACACTTTTATCGAAGAAAACGTAATAACTTATATTTAAAAGTAGATTGCTATTCACTATTTAGTTTATAAAAGGCTCACGCTACACCTGCCGCATACTGTCGCCATGACTCGAGACCACTGTCAGCGATTTAGGGCTGTGATTGGTAGATACGGTCGAAAGGATGTTCCAGGTGTGGCCTGAGCCATAGAGCCCAATGATGATGCCAGCACAAAATAAGTATTTAAGAAGACTTGCTATTTGTTATGATCTAGATATGTACGTTAGAATCATCGGCTTTATTGATACTTTTGACTTACGGTTACTTACTTTGCTTGACTATTTTTTCAGTATAGTTGCAAAGTATAGAAATATATTTTGATAGGAGTGTTGAAAAATGAGACACTTTTTACGGATTATTTCGCAATTTATTTACATTTTGTTTTAACCTGACGTTTTGGACCCTTTTCAGCGTCTGTGGTCACAGGTAGACTAAGGTATTAGTTGTCAATACATAGTTTGGAAAAATTGTAAACTATTATCAGTCAAGAACATAACCTAAGTTACGTTCCTATCCACACAAAATGAGCTAGTCTTGGCTAAAACAGGATCCCAAGCTGGTGGAATTTCGCAACCATCTTCTCTAATAAAATTAGGGTGTCTTCTTATTTCAATAGGCTCACGGAGCATGCGAGGAAGAAAACGACGTTCTCTTGCGAGGATTTACAGTTGGTCAAAGCGTATGAAGTGGTTGGGTTTATCTAATGCATGTTCACACACTGCAGACTTGGTGTTCCGTCTATGTTTAACATCGGCCATATTGTCTTTCCGTACGCTTATACCTACTACGCTTTATTTGCCCTATGTAGGAGAATCCGCAGTCACAATCCAGTCTGTGCACCCCTGCGTCTTGAAGAGGTATGTTACACTTGACCGGTGGTAAGAATTGATTGATCTTCTTAGGCGGCTTGAAGTAAGTTTTGATTGAAGCACACTTCAAGATGTTTCCAATTTTGTCAGTGACATCCCTCAAATAGAAATAAAATAGAAGTGTTTAAGGTTCGGTACCCATACCTAACCTGTTAACATCATGTTGTCGATAGCTCCTGGTAATTACTTTTGGGATTTAATTGTGTAGTTAAATTCGAAAACTTTCTGCTCGCAATTCGATCGAAACGCTAACGAATAGTCAAACGCAATTTAATCTATTCCAATTTAGAGTCGGGTTACAGTTAAACCTTGTGTAACGATACCCGAGTTATCGATAAGTTATCAAATATAAATTATAATAAAATTGAAATATACTGACTTTTTTCATTACTTTTAATGGACTGCATTCTTTTATTGGTTCCTAATCTTATAAATCAAATCCTCGCTACCAGCATTTAAAATATGTAGGCTTTTGCGAAAATAAGCGACTTCCTCTCAACTACTTTGCTCAGTGTCGATACGAATACGATGATTATGATTATATTTACTGATAACGATCAATTATCGATAAAATCATCGTGAGTTCCACAACACCGCGTTCGCTCACGATGTTTCCAGTTCCCGATTCGGGATTAATATCAATTACCGGCCTAATCCCACTCCGAACATTATCTCAGAATTGCCTTTTGATCAGAGGGTGTTAAAAGTTTTCATTGACTTAACAAAGACTTAATAGCGCCTTTGCGCTTGTTGCTATAAACTTTTTTATTGAATGATGGCGGAATAATTTGTTTTTGATAACAATGAAAGTTTGGAACGAGGGAGGAAAGGTGATTCTAACTCTGGTGGAATCTTTCGTACGTTTTTTGCTAGATTTCCAGATTGAATAATTTATTTGCATTAGGAGTGAGTCTACAAGGTGAACCAACGATCTGGTATAAAGTCGCGGTTGACTGCCTCGTTGGTGTAGTGGCAAAGTTTCTGCCTTACATCCGAGAGGTCCTGGGTTCGAATCCCAGATCGAGCCAAAATTGTTTCTGTGTATTTCTGTCATAAATTTCTCAAAAACTGCTCGGAGTCGGGAAGTTGGCAGTGTTACACCCCTGTGACTCGGAAAGTATGTTAAGCCGTTGGTCCTGCGCCTGATATCTCTCCGGTCATGTCGGGTTGCCGACTCACCGAACTTTGAGAGTGAAGGAAGAGTGAGTGCACCTGTGTATTGCGCTCACACTTGTCCACTATAATATATCCTGCATAGTTAGCTGATCTCTGTTGAGATTGGCCACCGTGGTCGAAATCAGCCACGCGGACTATTATTATTAAGTCGTGGGAAACCGCTGGATGCGGGCAGCTCAGCACCGAAGGCGGTGGGGAAGGCAAATGCTCAGCAGTGGGCGTCGTATCTACGACTAATATTATGAAGTGCGTGTCGGTGTTTTGACGTGAATCCTTAAATCAAAAGTCAATCAGAACGGTTGCGATGGCTTATACTTGCTTTGGAGTTGTGGTATGCCACATCAAAGTCGCATTTAATTTCACAAATTAGGGCAGCCCTGGCCGCCTTTTAAAAAGTCTTTGCTTGAGATTTTAAGTGTTTTCATTTCATGAAGATGAATAAAATATTCTGAATATAAATCGTCAGAAACCATTAAGTAATATATTTACATATCTGCGATCTGCTGCAGTCTGAAAATAACCTCAAGAATTTTATAATTACCGCCTACAGTACCTCGTACAAAACTTTACAGAAAGCGTTTGTTTCACACATCTTTATTGGAATATTAATTTTTACGTAACAAAAGCGCCTTTTAAGGATACGAAATATGTTCATAACTGATTTTATTACACCTCGCATCAAAGCTTTCGGTAATGTGAGCCCAGGCACGAACAAAACTTTTGCTATTATTATCCGCGTTGTTTCCCAGAAGGCCTATCTTTATAGCAGTTGAATTTGGTGGTATGAAATTCAAAGAGCACTTAGTCAATACGAAAAAGCAAGATCTAGAATTGCATATTTTTATCATCAATACCTAATACTTATCCTAAAGTATACTAAAAATCATACATTTATATAAAAAACAAAAAATAAATGAATTTAAAAATAATTTATAGTGGGCTGGACTAATACCTGAAATAGGATTGTTATTTATTACAAATAAGTAAAAACGGCTTTTGGCACTCCATTTAACACCTTAGAGCCTTATAAAGATAAAATAGTTTTAAATTATCTTTCGATAGTTGCTTGTGGCGCGTGGCGCAGCGGTGGCGACGCTTTGGTAGTGATATCAAAAGTAAAGCAACCTAACGCGCGGTCATGTTTGAGATGGGTGACCATTCTGACCATGTAAGTGTCGTCTATTTACTAGCATCTCCGTGCTTCGAAAGGCACGTTAAGCTATTGGTCCCGGTTAATATCGATATAAATTTGTCGTTAAGCCTAGTCAGAGGCCCTTGAGCGGCTTAATAACATCTGACAGTAAAGTTGGCTTACTTACCATACACACACCCTAACACCAATCCACACTAAGCCCGCGTGGTGGAGTATGGCTCGTACCACCTCATAGTTGAGGTGGGGCCTATGCCCAAAAGTGGGAGGTATATAGCCAGATGAAGTTAGATGAGATGACATTATCTTTCAGTTCGCCAGCACTCTTGAGAGAGCAATTTTCATCAAAATATATCTTATACAAAATGAGAGCCTCTCACGCCTTTGACCCGTGAAAGTTTGAATCATTTCAGAGAAAATCTTGTTATGGAAAATCTTTGCACTGAAACGTACAGACACAAGTAGGACAAGCAAAACTAACATAGAAACCGAAAAAATATATTTGTATGCTGAAAAGTAAAAAATGTTACTAATTTTCATAAAGGAGTTGGTGATTATAAAGATAAAACTTATTTAATTCTATTCCGATTTGGTTGACTGGTAGAGACTGCCAATTTTTTATCTCTAAGTGTGTTTTAATTTCACAACGCCTAAAGGCATTAAGTCAACCAATTTTACACTGTCAGGGCAATAAAGTTTTTATAAAAATACTAGCTGTCCCGGCAAACGTTGTTTTGCCATATAAATGTTTAAGTTGGACAACCCTTATCACTAAGGGGTATGAAAAATAGATGTTAGCCGATTCTCAGACCTACTCAATATGCTCACAAAATTTCATGAGAATCGGTCTAGCCGTTTCGGAGGAGTAAGGGAACAAACATTGTGACACGAGAATTTTATATACAGGGTGTAAAAAAAACATTAACGAAGCCGTCAACCACGCGTTCAGTACATCAAACCAAATCGTATGAAAAAGAAATTTTGGCTGGGAAACAACTTTTATTTTTTGACATCAAAAAAAATAATTTAATTCTAACCCGCAATGTATAGCGCGCACGCGGAAAAGTCACCGCGGGGCGTGTTGCTTTACGCGCCGCGACGCGGTTCGGTTCGAGTGTGCGCTGTTCATTGCGGAGTGTGCCATTTAGAGGATTTTTATGAAAGAACTAGTGAATATTTGTATCATGTTTCTTTGGAAAAAAGTTAAGTTATAATGGACAGAAGTCATTCCTGTAAAAATCATCAATTTTTTTTTCAAACTTTAACCATCAATATCTCAGTAACCGTTAACTTCCCAGGTGTGGTGTAAAGGCAAAAAATGATCGTAACAATTGGTAGAGTATGTGGATTTCGGCTTCGTTAAGGTTTTTTTTTACACCCTGTATATAGAGATTTAATCTATTTCAATACGTATTTTTAACATGTTTATCCGAAATCACGCAATTGATCAATTTAAAAAAAAATAAGTTTTTGTTGTAGTGTGCAAATTCAAAGACAAGAAATTCTAAATTGGCATGATGACAGCTATCTTAAATATTTTCAAGACCATGGCGTTTAAAAAACATAGCCCCTATGAAGTTAATATAACCAGTTTATTACCAAAAAGCTGTCGAAACCAATTTTTAAACACACAAAACTCAATAAATATTTGGTCAATTGACTCCGATTTCTAATATATGACCGTGACGTCACGTTCATTTATTCCCATACAAAATCTATGGAGGCAGACCGTTTTGACAGATAATAAAAAGTATGTCAACGATTGGTAGTATCATCTAGCCAATTATCTTTTTAACTTTTTTTTTTAACATTGGTTTGTGTCTGCCTGCCTGCAGTCATCCTACTAATATTATAAACGCGAATGTTTGTAAGAATGTATAGATGTTTGGTACTCTTTCCTGCCACACCACTGGACCGATTTGACTGAAATTAGAAAACATATAGATTATTAACCTGGAATAAACTTCACGGTTCTTGTGGGATTCGTAGAAAATGGGTTCGATTCGGGTGCAACCACAATTGCGGGTGTAAGACGTGCGTCTGTGTGGAGTATTGTCATTCTGAGCATTTGGTTTTCGTTTCCACACTGCTTACTTATATCCATTCTGTGCTTTGGTCGTTCACTCAAGGATTCAATAAAAGCAACGAACCCAAGTGCATTTAATTTTCAACCTCACTTGAAGCATACTGATGTTGTTCAGTATAGGAATGTTCTATTGCTCGTGGGTGTTCCGTCAAGCGAAGGGCTTTTTGTTCTGAATTATTTATATGATAACTTGTATCTCGTGTAAAGGAATTTCTAGTTTTAGATGAATATTGAAACTTAGGATTACTCTAGTTATGTTTATGTAGGTGACAAGCAAATAACTTTTGAACTACCAACTTCAACTACGAAAGATTATTTGCAAGATCTCATATAGAGTTGAAGGAGTTCTTGTAGTCAGGCCGTGTGTAAGGATCCGTTCATCCGAGATCTATGCAAAATTCAGATATCCTCATTCAGGAAAGTTCTATTTACACCTAGCAGAATAGCACTTAACCCTTATCACACCTACACCAATGTTAAGTGTTGGTAAGATTGAAGGTCAATTGAATGCCCAACCACTGAAGCTTATTCTAACCGACCGACGTTGCACTTGTCCACGTTAGACTAGCGTCCGCGCTGGACGTCTAAACTTTACCAGCGCTAGTCAATAATTGGTCGCATCGCACTTGTCCGCGTTAGACTAGCGTCCGCACTAGACGTCCAAACTTTATAGCGCCAATTAAGAATTGGTCGCGTCGCACTTGTCCGCGTAAGACTAGCGTCCGCACTAGACTTCCAAATTTTATCAGCGCCAGCATAGAATTGGTTGCATCGCATTTGTTCGCGTTAGACTAGCTTTTGCGCTAGACGTCCAAACTTCATCAGCACCAGTTAAGTATTTGTCGCGTCGCACTTGTCCGCGTTAGACTAGCGTCCGCGCTAGACGTCCAAACTTTACCAGCGCCAGTAAAGAATTGGTCGCGTCGCACTTGTCCGCATTAGACTAGCGTCCGCACTTGACTTCCAAACTTTATCAGCGCCGGCATGGAATTGGTCGCGTCGCATTTGTTTGCGTTAGATTAGCTTTCGCGCTAGACATCAAGATTATCAGCGCCAGTTAAGAATTGGTCACGACACACTTGTCCGCATTAAACTAGCGTCCGCGCTAGATGTCCAAACTTTATCAGCGCCACAGTCAAGAATCGGTCGCGTTGTACTTGTCCACGTTAGACTAGCGTCCGCGCTTAACGTCCAAACTTTATCAGCGCCCGTGAAACGCGCATATGCGTATTGCAAAGTAGCACCTTGTATTTTGGAAGCCTAAAAGCGAACACTTTGTATGCGAACAAACCCCTATGTCATAGTGCATCGCGTCAGTTGCAGGCTTAAATTATGCGCGCATTATGCTGGGACGTATTTAAGCAAATGACGGATGGTTTCATGCGATAGTGGACACAAGCGGATGATAAACGAGTTCCGTGTTAATGAGGAAAGTATTCAACTATAACTCGAAGAGCAATTATTATGAAACTAGGCTAACTGCGTAGAAGTTTATTACAAATTTTAACTTGTAAAAAATATTTAGTTTCCTTACTTTAGTGATCTTATAATATAACGCTGCTGGTGTAGGCAGCATAAATGATAAGATAGTGACAGAAATACAAAACGCGGCAACCCTTTTAGGGTTAGGCTTATTTCAAGAAGCCAGTCAACGTCTGTTAGTCTGTAACGTAGGGTTAACGTAGCCAATAATTGATTGACACGTGAAGACAGGTATAAAGAAGAATAACAATCACATGTATTCATACATGCAAAGTGGAAACCTGCAACGCAATTTTCAACCGATCGAGCAAATAATATTTTTAAAGCTTGTTTAGAAAAACTTTGTTAAGTTTTATGTAAAGACGTGCCTGTACAGCTATGCTCGCTGATTTGATATAGTTGATGGAATTAGGCGTTACCTTGCAGAAATCCATGACTAAAGCTTAAAAAGAGATTTATGGTGCTTTGAATTTCCACTAAACGACGCCAGCGCAGGAACCCAAAATACATTCAACTGTAACCACTCGAAAATACTAGAGCTGGAAGTCGCAGGACTTACAATTCAACTCACAACGTGAAGAAGATGCACCTGGAATCACAACAATGACACCAACAAAACACTCGACGCGTTTCGCCACTACACGTGGACATCAGTACTAGTACTAGTACAGTACACTACAGGAGATGTTGTCGCTTCGACAGACTACGAGCGACGTCGACATCGATGTTTAAATTCTTATCGACACTTTCGTATGACATCGTCCAAACATTTTCACACCCGCCCTTGTGGCAGCAAACGGCTCTTTACAAATTGTTATACCGCGCGTGAGAGATCATTAGAACCACCACTTACGTCTGCTGGCTTTGAACTAGATTTGTGCACGACTGTACCATGCTGGGGTGATTCACGATCGAGTTGTGGCAAGAATGAGATTTTGTTTCAGTATCTTATCTCATAAAGTCTGATTGCTTAATTGCCTGTTACATTTGGCCACGGGATAACCATTTTTTCCAACTGCCGGGGAAAGGGTTATGTTTATTTATTTATTTAAAGAACACAAACAGAGTACAACCCTTACAAAATCACAATTTTATAAACTAAGCTTAAACTAGATTGTAATCCTAAAAGTGCTCCTAGCGTGTATAATATTATGATTTTTATAAATTATTTTATTATTTTACATTGGTGCAAATAAAGGGTACACAAAATTTTAAATATATATGAAGAAAATAAAGAAGCAGTAATTTCCTTATAATAACAAATAAAAAAATTAGAAATGAAATTAGTAGTATGGCCAGATATTCACTCTACAAATTGCTGAGAACAGATATGAGATTTCTCTTGAAAACATTTGGGCTAGGGTGAAAAATGTCTAAGTCACGTGATACGAGTAAGTTGTTGTATAGGCGCCACATTCGAACGAGAGGATTGTAGAAAGATGTATTATTACGGTAAACCAGCAAAGAAAAAAGTTTTGGATTTCGGGTTCTATAAATAGTATTGAAATTAATTGATGATAGAAGCGATGACGAGTCGATTATAGAATGTAGAATTTTATAAAGCATTAAAAGATCGAACTGGTTGCGTCTTGTCTCTAGAGTCGTCATGTTGAATTTTTTCAGTCTGTCACTATAGGGAGGCAGTTTTCGAAGTAGAGCTTTTCTGAAGGCGAGAATCTTTAGAAACTTTTTTTGAACAGATTCTATTCGGTTGATATAAACTGCGTAGAAAGGAGACCAGACGGATGCCCCGTACTCTAAATTGCTTCTAACAAGCGTATTATACAAGTATGTGACAGTACGGGGATTTTTAAAGTCTTTTGTATTCCGGAGTACAAAACCTAGCATACTTAAACTTTTTCTATAAGCCTGTTCGTACTGATCCCTGAAAGACATCTTTTCATCAAATATAATGCCTAAATCCTTAGCTTTACTTTGACGTTTCAAGACTTGATCATTCAGTTTGTACTCGAAACGAAAGACGTTTGATTTCCTCGTGAAAGTCAAGACGAAACATTTACTGGTAAATTCATAATTCATAATATTTATTTGCAAAAAAACATGGTATTAAAAGATGGTACATACAGGTAATTAGTGCACATGTTTTGCTATTACAAACAGCATGCAAAATGTGTACATTGGCATAGGAAATAAATGACATTAATTAAGTAAAAATTACATAAAAAATAACATACTGAAATCATAAATAAATTAAAAAGTGTCATATTAAATTAATTGTATTAGGATTCATCAATAAAATCTTTCATGTCATAAATTCTTTCACTGATAAGCCAAGTATTTAGGAACATTCGATTATCTAAGCACCATTGATAGACCGTGATAAGATCGCTTTTTGCGTGTATTAGTACTCGTAGTATGTATGTATGTATACATGTAATATTCTTTATGACCAGTTATCTCTGGAAACACTGAACGGATTACCATGATTGAGATATCAGCAGATTTGTCTTAGTAGCCTATGAGTTCGTAGTTGGGTCACGTTAAAAAAATAATAATAAACATTTCGGCTCTGCGACGCTATTGTACGTATTAAAGAAAATATTTTTTGTTCTAATCCTACAATATGTGTTTCAAATTAAAGTACAGTAATACAAATTCTACTGAAAAGGCTGGAACAAGATACAAACTTCGATGACCAAGCAACATTATACATAACATGCAGTCAGAGTCAAGAAATTTAATATAAGACAAAACATACTCTTTTTGTACATACCTCCGACAGCAGGCGGGCTTATGTTTTTTAAAATTATAATTTTATTATACATTAAAATGCGCGTGTAATTTTATCATTGCTACTGACGACATGCTACAGATTACAAAATTACTAGCGATGCGCTACGACACAGGGGTTTGTTTATCAAAGTGTTAGACGTGGGCAGAAGTATGGTATATTACTTTTATCTAAGGCGTTGTCCTACGTGACCAAAACAACGCGACAAGTGCGACGCGACGCGATGCGACTAGTACATCCGGCACCGTCTCTACAACACACAAACACTCTCACTTTTGGCAGCAAACGGCTATAATATGTAACGTAGATACGTACAATTACTTACGTATTGTAAAGTTGTTATAGAGACTAGCCCCAACTGCGAAATAGCCAATGTGTATCGTTTATTTATTTTAGCTTTATTGCACAACAAAACTATGTACAAAAGGTGGACTTAACGCCATAGGGCATTCTCTTTTAGTCATACCTTTGGGCTAAGCAGAAATGATTAGTGGGCGGTGCAACAGAATAAATTAAATCGTTGACTGTCGGACTCAGAAACAGTCAACAAGGATTAGTGAGTTAACCACCAGTGATACTGGCATCAACTACTTATGGGGGGCTATCCAACATGTTTAGGGTGGGGTAGCATAACTGCTCTTATTTAAATTATTAGGTCACTTTACATAAAGATAACGGATTGAATTCCAGCAGCATTTTTATTCAAGCTGGAATTTGATTTGCGGAATTTCAAAAATGTTGCTTGAACAAACGAAATTGCAGGATGTAGGATCATTTGCATTGCACTAAACAGACAGATTGAAGCTGCTACTCATTAAGCTTTAATAGCTGAGCAGGCTTTAATAAGCTTTTTTAATAAGGGCTTCATCGCTAAACCCACCATTTATTTATTTATTTATTCAGTTTAACATCTTCTTCTTCTTCTTCTATCGTGTCGGCAAGAACACGGGCTAGATCTTACTTGCCCAGAAAGCGGCTACCGTGGTAGCCCTCTGGTTATTGACTAGTAAGAACTCGCGCGAGCAAATGGTCGGGCACGCGGGGCAATTTAACATGTAAGATAATAGATCTCTCCAATAAAATACCAATAACCAGTTAAAGTCAGTTCGCTCAAATACTAAAAATTTAAATTTCCATCCAACCTTTGAGATTCCAACACACATTAGTTATCAACAGTACCATGTCATAGTTCATGACCTTAGAAAGCTTAGTAAAAAGTATCTTTCCAGTAAAAAAAAAACCCCAAATGAGCCAGGAAAATCAGCTTGGACGAATCTTGACCAAGCATAGCTAAGAACCACCGTGATAAAATTTTATCTTACGAATTAATTAAAAAAAACGCTTTTAAATCGGTCCATCCGTTCGGTGCCACAGGCGGACCCACACAAAAACAACAACCCAAACAGACATAGTGTTCGAACTTATAGTACCCCTCTTTTTCATCTGGGTAAATAAATAAATATAGTGGTTACCCCCTGGTTAGTCAGCGAGCGCAAGTGATGCAAGACCGGGCTGAATATTGATGTGACGTGACGAGCGTGCGTGCCCGCGAATACGTCAGACACGACGTGCAGGGCTGTCAGAAGAAAAAAAAAATTTCATATTGAGCTATCCAGACATTTAGTTACAATCTAACCTGATGGTAAGTGACGTTTAGGAGGATGGATCATCTCTGTCTAGTAACAAACTATTTCTTCAGCCAACGTTTCTTCATTTGCTGACTTTGATAAATCTATGCTTTTAAGTTACTTTTTAAGCCAGTAATTAAGGATGTGGGTTAGACTACCAATCAGAGTTAAAAGTAATCATAGTCTACAGCCGAATTTCGACTATGGCGGCCAATCTCAATAGTGCTTGAACGAGCCGCCTGCGCAGGAGATATTACGAGTATAGTGCACTAGTGTGTCCGCAATACACAGGTGCCTTCGTTGTTCCTGTACTCTCGTATATTTCGGTGAGACGATAGTCAAATCAAATCTTGCAGTTATTTTAAAAAAAAACACAAACACTACATTTTGCGCTGCAGTTTTCGGAACGGGCGGATTGAATTGCTCACGAAAATATATTTATTTAACGATTGGAAACCCTGTCCAACACGTATCGGTTTCCGATGAATTTTATTTGACGCAAGACCATAAAATTACTATTTATTTATGACCGCAAACACTTTTCCTTCAATTTCGGGTCTTTACTTTACCTGAATACGTTTAAATGTTTATCTTTACTTTTCCTTTCCTTACTCCTACTGTAGAAAACGTATTGAAATACCTATATGCAATTACTTAAATATTACACTAATATTAAAAATGTAAAAGTCTCTTTGTTTGGATGTTTTGATATTTGGAAGTTTGTCCGTCAATCACACTGAAGCTACTGAACAGATTTTGATGAAATTTGGTACACAAACAGGGTATGAGCTGACTTCGTTGATATGATACTTTTTATGCCGATTAAGTGCTGTCTTAGGAATTCCGAACTAAGACGAACGAAGTCGCGGGCGACCGCTAGTGTAAGATAAAATAGCAAAACCTATGTAAGTACCTGCATATTATAAGGATGTAAAAAATATATACGAGTATTATATTTTTGTTCCTACATTTATGATATTTCATGCATTATATCTATGCAAAGGGTTTTATTATATTTTCTTGTACATCTACCTACCAGTAAATTCCTTAAAAAGGAACAAACTCAGCAGGCAGGTCTTAAACGATCCAATTAAAACAGTAAAACTAATTTGTCCTTAACAAAGCTCATGTCATCGGACCTTAATTCCTTGACTATAAAAACAGTATCTTTCAACAGGTAACTGCCACTTCAATGAGAAACAATTTCATTATTTTCCTGTCTCAAGCCGTCATAATGTTGAAGTTGCCTTCTGCTAGTCAGGCGATCTGTAAGCGCTTAAATTTCATCCGCTTTGACGTCAATCTTAAGCTACGTTACGACAGACGCTTGGGATATTGTCAGTTATTAAGTCGAGTACCTACACAAATAAAATAAAAATATAAATAAAATACCTATTTATTTTTCTTATATAAATATAGGCTGAAACAACATGTGGCCAGTATCTCCTTTTAAGCTTGTTAAAGCCCGTGCCAGGAGTTAGGTACTGCTCTTCCTTAAAAAGATAGAACTATCTAAGTAACATGTTATTCTTCTATTTTACTAATCTAACAAAAAAAAAAAATTAAAAATCTATGGATTCTATGATTTTAAAAATACGGATATACCGAGTACAGAAAGTTCGTTACATGTAATATGTATTCGCTTGTAACATGTCTGTTCGCCATGTCTCCTCCTTTGGAGGCAAAGGTTCAACAAAGAGTGAAATAAAAATTGAATCACATTTCTAACCAACAAATTAGGAATTTAAAAATAATGGAGTTCAGACATTCATTTGCAAAAACGAAATGGCGCAATATTAGTAATCCCCTTCGCTTTGTAGGGTACTAAAATATTAGTTTCCAATAATTCCAATACTATCTGTGACCGCTATACAGGTTGCACAGATAAAATATAAGCTAATAGTTTAGTATCTGAATTGGCTTAGTAAAATGTTGTCTTTGTTGGTAAATTAATTGCTGCAGAAAAATGTTTTATTTAATATAGTAGTAGTAGTAAAATATGATGCTTTCATGTAGACTGATCTGGGGGCACGCCAGTGCCTCCGCCTAGTCGAGCAAAAAAGCGGCACGGCTGTACCATCCTTTTCTCAAAGCAGTTCAGGCCCTTTTTGACTCCCTTTTTGGTTGTGTATAAAAAAACCAGCCTGATTTTCACTTGCTACGCAAGCAATGTATAAACCCCGTTTATTGAATATTTCATTCAATTCAAACCAGTAGTTTAAGAATTGTAACTTGTCAAACTTTCTTAATTTGCCACTGACTGACCGATCACCAAAAGTTAAAGGCATGAAATGAAAATTGTCTGAAATGCCTTTAACTTTAGACCTTCAAATTAAGAATGTAATTAGTGTTTAGGGTATAAACTAAGGTTAATCCTGCACCTTTCATGAATAGAATAGAATAGAATAATCTTTATTTGCATAAAACATGGTACATACATTTTTGAGATGTTAAAATAACAAAATGGCCAAGCATGTTTTATCGATTTTTCGATATGCAAATCGTTCGTCGTCATGCGATTAAAATTAATATAATTAAACCATTAATAATCAATATATTACATGTCCACCATAAAGTAAATAATATTAATAAATTTTTATAAGGTACATATGTCATTTGTAATTAAATCATGTCAAATCATACTAAACTATAATTAAAATTAATAAAACATTGAAAATAATAGAATTTCACACATTAATACTGTCCACTTTTCTAAATACACTAACTTCGTCAATAACTTTGTAATCCTATATAAATGTTTAGGATTACAAAGATTACATTTGCAGTTTATGAATCATTGTACCCGTACTATATTATTTACTGCTACCGACTTATTTTTTTACAGGATATTTTTAATGGTATACATTTTACAAACAAACAGATTTATTATTTTTCTTTAAACTTTCTACATATATAAATCTTTATTTAAATTTATAGATTTCTTCTTTCTATATGTAGCTTGGTGTAAAAAATACAAACATATTTTCTCGTAATAAATATCTACTTACCTACATATATCGTTAGTAAAGGGCATTCTGAAATTAAATACAACCAAAGTATACAAAACGCTCACGAAACGTTTGTTTATTTTGTTCCCAAAACACTCATTAACGTTAATTTGTTTTGTCTCGTTTCAATTACCTAGCTACAATTCAATTTAAACGGCATTATTCAAAATTCAACTACGTGATACTGATAGCATTCAATATTGTTTACAAAACAAGAGCGATTTTATTTTATACAGACTGGGTTTTAAGTATAGGTATTCTGTGCGTCCATTTCGCACGGCTTAAATGACTTAGATGAATAGCTAGAAATAAGCGATCCTTCCAAGACATCATTTGCAATACTTAATTAAGTGAATCCGAGGGATCAAGGTTGTTTGTTTTAGAGGACCCCAATGAGGCACAAGGAGATTAGGCCAGTCAAATGAACCAGTTAACGTTTGAGCCGAAGGCCTGATGTACTGAAGGGCTTATAAACTACAACCTTGACCGACGTAGTATAATCCCCAAAAAGGTATTTGACTTCGCCGACATATTAATTTTGATTTTGATATGGGTGCATTATCAAGTTGAAAAGTACATTACTGTACTAGCAAGTTATTTATATTTTTCTTCTGGTAAAAAATATTAACGTTAATGTTGAGGTTATCAAAAAACATTTTATATCATATTTGCTCGTAAAGTGGCTGTAATACACCAATTTTATCGTAATGTATTTCATTACACACTTGTGCGTTAATGTAATGTAAAATGCACAAGCTTTTTTTTTTAAAAAAAAAGGAACGCACGGTTTTTAAGATGATACTTTTTTAAATCTTAACAAAGAGTTTTTATGTCAGAAAAGTGGTAAATATTTTATGAATATAAAATATAATAAATAAACATTAAATTTTTTGATTTAATTAATTTTTTACAATAAATTACAACCCTTTATCTGTACCAAAAACACAAAAATATTAATTCACTTCATTAGTTATCCGGGCCGTTTTTGTACATTTGCCTTTAAAATAAAGTAGATGCGCGCGCAGCGCTAATTTGTGGACAAGTAAAAATATTTCGCGCGCTTTTTCTTTTCGCTGTATTGTTTTTATTTATTGACGTGACAACGTCTTATAAATTGGTTTGCCGAGTGACACTTCAAGAAACTGCGTTACGCTGCTCCGCTCACGTTCCGCGCTCACAATGAGAGCGAGTGAGAGGCACGCGTGACTTCGACTCGGGCATGGTTAGCCCGCCTAAGAGCGAGTGAGACAGACATAAAAAGTGAAAGGCACGCGTACCTTCCACTCGAGCACAGTTAACCCGCCTAAGAGCGAGAGAGACAGAGCGAGAGAGAGAGAGTGAGAGAGATAGGCATACACACCGGTTCATGTTATACGAATGAATATTCACATTAAAATTATTTTACCACTCAAAGTCGTTGCCACGTAAAACTTTCGCCCGTATACCGACTTTACAGGCAACCACTGTTTTTTTCCTAGAAAATATATTATAACAGCCTCTCCTTGCTTAGAGCTATCGTCTACGGCTCGGGCTAGCAATATCGTCGTAACTGTTATTTTCAACTTACCGCACTTATATCATAATATAAAGTAACGTGGGGTGTAAAAAATGGCGCACATATTTCTATGAATAAATGCGCAGACAGTCCGAAACAATCAATCACAATTAATTCCGAATCTGTACAATGTGCATGATTTCAGACTACAGACAGAACCACTACCGAGCCTAGCCAGAAAACGTAATAAGTACTTTTAGCAAAGTAATAAGTAGTTTTCGTTCTGAAACTTTAATCTTAGACATAATTAAAGGTCAAACCAACACCACCTCATTGACATTTTCTCCAAATTACGTTCACACATCGCGAAAAAATATCACCCAATTCTCGAGACAAAACCTTCTCGCCATAAAACTTTGTAGACGTTTTTATTGTACTTTCTTTTTCGAAGAACATCCCTTTTCTGCCGTTAGCGGAATTGTATAGCAATGAACACAATTCTTCGCACACTGTTTAGAAAAACGATATCCCAGAGTGTGCCTTAATGATTCTTCAAAGCTGGAAAAAGGGGACACGGAACGTTTCATCACCGATGAATTGTGACCATACATTTACTTAATTTTCACTATAAGTCCGTGATGATTTTTATGAGGAGGAAATGCGTACGCATACCTTACCCTGGGTACGATAAGGTTATGTGGGACTCCTTGAAGAACGGCGACACCTTACTTGCTAACAAAGTTGACCCTTTACCCGAAGGTTATTTGAAGATTATTTAAAGATTAAGCTGTCTTTCTAAGCAAAGATTGGTACAATATTTTTCTGTGGTTGAGAGTTTAAAGTTAAGAATTTAAATCCGTTTAGCTACCCACGCGGTACGCCTGAGGTAACTAAATGCGGAGGTGGCGCGGAATTTCGAAAAATTCAATACGAGTAACGTTCCGTTTTTAAAATTATGATTGAAATTCCAATTTCAAATTATCAAAAATCTTGGTACTTACCAACTTAAGCATATCGCTTGGGAAGTTGATCAGCACAAAATATTATTCACTAAGGCATAATATTGACTTTAAAATGGCTGTGAAGTCGTAATCAGCCGTAAAGTTTTATATGTCAATTATATTTCTAAGTAATGGTGACTTAACTATTTTTTTAGCTGATGGATTAATAAACAGTGTCTTTTTTAGTTTGTGAATTGACACTGTTTCTCAGTAGCAAATTGGCTGATTTTTAATCGGTCATTTTGAAGTCGGTCCACTTGGACCTTACAGCACAGATTACTAATTACAGTAACACAAATCCGCCCCTTGTCAGCAGCTTGTCTTGTAAGCAGTCATTATAATTAATAATTGCAGCATGAACTCTTTTTTTAAAATAAATTATAGGACTAAATCGAGTCGACTGTTTAGGATTATTTTTACGATGAAAAAACATTACTGACCTTCTAACACTGGCGGGAAAAATAAAATACATTTCTCCTCCCATCAAAAATAACGAGTAACATTAATATTAATGACTGAACCCCGTTTCAATCGTAATAGCAGAAAGCTCAATTTATTTTCATCATGAAGTTAGGATCGAAAGGAAATACGTATTAGGTACATTTTCTATAATACAAACGTATAATACTTCGCTAGTAAGCAGCTAAAAGATAAACCTTGTCTCACAAATATATCAAAACTCAGTTGATTAGTTTTGATTAAAGGTTTTGACCCTGCCAAAATCCTAAGTAAACATTTTCTAAATGCGACCCTTTCTCCATTATTGTCCTATTTTAAATAATAAAACAACGTAAGCACATATTTAGAAGTCGGTCTTTATTTCTAGAGTTTACTCCTTAAGAACGCTTATAAAAAGTAAATAGATTAGGGAATAACGATAAATAAATGCATTTTTTGTGATACTTAAAGCATGTATGATCAGTTATTTTTATTAATCATACAATGAATCTTTTAAAATACATAACAAAACCATAAACATATCAACAATAGTCTCCATAATACATACATACGTCAATACACCTATACAATACTCGGTTGAATGTGTCAGAAAATGACCGATGCGTCTTCGGGTAACATCGTGTGACATCGTCGTGTGACATTTTCTCGGAAAATCGGATAACATCGGGAATTTGATTTTACTCCTGTACATTTTCATACCCCGGCTTTATATATGAAAGGCGATTCTTAAGGAGTGAACTCTAAAAAAGAACATAAGCTACGAATACAAATTATGTACGAATAGTCGGAAACATTTCCTAAGAGGCTCTTTTCCAACCCCAAATATGTAAAAAAAAATCAGAGACAACCAATCAAAGCGTTACACAACATTAAATAAATCAAACGGTATCTTTTAATTCTGCTGTAAAGTCAGGTCCGGATCGTTCTATTAATACGTCCCAGACCTGAAGGAAGGGTACCATTCAAATGCTTGGTAATTTCCTTCGAGGTACTATTGGGATGTTTTGAGAGAGGTCCCTTGGAGTTTGTCGTAAGCCGGACAATGGTGACAATGCATACCTTTTCAACTCAATCACTGAAAGCGCCTTGACAATATTGGTATGTGTCAATAAGCAAATCAATTTAGTGTGAATACAGCCTAATAAGTGTGTGTATTGGAAAAGTTGGCACAAACCATCGCGCAAATTGCGTTGTTGTTGATCTGAAGTCAGATGCATTATTTGACAGTTACTTTATTCAGCGGCTAAAAGACTATACAAGCTTTTAGTACGGCCGGCCCTGAAATAATAATAATAGTCCTCCTGGCCGATTTCGACCACGGCGGTCAATATCAACAAGTGTGATTGAAATACACTGCTGAACTCACTGTTCCTTCACTCTCAAAGTTCGGTGGCAATCCGACATGAACGGAGAGAGATCGCAGGCGCAGGACCAACGGGTTAACTTACTTTCCGAGGCAAGGAGAAGTTACCGCCAACTTACCGAGTCCGAGCTGTTTTTGAGAAATTAATGACACAAAATCTCAGAAATAAGTTTGGCTCGACCTGGGATTCGAACCCAGGACCTCTCGGATGTAAGGCAGAAACTTTGCCACTACACCAACAAATCAGTCATTGCTCACTAGTCGGCCCTAGTATGCACACCGAAAAAAAAAAATAAGTGAGAAAGCTCACTTCGGCTGACTCGGGGCTGTTTTTTTCAATTAGTCAGTCGAAGTTTACCCCTCTGATAAAAATTCACAGCTGATTGGAACAGTCAGCATACTTCATTGGACGTTTAGAAAAAATTGGCCTCACTGTGAGGGTGTGTTGAAAACGTACATACATCTTAATTTTATTGCACACCAACTTCCTTTGGTTGGCTTAACGTATAATTATTTAGCATTCATAGATTTATCATACCACAGTTACAATGTCCGTGCCGATACCTTTACGTGTTGGGATCGCGTGCGCTGCCATAATCTATTTTATTGTATTGCCGTTTTATTTAAATAGTTCAAAAGTGGTCGACAATAGGACGTGTTATTCTAACATTTCCAGCCTTATATAGCGGTCAAACACTGATAAGGTTGTCCTCACTTTTCTCCAACGATAAACGTCGAAGGATTTGTAGCCGAATTCTTGAGGTCATTCGGTAGCGGCAAACTTACGTAAATAAGATTAAAAAGTATTTTTTTATTATTTAAGAGTTTTTAGCAATTTTAATAGGTAATGTTTGAGTCTTACTTAAGCTGTTTTGATATTGTTATCCATAACAAGAAGGTGTAGGGAATACTCATGCTACTTAAATTATATAAACACATTTAAACTGTTAGAGTAAGCTAGGTACTAGTCCCTTCTTTTGTCTAGTACCCATAACAAATAAATAAATATTTCACAACAATCACACCACTTCTCTAGTCCCAAATTAAGCTACGAGGCTTGTGTTATGGGTACTAGGCAACGGATAAACATACTTAAATACTTTTTTTTTTAAATAAATACATATTAAACATAGAAAACACCCAGAGCAGTACAAACACACATGTTCATGCACACTTATTCTTGTACTATGCGGGGATCGAACCCGCGACCCTTGGTTTTAGAAGTCCGACCTGTGGACCACTGCACCAAGCGGTCGTCACAAGCCTCGTAGCGTAATTTGGGACTAGAGAATTGGTGTGATTGTTGTGAAATATTTATTTATTTCATTTCTTTCTTTCTTTCATTAAATGAACTAAGTGTAAAGACAAATAACTTAGATCGATAATTACTTGGCAAGTTAAATCATTCGAATCGAGTTCCATTTTCTTAAATCTTCCGTAGGTAAATAAGAATATTGTTAAGCTAATTTGACTTCTGGGACTTTTATTAGCTTTTAATATACTTTCTATATTTATAGCATTCTCGCAACTTACGCAAATATCAGTGTAGTATGACCGAGCGTAGCACGAATTTTTTTAAACGGCCCCAAATCTTGGATCTAACCTTGATTTTGGGGCTGCCGTATATAAACAGTTCAAGGCTGTATTTTGTTATTCATGAGCCTAATACTTATCAGATTGTGGCGTAGTAGCGAAAAAAGCGCCAAGATTGAAAAGACTTTCTGGTATGTCTGCCTTGACCAGTCGATAAGTTCGGAGTGCCAACATTTTTGACTGTGCGTGCAGTGTCCTTGGTACAAAATGTGGGTCATTCAGCGAAAAATATTTGAGTCATTAATATTAAAATACTTTATTTTATTAATGTTAAAACATAAGAGAAATATATAAATTACGCATAGTTTTATTAAATAACTATAAAAAGTGAAATTCTCTTACAAATAATAAACATATCTCTTGAAGACACTAATTACAAGTTCGCCAATGCTGAACGGCTATAAATCCAATAAAGTTTAGTGGCAAAATTTGTTATTTAGTAGAATACAACTATAGCTTTGAATAGATTAAAAAAAACAGTTGAAGGATTTTTTATTTATTTATTTATTTGCTAAGTCAATGCAGGCTTTACTTAATGTTGTTGTTATAAATCTTATATCTGCCAATTGACCTGAAAGCGGTTAGTAATATACTCGTACTTCAACCAAAATCTATTAACGCTAATTGTATTTATTATTGCATTTAGGTGTCGGTATTTTGTTTAAAAAGTAAAATCTTAATCAAGTATTCGCAATAAAATGTTGCCAGTTTGATACATTTATTTGTTTTATAGTGGTTTGAGCAGTAAATGAACTTTTAAAATGTGTAGTGTTTAATCAAAGTCAAAAGTATATTTTTCATTAGATGATATAGTGGTATATAGTTACAGAATCCTTTTAAATACATAAACGTCATTCTATAGAGGGCAGCACTAAAGTAGACACAGCTCTCCAATGTAAGTCCCAGTTATGTTTATTTATAAGATTTTAAAACACGTAAAATATTATTTCCTTGTACATATTTCCGTCAACATATGTTTAACAATTTTATAAGTCGGGCTTATGCGACGGTCCGGTGTTACAATCAAACCCGGCCCCGTTTGATTTCCTCAACCCTTTGATTAAAATAAAATCAGTTCAGTCGCTTGTAGTCTGTCGAAGCGACAACATCTCCTGAGGATGCCACGTGTAGTGGCGAAACGCGTCGAGTGTTTTGTTGGTGTCAGTGTTGTGAGTTGTATTGTAAGTCCTGCGACTTCCAGCTCTAGTTTTTTCAGATGGTAACAGTAGGATGTATTGGGTTCCTGCGCTGGCGTCGTTTAGTAGAAATTTATTAATAAAATACTGACATACCAGTAACCAGCAACCTAAAACGCGGTCGTGTTTGGTTGACCATTCCGACTATTTAAATGACTTATGCTTACAAGCATCTTTTCGTCTTTTTAGCATGATTGTGCTATATAAAGAGACATACTATATGTTGATATAGTAGTTTGCGACGACTGTTTAAAGCTGATTGTTAGGACGAGCATAATATCTTCCATATTTATTTTTATCAAATGCCGGCTCTGTATGATTGCCTCAAACCAATCCCTTAATACGAATTCGGTTAGATACCATTTATGTATGAGAAAATATCTCATCATGTTATATCGTGTACGAAGTTTTTCCTTATCTGAATTTGTGCTTTGTTTAAGTTCAAAACTAAGATCTGAGTGGATTTAGTGGCTTGGGTTTATATTGAGTTAGCGCATACGTTAATGATAACAAAACGAACTTTAAGAAAAACTACGAATAGTATTAATTGATACGACCCGTCCCGTACCATAAGGGAGAATGAACTGTATAGAACTTTGTACAAGTAAAATAAATAGAAAAACGTTTGCGGTTTATCTGGGCTTTAACGCGTGCGTATGCAAATACCTAAGCTCCTTGGTAAATATAACAAATTGAAATACTTTTTTCATATCGGGGATTGGCAAATAAAAACTCTTATTTGGACGAAGGAATAGCTAAATCCGAAGATTTAAGGCAAGTTTTGTAGGAATTTGTAAAAATCTTACCTTTTTCATAATTCAGAAAAGTGCCTAATATTAAAATAAGTCACAATTAACAATCGTAATCATCAACCAAAAACTTTTATAAATACTTAAGAAGTAGTTCAAATTCTCAAGGTCCCTTACAATTACTTTTAAAATGCATCGACTAATGCACTTTCACTTAAGTGTTACAGTCAAATTTATTGCTTTCTAGCGTGTCGGTGAACATAATTAGTGTTTTAACATAATGTCCACCGATCTGAATACCAAGAAACCAATTCCTTACAAAATTATAGTCTGCAATGAGCTAGCACTGCGGGTTATTGTTACGGGACCTTGGGAAACTTTACCAAAAGTAACCTAGCTTGGGTGATTCACCCGTTAGTCCCAAAACGCTACCGCCTGGGACAAGTTTCAAATTATAATTAATACTTGTTCATTTTGTTCGTTCAATAAACTTGTTTTCTTTGGTTAAAACTTATAGTATATATAGCTCTCCTGGCCGATTTCGACCACGGCCAACCTAAACAGAGATCAGCCAACTAGGCAGGAGATATTACAGTGCACAAGTGCGAGCGCATATATATACATATATATATATATATATATATATATATATATATATATATATAGTCAGAAATAAATTATGTATAGATAATGTGGCTATTTATATTATATTTTACTTAGTTACGGAGATATTAAAGTCATATACATAAATTAATTAATTTTAAGACTCGAGCTCTTTTCACGGCTCGAGATCTTTTATAGCCTCGAGGCATGGCTCAGAGAGCTCGCAGCTCGGCTAAGCTCGAAGCACCGAGCCTACCGAGTTCACTGAGCCTTGCCATTCCTCCTCGTGGCTTCAAAAACAGGGCTCGACGCCTCGAGTCTTGTACATCACTATTTCCGAGGCACGGGGGTGTAACACCGCCAACTTCCCGACTCCGAGCTGTTTTAGAGAAATTCATGACAGAAAATCTCAGACACAATTTTGGCTCGACCTGGGATTCGAACCCAGGACCTCTTGGATGTAAGACAGAAACTTTGCCACTACACCAACGAGTTTCTTAAAACTTAATTCTAGTTTTTAACAGACTGAACGAAATATAATCAAACTGAAAGTCTGTCCAGTCAACAACATCACGTACATTGATCTGACTCCGTGATAAGTAGCTTAAGTACTTGTGTTACAGATATCTGAATAAACAGTGGTATTACCACAGATATATATTTACATAGATAACGCAAGTATCACGATTTGTATTGAAACCAAGCGTGCCAACTTTTTAACACCTACTGTGACGTCACAGGCGAAATTTAGTGACGGGCAATCCAAACCGATTGAAATTTTTGAGCTACTGCGGTTAATTATCACGCAACGAGGCATTTTTTAAATTTTTGCGGCCCATCCAGCTGCAACGGAGCGAGCGGACTGAACTTAGCGGCGACCTACCTTGACGTTTGGTCGGGGTTTTGGTCGGGGTTCGGACACGCGAAGTGCATGCATTTGCGTTATCTATGTAAATATATATATGTGGGTATTACAAATAAACTTAAAAAAATATTATATAAATACATATAACACCCAGAGCTTTACAAACAGACATGTTAACGCACACAAATGTTTGTACTGTGCGGGGATCGAACTCGCGACCTCTTAGTAAATAGTCAACTTCTTTCTTGAACATTACACGAAAGTGGTCGTTAATATGTGTGGCTGCTCTTCATAGGAGTCACCAAATAAATTGAATACTTGCTTAGTTTTAAAGTAATTCAGTATGTCTTCATGTGGTCCCGAATTATTTGTCTCGACTCTATGAATTGCCCCATTTTTATGTGAAAATAAGTAAGACCTATAAAATTATATGGTGCACTGCCAATATCATTTACGTGTTAAGTCGCTATAAAACTTTGAAAGGCAAATACGCGCCCTTTCAGTCGGCCTCAGTAAAAGTAAGTGTTTGAAAAAGGAGCATTGAAAATGAGAATTTTATTAAGATTTATGTAGAGACTTTAACTTCTTTTTATTTAGTAAATCGTGTTAATATGTTTTTGATAATATTTTTTTCTTACAGACAACTTTTACCAACATTTTCAATGTAACCAAGAATAAAGTAGGAATGACTTTAGTTATTATTATTAGTAATATTGTAAAGCTGGAGAGTTTGATTGTTTGTTTTTTGAACGCGCTAATCTCGAGAACAACCAGTAGTTCCTAATTAAAAAAAAAACTTTTTGTGTTAAATAGACCATTTATCGAGAAAGGCTTTATGTCATATGACATCACGCTGCAACTTTAAGGAGCGAAGAAATAATGGAAAATGTTTAAAAAAAGGGAAATTATTCATCCTTGAGGGCTTCCGTTGCGTGCGCTGCGCTGCGCAAACGGTTCAAGATACCAAAATATATGTATGAAAGATTTTTTCCTCTTGAAATGATCTAAAAATATATCTGCGACAGTATATGTCTATGCCCAAAATAACTTTTTCACGCGGACGAAGTCGCAGGCACAGCAAGTTATTATTAAAGATAGCTATATCTAGTACAATCTATTCCGTAAAAAATTCTAATTTAAAAAAAATACAAAGAAAACTTCAGTTCCTCTATAGTATTTGCAAAAGAAACAGCTAAAAGGTTTATCATGTCAATACGTACAGACTTGATATTGAGCTCTGAAACAGAAAGTTAATAAAATGATTTAGTAGCAAGGGATTGAGTGATAGAGGTCTTTAGGGCTCCTTATATCGGTATGCGGAGGGAATAATAAGAAGGATCTTCGAGTGTGCGAGATCGAGAACGATTCTTATCTTGCCTTTTTCTTTTGTTAAAGATTTTATGGAGAAAAACGCTTCTTTGTGGATCAGCACCTAGTATCATACAGTTATTTTTTATCTACATTTCTTCACAAAGGGAGAAACTAAAACCCATTAAAAAAACTAAAACCCATCTACTCCTAATATGTATGAAACAAGATTATTATCAATTGATGTTCAGCTCATAACCATTGTCAGATGCCACTTTCCTTTTAGCATAGGTAAGTGCTTAAATTTTTTTTTAACAGTAGTGGCATACGACCACGGCTATCATCTGAACAATAATCATAACCAACCTTTTTAAACTGTGTTCCGTTTACACATACTGGCAGCCCTTTTCATTGTTAAATTATAAAAGAAAAGTGTCAATTCTTTTTAAATTTCGAACTCTTGACAAACGAACGCCGTCAATCGCAGTGACCCACATAGGCGGAGATGGCGAGGCGCGGGCAGGAGCGATGCAATGACTCCAGGCTTCGCTTGGTCACGCGACCACGTCGCGCGCTCAATGCCTACTTACTAGGCCCTATGAACTCTTAGAAATGACAACCTTTTTCCTATAAATAGCATATTTCAGGCTCAGTATGCTCTTCAAAAGAATAAATACAAAAAAATATGTTAACCCGGCTAATATAACACTAAAGCCTATATAACAAAGGTACTTTCCAAATACCTAATAAGTAAGTTAATAATCAAGAAATAAAGAAAAAACCAAAGAAAAAAAATAATTATAACATACATTTACTTTGCCGATATCGTTGTTTCATTTTTATACCTACTAGGTGACGCGTTAAATCCGTAGCATTTAACGGGCCACGTTGAAAACTTAATTAATGCATAATAACACGTTTTGACGGTTTCTAATTAAGAATAAATCGCTTACCAACCCGAATAAGCCACTTCTACACCACTTCGTGGTCACAAAAGCAATTCCTTGGTCGCTATAACGACGGACAGCCCCACTGTTTACGAGCCGAAGTCTGCACGATCAACAGTAACGCACCACCGTCGAACCTGGCCGCATTTATTGCCGTGCTGAAAAAAACAAATCCGAATATCGAACAGCCCGCTCAAATTTTAAAAATAAGTTACAATTTTAAAAATGATTCGAATTGTTCTTTTGTTTCTTCTAATCGCGCTCGTGTTTTCGGCCAGGGAACCCCGCCAAATCACTCTTGCGAACCAAGGGACGATAGCCGGGATGTACTTAACTAGATTTAGGACTAAGAGGGTTGCTGCTTACGTGGGGATACCGTACGCCCAGCCTCCAACAGATTTCAGGCGATTCACACCCCCAGAATATACGGATTTGCCTCAGTGGGACGGGATCAAAAACGCAACGATATACGCGCCAGATTGTATGCAAAGTGAGCCGAAAAAAGAGGACGTGCTCATACCGTGGCACAAACATGATGAGTTGTTTTCGAAACTCTTGGACTCGCAGTTGGAGGAGCCGCGGAAAAAAGAAATATCGGAGGATTGTTTGTATTTGAACGTCTACGTTCCGGACGGTAAGATATTTGTTTACTTACTTTATGAATACCATCTGATTGCCTGTGGTATGTTATCTTAGAGTTGTTTTTGTTTTTTTAGTAAGGTATCGAAGTAGATTGTCGTCTTACAATTTACCTGTCGTTATTAGGTAAATGTAGACACAATGGGAAAGCTGCTGAAAATCTTATGGCATTAAAAGTATAATTTAAACATAGTACACTATGATAATTGACTCATAAAGAATATAATTTATGTAGCAAAAACACTTAAAAGCTCAGCAAACGTTCGTGACAGCTTTTTGCCTGACACGATACTGATTTCCAGCGTTAGTAACGTAAAAAATTTCCAAAGTACGTATTTAGTATAGTTAAAACATTCTTTACAAGAAAACTTGATTAAAAAAGCCGTGATAAATTTGGATTTACATAATAGCAGTGTAATAGCTTTAAGAAAGATTATGGTAAATTAAACCTGAATAAAAATCACAATACCAAATAAGGTCATCACGGATTTGTAAGAAGCTATTTTTAAATGAGTGTATAATTTTATTTATTAAGTATTTTCTGCGTTTACAACGCTATTTTTAAATTCGAAAAGTTCTGACATTGAAAAAGAAAAGCATTGGACCGGACTTTCATAGGACGGGGGTTCAAACCCTCCTTGATGACCGGAGCCGACAAGATTTTTTTAAGTTGTATCTTTGTGCTGGGTGTATAATATTTGATTTCATAAATGCAATACAATAAGATTTACAAATTCACATGTTTATCAAAGTACTAATCTATGATGATTTGACATGGATGCATGCTACATTTTGCATGCATGGATGTGACAGATCAAAATAAATTTTTAACTACAATAGGCTTGTTTCCACTATGAAAGAAATATTCAAAAACTGATTTTCTCTAAAATAATTCATAATTTCAGATGCCTTTACACTAATATTTTTCTGCAGTTCGTATTATTTGATTTTTTATTGGAATTCAAATGATAATTAGTCACTCAGTCGGCATTGCACGCGGTGACGTCTAAGCGTGTTATTCCCATACAAGCTCTATGAAGAAAAGCGTTTTGACAGTTGATAAAAAGTACGTCAACGATTGGTGGTGTCAACAACCGTATTTGACTGATTTCGGATTTGTCACCAGGTCAGCTGTTGTTTGCGACCATTGAGTCGCAAACAGGGGCTCAGATTTCGATAAGAGTCGCCTAAAATATGTACTCTCAAATCATTTTGCAGGCTAATCTTCTCCACGCAATAGCTGCCTCATTAAACAAATAACACTTCATTCCATCAATCAGCGTCTAAGTAGCAGCAAACCAACATTATCATGTGTTCCCAAAACTAAACAAAACACCCAACACTTTCGTGTTCCCTCGGAAAATTATTCAAAGTTTACGACTATCAATACAGCAAGCATAATAAGTCCTTAGTTAACCTACTTTCGGTACTTTCTCCCTCGATCTGATAAGAAAGTCATTTTCTTCGTACGCCGTTGCCATTCTGGTGCCAACGCGTGGTTAGGGCAATTATCGACAAGGTTGTGCAATGGCTTACGGTAATATGTAGGAAAATTTCAAGTTTCTACACTGTTAATAATATAGTACTTTACATTCGTAAGCTGGTTGGCTTATGAATATGAGTAGTCTACTAAGCCAGCTTAGTAACATAAATTCATATAGTTAGTTATTGAAATGATACATTTTTTTACAGTTTATTTCGCGATTTATTTACATTTTATTTTTAACCTGACGTTTCGGACTCTATTCAGCGTCCGTGGTCACAGGTAGACTAATGTGATAGTTGTCATTACATAGTTTTGAAAAAATTGATAACTGCCATCACTTAAAAATATTAAGTTTCGATCCTATCCACACAAAATGAGCTAATAGTATCTTGAGGTCTTGCAGCGCGGGATCGAGCTTGAGTCTTGGCTACAACAGGATCCCAAGCTGGTTAATTTTTCCAACCATCTTCTCTATTTAAATTAGGGTGTCTTCTAATTTAAATGGCCTCACGGAGTCACTTATTTAAACTAACACGATATAAACGACACATTCATTTCCTTTCGTTTATTTTTTAAGCAATTTTTGTTATGGATTAAAACTTTTTCATTAACCCACTATCTAAATATCAAACAATTTCATTAGAAAACAAACAAAACTGCTTTAAGCTAACATTTATCTCATAGCTACCTATTTATCGCATTTATTTAAAACCTTGAAATGTTTCTTGATCGCTCGGTTTGATAGCGCGTACTTTAAGATCTTAAACTGAGACCAACTCTAAAACCTTTTATACAAACTGCCACTTCGAACGCGCCGTAGCACGTAACAAAGCGTAGCAGGCACGTAGCTCGTAGCAAAAAAGTTTATTCGAACTTCTTAAAAAAAAAACTTTTACGAGTATTGTAGCACCACCTTTTTCGTTTTAAGTGTATTACAAACTGTCTCCACGCATTTTGCCCTCTTTCTGTCACACGCTTGTTACAAGGGTCTACTGTGGGGACAACCAGAACTGATTGAATGTATACTTAAGCCTTTCGGCAGCTGACGATTGCCATCACCTTACTTGTTTCGTCGAAACAAGTTAACATCTAAACAAGATGCAAGCATTTCTTTGCATTTGGCAACTGTTGAACGGAATAGGTATGATGACACCTAGTGTAACAATTTCCAATATAAAGTTAATTAAACCAATTTATTTCCAAAAAGCTGTAAATACTAATTTTTAGTTACACAGAATTCAATAAATATTGACTCAATGGACTCTGATTCCTGAAAATCTAACGTGACGTCACGTTAGCGTATTCCCATACAAAATATATGGAGGCAGATCGTTTGACGGATGATTAAAAGTAAACGATAAGTGGTGTCATCTAGCTTATTGTATGCATGACGAGCGGTATTCGTTATTCATGATAGCAAAAAAATGACGCGGATGTGACTAAAAGGTTACACGCCAAAACACGAGTAGGTATAACAGAATAGGACCCTTACCGAAACTGTGTCGCCTTTATCGCTTTCTGGGCTATATATCATGTTTGTTTAACACAGCCCTAGAAAACGATTCAATCTATTCATGGATATGATATAGGTAATTGACAAAAACATCAAATTTCTATAAACCGAATTATTCGGACTGATAGTGAGTGATAAGGCAATCATAGATGTCCTATCTAAACAGGTACCTACTTGTATGCTAAAACTAAGTTTGTCATAAAATCAATGCAATCGATAAGTCACTAAAATCTATCTATGTATGTATTGGTGAAGATATCGTCCTCTTGATACTCAATGAAATGATCACAATTTGTATCAAAATAGGTAATACTCGTGTAAGCAATCTAACAAAGGAAATTAAATACTTAAATAGGCTTCCAAGCCTAGACTTGGCTAGACTGATTATTCAGACACGTGACTCCGGAAATACGTTAACCGCTGACGTCAGTCTCATCTAGGTTACCATATACCATATAATATAATGGATTTATTAGTGGAATATTGTCTAAGGCAATTTTCCATTTACTTTAAAATGTCTTATGAATTAACTTATTAGATTTAATATGATAAAAAAAGTTTAAAAATTATTTAGGTTTTAAAACAATACAACACGAAAGTTTGATAGTGATGATTAGTCTGTAATAAAAAAATCTGGAAATCTATAATTTTATGTCTCTAATTAGTTTTTATTGATGACTTTCAGTTCCGTTACGCTTAATTATTTTGCGGTAAAAATCTACCTACATCTTCTAGCGCCTATACATTTTTGTTAATTCCTTGTAAAATGAGGCTTCGTATCATTATTCTTGGCTTACAACCCTCACGACTTCGCCTTACGCCCTGCGATACATCATGATCGTCGTAGACGGTAATCCGATCGCGGCATCCTGAGCCTACCTTCATACATCATGTTGAACTAAGTTATTTTGGTACAAAACATTTTGAATTTAGTTTTTTCAAAGACATCATTAAAGTGATATTAGTTTTTTGTTTACGCTGGAAAGAAAAATCTAGAAGACATGACCCATTCACATATGAACCATTCATTCATTTATTCATTTTTTCGTTGTCTAGTACCCATAACACAAGCCTCGTAGCTTAATTTGGGACTAGAGAATTGATGTGATTGAAGTGAAGTATTTATTATTATTATTTATTTATTCATAGGGGTTTAAATTGTCTGGTAATATTAAATGACGTCGCATAATAAGACCATAGTCTCTAATGCCCATGTGTTATCTGAGAAGGTAGATAAAAACATTATAATTACGGGAAAAGTACACAATAACATTATTTAATATGAAATTACAGACTAATCATCACTTTCAAACTTTCGTGTTACATTGTTTCGAAGCTTAAATATTTGTTACATCATATTTATTCTATGAACGGCTAGGTATCACAAGTATCATTTTTTTTTAAATCTCATATATTTTTATTTATTTTGTAAGTAGGTATTTAGAAATAGAAATCTTTATTTGCGTTTGGTTAAGGTACACTGAAAATGGTCATAATTATTAATAAGCAATTATACATCCGCTTAATCAACCATTATCAATGGCATGCAAATCTTAAAGTTATATTGGGATAATAAATTTTAATAGTAAAATGTCTATCAAAACAATCACAAAATGTCAACAAGTCATCATTAAATAGATAAAAAAATACATACGTTTAGTTTAGTTATAATTTGGTGAACATCTATCCATCCCCTTTATTATTTTTCAATATTCATCTCCATGTTATACAAACTTAAGCCAAATAAATTGAAACAACAAATTTTGTGCAAATAAAAATATTTCATTTCATTTCAAGAAGTCAAGCAGTAAACAACAAAAAAAAGCATATTAACGCTCATCCTTTGATCTTATTTCCGCGAGAAACGTTCATAAACAATTTTCTCCAGAGGCTTCTACTCTGAAAATATTGTTAGCATTTTGCCTCTAGCTATCGCACTCATCCTTACGTAAAATTAGACATGATTGACAAGGAAAGCTTCAGTCAAATTATTGACAACGCGTATTACAGTAGGGTAACGATAACGATAACTCCACAAAATCTGCCCGGAGCAAGTTTTATTAAATGAAAATACAGTTAAACTATACTACGCCACTGAAGTTAATTAGTGAGATTTTTTTAAGCGGGCGAGTTTGACTCCTTTGTCACAAGAAATATACACACAGCGGGATCATTTATATGCTTTGCATTAAGATCTTCGACGATGTGCAAATACACTCGAAAAGCATTATTTTAAAAAATACATATTTTTGAGTTTCCTGGTCCACTTGAAGTCTGTTGGTACTCTTTATTTATTTTAAACTGTATTCCATAAGAAATGTAAAAAGAGTGGAGTTTATGCCATTTTCTGCCAGTCAACATCAAGGTCATGCAGAAAGAAGGATGTGCAGTGAAAATTAATGAGAAATGTAAATTGTGGTTAATAACGCTTGCTTACAAACAGTATGAATTATTTGGTGATCTGAAACTTTAATGTGCAACCGAGATACAACGTAGAGCCTATATTTACTTTGAAAAGCTGTAACTCACTGTTTATGTGTGTATTGTATCTGTAACGTTTGAAGACGAACTTTTTTGATAAAGCGATCTACGTGAAACTTTGACGCGGGAACACTTATAAAGCTTACGACCACTTGGTGCAGTGATCCACAGGTCGGACTTCTAAAACCAAGGGTCGCGGGTTCGATCCCCGCACAGTACAAACATAAGTGTGCATGAACATGTGTGTTTGTACTGGTCTGGGTGTATTCTATGTATAATATGTATTTATTTACAAAAAAAAGTATTTAAGTATGTTTATCCGTTGTCTAGTACCCATAACACAAGCCTCGTAGCTTAATTTGGGACTAGAGAATTGGTGTGATTGTTGTGGAATATTTATTTATTATTTATTTATTATTTATTTATTTAAAGCATGAAGTGGACGTGGTTTTTTCGATTTGGGTTGAATATAGAATTAATCGCATCCCTTTCAAATAATTTAAAAGAATCTCTAACCTACAATCACGGAAAACCATTTTTTTATCCTTACCCAAGGTACACAATGTGATATTTTTTGGCATCAGTGTGACCTACTTCGCAACTTTTGCGTAGTAAGTGTTAAGGCTTCACAAAATGGACGTAATAACTAGGTGAAACTCGAAGAAAGGTGTAATTTACAACAAGTCGCAAAACCTGAGGCACAATTTTTTTATTTTTCACAGAATTTGTTTCAAGCCCTATATTGGCAAACGAACATACTCATTTAAGTACCCATTCGTATCACTATGTACACGAGACTTCCGATTAAGATATCATTATCTGTAGGTGTAAGTTACTTTGTCTTGTTGGTTAAGCGAACGTTTTGAATAAGTTTTTGTTTCTCTCTATCTATCTATCTATCTATCTATCTATCTCTTATTTTCAACCTGTTTTTTCACAATTCAACCGTGTATTTATTATGTGCTCGGCAAATCACAGTTATTGATTCGAATAAAAATATCAGAACGTTTTTTCCTTAGGATCATGACGTGAAGTATCTCTCAAGTTTGACCCAGATGTTTTTTAACCAGTTACGGACGTCAATATGTGCTCTAATTTTTATACCAACAAGTATAAGCTCTTGAATTATATCGATTGGTACTTATAGAAATAGAATTTACTTATTATTGATGACTTCCGAAAAGTCTTACATACATGAGTGTGAAAGAAATAATTATTTAATTAACTCATAATTTGATGCCATGTTGGTTTTATAAAAAGGTTTTCAATTTGATAACAAGATATTTTTTGTTTCCATTTTTATTTTACGGTTATGGAATTCAACCAATTTATAATGCACATTTCAATTAGTTAAGCATCAAATAAAATACAGACGGTGTACATACAGTGGTTAACTTAAAATTTCTCTTTTAAGCTACAATGAAATTGTGCTCAATTTCGCTAAATGCGAAGCGAAAAGCGGAGATCGGGCTATCGGGATGAAATCACAATCGCGCATAATCCGATTTGCATTAATAAACGCAATTGGACTTCTTCTTAAATCTTGCACTTTTTCATGAACATGAGTTTAACTTTTAATGCTTGTTCTGAAATATTAAATACTTTTTAGAGTTACTAATGTTATAGTTCTAATGGGTTCTATAGGGTAAAAATAGGCGTATAGTGTTCTACTTCAGGTCAAACCAGGTGACAAATGCTAACAAAGGACCTAGCCTGGATTAAGGAAACCTGCAAAGAAAATATTTTGCCTCAATGCCATCACTTCAAATTATTGAGGGATGAAGGTTCCCTGATGGTCAATTTGCGTAATTGGCAATCGTTAATGTCGGAACGGTATTGCTTTCTGAATTGTTAAGCCAGCTCTAGGGAGCGACTGACGACTGCGGTGACTGTAGGGTACCTATACACTCACACAGCAAGATTTGAATTTTGTGCTTTAGTCAATTAGCATTATTAATACTTTTCTGTTCGCATATGACATTTTGTCGAAGTTCGGAGATTCATTTTATTTCAGTGTGAGGTTATGCAATTATGACCATTCACGAATGTGAACATGGCTTTACATCTACCGCTAAGTCCAAATTTACTAACCTACCCTTCGATTTTTCCCAACGACAGCGGCTGTCACATGCGATCCGTTACAACTTCTGATAAATGGCTTGGGTAAAGATGAATCTAGTTTTTTAGAGAGTAATGGACCAAGAAATCTAGATTGTGGTATGAGGGCGGTAAGGCTACAGTATAGGGAACGTTTAGTATTATTATCGAACGTTAATAATAAGTAATATTAATGTAAAACAGTTTGTAACCTGAATTGTACAATTGTTTATTGTCCTAAATAAATAAAAATAAAATAAAATAAAATTGCTGAAATTCCTTGGACACATAGCGCGTAGTTACCCAGAGCCAATGGAAAAATACATATTGTTGGGTAAAGTTCAGGGGAGAAAATGAAGAGGCCGTGCTCTTGCAAGATGGTGTGACCAAACGAAATCTCATCTGCAACTCCAAGTGCACCCGAAACTCTTCACACTGCTGCTGACATTTGGATAGAGTTGCCCCGGCCCGGTCTCAATGCTAACACGGAGTGATTCTCCATTCTTTGAGGGAACGACTAAGAAGAAGAAGCTCCTGCTTACCAGATTTGAATAAACATTCTAGTATCAAAATACGTCTTCAGCTGAATTAATGTATTTACCTTTAGATCAATGACAGAAATGGAATGGCGTATGACATTAATAGGTCAAAATAATTATTATGCGTGTCTCGTCATATTTCTAACAGCCCCTCGTTAAATGGATTTAAATTTATACGCACATAATTGCATATTAATGAAAATCTGCCTACATATTTAGGGCAGGTGTCGGTAGAAATGAAACGTTTTTAATTATGGCTACAATATAAATAAATACAGTAAGATTAGTTAATAAAAAATACCATACTACATTTTTACAAGTTAACAAAAAAATAATTGAATAGAAGTGACAAAACATGTTCCCTTTAATCGTATAACACTCCTCGTAATATTATAAAGGTGACAGTTTCCTTGTTTGGATGTTTGCCCGTCAAGAACGCTGAAACTACTGAACGGATTTTAATGAAATTTGGTATACAGACAGGATGCTGCTGCTGACTTGGGTCATAGGGTACTTTTCATCCCGATTAATGCTCCCTTGGAATACAGCAGGAATCTCTGTAATTCACATCTTTGTTTTTCAAAACAACAGACATTTTATATATAGGTATGAAGCTTATATGAATATTATAATTTCATTTAATAACGCACGTTTCTTTTCGAAAAATACAGTACTAATAACAAATTTATTTACAACCTTGCAATACATTTGCATCAGTTAATAATAACGGTGAACTAATCACTTCAATACGTAGGTATTGTTACTAGAGTGTATATTTCGATTGATTAATTGCTATAAATAGAAAACATTAAATACGGTTATTATTGATTGTGGTTGTTGTATAATGATTCCAGTAAACACTTGTTAGGAAAATTAAATGTACAATTTAATAAACGTTATGTAGAACGGGAGTTGTTCTATTAATGAACTGAAACTTCCTTGTTGTGTCAATCAATTTTAAAGTGGAGCTTAGGTTATGATAATCCTCTAACGGATGATGAAATTGATTTCAGGTGACAGAATTAAACATAAACAGAGACCCATGTTATACCTTATATTTTACCGTATTATACCTTACAGACTAACATGCAAATAAAATAGTAATTAAAAAATAGGACCTATTATATATATGTTATATTGTGGGCGCGATATATAGTAAAAATACTTCTGTGAATTTAGGTATATATTTGTAGGGTTAAGCTCAAACCGAACAGATTTATTTAACCTTTTTTCTATAAAAACTACGTTATCTTTGAGTGTTAAAGGCTATATTTTACTTTAATAATATAAGTATAGTTTGGAAATTTAAATTTGTTCGGACGAAATCGATGGGGACCGCTAGTTTGCAATAGACTGTTTTAGAGTCTTATTTTTTAAGATAGTTCTTTACGGAGTAGATTAACAATTAACACACCTATGTGACTTCGTACACAAAGTTCCACATCAAGATACTCATTTTTGTTGCCAAAACCACCCTTATCACGTAAGCATAAGATACCGCATTGATTAACTTGACGTGTGGACGTGCATACCTGGTCGGTGTTCTAAGCAGATCGGTAGTTCACATCAGGCTACCCATTTTTGTTGCAAAATCTCCTGTATCACAAGCAATAAGATGTTTAACGTGACGTGCTGGTCACCGTACATTACATGACCGGAAGCAGGCACCTCTTGGAACGGTCTCATGCTTACTTATTGGTACTATTGATTTACTAAGCTTTTAAGATTTAATTAATAGTAATTTGATTATCTATTTTAGTGTTCGAATTAATTACTTGATCGCTGACGTAGTGTTCGAACAATAAAATGAAATGTTAATAAAAGATTTGCTAGTAACTATTATAATAAATAAGTGATAAGCGGTCCCTCGCGCCCGTTTGCACAAAATAAAATTCTATACTGAATATTACCTACAATACATGAAATACAAAATTAAAATATAGCCTTTAGCACTCATGGATAACGGAGATTTTCTCAAAATTGATCCACTGAAATTTGACCGTGTAGTTTTGTACTACCGACAAATATGAAAACGAATCAATTATTTCTGTAACAAAAAAAATCAGAATAAGAAATGGAACGTAACAGGGAAGTCAGTTTAGGAAAGTAAGGTCCAGGGCACACTTTTTGCATATTGTCGCCGCGACTGCGATTTAAGCCGCGGCCATTGAATGACACGCTGTCACTAGCGAGTCACGGCTACAGATAGTCGCATTTGTACCCTGGCGGTAAGTTCTGTTCGTACGGTGCCTTTAAAAGTACTACATATTTCGAAACTCTCTCGGAACTCTACCATCAACGAAAAAAAACACGTTATAACAGACAATTTGATCAGCAGCAAATTGAATGTAACCTGGCTGAATAATTCAAGTATCGACCGGAGTTCGCAAATTCTCTGATATTCCATTTGGCGTTGATTGCTATCTCTCGTACTCTCGTCTGATGTACGTACCTAATATCGATCTTGATGAGAATTTGAAATTGTTAATATCTCATTTGAAATGTCAATTGATAGATGAGTTCGATATTCATACGCTGCATCTTTTTTAACCGTTTGCAAAATACACAAACGGTACTACTTTTTGAATTTACAAATAGGCTTTTATAGTGTCTGTTTTGTAGATATAAATGCAAACATATACATAGATTATTTATTTTATTTATTTATTTAAGCTTTATTGCACAACAAAACTTTGTACATAAGGTGGACTTAACGCCGTAGGGCATTCTCTACCAGTCATACCTTTGGGCTAAGCGGAAATGATTAGTAGGCGGTGCGATTATTTTTTTGTTACTGAAAAAAAAATTTACAACCTTTATCAATTTGACGCCCTTTCGGATCCTTATTAAAGCCATGACTGGTTATGTAGGTTTTACAAGATTACAACAATTTAAAGGGTACTTGTTTTTTGATTGGATGGGATGGCTCGGGATACTCGTGGACATTTTTTGTCCCCGATCTCCGGCTAAAAATTATAAGGGACTATTTGACAAGCCATACATTTTTTTCAACGGTATTTTAATTTGTTACATTTTCGAACGAGTTAGTACAAGTAGGCAGCACTTGATATGAACTCGCCACATTCATGTTGTTTCTATTAAGTATTAATAATTATAGGATACTAATGTTTTTACTGTACTATATATAAGCTCTTATTATCGTGGTTTTGAACTGTATAATGTGTGACAATTTCGACTAACGAGCATTTAGCACTCGCCTTAATCAGAAAAGGTATTTTAAAACAAGTTTTCATTTTATCCGACATTTTTAAATTATTGCCGCAATACCAGGTCACAAGATTACGAATGCTAACACAGCGATTACTTTGAAATGCTTTCAATTCTTATTATAGCCACCAGCTTAACTAGAGCTGTGTGCTCAAAGGACTTCGCTGTAGAGCTTTTTTAAGCTTTCATGTTGCAGGCACTGTAGGTTATCCGCTATTGCGTGTAAAATCTAAACTACTGGCAGGTATAGGCTTATTCCAATAAAAAAGTTAAACAAATTTAAACGGATTTGCGCAACTGAAAGTGTCATATTCCTTTGTCGAGCCGAAATACTTAATTTGTTTTGACAAAGAATTGCGTTTTGATAAGAAAACCGTAGAAATGGGTAGCACCTTACCACGACAAACTATGTAGTTGGGTAATACCAAAATAAATTAATCTAGACTTGTTATGTTTACATGGCCTTAAATCTTGGTCTTGGAATAAATGAAATTGCCCGTGTAGCGCTTTACCAACTAAGCTATTTACGCACTGGATACATGGTATTATCTTCTCTTAGAAAAAAAAATGAATTGCTGTTCGTTAGTCTCGCTTAAGCTCGAGCACGGCTGAACCAATGTGACTAATTATAGTCTTAGAAATATAAATATATTTATTTGCGTAAATAGGGTACGATTAACTGTCTGCCGGGTCCGCTAGTAAAATTTAAATCCGTATTTGGAACAAAATGTAGAGTAAGTGCTTTTCATATGTGCTGGCCAGCACGTCACAGTAAACACTGCAGTATCCTGTGCTCTTGTGATACGGGCGATTTTGCAACCAAAATGGGTAGTTTGATGTGCTGGCCACTGTACTTTTTTTTAATAGTTACTAAAAGTGATTTCTTTGAGGCATTTAATAATACTCCTATTTTTTTGCATTTCTACAATTGTCTACAACATCATCTACTTGAGCGCAGTTCTAATCAGCCTGGCCGCGGAACATGCAACCAAAACACACGCAATTATACTCACTCGCAAACTTCCAGCAATGTAAACTTTCTTGTTCAGTACCATGCACATCAGACTGAACATGTTTGTTGCAAATTTGCCACTATCACCACTGACTTGTGCTGAAATGTTCACCTTCATGTGCGGTCGTCCGAACCTACACTACTTTTAATTCTTGCACGGTTGTTTGTTTTCGCCGAATGGGAAGGATAATTGGAGCCAATACAGTTAAGGGTCTTACTCCGAATCACTTACACCCTAGCGCCATTAACTTGTGTATGACCGGTGTGTTTATAAGCATTCTAGCTACTAATGACAAGATAATGATTGCCTTTGGATATGCTTTGACAGTGATTGTGACCTACTCCCATAGATCTCATCTCATGTTATCAGCCTTTATTACGCATCGCCTCACCTCAACTGTGTGGTAGTATGAGCCATAATCAACCACGCGGGCTCAGTGCGGATTGGTGGAGGGGTGTCTGTAAGGTAAGTGACCAGGCTTACTGTCAGATGTTTTTAGCCGCCTTGGGGCCTCTTACCACTAATGTCTATCGATTAAATGGGTTAACGACTAATATATATCTATATTACCCGGTACCAATAGCATAACGTGCCTTCCGAGGCACGGAGATGCTTGTGAATCAATGTCACTTACATGGTCAGAATGATCACCCATCCCATTCACGATTGCGCCTAAGGTTGCTTAACCATTGATATCACTTCCAAAGCACTGACACCACTGCGTCAAAAGCACCTTTTCCCGTAGATCAGAGAATATTTACTGATAAGATTGAATTCGTATTTTAGTCATCCTCTATGTGAAAGTGATGGATAGAGTTTCACAGTAAGCTGTCGATACGGAGAGTAGCTTTACAGTGTATAGGTCAATTGGACATGATTAAAATTATTTGGTGTTCTACGAAAAACAAGAGATTTGTGTTAAATGCAATGATGACCTCGTCCGCGTGTACTTTAGTTATTTTTACCGAGTTTCACATAAGCTTGCAATTTATCAAAATCCGACGAATCGGGTTGAAATTTTGCATAGGTGTTATGAAGTAGGCATCCTCTTAAAAAGGATTTTGATAAATAAATAAAAAACATTTTAATTTTAATTTTTGTTGCCGGATGTTAGTGATCTATCAACACCCGGCAACAAAGTCAGTCAGTTTTATATATTTAGATAATCCTTATAGCAAGATTCAGTATTCACCCGCGATGGCTTATTATTAGCGTATTTCATGTATAAGTTTGGTGTTTATATACCGATTTCTATAATTCTTTTTTTAAACTGTTAACTTTTTAGATGAGGGATGACTGAGAGTGTTACAAATATAATAATCACAAAGCTTCGAACTGCTAAGTTATCGGGAGGTACACGTGTTAGTGTGAGTCAACCATAAAAGATAGACATATGCCGTCGTGGGATATCTTGTTCTTTAAAATACAAAAAAGATGCATTCGCGCTCTGTGTAACGTCTGGTATCTGGACAGCTGCAGACCCCTCTTTAAACAGCTTAATTTGCTTCCACTTCCTTGCATTTACATCAGAGAAGCTTGTCTATTTGTAAGGTCATTTCCAAGCTATTACAAAACACGAATAGAAGTCGCGGGCAGGCAATTAAGGCAGCAATACATAAACCTAATGCATCAACCTCCCTGTCGCAAGGACATATATAAAAGAAATGCATATAATAAGAGTATTGTATTGTATAACTTGCTACCGGAAGAGATAAAATCACTCCAAGGGCCAATATTTAAGAGGAGATTGACCAACTGGCTTTTGGACAAATGTTTTTATAGTTATTATGAATATTTTAATTGGCGACAACATAATAATCTTTAATTTAAATATAATTTAATATTTCATTCAACAATATAATTATACTTATGTAATTTAATTGACATTAATATATTGTAATTTAATTTGTATTGTTAATTTCCTAACTGAATTTTTGCACGTCTGCGAGCAGATTGAACACATGCGCTAATGACTTTAAAATGTAATCTTTACTTACTGTGTTCTTGGCAAATAAACGTTTGAGTTTGAGTTTGAGTATATATATAAAATTCTCGTGTCACAATGTTTGTTCCCTTACTCTTTCGAAACGGCTTGACCGATTCTCATGAAATTTTGTGAGTGTATTGAGTAGGTCTGAGAATCGGCCCACACCTATTTTTCATACCCCTTAGTGATAAGGGTAGTCCACCCTTAGCATTTATATGGCAAAACAACGTTTGCCGGGTCAGCTAGTTTTTTATATAATTCTGAGGAAGACATTTCCGTCCGTCATACATGATTTCTGTATAACTTGTTAAAGTTATACAGAACCTTAATGGTTACATTAAGGTTGCACAAGCGACAGAAACTTAAACAATGGAGTAACTTGTCTCGTTTTCCTAACATTTATCTTCACTGCGCTGCTGCTATTGATTGTAGCGTGATGAAAAGTAAAGAATACCAGTTCAGGAGTATGAAAAATAATTGTACCAAGTTTTGATAAAATCCGTCGAAAAGTTTTTTTCGGTTATGCAGACCGACAAAAAACTTACTGATTGCATTTTTGGCATCAGTATTAATCCTTTTCCTGTTCCGTGCCTCGGAATGCACGTTAAGCCGTTGGTCCTGCGCCTGATATCTCTCCGGTCATGTCGGATTGCCGTCTCACCGAACTTTGAGAGTGATGGAACAGTAAGTGCACCTGTGTATTGCGCACACACTTGTGCACTATAATATCTCCTGCGTAGTTGGCTGATCTCTGTTGAGATTGGCCGCCGTGGTCGAAATCGGCCATGATCCTTTTAGCCCCGCTGATAGTTATTTTGGAAATATATTTCATGTACAGAATTGAACTCTCTACAGATTTGTTATAAGTATAGATAAAGTATTAGAAAGACATAACTTAATAGGCATATCAGAAACTGCGAAGTCGCGGGCATCCAGTAGTAAATAATACCTCTATTTGACACTGGGGTATAACTACGGGATATAATGCATAATAAAGCGACAAAATTATACGGCGATATTCCTAAAATCAAGAGTCTGACAAGATTTTACCTATAAGTATTACTTTCTTAGGTAATGTAGTGTCTAATTGTTGATTTAATTTTACTATCTTTTTTATAATGACCCGAGCTCAGTCCAAAAGCATTCACAATATTTTAAGTTCATTTTTGGTTAGGATAAAAACGGTACATATTTACAATTTTGCATCCCATTTCCAGCAAACAGTTACGGAACACAAATAATGTTTGACCTGTGAACATATCAATGATTGCATTGAATAATCAGAATTTCAGCCATGGTTCATATTGACTCACATTGATTGAGAGCAATCATAACTTCTATTGATTTTATTTAAAAACTTACAGCCATTTATCTAAAATAGTCTAATTAAAGACAACACCGTGACCTATAGAGTTAATTAGTTTTTTTGTGTAGTTAAATTTTAATCAATAGCACAATAGGTACTTACATCCATCACATATTTGTTCATTACACAAAATCCACACGTCTTACACTCTTACTTACTTTTAGACAGTGCTTTTAGTACTAAACTTTTTCTAGCTAAAACTTTTCACCACTTTGTCCCTAATTCCATAAAACTAAAACAACTGCTATCGATAGAAGCTGAGGCTCACCTTCGAATTAACTAGGAAAGTTAAGCATTCACCTCACACAGGTCTGAGTAGTTTTATCAAGTTCTAAAACATCAAACTGGTGTTGGTTCATGCGGTTACATATGAGATAAGAGCTCAGAATACTTTTAAGTTAATGAGTTCAGAATACTTTTAAGGTGGTGCAGAAAGTCGTTTATTGTGTTTGATGTTACAATAAGGAATATGCATGTGATTTAAATTTGTTAACTATTCGTTTCTTATTTAATTTGTTATTCATTCCATAAAACTCTAATGGAAAAGTATTTTTTTGCGCGAAATTTTAATCCACGAATAAGGCCTAAAACTACAAATGACGTCACAATCCCCAATTACAACAGCGCTTCCTATGAGTTCAGTTTTACAGGTCTCTATTGCAACCAGTGTACAGTGACGTCATCCGGAGCGCGCAAGAGATGGAAACGTTTGAACAAGACTTTTAATAAACGACTTTTGATTTATTATTTCAAAATGTAATAAGGACATTGCTTTCAATAAATTAATTCTGTGAATAATAAAATTATGGAATTAAGCAAAATAAAAAATATTCATGCATTGAAAAAATTAACAATAAAATTTGATAAAATAAAATTTTACATTTTCATAAAGTAAAGTCTGTTTCTAAGGCAGGATTCGAACCTGTGGCCTTCGCAAATAATGTGACTATGTTATTAAGATACTCATCCAATCAGTCAGACTGACATATTAAAAAAGGAAATGCTGAAATTTTTGACAACGGTAGTAAAAAAACAGGTTTAAGCCATTTACTATCAAGTACAGAGTTTAACAAAAAAGTAACAATCCACGTAAATTAAATTGCATTGCCCTATAATATGATATCTCGTTTCAGTTTGACATATTCCATAATATCATTCATAGCTTTGAATGGATTGGTCATACAACAGCAATGACATCTTATACGTCATCAAAATGCAAATGCAGTTGACTGGACCTAATCTGCTCGTTTTGATTAACTAACCCACCCAATTTGCTATTGTTAACTACTTATCACGTAACTCAAGAACGCAAGGACTAAATTGGGCATTTTTTTTGTAGGTATTCCATAAAAAACGGTGATGGTTATTACGAAGACAAAATTAAAAAAAAGCAACGAACAGGACAATGTCTGCTGGATCCGCTAGTATGCTATAAATATTCAAGGCATTTAATAGTTAACTAAATCGATAAATCACGAAAAATACATCAGATGAAGTTCTTTGATTGGAAACACTTAATAGTTAAAAACCTCACCTCCTTTTTTGAGGTCAGTTAAAATGATTCTTAATTTCAATATCGAGTAGCTCATAACATAAACATTGAAGTGTATCAAAACATTCAGTTTTCAGGCTTTACTCTAAGTGGTACCACTTTTATTTATGTGGTCCCATAGGTATGTTAAGAGATAAGTATTAAGATGGAATCTATCAACTTGATAAATAGCTTGTCTTTCAGCACTCAAGTGCTTTAATATTTACTTTTTGTATGAAAACTGTCGTCTTAAATATTGTAATAAAGTCACTTGAGCTTGTGCTTAGTCCACAAGTATCTTTAAAGAAGTTTTATGCGTCATTGAACGACCGGGGAAAGGACGCTTCTACGACTTTATTTCGGAATCAATTACTTCGTATCAATCAATAATATACAATAAAAAAATATCCATTTTTCCGTAGGTAATTTTTCATGTATCAAGCCCAAGCCTAAGTTTATTGTTTTTATACGTTTCTAGTGGTGATAACTAAGCATAGTACTAATCCTATTTTGTGCAGAAGTGTGCGAATCCTACATCTGTGTACCTTTGCACTGTTCGAGCATTCCGCAAATAGATAGAACTTCACTTCGACGTCTCTCAATCAGTATCAAGTTTTAGGGTGGGTACCAACTGCAACTAGCTACTGGTTGGAACACAGATCAAAGTACCTATGTATTGTACTCCAGTTTGTACAAAATTGTATTTTTTTTTATAGGTTTTATGGATTTGTCAAAGAATGTGACGTCAGCTAGTAGGTGCTTGTAGCGCAGTGGTTGCAGCGCTTTGGTAGTGATACCAAAAGTTAAGCAATCTAAGGCGCGGTCATGTTTGGGATGGGTGACCATTCTGACCATTTAAGTGACGTCTATTTAAAAGCATCTCCGTGCTTTGGAAGGCACGTTAAGCGGTTGGTCCCGGTTAATATCGATAGATATTAGTCGCTAAACCTAGTCAGAGGCCCTTGGGGGGCTTAATAACGTCTGACAGTAAGGTTAAAGCATGCCTAGTCAACTTGAGATTCGTTATCAGTTAGAGTCTATGCTTTTTTTATGAAGAAGTTTTCCAACTGCAAACGATGCCAACTACAGCAGCACACCTGCATTGCCTTTGTTTATTTTTGAAGTATGATCAAAGATAACAATCGATAAATAATTTCTGAATGTTCCCTTTTACCTATTCTAGGATTTTGTGTATTTTCAGCAAACGAGCGTCGTATTTTGAAACTGAAAAGAATATTTCAGATAGATAGGTATATTGTCTGATGGTATTGAATCAAACCTAGCTACGTCTTTTGCATTCCTATGCAACCTTCTTTCCTTAAAATTAAAGTTGTAAGTGAATTGTAGTCAAAGACGTGTTTTTTTTTTTACAAAACAAGATTTTTAACCTACAGACAGCTATTTCGTATCAATAATAATTTATCATTATCTAAAAGTAATTCATGGCTGTTTTCAAAGCCTGAAAGATAGTTAAAATATCAATAACTGTACAGCGTAATGGCTCGTTTGTGTCATAAAGCGAGTCAGTAAATAACTTTGATCTTGATTCATTAAAAGTATTTAATTTTTCTATGAGAAAACAAGCCACATCAAAATAGTAATAAAAACATTATAGGCCATATAGTACGGTCGCGTTGAAGTAAAATTGCCAATTAAAATACTGCCTAATGATCATCATAAATCTGTCAAACAAGGTGGCAGCTATGTAATTCTGATATAAGTAACAAATTCATTCGTTAAATCTTTCAAACTAAAAGATGTAAGCTACTTCAATAATCTGAGACCCGACTGGCGCAATAGATTCAAAAACCCCTTTTTTTAAGAAGCTCGACTCAACCACCTGGACCTAAAGCGCCACTTAAGTAAACCTCCGAAATAATCATATTATAATATGCAGGGTGTTATAAAATGCCAAATAAATATTAAAACTGAACAACTTTTCAAAAGAAACCTCGGTCACAATTAAAAAAAAAAGCTTTCCCATAGTAACTTGATCAACTGATCGGCAGATTTATATGGTAGCTCCAAATTTTTTTTTGGAATTTCGACCTATGTTTCTTTGGGAAAGTTGTTCAATTTAACGGGCACAACAACCTCCTTAAATATTTATTTATTATTTTGTAACACCCTGTATTTATAATCGTAATAATGTATAGTAATAATCTAAGAAGATCGATGTTATTTTACAATTTACAAAACAGCGTCAAATTCTCTTGTAATTTTTAGACATTAATACGAGGAATAGCAAGAATTCATAACCGCTTTCGCTTAATCCGTACCGATACGCAGCAGACATGAGTCGGCTTAGTGCTGGCAAGATAATATTTATTGCCCTCTCAGTGCAAGCTCAGATACCCTACTCTGATCTCTCAGTTTGAAGGAGATGGCTAAAATCCTCTCTCATCAGCCAATATAAGTCCCACTGCTGGGCACAGGCCTCACCTCAACTATGAGGTGGTGCGAGCCATACTCCACCACGCGGGCTCAGTGCGGATTGGTGGAGGGTGTGTAAGGTAAGTGACCAACCTTACTGTCAGATGTTATTAAGCCACCCGAGGGCCTCTGACTAGGCTTAACGACTAATATCTGTCGATATTAACCGGGACCAACCGCTTAACGGGCCTTCCGAAGCACGGAGGCTAAAATCCTATATACTCAAAACCTAGGGTCGACAAAAACAAATACAGTTTGATGTTCCTTATATATAAAATAAAAATATACATTCATTTTTGCCATACCCTCTCGGGTTTTGAAGAATTAACGCAATCAGCTAGTAGGCTTGGCCTGTTTTTATTTCTTTTAATCAATCTTTAAATCATGACTTGAAATACGCTCAAGCAGACGGCTGTCACTGTGAATCGGTTTACTATGAAAGTGAAGGCAAGAATGGTTGTTTCGCGACTCGGCGCTATAGCGCGGACATATTGATGGTAGTCCTTAATTCTCTGAAACCCCAGTGGGTGGGGAAAAAAATTATGCATATTTTTAATGTGCATGTAAGGCCTTTTAAAACTAGATTAGAAGTTTTTGTCGGACCTGGTTTTTATTGGCCATCGCCTCTATCACGACAGTCATCCCGTTCACTCGCACTGCCAAGTTTTGGAGAGGGACTAAGACGGCTTCATTTGAAATTACGGGTATCGGTTTAGAGAATAGGACCTCAGTCTTAAGGAAGGATTTATGGAATCTCTATAGAATATCTAAGCTGCGAGTCGTGGAGACGTTTTCTCGAAATAAAAACGATCAGGTATGCATTTGGTAAAGATATACCTACTTAAGCAATTATGTGGTGCTACGCGTATAGGAAAATGGTTGCTTCTTTCACACAATAAAAATAGCAGACTCGTAAAAATAAATGAATACATGTAACCATAATTATATTATAATTTACATAAAAGGTTTGGAGTAAATCTAGAGACTAATTAAACATATTATAACACATCACGTACTAACTTGGTTCATCCACTGCTTCGTCTCTTTTTAAACACAGTACCTCTATATTCAAGCTAAAGAATTCCAAGTTGTTCAAAGATATCGTATCATTTGAAAGCTTAAATGCTAATAAACTGAAAAAAAATAACACTTACTTACCTACTTAGATTTAAATTCTAAGTATTCGTTTTACTTCAAAGCAGTCTTTAGAGCTAAATAAACAACTTAGTTCTAAGCCTTAGGTGTTAATTAATGAAGAATGACATCTTTTCTTTCAGAACTAAGTTCATATTTTCATGAATAGGCATGTGCCTATTGGCTTAGTTTTGAAGCCTGTTGGCTTCAAGTAACGCACGGAAACCAATCTGTAGAGATCACTGAGCGAAAATGTGATATTTTTGCCGCTATTCTTAGGATTTCTCTGGATAATCTCAATTGACATTAGAAACGGGATTTTTGAAAGCGTATTTCTATGCCTCATAGACAAAATGTAGATAGAATTGTCGCCGACAAAAATCGCTCCTTATTTCAATGTTGAAATGGCATTTGTCTTTGCTAAGGCACAAGACTATTTTAATGTAATTTTCATACATTTTTAAAACTAAGTCGAAAGCGAATTTCATCTTCGACCTCGCAATGTAACCATGACCAGGGACTAGGGACAAGTCTTGGACTGAGAAAACAGAAATTGCCATGATTTTCGATCGCATCTATCTTGCCTGCGTAAGTAAATTCGGAAGGGCAAAGCTTTTCAATTAAAACGGTCTGCCCTCCTACTCCATAAACCGTGGTCCGTAGTTTCCGATATAGCCATCCCTTTCACTCTTACAGGCTTGACCGTGCGAGCGAAAGCGCTGGCTAGATCCGAAATTACGAACGAAACGTTAGTACCTACTGCTTCTGGTACCTATTAAAATTGTAATTGCTCTTTCCATTTACTTACTTGCTGCTTATAATATTTTAGTAGAACACATGTAAAGACTTGTGTGTGTGGGTTAGATAACTTCAGGTTATATGGGAAATACACATAAGAAAATACAAAAAAAAATAAAGTTTTAAAAACGAATATAAATTAGTAGATTTCTTAAGTAATCTTCATGAATGATATTACAAACAGAACTAGTAGCAAATGTTGTTTATGCTGATTTGGGAGTTTTGGGACATTCAAAGCTATGTTTAGACAGTTCAGTAGTAAAGTGTCTATCGTCACGGGTCTAACGTATCCGTAGGGGGAACTAACCCTTCGTTTATGGGTAGTATAATGTTATCTTTTTGCTAGAGTATTCTTATTCAACGCCTCCAAGAGCCTAACGTGGTCGAAATTCAGTCAGTATTTTGCTTTATATTTCCAGCCAGTTACCTATTCCATAACCCATTCAGTTTATGACTCGTCTTTTGACTTACTTTAATTGATCGAATATCTACATTTTTTTTGCAAACGGTACTAACATAGTGTTGGTAAACAATCATGAGAGTCATTCTGTCTGATGAATCTGAATTCTGATGTACTAACTTATTTTTCTGCAACTTCTTAGAGATCTGTTTGATCAGGAATGTTTGAGTTTAAAAAGAACCGTTCATTTGTAGTTAGGGCTCATCAAATAACACATTTTACTGTAAACGTGATTCAAGTTTAAAAGTCGAGAATTAAACAATCAATATGGGTTTCAACTACCTTTTCCTACCGCATTTGTACCTATGAAGAACAAATTGACCTATACTCGACAATTAAATCTAAACACATCATGTAAACAATTATTTTATAATTATAAACACTAATCAGAACTAGCTATGCTAAAGTTTGCCCATAATTCTGACTCGTATTGACTCAGCCTGACCGAGTGACCTGGTGTAAAGTCTGTAATGAATGAGTCACAATGCACAGGCTTTATGGTTAGGCAAATTCCAGTCATTAATGCAAGAATTCCGTGACGGTTCGAGTTATGTCTGAGGGGCGTCTACGTTGACGTTTCTTGAAACGCTACTTGTAGAACTAACGAATGTTCACCTCAATTATAATAACACGTTGCGCCCTGTTTTCGAGCATTCTCGGTACCGACGCCACACTGTTGCCGCACCGTGTGTTTTGTACCCAATTGTGTTTTGGAAGTATGGCTCGGACCACCTCATAGTTGAGGTGAGGGCTGTGCCCAGCAGTGGGACGTATATAGGCTGATAAAATTGAAAATAAAAATTGTGTTTTGGAAACAAAGGCCGTGCGTGCGTCATACGACAAACGTACCTACCGCTTCTGCTTTTCAACGGCCCGACATAAAACATCTAAATTGAGAGCGCTCTAAATGTATCTATCTGCAAGTCAAGTGACTAAATGCGATCAAATTGCAGATTTAGGCTGCGGTTTCTGAATCTCTCAATTCGTTATCGGAGATGGTCACCCATCCAAATATGATTCTTTCGTGTGGTTACCATAAATATTTTTATACCCACCTTTAAACAAGTTAATAGGTGTAGTGTTTGTGTCAGGTTGTAACCATAGTTATAACTAAACACTATCTCGTACTCACGGTGTGGCGGGGCGCGCGGGTCATTACTGTGAGAGCCATGGGCGAGAACGGACGCGTCGCCTGCGCACATGGTGTGTTGTCGAGCCAGTGTATCGTGTGCTAGGAGTATCTTACAAGTGACGACGAGGATAAAGGTCAGTCAATACTTGTATTTGTAAATAAAATAAAATAAACTTACGTAAAAGGGGGAAATGTATCCATACAAGGTGTAAAATTAAATAGAAAACAATCTTCCGGCAAATGAGCTTTAGTGCACTATATTATTGTTATAATAATAAATCTTTATTTACGTAATCAAATAAACTATAAAAACAACATGATGAAGTCTCAACATGTATCAGGAGGCCACGCTCTTCCATAACGGTAGAAATTACGTAAGTAATGTAGTAGTTAATGTAATGTATTGTTACATTTGCATTGGTTATATCGTTTCTTATTTGAAAAAAATGTAACATCGTTTCTCATTTTATTACTAAAATAAATGACGTTCAAAATTACGTGGGTACATTGACTTATTATAACGAAAAAGAGGTTCTCAATTATTTCGTGCAACAATGATCTTATCTTGTAAACAATAAAAACTTTATTGCGATCTGACATTCATTGTAATTCCAATGATCGCACCTTCCGAATTGATTGTTCTACTTGAATTGCTGTTTTAAACATGGATAATTCAACTTTGATTCAATGCAATGAATATGAATTACAACTTATTTATTTAGGTGAATTGTGAGTTGAGTTGGGTATGCATTCTACAGTTCTTTTTAAATGCCTTTTAGGTACTTTTACTGTCATGCCATTTTAGGCTATTATGATGCCGTGGTGAATAGATATGTGGCTACCTCTACCGTTCGCCATCGCGGGCGCATGCCTGCCGGTGGCAGGCGCGACAGCGAGCGCTGGTACGGCTCCGTGGGCTGGATGGCGCTGTTAGCCTAATACCGCACATGAGCCGCGGCATGTAGGATTTGGATTCTGAATGGTATGGATGGACGAATCAAGATGATGTCTGTCGGACCTCGGTCCCCGACCCTAACATCCGGTCGGTGGGAGGCGTTTTCCTTTGGCTTCCTAACTCTAAATCAGTTGCCAAAGATATGAACTATGTTTTTGACATTGCCAACCTGTGGTTGTTTTGCTAACATGAAATGAAATGAATTTATTGTTTATTGTGAACATAAATTTGGGTACAATGTAAACAGTTACAATTGCTGTTAGGGTGATTCCGCAAAACTTTACCTTTTCAGGTGTATTCACATTATAAAATAATAACATCTGATAAGCGTATGTACATACTTGTTTATTATTAAATGAATATAATTTTTTATACCTTAGGAACTCCCTGACGCCATAGAAGCATTTAACTAGTAACCATATTTTGACTACATAGTTTATTAAATTTATTCATATTTACATTTTTAAAATCGTCGAGTAAATAAATAATTAATATAATTATAAAAGAGTTCCTTGAAGGTAAATCTAAGTTTACTGGGGGCTTATAAGCTTATGTACATATTGATGGCGAACATTTCTATGAGTTGTATCCAGTATTTTGTAAATTGGTGCTTACGTTTAAAAACAAATATACACACTTCATATATATATACAAGCAAGGCAATGGGAGCGTATTAAGTTTTCTGAATAGTGGCTTACAGGATTCTCGTTTTCTGTTGCAACACATAGCTCTAATACACATCTTTTGAAATATTTAAATATTTGGTATGACTTTCCCCAAAGAACAATTCCATAACGCAGAATGGAGTCAACATAATAATAATGGTTCTCCTGGCCGATTTCGACCACGGCGGCCAGTCCTAGCAGAGATCGGCCAACTGCGCAGGAAATGTGGTGGTACACAATTGTGAGCGCAATGCGCTCGTGCACTCGCTGTTCCATCGCTCTCGGGGTTCGGTGGGGCGGCAGTCCTACATGACCGGAGAGATAGATATCCGTTATATGCAGTCAGAGCTGCTTGCTGGGATACCAATCTAGTGATTCTTGTCAGTGCGAATACAAACCTACTTAATGTGGCACACACGGTATTAATATGGTCCTTCCAACTAACGTTACAGTCTAAGCTAAGTCCCAAAAAGGTGCTTTGTGTAGTGTCTTGTATGATGTCACTTTCGTGTGATACACATAGGTGTTGTGGATTACGTCTCATTGTTCGGAACTGTATATAGGTATTTAGTTTTGTTGGTGTTCACTTTTAGATAAATAAAATAATAAATAATAAAATAATTTATTCACAAAAAGATTGTTAACATGATTTTAACAATTACTAAACTAACAAGGTGTTTAAGTAGGTACTTAAGTATTAAGTATTTATATTGTTGTCATTTAGCCATTAAATTGCCTCAGCTAATGCTATATAAGTCATTACCTTTCATTACTGAGCTAACGTCGACCGCGACTGAAATGCACTCCTGTGACTGATGTTTAGACAAATCATATACGAGTATGTATAGTAGAAAGAAGGGGAATCTGTGTGTATGCTACCTTGCAGTATTCCGAAATTATTTTGTAGATACATTGACTGGTATTTTATAATTGTTTTCTGAATGGAACAAGATCCTCGAATTTCTACGCACTGAGTCTTTTCCTTCAAATAAGATTTAAGTCATTGCAACACAGGTCCACTTATGCCATATTTTGAGAGCTTAACGAGTAGTCGATCTTGTGGTACAAAAACAAAACAATCAAAATATCACATAGGTAAGTGAGGCTTATTAAAATATGTCGAGTAGGTATGTGACACAAAGAACCATTGTTCGACGACCGCTTGGTGCAGTGGTCCGCATGTCGGACTTCTAAACCAAGGGTCGCGGGTTCGATTCCCGCACAGTACAAGCATAAGTGTGCATGAACATGTGTGTTTGTACTGGTCTGGGTGTTTTCTAAAATATGTGGTACAAATGTACCTCCATTAAATTGGAAATTTGTGGTACAAATGTACCTCCATTAAATTGGAAATTTGTGGTACAAAGGTACCTCCATTAAATTGGAATTTTGTGGTACAAAGGTACCTCCATTAAATTGGAAATTTGTGGTACAAAGGTACCTCCATTAAATTGGAAATTTGTGGTACAAAGGTACCTCCATTAAATTGGAAATATTTGGTACAAATGTACCCCCATTAAATTGAATATGTTTGGTACAAATGTACCCCATCAAATTAGAAAAGAAAAGTATTTGCCACCTGCTGTCAAACATTGGTGCAAATTTACCCCCATTAAATTGGAAATGCACAAAACGAAGTCTGTCAGAAATAAAGCGATTACTTTACTCCTAAATAGAACAAATTCTACCAAAGGCAAGTTTTCCGTTTGATAAGACAGGAAACAATTATTGCCAGGTTAAGGAATCAAGCCAAAAAGTCATAAAATTAGGTGATTTTAGACAGTATTGCAAAACACAGCTACTGAGAAAGAGAAGGTTATAACTGTTATAAGACAATGATAAGTAAAATGAAGAAAGACCAAACAATTGAGAAAAAATAGAGGAGTCGACAACGTGGCAGAACCAAATTCACCTATTTGGCTAATTCACGCAATGTGTATTTTTAAGGACTTGACTTTCTACACAGCAACAATCGACACTCACTTAGAAGACGGAAAAGTGCGGCAATATGAAGGTAATTCAATAAAATTTACTCTAACATACCGCCATTTACACGGCTTCGCGTAAGTTTTGGTTACAAAATAGTTATTTAAAAAAAACTATTAATTAATCTTCTAACTTTTTGTACAATCATTAATTTGGCAGACGAATTATTTTGTCACGTGATTATTGCTAAAATAATATTATAACTCTTTATTATTTGCTAAGTAGAACGGTTGCGAAACCTGTATTGTGCAAAATGATTGTTTTTAAAGTAGTGGGTTTGCGGGGTGAGGGTGTCAAGTAATTAGTAGTTGATCTAAAATGATCTTTTCTCATACGTTTTTGTCAAACAATAGTAAAAATGTAAAGAGTGCAACATATTGCTTTTTGATACTGTCCCTTACTGTTCGCAACGAACGGCGAGGTAAAGAGGTCATCATATCATATCATATCATATCATATCAGCCTGTTAGAATCCGCTGCTGGATATGGGCCTCTCCCAAGGAACGGCACAAAGAGGTAGAATCTGAATATACGAGTATTAAAACGTTTAAAGATAGGCTAGTACGAGAAAAAAGATTTGCAAAAGAGTCTCAATGAATACCTTATGATGTATAAACACGACGCCCCATTCTGTGGCAGGGAAAACACCTACAAACTATTTTTCAGAAGAATAAATAGAGATAAAATACCAATACATTAATAATAAAGATGATACAGAAATAAATGACAAGAACAAAGAGCAAAAAAGGAAAGAAGAAAGGAGATAAGAAGAGGAAACCTAAAGATTCTGAATAAGGGGGCCAAGGTGTACGTTAAAGAGATAAACAAAACAAATAAGCTTGCCTTAAATTATAACCCGACACCACACGTTGTAGAAAAATCAAAAGATGGAGTTGAAACTATCCGAAACGAAGAAACCGGTCAAGCGTTTGACCGGTTAATTCGGAGGAATATATTATACCTAAAAATAAAACATTACTATTATACCTAAGAAAGCTGTAGAAGAAGAACAGGAAAATAGGATTGGAGATCCAAAAATAAACGAAGAACAATAAATTATCGAATTTATTTTAGGCAAAGTATGATAAACGACGTACCTACTATGATACAGATGAATTATGATTTAAGGTGTAATAGTATTCAAATTATATACCTATTTAATTAAATGATCAAATAATTATTTAATAAGGAAGGGATGTAGTGTTTGTGTCAGGTTGTAACCATAGTTATAACTAAACACTATCTCGTGCTCACGGTGTGGCGGGGCGCGCGGGTCATTACTGTGAGAGCCATTAGTTTAGTTTAGTTTAGTTTTGCAGGGCTTTTTTCCGCACTTAGCCTCACGATTGGGCCATTGTGCGTGTTTGCCTCTATTCCAACCAACCCAAGCTCTCCCAGAAGGCTAGCAGCCTGCCTAGGCCACTAAAGATTTCCTGGAATGATGTTGGGTTTTTTAGAATGTCTGCTCGCTGTTTTTCCACGCTTGTGCACTCCATGAGTACATGCTGTGGCGTTTCCTCTTCCTCGAGGCATCCTCTGCATCGAGGGCTGTTTGTTACACCTATGTTAAATAGGTGCTTGTTTAGGGGACAATGGCCTGTTATTATCCCTATAACTCTGCGTAGATTGTCGCGCGTTAGTTTGGCGAGGTTGCGGGCAAGCTTTTTAGATGGCATCTGAACTGCATTTTTAGTTTGCCTGCAGCCTTCACTGCTTGTCCATTCTAGCAGATGGTTTCTTGCGGTGTCTTCTCGCAGCCATATTTTTATTTGGGCCTGCGGTATAGGTAGTAGCGGTTCCGGGCCAAACACTGTTGTCGCGGATCCCTTTTTCGCGAGTTCATCGGCTGCGTCGTTGCCGAGAGAGTTGCTGTGTCCCTTGATCCACTGCAAGGTTATCTTATTTTTCCTTGCAATGTGTTGGAGTGCGTTGTGACATTCCAATATGAGGGCAGAGGTTATGGTGTTGTTTTGTAGAGCTTGAAGCACGGATGCACTGTCCGAGACAATTTTGATGTTGAGATCTCCGACGTCTCTGGCTGCAACCGCCTGTGCTGCTCTGATAATTCCGATACATTCTGCTTGGAAAATTGTGTTTAGTTTGTCCAGGGTGGTTGATATGTTGATGTTTAAGTCGTACGAGAACACTCCGGCTCCAGTTCCTTGTGAGGTTTTGGAGCCGTCTGTGTATATCCTAACTTCTTTGACGCCAGAGTTGTCTTTCCGTTCTTCGGTAAGTTGGATAATGTATTCTCGATCAAAGATGTAGTGGCATGGTATCCTGTCCATGGGTGCATCTAGAAGGGGTCTTTCCTTCGTGATGTCCTCCATGATTTTGGAGTGCGTTGTCATAGTGTTTTGTTTCCATAGCCCATTTGCTCTCAGTCTTAAGGCAGCTGCCTTTGCTTCTTCCTGTATGACCAGATGAAGAGGTCTAAGGTTCAGTAGGAACTCTAGGGCGGCTGATGGAGTGGTTCTCATACATCCTGTAGCTGCTACGCTCGCTAGGCGCTGCAAGCTTTGTAGTTTGGATTTGATAGTGGACAGTTGCGTTCTGGGCCACCATACAACTGATCCGTAGGTTAAGGAGGGTCTGATAACTGACGTGTATAGCCAAAGTGTGATTTTTGGATTGAGACCCCATTTTCTGCCAAGGAGTCTTTTGCACTGATAGAATGCTATACAGGCCTTCTTAATTTTGTTGTCAATGTGATTTCCCCAGTTCAATTTGCTATCGAGAGTGATGCCCAGATATTTTACTTGAGTTGATAGGGTTAATTCGGTGTTAAATAATTTTGGTAGTTTTAGATTTGGTAGCTTCCTTTTGTTAGTGAAAAGGATGAGCTCTGTTTTTTTGGGGTTGACTGACAGCTGGTGTTCCTCACACCATTTCTCTACAATCTGAAAAGCAGCACGCATTACATCACAGAGGATGTTCTCTGCGTTCCCATTTATCAGAATTGCTAGGTCGTCTGCATAACCAATGGTAGTGTAGCCTCTTTCGTTCAGTGTCCTCAAGAGGCTGTCTACTACTATGTTCCATAGGAGTGGTGACAGAATGCCCCCTTGGGGGCACCCCCTGACCACCCTTGCACGGGTGATCGTTTTTACCGCAATTTGGACCGCCCTTTTACTGACCAGCTCATTTATCCATTCCGTTATGACTGGTTCTACTTTCAGTTTTTGTAGGGCGTGGTTGATGCTGTTGTGCATTGTTTTATCAAATGCCCCTTCTATATCAATAAAAGCGGCAAGTGTTGATGCTTTGTTGTTAATGGCCGATTCTATTCTATGCACTACCATGTGTATTGCTGACTCTGTTGATCTGCCTTTCCTGTAGGCATGTTGCTGTGGGTGAAGAGATCTGGTTTTTAACACATCGTCTCTTAGGTGTCTATCTACTAGTTTTTCTAGTGTTTTCAGGAGAAATGAGGTTAGGCTGATAGGCCTGAAGGATTTGGCTAGGGTGTAGTCTTCTTTGCCTGGTTTAGGCAGGAAGACTATTTTTGCCTCCCTCCATTGCTTCGGTACGTATTTGAAAGCTATGCAGGCTCTATAAATTTGTAGTAGGTGATTAGTGATTTGGTTCGAGTGCCATTGTAGAAGCGCTGGAAATATGCCGTCCAGTCCAGCGGATTTAAATGGTTGGAAGCTTCTCAGGGCCCAGCCAATTTTATCCGTGGTTACGATTCTACTTGCAGTTTCCCATTCTTGGATAGTTGGTGCTTTTTTGTGTTCATCTTGCCATTCGGAGTCTGATGCAATCTGACTTCCGGGAAAGTGGGTCTCTAGGAGTAATTTGCAGGTTTCATGGTCTGTATTTGTGTAAGTGCCGTCTTCTCTTTTGAGAGAGCCCAGAAGATTAATATCCCCTTTGGACAGTATTTTCTTGACTCTCGCGGCTTGGTTTGTTGAGTTTATGCTGCTACAGAATTTGTGCCAGGCTTCCGTCCTCCTGAATCTGATACGTTTCTTGTAGTGTTTCTGTGCTGTTTTGTATTTGTCCCAAGCTTCAGTGGTCCTGGTATTTTTTGCCTGATTGAACAGTGTCCTGAGTGCCTTCCTGAGCCGTTCAAGCTCTGGCCCCCACCATCGACTTTTGTCCGAGTCTATAGGTATGACGGCGGGGCAGGCTTCTTCATAACTGCTCGTTAAGGCAGCGGTCAGGAACTGTACATTGGTTTCTATGTTGTCTGTGCTGAGTGTCACGTCAGAGGGTTCAAAGTCATTTAGTTTTTTGGTTAGTGTGCGTGTGTATTTTATTGTATCTGTCTTACGGGGGTTACGATATGGGGTGGGGTTTGGTGGATTTATGTTTATTTGGAAGCAGATGCGTCTGTGGTCTGCGAAGGACGGCTCGTTGGATACTTGCCATCCTTCGATGAGATCTGCCGCCAAGTGTGTTGCCAGAGTGATGTCGATAGTGGTTTGGCATCTGGACGTTACAAAGGTGGGCTCTGTGCCTCTGTTTATAATGTTCAGATTGGTTTGGAATAGGTATTCAGTTAGTTGCTCACCCCTTTTGTTTGTATCCTTACTTCCCCACAGAGTGTGATGTGCGTTGCAGTCTGCTGCAATGATGATATCCCAGTTACTGGCTTCGCAGTGTTGTACCAGCTCGGCTAGTTCCTTTGCGGGAATTTCGCCTTCGCCTGGCATATACACCGAAGCCAGCACTAGGGTTGTTTGGTCCTCTGTAGGGTTTATTTTAACGGCTGTAAGGTCTCTAGAACAGAAAGGGTTAATTAAGGTGGCATTCATAGTTTTGGGTATGACAATACACGTTCTTGGTTTTTCTGCTGGTGTGTATAGTAGTGACTTACCACTGATGTTGTTCAAGCCGAGTATTTTGTTGTTTCTGATCCAGGGTTCCTGGATCAGTGCGACGGTTTGGTTGTCTTTCTCCAGCACTCTGCGTAAAGTGACCGCCGCAATTTGTTTGTGCTGGAGGTTGGTTTGGATGACGGTGAAGGAGCTAAGGGCTGGGGCTACGTAGCACGCCATCTTCGTCGCTAGTGTCCCCCGCGCTTATCAGCGGCGAGCTCGCCTCCATCCTGCTCAGACCCGGTTGGGGAGCGGAGGTGGAAGGCCCTGGAGTTGTCGTCGTGTCGTCGTTCACTGTCGCTTGGTCAGTTTCGGCCGTGGTCGCCTCTACTGAAGGGAAGAAGCGAATGTACCCACTTCCCGTCATGTGGGCTACCCGGCGGTCACGATCCATGATGGTTTGCCTCTGGTCTTCGGGGATTCCCAGGACAAGGTGAACCACCTTCTCCCTGGAACTAGCCTCGCCAGGTTGGTCGGTTACTGACATGTCGTAACACTGCCAGGAGTCGACTTTGTACCAGGGGTTCTGGGCACAAAGGACTTTCTGCAGTGTTGTGGAGTCGGTGATGCGGGTGTGTATCAGGAGGCCTGCTCTGAGCCTCTTTTTTAGGTCTGACTGTCTGATGACAGCCAGAGTGGTTCCGGGTATGGGTGATGCAATGTTTTGGACTTCCCTCTCGAGCCAAGATAGAGCGTTCGCGTTCTCACACCACATCGCGAGCACCCCATCCATGAGGAAGGGGCGCCCCCGGAATGATGGAGCCTGCGCGCTCGGAGTCGGCGGGGACAGTACCGCTTGCAGGATTCTATCATCGATAGTTTCCCTGAGCTGGTCTGCCTGCTCCTGCGAGAGGTCGCGTGGGGGGGCGGTGATAACCGCTACTCTCAGATGCGACTGACTCGCGTCTGCGTAGCTCACCGTCCGCCTCTGCCTCGTGTCGGTTCTCGGGCGCTTGGCTTCTCCCCTGGGAGTCCGGGTTTCGTCCAGCCGAGCTCGCTTCGAGGAAGCACGCTCGTCCGGGCCAATCCCGGCCCCAGTTTGCTCCCCTGCGGGAGCAGTGGAAGCCACCGCCTCGATATGTCGACCTCGGCAGCCTCTCGGTTTCCGTCTCCGCTTCGGCTGATTCGGTGGTCCGTGGTGTGATGGCGGTGACTCCGTTCTGTGCCGAGCCACTCCTGCGGAGGTCACCCCCGTGGAGGTAGATGGCACAGGTTCGCGCTGCGTTTCCGCTGCTGCGGTCGGTGTCACTCCTGTTGTTGCAGGCTGTTGGGCCTCCCTGCTCGCGCGCCCCGTGGGGTGACTGCGTTCTGGTTGGCTTGCCAGTCCGATGTTGTGCGTGGATGTTGACGCGGGTTGTTGGGCTTCCCTTCTCGCGCGCCCTATAGGGCGACTGCGTTCCGGTCGGCCCGCCAACTCGTCGTTGTGTGAGGGTGTTGTTGGTTGTTGAGCTTCCCTTCTCGCGCGCCCCGTGGGGCGACGGCGTTCTGGTCGGCTTGGCAACTTTTGGTTCATTGTGGTTAGTGTCTCTGGCTGTTGGGACTCCCTCGTCTCGCGCGCCGTGGGGCGACTGCGTTCTGAGTGTCCTGCCATTCCTTGGTTATTTGGGGTTGGTTTAGCGGCCCTTTTGAAGGGGCGCTTGTGGTGGGCTACTACCGTCCACTCTGACACTCTGGTGGTGTCGGTGGTCGAGGTTGACGGTAGCAGTGTTATGGCCTCTGCGAGGCCTGAAAATCCAGGCTTGGGCCTGGTGTTGAGCGCAAGTTGTCCCCCCCAGAATACGTGGGACAGACCGAGTTAGACTCGGTGAGGGATTCTCCACTGTGCGTGGTACCCTCCTGGGGTATAACTTTATTTTCTTGTGCTGACATATTGTTTTTGGTTGGGCGAAGAGGATGCACACTACCTGCCCATGGTGAGTGTGGTACAGCATTTTTGGGGGTATTTAGTTCCCCAAGGCTGTGTGAGCCTGGAGTGTGGATAGACGCCGCCACAGGTTCGGCTATGCAGGATTGGACTAGGAGAAGGATGGGTTATAGGGGAGGAAATAATGGGGGGTCGGCCAGAGGTTTCGGTTATGCCAATTACTTAGGGTAATTGGCCAATAACGGGCGGCAACCTCGAGAAGGGTAGTCCACTGGCCTTGTTTAGGGGATCTTAGCGACCTGCGCTCCTCCCTAAACCATTCGCCAGACCCAGCATCGGACAGATGCTGGGAGTGGGGGAGACGTCAAGCAAGAAAGCAAAAGCAGAAAGCAAGCAAGATGGTTATTTTAAGTTGCTTGGCGTTGCCCCCGCCCACTGTGAGAGCCATGGGCGAGAACGGACGCGTCGCCTGCGCACATGGTGTGTTGTCGAGCCAGTGTATCGTGTGCTAGGAGTATCTTACAATAGGCAAAACATAATCATCACAGTCATGACGCTCAGACTTGCAGCTCCCATTTTAATGTCAAGTTTCATCATACAGAGTGATGCTCCCTTCAAGCACAAAAAAATATTTTTTTTACGCTACCCTTACGCTTGTCTGCTAAGTCTTTGTAAATCAAAATATAGTTAAGACTTTCACTCCCCTTGATTTAAATCTTCAATTACAAGAATGAGATTAACACTCGTGCTTTAGGGAAATCTAATGGTGATTACTCCAACTTGGGAATGAATCCGCGAAAGCTAATTTGAGGTTAGGCAAATGAGGCAGATGAAAAAAGTTTTTACAGTCCTATGGGAAAAAACAAAAAGTCGAACATTATTATAGCCTCAAATATTGGTCTGACTTCTTCTTATTCCTTTGGGGTTTCCTGAGTTTATGACGAGGGGAAGCGGAAATTTTCAAGATGAAATCAATGGAATGCCGGTGCTGTTCAGGCTGGTGCGAAATTAAGAAAACTTAGAGCGGACAGGTTTTCCCTAGTAAGTACCTTCTTCAGGCTGGCACTTTGTCAGTAGGAAGTGACACCATAAAAAATCTTCCAGTTATGTTCAAGTCGAAATAAATGTCGATCTTTATTTTGCGGTAGGTATATCTTTATAGCTTACCACGGAAGCATGTTATTTACCCTTAATGCGATTATTATTCGTTATTTTCCCTCTGTAAGTCGAGATATTATAAATCATCATTCATCATAGATTAGCATGAAATAGGGCAAAGGTTGGCTTCTCACGCAATATTCAGATATAAATAGCCGTGTATATTACTCTATATTTATCCCAACAGCGACTGGACCTATTTTTAATCCCCGACGCTAAAAGAGGGGTGTTATCATGAAATCGGATTAATTGTTTGTTGCATAGCACCTTTAGACCCATAGGTGAAGTAGTAGTGTACTAAGTGCAATGCGACGCGATGCGACCCATACTTGTGTCAATGTCAATCGCGCTTCGTCATGTAGTAATAATGTCAAATGTCAAAATCAACATAATCGCGTCGTACTTGTCACGTTTTTCGCTTAAGTAGGACAATGGGTTAGCGCGACGCGTTCATGAAGTAATATCTATATATAAAAGACACTATCAAAAAATGAATTTGGGTCAAAATTTTAAAAGGATCAATAGTTGTTAGTACGTTTCAATATTTGCGCAATTTTTCATCGTGTATTACTGTAGGTAATCCGCTATCCTCGTGCCGTAGAAGCAACAAATCATTTTGATGGTTGCATGCATTTTTGTTGACATGTAAAATGCAATAAACAGCATGCAATTTCCCTATCGTTCCCGAAGACTCACAGGCAAACAATTCGTAGAAGCCTATTGCCGAAACCTGATGGCTGACAAAAGAAGAAAATATCTGGGTTAACATTTTTCCTTTTATATTTTGCGCATTGATTTATAAATCTAAGGATCTTATTTAAACCTGCGACCTACATTTGTTGAAAGTTATTTATTATTATTATTATTTATTTATTTATTATACTACTATTTATTTACTACTTTGGTTTTTCAGTTTTTTTTGGAAATAATATGAGGTAGGTATTTTATCGTTCGTCGCGTTTTTGTTGCTGATGTCGATGGTTGTGATTTGTTGGTTGTACCTGCGGATAGTACAATTGATCTACTGGGATAATCAGTATCCTAATCTCACTTTTATAAAATCCGTACTAAAACGGAATCGAAGTGCAACTAAAATTTACATGTCATTTTCCTTGTTACTAAGTAAATTTATTTCTTGTTTCAGATATAAAAGTGGAAGGCTACCCGACTATGGTATATTTCCATGGCGGGGATTTTGTGCGCGGGAGTCCGCAGAGCCTCAACCCCTTCCATCTGGTTCTTAAACAAAAGGTACTTTTTTATAAGCTTTACACTTCACATAGCTAGTGTGCAAATAGTTGTGCTATTTAAGGAAATACGTAAATATTATGATTTTCCGGGAAATATTCCTATATCTAATAATATTTTCTGCGTTAGTATAGAGAGCGGGATAAAATCTAAATAAAATATGTAGTTACGAGTATCTAAGTGATTTCAGATCCAAATAATCATTGCCATTTTGTCGGCAGGTTATCTTCGTATCGGTTGCCTACCGATTGAACATATTCGGTTTCTTCTCAACACTCGACAACGAGGCTTCAGGAAACTTCGGCCTATTAGACCAAGCAGCCGCTTTGCAATGGGTTCAGAACAACATTGAGAGTTTCGGTGGAGATCCCAACAACGTGTGTATCTTTGGACACGACGCAGGGGCGGTCAGTGTAGGGTTGCATCTCGTGTCTTCTTACTCTGCAGGACTATACCAGAAAGCAATAGCAATGAGCGGCAATGTCCTCTCACCAGAGACAGTCAACATAGCTCGAAAAGAACTAGTGACCGTTGACAAGGTAGCCAGCGCTTTCAGTTGCTTTCGCAAACCAACTCACCAACTCCTAGACTGCCTAAGAAGAGTCAACAGTCAAGCTCTTTTAGACATAGGCGAACCACTAGCGGAATGGAAACCGATCGTAGATGCTGGATTCAGCAACACATCTTCGCCTTTCCTTCCAGAACTGCCAAGCAAACTTTTCAAGGACAAGATCTTTTCCACTGTACCAGTTCTCACTGGATATACGAATATGGAAGATGCTCTTTTGCTGCATAACGAAGGTGATGAATCTGGCATCAGCCAGAGAGAATACGACGTTATGAGGGAAGAAGTCGTTCTATCAGATATCACAATAGATAACAGTTCTTGCTTCACAAATCAACATCACATACAAGACGCTGTCGCTTTCTTCTACAAACCAATACCGCCTACGACGAATGAGACTATTTTACGTAAACTCTTCTTAGATTTCTACACGGACAAAGTGCACGGAGCTACCACGTATCAACTGGCGAAACATTTGTGCGAACAAGCACCAGTATACTTATACAGATTTGACTTAAAACCTTTCTCGGATATAGCAAACGAAGGGATTCCTGAGTGGATTGGAGTACCACATAATTTTGATTTGATATTCACTTTTGGTTTGCCACATCTAGCGTTGCCGGAGGATTTGAACAAATGGGATTACCGGGATAAAAGCGTATCGGAAATCATCATGAAAATGTGGGCCAACTTTGCTTGGTATTCCAACCCTACCAATTCTGGCGTCATTATTGACTGGGAACCATTCGAGATAGAGAAACCAGGATACTTAATAATAGATCGACAAAATTTCACAATGAGTACGCCTGAGACCATCAATTATAAAGCTTTCGAGTTTTGGACAGATTTCTACCCGAAAGTTGTGGAAATTGGCACGAAATGTTGTAAAGAAGTTGCGGACGACTCCGGGGCAGACTCGGTTATAACAAAACGAGTAATAAATAGTTTGATAACTTTACATTTCATTTTAGTCTTGTTGTCCTAACAGTTTTGACTCCACAAAAACTTGCGCCGTTATTTTTGTATAGTTTATTGGTAGAGATGACTCTAATTTATTTAATGTTAATACAACTGACAAAGAAAGCATATTTACTGAATTTATTTAAATAAAATTTGTACATAGCCACTCGTGTCTCTTATTTGTAAATGGTAAAGTTGAATGTTCTGTTAAAGTCCATTATTTTTCAATTTGTCGACATTGCACGCAAGATGTCTAAAGTCTAGACTCGAAATGTAGCTTAAAACAATTAAATGGTAATTGTTATAAATACATACAAAGGACTTAATAAGAATGAAGCCGACAAATTAAATAACTTTACGCTAAATACTCCGGCTGATTTATTAGAATTTGTAATACAACAGATAAAGGGTAAATTATAGCCCTAATCAGCGCTACTATCTCGTAAAACAGTTGTTTTTGACTTTGTTGTCTGTGAAGTTTTTCTTATTTGTGAAATAAAATAATTAATTAAAGCATTTGAATGCTTTTCAATGAGAGCTTTGGAATAAAATTGTAAATACTAGATCTGTCAAAAACAGGCAATACAGTGACGATTTTGTTATGATTGATTAGCGGCCTAATGACTGCTTATCAATTAACCTTCCACTATTATAGATTGCTTATAGAAAGACTCAAGCTTAGCGTATGTAAAAATAAGGGTACCTAGGTATATATTTTTTCTCAATTTAGCACCCTGTTACGAATCTTTTAGACTCGAGTTTTTCTTATGAATCACATCCCAATATGGCGTAAGACCTTGGGTTCGATTCCAAGGACAGTCACGCACAAAACAACCTTCGAATGGTCCGCGAACGTGATTTTATTATTTTTGGTCACGAATATTTTCGGTAACTAAGACGGTAATAAGTGTTCCAGTTAAGTGTGGGTACTGATTAATTTTATAGTTTATGCTTATTTATTCACAATTGCAGATTTTAATATAAGTAGTTAAAGTATCAATTCTTAGTAACTGCAACTGATCCCGTAAGTGATAGTATAATCTTAGATAAAACAAACAGAGAAAGATACAGTACGTCCCTACAATGCTGAATTAAATGTACCACCCACGCACGCACGTGTCAACAACTCGCAGTACTAACGACGACGCGGAGCCGAGTAGGTCCATTGGACATGGTTTAGTACGACCACACTCGACTACGGTAGTATCTGCTTCTTTTAGTTTGATGTAAGAGTGAAATATTACAAGTTTATCCTCTCATATCTGCAGATAAGATTTTCCACGCCATTGGACATTAATGGGAAAACTAAACGGTCATAATTCATTCTGTGACATGTTAATAATATGAGGGTGAATGTGGGCTGAAGTGATTCAGATAACAACCTACTTTCCGTGATGAAATGGTTTTCCTCGAGAGCTTTTCATCTGTACAATCTGACAGAAATAGCGTACAGTTTAACCTACTGGGTAAAATTTTAGTGGTTTTTCCACAGTGATTATGTTGATGACTTTAGCCATAATATAGGCTCAAAAAGTTCTTTAAATAAAATAAAAACAAGACAAGATTTAGAAACTAAATTTTTTAACTCACCTACCAACTTAACCTTATGGCCAAATACAGCCTTATACACCAATAATGTTTAAAGAAACTTCTTATCATAACATAATCCCGAACCACTTCGTCGCCTTTCCGTTAAAACCCGGTAATATTCTAAAACATTGTCAACAAACTTTCGTCTTCGCATCGCATTCGTGACTTGCATACATTACTCACTGCACCTAACGAATCCACAGAGCGATATGTGGTTATTACAAAATTTTGCTATTTTTGCGACACAGCGCTTAAAATGGGTCTGAAATCTGAATCATTAAATATAACCATCATCATCCTGAAATTAATTACGATCTTCGTCAGAGACTGTTTTTATTTTAGTTTGGATGAGCGTGCCTTTTACTAATAGTATTATTTTTACAACAATGTAGTTACAACAACCCTAATTAAAAATGTATGAATTCTATATAATTTAACGGATAAAATTCACAACACCAGAATTCAAAATGAACTTGTCATATTTTTAAAATACCTTGCCTTTTATCAACAATTTTTATTCACCTTACGTTAAAATGACAAACTATAAATTAAATATTAAACATATAAAATAACTTTATATGAACTTTATAAAAAGCTTACCTATAATTAACAAAATTTTATGTACCCTAAAATTATAATTCTGAATTATGAAATTCCTAATACCAGAGCTACATTCTTAGGTATTTCATAATTTTGAATTATACGAGTAGGTTAGCATATATATTAGCATTTTGAGGTGAGTAAGTAAGTAAGTGAATAATTCGAAAACTTTCTTGACATGAAAACTTGACAACACAATAACTATCATGTTCTATGAAAGCAACTTGCATGTTGTGAGATGTGAAGGTGGGTGAGTGGAAAACGTAAAACGTATTTTTCTGGGTAATCAGTCACACATTTTACCTTCATGAACATAGTTCGCCCTGCTGTATGGTCTGTGAATGCACTGTAAATCCTATGTTTATTGACAAATTGCACCGCAGTGCATGCAGTTCAAAATGACTGGATTTAAATGCAGAACTTTGGAATATGAATGGGAATAAGCTTGCATAATTTTAAGGTTGATAGAATAGCAAACTATGTTCGAGTAAATATTGTTTTGAATAACTTACGTAAGCTGTAATTTATTTACGAAAATACGAATAGGAAGGTTGTTAGGCACTCTTGTTAAATAAGCGATGGTACATACCGGAGACATTTCATTAATTACAACCGGTGCATTAACTGGGGCAACTATCACCACCTCATAGTTAAAGTGGTTCTTGTGCTCAGCAGTGGGACGTCTATAGGCTGATGTCATGATGATGATGATTTGCTGAGGTAGATGATAATGTACTTTCCTTTATTTAAAATAAACAAAAGTAAAATGAAAATTTACAATATTAGGGAAAAATCTAAAGATATCTCTCCATATTATTGAATATGTTAGACATTATTCAAAGATATTTAAGAAAGTGTGTGCTACAGCAAAATTTAACCACCGGAAAAGCGTGCGTAAAGTGCGGGTTTAGGTCACGCTGTGCTATAAAAGCACTTACAAAATTCAACGACTCCAATTAGGTTCTCGGTAGCTCAGTGGTCAGAGCATTGGACCGGACTTCCAAAGGTCGGGGGTTCGATTCCTCCCCGATGACTGGAGCCGAAAATAATTTTTTAAGTGTTGTCTTTTCTAAATTATTCTCCTAGCTTTCATTTTATACTAAGTTGAATTTTCAGCTCTCACCAAGTCCGAAGATATTCAAGTTCAAAGTTACAAAAAAGTCAAAACGGCAATTTCATAGTAAAAGACCTAATATGTGTACCTATTATAGTGACGATAGCCAATTTCTAAACTTAAAATAACATTTAGTAAAATTTTTCATTACTTAAATCCAGTGAAAAAAGCGATCCCTCCAACTTTAGACTAATATCAATTTTACCCGTTAATTAGCTGCTATCGCTATCGCACCTTTCCCTAAACAAATTATTGCTTAAATAAACAATTTGGTTTCTCCAAAGTAACTTATTAAAGTACGACTGATGCGGGTGTAGCTTTGTTAAAACATGTGTTTGATTCCTAAGACATCACAAAACTTAATTGAAAAAATTGTGTCATTACGGAGTCTCTACAAACGCGCTTAATTTAATTTAAGTACCTACCTACCTCACAAAAAGTTAGCATTAATGGAATTGAATCTTTTAGGGGGCCACTTCACTATGGGTGTATTTCAGGGATCTGACTTTACTTATTTCAAATGATGGGATGATAATTTACTTATATTGACGACCGCTTGGTGCAGTGGTCCACATGTTGGACTTCTAACACCAAGGGTCGCGGGTTCGATCCCCGCACAGTACAAGCATAAGTGTGCATGAACATGTGTGTTTGTACTGGTCTGGGTGTTTTCTATGTATAATATGTATTTATTTACAAAAAAAAAGTATATAAGTATGTTTATCCGTTGTCTAGTACCCATACCACAAGCCTCGTAGCTTATTGGGACTAGAGAATTGGTGTGATTGTTGTAAAATATTTATTTATTTATTATTTACTTATATTCAAAATGCCTAGATGTAAAGATAACTTTGACGACGTATGATGCTCTATCATATCTCGTACATTGGTTTACTGCAATCATTATGTTACTTAACAGAAACAAAACAAAATGTGTTAAATTCACAATGCTTAATTTTCCACAGGCCTCAACTAATATTAAAATCAAAGAAAAATTACTAAGTCCAATAAACCCCACAGTTTTTTGATCCAACTTTGATTCGAAATCACAACCCCCCAACCTCACATCGAAAATTTGTCTGGTAGCCATAGTCCAGCTGCTTTTGCCGTTAGGACGATAAGAAGTTTAACTGACGTAGAAACTGCTAGATCAGTGTATTTCAGTTATTTTCATTGTTTGATGTCTTACGGGATTTTGATATGGGGATCAGCTGCCAATATCGAATGAATTTTTGTTCTGCAAAAAAGGGCCATCCGAGCTATATACAGGGTGTCCCATAAAAGTGTGCCAAATTTAAGGAGATGATGGAATAAAAGATGATCATTTATTAAAAAAACACACCTTAGTAAAAGTATCACCATTTCAGAGATACGTTTTTTTTATGTTTATTTTAAAATTACCAATTTTGAGCCTGTCTCGTGCCGCTGTGTTTCCAAATGAGCAGGTATTTTTCTTATTCTTCTTGTCGAATATTCTTGAAGAATTGATCTATCTCAGGAAAGTTAAATGTTCTTATTTATTTTAAGGGAGATTATTTTTTGAGAATATTTATTTCTCACTTGAGAAAAAAAATATGTTATTAAATTTTTATAAAAAATAATTTTTCTTCAACTTTGGCCTTCAGTGGTGAAAAAAAATGCACTGGCCTGCTATTACATCAATAAATTACTTGCTTAATAAATATTTCTGGAAGGGGCTAATTAGGATAAAGGCGATTTCTTTAAGAAACAAATAAACTTACTTGATGTAATAGTGTAATCTTTGGTAATTAATAAAAAAATGGAAATAACTAAAGGGTGTACTTATTTCTTCGCGCAACAAGAGGTAGGCTCAAATTGGTGTTTTTAAAATAAACATGAAAAAAATCTTATCTCCGAAATCGTGATACTTTGACTTAGGTGTTTTTTTGTCATCTATTTAGTCTATCATCACCTTAAGTTTGGCACGCTCTTTTGGGACACTGTAAGTGGCAATAACAATGGTGACGGAGTTTCTTGCGCAGCTTCTTCTTGCCACCAGTCCAAAAATTGACCTGAAGATGCGTTAGGGATTTATGGGACGTGTAAAAGTGCCCCCTGTGAACTTTTTGCAGAAAAAAAATACTTTTATGACTTAAAAAACATACATAGGTGTAGTACCGTCCGTCAGAAACTCAAATTGTCAAACTCACCAACTTTCGGTTGAAGTCACTTATTGAAATGTATTAACGCAGTTCTTGTTATGTGACTCATCGTCTAAAATATTCAAAATCCAGTTTTATTTTAAAGAAAAGGAAATAAACTAAACAAACGTCAGACGGGAATACTGACACACCTACTTACGTCACAGCTTGGAACGAATACCTGTTTTTATTTATTATAATAATGATGCAACCCACAACATATCAAAACGTTTGTGAACGATCAACATTAATTAAAAAGGAGAACCTCATCTGCCTTCTTTTAAACTACTAGGCCTGTAGATTTTGAATGGAAAGTTTATTTCTTACTATAATAACCTTATAACTAAGATTATTTAGTTTTAATCAGACTAGCACTGCATCAAAATCAACCTTTATGTTTTAAAACCACTTTCGAGTTCCAAAAATATAATTATTTCTAACTAAAGTTACCTACAATTTCAATACAACAAATGAGATGCTACAGCGAGAAAATCAACGTCAGTAATCCACGATTAGTCCTACCTTCTGACCTAATCAAATTCTAAAGTGATTCCGGTAATGACCCGTTTTTCAGCTTCTATGTAATAATAATAATAATAATAATAAATATTTCACAACAATCACACCAATTCTCTAGTCCCAAATTAAGCTACGAGGCTTGTGTTATGGGTACTAGACAACGGATAAACATACTTAAATACTTTTTTTTTTGTAAATGAATACATATTATACATAGAAAACACCCAGACCAGTACAAACACAAATTTTCATGCACACATATGTTTGTACTGTGCGGGGATCGAACCCGCGACCCTTGGTTACAGAAGTGTGACATGTAGACTACTGCACCAAGCGGTCGTCATATGCGCAAGCGGCTATGTATGCGCCTTTTTTTAAATTTGATATTAAGTACATACTTACATTTAATATGTTAATCAAAGCCAGTAAATATTAGGTATGTACAGTGGCCAGCACATCAAGCTATCCATTTTTGTTGCAAAATCGACCGTATCACAAGCGTATAAGATACCAAAGTGTTTACCGTGACGTGCTGGTAATCTTACTTAGTTTATTCATCTGGTAATTTTGGGGCTCTGAAATTCTAAATAAAAACGGGTTCCCACTAAGATAGTATTTACTTTTAACCTTAAAAATTTAATTACATGTTTTGATAACGCGTATATCTTTCTCTTTAGGTACCTACCTACAAAGTGTGTCTGAAAGGCCGAGCAGAACAAGTTCCTAAAACAGAACCTTGCATAGGTATATTAAAAAGACCCTAATCAAACCGCATTTTATAAAGTATGCATGACGCTGATTGTGCGTTTGCGTTTAAAATGTTCCCGTTCAAAAAGCGGTATTTCCGAAGCTTCGCTCGTTTTCCTTATAAAAAGTATTTATTGTTTTTGCCGAGACCAGTCTGGGTTGTACCGTTGGACAAGTTGTTTGTCATTTTTGTCAACGTGGTATTATCGTATATAAACTAAGGTAAGAGTATTTTCGTTAATAAATAGGTCATAATATTTTAGTTAAAAGTGCCTAGATTACAAGCAACCACTTATCTAGACAAGTGTCTTAGTGCGTTTGGAGTCTTCAACATTAACAAAGTCATAAAAAGCGTTTATTATGCGAATTTAATACATTAGTTTGTGAGCGAGGAGATTCTTGTCGTACCTACGTATTTGCTAGTTATTGGGACATACCTGGCAAACCTATATACTAACAGGAACATCAAAAGGAAACAAACCAGTGCAATTATTTTTGGACTTGATGTAAAATGTTGTAAAGTGATGTGAAATGATGTAAAGTGCCTACTTCTTTTATAAGGAAATAATAGTGATGGAACACCTTTTATTGTAGTTTACCATGTTTAATATCTTGAGATATAAATATCTTGAGAATAATCTTGAGACATAGTTAACACTTTATTTTCTATTGTTAATATGTTTATGGCTAGATAAATCTAGGTTTGTTTACTTTCAAAGATTAATTAAGAATCTGGGAATTGTATTAGAAATTATCTGTGTCAACTCGAGTCTGAATAAAAAAGATATCCTTTTAGTCCCTAGTAGGTCAAAGGGATTATAACGATGCACAAAAGTGGCATTACGGATTGTTAATTTAATGCAAACGGATCGAAATAGGTACCTACGTAACAATGTAATCAATCATCTTAAAGCAAGTTTATTCAATTAATCATATTTGAATTCGATTTAATAAACAAACAGACCAGTTCATTACACTGCTGACCGATTTTAATATTTTTTTCAGAATGTCATACTACAAATTATTGCTATTGGCGATGTCATTGACCTTGGTGTCAGGTCAACGGCCTTCGTTCGCCGGCTCCAGACCCATCGGATTCCCTGAAGTGATGAAGCCCTCTACAGAAGCAAGCTTAGGAAATAGGTAAGAAAACTTCTCATCATACTTGCTTAATGCTCATCATTTCCGTATAAATAGAAAGGTCCATAACCTTGTTAGGTTAGCATACACACACTTTATTAAAGTTTATGAAAAGCATGTTTAAGAAATTTTGTGGACTGCTACCGTCCTCAAACCACAAGGTCTAAAATTTGAACTGTTCAAGAATATAACAATCTAGCACACATACACGAGTAAAACTGATGCAAAGCAGTGCCTGTGCTTGTATTTTTTATGTTACAAAGACAATACAATTAAATATACAGGCAGTTAAGAAATTGGATAGCAAAAATCCGTTGGCACCGGTTGTCCAATTCTACAAAAACACCATAAATCCACTACACATTTTTAATCCATGTCATGTCATACACTAAGAATAGCTCAGGGCACTTCACTTAATTACTTAATTGTTTGAAACATTTATTTTACCCGACATAAAACAAAAAAACACGTTCCAAAAACACCATCACTGTTTTGATTGAGACTATATAATGGTCCTATAGAAGGACCAGCGCAAAGTACCTACCATTAATTCCATAAAAATGACTTTGTAATAATTCTGCACAATCTCAACTTTACACACTTATTTTACTTAGTCAAACTAAGTTTATTCAAACTTTTTTTGGGATGTGTATAACCAAATATATTAGAACACAGTGCCTTAAGTTTCCAGTTAACTTTGTAATACTCGTAGTAGTAGTCCTCCTAGCCGATTTCGACCTCGGCAGCCAATCTCAACAGAGATCAGCCAACTGCGCAAGAGATATTATAGTGCACAAGTGTGAACGCAATACACAGGTGCACTTCCTGTTCCATCACTCTCAAAGTTCGGTAAGACGGCAATCCGACATGACCGGAGAGAGATCAGTTACATTGTACTAAATTGTGTGTTGTGTTGTGTCACTCTAGACGACCACTTTGGTGTAACTGTCAAGAAATTGACTATTAACCAAGAGCATTAACATATCTATTTGTACTGGTCTGGGTGTTATATGTATTTATTTATGTTTATTTGTAATACCACTGTTGATTCTGACATCTGTAACACAAGTGATTAAGCTACCACGGACCAGATTAATGTATGTGATGTTGTTGTTGTTGTTGTAAGTAATACCTACACCCACCTACGTACCTACACACCTACTGCTGCCCAGCAGTGGGACAGGCCTCACCTCAACTATGAGGTGTTCCGAGCCATACTCCACCACGCGAGGTGAGTGCGGATTGGTGGAGGGGTAGTTGTGAGGTAGGTGACCAACCTTACTGTCAGATGTTATTAAGCCGCCCGAAGGCCTCAGATTAGGCTTAACGACTAAAACCTATCGATATTAACCGGGACCAACAGCATAAAGTACTTTAAACATTAACACGCTAATTATAAAAACAGCAATCATAATTTTAAATAACTATTCCACTTATTGTATTAACGGAAAAACAGTAGTTCCTTTGATAAGACTTAATCAGGGCAAGTTACACGTTTACACATTACATACGCATTTATATTCATTGTTTGTGAACATAACATAAACAATAAAACATTATCAACCATGATATCATTGAACAGAGACCTAGTTTAGCGGCTCCAAAATACTAACTTAACTTTTTTTAAATTAAAAACATAACCGGACGAGGTAGTGTCACGGTAGCTCAATTGGGAGAGCAATCGCCCGGCTTGCGAGAGGTGGTGCGGGTTCGAGTCCCGCCTGTGGCAGTCCATTTTTCGCTAAATGTGTTTTAATTTTACATTGTAAAGAAATTTGTATTATTAATGCTAAAAAAAAAGTAACTTTATTAAACGGACTACCTAAGTTGGAGTGCATTGATAAAAACCCAGAGTTTGCCGACAAAAATTTGACAGTGCCTTATTTCTTACACCTCGTTACAGATTCGGAGAAGACGACGTGTCTACAACAACCATCCGTTTGCCAATAGAAGCGAACGGAGATCGAGACCTGGTAGACCGTCTCGGCAAGCTACCAGTAGATCAGCAGCCCTTCTGGTTCATAAACTGGCAAGCGTTGGAGGCCCACCGAAAAAATCCGCAGACTCATCCACTAACACCGAATGTCTTCATTGATCAACAACCTGGCTTCGGTCAACCTTCAAACAATTTTAATCAAATGCCGTCCAATTTCAACCAAGTTCCGAATCAGAACCAGAACTTCAATCCTCAACAGAGCAATTTTAACCGGCCTCCAAGCAATTTCAACCAAATGCCTAATAATTTTAATCAGCAACCAAGCAGTTTTAATCAGCAGCCAAGCAATTTTAACCAGCAGCCAAATAATTTTAATCAACAACCAAACAATTTCAACCAAATGCCTTCAAACAACTTCAACCAGGCGTCGAATGGTCTTGGCAACCGTTTCTCTGACATGGATTTGGTTCAGACTACCCAAAAAACGCTTACTTTGGAAGAACTTTACAACTCTCAACGAATCAAACCGGTGAAGAACGCGGATGGCACTACTTCATGGCAAATTGTGGACAAGAGTGTCGTCGAAGCTTTGGAGAAAATACAAAATAAGGATCAAATTAAATCATAAACACGCGAAGAAAAAGTATGGGCTATGTACTCGAAGAATGGGGTAGTCAGTAGATGGATAAACGTGACAATGACAGACCCATGGATTCTGAAAAATTAATTAATATCTTGCAAAAATGTAGGCTGGTCAGCTGTAAGCTGCTGTTGGTTACAATTTATGAGATGTTGTTAGCGGCCAGCCTCACAAATCCCATTGGTCAAGCATACATGTTTATCAACAAAATAATAACGTCTCAGACTGATATGATTGCCAACACTAACTGTATTTATTGTAAGGTACGTAAACTAAGAAAATAAAAATACACATTTGAAAGTAATAAACCGTTATATTGACTTTTTTAAATAAATAAAACTTAATTACGAAGCGTATTCTTAACACTAAGCCTTAATAAAAAGGTATAAATTAAAAAATAGCGAAATGCAGTTGTTCTTACAATATGACTGAAAAACACTTGTTCTGCCAGGAATAATTCTGTTTTAGCAACAACACAGTGCGGGGCGTCGAATCATTTATTATACATATTTAATAACATTGTAAGTTCTACAAAAATAGTGAGTTGTAGTTGTATAAACATACTAGTGGCCGCCCGCGACTTCGTCCGCGTGGAAAGCCTTTATCTTAAAAATTCTTTATGAATTGTAGCCTATATGTTATTCTGAAGTATAAGCTATATTGTGGTAAAGTTTCATTCAAATCCATTCAGTAGTTTTTACGTGAAAGAGTAACAAACATCCATACATCCATACTTACAAACTTTCGCCTTTATAATAGTAGTAGGACTAAACAGTAGAGCTTACCAAGCACAGCCCTATTTTTTTTATCTACAATAATATGTGGTTCATCCAACAATCCAAGATATGGACATTTAACGTAATTACAAGAGTTTACAGAAAGGATAAAAAGCTTTTATAAAAATATAGTTTGTTTTGCTGGTGGATAAATAAATGAAGGGAATATGAAATATTGTGACTTACAAAAATACATATCTGCATAATTACTTCGACATTAAGTATCAATTAATTAATGCTATGGACGTTGTTCAACTGAAATATATGACAAAACACTCAATCTACTTACTAGTCATAAGATAAAATTACTACATTTTATTGTTATATTTGAGCCAATCAAGAAACTTTAATGCATGAATGTTATTTATTGTCTCAATAATATTTGATATAGATGTAATTTATTCGGCAATAAATATTGCATTTGATTCAGAAAAAAGTAATAGTGAAGTATAAAATGGTAAGTAACAGGAGAGAAAGGTATAAGATAATATTATATTCGTATTAAACAGATCACATTTACTTAGTAGTAGGCTAAATGCAAAATATCGATAAACATTAGCTTCCAAGACACAGAAAGAAGACAAAGTCTTAATAATAATGTTTACCTAGCCATAATTATTGCATTGTATTTTAGTGTAACAAGTTCACTGAATGAAGCTGAATAACGATTTGGAGAGAAAAAAACATATTTTCTTACTAATTTACAATTAATTGCCCTTTAGGTACTTGACAGTAGTTACCAAAAATACTTATATTATCTGTTTAGGACATTCGCGATGTATTTTGACTACATTCCTTTGTTATTATTTGACTTTAGTTTAATGTAGGCACCAGAGGTAAGACTATTTTGAAGATTTCAATCATCTCGGGGTAAAATCATATCGAAAATATTTTGGTAGGCACTAAGCCGCCTGAAGAGAATCTTTTGGCAGTGAAGGGCTGACATTCTTTATTTTAATTTCAAAAGGACTTGTTCACTTAATTCGACTTTATGTAAAATTCAGTCTCCAAATCTATCTACCGCACTACCAGAGATTGATATCTCAAAACTAATGAAGGCACACAAGTGCATGCAAAGGCCTTCAACAATTCATCCATCTAGACAAAATGGAACACTGGAATATAAAAATCAGTCGAAAACGGAAACTTTGTTCGTAAAAATTATAAAAATTAAGTTATACCATTATTTGGTACTGACACTAGCCCTAAAGTACTATGAGACTTGCCGTAGTAAACGAGCAACAAACTCATAAGTACACAAAAATCACAAACATACATTCGCATACAAAAGTAATAGTTGTAAAAAATACCTGTCGATACATTTATAGACATTAACACCTTTGGCTTAAAGTCCATAGTAGCGTAACATTGACAGAAAACATGCTATAAAATCTTTGATCATTTCCAGTGGGATTGATTCTCTTATTTTGTTCATTAATAAAATAACAAAAATATATAGGTACTGCTTGTGCAATTGATTGAATATTGTACAAAATAAATAAAGCATAAAAATTGAAAAACATAATCTGAAAATGATCAAAAACTAGCGCCGCGCTAATTTATAAATACACACACAAATTATGATACATAATTTGGCAAAATAATACTATATCATTCGGATATCAACTGGTCAATTACTCCGTAATAAACATTCAAAACGAATAAAAACAACATAGAAACTCATTGGTGTACTTTTGAAAAAAGAACGATTTGTTTTTCATTACCGGGCGACGATGACAGTGACGCAGACAGCCAACATGGCGGCCAGTTTGTTGAAGGTGGCGCTAGCGGCGCTCGCTTTGGTGACGGACGGTAGTCTCACACTTTTGTAGTGGCAGGATTTCTCGGCTGTTTCGTTTGATATTATCTCGGTGTAATTCGGATAGTTTTGGATCTGGATTGGCTGTAATAGAAAAAAAGGTAAGATACGAAAAATATACAAGGACCTCTCAGCTGCTTCTTAAACGCAAGAATGCATATCGTTTCTACTATACAATCCAAAACAATGATGCAGGCTCTTCTTCTTATTATAATGATCTCGATGCCGTTTTCAGCAGACACTGAACTGACAATAAAGAAACCTCATCAAATGGTGTGTTACTGTGTTTTTGGCGCAACTGATTTAGAGTTAGGAAGCTAAAGGGAAGCGCTTTCTACCGACCGGATGTTATTGTCGGGGTCCAAGGTCCAGTAGACATCATCTTGGTTTGTCTATCTATATTATTCTGAATCTAAATCTTATATGCCGCGGTTCATGTGCGGCACTAGGCTAACAGCGCAATCTAGCCTATGGTGCCGTATCATCGCTCGCTATCGTACTTGCCACCGTTCGGCATGCACTGTTGATGGCGAACGGCAGTGGTGGCCACATGTTCAAACACCCTAAGGTATTTGTTGCAAAATTGCTCCTGTTACAGGAACATAAGATTCCGCATATGGCTTAGGCCACACCTGCGACTTTCTGTGGCCGTGACCTCCTTCCTTCTGACAGTATGTCAACCAAAAGCATGCCTCTATCGCTGACAGTCGCGATTCGCGGCGTCAGAAAGTCGCAGGTGTAGCCTGAGCCTTTGTTACCTGGGCTATTATATTTTTAAAAAACTTCTGCGCAAACTTGTGTACAGTGGCGGACTTAATGCCAGAGTTATTCTCTACCGGTGCGGTGTGCGGTGCACATACAGAGAAAAAAGAAAAATATATCTTGATTTGAACACTTACTGCGCCCCAGGAGTCGTCCCTCTTCTTGCAGAAGGTCATATGGCTGCCTTTGTACAGCGTCTTCTCGATTTGTTCCGTGAGCAGGCGCTCCGACCACGGCATCTCGTTCAGATGAGCCATGAACGTTTTGTTACGGAATTCCGGAGGCTCGCGGATTATTAGTTCCTCTGTAAAAGAAAAAAAATTGTTAAGCTATTTAAAAAAAAGTTCGAGTTTGCTGCGTTCAAGAAAAGTATTGTTTATGAAATTTTCAGAATTTCAATTCAGATGATTCTAAAGAGAAATGATCAGATAATCAAATCGGCCATTCAGTAGAATAGATTTGTAGTAGTCAAGGCAAAAACGTAATAAACCTTAGATTATAGGCTATTTATTCTACACGTTCTTGATTTTATAATAAACCACGCAAAACGTAGCTTATTTCTGCGGCCATGGTCAGATGAATCATAGTAACGTATTCAAAAAGTAATTGAATTACCCAAAGGACAAGTGATCGTCATTATTATGAACAAGTTTTTCCTGTGCCCAATACCACAGGAAAACATCTACGTATTGTCTATATGCCAACCTCACAAAAGTGACAGTGAGTCATGGCACTGAATCAGAAAAAAGTTATTGCTAATTATATAATAACTTACTCATCAGTCCGACTCCTTGGTCATCGCCCTGCATAGCGGTTTCTTCGCTATACCGCTGCTGCATGTCAATTTCTAGCTGAGGAGGCAAGTTTTCTAAGTTCCTGTAATAAGAAGAAGAAAAAAACAATTTTAACATCGTTGGTGGTTACAAAAAATCATCGAGTAGGTCCATAGAACCAGCTCTAAAACAATTTAAGAGACTTTATTAATGTAACAGAAATTATACATTTTTCACTACACTTTTAAATTTAATTTTACTTTTAATACACACATCACTTTTCTTTGTCATCTTCTGTTGATTTAAAAGTTTTATCTAGTTAATTTTTTTTCTAAGACTTAAGACCTTATTGTTATGTTGCCACCCGCTCAACAGCAGTGCTACTAATTAACAAATTATTTTATTTTCACCAAAAGCAGTGCTGTAACAGCACTGCTTCTGAGTTAAAAGAAAAAACACAGAATGCACCTAATTTATGGAAATGACTAGTGGCTATGTCCGCGTGAAAAACCCTTTATCTTCACCAATGTTTTTTAAATTGACGCTTATGTGTAATTCCTATGTATAAGCTAAGTAATCGATACAGTAGTTTTTATTTGAAACTTATGTAAGCCCGTTAACTTTCGCGTTTAAAATATAAAGTAGCAAGTAACATTCATGTCCAACCTACTTTTACGGTTTACGAATAACAGTAAAACTAACTTTCCAGTTTAAAATCTTGGTGAGCGGAAACGGCTTGACGAATTTTGACCAGCCATAGCTAAGAACCACCGTGATTAAATTATCTTTAGAATAAATAAAAAAACTGCTTTGAATTCGGTCCATCTATTCGGAAGCTACATGCCACATACACACACACACACACACACACACACACACACACACACACACACACACACACACACACACAAAAGCAGAACAACACACAAACAGAGACAAATGTATCAAACTTATAAATCCCCTCTTTTTTCGTCGGGAGTTAAAAACCAACGTACCCCGAAGACAAGAAGATGTTCTCAACTTGCATCATGCTGAGCCCGTAGAACTCTCTAACGCCGAAGGTCTCGAAGAACTCCTTCACCGGCGTCATGGAGTAGCAGCCCGCCAGCTCCGTGCGAGGATAGTATAGCACGAAGGATAGACACATTTCCTGAAAGAGAAAGAAGCATTTTAGTATTAGGCCTTTTATTCTACCAAGTTTGAATCACACTATAATATCCTAAATAATTAAGGAGACTAGACGAGAAATAGGTTCAGTCTTTATAATAGAGACTTATTTTAATTGAATAAGAGTTAATTAGAGGAGCCATTTTTAGAAGCTTTAATTGAATAGGAGTTAATTAGATTTTATAAAATTTAATGGCAAAAAAATTATAAACAAGCTTCATTTAGTTTTTATTTATTCGCCAAGATTTTATAATCAAATCTTGCAAGCTAATTTATACCCACTTACTTACTAGTGTCTGATTGACCCGAAATTTTGTATACATGTCGCAGTCATCTTGTTGAATCCGCGATTTAATTGAATGACTAGGCCGTTCATTGAATAACTAAAGGACAACTCGTCAAGTCGTTGAATGTAACGTTCAATGCCTTGACTGAACGTCATTTAGCGAAATCGTTGAATGGGATGTACCCGACTCTGTAATGTTTGGTTAGAGTGTAAAGTAAGTGTAAAGAGTAAAAATAAATAAATTATAAAATGTCTCGTTAAATAGGATCTGTACGACTTTGTAATATTTAATAAGGGTGACCATAAGTTCGCAACTTTTAAAGTTACCTTACTTTAGATAACAAAAATGAAGACATGTCGTGACACACCTTATTATGATTTTATTTTGTATTGTAAGTCTCAAGATAGGCAATTGTGACTATTTATATTAACTAATTCTAGGAATTCAAAAAAAAACACCATAACATGCTTTCTGTGCGAGCTGTTGGACGCCATAATTGTTTTGGTGACTACTAGCGCCGCAGTGGGGAAAAAATTAACTAAATTTTAATCATTTGACTGATTTTACGTCCGCCCTGTTCAAAGGGCTATGTTTTAATCCGCTAACTAGTTAGATGTTGAGTGACGCTTGTTCAATCAACGCTCGGCCTAGTCATTCAATTGAATGTTGTCATTCAATGAACGCGCTAGTCATTCAATCGAATAGCAGATTCAACCAGATGACTGCGACATACACAAAAGCTTGTTTTTTTTTCTAAAATACATTTTCTAGCTGTCTATGGTTTCTTAGGTAATACTTAGTGACTTTTGTTACGACGAATAATGATCCTGGTTCCTGAATCCTAATCCTTCACACACTTGAAATAAGATAATAAAAGAATAAATATCACATCATTAAGGTATGTACTTGTTGCAACAGCTTGCAGCAAAGAAGATCAATTGTAAAAGATTATGATTGACACGTTTAAAAAGGTTACAACTTTCCTAATTTAGGCATCCCGTAAATAACGATCGCATACTTCTTACCTACGTACCAATATGCTTAATAGAAGCTAATAAAACAAGATATAACACAAACCTGTGACGCTGAATAGCCACCCAAAATGGGCTTGTCTCTTGATGTACTGTCGTATGTGCATTCCGTGATCAGAGTGTCTCCTTTCTTGAACTTTCTACCACCAGGCACCACCCGAGATTGTTGGTAGCGCGCATCGTATGAGTTTTCCTAAAAAAGACAGAAATCATACTTAAGTTTTCCCCATGACTAAATTACAGGAATAGCGGCATCTAGCGACATAACATGTAACTACAACGTTATTGCAAGCTTACATATTTATAGTGGTCTTGCCATTTTACGAAGAACCGAGTAGGTAAGCAGAATTTCGGTAGATGGCGTTACGAGTACATAATTTTGAGAAAGTATTATGCTTTAAGGCAAAGCTGCATTTTGACAAAATACTTATCATAATCAAAACATATCTTAGCATATCAAAACAATTTGGAAACTGAGCAGTTTTTTCAAAAACTTTAATTTTAAAGGATAAATAAAAAATCGAAGGTCGCTACGTAGTAGCTACAATCTTCGTAATATACATTATGTTAAGTTAATCAATTGTGTTACAACATTGTCAATGTACATATCGATGGCCGTTTATGAATGAATAAATGATTATGATTATTATGAAAGGAAAATTCAGTCCAGTACATCGATTTGTACATTGACAATGTTTCAACTCAATTGATTACTTAACATGTATATAATTACGAACATTGTACCTCGTAGCGGCCTCCGACATTTGATTAATTCTTTGAAATTCAAGTTTTCTCCAGAAAACTGATTAGCTGTTGTGATAGGCCCTCTTAAGCTTAAACTTTATCAAGTTTGATACGAACCTCCGATATGACCGGTAGTTCCTGAGTGCCCCTGATGTGTTTCAACGCGATCTTTCTCCCTGTACCATGAGCGTGAAGCAATACTGACACAATGTTGATTCCTTCTTCTGGCATCGTCTGCAAAAAGGCAAAAAGTTTTTAAGTAATATTTTTATAAGGTAAGGTAAGGTTTTTTTACACCCTGTATATATGAAATTCCCGTGTCACAATGTTCGTTCCCGTACACCTCCGGAACGACTTGACCGATTATCATTAAATTTTGTGAGCATATTGTGTAAGTAGGTCTGAGAATCGGCCAACATCTATTTTCACCCCCTTAGTGATAAGGGTAGTCCACACTTTACATTTGAATGGCAAAACAACGTTTGCCGGGTCATCTAGTGTCTATATATTATTTGTGTAAGAGCATTCCTTTCCCACCAGCCTGTGTTGCGGTGCTAGGGCATAAAGATATGATTGAGGTACCATTTTAAAGATCTCGGGGAGTAGACTGGGCCAAAACTCAAACATTTGTTTGAACTTTAACGCGAACAAAGTCGCGAGCGGCCGCTAGTTTAATATTAATTCTGTATTATCTCGGCTCTACGACTCATGGGGATTTAAATAGAATTTCAAAATTACTAGTTAATGTCTGATATCTGCCTGATACTGTCTGGTATCCGGTAGTGGCTGGTTTATGAAACAGACAGTGTACTTGTATTGACTGTGTATTGCGCACCAACAAGTTTGCTTGAAAATGTTTCGGAGTGAATGTTGGACCCAACTGACTTTTCAATAGCATCTTTCTGTATATAACTTACACTTTCAGTACATTCCGGGCTGCAGATCCCAACAGTTCTATACTGTCTCTGCTTAGGAGGTATGACGTGGAGGGCTGATACGCCAATTCCAGAGCCCAATAGGGCTGCGTCGTGGGCACGCAGAACTGGGGTGTAGTACACCCTGATACCCGAACTGTCGAGAACTGGAACGAGAAAATATCTGGTGAAAAATTGATGTTAAGTTACAGTCTTAAAGTCTTTAGATTTAACATTCCATCCCATAAGACCTGGATTTAGACAACTGGTCCAATAAGTGAAAAATACAACGCTGAAGGTTGTAGCACATAGTTCGACAATGCTTAGATTTGACGACCACTTTGGTGTAATGGTCAAGAAGTTGACTATTAACTAAGAAGTCGCGGGTTCGATCTCCGCACTACAAATATTTGTGTGCATGAACATGTCTGTTTGTACTGGTCTGGGTGTTATATATATATATATATATATATATATATATATATATATATATATATATATATATATATATATATATATGTATGTATTATGTCATATGTAACATGTATTTATTTAATTTATTTACATGTATTTATTTTAATCTAGTGGTCTTCATAATAATAATAAAAATAAAATTTGACTACAACAACTTGTACTCAAATAAAATTGTCAATATGCTTAGTCAAGCCGGTGAGCAACGCTTTGCAGAACCTAAAACCAATCTATCTATATCTGTTTATTTGTCGCACAAACATTCCGCTACTTAATACAAATGTATAGCCGAATCCGAGCAAATATTTTTACTATTCTGAATGAGCCAAAAGCGGATTAGTAGATCTAAAATAAACCTCATGTCGTATAAACCGTGTTTACGATGGTCTAAAAGTTTTATTGCTCTTTTATTTATGGATGTAGCTGTTGAACCAATTCATGTCCACTCAACGAGACTGTGGGATTTTATTGTAGCAACGAAACCATTATATCAATTGATATTTGCTTCGGCAAAGGTAGCACTTTTATAATAAAACTAAATTATTGTAAGTGGAATAACGCAATGCTGATTGCGAATTCCAATTAAAAATGGGTCTCACTAAACCGATTCTAGGTAGCATTACTAGTTAACAAGAATAAATTGCGCTAATTTTATTTAAACTGAAAATAGATAGTAAAAAATAAATGCCCTTTGAACGGTTTAAGTGCTAAAAATCGCGGATGACAGAAAAAGTATCCTTGGTTTGAGTGTTTTTTACCCCTCACGCGGATGTGTAGGTTACAAAAATGACTTAAACTAGCTATGTTACATACAGTTAGTATATACTGTATATAATATACATACAAGCTTGACATTAACATTACGCTCGGTGTGTGATCAAGCCTTTAAATTTTCATACTTGTCGAGTAAACAAGCGGCAACATCAAGCCGTCGAGACTAGATTTTTCAATGTTGGATCGTGCTAGGGTTATGCAAGGAGGGTTTAGGTCCACACGTACCTATCTACAATCCAGGATCATGTATTACCCAGCCATGAAAAATCATTCGGTTAAAAAAGTTGACAAAAACTTTATCAAATTCTTGGGTTTAACTTCACTTACCCAGAGTATGTGGGCTATCGTATCCAAATTCTGTGGGGCCAATCAACAATTCCCTAGTTGCAAGGAGGGTTTAGTTCCACATGTATCTACCTACAATCCAGTTTCATGTAATACCCAGCCATGAAATATCATTCGGTCAAAAACGTGGAAACAAAACTATCAATTTTTTTGGTTTCACATCACTTAACCAGGGTGAAACAAGTGGGCTACCTATCGTATACAAATTCTGTGGGGCCATTCAACAATTCTCTGGTTGCAGGGAGGGTTTAGGTCCACATGTATCTACCTACAATCCAGGATCATGTATTACCCAGCCATGAAACATATTCGGTCAAAAAAAGTTGTCAAAACAAAACTTTATCAAACTATTGAGTTTCACTTTACTTACCCAAGGTAGCGCAAGTGGGCTATCGTATCCAAATTCTGTGGGGCCACTCAACGATTCTCTAGTTTCTTAGTAATTTATTTGGTACTATTTGCTGTAGTATACTAAAATCTCACCTTCATGCAACGCCTGGTTGTCGTAATGAACCTCCAGCATGTAGTATGAGACTCCGCTCCTCTCGCCGACCGGTATGCCGACGTTCTCCGGCAAATATTCACCTGGAATTACGATATATTGTTGTGAGCAACGCTAATTAGTGCGGAATGTAAGGTATGTAATTTCGTTACATATTATATTTTACAAGGCATGTTAAGAAATTGAAAGGGAAGTTGAATCAAAGTGAAGGCTAAAACTGACTTTCATTCTCAGTTTCAGTATTGTATCTGAAATAGATTTCTTCAAATCAATGTTGAATTCTTGAATTAGCTAGATATCTACGAATTCTGGTATCAAACTAAATCTTGTGAAGATCCGTGTTTTTTAATCTTATAGGCTGTTCACACAAAAATCGGCCAAGTGCGAGTCGGACTCGCCCACGAAGGGTTCCGTAGCAGCAAATAAAATGATATAAAAGTTGTTGTTTTTATGAAGTATAAAAAACTCCTTACTAGATCTCGTTCAAACTAATTTTGTGGAAGTTTGGATGGTAATGTACATCTTACAGTTTTTTTTTAGTTTTTATTTCATTTAGTTTTTTAATTCTCTTATTTTACAAGTTACAGATACACATTTTACCACTTTAAAAGTGTTTCTCGCACAAACTAGCCAGTTTAGATAAAAATTACTTTGCAACCTAAATATCATTTAAGAAGACCTATCCATCCCACATGTATTGGTTTGATTAAAAATAAAATTTTGAGTTTTAGTTTCAAGTGCGAAATCTGAATGCGGTTCACAGAATACATCTATACTAATGAAGTTTTTACAGTATAATTCTTATAGTTTCGCAAAAAAGTAGCTGTTACATACGGACATACAGACAGACATGACGAATCTATATAAGACATACCCTAAAAATACACATGGATCCATGTTGCTGCGGTATTTTGATTGCATATAAAACACTCTACAAGTATATTCTAAACAAAATGGTAACTTATTGAAAGCTGTCTTTAAAAGACTTACTAATTTAACTTAATGAACTTACCCTTAGATCCAATAGCCCAAGCAGCAATAGGAGTCACGCATGTAGCCCACTGACTCGGCCTATTCGGACCGAAGAACCCATCACCGTCTGCCCAGTCACTCCAAATCTGCTTATCAGGATCTTCAGCACACTCGTACAAAACCATGTGATGAACAGGTGACAGGCTATCCTTCTCTACCACGGGTACTTTGTCTCTGATTGGTCTACTGTCTATGATTGGCTGGTAGCCGACGATGTGGTGTTTCTTGGGTAGATCAGGAGCTTTGAAGATCTTGCACCAAAACAATGTTGCCATGACGTGGGGGATGGTAAGCTGAAATGGAAATTTGATATTTAAATGATTGGAACATCTAAGTCTTATTTTTTTTTTAAAGTTAATTTTAACGACCTCAGTGCGATGGATTATAAAGTTCGATTGTTAGTATGGAAAGCCGAAAAGCTCTTATTAAGGAGCACACATCATATATCTATTGTTATTATGACCACATACAAGTAGATATTCTCGGAATACATTATCAAAGTACATGATAAACCAAGTTTTTACCAACAGGGAAAACCAGCTCCATTGTCTTATTCTCTATTTTTAAAGCAAATATCATTGTTATGTATGTTCAATTAACTTATATTTCAACTGAGTGCTAAAGCATGTAACTAAGTGGTAAATAAGCTTACTGGCCGCAAATATTAGTGCACCTAAATGTAACAAGGTAGGTGCAATTAACTAATTGTAATTTATACACATATGCTTGCCGTGAGCTCGGTAGGTAATTCGGATTTGCTAGCTAGGGAATTAAAAACTTTTTACCCAGTTGTAGAGAGATAATGATATGGTATTCGCAGTAGCAAATTTTGAGATGTATCATCATGACATCTTTTTAGACATCACATACGATGATCGAAACGATGGATCATCTCAACAAGAATATATCAATGAATTTATATCTCAAAAAACTAACTACCTTGCCTTATTGTCAGTGCTTTGTCTCGAAGCGCTAGTAGGGTCCAAAAAATAAGGAGACATGATCTTGTATCTCAAGATTTGACGTTCACAAGTGATATTTTGTATCCTAGTTTTATTTTAACAGATTAAACAAAGATAATTAAAATTGAGGGGAAGTTTGTGTTTTACACGCTTTTAACCTTACATTATTCAACCTGACATCCCAGTTCATCATAGGCACCTTTGGCCTGGGGACGGGTTGCAGCAGCCGCACTTTTTACGAGCTTCTGTAGCTCGCCATCAGGACCTAGAGCCCAGAATATAGTTTTTTTTTTTGTAAACTTACATTATTCAACCTGACGTCCCAGTTCATCAGAGGCACTTTCGGCTTGGCGACGGGTTGCAGCAGCCGTAGCGGCCTAGATCCACTCTTCACGTGCTTCGGCAGCTCACCATCAGAGCCTTCGGGACCTAGCGCCCAGAGCACTTGCACCGTGTCTTCCTGTAAGAGTTTAAGAGGTAAAGAGGCGTTGCAGGTAAAGAGACTGGCATGATGAGGACATACATCAGCTGTGGGAACCAACGCACATATGTAGCACTAGAACGAACGATGAAAAGGAAATAGATGAATTCGGTTTATTTTAATTAAAAACCGATAAGTCAAAGCCAAATCTCAACATCTTGTATTCTCAAACTCTGTCACGAATATGTAATTGGTTTAAACACATTCCAGTTTGGGTATTATATATTTGCAAAGCTGTAAGGCATTCATGTACACTTTGCTTTTGGATGCCAGAGTGCCCAAAAATATATAACTATTATATCAAACATCAATATTTATAGGTTCAAACATATTATCAAAATAAGCTTTCACAAAGTTACAAAGCATCACTTACGCCAATAACGAAGTCTTGCCTATCACACGTATCCAGCTGCCTCCTAAATTCGACGGTTGTGTGCGTGTCATTTTGATACCCTGATATCAGCTCGTAGTTTTGCACGTCGTCAGCCACCGCCAGATCATCGAACTCAGGACCGTGACAGTCCTGAAAAAGAAAGAAACAATTTTTAACGTCACCGTAAAAAATACCGATACCATTTCTTGTTATACCACAACAGCGCTCTCTTTTGTTTTTGTACCTGCGGACTACGGTCGTTAAAATAATTTTGAGAAAAAAGGCATTCGATCATTCACGGTCGTCAGTTGTTTTTCGTCACGCTCCATCGGACAGCTATTTTGATTTCGCATGATGCCTCAAGAGCACAGGAAGTAGAGCAACTGTGTACTTAAAAAAATACGTAATTTCATTTTAGGAGAATGCAAAAAGTCCATCGATTAGTTATCGATAGTTTATGTGTGTGTGTTTTATTAAATCCCACGTTTAAAACGAGTTGCAAAAACGAGCCTTTGTTTATTCTTAACGTTTGTAGATGTGGGTGACTGAACATACCTACAGTCTTAATTACCACAAAAAAGAAATAAGATCATCTACTCTCGTTACAATTGGCAACAAAGGAGAAATCCAGAAATCCATCCTTTTCCAGGAAAACATTTGCCGTTACAATGTATAAGATAAACAGGAGATACCTCTAAGCCTCGGGAATTCGGGATAACAGCCACAATAGATCGAAAAATACACAGAACTTAACCTTTCAATAGCTGCGATCAACCTCCGCGAAGAGTAAAAATACCTTTTTATTTCCAAGGAAAGATAAAACATACGAAGGCTGCCCTTATTTCATCATGTTAAGGGTCTTATTCTGGAATCCGAAAACGGTATTACGGGACCCGACCCGACAGATGATCGCGTTAAAATAGAATAGCAGATGTCTTGCAAGAGGTGTGCAATAAAGATAAATAATAATATTTTTTTGCCGACAGATGTCGTCAGCACGTGCCACAGCACCTGGCCTCAACGTATGATAGGGAGTTACGTACACCGAATGTCAGATGGCAAGGACATTATCTTTGCCCTTTGTCGTTGGGAGTCGTCAATATCCTGGAAAGGACGAACAGGATATTGTTAAATGATCAAAGGAACTATTCAGAGTAAAATAGTAGCAGGAAATCATAGAAAAAGTTTAGAAGAAAGATCGATCGCTTTCTTTATAATAATCAGACTTTTGATAGTCATGACATCATCTATCTTACTTGGCGTTCATTGAAGCAAGTTAAAGACGATATTTTTAGCTTACGATAAAAACCATATGTGGCAAAAAGTGTCCTTTTTTAGGTGAAATCTCGAAAACATCTGATCCGAGGTTGGCTTGGGTCGTATCTGGTAACTCGGTAATCGACTGCGGTCATCTATAAAAACAGGGCCCTCAAAAAAGGGACACCCGATCTCAATTTGCACCACTAATCTTGATCACGGTTCCAGTCTTTATTTTGTTGATGTTGCGAAAAAAGCTTCTTCTTAGGAACCGATGCACAAATACTTTTCTGGGACCGGGACAAAATGATTAGGATGTCTTCTCAGAAGTGATAACTTAAACACTTGCAAATGAACCCCTGTCCTTGTTACTAGGACTTACTAACGTTTACTAAAGGCAAAAGCCATTTAGTTTCTTGGGATCGCCCCGGTCTTAACATTTACCACAACTGTCACACACGTATCTTAGCGAACTATAATTTTCAAACTATGTTAGTATAGTATCAGTATCAGATATTCAAAGAGGCAAATAAATTCGAATGACTTACAATAAAGCACATTCCAACACAGTCAGCATTGGTTGTGTGGTTCAATTTGCATGTGAATTTTCCCAAAACATATTTAGCCCTCATTACCAGTCCGGTAAGATTTGCGTTCTGTTCTACGCTGAATAGCAAATGTCATGCTAACTAGATCACTCGCGCATGCTCAGAAATCTAAGCAAAACCATTAACTATAACGTTACATTACATAAGCTCCATTCTATTGTGTGATCTTACTTCAAGTTCAGACGGAAGCATTAAAATTCTTTCTTCGTTCACACAAAAGAATAAGTTTTGAGAATCAGCTTGATGGCTGTGGCGCATGTGAATCGAATACAATGGATGGCATGTAAACGTCGGGTTTACCTAGATCAATGTGTGTTACAGAAATCTGACCTTTAGTGGTATGTGATAAACGTGTTGCTAAAATGACTCGATTTTGGCAAATGTTTTGCGCAACACGATAAAATTCCTTTGCACATCATCTTTGTAGGTGTATTGATAGTAATCTCTGTGGGAGCCGTACAGCCTTGGTTCAGTAGAACGAAATGCCTTATTCGTGTATTTATAAACGAGAAGAAGAGAAATAAAGGCTTTTATACCTGCTCTAATAGGAACTTATGAACAGACAAAGTGCACGCCGAGTACATTTTCATCTGTTTCAATTATGTTTTTCTAAACATAAAACACCTCTGATATCTGTTTATATTAAAAAATGCATTTTATTTTCTTAAAAAAATATGCAAATCTCTCAGATTTATTTTTATTCCACTTTAAGTATTGATGCGATCACCTATTTGGTTCGTAACTGGTCATAACCGCACGTTTTAACAACTGGGTTTTCAGTTCCCTATCGTAATTATTATCAAAATATATCAGTCATAACAATATGCATATTCAATCCCAAGGTTATTAATGCATCCGCTTAGTAGACAAAACATAATAAATGTTTGAGACGGCTTCGCTATTGTTCAAGCAAAAAGTTTAAATAGACTGATGCTATTCTCGGTAGTAGGTATTTCGATTGTTTAAGAAAAATATGTTACAAGGTACTCGTAGGTACGATGTGTTCCTTTGTAAATTGCATTATGTTATCCTGCATACATGCGCAGGTAGACGAATGAAAACCTAGGCAGATTAAAGTTGTACCTAGTAGTCATCTGATTAATTTGTATAATATACATAAATACTAAGTTGAAAAATGTTCTCAATTGGAATATATAGATAGATAGATTAATACTTTATTTTACAACACAAAACAAAAATAACAGACAAGTTTAACAAAAAAAGATGTACAATGTAGGCGGTTTTATCGCTTGTAGCGATCTCTTCCAGACAACCTTCGGCTAAAGCTATTTTATTAACAGGAAGGGGGAATTTGAGCAAAATATATATGGTTAACCCCTGATATGTGGCGCGATCCAATTTGGGCCGCTGTCAAATTTGCTACATCTGTGTCTTGCTCCCTTTTGGGCCGCGGCTTTCGCGCTCACGTTTCGAGCTTAAACACATTGATAGACTGCTTTTGTCTTTGTCTGTCTCATTTAAACGTGTTATACGTGAAACGAGACAGGTAGCAAGCGGTCGTCTGAGTACCCGGTAGACAAACAATTTGGCGCCAACCGGCAGTGAAATATCAGCAGTGTTTTTCTACCATTTTTCTACTATACTGAAAACGTTGATTTTGTGAAATATTTGTACATGAGTCATGTGTATTGTGCTTTTTTCCTTGTAAATAACAATGTAAGGTATATAAAAAACATGGTTACTAAGCTAAAGAGTGTTTTATTATTTATACAATACATTTATTATATATAATTTATTGAAATTTTAGGGACCCCTGTAATTATGACAGCTGTACAACTTTATTACTAAATAAATATTACAAAAGATTACTATTTTAAGTAGGAAATTTTATTTTAAATAGGTATAATTCCTAATAAGGGCTTCCGCTAGAGCAAGGAATAAAGAAATGCAGTTTTAGTGTAGGTCGGCCCCCCTACACTCCATACTGTGGCGAGGCCCACTCTGGGCTCCACAGACATGGGTAATCTGTCGTTTTGACAGCCACAGTTCAGGGGATAACACAAAAAATATTTTTTCGAAACAACTTAGATATACGAGATACATATATGACTGAACGTTAATTTAAAATTATAAGTAGGGTGTCTTATTTATACATACATATATGTAATGTATTCCATTCCGGAACCTAAAACTTATTTAAGTTTTTTTTAAATACTTTTAATGTCAAAAAACACATCAGTCTAAAAGGTCTGATGGTTTGAACCATTTGAACGTTAAATATAGCAGTTTGTAACTACCATAGGGGCTGATAAGTGGTATGCTTATCAATTGGTAACACAAAACGTTTGAGCTGGTGACTAAACACCCGTTTAGTAGTCGTCATCCAAAGTCTTAATGCTAATGGAAGCAGGTCATCGCACAATGCACAAGCGGTCAAACCCGGCGTAAGGTGTGTTGGGTAATTCATGCTGCAAGGTGCATCGGTGGCACCTGCATTAAATGCTTGTACCGTCGGAAATAATTATCGAATGTTTTTGTTTGATGTGTTTCTAAACAAGATTATTTCAAGCAGACAATGTGCTTGAAGGATTAAATTCAGTGGATCTATGATGAAATTTTGCTAAAAGCACCTGACTTACTGTCAAGAAGATAGGCTCAAAATTCAAGATTAATGCCAGTAGAACTAATCACGAGGTTTCTAGTTCTTCATTAAATTTTCATACAAAAATCCTCAAAACTGCAAAAATAAATAATTGACTATTTAGAAGAAGCTAAGGTTAAGTAGCAAATAGATTCAAGAACTTAAAAGTATCATTCGTGATGAGTCAATGGTAAATCAATAAGTAGAATTTAATGATTCGGTGGATTCCGACTCATCGGATTTATTTTTATCCATCTTTCATTACTTTTGGTATTATATTAGTCTGACTTTACAACAAGCACCGGGAATTTTAATGTGCTGGTGTCGGTTTTAGAATGAATATTAATGACGATCGTGTATTACGTGACATTGTTTTAATTCTTGAAATACAAAGAGAATTTTAATGTCTGTTTTAGTTCTGATGGACGCCTCAAAGGTTTATTAGCTTATTTCTATGTGTATCGCACTGTTTGTACACTGTATGTATGCTTATTTATAACTGTATAATGACTGCCTTTACCGATTATCAGTAATTCCTTCCATGTTTTGGAAGTCAGTTAAAAATATTGCACTATCACACTGCAATAATCCCTAAAAAAATATTTCAGAAAATTTAATCCCTGATTTCCAATCATGATTCCCCTGATAACTGTTTCAAATTACATATAACACAAACACTGAATATCTGTTTCAATAAAGTGTGGATATTAATAAATTGTTCGTATCGAACTGTATGTATTCCCAATTAAGTTATTGGGAATAGTATAGAATGATTGCAATAAATACTCGGATTGAGTTGAGCTACTCGATGGATCAGCTAAGGTTGTCAAACTTCATAAAGTTATTAAATACAGTGTTTGATTAAAGTAAAAAAAAGATAAAACAATTGCAGATGTTATTTTTGGTTTAATGGATATGAAATACGGAGGTTCGGTGCCGTCGCGGTGTCGCCGCCCATGTTATCGTGGCACTGTGGTTCATAATTTGCTTCCTTTAAGCAAAACTGTTGGACACGGCTATAATAATAATAAAATAATAATAAATATTTCACAACAATCACACCAATTCTCTAGTCCCAAAGTAAGCTACGAGGCTTGTATATACGCTATATATAGGCTTGTATATAGGCTATACGAGGACAAGTAAAATTGTCTACTTCAGTTGTGCAATCCAATAAATTTCAGCATATTCAGTGATTTCTCTTGGCCTCATATCCAGTACACCGCTCACGATAATATGTAATATTCTTAAGCTATGTATAATTACTTCTTATTGTACAAGTTAAGTGACAATCCGAAACGAACTGCAGCGACACGTCACAGTTGTAGCTTTCATCGCAATGCTGCCGGGCTCATAATCAGTTTCAAAGGGATTCGAAAAAAAATGTGGTGAGGTGACCACTGCGGTCACTGTTTAAACTGTTACTGCGACACCCCTGCTCTTCAACCAGCGAATCAGTTGCCGGTCCCCATGTGATTATTAACACGCATTCAATCGGCTCATTAGTGGCGGGGCCGATTCTGTACGTGACGGACATATCGCCCGCGAACGTGATACCGGCTTCCCGGTCATTCGTTCATTCATTCAATTGACATTGCCTTAATATGTGTAACCAGGTTTGGGGTGTAATTAATGTTCTCTTAGTTAGTGAATAAAGTTAAGGAGGATAGGAGTGTTCGCAAATATTTAGTTAGTAATGTTGTCGCTTTTAGAGTAACAACTTTAGATCCCTGTCTGGTCTAGTGGTCTATTTTCTGGACTCTTATATTGAATCTAGTTGTAATATTGAATTTTCTTTCATAGATTTCTTAGAAACAGCTCTGAGTCAGGAAATTAGTTTTACACCGGGGGTGTTACGCAAATTTGCCTCGAAAAACCTTTATAGCCGTTGCTCTTGCGTCTAATCTCTCTTCGGTCATCTCGGATTGCCGTCCTGCCGTACTATGAGAGTGAAGGACCAAAGAGTGCAACTGCAAAATACAGATTTCTAGTTTGGGAATTACTGTAATCATCTTCTAATGTTCTATTTACCTACCACTTCTGTACTGAATTCAGAAAAGTATATGTAACAAATGAGATACATGATACTGATAGAGATAAAGGTTAATTCATCATAAATCATTTAGTTCATAGACACAGGTGGCATTTTACAGATGGTGATGTAGATGGCAGCATGGGTATGGATAAGAGTTTTAGTTAGAGTAGGTACCAAATAACTGATTCGTCAAACGTACAATTTTAAGTGTGTGATACACTCTGCTAAGGCTAAAACTGAATTCATTTAAAATGGTTCACTATGGGAATTTCAAGCAAGTCGACCGAATAATACGTGATCTGAGTAATGAATAGTTTGAGTACACTTGATCGGTGTGGGCGAAGGGTCTTATGTGGTAAACATGAAAAATAGTGTATCTCTAGTTTGATAGAGAAAGGTAAATCTCTATCATCTGTCTTTCAGATGTGGATTATCGTGTCTTAGATCGATATCTGGGTGTAACACGATACCACTACTCGGTTATAAATGAGAGACATATCTAGTTTTTTAAATGATTAAAATGAGATTTAGATTATAGATTAAAGTGTAAGTTATAATGACAGTCTTTTATGATGCGATATTTTCGTAACGATAGCAAACATACTTGAATAAATTAAAATGTGAAAGACTTTGTTACAAGTTTTAACTCCAACATCTCATTGAAATAATAAGATAACTTTTCCTGTTAAACGAGTCATCAATACTAAGCTATTTAATACAGGGTAAAAACAACATTTAAGGTAAATTAAGACACTTGTAATTAAATAACAGAAGGATGAGCCTAACTTATTTGAGTAATTTAACTCAACTCCCCAAGCTTTAAGGGTGGAACAAGCATCGAACATAAATGTCACTAGTGATTACGAAAATAATTATGTATTAGTTATCTACAGGCTAATTTTAATCAGGGGTGCGTTTAGGTGTCAGGGAATTGTAATTGAATATTGGAAAACGCAAATCTTAATTGATTGCGAATTTGTGCCAAAAATTAGCTTGTGGCAAATATGTCAAAAGACTTTGAAAGATAAAGAAAAAATAAATAATTTGCTTTACTCCCTGTATTGCCATGAAACCTTGCTGTAAAGTTTAATTAAATTTTAACATTAAACCTAAAAAATTCGTTTATAAAACTTTACTTGAATTTGTTTTTCTTCAAAGTTTGTTATAATAATAGACACCTCGGCTTCTTAACTTCCAAGGACGAAGCCATAAAAACAAAGAGCACGTATTCAAAAAAGTATGGCTATAAATCTGGAAAATTCCATGTATAATGGCGTCATAGGAATTTGGAAGCACCGTGTGTTAATATTAGGTTCCGTGCTATTATGGCCTAAGGGGAACCAATAGAAATTAATCACTATGGTCAATTTGAGCTATCGGCTAGGGCCTTCGACTAAAAAAATAAAAATGAATTAATTTGTAAGCAGGAAATTACTTGAGTTTGGAAGGAAATGAGCTGTAAAAAACAAGTGTTAGTACACGGTTATTGGATGAACCAAAAGATTTGGTTCCGATATTTCAATCACAAAAACACACACACGTCACGATTTGGACTAGAAACCATTTTGATAAGTAAATTAAGCAACCGCACGTAATATAAAAATGTAAGGAAAATAATATACGAAAGAATCATCTGGAGGAAGCCCTAAATAAAACAACATGGTGAAGTTTGACCACGCATTGATTATAGATTGGTCTCACTTCCTGCCCTTGATCAAATTTGAATATTCAAAAGCGTTCAGGGAATAAACACTTACATGTGTTCCAACTAGAGATGGGCCGAGTACTCGGTACTCGGCGTACTCGGTGGTTTTTTTTTAATACTCGTACTCGGCCGAATAACTCGGTTCAAGTGACGAGTAACTCAGTTATGTTAATTTAATAAGCACCATGTGGAATGTGTGGAATAAGTTTTTTAGTGGCCAACTGGAGGAATTAAAGTATGTACTTAAATTACCATATACAAGCCCCAATTCTGGCGTTTGTCAATTCCTATTGGTTAATTATAGGATAGCCAGGCCGCTGCGGATCGATAAACTGTATGTAGTTTAAGCGATATATCATAAAATCAAATGTAAACTGAATATGTTGATAAATGAAGTGAAGTCATGATTTATTCATTCAAAATTACAGTGAGTAGGTATTTGGCAGCGCGATGCGATCATTTTTGATCTTGTTTTAGGACCTCAAATTAAACCGAGTAACTCGGCCGAGTACTCGGTACTCGGCAAGCTTTAAACCGAGTAATACTCGGTACTTGGTAAAACCACTATTCGGCCCATCTCTAGTTCCAACTTCAAAGATTTCTTCATAGAGTTCAAAATACTGTACCAGCTTGAATGAAAAACTAAATTGATACTCGTAATTGACGATCAGATTTGGTCTATCTCCTGTCGGACAGTCATAAAAGTTTTAGAATGGAAAATATTTGTTCCGCTTGGCTACTCCATTCATGTCGACTAGCGATAAAAACTTATCGGGAGACCATAAATCATCAACACAATAAGTAAAGGATTAAACTTCGCGAAAGCAATTTAAGTTGTATGCAGAACTTAATTACCATTTTAGGATTCCGTTGAGAACCTTTCAAGCTGTCCATCTTTTAAAGTGCGCTGGTGTAATTTGTTTCAATTAAATATTTAAAAAAAAAGATTTAGCAGATATTGATGATTTGAGTTTTAAACTGTAGCCCTAACTGCTTTGACAATACCAGTAAATTTAAGAGCTGCATGGCGCTTTTTTTTTACTTTTACAACAAGGTAATATCAGCGTTTCTTAAAAGCACTAACAAGTGAATTCTCCATCTTACCACTACGCAATAAAAAGGACTTTTCTTCATGTTCTTTGCGAAAGTAAATAGGCACCTTCTGGGTTAGCTCGCTACATCGTCGACATCTTCTTTACCTCCTAGAGGGAGAATGATATCAAGAGCGAACCCATATTGATAAAAAAAAATGTTCAACAGGTCGTCTAAATCGTGTACAGTGTTTTAACTTATTCCAGCCGTTCTCTAAATCTCAACCGTAATTTACGTGACAAGATCGATAGTTCACGTACTCGAGTGAGTCACTGTACGTGATTGTACTGCGATGTGCGTCGTAAGGCTTCGGGAGTTCGGGACTGTCGGGCACAAAATTGACTCGAGCATAATACGCTAAACAAGTCCTCCGGTAGAATACAAATAGTTTTGCGGTGTGAGTGAGTATTCCATTTTCGGAGATAGACGCGTGGAATTTACTGCGGTGTTCGCTTGACGTGACAATTTTGTCACGGGTCTGGCATGATATTGTATAATATTATTTATCAAAGCAATAATGTGTTATTCATACAGTGATAATAACATATCAATGACTAAATAAAGAGACGTAGAAAAGGGAGAGCGATTATCAATTTATAATAAATACTTTACTCCTCCAAAAAATGATGCACCTAAAATGTATGACAAGTTTCTTTAAATCATTTATCACAAACTTCCGTTTGTTAAAATGATTGTCATAGTGGGAAACTCAAGTAGCGAAAATTTGAGTATTCACATACGAGTATATTCTCATTTCGCTGGCAGATATGTCTGCGCTGTTGCGCCTTTGTTCGTGCGAATCACACCTACGGGACTTTTACGGGACGTATCCGTATTTTGTCTCCTGAACGGACTCATTTAAATCGGGGAGCTGCTAGTAGATTTAAACTGGAGCTACTCGTAGCTGAAAAATCTTTATATTCAGGTTTGGTTGTGATAAACTGCATGTGCAATTACTAAATACGAAACTAGAATTTTTTTACTTTCAGTTAACTGAAATTTTCTACCACTCGCATTGGTTGGCTTGCTTTAAGCCAATTAAACAGTTAATTTGTTTTAGCCGTAACAAAAAATGTTTGAACTTAGTAAGTAATTTGTGTCCTTGATAATTAGAATCAACTGCAGTTAGACTTTTAATAACACGCACGAGAGTATCGGCTTATATTAATTACAACACTAATTAAACCTCAATATTCTTCAATGTTTTGAATGATAAAAGCAAAACATTCACAGTAATATTGTTTCTTGACCTCAATAACATGAGAAAATAATAGCACATAACATTTTCTTTATAAAACCTTTCTCCTTAGATACTCGAGCTCTACAGCGTCTGGAAGGTCTATACTTAAAATGAAAGCCATTTTATACTTAACCCAATTCAGAAACCCTTGGTAAAACAGGCGCAAGGTATTTGAAGTAAGACCGTATAATTTAATTAATCACGAACGCTGAAGCAATGCCTGAAAGTCTGTAATGGTTTTTTTGTTTTAGAAAACTATTATCGGTTCAAAGACATTTTGAGTAAAGTGAAAATCTTTTAAACTATTTATTTTGAGAAAAACATAATATAATATTTGGACCTTATTTTTCAAAGTGATACTCACTAAGCACCTTACTATAACAAGGATAACTTTTAATCAAAGTTGAAAAAATACAAAGACGTGAGATAAAGTTGCTGTTTTCTCAATATTATTATCTTACACAGAGCTTAGCAACGATAGTTACGAGAACATAGTCAAATCGTAGGTAAAGCATTTGAAAAACTAAACGCTTTTATTGCTAACTAAAAAAGAAAAAATAATTAATTTGTCGTTTTCATATCGTTATCTTGTTATTGTTGCCAATAATAAAATGATTTTAATATACGAGTATAAGCACCTCACGATTTTTACTCTACTGTAATATAAATTCTCTGTACTCAGAATAAAATATATTTTTAGTTAGCAATAAAAGCGTGTTTTTTAAGTTTTTTAAACTGTTATTTTTTATTTTTTTTTTAGTTAATAAGGATGATTCTAAGTACAAAGAATTTATATTACAGTAGAGTAAAATGAGTTGGGTGCACTTTATGTCGTTTTCATAGTTCTCTTGTTATTGTTGCCAATAATATAATGATTTTAATATACACTCTTTTGCAAAAAAAACGGGCACCTAAGGAAATTTACGTTCTAAGGTCGATTTGAGTTAATTAAATGAAATTTATTTCTTTGACGTAGTCTGTATACTTATAATCAGTGATCGGAATAGGGTGAGTATATTTACCTACAGTTTGACGAACAGAGACGGAAATCGGAGACTTCCTTACGACTAAAATTTTTTTACCGGTAAATTTACCGGAACTTTGATATGCAACTTTTTAATAGCTAAATGCTTCAATAAATCTTAATTAATGTTAGATAAAAATAAAATAACGCATATTATAAAAAAAAAATTATTAAAAAAAAAAATTGTTTGAACATTTCAATATAACATATAACATGAATATAATATATTAATGACTTTCTTATCCTAAAACATAATTATTTTAAAGTATAAATAAATATAAAGTTTAAATATTACACCTTTTTACAGTTTTTGTAATTGGGTTTGCAGCTACGTTTGTAGCTGCACAATTACCAACACCGTGGATTTATACAAAATGTAAACGCGATTACTATAAACGTAAAAATAATAATTAATTATTTATTATTTTTACGTTAATTCTTTATTAAAAACATAATTTACTTTATTTAAATGAATTTTCTGACCCTAAACTAGACAGCAACTTGTATCTTAGAGATCAGTGACTTCTCCCATTCGTATGTACAAAAACAATAAAAAAGTATTTCGATTTTCACAAAAAGTTAATTTTAATATTCAAAACTAAACAAAAATATTTGAATGAGTGACATTCGTTATAGCTTTCTAAGTACAAACAAACAATAAAATACAGACATTTAGGAACAAATAAGTTTGAAGTGTTTACTATTATTTTTTTGGCTAATTAATACAATCAATACCAATTGAAAGCAAAAATTTCGGTCGAAGTGAGCGTTTGTGGCAAATATAGTAGCATATATTTGGATTCGAGAAGGTCAGCAGTTTTTCCGGAGCGACACTTCGGTGCAGACACTCGCTTCGAAATTACAAATAATCTTGAAATTAAAATGAAACTAAGTCACATATCTAACAAATGAAAACAAATACATTAGTCTTCAATATTTTCATCATCGGTACTGTGACAAATTTTGTTATCCTGTAAGAAATTGAAGTAGATGATCATTAATTTTTCAATATTTTCAACTTTAAGTTTAACTTTTGAGAGTTACGCCTTGATTGACAATCACGCGGACGGAACCACAAGCAAAAATTAGTCAAAATGAACAAAAAAGTTTAAAATAATTGTCAAAATCGTTACCTGAAAAATAATGCATGTGCATTTTTAATTAATTTGAAAAAGGATGTGTAAAATGAACCAAACAAGAATGTTTAAAAATGCGATATAAAGATTTACACATTAAGGTTTCAGCATATTTACCAGTAAATTTTTTTATAGTAATCGCGTTTTATTAAGTATTGTATTACATTTTGTATAAATCCGCTGTGTTGGTAAAAAGGTGTAATATTTAAAACTTTATATTTATTTATACTTTAAAATAATTATGTTTTAGGATAAGAAAGTCATTAATATATTATATTCATGTTATATGTTATATTGAAATGTTCAAACAAATTTTTTTTTAATAATTTTTTTTTATAATATGCGTTATTTTATTTTTATCTAACATTAATTAAGATTTATTGAAGCATTTAGCTATTAAAAACTTTCATATCAAAGTTCCGGTAAATTTACCGGTAAAAAATTTTTAGTCGTAAGGAAGTCTCCGATTTCCGTCTCTGTTCGACAAACTGTAGGTAAATATACTCACCCTATTCCGATCACTGCTTATAATCGTGTAAATTAATGCGCGTGAAGTGAGTTCGGGCAACTAAAAGAAAAAAAAAACGATGGATTCTTTAAAACCGATGTACACGCCCAAACAATAAGAAGTGGTCGGCAATAAAGATAAGATTTTTTTTTACTTTTTTTAATTAAATAAAGTTACAAATGTAAAAACCTAATACCGAATGTGACCTCCTCTTGCCAAAATCACAGCTTGAATCCTTCTGGGCATGCTTTCCACGATGTTTTTAATAACGTTTTGAGGAATTCGTTCCCACTCTTCTGCAATGACTCTTTTTAGCTCCCTGATGTTTTGTGGAGCAGGTTGCACTGATCTTACACGTCTCTTTAGAACATCCCAGACATGCTCAATTGGATTGAGGTCAGGACTTCGAGCTGGCCAATCTAAACGACGGATCCCAACTTCTTGCATGTACGCTTCCACGTCGCCAGAACGGTGCGAGCGAGCATTGTCGTCCATAAAAATGGAATCTTCCCCAAGTGCAGTCAATGTGGGTTGTGCATATGGAATTAGGACTTCCATTATGTACCGATGTGCATTTAATGTTCCATTTTCTATGAAAACTAACTCCGTACGCTCCGTCGAATTAATTGCTGCCCAAAACATAACGGAGCCTCCGCCATAAGGAGTGATTTCTTCGAAACACACTTCCGCATAGCGTTCCCGTGGTCTTCGCAGCACTCGCCGGCGTCGGTCCTCTCCACACAAAGAGATTCTAGCTTCATCAGAAAACAATACTTTATTCCAGTCCTCCAGAGTCCATGAAGCACAGTTCCGAGCAAACTGAAGTCGAGCAACACGGTGCTCACGGAGTAATTTAGGGCCCCGAGCTGGGCGGTAACTCCTGATATTGGCAGCCAAAAGCCTCCTCCTGACCGTCCACAAGCTAACTTCTACTCCTCTTACTTCTTCAAGGCTCTTCTTCAGGTCCACACTTGACGCCTTACGATTCCGCAACGCCTGACTCACCAAAAAGCGGCCATCTCTTGGTTCTGTGCATCGTTTTCTTCCCGAACCGGGTCTTCTTTTGACCGAACCGGTCTCTTGATACCGTTGCCAAGTCCTCTGGACAGTTGAACGACTCACATTTAGCCGCTGAGACACGTAAGTTTGCGAACAACCTTCTTCAAGTAGGGCTATAATTTTACCGGCCCTTATCGCTTTATCACTCATATCAAAAAGTGGTATTTAAAGTAAAAATAAAGATTAAATTGTTTAATTTGCAGAAAATGTCCAAAAAGTTTTAAAATATCGTAATCAGTTAAAAATCGTTTCAGCAATTCGCGCCATTAGTAAAGCAATTTTAGAATAATCCACAATAATCATTATTTTTCTTTTATTAATTTCAAATTTTAAATTTGGAACGTAAAGAATCATGCCAGGATGCTTCAAATAACATGCCAATACATCGTCAAATTAATAAAACCTATTTCTTGTTCTTCTTCATTAAAGTAGAGGAAAAAATCTAAAGTGCCCGTTTTTTTTGCAAAAGAGTTTATAAGCACCCTACGATTTTTACTCTACTGTAATATATCTTCTTTGAACTCAGAATAAAATAATTTAATCTTTTTTAGTTAGCAATAAAAGCGTGTTTTAACAAATTATTGCATTGTTATCGCTACTTGATACGTGTGCAAAGTTTAAAAAAAACATTTCTGGAAGGTGGTATAAATTGAGCTCAAAGATTCCGTTACATACATTCATAAATACATACGTACAGCCCGAGCTAATAAAAGCGTGTTAAAAATGACTTTTATTCTTACCTGTACTTGAGTTAACTAAGCAGGGATTCCGCAAAGGAGTGGTTAACCATCCGTTGCCTCGCTCGTTCGAGCCAGAATTTATATGGTTTTAAAGAGCTTAATAATGTTTCTGTTTATCCCTACGTAAAAACGGAAGCCTCTATACAGCGTTCCGGGAGGTTTGGGACATTTATTTGCGGTTAAAATAAAATTGGGAAAGGTTTTTTTTAAGTAAGATACAGGAAATATTACATTAATTAATATAAGAAATGAGTTATTGTAAAAGTACTGCTATTGACTCAAAAAATAAAGCCAGACTATTGAAATAGCGAGAAAAATACATTTGCTATGAACTCCTTGATTAAGACTTGGTGATGACTAGTTTTTTGACTGTTGTGTTCTCAAATAAATAAATAAATGAACCTCTGTAAATAAATAAATTTGCCCGCAACAAGCAGAGAAAACAAAATAAGAACAATTGAATCGAAAAACTGAAAAAATATTATTTCGTTGCTCAGATCACATCTGCGCTTTTTTTCGCTACGATTTGTATTTTCTAGCTACTGGAAAAGTCTGGCTTTATTATATTAAGCCCATGGCCATTTTCACACTCGGTATTTTGAAGTTATATTTTCACTATACATTTTCACAACCTTCTTACGTAAAAAGGGATATCACTGGAAAACGTTTTATTTTTAGACACAGAATAAGTAATATAAATGGTTCGTAATGCTGCATGTGTCAAATATATCCTTACATCTCATGAATAGGGTCTCCAAAAGTATTTTTTAGCGGACGATATTTTGATAAGGGTCCAATCCTTTCCAATTTCGGCAATAATAGGCTCTATTACAAAGGGCACAGACTGTTTACTATCCAATTCTATCCGAGATGCTATTAAAACTTCCATATGTAGGATCACTGGCTTTTGTTTTCGTATTTGCTTATAATGCTTATCGTTGGAAAACAATATAATATTGTTTAGAGACACAAGAAGAGCACAACGATTGCTCGGATGTAGATTATTATAACCTCAATAAGGGTAATTCATAGATACAATCACCAATGATATGGTTCTTTATGCTATAGTGTAAATACTCAAGCACCGAGAGTAGAGTTAGAATTCAATAAAATAAGTCTGATGTAATGCGGATACATTTAAGCATTGCTTGTGGCCATTTTGTGCAAAACAATCCAAGCCGTTAATCATGATCATACGCTAAAAAACGATTTGAATGCAGACCTCACTGAGTACATAAATGAAATGGCCCTTACAAAAACCCGGTTGACACACCAATAAATTCTACCGGGCTATCTATCTTCGTCAGATTACCCGGATCCAAAAGGGACAGAAAAGGTCGGCAATAATGAAAATGCTGGCAGGAAAAAAGCCAACAAACAATCTAACATCTAGAATAAATTTTCTAAAGGATGGCGCATCTGTATGCAAATATGTTTGCGGTTAGGGAGCCATTGGTGCAATCTGGTGCGGTAAAAGAAAGAAAATAGGCAATACAAATAGCATTGTATTTTTTGTATTGGTACTCGTATTTTATTACGTGACCTATTTTACAGACTCTTGATCTAGATAAGGCTAATCTAGAGTAAACGTATAAATAAATACAAATATATATAAGTATACAACAATGTCACATACATTGATCTGACTCCGTGTTAAGTAGCTTTAAGCACTTAAATTGTGTCACAGATATCACAATCAACAGTGGTATTACAATAAAACTTAAATAAATACATATAATATCCAGACCAGTACAAACAGACATGTTCATGCACACAAATGTTTGTACAGTGCGGGGATCGAACCCGCGACCTCTTGGTTAATAGTCAACTTCTTGACGATTACATCAAAGTGGTTGTCTAATATAATAGTAAACAAACACATCTTTTCGACAGTTAAATTAACAACTACTTACAAAACGTATACGTTGGTATGTTCTACTAAGATAGTGATTCCTTTGGGTGTCGAAACAGTCGTGTTGAAGCAGGTAGCGGGTCTTTTGTTACCATTTCCAGATTTACTTTCAATTGGTTTATTGTCAAGTTATTTGTTAAGGCGTTGTCAATGTAGCAGTTTTACAGAGGTCCACAAGACACTTTGGAAAGCCTCTCATGGCAGTGAGTTGATTCACTATTTCTGAAACACCTGTATTCTGGTACAAATACTAATTGTTTTCTTTTAGGATACTTGCGTGTATTGAGAAGGTTGAAACGTAATTACGTGTACTTTCAACAAGCAGAACAAAATATTGATTAGAACATCAAAAGACAGAACAGAAAAGGAAAACAAAAGCTACACTCAAAAGACAAAAAGCAAAGATCGTTCCACGTAATTGGCGAACACCACAAATCGGTGGCTGTCTGGTGAAGCTAATCCAATTACATACGAGAATAAACAAGAAAATCACGCAGGAGACGACACTTACAGCCGTCACGGTCCGGCAATTAGGACGTTGACATGACCGAAAACCACAGAGCATTGTCTTGTTATGTTGAAAAATACACTTGTCATTTGATCCGGTTAGCCGGTTGAAAGTAGATAAAGAAAGTGGATTGTGTTACTTGCGAATTGAAGGCAGGTGTAAAATTACTACTTTTGACCTGTAGCAACATATCTAATGTAAGAGCTATAGGTGGGCCTAAAAGACAAATATTAATCATCTTTGAAATAGGTACTTTCCAGTTAAGGTAGACCGTTTGAGTACAGTCTATTAGAAAATCTGAATGAAAAATTCTAACTTTTCAGTAACAAAAAACCACGAATGAGTCAGGAAAACAGCTGGTTAGTTTCAACGGCTGGACGGATTTTGCCACCATTTAACCATTGATTGAACTACCGTGTAATAATTAATAATAATGATTAATAAGTCGAATAAAAAACCGCTTTTATCGGCCTATCCGTTAGGGTGCTACGTTGCCACAGGCAGACACACACAAACACATATACACACACAGACAAAGGGTTTAAAATCATAATACCCCTCTTTTTCGTCGGGAGTTTAAAAGAAGCTAGTGCAGGTGTTTTAACAAGTCTCAAAAAAGAAATCGAGAATTTTTATATTCATTCATTAATCATTTTCACTCTTGCCGATCTAGGCAAGTCTAGTTGGGCTCGAAAAGGGTTCGAGATCCCTTAAATCTAAGTTTTATAAGCTTAACAATAGCAAGTTTGGTCAACCGGCAAATTCTATGTCTCTTCAATCACAAAATTGAATGTCAATAAACCAGTATTGAGTAAAATTTAGATTTCCAATGCATTAAACTTAGATAGCTCCAATTTATGGTGAGCAAAGTTTGTAGACTCATAAATCCAAGTCGACCTCAATCAAAGTCAGAAAGACGACGTGTTCGGTGAAATTGTGTAATGGTATTAGTTACCACGGTTTTGATGGCCAAACCACGATTAATTGTAAAGCCTAATAAACTTAATGGAACGTACTCAGATTTACTAACAATTTGCTAATTGTGGAAGGCTTATTAGCATATCTGTTATTTAATAAGTATAAACAGATGGTCTACACGGGGATGGTATCCACAACCAGGGTTGATAAAAAAACATGATTGTTTTGTTTCTATCAGATTTTTTGGATTTTTTTAATTCCTTACCGCAAATGGTGTGTTTGACTTGTGAACTAATAACTTTCTACTAAAACTACATTTTTTTATACTAGCAATACTCAAACAAACAGGGATTCCCTATTTTTCCGTACCTATTGGCCGTACGTCAAATCGTTCGCCTACTGACGTGTGACGACATCGTAACAATAAAATTTGTAATCCGTGATAAAAAAAACATGATATTATACGACCAGTGGTTATAATTATTCATTGTAAACATGACAGGACGAATGAAAGATCCCATTTGGCAACATTTTACAGAAATACACGACGTGAATAAAAAAGGTTCTAGAGCAGTCTGCATCAAGTGTTGTGAGGAGATGCAGGCAAGAAAACAGAGACTAAACTATATTTTATTTAAATCACTGATTTTAATTAAATAATCACTCACTCAAATCATTTCAAAATCAATCAATCAACCCTGTCCACAACTAAACTTGTTTGATAACATTAGAGAAATGTAAGAGATTTTAATACTTTGCTCATATAGTTTTCATGTAGAGTTTCATTCTAAAGACGGAACATCACAAAAGCACTCATTAAGCGGTCTTAAATAGTTATTGGACGATATCAAATCGATTTCAAGTCTTAATTGAAAGATGAAAGATAAGTTTCGAAAAACACCTTTCAAACGATCCACTCAATGAGAATCACGTCAATCAAACTTTGAGAATAGAAACAATAATTTGTTCAGAGTAACAGTACATTGATTTAAAAGCAGTAGCTCATTATTTGAGGATGTGATAAAGATGTGAATAAAGCAAACACGATCGAGGCCACCTTAAACGTTGTCGTGGGAAAACAACAGATTGCATTCTACACAACACAGGAATTTCTAAATTCGCAAAGTGACGTAGGACTGTAAATAATTATGACCTTTGCTGCTTATCATTGATGTTTTTTTTTAATCATTACTTTCTTATTTACTTTCAATTATTATGTTTTATTTTGATTTGAAAAGTGTATTTTTAATCCATTTTTTAAAAAAATGCATGCTGTTAATAACGGCTAAGCAGAACATCCTAAAAATATGTCATCTTCAGTGTACCCTATTCATAAGCAGATAACATAAATTCATTCATTCATTCATTTCTGATAATACTCACCAGAACCTGAGCGTTGCCATTCCTGTCGTCAACCCAGGCGACTACCAAATCGGAGCCTCTCATGTTTCTTGCAGAGTTGAAGCCCAACCCGACGTAACCACGGGTTCTCGCTTCCAGTCGAAATGTTATGCTCGAATCCGAGTTCACCCATCGAAGTAGCACATCCCCGTTTTCGTCTAATCTCTCCGAGTGCGCCCATATGAGGCTGGACTCGTACGATTTTGAATCGAATACATCCCGCCGATGCCTCGTTCGATACTGATCGACGATTCGATTAGTTTTTGCCGTTTTCGCTTCTGTTTGAATTAACCGCTGCACTTGCGCATTCTGTGCGTTCGATAGCTCATTTGGTTGCGTGTGGCGATTTAATCTCGGCAGTTTCGCATCACAAACCAGGACGGCGCTTAGAGTTAAAACGATTTGTAGATGCATCTTCTGGTTTTTACTTAATGTCTTCGGATCATCACTAACGGCACCTGAAACAAGAAATTGGAGGCAATTAGCAACGTTTGAATGAAGCTTTAAAACGGCTCTGTTGTATATTGAGCCATAAAAAGCTGCTGCAGGTAGTGCTCCACCTGATACAGTTTGATTCTTCGTTTTTTTACCATTAACTTGTTTTATTGTTTAAGTTTAACTAAAATACTTAATAAATACTAAAAAATCAATGATTGCTACAATTTATTAAATCAACAAATAGGTGCACTTTTGCAATTTTAATTTCGAGAATATATATTAACGAAAATAAAGCAAATTGCAAAGTCTCACTAGCGCATCAATCACGGCATCGACTTCTGTCAAGTCACTAACAACCAGTTCTATTCAAGCAGTTCATCCATAAAAATGCTTCAAATACTGTAGCAACGAGGATGTGGCCAAACAGGTCCAATTTCCGGTGTGAACCCTTACTACAGCCGAAGCTTATGAAATGACAGCCACACCATGCGAAGGTACGACATGCGAACGTAATATAAGTAACGTAATATGATTTATACAAAATAATTTTAACATTAAAAGTTAAAGCGACTTATACGATAAATACTTTTTGTCTTAACTGCTTTATAAAGAGTAACACAGATTATAAATTAGCGTCCAATTTGACTAACAGTTAAAAAAGATATTGATAAAAATATAACAAGGACTTTAACAGGGTTTACAAATAAATCGCACACTTTTGGTGATCTAGAAAGTGAGCATTCTCTTGGCTACAAGAATCTCGGCAACAGCAACCAGTCGCGTAAGTGGTTAAGCTGTTCCATTCAAACTATGTGGCGCTACAGTATAACGACTTCATGCAGTAGTCCGACGGACCCATCTAGACAGAGCAATCGTGCGGTGTCAGCGGGTGGGTAGGAGCGTATTCAGCTGCACACAACTCACTTGTTATAATTTAAATTGCAAGTTCCTACTAAGTACTTTTGAGACAAACTTACGTTTCTGGTACCATTTTGTTTGTTTACCAAAAACAAGCCAGCGGTTTTCTTGTCAAAATCGTCCCACAAACCAATTTTCATCAAAATCGGCCCACAAACAAAAAAGTTAGGGTCCATCTTGGATTTTTTAAATATTGACTTTGCATAGTGATTCTCAAGTAGAAATAGTTACAGAAACCAAGTTTAAAAAAAAGGTTTTGTCTTATCTATTTCACAGCAGGCGGCGCGGCATCACCCGAAATCAAAGGCGTCGGACTACTGTATGAAATCGTTATACTGTGGTGCCGCTATACATCAACTCGCATGAGAATGAAACGTCATAAACGAGAACTTCAAACAGAAATACTAACTGGTTTGCTCGAGTTTACAGTATCTGCAAATATTTTGAAAGTTATACAAATAGTAGCGCTAATACAATTATCATACTCGTCATAGTCGAGTGCCATTACGGGATGAGTCAATGGTCTCATAAAAACAGGGCAATTCACAAAATCACCCAATTAGGTGATGCGGGCAAATGCCAAGTTTTTGACGCCAATTCACTGGTCGCCAAATTAACCATTTTATTTTGACGGTGCTTTCTAGTTAGTGAAAGAGGCACAAACGTACTCGTCTCTTACAAAACCAAACCAAAACAAAATTTACCAATGAAAAAACTTTTTCTAAAATTTATTGCCCGTGTATAATTCTATAAAAACAAACGATTAAAGCGTCTAAGATAATTCAATTAAGCCAAGTATTAAATACCTAGTAGCAACTTAGTAGGTAATTCATAATCTTGATGAATGTCGCAGAGCGTTGGATCCTTAAAGTGTTTTGTTATGTAATAACTTCAGTAAGTAATTGCTATGACAACCTGTTGTAACTGTGTCCCTCTATTTTATTGTTAGAACCTATTTGGATGTTGATTTACTAAAATTGTCTAAGTTCTCGATATCTCTTAGTAGACAATATCAAATGAGTTATTGTAACGATATTGCCTTTATAAATCAAAAGTATTTGTGAAAGTGGTAAGATACGAACATCGAATATTGTACATAATAAAACGGTAATTAACATGTTAAACAGTAATTACTTTCGGTAACGGAATCATGTGTCTAAATTGGTTTGATAATTACTCTCGGAATGCTGAAACAATTGTGGTAGATTCTCATATAAAGTAAAATTGCGGGGACTTTGGGAATGTACGAAATAACTCGATTAACCGGAGTTTCTTGCTTTGGGTAGTTGTCTTAATACCATTATAAGGTTTGTTGCAAATTTTAGGAGCTACGGTTTCTGTTACTTCTATAACACCCAATTATGATTTAGTAGGAAGTATCTGTGTAATTGTTCTGGTGTAATAGCTAGCTAAACCCTAGCATCAAATAAGCAAAGTAAATCAATTAGAGCTTAGAGGAATGTTTCTAGTACTCTTATAAGAAAACCACGTATAGATTTTGTTGTGTAGCGCTTTTGCAATAGAAAAACGCAACATTTCTTTATTCTTTTTTTAAATTATATTTTATTACATTAGAAAAGAGATGGGCTTGAATGAAATTATTGTCAAGCTCACTGATTTAAGATTTGCCTCAGGCCACACGAATAAACAAACATGTGAAAAATAAAAACTCCTGTAACCGGTCCTTTGTTCGATCCTATTCCAAAGAGTGTTCGCATTTAAAAATACCACGGGAACTCTACCGAAGGAAGTATGAAAAATAAACGTGAGAGTTTCGTTTTGGGCAAAAAAGATCCCGCACTCCACAACGTTTCGTTTGTATTTTCGGGTCTAGCCTTCGCGTTCGCTTGCATTGCACGAGCTTGTAAGTGTGACAGAGATGGCTTATCGCGAAACTACGGACAGCAGCTTAAGAGTGTAGGAGGTAAGAATCGGATGCCATCTGTTCCCGGGGGCACTACGGTTCGCACACGAAATTTACGATGGAATCACTGAATAAATCATACCAATGCTCTTTACTTTTACGATTTAAGTTAAGACGTCGGATCTTTGTATAGGAATCGGCAAAGATCATAAAAAACCTTTATCCGAAGGCATGACTTGAAACACTAATGGTACAAAGATGAAATAACTTTCTAGGTTTCGATAATAACAATACACTATTGGTATAGTGTGGCACACAAATAATTTTCAGCTCCTCTTCTTTTTTATCAGTGAGATAACTTACATGTAGAGTGAAAGGAATATTTTCTTTACTTTCATGTAGACTAGTTTCGATTCACATCATTTCCTAACCACCCAGTTTAACACCATGTTAGAAATAGAACGGAAAGGCAGACGTCTTAAAAACATTGCGGTCTCACCGGCAGAACGAGATAACAGATCATTATCCACTTATAGGGAGGAAGTCGAAACCGTTCTGTAGTCGTTATAAATGAATCCAGATATACTTTAACGGTTCAGTTACAATACATAAAAAAGTTAACCGCAAACTTCTCAGACTGTCTATAACACTGACAAGACTTTGCATTTGTCAGAATCATGCTTTAATTATTAGAAATGATGAAACACATAACAATTATACATATCGTCGTTGCGACTTTAAGACCTCCTATGTGTATTTTGCGAGATAATCGATAAAAACCTTCTACTGAAAAATTAATAAAGAAACTGAAGATAACTAAAAATACGAATAATAACTAGAGGGTTATGTACTTATTATTTTGCTTTTATCATATTAAATAAAAAGTAACAGTTTATTTAAAAAAATAAAAACCATTAAAAGTAACGCATAAGAGGTGTTGGTTGCGTGTTTTGTGTCACATTAGAGGTTTTATGTAAAAATGTTTGTAAATAGGAAATGAGCCTAACACTAATTATTTTCAATAAATCAAGTTGTCTATTTGTAATAATAATATATAGCATAACAACAAGTTTACAATAGTAGTACGAAAGAAAGAAAATAATCAATGGGACCCATTGTTTCTTGTGGGACTCGGTAGATTCCTCATTGATCCGTAGATTGCTCATTTTAAGTGCCCGGGTTAAAAAGTAGATTATTATAAAATGGCTGGTTATCCTAATTAACCATTTTCATTTCCTTCAAATGTTTTAATTTGCTTCAGTGTTTTATTTTCACGATGCTACTATGAAATGTATTGTAATTTATGTCAGTGTTTTTTTTTTCACGATGCTACTATGAAATGCATTGTAATGTATATTTTAATTCTTGATCGTTATAGTAAAACGATCAAGAATTAAACACATTTCATAGTAGCATCGTGCAATTTCACGCTGAACTTTTCCAACGTCGACAACATCAAAAGATGTCTTCCTCGAGAAAAATGGACATAAAACAAAGTTGCAATGTGAAATTAAAACACACTTGAAGAAATAAACTGAAAATGCGTTTCTTTCGGTTGTTTTAGGTATCTTACCGCAACATTGATGAATAATGGCTGGCTGCAGCCTAAGGAGCACTTAAAGAAATTCGGACCGATGAGTAAGTATCACGTTAGCTCAATTGGTAGAGCAATCGCCCGGCTTGCGAAAGGTGCGGGTCCCGCCCGTGGCAGTCTGTTTTTTTTTTCTTGAAGTTGTTTAAATTTCTCATTGTAAAAAAAAATTGCAAATAAAGAAACTTAACAAAGTTGCAGTCTGTTCTATTTGTAGCACGCAAACTTGAGCGGGTCGGCAGACCACAACAACGCCTGGAAAGCCAAAACTCTGCTACACAAAGCCGAATTTGCGTGACGAAACTTGTAAATTAGGTGCGCCACACATTAGCCGCAATTCGAGCACGTCGAATTATGATATTAGCTTCTATGGCCCAAAAAACTACTGATGTGAAAGTACCATTACAGATTTTAAAAAAGAAATCTAAGATTGAAACTTCACGAACGTAAATTTCTTAAACGAAAGCAAAACTAAAGCATCTAGTAGAGAGAGAGATAGATAGAGAGAGATATAGATAGATCGAGAGACCTGAACGCAATGAGGCTGAAATACCAAATTAAGGCTATTGAAGCAGAAAACAAGTGCAGCTGATAAGGATGATGCTAATTGAAAGCCAATTTTGCATCTGCGGAATTAACGAACCCGGTTTCAGTCCGGACAAGTGGATTTACATTTTCGAAGTACATACTACTGGATTGCGACCGACCTTAATGCTCTCGCCAATATTTGTTTCCACGTATAATTTTTGCCACTGATATTTGTCCCCCACGAAATATTAGTCGAGATAACTTGATGACAGTTATGAATTGCCTTTAGAAGCATACAAAAAGCTAATCAGTACAACAAAATAAATTGTATGAAATTGTTTCCAAAACAATGCATGGAAGCACTCACTGATTCTTTCCAAGTGGCTGAGTTTTTTAGCCTTTACTCTCCAGTGAAGGTGTTGGACCAAAAACAATCATAATTGAAATGTTTTGTCAGCAAACGAATTCCGTTACACAGAAACTAATCAAATGGTAAATCACGGGGCAACACACGAGTCTTAGCGAAGCATAGAACCGACACAAGGCATTATATACAATAAACATGTAACTAGCCAGATGCATTTACCATTTAACACTGATCTCCCACTTAAGGTCCTGCTTGTCGAATGATGGTTTATCTTATAATGGAAAAACGTACGTGTGTTTGGACGTTTTAAAAATGTGGGTATGCTGTTTAATGTGGCATAACAAACGCCATATCAATATTCAGAGACAACGGTCTTAGAGATTAATTGCGAAAATAGCTTTTTGTTTTACTAAAGTCATTTAGTACGAGTACGCGCTTTGAATATAATGTTCACGACTGTTAAGTGCTTTTGTAGGTCTTCATATAAATAACAAATGGCTGATCAAAATTTAATTGCAAATATCACTAGCTTTTCCATTATGTAAGCTAGGGAACTCTATTACATGCTCAACATGCGCAACTTACAGAAAACTTCCATGTGTCACTTTGAAGAAACTCAAGTAACATACGGCTGTAATTGCCCAGAAAGTTGAAAGTACTTAATAACAAGGGACGTCTGGAACAAAACTGTGGGTACGATTAAAATCTATTCAACATGTACTAATTGCAGTTGGAAGTCAAGTAACTTGAAGGAGTTAAATATACCCCGAACAGAAATTAAGCTAAAGTTTAAAAAGGCAAAAAGTTATGAATTACCGACCGCACACGAACCAATAAAAAACTAAATTTGCATATCGGCTTATCTGAATATTAATAGTTATTTTGAATGAATTAATACAGCTGTTTCTGATTTAGGATAAACGATCATTATAATTAAAACAAGCAGCTTTGTTGTCATTTCCAGTTGCCATCAAGGTGTTATTAAAATCCATTTATTCGCACATATCTTGGGAATATGCACGCGACTCATTAGAGTACTGAACAAAACCCGTGACTGATTACATCCTAAATATTACAAAGATTCTCACGAAGTTGTTAAACGAGACTAAATTTTAATTCGTGCTGCAGTTTTATTTAATAGTCACCATCGATTGTAAATTTGTAACGGTATTCCGGATTTAACACAGTCATTAACATTTATTTGACAAGGCTCAGCTTGTATCAAGTGTAGGTAGAACTGGAGATATATTTTAAAACAGGCGTAAGTATTTTTCTGATCAACTCTACCTTATACGGAAAACTCTAGTGCGTTGGATTCTAAACATCAGAAGATTTATGTTAGCTTCTAAAATGGTTTGCTTTCAAGTCATAGTCGAACTTGGTTGGTGGTGTATTTTCCAAAACTATTTACGGATTCTGCGAGAGTGTATTGGGGGTGAGAACTTCTAGACATCTAAAGCATACATTGGCTGAAATCAATAAACACAGACGTAAGGGTTCGTTTAAACTCTCAGCTGAATCTTAAGTTACAAATGAGCTTTTAGACATGCAAAACTTATAAGTAATGAACAGTCCTAATAACATGCAGTGAAGAGGAATCAAATGAATTGGTTGTTATAGGCACATGTTCTATAAAGAGATGTGCATCATCTTAATGAAATAAAGGATATACTGTTAGTTATCCCATAACGGAAACAGATCGTTTTGCACATCCTTTTGCGATTAAAGATCTATCGTTATACTACATTTGTTGAGAATGAGAAATTAACTCCATATAAGAAGATGAAATATCCCATATTTGGGTACAATGTGTATTGAAGTCTTATAACTTTTTATTATTCTTTTGGTAAAGTACCAATTGTTTTATCTAGTCAGAATATTAATTGAGAATCCAGTTTAAATTTCGCGAGCACATCTGCTTCAATTTGAATTACAATTATCGTGAAACACGTTAACCAATTCCGCATACAAATACATACTTGGCAAGCGTTTCTAGACAAATAAGTTTCTCGGCTTTAGCGTCCACACCTGGTACCGACGTTTGCTTAACTTACACGAGGATGCGATCAACATTAAAATCTACTTGGTTAACCCGATTCTGGAGATCAAACATGATTTTAGTAACGATTGACTTTTGGACCATTTTGTAACTCTAGCACCTAGCTAGTGGTAAATCTATGTTTTTGCTTCTTTTAATAATCTTTTGAGCCACGCGTAATTTAGACGTTAAAATATTTTGTTTACTGATGCTCAAGAAGTTTACTTGGACAAAACTTGTTTACCTCGCATGCACTTGTACACTACGAGTATTAGGCACATATAAATGCCTTATTTATAATATTATGTTGATATGTCACTTAGGTAGTTAACCTTGATTTCTAAGAAACCAGCATTATCGGATTACATTAACGCAAATGGTGAGATTAGTATATAAATTTATATCTGTTAATAACGTAGCTTCTCATTAGTATAATTTACTAACAACTTAATCATGTCAGTTTAAACCTAATGTGTATTATTGAATATGAAGTTTCTTCATAAGAAAAGTTTAAGTTCAACGAATAGAAGCAGAAAATATACGATTTATCCTGATTCCAGAAATGCCTACGTTCCAATCTGCTGCAACTGCAATCCACGGAACTCGCCGCTTGATTCAAGGTCTTGTAAAAAACTCAAATTACGCTCTATGAATCGGTTTTAAAGAAACGACCATTCGAAAAAGGACATTCTTAATTCAAAAATCACGGAGGCGACCGAGCGCGCAACGATCCGGCACGAGGAGAGAGCAACGCCCCTGCACCTGTGCCATCACGATCTGACATTCCACCAGTCTCCGCTTCTTGGGATTGCGAATTCGTTTACTCGAGATCCACGAAATCGATTGGATCAACTCGAAGAACGACATATCGATGGCACAGAGAAAAAAATATAACAACAATAACGACACGGTGAAAATTTAACGATGGCGTGCTTTTAAACTGGAACGTTTAGAATGGATCTCAGCTCCATCATCCATCGCGTGCGATCCCTCAATGAGAATTTAATGTCTTTTCACCGAACACGTTATTTGGGGTACTGACTTAAAACTAATTTTCGTGGTCTTGCTTCTTTTGCCATTACAAATATTTTTTTTCGTAAACACCTAATCTAAACTTCAAAGAGATTTTTTACGGAGTCCCGAATTCAAATCTTCAGATGATAATGGCGGATTAAACGTCAAACCGAGACACGGCTTGTCGGCACGAATGCATAAAGGCGGCAACACACAAAAACATTTGCACTAGCGCGCTCAAGAGGAGTGTTACGAAAGACGCCGCGGACCGTGAACATTCCACCCGTCGGTGAGCACTGGCTGAGCAGACAAAAACGTCAACAATATCTGGGTAAGCTTTCTCCGGATAACAGCAACTTGAACTTGAGAATCTGGTGGCAATGACTTTCAGAATATGAATTGGCGAGTGATGACCCAACGTGAGTCGTGAGATGGTCAAAGGTACGAGCAAGTCACATTGAAAGTTCAGAAACGCTACTTCAAACGGTTTACGCTCTTGAAATGTGATTTAATAAGAACGATTGATGTTTATTTGAAAGTCAAGAATTTGCAAAGCTAGTTGATTTATTTACGAGTAGCCAGATTTATTTGGGAGTTGGACTAGTTGTTCCACACGTTCGTTACGATTTTTTTTTATAAATATGACAAAAGATGGGTGATTGGTTAATAATTTAATGCACCATCTTTCATTTTATTCACCCATTAATTCTATATCAAGTGATCCTATATCAGGAATATAATATATTCTATTCCTGTAGCACAAAAAGACATAGATCTAAATGGAAACAATACCCAGGGCATCGCCTTGTTATTTCTTTGACTACATACTTGTTATTTTTTGAGGCCACGCTCTTGAATCGTCCGATAAAATCATGTTTCCAAGGAATAGACAACAATACTGTTTGGTCTTATGATCCTTCGCATACAAATAATTGAATTCATTGAAGCTAGGAGCGGTGCGGAATAGATATAGCATTTCATCATCGGACGTTGATAGATTTACAATAACAAGTTAATTTCACGCATCTTGAAGTGTTCAAAGACATTTATTTACGACAGCAGAGATTGAAATGGGTTCCGAATACTAACGGATTGTTTATTTTATGTGACACTTGGATTAGTGGGAGCATATCATCATTATCATCTTTATTATCAGCCGTAAGAGGTTCCCCAAGAATTTTGAGGTTGAGCGGCAACAAGCAGCCTGCATCCCTGATCGCGATTATCTCCACCATGTCTCTAGTTCCGTAATGATTTCTAGAAAGACAAAACAGTTGCCTATCGATCGTCAGTCCGTGCGTACAACAGCTGCGCAGGCGCACGCGGCGTCTAATCCCTCTTTCTCTACGGCACCGTTTTCACAACCCAACAGGAACAGACAGGCCAAATAAATAGAACTCACAAGCCGGGACCGCAACCGGGAGCTTATAACAATTTTTTGACCTTTTAATGATGATCCTAATTCCTATTATGTGATATATCAGTCCGATGAAGAAACTTGAATGCTTAAACAGGAAAAAAATACATTAACCACAGTAAAGGCACTTGACTTCATTCAAGTCACTTTCATACATTTAACAAACTGGAGCAGCCCCTTTTTTTAATTTATTTGTTACATCAATCAAAACTTATTTTATTTACACGGATTCCTACTCTAAAAACCTCAAGTGAGTTTATCTCGCGGTAGGCGAGTTCAGGCTTACATGTAATATAAAATACTTTTTAAAAGGGTTTTACATTCTTTGGAGCTCGAGTTACAAATATTTTCTAGAAGCGATTTCGGCAGAATATTTTATATTTTAGGCAAAAGGTATTCCATCTTTCTCGTTCCGTACGAGTTATTATATCGCGGTAGCACATACATACTCGTAGGTAAATAATCTAGTCGACGTAATTTGTTATTGCGTATCTTTTTTTTTACTATGTGGGCTGGCTGCTTCATTGGGCTATGTGGATAATGACCGCTGCAGAGGTTCCGTAGCAAAACGGACACAATGTTTCCGTAATTAAGACCATTCCGACCGCATCACCGTACCAAGACGGCCTTGTTTCCGATTTGAATCGGTACCATCGTAAATCGTTTGCCACTAACCGAGGGCAATCGATAAGTGTGATCCGACGCTCACCAGAAATCTGTTGTCAGTTATTTTAAACGACTCCGTGAACCGAACTATTGCTCGTTGACGAGAAATCAGAATGATACCGATTCATTAATCTGTTACACACGATTAACAACGTCCGAAATAAAAGGTGGTAGGTATCTGAACAATTCGTAACCTACAGACGCTTGCAAAAACCCCTTTTTTATTTTCTGTTTTTCTAAATAATTTATTATAATATTTGCCATACATGATTTTGAATTTAGAAATTAGTTTTCTTTCTTCTATTCTGCATTATAAGAAGAATAATACAATATCGTGAAAAAATAATAGGGCACTTACTGTTCAAGTAACGGACTGCGGAATTATAAAATAAATTATGTATAATGAAACTTTCGAAGTCCAAGGGAACCTCTTGAGGTTAGGGTTGCTGCATAAATATTCTTACTTGAACATCAATTTTGTTAAATACTTCGTAGTCTCATTTTAGGTGCTTCACCTGTAAAAGACGACAACTTGACAGAAATGAATATATTTGAGACAATTCCTGAGGCTTAATTAAGGATGGAAATGTGTTTTTAAGATTTTTGGCAACCCTGATCCAAATGGAACGGAATTGTCATTGCTGAAAATACTCTTATTTGCCTAATCTAAAATTTCTCATTCAGCCTAACTTCAAACTCGCGCCAAGCCCAAGATATCTTTTGGAAAGATCTTGATGTAAATTGTCTGAGCTAATATATCTTTATAATGAACTTTATAAGTGTGTTAGTGTACAAGTAATTTAGTGTTGGAAACTGTGGACTGTACTAATCCTTCTTCAGAAAACTGCTAACTTTTAACTCTACATAACGTAAGTTACAATACAACATTATTATCTGATCAGTTTGAATTATTTTTTGAATAGATGACTCGATTTCTTTGACTCATGCGATAAACATTCTAGCGTTGAGAGGTTTCGATTTTAGTGTTGTGATTGAATTCATCGATTAGTATCGACAAGAGAATAATCGTAAATAACGTAAGACGGGAGCTACTGAGAAATATTTTATCTGTTCAACAATTTATCGCTTAAAACATCGAAGTTGATAGACTTTATGAGGATAATAATAGAATTACTGTATAACACAGATCCATTTGAACTATTATTATAATTTTTATTATTATTCCAAGTTATGTCGTAATAGAACTTTTATAGTATATACACCGATTGCATTATTTCGACAGGACAGTAATAGTTACCAAATCGATATTTTAAAGTCTCAAATAATTAGCACAGCACTAATCTAGATCCTTTCTTTTTTATTCGCGTTTGTCTAATGCAAATGTATTAGTCCGCCGAACGATGTTCATTCATCCCACGTAAATTATCGTTTCATAAAAAGTTTTTGTTTCGGATAAAGCCTTTGAAACATCTCTTGTTTAAACTTGAACATTCAGCTTGATCAATCTTTTCAAAGTTGATTAAATCCACTGGTGTGGAAGGAACAATTTTTTAAATATTTTCTCTATTGTAAATTCTAGTGCCACTATGTTCGTTCCCGTACTCCTCCGAAACGGCTTGACCGAATCTTTTGAAATTAGGTATGCATATTGATTAGGTCTGAGAATCGAATAATTTATATAGCAAAGCAACGGTTTGCCGGGTCAGCTAGTTTTTATATTAATAAAATCTGCGAGTGTTGAAGACGGTAGTAACTAAAGATAAATGCTATTCTCCTTAAGGAACCAATAAAGTTATCCTTAATACGAATGTGTAAAATATGTTCACATGTGAACGTGGGAGAGCCGATGGAAGCAAGCGAGACTCATTAATGTGTGAGAAACAATATCGATGTTCCATCGCAAAAAAATGCTTATAGAAAGCCTGCGATCGACACTGGCTATACATTGATAAACATTTTAGTATATAAGATGGTGTGCAACATTGCGAGCTATATTCCTCAACAGAGGTACACTGATATTGAAAAGTATGTTTCTCCAATTAATTGTAAAAAATCGAAAATAGGTATAAATAAGCAACAAAGACATGACTAATTATCTTTAATGCAAATGAGTCTAAAGTTAGTCAAACGATTACGAATGAACCTAAGTATAACCATGATAATGAATTTATCACAAAATTCACCGCACATTTCGTAAATCCAAAAAAGTTTCAAAACAAAGCTTATACAATTACACTGATGATAGTAAATTTTTCGCCAAGCAAAATTAATTCATAACGAGACTAACTTACAAGTTAATATCCGATGGCCTGTGTATTTAACCGTTGCACATATTGTAAGGGAAATGATCCATTCATTGTTACCATTGTACCAGTTTGTATTTCTTGTAGTATAATCCCGACTTTAATCTGTACCGGTCATGGCTTAGTCTTGCGTCTCTTGGCAACGGGTTGATAAGGCAGTTTGTTGGCAGGGCATGGCACGGGAACGGACGTTAAAAAAAGGGGCACGTCGGGAACACACCTGTCGGTAGTGTTGCCAGTTTTTGAAGTGGGTGAATGGCGGTTGGTAACAATGCTTTCAAATTTAGGAGGTCGAGATTCGAAGTAGCAGGCGAAGGGTTGTATGCGGCAATCACAGATTTTTCCAGACAGCACAAACTTCGCTGTCAGACTTAATGTGAAGTTATTGGAGCCTAACTTACGGAGTTATGTTCGTTGAAGCCATAAACAACTTCGTCTATATGAACTTAGAGATATTGTTCATCAACCAGGATAATTATTCAGTGTAATGATCTCTGAACAATTATAAAGTTTCAAGGACAAGAAAAATTCGAAAAATTCACCCAAACGGGACATATAAAAATTGCCAGTAATGTAATAGAAATAAATTCCAAACCTAATAAATTGTTTAAATGGTTTTTATAGGCGTCACCACATGACAGGCATGTCATTCACATTACAATCCAAACGTTTAGTTACATCATAACCAGTCCAGTGACAGATCAGTCAACAAACTCAAATCCTGCGCATACGATCGCCTACGTTCAAAAATTTCACACAGAACCTGCTAGAGAAATAAAACCTTAGTACAGTTGCAATAAGAGTGTGAAGATTAATTGTTATGTGTAATGTTAATGCATGATTTAAGAACAATGCAGTTTTGTCGATGCCCGAATGTAAAATAACGCGTCATCTTTTATTGAATTACTCAAGCCTGAACCAAAGGCTGAGATAAAAGAATTACGATGAGAAATAATGTGACACAATGAGCAATTTGTAATGATGACTGCGTAGGACGAAGTCTTGGTAAATATTAAGAACGTGAGGTTTTGTCTAATGAGTGCGTAGGAGACAGATACTATTTTACTACTTAAATAACAACAAGTAGACACTTATGTAAAGTAACTATTTGAAGCTTACATTTATGTAGTGATCTTATTTACGTGCGAAGTTTTTATTGTATCACTCCAGTTTACAAAAACAATAAATGATAAATAAATAAATATAAATCAACGTCACATACATGGATCTGACTCCGTGGTAAGTAGCACTTGTATTACAGAAATCAGAATAAACAGTGGTGTTACCAATAAACTTAAATAAATATTATATAAAACCCAGACCAGTACAAACAGACACGTTCATGCACACAAATGTTTGTACAGTGCGGTGATCGAACCCGCGACCTCTTGGTTAATAACTTCTTGACCATTACACCAAAGTGGTCGTCAAATGATAATATGATAAAATAGTCGCTAAATTATTTATTAAACATTTTAGCAGAAGAGATAAAGATGAACATGAATTGATTAATGACCAATTTCATTAATTAATTACCAACGTCAGAGCAAATAAATAAAATACAATGTGATAGTGATTTCACAGAACTCATTCTGTGGTATCGCTATCACATTGTATTTTTACTCAAGACGTTGTTAAGATTACACATTTCAGTGTACAAAGTAACTCGGGCAAAAAGCTTAGCAAGTGTGATCTGTTGTACAAATACAGGGTGTCCAGGAATTAATGGATAACCATTAATTCCTGGACACCCTGTATAAAGTTCCGCATAAGAAATTAATTAAAATAAAAAGCTACCGCGAAGCAACTCTGAGTTACTCTTAGCTGAATTACGAAATGTTGTGGAAACACTTTTGTCTTTTTCATAACAGCAAATCGTTTTACAGATCAAAAATGCATGCATAGTTTTATTGAAGGGTGCATTAGAAAGTGCATATTGCCATTATAAAAGAACTAATAGAGAACTTCATACTTCCAATGATTATTAGGTATGCTTCGAGTATTGTAATGTACCTAATACCTTTAGGTAGAATATTTTATACGAATAGAAAATCGTTAACTAATTTGAACAAAAATTTAGAAGTTACTAGAGTCTTACTAAATAGACAGGAAAAGTATTTTGTTTCACGGTTCACCAAGCAAACTGCAGAATCCCAAAATGAGCGCGTTCAAAGCATTTGAGCCAGTCGTTTTATCTTGTCAGTTGGAAGCCGGCGCGGGCCCATCATTATACGAAATCTCGGCAATCATTTGATCATCAACAACGATTTGACCAGCAGTTAGGCTGCCAGCGAGGGAGGCTCCTGGGCGGTTGTTAAGAAAAAAAAACTCACATTATGATATGCTGAGCTTCTAATTTGGACTTCGAATATTGAAAATTACCCACCTATTGTACGTTAAACCAATTTTGAACAGATTGCCTTTTCCTTTACAACTTTTTAATAAATTTCTACAGAAATGAAAAATATTAAACAAATTTATCAAATGTTCAACGATGATACGTTACAGCTAAGCTTAAATAGTTCCAACTGTTTAATATACTTTATAGTTCATAATTAAGCTGACGATATCCGTTTGGGTTTGAAACCATCAATTTGCATAATGTACAGCTGCATTTATGTGGATGTCGGTAGCAGTCGCGTGCGGGTAATTTTAAAACAAAACAATACAATAACGTCTTTTCAAAAACTCTTAAATATCTTACAATTGCAGTTTCCGCCGAACCAAAATGCGAAGCAGAAAAAATAACGTGTCTCAAGACGAAAACACTATACTTCGTATCCCAAAAATCAATCAAGTTCATCGCCGCGATAAAGATTTCGTAGGCACAAACTATTTTCGTTTTAGGTGCCCGTTTATCTGACATGTGTGCTTTGCAAACGAGAACACAATTTCTTGTGCAAACAGCCGAAAGGGAGACTGATCCCACTCAAACATCAGCCTGTAAGGCAACTTTGTAGTTAGAGACAATGAATACCAAATCCTTTAAGCCGCTCAGTTTAAAAGGAACATAGCAAAAATTTGCTTTAGAATTTTACCCTAAAATCTTTTCGGAACAGGTTCACCTTTAAAAAGCTTGAGCATTTTACTCCGATGATTTTCGGCACGCAAACGCCCTTGAGCAAAAACTGGTAGCCGGTATAAAACTTCTTTTATTTTCCCTAAACACATGTTGAGGATATCCGGTGTTCGGCACATGTCATTAAGTGAGAAACTGCGAAGTTATACGTACTTTTTGTTCTATTAACGCATACATACCTATTAAGTGTGTTAAGGGTTTGCTGTATTTCAAGTTGGTCAGAATTATTGGCTCAAATGTTTAGGTGGTAAAATAATTGCATACCGCGGACTAATGACAACCTGTCTAAATTATCGACACGCTAAAAAATGTTTTCGAACTACTCTTAAAAGTTTTAAATAATAATGAAATCAAAATTCAGAATACGGTAGATGAGAAAAGTGAAACGCACAAACGAATAAGATGGATTACTTACTTACAAAATAATTTGCTGATTTAATCATTGTAGACCACATGAATAAACTGTAGGTTATTATGACCTCATTTGTTGTCCGATTGTAACTCTAATGTGTTTTAACCTGCTACAGAGCAGACATTAAATTAGTTTCACTTACAAATACGAATCGCCAGTCGTTGAATCAGTGTACAGTCATTCAGATAAAGAAACCTGCTAATAACCCGCTTCCTCTTAAAAAGATAAAACTCGCCCGTTGGAATTAAAATTGGTCTTGATTTTCGACTCACGTACAACTTTGAGTAAGTAGGTATCTCGAGAAAATTTCTGGACCTTTTATTGCAGATGTGAACCTTGTCGAGGGGCGAATAAAATCAAAAACATATAAATTTGTTAGAAAACTTTGTTTTATGGAAGAACTGGAAGAGCTTTGAATGAAATGATTTGTAAAAATGAAAAAAAAAAGCTACCAAGTTTCAAAAATTACCCCTGCTTACCAAGTGCCATCCAAGTCCCAACATACAACGGTCACGGAAATAACGGCCTAAATCAAGATTTAACATTTTAACATTCACACGGTAAGTTGACTTCCTTTGCAGACGCCACCATCAATTTTAGTACACAGCGGTACGTCAACGCGTAATTAAGCTAATTATTTCAATCCATACAATTTTATACAAGCGACATCCGACGAACAAATGGTTGATATCAGTCAAGTTCATGACACGAATCGACCGGTCACGACACGTCTAACTCAAGATGTTATGAAATAAAAGCAAGTATGACTCAGTAAGTACCATCTGAGAGTAATGTTTGTTCATTACTTGCTAATTTATGATGCGTTACTTACTAGAATATCCAACAAGCGCCTGCTTAAGGCGTAATGTTCGTAAACTACCGAAATAAGTCTATTTCATCATAGTATTCTACGCAATTCTACAGTAATTGTACAATCTTGTTGATAGCTGCCACATTATTCTGCAGCTTATATGCAAATTACTTTGGTTCGTTCCCCTTCTAACTTTGAAGGACTGACATACGCTTACATACAGCGTCTTAGTATTCTAAGTACAGCGTACAAATAAATGAAGACCTTGGATACTCAGCAGCATCTAATTTTCTATACGGTCGTGAGAAATAGGTCCCAGTGTAAAATTAAAATGCTTTGGCACAAAAGACGCTATTCAGTCGGATTGGTCGACGAAAAGAATCGGCAATTATACCCCTTCGCGAACAGAAGGGCTCGGTCCCTTGATATTTTACAAAATAACGTCTGCTTTTTTTTTCTTAGATTCCAATTTAGTAGAGCCACACTTAATAGAGGTTGGCTGGAATGCTTGCAATTTCACCTCCCTGACCCCGCGTTCTCGGCTATTAACTTTATAAGTTTGCTGTAAACAGCTTAATGCGATCCAAAATAGGCAACAAAGGTGTTTCAGAAGTTACTCCAATAAAACGGGCGTTTACGGCGTACAATAAAATCTAAATAACGTTGATTACAGGAGTACCATTTACGAAATAATCGTCTAAAGCGTTTTTGTTCTTGTTTATCAAATGCATCATTAAATCTTATCTCGGAATTCCTTTACAATCGGAATTATATTCAAATATCTCGTTTTCAAGGCATTAGAAGCTGTTACCGTAGATGGTTAGTGTGGTTGTCTTTGTTTTGCTAATGAGAAAGCTTAATAGCCGTCTTGCTCGCTCATAGGAACATTGGTTACAAATATTCTCGTTGCGTCGACCATATCCTTGTTACCGAGTTGCCATTAGCACTTCAAACCACTCCCACGGCATATTTCCAAATACATTCCCGTCCTGGGAAAGGTTCTGTTTGATCTGATTTCGTGTTTGACATAGATGCTCCAAATGTAAACCAATTTTTAATGGAAGCGGTTTTTCGAGAGGGTAACATCACTGTACATTTTAAAGCCAGTAATTTCGGTGACCGTGTTTTTTGCCGTCGTAGAATTTATTGGACAAGCATTGGACTTGTTTGAATACCAGAATTTAATTAATGGTATCAGTTAGTAGTAAATGAATTGGGAAGTCTAGCTCAAGAACGTTGTATTCCAACCGCTCGCAAGCTCGCTAACGGCACGGCCCGCCGCGCCTTTGAAATACAACGTCTTGATCTAGCCTCCCCAATTCATGAGTAAAAAGGTTTGGCATTATTAGGTTAAATTATTTCGTTGCAAGCCATGGATATAAACGGTCGCGTATAAAAAATGAAATTTCTTAAACAAAAAGAATCTCTTAAATTGGAATGTATCTGTCCTGCTCAAACGAGTGAGGTTAAACGTCATGGAAATTTACTACCAAATTCTATTCGCAGTATTGTTTGTGGTCCATCAAACTGTGGAAAGACCAACTTAGTAATCAGTTTATTGTTACACAAGAATGGACCTCGATTTCGTAACCTCTATGTTTATTCAAAATCTTTGTATCAACCTAAATACGTATTTTTGGAGAAAGTATTGGAAAATGTTGAAAATACGTCCTATTACAAATACAATCATAACAGTGAAATTTTAAGTCCACACGAGGCATTACCGAACTCTATAATTATATTCGATGATGTTGCTTGTGAAAATCAAAACAATATTCGAGACTACTTCGCTATGGGTCGTCATAAAAATATTGACTGTTTTTATATAAATCAAACATACACAAAAATACCAAAACAACTAGTAAGAGATAATTCTAACCTCATTATATTATTTAAGCAAGACGATATTAACCTGAAACACGTTTATGATGAGCATGTGGGATCTGACATGACATGGTCTCAGTTTCGGGAAATGTGTTCAACTGTTTGGAGTAAACCTTTCAGTTACGTTGTAATTAACAAAGATTGTGAACGAAATAAAGGTTGTTACAGAATGAAGTTTGATACATACATAGTAGTGGATTGAACGCTTTAAATAGCTGCTTGGTTATTCAACAATCAGTTTCATTTACGAAGTCAATCAGAGTGGAACCTTCTACAATGGAACGAAGTCTCAAGGAGCAAATTGTAAAATCTGCGTCAGCTGTAAAAAGAAAAGTAGAAATGCTAAAAGATTCAAAAAATACAAATGATATGGCTCTCGAAACAATATTCAAACCTATAGTTAGCCCACTCAAGCTTTTAACAAAAAAAACTAATGACAAACGTTACACCGATGAAGAAATGGAACAAAACAAATTAATAAAAAGAATAAAAAATACCGAAAGTGAGTCGACAAATAATTTGGACGAGGATTTCGATTACTTTAAAAAGGTTGTTGATAAAGAAGTAGTCTCGGATGATGATGGTGATGACGATGATGATGTCAGTATAACCCCTAAAACTCTTACTTCATCAACCATCGAAGACCGCGATGATAGCCCTGATATCTCATTTAAATCACTTCAGTCATTACCAAGTGTTGACAATGATTCTTTACCATGGTCAGTGACATCTGAAGCAATACAAAACTCAAATATACCTTATGGTGTAAGAGTTGTCAATGGAAAACTTATGATCGGTAAAACTCGTGTTCATGATGATGATCGCATTCTGAAAATTGGGAAGCGAAGTTTCAAAAAAACTCTAGGCTTAAAAGAATTATTATATAAAAAGACACCAAATTTGGAAGTAGTAACAGAAGAAGACTTACTAAATTATAAAATAATACTTGCGGACACTAATGTGCACAGACGGGGCTACAATCCAATGAATCCAATAAACAGCAATAAAGGATTTAAATATAAGAACGTGATCAAACCATTGTTCAAATTTTCTAGACCTCATACAAGCAGTGTAGAAAGTCTCCCTCAAGGGGAAGGTATCGAAATTTTAAAAGAAGTTAAAAAAGATACTGATTTAGTTTATTGGGATGATCCAAATGAGCTTGTGGACCGGCTAAAATTATTACTAGCTTCATGGGCTGCTGGTAATACAGGAGTACACAATGAAATATATTCAATAATAGAAGAACTGCACGAAGCTGGTCTTATAAAACAAGTGAAATATATAAAGCTTCCATCCGGAGGATTAGGCAGTATCATCGCGCTAAAGAAGCGGACTGGACGACAATGAATATTGATAAGTTCGGTCACCACGTACATAAACGTCTCCGACGAACTGAATTCTCAGACATTATTTCCGAAACATTGATAAGAACAGATAAGGGTAATTTTGATTTGAAATTAGCAAGATTAACAGGACTACAAACTCCAGAGAAAGATGACGAGGCTGTTAATAAAGAATACGTAGATGAGTGTGTTCAAGATCTAAGAAATGAAATTAAAAAAGTTCAAAGTGATATTAAAAAATACCTTAATAATCTTGAAAAATTGACTTCTGTCAATTTGAGTAAACTGTATTACACAAAAAAAGAAATTGATGACATAGTTGCACCAAAACCTACTAAGAATGAGTAAACAAGAAGTCGTAAATGAGCTTCATAAAGCTGTAAGAAGAAATTTTGTTCGTCGGTGTACGATCATTAAGGGATTAGACGATCTATGGCAAGTTGACCTAATAGATTTTCAAAAATTCTCCTCATTTAATAAAGGATTTAAATATGTTCTTGTCGTTATTGATGCTTTATCAAAATACGTGTGGGTGAGACCGTTAAAGTCAAAATCCAAGCAATGTGTTACAAATGCAATGACTAGTGTATTATCCGAATCTAAAAGAAAACCAAAAAATTTACAAACCGACCTAGGTAAAGAATTCTACAACGATTTATTTAATAAGTTAATGAAAACATATCACATAAATCATTATTCCACATACTCTGTTAAGAAAGCTTCCATTGTAGAGCGCGTGATTAGAACTTTAAAATCACACCTTTACAAATTGTTTAGTCTGTGTGGTAAATATCACTGGGTTCAGAATAACTTGGATTCAGTTGTGCAGCATTACAATAATACTGTACATCGCATTACAAAATTTAAGCCGAATGATGTTAATCAATCAAATGAGAGTAAAGTGAAATCTAACATTAATAAAACCCACCAGCTTAAAATAAAACAAGGACCTACCTTTCATATTGGAGACTTTGTTCGTATAAGTAAATACAAAGGTGATTTCTGTAAAGGTTATACTCCTAATTGGTCTACGGAAATATTTCGTATTGCAAAAATAAATCAAACAAATCCCCAGACGTATCAATTAGAAGACAAACACAATCAATATATTCTAGGTTCTTTTTACGCCTATGAATTACAAAAGTCTAAATTCCCAGACATCTATCTTATCGAAAAGGTTATTAAAAAAAGGGGGAACAAACTGTTTGTAAAATGGTTAGGGTTAAGTAATGAAGAGAACAGTTGGGTTAACAAAAGTGAATTAGTCAAATAGGTATATAAACAACTCAAGTACTTGTTAAACTCACTCTTTGCCTATCAATGAAGGGAGGTAGTGGTATAATTAATAGCTGGATAGATCATTTACCGTTTGAAGTTCATTTACCTGGATATCAATTTTGCGGTCCTGGAACTAAACTTCAAAAACGAATAAGTAAAGGTCAACGAGGAGTAAACAAATTGGATGAAGCCTGCATGTACCACGATATTGCATACAATAACAAAGACTCGAGCTCTCGACGTATAGCTGATTTGAAACTTTTAGATATGGCTAAGAAGCGGTTGAAATCAAAGGACGCTGGGAAAGGAGAAAAAATTGCCTCTTGGATCGTAAAAAATGCTATGAAAGCCAAAATAAGAGCAGGCAGTGGAATAAAATGTTTCAAGAAAGGAGTAAAAGAAATTCAGTCTCAATTGAAAAAAAGTAAATACAAAGACCACCATTCCGCAATAAAATATGCTTATGCAGCTGCAAAAAAACTATTTCGTAAGAACAAAGGATTACGCTTACCCCGATGTATTCCACTTCCAAAATCAGGAGGCCTTTTACCACTTATTCCTATATTTGCGGGATTATCAGCATTAGGTTCACTTGCTGGAGGGGCTGCTGGTATTGCAAAAGCTGTGAATGATTCTAAAGCCGCTCAAAAGAGTCTTCAGGAATCTGAAAGACATAACAGAACGATGGAAGCGCTTGCTCTCGGAAAAGGTTTATACATCAAACCTCATAAAAAAGGAGCGGGTTTATACCTAAACCCTTCAAAAAACTAATAAAGCGATTACCCAGACGTGCACTTACCAACCTAGATATATTAGAACATTCCAGTGATATTCCACACTTTCGTGGCGTTTATATGAGAGATACATTGCCCATGAAACCTAGAAAAATTGAATGTGGAATACTGAATTTAGATATCAACTCAAATCCAGGCACGCATTGGGTAGCCTTTGTAAAGAATAATAATTACGTTCAGTATTATGATAGTTTCGGTAATTTAAAACCACCTTTAGAATTTATAAAGTATATGAACAACTTGCCAATAAACTATAATTATACAAGACATCAATCTTTTGGCACTGTAAACTGTGGTCACCTTTGCCTTAAATTTTTAAGAAATTATTGGAAGAAATACTTATATAATAAGTGATTTAAATAAAAATGTCATTACAAAAATGTCTTTCACTGTGTCTATAACTGGAAGCGGAGCCTCTTTATCTACAAACTATTCCCCAACTTTGGAACTTCGAGGAGACTATGAATGTGGTCTTGTGTATTTTTCAACGTTCAATTCTATTCCTAATATAGATGAAAGAAACAATAAGTTTTGTTATGGTGAAAATGAAATAATACAAATTCCTGAGGGATCTTATGAGCTTCAAGACATATGTGATTATTTAAAAAGTAACATTAAAAACAGTGTATTGAAATTGACATGCAATAACAATACATTGAAAACAAATATATTTTGTTCTAAAGATATACATTTTAATAAAAAAGAATCCTTGGGTAAAATATTAGGATTTGGAATGGAAACAATAAAAGCAAATATAAGTACAGAATCGCAATATCCTGTTAGCATTCTATCAACAACCATCGTGCGGATTGAATGTGACGTAGTTGGTGGTTCATTTGTTAATGGAAAAGCAAGCCATATAATTTATGAATTTGTACCTAACGTGCCACCTGGATACCGGATAATTGAAATACCTAAAAATTTGATTTATTTTCCTGTGAATCAAAAGTCTATAAGTGCTATCAACATAAGGCTGTTAGACGCAGACAATAAAGAGATAAATTTACGGGGTGAAGAAGTGCAGCTATATTTACATTTTAAGAAAAAATGATAAATTTCAATAAAAACAGCAGCATAAAGACTTTTCAAGACAGTCTTCAAAGACCATCTCACAAAGGCACATCGCTTCAACTTAAAAAGAAGCTTACCAAAACCAACAAAGATTTCCTTAAGCTAATTGGGTTGATAAAATGAATATTTTAAATATATCTCAACAAACGTCATATGACAATACCATTGAAAGTTTTGAGTACCATTCTTACAAACCATACGTCTCAAGTTTCAACACGAATGATGAAATAAGAATTCCTATCAACCAGCAAGACTTGTACGTGTTGCCTTCACTTAGTAGCCTGTACATCGAAGGAAAAGTAAATGTGTATGACAGCGCTTCTAAAGCAGGAGTTTCAAATGTACATTTTGTTAATAATTCAGTACTGTTTTTATTTCAAGACGTGAGATATGAATTAAACGGAGTAGAAATTGATAAAATTAAGAACGCTGGTGTCACTACTACTATAAAATCTTATTTGTCTTTAAATGAAAATGAATCAAAATATGCACGAGTTTGGGGCTGGTCACCTGAAGGAACAAATAATGTCACTGGTGGAGCATTTTCCGTATCAATCCCGTTAAACAAAATATTGGGATTTGCAGAAGATTACGAAAAAATTATAATGAATTGCAAGCACGAGTTAGTCTTACTAAGAAGCAACTCAAATCTTAACGCGGTTAAGTTAAAATCAGGAGAAGTTATTAATGATGTTACAATAAGTAAGATAATTTGGAGAGTGCCACACATTAAAGTATCTGATCGTGAAAGAATAAATTTATTAAAGCATTTAGAGAAAGATCGAGCTATTCCATTAGCTTTTCGTAATTGGGATCTGTATGAATACCCGCTACTGCCCAAAACACGTAAGCATACTTGGTCTATCAAAACTTCTTCCCAAACAGAGAAACCACGATTTGTTGTGATTGCCTTACAAACCAATCGGAAACAAAGTAGTATATTGTCAATGGCCGAGTTTGATCATTGTCATGTACGTGATGTGAGGGTCTATTTAAATTCGTTATATTATCCATATGAGGGATTGAATGTCAGTTTTTCAGATGACAAATTTACTTTATTATACGAACAATACACAAGATTTCAACAGTCGTACCACGGACGTCGTTCAGAACCGTTGTTGAGTTTAAAAGAATTCAGAGACATAGCTCCTTTGTTTGTCATCGATTGTTCGCGACAACACGAGACTCTAAAGGGGTCGATCGACGTTAGAGTTGAAATTGAAGCAGACCAAGATATACCCGATAATACAGCAGCATATTGTTTGATTTTAAACGATTGTATATTCGAATACAAACCGTTGAGTAATATTGTCAAAAAGTTAACATGAATAACAATACGGTAATAGTGGATGTACAGGGATTTAAAAATCTACACAATGAGTTCATTGTAAAAGAATTGGCTATAGCTACTTTACAATATACTGATATTTTTTTAATAAAACCGCCTCATTCTTTTTCAAAACTTACTGAAGAAGAAAAAAGGCGTGTTCGTTGGTTAGAAAGGAATAGGGGATATTCCTGGAGCGATGGCTATATTGACTACAAAGAATTTTTAAGAATGATGAAACCATACTTTAAAGATAGAAAAATTATTGTTAAAGGAGCAGAAAAGGTGAAATGGCTACAAGACTTATGTGGTCACCAAAATGTTATAGATATTAATGATGAAGGTATTCCAAATCTTAAAAAATTATCTGAACTTTACAGAGACGATGTATTTATAACTCATTGTGTTAATCATAAGAATATTTGTGCATTGAGAAATGTTTTGTGTATAAAAAAATGGTGTTTATCAAATAATTAATAAAAAATAATTTATAAAAAAAGCTGTTTTACTCACGCTACCTTATATTTAACTATTTTTAAATTTGATTTCAACAACAAAAAGACAATAATTAAAATACATTTTCAGTTACTTATAAACTTTATTAAAATACAATTTGAATTAAATATAATTTTAATGTACATAATAAACACTATTATTAAACCTTACAAAATAACTATAACAAACCAAAATCACCACAGAGCTTTTTAGATATTTTTCTTACTAAAACCTCGGTAAGATCTGCAATTTCATCTACGGAATCCTGCACCACATACTGCGCGTTGACCACCACATTTTCTTTCTCTTCACATGGATTAGCCACCGCTGATTCTTTTTGTAGATCCAATATTTTGATTTGGATTAGTTTAATTCCACGGCTTTCCTTTCTTATAACAAAAGACTTAGAGGCGTTCGTCTTCTTCTTATTGATTTCTCGTTTTTGTCTTCGTTTTTTCTCATGATTTGTCGGTTGATTCCTCAGCAGTTCCTGGTATTGCTGGGTAAAATTTTCTAACGGATCCTGAGCATATTGGCTGAACATTATGTCGGCTGAATCTTCCATTTTCTGTAACAATCAAAATTAAATATATTAGTTTCGTACAAATTCTGTTTCGCAAAGATAGTAAAAAAAAAAAAGTTGTCTTTAATCAAAAATAATATTGCATTACTTACATCTTTAAACAAAAATAATATTCCATTACTTACATAAATTCACGAATTGGCTCGCTGCTAATCTCAACGCTGCTGAATGAAAAATGATTAAATGACTTACGAATATGCAGTTTAAATAGAGTTGATTTCAAAAACATGATTTGGCTCTTTTACAGTTAACCATAATCTTATATCAGCATTTTTACTTGTAACGACTTGTTTGCTGCCCCGGTTTCTACATATCAGCATTTTTACTTGTTAACACTTGTTTGTTGCATTATGTATGATGTATGCGCAAAAGTAAAATAATACCAATGCAAAACCGTCAAATCAACCACATACCACATAAGGTGTCAGGTTTGTGTTTACAGTAATCAGCTTTATATTAAAACAAGTTGCAACTTGATAAATCCGATGCTATAAACATGTTGGGTCTAGCCATAAATAAAACACTAACATTGTTTAGCAGATTTATTAAAAATACGTTATCAATGTATAATAAACAGTAAAATACTAAAAACACTAAATACTAAACTTAAAACTAAACAATGTATAATAAACAGTCAAATATAAGTCGAATAAAATTAAACACTGGTTAAGCTGCTCATATAATGACAATTATCTGACATCAATCCAATTATTTACAAAAAATGTTATTATTTTATTTTTTATTAAACAGTAATATAATAATGTCCCCAAGACCAAGTGTTGACATTATCTTTCGCAATAAAGCGTTTATCATCTTTTCTAGATAAAGCCACTTTATTTTGCTCTGTCGTAAATATTTGATGTTTTATAGTTTTAAACAGTACATTTTTACCTCTTAATTCATTACCAGTTGACAGGACATTGGTATAGTCAGAAAACTTAATTTTTTTTGTAACATTCTTTTTTACACCTTTTGCTTTTTTGATTTCAGCATTCTCTGTTTTGATACTGTACAGTTTAGAGCGCAGCCCAACAAACTCTAATAATATTTTACCTCCTAATTCATCTTTGAATAGCCCAGGGACTTTTTTGTTTTTAGGTATAATATCAAAACAATTTTCCGGATCATAATTGCTTGTATCAAAATAGGACAAAAAGTGTTCTTTCAAGTCTGAATAAAAATTATTTGTCTCTATGGAGTACAAGAGACTATCAGTATCAGTGTAGCACAATGATATTTTATCATGATAGTAATTTTTCATTACTGAGTAATGAAAACCATACATATGATTTTTTGATAACTCAAGTACTGTAAATCCAATGTATATGGGTTTGTTAAGGATCACTTTTTCGCGTTTTAATTGTATAGCTACGAAATTTTCATCAAAAATTGTTGCACTATGAAAATTTGGACGAGATATCAGCTGTTCAGCTGAGTAATATTTCTTGGTCTTATTTCTCTCATCTCGCCACGTACTTACTAATTTAACATCTACTCGACGTTCAGTATCTTCCAAGGTTTTTCCAAAAATACTGTTATTGAGCAATTTGAAAAAGTCTTGTTCAAATGGCGAGTTAGTATTTTGTCTCAAATGGGTGTTTAAGTCGATATATTCCTTTAAATATGAGCATTGTTTAAAGGATATTCCTTTGTGAATTTTTTTAAGTTTTAATCCATTTTGCAAGCATGTCTTTAAATGAACGTAGTGGATGACATAGTTATATTTATTATACAAATTTGGTATGAGTTTAACATTTTTAGCACCCGGAGGAGTAAAGTTTTCCGCACAAAATGGAAGATCGTTATGTAAATCATGCAACCTCTCAGGGTATTCTAAATCAACTTCGAGGATATAGCCGTAGTCATTGTCATTAGGAATGTTTGTTACGTCGAGTTCATTACATTCCTGTTGGTCGAGGAATTTAAAATCCGCATAAGGCAGATAACTGCACATAGCGAAGCCGTATAAATTATTACAGTCCACGTACATTAAATATTTGCGTGGTTGGGAGCTGTCATAATCAGACTGGAATTGATTATTTGATTTAGCATACCTTTTTGAGCATAAGCAAATACCTCCACGAATTCCCTTTTGTATCATTCGTATCATTTCCAAATCTGAAAGTAGCTCTAATTTTACTTTTGTTTTTAGCAACATGGCGTCAAAGCTAAGACTTGGTGCTGTGAGATAAAATGCAGGATCTAAATCATAGTTGATCTTGCACGTTTTACGAAACTTTTCAAAAATGTCACTTAGTATCAAAACATCGCATTTTACATATAAATCCGTATATTCACCAAGATTTTTTATATTGAAACTATTCCAAACATTTTTTGCATGCTCATAGTCAGAATCACTAATGGCTTCATCGATTAGATTGTTAAAAAACTCTTCTTTTGGTGGTAAGTTTTTTTCGTCATAAACTTTCCAGTTTGACATATAATTGTATGGGTATACACCTTTTCGACTAAGCAATGTTAATTGATTTTCATTTTTACAATAAGCCCTCAAATTTGTGAAATCGTTTCGCTGTAGATTTTTGGCTAATTGTTCTAAACTAGTTCCCAAAAACTTAAATGAGTCTACGAATCGGACCGCGATAAAGTCGCTACTTGAAAACTGAATAAATTTTGTAAAAGAAATGTAGTTCTCATTGTTCTTAGGAATTACTTTTATTTCGCCTGGAATTCTACTTAGTTCACGGATAAACAAATGGCAGTCATAACCTGATAAGTTATGAAAGAACACCGGGATAAATTTCGGTATTCTAAATTTAAGATTACAACTGGAATGAGCGGCACCTCGATATTCACCGGTGAAGTGACAATGGTCCCGTACTTTATCACCAATCAGTAAATTAGAACACAAGTAACAACGTTCAGTATTTTCAAAATTGAATTTGTCTTCTTCCCGATAAATTATAGGAACTGGAGTTTCAGACGCAGATTGAATTAGTTTGTAAATCTGTTTTATGTCTCTTTGCAACCGCTTAACAAAAACAGTAGCACAGTCGATTCCGCGATATGTCACCAAGCGATTATACGAATTATCATAATTACAAACGATGTAATAAGCAAATGCTGCAGGCAAATGTTTTTGTACTTTTGCTGTATAGGAGCCACTGCTCTCGGAGCAAGGCTCTAATATCGTCTCGAAGTCAGCGTAGATAACGAAAGGCACGTTCTGCATGCAATGATAGTTTTTAAATTGCATTATAGTGCCGCTATCGGGAAGTACGGTGACAACTCCCCCGCAAACGTGCCCATCATAATCTCGATCTGATTTAAAAAATAACAAACATTCTTCACAGAAATATAATTTTCCGTGATGCTTTGTTATTTGATTGCGAACTAGTTTTGTCAAATCCTTAATTAGACAATAGTGAGATTTTGTGTTTTTTTCTAACAAAAGCATGTTAACATGGTTTCTTTTTCGAGACAATGTTTTATATAACGGTCCAACAATATTTTGTTTGTTGTCAATCCCATATACGTTGACGCTAATTTCTTTATTATTATTCTCAAATATTTTAATATCTTTTAATGATACAGGAAAACGCATATTGTCGGTATTTAAATCTTCAGAGAAGTGTGGATATGATGAAACTCGATTAGCGTTTTTTACATCAGGATATAAAGCGCTCATTACTGTCCAAGCAAAACAGTATTCATCATTATTTCTTATATTAACGCACGCTTTTTTTGCTTTAATATTTTTTGGTAAATCTATATAACTAGAACCACCTATTGGAGAATATTTATTAATGTTCGTTTCGAGATAAAGAATGTCCATAAGGGACCAACCACTTCCTTTTTCTTGGAAATCATCTATCTTTTTACAAATAACCTGAGAAACATTATTCATCAAATCGTCAAACGAGTAATTATGAAAGGTTGGAATATTTTCTGTTGCAAATGATTTAATTTCCATTGTATCATCTTTAGGCAAAATCATGTTGACAAATAAGGCAAAGTTAACTTTTACATTAGTGTGAGATGCTATGGCCAAATCGAGCACTTTACGCAGCCTAGACGAAATGGAATGCATGAAGTGCTGTGGTGAAGTGATTGGCAACTTCTGACCACCAGGAGCTTGTTCGCGATCAGCACTGATGCGATACGAGACGATGCGACCTCTAAAAGCTGAATTAACCGTCTCAATCCCTTGGTCATAGCTTAATGCGGTATTATCTTTGTGAATAGTACTGCGCAAATGCCCAGGGAAAACTTTTCTGAGTATGGATTTATTACATACCGAACAAAAAATTGTTTTTGAGTTATGCATGATTAAAAAGAATGGAAGTTATGATAGGCAATAGTAAAATTAATTAACAAAAATGCTTAAGTAAAACGAATATTACTACTATGTGATTTATTATTTTGGTTTACCTAATTATTATATTTATATTATAAAATTATGGCACTCTTACTTTATTTATATTACATTACAGTTGAGAATGGCTGAAAGCTAAAATAACATATTTATTCACATCTGCTAAACAAAAAAAAAAAAACTAAAGACTACGTATAATACCCTACTTTTTCTTCTCCGAATAAAATGTCGGCTCTATATTATTAAATACCTTATTACTATCTTTAAATATTTTCTTTACGCTACCCCACAAGGGATCGTTGTGGTTGAGCCGAATCCTCAAGCAACCGCTCCACTTGTCAAATCGTTCCCGGGGGTTCACCTCGAGGATTTCGGCCACGTTGAAGACTCTTAGGTCGATGTAAACGTCGCCGTCAGCCTGCAGAGTGCCTTGACGGCTGATCCCGCCCGCGACGCGCCTCGACAGCGACGACCACAGTGGTTGTTGCTTCGGAGCAGGCCCAGCCGCGCTTCCGAACAGGTCTTCGCAGACGATGTCTCCAGGCTTACTGCTTCAACAAAGAAATAGTGATCAGAACCTAAGAGAATAGAGAATAACAAACGATAGATGTTTTACTTATAATAACCTAAATATAACATAAATTAACGAACCTTGACTTTTTTCGAGGCTTCTCCTTCTTCGTCCCTTTGACCTTGCTATTAGAGGCTTTCGCTTTCTTAGAAGACCTGTAACAAAATGTAGTTTGTAAGTTAAATATCTAAACGCTATAAAATTATTTAAATGAAGACTGTATTTATGGAGAAATTAAAACATTATGTTTTAATTTCTGTAATAAAATAAACAACTGTACCCGAGATCTTCTTCTTCACCTGATGAAGACTCCGATTCAGACTCCGCACCCAAATCTGCAGCGGCGTTGCGTTTTCTACGCGATGAATCGGTCCTACAAATAAAAATAAGTTTGCAAAAAAACACTTAAATGACATGATATAGGCACAATTAACAGAGTTAGAATACGTACTCAATCTTTTTGGTGGATTTCTCCTTCTTCAGCACTTTAGCCTTGCTGGCTTTATTTGTTTTCTTAGGTGGGCTGTAACAATATTTGATTTATTAGTTTGGTCAATATTAAAATACATTTAGAGTTTTTCGCCATTGAATGGTCACTCATACATAATGTAAATAGTAATCTATATTTACCGAGGATATTCTTCCGGATCCGAACACGACTCTGACTCTGAGTCAAAGCAAGCAGCGGCAGCACTTTGATTTTTATAGTCTGATTCCGACCTGAAATTATGAATTATAAAAAAATACTGCGATTTATGTATCAAAGTAGGTATTTTAGGCCTTGACCCAAAATTTAACACAAAAAAAAAAACAGTGACTACGCCATTGAGAGCTCAATAAAATTAAAATTAAAATAACTCACGAACATTTTTCCGGGTGAAGAGCAGCGTTGTTACCACGAAGTTGTTGAAGATGATCGGGAGGTGACCACGAACAGTAATAGCAACCGACGCGCTCACCGATCATTTTATACCAAATTTACACGCACACAAATAAAGTAAAAATAATCAAATATACACACGATGAAAATAATGCTGATTAGCTATTGATGGAAAACGAACAAAACAAGTTGGTCAAATTACTCATAAAATTACCTTATTCAGGAAATTGTCAAATTGCAATATTTGTTATTTCAAGTACTAGTTGCTGCTCACGGCATGACTCGCACTAGATCAATAATATAAATATTCATTAAAAAAAAATTGATTGACTTGTAGTAGGATTCAACCATTAGCTTAAAAATATTTGTAACCTAATCGTTAATAAGTTTTTGGATTAAAACATATTTAGTATATTAATGTCAATTATCTAAGTTTTATCCTAATCCGTTCAGACAAGACATTGAAATTATGAAGTCGGAAAGTAACTTCCTACTAACTTAAAAATAACACTGTTAATATGATTCAAGTTTACCTATAATCCATTCCAAATGCATGCATTCAATAAACGTTATTGAGTAAAAAAGAAAACATTTTAACCGACTATAAAGAAAGAGGTTTTCAATTAGTCAAAATCTATTTCAACTTATTAAATAATCCCATTAAATCCTTTGTCGATCACACTTGACATCGTTTACAGTTGATGCCAAAATTATTGGATTCACCAATTTCACGTTACAATATTAAAACCCAAATATCTATAAATAATGAATGAGACAACAAAAATATTGCTCATATTAAAATAATCACCACATTGTTTATAACAATCAAAAATACATATTCCTTCAACGTTTGCATGTAGGTAAAAATGTAAGTGTATTACCAAACCATTCAAATACATTCCGCTCAAACAATGTCCAAACGAAATTATTAGAATCTATTTATTGGGGCTATCATTAACAAAGTCATACACCATAATATTTCTAAGGAAAGTTAGCTCCCAATTCATTGCTCGCAAGTGTAATATGTAACAAGATACATCATGTAAGCAGATTTAAGTTTACACACTTCGAATGCATGGGAAGCTAAGTTAGCGATATATTGAATGTAAGGCGTTATATACACAACCTGAGAATATTGTAAGTAATAAATCATAAATTTGTGTAGAAAAATCCCGGTTATTTTATTCGTAAGTAAGTACCTACTTGCCTCACTAATTATCAATTACTTTCTTGATCTTTAAATGTATTTTTTTGAATTAGTTATATTCTAAAAAGCTGTTTTCTAAGTGCTTGAAATTATACTAATTGACTAAGATGATAAAAAATATGTGTATGTATTTAAAACAGCCCTCGGTAAGAATAGCAAATCAAATCGATTAGCAAAGGTTTAAATGACGCTCACTACACAAACACAACTTGTGGCTCAGAAAACATTTGAAATATGTACTATTTCATTATTTTATTCATACATATTATTCATAATTCATAAGTGCAAGCAGTATGCACTTGCCTTAACTTATAAGCGCGTCACGCTGACCGTAGGTAGCTACCTTTTAGTTGAAGCATTAATCCTGTGTGAATAACACATCTTACGTATTTGATTTTGATCAACCAGTTACCGTTATTGATTATTTTTTAGTTAATCGAAAAAAAAAAGAATAACCTAATAGTGAAACGCGAACTATACCTTTTTTCTCTCAGTAAGTAGTGATTTAATAGTAAGTTGATTTAAATAATTTTTACGTGTACTATATTCATATTTTTTTATTATGGCTATGTTTCTTATGTTTTGTGTGTGCCCTGCAAGCTCGGGATACAGCCAGAAAGAAATACCCGTTACGGTATGGTTGTAAACAAATCATTTAAAATGTCTCCATAATAAAAACTGTATTGATATATAATTCGTAAAAGTTTTCTCATTGATTAAATTGATATTGTTACAATGCCGAAAGTGTGTGCCCTGCTGGTCGGGGATGCAGCCAGAAAGAAGTACCCGTTTCCGGTACGGCTGTAAACTGAAGCATTTGAATAATATCTTTGAAATCAATAATATTAACAAATCATAATTTATGAAATTGTAAAATTACAATGCTAAAGTGTGTGCCCTGCTGGTCGGGGATGCAGCCAGAAAGAAGTACCCGTATCTGGTACGGCTGTAAACTGAAGCAAAAACATTTCATATATTCAATAATTTGTAAAGCAATTAAAATTAAATATTTACGCTTATAGAATTAAAAAAGAAAATTTTTGATTTGATAAATAAGTTAATAAGTAATCAAACAATAACGGTGACAGTGTGTGTAAAAATGGTGTTAAATGTGCATTGTTCATCGGTTGCTGTGAACAGGTATGTCTAATTGTTTAATGAATTGGGGAGGCTAGATCAAAACGTTGTATTTCAAAGGCGCGGCGGGCCGTGCCGTTAGCGAGCTTGCGAGCGGTTGGAATACAGCGTTTTTGAGCTAGACTTCCCAATTCATTTACTACTTCAGTTTAATTTAAAATGCGACTAATATTATAAACGAGAAAGTTTGTAAGTATGAGTGGATGTTAGGTACTTACTCTTTCATACCAAAACTACAGGACCGATTTGACTGAAATTTAAAACATAGATTGACTGACTATAAACTAGAATAATACATAGAACACTTTTAATCCCGTAAAACTTCACGGTTTTATGGAAATTTTGGAAAACCTGTTCTATGTAGGTGAAACCGCAAAGCACAGCTAGTGAAACATAAAATTTTATTTAAAATGTAGGTAATAGTATGTAATTAAAACTCAATGATAAATATTATACAGGGTTTTTTTATTTATAGTCTTAACTTAACTACAAAAAATATATACTTTAGCATAACGAGCGTAGTTAAAGAAAGGAAAGGCAAATACAATTGTTTGTCGAAGCCAGCCTTTGCTGTGTGCCGAACACCTGACACAGGCGAAACGTTTGCAACTCAAAGTACCTACCTATATTCTAACTAGAGATGGGTACCGAGTATTGGTTTTACCGATTACCGAGTATTACTCGGTTTAAAGCTTGCCGAGTACCGAGTACTCGGCCGAGTTACTCGGTTTAATTAGAGGTCCGAAAACAAGATCAAACATGACTGCAACGCGCTGCTAGCAATACCTACTCACTGTAATTTTGAATTAATAAATCATGACTTCACTAATCAATGTAATATGTATTTGATTTTATGATATATCCCTTGAACTACATACAGTTTGTCGATCCGCAGCGGCCTGGCTGGCTGTCCTATAATTAACGAATAGAAATTGACAAACGCCAAATTAGGGGATTGTTTATTGGCTTAAGTAGGTATTGGTCATTTAGGTACATATTTTAATTCCTCTAGTTGGCCACTAGCAAACTTATTCCAGATCTTTTTTAAATTTACATAACCGAGTACTTTACGCTTGAACCGAGTTATTCGGCCGAGTACGAGTATTAAAAAAACCACCGAGTACGCCGAGTACCGAGTACTAACCGAGTACTCGGCCCATCTCTAATTCTAACTGTTTTGATTCATCAGTTCGAAAGATAACACGGCAATAAGTCGCACAAAGTTATATCAAATGCAACATTTTAATGGTCATTGTGAGTAACATTTAGTAACTTTAACTGAGCACAAGTTTAGGGCAGACACTTTTTTTTTACAAGAGCATATTCGCCACTGTCAGATACTCAAAATCTTGTGAATGGATGAAGTTTCCAAAATAAGTTTGTTAGTGACCATAAAGTTGTTAACCATGTAGATAGGTAGTAGGTATGTAGATAATAACGTGTGCGCTGTCGTTGTTCGTCAAACTGTTAAGTCTGGGTTTAATTGGTCTGTATTTTTGCCCCTCATTAATACGTACTCAACGACATTTAATCTGTTATACCAATCGATATGACAAACTTAAGTCGAGTAGATTTTTCCTTATTGTGTCTCTGTCATTCAAAAGAAATTTTGAACTTCAGAAAAAAATACAGCAGACGTGTAATTAATACCTCTCTACAGATTACTAAATAGTTACTACGACCTCACTCTAACTTGTGGTAGAAGTATTTTTGTAGCCACCAGAAATCGAAAGGCTTTTTTTCTGATGAGAGTGTCAAGATTCATTGTTGAACGACAGAAAATAATCTTGTTTGCCAAAATGGCGTGTTTATTTGGTTGTATTTTTACATGTTGAGAACCAGTGCCACTTGTCCACCTAAACGGCTACGTAAGCTACGTAAACCAGGCATTTTCCCATAGGTAATAAAATACGAGAATGAGTCGCACTTCCTACAATATGACTCATACAGACTTGAGTTAGGCGCCTTTAAACTTTGTAGCTAATGTAATAATGTGCATTGTCTTTTTGGCTAAAGTTAAACCTAATTGATCTTCAAATGAAAAAATAAGATTTATTACTTTGCTGCTTAGGCAGTCATACCTAGTTAAAGCTACGTTTTTCTGTGCAGGCAATCCAATTTGATATATCAACATATATGTTAAATAGCTTTTTGAATAGCCTTCATTCAAAGCCTGATTTAGATGATCCCAACTACCTAACCGTAAGTAGGTACCTACCTAGTCTTCTTTCTTAATTTAAAATGCGTATTTACATCACTAGATTCAATGTTTAATTAAACGTATTAAAAATATTAAATGATTGTCAGAACTAGTTATTGGTTAAGATGAAACCATCAAATGATTGAATAGGTAAGTCGATACTTCTTACGTTAACAAGGAACAGGATCAGAGTATTGTGGACCTGTAAGTACCTACTTTCTCATACATAAATATCATTCATCAAGTTCCTTCTTATTAGATCAACAGGTATTATTGTTTCATACAAACTAGGTAGGAATTTGCAGATCAGAAGGACAAAATTAAGGACACCTTACCTACTAACTTATGCCCATTACTTAATAAAATGCACATGATCAGATAGTTGTGCCGAACATTATAACAATCAAGAATCAAACTGAAACCACATTCTTCTTAAACTAAATAAATACATTCGCTGATAACATTCGGGACGACAGCTGATTTTCTATTCTTTGGCAAAAGTTCATTGACCGCTCTTCGCCTTAGATAAAAATAATAAGTAATGATGTTCATTATTTTTGTCGCCGCTCTAATTGTTTGCTACTTCTTCACCTAAATGATCCTATTTCGTTTTTTTCTAGTTTTTTCAAAGATCTTATTAGATGTGAACGATTTTACAAAGACAGGAAAAACAACTTCAACAGCATCACGTAACGCTAAAGAACGAATTATGCAGGTATTTAACAGAAAAAAATAACGATTTACAAACAATGCACGGCTAATCAAGGATATAATCAATATCCCAAGGAAAAAATAAAAGGATCTGTCGGATAAAATCAGTGCCGGTCGGCGGCAAGGCATGCGAAAAAATACAAAACGAAAATTATACTCACTGGCAAATTCGTTGCACAAATTATCACACGATATTATTCAGTCACTAATCCTCTTTTACTTGTCGAGAAATAAGTAAAACAAAAGAAGGTTTTGGCACAAATGTCTCACTTGTTTATTTACTTGCGTTCGAAACTTGACAGTTCGCAGAGGTTATGACGCATGCGCGAAGCGACGACGACTCCGTTTTCTGGCTCGCGCAAGACTGATTGACCGAAAGTCGGCACTGTTGCCAACTCCCACCTAAGGCTTGTAGCTAGACATGTACCAGAAAGTTGCTAGATTGGGTATTTTTTTTACCCTAAAAAGTTGCTAAAAGTAGCTAAATTTCTCAATAAAATTTAAAATGTTAATTCACGAAATAAAACAAATTTTTTCATTAAATCAGCTATTCTTTATCAAAATTACACAGTTAATCTATATTAGGTATATTAAACAAAGTTATTATTAAATTAGGAAGTATGGCAAGCGAGCATTGTTCACTAGAGAAATAGTGGCAATTTTAAAAATCTTGCAGATATCAACGTCCTGTGAATGTTTATATGTAGTTATATTTGATACTTGTATTTATGTAATTGTATTTTTGTAAAGAAAGTAAGTACACATTGCCGCCATTTCTAGTGGACAAGACACGTTTGCCAAACTTTTCATAGTTTGGCAAACGTGTCTTGTCACTGGCTCACTCTGGTAGTTGTTCATAGCTACTAGTAAGTATTTTATTTTGGGGTTAAAATTTTTACCACTGTAAGCATATAAAAAAATCTCAAAACCAGAAGTTGCTAGAAAAAGTAGCTAAAAAGTTTAGCTACAAGTTTTAAAAAAATGTAGCTGCCTAACATCAGAAAGTTGCCAAATCTAGCTACAAAGTTGCCAAGTTGGCAGCACTGAAAGTCGGATCGAACGAAACTGGCGGCTGTGAACGAACGAGCGGGGATGGGGGAGCGAGACGAAGCGATTAGACCATTCACCTTTGCTTTGTAGAGGGAAAAGAAGGGCAGCGTCATCGTAGTGAATGAATGCGTGAATGAGAGAAACTTTTTATTTCGATCTTTGATTCGAGAAGGGAAGGGTTAATAATATTAACCCTTCCAATACCTAGTAAGGTATAATGACTATTCCTTTTCAGTTTAAAGCATCAAAACAAAGCGCGCCGCACCATACATATTTAAATTAATTTAGTTTTTTTTTTATACAGAGAAAGAAACCTTTAAAAGTTAAGTACTAGGTGACCGCGTGATTTTAAATTTATTGATGAATAAAAATAAAGTTTAAAAACTAACACCCGACTACTTAAAAACACGCTCTAAAAAGTACGAAACAAGAAAACACTCTCCAATGAAATTACTTAGTATGTACAAACTATTAAATACTTACCGTTATTAAATAAACTAACTTACACATATTATTACATTTTAATATATTTTCAATTTATAATATTGATAGAGAAATGTTTTAAGGATAAAGCCGTGGTCGTATACCACTTTTGTAATTTATTATTCTTATGGCATACGACCACGGCTTTATCCTTAAAACATTTCTCTATCAATATTATAAATTGAAAATATATTAAAATATAATAATATGTGTAAGTTAGTTTATTTAATAACGGTAAATATTTAATAGTTTGTACATACTTAATTTCATTGGAGAGTGTTTTCTTGTTTCGTACTTTTTAGAGCGTGTTTTTAAGTAGTCGGGTGTTAGTTTTTAAACTTTATTTTTATTTAACATATTTTGGAGTTCTAAATAGGTTAATCTTGGGTTCATTGATTTCTCAATCTTTCCAACTCCTCGAACGATCTTTGTTCATGTGGATTCTTTAGTAATTTGCTAGATTCCAGTGAACTAATCCATAATCCATCTATGGATCTTACTCTGCTAAGAGCCACATATATAGTCGGGTAAAAAAGATGTGAATTATATACAATCAGCCCATGAATACAGGTGAAGTCACAAGCAAATGCTAGTAATATATATATATTCAAAATGTACAAGTAAAGCGCTTTCAAATGATACCAAACACGGCATATTTATCTTAACTTAATTTTTTTACTTCGTATGTTTTGTCCGCCAGAGGGCGCCACATTAGATTTTGTGAAATCCCATATAGCCTATAACCAGCGGACAATTAAGACGCTTCTAATGATATGTCATTTGTCGAATTCTGATAAGTAGTTTAGAAGTTACGAGGGAACAGATGAACATCCATACCCACATACATACATACATACATACATACAGGTCAAAATCATAACCCTCCTTTTGCTTCGCCGTAGTCGGGTAAAAATAACTCTTTTTATTTGCATTCAACTTTGTCCGCGTATACTTAGGATTTCACCTCAACATTGTGTCAAGTAAGAAAAATTGCAGGAGATTAGACCAAGGAATGACGTGATTCTAAATACCAATTTGTATTCCTTTAACTTCAAAACTGACGAAGTTTCATACAAACTTCTCCCCCTTTTTTACCCGTTTAGGGGATGAATTTACAAAAATCCTTTCTTAGTGCTCCTCTGCAATACTAAAGGTAACTTGATAAAAATTTCAAGTTCCTAAGACTGTTTTTCGTACTTTGGGCTGTGCGTGCATCTGTCAATCAGTTTTAATTTTATATTTAGTTAATGTCATTGCAGACAACTTCACTCACACACAAAAGCGAATTCTGTCTGCTGATCTACATCTGTTTTCAAGCTGTTTTAAACTATGATGTCTTGCAACAGAGATCAAAGTCTTTCTTCATATCGTTCAGTCTTTTAATCATTGCCACGTCCTTACTAAGGTGCGGGGTAGCTCTTTTATTTTCAAACAGGATATCCTGGCCAGGGTTTCCGAGCATACGGTTCATTAGAGCCGACTATAAAAAGCTTAGTAGCACCGTAGCACGTGTACCTATAGGCCAAGTGGGGTTGACGCAAAAAAAGTAAAAAACAATGGCGTTGCGCGCGCTTTATATAGAACGAGTGAAGTGAATGGAGGGGTCGGTCGTGTGTAGTAAGTAAAGTGTGGGTGGCCGTGAAATTCATGACTTCTGCATGTACACGGTAGTTCTAGGTATAAAAATTACTGAATCAGTACCGATACTTATATCCACCTAATGCATGGTAAGCCTTGGCGAGTCTAGAGAAGTTTTCCACAGTGGAGGCGTTAGGTCTAAACTTTCCTCATCCTACTGGTTCTATATTATTTACCTCGGCAGGTAAATGCATTTAGGACTATTAAAGTAATCTGCTGTATGCAAAGGAACTACGTAGGTAAATGGATTTGTAAACTGTGTAACAAAATTTTTCAAAATATATTTGACTTCACATCTCAAGTGAATACCATAAACAAAATATCGGCAGGGCCTATTGTTTCTATTTTATGAATTAGGTCCTCTACCAACGAATTTAATATCGTTGTCCTCTACTCACTACAGAGTCCGGCAAACAAAGCATTCTACACCCACTTGAAGGGGTTCTACAAAAAGGCTTTAACAAACCTCTCGAGACACAATTAGTTCTAATGGGATTTTGGGTGTTTGCTTGGGACTACTGGAATTTGGGAATGTCAAAGAGCAAAATAGAACAAGCAAGTCCAGTTTAAAGACTTACAGATTTCTATTCCTTGATCAAAACAAGAAGACTGGATATCGAAATTGTTCATTCATTAGGTACTTGAAATATTACTTAAAATTGACTTAGTAGAGCTTAAAATAGGGCTGTGTGGATTGTCATGGGAATCGGGAAAGTTTTTGTCAGCTTGTCTACATGTAAGAAGTTGGCGTGTTACATCCAAGAGAACACTTTAGGTTGTTTCTGTCCTGGTCTTCTCTCTTTTGTCATGGTCATGATGTCTGACGTTTCGTCTGACTAGATGAGGTTGAAAATAATAATACCCAGTAATATAAGTTGTCTAACGCAGCGCGCGTCAGAGTGCTCTGAAATGCTATTTTGCTCTATGATAGGTAACTAATCATTTCTTCCACGCATTGTTCATTAATTAGGTACATGAAATATTACCTATTCATGGAACAAAAGTTCATATTCTCCGAACAAAAGCTTTTTCCCCAACTATGTGTTCACGTTTCCATTCGTAAGTTTTCCGGCCTGGCAACTACTTAGTCGGACTTCGGACGTGTCTAAGTCAGTACTTACGAAGTAATTGGCCAAGTTTCCTAATGTCCTGAGACACAAATTCGGCTTCTTAGCTTAGTTCGCTTCCACGTGGTGGCAACACTTTGAAATAACGAACTTTAGTAAAAGCCAGCTGGGTGATCATATCCTGTGATGTAAGCTAACTTATCCAGCGTGCTGTTTAATGTGTAAGGTGAGCCTCACAAGAACCTTTAACTCCTCTTTATGAATATGGTGAAAGTTTTAGTTTATCCACCTTTTCCTCCATGCTCATCACAACACCCTAATGGCTCATGAAGCACGACATCAGGGTTGCAAACGTGCAGGCTGACTACGGCGAAGCAAAAAGGAGGGTTAATAGGTATAACTGGGCCTGAATTGGGTTTAAATTCGAAATTTTTACAAATTTTGAAAATTCGTTAAGGTTAGGTTGACTGTCTCCTGTATCAAAGAAAAAAAGAGGACACGAATTCAAATAAAATAAAAATTGGACTTAGTTGTAGTATATTAAAAATCCTTACTACTCAAATTGAATTATGTTCTATTAAGTCTTGTACAGTAATCTCTTCGGTTCTTCTTCCAATCTAAGCATGCTAATTGTTTCTAATCCATGTAATTAACAAGACCAGTGATAGTAGGTACTTCAATCAAATTTCAAGACGTTTTCAAGATGAGTTGTAATCAGATTAGACGTGGAATACACAGGTTTCATTTAGTAGCTTAACGTTTCGCCAAACCTAATGGGTAAAGATTTTCTGATTAAACAAAATGATTACTACGAATTTACGTAGATTATAGTTTCAAGAGAAAGAACGTGACCCTGTCTGCGCCCAAGATCCAGGTTAAAAAACGAACATTCTGGATATCCAGTGAAAAGTGATATAAGTCGACTTATATCACTTTCGATTTTATTAAACTTTACCGAAGAATAAAAAATTTGCTATTTTTCTGTCTAATTCACGTGTCCCTAAGTCCATAAATGACGAAAGTAGCATTTGTGCCTAGTGATTCAAGTAAGCCCTTTTTTGACAAATTCACAAGTAGAGACGTGTACAATAATACATGTGTAGTTATAGCATTGTAAACCGAAAGAAAATGCAGTTTTAATTGATGTATAATAATCTAACTCGAGTTACCCAATTATACACTATTGTCAATTTCCATTTGAGATTAGTGAATACTGATACATCTTTAGATGTATCATTATACACAATACTAGAGTTCTAATAATACATCAGTAAAAACAAATATAACTTGACTTAAATAGTTTAAAAACTTAAACAGAATTAAGTCATTCTGTGTATAGTGATATAACTACAATTATATCATTGAGCACGTAAATTTCTCAAAGGTGTATACTATGAAATAATAGGGTTATACTAAAAGTCTATACTGTTTTGTAAATATTTTGTGTGCGTTTATTCGTGTAAAATGATATTCATTGCCTCCCGCCTCCAAATATCTTAGCCCAGGTCTTTGTATATATATGCACTTTATGACGTTTACATACTTCTCTTTTTATAGTTGCCAATAATAGGATGATTTTTATATACTACTATACCAAGCATCGCACGCTTTTTACTCTAATGTAATATAAATTCCGTGTACTCAGATATTATTTTATCTTATTTAGCAATAAAAGCGTGTTTTTAGTTTCTTAAACTATTATTTAATTATATTTTTTAGATGATAAGGATAATGGAAAATTCTTATCAAATTATTGCATTGTCATCGGTACTTAATACGTGTGCAAAGTTTCAAATTAATCTGATTTCTGGAAGTTGGTGAAAATTGAGCTCAAAAATTCTGTTACATACATTCATATATACATACACCCCGATCTAATAAAAGCGTGTTAAAAACAATGCCACTGGCAATAAATTTGTGTGGACTGATGTGCGTGTCATGAATATTAGCAAACATCAGTTCCCAGAGAACCAAACTCTGGGAGAATCTATCTCCTAAAAGGAATAAAATAAAATGTTATTATAAACCAGTCCCCATTTCAAAAGAAAAGAGATTTAATATCACTTTTGGAATATATTGATCTAAGATGATGATAAGTTTGTAAGGCGAAATGTAACCAATCTGTTGTATAATTATTTTGAGAATGTTAAACTTCATAACAAGGTCTCAGCTGTGAAGTAGTTACTAGTTTTTGCTTATGTTTTTGTAATGTTTGCTTATTATTCAACCGTTCATATATACGAGTCAGTAATTGAGTGGACATAAGAGGTATGTTTAATTTTTGTTAATTAATGGTTAAAAACTCTCTCATTTTTATTTCATAGCTCGAATATTAGGTACTTTAATACATTTACAATAACGAGAATACTGTTCGATTATGGAGCAAAAATGTATGTTGGTTTAGTTAAGTTGTACTTTTCTGTTTTTTTTAAGGAGTAAAGAGTTTAGTAGTCATAAAAGATATGTTTATTTTTTGTTGAACTAGACTAACTGGGTCGAGCAGTGGTTTTACCGAGTACCAAGTACCGAATAAAACTCGGTTTAAAGCTTGCCGAGTAACGAGTACTCGTCCGAGTTACTCGATTTAATTTGAGGTCCTAAAACAACATGACCGCAACGCGCCGCCAGCAACACCTACTAATTGTAATTTAGAATTTATAAATCATGACTTCACTAATCAACATAATGTGTATTTGATTTTATGATATATCCATTTGGCTACATACAGTTTATCGATCCGCAGCGGCTTGGCTGTCCTATAATTAACCAAGAGGAATTGACAAACACTAGAAAAGGGGCTTGTTCATTGACTTAATTATGGGGTTAGTTAGATGTACATACTTTAATTCCTCCAGTTGGCCACTAGCAAACTTATTCTTATAACTTATAAATTTACTTAACCGAGTACTCGTCACTTGAACCGAGTTATTCGGCCGTGTACGAATATTAAAAAAACCGAGTACTTGGCCCGTCTCTAATAAAAACTGTCTTAAATTATTTATTATTTGACTGCTTCAATAATAGGTACTTGAATACAATCACAATAACGAGAATATTGTTTGGTTTTTGTAGAGAAAACTATGATTGTTTTTATGAAGTTGTTGTTGAAGCTGAATCAGTGCATAAGGTACAACGTATATCTCATCAGCCTATATACGTCCCACTGCTGGGCACAGGCCTTATGTATTCTTGCAAATAAATTTCTGATTTCTGATTTCTGATTTCTCACCTCAACATGAGGTGGTCCGAGCCATACTCCACCATGCGGGCTCAGTGCGGATTGGTGGAGGGGTGTTTGTAAGGTAAGTGACCAACCTTACTGTCAGATATTATTATGCCGCCCGAAGGCCTCCGACCAGGCTTAACCACTAATATCTATCGATATTAACCGGGACCAACAGATTAACGTGCCTTCCGAAGCACGGAGATGCTTGTAAATAGACGTCACTTAAATGGTCAGAATGGTCACCCATCCCAAACATGACCGCGCCTTAGGTTGCCTAACTTTAGGTATCACTACCAAAGCGCTGCAACCACTGCGCCACAAGCACCTCGTATATATATATTTTTTAATTGCATGGAGGTGTATTTAGCCACGGAAACAATGTTGATGTCACTAACCTAAAAATTAAGAAAAGAAGGTCACAAATTAAAAGCTGGCAATAAATGATTATTCCATAGAATCAATATACACATTATTTTAAGCTACTTGTATCAATTAACACGTGTGTAATATCATTTTACACATTAAATATGTAAGTTTATTTGGTGTATATTTATTTAATTAAAAATAAAATGGGATTATTCCACAATAAGCCCTCGCATAAAAAAGTGCAAAGTGCACTTACTGACTTTATTAATACAGCTTTTTGAAATAATGGAAAGATAAAGTTTTATAAGTAAATTTGTAATAAATAATAACATTAGTCACCACTAGCAACTTATTGTGTAAAATGATATAACTTACAATTATATCAATATACAGACAATGTGGTACAAAAACTAATGGTGTATATTGATGTAACTGAATGTTTTTGTAAATATATACTACATAAAAGCTTAAAAAATTGACAATACCATGTAAACATATATTTTGTGGCACTACTTTAAAAAATAAAAAATTACATACTTAAAATCATTACCAGAACCAGAGCAAGAATTTTTTGAAACTTTAAACGCGATTTCCCGAAAATCACAATTTTCAACTTATATTACTTTTCACTGGATGTCCAGCATTGTGTGTGGTATTTAGCGTCTCTACTTAAGCACTTTTCTGCCCCAACGAACACTTTAACATCTCAACCCATCACAAAGGGATACCTACGAGTACTTTCATGTAAATATTTGTCTTCAATTTTTATTTGTTTACTTTTGATGGATAGGTAGATATGAAAGGAAATAATAATGCAAATACATTACTTACATCCACTCAAGCGACTCAATCACACGTCAGTGCAAGTCAAGAGACGATCGATCAATCAAACCCAATCAGATGTTTAATGTAGAATGTCAATGAGGGATGATGTATCATTATTAAAGAGCCTAGGTGGGTACCTACATATTTTCATTAAATGAATAAAAAATAAAATAAAAATCTTTTATTTCAGACCAATTACGTCCATTTGTTAGTAACAATATATGAACTTTAAAACTATGTTAGGTAAACTTACTACGAGAGATTAAGATATAGGGAATTTAAATATAAAAAAACCCGACCTGAGCCAGGAATGAGCAACCTGAACAGCTGGTAAGCTTCAACGGTTCGATAGATTTTGACAAGCCATAGGCGCCAAAGATAAGAACCACCGTGATTTAATTATCTTTCAATTAAAAAACCGCTTTGAAATCGGTCCCTCCGTTCGGTAGCTACGATGTTACAGACAGACACACAAAAACACAACGACACAAACAAACACCCACAAATAGATAGGGGTCAACCTTATAACATCCCTACTTTTCGCCGGGGTTAACAATAAATTTGTACCGTTATGTAAGAGCGTGGCCTCCTGATACAGGCATTTTGTAATGCCTAATGCAGGAGACTGCATCATCTTGTTATTTTTAAGATTGTACTCGTATTTAATTACGTAAATAAAGATTTTTATTATTATTATTTAATGTACGTAAGAAAGTTAGCTAGATGCCCGTAAACCAGAAATATTCGTAAACGGGAATACAAACCGTCAAACCCACACAGTATCTTACTTGTAATCAAGAAATCAGAATAGATTAATTTTTTGTTAGGAAAGCTATGTTTGATTCGCAAATTTGTGTTCAGAATAAGAAATACCTACTATACCAGTTATTCTGAATACTATTAATTTAATAAAACTTAACCCAGAGACGTCTAACAGCAAAATGAAAGCCACAAGTCGAGAATTCCAATTTTGGCCTTACAATTCCTGATATTACAATGTGCTTGACATCGAGAATTCCTTTCATTATGTTGCGATATTGAATGAGAACGTTTTTACCTGCTCGTCCGGATAGGGCTTGGCCAAACGCCATAGACGAAACTATCGGATATTTTAGGATGAGAAATCCGAAGGTCTATTGCATTTTACAGATTTCAGTTTTAGCATCAGCATTTTTTGTTCCGCAAAACTTTGTATTTTATCTAGCCATCCCTAACCAAGTCAAGTCACAGGAAAAGAGTAATAAAGAATTGGAGAATTACAGCTCTGTAGTAAGCGATTAGTCTAGTCACAATTCAGAACCTATGCTTAACAAAAGTGTTGTATAATCAATATTTGTTTGATTTATAGTGGTATACTGCAGTTTCTGCCCATTTCACCAAACGAAACCGTTGGTCAGACACATTGAGCAGTACCGTATCAATGAAGGTGGTTGCCAGTTCCCAAGCTAAATTATGACTAAATACAAAAGGTTCAAGTGAAAGGTGTGCAACAACGACGTTTGCTACTTCCACAAGTGAGATACCTAGTTGTGTTCATGATCTAGCATTTAGTATCGGCCGACACCATGGAAGCATATCTGTGTTTAGAGGCAGTTATCCGTAACACTTGTCCAGCCCTCATTCATAGGTCGCCTTTGTGACGTCAGCGACGGATTCTTTGAAAGTTTCGCGTGAATTGTGCCCGTACACACTGGAGGTATACGCCATTCAACTGTGCACAGTACACCTTTGGAAGTTATGCGAACCGATTCGCGGAATCGAAAAAACAGCTGATTTACAAAAAATGGCATAAATGACAATTCTCAATTGGAGTTGATAAATTAAGTATCAAGTGCACTGCGGGTGTTGTGACCTTTCCTTTTGTCTCTGCTGAGCGTAGTGTATACCGTACCTAATAATAGTTCTCCAGGCTGATTTCGACCACGGCGGTCAATCTCAACAGAGATCAGCCAACTACGCAGGAGATATTATAGTGCAGAAGTGTAAGCGCAATACTGAGGTGCACTCACTGTTCCATCACTCTCAAAGTTCGGTGAGACGGCAATCCGACATGACCGGAGAGAGATCAGGCGCAGGACCAACCGTACCTACGACCATTATTTTGATCCTTGCCGTAATCCCTTATTATGACCGATGACCGTCTTCGGAGCCCTAAGATAGCTGACAAGGCTATGATGACATTTATACTCTGGATAGGTATACTACCTACTTTTTAAATGTCTGTACTTTTACATGTATCATGTAATTCCCATCTCCCGTAATATTCGTATCATCTGACATACTTGTGTACAGTATTCATACATTTCAGCCATTTCTGAAAGGAACGTGTAAGTGTTCTCACATTTCCCAGGAAATACACTGTCTGTCCGTCTTTACCTGTGATAAATTGTTTCGTCTGGAACATTTTAATAAATAAAAAGTTTTCGCATTACGTTTTGGGGCTCCATACACCTAACATCTAAAATTTCGTTCGAACCGACCAAACTTTTGTAAGTCTGTAGTGTAGTTGGTTTCGTAATGAAAATTAATGTGGTTATTATCGCAACTATGTTTAATAACTTAAGAAAAGAAACATACTAAATATGCCTCCTATATGACAAGATTACCATTTTACTCAGTTGTACTTAGAGAAGAACGCTGGGTACCTACATACTACTAAACTACTCGATCTACTCTCGCAGACTGACTTTGCTTAATTCTCATAACATTATTTTGCTTAAGTCGCTTGCAAATGAATTGCGACTGAAACTGCTTAGCACTGAGTTTGAACATACATTTTGGTATTGTTAAAACATACAATGCTATTTTGTTAGTTACCTTTGCAGTGGAGAAGTCGGGTTGTTGGGGATCTGAGGCAAAAAAAAATGATAGCGGATATAAGCCGGCGTTTGAAGGTGATGACGAGTGATGGATAACCAATGATCCGCGTTTTGGATCTTTTTCAATAAATAATAAATTTCAATCTTTTTCAATTCAAATAAATAATTATTAAACAAACTAAAAAAAACACGCTTTTATTGCTAATTAAAAAGATAAAATAATTTCTGAGTACACGGAATTTATATTACAGTTGAGTTAAAAGCGTGGGGTGCACTTTATGACGTTCTCATACTTTACTTTTTATAGTTGCTAATAATAGGATGATTTTCACATAATTTTACTCTACTATAAATATAAATTCCGTGTACTCAGAAATTATTTTCTCTCTTTTAGTAAGCAATAAAAGCGTGTTTTTTTTGTTTTTTAAACTATTATTTATTTAATTTTTAGTTAATAAGGATAATGGAAATCTCTTATCAAATTATTGCATTGTCATTGGTACTTAATACGTGTGCAAAGTTTTTGAAATTTGAGCTCAAAAATTCCGTTACATACATTCATACACACATACACCCCGATCTAATAAATTATGAAATAACTATGTAAATTGTCGTGAAGCGACAAAGAAGGGAAAAGGGAAACGAAAAGAATTGAGAAATAACAAACTAATTATATTAAAAGAAAAACAGAAAAATTAAAAAGAAACCTAGACGAGTGAGAGGAATGAAAGAGTGAAAATGAGTGAGTGTAGTGAGTGGAGTGGGCGTGGGTAGGTGTCTTCTCAAGATAAAGCGGGTCCGGAGGTGCCGAAGTGAAGCGATGCGTTCTTGGAGTAGTCCGTCGATGCGCAGCGGTGTAGAAGACCGTGAAGACACCGGTGATCAGCAGAGGTAGCCGCGATGGCTCTGTCAGCAAAGGCAAGCAGTTGATGTATCCGATGTAGATAAATTTAGGAGGAGGCAATGCTCCCTCCGTGGGAGTAAAGTGAAAATCCTCCTTAATAGGAGCGAGTAGCGAAGTGAGTAATCCCTCCTCGGGGTAAAGAAGAATAGTCCCTCCTCAGAGTAAGGAGGGGCAAGTCCTCGCAGTCTCTCGGGCTAGGAGAGGGTAGCCCCTCACTGACCCTCCTCAGGATAGGAAGGATCAGTCCCTCGCAGGCTCTCCTCAGGATAGGAGGGTTCAGTCCCTCGCAGTTCCTCCTCAGGATAGGAGGAGTCAGTCCCTCGCAGGCCCTCCTCTGGATAGGAGGGTTCAGTCCCTCGCAGTTCCTCCTCAGTCAAGGAGGGGTCAGTCCTCAGTGTTGCAGTGGGTGAGGGCCTTCCGGAGGTAGTGAAGTCCTGGTCTTCCTGTAGTACTTCTTGAAGTGTCGTATAGTAAAGAGTTTACTGTTATAGAATCGAAGCCAGCAGTAGAATGAGTCAGATATGGATAGTATGGGCTTATATAGGGCCGGCCGTTCAAATTTAGAGCGTGGATAAAACGCGATAAAACTCGTGCTTTGCAGAGTTTGTAATGGAAATTGTATTGAAACTTTGCTAAAAGTTGTCAATTTTCAGAAAAAAAAAATAAGACTCCCGTCACTCAAAATGTCAAACATAGTGTCAAAAAGTACAAAATTCGGAAAAATACTAATAAATTGTGTTCACAATAAGAAATAATTATGCTGAGAAGGAGAGAAAAACCATTAAAATGTTAGTTATAACCCTTTTTCCCTATTTTACAGCGTAATATCACATTTATAGGTGATACAAACTTTGACGTTTATGAACACGTAATTAGAAATTCCTTATTTTTCAGTAAAAAGTGAACGAAAAAAGATTCCACGGAAAAGAATAATAATACACGCAAAATGCATATATTGTGAGAATGAAAATGACTGGAAACCCAAACCGGGAACAAATTATTATCAGTATACCAAGTGAGTATGCACGTCGGTACAAAATAAGTTTATAAATTAAAGTAATAGTGTTAATCTCTTAAAAAGTACATTATTACTGTAACACACACAAAGTATATATAATGAACTTATTAAGAGACTTGCTTCCGCGTCAGTCCCTGTCTGTAATCTGTATATCGCTACTTGCAGGTGCAGGTTTACGTGGTTTAACTGACATTAGACAAATTGTTCAGTAGAAGCGTTTGACGTTCTTTTCGTCGTTAATCGAACATAACTTTTATCCTTTTTGACCTTTTATAAAATAAGATGAATAAGAAGGGGGTAGGATAATAAGATAGCGAGCGAGCGAGCCGAATACGTTCTTATTTGTTGTAATATAATGTAAAAGAGAAGAGAGGCGAAAAAGAAGAAGAAGAAGAGAAGAAGATAAGAATGAGAGAAGGAGAGAAGAATAAGGGAAAAAGAATAGAAAAATAAGAGAAGAAAAAGAGAAGAAGCCTACAGGAAGAAGAAGAGAAGAAGAGGATAAGAAGAAGAAGAGAATTAGGGGAGAAGAAGCAGAGTAGAAGACGAAGAGAAGACGAAAAGAAGAGGAAGAGAAGAAGAAGACGATTAGAATAAGGCGAAAAGAAAAAGAGTAGATGAAGAGAAGAAGAAGCATAGAAGAAGAAGAGTAGAAGAAGAGAAGTAGAGGAGAAGAAGAGAAGAAGAAAAGAAAAAGCAGAGTAGAAGACGAGAAGAAGGAAAGAAGAAGATAAGACGTAGTTAAGAAGAACAGCAGATGAAGAGAATTAGAAGAGAAGACGAAGAAGAGTAGAAGTAGAAAAGAAAAAGAGAAGATGAAGAAAAGAAGAGGAAAAGGAGTAGAAGAGAAGAACAAGAGAAGAATAAGATAAGAAATAGAAGAGTAGAAGAAGAGAAGAAAAAGAGAAGATAAATAGAAGAAGAGAACGAGAAGAAGAAGAGAAGTAGAAGAGGTGAGAAAAAAAGAGGAAGAGAAGAAAAAGAGAAGAAGTAGAAAAGGCGAAGAGAAGGCAAAGAGAAGAAGAAGAGAATAAGAAGAGAAGTAGTAAAAGAGAAAATGAAGAGAAGAAAAAGAGTATTAGAGAGAATAAAAGAAGAGAAGAAGAAAAGAAAAAGAGAAGAAAAGAAGAATAGATGAAGAAAAGTAGAAGAAGAGTAGAAGAGGAATAAAAAGAAGAGAAGAAGAAAGATGAAGAAGAGTAAAAAAGGAGAAGAAGAAGGGAAGACAAAGCTAAAGCGAAAAAAAAGAAGAGACGAAGATGAGAAGAAAAAGAGAAGAAGAGAAGACAAAGCTAAGAGGAAGAAAAAAAGTGGAGATAAAGAAGAGAAGAACAAGAGAAGAAGAGAAGATAAAGAGAAGAAGAATAGTAGAAGAAGAGAAGAACAAGAGAACAAGAAGATAAGACGAAGAGAAGTAGATGAAGAGAAATACAAGGGAAGACGAAGAGAAGAAGAAGGGACGAAAAATAAGAGCAGAATAAGAAAAGAAGAAGAGAAGCCGAAGAAAAAGAACAGAAGAAGAAGAGAAGAAGACGAGAAGTAAAAGACGAGAAAAAGAATAGAAGAAGACGAGTAAAAGAAGAATAGAAGAAGAGTAGAAAGAGAGAAAAAGAAGAGAAGGAGAAGAAGAGTAGAAAAGGAGAAGAACAAGAGAATACAAAGAAGATGAAGAGAAGAAGATGAGAAGAAAAAGAGAAGAAGAACAAGAAAAGACGAGGAGAAGATGCATAGAAGAAGAAGAGAATAACAAGAGGAGAAGAAGAGATGAAGAAGAAGAGAGGAAGAAGAATAGAAGAAAAATAGAAGAAGAGTAAAAAAAGAGAAAAAGAAGAGAACGGGAAGAAAAGAAGAAGATAAGAAGAAGAGAAGAAGAAAGTAGAAGCAGAGTAGAAGAAGTGAAGTAGAAGAGAAGACGAAGAGAAGAGTAAGAGAAGAAGAAGAGGATAAATAAAATAATCCCATAAAATTTGGCTTTAGCCATTCAAAGAGGCAACGCAGCAAGTATGTTCGGTTCTTTTAGACGTGGTCCTGAATTATGTTAATTTTTTTTAATGTTTGTTTTGTTTGCCTAATTTAATTTGTTAGTTGATAAGTTTCTTTTTTGTATTAATTATTATCGTTATATTTATATTTATGAATGAATTCTATTTTGTAAGTATATTTAGTATACGTTGTAAGTATATTAAGAAGAAGAGAAGAAGAAGAATAGAAGAAGAAGAGAGGAGGAAGAAAGAAGAAGAATAGACGAAGAAAAGTAGAAGAGAAGAAGAAGAGAAGAAGAAGAGAAAAAGAAGAGGAGAAGAAAAGTTATTTGTACAAATATCATAAGCCGGCTAATTCAATGTGAATGACAACACAGTTTTACACACAGGTTTAGTCAGTTTAAAAAAAGTTTTTACGAATGGCTGGTAGACCGTGCATTTTATTCGTTTCAAGAGTTTTTGCAAAGCTAGGAAATATTTTGACCAACAAATTAGTTTAAATTGACATTGCTGGATTTAATAGAATAGGTATTGACATTGACATTATTGTAAAATTATACTCATTTCATTATAGATTGAATTTAATATTATATCATAATTAATGTTTGCATGCTATTTAATAGTTAAAAAAAACGAATATCATTACGAGTACAATTAAGATCTTCAGTGTAACCCTATTTATGAGCAAATAAATAAATAAATAATGAATAAATATTTCACAACAATCACACCAATTCTCTAGTCCCAAATTAAGCTACGAGGCTTGTGTTATGGGTACTAGACAACGGATAAACATACTTAAATATTATTTTTTTTGTAAATAAATACATATTATATATAGAAAACACCCAGACCAGTACAAACACACATGTTCATGCACACTTATGCTTGTACTGTGCGGGGATCGAACCCGCGACCCTTGGTTTAGAAGACCGACCTGTGGACCACTGCACCAAGCGGTCGTCATTGCACCAAGCGGTCGTCAAATAATTCATTCTTTATTCGTTCACAACCAAAAGGAGACATCCCTTTCATGTTAGTTGGGTATTATTTCAATAAGCGTTAATCACTGCCTTACAAAAGTACGGCTAATAAAAAAATTAAAAATCCTTTAGATAAGGAATAAGTTACATTTTTATTATGATCATAACGACAGAAACCGCTTTCGCAAGTGGTAAAAAGCTTTAGGAAAAGGAAAAATAATCTATATTTTTTTTATTCAACTTATGTTTTCCTTCACAGTTTCACTACATTCAGATAAACCCACTGATCATTGGTCGGCCGAATCCAAATTTGTAATAAAATAATAGAATATCTATTGTGTCTGTGATGTTTTTGATTAACAGGTCAATAAAAGAAAACTGCGTTTCGCTCAAGTGGGACGGAACAAGTACGGAAAAGAGCTTACAGGGCCAGACGCTGCGCAGGCGCACGCTTCCCATTAAAGCATTCAAAATGGGGACGAGCAAGCAACTGCTTCTACTTATAGCAACTATTTTATGGCATCTCTTCTGGCCGGAAACATGATTCACATAATCCGATCAATATGAAATAACAGTACCAGTAGCCGATGTCACTGTGCTTTAAATCTAAATTATTTAAAAGGCTCGTTATGACAGCTGTAGACTGGGTTTACAAATCGGTACGAAAAATTAACGATTTTAAACTAATTTAAATTACTCGATTTACAACTGAAGCAGTTTTAGGCAGAGATATATTGTCAATGAAATTTATTTTTCGTCGAACTCCAGAAGGATAAAAGGAACAGAGTTACCACAACAAAATATATCTATGACCAAAAGTTAACATAATTTTATCATCATTATTGTAACTTCATATATGTATTTTTTTAATCTCCCTTACCTACTTACCTGAAAAACTAAGTAATTATTTTCTCGTAGTGCAAGTTGTTTTAAAGTTTTGTAGGTAAAATGTGTAGTAGTAACATAATTCCTAATTACATAATTTGCTAAAATTTTAGACTAACATCACTAGCGTAGAACCATTATGGTGGCATTCACCCGTAATTCTAATTGTCTACTTTAATTTACATAATCTAGAACAAAGCGGCGAAATAATTTTGGTGGCCTTGGTTAGTTCATTTACTTATGATTATAATATGTGGTGAATATTTTTGCAATAGTTATTCAATGTTTGTAATACGTTTAGGGTAATAGACTTACAAACGTTACATCAGATTAAATTTAAAAAAATACTGTTGAAAATGTTTTCGAAATATTTTTCAATAGGAGGATTTTTTTTAAATAATATAATAATATACAACAACATCACATACATTGATCTGACTCCGTGGTAAGTAGCTTAAGCACTTGTGTTACAGAAATCAGAATCAACAGTGGTATTACAAATAAACTTAAATAAATACCTATAACACTCAGACCACTAATAAATAATAAGAACAAGTAATAAAAGAAGGTTGGTCCAGGTTTTTTTTGGATTTGGTCAGTTTCTGATGTTTTTACTTCTAGTGCAAATGGATTTTAGTGCACAATGGTTTATGATCACAAAGACCGAAAATTTGGCTTAATTTGCTTTGCCTTTCGAGAATGATAAATCATTATCAAGTCATGTGTAAAACATTTGCCCTATTATTCCTTATAAAGATGGACGAGATTTTGCCGAAAAACTCGGATTCCCTTTTTACGAGTTTATATATAATTTAAGAAAGTACAGTCAAGCACAACAATCTTTGTATCGGACAGCTTATCCATGAAGACTGTTTGCACATGCGCTATAGTCTCAGATTTTTTTACATTTGCGAATTTTTATCACCCAAGCCTAGGTTAGGTCTTCAGTTCATTTGTTATATCTTATGTTAAATTAGTAACTTTTCTACAAATAGTTGATTTGTTGACAAATATTCACTTAAGCCATACATATCACGCTTTAAGACAGTCTTTTCATTGTATGTTGCTCACTCAAAACAAACTTGAGTAAGAAGGATAACAATTACTCTCTTGGGGCACTTTCATACTTTAACAAACAAAATTTTACAATTTCGCCTTTAAAACGGATGTGGTAAGGGCTATTTTATCACAATCATTACCATCGGACAGTCGGGAGGTCTTTACAAAAGTGTCATCTATACAAACACAGAAAAAAAGCACTTGAAACTATTGTTTGAAGAAGCCTTGCGCTATTCAATCTCTTTGTTCGCCTTTTGTGTCTGAAGTAGGTACTTGTAGTAAAAAATGTTTTTACAATTTTGAACCTTCCTACTTAAGAATTAAATTTAACCCGCTTTTGTGGCTGACTGTATTCCTATTCTAAGTTATATTTATGGCTTACCTGCTGAAGTGCATAATTTTTCTTAGCGTTGCAATCTTTTTACCTTGTGTTATGTAATTAGGGTGAAGGAAGACAATATTTGATACCATTGAAGTTACGTTACGTTATTACCACATACATAATAGAAAATTCCCATAAATAGATTAGATAAACTGTGGTACTAGTGCAGGCTTCCGAAATAGTACATTTTACCCAGAATCATGCGTTCAGAATTTTCATACTTGACTCCTCTTACATCATCAGAAATAATCAGAATGTGTTTAGCTTATCTCACAAAACAACTTTCCTTCAAGCGCTATAATCATGTTTCTTATAGTTGAGCTTAGCTGCTAGGGTGCTCCAGACCTTGATATTTTATTATAAAGATGACGACCAAGTTTTCGTAAAGCGTTTTATCTTTTTTAGTCGTTTGACGGGCAGCCTGCTCATCAGGAACCTTCAAGTAAGTATTCATACCTAGACCTACCTAACCTCAACGAAAATCCTTGGTGCGAGTTAATTGTTTTGGGTTGTTCATTATCTATGCACGCCGCTTCTCTTAAAGGTTAAGGAATTGCCAAAATTAGAGGAAGGGTTGCTCGTTACGACGGTGATATCAATATGCCATGTATAAACCGTCTTAATGGCCCTGGCTTACTGATGTGTGGAGATCGCTTTGCTAATGTTCGTAGCTATTTCGGGTGAAGAAGATTGTTGTCAAATTAATGGTGAAATTGTTAAAATCATTGTTTTTTAGGGTACCTACTGTAACCGTATTAGTAATCCGTAGTCCGCCATCCGTCTTTTTGTTACAAAGTTTTTTGTATAGCTCCTTGCGCGAGTCCGAATCGCACTTGCCGATTTTTATATAAAAGTACTTTTATTGCAAACAAGCAAAGAGTGTAAACTTCTATCATGGTCTTTAAACAGGTAAGTATTCGGTGAACACACAGGGTGAACAGCTCTTCTCTTATCTATAAGTACATGATTTCAAATGTACCCGATCTGTACGTCCAAAACACTAACCTTCTTCAGTTTTTTTTAAAGGTCCATTGATACGACACATTATGCGTCACAAAAAGCATTAGGATGTCCGGGATCCCGCTGAGCGAAGTTCCGTATTCCCAAAATGCATAGTGCTTGATTCTGAGGTAGGTCTGAGGTCCGAAAAGGAAGTACAATACATTCGTATACGACAATATTAAGTTTTTTTAAGGGTCATGCCATCAGTTGATATGTACGGTGGCTAGCAAGTCACGGTAAACACTGTGGTATCTTTTCCGCTTGTGATACGGGAGATTTTTAGAGTACTGCTCTCACCTGTGGGATGGCTCAGCTAAATACCAACTAGCCGCTCTGGACTCCGTGGAGCGTCGAGCCAGGAGGCTGATCGGTGACAGGAAGCTGGTGGAGACTAAGCTTCATAGTCTAGACCACCGCCGTAAAGTTGCCTGCTTGTCGGTTTTCTACAGACTCTACTTCGGGGAGTGTGCTCATGAGCTCCATATGCTCATTCCACCAAGTCCATTTTACCAGAGGGCCACCAGACGTACGGCGGGTTACCATCCATACTTGGTTGATATACCTACTGTACGCACTAAGCGCTTCGCTTCATCCTTCATAATGCGCACAGCCAAGGAATGGAATGCGCTCCCACCGACGGTGTTCCCTCTTTCTTATAACTTGAGCTCATTCAAAGCGAAAGTAAATAGACACCTTCTGGGTAAGCTCGCTACATCGTCGACATCTTTTTTACCTCCTAGAGGGAGAATGATGTCAAGAGCAAACCCATATTGATAAAAAAAAAGATTTTGCAACAAAAATGGGTAACCTGATGTGCTGGCCATTGTACATTCTTAAATATTTTTAATCTACGACTTATAAATTACGTATTGCAAAAGTCTTAATCGTAAGGTATTTAAAAAGTACAGGTACGCAAAAATAATCTTAATCGTAAAGTCTTTTCTGTTTATCTTGGGCTTTTAAGTGTGTAATTCTACCTAAAGTAAGTATGTATTTGAGCACAATCACAAAAGCAATGAAGATAAACTAGAAAACAATACATTTTTTTGTGTTTAGTTTACTTTATTTACACTTTTGTTACACTTTCAATGGCAAAAAACGACAACTTAATAAAGCGCGAACTAACGCCTCATAATCCTACATTGCATACAACTAACGTAGATGTGCTTTTGCTGTCACAAAACGAGTAGGCGCATGCAACTAAATTATAGGTTGAGTTTTTACGTTACGTTCTTGATCCCTCTTAGGATATCATTTTTACGGGCTTTCATCTTCTTGACTGATGGCAAGTTTTTCTTGCTTTAGTTACAGTCCTTGGTAGCCGCACGCAGTCGCTCCCTGCATACAAATAAGCCAGAGGGAAATCAATATCCTGCTACAATATCTACTGATTTTATTGAGATATTCTGCAAAAACGTTATCTTAAAAAACAGTTCCGATTAATAATCTGGAAAGTAATTTTACAAATCCACGCGCTTCTATGCATATTTCCCTAAGGTTTTGATCCCGTCATCATCCTCGCATAAATAAGTCAATGATGCGTAGCTAAGCCGAAAAAGTTTCCAGAAATTCAAAAAGATTTATTTATTTATTTTAGTTCTGCACAAACATGTGTACAATGGTGGACTTAATGCTAAAGGCATTCTCTACCAGTTAACCATAAGGCCAAGCAGAGAAGATTCAGGCGATTTATACATTTTTATATGGGTTACTATTTCAGAACCTTTGTCAATGTATGACGACACTATCTTTTGATAGTCAACGAACAATACTGAGCCGCGTTTTTCTTTCATTAAATAATCAAACGGGAACATCATATTGGAATCATGGTAGTCGTATGTGCAGGCATTAATTGAATATTTAAGTGTTTACCCACGTACCCAAATGAGGACTCTGTTAACATCCACTCGAATTAATTGATACATACGTTACGTTACGTTATACTTATGTCTTAAACGTGTATTAATTAATGATACCTTTACATTTCTTTAAGTAAAATAAAGAAACTCAGGTAAACGTCATGCGCCGTGTGCCAACAAAAATATGACGGCTTTTCCATGTTGCTCTCTGCGCGAATAGTAACGTATCAAATATGAGTAAGTAGGTGGTCGAAACGGAACAATTAATTTTGTACCTATATGCTGGCTCCAAAAATATATTTTGACTGGCTGGCATGGTGGAGTATGGCTGGTAGCACCTCATAGTTGAGATGAGGCCTGAACCCAACAGTGGGACGTATAAAGGCTGATGAGAGGGATGCTGGCTGATTGTAGAAATTAGTTTGTTTTTTAAAACGTTTAACGGATTTGTTCAACACATTATTGTGCTTGTTTCTTGGTATTCAAGAACGGCTAAATGCATAAAAACGCTGAATTTTTAAGTTCTTATATTTTAAGCTGATTGTAGCGGTAGTACAGTGCACGTAGTACAGGTCGACGTACAATCTCATTAGGGTTTTACGGTCAACAATTCTTAATATCCGCAAATTATTATTTTACTAAGCCACTCTTTATAAATGCGGCCTCTGGAAATAATAGTGCGTAAGAAAACATACGTTGCTTCTATCCTGTGTCCTAGTAGGTAAGTAATTTATTAAAAAATAAATTTATTTATAAAACGTAAAAGTATTACCCACCTACTGTGACAAGGTTTAAAATTATTAGGTACATGACATAATATCGCATCAACTTTATTAATAACATGCAAAACTGTTTAAGTAATTTTACACCAACTTTAAGAGATTTGGGAACAAGCCCTCCCTAGCAACTTTTAGCATTTGTTAGCTGAGAAAAGGCACATTTTCATGCAGTATTAAATATGTTTCTTTAGAGGGGAAGCGATATTTTATGGCTGTTTCAGCTGGGTGTCGAATTTACTGGCTGATATTATGCGCATCGTAAATCGTATCGTATAAAATGATTGGCATAAACATCACGTTTGTTGGGGATGCAGTAAAACTATTTATGATTTGCAAGACACGTAATGAACCCTTAAATGTTTGTCAATGCTCTATCGAGACACAAAACATAATAACATAAATAAAATAAATTAATAAATATTTCACAATAATCACACCAATCTCTAGTCCCAAATTAAGCTACGTGGCTTGTGTTATGGGTACCATACAACGGATAAACATACTTGAATACTTTTTTTTTGTAAATAAATTATTATACATAGAAAACACCAAGACCAGTATAAACACACATGTTCGTGCACACAAATGTTCGTACTGTGCGGGGATCGAACCCGCGACCCTTGGTTACGCGAGCAGTCGTCAAGCAGGCATTATTCTAAATCATAATCATTTTAGCCGTTTTCATCAGGACTTAATAGTGGCGAAAACTCTTTAATCGATGTGTGACTAGTCACCAATTCAATAGTTAATACTGATTGCAATAACCGCATATAATTCTGGGAAGGGTCCCCTCACTCACAATAATATCGGCCTATGCCTATTGGATAATATGGACATTTACTTGACCGCGATCCGCCATATAAATTAACCCTTTAGCTGACCCAGACCTTTCTGAGAGCCGAGCAGACATATTACGCAACACATTTCAGTTCGATGAAAGAAGTGTCTAGCATCCTCATAGGTACGTATGTATTCTCCGTACGGTCCGATGCAGTGAAAACGGGAAAATTCGAAAGAAAATCGGTCGGCCGCCTAACCTACTTCGTAACACTTGAACTTCTCCGAACCATCTGCTGTTATGTAACCCCCAAATGTAACTTTTTTATACAGCGTTGCAGATATACAAAAATATAATTAAAAAAAAAAAAAACATCTAATGAACTTTCCTTTTCAGGGGCGTAGCTAGCGTAGTATCTGCCGTATAGATTATACGGGGCCCCCGACCCATTTTTTGCAACTTTTTAATATCAAAAGTTGGCAATACCCTGCTAGAGACCCTAGATTACCCCAGCGGAGTTACACAAAGAAACAGTGAACAGAAAAGCAGGGTATCATAAAACTTTCACTGCGTGAAAATAGACGATTCGTCAAAAAACACGTACCTATCATCTTCGTGTGAATGAGCACTGAGCATAGGTACATCATCATTGAATTCAGAAGCATACATCAACGTAAGGTCAGAGAAATGTGAAAAAAAGTTCCTGAAATGTCAGGGAATTAAAAAAATCTGCTATGGACACTGAAAAGGGAAGCAGATCGTAGAAGAGTGCCCTAATTTCATAATTTACTTAATTTAAACCCTTCATAAGGGCCCCCAAAAATATTTATACGGGGCCCCGGCAAGTCACACTACGCCACTGGTAAGGACCGCATGTTATGATTGTGCGTACACGCAAAAACGCACAACTCTTACCTTATCGCCGGCCATCGGCTCCATTCAGCTGACACAAGACCCCTTTGATGTACTAATTATCCTTGCGAAAATTTCACGGCACACGATTACGCAATTAATTTGCTATTTTTGTTTTTACGCGAGAGGACGAGGCAGATATCGCCCGGGACCGTTGCTATGGCAACAGGGGGCGCTGGCGGCGCGCGCCGCATCCCAACGGCAGAAGTGACCCCGCCACCGCCGCGGCTGCTGCGTCGGGTCGAAACGTCCCCGTTTATGGCGATCCCCCGCTTACGTCATGACGATAAACGTCTGACAACTGTCAGTGCAACACGATAAATCGAAACGGTTGTTGGTATAGTGCTGGTGTTGTGTGTGTGAGTGCATCGGATGCGTGCGATGCTGAGGGGAGGAGGGGAGCTGTGACGGGCAGGGAGGGGTTTTCACGCTTCATCATGCCTTTCGAACTGAGAGCAGGTAAGCTTTTCAGCGAAAACGATGTTTGCGTACGGTTATTGTTTGGATGTGGCCAAAGGATGAGATATTGAAGAAGAGAGCACACGTGTTGATGGAAAAACGTGGGTAGACGCTAATGTTTACAGGATTGCGGATCCAATTAAATATCCCTTTTGAATAGTAAAATAGCTGTTTCATGTCGGTATATATTTCAATACTATCCACGCTTCTTGTGAATTGCTATTAATTGCTATTGCTATTCCATTTAGCAGCAAAACAGTTCACTTAATCGTTAAGAATTTTCATTTTCCGAAAGGATCGAGCCGAGCGTTCTAGTTCGTTTAACACTTTGAATGACTATTCTGACCTTGCCTTTGACATTTATCTGTGCATGCGAGCTTAAGCAAATGCCAACGTAATAAAACAGAACGAGAAGACCCCAGTAATAAATAATAGCGTACCCTCATATGCAGTGGGTTTACGAATAATAAAAACGGTCACAGCTGCAATTTAGTGTTAATAATTTATTCGTCCTAGTGCAGGGTTAAGTTTGCATTTTTCTACGTTCTAAGAGTATACAAGATGCTGGCTGTATGGATTAACACCGAAAATTTGAAGTCAACTACTGGATTGCCTCTGCATAATTGGAGTCAGATCAATGTATGCGATGTTGTTGTTAAAACAAACCTTGTTTTTGAAATCACTGTATAAACTGAAGGATGACGGTAGAGGACTTTCGGTCATGATAACTAAATGTAGTTATCATGACCGAAAGTCCTCTTTCTGATGTTGACCAGCAAACATAGATTTATATCATCTATCCAGTAAACCCAAGACGAGGAAAGACGAATAAATAAAACATAAAGCTTTTTTCTCATCATTAACTGCAACCCCCGAAAAATCTAATTAGGTCACCCGTCCATCAAGAAAACTCAGAAAAATAACAATAACAAGTCAATAAAACCACGAAATGGGGTCATTGACACAACTTTGCGAAAAACCATGTAGCTTCAAGCTCCACTGATCCAAGCAACACTTCTTAGCGACAATAGGCCAGATGACACCACCAATCGTTGACAAACTCTTTATTATCTGTGAAAACGGTCTGCCTCCATAGATTTTGTATTCGAATACAAAAATGTCACGGTAGTGTATCAAAAATCGGAGCCAATTGACCTAATATTTATTTAATTTTTTGTGTTTAAAAATTGGTTCCTACAGCTTTTTGGAAATATACTGGTTGTATTGACTTCATAAGGGCTATGTTTTTTTAATCGCCATGGTCTTGAAAATATTTCAGATAGGTGTCATCATGCCTATTTTTATTTACATAAAAAATTGAAAAATTTATGTGAAAATAACAAGTGCTTATGCTAGCTGTGGTGGTCAGTAGAAACAGCTGTTCCATGAAAAAGGTAACCCCTGTATTTTTTACAAAATAATCGAAAATAAGTTGAAATAGTTTTTTATGAGTAGGTATATCAAGAAGGAAGCGGAGATTTTATTTTCCTAGCATCCAATTTTGGAAATGAATGAAACGTGGTCCTTGTCCCATGACAATAAGGCGCTGTGTTTTGGATCCTTGCTTAGAGGTCGAAACTCTTGATAAGATGAGAGGAACCTTAAAGAATGAGCAGTGATCTTCTCCTTAGTCTTAAATTATCGAAAGTGGCAAGGATTTCTCGAAGGCGAAGTATTGTGCATCCGACGACCATCGTGGTGTAGTGGCGTGCGCTCCTGTTTTAAGTTGCCGCCATCTCTGAGGTGATATCATAGCTAGATATTATTTTTATTCATTTTTGCGTTATTAACCACGATTTACCTTTCTCATTTAATTTTCACTGCACCCGTTGCCCTCTTTCTGCATGACCTTGAGATGACTGGCAGAAAATGCTTTTAGCATTAAGTCCACCCGTTTTACATTTCTTGTGCATAAAATTTATATAAATAAAATAAATAAATCACTGACAATTGACCTTATTGCTTGGATAAAGATCTACAAAGTTATTAGTTCTAGTAACGGACATCTGTCAACTCCACGTGTTGCAACTCAGACTTGACTGAGCCTAGCTAGATTATTTTCGCAGAGCAACTATGAATGAGATTGTTTTATTAACTGTTTGACCTTAATCCGGACTTGGTGGTGACCCGGCGAATGGTATGGACGTATTTGGCATCGGCGCCGGGCGGGCAATTATTTTTATTATATGTGAACAAAATTGTGAAGTTAGCGTTTTTTTAAACAGTGGCAGAAGGTACAAAGTAGATACTGGACTGAATTTATTCTCACCATCGATTCTAAAAAAGTATTCAATCTGACGCAATAAAGTCCTGTTCTTGCATTCAATAGAACAGTTTTCGCGTCTCTGTTTAAAAATTCAAAACCAACTTTTGTAACCCTTAAATCAAGAGGCTAATTGCTCCACTTGTATATCATTATTACTTTCTCCCAATTCTCCTTCGCTATCAAGTGCCTAAGTATTCCCTTACTAGCGAAATACTACTACCCATTCTGGCTCTATGTCTTATTTAACTTGCGGAAAAGATAAATTCTCTTCATCCAGTAGAGCAGAGGTACTTGCTTTGTATGCTCACATTTCGCCAAGAAAGAATTTCGCGAGCTTTTGAGGGTAGTTGAATTACGTAACTCGGCAGATTCGGGTAGTAGGGCACTGGACGGAAGGCCGGCAGGCTATGTATAGATATTTGTGTGGGATATTCGAAATAAATTGCGGTCGAAGAGGTTGATAAGGTTGCAGTAATTTGAGACATTTGCTATACTTTGCTACTGGAAAATCACGAAATATACAAAAGTATAGAGTCTACATTTCAATTTATTGTATTGGAGAAAACCAGTAACCCAAGACCTAACGATCCAACCATAAAACGCACTAACTCAAAAAAAAAAGGTCTGGTACTACGTTAATGAAACATTTTCTCCTTATGACTGTAAGAAAATGATGGGCAACTACCAAAAGGTTTAACCTATGACTTGATATGACAGCTTCATTCAGAACCACTTCCATCCCTTTCTTTCTCAACAAACATATTTGTCACAGACATCTAGATGATGTACCATTAAACTAATGCGACTTCTAATAAACTCGAGGAGCTCGGTCACCAGACCCGACCTTCGAAACTTTTTGTACGAATCCCGTTGTTTTTCCCTCAGCTGATCTATTGCGAGACGTCTTCACGTATTTATTGTGTCATGGAATTAAGTGTGCTCGGTTTAGCTTGTGATTTATTAATCTTTCGTTTCCCTTTCCCAGGTAATTTCTTCAAGGGCAGATTTCTCGGCGTTCCTCACTTGTTGTTTGTCAAAGTGTTCTTACTTTAACTTACTTTGAAGATGATCTCAATTTGGCAAATGAAGTAGAAAACATATCAAAACTAGAAACTGTTGTTTGACTGACAAAGCTTTAAAAATGACGAATAACGGAATTATAAAGATATCTTAGATCGAAGTTGAGTCTTTATCGTAAAGGAATCATTAAAAATGTAAATGTATCAAGTAGGAGAATCATACTCGGTCGCCTAAAACGCATATTGTTAACTTCTTATTGTCTTTTTTGGCCTAGCACGGCTGCACTGTGCAACAAACACAGCCAATGGTAAAGGTTTATAAGTTAGGGAAACGGCTAATGAAAGGATTGTTTACGGTAGGTGATCTACAAGGAAAGGATCAGGGAAGTATTATATTATTGTAAATTTTAGTATGAAAGTGGAATAATCATAAAGATACTTACACAAATGAATATGAGTCCTTATTGTTCAGTTTGACAACAAGATGAGGAGAATTCGAGGAGTCCTCAAACTGCTGTCAATATGTACCTTATTTACCGGCTGGTAAATTGCCACATTGCCACAACTATGTGTTATCGAATGGACGTCTCGATTGTATTTACCCAGTCCAAGACAGATAGCAATAAACAATCCGTTCCCGTGGTGAACGCTGTCCAATTGTTATTTTAGGCTATCGATCTGAGATAGACCCAGAATCATGCCAAGGTATTAATAAAGAGGCTTTGCGAGTTGCTTCTTTGGGATTTGTGAATTTGAAGGCTGAAATTTTGATGAAACCGCATTAAATCTGATACGGATTTTGAACGGCAAGTACAAGCAATTATGTTTAAAGTATTCATTTACTGTTACAGTAAACTGGGATTTGAAACTATAATTTTAATAATTTACGCGCCAACCATATTAATGTAACGTCAATCTTTATATAATTAGAGTTCGAAAAGTGGTGAATCTTTATGGTACAGGTTTCAGTAACTTTATTTACTAAGTTGTGATTGATTCAAGTTAATTAGGGATTTTCTGAATTTTCCATAGGATCCTTTATCGTTGTTATTATGGCTGAAACTTGAATTCATGAAGTGGTTACTGAAAAACTACACTGTAAATATGCTTGAGTTCAGACATTACTTGATTTTAAAGCAAACGTCTCAGTGGGTAAACAACTTACACTGACACTTACGAGTACATTACAAACGTAGTACCTATGACGCTTACATACAATTTATATTATGTGTATTCAGTAACTTTGTCATACATCTAGGTGCTTATCGACTCCATTCTTGCTTAGACGTAAGTAAGAAGTCAATCTATGGAATAAGCATCAGAGATATTTATCTGAAAAGGCAAATCGCCTGCCCCAGTCAATTGTATAAAAAAACTGGAAATATAACGAAAAAGCTGCACTTATTACGAATGGCTCCAATGATTGAGGAAAACCCTCGAACGGTATTCCATATTACGATAAACGAGATAGCATGACATATTGATGACCTCCTTGGTCTAGTGGCATTCGCATCTTTTTCTAAGGGGTCGCCATCTCTAAAAAGACCTTCAATTTTTTTTTGATGCATAACCGTTTTAGGGGTTGTCTTTAAAGTGTTTTGTTATTTGTTGTTTCATATTTAGCTACTTGGGATCAGAGCAATGTAATGCTGTCTACATCTATTGTATGCTTGCGGTAGGAAGGCCGTCTATATCAGACAAGAGAATGAAAAAAGAGGTTAAACGTAAACGATTCCGCGTTCCCTTTTCCGATAGACGGTAAAAATAAACGAGTCGATCCATATTTTATCAAATCAAGCCCAAATAAGACCCTTAGGGAGATCTGATGAAATGTAGTGACGTAGAGTAATGGTATTTTAAGACTACTCGACTTTGAACATTAAGGGTGTGTGAATAAATCGATTTGTAATAAAACATTGAACCCAATATTTCGATAATAAAATTTGTAACAAAGCATTTTGACATATTGTTACTTTTTTTGAAAAATCACGCCAAAATCGCGTCGCGCTGCTACCGTCAAGCTCTCTGTGTGGCAAAGCCTTGAGTTATCTTTCTAGCCTTGAGTTCCTTTTGTAGTAATGAGGTTATAAAATTGAAGATTTTTAAAGGTTTTGCAATATTGTTGCTGACTTGACTGAAATGAAATTTAATTGTGTATTACTTTAACAAAAATCACTCACAGTTTCAACACAAACGCTGTTACAATAATGAAGTCCATTTTCACCTTTTGCACAAGCCTAATGTAAATGAAAATTCGGAACCATTCCGAGTAAAGAGCAAAAAATGTGTTGAATTTTTTTTCACGTTTTTCACTTTTGCGGGGCGTGATAGACAATTTATTGTGATGTCTGGTCGTTAAAAGGCAGAAACCCTACTGTAAAAGGTAAAAAAAAAACTTTTCACTTTGCCCAAACAAGTGACGTCTCTTTCACTCTCACTTTAATGATTGTTTGAGCGAGAAGTATAGCAAGCAATGAACAGGCGCAGGATTGCAGATATTGACTATTCATGACATGACATCACCACCGTTGACTAAGACAGAGTAGGAGTTTTTGGAAACAAAAAATGAGCCCGCTATAACGAGAACATCGATAAATATTACATGTGATAAGATTTTAGCACTCTTTACGTGTCTTATGGTAACCAATGGACCATTGATTTTACTTTCATGGGTTTGCATGAGCATTTTCACGTGTTTGAGGCTTTTTTGAACACCAATGCTTGTTGTGCCTTAGCAGAAATTAGACAAGTAGTATAATTATAATAAGTTCTAACTTGTGTTGTTGTTTAAGTAAACTTGTTGCTTATCATAGACATTTTCAATACATATTTACAACCATTTCCTCCTCGTTAAGTGCATACTTAGAACAGGTTAGTTTGAACAATGAAAATTTATGTTTCTCAATAATTATTTACGTCTGTAACACGGGTGGTTCTTCTATTCCTTTGACCCGAATCCATTTTGCATAATTAAAGACTTAAAATATTTTCTGCATAATCGGCTAACTGACCGCTAACTGACTTTGGCTTTTAATCTACTTTCATTTTAATAGAGTTTGTAATAACCGTTTAGTATCTAGCAGCTGCGATCTGAAAGATCAAACTACTGGCAATAAAATCTTTCATTTTAGGAATCAATGAGCCATGAAAGACAAGTTTAATCAGATTAGAAAAATACAATAAAAGTTATCATCATTTTCATTTATGATTAATAATAAAGACGAAGTGAAATGCATTTGAATGAAACAAAAAAAAACAATATTTTTAAAATTAACACATTTATCATTTGCTTGCAGCTTTGAACGATATTACGAAACCCAAAACCTTCCATATTTATAGCATGCAGTTATCTCTATATATACAAAAATTTTGTGTCACAATGTTCTTTCCCGTACTAATACTACACTATACTATACTCCTCCGAAACAGCTTGACTGAATCTTATGAAATTTTGGTAGCATATTGAGTAGGTCTGAAAATCGGCCAACATCTATTTTTTATATATATCTTAGTGATAAGGGTTGTCCACAATAATTTATATTGCGAAACAACGTTTGCCGGGTCAGCTAGTGTTAAATAAACTTTTTCCGATCCAATTGTCAGTCAGCTCTAAACGTGAAATTGCAATATAGCGAATAAGTACCCAATGTCTAATGTTGACACATAGGGAAAGTCGACATGATCCTGTTTTTTGTTCATTACTTTTTGTTCAATGACAAACTCTACAATATTTTTGCTCGTATTTTTTTAGTACACAATTGGCACTACAGTTTCAAGTTTCTTTTCGTTAGTAAATGGATGGTCGTGGTAGAAAGTAACGAGATAGCATCTTGTCCCTTTTGAAATAACTTTCCACTTGAAGTATCGAAGAAAACGTTTGCTTGGTTCAACGAAAGCGCAGCTTGCCAGGTCAATTGGAAAAGACCACGCCTGTCATGTGTGAAAATGCGCGTTGAAGATTTCCGATTCATGTAGGAATGTGACTTTTATTGGTTACAAACCAGAGTGCTTTAGGTGAACCGACCAAATAGCAGCCATGTAATAAGCTGGACTAAGACTTACAACGTTGGCCGCTAGACGTTGTAGGTCTTGCAATGTATTGAGTTTTTATTGTTAAATTTTATTAATTAAGAACAGTGCGGTCAATATTTTCATGCTTCTACACATTAGAAACAACTTATTATAATTTGCATGTAGGATAAATGAAACAGAAGTGCTTAGGTTCGGTTATTACACGTTTATTAATTAATATTTATAGGAATTAAAAAGCTGAGTTTAAATATTAACAAAATATTTAATTATAGCAATCATTATATAATCAATAATTTATTCAATTTAAACACAATTTTGGCATAATAAGTACATAGTAACAGTTTACCTGAAGAGCTCTGTCCGCGACGACCGTCAAACAACAACTGACTGCCCAAGCGCAGCGCAGGCGCTTTTATTGTGCGACACAAACAAGTAGTGAGTCGGGTGGGGCGACAAGTGGGGTGAAATCACGTGTTATTTACTTGTTTGCTATTTTGTTTAAACATGAAAACTTGTTATTTTTATATTTAGACAGGCTTATTAATTAAAATTAGAATTTTTCTCCCACACGGCCATACTGACGAGCAGCCGTCACAGACAGGCTCGCGAATTAAACTTAGAAATAGATAATATCAACAAGATTAATCAGGATTTAACTATACATTTTGACTTAGTAGCTAACAGAAGGAGAATCCCTACTATGCTATGCCATTAGTTCATATAATGGCTTGATAAATTTTATAATAATTATAACACAGAAGTATTGCCTCGGTAAATGATGACCAACATAAGTGGTGCGGCATTACATAAATTCTATGTTTAACTGTGGTATAGTTACGTGGACTTGGAAAAACGTCAAATTATATGACACAGCCCTTAAGTATTGCCTCGGTAAAAAAACCACTTTGTGGCGCGGCATTGCGATGTGGCCTCGGTAAAACAGTGCCTCAAAGGCGCGGCCAATACAACACATTTATTATTCTACATATTCCCAAATATCTGGCCAGGACTCGGGAGTATACAGAACAATAAGTGTCAAAAATGCACATAATTTATACGATCGAAATTGACAGTTGTATATTATTTTATTAAACAACTAATTTTCGTCTAGCGATTCGTATAGTTCGCAACCCATTTCGGGTGACACGCGTCTCAAATTGTCATGCGAGACATATAATTCGTTACCAGTATCATGAACCCTGACGGTATATCTCTCATTATCGTGAACTTCAGTGATGACACATGGACCTCTAAACTTACTGTCAAGTTTATTAATAGATCTTGGATTGTTTTTTACTAGGACAGAATCTCCGACCTTAAATGGAACAATTTTAGCTTTGCTTCTGTCAAATTGTTTCTTTTGTTCTATTGCACGTTTATCAATTTTTTGTTTGGCAATAGCTCTGCTAGCATCTAAATCAAGTCGTTCAACATCATTGACAAGAGTAGCAATAGCAGGAGGTGATCGATTGCAACCGATAAGTAGCTGAAAAGGAGTGTGGCCGGTGGTCTTATTAAATGTGCAATTGATTGCCAATTGAACCTCTCCAACCGCATCCTTCCAGCCTCTACCAGAGGTGTTCTCAGTAACTGTGAAGCAGTTAGTCAAAACTTTCATAAGTCTTTCAACTTGACCGTTCGCACGACTGACACCACTTGCTATGAAATGAAGCTCTATGATGCCGCCTGATCACAAATTATTCTTTTAGGGGTGCCAAAAGTATAAATAAGATCTTTTAAGCAATTTACTGTAGCCGCTGCTGTAAGATTAGCGACAGGTTTTAAGAGACAATATTTTGAAAATGCATCAATAAATACTACCGCATACTGTTTTTTGAGGTTGCTACCGCTAAGTTTGCCTGTTGTATCCATATGTACTGTATGGAAAGGCACTGGGGCTTTGTCAATGGGATGCAGAGATATTTGTCGTGAACCTGATTGGCTTTTGTTTATTTTGCATACTAGGCAATTCTCAACAAACTTTCGAACATTTTTTGTTATATTTGGGAACCAAAACTGCTCTCTGATTTTCTCTAAAGTTTTTTCCCAACCTAAGTGTTTAAGAGAGTCGTGGTACGTTTGGATGATACACCATCTGTAACTTTTAGGGACAAATAAGGCTTTCTTCGTCTTATTATCTTTCGTGGAATAAATTCGGTACAGCAAGCCATTTTGAATTTCATAACTAGAAGCTATACTTTTGTCAATAGTACCGTCCTGAATCGATTTTACAATAGATTTAGTTTCGGAATCGTTCTCCTGCTCAACCTCCAGCCAATCGCGATAATTTGTAACATTATTTATATCTAGAGTTATAGGGTTTCTACTCAGAAAATCTACGTGAGGGATACGCTCACCTCTCCGGTATTCAATTTCAAAGTTGAACAATTGTAGGAATGCCCACCAGCGATGGACACGAGGTAGAAGTTCCTTTTTATTACGGGACGCTTTAAGAGAATTGCAGTCTGTCACGAGCTTGAAACTTCTGCCGAATAAGTAATGTCTAAAATGTTTTATAGCTTTAACAACTGCCAAAGTTTCAAGCTCGTACGAATGGTATCTGCTCTCTGTATCAGAGGTGCGCGCACTAAAGTATTCTACTACTCTAAATTGGTTATCATGTTTCTGAAAGAGTACTGCGCCAAATCCCGTGGAACTCGCATCCGTATGGAGCTCTATTGGTTTCGAAGGATCAAACAATGCTAATGTTGGTTCCGAGGAAAGGTATTGAATTATTTTTTGCCTGGCATTATCATGCTCTGAAGTCCAGTTCCACTTAGACTCTGCCTTAGTTAAGTTGTACAATGGGCTCATAATAAGAGAGAAATTAGGGATGAATTTCCTAAAATAACCCGCTAGTCCACAAAACTGTCGCACTTGTTTAACCGTCGTTGGTACGGGGGAATTGATTAGGGCCTGTACTTTCCCTTGACTTGGCTTTACTGAACTATTCGAGATAACACGACCCAAGTATTCAATTTCTGTTTTGAGACACATGCATTTTTTAAGATTCAGAGAGAAACCAGCTTCCTTCAGACTCATAAATACTTTATTTAAGTTCTCAAGGCCTTCCTCTATGGTATTAGAAAATATTATGACATCATCTACGTATATAAGGACAAACAAGTCAACATATGGTTTTAGAGCTGCATTGATGGCTCTTTGAAAGACCGACGGAGCATTACACAACCCAAACGGCATACGCAAAAATTCATATTGCCCGTCTGGTGTGACGAAAGCTGTTTTCTCAATGGAATCCTTAGCAATGGGGATTTGATAGAACCCGGCGGCCATATCTAATACACTAAAGTATTTTGCATTTACAAGTTTACCTATATGATCGTCGATCAACGGAAGGGGGAAGTGATCTCTGACAGTGTTGCTATTAAGTTCCCTATAGTCTACACAGAGTCGATCACTTCCATCCTTTTTGCGAACTAATAGCATTGGACTCGAAAAAGGTGAATTACTATCTTGTATTATTTCATTATCCTTCAGATCTTGAATAATATTTCTGACACTCTCACGTTCAATGGGAGCTAAGCGGTATGGACGCCTTTGAACAGTCTTATCGGGGTTCTTTAGCCGAATTGATAACTCTCCAGTATTTACTTTAGTGACAGAATTTCCAGAGGTAAAGAGGTCTTTGTTTGAGTTTAATAAATTTAATAACTTGTCTTTTGCCTCAGAGTCTACGTCAGTATCAATGTGGCTTGAAAAGTTAATTTTCTCAACAAAATTTATACTGTAACTAGTTCTAGAAATCTTTGTACTAGTTTTGGACAATACAACTTGTATATCAGGAATATCAAAAAGATTTTCGCCTAGTAAGATGTCGTACTGGATGTAGTGATCTGGCACTAGTATAAATTCGAGTTCTAGATTCAGACCATCAATACAAATTAATGTTGTTTTACGACAAGTCGAGCAAAATGAGTTCTCCCCAACTCCCCGCAAAATAGTACTTTTATAAGACATCTGGCCACTAATGGAATTTCCTATGCTTTCTCGCATTAAGGAACACTCGGCGCCACTATCAATCAGACACACAAAGTCGCGACCACCGATTTTAGCTATCATTGAACGACTATTGCCTACTATTAAGGAGTTCACCTTTTTAGTTGGAGTAGGTTTATTTACATTTCGTTTAAAACAGTTTTCGAATTTATGTCCGGGTTTATGACAGAAGCTGCAAACAGGTAGCGGTCGAGATTGTAACTCTCTTTTCTGAGGAGGAGCGTTTTGAGGTTGAGCAGTGACAGAACTACTGGGTACGGGGATAGTATGGTTATTATTCATATTCGTTCTACAGTCCCTTTGCAAATGTCCTAGTTTAAAACATTTTTGGCAGCGCCTTAGCTTATAATCAGAATTATTAAACTTGGTTTTCTTTGACGGAATATTATGATCGCGTTCAGCATCAGGCACCGAATGTTTTCGCTTATAAGAATTTAGGCTTTGTATTAATTGAGGCAAGGTCTTAGGTGTCAGTCGCAGCAAATCAGATCGAATACGAAAGTCAGACATACCTGATATCACGGCCTCTACCAGATGCATTTCGGTCACCTCGATGCCAACAGCTTTTTTCGCCAACTCCCATTTGCGAGTTGCGTACTCTGCCAGGTTGCTCGCCCTGTCACTCGTATACTCCATAAAGGCGGTCAGGTCATCGTAGTATCTGGTTTCATCTGCGAATGTTTGAATAAGACTATTTTTCAGGTCTGCCCAATTAGTTATTACAGCATAATTACGACGCGCCCAATCAGCGGCTCGTCCTTTAAGGTTTTTTCTTGATAAGTTTAATGTTTCGCGTTCATTTAATTGGTATTCAGATTGTAACTCTTCTACTTGGCGGCACCAGACTTTTATAGTGTCGGTACGGTCATCGGGATCAAATGTTGGTAGGTAGATGTGGTCTAAATTTCTTGGTTTTGGTATAGTTTGCAAAGTTTGAGAGGTTAGGGTATTCGTAGTTTGAAGAATGGTAGATACCATTTCTTTCATCATGCTCTTCATAAATTCAAAAGGAACGAAATTACCTCCATCCATACTTAGTCCAGTAAAGTTGGACGTAGAGGGCCCATCCTGGTTTGTACTTGTACCGGGAGGGTTGCTTGCGTGGACTCGTGGCTGCTGGTGCGTCGACTGTAAGCCGATCACTGGGGAAGCAGGCTGGTCGCACTGGAGCCCAGGGTCAGGTGGTTCGGAGACTTCATTAGCCCGACCAGGTTGGTGCTCAGGAGCACGCGGCATAGTGTTGTGTCTGAAACTGAAAACAAGTTTGTTAAGTAAGCAAAATTTTGTTCCGATCCCACTTCTGATGTAGGATAAATGAAACAGAAGTGCTTAGGTTCGGTTATTACACGTTTATTAATTAATATTTATAGGAACTAAAAAGCTGAGTTTAAATATTAACAAAATATTTAATTATAGCAATCATTATATAATCAATAAATTATTCAATTTAAACACAATTTTGGCATAATAAGTACATAGTAACAGTTTACCTGAAGAGCTCTGTCCGCGACGACCGTCAAACAACAACTGACTGCCCAAGCGCAGCGCAGGCGCTTTTATTGTGCGACACAAACAAGTAGTGAGTCGGGTGGGGCGACAAGTGGGGTGAAATCACGTGTTATTTACTTGTTTGCTATTTTGTTTAAACATGAAAACTTGTTATTTTTATATTTAGACAGGCTTATTAATTAAAATTAGAATTTTTCTCCCACATGCATCTAGAATAATATACGTGTACCTTGTCAAACCTGTTGAATAAATTGAATCTGTATATCACTGTGCCCATGTTCAATCATATCATTTTAAAGAAATTAGGATCACTTTAGAACTTTCGATATTTTTAGCTGTTACTTCAAAATTGTAAAGCTCTTAGTTAAAATTCTACTAGGAAGCTAGAGCAACGTCTCCATGCAAAGTTTAATCGAAGCTATAACTCATCCCGACATAGTCTTTGTTCAGCTAGTAACCAGTATTAACTAGGGAAATGCAGTTTAATAGGTCAGCTGAAAAAAAGCTCTCCACGTGCGAAAATTCGTTTTAATTTTCCACTTTAACTAGGGTTGTTGTCGCGTTTTGAATTTTGTGTACAAGCTTTTCATTACTTGTTATTGTTATTAAAAGTTACTAACATATTAATGAAACAAATAAAACTAAAAATAAAACATTTTGTTTTATACTTATTATTATCGATGCGAGAATAGTTTGCGTTTTGCAAGAAGTTTAGTTTAAATGAGTTGAAAGCCTAAACTCTCATTTTATCTTTATATTGGAGCCCTAGACGCCTTTGCCGTACACCCATACTAAAGCTGATAAAATCATAATATTCCTTTTGAAGTTTGAAACGCTTTCTTGGGAAGTGGATTTGGAACCCACATGGGCTATAATAATTTAGAACGAAAATAAACGATATTTATTTTCGTGTATTGACCTAGGCCATTAAATTTTATATAAAAAAAAGTTTTACTTGTATATTCAAGTTATATTGCAAAAAAATTTACAAAAGCTGGACATAACGCCGTAGGACGTAACGTTCTACTAGTAATACCTAATATAATATCTTAGAAAAAAGTTTATAATTTTAAACTTTTATTTAAAACATCATTAACTTTATTGCGGCACGGGCAACCCTACTTGCCTGCATTATAGTACTCCCCCATTCCGCTAATGGTTATCAAGTGCTCCATTGTACAGGCTTCAGACTGACGTGGCAGACCAGTTGAGCAGTTCCATTGTTTCCACTTAATGATTCGAAATAATGATAAGACATTATGAAGGCTAGGTTCCTCATCTTGCCGTTTAATCTTATTTCTAAGGTATCATTTTTAATGTACAGGATAGTTCATTGGTAGAGCATTTACCGGGTGGTTTGCGTTGCTTTTTTTTACCTTATTTCTAAGGTATCATTTTTAATGTACAGGATAGTTCATTGGTAGAGCATTTACCGGGTGGTTTGCGTTGCTTTTTTTTACCTTATTTCTAAGGTATCATTTTTAATGTAGAGGATAGTTCATTGGTAGAGCATTTACCGGGTGGTTTGCGTTGCTTTTTGCTGAAAAAGCAGATATTGTTATGGAAAAAATATATTAAAAATATTATCAAATAAAACTCATTACATATTTTGATATTAGTTACAATTTTTTTTTACATATTTTTTGATTCGAATCAATATTAGAACCGATGAAATACATTTTGTTAATTAAAGCGAGTTATGATAATTAATTTCAAAAAAACACATTGTTTTGAAAGCAAACGAACGGCAATTTTTACATTTTCCCCGCATAAATATGCAGTCCGAAAGTAGGTAAAATGCAAACAAAAGCTTGGAGCGAGTTTAAACCTCCCCCTCCCCCCTCCCTCTCTTACAATAAAAAACATTCGGGACAGGTGAAATTAATTAACAGTTTGTACAATATAAAATAAAATAATATTCCAACTAATACGGTAGTTGACACCACCAATCGTTGACGTACTTTTTATCAACTGTCAAATAGAGCTTGTATGGGAATAACACACTTTGACGTCACCGCGTGCAATGCCGACTGAGTGACTAATTATCATTTGAATTCCAATTAAAAATCAAATAATACGAACTGCAGAAAAATATTAGTGTAAAGGCATCTGAAATTATGAATTACTAGTGGCCGCCCGCGACTTCGTCCGCGTGGAAAGCCTTTATCTTAAAAATTCTTTATGAATTGTAGCCTATATGTTATTCTGATGTAAAAGCTAAATTGTGGTAAAGTTTCATTCAAATCCATTCAGTAGTTTTTACGTGAAAGAGTAACAAACATCCATACATCCATACATCCATACATCCATACTTACAAACTTTCGCCTTTATAATAGTAGTAGGATTTTAGAGAAAATCAGTTTTTGAATATTTCTTTCATAGTGGAAACAAGCCTATATTAGCAAAAATCTGACTACCAGCTGCGCTGCTATATTACATATAAAGTTTCATCCTCAATACAACTTCATTACACTGCACGCAGAAAGTGCTTATGACGCTATGTTCGCACCAAATGCTGTTAAGCTGGACTGGACATATTCCACATTCATGGCAAAGTTTCTGCCTTACATCCGAGAGGTCCTGGGTTCGAATCCCAGGTCGAGCCAAAATTGTTTCTGAGGTTTTCTGTCATGAATTTCTCAAAAACAGCTCGGAGTCAGGAAGTTGGCGGTGTTACACCCCCGTGCCTCGGAAAGCACGTTAAGCCGTTGGTCCTGCGCCTGATCTCTCTCCGGTCATTGCCGTCTCACCGACGTTTGAGAGTGATGGAACAGTGAGTGCACCTGTGTATTGCGCTCACACTTGTGCACTATAATATCTCCTGCGTAGTTGGCTGATCTCTGTTGAGATTGTCCGCCGTGGTCGAAATCGGCCAGGAGAACTATTACTACTATTACTATTTTTTTAAGAGGAGATATTTCACGTTACGTTGAACTACTTTTTCCGAGGTACATTCATATCCTTACGTATGAGTGTCAGACCAGTTAGATCAGTCTGGAGATGGACTGCCGACGTGTCACATTAGATATTCATTTTTGATATCGGAACAGGTAGTGCTCGTCACGCTGACCTTCTTTTCTTAATACGTCATATTTATACCTTTTATTATTGAGCTAGGCTGCTAGGGTTCAACATCAAATATTCAGTTTCATTTTTGTTACATGCATAAGACTTTTGTCAACTTTTCTAAAATCACTATATTCATACTTCTAACAGTTCAGCTAGACTGTTGGCACATCAGGTAATCCAGATTGTCAATTTTGTTATGCGGATGGAAAGAGCTTGTCATGCGGACCTGTTTTTCCAATGGCGTCATATTTATAACTCTTACAGTTAAGCTAGGCTGCTGGGGTTCCACTTCAGAGATTCAGATCTTCGAATTGTAGCCTATATACCTGGCCGATGATTAATGCATTGTAATTGACGACCGCTTGGTGCAGTGGTCCACATGTCGGACTTCTAAAACCAAGGGTCGCGGGTTCGATCCCCGCACAGTACAAACATAAGTGTGCATGAGTGTTTGTACTGGTCGGGGTGATTTCTATGTATAATATGTATTTATATACAAAAAAAGTATTTAAGTATGTTTATCCGTTGTCTATTACCCATAACCCAAGCCTCGTAGCTTAATTTGGGACTAGAGAATTGGTGTGATTGTTGTGAATTATTATTTATTGTAATAAAGAGTGAGAATGTTGGCCGATTCTCAGACCTACTCATTATGCTCACAAAATTTCATGAGAATCGGTCAAGCCGTTTCGGAGGAGTATGGGAACAAACATTGTGACACGAGAATTTTATATACGAGTATATAGAGAAGAGATAATTGTTAAAACGAACACAACAATTAACTAGCTCCAAACTAAGCGTTAGCTTGAGCTATGGTGACTAGGATAACGTATAGAGATACTTAAATACGTTTATAAACACCCATGACTCAAGCACAAATGCACGTGCTCCTCATCACACAAACATTTGCCCCGAGCAGGATTCCAACCCGCAACAGCCGGTTTTGCAGTCTGCACCTCAGACCACAAGACCAAAGTTGACGTCAGAATAGGAAACATTACACGATTCTCACTGAGTTGAGCGAGCGCCCAACTGTGCCACAGTTCCGCACATTTGGCCTAGAACTGTTTGCATATCGGATGACTGGTGATTATGACGCGCTTTACAAATACAATTGTACACAGGCTTGGAAGAATTATACACAGGTCGGCATTTCAAGGAAAACACGAGCACATTATTCACTTGTAATGAGTGATTCGTAGTTTAAAACAAATGGGAATATTGATGTGCAGTACGTACGCCATACCAGCTTACATTGACGACCACTTTGGTGTAATGGTCAAGAAGTTGACTGTTAACCAAGAGGTCGCGGGTTCGATCCCCACACTGTACAAACATTTGTGTGCATGGACATGTCTGTTTGTACTGGTCTAGGTGTTATATGAAGGTACTTATTTAAGTTTATTTGTAATACCACTGTTGATTCCGATATCTGTAACACAAGTGCTTAAGCTACTTACCACGGAATCAGATCAATGTTTGTGATGTTGTTGTTTATTTATTTACATATATACATATATTTCTCCTACGAAAAATGAACTTGGAAAATGTTTTGTCAAAGATGGAAATACAACTAATCACGTTTAAAATGATGAGGCCAAGTTCAACTTTAAGGCTTCTTCCCAAAGATTATTTTCACAACTAATGGCAACCTACCTAGGTTAGAACGGTTCCCTTTTACATCCAAAATGAAAAGAAAAATGCAATGTGAATTTCTTTATACGACAGTTGGCAGCGAAAACCAAGAAACAGAATCATACCGCATCGCCTACACGCTCCCTGATTGCGCCACTGACCGTCCCGTAGAGATGCCATCGTATCGATAAACTTTCGATATCGATAAAAATTAAGGAATCGGCTTAAGATTTAACGATTCTTATAGACATTTATATTTTTGATGTCGTTCTGATTAAGAAATTAAGGCTTTTAAAACTCTTAGAAAGACTAGATGTGACGTAAAAAAATATAATGATAATTATTGTAATTCCCCGTAACATAAAAAATAACACACTTAATAAATTCAGGGGTCCATTGTATAAATGGCTTATTAACCAAAACATTTATGACTTAAAAGATCTACTTGACCGAATAGTTTATTAAATAGTCTCTGACTTAAATATTGAATTTTATAATAATTTAATTGAATTTAGAATTATTTTTATAATGTTAATTTTTGCTTATTTTTCCCCATAGTATTTGCATGTTTACAATTTTGGCAAAACGTGTGCACTGTATTTATTTTAACATGATCACCACCATGATCTTACGCAAATAAAGAATTATGAATTTGCGTTATACGTGAAAACCCGCCTTGTAGATTGTGTACCAAAAATGAAAAATTATAATTTAAGAGTTTTCAAGTCGATTCAAAAATATTCCAATAATGTTGAATGTGTCTTTTCATGAAGTTTCCGTAAATCATTATTTAAATGACCTTTAATAACAATATGACAATCAAAATTGAACTTTGCATTCTATTGCACTAAATGTCATCGATATCGATAGTTTTTCATCTATCGTAGTCTGTGCTGCAACATCGCTCCCACATCTAGAGGAAAATAATGTCACTGCTCATTCCACGCACTATGCCAACTTCAATCCTAGTGCAAAAGGAATAAGAACGGCTTTTGTGTGCCAAGAGACGTACGTGACCTAGTAAACTTGAGCTGAAAGAAGGGGTAATAATATCTTCCCTACAATAACACGAGGGGGGCACTAATTTATATGGAGATCGGGCTCAGCTATTTTTGTACGCAATTTGGCGATGATACAGACTAGTTAAGTTATTGGGTCTGATAGACTTTTACTGAGAAATAACATCCGTTCAGGTGGACAAAACAGAAATATTACCGTATCCGCCCTTTGTTTTAGTTGACGTGCTTTTTATCAACTGTCACGCTTAAAAGCTTTTCTTCATAGATTTGTATGGGAATAACACACTCTGACGTCATCGAGTGCAATGCCGAAAAAGTGACTATTTATCAATTTAATTCCAATTAAAAATCAAATAAAACGAACTGCAGAAAAATATTAATGAAAGTGGATCTGAAATTATGAATTATTTTAGAGAAAATATGTTTTTGAATATTTCTTTCATACTGGAAATAAGCCTATTTATTAAAGATATTAATTTGGCGAAAATTAAATACCTATATTTAATAAATTCTTTCCCGCAGCTCTGTAGCTTACGATGAAAGTGTTGTTGACCACCAGCGGATAACTCAGGAAAAAAGTGCTTAGTCATCTTCCTTGATCTCGCGAAAGCTTTCGATTCAATTTCGATTTCTATGCTTTTAGATAAATTATATTATTTAGGTATAAGAGGTACCCCGCACAGCCTCATCAAAGATTACCTCTCTGATAGGACTCAACGCGTTGCGATAGATGATATAATGAGTGAGGAACTAGTTATCGAAAATGGTGTTCCACAAGGAAGCATACTCGGGCCATTATTATTCCTCACGTACATCAATGATCTGTGTCTCATTCCATTTTCTAACAACGGAAGAATTATATCATACGCCGACGATACAGCTTTGCTGTTTAGTGCGAATACCTGGAATGATGCATTCACGCAAGCTCAACTAGGTTTCGATTTAGTAAATCGCTGGCTTAATAATAATTTACTAACCCTCAATGTAGAAAAAACTAAGTTCATAACATTTTCTTATAATTCCATTTCGCAACCTCCTCAAAACTTACATTCAATTAAATCTCATTCCTGCTCAAGTTACTTACAGCCATGTGCATGCCCACATCTAAGTAGCACTAACAACATAAAATATCTGGGAGTCATTATTGATAAACATTTAAACTTCAAAGCTCACGTGGAAGCCCTCACATCAAGGGTAAGAAAGCTGATCTTTGTTTTCAAAAATCTAAGATACGTTGCTGACGGCGCTCTTCTTAAAAATGTTTATCTTGCACTATGCCAGTCATTAATTGCTTACTGTATAACATCATGGGGCGGAACGCATAAAACAACACTCATTAATTTAGAAATAGCTCAAAGAGCTGTCCTGAAAGTGAGCACCTTCCGACCAACACGCTTTCCCACAATAGAGCTCCTGACTGAATGTGACGTTCTGTCAGTGCGTCAGCTGTTCATATTACTAACAGTCACCAAAAAGCACTCACTAACACCCTTCAAACCCGAACTGCAAGCTGGCAAAAGACGTGCTGATATCGTTTGCCCTTCGGAACTATTTAATAGGGAACACACCCATAAGTTCTTTTGTTTTATAGGTAGTTTTCTTTACAATAGAATTAACATGTCTCTATGTATTTACCCCATGAATAAAACTAAATGCAAAATAAGTTTACAAAAATGGCTAATGGGGAAATCATATGATGACACAGAAAATCTTTTAAAAGTAGTAGCATAATTTTAATTTACCTATTTAATACATCTATAATAAGCCCTTCAGTTACATAATGTAATACGAGCATGTATTTTTACTTTCTTTAAAATGTATAATTGTTTTTGTGTTATTAATAAATTGTCATATAAGCACTAACCTTCATAATAAGAATAGATACCTAAAATACAAGCAAAATATTTGCTTAGTTTAGGTACAATCATTAACATAGTAGTAAGCATTTATTTATTATTTTACATCTGGTTCAGTAAATTTTTTTTTTATGTAATTAGGCTATTTTTTTTTATACAATAAATTTATCTTATCTTATCTTATCTTATCTTAATTAAAACTTCTGCTTTTAACTGACCTAATAGTTACTGTCGAAATACATGCATTCTTTGCAGTAAATTTATTTATGCTTGATTGCACAATAAAATTTGCACAAAAGATACACTTAACGCCATGAGGCATTTAAAATATATTTTTAAAATATTTCTTATTTTTTTTTAAAATATTTCTTAAAATATTTCTTAACATTCACACCAATTTTCTAGTCCCAAAGTAAGCTACGAGAGCATTCTCTACCAGTCATACCTATTGGCTATGCAGAACTTAAATGAAGGCAGTGCGATAAAGGTAGGTAATTAATGCAATGGAACAAAAAAAAAACTCAAAGCCATGGTCGTCATAGGTGAATGCCAACGTCATCAATATTTTGCTTTTGTGACGTCATTCATGGGGGAAATTGAAGTAAAACTTTATTTGAAATAAATTCCATCCGTCCCTTCGTCAATGCCGTGTGTCTGTCCAAATGAGCAAATGCCTGCCAAATTCATCTAGGTCAATGGAAATAGGAAGTCTTGGAGAGGTATGCAACTATCTCAACTAGGTATTATAACCACGGACTATGCAAATTATGTAAAGCCTTCTCATTAGGCTATGTCACTCAGTGGACCCTACTGCTCCTCAGTTCACAAAATATGGTTCTAGTAGATTTTTTCTTTAGATTTTTATTGCAGTCAAAAGTCCTGATTTCGAAATAAAAGGTTGTTTATCACTGAAACAGGAGTCTAGGCGTGAACGCATATTAAACCGTCAGTTATTATCACTTTACATAATAAAATGACTGCCCCGTTGGTGTAGTGGCAAAGTTTTTGCCTTACATCCGAGAGGTCCTGGGTTCGAATCCCAGGTCGAGTCAAAATTGTTTCTGAGATTTTCTGTCATAAATTTCTCAAAAACAGCTCGGAGTCGGAAAGTTGGCGGTGTTACACCCCCGTGCGTCGGAAAGCACGTTAAGCCGTTGGTCCTGCGCCTTATCTCTCTCCGGTCATGTCGTATTTCCGTCTCACCGAACTTTGAGAGTGATGGAGCAGTGAGTGCACCTGTGTATTGCGCTCACACTTGTGCACTATAATATCTCCTGCGCAGTTGGCTGATATCTGTTGAGATTGGCCGCCGTGGTCGAAATCGGCCAGGAGGACTATATCTATTAATAGAATGGGTACACATGCTTGTGCGAGCTCATACCTACCTAGATCGGCATTTATTTGACAACCTGTATAATTATATTACTCGTATATCTCGGGAACTTAGAAAACATTTGAAAACGAACTAAGGTCGATTTTCCTGTAATTTTTTACAATGTTAACCCTTTGGCAAACACGTTATATTTTAACAGCGTATTTGGCTGTGAGTGGCAGCGCTGTGTAAACGTGATCCTAAGCAATTACACGATCTAATTATTTTTTGGTTTAACATGGGTTTTAAATTTTTAATACAATTATAACGAGATTGAAGTGCCCCTTAATAATGAAAAGAGCGTGATTGTATTTCGCGAATGACGAATTGCGAATGAAATGTGCTATTTTAAAAGTTGTGTTTCGTGATTTCAATTTAATTTATTTGCTTACTAACCGTAAAAATTTACAAGCAGGCCTTATGCTTAATACGTTTTTGATCTTGTAACTTAGGTACCCTTGCATTTCGGTTACTGCAAAATACATAAGGCTACTAAGTATTACTAATATTATATTGATATAATTGCATTATTTTATATAATTATTATTCCAACATAAAATATTTTTATTTAATTAATTTAAAATAATAAACTTATTATTTAATGAAGCTCGAAAATTATTTCTAGCTATACTATCTAGCATTCAAATTTTAATAATACTTTTTTTTACTTTTTAAATCGTATGTTATATTTTTGTTCATTTTTAATATATATTTTATACATACAGTCCATACAGCCCTGTCTTGTAACATTTTAATCCTAGATGATGAGGTGTATATTTTTTCCTAATTCCGAGTATTTATGTTATATGTGTCTTTTATTTTTGGAAACAGGTGGGCTTTCATAAAAAAATATCTTAATACTGGCGATACCTTTTAGGTTCCCATTCCATTAGGTAAATAATGTTCTTTATACACTTACTAAACGTGACTGTGAATTCAAAAGAAAGCCACGCTGGGTATTATAGCCTCATAACTTAGCATCGTTACAGATACATTTCAGTGAAAAAGCACCACCTTGGCGTATGAAAAAAGATAAGATACTATGCGAAGCATAATTTGCAATTGTATATGCCATATTCAAATCACGTATTCTGTTTTACGCTAAAAACCGGAGACGCGACGGTATGAAATTACTGACCTGATTTTGATGGCACAGGGATATTCTATGAATCGGGAAAATGTATCTTAAGCTTTGATAAACTCTACTTGATTATAGCATACCTTGCAAAAGACATAAAGGTGAGCTAGTATGTTAATTTTGTATAAACTTTTTGTCCACTTGAATAATACCACACACACACAGCACACATACATAAGCGTATTTAAACTTTTGCATTAGGCAACACCTAGCATGTTGAGAATAGTGTTTTTTTTCCGGGAAATTCAGTGTATATGTTATTATAATAATAATGTTTTCCAAACTAAATACTTATATAAAATTTACTCATTTTAGTCTGCACTTTTAGTGTGTGAATATGCACAAAATTGACCGTCGAACTAAGTTTAGACAGTAAATAAATTCAATGATGATTTTTAAATCGTAAAACAATACGTTCATTGTTCGTTTCACATTTCACTTCACAACAATCAGTACAGATTTTCATACTAGTATATATTTTTACTTTAGAACATATTTTGGCATTATGATATTTAGATTTAGGCTTAAACGCTATTAGAAATATTTAAATTTACCATTTTTAATCATTACAAGGTATGTGGCATATTGTAACATCAGATAACGTTTTTGTTTCGAAGCAAATATGTAGGGATTTGCTTAATAAATGTGGAGAGGGCTACACACATTTTGAAAACAAAATCTAATATACCTATCCTGGGATACAATCTACATTTTTATAGGCAATTGTGTGTTGACAATTTGCCACAGCTTACATAAATGAGCCGTACAATTTATTAAGGAAATAATAACCTAGGAGAATGATAATAGTATCGTAGCTTGAGTCAAACCTACGGACGAAGCTCACGATTTTACACAGTAATGAGAAGATCATCTTATGGTAACCAGGAAGAAAATTAAATTCGTCACAGTTTTTATTATTAATTTGGATGGACTGACTGTTCTCCATACAATAAAGTGGCCATGGCGTAGTTGGTGCAGCGCTTTGGTAGTTATAACAAAGATACGCAACCTGATACGCAGTCATGTTTGGGATGGGTGACCATTCCGACCATTAAAGTGACATATATTTACAAGCAACTTCGTGCTTTAAATGGTATGCTTAGCTGCCGTTTCCGGTTGGTATCGATAGATATTAGTCGTTACTCCTGGTCAGAGGCCCTCTGGTGGCTTGATAATTTCTGAAAGTAAGGTTGGTCATTTACCTTACAAAACCAACCCTCCACTAATCCGCACTGAACCCGCGTGGTGTAGTATGGCTCGTACCACTTCATAGTTTAGGTGAGGTCTGTGCCCCGCAGTGGTACGTATATAGGCTAATAAGATGAGTGACTGTTCATTATTTACTGTGGCAAACCATTAGTTTTGCTCAAACTCCGACACCGAAGTGCCTCATTGTGCATATTTTGGGTTAAATGAGGCTCTTTCTTATCCGCTTTGGACGTAGCTTAATCCAATTATCTAAACTACTTATTGTTTAGAATATTAAAAAAAAAGTAGAAATGCTTTCAGAACAAAAAAAACAGTTATTACACTCTGCCAACTGCTAATATAGGATTTGTCGTACAAACTTACGATGCGTCCAGACTTTTTTTAATTTTTTTAATTTATTTAGCCTATATCATCCCACTGCTGGGCAAAGGCCTCCCCCAAATCTCTCCACCTGTCCCTGTCCATTGCTAACGTTTCCCAGTTCCGTGTTGTATTGACCAAGTCGTTACACCATCGTTTCTTGGATCTGCCTCTTCGGTGATAGCCGTAGGCACCCATTTGGTGACGACTCGGGCCCACCTCTCTGGATGCATCCTGAGATGTGACCCGCCCACTCCCACTTCAATTTCGCGGTTTTGTTGTCCACATCAGCGATACCGGTCCTGGAGCGGATGGTAGTATTTATGGCGTCCAGACTATGTTACCAAAATTTTACATAATCTGTACGCACCCTTACACGAGCACAATGACAATGTATTTAGGGTGATAAGAAACTAAAGATGCTTCTTTATGAAAAAATCATCAGATTTGTGAGTAGAAAGTTGATGGATTTATTAAAATACTAAATTAACTGGCTTATAGTTAATCGTCTCTGCATTTGTATATAGTCAGCAAATATGTCATCTTACAATAGGACGGTTGGTTTTATACTATTTCCTGCCAGCTCTGCAGCGGCTTCGACCTCGTAGATTTCAGTAACATAAACCAAAAACTGAAATATAACCTACCTTTAATAATAATAATAAATATTTCACAACAATCACACCAATTCTCTAGTGCCAAATTAAGCTAGGAGGCTTGTGTTATGGGTACTACTCGTAGACAATGGATAAACATACATAAATCCTTTTTTTTTAAATAAATACAAATTATACATAAAAACACCCAGTCCAGTACCAACACACATGTTCATGCACACATATGCTTGTACTGAGCGGGAATCGAACCCGCGACCCTTGGTTTTAGAAGTCCGATATGAAGACCACTGCACCAATCGGTCGTCAAAAGTCTTTAGTCCGTTCCCAATATCTACTCTTTTTGTGTACCATCATCATCACCATCATCATATTAGCCTTTCGACGCCCATTGCTGAGCATGCGAGGATTTCCACCGCCATCAGTTATCGCTTCCTGCATCGGATGGCAGCGGCCGAGCTTGTGTACTAAGTTTCATGTAAACCGGTTCAGTAGTTCAAGCGTATCAGGTAGACATACAGAGTTGCTCTCACATTGATGCTTTTTTACTCACTGTAAAACTTTTTTGAATCACGTCTGGAATAATCTGTCCTTAATAAAGTTATGAGGACTAACATTGGCCTTAATTAAATAATATTTTCTATCAATATTTATCCCTCACACTTGTTGTAGCGAGAAATTGGTGGAAGGCGTTTTATCACCCACTAATTACTTAATTTCCACAAGTAGTTCCAATCTTGGGCGAATCGCAATAACCGTTGATATTGCCCGATTTTATTTCTTTCTTGTAAATATGGAAAGTAATTAATCGAACTTATGTAATAAAAATAATAGTTTAAAAAACTAAAAAAACACGCTTTTATTGCTAACTAAAAAGAGAAAATAATTTCTGAGTACACGGAATTTATATTACAGTAGAGTAAAAAGCGTGGGGTGCAGTTTATGACGTTTTCATACTTTTATACGTGCCAATAATAGGATGATTTTCACATACTACTAAGCACCCCACGCTTTTTACTCTACTGTAATATAAATTCCGTGTACTCAGAAATTATTTTCTCTTTTTTAGTTAGCAATAAAAGCGTGTTTTTTAGTTTTTTAAACTATTATTTTTTTTATTTTTTTTAGTTAAATCTCCAAATTATTGCATTGTCATTGGTACTTTATCACAGATTACTAAATAGTTACTACACTTAATGTGTTAGTTAATAGTGACATCTATTGGCAAAATACAGAGCTTCTAGTGCAAATCAATTGCATCAGTTAAAATTGCATAGCATTAGCAGCGACATCTAATGATTGCTATCGGAACTAACTAGCTAAGCAAACGCTACTAGATACTTTCGTAATATTTGTGAAAGAGATGGCGCCGTGCGGAAAATGTAAGAAGGCGATTTCAGCAATATTAAAATTAATTTTATTTTTTTAGTTAATAAGGATAATCGAAAACTCTTATCAAATTATTGCATTGTCATCGGTCCTTGACCCCTGTGCAAATTTCCATGTTAATCAGACTCCTAGAAGTAGGTGAAAATGAAGTGCAAAGATTCCGTTACATACATAGTTACATACAGGTCAAGCTAATAAAAGCGTGTTAAAAACGACTCAATCCTTAACATTTACTTAACTTGAATTCAATGTAACAATTAGGCCTAGATCGTTTTTGCAATGCGGAGGATTAGAATTAAGTTTTTTTTTTTAATATCGAAATTTAGCGGCACTTAACCCCATACCTACTCTTTTGCCATAGGAAGACATAGTGCTATAGTGGTCCTTTGATATACGAATCTTCTCAAAATATGACTTCATTTCATGAGCCTATATACGTCCCACTGCTGGGCACATGTCTTACCTCAACTACGAGTTTCAAGCCATACCACACCAGGCCACCATAGCCATACCACCACAGGGGCTCAGTGCAGATTAGTGGAACTGTGTGTGGAGTGGTGCTGAAAATATATCTTAGTCTTTAGGAAACAATATAATATTAATAAGTTCCAACCAATTCTCATGCAATCGTACTTTCTCCACACGGTAATTCGCCTGTTCTACTAAAAGTTCGAAGGATACGAGTGTTTATCCTGAAGCACCATTTCTACCATAACCAATTGAACTTTATCTTAATATAGCAAAGAGTATAATTAGTTCGAAATCCGTTCATTTGTCAATTTTGGGCAGTTCTTACAACAAGGTGTTAATAGATAGCGCTAAATACAAATTTTCATATAAGTTTACTTTTGGTACATATTTAACAGTTATATATACCACTTTTTAATATTTTAAATAATCACTTTTCTCGGTGAGATCTCTTGCATGAGAATCGGCTCCCTGAACTATCGAAAAAGATAAATGTATGTTATCGGTAAATTAACGAAGAAAAATGGTTGGGATGTTGCAAACAAATTTACACAATGAAATCTGATACCTGAAATCTGAGCACGTTTCGGACATGGTGTCATATGTCTTAAATGACTGCAATAAAACTCTTCTTCAACCGCTTTCGAGGAATGTATGGCATTACCTGTCATCCTGTGTTAACTTTGCGGCTTCCTGTGTATTTTTTTTTCAACGAAAATGCAGGGCTCTGTATGCTGGCTTCATTATATTCAAACGCGAACGAGCCCCAAGTGAGCTCATTAAGTTATCACGAGCCCCATTAGTTTGCCTAGTTCAATTTACTTTGATCCCGATAGCAAAGATAGGTATGCCATAAACGTTCCATAAAACAAAAATGTAATCGCAGTACTGGCCTTTTTACCTGCATTAAAAAAATTAAATAATAATTATAAGTTTTATCATTTGGAGACCTACATCTTTTCGATCATAGTCTACATATAAGCATGATACCATTAATTGTTTCTTAAAGAAAAATTAATTACCTCATGCAAAAAGTTTTCGAGGAATATTTTTTTCCAAAAACAAACTTTTATTCTTATGCTCGACTTCAAACTTGAAAAGGAAAGCTTACTCTGATGTCGACATCGACGAACATTTATTCCCTTATTAAATTAATATGTCGCAATATCGGGGAAATAGGTCAACTCAGAGGACCTAGTAAGCAATTTCTGTAACGCCTCTTGCGTATTTTCGCCTCAAGCCATCTCGTTTGAGCGCACGGTCAAGCTAGCACGAGTGAGAGGGACGACTATGTTTGCAATTATGAATGATCTATGGTTTACACAGTAGGGCCACAGGTGACATAACGAGACACGTGGGGTTCCTTCCAACGGCGCCGACCAAATGTAAGGGTTCTCATTCACTCAATTCCTTGGGCCCCGTTACATCGCGTTACATATTATATTTAATGAAAGTACTTAGAACATAGCAAAATGTATAAAGATAAAATATTGATAGATGTTTGACACTTACTTGGTCAATATAAGTTTAGGTACCTTAAGGTTTAGGTATGATAGTAGATTAAGAAATTTTAGACTTACCTATGAGGCAAAAATACAAAATAAAGAGCTTAATGAATTATGGCTCTTGCTGTTATTTCACACACATTCATTTAATGTTAGGCTAGGTATTTTGGTGCAAGAAATTATTCTGAAATAATTTACTATGTCAATCTTAGATCAATGTTTTGCCCGAAACATCATCATCATCATATCAGCCTGTTGCAGTCCACTGCTGGACATAGGCCTCCCCCAAGGAGCGCCACAGCGCACGATCTCCCGCCCTTTGCATCCAGTCACTACCAGCAGCCTTCTTCAGGTCGTCTGTCCATCTCTCCCACACTACGTTTACGTAAGCGTGGTCCCCATTCGAGAACATCCTTGCCGGAAACACTGTAATATAAAGAAAAACTGGTGCATACCTCAATATTAAATTAAACTCGCCGAACCGCGTAAATATAATTGAGTTTAATTAGCCGTAACGAGACTGCAATGTTACATTTTCTGTACTTGTATTGATTCTGTATTGTATTAGGGCGAGTTTCAAACAATTTAGTTCATCAGACGCGAGCACAAGTAGTTTCTAAGTGCGACGAATGAAATTCAAATGTTAGTAAATTTGTGGTTTAATTATTAAGCCGAATTAAGTAATATTTAGTTATAAAAAACCGTACCGTTTTTTATAAAATAATGAATTAGCCTTTGATCGGTGTCGCACTTTTACCTACTCAAAATGTCACTGACTTCTTTCTTAAATAGTAACTTATTAAACTTGATCCTGGGTATAAATAACATTAAGTTTACACGATTTCAAAAGGAGTTTTTGATGATTGCGCGTGTAGCAAATAATGACCTTTCATCAACTTGTCCTTAAGGTACGACTGATTTGAGTAAAAAACAGATTTGATGCGTTTAACTATCAGTTTTTCTGAATTCCTTCGCGTCTGATGAACTAAATTTTGTTTTAATTATAATATGATTTTACTCGTGATTTTATGAAAATTATTTACAATGTTCGTCAAAGTATATTAAAACCGTAAATCTTGAAGGTCTTACTATAAAACTAGACAGTACGTCATAAGTCGCCGATATTAAGAGTGAGGGTTTTGAAGACGCCCGTAAAGCGGGCTCTGGGTGGGATTATGCGATGATAAAAGGCGTGAACTCTCCCTTCTACCTAGGTTTATTTCACATTTCGAATAAACGGTTCTGAATTTTATTATCTTCTCTTTTAAACTGCGAAAGATCGGTTTAAAATGACAAGCGAGGATTTTGTGTAAGCAATTTTATTGGGTGCTATAGCGAAACCATTTCATGTTTGGACAAGCCCGTTATTTGAGATTTTGTAAGTCAAAACATCAGTTGAGTATTCTAAAGAAAACCGGCCAAGTGCGTGTCGGACCACGCATACAGTAGGGTTCCGCAGTCAATTTTGGCACCGCGCTGTTTTGCATTTCTTGCATCAACATCATCTCCCTAGCTTTTATTCAGTCCTAACAGTAAAAACTTTTTTAAATTCTGTTCTTTTGGAAAAAAGTATATTTATTTATAATTTCGAAAGTATCATCACAGGATACCCGAAACAATTTTAAATAAGAGTTTTCGTGCCTGTTTCTTTACGTGAGAGATTTGAAGTTTATGTCCAAGATTTTAGAAATTACACCGTGAAAACGACTTTGGCGGGCTTTAACTCGCAAATGGTCAAGCTGATAAAAAAAAAGTTGTATAGAAACCCTATCTTATTTTCATAGTCCTTTTCAACAATACCCCACACAAGGGGTTGCTCTCAAATAAATAATTCACCTCCCCCTTTACATGTATAGGGAGGTACCCTTAAAAAGGGGTGATTTAAATTTTTCGTATTTTTAAAGATTAATCTATATGTGAAGTATACTCGAACCAAGTTACATGCAAATCAGTCAATAAACGTAGAAGATATTCTGCTGTGACAGACTAGAACGGACTAAACGATCTTATAAGGGTTCCTTGTCGGACTACGGAACCCTACAAAATTACACAAGTAGGTAACTATTTAAAAAAAACTGGGAAAAAGATTACAGCACTCGATTGGGAAAATATACAAAAAATATTGTAAGGGGAATATAGATACGACAAAATATCCCAACATAATATTCTCAAATTTGTGAATAATAAGATAAACCTTTATTATCTACTGTTCAAGTATTCTAAGAACCTTGAGCTGTCATCCACAATAGAACTAAATACCGAATGATTTACAGTAGCTGCTGAAACTGTCTGAAAGCAAGATGGATGTGTGCAATACAATATGCATTCTATCACGACAGAAATTTGCAAGCACGTTTAGTATATTTAACCCTGATGAAAAAGAGGGGTGTTAATAATGACTATTGTGGTTTTGATTAAACTTTTTTTTAAGTCACTGATCTTAAAAATGTTATTTAAATAACGTCAATTTTAAAGTCTAAATGGGGATTTTGAATGCTTATTTTCATCACACATAATCTCGTCACATCTTAAAGCTTATTAAGAATATCAGCTAAGACGCTATTGTCCCCAAACGATATCGCTGGCACGACAGTAATCCATTAAATTAACTCCGTAACCTTTAGTATTTATCGTTACTCAACATAAGGGTGGTGGTTCACTTAGTGGTTTTATGAGTGGCTAAATTATTTAAATGAACTCGGCAGTATTTTATACCCAATGCTAGTGTTTCACTCTATCACAAAATGATTGTAAAAAAATCTTAGAAAATTTGTTTATTTATTTATTATTTAAACTTAATTGCACTAACATCGTACGATTGGCGGACTTAATGCCTTTTTGCATTCTCCACCAGTCAGTGGAAATGCAGAAAGTTAATTAGTTGCGAAATGCAAATAAAGAAAATAGTCATTAAATTATATGTTTACATTTAAGAATACAATCTCTCTCTTTCTCTCTCCTTCGCCTATTAATGTCCCACTGCTGGGCACAGGCCTCACCTCAACTATGAGGTGGTTCGAACCATACTCCACCACGCGAGCTCAGTGCGGATTGGTGGAAGGGTGTTTGTAAGGTAAGTGACCTACCTTACTGTCCGATGTTGTTAAGCCGCCGAGGGCCTCGGACCAATATCTATCGATATTAACCGGGACCAACAGCTTAACGTGCCTTCCGAAGCACGGAGAGAGAGAATATAATATGACTTACATAAATTTAAATATACAATTTACACAAATAACATTATTATAATGCATACATAGGCAATAAATTAAACATACATAAAAATAATACATAATACATTTGAGAAAAAGTAATGATAATGCGACGACATTCAGTTAGGCTCTTGCCTAACTGAACGGGGAACAATAAAAATAGGAAAAGACAAAAGAAAGAGCTGTGGTCAATTCTATTATAGATTCAAGGTAATGTTTACGAAGGTTCTTTTTGAACGCAAGTTTGTTGGAGGGCTTCTGGTTTTCCTTGGTAAGGGAATTGCAGAGACGAATTGCAGAGAGACTAAAAGATTTGGACGTGAAAGCAGTTTTGAAAAGAGGCGTGGAGAGAGTCATGAGTTCGCGTTGTGGTCGAACTCAGGAAAGAAAGGCGATTTTTCATATAACTCGGTAGGTACAAAGTGTTCTCATTGGGTCTCGTATGAAGCTAAAAAGGATCCTCATATCCCTGCGTTGAAGGATTGATAGCCTGTTAAACTTTGAACGGTAGAAGGGGATATGGTCGTACTTGCGAAGACCGAAAATGAAGCGGATACCGTAGTTTAAAAGACGGTCTAGTTTGTTGAGATGAGCTTCTGATATGTTTCTACAACACACGTCAGCAATAGTCAAGTAGAGACAGAACGAGGAATTAGCATAGTTTTGGTTTCAGATGGAAGAAAGTTATTGAATTAATAAAGAGCTCGTAAGGTATCAGAAACTTTCTTACTGACCTAGTCAATATTATTGGACCAGCAGAGGGTGTTGTCAATGTAAAGGCCCAGGTTTATCACATTTTTATATCATTAAATAAAATCGGTTTTGTGATCGGTTGGGCTATCTTAGCCAGTTGCCTAGAGCTCCCAATTATAATGGCCTGACACTTGGACGGGTTCACCGCTAAGCCGAATTTCCGGGACCAATTAGCGATTCGGGTGAGATCAGAATTGAGCACCTATATGGCCGAATCAACGACATCCACCTCAGCTTCAGTATACCGCTGGAGGCGTCTCCATAAAGGTGATGAGAACACTGAAGGTGAGACGTGACGAAGTTAATGTAATAAGAGAACAAAAACGGGGAAAGAATGCCACCTTAAGGTCACCAGTTAAAAGATTTCACCATTTTGAGAGTTGTTGCTCGACCCGAACCGCCTGTTCGCGACCCTTAAGATAAGATGAAACCCACTCCAGAGCTTCAGATAAAATTCGCAAGTGAGACAACATTCTGGTACTTTGCGACCCTTGACCACAGGGTGTTATCATCTGCAACAGTCTGAATTCTGAAGGTATTTCTCAGGCTCGTTCAAAGGAGAGAGTAATATTTTTTTTCTGAACCCAAGTATCTTAGACGATAACTATTAATTACGTGTAGTGGACTGCCAACCTTATCGTAAGGGCAGTTCAGATCTGGCCCTAACTTGAAACAGTGCCGTTAGTGGGGTAGTAAACCGCGAATCTATAGTCGTAACGAGAGATTATCAAGACGAATGTGTTTAGGGAATTGCCTTAGAAGATTTAAGTTAATCGAAGGGGTCGTTGGAAAACGGATTATGTGGTTTAAGAAGGACTTCAAAGTAAAAAAGGGGTTTTACTGCTTTGCCAAGTTTCAAATCTGGTTTTGTCTAGGAATAAGCTCTCACTGAACTCAAAAATATTCTCGCTTCACACTAAGTTAAGTTGCGCCTAAATATCGAGAAAAAATAAGGCTGCACTCCTATATACTAGCATATAAAAAGATTCGAACCTCTTACCGAAATATGAAAATTGGCTCAATGCAATTTCCGTTGCGGCTTTGACTCAATAATCCCACGCCATTCTGTTTTAATTAAAATTATGACGATGCTACTGATATTATGCACCGATACCTTACAAAATACAGACGGAATTTCGGAAACTATTATAAAGCAAAGCGAATATAAAAATCACGCAAGAACAAACAGGATACTTATTCCAACTACTATGGAAGCTTAACATGGTCATCATGTTGTTTTTGAAAGAGTAAGCATCTACTAGAGTACCTGATAGATACCTTTTTACTTGTCGAGAACGTCGAAAGTATTTACATAATCCTTGCTCACACATTTTCCACATAATTTATTCGAAGATGTTGTGTCGGAGTCTCAAGTGACATGTCCGGGAAAATACCTTTGGACATTTTCGGATACATGATTCGGGTCTCTTCCACTGTCAATTATATATATATATTATTTGGGTTGGGTACACTGCATTAGAAGGGATGATGATGAATGTATTAAAGGTCTTTGATAGTAGCTACATATTATAAGACGGAAGTTATTACACGCTATACAAGCAAACAATGTATAATCAATAATAACAACCAAATCAAAAGGATGGCACATGTTAGAAAGTGATGCTTGATCTTCAACAATGACTTCTCTTGATATCTATCTTCTTTCTTCCGACGAACGACATGAGATGGTAGTGTAATAAGTAGACAAAAGTATCGTTTTTGTTCGAAAAACTACCACTTTCAACTTTCATTCTGTAAACATTCCTCATTTGCATCACACGTTAGCGTTCCTCATTTATAATTTAAAAAATTCAAAAGGTAAAAAGCAATAAATAAAAAGGTTCACCCAAGCGAGACCTACTGGATTTGTTTTTAAAAACACGCTTTTATTGCTAACCAAAAAAGGGAAAGTAATTTCTGAGTACAAAAAAAATATATTACAGTATAGTAAAAAGCGTGGGGTGCACTTTATGTCGTTTTCATAGTTCTATTTTAAGGTTTCCAATAATAGAATTAATAGAATTTTTGGTTAGCAATAAACGCTTGTTTTTTTTTGGTTTATAAGCCATTTTTTTTTGTTAATAAGGATAATGGAAAACTCTTATCAAATAATTGCATTGTCAAAGGTACTTGATACGTGTGCAAAGTCGATTTCTGAAAGTTGGTGAAAATTGAGCTCAAAAATTCCGTTACATACATACAGCCCGAGCTAATTAAAGCGTGTTAAAATAAAATAACATCTGCAGCAAAACATATATCTTTGGAAAAACGTGAAACTCAAATGCAGACGTCCTGAAAACTGCGAAGCAAGAAATATTTGGACGTCAGAGAGTAAGCTCATCTACTTCAAAACGATTTGAAGCCGTCCTTAAATTTTAATTATCTTAGCAAAATGATGTAGCAATTCATATTTGTGCACCATTTTAACTACAACCTACCTTATAAGAACTAACCCAAAAATATCCAATATTTCGGTTAAATTTGGTTCAATATGGATTGCGTTCGCTTGTAAAAAATCAACTTATTAAAGTGACAGTATTTTTTTTAAATAAATGAAGCAGCCAGATGTATATTTCTTTGGTTTCCTTGTTGCTGGTCGGGAAACCATATGATCGAGTGTTGTTGTCTGTCTGTTCCTTATCAGGCTGTATCCAAGATAATTAATAAGAAAATGTTTCGTGCAAGCATTTTGAGCTTTTGTTTCTGTTGCAAATATTTGTGCTTTGGGCTGGCGTGAGATCATTACGTCAACTTGCCGTTTTGTTCTGTTTAATTAAGAAATGCGTGGTTTGTTGTACAAATAGTAATAATTGAACAATAAGCCAAATTTCAGCATTACTAGAACCTTTGAAGATATATTTAAAAGTTTTGTTCTCTCGTATTTCTTTTTAATTTGTAGTATCCTTAGTTCTACTAACATTTAAGGCAAAACAAAAAATATATTTATATGTTGAGTTATGTTATGTTATGATGTTATGTTAAATATTTAAATGTTTAGGTTTTGTATAAACATGTAGCGTGTATACAGACTTACATACCGGTACTTAAAGTCCCTTTGATTAACGAACACGTTGCATTGTATGCGAGTGATATTTTAGACAAATTATTCAAATTTCATGCTGAAAGTGTTTGAATTTTCATTTTGATTTAATTGTAGGTATTTAAATTATTACTGTTGCGGCTGCGGATGCTTGGTTAAGATTATTGAAATAATCTTAACCAAGTCGAATCTGCTCAGCCATTATTATTGTACGAAAATAGTAATTGGAAATATAGATCTGAATACAGTGATTTTAACCTCAAAGAAGAATCAAAACACAGTTTTTTGGAGTACAACCTTAATGTATATTTTGTAGTTGTTATTGCTTAACCCCTATCCGCTGAATCCAGCTCGTATAACAATAACATATTGATTGTGTCTGCGACCTTCGGATTAACAGGGTTAATGAATTTATTGTTGCTCTTTTTTGTTTCCATAAATAACTAAAGAAAGCATTCAGTATGAAGCAGCTATCCAGAAGCTTGGAGACTATTTTACGTTGGCAACCCTCTTACTAGCACTACTAATTGTGGTCCAAGTTTGCAAATGTTATTGCTGCGCTTCCAACTTGCCTCCACCTTGTTACTGTGTTTTGACTATTATTGATATTGTCTCTCTTCGTAATGTACATAATAAAGAGATTTGAATTTTAGCAGTTTTTTAACAGCATTCTCAGTTATTTTGAAGTTCTTCATCAAAGCGCGTTAGTGTAACAGTGCTTATTAAGCGACTTTAGTTATTATTTTATTAGGTCATTAAGTACTTTTTTAATTCCACTGTTCTAACAAATTGAAAGAGACACAGGGACGTGCGATGTTCAGATATATCTCATCAAATTAAACTCACATAGTCACAAGAGAATCTAACGATGTTTTGACCCATGAAAGGTAGCATCGCCAACTGTTGCTAATTAGGGGCCAAGTTTGCTAACATAATGTGGCTCCAATTTGTCCTCAGTTTGATTCGATTACGACCTCTTGCGGGTGGCGAGAGAACTTGTGCCTTGGTAGGGGGGCGATAATTTGCATCGTACATCGTTTATTTCGTGATGTTAATGGTGACGGGAGCGGGTATTAAATTATCTTGTTGGAAATTGCGATGCGACATATTAAGGGCGTTTGCTTGACGTTTGTTGGGTTGCGTTGTGTGAGTCAGAATGATTTCAGACCCAAAATAGGGTAATAATATGAGCTGTACTAGGGCAAGTGTGTTTAAGATGGACCGTTTGAGACTGCATCGATACTGCATCATGATTTCATAGCTGCTATATAACCAAAGAAGCCTAGGTACAATGATAGTATAATATTACGAAAACATGACCTAAGAAGGTGGAAAAATCTATGATTAGGCTCGTAGAACGAATTTTGTTTTTAAACAGCAATCGTTCGCTATGTCTAGATAACATTTAACCAACCGCTATGGCACAACTAGCAGCTAAGACTTCAATTCCAGAGCTTTCCACCCAGAAAAACATTTATTGCAGCTGTTTATTGTTTATGGCACATAAAAGGATAGTAGTTGAAATAGCGGCGCGGGTTTCTGATAGTGACATCAATAAATTGGCGGTCAACCATTTACAACGTAACATTGTATTGACAAAAGCACATTCGGCTTAACAAGTTTTGTTGCAAAAATGCCCTCATAACAAGTCATTAAGATAATAAATAATAATAAATATTTCACAACAATTACACCTATTCTCTAGTCCCAAATTAAGCTACGAGGCTTGTGTTATGGGTACTAGACAATGGATAAACATTTTTTTTTGTGCATATTATACATAGAAAACATCCAAACCAATGCAAACACACATGTTCATGCACACTTATGTTTGTACTGTACGGGGATCGAACCCGCGACCCTTGGTTTTAGAAGTCCGACATGTGGACCACTGCACCAAGCGGTCGTCAAGATAACGCAGTGTTTATCCTGATGTGCCGTAGTATTAACAACTGACATGAACGCAAATAAAGACTATCATTGCTACATCTTATGCAATTATGATAAGGGTGATTTTTAAATAAAATGGGTAGCCTAATGTGCGGTCATACAGAACTGTACACCGTGAAGCTGGTTTTGTCGGAAAAAGTAAACATTTAATGATTAAGACAACAGCAAAACATCTGTAACTTTTGTTTAATCAATCGTGGATGCCATGCAAAAGCAAAACCATATAGTTTTATCAATATAATCAGAAATTACCCTCAGAAGTTATTATAATATGTTATTACAATAATTGAAATATGTTTCAACAATTATACCCAAATTTATTACGGTTAAGACAATTTTTTTTCGTTAGCAATTTTATTGAATCTCCAATGAATGTGTCAACCAGAGTCATCAACAATACTGTTTACGTAGTATGATATTATTATAAGATAACACAATCCAATAACCAGTAAACTTCATGATAACAAACACTGAAGATTAACGATAGCGATTCGCGTAATACTGAAATTGGAAATTCATAATCTCATTTCAAGGAGGAAGCAAGACGACGAAACTCATAGGCTGTGACGATATTGATTATGTTCACGCTCGAGTTAACGGAAGATAGCGACGTTTCTCATTTGATGTGCTCAGCAGACTGGTTTGAAGGACAATTTATTCAATATGATGAAGTAAAAGGAGTTACGTCTTTCGTTTAGAGGTCGTGGCATTACAATAGGCATGATGACACCTATCGTAAATATTTTCAAGACCATGTTCTTTTGAAAACAGAACAGAAGCTAGTAGCTAGCTAGTAAAACCAATAAATATTGTAAAACCAATTTATTTCCAAAAAACTGTGCAAACCAATTTTTATTTACGTAGAATTAAATAAATGTTCCGTTAACTGACTTCAATTTCTGATACTAGATAATATATAAATAAAGTATTTCTATACAAAATCTATGGAGGCAGTTTGGCGTTTTGACAGATGACAAAGAGTATGTCAACGATTGGTGGTGTCACCGAGCCGTGTTTGCTAGGGTATGTATGAGTAAAGTAGTTAAAACTGATGCTGTGATTAATGATAGGTAGGATTAATAATGGCAATTTTTGTTGGGAAATTGCATTACATTACCTTTTCATAAGATACCGCATTGGTAACATTGATTGTGTGTCGTCCAAACACATAACTATGATGATAATTCACATCTGTATTTGACGACCACTTTGGTGTAACGGTCAAGAGGTTGACTATTAACCTCACTGTTAGTATGCATGAACATCACTTTTTGTACTGGCTTGGGTGTTATATGTTTTTGTTTAAGTTTGTTTGTAATATATTACAATACTAGCTGGTGCCCGCGACTTCGTTCGCGTTGAAATATTGAATAATACACTTTTAAAAATCAAAGAATGTCTCTATAAACTACATTAGTAGTTTTTCCCGTAGGGGCTAAAACAAACAACTGTTCAGCACTACTCACTCGTGAACATGCCACGTACAGCTGTCCATGAGAAAAGCAATTGGATCTTAGATCCACCCCAGCAGCCTTGAGAGTTTGACCTTGGGATTTATTGATGGTCATTGCGAAGCACAGACTGATGGGAAACTGAGTGCGCTTAAATTCGAAAGGGAAGTTGTTGGGAATGAGTGGAATCCTTGGTATGAAAACAGTTTCGCCCGCGCCACATCCAGTGAGAATCTCAGCATGGATTAAATTTCTCTGCAAAGCACTTACTTTAAGTCGGGTGCCATTACATAATTTGGGCGGAGTTAGATTTCTCAAAAGCATTATGGGCACTCCGACTTTCAGTGTGATTTTATGTGCAGGAAGACCACTCGCTGTTAGAGAGCTCAAAAACTCTATTGGGTAGTTCGTAGCATCGTCCTCATGTACAACGCTGTTATAGGACGTGTACACCACTTCATCTCCACCAATTTCTGCCAAAATTTTTGCATTTAATGCAGCAGCTTGTTCGTTTTTGGGTGTCAGTATGGCGCGTTCACATAACCAAGAATTATCATGTTGAATAATACTTGAAACGTCTCCTAACACTGAATTTATTAGTTCATCTTCAGACGACACAACTCTACCTAAAATGTCAGGAATGACAACTTGTCCTTCATCTTCAGGAAGAGTACCTTCTCCAATTTCTAAAAGAATATTCGAAAATGTTTGTGCCTGGGAATTTCCGCCTAGTTGTGCTCGCATGTTGATTGTTAGACGCATTCGTATTATTTGAGGCCATAGATATGAACGCTTCAAGGATGCATTAATTTCATCGGCTCTGGTTCCCCGAGTAACAACCGGAAGAGTTTGCCGGAAATCGCCAGAGAAAAGAACTGTCACGTTCCCCATTGGAATATCGTTTCGGCGAATGTCCCGCAGTGTTCTATCCACGGCTTCAACAGCTTTTTTATTTGCCATTGTGCATTCATCCCAAACGATAAGACAGCAATCCTGAAACACCTTTGCTTTATCGCAATTTCTTGTAACTGCACATGTTGGTGTTTCAGTGCTATCTAAATCGATTGGGATTTTGAACATTGTGTGGGCAGTTTTACCACCGGGAAGAAGTGTAGCTGCGATTCCAGAAGATGCTACGGCCAGTGCTATCTTACCTTGTCGCCTGAATTCAGCAAGAATCGCTTTTGTTAGGTAGGTCTTTCCAGTACCACCTGGAGCATCTAGGAAGAATATCTTCCCTTCATTATTAAGTACGCTTTGGACGACGATGTCAAATATTTCCCTTTGTTCTGGTGTAAAATTTTGTAAATTGTCATTTACTATAGCGGTTAGATCAGTGGAGCTATAGTTTATCTCCGAGGCATACTCACGGTTGATACGCGGTTGATCGGGTAGAATTTGAGGAGAGGGAAGACTGAAGTCACTCAAAGATTTGCCACCAATTGATAAAAGGATCTCCTGAATAGAACAAAGGGAACTATTAATTACTCTTTCGTCATTTGGATCAATATCTTGATTTAAATTGCGCCTCAAAGAATGATGGAAGTCTTCAGAAAGATACGTCTTATACTTCTCCCACAAACTTAAAGGGTCTGAAATACCACAGAACACTAACATGACAGCAAATAGGTGACGTAAGCGTTTGGGACTGTCGCTGACACAGGCTTCTTCGAGAGTCGCATCCCAATGTTGATCACCTTCAAGCAGTTGAAGTGCTCGGCAAGCTGATTGAAATGTGGGATACTCAACATCATGAACTGTTTTTAAAAATTGGAAAGAAGTTGGTCCTTGAACGTTGTGCAAAAGCAGCCGCAAGTAAAAGCATTCCCCGCTACTGGGGTGAACTGTGTACACTCGACCTAAAGCAGAGTCCTTGAAAACGCCAGGGAATCCTTCAACTGGCTGACCACGTCTACGTCTGTTAAATACTCCTCTTTGCTTATCAAAAGTGTAATAAGAGGGTACTTCATCGTAGGTTAACGTTTTAGCGAAATCGTCTTCTTGGCACAACCTGAAAAACGCTAAAAGTGTTGTCTGGCGTGGGTTTTCCACACGGTTTCGAGCGTTATCTGCGTCAAAGTATATTCTCTGACCATTCTCTAAGTGGACATCAAGATGCATTACTGTAGGATGCCTTTCATGAATGCCAAATCCCAATATGCGCCATATAGCTTCAGAAGTGCTAATGTATCGTCCGGTTTGGTACCTGGTAACTTCGTCTCGATCGGTTCCTTGCAAAGCGAACGTTGCTTGGTCGTTGCCTTTATTGACATATTTGCAAATATATTTTATTGCCTCCACACTATTGCACATCTCAACGTTTATGTGGGCGCCGAATATTTTGGACAATAAAGGTGAGTAGGGAACAACCCAACTATTATCAATTATTAGCTGCTGTCCGCGTAATCTAACTTCAGCTGTATATCCGCCCTGCTGCGGTGATCGACGTCGATATGAAGGGTACCAATTCTCACCTGTAACTGTCTGCTCTACTAAAGCACTGGGATACCTTTTTGTACAATGGCCATCCTTCATGCAGGGAGAATTTCTATTCAGGATACCGCAGGGGCCATGTACCATATGTGTTTTTATTATTTCATACAGTGCAGGATCTTCTTCGGGGTTCGGAAGCTCAGCGCTTATTAAGGTGTCGACATCGTTGGGTCGTATTTTATTCTGCAGCCACAGCAAGATGTGCGCGTGAGGAAGGCCACGCTTTTGCCACTCAACGCTATACATAAAGCACAGAAAAGGACCAAAAACGCTTTCTTTCGTAAGAAGGTTGATCATTATTTTTAGTTTCAAGTGAAACACCCTTGCAACCACGTCATGTCGGTCATAAGATGCTTGACCTGCAAATAACTCTTGGGTGATCTCGTTCCATTTCGGGTTAGTAGTAAACGTGATAAATAAATCCGGTCTTCCATACTTTCGGACGTAGCAGAAAGCATCCTGCGTGCGTTCGTGCATATAGCGCGGTCCGCCGGTGAAACTGGATGGAAGAATGACTAAGCGGCCTAAGTTTTCAGAATCAGCATCCTGCTGCATAGCGTCACGTAAATGCACATATTCTTCAGCACGTAATCGTCTCTGGTTGGTCCGTATGTACAATAAGCGCTCAGTTTCAATTTTCGCGTACATATCAACAATAAACTGACTACTGTTTAGTCAGTTTATTTATAGCCACGGAACCGTTGCAAATATGCAAAACGATCACGTCGTATTTGCAGAATGGCAGCATAAAACTGCTGGGCTGACACTTTTTTGTTTAAGTTAGGCTCTCTTGTGGTGGGGTTCACTTGATGGATCCCAAAGTTATAGCCATCTTCCCCTCGGCTGTAAATTAGGGGGTATTGTAAGGCGTCATATGAACGATGCGTTTCGTAGATACGCTGTAGCCGGTCATCTCGAGTGCGCAAGACTATATCTCGACGTTCACATTCTTGGTCAACTAAAACAGCGGCCACTTCATTTGCAACAGGTGTATTGTGCCTACCACGATGCTCAGCTGCGGGTCGTTTTTCTGCGTTAATGACAAATTTGTAATTATTGTTCTGACCTTGCGGAACAGATTCTAATGCGGCTTTGAAACTATGCACATAAGGGTTTACCTGGTGCAGCATACTTTGAAGTACCGTGATTAGATTGCCATTAAGCTGTGGATAAATTTGGTTTCTTATGTTTGCTTGCTCCTCATAATTGGACACAAAATAAATCTGAAGAAATTGGGGCTGATTTTCAGGCAACAGGGAACCAATTAGGTGGTAGACCTGACCCTGGATCTTAAATGTTGGCATGAATGGCCCTTCAGATATTTGTTTTGCACCGAAAGACGTCATTTGAAAGGCATTGTTATATATATGCTCGAACATTGTCCAAGAAATGTTTGGATTGAGGGTGGTCACCATTCAGCAATGATTTTAAAACTTCAGGTGGATTTTCAAAAAGATCAATACGCACTTTCCCACCGGAGCAACACATCCCATTTGCTTCTTTTTGCCATTTGAGAGCATCACAAAATGGACAAATTATAATCATTCCTCCAATGGAACTACATTCAGAATAATTTACCATAGGTGTATAATTAAACGCACTTCTTTCTTTATTAATCCATGGGAGGGTGTCATGCCCTACTTGTTGGGCTTCGTCTGAGTCTTCAGAGGAAATCGAAATTCTGTTGAGAGAGTGCCGCAGCCGATCAGCATCCAAGCGAGCTTGAAGTTGTTCTTCTGTCTCTTCACTACGCGTCACACCTACCCTCAGCCGCTCATTTTCTAAGAAAATTTCATTATTTCTGCGTAAACGCTCATAATTTTCTCTCGCTTCTTCCAATCTCTGTTGGTGCTGGTCATCGCTTTCTAGAGATCTCGCCCTGTTATGCCGGTCTCGATCATTTCTTAAGCGTTCTTCGTATTGAGATAAGGTTTCAGACGCGCGCGATAATGCATGCCGCTCACGATCAGTGGTCAATCTGGAGTCCCTTTCTGGAGAAGTTTCGGAGGCGCGAGACATTGCATGCCGCTCACTATCCGCTGTCAACCTAAGGGACCTCTCTGTAAAGGTTTCAGATGCGCGAGACGTTGCATGCCGCTCACTATCCGCTGTTAGCCTAAGGGACCTCTCTGTGAAGGTTTCAGATGCGCGAGATAATGTGTGACGCTCACGATCAGCTCTCAATCTAGAGTCCCTTTCTGGAGAAGTTTCGGAGGCGCGAGACGTTGCATGTCGCTCACTATCTGCTGTTAACCTCAAAGACCTCTGTGTAGAGGTTTCAGATGCGCGAGATAATGTGTGACGCTCACGATCAGCTGTCAATCTAGAGTCCCTTTCTGGAGAAGTTTCGGAGGCGCGAGACGTTGCATGTCGCTCACTATCTGCTGTTAACCTAAGAGACCTCTCTGTAAAGGTTTCAGATGCGCGCGACAATGCATAGCGCTCGCTGTCAGCCGTCAGCCTAAGGTTCCTTTCGGTAAGGGTTTCTGAAGCTCGAGATGACGATTGGCGTTCACGGTCATAGCTAAGGCGTGCATCACGATCGGAAGGAGATTCCAAAGAGCGCGCCATAGCTTGACGTTCTCGAGCAGCCTCAAGTCGGACCTGCCGTTCGTCATTTGATTCCTGTGATCTAGCTAATCTCTTTCTTTTGGCTTCTCTACTATTTTTAGAGAGATTGGGTCGTTTTCGAGGCATTGCTACAATAAAGTAACTTAGCCACTTAACGACAACAAAAAGCAACCAATAACCTAATCGCAAAGCAAAAACAAAAGTCCGTTTTACTAACCAAGTCAAATATAGTTTTAATAACTACAATAACAAAGTAACAAATAACCAAATCGCGAAGCAATAACAAAAGTCAGTTTTAGTAACCAAGTCAAATAATTCTATAAGTACGTAAGTATTTTTTTCCAGAAACAATCAAAATCTGAAAGAAAGCGCTGTGGTTGCTCCTCTGCGTTACCGTCTGCACAACCACACAATGACCAAAATACACGACAACAATAACATAAGCCCGAAGGCATCTTTACATCACAATAATAATGGGAGTTTTAGCCAGTAATTTAACTGTTACCGCCTTTACCGCGTGGAGGTACTCCCAGCCTATGCTACTGTTTAACATGACCCAAATGCAGGCATACCTGCGACTCTATAACAGGTACACACAATGAGTTCCCTTAGTTAGGTAGGGTGATTAATTCATCCCAAGTTTAGGCCAGTTAACACTTAGTCACTTGGCGTGAGTTATTATATATTTCACTGTCTAGGTAAAACTCAATCAAATGAAAAAATCCCATCAAATTCAGTCCTGTAGTTTCTGATATTCAATTTCCTGCCTACACTCTTAGTCTATTGGCGTGATTATTGCAAGTGATGCTGAGTCAAATAAAAAAAGTCCCATTAAAATCGGCCCAGTAGTTTCCGAGATTCAATTTTCTGCCTACCCCCTTAGTCTATTGGCGTGATTATTTCTATCCTTCTTTACCTTCCAAGTAATGTTGAGTCAAATAAAAAAAAGTCCCATTAAAATCGGTTTAGTAGATTCTGAGATTCAATTTCCTGCCTGCCCCCTAAGTTCATCGGCGTGATTATTTATATCCCAGTTTACTCTCCAGGTGATACTGAGTCAAATAAAAAAAGTCCCGTCAAAATCGGTCCAGTAGATTCTGAGATTAGCCCGGACAAACAGACAGACAGACAGACAGACAGACAGACAAAAATTTTAAAAATTGTTGTTTTGGCTTCTATTACGGTAATTAAGACCCCCTGTAACAATTTTTCATAAAAATCTTCAATGTACAGAAATCGATCTTTTACAGTCTTATTATATTATGTATAGATATTTACAATACCAATATCTTACAATATATTTACAATACTAATAATCTCTTACATATAAAAATGAATTGCTGTTCGTTAGTCTCGCTAAAACTCGGAAACGGCTAGACGGATTTGAAACATTTTAGTCTCAAAATATTCGTGGCAGTCCAGGGAAGGTTTAAAAGGTAAGAAAATTAAAAAAAAATCAACGGGCAGAACAATATCTGCGGGTCAGCTAGTATACAATATATTTGCATAATTTGTAGTAAATGATGTTGTAGATATTCTTATTTATATTTTATACATAAACGCTACAGGCAGACGATTACATCTGAAGTCATATTGAAAACTCCACACTAACACTACCCAACAGCAAAAAGTATTTAGATGAATGACATCACAAGCATTGCTCCGATCCTTTATAAGTAGCTAAAGTACGTGCGTTACGAAATATGAAACAACAAAGATCACGAACACCTATAGTTCTAGAAATACAACATTCATTTCCTTATAATTGATGACAATAGAATCCGGGACCTCAGACATGGCGAAAACTACAACTTGCCTAGGATCACCCAAAGAATCCTACGTATATTTTATTGCGTTAAAATCAGTTATATCTACACTAATATTATAAAGCTGAAGAGTTTGTTTGTTTGTTTGTTTGAACGCGCTAATCTCAGGAACTGCTGGTTCGAATTGAAAAATTCTTTTTGTGTTGAATAGACCATTTATCGAGGAAGGCTATAGGCTAAATAACATCACGCTGCAAATATTGGGAGCGAAGAAACCATGGAAAATGTGAAAAAAACGGGAGAAATTATTCATGGTTGAGGGCTTCCGATGCGTACGCTGCGAAAACGGTTCAAGATACCAAAAATATTTGTATGAAAGAATTATTCCTCTTAAAATGATCTAAAAAAATGTCTGCAACAGTATATGTCTATCTACTAAGATCAAGTCACTAGAACCGTTTTTGTGGTAATCAAATTTGGCCGAATTTAATGCATTATTTGTTAAGAGTTGTATCAACGTAATAATATTAATCTTTATTCAAATAAATGTGATGTTGATTAAGAGTATTTAATTGTGAACAAAATTGTCTTTGACATCACTTAATTTCAATGACTATCTTTCAAGATATAACAATTTTAAAATAACACCAATACAAAATTCACCCGCGCCGCATGATGTGCAAAACATGACGCTGCAATGAAGAGAGGCGTTGCTTGCGAGCGACGCGGAGAGGGGGGTGTAGCTCTACGAGGTACCATGATGAACCAAAATTAGATTTAATTAATGACCAGTTGCATCATATCTTTACGTCGACCCTGCCGCTGTGCCTAAAAAGCCGGTTGTTTAACCAATGCGTCTTACCAGTCTTAACCTACGGAGCCGAAACGTGGAACATGACAGTCAAGCTGGCTCACCGACTACACGTCACTCAGCGTGCTATGGAAAGGTCTATGTTGGGGATCTCATTAAGGGATAAGATCCCGAACGAGGTCATACGACATAAGACTAAGGTAACTGATGTTGTCCAAAAATGTAGCAAGCTAAAGTGGCCGTGGGCTGCCATGTCTGTCGCAGAACCGACGAGAGGTGGAGCAGGAAGGCTCTTAAATGGAGACCACTCTTAGGTAAACGCAGTGTGGGACGCCCCCCGGCTAGATGGACAGACGACCTGAAGAAGGCAGCTGGTAGTGACTGGATGCAAAGAGCGGGAGATCGTGCGCTGTGGCGGTCCTTGGGGGAGGCCTATGTCCAGCAGTGGACTGATACGATGAATAACCAGGTGACCGCGTATAATAATCTGGGACGAATGTTCAATGGTCCATAGAGCTCATGTATAGGGCCTAGATAGGACTCTTAGAGATATCAGAAGCTTTAATAAAATTATCATTATAAAATTACTGTTATGTTTGCGGGGGACTTTTGACAAACTGTACCAGTAATAGTAAGGGGAACAAGGGCAGACATTGTAAAGTCTTGCCTTTAAAATACTCCAACATGAAAGTTTGTGAACATCTTAAAATTAACTACAAACATGAGAGCACATTTGGGGGGAGGTAGAAATAGTCCTCCAGACTGATTTCGACCACGGCGGCCAATCTCAACAGAGATCAGCCAACTACGCAGACGTTATTATAGTGCACAAGTGTGAGCACAATACACAAGTGCACTCTCAAACTGCACTGTTCTATCACTCTCAAAGTTCGGTGAGACGGCAATCCGACATGACTGAAGAGAGATCAGTCGCATGACCAACGGCTTAACGTGCGAACCGAGGCACGGGGGTGTAACACCGCCAACTTATCGACTGCGAGTTATTTTTGAGAGATTCATGACAGAAAATGTCAGAAACAATTTTGACTCGACCTGGGATTCGAACCCAGGACCTCTTGGATGTTAGGCAGAAACTTTGCCACTACACCTACGAGGCAGTGGTAGGGAGGTAGTATAACTTTTTCTTCAGTTACTTTTAATAGGAGACGGGAAAGTACCTCACTTTGAAAATAAAATTGCAATTGAACGAGATTAAGGATTAAGAGTGAGTAACATTAAGGACTTTATATCGAGAGTTCACCCTGAAATAAGCAAAATAAATAAATAAAGATCATCAATGGATGTGTCAAAGTGCAATATTGGGAGTGAGAAACTGTAGCGTAGACGAAATTAAAAAATAATTATTTGAACACAAGTGGCCTTCCCCCATATTCCCTCAAGTTAAAAATAGGTGCCCCAATGATTTTACTTAGAAATCTTAAACCACGGGGACCCGACTTCAAATCTAATTTCTTCGCAATATGTAACGTGATGGTTGCAATAGTTTAGACTGGTTTAGCAGTTGGTCAAACAGTGCTTATACCTCGCACCTTGTCCAAATTATTTACCTTTTAATTTTAAAAGAATTCTATTTTCTGTTGTGCTATCTTTCACCGTTACAATTAATAAATCACAGGGGCAAACATTTAAACACATAGGAATTAAGTAACGTCAAGACTGCTTTTCACACATATGTCGCGTTGTCAAGATCAGACCTACAAACGCGTTGCGGACAAAACTAATATGTTCTTCTGACACAAGAAAATAAAACTAGAAAAATAATTAACGCAGAAATACTTTAAGCTAATTATGTTCTTTAGAAAACTTAAAAAAATAATTGTCTAAAATAATAACAAAAAAATAAATTTGCAAAAATAAAATGAAGCCCAAAAAAAAATTCACGCGGACGAAGTCGCGGGCACAGCTAGTAAAATATAATCGCTAAATGTGTCGTTAAGCGTGAATCTCGAGAGCAGCCAAACCAGTTTCGCAATTTATTTTTTTATGATAATTACTGCCTCGTTGGTGTAATGGTAAAGTTTCTGCCTTACATCTGAGAGGTCCTGGGTTCGAATCCCAGATCGGGCCGAAATTGTTTCTGAGATTTTCTGTCATGAATTTCTAAAAAAAAAAAGCTCACCCCAGTGTTACACCCTCGTGCCTCGGAAAGCACGTTAAGCCGTTGGTCCTGCGCCTGATCTCTCTCTGGTCATGTCGGATTGCCGTCTCACCGAACTTTGGAAGTGATGAAACAGTGAGTGCACCTGTGTATTGCGCTTACGCTTGTGCACTATAATATCTCCTGTGTAGTTGGCTGATCACTGTTGAGATTGGCCGCCGTGGACGAAATCGACCAGGAAGACTATTATTACGATAATAAAAATACAATTTCCTTAAAGCACGAGGATGGTTCTTACGAAGGGAAAATATATACAAAAAAAATTACAAGACAACGTCTGCGGACTCCGCTAGATAAATAAGAATTTTGATTAAAACCAACTTTTTTATACGTCACGCATTTGAACTACTCTTCCACTGTAACTTTCTTAATATAGAGTAAACTTTTTGCGATTTCTTTATTTACAATCTGAAACCAGCTACAATATAGGCGGTCAAAGCGAGACGGTCTCCAATTTGTCACCGCCACTGATTCGATTACTGCCCACTGGAGGGTAGAGCAAACTTGTAACAGTAGTCGGCCTCAAGGAGAAACAATTTGCTTAAATTATTTATTTAGTCCCGACTTTGTACAGTAGTTGCGAATTTAGTTTTGTTTAACTGCCTTCGCCCAATAATTGGGATGATGACACCTATATTAAATATTTTCAAGATCATGGTGTTTAAAAAACATAGCTCCTATAAAGTTAATACAACCAATATATTTCCAAAAAGCTGTAGAACCCATTTTTAAATACACAAAACTCAATAAATATATTTGGTCAATTGACTCCGATTTCTGATACCTGACCATGTATTCCCATACAAAATCTATGGAGGCAGACCGTTTTGACAGATAATAAAAAGTATGTCAACGATTGGTGGTGTCGTCTAGCCAATTAGTACCTAATGCTAAACGTGTTTGGTATTTAACGCTTAGAAGAAAAATCGAATTGACTTAATAATTTGTCTTTCTCCATCTTCAGTGAAACATCTTAGAAATTTCATAAGATGATTCGTCACTCTGATCACCTTGATAATAATCGCCTATAATGTTTAAAAGGTATTTGAACAAACATTTGCTGACAAGTTGATCAAATTGGCAGCAACCGTAAGTAATCAAATAAAACGGAAATTGGAATCTGTTATTAAATTCAAAACAAGGGTTTCACTCTGATAGACGATGCTTTTATTTTCTACTCTATCTTTCTCTGTTGTTCACCGTTGACAAGTGAGTAAGATGGCAATTATGATGGGAAAATTATTAGTTTCGCTCGCACTTGAAAATGTAAGCTTAACATTTAAATGTACAATAATGGTGTCTGGTTTAAATAAAATATAAAACCCAGTCTTAGAAACCAGAAGTGAGGTTGAGTTTTAAAATTAAACAACTACCAGAACAGATTCGGAATTATTCATTAGTGACCACAATATTAGTCTTAGCCTGAACCCTAACTAAGACCTAACACGTAAATAGGAGTTTTCGGAGCTACACGACACAACCGTTACGTCCTAGCGCTCGAACAAGAAGAGAGCGAGTATCTATCCAGCCCCTTTGAGGCCGGTTCGGGGAAGGATCGCCACCACCCCACTACTGATGTCACAATTACGTCATGTCACGTGGGCTTAAGTAGGTGGAACCGCTAACACGGCGGTTCCTGACGCAGCGTCGTCCTCGGTCGCATTTTAAATTGCTGAAGCATGAACCGTCTTAGTTGACACGTTTTCAGATTGGTCATCATACGTTTGAAATATCAAAATAACCAATAACAGACAGAAGCCGTATTTGTTTGTTCAAAATAACCAAAACATACAGAGGCCGTAACTGCTTGTCTAAATAACCAAAACAGACAGAGGCCGTATTTGCTTGTCCAAATGACCAAAACAGACAGAGGCCGTATTTGCTTGTCCAAATGACCAAAACAGACGGAGGCCGTAACTGCTTGTCCAAATGACCAAAACAGACAGTGGCCGTATTTGATTGTACAAAAAACCAAAACAGACAGAGACCGTATTTGCTTTTCCAAATGACCAAAACAGACAGAGGCCGTAACTGCTTGTCCAAATGACCAAAACAGACAGAGACCGTATTTGCTTTTCCAAATAACCAAAACAGACAGAGGCCGTATTTGAAAGAAAGAAATATGCTTATTCAGTATTACATACTTTACAAAATAGAAAAACACATATTCAAATGCACATACACAAGATACTGAAAAGGTGGGCTACTCAGCATGTGTCGTAGCATCTCAGGAATGCCATGACGCTGGTCTTCCGTGGACACCCAGACAGAGAGAGAGCACTACTTCGCACAACAATGCTTGTCCAAATAACTAAAACAGACAAGAGGTCGTATTTGCTTGTCGAAATAACCAAAACTGATATTCAACTCGAGTTTAACTCAAGTTTCGTTAATATCTAATTGAGCTTAAATGGATATTATAAATTTCTGGAGCTGGCACATCACTACAGCGGATGCTATTGCTAGAAGATACCAGTTTAAACATATTCTGGTATTCCCGAAAGCGGGATAAAGCCTGTCCGCGCGAGGCATAATATTGATCTAAAAAAATCAGGATGTTTTAAAAAAACTCGATTAAGTTCGTTCAAGAATAAAGTTCGAAAATTTTCTAAAAATAATTTGCATGTATATTATATTTTTATATTTTACTATCAATGTTAATTAATTTATTCATATTTATTTTTTGTATATTATAAAATAATGTAATATTTAATATTATATTGTGCGTTAAGATGAACCACAATTTACATTTCTCATTTAATTTTCTCTGCACCCATTGCCTTCTTTCTGTATGACCTTGAGGTTGACTGGCAGAAAATGCTTTTAAAATTAAGTTCACCCTTTGTGCATTTCTTGTGCAATAAAGTTATTTATAAATATAAAATAAATGTTCCACCAAAAGCGGAACGTCTGGCAACGCTGAATAGGACCCCAGCCACAAAGATTGTTCGAAACCGCATCGCTCGAGTTTCGTTACGCGATTAAAACTTGAGTCACACCACCCTTCACTCAATGGAGGTGTACGTGTAATCGTATCATGAGACGAGTGATAAATTTGAGCTTGCTGAGTGAATTGTTTTTGTATAAAGTAGGTGTAAAGGCTTTCGAAAACCATTCAGACAGTATAAACGTGTTAACAAATTAGTGAAAATAAGCGAAACAAAGCTCTATGGAGTTCAATCTGGTCATACAAGGCGAATATGAAGCTTATATTATTGTCGTAGTACTCACTCGGTTGCTTTCAGCAAACTACTATGATACTTTTCGACTGATTTATTGGCGCGATGACATTACTTATCTATATAAACTATGTCAGTGTAATATAGCAAATAACGATTTACGTTGCTAAAGAAAACGGAAAGTTTGTTATGGTCATTGTCAGTATGATTATAAGTTTAGATTTAAAGAAACAGATAATATTTACAAATTCATTTCAAATCAACACCGTAAAGGAAGATTCAAACAAAGGTCTACTCTACAGTGTACCTGTACCACTATGCACGGAATCCTAATAAAATAATCGCTGAGAAGCTTACGTCTTATTTCCGCATACCTACCGCAGAATTGGTTTTTAGGAGCCATATTTTATACTGGCTTCTCTAAAACTACGTGACTGGTTGTCTAATTTCATTCGTAAAGAGGTGCAGATTTTATAGAGCAGGACATTTACTGTCGAAAATATTGTCATGTTTTAGAGTAGGGTTTTGAGCAACATTATTTCGTTTTGGCAGAAAAAAAGTTGATAATACCCTGAAATAGGGAAGCCGATATGACGAATATGAAGTACGGTATTATATTCCCGAATAAAACACTTGAGCGGCAGGTAGGCAAAATTGGTTATTTCTCTAGGTAATCTTGTGATTATTGGATTATTTCAAATACTTTTACTTAACATAAAAATCGAATGCCAGACCATTAATACTGTTATGAAATACCTACCTACTAACGGTCTCAAAAATTTAATCCACTGCAGAGAAAACTTGGTATTTTCCAAGCAAGTGTAAAGTTTATAAGTTATGGGTTAAATGTTAGGTTTTTCGCAAAAAGGCTCACCTTATTGCAAAAATTCTCGATCATACTCAATCTATCATTCTACAGACTATACTTTTTTGCATCATTTCACCCATAATAATAATAATAAAAAAACTACCACAATCCCATAAAAATATTGATTTAAGGCGATTCTTTCTAAAATAATAATTTTAAGTTAAATTTGGAACAGATCGTCTCTTACCATCAGATCAGATTGTGGCCAAATGTATAAATGGCTCAATTTAAAAAAATAACTTTCCATTGAAAAATCCTACGAATGAGCTACAGGAAAACAGTTGAGCTTTTAGCAGCATTTTCATGAATTTACGCAAAAAGGCGCGCCAGATCGATCTAACATCCTACAGACTATACTTTTGTTGCATCGTTTCAGCCAAAAAGCTATAAAAGAAACTGCCACAAATAAAGAAAAGTTGATATAATACTAGTGAATAAGAATAAGAAGGTGAAGCAATTCTATACCAAATTTCGTTACAAACAAAACAACAAAATTCCCATACAACTTTGAACAAGACCAGATAACAAATGACTGTCATCTCGGTCTAGTCCTAGAACAGGGTAACCTGGTTACCATGGCAACCGGAACTAATTACCTATCGATCCTGCGGTGATGGATGCGCTACTGGCATTCTTTGTGCTTGCTCCCTTTGCCCTATTTTCACAGAGTACAATGAGGTTAAACGGATTTAAATTGTTCGTGGACCTGAATTTTCGTATATGCATGGAAGTGTGTTCGAAAGTTGCCTACCAATGAATTTAGTGGATGGGCTGGTTTGATACCTTACCTGGCTATGTATTACGGCTCATATGGGTTTTTTTAAAAGATTAATATATCAAGATTGATATCTTAAGGAATAGCAATAAATTTATTGAATACATAATATAAAAAGTTGTTTTAATTTTTCGTGATACTGATATCGCACACACGTTGGAAAAGATAATATTTTTGAAGTAGAAAAAATCAACTGACTGAGGCGGGAATCAAACCCGCGTCCATGCGAATTTATCCCGTGTGCCTATTCAATTCGGTTTCCGCCTCATACAGTTCATTTTTTCTATTTCAAAATTATTAATTTTATCGGTAGTTTTTTGTTCCAAACCTCGAAAAAGTATAATCATCTTTAAAAGTCTAGCTCGTAAAAGTTTAGTAACATTTTAGCCCTGTATTTTTGTTTGATCCTCGCATCTGCATATACTGGTCGAAATAAATAACCATCAGGCCACAATAGAAAAAGAAAAAAGTCAAAAGGAGATATGTTTCCTCTCCCTCCAACTTACCCAACTATTGCGCTGCGGAAAAATGGATTCGCGCACGCTTTTGTTTTGTGAAAATCCAGTCTGGAACCACAATTTATATTGGTGTAGTATGTTCATTAATAAATTGACATCTAAAACAAGAAATTTAAAAAACTCATCTCTATATAATAGTCCTCCTAGCCGATTTCAACAGAGATCAGCCAACTACGCAGGAGATATTATAGTGCACTAATGTGAGCGCAGCACACAGGTGCACTCACTGTTTCATCACTCTCAAAATTCGGTGAGACGGCAATCCGACATGACCGGAGAGAGATCAGGCGCAGGACCAACGGCTTAACGTGCTTTCCGTGGCACTGGGGTGTAACACCGCCAACTTCCCGACTCCGAGCTGTTTTTGAGATATTCATAACATAACAGAAAATCTCAGAAACACTTTGGCTCGACCTGGGATTCGAACCCGGGACCTCTCCGATGTAAGGCAGAAACTTTGCCACTACACCAACGAGGCAGTCATCTCTTTCTTCACATATATTATTTGTGTAAGAGCATTCCTTTCCCACCAGCCTGTGTCGCGATGCTTGGGCTGAAAAATATGATTAAGGTACCGTAGCAAAGGTCTCAGCGAGTAGACTGGGTCAAAACTCTAACGTTAGTTGGAATTTGAATGCGGACGAAGTCGCGGGCGGCCGTAAGTCTAAGCTAAAAGTATATTAAAAATATCAACTCAATCCGACATTGGGAAGTGGTTGAAATTTAGTTTGCAAGATTTGACGACCTTGGTGCAAAAGTCTACATGTTGGACTTTAAAACCAAGGGTCGCGGGTTCGATCCGTCGATCGATTTATTATTATTATTTATTATTATTATTTATTTACAAAAAAAAGTATTTAAGTATGTTTATCCGTTGTCTTGTACCCACAACACAAGCCTCGTAGCTTAATTTGGGACTAGAGAATTGGTGTGATTGCTGTGAAATATTTATTTATTTACTAGCGGACCCATAGACGTTGTCCTGCCCATTTTTTTTTATTTTCATCGTTTAAACCTTCCCTGGACTTCCACAATTATTTTGAGACTAAAATTATTCAAATCGGTTCAGTCGTTCTCGAGTTTTAGCGAGACTAACGAACAGCAATTCATTTTTATATATAAGAAGAAGAAGATTACAAACAAAATTTTACTTTACTATACGGTGCTAATCTATCTATCTTGTGGATGTTGAACCAAGCATAGTTTTGAAAAATAGGCATTTCACTAAGTCTTTTTTGTATAGACTGTATTTTTTGTATAGGTGCTTTCGGCTCTGGCAAGCTTATAATTGTTCCCAGGTTTGACAATTATGTCTGTTCTTTTTGGGTGAATGGGTGATTAGGTGTTGCAGGGTGGTTCTGTATTTACTTACACTGTGTACAGAGTCGGGACTCGCGAGCCTGTGAAATTAATGACGTCATAATTTCCGGGTCGCCGGCCGCCAGGGTAGCGATCATCAGACCATTACGTCATGTCGCTTTAAAAAGTTGACGAGCCCTAGTAAATTGCTTCTCGCACGATTGATTAGTTGCATATTTCATGGGCTTACGTGTTTGGTGATGGGTTATAATGGGATTGTTTGTTTTCAGGAAATATGCATTTTGATGATGATGACACAGCTACACTGCCTGTGTCTTGCGTAAGCCAGCACTTCCAAAATACTCTTGCTTGAAATGCCTACAGAAATGAGTTTGTTAAAACCTACAAAAAAGGTTTCAGGACACTGCTAAAAGAAATGGCCACCCATAGTCAATATGAATATTATGGTCTCCTAGCCGATTTCGACCACGACGAACAATCTCAACGGGGATCAGCCAACTACGCAGGAGATATTAAGTGCACGTGTAAGTGCAATGGACAGGTGCACTCACTGTTTCTTCACTGTCAAACTTCAGTAAGATGGCAATTCGACATGACCGGTAAGAGATCAGGCGCAGGACCAACGGCGTGTCGTTCTTTCCGAGGCACGGGGATGTAACAACGGCAACTACTCGATGCCGAACTGTTTCTCAGAAATTCATGAAAGAAAATCTTGGAAAACAATTCTTGTCTCGACCTACGATTCAAATCCTGGACCAGTAAATCGGCCAGTACACCAAAGAGGCAGTCAACCCATTATATGATACTAATCATAGAAAAGATAATTATGGTTGTAACTTTTATTTTTTATTTCTTGTGACCACTTGGTGTAACGATTAAGAAGTTGACTTTAAACCAAGTCGTCGCGGGTTGCATGAACATGTCTGTTTGTACTGGTTTGGGTGTTATATGTAATTATTTAAGTTTATTTGAAATACCACTGTTGACTCTGATATCTGTAACACAAGTGCTTAAGCTACTTACACGGAGTCAGATCAATGTATGTGATGTTGTTGTGTATTTATTTATTGAATACTTTTTCCGTAGCTACCTCTACCTCTTTCCCACTGTATTATTTTATTTCAAGTACTCCTATAGTACGTTCAGTGTCATGTGGATGGCCACACTAACTCGAAGCAGTGTACAAAACTTTTACTACTAGTCGTATTCCAGGTGACCTCAAATGCTCTCAACTCCACAGACTCATTAACCTTTTCTAATGTGCAATTTGTATTGTTCTAGGTAATTACACAAGCTCGAAATGTACGCGTAGTTTCGTGCGTGAGTTTCAACCCCCTTCTCTCGTAGTTACGGATGTAGGCATCCCTGTCACTCTTTTAAGTTTGACCGTGCGAGCGAAAGTGTTGGCTAGACCCGGAAATACGAAAGAAAAGGTACTTAGTACGCCTTTACAGCTCATCGAAGACTAGACAAAGTTATAGTAAGTAAACCTTTACTGGCTTTTATGTAATTTTTTAACAAGCTCCGGCTGTATGTATGTTACGGAATCTTTGAACTTAATTTTCACCAACTTCCAGAAATCGGATTGTAGTAGCGAGTACCGATGACAATGCAATAATTTGATAAGAGTTTCTCATAAGGTCTATATTTTAAAATAAATTATAGTTTGAAAAATCTAAATTAAAAAACGCTTTTATTGCTAACTAAAAAAGAGAAAATAAATTATATTATTGGCAAACTATAAAAAGAGAACTATGATAAACACCTAAAGTGCACCTCACGCTTTTTACTCTACTGTAAAATACATTATTTTCTCTTTTTTAGTAAGTAATAAAAGCGTTTAGTTTTTTTAAACTATTATTTATTTTTATTTTTTTTAGGAAATAAGGAAAATGGATTTTAAAGTCTATTTTGTGTTTAAGACTGGTAAAATTTATTTTCTCTACCTATGAGTTTCCATTTCTATGTGCGATGTGTTTAGTGTGTTTTAGTGCGATGAAGTCTACATGCCAAGGATACATACTCGTAGTACGCAATTTTGTTATAGGACTAACAGGCTGCGAAAAACCTCCCTTATCCGGGACTCACAGCTTATCTTCTGATCGTCAACCGAAACTTAAACACGTCCAACAGCTGATCTTTCTGACCAGATTCTGCTGTGTTCGATTATTTTCATGCCGAGTTATGAAATTAATCGAACACACAAATATTAAACAAAAGAACTGCATTATGTATTTGCTTTTAAAACAATCCTGTGCCCTAAAGATTAACAACTTACTCAAAGGAAACGATGAAAAAATAATGAAAGCAAAGGAAATAAAAATGACGAGACACTTTCGAGCGAAAAAGGAATCGCAATTTATTTGAATCATATTTGAGTTCTTCTTTCTGTCAACAGTACTGAGTACTGAGTGAAAGTCAGTATTTTTTATTGTTACAAACTCAGTAGTTTGTAATATTAAAAAGGTTATCTACTCCTTTTAAAAATTACAGGTGCGATGGAAAAAAGAAACAATAATATCACAATTAATTTTACTAAAAGCTCTCCTAGCACCTTAAACATGCTAACCTAATTCTTTTATTTGCAACATAACCTTTGATATTAAAATATTAAAAAATCTAACATTGACAAAAAAAGTCAGCTAGATAATATCAATAGGAACGTTAATTACGTATGATGTACCAATTGCTACTAAATAATTCATCATATCAGCCTGTTGCAGTCCACTGCTGGACATAGGCCTCCCCAAAGGAGCGCCACAGCGCACGATCTCCCGCCCTCTGCATCCAGTCACTACCAGCCGCCTTCTTCAGGTCGCCTGTCCATCTAGCCGGGGGGCGTCCCACACTACGTTTACCTAAGCGTGGTCTCCATTCAAGAACCTTCCTGCTCCACCTCTCGTCGGTTCTGCGATAGACATGGCCAGCCCACTGCCACTTCAGCTTGCTACATTTTTTTACAAATAATTATGTATCTTTATTTCACTGCAATTGAATTCGTCCACCATGAGGCGTGTACGCGATTCGCCCTTGCTCATTACATTCACAAGTAGGGAAGCCGTAGTCCTCACTCTCTCTTTCTCCCTAAGATCTTTGGCTGCTTCTGTGGTTGTTGTCTGATGTGGTTTTCGGTATCGATTTGCGACATCACCCATGTGGTTTTGCAGGCGTGTTGCTCGACTGTAACCTTTTGTAGCTCGTTGTAGACTTTGCGTGCCATTGAATAACGCCCCTGAGCCCGGCGAGATGCTAAGCGTACTCTTAACCAGTGCCTTGCAGAACGCAATGCCCACTTTTTTAGAGCTGTTGACCATGAATAAAGTCACTCCTCGTAACCGTATCCCTGGAAGACCTGGCTCTGCAAGTATGAGGATGTTTAATTGTGTTGCTGTGTTTGTTGTGTGCAGTGTGAAGTTTGTCGAGTCCAGTGGTTGGGTTAGTGTGCTGTTCCTCTTTGTGACTATGGTTGCCACTATTTCTATGAATAAACGCAGGTCTAGTAGCTGTCGCTTTCAGTGGTGAGGATAGATTGTCCTTTTGGAGGTTGGTCATTCCAGGTTGTGTTTGGTAAGTTGGAACCTTGGACAGTCTAGCAGTATGTGCCATACCGACTCATTTATGTTTGAATCACACTCACTTCCGGGATTGCTGCAATGATGGAACCGAGCAACAAGACATATTCATCAAAATCCGTATGAAAAATCTGTTCTGTTTTTTGTGCTTTGATCACATTGTGACAAACGGTGAAAACATTATGTAAATACAGGACCTAAAGCTAAATTACGTTTTCTTACAGTCTGATGCCCAAAAGGCAAGGGAATTAAAAAGGTAGTTTTTGGTTGAACCCTGGAAGAAGCTTTTTTAATGAAGGATTTGTAATTAAAGCACTTTTCGTGGCAAAAAATAGAAGTATAATAATAACTTTGTCTAAGCTTCCGACACGAGATGTCGTAATAGAGTAGTAGTGAACCAACACACAGAAATAAAAACTTACACATTTGTTAAAGACTTACACCTATTTACCTGTTTAACATTTGTACTAAACAAACGAATGGAAATGTTATTTGCCTGCATGTCATTATGGTAGCTACGAGTGTGGTAACGATGCCAGATTACGTGCTTATATAACTATTTGTATTTGTTCCAATTGCGACACTCTAATGATACATGTACGTACATTTTTACCTATTCACGGCTGAATTTCGCGGTTGATAAATACTCGTACATACATGTATCTTTCAATGGTTTTAAAATGGTAATCACCAACTAAAACATCGGAATACATTAGTACCATGTCAAATGTATGTGATTATCGGTATTTTGACATGATACTATACTATAGAGTTCCGTCTGATATTAAGGCTGTTGAGTGCTTATGTAAGTGAATAAGAAACCTATTTCGCGTGTTAGCTCCATTTTAATGCTAGACACTGTCATCAATTTTGATACCTCTGCATTCAAATTATAGAAGTGTAACCAATTAACAAAAATTTTCAAAAAATACAAAAGAAGCCAAAAATACAATAGAATGTATAGCAAAGTGGTATATGCCACCGAAAAAACGTTTTGTAAGGTAAGGTACCTAAATCCGTAAAATTTCGTAAATATTGGCTAGTATTTTTTGGCTTTATATTTAGTTGTATAAGTCTAAAGCCGGGGAAAATATGGACTGCAATAAAAATCAAGCACTGCTCCCACCCCGGACGAATAGCTAACAGTCCGTGAATTCCCAAATAATCGGTTTGACCCAGATTAAATTCCGGATAGACCTAGCCATAGTTAAACACGCATCGGACCCAAAACAAAGCTAACTCTATAAAGCCAGTACAACGTTTGACAATACTAGGCTATGGGTCATGCCACACTTTTTCGTTAATATAATAATATACGAGTAATATTGTATAGACATGCCTAAGAACATTACTGTTTATTCAGCGCTATGTCTTACAGCCTTACTGATGGTACCACAACCACCGTTCACACCATGTTCACATATATTGTAAATAATTCCTTAGTCGCACGATTTCTCCATTGCCTGTCCTTGAATTAAACCTTAAGAAAAAAATAGATACTAGCCTCGGGACTCGATAGTACCTACTTGACTTGACTCACTACGACTACGTAGTTGAATGTTATCCTAAATAAAAATGATAAGTTGTGAAAGAAAGGTAGATAGATAGATTAACAATTTATTGTACAACACAAGTGAGGTGCTATGGCGCAGTGGTTGCAGCGCTTTGGTAGTGATACCAAAAGTTAAGCAACCTACGGCGCGGTCATGTTTGGGATGGGTGACCATTCTGATCGTAAAAGTGACGTCCATTTACAAGCATATCCGTGCTTCGGAAGGTACGTTAAGCTGTTGGATAGATATTAGTCGTTAAGCCTGGTCGGAGGCCTTCGGGCGGCTTAATAACATCTGACAGGAAGGTTGGTCACTTGCCTTCGAATCTTACACACCCCTCCACCAATCCGTACTGAGCCCGCGTGGTGGAGTATGGCTCGCACCACCTCATAGTTGAGGTGAGACCTGTGCTCAGCAGTGGGACGTATATAGGCTGATGATGATATACAACACAAAACACAATTACAGACAAGAAAGATGTACAATTTAGACGGTCTTATCGCTTGTAGCGATCTCTACCAGACAACCTTCGGTTAAATGAACATTTAATTAACAGGATGGGGGAATTTCAGCAATAAAATAATCAATAAATAAATATTTCACAACAATCACACCAATTCTTTAGTCCCAAATTAGGCTACGAGATAAAAGACTCAATGATTCAGTTCAGAGTGCAATTTTGTATTTTCTAAACACTGGCTGTTAAGTTTTAGCAACAGCCAGTAGCATTGGAGTGAATAAATATCTAGCTTTGATAATTTCTGAATATTCAGAAGACTTCATTTGAATGTGGAATTTTCGGCTTACTTAAACTAAAAGTTGTTGTGTTCAAGTTTGTGTTCGTAGTCCTTAACAGATTAGATGAGTGGAAGTTTTTAAACACGTACTTCACATTATCTAGCGTGGGCAACGAGGTTTTTAAACTTAATTTTATTCGGAGCATGTGGTATATGTCGGTCTACAGTTTTAGTGAGTAACAAACTTGATTTTTGTAGTAGATTGGAAAAAATCTCTTAGAAAGTGAGAGGACGTCACTACACTTTACCATGTTTTTTGGTATGTACTTAACATTTTTAGAGGAATTATTTAGAAGTATTCCGTAATCTATGTATTTAGTATAGTAGTAAGACTGGCAGCAGGTGCTAGAATAGATTTAATTCACCAATGTGAATTAAGTACTTCTGCTTCAAATCAATTATTCAATGGTCACTGTCAGCTATATTTCTTCGCGTAAAGTCCTTTGAATCCCACAAAGTACTGATATACTAAATTTCTATCCTCCTACAGCACTGAATCGGAAACAATCTGAGTACGAATAGCCGGTAGCAGAGCCGGTTAAAGGCATATTTCTCCGGTCCATTCCAGTTTATTTCAACTTATTCTGGATTATCCAGATGACACTACGAAAGGGTCAACTGTTAAACAATTCAACCGCTAGCGCTTTGTTCATTGTGCGAGGGCTAAGTGGGGGTAGTGAAATTGTCGGTTTATTGCGTATTTTTTAAAAGTTTTAAATTGGGTATTGTGTTTTAAACCAGTTTTGGTGTGCAAATGTGTACGAGGCTTATATCTTACGTCCAAACAATTTAACATGCTTAGCAATTTTTATTCGCATTAGTTTCGTGGTTTCTAAATTAATTTTGTTACGTCTAAGGCAGTGAGCCTAACAATAGAACAAAAAAGCGTGAAAATAAATATTCTCACTATTAGCACGAAAAAGATATTTGTTTATTTCATTCTCCAAGTGGAAATCGAACCTACATCTTAAACTCGATGCTGTAATATTTATAACTAACGTCTTAGGCTATAAATAAAGATCAGTTACTATTAAAATGTTTGTCAAACTTTAAAAACACAGTTACGACATACCTCTCTCAAGTATTGCCTTTGAAACTTAAAAGTCAAAGCAAACAAGACGCATAAATTAAAATACAAACCTTTTTACTATTTACGCCTTTATTAAGAGTTACGAAATTGCTGAATTTCAAACCACAAATGTGGCTCCGATTACGAAGCCTATAAATTACATTTCTTTGGGGAGCGACAAATCAGTGCGTCGAAATAATTTTCTCGGCTTTTATTATTCTGAATATATGAATATTATTGTCTGGCTGTTGCATATTCATTAAAGTGTGCTGAAATCTGAGATGTTGGCTTTGATCAAACGTACGTTTCGATTCCAAAGTTATTTCTTTCTGGATGTATTAGTCATTTAAAAAAAAAATAACACTTCAACACTCCTTTCTGGTTTCTGCAAAAACTATTATTAAGATCCTTACTTTTGCTTTTAATTGGCACAAGATTTACCAGCAATAAATAGATAGAAAGTGACTTAGAAAAATACCCAACAAGTCCCATAGGCTAGAAATTGAACCATTTAGGACACTCATTAATCGCCAGGTACATTCTCGGAGGCCTATGACAATCCAGCAAAGCTAATTACTTTCTGGGAAAGGCTGGCTGGTTGGAATAGGAATGGAACAGAAATACGAACAATGGACCAATCAAGCAGCTAAGTGCACAAACAGCCGCAGCTAAACGAAACTAAACGATTCACGTTTAACCTTAAAAAAAGCAATTAAAAAAATATCTTTGATAAATATCTGAGACATACAATTCAAAATAAACCTTTTTTAAGGACTTGGCTGGAATCCACCCCTGGAGCAAATATTTACTGGGCGAAGTTTGAAACCTTTGTATTCCCGATAGTCATATTAAGTACACCTGTCTTGTGACTGGACCTCAAAGGCTTATCTTTTCTTTTTGAGGAATTGGTCCAACAAAAAGTTATATCTCTAAAAGCATCAAAAAGAATTTGGTCCATTCAAGTTATTTCGAAAAGAAAAACATTTTAAGCAGATATTTCACATATTGCGAATCTCCTTCATTTCTTCTGATCTAGTGATTCAGAAAAAGAAACAGAAGAGAGAAGAAGAAACCTGGTAAAAAATGGTTTGTAGAACAAGCTGGTAAAATGAGTAGCTGAAACAAAGTCACTTAGGTACAAGTTTATTTACACGAAGTAAATTGCTAAGTTCATATTTCTCGAGTTGTACATCGCGGGGTGAATGAACCTTTTGTTATCAAGAGACAAAGAACTCGTTATGAATAATTTACTCGCTGCATCGGGATTGTGTTAGAAAAATATACTGGTCCTTTAATAATACCTAAGGGACTTCAAACACAAACTTTATTTACTGTCGATTAATTTGAGGTTGTTTGTTACGCTTGTATGAACTTTCATCTTTTGCTGATTGGTTTTATGAAGGCGTAGGAATGACTTTTTATTAATTTATTAAGTCACCACCTGTCAAATTTTTTCAGCCGAGGCTATGAACCAGGCAGGTGACCCGTAGCCTCTCCATCCATAGTCCCAGTTACCTTGTCCACCAGCTCTAAAACCCATAACCCAGTATTATTTTACCATACCTTGCAATAGTCCTACACTAACCGGGGGTTGTCCTTGGGTGCATTCGCATAGTGCATAGGGATAGTCGCAGGATAGTGTCACACTTCATTTTGATTAAAGTGTCTAACGGGCCTCTGCGTTTTGGCTTCGGCCCCACGCGTGCCTCCCAAAGGTCCGGTACCCTGTGGTCCCGAGATTGGAATTGACCGACATATGATAATAATATATTTATTTGTTTCCTCATCACAAAGGGTACAGAAACAGAAACAACACCTTCACGATTTGCGCCTAATTTTTTGACACCATCTACAACAATGTTTTGAATTTCATTTTTAACTAGAAAACGACCAAACTTCACTGGATGAATATATGTTACGCTTGAGGGTCAGTTTCAATATGTGAAACTTGAACTATAAAGAGACCCATGTCTAGGTCGCTATAGGATGTTGGAGCAATGACGAGAGATGGATGATAGGTTGGCTACTAGGAGATGATGGAGGTGTCGAAGACTCAGTTGACATCCTCTTAACAGGTTCTACAGGGGTCTCATCCGTGTTATCAGCACGGCGTTTTTTAAAACACTGTGAAACCAAAGGGGGAGATAATTCAGTTGCAGTCTGACGCTTCCATTTGTGTACTGGCTCGATCTGGATAGTCAAAATAATCTGAAGGCAACGGCTCCATAATTTAAGAGGACTTAGGCGACAGTAAATACTACAAAACCTGTTTAAATTTAATTTAAGTTTGCATGTTTTGTTACAATGTAATTTAAGAAATTATATGTGAAAAGAAGCTCAATTCGTTAAGTTGTTTATTTATAAATTTTATTACTCACGAAGTGAAAAAAAACTTATTAAGGACCCCGCAGACGTTGTCCTGCCCGGTGTTTTTTTATTAAATTTTTCTTCCTAAGAACCATCCCCGTACTTTAGGGATTTTAATAAAAAAAAGAATTGGCCAAATTTGTCCATTTGTTCTTGAGTATAGTTTAGTTGTAATATAGATACATACGAAACACATTAACTAAGTTTTATTTTATTTTATTTTATTTTATTTATTAAGAAAACCAACTGCGTTACATATGTTACATTATAGCTAGTAGTACTTACATCTATTAGTAAGGCTAATTACAGGTTTCCCTTTTATACAAAATTAGTATAGGACGTGAAACAAAAACACTAATAAAAGTAAAAGAAATATAAATATGCCTACATATATATACATAAATACAATACGATACATGTCATGAATATATATAATATTTTCAATATTTTCATTTAACTAAATATTAACTTAACTGATTAACAGATGACTTAATTTAACTGATTTCAATCTAATTTCCGGCTTTATTTAGAATTTCTATCGCTTTGTGCTTAACTATGTTTTTGCTGTGAGTGAACATGTCTATTTCCCAAAAGGTATTGTTATAACTTCGTGGTAATCGGGACAAGGGTGCGTTACGCGCGTAGTTAGTGCTCGTTTTGGGGACTGCGAACAAATCCAGGTTGCGACGCCGGCTGCGCCGAGATGGTACATTATACTTTATGCTTTCGACAAGTTCGGGGCAATCTAGGTTGCCGTTAACTATATCGTACAACCAACACAAATCCAGGACTTTACGCCTGTCTTCGAGTGGGGTTAAACCGTATTGAATACAACTTTCCTTGTATGTCATTGCCTCTGGTTCAAGTTAATACCTTTGTGCATAGTTTCAAAAAAGAAAAGAGCCGTAATTGCAAGAACCTTGTAGTTTTGCTTGCCCCAACAATAAGATATCTCTAACTATCTGCAACTCAATTTGTCCACAAATTCCGCGGCAACTACGACAACTTTGGATAGACAAACTAACCTCCAGACGTAGCTAAATTGTCCTCCCGCCTCGGGAACTTTGATCTTGACGTAAAACTTACGCACGGGCTTAGATTAAAAGAATGGCCTCAACTCGTAAAAAGGCTGACAGAAACAAAACGGCAACGATACGATTTCTTGTGTTTTCAAATTGAATTCGATTGGCTCTGTGAATTTGGGTGTAAGTAATGAGGTGTGGTCCAAGTTACGGCATATTGCAATTTCATTGCAACCTACGTCTTAATTATTGTATTTTTTGTGAGGTGTAGAAATGACAGGACAAGCTTGTTGTTAATGTGTACACTGAAAATAAGTAATTGTATTGCATGCTGCATGGGATCGGAACTTATTTTCGTTATCGTGGCAATGCAATGGATTTATCCGTAAGACGACACTCGATTTCATGGACAGTTGTTAAGTTTTAGGCCTGCTGAGGCTATTATGACGTGTTGATCACATAAGTTTTATACTTACCTACTATGTTTTTGATTATTAAGAGAATTAATAGATCCAGTGCACACTATAACCAACTGTGGTTTTTGTGGCACTGCAATTGTAATTTGCATGTACATAATTTATTTTGTATAATTGTAACAAATATGTAAATAATTAAATTATATACCTTCGTGGTTTTAGGCTATGACTGTTCACCTTAATTTTATGACATCTTGCATGGTGAATACATGAAAAAAGCGTTAAATGTTAGAAAGCTTTTGATGTTGAAATATTCAAAAACTAACTCCGTTAATAATATTTTATTTTATTTATTTCAAACTTTATTACACAAGAAATGTACAAAGGGTGGACTTGATGCTAAAAGCATTTTCTTATTATTATTTCATTGTGTTATATTGTTATCAGTATTAGCCTGGCAATTAGTTCAGATGTATAAAAGTCATGAACACTTGTAGTACCCTCCTTCCTTTCCCTTATTGTTCTTCTCTCTCGACCAAACTCTGTGCTGGGAGGCAGACATTTTACTTTCCTTCCAGTCATTATTTCAAATATGCGTTTAACGTATTTTAACTCAAATTGTCTCTTCGCTCATAACCTTATTTTCTTACAGATGATAACTAGGTATGAATTGCTAATTACAGACAGACATGGACATAGAAATAAAGATTCATCTTGTTTCTAGCTGGCACACTCTTAGTATTTTCTTTTTGAAAGTCGCGTTTCCCCGTTTTTATTCGTACACGTGTTTCGTATCAAGTTAATTGTACCGTGTTCGGTTTCTTTTTCAATTACCTGTGTGTGTGTTGTATATGATCAAAAAAAAATAAAAAAAGTTGTATATAATCAGCTTTATAAAGAAAGACATAAACTGAGATGTAAAAGTTGAAAATAGAACGAGAAATGGCGCAAAGCTCGATGAGGTCAGAGGGTGTTTATATAAAAGCTTATGTTCGTCGCTTATGTTGGAAAACATGTAAGGAACTACTTTTTTGTAAGTTAGAAGCTAACAAGTAGTAAAAAAACTTCCCATCCATACATACCACCTTTGTTTAGTTGCCGCTAAACAAAGGTGGTATATAACCTTTTAAAAAATCTGAATTTAATGCTAAGAATGGATTGAAAATTTTACAGCCTATTTTGTCTGGCAACATACCTAATCAGTAATAATCTTAAAAAAGTTTTACTCAGAACTTTAAGATTAACTTCTGCCAAATATGAAAGAAGTACGTTAAAGAATATCAGACAGGAAGCCAGGAGCGGGTTTCAGAACCGGGATGACCCTTAAAGTTCAACAGCCCCAACTTAAAAAAAGTTCGAATTGGCCTTAACTGGTAATAGAAACCTTTTGCGGTGAAGGCTTTCAAAGGATCGTGTTCCCTGTTTGTAAGGGTATGGCATTTATATTAAGGACAAACATTCGGCCTCTTCTGCTGTGGATAGAGTGACCCAATTATAAGTTACGTTTTTTTAAACGTAATTGAATACAAACATGGCTTCAATCACTACAATGTGAAGTGTCATTTACTTCATATGTGAAATCACCTTTTTTTTTCTGATAATGTACCTTTACTATAGATTCGAAATTTTGAAATCACAAACGATATCATCCTATGTATTCTTCTATCAGCTTTAAATAGTCTTTTAGGCCTTTCAGGTTAGTTTTAAGCTAACAGGTTAGTCCATTCGTCACTATCGTTCGTTGGAGTAGGCCATTGTAGGCCTTATCATGCAGGATTTAGTGGCATAGCCAAGTTAACACTTTGACGGACGAAAGCCAGACACAATAGATGTTTTTATTGTTATAACTGCTATAGCAGTCTACTGTCCATTGAAGTGTGTGGTTTTCTTGATGTAGTTGATGAGGGATATTTTAAGTTTAACACATGTTGTTGGTACCGTGTCGTTTTATTGAGTGCGAATAAAATATACTAATTTGCTTAGAAAATAAATGCTTACTCGGCCAAACGTTACGTTGGTTCCCACAACCACAAGTTATTTGCTTATTAAGTGATTACCATACTTCACCATTAAAGTGTTAAAAATATGGACAAAAACTGGAAACAACACGAGAATAACTTCGCGAAAAACAGGAAAAAGGAAAAACGAGTAAAGAAAGAAAAACTAGAAAGTTTCTAAATTTGCTAGCCTGTTTAATTAAATTCACTGGGGAGTTTATGAGATACGTGGATCGGACTTTTTTTACTGGTAACTTTTCGGTAATGTTCATGGCATTACTTGGGACACTCGGTGACGCGATAAGGGTACCATCTAGATCACCAAACAGCAATATTTCAACTTCGTGTTTATGGGCAAAGTTAAGAGTTCCTCTCTAGAAGATTTTGTTTTTATTTATATCTCGTTCGCGGAAACTTAAGAGATTGTGGCACGAAATTGGAGCAAGAGTATCGGTGGTGCAGATTGCTTTTATGTCGAATTGCGAAACTTTCCAATCCGATGCGGAATTAAGCAACTGTGCTGAATTAAGTGTCTTTAGGGCTTTGCTTTTGAGAATTCTTATCAATAAATTAACTTCAATTTTACGTACCAACCTTTAAATTATACCATTCAAATTCCTATAACGGCAATACCTCATCTCATATCTTATTTTATTTTATTTTATTTATTAGGCACACCAACGACAGTTACAATTGATTTAACATGAGACTTACATACAGTAAAAAAGTATTGCTAATTGCACTATCAATTACAGGTGTACACAACATGCTTGATAAATTAGGCGTTACAAAATATGAAAAAAATATAAACAATTTTTACAAACATGAATAATTTTGACAGAGATGAGATATTAAAACAAAACAGTATTACAAAAAAAAGCTAACATCACAAAACGAAAAACAACAAAATTATTAGGTGATGGTTACGGCTATAGTGGCCTTGAACCTGGCCAGGGACATTGAATGAACATCGATCCATCCACTGCACCTATTATACAGCTTGCTTATTCTGCAGACTGGTGAGTTAGCTCCCAGCACGGTTCTTCTAAACGGTAGACGAAGAGGCTCTATAGGCTGGCGTGGCATACGCAAAGGAACTTTGAAACTAAACTTCCCTAGAAGATCGGAACAACGTAGCTGGTAATTAATGATTTTGTAGAAAAAAGAAAGGTCCAGAAGGTCTCTACGTTTTTCCAGTTTCTTGATTTTAAAAAAATTTAAGAGATCGTCGTAAGAGAGGGAGTTTTTGTTCCTATAATGACAAAATACTAAATGCCTTACCAGCCGTTTTTGTATGCGCTCAATTCGTAGTATGTGGGTTGCGTAGTGAGGACGCCAAACTATACTTCCATACTCAACAACCGAGCGAACGAGACTATTGAATAATTTAATTTTCGTCGAAGGCCGTTTAAAAACTTTAGCATTCCTTATTACGAATCCCAGCATTTTAGAAGCCCTACTGATAATATTATCGATGTGCGGTACGAAAGTCAGTCTACCGTCCAGCAATACTCCCAGGTCTCTAACTACAGTAGCCTCCGTGAGCTGAACATTTTTTATGCTGTAAACAGATGGAATAGGATTCAATTTTCTTGTGAACTTAATATGAACACATTTTTTGACATTAAGTTCCATACCGTTATTAAGACACCACCTAACAAGATCATCAAGATCACTTTGCAAAAGTGTCACATCGTTCAGTGTTTCGATAACCCTCCACAGTTTGAGATCATCGGCAAACATACTTGGCTTTGAATGCAGCATACAGGCAGGCAAATCGTTTACAAAAATATTAAACAAAATGGGGCCAAGGTGTGAACCCTGTGGAACACCAGAATGGATGCATGACAGGTCTGATCTGAAACCATTCACAACCACATAGAAAGAGCGCTCAGTGAGATAAGACTCAAACCAGGCCAACACAGACCCACTCACTCCATAAGCAGATAGCTTTTTAACAAGTAATCCATGATCGACTCTATCGAAGGCCTTGCTAAAATCAGTGTATACCGCGTCCACCTGCTTGCCATTGTCAACAAGAGCTATGACATCTTCTACATAATTAACCAAGTTGGTGTCCGTAGATTTACCTTTAGTGAAACCATGTTGGTCACCACTTATATATTTATCAAAATAACTTTGGAGAGTAGGACAAACTAAGGACTCAAATACCTTTGCCAACGTAGATAAAATGGAAATAGGCCTGTAGTTGCTAACCAGCTGGTTGTCCCCGGACTTGTGTATAGGAACCACTTTGGAAACCTTCCATGCAGCGGGAAAAGTTCCAGACGTCATGGAGTGATTGAATATTATAAAAAGTGGCTCGACCAGTTGTTCAGCACAACGTGAGAGGAACAAAGGAGGGATTTCGTCGTAACCAGCTCCCTTGGTCACATTCAGTCCGACCAACTTCTGGAAAATGTCTTCGCGTGAGAAACTTAGACTTGTCAGACTGTCACTCCCCCCCTGGAGTTTACTGAAACTTTCACAGTCTGTATTTAAGCAACTAGAGGGATCAGAGGAAAAAACAGATGAAAAGTAGGTCGCAAAGCTATTGCATATGTCAGTGCCGTTACTCGTCTCAGTGATGCCATCCGTCATGATAGCTGGATAAGACCCGGATCCACCTCGCCTAGATTTAATGTAGGACCAGAACAGCTTTGGGTTATTGCTCACTATTCCATCCTCGACTTTTGCAAGGTACGATTTGTAGCATTCAGAGGCTAACTTATTGCATCTTTCGGTTAGTAATCTAAACGAAATTTGATCTAGGGGGTTTTTATATAGTTTATATCTCCGACGATACTTGTCTTTCTCTCGTAGCCGATTTATTAGATTACTATTAAACCAAGGTGGATGTTTATTATTTTTATTAAATTTAATGAATTGTGGCACAAATTCATTAATAAGTCTATTAACAATATCCATAAAAATTTCAAGCATCTTGTCCACTTTGTGCCCGGCGAGCGTAGCTCTCCAATTAATATCTGCTAACGAGTCATTAATATCTTTATAATTTGCTTTATAGAAGTTAAATCGTCGCGTAAGTTTCGGTTGTATTTTAGGTATGTCCGTCAAGCAAATCTCAATGGACAGAGGTGGGTGCAGTGGATCGACCGGAACCAAAATGTCGATAGCCTCAATAACTGTACAAGACGGCAATCTAGCTAGGACTAAGTCGAGGGTTCTGCCCATTTTGTTTCTTATATTACTACATTGTTTCAAATTATTAACATTAACAAAATCTACAAAAAGTTCGTATAGCTCACATAATGTGTAGGATGGACTCCCAACCAATTGCCAGTCTAATTTCGCTAAATTAAAATCTCCTATAACACAAATATGCGAGTTACAAAGTTCAGAAACTCGATTGAAGTTGTCAATAAAATGAGTGACCACTGATTTTTGAGCTGGTGATGGAATATATGCCGCACAGAGAGTAATAGGTGAAGAGCCACTAATAACTACCCAAAGGTCTTCACAATCACTTTGCCAACTGCTCATTCTTTGTGAATTGAAACGATTCGACACTGCGATTAACGTGCCACCGCCGTCAAGCTTCTTGCTGCCAGACGTTTCTCTATCTCGTCTGTGAACGGCATAACCATTTCCGAATAGTTCACTATCGTGTATATTACCGTTAAGCCAAGTTTCCGTAAGCACTATAACATCATAATTAGAAGTCAACAAATTTTTTATAAATGTATGAGTTTTGGTACGCAAACCGCGAGCATTTTGGTAGTATACACGTAACAAATTGAATTTTAAAAGTATAAGCCAAATACAACTACACAAATGCAAATAATTACTTAATTTTATTTAATGTGTCCATATCACGCACAAGCAGGTAGTCCGAGTCATCAGCCTTCCTCATGAAAATACGGACGCCTCTAACCCATACGTACTTATACCCCTTTTCCTTGCCAATCAATCTGGCAGCTGCATGTAGAGACTTATTCATGGGGGACAAGTGATCGATAATGAAGATTGGGGTCTTTTGTCCGGTAAATCCTATATGCGAGCTGTTAAGTTTGTCTTGCTTGGACTTTTTGCGATTGAAATTAACTGAGGCGGCCAAGAACTCATCCCGCGATCTTCTATTAGTGAATTGGGCTACAATTGATTTAGGTCGGTTGGAGGAAGTATTCATCTTAGCGATTCTGGTACAGTGCGTTATATCTTCCTTGCTTATCTTACAGTTGATGACGGAGCCCAGTTTTGTAACAATTTCGAGTAAGTCCTCATTTTTTCTCTCCGGCACACACTGTATTTCAATGTTCAAAGCACGCGCATTCTGTTCAAGATTGTTGACTCTGGAACTCAAGTCCTGGATGTTGGACTTTAGGGTGATGTTCTCTTGTTGGAGCTCAACCATAGCCTGCTGAGTCTCTTTATGCTCTTTGAGCAGTGATTCATACTTGGAGTTCATAAAATCCATTGAACTTCTCATTTCAGTTATCTCCTCTTTGACCGATTTCAGTTCAGAACTAATGGATTTAGTCAAGGAATCAATTTTCGAAGAGACGTTCGCGCAGTACTCTTGCATAATGCTTCTGAGCTCACCTGAAGTCATCACAGAGTCCGGTGGTGACTGTAAGGCCTGTCTCTTGGAAGCACGCATTGTAACGTTAGTGCTGGGATTGAAGCGCACCGGCGTGTTGTCATTATTACGGCTTTTAGGTCGCATAGAACATAGGGGACATTCCCACGAAGCCAAGTCCTCGAAAGTCGTCTTCGAGGAAGAGCTCAGGCATTCCATATGATATTTCTTGTTGCATGTAAGGCACACAGCATAATTGTCCGAGTTGTTGTCATCGCTGCAGCAGCCCCATTCAATGTTATCATGTGTTTCAGATGTCATTATATTATCTTCACTGCGGTAAAATATTGCCAGAAAAATATCTCCAGGCGCTTCTAGCACTGCTCAAAATAGATTTTCACTCGGTAGTTTTCTGGTTTTACTTTTAAATTTTAATAAAAAATAAACAAAAGTCACTGTGTTTTTAATTGTAAAGTAATTAAAAAGAAAAAAAAAAGATAATAAAGTTTTTTGTAGTTTTTTAGGAACGAACCCGGGCGTCTGAAGTGAGGTAAAAAAGAACTGTCTTAGCCCGTCTACACCAATAACACTTTGACGTTATAAGGTGAAAACATGTAGTAGTTTTTAAAATACTCTGTCAGTGTTTTGAAAATTTAGAGTACATGAGTCATTCCCATTGTTCACATTTAACTTGCACTGACTTTAATGACTTGCAAATTTTAAAATTGTTAGGTATTACGATAGTTTTATCACGATTGCTCCAAAATAAAAACACTGATTTGCACAATAACAAACAAGTTAAACCGCGTTACTATTGCGCTTCCAACAGTACAATTTTCACACCGAACTTTGGGGATTTTACACAGTAAAACAATATCTTAACTCGGAGGAATACGGATAGATGTTGACTTAGCAACGCCAGAACGTAAGTTATGATCAGCCTACTGTCCTTACCTTACTGTCAGATGTTACTAAGTTAGATGTTATTAAGATTTTTTATTACATTTTTATTAAAACGTGGTGGTGGAATTCCACAGGGGGCGTCATCCCTTGGTGTCAAGCATACGACACGTACCACAGAACACACATGGGATGCGAACAGCATCCGTCCGACGGTTCAGAGAATACTATACCTACATTTGCAGAAAGAGGCTATTATGGCGCGTTGTCGACAACGGCAGTAAAACACAGAAGTTTCTATTCTACGTTTCTCATCGATTAATTATGTTAGCCCCATTAAAAAAAATGATTTTTCCGCTCTATCTGTAATCGTAATGTTTTAGTCAACGTAGTAACTTGAAATAATAATTCACACTTCTTTCTTTCTTTCAGAAATCATTAGAAATAAAAAATAAAAACACAGAAGAAGTCTTGAGAAGCACTACAGTTCACCACACCACCAGATTATTTTATTAATTGACATTTTATTTGTATGTTTTTTAGTTTCGAGGTTTTATTATGAATAGCATTATAGCATTTTGTTTTAGCGATGTAGTGCAAAGTATCGATAAATCGTGATTTTTAGGGTAGTAGTCCGACAAGGAACCCTTATAAGATCGTTCAGTCCGTCTTAGTCTGTCACAGCAGAATATCTTCTACGTTTATGGACTGATTTGCATGTAACTTAGAGGATACTTCACATATAGATATCATTTTTAAAAATATGAAAAATTAAAATTACCCCTTTTTAAGGGTACCTCCCTATACATGTAAAGGGGGGGGGGGTGAATATTTTTTTTGAGTGCACTCCCTTGTGTGGGTTATAGTTGAAAAGGACTATGAAAATAAGATAGGGTTTTCATACAACACTTTTTTATCAGCTTTACGATTTGCGAGTTATAGCCCGCCAAAGTCGCTTACACGGTGTCCCCCCCTGTAATTTCTAAAGTCTTGGACCTATAAACTTCAGATCTATCACGGAAAGAAACAGGCACGGAAACTCTTATTAAAAATTGTTTCGGGTATCCTGTGATGAATACTTTCGAAATTATAAATAATATAAAAATAAATAGGTACTTTACAATGATGACATTGACGGCTAGGGAGATGATGATGGATGATGCAAGAAATGCAAAACAGCGCGTTGCCAAAATTGACTACGGAACCCTACTTTATGCGTGGTCCGACACGCACTTGGCCGGTTTTTCAAATTTCTCCCAACTGCAATCAGAACATTTTTAGTTGGAAAATACGAGTAACTACTTAGTCATGTTCTTTAAATTGCTTAAAGTAAGTTTTCCGAACGTCTGCAATTTATGCATCTGTTGCGATACCCGAATTGCCAATGTCCTTTACAGCAAAGTTTACGTTGCTGCTTAAAAAGCTTAGCTCCGTCAAGAACCTGGCATTTCGCACTTACCAAAAGGAATATTATATTGCTCCTAGTATTTTATGACGAGTGAACAAGACAGTCGGATGAAGAGGGCTCGCTCTTTATGATCTACACTTGCAAACAGGTTTGTCTTACCGAAACAGAAAAACTTACTAATAAGTTAATGTGTGTTTTCTAACCATGCACAAAGTCAGCTACCTACAGAAGAATCAGATTATGGAGGGACATTTTTGCCCAGTCAAACTTTTGTGTTAAGTATCCCTCGCATCGGCAATAAATGAAACAACAACAACAAAAAATATATATTACAACAGTAAAAAAAAATATTACAAAAAGACTAATAAAAAAAACACAAAAATCTTCATTTCTAAAAAAAAAGTTTGTGTTTGACGGTTTCAAAGGGCCGTGTGTTTCGGAAATAAGCATGTAACCTTTAAAACCATTTACCTCTATAATAATCAACCCAATGTGGGTTTTAATTTTACGTGGATGGTTAAATTGGTAAGCAATTTTTGTCTTGGACAGCCTTTTCACTTTACTACTACTACTTTTGTAAAATGTCAAAACCATACTGTTACACAAGCGTCTTTTCAGCTTACATCCCCTGCTCAGTGAGAGCAAAAAACACGAGCAGTAAAAGAGGAATTTGGGCCTGCTCAATCACAGTTTCACTGGGCCTGAAACCAGCACGTGCAAAACGGACTAATCCTATTCGGCCTAAAACAGCAAAAGGCAAATTCATACATTTTGAACAGCGCTCCTGTTTTCTAACTTGCTATTTGCATAATTTTCTACGAAACGTTGTTTATTGTTTGTTTCAAAGAATCTTTGTTGGTAATAAGGCGTTTACGAATGAGTTGTTACAACAATGCATATGGTGTTATTGATTAAAATAACAATGTCGGATGGTTAAATTCAAGATATGGTTAATTGTAACATTTTTATAAGACAAATAAATAAATACAAAATAGAATTTGCCGCATAATCACAAAAAGAATAGGAATTTCATATTTTGGAAGTTTGTTCACTGTTTTTTTTAACCTTATTTATTTTTATTATTATTATTTTTATTTAGTTTTAAACTTTTCTACATCAAAGATGGGTGTCTCCTCGCTGGCGCGGGTCTCAGCCAAGCGTAGAACCGAAGGACAAGAATTTGCGAGTGATGCGACAAGTGTTGAGAATTGTGGCTTTTTGGAGGATGTGTATGACTTTTTGAGGGATATTAAGTACTATTATTATATTATTATTATTATTTTATTTAACAATTCCAATAACATGCCTCTGAAATAGTTTTAAGTCTATTTTATGGTAATAATAATTTCAAAACAGAACATCAATTTGCTGATGCGACAAAATACTAGTGCAGACAATACCATGGAATAGGAATACTGCCCATCGGTTATTCGTAGCTAGAACGGAACGGAAACGTTTTTCCATCCAGATTTTCTGCAGATTTGCAACAAACTGAAAAAAAAGAAAAAAGTTCAAATTCTTATCTATAGATGCACGGGTCAATCAATGGGTAGTGGTCGATTGCGTTCTCACGCGCTGGAACATATGCGACAAAAAAATCGGAAAAAAGACTTCCCTCTCAAATCTCTTTTCTAATAGTAGTTTGCTGCGAATCTAATGTCACTGAAGCTCTGTGCCGAGCGATTGAGATGGCTGTAGGAAGGGCTAAGGTAAAATCTTTTCATACCTCCTTTTTAAGCGTCGGGAGCTAAGATACAGAAAAGTGGTGCCTTATCATTGCTTCGAGTTAAGTTTATCTCACATATACCATTTATTTTGTTAGTGTAAACGCATCCCGTTAGCTATAAAATTGATAAAAATATCTGAAATGATGAATTGCCGAAATTTACAACGTCACACTTGTGGTTTGTTTTTGAATATAAAACGTTTTAGATCGTCTCATTGAGTGTTCTTGAGTTGACTGAAATTATTTTTTTGTGACATACCCTACTATGCTACCTATATTGTGATTCAGACACTATAAATAAAATGGTATGAACAATGCTATAATTCAAGCTGTTTAGATATGACTTACAGCGGTCGAGCCCCCGGCAAGGATATACCACTCATAAACTAGGCATTCTGCCATTCCTAAGGAATTTCTCCCAAGGACCTTTCCTCGAAATGGTTTCCCGCTATATTTTACGGTTTTTCCGTACCAAATTTATGGCCTACTGTTCGATTTTATTAGGCCAAAAATATTTCAGACCGAGTTAGGAGTTTAGTGACAATGATCATAAAGTTGGCTTCGTTCACATTCAAATATAATTATATAATATAATATAATATAAAATACAATAATATCACATAAATTGATCTGACTCTGTGGTAAGTATCTTAAGCACTTGCGTTACAGAAATCAGAATCAACAGTGGTATTATAAATAAACTTAAATATATACATATAACACCCAGACCATTCATGCACACAAACGTTTGTACAGTGCGGGGATCGAACCCGCGACCTCTTGGTTATTAGTTAACTTCTTTACCATTAATGGTCGTCGAAATTTGTACCCCTAACCCTGCTCGTTTTTTTAACAGCGTTAAGCTAACGAATCCTGAAAAAAACCGGTCAAGTGCGAGTTGGACTCGCGCACCGAGGGTTCCGTACAAACCTGTAGATAAGGAGTAGTGACTTTGAAATTTTCAAAATTGTCAAAAAATATTTTTCAAAAATATTTTTTTTTATATGATGAAACTGAAAATTTACGGTTTTCGTAATTTTTCCTATATCTGTACTATAAGACGTGACTTCGTACTAAATTTCAAGATTCTAAGTTTACGGGAAGTACCCTGTAGGTTTTGATTCCCGTGCGAGTTTCGAAAATTTGCGGAAATTTGCGGCCTAAATGGCTGTATCTTTTGATTGCGTTGGCTTAGAAGGTTGATTTTTCTACAGCTTCCAGGGACAGTAGACCTAAGTATCATATAGAAATTTCAGTTTGATACCTCTACGCGTTCCTGAGAAAAACGGTCTTGACAGACGGACGGACGGACGGACAGACGGACAACAAAGTGATCTTATAAGGGTTCCGTTTTTTTCTTTTGAGGTACGGAACCCTAAAAATATTTGGTTCACAAAGTAAATCAGCAGTTTCAAGTTCTCTGCAATAGCAAATAAACATAAAATTATATGAACAAAGTTATCCTATAAAATAGGCCTCAGTAATACTCAAGGCTCCGTAACAAAATGCCTACGAAACTGTTTGTTAGGAAGATTTATTTTACGCAAGGGAGAATCGCCGAATTTAAGGTAAGTATTGTTTGGACATAAACAACAATGTACTAAAGTAACTGACAAGTCAACAAAACAGGTCGTTACTTATTCAGATAGAGTTTATCGTCAACCTATGTAGCATAGGTACTAACTACCTAGTTGACGCTACCTTGGTGCATTTGTTCGAGCTCTTGACAATTAGAAGGCATTGGTGGTCTGTTAACTGTCATCCTTATTTCATTACAGAATTCACAATGGGATTATTAGAAAAAAAAACAACTGAGGTGCGGGCTGAGTTTGCCGGGACTCCTACGCGGAACAATCAGATTAGCGCACATGTGTGCTAACCACATATCGATAGATATTAGTCGTTAAGCCAAACACCCGTCCACCAATCCGCACTGAGTCAGCGTGGTGGAGTATGGCTCGGACCACCTCATAGTTGTGGTGAGGCCTGTGCCCAGCAGTGGGACGTATATAGGCTGATGCGAGAGAGTGCTAACCTTATCCTTTGTATAGCGTTGTTTGGTGGAATAATATACTGAGTCCTAATTTCAATTACTAGCTATACAACGTACAACGCCCTAATCATTTTAGGTGAGTGACTGACTGACTGACATACCAACTGATTATCAACGCACAGCCCAAACCACTGGATGGATCCGGCTGAAATTTGGCATGCAGGTAGTTACTATAATGTAGGCAGGCAGCCGCTAAGAAAGGATACCCCTAAATTCCCACGGGAACGGGAAAGGAAAAATATAGTGAAAATGAAGTAAATATAGTGATCTAAAGCTATGTTGAATCATATTCTTTTACACAGACAATACCATTTAATCGAAGTAATAGTTGTCGAAATATCACAAAAAACAATTGCAGAAACAAATACCTACCAAAATTAAAACAAGCCGTTCATCATACTTATCTGCTTTAATCAGTTTACATTTTACCCAAATTTATTGGTAGTTTTCACATTTTACAAAGTTTTAAATACTTGATAAATAAATATTTTCCTGGTATAAATGTGAACAAAAACATAAGATTTACCATGTATACAAGAACTGAACTTGCTACACGCTTATTTAATATATTTTTTACTCGCAAAGGCTGGTATTGTTTTAAAAAATCACGCGTGTGTTGGCGTCCATTAAATAAGCAACGGGCAATAATGGATTTCAAATTATAACCAGTTTCATTACCAACAGGTTCCGCCACTAATAAGGTAGCGTACTTTAACCGACATTGTAAGGATATCGCTATATATTTCTATCTCAACCACAAACCGGATAGATACCGCAGCCTGCAACAGTTGCCGAAATGGTTGATGTTAATTTGGCATCAAAAAATAGGTAATGGTGTTTATCACTATTAAAGATTGTAAAAAAACTTTATTATTATTGTTAAATTTTGGACGAACTCTTCAACAGAGCCAGCAACATTTTCCGGACGAATGTTTAAATGAGTTTTAGGTTTGAATTTCTTGTACACAGCCATGTGGTAGGTATAATAAGGAAGAAAAAGTCATAAGTATAAGTCAATGCCATTAAAAAAGAACGCTGAATGACGGAAGCTTGCGCTTGCGCATGGAATCAGTCGGTTTATCGCTCGCAGGCGTAGGCGCGGACATGCGGCGCGGGAAATACCCGCTCCATTCCAACTTCGTACTACCAATAGGATAGATGACACCACTAATCGTTGACATACTCTTTGTTATCTTGTCAAAACGATTTTGTATGGGACTACAAAAACGTGACGTCACGGTATTGTATCAGAAATCGGAGTCAATTGACCGAATATTTATTGAATTTTGTGCGTTTACAAATTGGTTACTACACCTTTTTCGAAATATACTGGTAGTATTAACTTAATAAGGGCCACATATGTTTTTAAACGCCATGGTCTTGAAAATATTTAAGATAGGTATCATCATGCCTGTAGTGTATGCGCCTCGGGCGCGGCCGAGCAATCGTGCGCGAGCAGCCGGTGAGCGCGGTCGTGCGCTGACGCATACGGTACTTTGCCTAATCACGAAGACTATTGTGTTTTATTAACATCGTAGACAATACAAGTGGCGACGAAGGTGAAAGTGAGTACCTAAAAACAAATATCTGTTCGAAGAAAAAAGGAAGATGCAATGTTACTGTTGTTTACTATAAAATGCATAGAAAATAACGTTTTCACATCGCGTTCGTTACGTGTTGAGGTAAGTGGGTACCTACTTACTTACCTTATCCGGAAATTTTCTAATGTAAACAAACGCTTGTTATCGAATACTCGTAATTATTATATTTGTTTTACCGTTGCATATCTGTAATGTTATGATTATGCTTTAGAAATTAATTTAAGTATTTTTATTGGGTAAAAAATCAAAATGTTACATGTAAACAACAGGAACTTTGCATAAAAAATTCCACTTCAGAAAAAGGCCACGCGTAAAATGGAAATCATGGCCACGCCAAATAATCCTTAGGTACAAAATATTAAAAGGTACAATAATTGCTATAAACAGGTGTTGGAATGCAAAAGGATTTAAGTTCTTATAAAATTTTGATAAGATTGAGCACCTATAAAACGTAAAAAATAAGTGTATCAAAATAGCAATAACCTTTAACGCGAGTGCTGATTTGAAATTGATTCATTTGATTTCCACTGATTACTGGAAATATTGAATATAATTACCTACCTATTATTTGACAATATCTGAATATAATTAAGTGCATCTAACCCTAATAATACTTAGTTATAATAAATATACAATTGCCTGTTGTTTGTTGTTCCTCTAACAACACGCTACGCCTACTTCATGTTAATTGTTTGCACTTTAGCACATTTATGGTCACGCCAAAGTACCTTCGTATGACCACGCTTTAAAAATAAGACCCTAAAAGTGTAGTAGTTTAAATAATTACTTGCGCACGCGCCTAAATCCTCAATAGTTAACGATACTCGACATAATTATGGAAAGAGAAACAGTTTCATTAATGATAAAATAAAACTTCATTTATTATAATTTATTTTTAAAGTATTAAATTCATAGTTAACTATTGAATAATTTAGGAATGGGTCATGCAATATTGGTTCATAAAGCTTTCAAGCACGCGATAATTACAGGGCTATGCAATTTGCGATATGACTAAAAGCCATGCACCATAACAAACAAGTGGCATTATCCTCTTGCAGGTTGCCCCAATATGTCTCACGCAACGTCCATGCTTACAACCCTAGACCACTTTGATTGCGACGGTGACCCGACTTCAGTCGGTTCCCGGTGGGAAAAATGGAAACGAGCCCTTGAAATTTATCTCCTTGCCGCTAATGTTGATTCCCCGAATAAAAAAAGGGCTACGCTTCTTCATGTGGGAGGACTAGCACTGCAAGAGATATACTACAATTTACCTGGAGCTCACGCAGAAAATGATAAGGACGGTGAAGGCAATGTTATTGATGTCTATAAAATTGCAATTGACAAGCTTACCGATTACTTCGCACCGAAACAAAGTCATGTTTATGAAAGATACCTTTTTCGGCTGATGAAACAGGATGAAGGCGAAAAATTTGAAAAGTTTTTGTTGAGGTTGCGAAATCAAGCTGAAAAATGTAATTTTACGAATATAGAAGAGCATTTGATAGACCAAATAACGGAAAAATGTAATCTTGTTGATTTAAGAAAGAAAATACTAGAGATCGGTGATTCTATAACATTGGATCAAATAATTACTAGGGCAAATGCTTTAGAAGTTGTTACTAGACAGCTTGAACAATTTCAAAACGCTAACCAACGATCTGAAACAAAAAAGATTGAAATAAATAAAATCGATTCAAAGAAGAAATTTAATAAATTACCCAGAAAAACATCAAACTCAAACGGCACTAACCTTAACTGCACTCGTTGTGGAAGTAATACCCACTTATCAAATGATACGAAGTGCCCGGCTAAGGACAAAAGGTGTCTTAAGTGTGACTTTGTTGGTCATTTTTGGGAATGTTGTAGGACACGGCGAAAACGACGATTCACAAACAATAAGACTGAAACGTCAAACAAAAGACCAAAACTAGACTCAACTAAACAAGACAACAACAAAGCTGAAATCGACTACATTTTCCATTTAGATGAAGACAGTGTGATTAACTGCGAGCTAGGTGGTGTGAAGCTAGACCTTTTAATAGACTCCGGAAGCAAATGTAATGTTATCACTGACAAAACATGGCAAATGCTTAAAGATAATAATGTAGTGGTCACTGATATGACCCGGAAGCCAGATAAAATTCTGCTTTCTTATGGCAACAAGCAGCCTCTGGATATAATTGGGTCTTTTAATACGGCTATATCGGTTGGCGGGAAAGGTACTACAGCAACTGTGTATGTCATCAGGGACGGTACACGTGATCTTTTGGGCAAAACTACTGCAATTGAATTGGGGGTATTACGTTTAGGTCTTCAAGTTAACACAGTTGATGAGAATACACCAAAAGTATTTCCCAAGTTCAAAGGGATTACTCTACATATACCAATCGATAAAACTGTCAAACCGGTTATTCAACCGTACCGAAGAGTGCCCATTCCGCTTGAAGAGAAAGTTATAAAAAAATTAATGGAACTGAAAGAAGCTGATGTGATAGAAGAAGTAAATGAGCCATCCCCTTGGGTTTCGCCTATGGTGCCTGTGCTTAAAGAAGATGGTGAGGTACGTATATGCATTGATATGCGGAGAGCAAATGCAGCAATTATTAAAGAAAATCATCCTCTCCCGACGATGAGTGAAATGCTTCCTAACTTTCGTGACGCTAAATTTTTCTCGAGACTCGATATAAAGAACGCGTTCCATCAACTTGAAATTGATGAAGATTGCAGATACATTACCACATTTAGTACAAGCAAGGGTCTATTCCGGTATAAAAGATTAATGTTCGGCATTTCATGTGCTCCTGAAATGTTCCAAAAAAATCTTGAAAAAATATTACTCGGTTGTGAAGGCACTTTTAATTTCATCGATGATATCATAATCCATGGTTCCACTGAACAGGAACACGATGAGCGGTTAAGTAAAGTTCAAAGGGTTTTAGCAGGAAACAATGTTCTTCTAAATAAAAATAAGTGTGTTTACAAAACTAAAAGTATAGAGTTTCTCGGTCACAAACTTACTGAAGACGGAATAAAACCCCTTGAAAAATACCTAACCTCTATCCAAACCAGTAGACAGCCAAATACAATTGAAGAAGTACAAAGTTTTCTCGGTCTTGTTAATTTTGTAGGAAAATGGATTCCAGACTTGGCTACTCTTACCGACCCCCTCAGAGAATTACTAAGGTTAGGCCTAGGAAAGTCGGCTAGAGTTGATAAACACTGGACATCCAAACAAACCGAAGCATTTGAGGCCCTAAAAAGTAGTCTGACAACTATACGAAGTCTAGGTTATTACAATCCTGCTGATAAAACACAAGTAATCGCAGATGCTTCTCCTGTTGGGCTAGGAGCAGTCTTAATCCAAATTGATGAAAAAGGTCACCGGGTTATCGCTTATGGTCACAAAGCCCTCACCGACTGTGAAAAGCGGTATTGCCAAACCGAAAAAGAGGCATTGGCGCTGGTTTGGGCAGTTGAGCATTTTAAAATATATTTGTTTGGCAAGGACTTTGAGCTCATAAGTGATCACAAACCTTTAGAAACAATTTTTGGACGGAACTCGAAACCCTGCGCTAGGATCGAACGATGGGTTCTTCGATTACAGGCGTATCGTTATAAAGTAATTTATCGCCCCGGTAAATATAATATTGCTGATTCAATTTCTAGACTCTGCAAAGGTTCACCATGTAAACCATTTGATAGCGAAAATTACATTAATCAAATTGTAACCTATTCACGGCCTATCGCAGTTGCTCTTAGTGAAATTGAGACATCCTCATCAGTAGACGAAGAAATCACCAAAGTAAAAAACGGGATATTTAAAAATGATTGGCACGAATCTGTTAATAACTTTAAAATGGTACAAAATGAACTTTGCTTTTATGGTGAAATTCTATTGCGGGGTACTAAGATAGTTGTACCAAAAGAACTTCGGCAGCGAGTCTTGGCAGCTGCACACGAGGGTCATCCGGGCATAGTCGCCATGAAGGGACGTCTCCGTACAAAAGTATGGTGGCCTAGAATTGATAAGGATGCCGAACGAATGGTTAAAGGTTGCCGAGGATGCACTCTCGTGTCAGCTCCAAATCCACCGCACCCGATGAAAAGACGTTCACTTCCTGCAGAACCATGGGTAGATGTAGCTCTTGATTTTCTTGGGCCACTTCCTAGCAAAGATTATTTATTAATACTGGTAGATTACTACAGTCGATATAAAGAAATTAAAGTAATGAGGAGTATCACTGCAGTCGACACTATTATGGTTTTAAAAGAAATTTTTTCGAGACTTGGTTACCCAGCTTCTATTACTTGTGATAATGGGAATCAATTTACAAGTGACGTTTTTCAAAATTTTTGTAAGGAATGTGGTATTATCGTCAATAATACAATTCCATATTGGCCCCAAATGAATGGAGAGGTCGAAAGACAAAACCGGGATGTTTTAAAACGACTCAAAATCTGCCAAACAGAAGGTAAAAACTGGAAGGAAGAAATTTTCAACTATTTGATGATGTTTAATAGTACACCACACTCTGTTACAGGTAGATCGCCTTCCGAATTATTTTTCAGACGACAGTTCCGAGATAAAATACCTTTTGCGCCTGATGTAGAACATAAATCAATGGATACTGATGTGAGGGATAGAGATGGTCTGATGAAAGAAAAAGGAAAAGAATATGGGGACAAGAAAAGAAAAGCTATGGATTCGAGTATAGAAATAGGTGAAAAAGTTTTTGTGAAAAATCTTACAAAAGATAACAAATTGACTCCGAATTTTGACCCTTCGCCTCACACAGTTACACGAGTTGTAGGTGGTGATGTAAATGTAAGGAATGAAGAAACTGGTAGAGAATATCGCAGAAATGTGGTTCATTTAAAAAGGGTTAATGATTCTTGGCAAGTTGTAGATAACAGTAATTCAAATAATGAAAAACCAGAAGGGTCACATAGTCCAAATTAGTTCATTAACTTTAAAGTTGATTTATGTCATTGTTCTCTCAATAATAATGTCTAAGGTTCAAATAACAATAATACTTTGCAGATTGTTACTAGGTATTTGTTAAGAAATGTTTAGTTAAGCTTACTGTTGATTAATGTCATAATGTTCATAATAACTAAATGAAAACATTGTTACTATTACCTTAGAATGTTGTGCAATTGAAATTAATGATTATAAAATAAAGAAGGGATGTAGTGTATGCGCCTCGGGCGCGGCCGAGCAATCGTGCGCGAGCAGCCGGTGAGCGCGGTCGTGCGCTGACGCATACGGTACTTTGCCTAATCACGAAGACTATTGTGTTTTATTAACATCGTAGACAATACAATGCCTATTAGACCCATGTGCCGTCTAGTGCACAGATGTCCGTCAGCGTTCCTATATTTCTTGTTTTCGATGCCTTGAAATTGATTGTGCTACATGACTAAAGTGAAAACCGTTCCGTAATTATTCGCACCCTCGTTTAAAGTTGTACATATGAAGGTAAGCACTACAGTATCTTAATATGCTCTTGGAGTAAAGTTGATTTTGAAACAAAGGTAGGCAGCTTGATGCGCTGTCGCTGTACGTGCGTAATGATCCCTTAAATTTTGCTCCTATTAGAGATTAAGGTAAGAACAGCTTCTGTTTACTTAGGTATTTTTGTATTTACTGCCTAATAGGTTCTACTCATTTCTTATACACGTGATTCAGTAGGAAAAATATATATTTTGAATGTTTTAAGTTCCATTCATCGCCTGCTGCTTTGCAATACGAAGTCTAAATCGAAAATACTTTACATCATTTAAATTTATATTATTTATATACGTGAGGAAAGTACTGAGGAGAGCCCTGAAAGACAACCTTGAAGATTATAATTATAAACTGAAATAATTTTTATAATAAGGCTAATGATATCAGCTTGGCAAAGTCGGAAGAAACTCCTATGCGAACACTTATATGGAACATAAATCTAAAACACTTATACCGTTCCTACACAAAGGCTTTACACGCATATAATTCACACGCATTCGTTTATAACATTGCTTTTCCGTAATTCCGTTTTGTCTCTCCTTTGACTCTCTCGAGACTGAGTCCTTATGCGAATGTCTCTGGCGTAATTGCTTGAACCCGAATTTATGTTTTTATGTAGGTATGTATTTACAAAAGTGGATTTCACTCCACCATCTTTATGATTATTTTAATGGCATATTTCCCACGGTGGATAATAAAATGTGGATGAACGGTGGATAATGATATGGAATTGCTGTGTGGTTATTTTGTCATGGCTTAAGGAGATAATGTCGGTTGAGTGTAAGAAGGTTTTTGTACCAATGATACCGGGACGACTGCTGCACATTATGAATGGTGAGACGGTTTATTTTAAGAGATAATACCAAGATTCCATAATTTGAAGAATGAATTGATTAAACAAAATAATATTTTAAAAGATGGTTACTGGCCGGTGAACGACCCACCGGTGCTGCAAGATTAGAATTTGATATTCTAGGTGCTTCAACTTAAGACCATAACGTGAAAATCTGTGAAATTAATGTTACATGAATCACTTTAATCATCTACTGATTATGGCACAATTAACTCTCGAAGATCTGGGAGCCTATTCTCGTGCAGTCGAGAAAAGTTCACATTCGTTAAAAGTACGAACGAACGATCATTTTCCGATGATATCTCAGTTTGCGCATTCTCAGAACTTCACAATCGATATTTTTCCATCGTTTACCACTCAAACAACGAGTGGTCCTGACCAGTCGAAGTTGAAATTCGTATACGAATTATCTTGTTAAAATAGAGTTTTCAACAAGGTTATAGCTTATTATTACATGCGTTCGGTTTTTTGTTACACGTTCAAATTATTGAAAATATTCAGTTTGCTTATTTAAAACATGAAAATGGGTTCTAGCAGTAAATATGTACCAAAAGTAAACTAATATGAAAATTTGTCTAATATTCATTTAATAAAACATTCAGTCTGTTGCAAGCCATTTTGTAGTTTTATTATTTACGTCTTTTCTTGGATATATTTTAGATTAGAAAGGCGCCTTGGGTCCTCCCAAAAAATTTCGGTTGTTCAAACGAACGGTTTTCTAACTAGTTATAATATTATCTATGCTATAGTCTAATTATAAAGTTCGATTGGTAATTGTACGAAGGGTGCTTCAGAATACGTTAATAATCGTTTCTGCTTAGCCCAAAGGTATGACTGGTAGAGAATACCCTACGGCATTATGACCACTTTTTGTACATAGTTTTGTTGTGCAATAAAGCTTAAATAAATCAATAAATACGAAACACACGTATCCTTCAAACTTTTCAATAGAACCGGCAAATTCACATGCGAATTACCGTGCGGAAAAAGTACGAATACACGAGAATTGGCTTCCTAATACTGATCCAACGAAAATAAGATCCGCAAAGTTGGCGATAAACCTCCGACTGAAAAAGTTTTAATAAACATTTTCGTTGATTTGTTAGCCTCTTAATGGAAGCCAAGGAGAAGTAGTTAATCAAGTTTGTTTTTTATTCGTTATTTTTATAATAAGATAACTCGAGATTGTAAAGTTTTACACGAACGTTGTTTTAGAGGACAAATTTTATATTCAGAATATGAATAATTAAAAGGAAGCTTTATTTTTATCCAAATTACGACGAAAAATATTTATATCATACTATACTTGCATAGAGCACTTCGTATATTCTTACAAAATTTTACATAAGGTTGTGATATTACCGAAAGACCTTTGTGAAGATCCCTGAAGCCGGCTTAATGACTTGAGCTCACTTTGAAGTATGCCTAACTAAAAGGATTCTTAATCAACTTTTCATAAACTGAAAAAGAAGTGTCAGATAAAAATCCAGCTCTAGGTAAAGTTACTAATTTAAGAACAGCATCCTTGATTAAGTGTTTGAAGAAAAGTTGAAAGTTGTTTCTTAGTTAAAGAGGAATTTATTAAACTATACTTTGGAAAAAAATGATTTAGAAAAATGTTTAGCTAATGTAACACAATAAACGAATTCCTTGTATCTATTGCAGAAATCGTTGCCAATTGCAATGAGAAAAAAAATACGACTTGTATATTGAGCTTTTTTTATAACTAACTTTGTGGTTATCATGTTTTGTTTTCTTTTCCGCGGAGACTGATTCTATTTGCCTTTAAACATATATTTGCCTATTCAATTTTTTTTGATGAAAATGAAGTAAGGGTTGAAGTAGGTACTTCGTTTGACCAACTGCCGAAAACGGTTAAGTTTTGATACCTTTAGAAAACATTGTGACTAACGCTTAAACATTTTCACTCTATGAGAAAGCATGTTTTCATCTCTGTGAAAATGTAACAATTTTGAAGGTATCCAGATTGTTGCAAGAATGGCATTGAGAAATATTGCCAGCTTTATAGAAGAATCTTGAATACAAAACGCTGTATTCTGTAAGGAAATGCACTAAGACTCAATTACGAGTTTCTAGGGAGTGAACGCCCGCGATATCATAAAATAGCTGATGATTTGGATTCCGTTCTTGAGAGGAAAAAAGCTTATTCTCTTAAGAAATCCAATTTATCTCATATTCGTTCTATGAATTCATGTGAAAATACGTAATGCTGGAAAACTTGTGAATAATGAAAAAAAAAGCTATTTCTGAAAAAATTGGGTTATTTTAGCACCATGTACCCTTTATTGTTTTGCCATTCTAAGATATTAGCAGTTTGATTCACTATTTATAGGCCATGATTTATATTCCAAATAGCAGATTTAAGACTAAACGGTTATGCTTAGTTCTTTTTTATCGTAATTTTGTCAAACATTATTTAACATAATTTAATTTAAAGGTTACGTGGAACGAAACAGCCTATAACGATATACGTTGTTGAAGATGTGTTAAGACTAGCAGCCCAGATGCCCTAAATGTAAGAGTTTTTACCTAGTCTACTCGCTGAGATCTTTAAAGATGTACCTCAATCATATGTTTAGGCTCTATCACCGCGACAAAGGCTGGTGGGAAAGGAATGCTCGGTCACAAATAATATATACAAATATATAGAGATGGTATCTACAATCTATGATTGAAAAGTTAGATACTATACCTAGAACACACATCGGGAACCTTCACCTCATAATGCAACAAGATTTTCCAGACACATCTTTGTGTAGCGAACCTGGTTTTCATGTCTTCGTTGAATATTCAGTATTCCACGGCACGTGTCTTGAACTCGTTTGAGTCGAGCCGCGTTTTCTTCAGGGCTGCGATGATATTAAACAGGATTTTGTAGGCATTGTGAAATAGGGTTTAATGCAGTTGGTAGCACTGTTAAATAAAGCAACCGCTACTAATTTCATTTTGATATTAACTATGTTACTAAATGATTACATTTACCGACTACTATATTTTTTGACCTTCAGTAACGAAAATGTAGTACAGACTGCCACACGTTAAGTTTATCACTGCGGCATCTTATCACTATGTAATATGGGTGATTTTGCAACGAAAATGAGCAGCTTGGTGAGGTGCTGACGTCCAATTTTAAGATATTTAAGTGTGTGATATTGCAGTGTTCTCTATGCAATGATAATTCTTATTAGGTATTTAAAAGAGTAATGGACTAGATAGAAGACATTAACATCTGAGATTTAATTACCCATGTATTAATCCAGTATGCAGTGCCTCTTTAGAATATTTTAAAAAGGTTTTCTAACTTAAAGTTATGTATAATATGTTTTCGCTAAATAATTACACTTGCTTGCACTCACATCTGGAGAGGCGGCTAAGTGCGCCATTAGTGTACGCAATGTGTCTTTGTAATGCAGTCTTAAACATTTTACTTTAATTTTGTTCTTTGTTTTTACTAATTCATATGTACTTTAATCCATACACACGGTATTTTGTATGTACGTGTGTATGTATGTGACATTAAAAGGTATTTCTGTTTGGGTAAAGATGATAGCGCATTACTCCAGGAATCCAGAATCACTGGCTGGCTATTTTATTTAAATATTTGAAAACTTCTGCATAAACTTGTGTACAATGGTAAACCTAATGACGGAGGTATTCTCTACCAGTCAACAACAGGTCCAAGCAAGAACGTATAGCCGGTGCATATTTAGTGAGAGAAAAAGTAAAAGCTATCTCATCTTTAACTGGCGAAACATATCTGTTATATACTATGGTATCAAACTTAGATAAAATGATGATGGTAGCTAGGCAGACGGACCTACAATAAGTCCCCCGACCATGTAACCACAGAACAAGGAATAACCTGGAAATAGCATTAGCGCTGATTTTTACGAGAACCTGTGTAACCAAACTCACACGTGTTCGTTAAATTAAAAGAATGAACCCATGAGTTTTGATTGGTCAATCGTAGCGGATACAAAAGAGCTTACAGCATAAAGTTAGTGATGAGAACTTTACCTTATTACTAGTACGTAAAAAATTTATACGATATTTATTTTAACAAATGTGTCTTGCTGTGCCAGTTGCCGTCACAAACTGTCAACTGATTGCTTTTGACTCGATTGAACGCAGAGCCAAGAGGCTCATAGGTGACGAGAGGCTTGTAAGCGCGCATTTGCAAAGCTTGGCTCGTCGCCGCAGAGACGCCAACTTGACGATTTTTTACAGGCGTAAAGCCTTCGGCCAGTGTGGTCGTGAACTACACCAGCTTATTCCGCCGGCCCCCTTTTACCAACGGACCGCCAGACGTACTGCGGGATACCATCCGTACCGTGTCGATGTTCCACTGATACGAACCAAGCGCTTCTCATCTACATTCCTGATGCAAAACGCACTGCAAAAGAGTAGTACTCACTACCTGGGTCAGTGTTTCCCTGCACTTACAACCTAGGAATTTTCAAAGCTAGAGTAAACAGGCATCTTCTTGGTGAGCTCGCTAGGGCGAGAACAAAGTTAGTTACACTTGCGCCCGGCCCACTTACGCCTCCTATTCTAACGCAGTACGTAGTTTTCTTGTCCTGCGTATGTAAAAATATGTATACCTAGTGGCGTGAAACACCAAACCACAACGTCGGTGAGAGTTTGTTACGAATGATCAAAGTGTTTGAATAAATTATAATCTATAATATAAAAATTGATCGCAAAATATGTTGGTAAGCGCGTAACTCAAGAACGCATGGACCAATTTGACCTTTACCTTTTTAATGATATTCCTTAAAGTACGGGGATGGTTCTTAGGATATAATAAAAGAAAAAAAATAACGGGCAGAAAACCGTCTACGCCCTACGGGGTCCGCTATTCTTTGTAAAAATGAATCGCAAAATGTGTTGGTAAGCGCGAAGCCTAAGAACGCATAGACCAATTTGGCTAATTATTTTTTATTCAATTTGTTAAAGTACGGCGCGGTCATGTTTGGGATGGGTGACCATTCTGACCATTTAAGTGACGTCTATTTACAAGCATCTCCGTGCTTCGGAAGGCACGTTAAGCTGTTGGTCCCGGTTAATATCGACAGATATTAGTCGTTAAGCCTGGTCAGAGGCCCTCGGGCGGCTTAATAACATCTGACAGTAAGGTTGGTCACTTACCTTACAGACACCCCTTCACCAATCCGCACTGAGCCCGCGTGGTGGAGTATGGCTTGGACCACCTCTTAATTGAGGTGAGGCCTGTGCCCAGCAGTGGGACGTATATAGGCTGATGAGATAGATAGATAGATAGATTGTTAAAGTATAATCCTTAAACTTAGGAGCAAAAATTTAAAAAAAAAACCACGTGCCCGTGGCAACGACTGTGAGGTCCGCTAGTAAGTAATAAAATTACCTGCTTTATTATGTTATGTATTGCGTCTTCGTCTCAACCTAGTTCCAGGATTATCGTTTACGTAATTACCTTGACATAGTTAACTGCACTGACGGCTAGCTTTAATTAGTAGCATTGATCCGACAATCATAACATTTGTTTAACAGTATCCATTGCTTGCAATTTGAATACCTTCTCAATTTTTAAGTAACATTGAAACCTCCAAAACATTAGGTACCTACTTTATTACAACATATCAACGGATTATCGGTAGGTAGCTAGTTTAGTATCAAACTTCACACTAATATTATACATGTGTAAGTTTTCGTTGTTTGGATGTTTGTCCGTCAACCACGCTGAAACTACTAAACGGATTTTGATGAATTTTGGAATACAGACAGGATATGAGGTGACTTGGGTAATAGGATTCTTTTAATCCCGATTAAATGCTCCCTTGGGATATCCGAAGCTTCGAAGGAAGTCGCGGGCGTCCGATATTTTTTTATTCAAATGTTTTATGGAAATTAAAATAATCGTAAAAAAAGAGAATTTTCTTATGTATCTCCAAAAACCCGTATGTAAACAAGGTTCCCTCAAGAGCTAAACAAATAAACCGATACCAAATTTCGAATAATAATAAATGGCTTCAGGAAAACGTATTTGATCAACGTCATTGGCAACCTGACGCTTCGACGTCGAGGTTGTATGGCAAATAATTTTGCAAGTGACATTCAATAAGTGCTAGCATTTGTATGGCTTTCTCACTTATCGAATGTTGCCATTTTCGAATAAATTCAATTTTTGCGTTTATTGTTCTGTGACGTTTATGGTTTCTTAACTTACATCATAGATTCTTTAACATGAATCGCAGAAAAATAAAATATAATAGTTACAACTGTCGGTACTGGTGTCTGAAAATGTCGTCTATGATATTTTTCCATTACCTACAAAATAATGTTCCAGACTATTATTTTTAACTTCGTAGTAACCTTTCGACGTGGCATCCGAAGTTCGCATTTCTATTTCATATTTGAAACTTCGGGAGAAAGTGAAATCTTTTCTCCTTTATTCCATTTTGAAACCGCTAGATTGTTGAAAACTTTACCGATGGCAAGTAGAAGATTGGTGAAATAGAAGTAGAAGTAATAGAAGTTCCGACAGTAAGTGTCCTCATGTGACTTTTATGGTTATTTTTGAACTCAGGGCATTCAGGACGAGGTATGGATGGAATGGTATACGTAAAGAAAAATAAAGTACTAAAATAGGAAATATAACATTTCTTCCGTATCTTGTTTTTTTTGACGTGACAACGTCTTATAAATTGGTTTGCCGGGTGACACCTCAAGAAACTGCGTTACGCTGCTCCGCTCACGTTTCGCGCGAGAGAGACAGAGCGAGAAAGAGAGAGAGAGAGATAGGCATACACACCGGTTTATGTTATACGAATGAATATTCACATTAAAATTATTTTACCACTCAGAGTCGTTGTCACGTAAAACTTTCGCGCGTATACCGACTTTACAGGCAACCAATTTTTTTTTACATTAATTTACGATTAGAAAACTTTATACAGCGTGTAAAAAAAACCTTAACGAAGCCGAATACCACATATTTTACCAATTGTTACGATCATTTTTTTCCTTTACACCATACCTGGGAAGTTAACGGTTACTAAGGTATTGATGGTTAAAGTATGAAAAAAAAATTGATGATTTTACCGAAATGTCTTCTATCCGTTATAACTTAACTTTATTTTTAAGAAACATGATACAAATTTTCACTAGTTCTTTCATAAAAAGCCTCTAAATGGCACACTCCGCAATGAACAGCGCACACTCGAACCGAACCGCGTCGCGGCGGCGTATAGCAACACGCCCCGCGGTCACTGTTTCGCGTGCGCGCTGTACATTGCGGGTTAGAAGAAAATTATTTTTTTTGATGTCAAAAAATAAAAGTTGTTTCCCAGCCAAAATTTCTTTTTCATACGATTTGGTTTGATATACGCGTGGTTGATGGCTTCGTTAAGGTTTTTTTTACATCCTGTATATTACGTGCTCTTTAAAAAAATGCCATAACAAGAAATTAGATTCTTGTTTGTGTTCTTAATGTACCCATACTCTCAAAAGCTTACTTCACGAATTAAGCTTTTTAAAGCATCCCATAAAAGCTGTTTAAATTACCAATAAAGGCAGGGCCGGACTTGGAGGAAAGGCTCTTTGTCTTCTAGTATTAGTATTCCCAGTAGAGATGAGAGCTGAAAGCTTTCATTGCTTTTAGTGACAACCTTTGTGTTCTGAACCGTAAAATCTAGTTTTTATCGTCGATATTTTTCCGAAACTTTTTGTAAATATTGAAATACGTAAATTAAAGGTTTATAAACAAGGTGAATGGTACAAGACCCGCCAGAAGGTCATTTACCGTCATTTACTCCCTACTAAAGATTAATTTACCCTACTAAAGTTTTACAGTTTAGGAGATTGAGTAATTATTCATCTTATTTATAATTTTTCTAATATTTTACCTTTAAGATGCTCTAACTTTTAAAACTTTATTTGATTTTTCATTTCTTTTTTAGCACATACAAATGTTTGATCAAATTACATCAAAATTACGCACAAAAAACTACTAAAAGTAAAAATATTACGGAAAAGGAGAAATTACCTAAAATAAAAGCATAAAAATCCTGTTATGTATTTATTAAACACAATAATTAATTATATTCCGACTGTAATTGTAACGATTTAGATAAAAAGTTTTAAAGGGCGCGTATTTGGTCTATGTATGCGTTGTCTCCTTGAACTGATGTTACAAAATATTTATAAACTGTACAGAACTGTTTGCTTTTATGTTCTTAGGCATTTTAAGTAAATAAAGGAATTGTAAATAAATAAATTAGCTTGAAAGATGTAAAAGAGGTTTTTACTTATGTCCTGTTCATCTAGAACAAGGTTGCATTTATATTATACAACTAAAGAAAATGTTAATTATTACTGACCTCAATACCTCCCTGAATGCCGCCACAGGCTCCATCGATCGTTTCGTGTCAATGACCAACTTCTTTGTTCCAAAACATTAGAAATCAATTACGGGTTTGCCGTGCAATTAACTTTTAATGGTCGTCTTTTGTGTAAAAGATATTTTCTTTGTATTCAGTTTCATTTGGGTGGAAATTTAAGGTCAAAGTACAAATCGCACATTAGAAATTCGTGGTCTGGCAACATTGCTCTTTAATTAGTGATAATTAATAAAATGAGGTGGTTGTGGCGCAGTGGTTGCAACGCTTTGGTAGTGATCCTTAAGTTTTGCAATCTTAGGGTTCCCATGGTTGGGATGGGTGACCATTCCGACCACATAAGTGACGTCTATTTACAAGCATCTTCGTTCTTCTGAAGGCACGTTAAGCTGTCGGTTCCCGTAATATCAATATAGTCCTCCTGGCCGATTTCGACCACGGCGGCCAATCTCAACAGAGATCAGCCAACTACGCAGGAGATATTATAGTGCACAAGTGTGAGCGCAATACCACAGGTGCACTCACTGTTCCATCACTCTCAAAGTTCGGTGAGCACATGACCGGAGAGAGATCAGGCGCAGGACCAACGGCTTACCGTGCTTTCCGAGGCACGGGGGTGTAACACCGCCAACTCCGAGCTGTTTTTGAGAGATTCATGATAGAAAATCAGAAATAATTTTGGCTCGACCTGGGACCCAGGACCTCTCGGATGTAAAGCAGAAACTTTGCCACTACACCAACGAGGCAGTAATATCAATAAACATTAGTTTTCTAGCCTAGACAGAACCCTTAGGTGACTTAATAGCATCTGACAGTAAGGTTGCGTTGCACTTACAGTACAAAAAACCACTCCACCAATCCACACGATGGAGTATGACTTGTACCACCTCATAGTTGAGGTAAAACCAGTGCCCATCAGTTGGACTTATATAGGCTAAATAGATGTGATGAAATAAAATCAAGGAGTTATTTTTAACAGACATTCCTGATTATAAGGGGAACATAGTAACTAAAGTTAAATAAGTTGTAAATAAAGTCTCACTTAATACGTAGTTAACATTTTTGTTACCACTATTGCAAAATGATTTATTTTTTGGTTAAGCTTCGAAGATTATTATTAACTTAAAATTCAAGTATTTTACAAATTCTGGGCGATAAATCGAGTAAATAAGCTTTATTTTAGTTAAAGGCACCAAAGTTGTCTTTATCGCACTCAATTAGCTTTAGTCGAAATCCTCACAATTCCATTAAGAATAAATACCTTCATTTCAAGTTAATATGAAATGCCTTTTAACAATAGAGTAGGTACACTGTCAACCTGAACTCAGAAAGTTCTAATAAACACAAATAAAAATCAGTAATTAATTTTGCTGTACCATTATGAATCAATAGGTTTTTACGGCAAAATTTTTATTTCGCCCTTAAAATTATTTCCTGTGAACAGACCTTTCTTGATTTTTTTAAAGTCGTGAAATTAAAATACTCTCACCGTTAAACATCAGATTTTCAAAAGTTGTTTTACGCTCTTAAATTCTGTTAAGTTTTTATTCATTGCCAATGAGCTGCAAGCAAGATCACAAAAGGGTGGGTCCCAGGCTTCGATCCAAATTATACCTACTGAGTCTTTCCTGCTAGTCAGTATGGTGAAGGAGGGTCACTATTGCCAATAGTTAATTTACGAGACGTTAACTAGACTATTGAATATTTAACTTCATGTAAATAATTCAGTGACATTAAGCTCATTCCTAGAAATCCCGAACGTCCTTTTGCCCCCGTCGTCTAATAATCCTTTAATCTCAAAGATAGGGATCTCCAAGGGTGGTCTTGGTTTTTAATTATTGAAACCGAGCTCCCGCAAACGTCTCAGACCTTTTTCTTTAACCTACAATCGTTTTATTTTTGATCTGAAGATGAGCATGAGATTGGAATTGCTTTTTTTCGTTTTCAATGTATTTCACTGATTTAATTTATGTTGCTCGGAGGTACCTAATCTAAGTAACTAATAATAATAAAATAAAAAATAATAATAATAAAAAATAATAATAAATTCGTTTATTTCCAAAAGTACTTTTACATAAAATTACTGAGTTTTCGCGGTAAGTAGTCTGAGACACTTGTAATGGGAATAACTCGCTCTTGCCCTCGGTGGTTAACATTATAGTAACTTAAGACATAATTGTGTGGAAAGCCTATAAAATTTCTAAAAAATGATTTTCATGACCTTGCATATGATTATTTTCTAACTGACCAGGTACTTGAATTTAGTCTTTTATAAAAGCTGGGAGGTGAATTTTTAAAAGTATGCCTTTAATTTGGTTCAGTTAGAAATTATTTAAAACCACAAGCACCGAAAAATAACATTATGTTTTTTTTTCAATTTCTCTGCATGTCTGATATAATTCCCTATGGAGACGGCTACCATTTTCATCTTTTTGATTTGATTGCTTACTCAAAATTAGGATTCCACACACACCATTCAACACATGGATGAGTTATCAATCAGCATAAGTGAAAACAGTAAAATTGAGCCAATTTGTTAGATGCCTCAAATCACTCCGATGAAGGTTGTGTACAGTCATCCGCAAAATTTTAACATTCTCACTTTTATTCCCCGAGGACTAAGACTTATTCATGAAAACTCGTGATTCATTTCAGCTCCTTATTGTTGTTGGGTTTTTGTTCAGCTAGTGAATTTTATTACCAACTTGGCGTCTCTTTACGATGGATACGTGATCCGTTTTCCTTTCCCATCGTGTATTCCCAAATGCATGGTTTCGGTTTGGATGGAAATATTTATTTACTAGCTGTGCCCTGCGGTTTTACCCGCATAGAAACTGGTTTCTACATATCCCACAGGAATCTGAAGTTTTACGGGATAAGTACCCTTTGTGTTATTTCAGGTTATAATCTATCTATATTCTAACTTTCAGCCAAAACGGTTCAGCAGTTTTGGCGTAAAAGAGTAACTAATATCTATATTAGGTAATTGACGAGTTACCGCCAGCGCACACCTACAGTACACTGTCGCCGCGACTGGCGACTGCATGCTTTTGACTTTGTCTAGTCACCTCTAGTCACGTTTCAAGCGAGGGGTGATAAGAAACGTGTCTAAAGCATATTTTTTTTTATGATGAGCCTTGCCGACAATTTTTTTATTAGTAGCATTATCTTGATAAAAACATTAAAGCGTTAAAAAATTTGAAAACAAATTACATAAAATATGAATTTTGAATTTTGATGTTAACTTCGTCAATTTACTGCATTACAGGTGAATGTTTCAGTATCAAGCTATTTTAATTTCCATTCCCATCGGAGCCACATTGACCCTTTCGAGGAGTTTGCCCTTCAACGATAAAAATGGTGATGTATTTATAACGCGTGCTATTATTGTATGCTTAAATCAATTTTCTCGTTACGTCACTGTTTACGGTGCAAGCAATTTGGTTGAGGTAGATTAGATGAGTGAAACAAAACATTTCATACATAGGGACGTCTTGTCAAATATTCTCACGCGTGAGAAATATCATCGAAGATATCTTGGTCTTATATGATGCCTCTTCACTCTGTTATTTCGCTACATTAAGCATTCATAGTATGTTACAGTACAGTCCGTCAGCGTTCTAGACATGTTTTTTTATAAAACTTTTGCTTATGTACTTCCATTTGTTGACCATTTATGAGATTAAATAAACTATAAAACTTTATTTACAAGGCAGGTGACGTGCAGATGCATATATTAATCATGAAAAAAATATTTATATATAACAAATGCTTCTCCCAAACTAAGTTTCCCCGAAATATCATTTTATATCTTTCAGGACACATTTTCCCTGTTGTTGGATAATGTTCAAAATCTCTGAAAACAAAATCTCACTGTCACGTACATAAGTGTACACTATTAAATGAAAAAAGGGTTAAAGGTCGTCATACATTCTACCTGCACACATCCAACCCAGCACTTACTAGCCATTCAAATTAGAGCATTATGCTGTAAGTCGTACAATATACAATCATATAAATCGTACAATATATGTACAATAAATATTAAAAAGCCAAACGGTACTCATTCAGCGGGCTTCCCACTCAACTACACCTCAACTCGCTGCTCGCGAGCAGCGAGTTGAGGTGTAGTTGAGTGGGAACGTTGAGTAGGACGCGTCCTAGCAGCGCGCTAACGGCGTGCTTACGGCTGCGACTGCGTGCAGTAAGCGCGCTGACACCAAGTCGCCAGCAAAACAACGAACCTTGTAGCCGACGAGCAGACTGCGGGCTTGCATCTCGCGGCCAGCGCGTGGGGTGTGAGCTTGCAGCCTGTAGCTAGTAGCTAAAACGTAGTGATTACTTACTCAGTGCTAGTAGCTTAAATTCGTGGTGACGCCGTGCTGCTGCTGGGCCGATGCCGAGTCGGTACAGTGTGCGACGACATTAACACTGTGGCATTTTATGCACTTGTAATAAAGGCGATTTTACCACAAAAATTGGTAGGCTGATATGTTATTCTGTATATGCGCAGTAGATCCAAAGTAAACACCTAGGGAGGTGTAGGCATGTGTTATCTACTTGGCCAGACCTCTTGGTTTTGGCTATGGCCTACATTAATGAGCGTATTAGTTTAGGAATGGATAAACCTAATTTAGGAACCGGTGAAGCGTTTTCTTGGCAAAGGCTTTATACTATTTTCAAAAATAGTTACTTTATTTACTCGAATGGGTCACATAGGAGTATACATTTACATTTCGTTCCATTGAAATGTATAGGTACGAACATACTATAGTGTTGAGGAGGTAAAGCTTCAGCACCTACCTAAGATAAAGCGTTTTTAAACGCGTAGATATAGTAGGAGAGAACTTATCGTGTTGACAGATATCAGAGTGTGTATGTGTGTGCTCCAAGTGATTTTAAAATGCTCCTTGCAAAACAGAAATCAGAATCTACGGCAACAATAATCAATTCTTAGGGTGGAAAGATGAGAACTATTACTTCTAGAAATAACACTTCTCGAAACTTGACTTACGAAGTAAAAGGCTTTAATTTTATAAAGAAAAACGTATTTATTTAACCTTGTTGGACTTGTTTCAAAGATTCGCTTAAAATAAATTAACATAAATCCAATAATATCGGCTGGATCACGAAACTCAAAGATAATTGTTAAAATAGGTTTGTTTTATTTAAATTTGTTTTGACTAAATTAGGGCTGGCTCGGCAATAAGATTGGTTTACAATTTCAATACGTTTCTAAGGCTTTCTCAAACAGCGATCGGGGCGCGGTTTTGACGGTACCGCGGTGAGACGGGAGTACAATGTACAAATTTACTAGCTGTTACCCGCGGCTTCGCTTGCGTAGCAAATATGAATTAACTGCGCATAGCCTTCAAAACTTAACCAAGTGGCGCCATCTATTGGTAAGCTATGATTTGATTTTAAATTTTTTACATGCGGTTGAGATGTTTTGTCGCGGAAATAAGTTCAGCCTCCTACCTACCTACACACAAAAAAAACATATCATAACACAACAGTTTCCCAATAATAATATAAGTAGGATGTTACATAAATGCACGAACGCAAGTTGTAAGCTTATGACCACGGAACCACGGTGTCACAATGTTTAGCTACTAAGCTAAACATTGTGACACCGTCAAAAATGTACACCAAATGCATTCTCAATTTAAGCCGTGGCAACGTGACTTATTCAAACTCTGCTGGTCAGCAAGCGAAGTCAACATCCAGCTAGACAAAGCGCAAAGTGTAACATTGTTAACTAGTTGGGAATTCCAATTGGACGCGGAAGGCAGGGCTGGCCAACTTGCGTTACGTAACGATTGGGATTGATCAGCCAGACCATTTTATTGACATTTGAACTTTATTGCTTTTTTTAATTTTGAACTACCCAGTTCGTTTAAGCAACTCAAATTATCAGTGTAGACTGTAGACAAAGAGATTAATACCCTTGAATCATGCCATTTACTTCCTAAGATTACTCTGATTGTGCGAGCGACCAATTTTTACCAGGCATTGATGCTGTTAACTTTAGTAAATTGAAAAGCAATCAAAGTACCTACTTATTCAAGCTTAGTGAAATCTCTATTAATTTTAAGAAACATAAGTTAAGATAAGTTTATGACAGACGTTTTTAGCGATCGAGGTAGCAAGTGTTGAATGAGAAGATTGTTTGTTAATGTTTAAATCCGACGTTTAATAAAATGTTCTACAAAATGTAAATGTTAAATTGTCATAATGTTACGAGTACGCGCCCGGTCGCGATGGCTCCGTGTGTCGCACTAATTAGGTGAATTAGGTAAAATGAATGCATAGCAAACGGGTGCGCTGACCACACGTGTTCGGTAAATTTGAATCCCGTTGAAACTTGCTACTACAGAACCCAGAAGCTAAACATTGTAACACCACCGGCAAAGTTGTACACAAACCACGTTCCTGCTGGTCAGCTAGCTGGGTCAACATCCAGCTAGACAAAGCGCAAAGTGTAACATTGTTACACTAGGTGGGAGTTCCAATTGGACGGGGAAGGCAGGGATGGCCAACTTGCGTTACGTAAGTAACGCGTCGGTGCAGTGTAGAGACCGGGATTGATCAGCCAAAACAATTTATTTGCATTTAAACTTTTTTTGCTAATTATTTTTAACCTGCAGTAATCATTAAAATGCTTTTCAATATTTTTATAACTAAAAATGGTTTATAAATAAGTCAAGCCATTTAGTTGACAAGATTGTTGTTTGACCATAGTTTTTAGTTGTTAAACTAGTTGAGAATTTCAATTGGCGTGAAAGGGCTGGCCAACTTGCATTACGTAACGCCTAGGTACAAAGACCGGGATAGATCAGCCAGACCGTTACACTAAGGTGCAATAATTGTTATATTTGCGGCAGCGCGACGTGATAAAAGCGTAATTTCTCCAAGAATGAAAAAAATAAACACGAGCCGCTTGTAAGTGCGATGATGATCCTGTCATTACGCGTTTGTAGCCGTCTCGCTTTTTATGTGAAATTGTATACCTACACATCAGTCAAATTATCTGTAGACAAGGTTTATAAAAAGGATGTTTCAATTGCAAATGCATCCTGCATGACACTATGTATTTATTGTATTTTTTTAAGTTTCCGCCATCAGTTTCAACGTCAACAGCTGTCAGTTTCATACTAAAAGCTATCTGAGGTGACATGGTTTGTATGAAACTAACAGCTATCTATCTTTCAGTCAAATGGTGATATAATATTGAAACCGGCCGGTAGCCTGTCTCACTTATTTTGGCTACATTAGCTTAGTTATACCCCTACCGTATATGTTACCACTATAAAATATGTACAAAATGTGCGTACCCAGCCTACCTTATTTCATACTGAAATTCCTACGTGACCAAAGCCGCATAAACTGAAACAGAAAATGCCTACCATTTTTCATGAAAATTTAATGTTAACTATACTTATTAACGTTAAAAGTTAGTGAGAAATTATATGTTTTGTATTAGTTTTATGTAATAAAGAAGGAATCAGAATATTGAAAAAGCCGAATTTTCTTTATATTTCTTATGATAAATTTATATTAACTTTACCAAGTTTCATGATTAAATTGACGCGAAATTTTGAAGTTCGCAAAGTAAGTTAAAGAAAGAACATTAAACTTATTTCATAATTACTCATTTAATTATTTATTTGAAGATCATTAAAGCGTTATCTGCTATTAATAATACTGTATAATAAAGTACGTTATACTGGTAGTATCTAATGAACATCGGTACATGTTCCGTATTTAACTAAGATCAACAACAAAAAACATGTAATAATTTAAAGTCAACTTACATAGCCTTCAGCATTTCATTGACCTTAGCATTTCATTGACATTGTTTATTTATCCGTATCTTTCTCTTGGAGAAAAATTTGACTGAGAATTTGTATCTCAAAATAAATTTAAATCGATACGTCGTCTGTTGGCTGATTGGCGAACAAATAAAAAAAACACACATCAAGCTGCAAGAGACAGTACATTTTTGACAGTTCACTTGTCTCGGAAAGTTCTCGCTTCGCGCGAGTAAGCCTGTTTATCGGATCGGAAAATGCAACTGCTACCAAAAATGCGTGGAACTGACCTTTAGCTTCATGCATTTTTTTTTAACTTATAAGTTTTTTATTTATTTTTTGCTACAGGTAGAACCTAACAGTTTATAGGTAACCCTAAAGTTCACAACCCCTTTGCTATCACCAAAACATGATTAATAAATGGTTCTGTAATGATTAAAAAGCTATTAAACAAGTACATATAGATTGCTGTAAAGATGAACTGGAGAAGCCGGGCAAAGTCAACGTACCTAAGTCAACTACCGAAATAAGTTTTGCAATATCGCAATTATCAAGATTTCAACCATAGATTGCTAAACTTCCCTCAAAGTTTTCCGAGATGTGACGTGACGCTATCAACTTAATGTCTAGTGTATCCTTAGCTTTATATCAACTTAATGTCTAGTGTATCCTTAGCTTAATAATTAAGTGTTTTTGCATTATAAGCTATATTAACTAAGACAAAAGAAGCCGTTACCTTAACTGAGGTTAAGTAGCTTATGAATTCGGCTTATTTTGGACCCCATGGGGTTTAAGTGAGTTAATTTACTGAACTAATGTTGGAGTTTGCCTAAAACTCTCGAACAATGTTTCACCATTCTCGTAAAACATAACACTACTACCCTTGCACATAATTTATGAAGGCAGGTAAAGTTAACAGTAGATGCGACCAAGGGCATTGTTAATTAAGCTTAATTTTTTTTTCATTAAAACCTGTTATTAAAAACTCTAAATAATATTCGATTTTAAGCCCTCGTCACACCCCTAGAGGTGTGACTCTGCCATCGCTAGTAATGGCAGAGTGACGCGGCTTAGTGTGGTATTTTTTTATAAAAATTGCAAATTCAATGCGTCGCGTTCCGTCGCGCTACGTTACCTCTGTCTAGGTATTCGTTTTTCCAAAATCCTACACTACACAGGCTCTATGAACTGAATATAACGTTCTACTATTATTTGTTTCAGGTAAAGTGACCACACTGAGGACTACTTGAAGAAAGATCCTTCTTACCAAAAAACAATACGATTTTGCTGAGCGCTTATTCTAAATGCAAGACGGCCACTCTAACTGAATGCAGCATTTTTAACGTAACTTTAAGAAAGCATGCGTTTCTAATTGGTAAGATATCATGTAGAGTGTAAACAATCTTCGAACACTTTTTGGTAAGAAAAGTTGAAGTATTTATGCGGGAGTATTTTGAGAAATTCTGACGATTTAAAAGGGCGAAAAGAAAACAACTGAGTTACCATCGCCAAATTAACTTACCCCACCCTCCCATTGCTTTCAAAACAGCAAATAGGCAGCTGCAATTTTTCTTTGACTTTTAACCGTCACAATTTTTCGGAACGTGCTCAAAATGTAAGCCTCCATTTAAATTAGAAGGAAATCTCTTAATTTAGGACGAAAATGTTATTGTAACAAGTAAACATTTTCATTGTTTAATGTTTGTTTTTTATATTTCGAAAACCTATTTTGCAATTAAAATCAAGAGATAAATAAAATAGACATTTATGTAAGTTACAATAATTATTTTCTTTGTAACACTTGTACCAAATCAAAATAATATTCTTTGATTCTATGAACGAGTAAAAGATAAATACTTCTTCTACGACAATAATTTACCACGATTGCCAATGACACTGATTAAAATAAAACCATTAACGTATCATCTCTACTGGTATAATACGAAGTTACTATGAAAATATTTTGCTATTGAAACCTAACACTGTCTAGACTAGCCACTCCACTTTTATGATCTGCGTGAAAATGTTTATTTCGTCTGTAAAATATATCTTATTGAATTTGGTTATTAAACTGTTAGTATAATATATATATAATATAATAGTAAAAGGATGTTTCTTTATTTATTTATTTGGTTTACTTACAGTCTATTTGCACAATAACGTCTTAAATAAATAGGTACAAAAGTTTATAATACTAAGTGTAGTGACCACTTACAAGTAAACACAGAACTCACGAATTATAACAAGTATTAAGGTTTACTAAGATAAAACTCGGATGACGAGAAAAAGATAATCCAAAACAAAATGCTTGAAAATAAAATATCAGATATCAAATATGTGCCAAATTGCTGGAAATGATGTGCTGAAAGAACACTCTCCTTTTTTAAAATGACTTAAGGCCACGGACGGGACGAGAAGTTTTGGAAACACCGTTTTATACAAAACTAATTTAAAAAAACGCATATGTTACGGGTGCACGGTCGAGACGGGATCGTGGCACGGACGGGGCAAGAAAATGGATGGGATAAATATCGTTGGCGACGATGATTAGCATGTAATGCACCCGTCTCGTTCTGCTGCGTGACACGTTTAGGTGGTGCTTTGTGCTCTACGTGGTTACCGTCTAAGTATTGCTTCTAGGCATTAAGAAAATTGTCCAAGTAGTTATCAGGTGCCTGTCCCATCCGTAGTCTTATCTCGTCACGTATGCAGCGACCTTTAGGCGAAAAGCAAGCGGGAAGAAAGCGCGACGAAAAATATTTTACTGTAATGTTGTCAGTGTCGTCTTGGACCTTGGTCCTCAACAGGATTCGTAGAAAGATTCTTTAAGTGAGTCTTGTGCTTAATTGCTTAAAAAAAATTCGGCCTTGTTCATGAAGTTAGAGGTATTTTATGACACTAAAACCTTTTAACTTAACCTACTTCAAATCGGATTTCGAGGTAACGAAACGAGGTAAGAAGTGTTTACCGTGGTATTTGGAACACACACGTGACTTCCAGGTGCCGGGACAAACAACATAATATACATGTCTTAAATATTTTTTGGCACTAAACTAAATTTAGCCAGAAAAGGCGCACAGTGGTGCAAAGTGACCCGTACTTGATCGTAGATGTGTGTGCCACAAAAGCGGTTCTTTCATCCGTCTGTCCGTCAAGAGATGTGCGATAAAAAATCTAAAGTAGGTCGACCGCCATCAGACCGCGACCCAAAGGCCCCGTTCAAACGGCATTGTCCTGCATTTCTTTTACAGTATACGTCTGTCAGTCAGTTATGTCGATTGCACTGCAAAAAAACGTATACCGCTTATACGTGTGAATGGATCTATGTACATTGTATGGTTACTGTGTAAACGATAAGACGTATACTGCAATAAAATCGTTCAGGACAAATAATAATAATAATATAAAAAAATAAATATTTCTCAACAATCACACCAATTCCCTAGTCCCAAAGTAAGCTACGAGGCTTGTGTTATGGGTACTAGACAACGGATATACATACTTAAATACTTTTTTTTTTGTAAATAAATACATATTATAAATAGAAAACACCCAGACCAGTACAAACACACATGTTCATGCACACTTATGCTTGTACTGTGCAGGAATCGAACCCGCGACCCTTGGTTTAGAAGTCCGACATGCGGACCACTGCACCAAGCGGTCGTCTAAATGCCGTGTGAACGGGCAGTCATACAAATTGTTTTCAGTTTTCTCGACTCATTTCCTGTAAAATACAAAAGAATCAAGATAAATAGATAGTCAGAGTATTAATTTATTGCACACCTTACATTTTCAATAAATAACACTTTTTTCCTAATCACACCGGATGTTGCGCGTTTATAAGCTTGAAGGTAGAAGTACAGAACTCCTAAAATCCTCAATTGCACAGGCTCTGTCTATCTTATTTCTTACTAAAGAAACATATGGCAATTTTTAAAAAAATCTTGAGAGATTGTTATATACAATGAAATGTGTTTCCCATGAGACAAAATTCAAAGATACATCTGATAAGGTAAACTTGTTCGAAACGCATTATTTAAAGATTCTTAAGCAAATGGAATTTCTATGTAAAGGTTGAAACGAAATCTCGCAGCATCCATCATGACTTATTGGAGTTAGAAATTGCAAGGTAGCAGTGAGCGACCTGTGTTGGCAATCCACTTAAAAGCAAAGTTTCTAACGGCACTTTTACTTCAGTTTTCCATTTGTTAAGGTTACATTAGTTGCGTCAATTTCAAAGTTCAAAGGCATTTTATTATTCTTGTTTATTTATGGTTCTATCAAGTAAAATAATGTTTGAAAATACGTAGGTTTATTTATATCTTTTTATATGAATTGCTGTTCGTTAGTCTCGTTAAACCCGAGAACGGCTGATTCGATTTGACTAGTTTTAGTCTCGAAATGTTCGTGGAAGTCCAGAAAAGGTTTAAGCGGTGAGAATATATTAAAAAAAAGAGAATAAAGCCGGCACTACGACTGCCGGGTCGACTAGTCAGTTATAAAAGGTCGTGATTTCGCAGGTTTGGGGTCTTTGTTCTAACAAAAATAATAAACTCTGTCAAGAACATAAATCTATAATTGGAATTTGAATATAAATACGTGTCGTTCCAACTAAAACTACGCGTATTTCATTCAGTAATTTATCGAATATACTTAGGTATTTATCGTGATTTCATACCATGGCAGATGTTTATAACCGAATTTACAATGCCCACGCAAGTAACTTCGGTTGTCTCGAATAATGATAATTCCTGACCCTCATCATTAAAAGTTTAGACAGCTTGAGTTTTCTGTATCAAATTATCATTTCGGTCGTCCACTTCGGCGAGGATCAAACTTGGTTAGTCGGTGATTTATTTTGTAAATTTTTGGTTTCGGTAGTTGAGTTATGAAATTTTTATTTAGTTAGTATATATTTGTCACATAAATGGTAATATAAATTAGAATATAAGTCAGAATACAGGTACCTACCTCATCCATACCTTTTTATACCTAAGCCGTTGACACAAAAATCTTGGAAAATGGTATCTACATATCGTTGCAGTTTGTATTGTAAGGAGCACTGCAGTTTCAAAAGTTAATAAAAGTTACGAATAAGACTTTCAACATTCTTCTGAAACTCATGAAAATGTGGGTTAACCGCATGAAATTAACACATTACAGCCAAGCATGGCTAGACCATTAATAGCGAAAAATACTTGGTAATAGTATTTTTAATGTACTAGCGAACGCCTGCGACATTGTTCTTTAATTTTAAGTTTTTTTTTTAATTTAATTCTTTCACTTGACACATATGACCTGGCCTGAACGGATTTTCTCAACTTGGAGTTAAAAACCGGTTTTGTTTATGAGTCCACCCACTGTACAATATGTAATAGTACTTAGTCCCCTGTTAATTTCCTGTTTTGTGTGCCCCGTATATCATACCCTCATAATACTTAAACACATAAATTTACACGAGGTTAATAGATTGCGTCATTTGCAGAGACCGGTATAAAGCAATCATTTTCATACTAAAGTTAAAATTACGTTGTTTAAAATGTTTAAAGTTTTAAAATCAACTTCAGTATTCTCGGTGCTAAGAGTATCTGTAGGTACTAAATTATTTGACGCGCACTTTGGCGTAATGGTCAAGAAGTTGACTATCAACCAAGAGGTCGCGGCCTCGATCCTCGCACTGTACAAACATTTGTGTGCATGAACATGTCTGTTTGTACTGGTCTGGCAGTTATATGTACTTATTTAAGTTAATTTGTAATACCACTGTTGATTCTGATATCCGTAACACAAGTGCGCTTAAGGTACTTACCACGGAGTCAGATCAATGTATGTGATGTTGATGTATATTTATTTATTGTAAATCATGATCAGCTTTTAGACACCCACAGCTGAGAATAAACTTCCCTAAGAATTTTTAACGCGATCGGTCTTGCGCTTCCCGCATCTAGAAGCTTCCCGTGACCTTCAGTAGATTGTCTGTCCATATTGACATCTACACAATGTCAACCGAAAAAATCTCGCCACAAAGTGAATTTTAATTCATTCATCTAGCGACCTTCATGAAAGAGGACTTCTGGCCGCACGGAGTCGTGTTTCGTAAATTCAGGGGACGCCTACCTGCCGACATGATCACGCGTGCCGTATCGATTCGCTGACGCGTGTGTTTGTGTGATCTAAATAATATTATAATTTATCATTTATGTTTTATAAGAATATGTATGCTAGACTTTATGGTATTTATGATATGGGCCATATTTTTGTTAAAATTCGTTGCCTGAAATAAAAGTCATTATTATTATTATTGTACCGCTTGCCCACGGAGCCTCGTCCGACACGCGGTCGCCATTCGAGTACCTTTCCGTTATCAGTTCGCCGCGTTGTTGAATATTTTTTGTTACCTCATTTGACAGCCAAAAAGGCAGATTAAGTGAGTAAAGTAGATAGTAAATAAGAACCACTTGAAGAGACTTAACACTTTATTTTTAAGTGTTATGTCTTTTCGAAATTAAAAATAGCGTTGAGAACGCAAAAATAAGAACCACTTGCTTACTCAAAAACGTATTGTAGATTACCGTTCGTTATTTTATTACTGTACTGACATCAACTGCTGAACTTTTTTAATGGTTCGGAAATTGATCAAAGCATACTTCCATATTAAAGATTACGATATATTTCTTGTAATATCACTACATAATATAAAACTAAGTCACTTTCTTGAAAGAAAGCTGCTGGCGGGCCGCTAGTAGGTTTCTTCAGGGATAATATTGTTACGCCGGTGGGCTAGTGCTAAAACTTTGATCGTGTTTTTCCGTGCCTCGGAGGCGTTTTCAGCAGGCTGAAATACCATTTTAGGCCGTTTCAGAGAGTGCTCTAACACATACTAGTTTATCGAAATTTCACCCAAGTTGCCGTTGTTTTCAGGCGCCTGAAACATGTTTTCAGTCCGTTTCAGGCCACCCTCTATCAGATGACGCCATAACCTGAAAACCCGTTTTCAGGCGTTTTCAGGACCCCTTATGGGCCTTTGAAGCCCACTTCAGTATATGACGTAATTTTTAGTAGGAGTGAAAGAGATAGCACGATTAGAGAGAGACAGCTATACTGAGAACATTCCAGAAAGGTGTGACAGAGACAGCACAAGACAGGGATAGCACTATGATGCCGAACATTCGAGAAAGGTATAGGCTAGGCAAGACGGCATTTGGAAGGATCCCGAACAGTCTCGTACTGGGTAGTAGGTACCTACCGAATATTCGGGAGTCCTTGACGGCCGGTATATAAGGAGCCCGGGAATGCGTCCGAGTTGTGAGTTTAATTTGGGAAAGCGACGAGTAAAGATCGAAGCGAAAACTGCGAGAAGAAGATTTTGGAGTGCGGTATAAGTGTTTGTGTACTAAGTGTTGTATCGTAAAGTGTGTACAATAAATCCTACTCTACTTCATCGGTTTAGAAGTGCATTTCAATCTAGATCCCACACCCCTAGAACGTAACATTTGGTGTCAGAAGTGGGATTGAAAATGCCGATTACTCCGCGAGAAGAAGAGAAGGAGGGGATGCAGACCCGAAGCCGCACCGCTGCTGGAGACTCTGCGGGCACCGCCGGAATGTCAGACACAGCGGTACCAGCTTCAAGGACGCCGGAGATAGACGTCAACGCCATTCTGATCCTCCTGAAAGAACAGGCTAGAAGGCAGGAGGAACAGACCAGAAGGCAGGAGGAACTGGCTAGAAGGCAGGAGGAACAAGCCAAAATCCTGCAACAAGAGCTACGGGTTCAGCAGGAGGAACAAGCCAAAATCTTGCAGCAAGAGCTACGGGACCAGAAAGAAGTCCTCCGTGAGGTACACGAAGTAGCTGCAGAGTGGAAAAAGGAGATGGCTGAGGTGCAAGACAAAATTGTGGGCGTTGAAATTAAAGTTGAAAACCACGAGAAGCACCTCAATGGACTGAACGAAAAAGTGGAGGGCCAGGAGAATCGCCTCCAGAAGTTGGAGATCAAAGTGGCCAACGGCACCACCAGTGTATCAGGTGCACCAGCCACAGGAGGTGAAAAGTTAAAGGTACCTCCATTCGATGGTACCTCTTCGTGGGCCGCATACAAGCTCCAATTCGAGATGGTTGCCGAAGCGAATGGCTGGAGCAAGGACTATGCTAAAACGGCACTGAGTTTGGCGCTGCGGGACGAAGCTCTCACTGTTCTGGAAGCGTTAGGAAAGGAGAAGACATACGACCGTCTTCTTGAAGCTTTAGAGGCACGCTTCGGTGACAGCCATCTAGAGCACGTTTACAGAGCTCAGCTGAAGAATAGGACTCAGGGGCATAATGAGTCGTTACAAAAGTGGGCACTTGAGATAGAGAAGCTCGTCCGGAAGGCGTACCAAGGTTCCGCAGCGACTTTCATCGATGGAACGCTAGTACAGGCATTCATAGATGGGATTCGGGACTTTGAAGTGAGGGCTGCTGTACGGCTGGGACACCATGGGACCTTGAAGGATGCGCTCGCCCATGCCCTGGAGGTGGAAGCTGTACGCCAAGACTCAACAAAACCCTTTAGGGTGCGCGAAGTTGCGGCCAGGGAGCCGATTGCTCCACCTCGAGAAACTGGGCCTCGATGCTACAACTGCGGGGAAAGAGGACACATACAATCAGGCTGCCCAAAAAGATCTTGGAGGCAACGGGACTCGGACCGAACGGAGAGGCCAGCAAGCTCTGTTAGTTCAGAGCGGCATCGCAGTGGAAAGTCACATGGCAACGCAGATGCCCTCTCTCGAAGACCTTGTCCTGATGATAGCAAACACTGCTTAAGGCAAGAGGGTAAGGACTGCGTGAAGATGTTGAGGACAGACACTGTTAGCGAAGAATGGAGTGATGAAGCAATGCAAAAAGCACAACAGGAAGATTGCGATGTAAAGCCCATTTACGATTGGATCAACGCTGGGGCGCCCAAACCAAGGTGGTGTGAGGTAGCTTCGATGAGTACCGTGACAAAGAGCTACTGGGCGCAATGGGAAAGTCTGGTTATGCACAATGGCGTACTGTGCAGGAAATGGGAGTCAGAAAACGGAAAGGATGCTCATCTTCAAGTGGTCGTACCAAGAAAGAGAGTCAGCGATGTTTTAAGATCCTTTCACGACGGCGCTTCCGGTGGACACCTAGGAGTGAAAAGGACTCTGATGAAGATTCGGCAACGTTTTTACTGGATAAACTGTCGGGACGACGTGGAAGACTGGTGTAGGAAATGTACTAGCTGTTCGTCAGTTAAGGGACCACATACACGCAGTAGAGGTGCGCTTAAAGTTTACAACGTGGGAGCGCCTTGGGAAAGAATTGCTTTAGACGTCGCAGGCCCGTTCCCGACCTCTGACCGTGGAAACAAGTACATCCTGGTGGTCATGGACTATTTCACCAAATGGCCTGAGGTATTTGCCATTCCGAATCAAGAGGCAGTCACAGTAGCGGAAACTGTAGTGACTGAAGTGTTTTGTCGGTATGGTGTGCCTCTTGAGATCCACAGTGATCAGGGAAGAAATTTTGAGTCTCTGGTGTTTCAGGAGACTTGCCGAGTCATGGGAATTCATAAAACTCGGACTACGGCCTATCACCCACAGTCAGACGGAATGGTTGAGAGATTCAATCAGACTCTGGAACGACATTTGGCCAAAGTAGTTGACAACCATCAAAAGGATTGGGACAGGCATATTCCGCTCTTTTTAATGGCATATCGGACAGCAGTTCATGAAAGCACGGCCGTAACTCCTGCGTGTGCTAATTTTGGAAGAGAACTACGTTTACCTGCAGATCTTCTGACCGGACGTCCTCCAGATGCACCAAAGACGGTTTCGGAGTATGCAAGTGAACTGCGAAACCGGCTTGATGATGTTCACAGGCATGTTCGTGAACATGGATTGCAGGCCAGTGAGAAGGTGAAGACCAGATACGACCGGAAGTCTAACCAGACGAGGTTTGAGGAAGGATCATTCGTGTGGCTACATAACCCTATGCGTCGAAAAGGAAAGTCACCGAAATTGTCGCCGAGTTGGGAAGGGCCGTACAAAGTAGTTACAAGGATCAACGACGTCACTTATCGGATACAGCGCAACGCACGTAGCCCCTGTAAGATTGTTCATGTGGATCGGTTGGCCAAGTACCATGGAACGAATGATGCTCGGGACGAGCATGTCTAAGGAGGGGGTAGTGTTACGCCGGTGGGCTAGTGCTAAAACTTTGATCGTGTTTTTCCGTGCCTCGGAGGCGTTTTCAGCAGGCTGAAATACCATTTTAGGCCGTTTCAGAGAGTGCTCTAACACATACTAGTTTATCGAAATTTCACCCAAGTTGCCGTTGTTTTCAGGCGCCTGAAACATGTTTTCAGTCCGTTTCAGGCCACCCTCTATCAGATGACGCCATAACCTGAAAACCCGTTTTCAGGCGTTTTCAGGACCCCTTATGGGCCTTTGAAGCCCACTTCAGTATATGACGTAATTTTTAGTAGGAGTGAAAGAGATAGCACGATTAGAGAGAGACAGCTATACTGAGAACATTCCAGAAAGGTGTGACAGAGACAGCACAAGACAGGGATAGCACTATGATGCCGAACATTCGAGAAAGGTATAGGCTAGGCAAGACGGCATTTGGAAGGATCCCGAACAGTCTCGTACTGGGTAGTAGGTACCTACCGAATATTCGGGAGTCCTTGACGGCCGGTATATAAGGAGCCCGGGAATGCGTCCGAGTTGTGAGTTTAATTTGGGAAAGCGACGAGTAAAGATCGAAGCGAAAACTGCGAGAAGAAGATTTTGGAGTGCGGTATAAGTGTTTGTGTACTAAGTGTTGTATCGTAAAGTGTGTACAATAAATCCTACTCTACTTCATCGGTTTAGAAGTGCATTTCAATCTAGATCCCACACCCCTAGAACGTAACAATATGATAACTTTTATTCCGTTTTCTATCGCGTGGAACTGTTAAACTTACTCGTATTTATTTTTCTACCAAGATATCATTTATACAACTTAAGAGATATTATGTCATAAGCCTTTTGACATATACGAGTGAAGATTTTGTCTGAGCAGGCTTAAGGTGTTTCATATTTTGTAAAAGCTTAACTTGAGAAGGATTTTGTAGAATGATATCAACGTCTAGACTTTGATTTAGTACTCGGATATAAGCTTCTTTGTTAGCACAGAAATTTGTAAACACAATCGCGCACAATGAATCAATGTATGAACTTACATGACTGTAGGTACCTTATAATTATAGACTAGCAAACGCCCGCGAATTCGTCCGCGTGGACTATACTTATTTGCCACCGAGTTTCATACAAATTGGCAACCCCTATTTTATCCCCTTGGGGGTAGAATTTATCAAGATCCTATTTTGTATCCTATATTCGTTTGCGGTCGTCCGTGGTCCTCACTCGGCAGGGGCCTGCTGAAAACCAGGGCAGGACCTTCAGGGGGCCTGGCTTAACGCTGAGTGAGGTCCTCTTAATTTGAACATCACAGACACACAAAGGTACTAGCTGACTGGCCTACCTTTTTATGTTATTTAAGAAAAAAGAGAAATTGTATTTTGTTGTTTTTTATATCTTTTACGTATCTACGTACCTATTAGTTTTTAAATACTTTTGTTTAGTTATACCGGTGTAAGTTTTGTTAGTTTGTTTGTTAGCGACATAAGACAATCCTCCAAGTTGAATTTCACTTACATTCCAGTGCCTTTTTAGAGGTCGTTTGATTACTATTTGTTTTTTTTTTCACTTTTTGTGTCTTCGTGTACTCTGTAGTTGTTATCCTAGTGTTCGTTTTCTTATTTTGGTTCTAAGTTTGTGAAATTAATAAACGATTTTCTTTTTTTCTAGCAAACATAATAGGGGTGAAACTTATAACAACCCTTTTTTTTCGTCGTCGTTTTATTATTTTCAAAGCGAAATAACAAAGCTCATCATTACTACCTTGTTTTGCAAAACAGCAAAATAGTTGAAATTTAGGAAACAGCAAAGCGCGTCTCTTTTTAAATTGCTTCCAACCGTTACCAAGAACAAAAGTTATACAAAAATTAGCTAATAACATGAGTTATCTGTACAACGTAACGTTTGACAGCACTCCAAGATAAACACTGCGGGATTTCGCAACAACAATGGGAAGTCTGATATGCTGCCATCTGTTGTTTAGCAACCCCATATCCACTAACACGCTAAGTGAAACCTCACAGCTGAAACTTGTGAGAACTCTTCATTAAAAGTTTCTGCGAATATCTACATTAAAAATTTGCAGTGTAAAATGTTGTCGGGTAGGAGTTTCGAACTAATCGCGAATTCATGTATTCGTTGTTCCATGTTTACACAAGAGGTTGGTTATGAAGATGTTTTCTATGTAAAGTTTAAATAGAGTCAAAATTACGGTACAGTTGGCACGTGTAAGGGACGGGGTAAAGGTAAACCGATCGCTTAGATCCCTTTAGAATGTAGGATAGGCATGATGACACCTATCGTAAACATTTTCAAGACCATGTGTTTTAAAAACTTAACCTCAATCAATTGACTTCCTTCGATTTCTATATTTTATGACGTCCAACGGTAGTATTCACATACAAAATCGATGGAGGCAGATCGTTTTGACAGATGATAAAGGGTATATCAACGATTGGTGGTGTCATCTACCTTATTACAAAAATCCAAAGATTTTGAAATAAACATTTCATTTTTCAGTTTATGCTTTTCCCAATATGCTTATGCGGCAGTAAATATATTTTACACTTTTTAAATTTATGTCTTAAAGCTAAAATAATGAAAACATACTTCTTAGTGAAAAGGTAAACTACTCTTAAGTAAACTCTAAGTTAACGTAGGTAGATAATAATCAACCATGTAGTGAATTTTGCCTAAAACACACCTATAAAACACCGAAAAAGCATGTTTTGAAGTTGCATCCGCCATTTTAATCTAGGTTATTTCAGGCCCATTGTGCATACGTGAATACATGAATGAGTGATTAGTTTAAAAACATTTTCCGCGTAATACGTTTGTGTTTGACTTGTTATTTATTGATTTCTTATGTTATAATTGACCTGTAAGCGTTTTGGACTTGATCTGTAAGCTTGCATGTGTTTTTTTTAATAAATAAATACAAAAATAGCAGTTTGTGGATTATTTCAACAGACAGTGTGTAACCTATTCAATTATTTCAACATGAATGATGATGAAAAATATACATGTTAATCTCCTTTTGCTTTCAACACGTCATTCGTCGAAAGTCTAAATGATATTCACATAAAGCCGGTTTCAATGTTTTGACTGAAAGTTAGAAAACTGTCAATGTAATGCTAATGCGATTAGCTTTCGATTTCGACCACGGCAGCCAATCTCAACAGAGATCAGTCAACTACGCAGGAGATATTATAGTGCACAAGTATGAGCGCAATACACAGGTGCACTCATTGTTCCATCACTCTAAAAGGTCGATGAGACGGCAACCCGGCATCCGTCAGTCCTGCGCCTGATCTCTCTCCGGGATCAGGCGCAGGACTGACGGATTAACATGCTTTCTGAGGCACGGGGGTGTGACACCGCCAACTTCCCGACTCCGAGCTGTTTTTGAGAAATTCATGACAGAAAATCACATAAACAATTTTGGCTCGACCTGGGATTCGAACCCGATCGGATGTAAGGCAGAAACTTTCCCACTACACCAACGAGCCAGTCCGTTTGTTGAGGTTAATAGCTGTTCATGTAAAACTGACTTTCTATATTTAATTTTATCTTTAAGTAGATAATATTGAAAGTAGCCGCTCCTTTCCGCTCGTCTTGTCTTCGCTTTGGTGGACTCTGTCGTTTAGGCGTATCGATGAAGAAATTAAAAAAGCTTTCGTAAATAAATACTAGACGAAGACAGTAAATGACGACTGCTTTTATATTTACAAATTGTTAATATAAAAACGATTTAAAAGTAGCATATTTGTCAATATGAGTACTTGTAATACTTATTCACTGAACCGAGTATAAGTCACTTCCCAGAAATTTTACATGACTGCGTTGGTACTTAGATACGAGTATTTTGATAAAACCACTAGGTAAGCAATATTGTGTCACCGAATATAAGGCTGGAATTACGCTCTAAAACATTGTTATTATAACGAATAAAAAATATGAATACTGAGAACTGTGGGTAATCAAATAAAAAGACAAAATGAACTCTATTAAAGTGTGGTATAAAATTTAACGTATAAAAGTTATTTCTCTGTGTTATTTACAGGTCGATCATCCTTTTAATTATGGCCATTAAAATTTGAATAAAATCACCTCTCTGAAATAGCAGGGCCTTCATTAAAACGCTGATCGCTTCGTCGTGGATAGAGCTTTGTCAACAGTTCTGCCCCGGCTCTTAAGAACAACAATCATCTATTGTATTGGATCAGCACCTTACACTCTAAGCCATTGTCCGTAGTGTCGGATATGGCCATCCCTGTCGCTCTTACAAGCTTGGCCGTGCAAGCAAACGCGCTGGCTATACTTGAAAATACAGACGGCACATTATGGAGTACGGTTTCTAGTCCAAGAAGTATCTTGAGGGTCATAATTTAGGGCGCATGAAAAGGAATGGCAGGTATTCTCTGACAGCTGTTCAATCTCAGAGTGGATATTATAATAAACGTGTAGGTAGGTATAATGGTTTTTAAGTTGATGTTTTTAGTAACAGTCGATTTGTTAAGCAAAGTTCAGTTCTCTCAAAACATTTGTACTTTGAGAGAATCGAACTTTGCTTAAAAAGTTAAGTTGAATTTCTACTGCCCCATTAGTTACATGAGTAAATACATTGCATAAGCACAATACTTTCGGTATTTGTTGAAACATGGTTTTAAGACCTTTACATATCGGTACTGTTAAACAAAATGATAGCCATCCAACTTTTCGTAGTTACATTACTTATACTATAGCTACGTACAATTTTTTTTTCAAGTTGAGTGGAATTTTTGAACAATGAATGAATGACAACAATGGCAAAAAGTGAAAAAAATTGTACACATAGACACTTACATCATCGGCTATTTTCAACGATTTCCCGGCACCTTGTTGCCGTTGAAATGTTCATTTATTGGTACAAATTAATGGCATAGCGTGAATTGGTAATTCATTAAACATGTGACCGTGCATTAGGTCAACTAATGGCCATCTGTCATTCATTACCATTACCGTGTAAAACGCGGGATAAATTAACGGCTTTTACGAGTAAATATGACTTGCAACAGTCTATTTCAAAAGTACGAGTACGTAGGTACTTACTTTTCAACAGTCTCTTAAATCATTACCATTATTTAAGATTCGTTTTATAAGTCCAAAGATTCCAAAAAACAACCCTTAATTTAAGGCAGAACTTGATATTTTTGTTGGAATAAATTTACTCCGCTGTCAAGTTAGAATTAAGTAAGTTTTTTGTTAGATATTATTAAGGCGTAATTTAGGATTTTTTCCATTAACGACTCCATCCCCGATTCTGTGATAGGTATTGTTAATTGCTCTTGTTATAGATAGTATTATGTGATTTTGCTACGTTCAATAAATCGTCAAATCGTCATAGGGAAAGATTAAACAAACTTCGATATCATGTAATGAATGAACATGATAGAACATGTTACTGGAAATTGGACATATTGTCTGAAAAGTAATTTTGTTGGGGACATTCTAATAAAAAACCTTAATAAACGAAGGTCAGGTATTTTTTTTTTACAAAAATCAAACTCTTCCAAAATAAGAAATTCTTACATTTGTCATGCATCATGTGCATGCTCTTAAAAAAATGTACTTAACAAAATAAAACATTTGCTTTTTTGTGATAACGAAATGCTGTTCATTAATTATTCTGCACGTAGTTACTTATTAGGAGTAAATAACGTTTTTATAATTTATTTTTATTAACCGCGTAAATTGAACATTTTTATTTGTTAAACTTGTCTGTAGTAAATTTGTTTTTCGTAGAGTAGGTACAATTAAGAGATCATTATCAGATTATATTATCATTATTAGATTATCTGTCTATCTATCTAGAGCAAAAAGAATGTCTATGATCTACTCGCACCATTTCAATCTTAAATACGCTACACGTGGAAAATGCAAGCGATAAAACGCACATCCTTTACCCGTCACTTGCCGGTTCAGCCTAGTTCTAGTTCCAGTCACTTTGATATGTGCTATGCATTACCTTGCTCTATTGTGTTGGCCACGTCCCGCCATCCGCCATCATGGCCGGCGTCAGTCGTGAGGCGACCGTGGCGGGAAACTCGCGCGCGATTCGCCGCATTCGAATTTTGAATTGCCGGAATGTGTTCAGATTCGGATTTCGAATTGGAGTTAATTTTTTTTTAGTGCTTGTGTAAAAAGTTTTTCAATTATCAGTGTTGTACTCGTAGTGTGTCAATTTTAGAAATTTATAAATTTTAAAAATAGGTATGTTTTGGAAAACTTTCTGAAGTAGTTTTTACACTTTGTACGTTTGTGGAACAATTAAGTGCGACATAATGACGGATATAATTTGAGTGAAGATACTGATCTAACTTTTTAGTGTCAGCTTCAGACTAATAATAAAACCCATTAGCGCGAAGGTAATTATGAATGAATTTCATTTTAGTCATAAAAATATCGGTTTCGATTTTTAGTACTATAAAGGTGGGTGTTCACCCTCCTTAGTAAATAAAATAGTCTTCCAAAAAACAAAGTGAAGAAAAAAATGTGTCTCCCAGATTTAAAAAAAAAGCCAGCCCAGTACGAGTCGGACTCGCCTATGAAGTACTGGAAAGAAAGTTTTTGTATTTTTATGATGTATGAAAAAAAAACTAGTAACTAGATCTCGTTTAAACCAACTGTCGGAGAAAGTGTAGATGGCAATGAAAAATTAAAAAAAAAAATTCATTCTCTTATTATAGAAGTTACAGGGAACTGTAAACTTCTGTTTACAGTTCCCTGTAACTCGCGAAAAAAATTACATAAAAAACCTAAATATCATTTCTGAAGACCTATCCATAAATGTATGTAATAAATGTACCTACGTATGGGTAAAATGAAAAAAAAAAATATTTTTGTGTAAAATCTTAATGGGGTTCCCAGAATACAGTCTACTTACCAAGTCTCGACGAGAAAGTTCCTATAGTTTCGGAAAAACGTGGCTGTGACTTACATACTATAAGGGCCCCGTTATTTGACTTTTGGCAACGGAACACTAAAAACACGCCGATGTCAGTTATCACATACAAATACCTTTTTAGGCAAATAAATTACCTCATTATTATATTAAGGCCAAAAAGAGTCCAATTTCCATATCTGCGCATTATTTTTCACGGCGTCATTAATTGTCATTCACTGCGTAAAAACGTACTCACCTTTTGCGGGGCTCAGATGCGAAAATCTCGTACAGGCTATTTATTTTTATGCGAGCACACCTGTGTGAAATAACGCTATGTCAAAATAACGTCGGAATAACGGAGCTGGGTTAATTTTTTCACCGTAATTCGAGTGAAATAACGAAGAAGCCGCCGGTATTGTTGTAATCGTTTATTTTTATGAGAAACATTAAGAGAAGGCCTTAAAAAAGTTGTTATTCAGTTTGAATGGTGGAAAGTTGGATCAGGGTAGTATTTTTTGGGACTGATCTAATAAAATAATGTGAAAAATTTAAGCTTTCTTTTTTAAGAAGCATGTGGTTTGCTTTTATAAGTAAACATAGTTATTATATTGATATCCGCCTTGATGACCGCAGCCGAAAATATTTTTTAAGTGGTATGTCTTTTCGAATTTTAAAAAAAGAGTTGCGCACACGAAATAAAATAAAAAATAAGTGAACGACACACACGACAAATGAATAATTTCTTCTTCTTTCTCTTTTTTTCTCTTATAAAGCTTAACTTCCAATAAAACTGCATACAAATCGCGACTTTACCCTATAATCCTAAGCTGAACTTCATGTTCAAAATGTAAATACACTGTTAACTTAACACAAACTTGCTGTACCAAAGTTATACGTAACTAAAACCGCTTACATCCCCTGTAATGCAGAATTGGCAGTTGGGAAATTGCGTTCGCGTGTACTGACGGGTGTTGCCTGCTTACCTATTGTTGAATTTTAGGTTTCGAATATTCACACGTGTGTTTTTAATTCATGCCCCGCCATTAGATTGTGACAGAGCACTTACTTTAAAAAAGTCATAAGTAACATCCAAATTAAATTAAATTTGACGACCGTTTGGTGCAGTGGTCCACATATCGGACTTCTAAAACCAAGGGTCGCGGGTTCGATTCCCGCACATTACAAGCATATGTGTGCATGAACATGTGTGTTTGTACTGGTTTGGCTGTTTTCTATGTATTGTATGTATTTATTTACAAAAAAAGTATTTTATTATGTTTATCCGTTGTCTAGTACCCATAACACAAGCTTCGTAGCTTAATTTGGGACTAGAGAATTATTGTGTGATTGTTGTGAAATATTTTTAAGTACTATTTGAATCTGATGTAAATAATCGGATATGTAAAAAAAACCGTTTCTTAAACTGTTTTGTACCTTCTTTGATGTTAGTTCATCTAAAATATTTAGGGGATATAACATATCGACGCTCTATTATAAATCATATGAAATATTTTTTTGCTAATATTCATAGAACAAATAATATTGACATAACAACCAATCAAACTTCAATTTATGTCACAACCGCGCAATAAAACGCGTCATTTCGTAAACTGCCTAGTCATGTCGTAAAGTGTAGCGGTTTATACGGATAGTTTAAGTGCCAAGCTAATAAAAGCTGTAGAGTAGTATAATTGCCATATATCGTCGGCTTTTCATATGTGAGATATTAGCATTATCTTGAATGCTGGCAAGGCCTGGCTTGGATACCAACGGTCTACGTGCGTGTTATTAATTAAAGCCATAATTACACTAAGGCTCGGAGCCATTATTAAGGCTGAATACATACGTTCTAGGTTCCTAACCTCCTTCATGTCAGATCATACTAAGGTTAACATAAATAATAGTTTAATTTTTGCATTCTCAGAAAATTCATGGAAAGGAATTATACCTATGTTTCTTTAAATGATATTTTGTGAGTGATCGGACTTTGTAGCTCGTTTAACTAAAATATAAATAATAATAAATAAATAAAGTTTTTTTATTTCGTTATAAAGTTGCCTTAAAACTAGTACATTGGAGCCCCCATTTAAGCAAAATTTGCCTGTGTTTGGGGGTCCGCTCTTCCTTAACTATATTTTATTTTAACAAGGCAGTATGGTGAACATGTTTCTTTCTTTACTTATTTTTTATTCTTTTATTACTCTTACATAAGGTGACTTATTCTATGTGTGTGTATGTGTGTGTGTGTGTGTGTCTGTGCGTGTGTGTGTGTGTGTTTTGTATGTACGGTTATGCAATGCGCTCTAGTAATGCTTCTACCTCATCATATGTCTTATCTTTTATCCAATTTAACAAACTTTCCTTACAGATACGATATGTTTTGTCACATATTTTATTATACAGAAAAGCAGAACATGACATAAATTGTCTACTTGCAAATGTGGTTTTTGTATTGGAAGGCTGAGCAACAACATTTCTCCGTCTCTTTCTTAGTTGACTAGAGTCGTATGTTAATGTCTTGCGGGTTTTAGCAATGTTGCAGAATACATAAAGCTTCCTGAGTGAAAGTAAAACACTGATGCTATAGATATAGAGAGTATCTGTGGAGAAGCGCCTCTTCTTAAAGTACATAACATACACATTTAATTAAAGTACGTTGCGCTTCTCTAGCTCAAAGAATTGAGTTTTTGCTGCGCCACCCCATACAAAAATACAATAGGTCAGGTACATAGATTGAGCCAAAGCAGTGTAGATTTGGTTGAGTAAATAATTTGGTGAGTATTTGTTATAGTGACTTGGCATAATGTGTCTAAGTGTTTTAAAGATCCAAATTAGCTTTCTAGTTCTATTGATTACGTATTCTGAGGGTACCAAGATAATCTATGGTCTACAATAACGCCAAGATATTTTGTTTGGGATACTTTTCCGACAGCCAGACAGTCACACTGTTATATAAAAAAAAGTAATAGGAGGAAACGGAAATTGTGATAATGCTGTCGTTTATAAGTGACTCAACTAGGCTGTCATTTAACTGCTGGTGTACGGTGTACCTTTGACTGAAATACAAAAAGCTGTCATTTTCATAGAATCGGATGTAACTTCAGATATTATATATCAGATATTATATTGAAACCGCCCATTATTCTTATTAATGCCAAAGTATCAACACTTGTTTTTATTATAATTAATTATATCTATTTTTATTTCCGTAATATGTTCTCGCATAGAAACTAATGAGTCAATATCAGATTGACCACAGCGAGAGTGTGGTCGTGGTTTCTCATAACTTTTTACCGTCGCTCCTTGGCTTTACGATTTCTTTTATTGCCTGATTCATAGCTAGACTCTGATGAAGTGTATTCTCAAAAGATTAGGATTTGCTGCGTAGTAAGCGAAAAAAAGAAACTGTGGAATCTTGATTGTCATTAAAATACCAGTTTCAAAAATACCCAACCCAATATACGCTAGATGTCTATACAAATTTCGATCAAAATAAACCTGCTATTGATGTTGTTAGTTTTAAACGTTATATCAAGTGGAGAATCCCGAAATTCCCAAACTTTCCTATCTCGGAGCGATTTGTAAAACTTCAGAACGTATCGATAGTTGAAAATTTAGCGATCCGCGAAGCTGGCCACTGTATTTACTTTAACCCTAAATTTTCTCAAATAACCCTCTAACTTTTTCAATTAGAGGCATGGGGGAAAAGATTAAATGGCCGATCCAGAGATTGCGCCTAACTTTCAACAGTGAAACTCGAGGTCGGGAAACCATTTTGCGAAGGATCATCCGAGATTAAATGCGTTTGGTGCATTTGAAAGAGTTACAAATGCATGTGTTGTGCAATAATCAAAGCCATCGTGTTCTTATATTGGAGAATTTTGAGGTCTTTTTAGCGGTAATTAACGGTAAAAATATGTTGAGCGTGTTGACGTAGTTTGCGCTCTGATAGGAATTAGCTGTGTGATGATTATTAATGATGAGCATAAGATTTGAAAGTCATTGGTGTCTGTCCTGTACGATTAGTAGCTGTCTGATCCAAAGAACAATTTCTTTGTTTTCCACAATACTTTACACTTAATTTGAGGCTGGGCACCAACTTACAAAATATATTTTTTCGATAAAAGAAAATTAATATGTCAACGCAGACTGACATCAAAAAGGTGTGATGACTTTGATGAAATACTTCCAATGAATCAGATAAAAATGTCTTATATAATTTGTAGAAATTAAAGATGGTATTCTTTCTTCCAAATTTTTATTTATTTTTCACCAGTTTGAAAACATCAAATCTAGTTTATTCATAACACACGCAACAGTGTGTAAAGAAACCTAACAGGCCAATGTATGAGGATACGTGAAAAAACTTTTACCTTAGTTCACGGAAGGTCTAAGAAAAATATAGAGGTCTTATATTTCATAGAGCACTTTATGTAGCATATAGACGACATGAAAAATGCAAAGACGGTGGAATAGACAGGAACGTAAATAATTTCCGTGCTCGACTTGACTCGGTTGCTGAGTGGGATGAATATAAAATATGCTGGTGTTGTGGTACTCGTATTATGATACCAAAAATAATACTGATATTACACTCGACTTGTTACCGTCGCAAAATATGTAGCGTGTGTGTACATAAAATACTTCATATCGTTGCTCGATTTCAATTGAGTGACATTGTAATGTAATGATATTTTTTCACAATCATTACGAAAAGGATACATTCTCCAGTCAACCAAATATGCTAATCCATTTTTTTCAACACGTTAAAAAAATCTCAAGATTTTGTTGAGAAAAAAGAAAAAACATAAAACAAGATGGCGTCAAACAAATAAAAAATAGGTACTTAAATATTTAGAAAATTATTATTATAATAGGTAGATATGCTAAAATATCAACTTCCGGACACAACTGTTTGCCCAGCCATGAACAAATTGAAACATATTATGTTCATACTATTTTTATGGTTTTTCTCTCATTTCATTTTAGAAACACGGCTTGAGTCGTTACTTTAAAATTTTATTCAGGCAAAGAAAAGTTTAAAAATTGTCTTTGCTTTTCATTTCATGAAATTCTTTCACATTCTTTCATATTCTTTTATTTGCCAACTAAGTGTTAAATACATACATAATTATAGCAGGTCTTATGCTAGACAATTACACATATAACTTAGTAACCCTTTCAGTTTGGGTATTGCAAAAATTATTGAAAATGATTTGAGGGCTATATCTAATTATTATTAGTAAAATGGATTCCTTGAAATACTTTAAACTTCCTACTGCTTTTATTAAATATGCAAGAAATAGCTTGTTAATATTTCCAACGCCATCGACAGTTTTCTTTTTCTCTTGGAAATTTAATTTATTTGTCGTTCTTTATAAATCTATTTTACAAGTGCAGAGCGTATTCTTAGATTAATAAATTGTCATGGAGGTTGTGAATATTTGACTTAGGATCTTCGCTTCGAGTAAGTATATTTTTGACAAATCCGTCTTGTTTGCTCCTAAGAGACTCAAAGTAAACTGAAAATGCATGATAGAGATAGCAACATTCCGCTTCCAGAATAGGGGAAGCTGTTCTTTACGTGAACCGATCATAATTTTTTATTTATTTAAAAGTTTTAAATGCACAAGAAATGTACAAAGGGTGGATTTAATTCTAAAAACATTTTCTGCCAGTCAGCCTTATTTCGTGGAATGAAACACATAACGTCTGCCTCGTAACATCAAATTTTTTTTACTAGAATTTTTACTACATTTTATAATATTTGACCACCACTTTGGTATATTGATCAAGATGTTGACTATTAACCAAGAGGTCGCGGGTTCGATCCCCGCTCTACAAACATTTGTGTACGTGAACATGTCTTTTAGTACTGGTCTGGGTGTTATATGTATTTATTTAAGTTTATTTGTAATACCACTGTTGATTCTGATATCTGTAACATAAGTGCTTAAGCTACTTACCACGGAGTCAGATCAATGTATCTGATGTTTTTGTATATTTATTTATTTATTTTAATCGTCTTATATCAACATCCGACAAGTCACCAAATTCTACAGAGCCCTAAGTCCGATATTGGATATACGTTTCAAGCAATCAAATTGACCGGGACCAGCAATAACGTGCCAACTTGAAGCAAATGGCAGCTAAAATCTGAAACGTAATAAAGCTTAGGTCGTCGATTGATTAAAATGTTAAGATTCACTTACAAGGTTCGATCAATTTATGGGAAATTGATCAATCTTATAAGGATTCAAGGGCTACAAGTGCTTTGCGAATGGATTTGTAGGGATTGTAATTTAATTCACACTCCGATTAGAATCGAGATGATCTCGAATGCTCAATTGGTTTGGAGGGCTGTGAGGGTCAAAATCTCCATTATGGAACAAATGACTCGTGAATACAAACGCCGCGATTAAAATGATACTCGTGTAATCGAGAATGGCTTTCAGATTGAAATGGTGTATACGAGTAATACAAGAAACAGATACAACAAACCATAAGATATAACATTTGGAGGAGTTAGCGCTTTTCTTGCAGGTTAGAATCCCTCGAGTTCATCCTACTACTATTATAAAGGCGAAAGTTTGTAAGTATGGATGTATGGATGTATGGATGTTTGTTACTCTTTCACGTAAAAACTACTGAATGGATTTGAATGAAACTTTACCACAATATAGCTTATACATCAGAATAACATATAGGCTACAATTCATAAAGAATTTTTAAGATAAAGGCTTTCCACGCGGACGAAGTCGCGGGCGGCCACTAGTGGTTCATAATTTCAACACACTAAGGCAATGACAAAAGTACAAAAACCTTAGTGAATAGGAATTAAAGCCATTAATGTGAATCTTTTTACAAAGTTACTAAGGTACCTGTTTTGCACATGAACGAACAAAAAATGCAGTTATTTTAGAAAATATAAAATCAAAATTATGTTTTTCCAATACTACAAAATAACAGAATGTATGACTTATTTGAAGCGTTCGCAATGTGGTAATTTAACTGTGTACTGAATACCACTATCTTTTGGTATATATTCATTTATCAGGTACGAAATTTACACCACAATATAGTGAGGGTACCAACACAAAAGCTTCACTTCATGTACAAAGTACATAGTTAATTTAGTATTGCCACTTATTATCACAAAGCAGCTAGCAACAGCGGTGGAGAAACGCAATTTAACAGTCAGTATGTGTGGGCTTATCAATAGCATTATCGTTTCAGCTCGATGGTTTGTCATGGGCAGGGTGCGAGGATATATATTAATATATATGATATATGTCACGAAATATATATATGATGATATATATGAATGGTTTTTTTTTTCATAAAAACCATGATATATATCAATGTTTTCGACAGCGGTAATAATAACAATTTGTTAAGACAAAGGCTAAAAGGTGTCAGTTCTTGATGGCACATCGTAAATGAACTAAGAACACATAGAATGGCTGGACGGATTTGGACCAACCATACTTAAAACCACCGTGATTAAAGTATCTTTCAACCAAAAAAAACTGAAAATGCTCCATCCTTTCGGGAGCTACGAGGCCGCAGACACTCAAACACACATCTTTGTCGTTTTAAAAAATCAACATGCACTGAAAGCTGTAGGTACGAACTGCATCACGTCAAGTTGCCCATGTGGGGAAGCCCGATGTGCTATTGCATGCACTACCTAGGCCCTATAATATCTGATATTGCTTTAAAATTTAAATAGCACGAACCTATTTAATATTATATGGAACTAAATCATATTAACAATTTTCCCTTTCTTCCCTGCTTGATCCGGCCAAGAGGATTTTCCTCTGTCAGAATTCCTTCAACCTGTAAATTAGTACAAGAACCAATTTGAAAATCTCGCATGCTGATACGTTCGCGTTTTCCGCTTCGCAACGAACTCCAATTTGTCTCTATCAAGCCGACGAGGTTTTAACGCAATTTCATACGGACCCCACGAGGCGAAGACGGAAACTTTATAAATTACGCAAGGAATATTCAATGTGCTGACGAATTTAGTAATTGAGAATTTGTGGAACCAAACCCGATACAATTTCGATAAAATAAAGTTAGTTACTATTTGAATCACAATTTTTGATAGGTATATATTCAAGATGGCAAAAATAGATGATTTACAAATTTTTTAACTTTGTACTAATTTGTATGTCGTGAAAAGATGGGGAAATTCTTGAATAAACAAGCAACTCGTCATGACAGACATTCCGTTTTCAAAAAAATGCATAATGATATATTTACCCGAATACAACTAAACGTGAACTAAAAAATATGTATACAACATACTCGTAGTTGAATTAAAGTAAGCAACGTAAGTAAATCTTTATTGAGGTTCTATATTTCACCCATCAGTAACTACTGGAGAGTAAAATATAGAATAACTAGCCTAATTGATACTGATTTGAGCCTTCCAGGAAACGAAAGCAAATATCTAAGGATCAAACTCCTATACACGTGTAGCTTCGCTTCGGATTTTATTTCAGGAAACTAAACAATGTTTTCAGAACATGATAAAGCTGAAATTTTGATGGACAACTTTGGACCTAGCAATTGTAGTTATAATTTACAGAACATTTTTATTTCTACAGAAAGTATTCTGTAAAATTATGTCATCATGTTTCGGTGTTGAAAGAGGTGCTTGTGGCGCAGTGGTTGCAGCGCTTTGGTAGTGATACCAAAAGTTAAGCAACCTACGGCGCGGTCATGTTTGGGATGGTGTACCGACGTGCATACTCACTTGGTATACTGTTAATAATTTGTTCCGGTTTGGGTATCCAGTCATTTTCATTCTCACAATATATGTATTTTGCGTGTATTATTATTCTTTTCCGTGGAATCTGTTTTCGTTCGCTTTTTACTGAAAAATAAGCCCAGACCATCCATATCTGATTCATTCTATTCCTGGCTTCGATTTTACAACAGTAAACTCTTTACTATACGACACTTCAAGAAGTACTACAGGAAGACCAGGACTTCTCTACCTCTGGAAGGCCCTCACCCTCTACATTTCTGAGGACTGACCCCTCCTTGCCAGAGGAGGGACTGCGAGGGACTGAACCCTCCTAGCCTGAGGAGGGACTGCAAGGAACTGAACCCTCTTAACCTGAGGAGGGACTGCGAGGGACTGAACCCTCCTAGCCTGAGGAGGGACTGCAAGGAACTGAACCCTCTTAACCTGAGGAGGGACTGCGAGGGACTGAACCCTCTTAACCTGAGGAGGGCCTGCGAGGTACTGACCCCTCTTAGCCCGAGGAGGGACTGTGAGGGACTAACCTCTCCTAAGCCCGAGGGACTGCGAGGACCTGACTCCGAGAACGCTACACTTCACTTCGGCGCCTCCGGACCCGCCTAATCTTGTGAGGACACCTACCCACGCCCACTCCACTCACTACACTCGCTCAATTTCACACATACATTCTTCTCACTCGTCTAAGTTTATTTTTTTTTTTAAATTTCCCTGTTTTCCTTTAAATATAATTTGTTTGTTATTTCTCAATTCTTTTCGTTTTCCTTTTCCCTTCCTTGTCGCTCCACGACAAGCTAAGTCATTTTTTTTTTAATTGTCGCTTCACGACAAATTGGCGCCCAACGTTTAAGTCTTCAGTCTCTCTTTCTTTTCTCTCTTTTTCTTATTTGGTATATTGCTTTTCATACCTCATTCATTTCATTCTCTATCTTCTTCTAAATTCTAAAACAACACTTCTTCTAGTGTTCTTCACCTAATCATCCTTATTTGGCTTTTTATTTTAACAAATCTTAACCCCTTCATTGTCATCCTAAATCTTAACCCCTACTCTGTCATCTCGAATCTTAACCCCTTCAAATTAGAAAACACAACTTTACTCTAAAATCTAGAAGAAAATGAGGTACTTCATTATTTTTTTTTGAGCTTTATTGAATCTTGACTTTCTTTCTAATTAACATTTTTACAATGTCTCGATTAATTAAATTTGACTATCTTAACAAAGCCGAAATTATATACGTCGGTACATTTAATTAATCCCTCTCTTTATTTATTTTAATTTCTCTTTTAATTAGGAATTCTAACCTTTTATGTTAATCTTTTAAGGGACTCTTAACCCCTTGTCTTAACATGAGGGACTTTAAACTCCTCTTTTTAACTCTAAACCCCTTATCTCTTTAGGGACTCTAAACCCCTTAACTTGAGGATCTTTACTTGGTCTTCTTAGTACTAACTAGTACTTTCTTTTGAGCGGTTGACTACTCGTTAAATAAGCCTTCAATCCGAGCGGATGACTACTCGTTAAACAAGCCTTCAGTTCGAGCGGTTGACTACTCGTAACGAAGGCCTAAGTCGTATTTTTTTTTTCTCCATATATGGAGCGGTTGACAACTCCGTAAATAAGCCTGTCGTCGTTGAGGAACTTCCTTCTAGAGTGGCAGTCATTGAATGTGAACTCCACCCTAACAGTTTGAAGATGATGGTATGTTAGAAGAGGAATAAACATTTGTATTAAAGGTTGTATGCTTGGTGAAGTAGGATTCCTAAGATTTCTTTAGGCTTTTCTTTCATAAAATTTTCTCTGAGTCGAAAATTTTCTGGGGTCGCGGGGGAAATGTACCGACGTGCATACTCACTTGGTATACTGTTAACAATTTGTTCCGGTTTGGGTATCCAGTCATTTTCATTCTCACAATATATGTATTTTGCGTGTATTATTATTCTTTTCCGTGGAATCTGTTTTCGTTCGCTTTTTACTGAAAAATAAGGAATTTCTAATTACGTGTTCATAAACGTCAAAGTTTGTATCACCTATAAATGTGATATTTCGTTGTAAAATAGGGCAAAAAGGGTTATAACTAACTTTTAAATGGTTTTCCTCTCCTTCTCAGCATAATTATTTCTTATTGTGAACACGATTTATTAGTATTTTTCCGAATTTTGTACTTTTTGACACTGTAATTGACATTTTGAGTGACGGGAGTCTTATTATTTTTTTCTGAAAATTGACAACTTTTAGCAAAGTTTCAATACAATTTCCATTTCAAATTCTGCAAAGCACGAGTTTTTCGCGTTCTATCCACGCTCTAAATTTGAACGGCCCGGCCCTTATATAAGCCCAGACCATCCATATCTGATTCATTCTATTCCTGGCTTCGATTCTACAACAGTAAACTCTTTACTTTACGACACTTCAAGAAGTACTACAGGAAGACCAGGACTTCTCTACCTCCGGAAGGCCCTCACCCTCTACATTTCTGAGGACTGACCCCTCCTTGCCAGAGGAGGGACTGCGAGGGACTGAACCCTCCTAGCCTGAGGAGGGACTGCAAGGAACTGAACCCTCTTAACCTAAGGAGGGACTGCGAGGGACTGAATCCTCTTAACCTGAGGAGGGCCTGCGAGGTACTGACCCCTCTTAGCCCGAGGAGGGACTGTGAGGGACTAACCTCTCCTAAGCCCGAGGGACTGCGAGGACCTGACTCCGAGAACGCTACACTTCACTTCGGCGCCTCCGGACCCGCCTAATCTTGTGAGGACACCTACCCACGCCCACTCCACTCACTACACTCGCTCAATTTCACACATACATTCTTCTCACTGGTCTAGGTTTATTTTTTTTTTAAATTTCCCTGTTTTCCTTTAAATATAATTTGTTCGTTATTTCTCAATTCTTTTCGTTTTCCTTTTCCCTTCCTTGTCGCTCCACGACAAGCTAAGTCATTTTTTTTTTAATTGTCGCTTCACGACAATGGGTGACCATTCTGACCATAAGAGCGACGTCTATTTACAAGCATCTCCATGCTTCGGAAGGCACGTTAAGCTGTTGGTTTCGGTTAATATCGATAGATATTAGTCGTTTAGCCTGTTTGGAGGACCTCGGGCGGCTTAATAACATCTGACAGTACAATCTGACTGGTCACTTACCTTATACACACCCCTCCACCAATCCACACTGAGCCCCGCGTGGCTCGCACCACCTCATAGTTGAGGTGAGGCCTGTGCCCAGCAGTGGGACGTATATAGGCTGATGATGATGTTTCGGTGTTTGGCGGTAAATTTCCAAATTGTTGTTTCATAATAATCACAGGATAGTAACAGAAAACTGAAACATAGCTTGATCTATTATAGGCAAGCGTAAAACCAGCTACTTGTGTCCTACTTTCCAGTTGCAAAAAACCCGCGAATGAGCCAGGAGGAATGAGAACAGCTGGTAAGTTATAACGGCTGGACGGCTTTCGACCAACCATAGCTAAACGACCGTGATTTAATTAATTAATTTATTTATTTTATTTATTTAAGTTCTGCACAAACATGTGTACAATGGTGGACTTAATGCCTAAGGCATTCTCTACCGGTCAACCATAGGGCCAAGCAGAGAAAATTCAGGCGGTGCACAGAAAATAAAAAGTAAAAACAAACAATTTAACTGAAGTTATTTAAGTACAAAACAAAATTATAAACATACAAACTAATTACTTACATAAAATGAAATAAAAAATCAAATAAGGATGGTACACATGGCAAGAACACAGTGTCACTGAGACAGGAGAGACAGTTCATTCCTGTAGTGGGACTGCAGTGATTTTTAAAGGATAATTTTGACGTCGACCGCTGGATTTCCTTAGGGAGTCCGTTCCAAAGTTGAGTAGCAGTGAGAGTGAAAGAATTAGACATAAAGCCAGAAGTGTGACGGGGGACGGAGAGTTGAATTTAATCTTCTTTCGAATAAATAAAAAACGCACTGAAATCGGTCCATCCATTCGGGAGCTACGATGCCACAGACGGACAAACACACAGAATAGGATTTTCAAAGGGTTAAAAATATTTCAGTTCTTATTTCTTCCTCAAAACACATGAGCTTACAGCATATGGATGCATCACATTCGTTATTCCCATCGCAATCGCCTCACTCTACTCTCGATATGTAAATGTAGATTTCTCGCGCCACAATGTTAACGATGCATTGTCATCTACACAACCCGACAAGCTAATTTTTATTCTAAGCTGAAAAGGGTGAAGGCCCGGAATAGGGTGTAAGGTTGCTCCAGCAAAATGTCACATTCGAACTTTCGAACGATTTGCTTGAACAAAGCGAGTGCCATCTGTGCAAAGCGAGTACAAAGTTGGTTTTATTTTTACGGCTTACGATAAAAGAGTTCGTGAATACGACCGAAGTCGCCCCGGCAACCGATTTAGTTGCTAATTTAATTAAATTAACTATTTTTAGATACATGAAAAGCTTAAATCCTATTTTCCAATTTAGTACGTCAGTATCCTACTACTATTATAAAGGCGAAAGTTTGTAAGTATGGATGTATGGATGTATGGATGTATGGATGTATGGATGTTTGTTACTCTTTCACGTAAAAACTACTGAATGGATTTGAATGAAACTTTACCACAATATAGCTTATACATCAGAATAACATATAGGCTACAATTCATAAAGAATTTTTAAGATAAAGGCTTTCCACGCGGACGAAGTCGCGGGCGGCCACTAGTTATAAATAAATAAATAAAATAATACATTTACAACATCATCACATACATTGATCTGACACCGTGGTAAGTAGCTTAAGCACTTATGTTACAGATATTAGAACTCACGTACAAACAGACATGTTCATGCATACAAATGTTTTTACAGTGCGGGAATCGAACCCGCGACCTCTTGATTAATAGTCAATTTCTTGACCATTACACCAAAGTAGTCGTCAAAGAATTTGACAGCTTATCGATTAAAAAAAAATACTCGTTGTCAATTAACAAACAGTAACAGCAGTAACAAACTTAGGAAATACGAGTAAGTTAGATTATACGACTTCAGAAATGACTTTGTTACCCTTTTTAATTATTTTTTACGAGTTCTTAAATTATGTTTTCTGTTTTATTGGCTGAACTTTTATCATTTTGGTCAACAAAAGAAGTTTCGAAGTGGAAAAAGTTGTGACAAGGGTTGATAGGCGTTTTGAATATGAAGCGGCAACAATTGGGCGGGTATCGATTTAAAGGCTTAGTGAATCTATTACTGATATTCGTAGCCAAAACCATCTGGTGTGGCATGATCAAAAGTTCGTGTTTTTGCGTTATACGTTTTTCACTTTGCTTCGAGCACAATGCACTCGTATTTATGACTACGGAATTTAAGGGTTTTATTCTTCAATGATATTTGTATTTGGTATAATATAATACTTATATAACCTTACCTTACTTATAATTCGTATGATACCTACTGTTAAGTAATATTATTTGCATCAAAAAAAACACGAAGTTACAATTGTATGTAGAGGCGGATTTTAAAAAACAATTAAACGGATGAAATGCTAATTCTGCATTTTGATGTTGTAGGGACCACTATGAGCAATGTACATTCAAGTTTGCAGTTTTCCAAACCCTTTACTTACGCCGGGAATGTGCTACGCATACTCTTCATCATATACTGTTCATTAGTCTCACTAAAACTCGAGAAGGCTGAACCGATTTCAATAATTTTATATTGATAAATTGCGAATACAGCGGACAGGACAGCGTCTGCCGGGTCCACTAGTATGTAATATTTGATACTTATTAGGGCTACGTTCATTCAATCTCTTTAAAAATTACGCCAATTTTCTTAAGACCCTGAATTCTTTCTCTACACCGTACTTATCGCTAACTTTGAATCGCATTTGCTAATAAACCACTCCGTAGAATTGGATGCTACGTTACCCAAGTCTATAATCTCTGGAATACTTTTTGTAATCACTAGGTATGTTTTTCGTCGGTTGTTCACCACTCCCCCAATTCTCGTTGAAACATGACTAGTTTATTTTATGCAAAAGTCGGTTGTATAACCGACCGAAACCGAGGTCGAAAGTTAGAACTAGTCACAAAATGACACTTTAATGAGAAAGGGGCTAAATTTTGAGACTGTTGTTTCTTGGTGATTTCTGCACCTGCAGAGATAGTTTTGGTACCAAGAAGTAGAAAATGTAATCTTCTTTTTAACAGAAGATAACATTTTCGCGCATACATGCGTTACGTCAAACGCATAGTATAAATGATACAAACAAAAATCCGAATTCCAACAGAAAAAAAAAATTAAAATTTCTATTGTTTTAATATTAACACAGTTACTTCAATGCTGCTAACTTGATTATATATCACCGATAGTTGTTCCCACAACTTATAGTCAACTAATTAATAAATTAGCAGATTTAATGCGTTTTAAGTCATTTGGCGGGCTGTGATGACCTTCCTAGTGCATATCTACCTATCTAATAAATTTCAACCTAATAAACTTTGTAGAATTGTATGAAATGTAAATTCCAATTCGATTTTTGATACAGTGCCCGAAATAAGCATTACGAACAAAAACTTTCTCGAGTATCATAATGAAACTAGTTTCAGTTATACTCGTATTATTAATTTCTGTTGTGCAATGGAATAACGTTTTGAAATAGAATCTAATGTTTCGTAAGAAAGATAAATTGCCTTGTGATGGCCATTTATTTGTTGCAGAATCTTGGCTCGTGGTGTACGGTTAACATATCGATAGTTTCGATCGTTTCAATTAATCCCATCCAAAGAATACCTTGATTTTAAAGTAAAGCTATTTTAAGTTAAGTTATATTGAATTATAGTGACTAGGTTAAAATAACAATAGATATCGAAAGAAAATATACCGTTCAAAATCTTGTTTAAGTTGCAAACATCTGTATTTTGTCCAAGAATTGCAAGTAAAATACTGTTTCACTTTAAATTAAAAGGTAATTTTGCATACTTAAGATTATTATCTTCATATATTCAATAAAAATAATCAACTTTCTGAGGCAGGGATCGAACCTGCGTCCATGGAAATGCGGTCGGTGTGCCTAAACCACTAGACCACTCAGACATAGGTAAAGCCTTTTGAAATTTGCTGCTTTCCTTACGCGAAGACCGCTTTCATTCAAGCCCCGGCTCAGACCGTTGATTTATTTCTACTCAAAAATAAATTTTATCTTTATTTTGCAACGTGAATGCTTATTACAATCATTCATAAAACTAATTTTACATGTTCCTTTATCTGTTAAAGAGTGATCCGAGATCGCTTGTCATCTAATAAAAAACCCACCTTAAAAAATTGATAATCGATAATCACCACAACCCTATTGTAGAGAGACAGTTCAATTGGCCTGTTTGTATCGCGATGACGAATTTTCTGCCTCCGTCGGGGAATGACAATATCTCTCGTTGATTTTTCGAAATTTTTCTTCGATCTTCTGCAAGACGAAGATGTTTTAACGAACAAATTGTCCGCCCTGTAGTGTAATAGTATTCATACTAATATTATAAATGCGATAGTAACTATGTATGTCTGTTTGTTACTCAATCACGCCTAAACTACTGAACCGATCGACATGAAATTTGGTATGGCGAATAATTATTTTGATACCCGAGAAAGGACATACTAGGTTACTTTTTACCGCGGAAAAATGACGCATTCCCATGGGAAAATTCAAGTGGGCCGATCGCTTTTACGCCTAAACTACTGAATAGATTTTAGAACTTAAGTGTTAAACTTAAGTTACTTTTGACCGCGGGAAAACAACGCATTATGATGGGAAAAATTACCCGGGGCATCTGATGCGGACAAAGTCGCGGGTAAAAGCTAGTCTTATCAATATTTTAATAAACTTCCAAAGGTAATAATTTATTCAAGTAAAAACTAAAGGAACTTAATGCTTCCGAGCTTTCACATGTCGGAAGTTTTGAAACAAACGAGTGATTTGAGCCTGAGCTATAGGTTTTGTAGTGACGTATTAAATTAGTAGTGATGAATGGAAAATTATTAAGCGTTTAACCCTTTTATTTATAGAAAGTCAAAAAAATTCGTATTGACATGATAACAAACATGTGTTACCAGATAATTAATTAAATAAGATTCTTTTTTTTACTTTGCTAGGTTTTTGAAAATGAAACAGACTTTAAGATATCGGTTCATAAGTGTGTAAACTTACTATCCTTTAGAGTAACTAACTTTTCAGTTAAAAACCTCACCAACGAGCCCGGAGCAAAGCTGGTGAGATTCATTGGCTAGATGGATTTTGAATAGCCATAGCTAAGAACCACCGTGATTAAATTATCTTTTGAATAAAAAAAAATTGGTTGCCTGTAAAGTCGGTATACGGGCGAAAGTTTTACGTGACAACGACTTTGAGTGGTAAAATAATTTTAATGTGAATATTCATTCGTATAACATGAACCGGTGTGTATGCATATCTCTCTCTCTCTCTCTCGCTCTGTCTCTCTCGCGCGAAACGTGAGCGGAGCAGCGTTACGCAGTTTCTTGAGGTGTCACCCGGCAAACCAATTTATAAGACGTTGTCACGTCAAAACCGTTTTGCGATCGGTCCATCCGTTCGGGACCTATGATAGCACAGACATACACACACAAAAACACATATAGACACAACGATATAAGGGTCAAACTTATAACACCCTCTTATTCGTCGTTGAGTCGAGTTAAAAATATGGCAGATTAAGTAGGTTTCTTCGGACAGTATCATGTTGCCTTGTAACTGTGTTTGTTTGAAGTAAAACTATTGATATTAAAACATATTATATACGAGTACCTCTCGCACACACATTTTCGTTGCGGTTACGTTACCTGCGTGATCAGGCCACTCTGATGTCATAAATATTTATGCTCAGTTTATTTGACGGTGCAAAAGGTATTTCAACTGTTGAATGCTATTTGAATACAGATAACATGGAACTAGCTTAGTTTCCGTGTGTACTATGTGCGAAGAATATGTATTACTTCATACAAGTGGTTAATTTATGGGTTCGTTAAAGGGTTAAAATGCTGGGTGGTAATACCTACGTTAGATTCTCTAGACATAAATAAGCTTAGTTTTAGTGTTTTCCCACGAATGATATAATCCTTGAATGTGCTTCTTTTATAATTTATCTTTTAATAATTTATCTTTTATGTGGGAATTTTATTTTTATTTTTAGAAATAGAAATAGAAATCTTTATTTGCGTTTGGTTAAGGTACACTGGAGATGGTCATAATTATTTATCAGCAATTATACATCCGCTTAATCAACCATTTATCAATGGCATGCAAATCTTAAAATAATATTGGGATAATAAATTTAAATAGTAAAATGTCTATCTAAACAATCACAAAATGCCAACTAGTTATCATTAAATTAACAAAAAATTATTCGTTATCATCTTCTATCGCAATTTAAATATTCCTGTATAGTGTAAAAAGCCTTTTCACTAAGCCAGTTGTATAATTCTTTTTTAAAATTATTAAAGGGTAGGTCTTGAATTGCTTGTGGTATCCTATTATACATTGTCATGCACATCCAATAACAATTTTTTTGGAATTTCGCTCTCTTGGGAATTATAATTTAGCTAAAGAAATGAAATCTGTAGTTTATTATCCCAATATCTTGTTGCCACCAGATAAAAGAAATTTTGAAATACTTTAAACAGATAAATTAAAATGTGTTGTTTTCTCGTGTTACTGCTAAATTTATAAAAGTACAATAGCCAGCAAATAAGGCTACCCATTTTTGTCGCAAAATCGCCCGTATCACATGCGCATAAAATACCGTAGTGTTTGCCGTACATGAGTTGCAACTAAAGTCATGGTTTCTGCCCATTATATTTTTGAAATAAACAGATAATGCCGCTGCTAAAACCTATTTACTCGGAAAATAGCTATTTTTCTTAAATTTTTCCGAACGGTGGGGTGAACACCTACAAAATTCGTAACCTTTTCGTAGCGTTTACCTATCGTTAACTTGTCAATTTGTATGGGGAAACTGTCAGTTTCTGACGTTTGGACGACACGAATACGTAACGAAAATGTACGTGCTCACCTCACGGATATTCGCGTATTACGGAAGCTTAAGTGAATGTCCGCGTAGACAAATTGTGATGTTGACGTGCCTTGAAATGTTTTTATGACGTATGTAAGTGATGATGTTTTTGCACGGATCGCGTTTGGTAGCTCAATCGAAAAATTATTTCACGACCAGTTTATTATAAGCAAAGACGCGAAATAGCATTTGGATATACCTTCAGGTACATTAACTTCAGCTCATTCTCTATTAATATGAAGTTTAGTTTTACTGAGTTTGTCGCAGAACTACGTCGAAACGGCTTGACCGATTCTTATGAAATTATTTGTATATTCATTGAGTACGCAAAACCATTATAACTGATAAGGCTGGGGGACACCAAAAGATGTTTTGGTATATAATTTCTAAAATTTTATTTGGGTAAGACACCGTCTGCCGGTATCCGCTTGTATTCATATTATTAGTAATTTATTGTATATACAGGGTGTCTCAATTAATAATTAATACCAAACGTTTGTCCCTAATTTATGTTCTACGATATTTAACAGTTCTCAAAATATGTTTTTTTTGTTTATTTAAGTTTTAGTGGGATTTAGCTATAAACTGTTTCTAAATGGTGTTTCTTTTAGTTTTTTTATTGAATACTTAAGCTGGAGTCTGTGCTCACCTGAACGAACAAAAAACACCCAAGTTATATTTTCGAGCAGGATTAAAATTTTACACTTGATTTCAAATTAAAAAAAAATGAAAATGGTGTCAAACGGTAGGTACTAGTCTTAGGTACCTAGACTTTCACTGGTACAGGTTTCCTGGGACACCCTGTATATTCAAATAATTAGTAATTTGTTGTCAATTAATTTATGTCTGCACTGAATGCTTTCAATCGATTCAATCATTCATGGAATAAGTTTTTGAATAATATTACTGAAAATTATATAAAGGATAACCTACAAACTCTTTAGTGAGGTCTTAAAGATCTGCCTGATTTAGTGATAGCCCAAGTGTTTTAAAAAATAAGGGTCGAATCAGATATTGTATAAGTTAAGGTATAGACAACGCCACATGAAATTACTCATTCTTCAAAATCACCCTTATGAAGCTAGTATAAGATGCCGAGTAAAAACTTAGGCTACGTGAATACGTGATAATTTAATGAAAAAAAAAACTTTTATCACGTTCCATACCGTTCAAAGATATAACCAATGAATTCTGATCTTTATTTTGGTTCGCTTTAAGTTCACGTTTCGCTACCAATGAGCTTAAAAGCTTTGTAAATATTCTATGTAGTACGATCTTGTTTTTCCAAGAGCTCCAATGATGGCGTCACGTTGTCGGAAAGTGTTTTATGGAAAAGCACAATGTTTTGACCTTCTTACCTACTTACTAACGGTAAATAGATCTCTCTAGAAAAACACAGTACGCCAATCATGAAACAAATTGATTTTGGTCCAACGACGAGATAGTTTCAAAGGTTTTTTTCAAAATGTAGACGGTATATTACCTCTGTTACGCCTATCTGGTGAAGGTTACGGCAAGCCAAAGATGCGGAAAATGCAGGACCGATCGCGTTGGAGAACCTTGAGGGAGGCTTATGCTCAGCAGTGGGCGTCGAACGGCTGATATGATAATGACGATTTATGAAACCCTTAAATATCGCAGAAAACGAAAAAAAATTGGTGTTAAATAGTTTATGCACTTAAGCTGTTTGGCAGACTTTTTGATAAAATATTATTAAAATGTGCTGCTGAGGTTACTTTTATGAAAAAAAATCTGTTTCATTTGAGTTTTTTTTAAATCTGTGAGCTCAAGACATTGTTATAATAAATAATTCGGTAATTAAACCCGGAGAGAGTCGCATCCTATTAAACGAGTACCTTACAAAGAGAGTTTAATTAAACGCCTTGGCGAAGAATTAGCGTTTTACAACGTGTCTAGTGGTCTAAGTTACAAACGTTATATTTTCAAGTGTTTCGTGGACCCAGAAAACAAAAATACACATACATCTAACTGTACTGAATGCCTACTTTGCAAGCCGATTGCCATAGGTTTGATTACAGCTATCGTTATCACTCAAGTTGTTCTTCACAACTTACTGTACATCTGTCAACCTTTATTGATCTTGAAGTCTGTAAGTTCAATCGACAGATAAGGCTTAAAAATACAGAAATTGTTATAATATACTTTGAGGCTTTTCCTCCAGAAACAGCATCTACCTACAAGCTACAAAACTACCGGAGCAGGGATTTCGTAGACGGCGTAGCACGGCTACGAATCGCTCGTAGTTTGCTACAAATTGTCTTGGGACATTGTTAGTAGTAGTTCGCTACGAAAACGCTACGGGGATTTTAGAATCGAAGTTATTTTATTTTGTATACGGTGCTGCATCTGAAAAAGTCATTTACCAAAACTTTTTTTTTACAAACAAAAGTAACCTAGCCCCAAACTATGCGTAAGCTTGATTTGAGGCGAGTAAGATAAGGTAATAATACTAGGGCGTTTTGATAACTCCATGACTTTCAGGCTGAATAGAAACTTTTTTTTATTTTTAATGATATTTTCTTAAAAGTAATATTTTTGCGAACCTAAAATAATTCTATTTTCAAATATGGCGCGAAAACAATATTTAATAACAAAAGAAGTTTGGCGGCTGTGAAGGTGTTCTTCGAAAATGGAGAAATCCGAGTTTCGAGTCTTGATTAAACACTATTTTTTACGCGGGAAAACCATTAAGCAGACCGAAGACAAGTTGAAAAAATATTACGGGGATTCAGCGCCGTCTCATGGAATGGTACATAAATGGTTTACTGAGTTTCGTTGTGGACGTATTACAACCAATGATGCCGAGCGCCCAGGAAGGCCGATTGAGGTAACCACTGAGGACATTGTTAATAAAATCCACGATATTGTTTTGGCTGACCGTCGTGTAAAGATACGCGAGTTAGCTGAGGCTGTGCACATCTCAACTGAACGAGTTTTTCATATTTTGCACGATATTTTGGGAATGAAAAAACTTTCTGCAAGATGGGTGCCGCGCTTACTGACAGTCGACCAAAAGCGAAAACGCGTGACTACTTCTGAGGCATGTCTGGCTATGTATAATCGCAATCCAAGTGAATTTTTGCGTCGGTACGTAACCGTGGATGAAACGTGGGTCCACCATTATACGCCAGAGACTAAACAACAGTCAAAGCAGTGGACTCCTACCGGCGAACGTGCACCAAAGAAGGCAAAAACGGTATATTCGGCTGGTAAAGTGATGGCAACAGTATTTTGGGACTGTCAAGGGGTTATTTTCATCGATTTCTTGGAGAAAGGCAAGACAATAACCGGTGCTAACTATGCTGCATTGCTGGAAAGATTTAATGAAGAGTTGATGAAGAAACGACCGCATCTAGCAAAGAAAAAAGTTCTATTTCATCAGGATAATGCTCCGGCCCACTCGTCTGCAGTCGCGACTTCAAAACTTGTTGAATTATGATACGAATTATTGCCGCACCCTCCATATTCACCAGATTTAGCCCCCTGTGACTTCTTTCTCTTCCCAAACATGAAGAAATGGCTTGCTGGGCAAAGATTTTCATCCAATGAAGAGGTGATAGCTGCAACCGAGGCCTATTTTGCAGGCTTTGACAAAAAGTATTTTTTGGATGGGTTGAAGAGATTGGAGCATCGCTGGAAAAAGAGTGTAGAGTTGAAAGGAGAGTATGTAGAAAAATAAAATGTTTTTGTACACAAAATATATGTTTTTCTTTTCAAAGTCATGGACTTATCAAACCGCCCTCGTATGGTAATAAAAACAGTGAATTAGTCATAAAACTTGTCCCACGCGTAAATTATTTCAGCTTACCAACTTTGTTCTTTACACGTAAAACACACTTCCAAGAGTTTTTGTTACGGCCAATTTTTTAACGGCTTTCCTCCTGCGTTACCTACATATTTCATTTTGCTTCGACTTACATCCGAAAAAACTTTCCTTAATCATGAAAAGTTGCGTAGGCAACTTGGGATAGTATTATTAGAATTGTTATTGACGTAAGATGATAGAAATACATGTTATCAAAGAACTTTATTAAATGTGATTCCATTTTTCAAATTCCAAATTCTTCTTTAATTTTCAATTCAGTTTTAATTTCATTATTGTTATTTTAAAACATAGCTCTTTTCAATTAATTAATTATTTTTTTATGACTTTGGCACTAAATGCCCTTCCCCCCCCCCCCCCGTCCTTTGTATGAAAATATCCTTAACACGAAGACTGTCTAAAAAAGATCGCTCTAAGCGATCAGACCGCCTAAATTGTACATCTTTCTGTGTTTGTTGATTTTATATTATTTTGTGGTGTGCAATAAATAGTTATCTAATCTAATCTTATTTTAGAATAGGAGCTTTATAAATTAAGAAAGTGTTGTTTCTGTAGGAAGTTTTCTGATGACTTTTATTTCAAATAAGTACAGCAATTATTGAATCGGTTTTTGTCGGTTGGGGTATTAGTTTCCACTTCCCTTTATAAAATACATTGTAGGAAACAAATTATTCTATATTCTTTATGACGTACGCGCATATAATTATCTTGGATTGCCATTTTAACCATCGTGAAGAATAAACCCTTTCGAAGTGATTCCGTGTCGTATTTTCGGTCTTTCATCATGGTCGACAACCCGTTGCACCAAGAACGCCCAAAGTACCCTCCGACATATATAATATTCTCATACACTTAACTTATCCAAATTAATTCCAGATTATATATAATTTCCACTGTTAGTTTCCATAACACGTGAAAGTTAAGTTCAAATTAATTTTGATCCATTTAATTTGTAGGCTATTGTAGGAAACATTACGTAATTCATTATAACGGAATGGCACGTGTGTCGAACCATCAATCGCGTAGGCGCTGGCCTTTGACATTTGAAATTATTAATAACGCTTTGAGTGCAAGCACGTACCCACTACAGATATATGCGAATACATACTGAGTAATGAAACTCATCATCGATTTGTCACTTATGAATACTCGTATTTATGTCAAAAGCCATGTTAACTCTTGCTGGCTACTCAAAATAGTGCACTATTTTAGAACGCGATAAACTATTTATTATTGAATTGACTGCCTCGTTGGTGTAGTGGCATAGTTTCTGCCTTACACCCGAGAGGTCCTGGGTTCGAATCCCAGGTCGAGCCAAAATTGTTTTTATGAGATTTTCTGTCATGAATTTCTCAAAAACAGCTCGGAGTCGGGAAGTTGGCGGTTGTTATATCTTTAGAGGATATAATGTGGTGAAATGAAATGCCCAAAAATAGTGTAAATTTTAAATATAATGAAAAGATGTTGTCGGTACAGAGGCGCGCGAGCAAGTGAAGGTGACGTTAGAGAGCTGAACTTATTAATTTTACTTATACGAATACAGTACAAAGTTGACGCATTGCGCTTTATTGCTGTGACTATTTGGGAAGGCACTATTGCCTGGACATATTCCCGGCCGTTGAAAGGTGACTTTCAACACTGGAGCTCTTCAGCCGTCGGAAGCTTGCAGAGTCGAGTTAAGGCGCGACGAACGCAGCCCTTGGTTGTCAAGACATCAGCAACCCTTGAAGTATTCTTCGAGCCGGAGATAAGTCGGAGAACGCGGCCAAGCCGCCAAGCTAGAGGGTGAGTGTTGTCATCTGCCAGGAGGACCATGTCGCCCACGTCGAGCTTCTCAGCATTGATTTTCCATTTTGTTCTTTGTTGTAGCTCCGAGACATACTCTCTTTGCCATCTCTTCCAGAAATGCTGGCGTAACCTTTCAAGGTGTTCGTATCGGTTCAGCTGACTATCCTTGAAGTCCATCAGATCTGGTACCGGAGCAGCGGTGAGCGGCCTCCCGATGATGAAGTGCCCTGGGGTGAGGGAAAGGAGGTCGTTAGGATTGGAGGACATTGGACACAAGGGACGACTGTTTAGAATCGCCTCTACTTGTGCAAACAAAGTGGTTATTTCTTCGAAAGTTATGTGACTATTGCCAAGGACATGTTTTATATGATGCTTAGCTGATTTCACTCCAGCTTCATGGAGACCACCGAAGTGAGGAGCCATTACCGGGATAAAGTTAAATCGTATCGACTGTTGACTTGCAAAATCAGAAACAGGCTCGCGTACTTGTTGTATGAAAGTTCCCAACTCTTTTGCGGCGGCGACGAAATTTGTTCCGTTGTCGCTAAATATTTCCGTTGGTTTCCCTCGGCGCGCTATAAATCGCTTGAGGGTCATTATGAATGCGTCCTTTGTTAAATCGCTAACAGCTTCGAGATGAACGCATTTGTATCGCATGCAGACAAACACACATAGGTAACATTTCACTACGCGGTTTCCGCGACCTTTGCGGTTTATTATGTGAAACGGACCGGCATAGTCGATAGCGACGGATGAAAAGACATGACCTGGGTCTGTGCGCTGTGCTGGTAGGTCTCCCATCAATGGTTGCAGGGTGACGCCTCGAAGGCGCCTGCACCGCGCGCAGTTGCTGACTATACGCCTAGCTAATCTCCGGCCGTTGACTGGCCACACAACTTCCCTAACTGATGCCAATAATAGTTGTGGGCCTGCGTGCATTTTATCTATGTGCTCGCGTTCAAAATATAGTCTCGCAAGTCTGTGTGACGCATGAAGTAGTATGGGATGCTTCTTTTCGTACGAATAGCATGATCCATGCATGTTACACCCCCGTGACTCAGAAAACACGTTACGCCGTTGGTCCTGCGCCTGATCTCTCTCCGGTCAGTCGGATTACCGTCTGACCAATTTTGAGAGTGATGGAACAGTGAGTGCGCACCTGTGTATTGCGCTCACACTTGTGCACTATAAATCTCCTGCGTAGTTGACTGATCTCTGTTGAGATTGGCCGCCGTGGTCGAAATCGGTTAGGAGGACTCTTATTATTAATATTTATGTAGGTAGCGAATATAGAAAATTGTATTCGACATTTTGATTTACGCAAAAAGACAATATCTCCCAAGAAAAACATTCGTCTTGAGAACCAATACGCAATATTTTTGTTGATCCTAAACTAACAAAAAATAAAGTCTCTTTCTTTTGCTGCTCTGATTTATACACCGTAATATTGAGATAGGGCACATGTTTTGTGTATTTAATATAACGTTGAATATATTGCATTTGATATAGACGTGTATTATTTTGTCTGCTCCCAAGAGAACGATAATATCACATCGGTTTACGTATTACTTCGATTTATTGTTCAATATGCATACATAATTATGTTTCACTGTTTTTTTTGTTTTCGTTACTTGTTTCTGTGATTAGTAAAAAAAAGGACTGATATTGTCTATTCTACATTTCATTCCACTACATTTGATCTTTTAGGACAGTTGAATTACTTAAACATATAGTTTTTTTTTTTTAAATGAGCATGATAGCACAGTCAGTGTAGATACATTCCAAAAATCGAGAGCCCAGTTTAAACGATAAGGTATAAAGTTGTAAAGAAAGGATTAACTTTATTTTTACGTATCTGATAAATTGAACTGAAAACAGACAGATGCTCAGGGGAACCATTGTACGTTACACGGGATCAAAGTTTAGAAGAAATCTTACGAAACTCTCGTGGGTTTGATGGAATGACTAGTGTGATTGCTTTGGTCCAGTTGAATTTTGTTTGTTGGACTCCTGAAAATAGACGACCATTTTGAAAAAGCAATCTTCTTTTGTAAATGAAAAGTGAGGTTTGAAAATGGGTTGGAAGGTTAGGCTGTACGAAAACTTTGATGTGAAGACGTGAAGGTTTATCATGTTATGAGATAATATGATTAACCTGAATAATTTGTATTTTATATTTGAAACTTACTTATATATCAAAACGTAATTGGGTTTGCAAAACTATAGCTCGATATATTATTTTCAGAACAATACAAACTTGAAAAAAATATTTTCTGAATCTACGAACTATGATCAATTTTGTTACCACAAAGAACATGCCAGCTTTTGAATATACTAAGTTTATGTATAGGTATTTCCGTTTTAATGTAAATAAAACGCAAAAGAGAACGCGTTTGATGTTTAATATTCCATTCTTCGAACCAACCATCGTTAGGTTGGAAATCATGTTTGGTTGAACGCATTGGTACAAGTATTTTTGAAGTAAAAATATACAAGGTGATCCAGGAAGCCTGTACCAGCGAAAGTCAGGGACACTAATACGTAACGTTTATATAAACATTTTTGAATAAAATTAATAATGGTGCACAATTTTTTTTTTTCAAAAACATATTTTCAAAATCAGGAAATATATATATTTTAATGGGTAAATTGAATCCTGCTGCTACATACAATTTGGGTGTTTCTTACAAGACCAATACCCGCTTAATTTCACAAGCACTTAATACGAAAACCCTATCGCAAGTTTACCACAACTTTTTTGGTAACCCAATAAAAGGGTTACCCAAAGTGATACAGACGACGCGAGGGGGCGTCGCACTCGCGAGTCTTCAATTGCTCATAGGCCTCTTCTATTAACATCGATTCCAATAGAGCTAACTAAGAATTATAGTCCTTAAATTAAGTACTTTAAAACTCAACTATCATTATTTGTTTCGCTAAGACACTATTGTACACCTTAATTTTTATTTTTATTTTGGCCGTGTCTACGATGGAGCGAGCTCGCCTGTAAGATGCCTGTTCACTCTAGCTTTAACAAATCCTAGGTTCCAGCTGCAGGGAAACAATGATGCAGGTAGAGAGTTCCATTCTTTTGCAGTAAGCATCAGGAACATAGACGAGAAGAGCTTGGTTCGTACCAGTGAAATTAATTTCTGCAGCGTAAAACTCAACTCACTCGATATGGTTGTTTCTCCATCAGAACGGGTTACCCTAATCGCACAGCTTTTGTTGGGCTTTTGTAACAAGTGGCTTATTTATTAGGAAACCCTATCAATAGGGTTTTTGATATACAGGGTAACCCAATCATAGGGTTCACACTCTCATAAGGGTTTTTAATTTAATTAAAGTAGCCAGTTTTTTTATAAACCCTATCAAAACCCTAAAAAGGGTAAGCGCTACCGGTCACTGCAAATTACTTATAAAAAAAACTTAAGTACACACATAAACAGTTTATATCAACTATAAACTGTTATCCCTGTTAAATTTAAGTAACTTGATGTGGAGCCGTGTGTACCTTTGAATTTTTGACGCTGACTGTACTATGAACTCGTAGGCGTTACTACATCCGAAAATTACATTTCAAGCGAAACGGCTTCTGACTGTTCATTTAGGCTCATTATCAACGTGGATTTGCCGATTTGTTTCTATAATTAGGTTAGGTATTTAGATACTTTTGGTATTACGTCATATAGAATCGAATATCTAGTTTAGGATGGTTATGATTTCAAACTTTGATTCCTTTAACTTGTAGTAGGTATGTACCTATGCTATTTGCTGCTAACGTAAAATTAAGGTTATGTTTGTTTTGAATTACGAGTGCTTATGTAAATTTACTTGGAACAATGCCTTAGCAAGAGATCTTAGTAACTTGACACAATTTCTCTTTTATTTGTGTTGTTCTTGCGTTATTTTCAAATTAATTAAATAAATATTTCACAATAATCACACCAATTCTCTAGTGTCAAATTAAGGTACGAAGCTTGTGTTATGGGTACTAGACAACGGATAAACATACTTAAATACTGATTTTTGTAAATAAATACATATTATACATAGAAAACACCCAGACCAGTACAAACACACATGTTCATGCACACATATGCTTGCACTGTGCGGGACCCGCGACCCTTGGTTTTAGAAGTCCGACATGTAGATCACTGCACCAAACGGTCGTCAAATTACTTTCCACGTTTGAAAGGTACCTATATACAATTTGTCATACACACCCACAACAGAAATTATTATCATAAAGCCTTTTACAACGAAATTTCTATACGTTTGTTTTCATTAATCTCTTATTGTTGTGTAAAATTTAATAATGTCAACATGACGGATCGTTTCGGAGGCATTGAAATTAATTTTGGCCCAAAAGATGTATGTGAGCATAATAATGTTTGGTGACGAAGCTTTAATCCGATACAAAATTGTATTACTCTGGGATCGACGCTGGTTTTAATATCTTATATATAAAAATGAATTGCTGTTCGTTAGCCTCGCTAAAATCCGAGAATAGCTAAGCCGATTTGTCTTATTTTTGTCTCGAAATATTCAAGTCCAAGAAATGTTGAAAAGATAATAAATGTTTAAAAAAAGCAACGGACAGGACAACATCTGCGGGTCCGCTAGTTGTCTATAAATTTGTTGTAATGGCTGTCCTTTAAGGTTTTTGGAATCATGATTGATAATTCATGCCATATTATTACTATAGCTAAATGAATAAATATTATTACTCGTACTATACGATGATATTACCTATATGATATTGGCTTTTAAATTTGACGAGGCGACTTGCTAAAAAATGCGGTTAGTGTATTTTGTTTTGCTTAAAACTTATGACCAACATCTTTATTTTCCAGGATATGTAAATAAAATTCTTAAGGTCATTAGCTCTAATGTAGTTACGTAATAACGGCCACTATGGGCTGTAGAAACATATCAAGATAAAAATAAATAAATTCGTGGTAAGAGCTTAAGCACTTGTGTTACAGATATCAGAATCAACAGTGGTATTACAAATGAACTTAAAAAAATACATATAACACCCAGAATAGTACAAACAAACATGTTCATGCACACAAATGTTTGTACAGTGCGGGGATCGAACCCGCGACCTCTTGGTTAATAGTCAACTTCTTGACCATTACACCGAAGTAGCCGTCGTAATAAAAAAAATATCATCTTGTACCACCGATAACAGATAATTGAATATGCTAGCTGTAATAATCTGATAAAAAGTATCAAATTCGACGCACGCACGAAGCCGAAATCCTCAATTTTATCTCGACGCAAAAATTTGACTCTTTGAATTCCAACGAAAACGGGACTTTTTTTTTTTTTTTCTCGCGGGGAATGCGTTACGCACCTTAACCCTGTCCTGGTTGAACAAGGCCGTGTGTGGGGCTTCCGGTGTCCTATGAGACACTGCTCCTGGGAATGTGAACCCAGGGGTTTACCCACTAAACCCCGCGGTACCCCGTCATCGCCTTGACGGGCGGCCACGGGCATCAGTGATCCTTGCTCCGCGAACCACCCAGAACGAAAACGGGACTGTCACAACACCTATTGATTCTGAGACTGTACCTTCTCGTATTTTCGAGTCTAGCCAGCGCGTTCGCTCGCACGGTCAAGCTCGTAAGAGTGACAGGGATGGCTTCATACGAAACTACGGACTTAAAATAAAGGGCCCGTTTTAGTTGTTCGCAAAATATTGTAAACTCTCTCTGATACTTACCTCAGAATTCCACATAATGTTTCCAGTCTTTTTTTATTTGCCTCGTATCATGACAAATAAAATGAATAAATTTTAATTCAACTTTAATTTGAATCTTGTACTATGCCTTTTACTGTGTATTTATTTCATCCATTCAAATGCCCTGGAAATATTGTTGTTAGTGGGAGTTCAAAATACTGCCTAGGTAAGTACAATAGAGATGACTTTTGTAATAAAAAAAAGAATCTAATTACCGGAACCCCAAACTAATATGTAGTATGTCCTTATATCCGCCATTCCAATGTCAAACTCTACCTACATCTTGCTTAGGGCTGTTTCATGTAAGTTTGACAAAAAAATTCTCCTCGAAATTGAAAAGCAAAATCTCAACATGGGCACACTGCTGTGACGCTGCCACAATATTGGGCGTCCACTCGTAAAACAAACCGAAATCATGTTTACCCGCCTTGTTTACGGAACGTCCGGAAATGAATTCTCACTGCGGAAGATGGGACATAAAATTAATTTTCCTTGGTGGTAAAATAAATTAAAATTTAGGCCTCTTGCAAACGGTAGCGTCTCACGGCATAATGTCTTTTGGAAAATAAATGACAGAATCATAAATTTTATACAACGTTTTGCAGATACCTTTGCTGTTCCCAAAACAAACCGCAATAGTGTTATCAGTGGAAAAATCGTGTTTTTATTCATAAGAAAAGTTTCATAAATCTTATTTTCTCACGTAATTAACATCACGTCACATTTTTTACGTACTAGTCGACAGAAATAGACAGTTTGTCTTGTTTTCTCTGTGCCTTCTTCACAATTGAAAGCAAATGCAGGCTCACAAGTGTCGGGAAGTGCTAGGAAAATGTTCGCAGACGTTGAAAACTTCTTGCCGTTGAAAGGACAAGGGAACAAACCGTTATGCGGGTAATTAGGCCCAGCCTTTTAGTTGCTACGAATGCGCTAATTTGTGTTTTAATTACTTATACAAACGACTTTAGAACACCCTTTTGATGGAAATTAGCAAACATACAAACATTGGTGCGATTTTGTTATCAAAACCACAATAACAATCAAATTAAAATCTGGTATCAAAGTAAATAAAAAACATAATTAGTTAAACAAGTTTCTGAGATAGCGGCATCATTATACTTGTGTTAAAAGTTGTGTAATGTAAGATTGACTGGCTGGATGGATGTATCCTAGATACCAAATATCGGTAGATTTTTCTTAAACTCTGTCCTGCCCTTTTTTGCCACTAGTGACTCTATGATGACTTTGATTATTTTGCTATCCCTCCTTTTTGCTGTTTTGGTCCATGGACATGAAAAAGTTGGAGTAAGACATTTCTTATGTCCGTTCAGATAACAAGAAAAAGAGCATGAATATCCAACGTATTTCTTTGATCAAGATCCTGAAGACCGATAGAGGGCGATACGGCAACGATAAATATCTGTTTTGAAAAGTTACCGTGGCCCACAGGATTAAACGCACAAATAGAGCGTATCACCATCGCGTTTTCCAGATACTGAAAATGGCGTTTGAAACAAAGTTTAAAACAAAAACTTGTTAGCTAAGAGTGCTTAGGAGATAAAGGATCGGGGTACATACAACAGCTAAACACTGCGCCATCATATCCACTCTTAATAAGGGCGATTTTGCAACAAAAATGGGTAATCTGTGGTGTCGTCTGTGTGTGTGACCCAGTTTTAATAATTTATGATAATGACACATTTCTATACTAATTGCTTTTACTACATACAAGTTTAAGAATTAATTCTAGACGCAATGGAGTTTGGAACTAACTCAATTACGTTAAGTCTGGATTATAACTTGCGTAGGTTTGAGGCGGATAAGACAAACAGCACCCAATTATAGCGCGTCTTTGTCTTCAATATAGCAAACATTGTTTCGATCTTACCGGCATTATGTGAGTTCAAGGCTTGAATATGTTTACAATTTTTTAATAAAATAGACACGAAAAAAGGCACTTTACAAATAAATGTACGTAACTACTTATTTAGGTGGCGGATGGTGACCACACAACTCGTACTTACGGTCAAGGTAGCATGAGTGACACGGATAGCTACATTCAAAACTTCGTACACAATACAACAACAACGAACAACGAATTAATTCTACAACTTATGAGACCAAAAGCAGAAAAAATATGACTGAGATAAGCTTTTCTGTATGGTGGGTTAGATGATGATGATGATGTCTTCACACATTTATGAGACAAATAAAAGCAGGCGCTTAACAGTCATACGTTATAAATTTTACAGCCTGAAGCTTACGTCAAAGCAGACATCTACGCTTATATCCCAGCACCGTGATCCACAATAATAAAAAAATCTGCGCTTTGACCCAATTTGTCTGATGCCAGCTCACGCGGGGATAACATTGCAAACATTTAATGTGCTAGCAACGTACAGAGGCCCTATTCAGCAAAGCGAATCGCATTTTACACTTCATTCCTTTCGCTCACACGGTCTTTAAAGGATGTGTAACAAGAACAGCTATAGCGACAAAATTAAAGTGTCTTACTGAGTAAGGCTCCAGAGCCGTTGTGTGTAATTTCACTGTGAGTGCGTCGGACACATTTAAGTAACGTAGGCACAGATTACTAAATAGTTACTGCGTAACAGATAAAACACTCCATAGAAACATTTCGATACCTACAGCGTTAATAGACTACTTTTTCTGCCGCGCACAATAATGCACCTGCAGCTCTGAGTATAAAGTCACTATTGCTTTGCAGCTGCGCGAGACCACGTGACGTGAGACCAAGTGACAATCGAACTAGGGTTGACACTTTCGGTAAAAATATTTCAACCACATTTTTCTAAAATGGTATTTGATTGACTGTTGTTGAAATAATATAACATTATTGAATAACAAATGTGAAATAAGAAATTCAGCCTGTATAAGGTATAACAAGCGAATTATGAGCTACTTAATTGTGGCTCTTGCTATCTCTACCTAAAACGAATCTGTCATTTGTGGAATCTGTCGTTTGTAGATTATTAGTAGGTAGGTACACTTCGAGAATCGGTCAATTTTATTGTCAACTAGCTGACCCGGCGAACTTCGTACCGCCTTAGCGTTGCAATGATTGAACATTGTCATCGAATGACATTGACATTAGTTACGCGCGTTTTTTAAAATATGCAAAATTAAATGTTTATTTTTCAATATTTCTGAGAGATTTTCTTAATATTTTTTTTCGTAAGAACCTTCTCCTAATAATAAGAAATACAACAAAAAAAGAATTAGTGAAATCGATCAGCCATTCACGCGTGATGCCGTGACCAAGGAAAACGGGTTTCATTTTTATATATATAGACTATGTAGGTACCTACTAATCTAGTCATTTCGCTAATTAATTAGTCATTAGTCGACTAAACCACCACGTCGAGTAGGTAGGTAGGTAGGTACACACAGTTCGTAGGTGGTGCGCAGCCCATAAAAAGTAGACTAATAGGTATAATAGGTACTTAGGTATTATTTCGATAAAGTAACTGACCTATGTTTCACTGTAGGTATTACATTTTAATTCAATAAAGCCGAACCCCAATTTACCTGAATTTATCCAATTTACCTACGTAGGTACCACCTACTAATTGGTTTATTTTTATACTTTGTAAATAAATTACTAACTTACCGGGTAATAATTACATTTTCTTCATTAGCTGGTAGACTAAAAAAAGAAAGCGTTTTATTTCTCTTTGTATTCGACTTACACCCATCAACAGCACATAAATTTCCACCACCATAAGTCATTTTTCTTAAATAAAGCTAACGTTTAACAAGAACAGATTACTTATTTGGTTCGTATGAAAACTAAATTGATCGTAAGCGCACAGATTACTAAATAGTTACGTAAGCGTAACACGAATAATTATAGTGCGTCGTGAGCGCGTCCGACGGTTGTTGGCATCCCACTGAATTCGCACTGACGTCGGTGCGGGCGAGAGTGGGCTATTACCGCGCGCAAGTACATCCAGTGAGAGAGGCCTGACGTAGGTACGTAACACGTAAAGATAGACATTGTGACATTGCAATTTTTAATACTTGCGTTTAAGTTACAACGAAAGTGCCATCCATACCTTATGTGCCGCCGTTAGAATACACTCTCAACAAGGGTGTAAGTGCATAAAATATTGGTTATTTTCAGACTTAACAGCTATCTGATACGTGTAGCTATCGTTTTCAGGTAAATTTTGTTATGAGAGTAGTACATACTGTTTTATCCTACAATTACGCTCCTTTTCTCTATTAATTTTTCTGTCTATGAGAATAATCGTTTTTTTGTAAAAAAAAAAACGCGTAAGTACAATCGCGTACTTAAACTTTACACTATATTTTAAGTCGAGTTTCGCAAAGTTACTTGTTGTAATAAAATAACATTTTGTGCTTACATCCTTTACTCATTATAGGTTACAGTCAGACATATTCCTTACCTGAAAGCATTTTAAATCTAGCAAACCGCACCTTAAATTAAAAAAGAAATAGAGATGAGGCATAAAAAATCATGACGTAATAAAACGTGTCCCCAAATTGATTAAAAAGGAAACGGTAGCCCTTTATTGTCGACTATACTCATGTAAGTGTCCATGAAAAAATAATGTACGAAACAAAACGTTGTTTTTCTCATTAAAACCTACCATTCGATTTATGTTACCAATAAAACACCAAAGGCCCTACTATGGACAACAAGGAACCTAGGAATGTCCCTCATACCAGTCACAGCAAAATGAAATCTGAAGAACGTAGGAGAAGTAAATCGACCGACATTGCTTAAAGGATTTCTAAGAAGGAAAACGGCAGGACATACAGGGAGTAAAAAAATCCTTAACGAAGCCGAATTCCACATATTATTCCATTGTTACGATCATTTTTTTCTTTTACACCATACCTGGGAAGTTAACGGTTACTGAGGTATTGGGTATTGATGGTTAAAGTTTGAAAAAAAAATTGATGATTTTTACAGAAATGTCTTCTGTCCGTTATAACTTAACTTTTTTCAAAAAAAAACATGTTACAAATTTTCACTAGTTCCTTCATAAAAAGCATTTAAATGGCACACTCTGCAATGAACAACGTATACTCTAACCGAACCGCGTCGCGGCGGCGTATAGCAACACGCCCCGCGGTCACTTTTCCGCTCGCGCGCTGTACATTGCGGGTTAGAATCAAATTGTTTTTTTTTATGATGTCAAAAAATTAAAGTCCAGACAAAATTTCTTTTTCATACTATTTGGCTTTATGTACTGAACGCGTGGTTGACGGCCTCGGTAAGGTTTTTTTTGACCCTGTATAGCTCGGCGAACTGATGGCCGTTGGGGCAGAAATGTTCTCAAATGGCGACCGTGTAGTACCGGGCGAGGGTCTGTGGTCAGACCCTTTACAAGATAGACAGACGATCTGGTGAAGGTCGTAGAAAGCCGCTGGATGCGGGAAGCGCAGGACCAATCGCAGTGGAGATCCTTGGAGGAGGTTATGCTCGGGAGTGGGCGTCGAACGGCTGATATGATAAAGTAGAAGAATGATAAAAAGGGTAAAGCTAAATTTCATACGAGGGTATACCAGGATAGGACACAAGAGCAAGCGATGCTAACAGCCAAAACCCTGTCCAATTTAATTTTGTACAGAAGATACTAGTATAAAAATGCGAGTATAAAAAAGCGATTCTTTTTTCGGTAAGAGGCACTTTTATGTAGTATTACGGTTTGATGAGGACCTTAAGGTTGACGATTCCTTTCGTTAAACGTTTGAGTGTCGTTGAGACTTGTGGAAATAATAGATATTGCAAAAGAACGGAAATTTCTTCAATCTTATGTAGGTACGAAATTGATTAAAAGCGGCTTGATATATACTATATATATATGTATACATATACATTATACAGGGTGTAAAAAACCTCACCGAAGCCGTCAACCACGCGTTCAGTACATAAAACCAAATCGTATGAAAAAGAAATGTTTGTATAGTGCCGGGATCGAACCCAACTGGTTCATAGTCAAATTCTTGACCATTACAACAAAATGGTCGTAAAATAATAATAACTTTTGCCAAAGCAATGTTTTTTTTATGTTCAAACTAGATGTGAACTTGTAAATTAGCTAAATAAGAGCAGTTCTGCAGTTTTTTTTTTACAAAGTTTTAACGTATAAATGCAAACATAATAGTCAGTAAATGCCATTGTATTAATTTTAAGAAGCATATTTCCTGTGAATTAGCTTTCATAAATAACTCAAACAAAACATTTTTTTCTTACGTCATACAAAATTAATTTCTTTCCAAAATTGCTTTTGTATTAAGGGCAAATTAAATTGTACAAGGAAAAACACTTGTTAGGAATTCATCGGCTTTCCGTTTAATTTCTTTTTAACGAGATTAGAAGGCATTGGGAATAAAATTCGGTGTTCTTTCTGAGTTGGAACAAGCTTAATGATCATGTACGTATTATGAAGAGCGAGTCTGTTATAACAAACTAATTCTAATGCCTAGTTTAAATGTTGTTCTAATGTAACTATTTAGGTCATTCTAGACAATATTTTCTATGATATTAGAACATTGGACTTGAGCAACGGACCATGTTAGGAATAAAAACACAAATTGTGCTTTTAGTAACTATTTTTCACAAATTATAATAGCATAGACACATTTAATAAAAATTGTGTATTTGCAATCAACTGCAGTTGCTATAAACATAACATACGATCGCAGGTTTGCATGGACAAACTAGAGGCTTTATTTGTTTTAGTTCTCTATAAACGCCGTCTGTCCATAGCCTTTGTGAAAGAACTGTGTGTAGAACTTGAAAATACATTGTGGTTATTGTTTGGCAAAGACGTTCTTTGATGTTAACAACATGCATATAACAAAAGAAAGAAATACTAGTTGTTTTTATAATAAAAGAACAGCTCGTAAAAGGGACTTAATAGTAATGTTAGAGTTAAAAATAATGTAAAGGTACTTAACGGAATGCAGCACCCATTTTCTTTACAATTTATTTTTAACTCGCAACAAAATCTACTGAAAAAAATATATGTAGCATTATTAAATGTATCTTCTAATGCTACAAGAAAAGTTACTATGCCTTTACAAGAAACAAGTACAAACAAACATGATGTAGGTATATTTTCATAATAACTTTATTATGAATATCCGTACAAAATTTCCACCTACAATTATTATAATAATATCAAAACATTTATTATCAGGCTACAGATTCAAAAAATACAGGCCCATAGATACGTACCTTAAGGACTAACATACATACAATATAAAAATTTATTTGATTATTAAATACAAAACACAAAATCCACACGCGTCAGCGAAAAGCGCAGCGCGCGGTGTCGGCTGGCATAGTAATGGAATAATTAGCATTAGCATCATTAATTAGCATGCTATTTCATCGTTAGCAATAATTAAATTATTTGACGATGCTAAATTGTGTGAATACTAAAATTCACGTGACTGCTAAAATTCACGGACGGCTACGTGTCGTTGCTTTCATAGATTCGCACGCACTGCTTTAGCAGGCTGCTACTGCTAATAGCAGCCGCTATTAGCAGTAGCAGCCAATTGAAACTCGCGTTCGCGTGCTGTCGGGCGACGATCGGATTTTGAGCGTTACCCGAGTGAATGGCGAACAAATAAAGAGAAGAGAATACGGCATCCTTGCATTTAGAGTCGTATTTTGCGTGCGGTTATTGAACTGTTTATTTGAATGAAATTGTTTGTCTTTTCGTGACTTGATTAAAGTATCTATTCGGTGCAGTTTTAATTTTAATAAAGTCAAATTTAATCTAATCTTAGTCACAACATTAAAATGTACGTTGCATACAACAGTCACAATTTCGCAATTTAATATTATACGCAAACGCTATTTCTCAATTTCGATGAAATTTCATATTAGCATAGCAATAGCGCGTAGCATGCTATGCTATGAAATGTAGCATGCTAATTAAATTAACAAAAAATAGCAATAATTGCCATTACTAGGCTGGGAGCCGTGCTCGGAACATCCGAAACACGACGCCAAAAACTAAATTTTCCAAGGCTTCAAAATGCTATCATAACTTCTCACACAGGGAAATCCTACTACTATTATAAAGGCGAAAGTTTGTAAGTATGGATGTATGGATGTATGGATGTTTGTTACTCTTTCACGTAAAAACTACTGAATGGATTTGAATGAAACTTTACCACAATATAGCTTATACATCAGAATAACATATAGGCTACAATTCATAAAGAATTTTTAAGATAAAGGCTTTCCACGCGGACGAAGTCGCGGGCGGCCACTAGTATCTGCATAAATCATTAAATTTCATAAAACCTCATCAATTTGCTTGATTTCACTAAGTCAACATCCTTAAAATAATTTTATATGTACCATTAATAATTTCATTTTTAGTGGATAGTATTACCCATATAAGATAAAGCTTAGATAAGGTAATTAAGCATAAATAAGTAAATACCAAAAGCCTTCAGTGGAACCGACCAACTGCCTCAAAAATTAAGTATCTACAGAAGTAGTATGAATTTACTGACAAAAGATCCAACATATTCGATCCAATTGGGTCATTTTGAAATAACCATTAACATGGAATCACTTGCATACATGGACAACTTGAAAAAAAAAACTGAAAATCTGAACTGTCATCGAAACGATGCCCGCCCTCACGATTGGATGCAAATATATTTGGAACGTTTTCTTTGCTTCACCTTACTAACACAAGTATATAGTAATGTACTTGTAGTAAGGTGGTAAGGTGCCTATACTTCCTCCGAGTAGAAAGGCCTTATCACACGTATTGTTGGCCATCTGTATCGGAAATACCTAAGCCACGTGAAAGCCTACATCGTTTTGGCACTGCGCCTAGTTGTGTTCCGTAAACTTAGGGTTGACATCTTATATACATCATAAAAACGTTTTACTTTTATTGCTATTAAAAAAACATAAGCACGAATTTGTAATTACTTTTAGGCCCTCTTCACACGGCATTGGCCTGCACGTTTTTTTGCAGTATACGTCTGTCAGTCGGTCACGTCGATTGCACTGCAAAAAAACGTATACCGCTTGGAATACCGAATACCGAATGGATCTATGTACACACGACGCTACATTAAGCTACTCATTTTTGTTGCAAAATCACCCGTATTACGTAAGTATAAGATACCACATTGATTAGCTTTATGGATGGATACTTGATACGGTCTGTTGATACTTTAAGACGTATACTGTAAAAAACGCATGACAAATGCAAATTGAAAGGGGACGTTCAGAAAACGTAGAACTCCATTCAACTTTATATCTTATACTTTCTTTCAATGTACATTGCAAACTGTTTTGTAATATGTTCAACATTTGCTTAACTATGTGTTTTTATGACTTTTTTCAGATATTGAATCTAATATTCTGAGAGTCTGTTATTTAGTTAACTTTATTCATCTTTAATTTTGTTATAACACAAGAAATTTTGAAACCAATTTTGTATTAGGGATTCCATTTTACCAGATGCAAAATTATATTCAAGTAATTGCTACACAGACTCACTCCACACTATAACAATGCTCTAGACACAGTATCAGTCCAGAATATTATAATACTCTTAGTTATTATAATACTCTTATAGTCGAGTTTAATCATCAGTGTATAAAATAAGAATTAAGCTTCGCAAGTGGCAACCCTAGCCTTAATGGTATTATGTGACGTCACGTCCGACTGCAACGGTGGCTTGCGGACTTTTCTTGCAAGACACTAGAGATTTTTGCTCCGAATTAAGAAGTTGTGAAAGCAATTAGTTGCAAAGAGAAATTTTACAGAAAGTATTCCACACCACACCGCAATTTAATGAAACTACGATTTTGCTACGGTTGGGAGTGTTTTAAAAATAAAATGTTTTAATTTTGCAACTTGTTTTTTAGGTATTTACAAATTATGGTACAATATACCAAATTAGCATTTAAAAATAATCGAGAAAAAAACGACGCCCTTGTATATAGAGAGATACAGAGAGATATAGATATAGAGAGTATATAGAGCTGAAATTAATTAAATGTTCCTTTAACCGAAGGTTGTCTGGAAGAGATCGCTACAAGCGATAAGACCGCCAAAATTGTACACCTTTTTTGTTGAACTTGTCTGTAATTTTTTGTTTTGTGTTGTACAATAAAGTATTAATCTATCTATCTACCATAGATATCAGTCCAGACGTCTGCAATTCCTTTTGATGTTATTTACTTAACATGATGGCTATGACTATGCAATAATTTCAATGTTGTTTGTTTCAGGTACGTTGACAAAAGCAACATTACGAGTATTCAACGACTACATCTAGAAATAAAAATAACGTTACAACCTGGTCTTCGTAAGAGAAACTAAAACATATCACGTAAATAATTGAGAGCAACGAAATACATAATGCTTAAGACATCACGTTTTTCAGTGGAGGTATTGTATTTGAAGCACATTTTAGAAAAGTGCCAAAATCATCTTAATATTTATAACTAGAAGACCATATTCCTGATTGTTACCTCTTTTTTACACTTCCCGTAGACGGGCTGCACTTTTCAAGTTTTTTCTTAAGCCCGTAAAAAGGAATGAACAAAGCGTGCAATTCAAATTGCGGCGTCTTCTGCTGCATCTGTTCTCTGTGAATCGGAACGCAATGCAAAGGACGCAGTCTTTGCCGCGGGGCGCTTGTTGCTTTTGATGTTGGGCACAAAGATGTCGTATTTTTAAGGGTTTAATCTAAAAAAACGTATGTTCAGATAAGGGCAACACAAAAGAAAGCGCGTCTTCTCGACGAATACTTGTTACCATCTCTATCACACAATAGAGTAAACTAGGTAACCTCTTTCAACGTGTTTGCTGTGCAGTGGTGGCAGCGCTTTGGTAGTGATACCGAAGTTAAGCAACATAAGACGAGGTCGTGTTTGAGATGGGTGACCATGCCGACGTCTATTTACGAGTACATGCATATTTATTTGTGCTTCAGAGGGCATGTTAACCTGTTGGTTCCAGTTAATATTGTTAGATATCAGTTGTTTAGCGTGGTCAGAGGCCTTTGGGCGGCTAAATAACGTCTGACAGTTAGGTTGGTCATTTACCTAACAAACAACACCTCCACCTAACCGCATTTAGCCCGCGTAGTAGAGTAAAGTTTGTACCACCTCATAGTTGCCTGTAACGAGCAGTGAGACATTTAAAGGCTGACGAGATAAGATAAAAACAACTTTAAGTGGTTATTTTGTATCTGAATGATCTCATCTCATAGTAGGAAACTCTTACCCAATATGTTAAAAGGTTACTTCCTACTAATACAATACGCACCTCTAATCAAAATGACAAACAACACTGTTTGGCACAATCATATTTATGAGTCTGTGTGTATCTTTCCAATTTCAAAAATTATATTCACTCAGAAACTGCGGGTCATCTGTTTGGTTGAAAGCTACATTGAAATAGTAGCTCACTACTAACAGGATGAAATTTAAACAGAACGACAAATTATTCGTCCGCGGTTCTGCAAGAAATACACAAAATTGTGTGTTGGTGGTGTAGGTACATTTTCTTTGGCGAAAGTTTATTTTAGTTGTAGTTGACTGTTGACCTTACCGCTTCAATTAACATAGTTAATGAAAGCAATTTACTGTACAACAAACAAATGAATGCTCTTTATGCTTGTAATTGCTTTTGTTTAGTTAGGTTTTAAGATGGTAGGTACGTATACAATATAAATCAAAACGAACTATCACATAGGGTTATATTGGAAAAATTTTGAAGTAAGCATAAATAGACATTAAAGTGTTTTAACAAACTAAAGGCTTTCTCTATGGAAGTGCCAGTGTCAAAACATACTCGACAAGCGTGCGACAGTAGCGCGTTGTGTATTATTGTGTTTCTCTATAAAATAACAATATCAAAATGCGTCGCCCTGTCGTCACGTTTGTAAAACTCCTTTAATTGAATTGACCTTTTCCATTTCACTTTAAAAGGTGCGATTTTTTTTTGTTTTCATTTAACTCATGACACCACCCTAACACTTAACTAGTACCGTACTTTACACTCCACGTCGAGACAAATTATATTTCATAATACCTAATCCCCTTAGTACACCGTCTCCATAAAACGCTGCGCCGGCAGACTTTTGCGGTATATGACCATTTGAGCGCTACCTTTGAAGTAAAGTATTTACTAAAATCTGGGGAAGAAAGCTGAAGTTGTCAATTTTTTTTGGCTTATTATGGCGGGGAATATAAACAAAGAAATTGTTTTTCATTCCACACAAAAAAAAAGAGGTACTTAGCGCAGATTACAATATTACCTATAAGACATTTTTTTACATCATAAAAATAAACTCTTAGAAGTACATTCATCGTTACGCGTGTAACTTGGTCAGAAGACAAAAATCTCAATCACGGTAGCTCTACCTATTTAATCATCATTGTAGTGAATAATGACGCTGTTGTAGGTATGTAGGTATGATATACATCATATGAATTTTCTTATCGTTCATTCATTCAAGTTACAATCGGAGACACGTTTCATTAACTCATGCTCTCTATACAATTTACATATCCCAAGCCCTTTAGATTATTTCTCTCAGATAAATGAAGACTTTACATTTTTTCTATGCCCTTCTATCATACAAAATCCAACAGATCTCCAAGTGGTGCTATCCACATGACGAGACCACATCCAGAGACGTAAGTAATCAAAGTTGGGGAAGTTGGCATTTGGTAAACGGACTAGTTTGACAGTTTGTGATACGCACACAAAGATTCCATACGTGTGATTTACGTTAGAAATATTATGGCGCAACGAAATCGTTGGATACCAAGTAAGCAAAAATCTTTGAAGTACTTCTTAAGGCTACATTTTTCATATACGCAGCGATCTGTCGTGCAAGTAAGCGTTTAAGTTTATTGTTAACAGTTTGTTAGTACCTAATTAAATGACGTCAATCACTTTATCATCGTTACATAGGTTAGATCAAGGCAAGATTGTAAGCAACGAACAAAATGTAATTTCAGAACTTTAATAATGAGAGGACGCAAATGATATAGCTTACGGCTAATTGCTGTGTATGTAAAGCTTAAAGTTTTCAAGCAATGTGTAATAATGAGTTGGCTACGAGTTAATAGTGAATTTATAGTTAGCGATCTCATTATTTGTATACTATCTTGTTTACAACTCTCAGAACAAAGCACTCCCCTCTAAATGTATTTTAGCTTAGAAAACAAGCTAGTGCGTTAACCTCTATAAAGTCTGGGCTCGGACGTTGTAGTAGTATAGTGACAGAAAGACATTGACTTGAGTAGGTACTGTCTTTATTGTGTACTCAGCTGATAAACATTGATTTTCTGGTAAAATACTTTTAAGTGTTGCGAAAGAATATTTTTTACAGTTTTATCAAACAGCTAGTGTAAATACTCGGTTGTACGAGTTTTTATACACAAAGAGATTGAAGACGTGTTCTTTTGTACTTCGTGTGCAGATGCACACGAACTAAAAAATAACACGTCTTGATGAACACGTAGATGAGATCATCTAAACGGTTTGGACCAACAGTGTTATATGAAATCATTAACATCACTAAAAATAGGGAAGGGAAATGTACACAATAATGGCCTTAAAATTTACAGGTTATTTGTAGTTTAGCTTTGGTTTGCAACAATGTTTTATTTTACAGAACATTGTACACTAAGTCATACAATAGAAGAAGTTATGGCCATTTCTCTTTTGAAGATACTGCTTTTCCATAATGCGCTGCTACAAATGTAAATTGTAGATACAATGTTGTTAGATTGTGAGAGCTCACAGATGGAGTTTGGTACAGAAAAGACCGAACAACGCATTCATAAAGTAATAAATTAATGTGGTTTATACAAAAGTACTACAAAATGTATCTAAGTCAATTTTTCAAATTAAAGAAAAAAATGTTTTGAAGCGAATGATTTATTTAATTTTGTTTATACATGGCCTGTGAAAGTTGTCACTGTAACCATTCATCTCTATCTATATTATACTATTCGCCTATATACATACGTCTACTGCTGGGCACAGGCCTAACCACAACTATGGGGTGATGCGAGTCATACTCCACCACGCACCATGTAAGGTAAATTTTAATTAATAATTTATCTCATACTGCAGCTCAATACTTATTTGTCGGTTGATAGATTTCGTCGAATTATCTTGCGTCCCTGAAACTAGCTAAGAGTGTACATATACTGCTCATATCAGGTAAAGGTGTCCTCACATTGTGGCACTGGACAATGGACTGCCCGTAGCGTTTGGTGATTGATGTTACAGGCCAGAACACAAATGGATTCCACAGTGATTAATACGGGCGTGTAGACAATTTCAAAATTACTAACCCCTGGCCAGACTGGCCTTTGTTATTCAACCACTGAGATGTGGAACGTAGCCACATGATGGTGCATAAATCTTACGGTCAGCGAAAGAAAATGAAGTTCAATCTTGGTTTAGTTTTTAACCTTCGACGAAAAATAGGGGTGTTTGTGTGTGTATATGTGTTTTTGTTTTGTGTTGTTTTGTATGTCTGGCTGTGGCATTGTAGCTCCCAAAAGGATTTACCGATTACAAAGATTTTTCTTTTATTCTATAGAAAATTAGAATCACGGTGGCTTTTAGCTATCTCTCTCTCTCTCTCATCAGCCTATATACGTCCCACTGCTGGGCACAGGCCTCACCTCAACTATGAAATGGTCCGAGCCATACTCCACCACGTGGGCTCAGTGCGGATTGGTGGAGGGGTGTTTGTAAGGTTAGTGACCAACCTTACTGTCAGATGTTATTAAGCCGCCCGAGGGCCTCTGACCAGGCTTAATGACTAATATCTATCGATATTAACCGGGACCAGCAGCTTAACGTGCCTTCCGAAGCACGGGGATGCTTGTAAATAGACGTCACTTTAATGGTCAGAATGGTCACCCATCCCAAACATGACCGCGATTTTAGCTATAGCTGGTCAAAATTCTTCTAGCCGTTGAAGCAAACCAGCTGTATTCCTGGCTCATGTCGGGGTTTCTAAAATTCCAAATTTTAATTTGAAAACTAAAATTTCAAAGTGAGTACTAGAATATCTCAGGCGACTGTATAAAAGTGTACTTTATTTTGCAACAACGAGTTTGCGAATAGAAACACTTTCACAAAAATCTATTTTATTGCACAGTTCACTTTCTAAATTAGTTTTTGGCTTATTTCTAGTTGTGTTTCGGACCGCCACGGACTTGAATCCACGAGACTTTTTGTTGTGAATGCTTCAAATAGCACAAACATTTCATTCCTAGAGATATATATTTTTTAAACATTATTGATACATTTTTACAACTTATCTATAAAAACTAAAACTATTTTATTTACTTCGAGCAACCTTGCTTCGAGACAAACATGTACGCCTGACAAAAGTTTTGTATCCGATATCTTACGAAGAAACGCCAAAGATACGCTTCTGATATCGAAGACAAAGTGACATCGAATGATCTTGTCTGCGAATAATACTTTTGCCAGCCGTTCAGTTTCGGAAAATATTTGGTTTCGGTAAAGTTGTATTCGGTTCAAGAAACAATCTAGGGTAAAGCCGATATAGTTAAAGCCCCAGGGGTATAGATGTCACGATTTTAATTACATTTGTTTCGCAGATAAATTCGATTACTTTTTTCATATCTATCAAAATAATCTCTAACTCTATCTTAATTGAATCAGTTGTATGTCTCAAAGCGACAGCATGCAATGCCAAAATTAATTCAAAGATTTTGGAAGATAGATGCCCACTTTTCCGGTGAGTCATCAATCCTAAACGCAATTTATATGAGTCGGGCATCTATCCCCTGTATGAGACAGATGCCACAAAATTTAGAGTTCTGCAAAAGTCCCTGATAATTTGAATATATCGAAGACAAGGATTTTTACTTTTCATAAATTCGTAGACAAAACTCCCAAGAATATTTATGTTTCATAAATAAATTGTTTTGATTTTTATTGTTGAAGTTATAGAGCGATTTTGAAAAGTGGGGCATCTATCTCGACTTTACCCTAATTGCTGTCAAAAGTAACAGATGGGCGCTATAACTACTGCGAGGTTTATTAAATTGTATAGTTTGGAACCTAATTACGTATGGTGTCGAAGTATTTTTTTTAGAATCTGGGTAATTGCAAAATATTTGGTAGGGATAAATTTTCTCTTGACTCAACAGACACTTTCATTAGCATCAGCGGTAAATAATAGAAACTTACTGTTGAGTTTAGGTACATACGTGAAGGTCATTTACTTCTCATTTAGTAAAAATGTTTCATAAAAAAAACTAGATTGAGCATGTAACACAATGCCGATTAACTTATTATATATTAATATAGTATGAACATGCAACCGTTTTCAGCTATTAATTAATTAATAACGTAAACGTGAAAATATTACGCGCCGCACAGAAAATTTGCTCATCACTCACCATGCACATGAGCAAAAATAGTTTTACATCCCCTCATTGCATTCTGCGTGCACTTTAATATCTAACCACGAATTGTAATTAACGCCATGAATTATGTACAGCTTCACTCTCGGTATTTCATTTATTATTTACAAGCGTGGTTCATTTCGCGGACCGTTCGCGCCTGAAAAGCTAGTTTGGCCGAAATTCGAGGAAATATTTTTGCGAACTGAGATGGAAAATTCTAGGGAATTGAGCGCGTTTTAATTAAGAGGGTGAAACCGTTGTCGTTGCATCTGCATAGGTAAAATGTATCAGACGTCTGTTATTTTGCAATCACTTTCTTGGAAGAAAAGTCATATTTTTTGTCATCGTCGCGACGAGCTTAGACAAATTTTATCAAAGATTGTTATGTTAGAGACCGTTTGTTTTATGGTGTTATATTAAAAGCTACATTTAATTGGATTTTTTCATTTCTCGCACGCTGTCATAATATCAGATGAGTTCCATTTTACCATTATAAAACTTAAAAACCCTCGCTTTCTAAGTAATTAGGGCACAAAACAGCTCACAGAAGATGTGTCCAATCTATAAATGACCTAAAGTAATTAACTTTCTCAGAAAGGTTCTAAAGTTTCACCTATCAAACAAGTTAACATGGTAGAGTAAATATTGTGTGGGAGTTACTACGAGTAACTTACACTACCCCGACTGTTGATCTTCAGAGCTCGCGCATGAAATATACTGTGGTACTCACTGAAATTCTAAGTTATGACTTGCGACTTGCGAGCTTCCTACGTGAGTCCTGAATTTCAATGGAAGGATTTCGTTTGCGTTTTACCGTGAATTAAATGTTGAAACATAAAAATATTCCAAGTAAGTACCTATCTAACAAATAAAGCAAGAATATTAAGGAAAAAGCAAAAAAAAATATCTATGTTTGTTGAAATTGTATCGAAATCGTGATTTTGTTGCTACTTGTCCTTTATTAAAGTAATTTACCTATAGTATAAACTAACAATTTGTAAATTTGTAATAATATCTAGGTTTTACTATAGATAGGTTCTGACACTCAGAATAGCTTTTTAAAAATGTTACTTCCTTAATTTTATAGGCAGTTAAGAATATCTGAATACAGAATGACATGTATGAGGTTTACATATCATATTCATCGTGATATGCATAATCCAAGGTCATTCATCAAAGGGTGTGTATCAGCAATTTGTCTTGTATAAATTAGGGCACACCGGTGCTTGTGAAAATTACTAAGCCATTAGCGAGTTTCACAACTAATTAGCACTCTGCATGTACGTCTTAAGGTGTAGGAGGGCCATTAGCGACGATTATGGAAGGACGTATGAAGATATGATGTGCGTTTCGAGAACGAATTTTTGCTAAGCTCAAATAAAGGGTATTAAAATACTCAGCTAAAGAAATTATTTAAATTTAAAACTAAGGAAGTCTCCGAGACAATGCTACAAATCTATTGGCTATAAATAGAGTTAAGACGTTTTAAGTCTGCCATCTTACAAAATCATCAGTAACGCTAACTGCCCAACGAAAAATTAGCCATACAGTGAATGCTTCGTACCAAATATAAAACGAATTAACTTTTTGTGAATTTATATAATTATATTCAAACAGCTAGTTACTACATAATCGTCTTTCTTGACTCTCGACAAGTAGCGATAAATGAGTCAGGGATACCTTTCCTCAAGATTGGGATAAATAATATCGAGTTCCTTGAACCAAAACAATGGATTTGCCGACTAATCAGATAATTTGATTGTGTATTGTTATTTACCTCTGTTGTTTGTCGACAAAAAGGAAATCTGTAATAATTTCTGGCAAAAGAGGTCAAGAGATTTCTGATTTCGATTAGGTTTTGATTACTTATAATGTTTTAAGCATTAAAAATGCTTACAGTTTAAAAAGTTACGTTTAATAATGGGGTGATAAGGTTTTAAGGTTGAAAAGTGCAAAACTCAATCTTCAATTATACCCGATTATTTTTTGTTAGTATCGAGTTAAATCACAACCATCTATCTATTCCATACTTTGACATGATTCCATGCACGAATTGACACGGACATTTAGGTAATACGTTTCCCTTTAAAGCAACTGTGAAACAGGTACAAATCAATTTCGTACGAAATTATATCAATTAGCAATGCCAATTAGTGGAAATTCGCGGTTCATTTTGACAGTACTAAATTAATAACGAACACACTGTTTGATTGGAACTCGGAAAGATTATTGGCACGTTGATAAATTATTTCTCAGATTAACGAGAAGGCTTCGTTCGTGTAAAGAGAAATTCGTTGAACAACTTCAAAAGAATTACGCAACGTTCTGCGCGTTTTTAATCAATTAGGGAAATCTATATATATAAAAATGAAACCCGTTTTCCTTGGTCACGGCATCACGCGTGAATGGCTGGACCGATTTCACTAATTCTTTTTATGTTGTATTTGTTATTATTAGGAGAAGGTTCTTACGGATAAAAATATTAAGAAAATCTCTCAGAAATATTGAAAAATATACATTTAATTTTGCATATTTTAAAAAACGCGCGTAACTAATGTCAATGTCATTCGATGACATTGTTCAATCATTGCAACGCTAAGGCGGTACGAAGTTCGCCGGGTCAGCTAGTTGCGGAATAAACATGGGGACCTAAGCTACTGAGTTACTTCAAGAATACATAGATAACTACAAAAATATTTACTAGATGGCGCTGTTTCGACGACATTAACTAAAATTTTTATGCTTAGGTACGTAAGTGTTTTAAACGAAATTTAATGAAGTACAATTACGGGTATATTATTATAATACACAGTGGATTTATTTGATTACCGTTTCAAAAATAAATTTTTAGGATTTGTACAGGCATGTTGAGATAACTCCGATTTTGAAATAATTTTCCTTAGGTTCAATGTTCCGAAGGCAAACGATTAATGACAAAACAGGCAAAATAAAACACATAATAAAAAGTATTTGTTGTTTTGTTTTCCATGTACTTACTTCAGTTTAGAGATCAATAAACAAATTGCTCCATTAGGTGCGATTGGATTCGAGCATTTATTCAATGGCAGACAAAAACAAAACAACTTTGTGCACAAGAACCAATCGAGGTAAAACGCTACTAAGTATCAACATTGACAAAACGTCTCTATCAATCTCAGCCCAACTCTAGGACGAGAAAAAAGCCAAAAGTCGATAAAAGAAAAGTTATCGCAGTCCCACTTCGGAACAAGTATCAGGGCACCCTACTCGCAGTAAGTTAGAGGAGGGCCAGTTTTAAACTAGGGAAGTCGACGACACATTTAGTTTATTAATGCGAGACGAAACTTCGGAATCAATTAGCGGGTAATATATTTAATAGGCCCGGAGTTTCCTGCATTAATGCTTTAGGAATTACAGTTAGGAAGATTGTAGAGCGTTAGTTGTACTCATATTTCATGTGAATCTCGATTCAAGCTATAAATTTTATAACAGATCAGATAGACAGATTAAATAGTTAGATACGATCTAACCTTTGCCTTAGGTGATATAATAACAACTGCCTGACCTATTATTAAAATTATGTAACTTAAGTAATTTGACATTACTTTATATTCTCGTTTCTGTAGTTTTTGTTAAGTTACTTTATTTTTTAGCAATAACAATGCAAATTTTCTCACAGTGTGAAATTAAAACTCACTTAACCAAAAATGGACTGCTCCAGGCGGGACATTAGTTTATGTTGCCAGATTCACACTAAGATATTCACTTTCATAGACCAGGATCTGCAGGATTGTTTAACCGATTATATTTATGCTTTAATATTTTACCTGTGCATTTGTGGTCGAAAATCTCCGCCCTTGTAATATTACTCGTATAAAGTGGCTCTTGATTCCAATCTCCCTGTCAGAAGCTTCGAGGCTTCTCGGAGTCTTCAGTCAGAGTCTTATCCCACATCAAATGCACAACATAAGACGTCATCCGTGTTGGTTAATCTAACTATCATGCTCGCTCTCATCGACAAGTTGGCAAGAGAGACAGGGAGGGAAAGAGTCTACTCTAAGTATATTATCTAACATAGTACCTAACATAGTAGTACCTAGTATCTAACATAGTAGTAATATCAAAGCGCTTTGAGAGATAGATAGAGCATTAGCAAGCAATAGAGCATTGAAGCTCGACGACGGATGATCTCAATAATTTGTGATAAGACCTTCGGTATGCGAAGACGTGGGGAAATTCATAAAAAGGATTTTTTCATAAAGTGAGGATGCAGAGTTTTGTTGTAAATATGCAGCCATCAAAAACATCCTGTAAAAGAACCAAGTCTCGCAACTCAGTTTTTCTACCGTAAAAACATGTGAAATCCATGTAATACCAAGTCGGTTAATTTATTCAGTCCCTACCAATATTTAAAATCTCATAAGTTGTACATAAATAGATCGACTTGACATCCAAATGAAAATATATTAAATAATAAATAAACTATGCGGTTTTCGCTATAAGAATTAGTACAAATTCTGTGACACATTGCCTGTAGAACAAATGTAAATAATAAAAAAGGGATATACCGATACCCTGCTATTTAAGCAGGCTTCGAGTATGACGATATATATCGTCAATGGATTTTTTCATTTTAATTATATATATATATTCATTTTCTTCATAGAGGAAAATATACATTTACTAGGACCAGTTCAATCATCTCTTCGTATTTTGTCATTAATTGGTAAAACGAACCCTTTACAAAAAAAAAACATTTTAAGGCGGCCTTATTGCTAAAAGTAATTTCTTCCAACCATTATTTTTATTCGGAATTCCATTTGTCATAACATGTGCAATGAATAAAATCGACGAAGGTTTGTGATTAACAATAGAGTATTTTTCAATATAAAATTATATCAAAAATTATACGGAGAATGTATAACAAATTATTACGTATATCATTTTCGTGAAAACTTCTAAAGCTGATTTTAAATGGCTAAGTTAAATCCTCTCTAAGACACTATTAAACACATTTTCTTAAAGATAACATAACTCAATATAACACCCTTGCAGATAACGACAAAGCCAAGTGAGCATCCCTTGAGAGCACTCAAGCTAGATTACTGAACTTAAACCAGCCATATTATATGTATATGGTTCGGTTTCCGAACCATATGTCCATATGGATGTGATGCGGTAATATTCGGGAACAGATGGAAATGAACTACAATAAGATAAAACTATAATGGGAAATCGTCTGGAGCAAATTAAAACCTAGGTCAAAGAATACCTGACGTAGAGTCCAAATGTGATCCCATGTCACGGCGTCATACGAGTACGTATGCGTGCTGCAGGTTTTTTTTAGTAAAAAAACATACTTTTTGGAGGACAACAGGGGAGTCTCACATGGCATTTCGTATCACCTGAGGTCCATTTTTCCTGCGTTAAAAATAAATTCTAATATAAACATAATATCTATATATTATGTTAAAAATCAAAGAACAAATTATCATAATTTGTCAACGAGTAACAGTCAACCGATCTGGGATCGTTTTGTATTATTTATTTATTTATTTTCTTTATTCAGGAAAACAAACAGCTGTGTTATAATACATAAAGCTTATAAAACAAGGCGTCGTTCATTAGCCATACAGTTTTCACAATTAGGTATACAATTATGATGTTGACGAGTCGTAGATCGTAAGCGCGTTTACAAATTTTAATTTACTAAATTTATTTATATAAACAGAAAGTAAGTAAGTAAGAATTTTTGATCTTGACAAAATAAAATGTCTACAATTATGGACTTAGGCACACCTACATCAGGTGGCCTCTCTTTTTAACAAGTAACGAAAGCGGTTTAATTTTTCATGAAATATATCGATGTGATTATACGCAGTGTTATATTTTCTACAAGTTCTAATAATAAAACTATTGCTTCTGTAATTTGTGGAGCAAATTGGTGTAACAAAGGTACTAAAGTGGCGGGGGTTGGATCTGGGACACTTCAAACAAATTTTACTTAGCAAGTACGGAGAATCGACCACACTATTAATAATTTTGTGTAAAAATATTTGATCTCTGACCTCACGTCGAGTTCCCAATGGCTCAATTCTACTTGTGTTATAATTTTTAAACCGATACTCCAAACGTTTGACAAATTTATTCTGAATACCCTCCAACATGTCCATATATTTTTTATACATTGGATTCCAAGCCGTTGAAGCGTATTCCAATTGAGACCTAACAAACGCATTATAAAGCAAAATAAGCGTATCTGCACTTTTAAAATCCGTGCTTTGGCGAAAGATAAAGCCAAGCAGTTTATAAGCCTTGGCAGTAATTTTATTTATGTGAGAATCAAAAAACAGGCCACTGTCCAACTGTATTCCCAAATCATTAACCTTGTCTACTCTTTTTAGTTCAGTATTGTGTAATTTATATCTAAATTGAATAGGGTTTACTTTTCTGGTAAACGTGATTGTATAACATTTTTCTACATTTAATTGTAAGTTATCTTAACTATATTTATAAAGTCATCTATGATTTGGTGCCGTAACAAGTTTTTAGGCTTCGGTGTTCCAGTTTTAGCATAACCTCAAGCAGAACTTTTTCAAATCAAAGTTAATCTACTAAAAATACGTCTCGCCAAGGATAAAGTGGCTCGCAAGCAAAGCTAACTTAGTTGTTTATTTTGCGCTTGTTAACGTTAACTTGCCAATAATTGGCACCTTGCCTTCGCTATAGCACCAACGTTGCTTGAAATCTCTATCGTGATCGATAAAACTACGAATGGACTTGAAATCGTGAAATCTTGAAATTCTTAATCGGGAATAAAATTTAAAAAGCCAAGTTGAGGCAATTTCATCATCGCATATCAACTCTACATTACATCTCAATCAAATCATCACAGAATTAACTAAGGCATCTTTTTAATTACTTGAAAGATAAATAATTTATTTGTAATTTACATTACACACATAAGTTATACAAACACCTGCCGTAATTTATGCAATCAATCATGATTCTGACATAATTTGAAAATGATTTTTGCCCGGATACTTGGCATAAGTGCAAATCAAACATTGTTTTATTTTCATACCAAATTCTTACCTTATTTAATCCGTGAGAGAGATTTACTGCAAAATTAGGTATTAAGCGTCTAAAATAATTATAATAATGGCGTTTTGTATTTGTTTTCAAATACCTACTGAATGAAGAGCTTACTTAACTTTCTTAATTTTATGTGAAGTTATCATTAAGTTAATAGAAGCTCTGCTTATTGGCACTTTACAGACGTAGCAACTTAAGTTGAGAAAACTGACACCTAAGTTAAAGCAATTGTCTTTTTTTATAATTTACCAGTTGCGTCAACTAGAGCATCTTCAATTGACGATTAAACCAATTGCAGCAACCACCAATTACGGTGGTTTTTACGGTGACTGCAATTTCATGGGCATCTGATTTTATACGTGAGTCAAAAGGCAGCACTTGTTTTCTTTAAATTTAAAGGCAGATTGCCAGAAAATTGCTGTTACCGTAAATACTAATTGGTGTTTACTGCAACTGGTCAATTGAAAATTCTCTAGTTGTTGCAATTGGTAACTTTAAAAAAGAGAATTGCCGCAACTAAGTTGTTATTTTTAAGTTGCTACGTCTGCAAAGCACTAGGTAGTTATTAAGTTGCGCTAAGAGGAGCTGGCATAGAAAAACTTGTCACAAAGAAATAATATTCTACATAAGCCCTTTTAAAAATCCACAAAAAAGAAAACGATTTTCTGTCACGATTTTAAGAGCAGCGGTATTACATATAAACATTAATAAATGCAAATAACACAGACAAGTGAAAAAAGTCATGTTTCTGCCCACAAATGTTTGTATAGTGCGGGGATCGAACCCGTGACCTCTTGACTTAACTTTATTGACCTATCGAATGCGAACAATGACGCTTAGCAGATAACGTCATAAATATTTATTGTAAAAGCGCAAATCTACACATGACAACACATCGAAGTAAATACCTACTACACTATACTTTGTTTGTATTTGTAATAAGGGTGATGTTAGAACAAAATGTATTTCTGGTGTGCAGGCATTTGTACCTTTTACCAGCTTAGCGTTATAAAGGAAATAAGCTGTTATATCAAATACAGAGGAGAATCCGGGAGTCTTAATCGGGTTCCCTGGGGTATGATAAATATTTGGAACAAACAATCAAATTGAATCTCTGATATTTTAAGAGCCACACCTGTTTTTGATAAAGCTTGTGATTAAAAGTAGAGAGTTTGTATAGGTTTTTTTTATCAATCTGGTATAACGTTACGCGTGGTATTTTTTGTAATAACATGGATCCATGGAGCTTTTTAGGTCTTAAGCAAAGATAACGGAAAGCCTTTCCATTATCTTTGGGCTTAAGGGAGGTGAAGGTGATATTGAAGGAGCATTAGCCTATTTAACACCCGTCAAAAAAGAGGGGTTAGGGGGTATTATGATTGTGCTTTTGTGTGTCAAAATCCCTCCAGTCTTTTCCCTGCAATGCCAGGATTCCTGCAGTGATGGGACCAGGCGCGTGTTAATGAAAAGTGAAAAGACTGATCTTCGTGAAGATGAACCACAAACTACATCATAATTCATTTCTAAACCGTAGCATATTCGGGAAATGCTGAACAGCTTTCGGGTAGTAAAGGTAAAATAAAGAAATTACAAGTGGGTACCAACATTAAATAAATAAAAATTTATCATTAAATAAGCTGACTAATTAATAATTCAAAAAAGCCAGTTGTCGTTGTAAGGTATCATTACGGGAGCAGCGAGCTACCGAAATATTCTTGACTTAAATGACTTCAAAACCGTCGTGTTTGTATGGACCAGCAAGTGTGTAGTGGCCAGCACGTAATAATAATTATAATAAAAATTGGTTGCCTGTAAAGTCGGTATACGGGCGAAAGTTTTATGTGACAACGACTTTGAGTGGTAAAATAATTTTAATGTGAATATTCATTCGTATAACATGAACCGGTGTGTATGCCTATCTCTCTCACTCTCTCTCTCTCGCTCTGTCTCTCTCGCTCTTAGGCGGGTTAACTGTGCTCGAGTGGAAAGGACGCGTGCCTTTCACTTTTTATGTCTGTCTCACTCGCTCTTAGGCGGGCTAACCATGCCCGAGTCGAAGGGACGCGTGCCTCTCACTCGCTCTCATTGTGAGCGCGGAACGTGAGCGGAGCGTAACGCAGTTTCTTGAAGTGTCACCCGGCAAACCAATTTATAAGACGTTGTCACGTCAAAAATGCTTTATTTTCTCCCATACAAGTCTCGGTAAACGCTGCGGTATCCTACGCGCATGTTATCATATCAGCCTGTTACAGTCCACTGCTGGACATAGGCCGCTTCCAAGGTTCCGCGCCACAGCGCACGATCTCCCGCACTTTGCATCCAATCACTACCAGCTGCCTTCTTCAGGTCATCTGTCCATCTAGCCGAGGGGCGTCCCACATTACGTTTACCTAAGCGTTGTCTCCATTCGAGAACCTTCCTACTCCACCTCTCGTCGGTTCTGCGACAGACATGGCCAGCCCACTGCCACTTTAGCTTGCTACATTTTTGACCAACATCAGTTAGGCTTATGTCGTATGACCTCGTTCCGGATCTTATCCCTTAACGAGATGTCCAACATAGACCTTTCCATAGCACAATGTGATATGGGCAATTTTGTAACAAAAATGGGTACAAACCTATAGACAAGATGGACAGTGACAAAAACGGTAACAAGGGTCCCGTTTCTTCTCTTATGGCTACGGAATTCTAAAAATGGCAAGCTCACTAAGTTTTAATGAAATCACTTTTTACCGTTGCAACTAAAGTTCAATGACTTGAAAGTTCATTCAAAAGCGACGATTAGCTTCAGATAGGATATGCAGTGGCCAATCAGTCACTTGCAGTGTAATCCAGCTTGAGATTAACTTCCATTTTATGGACCGTAAAGTAAAAAGGTTCCACTAAAATAAAGCAATCCAAGAAAGTATCCCGGAAATTTTATTGTTAGAGCTTTTGGGCCACGTGTGAATAATGTAATAGTCATGAATAAAGGACGTAAAGGGGCGAAATTTTATTTAACATCACCTCAAATCGGATGGCTAATTCCGTAGACGCCATTGAATTTCATTATTGCGGAAATGTTATTTTATTTCATTGCCTTTAGATAAATTTAAAACAGTTGTAAAAGATGTATTAATGTCGAAAGGATATTATAAAATTGATTATATAAATGACAAAGATATATGGAAATGTTTAAATGCAAACAATTACAATTATTGTAAATCAATTATGAAAAGAGGCAATGACAATAGTGACTGAGTTTCTTGCGCCGCATCTTCTCAGCAGCACTGGCCCAAATTGTCCCGATGCGGTGGTAGGGTTAATTTATATTTTGGGACGTGTAAAAGTGCTAGATGTTAACCTACTTACAGAAATAAATGGATTTTATTGGATGGGACCAGGCGCGTGTAAATGAAAAGACTGATCTTCGTATCTTTGGAATGCAAGAATAACTTAACCAATCGAAGCTACTTTTCTTCACGAAAAAGTCTAGTCGAATAAAGAGTATAATCAATCAGTCAAAAGTCAATTATGTAAGTCGTACAGAAAAAAACGATCTCTACAGCTACGCCTACTCAATTTTCAATAAGGCTTAGAAACTCTTTCGGTTTCTTCATCGGCATCAGTAAACAAAGTATATTTTTTTCCAATATTCAACGCGTTATCATATCGTAAATATTTATAGAAGCATCGCATAGAGTGAGAATTAAATCTCTCAGCGATTCCACTTGTAGGGGAATTCCTTTTTATCCCTTAACATTTGTGCAATATCGTTTTGGGTCTTACTTTGAACGACTAAGTGAGTTTACGTGAAACACTAGACGTCTTTTTCGTACACGTCCCTTCGGGGACCTAATCAGGAATGTACATTGGTAGTTCTATAGAGTGTAAGCAACGCGACGGTAGGTAACAGTCGCCTACGATTAAATAGTGTTATTTATTTGATTGAATAATAGACTTTAAATAGCGACCGACAGTTGCCGAAAGATTAAAAGTTGCCGACATTCGTTATCAAATTAAAAGCCTGCCATTGGCGATTTTCAGCAACTGTCGTCAGCAATCGCCTACATGCGACAGTAGGTAATTCTAAAGTTACTTGCGACCAGTAACTATTGACAAACCAGCTGTCCCTTGGTTGCTAGCCCCCTTGTGTGGCTTAAGTAATACGCCTTTAGTTTTATGATTTATTGTGATTAGCATTTTTTATGCCTCAGACATTTTATAATTTCTATTTCTTAAGTAATATCCCCGTTCAAGACGTCCATAGAGAGTGACCGGGTCCGAATTACCGGTACAGAGTGGGACCCTTCTTGCTATGGGCAAATAAATTACTTGCGTTGAAGCGCAAATGGAAGTTTTCTAAGGCTTTAAAACCTTATTGGGGTAAAGGTATCCTGTTTGAGGAGGTACTTGAACAACGCAACATAAAAACCGAGTTTCGACGTATCTTCGGTGGTCACGGTGCTAAGGCCTAAAAATAGTAGCCTGGGCCAACATTCTAAAATTAAAAAAAAATACTGATTTTTTCCTCATTTATTGGGTACGTAAATTTCTGCCGGGACCAGCTAATTTTTATATGACAAAAAATACAGTGATTTCTTGAACTCAAATGGTTACCTACTTCGTAAAAAAAAAAACACTCATTAGTCGAGAGTCTTAAGTATGGCATTTAAATTATATTCCCGACTTGATCCCAATGCCATTAGGGGGTTTCAGAGCTTTTTTTATTTGGGATAGGTTTGCTCTTGACCCAAGACTAAGCCCAACGAGGCAAAGACTGAGTCTACGATGGAGCGAGCTCACCTAGAAGATGCCTGTTCACTCTAGCTTTGAAGATTCCTAGGTTGTAATTGCAGGGAAACACTGACGCAGGTAGTGAGTTCCACTCTTTTGCAGTGCGCATCAGGAATGTAGATGAGAAGCGCTTGGTTCGTAACAGTGGAACATCGACACGGTACGGATGGTATCCTGCGGTACGTCTGGTGGTCCGATGGTAAAAGGGGGCCGGCGAAATAAGCTGATGTAGATCATGACCACACTCGCCGAAGTAAAGCCTGTAAAAGATTGACAAGCAGGCGACTCTGCGGCGATGAGCCAAGCTCTGGAGCTGCGTGCTTACAAGCCTCTCGTCACCTATGAGCCTCTTGGCTCTGCGTTCAACCGAGTCAAGAGCAGCAAGTTGGTATTTGGCGGAACCATCCCAGAGGTGGCTGCAATACTCCATGCAGGATCGGACTTGCGCTTTATAAAGAGTTAAAAGCTGATCAGCTGTGAAGTATCGCTTGACTCTGTTCAGGATTCCCAGTTTTTTTGCTGCAATTTGAGCTTTGATCTCGATAGTGGGGCCGAAGTTGAGATTTGCCGTCAACTCCACGCCAAGAAGCTCAAGACGGTCTGCAATAGCAATGGACGAGTTCTGAAAGACAGGAGCTAGATGAAAGGGGCTCCTCTTGGCCGTAAATGGGCAGGCTTGTGTTTTCGAGGCGTTGAAGCTGACCAGATTGTCATCTCCCCACTGGAAGACTCTACTTAAGGTCAGGTTTGTCCGCTTTAAGACAATTATTAATTAAGACTGTAATACTCGTATACGAGTATTATAACTAGGTAATCTGAAAATTATTCAAGGCGTTTTAGACCTCAAAATAATTAACTATGAACAAATTCAAAATACGAACACAGTTTGTCACCAGTTCATTCCTCCGTAAAATAAATAAATTAACGCGTCCCATGACTCATAACTTTCGCTTCTTTCGATGTTAATGTTAGGGTGCTGGATACACTGATAATTATCTAAGCAAGAGGACAGGTTAGAGAAGGTTTTTCCAGGAGTACAATTGACTGTTGCTCAAATAAATACCTACCTTAATAGGTAACCAATAATACTTTAAAAATAATTGTTTAAAATATCATTGGTTGCTGCAAGAATCAAATAATAAATAAATAAAAAATATAGTCTAGGAATATGCCTGTCATGCAATTTAAACGAATTCCTTTTAAGGACCCGTTTTTAATATAACGGCAAAAAGGGCGTTTGGCTAGTTAAGGGATGAAAGGGAAAATTTCAAAGGAGCCCGTTTATACATAAAATTACACAGTATGAAAGCTTTTCCCTACACAGTCCCTATTTAAACAGACATCATTTAGAAAAAAATATCTCACACAAAACTTACAGTTTTATTTTCTTTTGCTTTCGTTATGAACAAAGTTTTGTCAATTGATAAAAACTTTTTTGCTAACTATAGGTAACATAACTATTTCGTCGTCAGAAAACAAAAAGAGAAGTTGTCGGCAAAATATGTTGACGACCAAAAAAAGTAGCATGATTTTTGTATTTAACTTCTATAAACGGATAAGTTAAAATTATAAAAGGAGATGGCTAAAGTCACTACAACTTTTATTTCTACTATTACAAAGAAAAGTCGCTTTACGCGTATGTGTGTATGTATGTATGATGCTTAAATCTTTCAAACTTCTCCACGGATTTTTGCAGTTTTTTTAATAGATATTATATCAATATTTAATCAATATTATTATATATTTTTTTCAAGAGTGAGGTTTGTATGTATAAAAATATGGATGAATGCGAAAACAGCGGACAGGACGGCGTATGCCGTGGCCACACACTAAAAGTGGCCATATACTAAAAACCCAGAGTCGACAAAAGCTTATTATATAAAGTTTAAATAGGCCTTAATCATCATCATATCAGTCGTTCGAGGCCCACTGATGAGCATAGAGGAGGTGGCCTACGCTCAGCAGCGGCCAAGGATCTCCACTGTGATCGGTCCTGCGCTTCCCGCATCCAGTGGCTTCCCGCAACCTTCACCAGGTCGTCGGTCCACCTTGTAGGAGGCCTGCCCACGTAGCGACATCCGGCACGAGGCAGTTAGATAATAATAGCCCTCCTAGCTGATTTCGACCACGGCGGCCAATCTCAACAAAGATCAGCCAACTACGCCGTAGATATTATAGTGCACAAGTGTGAGCGCAATACACAGGTGCACTCATTGTTCCTTCACTATCAAAGTTCGGTGAGACGGCAATCCGACATGATCGGAGAGAGATCAGGCGCATGACCAACGGCTTAACGTGTTTTCCGAGGCACAGGGGTGTAACACCGCCAACTTCTCGACTCCGAGCTGTTTTTGAGAAATTCATGACAGAGAAGCTCAAAAACAATTTTGGCACGACCTTGGATTCGAACCCAGGACCTCTCGGATGTAAGGCAGAAACTTTACCACTACACCAACGAGGCAGTTAGATAAGGCGTATTCAAACTATACACGAGAAGTTCTTGTCGACTCTGATTTTTATAGGCGATCGCCTTTACTAACAACTAACTCAATGTCAAATCAATTCTATATCCAAATCTGTCGGAAAGTCTACGGCATGCACCTTGAGGCAAAATGTATGAAATTGAAAACTGTTCTATTTTATTGCACGACAGTTTATAGGCACCGGCAGTTTCAGAGAAGCAATATCTCGGTTATTGAAGACTGACTTTTAAAGTAAATATTTGTTTCATTGAGAGTGCAACGGATGCGTTTTGTTGGAGTATTTTGAGTTGTTCTTGAATGTTATTGGAGTTCCTTTAAAGTTATATACTGCAGTATGATATATGCAAACGGATATTTAATTCCGATATCTGTATAAATAGCATACTTTTTTCGATGTCTTTACAAATAATGTGATTGTGAGTTTGTTAATTTGCGAGTTCAAGTTATGTTCAGGTAATTTTGTATCAACTAAACCGAATTTAAAATGCTTAACACTAACGAAAAATGTTTTTAAAACTGTTTCAGGCATTATTTTATCTTATATATGAAAATGAATTGCTGTTCGTTAGTCTTGTTAAATCTCGAGAACGGCTGAACTGATTTGACTATTTAATTGAAAGTGCAAGGAAAATATGAAATTATTATATTTTTTTATTTATTTTTTTAATCCACAATTTTATTTCCCCACACAAAAGTGATACGAATAATGAGAAAATATAGAAAAATTGTAAAAATAACGGGCAGGACAACGTCTGCCGGGACGGGACGGCTAGTTATTAATAAAATACCTTAAGAAAATATTAATTTATGCGGATGTATCCGCAGGGGACAGCTAGTAAAAAATATTTAAAATAACCGGGTTTATTCAGAGAAATCGAGGCCGATTAGAATAAATCTAGCACTCGAAAACAGACCAAATTCAAATTAGGTCACAGCACTTTCAACTTCATAAACCTATTTTCATCACAGCTAAATGGGGTCATATAACAGTAGCCGAATATGTAAATAGATGTTTCGTTATTATGAGTTTCGAAATTTTCTCATCCCTTATATTGATATCGTACATTCCTGTACATTCATACATTTAGATAAATAATCTGGCTACATTTCAATACAAAACCAACCTGTTAATCTTTTTATTTTCAATAAACATTTTGCCAATGAAGGACATTTTTTTTTCAAGACACCAATTTCCTAGCACCAAATTAAGCGTTACCTAGTGATATGTTGAGGAGGTTAACAGATAGATATACTCAAATATTATGTATAAACATGCTCATGCTCGTCACACAAACATTTTCCCCTAGCAGGATTCAAACCCGCAACAGCCGGTTTTTTAGTACATACTTGTACATGCCACAGACCACTAGTTCAAAGCTGACTCCGTAGCTATGGGTAAGTAACACCTTGAAAAATACTCAAGCGGTGCAGTGATGAAACTAACGCTTAAATTGCAACTTTTCTTAAAAATTATGTCCACAGCTGCCTCTTAAATAAAGGGGACAGAGGGGAGGGTTGGTCCCAGCGGATATTGCACCACTTCTGATTAGAAAGACGACCACCGCCTAATGGTCATGTGTCCAACTTTTGACATAGTTAAGAGTAAGCTTGTGGTAACTTCCGTAGCTAATATGTGTGAAAGCTGCACGCTTTTATGACGGTTGTAGCAAGTATTTAAAAGCTAAGCGTGTCTGAGAAAATGTAACGGCTGATATGAATAACTATTTGTCTTTGAACGTATAGAAGTTTGAAAAACTAACCTCGTGTATTAGTCTAGTCGCTTAGGTCCCTAGTTTCCTAGATCTCTTCTTATTAACTGATTATTTGTTTTCAGAGGAACCCTATTTTAATGAATTTGAACATGATTGTAAATACCCAAGTCATATTGTAGTAGATGCGCAAGTCATGCTATATTATAAGCGATTTGACAACGAACTTTGACATCATTCTTTTGGCCAGTTGCGCTCCGACAAGGCAAAGCATACATTCAACAGAGTAACTTTTGGTCATAAAAATGGACCACAGATGCTTTTAGTACGTAAAGTCCAGTCCGTTGCTTAAGTTGGTTTTTGATATTATTATTACTTTTCTTCTAACCGTAGCATAAGGATTTTTGTATGCTATATAGCACTATGGAACCAGTTTTCCCTAATAAATACCTAAATTGACTTGAATTGTAACTGCGAATTATTCTTTAACTTTCAGTCAAAGCTACATAGAAAATTGAAATCGTCTGTTAATCGACAGTTAATCCAAAACGTCAGTTGATCAAATCATCATCCTATACAAAAATTTCCTCGCCACATTTCCCTTAAACGAATATCCTCGACGCGACGAGGGGATCCATCAACCGTTTACTCCGTACACGATCGGCGGAATGAGTTCTTACTGCGGATATTACAAGTCAGCCCGCGCCGGCAGTTAGCGATGGATCAAATACATTAGGTTGTGTAGGTGGGTCCAAGTGGGATTTCGTTTTTGGGGTTGCATACGTGATACAAAATAAAATATATTTATCACAAAAAAGCCTTACAATTAAGTATCTTACATTATTGCATTGTAGTATCACTAGATTGTGAAAGACTGGTATCTGAAATAGGTTCAAACGAACCTGTTCTATTACATAACGTAATTTTATGGGATAAGAAAATGATCAATACCTGTACCTGTACCGAGTACACATCGGACAACATGCTAAAAATATTTTTAGTCCGTATCGGGACCATTTTTAACTCCCGACAAAAAATAGGGGTGTATAAGTTTTACTAGATTTCAATGCGGTTTTTTTATTCAAAAGATAATTTAATCATGGTGTTTCATAGCTATGGCTGGTCAAATCCGTCTAGTCGTTCGCCGCTGACTAGCTGTTTTTCTTTTGTTATTAACTGGAAAGTTCGTTTTTAGTTTTGTTGGGCTCCGTGCCTGTAATACTCAAAGAATTGGTGGCTGCATGTATATCCGTAAACAACTAACATTGTTTTCAAATCAAGTTTTAGGCTTTGATAATACTAGGGATTGTTTGCTATGCTGCTTTTCGGCCATTTATAGCGATTGCTGATATCAATTAAGACATCTCATCTCAGTTAGGACATCGAGACCGAGCTTGCCCAGCTGGCAAGAGTCTGAAAAAATCAGTACATCGCATTCACCTTGGCACCTTGTAGTCTTCAACGCGTTAAGTTTATCTTACCTATGTCATTTACATTTAATTTTATTACAAACTTCCTAATAACAGCACCGAAAATCGAATGTTGCTTCGTCAAGAGCTTAATTGTCAGATATTCATATTCAATTCGTAGTTATCGGTCTGATAAATGTCAGTTGACCGGATTTAAGATGTCATTTGCTTTTACCTTTTGCATAATCAAGTTTGACATTTCAAATCTGCCATGTTGGAATTGGCTAGACGACACCACCAATCGTTGACATATTTTTTATTATCTGTCAAAACTCCATAGATTTCATATGGGAATAAAATGATTGTGACGTCACGGTCATGTATCAGAAATCGGAGTCAATTGACCGAATATTTATTGCGTTTTGTGTGTTTAAAAATTGGTTTCTACAGCTTTTTTGAAATATATTGGTTGTATTAACTTCATAGGGGCTATGTTTTTTAAACACCATGTTCTTGACAATATTTAAGATAGGTGTCATCATGCCAATTTTATCGGACTGTGAGCGCTATCCGTCTATTGAACAACAAAAAGAAAAAAAGCCGTTATTATCAAGTCGTTATTTCACGAGACACTTCGCCCCGCGTATGAATAAAGTTAAGACTGAAGTATTTTTTTATTTCTCTCTGATGCCGTCTTTTAACTCGTCGATAAACTTATCCTTTTTAAATTTCCGTTCTCGTTCGAACTACTCCAGCAGCTGTTTGTGTTTTGAGTTGGATTCGTGCTATAAACTTTTTCTTTAGTATCGGATCCGTTAACTAGAAATCTTAGATGTGCTTCAACTTCAGGTTTCAAACTACGTTTGAAGTTAGTACTCTTTACGAATTGCTAAAGTTATACCAAACGTCTTGCCTTTCAATGTTTTCACTATCAAATTGATTGCCGATAGTTTAGATAGCAAGTTAATTTAAATTTGATATGTCGTTTTATGGAGTTCGGTGCTTCAATTAAGATTTTCGTTTACTTCCATAAAATCAATGGGGAAATTATATATTATTTTAGCGAATTTTCTCAGTAAGTAATATAATGGTAGCGATACATTCAGTTCATTGTTATCGTTGTCTTACAAATCGCAGAATACATAACCATTTTCGAATACAAGCTTATATATAAAAAATACGTAATAGGTAATCTTTACTTGTAGGTAAATCCGAGGACTTTGATATTTGATGCATCATAGCTACCATATAGCCATACTATATATACTGATAGGTACTGTCTATCTATGTCCGCATTATGTACAACGGTCCAATGTATATAATTGTAAGATCTTGGTAGTACGTAGTACTGTGTCTTGGTCCCGTGTAAGTTAGCTCCTTTACAATGGCACGATTCCTTTTGTTCAGTATTTCAAGGACCAATACAAACCTGTCATTATAATTTACTTAGTACAGTAGAATCCCGATTATCCGAACATCCGATTATCCGGACTCGCATCGCTAACTGCTGCTTGAAATTTTATACCGCGCAACTAGACAGACATAACAACATATTACAATGTCATTCATTATATTTGAACCACGTATATAATTGTATTTTACATCGTTTTGTCTAAACGTTGTAGGTACATATGTCAAACTCATTATATAATATAACATTTAAAAAAATATTGTTTGATTTGACAACCAAATCGATTGTCCGGATTTTCGATTATCCGAATTACCACTGGTTTTAATTGATTCGGATAATCGGGATTCTACTGTAACACCGTTTTTATTTATTTACGAGTACCTATATATAACGCTTTGTATATATATGATATATATATGCTATGTTTGATACCTTTACATATGTTTAGGCGCCTAGTATTTCGAAAAGACCGTCAGCTCTCGGCATCCGAACGTCAGAGGTAAACGTTGCCAAAACTGTCGGGCATCAAGCATCAGATATATTGACGCGCGCCACAATATGGCTTCGAGCTAAATAAATAACGTTATTGTGCATCCGAACGAGAATATGATTGTCATGGAATATTTTGACAGGAAACGATGCACCGTTCTGTGGTCCTTTTATATATATTTTTTTCACAGGTAAAAATAATTAAAAAAAATGCGATTTACTTTACAAATGTAGCGGATAGCCAGTTCTACATTTCTAGACAAACACCATAAATCACAAAGTTTTTTTTTAATACTGTCTTCTAATCTGTCATTTTTTTAATCACGGTGCATATTAGAGAATGTAGGTACTTATATGAATGAATCTGAAAATAACAGTCGCATATTTTTCCTGATGTAGAGTCGCGCCTTAAATGCGCACTTAAGAAAACAATTAAACACAACACATACTTGTTTAAGGTTTTCTGACACTGACGTTTCGTTAATAGAATAATGTGACAATGTATGTGAACTGTTGAATTTGATAGAGAGAAGTCCCAGTCGAAAGAAAGAGAGAAAATACCGATTTTCTGTGTCTAGAGCAGAAAACGAGGATCATTGCCATGGATTTCCGCAAAGTGACGCATGATTCGATCAACTGTATTTTCTGGGCTCACAAGTCGTCGCTTCGTTTCTCTATGGCCTTAAACAAACATGTATATTTCTTATTACTGCAAAAAAAAAAAATCCGAATTCCGCATCCCAATTTATTCGAATTTCTGTTATTACATAACTCTTGGCAACACTTAAATCACCATGATGCTACTTGATTGCAACACCGATCTATATACTGCATGTGAATACAATCAACTTACACCCGAACCGAAGCTTGCGTTGTGGTTAACACAATGTTCATCCATCATCAACATTACCCTGCAGATTCGTTCTTAACACCCTTATATAAGGTTGAAAATAGGTATTTGGAGACACGTCGATCGAACGTACGATTCCCAGCACGTCACGATAAACACTGCAGTATCTTATACGCTTGTGATACGGGCGATTTTGCAACAAAAATGAATAGCGTGATGTGCTCGCCACTATACATTAATAGTTTCAATAACGTTAGCATAATAGGTCCAATACACCTGGGATGGAAGGAAAGCATCATAAATTTTAATCGCCGGCCATCGATATTTTGTTGACGGTATTCCGATATTAGACGTTTTGAGGCTAGCAAGATGGCACAAGCAGGCTGAAAAGTTAGAGAATTTTTGAGGCGCATTAAATCCTCCGTAATTAACAAAAATACTTCTTTAGTAGCAACAATATACTGACATGACTAAACGTAACGGTTTACGATTTTACTAAAAACTAATAAATTTATTTGTTGTAATCTATCTGCTTTTGATGGTTTTCGTTTAATTGAAATAACACAAAAATGCGGAATTGGATGGTCACCAGACCCCATAGAAAAAAGTTTTTGGTTTTACCCAAGAACCTACTTAGCATAGATCTTATGAGGTGTAAAACAAAAATTACAAGTACCGACTAATTTTTTACATTTTCTATCGCCGACTATACCTGCCCTTCAGTACCTAATTCTAGTTTTCCCGCAAACCCTATGACATCACAAAGGCTCTACTTTTCTTAACATTGTCTGTATCTAACCATTGATTAACGTTATTTGGTGCTTTTCTCTTATGGTCAATAGCGTAAATATTCGTCCAACGTTTGGAGTCGGCTTTATTGGTAAACACAGTTTGGTGTACCGCCAGGCAGGGCAAAGCCAATCTGCCTGGCCTGCGGTTTAGCATCGTCACGTCTCGCGGTGGCGATGAAACGTACGGCCATTGGGAATACGCGCGCTGGCCACGGTTTAACCTTGTTTGTATAGTGCTGGTTGATGAAATTCGCCGCTTTTTACTGCCTCGATGGAGCTAATTCTGGGCTAGATAGGGCACCAGTCACTGATATACTTATATAGGTATATTGCAAGCTACTAGATATTATTCAAACCAAGCGTGCCTGTTGGTGCAGTGGTCTACATGTCGGACTTCTAAAACCAAGGGTCGCGGGTTCGATCCCCGCACAGTACAAGCATATGTGTGCATGAACATGTGTGTTTGTACTGGTCTGGGTTTTTTCTATGTATAATATGTATTTATTTACAAAAAAAAAGTATTTAAGTATGTTTATCCGTTGTCTAGTACCCATAACACAAGCCTCGTAGCTTAATTTGGGACTAGAGAATTGGTGTGATTGTTGTGAAATGTTTGGTTTGTTTGTTTATCTTAAAGCTAAAAAATATTGTGATGTAGAAAAAAAGTATCTGCCTTTAGGAGCTCGTTGTTTTTGCAATTAGTTATCATAAAACGAAGCCATTATCAAGTTTTTGCGGCCCGCCAACTGCAACAACAGCTGCACTTGACTAAAGTAAAGACGAAGTACAGATTATAACACATAAGCCTATACCTATTTATTTTAAACTAGAGGACACCGTTGTTGTCCTGCTCATTGTTTTTTGAAAAACTTAAGTCTTTTTACTTTTTTTTTATATATATTAAAACCTTGTCCTAACCTTAAACACATAATAAAAGTATCATCCAATTTGGTATAGTCGGTCTGAAGTTATGCTTGTGCTTACATACATTTTGGCGATTCATTTTTATTTTGACGTGACAACGTCTTATAAATTGGTTTGCCGGGTGACACTTCAAGAAACTGCGTTACGCTCCGCTCACGTTCCGCGCTCACAATGAGAGCGAGTGAGAGGCACGCGTCCCTTCGACTCGGGCATGGTTAGCCCGCCTAAGAGCGAGTGAGACAGACATAAAAAGTGAAAGGCACGCGTCCCTTCCACTCGAGCACAGTTAACCCGCCTAAGAGCGAGAGAGACAGAGCGTGAGAGAGAGAGTGAGAGAGATAGGCATACACACCGGTTCATGTTATACGAATGAATATTCACATTAAAATTATTTTACCACTCAAAGTCGTTGTCACGTAAAACTTTCGCCCGTATACCGACTTTACAGGCAACCAATTTTTTTTAAAGATACATTGCTTTTGTTGCAAGTGCATAATAAGATATTGCAGTGTTTACCTACCTTGATGATGCTGTTATGTGTACATGCTTGTCTTATCTATGTAAATTCATATCGGTAGCAACAGCTATGTATTACGGCCTATATCTTAATATGCGGTATATTCACCCAAGCACCCTGCAGATTACGTGTCTCGTCTGATGGTCAGTTAAGTTAGTTCAAGGGACCTTGAATTAATCTTGTAGCTAGCTATTTTTGTTTAACTTGCTAATTTTCACTTATTAGCTCATAAACTTCAAACACTTGAAAACGTTCTAAACTGGGGTCGTAAGGAACTTTAAAATAGATTTCGTCACATTTCACAGCAAGCTGGCCCCTGATTAACAGCTTGGTCAGGCGTAAACTTAATCCTAAACTTATCAAAGGCCCTTAAACTTATCTAATCGATGAATTATATCAGGAGTTTATGAGTTGAGTACCCACTCGATTGTGGTTGATGTTTATTTAAAAACAACTTTAATAAAGCACCCCATATATTACAGGCTAGTTTTAATGAACTTTGACTAAAAAAAGAAATCTAACTTTTTGAAAAAGTTCAACAGGAAGATTTAGAAGAAACCGCATGCAATCTTTTTATGCTAGTATCATGAAAAAAGTGAACATTTTCTTTGTACATCTCCTGCATAATATTTCTTTAATAAAAAAAAGTTGGTAGGTAGGTTTTTTATTTTATTTTAACTCATTGTCATCGTAATATTTAAAGTTATTTATTCAGTATTACTTCGCACTAAGAGTAAGAAATCCAAACGTTGAAGAAATTCAAGTGATTGTTTGTGGCGCAATGATGGCAACGCTTTGGTAGTGATACTAAAAGTTAAGGAACCTAAGGCGCGGTCATGTTTGGGATGGGTGACCATTCTGGCCATATAATTAACGTCTTTACAAGCATCCTCATCCTTCGGAAGGCAGGATAAGCTGTTGGTCCCGGTTAATATCGATAGATATTTAGTCGTCAAGCCTAGTCAGAGGGCGCTCGGGCGGATTAATTAATAACTTACAGTAAGGTTGGTCACTTACCATACACACACCCCTCTGCCAATCCGCATTGATCCCACGTGGTTACTCAACCACGTGGGATCAATGGCTCGTACCTCCGCATATTTGCAGTGGGACGTTTATAGGCTGATGACATGAGAGTTGAAGAAATTAGTTCATATTTTGTAAAGCCCTGGTATTCAATAGATTAAATCGCCAATGGATTCAAACAGAATTAATTGTGGTTTGGTTTCAGTTAACTTAGGTACTGAAAATTTAGTTTGGAGTCGAGTTATTTCACAAATATCGAGAGAAATCTACTTGTTACCGATAAATATTAACTTTGAGCTCAGTCGGGTATCGGTTTGGGAATTATCCCGGATTTCGACTAATTACGCCAGTTGGTTTTCTATAAATCAGAAATAGTTGTATGTACCGGTTGTGGTAGATAATATCTATTTAGTGGTTAACGGAACTATTATGAAAAACTTACTACAATACTTAGATCTTTTTTAAATTGAATGCATAAAAATAACTTTGATATTGATTTAATTGAGAATGGCGATGGTGTATTACGCTTTAAAACAAAACAAGTAAACAAATAGTAATGAGATTTGCGTATCTTCATATACTCGTATAACTAAGATCTACCCATAAGCTTTCCAGGGAGATAGTCGCTAACTTTATTATGTATGATATGGTCTAAATTAATCAAACGCACTTCTATGCATATTTGCGATGGAAATCGATACGATATTCGGATAAGAATATTCTCTATTCATTTTGAAATCAAACCTAGATTCTGTAAACTAAGATATTCCTTCTTGGGAATTCGTTTCCTGGTCAGCACAATTTCTATAGTCTTTATGTTCATTTCCAGCAGACTACCAATACTTTTTGATTGCAATACCGAGAATCTGTAACAAAGATTTATGGTTTCGCAGCTTAGAGGATTTACAATTTACTCGTAGTTCTGTATAGTCGTATATTTTGCCTGATGTAGAGTCGCGCTTAAATGCGTACTTAAGTAAGTAATTTAACACAACACATACTTGTTTAAGGTTTTCTGACACTGACATTTCCTAAATAGAATAATGTGAGATGTATGTGAGCTGTTAAATTTGGTGGGGAGAAGTCCCAGCGGGTAGCGGGACGTAGGTACTCGTATTTTCTGTGCTCAAACGTCGTCGTTTCTCTATGGCCTTATCAAAACATCTTCAAGTTGAAGATGTTGACTAATATATTTTTTTGTACTGCATCAATTATATTGTACTCCATCGAAAGATAAATATTATTTCCATAAGTAAAAAAATGTAAAAAAACAAAGCTGCTTTGAAACATAAAGACAATATATTTATTCTGTATTCGACTGAAACGAAGAGGATCTATTCAATACATAAAAGATCCATTACAGAACTTTGTGAACCAACAATGGGGTATTCCCGCGAAATATCGCTTTTGTATTTAAATTGGAATCTAATTTCTAAACAAGATATAACTTTACAGAATAACAATCATGACTTATGTTCTTGAAAATACTACATTATTGTGAAGTTTGCGAATTGTGTTTAGATTCAAAAGATTTTGGTTTTGGGAAGATACAAATAAATGTGATTTCAGTGAGTACGATAAATTAATTAATCAGTAGTTAAAACACATTTATGAGACTAAGTCTAATATTAAATACACTCCCGCAACCGTAGAAGGGCTTTCGTTCTGGACATCTTTCGTAACAATACATCATATTATAATCCCGGGGTGCGGATGTGTCGTCTTTACAACGAGTTGCTACAGAGTGACAATCTTGATGTTTTTAATTCCAAATATGTTACATTTAGATACAATGTCAAACGTATTCTCCACTGAGTTACCTGCTTCCTGCTTTATATGTATCTGTATATGATCCCTGCCTTGTATGTATGTGTATCTGTAAAAATGTTACTTTTATCTATACTTGAAGTTTGTCTGTTAATCAGCACAAGCATTTTGTCTTTGTGAACTAATTGCTATGTAGTGTTTTATTTACGTATTGCCTGTTAATGCTGTGTATACAAGTTTTTTCATCCCATCTATTCGAAAAAGACGATTTTGGTCGCCTTTAAGTGCGCCCAAAGGTGATGCTTCTAAGCGACATAGGTACTATTACTCTACTCTTTGCCACAGACTGTCCAGCGGGCAGAAATGAGATTTTGGTCCTCTTTTTTGAAATAAGTGCGACCAAAAATTCTTTTGCTCGCACTTATTGAATTTGGAACATCTTAGAGTTTCCCGCCGAACGCAAGAGACGGGCTGGTTAGACGGCACGTCCGTCGACCATCGCCCCGCCGCCGCCGCTGGCAACTGAGTAAAAAAAAAACGCGCGAACTACGGCCCGCGTTTTCATAAATTTTCACATTCAAGTTCTTGGTTTTGATAAATTATATAAATATTATTATTCAATAATTAAATTTTATTAAAACTGAGCCGCTTTTTATTTTCTCATAGAGGGTGATGAAAAGTAGAGTGTATCATTTGGACGCAAATATATTTTTGGCTCGGGCGACGTACTTTGAATCCCTCGCTTCGTTCAGGATTCTACTTTAGAATCCCTCGCTACGCTCGGGATTCTACTCTAGATTCCCTCACTTCGCTCTGGATTCAAAAAAGCGCCCTCGCCGTAAAAATATTATTTTGCTTCCTCATGATACAATCTACTATTAGGTTGCAATCTAGTTCGCCACTTAAGTTAGTTACATGCTTGATAAACTGTTGATTGTTGTGTATGCCATTAAAGTAAAATAAAACAAATAAACAAATAAATTTTTAAAGATGGTTAAACCTTCGTTAAGATCACAGACAAAATCGATATTCTATTGTAACTGAGCTGGATTCGGCAGAACAGGGCATAATGAGTTAGGGGCATGATGTGAATTTTGATGAGACCTGAAAACCTCTATAAGTTCTTACGTAGGGTTACAAGAAGAATTCAGTTTTTTTCAATGATAACAGACTTCGTAGTGAAGTAAAACATACTACAGTATACTTATACTATCATCATCATCATATCAGCCTGTTGCAGTCCACTGCTGGACATAGGCCTCCCCCAAGGAGCGCCACAGCGCACGAACTCCCGCCCTCTGCATCCAGTCACTACCAGTTGCCTTCTTCAGGTCATCTGTCCATCTAGCCGTCATATAGTATCTATCATACTTATACTATAGTATAGTATATATAGAAATGCTTTTCTACAGTATCCGTATACTTGCAAAAAAAAAGAACTAAATCTGAAACTAATTGTAAAAAGTAATATTAGTGATTACTGTAGGTAACACAAAATCACAATTTAGTCATACCTGTTACCGTTTTTCTCCAGTACATTGTTAGGTAACATATAAGCGTTAGAAGGGATGCCGGCAGTTAACGTTTAAGTGAATGTCCATTAACTTGCTTTTAGGGTTATAAGGATAACATATTAGGTTTGTTTGCGAAGCCAAAATAGTTTGCCGTACATAAAAGGTATAACTTTGACCTATTATTTTTGGGCTAGTCTGATATTACAGTCTAGATTTCAACAGTTTAATTAAGTTTGAGATATTAAATTACGGAGCAGAACTTTAAATTTTGCTAAAGCGTTTAAGCGTCTGTTTTTACCAACGTTTAAGTTTTAGCTAACCATAAAAAATAACTATAATATTTGAAAAAAATACTACTTCATTTCTCCAAATCTTAAGTTTAAATAGCTAAAGCTTTTGGGTAATTGTTACCTACAGTGTGTGTGAAGAAATAATAAATAAGTTTGATTTCCATGGAAACTCTGTTTTTTTTTATGTGATTCTAAAATTTCATGCAAGAAAAGCTTGCGCAATGATAAGACACAGACAAGTATCGTTCGAGATTTCAATTGCACAAAAAAAAAATAACTTTCATAAAAATTGTGACTTAACATACCATGATCTATTTCTAAGATTGTCACCATACTGAAGTCTGTGAATTAAGTAGTTTAACAAGCTTATTGTACAGCTTAGTGTACCACTATTACGAGCGCCACTGTAAAATTAAATTTGCATCTATTTTCTCACTTCTTCTCGAGCACAATCCACACTAAAATGTAATTACATTACAGTTGAAGGGAAACTGAAATACGAGTAGTCTTGTAATTCTCACTCTTATGTCTCGGCAGTACGATGTCGGGTACTGTCTATGCAAATGTTTTGCTCTTGAGTAGAATCGGACCCAGGACAAACAGAAGGTTCGGATTTCTTGTAAATTCACTTCGACCTATCTGATTTCTTTGCAAAGTGGATCGGAAAGTCGAGACAATGTTTCGGATACATTTTCAAATACAGACTGTACGGTGTTTTTGTATTAAAAGTCTACAAACTTGCTTAGTTAAAAATTGATATAATAGGTCCTGATGCTCATCTATGCACCAGACTCGTTGACTGCCTCGTTGGTGTAGTGGCAAAGTTTCTGCCTTACATCCGAGAGGTCCCGGTTCGAATCCCAGGTCTAGCCAAAATTGTTTCTGAGATTTTCTGTTATGAATATCTCAAAAACAGCTCGGAGTCTGGAAGTTGGCAGTGTTACACCCCCGTGCCTCGTTAAGCTGTTGGTACTGCGCCAGATCTCATTGCGGTCATGTCGGATTGCCGTCTCACCGAACTTTGAGAGTAATGGAACAGTGAGTGCACCTGTGTATTGCGCTCACACTTGTGCACTATAATATCTCCTGCGAAGTTGGCTGATCTCTGTTGAGATTGGCCGCCGTGGTCGAAATCGGCTAGGAGGACTACTACTACTACTACTATGCACCAGAAAATAAGTTGACTATTTTCAAAAACTAACTCAAAGTTCATTGTTCTGACGGTGTTGCGATGAGTTTAAATTAAAATCACCAAGATAGTTATACCATACTATTACCAAACATATCATGCAACACAATGAAAACTAAGTACTTACATTAAACTATTGCTAATTCACTCTGAGTTACGGCAAGTTCATACGTAAAATAAAAGTGAAATTGAAACACACTTTAAGGCGAAAACAAAACCTATTTCTCTCGCAAGCCGGGCGATTGTTCTATCCAATTGATTTACCGTCCTCATTCCTATAAGTACTCTTTCTTGTTAATGCAAAAATATAAAAACTTAAATAATGGCGTTGTTACAACACCATGCCTCGGAAAGCACGTTAAGCCGTTGGTGCTGCGCCTGATCTCTCTCCGGTCATGTCGGATTGCTGTCTAACCGAACTTTGAGAGTGATGGAACTGTGAGTGCACCTGTGTATTGCGCTCACACTCCTGCGTAGTGGGCTGATCTCTGTTGAGATTGGCTGCTGTGGTTGAAATCGGCCAGGAGGACTAGTATTAAAATTAAAGTATTTGATAACTCGAGTGTTAGGTTCTATACGTACTAGGTCATATCATGAACCTTGTCTTTAATAAAGAAGTCAAAACCACCTCGTTTACTGCTACTTAACGTAGTTTCCTCAACTAGGTAATGTTCTCGCAGTACGTCGCATTATGAGATTATTTATCACCGACCTACTTCTGCAGCAATGAACTTTGTTTCTGCATAATCTATTGAATTTTCGGTCGCCTCTCTCACATACGATATTAAACCTTAGCTTTCCAGTATAAGGTTCATTCTATACCGAAATGGCTTTGTCAATTCTCTATTTGCAAGCTGAAACTGCACATCTTTTGCTTAGTGTTAATACTGGATTTTGAACACATGAATAGTTGAATTAGTTTTAGTTCAGTTGATTTGTTTGGGTAAAGAGCCAGTATCTAGAGAGATGTATTTATTTAAGCTTTATTGCACAACAAAACTATGTCCAAAAGGTGTACTTAACGCCGTAGGGCATTCTCTACCAGTCACACCTTTGGGCTAAGCAGAAATGATTAGTGGGCGGTGCGACAAGATAAATAAGAGATGACGATGAACTGTTCGGACAAAAGCTTCTTAGCCTCGAGCATATATGCAAAGTAGCAAGCCTCGCGGTTTTTAAAAGGCTACATTTCGGAGAATGTGCGAAGGAATGTTGTTGTTGGAGTCCTATGGCACCCCCGTGGTGCAAAAGGTTTTCATGAGTTGTCGCCATCTCTCCCTGTCCTGCGCTTGACTCTTGACATTCTCCCATAGTAGACCTGCAGCTGTTATCTCCTGGTTGATGGTTCGTCTCGTTCGAAGGAATAGCACGATTTAATTCCATCCTTTTTTACTATGGTTGCAGTAGACGCAGGCGAGGCTTCCACCATTATGTCGTAGGTAAGTCATAGGTGTACCACCCTTAGGCGCCAAGGGATTTCAATCTAGGTACATTCCTGTTGCGTACGGCTGAGGAATGGAATTCGCTGCCAGTGAAAAAATGTTCTCCTTAAATTATTACTTGGATATTTTCAAGGAAAGAGTGATTATGCTGTTACAAGACAGACATGATTTATCCTCACACGTATCGTCACTTACCATTATGTGGGATGGTAACCAAATGTCTGGGTAGTTGTTTTTAAACAAAAGTTATGTACGTAAGTTCATTCAAAATCGTATGTAAGCGTATTGCCCTCGGAACATTTTCTTTCAGGTTCATGGTTATTTTAACGAGCGTTACAATATTTCAAATGGTCTGAAAGAGCATGAAACTCAAAGTTTCGGCATAGTGTTTGTTATTCTTTTTCAAGGATCAAGTAAAGTTTAAAACTCACAGATTGGCCCGCAAAAACTTTACACAACGTTATATTTTCTTGGTGTTATGAAAAATTTGGATTGTTTCATTATGATTCTTCCGAGTTCGATGTTCATTGAAATAAACCAAAAGTTTTATGCCTCGTTAATTTCTTGTTCATCTTAGTGTGAAAAGGTTCATAATGTACTCGTTTTCTTGAAAAGTATTGTTAACTTTGTTTCGATTCAATTCAGATTTACCAGATGATGATCCCGGCCTAGCTTTAAATTTTATTATAATGAGTTTTCGAAAGCTTCATAATTTAAGAATCTTTATTAAAGTTTTTTAATTATGTGCCGTAATAAGATTTGTTAACTCTCGGACTTAAGCTAAATGTTTTGTATGACATTTAAAGGGTTCTCGTGAGAATTGAATGGCTATTGGCTTGTTTTAGTTTTGAACACTTTTAACTTTTATAAACTTACTAGTAGAGCCGGCAGACGTTGTCCTGCCCGTTGGTTTTTTTTTTTTAATTTTCTGATCTTTTAAACTTTTCCTGGATTTCCACGAATATTTCAAGACTAAAATTATTTAAATCGGTTCAGCCTTTCTCGAGTTTTATATCAGCAAATCATTTTTATATAAAAAGAAGTTTAAATAAAACCTTTCGCTTGCTAGTAAATTAAATTAAAGGAAGAATGTTCCAAAAACTAAGTACCGTGACTGCGTATAACTTTAGCCCAGAGGGTTGTGTAATGTATAATTGAGAAATCAACTTATTACATGTAGAGTCAACCATTACCAGTAATAAGTTGATTTTTCTGTTTGCTGTGTTTAGTTCACTGTTTTACCGACCGATTATGACCACATTTACCGGATGACGTACACTTATACGCCATTGCTATCACAATAAAATTGTTTGAGGTTCAAGCTTTTTACTGAACTGGTCAAAGTTAAAAGGCTTAAGTCATACGCTGACACCGCTAGTAAGCTTGGCTTATTAGTCTGGCCTCTTAGAAAGTACAAGAATTGCATTTTGTTTCTTCTTCACGCTGCCGCTTATGAATTGTTTTCAAATTGAATATTTGTGTTGATATTATATGATTGCCGTTTAGTTTTTATGGGTACCGCAGTTCACTTACTGTTAAGTAAAATGTATTTTTCTAACTTTCAGGTGGCGTACCAGCAGACAGTGTGTCAGTTTCGGCCCAGGTAAGATATTTTTTTTCCTAGCACGTCAAGCTACCCATTTAGGCTACAAAATCGCCCGTATCACAAGCGCAAAAGATACAGCAGTGTTACCCGTGACATGCTGGTTACCGTACATCGTAATGTGTATGTTTTGTAAAACCCCTAATCAAAGCACAACGTCATTGAAATAAATTTTCATTTTTTTGACGTGACAACGTCTTAAATTAGGTTGCAGCTCGGAGTCACTCATGAAAAAGTGTAACGCCCGGTAACGTAACGATGAGTCACCGAACGAGAGAGAGGCCTGCCGGACCGGCGAATTTATTCAGCATTCGTATCATCAAAGCGTGAGTGCGTGTGATATTCATTTTCAACAAAATGGTTGTTAAACTATTCAATACTATTCATAGCAAAAATAAATATCAATCAGCTCCTGTTACATGTTGAGTATTTTGGGCGGTATAATGATGAATAAGGGAATATATTGACATGATCTTGTAGTTTCGGTATTGGGTATTAATATTGGACATTCAAATTACGTTGTTCGCTTTCAATTCGCAAGCTATATATTCACAAGCTAATAATGTGGACAGAACCTAAATACATATAATGTCCTAAGTTACTGTTCTGCAGTAGTCGGTCTTTTGCTGTTAATGGCGTTGACAGTAAGTCTGTCTTTGTTGTATATGTGAAGTTTGGTTAGAAAACACATTTCACTTTAACCAAAGATAATGGGTCTTTCCATTATCTTTGCTTCAACCTAGTATAATAATAAAGCAGATTCGCATCTCGCGTCTGTTCCAATTTCTGTACGTAGTTATGTATGTATGTACGCTTATATCTTTCGTGACGTTACGTACAAATTAGCATATAATTTGAAATAATTAATTTTGTAGGTAATCGGCTAGACGACACCACCAATCGTTGACATACTTTTTATTATCTGTCAAAACGGTCTGCCTCCATAGATTTCGTATGGGAATAAATGATTGTGACGTCACGGTCATGTGTCAGAAATCGGAGTCAATTGACTGAATATTTATTGCGTTTTGTGTGTTTAAAAATTGGTTTCTACAGCTTTTTTGAAATATATTGGTTGTATTAACTTCATAAGGGCTATGTTTTTTAAACACCATGTTCTTGACACTATTTAAGATAGGTGTCATCATCCCAATTGCACCGACTGATTTTGAAGTTACCGGCTTCCGAAATAAAAAAAGTCTTAAAAAATATAATATTTATACATTCCTTACATGTATTACACTATACCTATTAATATAGACTAGATATAACGTTTCCTTCTTTAAAAAAATGGATAGAATAAAAACTTTTGTCGAGGACACTGATGGTAGTGAGATTTTGACTAAAAAAGTGATCATTACTTTTTGTCTTTTGACTTATAAGTATTAATCTTGTGGGACATCGCTAGGTTCATATGCAAATAGACAACAGTTAATATTTATTTTGTATCTATTGATTTTTATTGGCGCGCGCATGCTAAGTGCATCAAATCAGAGAATTAGCCTTTTGCCCAGGCCTCCCAGTCGGGTCTGTTATACAACAATACCCGAAAATTCTGGAAAATCGCCCGGTTTGCGAGAGGATGCGGGTTCGAGTCCCGCCTGTGGCAGTCAATTTTTATTAAAGTGTTTTTTAATTTTACATCAGAAAGAATGTGTCACTGGTCGATCACAGGCGCCTTTAAATAGGGAGCTTAAACGCGTCCACATCTTCCTTATAGATTTAAATATACCCAAGACCGTTTTTAATAAAACTCTTGAATAAATATAACGCAGGTTTTTAAGGAAGATATTTTATAGGCACGAAATGCGGGGGCGTAAACTGAAATTGTCAAGTGGAACGTGAGAAGAAAGGTTAGAACAAAATGTATTAGTACTTACTGATAGTCAAGAAATAGCCTATTATTTAATAAAATAGATTATTTTTGTTTGGTGTTATTTTATATTTTTTTAAATATTTTAATGATTGCTTTTTTTATTTGTATTTAAACGAACCTAAACTGAGTATCCTTCCATCGTTTACTTACGTACTCGTTCAAAGAAGATTTTATTTCTATACATAAATTCGTTAACAAAGTCACTTTGAACGATTCAAAATTATTTCAATACGAGACAATAACACAGAACACATTAATTCAAACCTCCCTTTCTCCAACAGGCGCTTAAAGCACTAAACTCATTTAAAATGTGATTTCACCTTAATGAAATTCCTTCTGAAACATAAAGACTGGGAAAACCCTTTATTCCAAGTCTCCAGGTGCTGGCCCTTATATTTTTGGTCCAAGTTGAAAGTTATTAGATTTCTAAAAAAAATTTGCTAGGTATGTTAGAAAGGTATTTGTTATCTATTAGGTATATAAAAATGAATCGCTAAATGTGTCGGTAAGCGCATAATTCAAGAACAAATTTGACCCACTCTTTTTTTATGATGTTCCTTAAATTAACGGGGTGGTTATAACGAAGAAAACAAAAAAGAAAGAACGGACAGGCCCACGTCTGTGGGAGCCGCTAGTTTGAAAAAAAGTCACCTTTTGGGAAATAGACATGTTCACTCACAGCATAAGCATAGTTAAGCACAAAGCGATAGAAATCCTAAATAAAGCCGGGAAATAGATTGAAATCAGTATTTTTTTATTTATTCTAGTTAACTTAAGTCCAATGAAAATATTATATTTATTATGGCATGTATTGTATTGTATTTATGTGTACCTCGTGTGTTCATAAGTTTTGAGACAAACTTTGTGCTAAAAAAAGGAATAAAAAAATACTGGCTGCTATTTGTTTCTTTTTCTAATTTTGATTTTCGAATGTTAACTTTTAATTCCTTTCATTTTCAAATTCATTTCTTTCAATTTTCTCGTGATGGAGAGAACAAAAGAAATGCGTGCGACCGTGATTTCGCTATTTAAGGCGGGGAAAAAACCAATGGAGATTTTCCGTGAAGTGAAAACTTTTGGTGTGAGCCGTAACTTCGTGTATTACACTATTAAACGATACAAGGAGACAAGTTCTTTGCAAGATCGCCTAAGGAGTGGTCGGCCGCGATCTGTAAGGACGCCTGCGAACATCAAAATCATCCGAGAGCGACTTCGCCGAAATCCATGTCGAACTCAGAAAAAACTAGCTCTGCAGATTAATATTTCGCGCGTTTCAGTCAACAGAATACTGAAATATGATCTTAAGGTGAAGGCGTATAGCCGTAGGAAAGTTCATTTTTTAAACGATCGCCTTCGTAAATTGCGACGCGAACGTTGTCCAATACTGCTTAAGAGACACGATGCGAGGAAAATACTCTTCACCGATGAGAAAATCTTTACTGTCGAAGAAAAGTTCAACCGACAAAACAATAAAGAGTATGCAAAAAGTAGCAAGGACGTCCCAGCTTCAGCACGGAATGTCTCGCGTACTCATCATCCGGCTAGTGTGATGGTATGGTGGGGAGTTACGTATGAAGGTGTCACTCCGCTCCATTTCAGTCAACAAGGCGTCAAGGTGAAAGCCAAGAACTATCAAACTGACATCTTAGAGCCTCTTGTGAAACCCCTGTCCCTTACTTTGTTTCACAACAAGGATTGGGTTTTCCAACAGGACTCAGCGCCAGCCCATAAAGCAAAAACCACCCAAGCGTGGTTGAGGAAAAATGTGCCGGCCTTCATCGCGGCGAACGACTGGCCCTCTTCCAGCCCCGACCTCAAACCGCTGGATTATGCTTTATGGGCTGAGCTAGAGCTCAGGGCCTGCCGAAAGTCCCACCCAAACTTGGAGTCACTGAAGCGAGCTCTTGTCCGAGAAGCAAAGCGAATCCCGCTGGAATAGATTCGTGCCGTCATTGATGACTGGCCAAATCGTCTAAGGGCCTGTATTAAAAACAAGGGTGGTCATTTTAAATAATAATTATTATTTTTTGTTTATTATTATCTACTAATTGTTTACTGAAAATTTTAGAAATATATGTTAATTATAAAAAAAGTTATGCAACTTTTATTTCGTCTCAAAACTTATGCACACACGAGGTTAATATGTAGGTATATTTCTTTTACTTTTATTAGTTTTTTTTTCTTTGTTTTTTACGTCCTATACTAATTTTATATAAAAGGGAAACCTGTAATTAGCCTTACTGATAGATGTAAGTACTAGCTATAATGTAAATATGTAACGCAGTTGGTTTTCTTAATAAATAAAATAAAATAGTATGAATTAATTAAAAAACGCGAGGGACGCTTAAAAAATGGAGTAACATCTCCCGTTTTCCCAACATTTCCCTTCACTGCTCTGCTCCTATTGATTTTAGCGTGATGAAAAGTATACTATAACAGGAGTATTAAAAATAATTGTACCAAGTTTCGTTATAATCCGTCCAGTAGTTTTTGTTTCTGTAACGGTTATACAGACAGACAAAATTTTTACTGATTGCATTTTTGACATCAGTATATATCAGATCAGTTACCACCCCCTGTTTTTTTTGGAATTATATTTCATGTAAAGAGTTTATCTCTCTACAGTGTCTTCATATGGAGATCCTTCCTTTGTGTTTTCATTTACCTTCTTAACTATTTCGACTCGATTCAATATTCTATCTCCATTTGCCTGAAAGATTGATTTGAAAAAAAAGACAGCTTTTAAATATGAACCTGACAGTTATCTAACTTTCATTTAATTTTTTTACATAATCCTATTCATTTGCGGTATTAAGATTGTTTTTTTTTTACGAAGAAAACTTTATTAAGAACTACATCCTGCGGTTATTAAATTGTTTCCCGCATTTTTAGAGCTGTTTAAAAGCAATGCCGTGTTCCACTATACAGCCTTACCAAGTTTCAGAGTTATAAGAGTCCATAACTAGATCTCTGTGAGAGCCTCTCAAGTGCGTGCGACTTCCGTTTTCAAGTTTTATAAGTTGTGAAAGGACTTAATTTCAGGCAATGGAAATTCAATTTAGACAACCTACTAGCTTCCCGCCAGCGGTTTCGACCGCCGTTTCGCAATTCGGATACACAATAAAATTTTGGGATAAAAAGAAAATACAAAAAATCGCGGAACATACATAGGGGTGATTCAAATACTTCTTAACACAAGGAACTTTAAAAAAATGACGTTACTTTTCTGGCCACCCTGTACACGTTTTTTTAATAAACCTATATCATCCCACTGATGGGCAAAGCTCTCGCCCAAACTCCTCCACTGTTCCCTATTGGCGGCTAAGGACTCCCAATCTATTCGAAAACTCGTCAAATCGTCACATCATCTTTTTTTGGGTCTACCTCTACGGCACCTGTACACGTATTTACCACATTTTATAGCGGCATTAAGTTTCCCATTTTATTCCATCTGTTTATTCCTAATGAACGGCTCATTTTGTAATGGTGTTCCCCGAAGAGAGAATTTCATTTAGATGCGATGGTACCCCGATAACGTCGTGTTAAATGGAAAAGTTTATTAGATTTTTTCCGCGCCTGTACTTTCTGATCTATCTCTGAAATGATTTCAGGGAGTTGATGTTTCTGCTTGCGTAATTTTTATATGGAAATGTTTTTGTTTTTTTCACAAATATTAAAACTTACTAACTGTATCAAGAAAATATGTTGCAAAAATTACCATCTATCTGTCGGGGTAGAAACTCCAAAATAGGTAAAAAAGCAAGGATTTTGTTCTGATTTTTTGTTTTTTCCCAAATTAAAACCCTTTTAATAAAGTTTCATTACCCGACTTGCCGCCGATATCAGTGCTACTAAACAAAGGTTAATTGATAACCTTAAAATATTTCTAACATTTCAATACAGAAAATCGGATATGACATGAACTTTTTTTTAACACAATTCAATTCAAAATCCGAGGTCCCGCCAGTTTTCTATTTCGAACCGATAGACAGGTCCAATTTTCCTCGTCCGTTTCAGATTGTTTTTACTCGACAATCCCTTTTGTGGCATGGCACGGTAGACACTGCTTTTATATTTATCTTAGGTTCATTCTGTATAACATAAAAATAAGACTTTTTACAACTTTGTTAAACGGTTAACGGCTGAATTTCTTTTGACGTAGTTACTACAACAATCTGTGTATGTTATTATAATGTTAATGATTATTTGAATGAAAAATGTGTATGATCCAGCTCTCAGCAGCACAATTCATGTGCCTCATCAAATAAGTATTATTTTAAAAGAGGCAATGACAAGGGTGACAGAGTTTCTAGCGCAGCTTCTTCTCGGCTCCAGCCCTACAAATTGTTCCGAAGCTGTCGTAGGGTTGTAGGGTTTTATGGGACGTGTAAAAGTGCCCCCTGCGGGGCCTATTTGCAGAAAATAAATGACTTTTATGACTTTTTTTATGTAGGTATACTTATTATATAAAAAAAGTGTACCTACCTAAGACAGATTAACCCTTTAATGCACAAGAATTCAAAATTTATTTCTGTATATTCAAAATACACAAAAAAAAATTTAGGCGGTATTATCCACTATGAACGACCTCTTCGAGAGAACTTAATTGTTTTGATTCTTATGGTAAATTACCACCAAAAACCAATTTCTTCAAGACGCATTTCAGCACGTAGATCGTATAAAATAGGTTAACTAAAATTCTTTGTATAATTTTTTAGGCGTTCAAACCATAAATTTAAGCATAAAGGCTATGTAGGTACCTAGATAACTAAAACCCTTTGTTATGTCAGTGTCATTAAACTAATTTTTCAAGTCTCCTTCGTCTCAGTACACACTTTTTAACCTTAATTCCGCCGACTTTAAATATCTTTTGGTACGAATTTTATAAGATTAACGAGACGCTTTCCTAATCCTGGCGCTTGAGCCTTCGTTAATAATTACTGCATAAAGTCTACTTAGTACCTACCATTCAATGTAAATAGCTCAGGAAATGTTTTTAATATTGGATTAAAATCCTAAAATTAAAAATGATTTATTTCAAAAACAAAGAAATTTACACAAATTGTTACTGAAGTCACCTTTTAAGCATATTGCCTGTGACAGGTGACATTGCTTTACTATACTACTTATTACTATATTACCGCTACTTGTACATTTAATGCCCGTGACGTATGCGTTTGTAAATCCTTTTTTAATTTCATTTTATTTATTTGATAACCAGCCAACACAATAAATTTCACTTATGCTACGGAACAAATTTTGAGTGAAACGATATCTCTAAAAGTTACCGTCCCGTCTGAATAAAGTCCCGCACGTATGCAGCCGCCTTTAAGCGTGCTAAGTCCATTTTCAAAATCAAAATGAATAGCTTAAATGCTTATGCGAAAGAACTAAATACCTTCAACGCTTTAAGTCTTAAAAAAGAATTTTAAAAATTATTTTAAACAAAATCGATCGACCTACTTCGTTCATTTCGAACTTTAGGTTCATATATAATCTGAATAAATGTTACGCTCAGATGTTTGCATTTTGCAAACACAAACCTTTTTCAAGGGTCCACCCATAAAGTCGAGTGTAGACATTTATGTCACAACAAACGCGCAATTCACGTCGTAGGTACTACGTGATTTCACGAAGTATTTATCAAAAAGTCCACGATAAGACTTCGCACACTAAAAGAGTTGTTATGGCATTTTGACGACAATTATAAAAGTGCTTTTAAAAATAGAAAGAATGGGATAATAAAACGGGAATGCTCTTCATGTCGAGATGTTATTTATGAACCATCTCATTTTGAAAAATTCATGGTACGAGTATAATATGACGAAGTGAAATAAATGATTGCTGTTACATCCAGCTGTATATGATATGTGATGTGAATTTACATTTAGTTAGCCCTTAATAAATAAAATAAAATAAATAAAACTTTTGTCACACTTAAGAGTGGGACGGTAGTTCGCACGAGCACGGTTTTTAACGTACAACATTTTTACATCACAAGATAATCTAAGTCAGCTGTCAATCTTACCGGGTCGAATTATTATTATATCGAATTATTATATATATTATTAATTATTATTTTCAAATGAAACAAATTCTACCCCTTCCAGCACCGGGGAGTGTTATCCATGAGCTTCGGAAATCATGGATAAATAGCTAATGTGCATAACCACCCTCCGCAATGTTACAGTGTTTTTTTTTTGGTGTTAAGTGCAAAAAACACGCATAGAGGATTCGGCTTTAAAAGCGAGCTCGCTCAAGAATGACTAGAACACAAACGATTCTTTAAGCATATATTCGGCAAAATGACGAGCAATAAGCTTCGTAAGCAAGCGTGAACACTGCAACGCTGGATGCACTGGCATAATGCCAGTCCCCAAGCCACGACTCTAGCTCACGTCACCGCGTTAAATATGGTCAGTGTATCTTATCTCGGGGCAATAATTAAAGCGTTAATTGCTTGGCCTCCTGTTCAAACATAATTTCTATAAATAGAAATAACATAATAGACGTTTTCAATTTTTATCTACATTTGAGTGAAAGCGAGATATCTGTATGATTCACCAAGCGCGTCTCATGTACATTCCTGATGCGCACTTCCTGCGTCAATGTATCCCTGCAATTACAACCTAGAAATCTTCAAAGCTAGAGTGAACAGGCATCTTTTAGGTGAGCTCGCTCCATCGTAGACTCAGTCTTTGCCTCGTTCGGGCTTAGTCCTGGGTCAAGAGCAAACCTACGCCAAATAAAATAATATAAAAAAATCAAATTAAAAGATGTCTGAGGTTACAGCCGTTTGTATGAAGTTGACAGGTCAGTCAAGTCAGTCAGTCAATATTGCTTGGTAAAATTATATTTATGTCTATAACAGCAGTGCTTTTTTAGTGGCTATCTCAAGCTATCTTTAATAGACTTCCAGAAGTCACTTGGCTTAATAGTCAATGTTTTAACGCAGAGGTTCCCAAACTTTTATTTGTCTCGTGGACCCCTTTCAAACATTTTCTGATTCCGGTGGATGGACAAAAGGCGGGCTTAGACTTGTTTATGGCCTGGCGCGGTCTTCGATTTCAGGCTCGATCACGACCATCTTTCACGATCTTTCAGACACAGAAATTTGAGTTACCGGAAAGCTACAAAAATTAGGGCGTGAAAGAAACTAGTCAACAAGTATCCGAAAATGGACCTAAATAAATTTGGGATTTTTGATCTTTTGTTTTTTCGAGAGGACGTATTATTATTTACTTTTTTATTAATTTATTAATACTTGGTTCGCGGTGTTCTCAAATGCGTGGGTCTAGTAGTATTTTCTGGTTTTGACAAGTTATTGATCCGGCATTGACCAAACACAATAAAACTCAATGAATTCTAACTTTTTAACTTATTTATATTACTCAAATTTCACTCGCTGAGATTCTTAAAATATTATCTGCGTTCATTTTTCGTGAACTCTAGTTAAAATTATGTAAAGTTTAGATTTGCATTATTTTAGTCACATACATTTTGTGAACCCCTGCGGATGTTTAGTAAACCCCCATTTTTATTGATTTCGCCACCGTGCACCCCCGTCGAGGCTACTGTGGACCCCTGGGGGTCCACCTGGATCACTTTGGGAACCAAAACGTTTTAACATCTGCAAAAGTCATTTCAAGTTAAGCTCGGGAGTCATTACGTGAACTTCATTAGGAAGTTTATCTGTGTTGTCAACAGTGCGACTTAAGATGCTGGTAAAGAAATTATGACTAAAATTCTAGAGCATTCTTCGGCGTCTTTGACTGTCCGTCTAGCTTTGTCAACATCTTTATTTTATTGGATAAAAAATCTGACATTGCGATAATTTTTATAAGGACTTTTTGTTACTGTTTTCACAATGAAAAACCTTAAGAAAATATCAAAATTACAGAAATCAGTTTTTTCTTACACTGCAGTTTTTCTTCTACATCCTTTGACATAAGCCTCTCACATAATAGTTCTTTAGCTTTGTCTCGGCTTACTTTGAAAGTCGCTTTCCTTTTCCTTTATAATGCTAGTACTGAAGAGCGATAGTATAAAAACTCTAATTCAAATAGAAAATAACAAAGTTCAATATACGTTTGTAATGGTAGGCAATACACAAGTAGTAAAGTCATAACGTTCTGTTCGTTATATTGTATATTTTTATGTATAGGTACTATAAATAATCACAAGGTTGATAGGATAGAATGAACTACGGACTTGGAGTAGATTAATAATGAACAAACGTTAAAGTTTTCATAGGAAATTCTACTGACCAGCAAACATGAAAAGCAATACCTATTTCCTATTTCCAGGTCGGCTAAAGCACTCCGTCTCACTCGGGTTAAGCAAGACCCATTGGATACCTGGACGTCTGAACAAGTTTGACAAATAGGCTGGCTCGCAGCCAGAGCCAACCTGTATTGTAGAGTAAATCGTAGTTTTCAAGCAAATTGACACTAGGAGAAATACAACTAGTGCTTGCATGGAAGCCTTATTAAGGTTCATGTCTAAATGGAAAAAAATGGAAAACCAAACTTTGCAGATTACGATAAAAGCGATAGCGTCTGAAACTTTTATTTCCATGAAACAATCTTTTGAAAACCGTAGGTAAATAAAAATGTCTTCCAAATCACAAAAAACACTCGATATCCGATCCCTAAACTCATCTTCTTTAACTGCGTAAGACTCATTCCAAGTTTCAATAGCAATCGAATTTCCATTCAGTGCGCTGAGTGGCTTAAACGGGCAGGGCCGGCTTGCAATTATTGGCTGAAGTTCGGACTGTTCTTATCGGGAAGAAGCAATGAAATACGGCCCTTTGTTGCCTCCAGATCCTCATTGGAGTTTGCACTACTTTCCTTTGAGAAACAAGCACCTAATATATTGGTAGTAAGACAAACTACGACTACTTTTACCTGTCTGCCAAGAAAGTTTGAATTGCGATTGGTTTGGAAATTAGCTCAGTTTCAAATTGGAGGCGAAACAACTGAGTTTACTTTTACATACCTTCATTTAAAGAGTAATGCAGATTATTTTTGGTCTGTCTATATATCATATTAAATACTTCATAAATTGAAGCTGTATTATTCTGATGTAAAAGCTATAATCTGTTAAAATTTCATTAAAATATAGGTTGTAGTTTTTACGTAAAAGAGTAACAAACATCCATCAATCCATACTTACTTTCGCATTTTTAATGCTAGTAACATGATTCGATTCAAGATTAATATTTTGATAATCCGACTCATAGCTATGCCATTTCAAACATTATTCAAAATCTTAAACCAAATATGCAATTTCACGAGTAATTTACAAAGAATGTTTAAAAGATCATTTTTTCTTCAGTTAGTGTCGGTCAAATGTGATGCGTTAACGGGTTTTTGATACATTTTTTTTGTCAACAGGCGGATATAGCACACTCGGCCAAAGGCTACGAATCGGAGGATGAAAACGCGAGCAGAAAGCGGCAGAGGGCCATCGAGGAACGGCCAGCCGGAAAGACCACCATGTACTCGAAGCAGGTTAGTTAGAGCCTCCATTTCCTAGAATCAGTCATTTATCTACCAGATTACAGAACACGTCATGCAAATATAAGGTAGATCTAAAATATTCTTCGTATTCCTCTAAGAAAACGTGAAGTCAGACCAGAGGAAAGTCAAGGCTTACTAAGTTACCAAGTTTGAATTGACTCTTTTCTTATGTTCATTGTACCGCTCACAGTTACTCTGAAAAAAATATTACAACACTAGTGGCCTCCCGCGACTTCGTCCGCGTGGTATCCCTGTGTTTTCGAAATCGCGGTCGAACGGAATACAAAATCCTATGTCCGTTTCCTGGTTCTAAGCTACCTCTCCACCACTTTCAGCCAAATCGGTTCATCCGTGTTTTGGTTATATAGTGTAACTAACACCAATTTCTTTTATATTTATAGATTTTATGACTAGCACTGCTGCTGTTGAGCAGAAAAACATCGCAATAGAGCGTGTGAAGCATTTAAGTGGTCACTCTCAAACGCTTTATACACCGTGTCAGTCATTTAAGGGACCTTCTAGTGCACTTTCATAGTATAAGGTCGAAAAAGTACAAGCATTTCAATGCTTTTTTAAATCACAACAAATTTCGTTTTTGGGTTTTACTCTCTTCTGGCTTAGTACGAGTATTACCATTGACACCTGTATAGATTTCCGCATTATCACAACAGAAAAAGATGGAAAAGTAGGCTATAAATGACGTCATTGTACATTTTTTTCAGGAATTCCGTGAGCAGTACTGCATCAACAACAAACAACTGGATCTGCTGGAACTGGAGAAGTCCAAGAAGGACAGATTCCTCGGATGCCTCTCTCAGTACCATATTGAGAGTCCCTGCTCCCGAGCCAACAGGTAATGATGCATTGCGTATTTTTTTAAATATTAATCTTGATTCATAATCTTGAATATGATTATGAATCAAGATTGATACATCATTCATCTTGACAGATCTTGAACATAATAATTTTTATTTAGTAATAATCACTAAAAAAAGGAAAATTAAGTTAAGGAAGAATGTTTATGGTGATCGGTTCTGTTATATTCTACCGAAACTTATTCAAATTAAAAAAAGTACTTAAAGGAGGTAATAAAAGATGTTTTGATAATGTTTCAAATGACTTTTCCACGCAACGTGGACTAATATTGATTAAAAGGATAAACAATATGGTGTGGTAACAGCTATGTAACTTTATTGCTGCATAAATCTATTTTATTAAAATTGAACGTGCACAAAGAGCAGTTCTTAAAATCTGCTGCTTCAAACCACGTCTTAGGACCTACGGCTAGACAACTTTTCAGCTGCAACATTCATCAACATATTTTGACAAGCAGAAATCAAACCACCGTCTTCCATTAATGAAATCCATTCAGGTTTCTCAGAAATCAGAAAACATCACCAGCTATCCTTTATTCACAACAGGATTTTGTATGTGCAACTTGATGTTTTTGGTTAGTAGAAGAAAAAAATATCGATTTTTATTATTATTACTGTATTAATTTCGAGCATTACGGAAAAAATACAAGTTTTTACAACCTTTGAGCGCTAAAAGCCCTTATATTGCCTTGAAACCGTCTTAACCCTTGTCTGTCAAGGTCACCGCCAGGCGGTTAGCAGTACATTACTAGCACACAAAAAAATGGCGACTTGCTACAGGTATTATGAAGTTCCACACTGGGAGAATGACATTACAGTTTATGCTTATGTGCACTGACACGCTTGGCTGCATATCAATGTTTTGTCATCTGTGATGATTCGATCCGAGAAGGCATATCGACTGAACGTACCATCGATTATCTTAGCTTGGCTTGAGTTAGCAGCAATCGAGAGATAGGAACTTCTGATTACTGATGTCGAGGTTTCCTGATGCTAATCCTTAGGGCTCACGGTTGTTTAGGAGTAAATTTTACCGACGGTCAAGTAAACAGTCGTTTATTGTCACATTTCATTATGGAAATTTAAAATAGACACTGTTAAATTTGTTAAAGTTGATTAAGAGCAAGCCAAGCATTTAAATGTCCGTAAACTTGAAACTTAAAGTGATATATGTAAGATGGACTTATTTCATTTAAACAGTTCTTTTTACTCTTAGTATGAAGTCTGTTTTCTAATGGCTTAGATATAAATGAACTTTTTGCATAAAAGGTTTGAATTACCAGAATAGCGTGAGACCTATGAAAATATAATAATATTATTTTGTTACATTTGTGCAGTTGTTACAGTATGTGATATCATTTATGGTCGCAATTTTTATTAAATTTTTTTTGGACAGACAACAAAGCATATGATAATATGCATTAAGCAGGGTTTTTTTATTATGGAAGTTCTCAAAATCTACACAAGTTTTATATTTAGGTCGTGTCGTAACGTAATCGTCCAGAAAGTTGTCTCTGGGATACACATATTTTATTTATTTGTATAAAACTTAACACTAAAGTTATGAATTTATTCCATAATTTATATAACCTACATAATACAATACAATGACATACTTAACTCATTCGTAATGCTTGCACACTAATACAAAAACACAAAACATAATTAAAATTATTTACTCAAGGAAACCCGTAGTATGCGGCGAGCGTATAAATCGCCGCGCGATAAGAAGTCGGCACTGATCGGAAATATTCGTGCGCGCTCGCGGCGAATGCTCACCAGTCGAGAGAACGCACTCTAAGTGCTCCCACACATAAACACGATACGAGGTCGCGTTGTACAACGATGCGGCGTCGTTTCACGATTACTGTATGGTTACACGACTTAGTTATTTAACATGATAAAACCTAAACATTTAAAATAAATCGGAGTAGCATGCCATTTAAGCAATACCCAAAGTTGCTAAGTACATTAGTAGGCTCTTACAAAAATTGCCAGCTTAGAACTTCCCGACGTCAAAACGGCAAAGTTTATGAGAGTTTAAAAAGTTGTTATCTGGGATTATTTCTACACATGAGTACACATAAGTAACTGATGTTGGAGTTGCTAACGTGTTTTGCTTTGATAAGAAAATAAGTTATAACTAAATTTTAAAATTCTGTAAAAAAAATGTTGGCTGGTATAAAAGGTGCGTTTTTGTAATTTTAAGGCTTTGGCACGTAGAACACTAGCATACACGTCACGTACATACATTTGATGTTCCCGCGAGGTACTTGACGCGTTTGTCGCTCAAGGGGTCACCTAGGACAGGCTTTTGCACTGATACGCTTCACTGTTTTCAACAGCTGTTACACTGGTATACCAAGTGCAAACTCATTGAATCCATCTACAAATTTTTGTGTCTGCATAGTTGAAAAGTTAGTTTAAAAAGCTGTCTGTAAATCTCATAATACTGTTTCATCCGGGCAATACAGACAAGTTTCATATTATGAATACTTATTGTTCAACCCTATGAATTGATTTGAAAATTAAAGCATATTAAAAATGTTATCTGTAAGTGATGCCTTGTGTTGCTTGTGGCGCAGTGGTTCCAGCGCTTTGGTAGTGATACCCAAATATTAAGCAAGTTAAGGCGCGGTCATGTTTGAGATGGGTGACCGTCCTGACCATTTAAGTGACGTCTATTTATAAGCATCTCAGTGCGTCGGCAGACACGTTAAGCTGTCGGTCCCGGTTAATATCGATAGATATTAGTCATTTGATAGTAAGGTTGGTCAATTAACTTACAAACACCAACCAGTCTGCACTGAGCCCAAGTGGTGGAGTATGGCTCGGACCATCTTATAGTTAAGGTGCCCAGCCGTGGGACGTATACAGGCTGATAAGATGAGAAGTGATACCTACATATTAAGCACCCGTGATTTCCGTGATATTTTACATGACTGATAAAAAAAAAATTTATAGACTTATAATGACCGAACGACGTGCTTGCCGAATATAAATGAAAAAAAAATTTATTACGGATCACAAGCATCCCAGTACAAAACTGATAAATTTCTAATTCTAACCCAAGAACCGATTTTATTCCGCTACGCTAAACTTATAGCGAAGAAAATCAAACCCTTACTTTCTTAGGGTCCTATGCGAGCAATACCCGAAACGCGCGTTCCATGCATAACATAGGAGATGCCTCCCAATAGGGCGAAGAATATCCTGATTCATCAAAAATATCGGACCCTAGCTGGTAATAGACAGACCTTTACTTTTGTTTATTTACACCTAATATTCTACCTGACGTTATCTTATTCCGTTTGGGGAAACAGAGGTAAAGGCTATTTGTTGTTATTCGATTTTTCTTATGATTTGGGTAGACATGATTAGAATCAGAAATTAAGGGTGTAAAATAATTTAATATGATACGGTGTGTTTGGAAATAGCAAATAAAACTTATTCGAGATAACTTTTTTTTATTGGCAGTTCCCAGGTCTTTAATCTTTTTGTATCACTAATATAAGCAATCTATAATGATAATATCTCTCAATACAAGAGCAATACAAGACCAGCCAACACGTAAAAATGGATTCTTACATTCCGTGTTTCCCGAGCAGTAAAGGATTTTTAACTATTTACAGAAAAGTTTTAATCAGACCTATTAACATAGAATTTAATTAAAACTAAACATTTGGAAATGTTTTTGCTCGCAAATTTCAGCGAAACGTACGCCCTCTCTAATTCCAACAAATTGGCCAGCTAAGTTCATTTCCACTATAAATGTGGCACCCTTAAGGTAAAGGTAACAAATTGAGCATTTTATTATTCCATGCCCTTGTAATCGTATTTGGACTCGAGCAGGGTAGGGACGACGCAACGTTCAAATTTTTTCACCGTTTTAGAGTTCCGTACCTTAATAAATAAAACCTTTTCGTTGTAGGCCAATATTTTTTTTGTTGAAGAAGTCGTGGTAGCTAGTTATGGTATAATAAAAATCAAATACCTATTGTTGAGACATAAATTACAGTTTCTGGTTTAATAAGAAAGCCGAGGGCCTTGTCAGTTTAATGTGTTGAAGCTCTGAAGTTTCGTTGTTTGGAATGGGTGGTTGGTGAAGAAATCTTTTTATCTCATGGTTAGGCTCATTTTGCTACAATTAAGTGGAAGACATACTTAAAAGTACTTAAAATGGGTACAAATTATGCGAAGGAACTGTATGACTCTTAGCTCTGATTCCAAGGTACATAATCCGTAGGGCATACAGGTACTCTTCCTTACAAATACTTAAAAGCACATTCACCCATACGGGCATACAAACGCACAAGCATACACACACGCACAAGGTCACACACACACACATATACACAATAACATACACTTTTTACAATAATACACACAATTCTACTGTTAACTAGTTATAAATTTTATAATCTAAGATAGCCGTAAGGGAAGTTGCGAGTCATCCCCAACACAAATGTCTTAGATAACTTACTGGGTAGTCTCGGCCACATTTTGTAACAGTGGTTATAGAAATAAATGTTTTTTTTTATTTTTTTTAATCCTTACTTAACGCGATTGAAATCGCGGAGAGTAAGAAAGATAAAACTTGACAAGAATAATTATATTTAAAAGCGAACATGAAAACGTTAAATAAAGTCATAATAATCGATGTTCATGATCGTTGTAGGCCATGGTTGACGTTGATTACCTGGCCGACAGACAGTGTTTTTTTTAAATGTCTTTCCTTCTTGACCATACAATAAAGAATTGCGAGTTTTCACGGAACCAAATTTGCTCCTGGGCAATTTTTATTTTCAAACTTTATTCTCAACGCGTCCTTGACGTAATTTCACCCGATGGTATTATAGTAAATGATTTATCGTCCTTAGCTGATTCGCATATTAAAATCAACTTATTTATGTAAATGGGCTTACAAGAAGCACTTTTACACATCCCAACATATTATAAATTATCTTTACCACCGCTTCGGGACAATTTGACTAGTGCTGAGAAGAAGCGGCGCAACAAACACAGTCACTTTTGTCATTGCCTCTTTTCAAATTCAATTTACAATAATAAATACAAACATTTTCAGATATCTTTATAATTTTCAAATGATATCTTTGTCATTTATATATTAAAACTCATAAAATGAGATAGAGATGAAATTTCATTCACATGTGAAGGCATTTGAATTGAATTTAAGCCCCTTATTTTGATAAGCTTACTGTGTCGTCCTATTTTCATAACAGTATGGATAAACAAATTAAAAGCCATAAATATTTACTTAATACTTTTTTTTATTAGAAAATTTTCTAATCTCTTCGTATATTTAAGGTGAAAATTGCCAACAAAACAAGCCCGTAATTCTGGAACATCTATTTAAGCTTTATTGCACAACAAAACTATGTACAAAAAGTGGACTTAACGCCGTAGGGCATTCTCTACCAGTCATACCTTCGGCGAAGCAGAAATTATCAGTAGGCGGTGCGCAAAATAAATAAAAGAGAAAACACAAAAATAATAATACCAATAATATGACACATGAGATTAAAAATAAAATATACAATAAATTTTACATTTACGTTTTTTACATATTAAAGCTATGTTTACATTTTCTGTCATGCCTGATGAATGTACCAACATCCAACTACGTTTTTAATTGAGTACTAAGTTTTTAATACAAAAAATATTTTTTGTTTGCAGAGCATCATTTTTATCCGTGTGTGTCCGTCGTCGAGTGCCCTCGGATGAGAATCTCAACTCCGATTATGCACCAATACAACGCTATCCAAGGTATGCTATTTTTTGAACACAAGATGACATTTAATTCTCTTTGAAAACACTTCACCATTTTAAACAGCATTTTGTCTATGTTCTTACTATCAGAAAGTATAGTTACAAATAATATATATAAAGCAAATAGGAAGACCGCCTAAATTGTACATTTTTCTTTGTTAAAATTGTCTGTAATTTTTGTTTTGTGTTGAACAATGAAATGTTAATCTATCTATCTATCTAAATATAAATATAATAAGAAAACTGACTGACAGATGCACGTAGAGCGCAAACCAAATAGGCTTTGGAACTTGAAGTTTTGTATCATGCTACCTTTAAAATTACAGAGGAGCACTAAAAAAGGGTTATTGGAAATTCATCCCCTAAGGGTGTCAAAAACGGGGAGAAGTTTATATGAAACTTCTTCAGCTTGTTTGGAAGTTAAATGAATACAAATTGGTATTAAGGTACTTGGTCAGAAATAATGAATGACGTGTTCCAGCATTTTTAACCCTTAAATTGGGTCAAAAGGGCGAAAACGTTTGTATTCCATCTACGTCACACATGTCATTCCTTGGTCTTATCTTATTAAAATTTTATGTAGGTAACTCTACTTAAACTGTGTGTTTTGGTAAAATCCTACGTATGCGCATACGGAGTCTCGGTCGGGCAGCTAGTTCATTTATAAAAAAAACACGGGTTGCACTCCGGGAGTGCCGGCAGAAGTGAAAACTTAACACCGTCTTACGGTTTTTCGATCAGCATCACGTGACCTGACGCGAGTTTCACAGTTTCTACCCATGCCACAAAAGTGCTCAACGCCGCTAAAGAAGTTTTCACTTCAACAACAACTTTTGAGAACGCATATTCACGACTGCACTGTGTAACATTTGATATTATGTCGAATTTGATATTATTTTTGATTGATAAATGACCCTTCATAAAGTGTTATATTTATGGTGGCCAGCACGTCACGGTGAGCACTGTGGTATCTTATGCACTTGTGATACAAGCGATTTAGTAACAAAAATGGATAGCCGGGTGTGCTGGCCACTGTTCATCTTTTACATGGCACTTTAATAAACAAAAGATGAGCCTTATACAGTATCTCCTTGTTGCTTGTTTCGCACTTAATTTAGCTGAAAATAATTACAGCGGGCGTTAGATTATTGGAACTCCAGTTTAGTCGTTGTTTAATTTGAATTCATAAATCAGAGTATACATCGTATTAATCAGGGGAGATATCTAAGCGCCTAAAGCTTAATTTGGAGAGGATAGTGATTATGTTCATTAGTCTGTTGTAATCCTCATCGATCGAGCAGAAATTCTGCTCAGAAGTGAACCCTAAATGAGACGCTTACTAAGTATTTACTTCGATAAATAATCCTTCTTACAGTCCAGTAAGCAAGATCTATTTGCAAACAGTGGCAGAGTAAACTAAAATAATGGTCAAATAAATAAGTTGAATACAATTAAAGCTTCTCTACTAATAATACTTAAGACTTTCTTTGGTTGGTTGGTTTCTTAAATTGGTTTCTTAAAATTTTTCAGATCTTGTAGCTAGGTACATAATTCACAACCCTTAACAACCTAACTGCAAGGATCTTCTATTTAATCCGTATGTGTCGCTTATATATAATAATATGGATCTTTCGCAAGGCTCGAACGATATTGGCATATTTATTTCTAATCCAAGTATCTTCATTTAACAAATAAAAACTGTTCTCCATGAGTGTTATAATTAAATTTATCTTAATTTTAAAGACCTTAGGACTTTTATTGAAAAAAAAGTCTACTAATAATTTCAATGTTAAATACAAAATATGATCTTACTTCAAACTATTTACATATTTTGGGTTATAATTTATCGCATACGTTTACTTGTCTCATCATATTTAATTACCTAACCTGATTGTAACGTGTTTTGTGTCAATTTAATCATAAATAAATAAAATCCTATACTAATGTTACACAAAACAAAACACAACTGCGACGAGACTGCTGTCGATTTGGCTAAAGCTAGTGAGCTATGTTATAAAATGGGCGTCAATTTATTTGTATTGTATATAATAAGCGTAGCCATCACTCTCTATATAAATATACCTAAACACTTCCCGGTATCAAAATCTCATTCAAAGCGTCATCAAAGGTTTGTTATGTATGGATAGCTTTAACGGTAACATTGCCCTCTAACTCTGAAAGGTATCGTTGTGCGTAGGACGTATTTGTTTGATTGATGTAAAGGTTTTTATCAGGCGTTTAGAAAAAAAGGCTGATGGTAGTAAGTGTTTGTTACACTTTAGCAATTTCTTGGTTTATTTTTTCGATCATTACGGGAGTACCTTACCAAAATATGGAAATTATTTGGGTTAGGTTAATTTGTTAAGACTCAGTTCGAATGGTATAACACAATAATTGTACTATGCAATTAACAACAATGTACAGGTTATTTGATGGGGATAAAGGATTTGTTAGGATGCAGGTAAAAATATTTAAAAAGGCAATAAACCATCGGAAAGTTTTTATCATAATCATAGTCATAATCATTTATTCATAAATGAAGGAAATTAAATTAGAAACAAAAATGGAAAAAATAAATAATCTTAGGTTAGATAGTATTCTCTGCCTGAATTAGGATTAACCTGTGCTGCAGACTATGCTAGCAAACAAGATATACACTATGGGCTATGACTCCACGATTAGATTTTAGCTCTATTTTCTTAGTAAGGTGCTTAACTGCTTAATTTAATAGTTTCAAATATAATAATGAGTTGTCACTTCATTTGTTTTGATTATGACGTACTGTTTAATCCAGGTTTGGCCAACCCTCCCCGGCCCCTCCCGAGGTGTGCGCATACGACGCAGATCTGGAATGCTCATACTTTCGCCGACGGCCGCGGTCCGTGTGCAGCCAACCTGACCCCAAACGCTACACTTGGATGCCAGAGGATGAAGACTTCACCCGGATGGAGTGGCCACAGTAAGTGGAAACTAGATTGATTTCCTTCGATACCGTGTTTTTGCACTTATGCCCTAGCCCCGGTCCGTGTGTAGCCAGCCTGATGTCAGTGGATGAAGACTTCACCCGGATGGAGTGGCCACAGTAAGTGAAAACTAGATTGATTTCCATGGATCTCGTGTGTTTGCACTTATGCCCTAGCCACGGTCCGTGTGCAGCCAGCCTGACCCCAAACGCTTAACTTTGATGTCAGAGGATGAAGACTTCACCTGGATGGAGTGGCCACAGAGTGAAAACTAAATTGATTTCCTTCGATCCGGTGTGTTAGCAATTACGGCGCGGCTGCGGTCCGTGTGCAGCCAGCCTAACCCCAAACGCTACACCTGTATGCCAGAGAATGAAGACTTAATGCGGATGGAGAGGCTAAAGTAAGTCGGAATGCGATGAAACACTTGCTAATTGAGTGATGGTACTTTTGTCTCCAAACGCTAAACCTGGATGGCAGAAGACTTCACCATGATGGAGTGGCCACAGCAAGTGGATACTACATAAATAATCAATGTCTTCATACATCTGCCAGTAGCGGTGGTTTATCTGCGGCAAATCTAACGGTAGTTTTGGGCAGAGAAATTTTTCAAGAATATGATAAAGCCGCGTTAGGCGGGTGAAAATAAAATTGAGCATGAACGCCATAAGTAACAGTCTTGTCTGTAAAACGAACTCTGCGACCGTCATTCCGATATTTACGTAGCAAAATAGACAACATGATAAAGATGGATACACAGCTTTTATCACGGCAGTATCGCCTTTTTATGAGCTTAAAGCATCCATTCCAGCCCATATAAATGTTTATCTTGTAAATAATGAGTTTGGATATAACGTAGGAAACGATGTTTTTGCAAAATAGTGTGGGTTCTTTCGTTTCCAATACTTGCGAATATAGGACTCAGTTATAAAAGTAAAATAACCCTAGGAAAATTCTCAATTTATTCATTTCAACTTATTTATGTAAATAAAACACTTAAATGTAAAGTTTTCTCTAACATTCCGATTGAGGTTACATGGCATAATTTTATGAACTTTTGCAAAAACCAAATAAGTTCATAGATTTGAATTAGATCAACTTTATTTGCATGGTACACCACGCGCTTAGAAAAAGTTAATGTACTTCATATAATGTAGATTAACATAGTACGAACCACTTCCAACACGACATAATTAAACTTCAAATTCACAAAAATTTAAGTTTGCTTTTACATTATATTATAAGAAATGACCTTTTTAATAAATTACCTTCCTTAGGTCAACTTACTCTTAACAAATAAACTCAGGCAATTCTCATTAGCTTTTAGGGTTACGGCTATAGAATTATTTATTAGGACATGGTCTATCCATTCAAAAGTTAGGACACGCCAATTAAATAGTACAAAGTTTAGTTTATTTATAGACTGGTAAACAATTTCCAGTACTTTGTCTGTTTATGCCAGTACTTTTCAGTAAAGTTCAGACAGCCCAGTTATTAGCTACTGAGTGTTCAATCGAAGTTCTAATTACCAACTTTAAAATTCGAATTCAAAATCTTCGCTTTGTAGAAACTTGTTATTGCGGCGCGGGTGGACTGTTTCCACACTACTATGCGCAAGAGACGCGCGTCCCTAGTGCGCAGGGTGTGGGCCAGCTCTAATACCTTTCTGAGGATGATAGCGGACAGGGTGGATTGCCCCTTTGTCCGGAACTGCTGCAACGGACATGTGGCTGTAGTTTCGGGTTGAGTGGCGGTCCACTGCATGTAGTTTGTGTTGTTTGTCTTATTATTGTATTTCTATTTTATTTTATGAATGTTAATAAATGTATTAGAAATGAATGAATTTAATAATAATTGTTATGTGTTTCGAATTTAATTGTAATAATTGTATCTTTCAAATTATGGGTTATTATGACCTGAATTAAATGCATTTTATTTATTTTATTTTATTTATTTATTAAAAAAAATTAAAATGTTATGATATCCTATCTGCAAAAACGTAGCTTAAAACTTTTTGTTTTCTTTTTAGCCCAAGAAAAAGTTCTAATCTGATATATGATGACGAAAATCAAAATTCATTGCAATGACATTAGCCCACGTTAAGTCACGTGACGACAAAGCGAAGTTGATTGTCATTTTTATTCATTTAACATAAGAAATCGATTGCGGTTTTTGTTTAATGAACTTTTTCTGAAGGCCCAGGTTGACAAAGTGAATACTTGTTGTCGCTTTGAATAGTTGATAGATATTTTCTATTTTAAGTCTATAAATAATTTAAAATTTAGAATATAAGTATTTACAAATATGTAGGAATAGTGTAAAAATCTGGTCCTAAAGAAGATACCGAAACATACCGAACAAACCGAACACAAAAAGTGCACATCAATGCAAACTAACTATGCTTGTTTCAAACCACCTACTTTATGTATACTAAGATACTTCCTTCGTGTAGTCTGACTGACATTACCCTCGTTTGTGAATATGGGTAGCTCCCTTTCACAACTTTGTAGGCTAATGCAAGACTGACATCCGCATACGTTGAGATATACAGACCTTCACATACAGACTTGACGTTGAATAGTAAACAATGGGTCAACAGATAAGTAACTAAAATAACCAAAAAATTAAACTCTTGAGTGCTAAGTTGCAGGGACAATTTTAAAATCCCCTATAAGTCGCAAGTTAAGCGACTATAGTCTATTTGCAATGAAAACGGGACAGAAAACTTTTTAAAACTCTTAAGCCCAAATAATTCCATTCTGAAGTTGCGAAAACCGTCTCTTCAGTATTTTTTTCAAAGCACAAACGACAGCAAAGTGCCGGGACAGCCTTGCAATTTACATAAAAGGCAAAGAAAAAGGTTCGTTATCTCGGCAATTTTGCTTCAAGTAATTTTGATTCTGTAGATACTGGCGCTTGTTATAAGTTTTAAAAATTCTAGCTTATTGTGTCAGTATTTATTTGTTGTGATATTGACAACAATAAAATTCTATGAAAGGTTTTATTTTATTCTACGTACAAGACATGAATTATAATACCTATAAAATCAATATTAAACTACGAAATGCGACAATTTTTTATACTAACGATGTCAAAATGGCGGCTATTTTAATTTTGATATTGACTAACCACGGCTTCTTGGACTTAAACTATAACTTAAAAGAAAGCTAATAGAATGGTACTAAATCGCTGTCTAATTTTGACATCATGATACATGCATCAGGTACGGGGCAGTAATATATTTTTTATATTTTTTCAATAAATTTTTTTTTTTTTTACATCTGGGTGTTTTTTGGAACTTTCTTTGTTTCTAATTAGAATAGCACAACTGTTTATTTACTTAGGTTCAGAGCAAAGTATTCGGACATTTTGGATATATTTTTTTTTAGTATTTACTAGGGGCCAATCCGTCCTCGTGGACTTTAGTTTTTTTGCCACCGAGTTATATACAAATTTGAAACCGTTTTTTTATCCCCTTGGGGATAGAATTTATCAAAATTCTTTTTTAACGGATGCCTACGCATAACATCTACCTGCACGCCTAAAACTAGCTCGATCCGCCCAGTGGTTTGGGTTGTGCGTTAATAGATCACTATGTCAGTCAGGCAGTAAGTCAGCCAGTCAGTAGACAAATATAATCAGAAAGCTTAGAGTTATTGTGAGTCAACCTTCAAATATAGACATAATTATGCTGTCGTGGAATATTTTTTGTATAATTTTAAAGAGAACATTTCCGTCTACATTATTTCTGTGTAGCTTTACCCATTAGGGTTCACACGCGACGGAAGCCAAAAAAATGGAGTAACTTGTCCCGTTTTTCCCACATTTTCCTTCACTGCTCTGCTCGTATGTAGCATGACGAAGTATACTTTAACCAGCTCTAGAGTGTGAAAAATATATGTACAAAGTTTCGCTAAAACCCGTCGAGTAGTTTTTGTTTCTATAACGGTGATATAGGAGAGACAGACAGACGGACAAAAATTTTACTGATTGCATTTTTGGCATCAGTATCGATCTCTTATTATTATAATTGTTATTTTGGAATTATATTATTAGTTTCTTTTCAGATCGGTAATAGAATATTCCGCGGGTTGGCCGCAAAATTACAGCGCCGACAAAATGGCGTCTGTGAGCCGCGGAGGCTCGCTGCCCCGGCCTCCCTCTATCATACCGTAAGTATAACCCTTTATTTTTACTTATGTTTAAATATTAATGGCAAACTTGTAGTTTTCGCCATGCTTTTTAATGCCGAAAGATTTAGTCCCGTAATAGAGCCATGAACGCAGTTGCCACGCTCTTAAGCGTGTGCTATATTGATCACATATACAACATATATTGATCCTTGTTGTAATCATATGGCGTTACGGTTCTGCCTTATTCACTACAGTATGGACGCAAAGCGCGTTTCATATGTTCGAAATTTCGGTTCGGTGTGAACCAACACTATGTGGGACGTATTACGCCTAACTGCAACCTCTGATAAAGCGCCCTTAGCAACACCGTAGCAATAAAATATGTGACCAATGGTCCGTGGCAAAAACGTAGCACAGTTTTTTTTGAGCCAAGTCCCCAATCCCAAACGAGGCCTTTGTGCGAGGAGAAATCTTAACAGTTTTAGAAGTCCTTACATAGCGTCATATAAGACAGAAAGTAAACATGTAAATCATTGTCATTTTGGGTGACCAAGTACTAAACTATCTCTGGGCTCATTTTGCTATGCAATTTTCTTTTAACTACACTTCTTACATACATTATGAAACTAATACCTAGTATCACCAAAAACACAGGCATGGGAATAGTAAAGAATTAAACATATACAGTTTCACAGTTATTAATTTGAGAGTGGAAATAAATTTTTATTTTGCTCAAAGCACTCTCATCAAAACATTACCTTTAATTTCGACAAGACATAACACTAATTACCTTTAAGTTTCTAAACTCTATTTGTTTGTTCAGTCATAATAATATCTGTCCCTCAACATGTTACTTGATAAAAACATCTAGATATATATTCCATTTTCATTCACAAGTTCCCCAATCACTCCAATTAACTCGTAAACACATTTACTCGCTAACAGTCATTAAATTAACCTCAATTTAGTGATAATTGGTGGTTTGATTTATACATTTCCCCGTCTTTCAGTCAAAGTGAGTTTGTTAAGGAAATTTACAATCGCAATATTTGTTTTGGCAAACGAAGGTATGTGTTTTCGATTTGCCAATTTACTTTGTGCTAACATCTGCCATATTTTAACCGTTCCACAAAACAACTCTAAACAACTGTTTTTGTTCCGGAGGCTTTCACGTTTCAGCATTTTTTGTGACGCGCGTGTTGTGTAAAGCGTAAATTCTATTTTTTTTTTCAATCAAGTTTAGGGTAAAGGTTTTTTACTGAAATTTACTTCCACCGGTCGTTGTCATGCTTTCAGATTTTAGGTAAGCCTTTTGTTATACCTTGTTTTCATGTTGATTTTAGTTATTAGTATAAGCTAGTATACATAATAATATAATATGTATAATTCTCTAGCGGAATCGTACATTCAATACGGTTTATGCAGCTATGGATGCACCTATAATACATACTTAAATAAAATATACGAGCTTGAAGTAAGAATACTAAAGAATATAGTACCAAAAGCAATCAGGCAACAATATAGTGATGCCTATTCCGGCCTATTTAAATATTGTAAAGTTATACCTGTTCAAATCAAAGTTAAATTATTTTTTTCTTTAAAACCTGTAAAAATCAACAAAAAAAAAACAACCATGTATACACACGATCGGTAGCTCGGCGTGAGTTGAGGTGCAGCTCGACTCGCATACCTACAAAGCTGGGACAGGAGTTTGATTGCTCCTTTGTGAGCGTACGCAATAAGCGTTTGCGGATGGAGTCCCCTAACAAAGACGACGGGTTCACGGAATTCAAAAACGAAATAAAAGAGCTACTGATAACCTGGAAATCTGAACAAGACTCCGTCCTTGCGTCATGGAAGGCTGACCAGGATTTGGTGCTAAAGAAACTTGTATCCGACGTAGGGGAAGTAAAGGTAAAGTGCAACGACATTCAAAAATGTCAACAGGAACTCGAAAAGACTTTAGAGTTTATGAATGGACAGTATGAAGAAATGCATACTAGAATAAGAAATCTAGAAAAGGAACGGAAAGAAAACCGTGACTGCATATTAGCCTTAGAGACAAAAATCCAGGATCTACAGAGAATGACCCGCTCTGCGACTGTGGAACTTCGTAATGTACCTCAAGGTGATAATGAGACCACTGCTGACTTAGCGAAAATTGTATGTAGCATTGGGAACACCCTGAACACGAACCTTCAACCGGAGGACCTCCGAGACATCTATAGAGGACCTGGTAAACCTGGAACCAACAGAAGTATAATAGTGGATTTTAATAAGGTCCAGACGAAATACGATTTTCTTACATCAGTGCGTAACTTTAATAAGTCCCGTAGACCGTCAGACAAGCTAAATACTCAACTTATCGGAATGAAAACAGACAAAACGCCCATTTTCATAGACGAGCACCTGTCAACTTCATTGAAAAACCTTTTCTTCGAAGCTCGTACCTTCGCCAAGAAAAATGGATACAATTTTTGTTGGACGTCCCACTCCAAGGTGTTTCTTCGCAAGGAACAAGGGGCGAAACATATATACATTAAAACAGAGCAGTGTCTACGTGACCTTGAAAGTGGACAATGACTAGTTAATGACACATTTTCAAAGCTATTTGTTACCGTTTTTGTGCCCTATATCTTTAATTTAAGTAAATTACATATTAAATGTCTAACAAATTCACATATTATTATACACAATTACAAAACAACACAAACATACACAAATTTATTACAAACCATGCCATATACATTAACAGTATTAGGGAGAAGATATTATAATAACGAGTACCCAATGATTCACGATAATACCCTTTCGTATATTTTCGTTTACCATTATCCTAAAGAATTCCTTACCGTTTTATATTTCATTATTACTTCAAACCATAACATTGTTTCTAAATCAATACACATAACAATCGATAAACTCAATCCAGCTGACCCCACGCCGCAAATAAACTGGTGTAAAATCTATCACAGAGCTTGAATTAGATACCGTATCAAGTGGACTAGATATGTTTTATGTTGCCAAGTCATTTAAATGCCTACCTGATCAGTGTCTACAAATATTAGGTAACCAACATAAGTATCTTAAAATAGTTCACATGAACATCAGAAGCATCAATAAAAACCTTGACCAGCTCACAGTTATGCTTGGCAACACACAACTAGACTTTGACATTTTAATTCTAAGTGAGTGTAGGCTTAAAAACAATAATAAGATACCACAGCTTGATGGATACAGATCATTTCAAACCTATAATAATATACTACAGAATGACGGCGTTGTGATATACACAAAACTAGGTTTGAATGTTACCGTGTGGGAACCAAGATTCGTGGACGGAAACTGCTTGGTTTGCACGTTGGATGACAAGTTTGCGTTTATTGGCATTTATCGATCACCATCATACTCTAATATAGATGCATTTTTGTCAAGTCTAAGCGGTCTCGTTCTTAGTCTTAATAAATTCACAAACATTTCACTGCTGGGGGACATTAACGTCGACATTAAAGCTAATAACACAGACAGATGTTCCGATCGTTACCTTACATCAACTGCAGCGCTTGGTCTTCTTCCAGCACACGCGTATCTTACACGTCTCGAAAAATGTTTAGACCATGTTCTTCTGAAAACTAAGCTGCCTGCCAAAGTCATGGTTCTGGATGCCTTGATAACTGACCACTCACCTACTATACTTTGACTTCAAACAGGGTATAGTAAGAATAAATCACCTAGGACAATCGTTAGGACGGACTATGAAGCCATTCAAAGAGTCCTCAATGAAACTGATTTCTCTTCTGTCATGTGTGCTGTCGATGCGGATCGGGCGGCTGATCGTTTGGTATCCATTCTTTCCAGCACTGTAGACTCCTGTACAACAACGGTTGTTAAAACTCGTAGAAAAAATATTCTAAAGCCTTGGGTCACTCCGGGTCTGCTCAGGTGCATGCGAAACCGTGATAAAATGCATATGAAACTAAGGGGTGATCCTGAAAATGAAATTATCAAAGTAACCTATAAACGATACCGCAACTTCTTGAATAACCTACTTCACCGACTTAAGCGAGAACACCAGACAGCTGAGTTTAACAAGTCTAAAAATAACCCCAAAGCAATGTGGAAGGTGATTAGGAAAGCGACCAACTCTACTCGTGATGTGGATTCTCCACGGGAACTACTGCCAAAACATACAGACCCCCAAGAAGCCTTGAACACTGTTAACAAATATTTTGTGAGTATAGCGAGAGATCTGGCTGCTAAGATAACTCCCCCGGTATCTAACCTTGCATCGGTACCCGTCAAACAAATTATAAGTAACTCCCTTGTACTTACTGAGGTCGATCATAAAGAAGTGGAACGCATCATTTGTGGTCTTCGAGATGACTGCTCTCCCGGTTGGGATAAAATTTCTCCTGCAATAGTGAAAGCTTCCAAAGATGTCCTGATACCCCCAATTACACATATGTGTAATCTCTCAATATCTACCGGTGTCTTCCCTAAGGTTCTGAAGATAGCACAAGTTAGCCCTATATTTAAACAGGGTGACAAAACAGACGTGGCTAATTACAGACCGATATCAGTTCTGCCTGTCCTCTCGAAGGTCTTGGAGAGGATACTAAACAATGCTCTTGTAAAATTCTTGGCAAAATTCAACATTGTAGCGGAAAATCAATTCGGTTTCAGGTCTGGCATGTCAACTGAAGATGCAGTTGCTTCTTTCACAGGTGAAGTAATACACAAGCTGGATACTAATAAGAAGTGTTTTGGTGTTTTTCTGGACCTCTCCAAGGCCTTTGACACTGTATCAATCCCAATCTTGATCAACAAGCTGGAGTGTCATGGCATTCGTGGTCGCGAGCTGAGCATATTCCGGAGTTATCTCTTGGGCAGGGAGCAGTGCGTCAAATTTGGTCCATGCATCAGTGACATGCAATCTATTGACTATGGCCTACCACAAGGCAGCATTTTGGGACCTACGCTGTTCCAGTTATATGTCAACGACCTCTGCAAACTAAAAATTACTAACTGCAGTATATTTGCGTACGCTGACGACACTGCATGTCTGGTGTACGGTGATGACTGGAAGTCTGCAAAGCAAAACACCCAGAATGCCCTTGAAACTATAATGAACTGGCTCTCAACCAATCTCCTCACCTTGAATTTAAATAAGACTCAGATTCTCCCCTTTTACGTTTCTTCTGCCACCTCTCCCCCGCCGGTTGACTCCAATATCGTAGTGCATGCTTGTGGTCTACCGTCGGCGGCATGTGACTGTCCTCCCCTAAAAATTGCTGATGCCGTAAAATACCTAGGTGTCATTATTGATTCCAACCTAAAATGGGGTCCACAAATTGAAGCGTTGATTGGTAGGGTGCGTAAGCTAATTTACATATTTAAGATTGTAAGACACTTGGTAGATCGGGACACAGCCAAAAATATATATATTGCATTATGTCAATCCGTCTTGTCCTACTGCATCCCGATCTGGGGAGGAGCTGGCAAAACTGTAATGCTTAACTTAGAGCGGGCACAACGAACCATTCTTAAGATAATGTCACACAAACACTTTCGATACTCTACAAACCTGTTATACTTGGAGTGTCAGGTCTTAACAGTCCGACAACTATATATTCTTCGAAGTATATTGCGAAAACATGCCTCTCTTCCTCTTGATCGGAGCATCCTCAACCGTCGAAAGGCCAACTATCACGTATGTCCTTCAGTAAAATGCCGATTAGCTCTTACCAGAAATCAATTTCCTGCCCTGTCTTCAAAATTATATAATAGTATTCATAAGATCTTACATATCTATGCCCTTAACAGATTCGAGGTAAAACGGATAACCACAGCATGTTTGCTGAAGATGTCGTATTTAGAAACGGAAAATCTCCTTTATACACACACACACACACACACACACACACACACACACACACACACACACACACACACACACACACACACACACACACACACACACACACACACACACACACACACACACACACACACACACACACACACACACACACATGCAATGCAACGCAAATGCAATGCATACAATTGTTATTTCGTATATATATATATCTTTTATTTTTATTTTATTTTTTCTAAAGTAACAGTTACAGTTCTTACTAGTCTCATTGTCAGGGATATAAATCTCATGATGCAAAATGATTAAATTAACCCTGTACACACCCAAGAAAAATCTGTTATCATGTTATCTGTAATAAGGTTATGAATAAATTATTATTATTATTATTATAATAATAAAGGGGAAAAAATGTACCTACACTTGTTACCGCGACAGACGCTATCAGGCCCGTTGTCCTAGGTTTTGCTCACAAATACAACGAATACTTGCACCAATGTCAATTGCACTTTACCATGTTGGACACTATCATAAATGTACATACTTTTTTATATGTTCGCGTCGCATCGCACTTGTCGCATTGCGTTGCTCACGTAAAACAACGCCGACTGCGGTTGAATAGAATTAATTGAATAAGCATTTGCAAATACTTTAAGTACCTAAGCGCATAAGTCCCCAATATTGAAATTGACATGGCTGAAAATTAAATCCCTTAATTTATTAGTTATGCCAAAGATTAAACCCATCTATGATTGCGATTTAGAAAACCTTATTTGTATTTCTATTTAAGTCACGTAAGTAGGGGGCGGGTGAATAAGCTTTTCATATTTGGCAATGGACGAGAAAATGCCTGAATATCGGACATGTCACTGTGGTGTGCTGTGTTAAGGCTAATTCAATGAGTGGTTACTGTCAATCTGTAGTTACTGTCTGTCAATTGAAATTAAAAATATGTGTTAAGACCAAATAACTGAGCGATTGAGCACGGTTGTAGCTTCCTGTAAGTACTAGAAGTGCGTTTGTAAATAATATTATAGAATCTGCAGTTAATGGGAAACTAGTTTAAACAATTTAAGCTTTTATTTAGATTAGTAAGTAAGCAAATTATTTGTTTGGCACTTTAAGTTACAATTACACCAAAAAAAAAAAAATACAGAAAGTGTGCCAAAAACGTCGCCCTCCTTGTATATGCTGTGACAGCAGTTGTAATAAACAGGTAGACCTGTAATATAAATGAATTAACTAACCAAATCAAAACCAACTGTATGATGAACATTGAACGTGTACCGACGTACATACTCACTTGGTATACTGTTAATAATTTGTTCCCGGTTTGGGTTTCCAGTCATTTTCATTCTCACAATATATGCATTTTGCGTGTCTTATTCGTATTCTTTTCCGTGGAATCTGTTTTCGTTCGCTTTTTACTGAAAAATAAGGAATTTCTAATTACGTGTTCATAAACGTCAAAGTTTGTATCACCTATAAATGTGATATTCCGCTGTAAAATAGGGAAAAAGGGTTATAACTAACTTTTAAATGGTTTTCCTCTCCTTCTCAGCATAATTATTTCTTATTGTGAACACGATTTATTAGTATTTTTCCGAATTTTGTACTTTTTGACACTATGATTGACATTTTGAGTGACGGGAGTCTTATTATTTTTTTTCTGAAAATTGACAACTTTTAGCAAAGTTTCAATACAATTTCCATTTCAAACTCTGCAAAGCACGAGTTTTTTTCGCGTTCTATCCACGCTCTAAATTTGAACGGCCGGCCCTATATAAGCCCATACCATCCATATCTGACTCATTCTAATCCTGGCTTCGATTACACAACAGTAAACTCTTTACTATACGATACTTCAAGAAGTACTTCAGGAAGACCAGTACCTCTCTACCTCCGGAAGGACCTCACTCTCTTCAACACTGAGGACTGACCCCTCCTTGCCTGAGGAGGGACTGCAAGGAACTGAACCCTCCTAGCCTGAGGAGGAACTGCGAGGGACTGAACCCTCCTATCCTGAGGAGGGCCTGCGAGGGACTGACTCCTCCTATCCTGTGGAGGAACTGCGAGGGACTGAACCCTCCTATTCTGAGGAGGGCCTGCGAGGGACTGACCCCTCCTATTCTGAGGAGGGTCTGTGAGGGGCTATCCTCTCCTAGCCCGAGAGACTGCGAGGACTTGCCCCTCCTTACTCTGAGGAGGGATTATAATTCCTTATTTTTCAGTAAAAAGCGAACGAAAACAGATTCCACGGAAAAGAATAATAATACACGCAAAATGCATATATTGTGAGAATGAAAATGACTGGAAACCCAAACCGGGAACAAATTATTAACAGTATACCAAGTGAGTATGTACGTCGGTACAAACGAGAACAATGCACGAGAAGTTACACAAATAAATGTTATCGCTGTCTTAAAGTAGCTTGATGCATCATACTCTTTATTTGTATAATTTTTAATACTAGTAAACTAATATCGTAAACGTTGACTTTACGATACGACCACGTGACGAATAAGTAGGCAGTACAATACGCCATCAAAAGCAACGTTATCATCCCCATTAGCTCCGCTAGAACAAATAAAAGTCAGCAACTCGCATCCGCCCTCATTAAGGTATAATGGGCACGGACTGAACAATGCCTGCTTCTATAATGCTGTTATAGTCTCATAAAAACTTACTAACCCGCGGGGCTGTCAAAAAAGTTTTTGATAACCTCGCAAAGTTAAGAAACTAACTTTTTTGTGTGTTTTTTGTTTTTGTGACTACGCGTACTATGCAAATTGTTTGCTAAATAGTGCTTACATCGCATAGGTCTAAAGGTTCACCTTTTTAAAAACGGACACTTAAGACTTAAATCATCATGGACCTGCTTTTACTTGTCTTTTAGTAAAAATATGATGAACTTGGCTCTTGGAGGATGATGTGCGCATGACAATAAATCTAAATCTTAATTCAATTTATTTAGGATCGATTTTTAAAAGACAGATAAAATTATCAGTCGGATAAAATTCCAAAATGGCCGACTTGAAATGTCAAACTTGATTATACAGAAGGTGTAACCGAATGTCATCTTGAATTAATTAAATAGCTATTTATCTGACTACTGAAAAATCAGCCCTAGAATCCATAGCTAGAACCACATACAATACAATAATTGGAATTGTTATTCCGTTTTAAGATAATTAATACATGATGAACAGAAAACATGTTGTATTAGTATGATTTTACCACAAAACCACACCCAGTTGTTACATTTTGAGTCAATAATTTGGTATTCACTAAAGTTTTGTTTATAATTTATACATGTTTTCATTTTATGTTATTGGGTGAATTTGTTACTGACCCACTTTATTAATTTTTGAGGGTGGTCATATCAGATGAAAAATTTATACCAACTAACCTCGGCCCGAAGATCTAGCAACCCTGCACTGCCGGTTTATGGCACAATTTCCATAAGTAGGCGTTGTTGGGAAGATCGGGCAGTTCGAGAGCTCGTGTGCGTGAATATTTTATTTTCTCTCGTGGTATTGGATAGACCCGTAACGCTAGAGAGGGTTATGTTGCCGCAGTATAATCAGTTTGTTTGACTGCGTTTGATGTTGAAAATGGTTATCAATAGCAAACTAAAGTTATGTCACATAACGAAACTCTTAATAGCCTGTAGTTAAGAAGTTGATCGCATGTTTCTAAATTGAAAACAAAAGCTTTGTAGGTACAAATGGCGCATTAAATGCAAAGTATTAAGTGGGTACATACTTACCATGGTAGTATTTTTATAATGCAAGTTATACTTGGAAGGCTACAAAATTGAAATTCACTAGACAAAACGCAAATGAACCCGTTCGCGTTTAACATGTCGGAGTTGAGTTTTCAGCAAGCGAATAAAAATGCGGTTTTTCAAAACCAATTCCGATATCTTATGGTTGTAATAAGTTATTCTAAATGGTAATTATGGATACGATGACGGTGCATTATGGTCGCAGTGACCTTATTATTACCTATGCCCTGCTTTCCACATAATAAAATGCACGACTCCGCTAAAAGGGAGCGCGTATAATCCATAAAAATGAGGCGTAATTTATTAGGGCGACCTCTCACCACTTCCATTACACTTATTGTGGGTTCTATCATCGACAGAGGGATGGTTATTAAATGGAAGTTGGAAATTCGTGAGGTAAGCTCATTTTTACCATGTTGTACCATGTCCTCCTTTTATCGAGGCAACATGTTTAACCACTTATGAGTTTAATAATGACAACTTGGGATAATTACTATTGTAAAAAAATCGATTAAACTAAAAAATTAGGAATGGTTATGGTAATTTGACGTGACACCCTGATACCTACCTACATTTGAATTTAGCTTCGGTATCTTCATTCAGATTCAGATAAAAGAATCGAACTCGAAATCGAAATTCTCAAGTTGCTGTAAAACACTTTAACTTAGTTCTATAATGCGTTTTAATTATAATAGTGATTGAGTCACTGGATGTGTTAAAGCCAAAAGCAACCAATCTCTTTTATATAAAAATCAATTGCTGTTCGTTCGTCTCGCTAAAACTCGAGAACGGCTGATTTGAATAATTTTAGTCTTGAAATATTTGTGGAAGTCCAGGGAAGATTTAAACGATGAAAAAAGTATGGAAAAATTGCGAAAACTGAGGCCAGGACTGCGTCTGCCTGGTCCACTAGTGTTTAATAAAGATTTGATAAGTTTCTTCGAATAAAGGTACCCCGGAAGATTTGAAGCAGCTGTTGTAAGCGTTCTTTTACCACATTTTGACATATAAACGATGTATTAGCATAATGCACTTAATAAACTACTGGTGTTAGGATAACATAACTACATAAAAGGCCTTTCCTGTTTCACTAAGAGCTAAATCTCATTAGGCTAGCAGGGGCAGCGGTCGCACGTCGCACCACTCGCAAAATGTATAGAAAAACATTGTTAAAAGACATAAAAGTATTTTGTTGTGCTTATACGTGTTAATTGAGGATTTACTTGTACTTTTATATAAAAAGAAAAAGAAACCCCACGACAGTTTTTCTACTGGCAACCAAAATGTTAAAAGTCGAAATCGATCATTAAAAGAAAAACTCTTTTATTGCCAACTAAAAAGAGAAAATAATTAGAGTAAAAAGCGTGGGGTGCTTGGTATAGTATATATTAAAATCATTGTATTATTGGCAACTATAAAAAAAGAACTATGAAAACGACATACAGTGCACCCTACACTTTTTACTCTACTGTAATATAAATTCTAAAATAGGATAATGTGAAACTCTTATCAAATTATTGCATTGTCATCGGTACTTGATACGTGTGCCAAGAAACAAATTAATCCGATTTCTGGAAGTTGGTGAAAATTCCGCTCAAAGATTTCGTTACATACATACATATATACACATACAGCCCGAGCTAATAAAATAAAATGTTAAGAAGCCAGTATAATCGATCCTAACGAACCCTAGAGTCAACAGACTTGTTGACAGGCTCCACTGACAGTACTCCTTAACCTTTAATTAGTATTTTCGGGTCTGGCCAGCGAGATCGCTCGCACAGTCATGCTTTTAATAGCGCGATGGCTACATTAAAACTAAGGACAATGGCTACGGTTCAATGTACTATCTATCTGTGACTGAAAGATTGATATAATATATATCAACAGAATAAGTAAGGAAATGAAATCGATTTTAATAAACTACTAAAATTTTAAATATGATTTGTGTATATATTTATTATATTGAATTTTTTTTGTTCATTTAATGCATCATTTACAGTGTTAAGGTAAATAAAACAAAATTTGGATTATTATTTGGATATTTTTCTTTCATTTTTTTTTACCAACAATCAACAAAGAAAATCTTAACAAAATATCACTACAACTCAACTCTTTAAAACACAATAAGGATGACGCACAAGTACTGACGCGATTGACGGCGATTGTCAGGCGATTACAATATGGCCGCCGATTATGATTTCCAACTTAACATTCTTTCTACGTTCCGTTCGGAACACGGTAAAATGTCATAGGAATCATCTAAGATGAAAAGGACTATAGTATAAAACTGACAGTTATCAAAATTTCAATCAAAGGTAGATAGAATACTAAAACCAGTCTTTAGAGTAGGTAGGCAGGTCCTGTAACAAATCTGTTGTTTTGCTTAAAAATCAACACACGTAAATTAAAATAAGAAATGCACACCATTCAATACAACTGCTTTTACATTTCCAGCTGTCCTGCGCACACACCGATCCCCCCGCCACCCCCGCCTCCACCTCTCACCATGGCACCTCACAGGTAATAATTGGATCACAAGTATAGCTCCTTGAACAATAAAACTTTTAGCATCTATCAGTAGCGTAAGTGTATAAATGTAAACCATTTGCGACTGCAACGATGCTCAAAGTAGCGTAAGTGTGTAAAGGGGGACCATTTGCGACTGCATCGATGCTAAAAGTAGCGTGTGTAAAGGTAAACCATTTGCGACTGCATCGTTGCTAAAAGTAGCGTTAGTGTGTAAGGGTGGACCATTTGCGACTGCATCGATGCTAAAAGTAGCGTAAGTGTGTAAAAGGGGACAATTTGCGACTGCAAAGATGCTAAAAGTAGCGTAAATGTGTAAAGAGGGACCATTTGCTATTGCATCGATGCTGAAAGTAGCATAAGTGTGTAAGTGCGGACCATTTGCGACTGCATCGATGGTTAAAGTAGCATAAGTGTGTAAAGGGGGACCATTTACGACTGCATCGAAGCTAAAGATGCATAAAAACGATAATAAACCCACGCCAACAAAGTGTATCTTGCCTCAACTTTTTGTATTCCGAGATATTTACCTAAAACCTACCTGAAAAAGAAATTGAATGAGCATTTATTTAGAACTTCAGATTACAATATTTCCACTTGACTGATTACGGTGCCATAACACACGAATATTACTGTTGCTCAAACAAATAAAATAAAATTATCAATAATATATAGCCACAAGTGTTCGAGAATAGATAAACAGAAACGTGTAAATCTTTTTCAATGACTAGGTAAAGCATATAAATGGTAGAAATGGTTGAAAATGGTATATATTTGGTTTTGGTAAGACGGATAAGCTTGCTCTACGTGCAAGATTAGCAAACTTCCTACCAAAAGCTTTTAACTCCGCACAGGACCATATCCGGCATCTCTCGAATAACGAGGTCGTGTGTAAGAGTTTGACCAGCTGTACATTAGGTAGAAGCCTCGGGAATTAAAGCTTTTATCCAGTAATCTGGGACCTTAGACAAAGTTCCATTGCATCGGCGCTGACGAAAATCGCGATCGATATTTAATTGTTTGTAAAATGTTTGGAAAGTAAATTTGCTTTCACAGAAAAAGGAAACTCTTTACTGCTTAAGAATAGACGAGTAAAACTAACTGCGTTTTCGAAGACGTACTTAATGAGCGTGTGTGCGTTTGTAGTGTACGACAAACAGCAGTCCAGCAGTGACATATTTGTCAAAAAAATATCGTTCTTAACATACTACTAATAAAGTTAAGATTGCATTATGGGTGTGTGTCCTTTTGTAATTCCTTCTTGCATTATAACGTCCATGTGTGAGTTCGGTTACAGTGGTTCGCGGAAAAATCAGCAATTATGCTTTTCTAGGTTATTCCCTGTTCTGTGTTTCCATCTTTAAGTTACGTGACGACCGAAGGCGAATATTGTGTCAGTAAATGTAACCAAAGAAGTCTTTAGCGATTTTCGTTATGGACTGTGCAATTTAATTTTTGGCTGCCGACCCCGGAAAGAGTTAGTCTGTTCAATCCGGGCTTACTTTTGCACGAGCGTTTTGCCTAGACTCCGAGTGCGTCTCGGTACTCCAGACCTTTTGTTATCGTATTTAACATAATTACATGAAATATTACTCAATTCACGTGCTTTAACTGCATTTTTTTCAACGTACTTCCTATAGATAGAGTTTCATATAATTGGGGCGAGCGGAATGAGGAATGAGGACTTATTTGTTACTTGTCTATCATAAATACCTATAAATTTGCTACAGCTCATAAAACATGTTCTTATTTTCAATAGCTCCAACCGTAAATATGCAGAAAAATATATTAGATTCTATAAAAAGTTTTTCTAATCAATAATTAAAAAGTTTTACACACGGAAAAAGTTACTAGCCCGTAAGAGACTAACGTATTCGTAGCGTTTACCTATCGTTAACCTGTCAATTTGTATGGGGAATATGTCAGTTTCTGGCGTTTGGACGACACGAATACGTTGCGAAAATGTTCGTGCTCACCCCACTGTTCCTAACATAAAGTTTCGCGGACGATCAATTGTTTTTTTTTTCACATTTTTCAGAACAAAACACGTATCGTTTGCCCGCTCGCACACACTGACTACATTCGACGATTCCGTCATGCCCGCCGCGGTGGGGGGCACCCGCTTCCGGAGAGACTGCGAAAGACTGCTTGATGGAAGAACTTTAAAGGTAAGCCAAAAAGCCAATTAATAACCTCGTCTTCACGTACCATATTACTTTTGTAAGATGCGTCTTATAGAATCTACCTACGTTACCTTTAAGACGGAGATATTCGCCGCTCTATGGGAGTTGCGTACTTTTTTAATGATCGAGACAGGTCACTTCTGCAAAAGCTGCAACCTTGAAAGTTGTAATGTAGGTAGTATAAGGTTCCAAAAATATACTAAACGAAGAAAATAACGAAATTTGCTTTACTTTCTTTGTAATTAACAAACAAAGTTACATCAAACTTAAAATTTTGATGCGCGAGTACTCGTTATATTGAGTGATACAGTATTGGATTTTTTACAAGAAAACTAATTTCGAAAGATATAATTATATTATTAGTAACAACTCCGAAAGCTCACTTGAGACTCGTCAAATTTTATTAATTTATGAATTTAGTTTGTAGTTCATGCGAGTCTAAAAATTGACACTTTTTTTTGTTTCCAGTCTGATGCAAAACCCTACAACACACTGCCAGTGATGTTTCAACCGTATTCACCGTACCCGCAATACATACCCGCACAGGCTGCGCCGGCACCAATCCATTATTCTTCACAAATGACGCAGATAACGCAAATGCCTCCTCAAATGCCGCCAATGCCTCAACAAGCCGCCACTCTGCCGAGGTCTTCTTCTGAACAACCTAAAGTTTTAGTCCTAGGTAAGTTCATTCAAACTGCCTCCTCGAGGAACTTTGACTTGGGTCAAAAGCAAACATATCATGAAAAAAAAACCTTATCATTTAACTTGGGGTTTTATCAACACACCATTTTGCTAAAGAAGTGACCCGCTATCCTTGGAGTCCGATGTTGATATTTTCTTTACTATTAAGTGCCATCCTGCTATATTTAAACCCACGATGCAAAATCTTTATCTCTCTAATCTTTGTTTACTTTCAGATAAAAAAGGAGTCATGAGGACACAAGCGACGCAAACCGAAGTATGTTTAGGAAGAAAACCTTTACCTCCTAACTATTTATCACTGAGTCCTAGAACTATCAAAAGGGTATGTTGATCTTTGAATAAATTAAAAAAGTTTAATGTTGAATTACTGATTAATAATATCCACAGACAACTCATTTTCAGGTCAAAATGGTGGCTGCGGGTGTCCAAACTAATGGGTTTACAGTAGGCGCTAGACGATTAACGAAATCTTTTTCTGAAGTTGGTGGCGATAGATTGGCTGGTGGTCGCGACACAACCAATGAAATAAATGCAACTGTAGAAAGGTAATTTTTTAAATCTCATTCATTATGGGTTAATTCGTAAGCTTCTCTAAGCCATATTTTTGCGGACAAAGTGACAAAAAATGGTTTCATAAGTCACAGCATGTGTCAATTCTGAACCTCGATCTATCATTTCTTTTAGCCATGTGATTATTGTTGATTGCGTAATATAATTTGTGTTGTTTTTGACTTTTCAGTTTTATTGCAAACAATGACCACGATAAACTCCATAGAACGCAGTCCGAAGAACCTCCCAGGTCGCCTAGATCACCAACGTCCATGATGCCCCCTTCTCCCCTAATGCAACGAATGGATTCCGATGAAGTAACTTCATCATCCGTTAAGTCTGTCGCATCTTCCAATCAAGACAAATCTTCCGAGCTTAGTGCTCTACAGAGACAAGCCCAAGAATATTTCCAGCAAAACTTCCAATTCATACATGAAAGCGACAGGGATGACACTATTGACGACGATATAGAAACCATAGAAAAAAGCATGGCGCTAAACAGAAGAAACTTAGAATATCTCCAGCAAGAAATAGCAAAGCAAGCAAAGACTGAGAGGTCACTTCGGTCTATTCTATCAAAAAGCACAAGTGACACTTCTCAAAAAACTATAAACTCTTCTCATCCATTTTCAAAAACATCTACCTTCCAGTCAGAACCTTCAACTGAAACTTCAGCAACAACTACAGATGAAAGTGAAAAAAATGAGAGAGAAATTATAATTGATTTTGAGCCTAGGCCTGACGATGAAGCGATACCTTTTACTACGCTAAAGAGAAAAAACAAAAGATTGCTCCAAAAAACTCTTTCAGAAGGCGAAATACTTTTAGATGTGTAAGTATTCTTTTAGGACAACATTTTCATTTAATAATTTTACCATGTAGTCTTATTTCGATTACTTTATTTTAGAAGAAAAACTGAATTAAACACAAACGAAGGTAAAGATGCTCCTATTGTCATGTCAACCAGTCAAGAAAATATGACGAGAGAAGATCGAGAAAGGGAAGCAATTTACAGACACTATATAGGCCAGAATTATACTGAAACACCTATCAAAGATGAAGGAATATTTGGTTTTGAGCCAGACGGATCATTTAGGTATGCAGCAAAAGTACATGTCACTAGTTTTTGATAGCGTTGAAGCACAACATAGGTACATTGCACAAAATCACTGCTACAATCACTAGGCTAAGATGAAACATGCTACACATCTCACTGAACAATTCATATTAAACCAAACATTCACTTTCAATTATTGGAATAATCTCTAGGTCTCACGTCTTATGTCATGCTCTTCATCCATGCTCATTCGTATAATTCTCTTCATAGTTCTTCAGACGGGAATGCACCATATGAAGATTTTCACGAAAAGTACATTAGTTACAAGCATGAACTTTTTAGAAATCGAAGCGTTAGCTTTGAGGAACCAACAGAAATTATTAATGTAAGGGATGAAAATCAGGAAAACAGGTACGATTGACGTGGGCGAAATCATATTTGCTTCTGCAATCCAAATGCTTTACATGTGTTTGAAACAGTTATGTTTAAAGTTGATAATATTTGTGACTCTTGACGTGAAATGAATTGTTATGTTGTGGTTCCTACGTTAACACATCCAATAAATTAATTTATACATCATGCACTCAAAACCCAACCATCCGGTCATTGGTTTCTTCATTGTGATTGTTTTAGTGTGTTTCTTAGTTGTGTAAGTGTTGTTGAAAAATATTATGTTTGACCAATTGTTTAAGTTTATAATTCTTTCAGTACCGCAAAATCAAGTCCTGGATCACCTGAACTAGCAAGCGTAGACGTTGATTTGGACCATAAAATAAAAAGAGCTATAATTTCAAATACTGTTACGACTATTCTAACTCCTTTGGAAAAATCCTCACCTTGTGCTTCAAATGAATCCTTGACTGTGGATCATAGCCGGTAAGTTTTATGATTTTATTCGATTACGGTACTAACGACTTGAACAAAGTTTTCGTTAGAAGTACTCGTACATATTATATACACTCTTCAAAAAAAATACGTCCGTTTATATTTATTGTCTTTAATGAAACCCAAAAGCATTCATTAAAAAATACATGGCTTTTAGCTGTCAGTTTGGGCAATCATGTATTTTTTTCATAAAATTAAATCTGTATTTTGCTTTGTTTTTAAAACGGACGTGCTTTGTTTTCATTTTTTGATTTACAGTTTATTTGAATATTACAGGGATCATTCTGACGGGTTATGGAATGAGTCTCAGACTACTGTTTTACAAGTTGATTCTGGGACTGAAAATGGAACCGTCATAAGGTACGATCTCAACACCAACACTTTATATATAAAGTTTTTTAAATACACTAAACGTCAATATGGCATCTATATTTCAGTTCTTCCGATCTTAGTTCTTTAGCGGCATCGCCTGGAGCACTAGCATTACTAACACCAACGTCGAGAAGGAAACAGCTTTTATTGTTACAACACCAGCAACGGTCATCTTTAGATACTGATGCTTTGGACGAAGAGTTTGATGCGTCACAAGTATGTATGGCACTTTGTGATCTGTCAATGCTATTTTAATACGTGAAATAATTGTTTTATTATCTTTTTTAGAGCCAATCACCAACTTCACCAAGAAATAAACTGGACACTTCAAGTTCTAGTTCAGCACAAGCAAGGTCATCGCTATCACCACCCGCTGTAGTTCCAAACATCACTTTACCAATAACGAAACAACCAACAATATCAAAAAGTATATCACCAATTGGACCGCCAAAGGTCAACCATACACCGGCCATAGCTATAACCCATCCAAGCTTAGACTTAGCCGATGTGCCGTTTAAGCGGACTCCCAGTTTCATTAATAAAAAACGAGAACGAGCTTTAAGTCCATCACGAAGAAAAGATTTAACTCAAACAAAGAAAGCTCAACAGAAAGAACCAAATGGAAGTATACCGCACCAAATAATAGAGTCTCCATCTGAACCATCTCTGGCTAAAGCTGCAAGCAGTGAAACTAGTTTAGCAAGAACAGATTCAGGTAAATTGAATACAACTGATGTATCCGAGAGCACTACAACGACTGAAGATTATGTAACGGCCAATTCAGACAGTTCGAAGAAAAGCACTTGCAAAAATCAAACTCAAAGTATGTGCTATTTGTATCTTTATATAAGTATCTTGTAAATACCCTTTTTATCAGGTTCGCGTTTCATTCTCCTTTGAATTGTTTTAGATCAAGAAAACAACAAAGCTCAAGAAGGTTCGTCATTTGAAAGCGCATCGAGTCTCTATTCGTCAACCCGCACAGAAAATATTGCTGAAGATTTAGTAGTGCCGAGTTTTTCACCTCCATTAGAAATAAGCGATGATTTCATAGTGCCCGATTTGGCATCGCCTCCTCTACCATTACCGGAAAGGTTACCAAGATCAGTAGTAGAAAAAATTGAAGTCAAGGCGGAAATCATTTCAATAAAGAGAGATAAGACTGAATTTATTAAAATGAAAGATGACGCTCCCAAAGTTTCTAAGGTAAACTTTAACAATTCAATTTAAACGCTTCACTGTAACTATTATGATTTTTTTCAGTTTGCACAGGCAACTAGTAATTGCAAAGCAAGCTTGTGTACGGACGGTCTAGGACTAATTATATTTATTATGTTATAAAACTTTATTTTTCATTATTAGATTTCAATGAGAGATATGGTAAGTGGAAAAAGTAGTTCTAGTGGAAGTTACAGTATAGGTGGTTCAAATCCCAATGTAACTGAAGATAACGATGATAAGACTCCTACAGAAAAAAGTAAAGAGATCCCAATTAAGCGAGAACAAAAAACAAAAGAAGACAAAGTCACCAGTCCAATGGTTGAAAAAGAGCAACTGGTTCCCAAAATGATGGCAAGTATTTGTCATAAATACAACCTGTATACAGAAATTCGGTGGCAAAATGGCTTTATTACATTTTTCATTACTTTCAGGGCTCGCTGTCAGACGATGAAAGAAGTGTTCATTACTCATCTTCAGGTTATTATGAAAGTCCGGTTGAAGATGATGATGACGGTGGTTTGAGTAAGTATTACTTGGCTAGTAAGTAAAACAAGAAATTATCCGGTCTGAAATTAAAGTCAGGAACTACATTAATACATATTTTATTCTTGTAGCATATAAACATTCACAAAAATATAGGTCAGCTAGACCTAAACTCTGGCTGGCAGAAGAAAAACGAAGGAAAAAGAAAGCATTTACTTTAGAATTCTCAAAATCATATGATGATTCCGTCTCAACCTCGCAAGATGATTGGGGTAAGAAAGTTAAAGAACCAGATAGTATTAGTCAAAAATCAGAACGTAGTAGTATATTCAAGCCTACAACTAGTAAATCTCCACCAGAAGAAAAAGCGCCAGAAGTAAGGAAAAAGAAAACACACTTTGAAAAGACTAAAAGCATTCAGTTATCACCCAGAGAGCCTAAAGACATCGAGAAATCGTTCAAAGACAGAGTTGCAAAAGATAAGGAATCGGAACCCAAAAGGCCACAAGAGCGGGAAAGATACGTAAAACGAACTAAATTAAAAGCGAAAAGCCCGACTCAAAGTAAGGCCGCTGATGGAAACCACAGCTACAGTAGACCGCAACATTATGACAGACGCGAGGCGATGGGTTCAAATATGAAATTGCATTTAAATATACCAACATCAGATGATTCAAGTGAGCAATATCGGAAAGAAGGTAAAACATTTTTAATAGCATGCTGCAGTATAATTAAATACTCAGTCTAAAAGTGTGGCCAACACTTATGAGATTGCATCGTTTGTTCTCATCGATTTATTTTTTCAGGTACAGGTAATGGTAATGTTTCTCCAAGAAAACATAGGCGTTTAAGAGATAGTCCAAGAAGAAAAACTGGTGCTACTTCAAATTCTATAAAATCTCCTATGTCAGGAAAGAATCACACAAGTTATAGGTGAGTTCAAATTATAATAAGTAAAACCACAAAAATTGCGGTTTTCTTTGCTTTGAGGATTCTGTTCATAAAATAACTGTTTTTATTTTATTTCTTTTAGTTGTAGGCCACGTCGGAAAAGTGGATCAAATGAAAGCATATCACTGCCTGGCAGTTTGCCCCGAAGAAAACAGTCGATACCTACAGTTCCTTGCCTTAGTTCCTTAGAAGCTGAGGATGTCGAAACAACGCGGACACTTGTGAGCGCTGGATCAAGATTAACGCCATTGCGTTATGTGAAGAGTCCTACAACATCTCCAAGACATCATCGTAAGCAAGATCGAGGTTGTTTCTCTATTCGCGTAGCTGGCATCTATTAATAGATGTGTATATGTATTTTTTTTCTTCTCGCAGAGTGCAAGTTTGCCAAAGCAGCATCAGCAGAGTCGTTACGATCAGTATCGCCCGGATCTGACTCGGTTTTTTATTCTGAGCAAACAGAACACAGTTTCACGGGAGCTGACGGCGAAGCGAAGGCACATTGCTTACACTGCGGCAAAGAAGTTCACATCGTAACAGCCACGCATGAGCAAGATAGAGCTTCAAGGACTTCTCACACAGATGTAATTAAGTGTTAAAACATAAATTAGTATAAGAAAATATTTATTTTCTAATCTGAAATAAAATAAACATAAAAAAACACAAAAACCTATCTTAATTATTTCAGGAATCATACGCTGATGCCACTCCTGACATTGTCCCGGCACCAGCAGGCTTTGCAGACTCACCTTCTTGTATCACTTCAAAAAAGCATGCAACTGGAGCACGTTTATATAAAAAGCTAGATAAAAGATATCGCTCTGAAGATAAATCCAGACACTATCGTCATAGATCCGAAGTTCGAGCAAAGGTATTTTTAATGCAGACCCAGAAACTCCAAGAGTCTAGTAAACAACCCTTTATGCTTAGGGTCGTAGATTTTGATTTCTTTTTCGTTGTATATTGCTGAAATGTCAAATTTAACACACCTTTTACTAACGTTGTCGTATTTGTACTCCCATTTGCAATCGCACATAAACGAGGCTGGTACATTGAAACAATCCTCAGTTTCGTTGTCACAGACGTTTTTGTCGAATCGACATTCGTCTATATCTACACACATTCCAAATTGAGAACTCCAAATGAATCCAGATTTCTCACAGTTGCATGTAACGTTCCATTTGTTAGTAATAATGTATTTTAGGTTTTGGTTCAGTTTCTTATCTAGAACACATTGTCTTTTGACTGAACTCGAATTTTGATTTTCACTATAGCATGGATTATGTATACTGTCTTGACATTGATTAACATGACTTATGTGCTTTAATGGACAACAAGGATCTGGACAAAAGCTATACAGTGCACATGCAAACGATAACTTATCATCAGATCTTGGATCGTGGTTTCTGTGTCCGAATTCGAGATCCAAACAGTTAGCAAAATTGTCACATGTATCTGCAAGCATCGATAAAACAGGTGTACCTAGCATAGTATACCAACACATGTAGTATGAAGCTGTGGTACGCCATTGAAATTTTTCTCCTGGACTATCAAAAGGCAAACTACTCCTTTCAGAATTTAGCCTGGATTCCTTGCATTTTACGTCCAAGATTTTAACCTGGGTTTTATTATTTATTGTTCTTTGATTTAAAACTGTTGTCACATCATCGGTTCTTGTAAATGGGGCAGTCTCTATTACACTGTGCAAATATGATACACACTTATAGAAATCAGAATCACAATTTTCGTAGACTTTCCAATGCAGACTTCTCAAAACAGGAACTGGAAATGCATTATAGTATCCAGTCAAAGCATCAGGTGGTTTATTGTGGTAGTACCTTTGGTCCCATTCGTTGAATTTATAATTTCGTAAGTAATGAGCAATATTCTTTAAAGCTATTGACGTCCATTTCTCGTCTTTAACTTGGGATGTAGATTGTTGATCAGCTACCGTGAGTTTTGTAGTAAAATCTATTTCAATGCCAACATCACTTTCCTCTTCACTATTAAATCTTGTGCAACGTACGAAAATAAGATTTGTCAGGATAAAACCTATCATATACCAATTAAAAGGCATCATTGTCTACAATAATGCCTTTATATTCTACTGACTTTGTCATATTTGACTTACATCAGAATGGGTTCTTAAAAAACATCGTTAATTTTTTTTGAAGTATGAATTTTTGTTTTAGTCGGAAGAAAGAGGTAAAGAGGAATATGCCTCTTCAGATAAACCTTCAGACGCTCGCATTGCCAGATCTGCTGGTAATAGTTTGGATAAACTAGGCGGTTCCAGTGCTAGTGTAGATCCTGATGGTAAGTATGATAAAATTATAGTGGTAAAATTCACAATTTGTTATATAATTTGCCTTATTCTTAAAAGATCAAACACTGGCTGCACTGACTGCTTGAGTGCTGATATCACCGATAGACCCAAACCTTCCAGTTTGCATAAGCACATATTTAAATTATTATTTATCAATAAGATTATTATTGTCTTTAATTCCTCTATGGAACGGTTAACCAATTTTACAAACCCTTCTGGTAAAATGCATCCAAGATCTTGTTCTGATGTATCATTGCGGATAATTTTTACGAAGGAGCGTCAGCCGTTGTTTTTTATTTTCAAATCTATTGTTGTTTTTACACAGAACATGAAGAATGTTCAGGCAGTTCCGAAACGGCTGATGGTAGTCGTGAAGAGAGAGGAGTGTATGCTGCACCCTGGTGGTGTGGCAACTGGATTCTTCTCTCGGAAAATGACGATCATTGGACGAGGATTCCACCAGGTATTTACCAATAAATATACCTTTATCATATTTAAAAAAGCTTTCATATCGTTAAAACTGTTTGAAATGTATACTTAGCAAATAAAACATAATTCTTAGGTATTACAAATTTCAAATCCTTTTTCTGAAACATCCCCAATACTTAATTATGTGACAATTGTACTCTCGCAGCGTTAAGCTTAAAAAAATGTTTATGTTATTTTCATTGAGAGTTAATAAAAGTTCTTCATAGGATAGTGCTACAGTGTTGCACAAATAACACATTTCTTTTGCAGATGTCTTAGAACGGGTAGAAAGCAGTAAAGAAGACCCGACAGATTCCGAAACAGAATTCAACAAACGTTATGTGGCTCTTACACATAGACTTGTACATAGACGCGCTTGCATTGAGTTGAATAGACGGCAAGCAAATAATACATTTGGTAAGTAAATAAAAAATACATATTTTTTGTTTGTCATGAAGTGATTTGTTTGACGGAAAAAATACCAAATATTTATTTTTATTTTTTTGAATGAGACTAATAAATTGTTGTGGTTTAAAATTGTTTTCTAGCTAAATTAAAATTTAGCAGGAATGGGGACCTTTTAAAAACTAATTAAACATGATTTTTATGATTGTTTTTATTATTGAACTTTATGCTTTACACACTACATAAACCGGCTAATTAGCATGCAAATATCATCTTAATTGATAATAAGAAACTTGCGGTCTACTAATAAGTATTTGAATTTAAATGCCCTTCATTTTCATTGAGTTAAACTGTGTCTGATTACGTCTCAGGTAAACTATACTCACGTGACTGCTCTAAATAGTGACGTGTACTCCTATTTTTAGTACTCAATCTTTAAATATCATCACCCATTATTTTTGGATTGTCCCAAAATTCTTTCGGATATCTGAAGCAATGGCATAACACTCATGCGTGACGTAAGCTAACGTAACGTTCTTATAACTTCTAATTCTCAAACTGAATCTGATTATTTTCGAGGTCATGAAAAGTGATCGAGACCTCAATATGTCTGATCCAGAATTTCGTTTGATTGATGCAAATGAGAATAGTTCTTTTGAATCAGCAATAGCCATTGCTGATAAAACGGACGCGGAATCAACGTAACGAACTAAATTTAATTCTGAAAGCGCTTTCCACCTCTGTGCTCAGTTGTAACAGTCGCGCGACTGCGGCTAGGTGATATTTTTACGTCTGACGACGAAAACGTTTGGCTTTACATTGATTTTGTATCAATAACGTTGTTAACAAATCACCGAACGCAGATGACGTAATTTAAGTGTAGAAGTGGAGCAGAATTTGTGACGGATTCGGGTCAGCAGAGTAGCGAAGTTCAAGAGCGTTAGGACAATTTCGGCAACATGGGATTCATGTGTGAGTGCTAGTTTTTGTTTATTCTTTTAATGGCCAGTTTGTTTTCACTCGTTAAATTATTTTTTTTGTTTTCTTCCTTTTTAGTCAAAGATGTGTTGTCGAATTCTAAGGGCAGTCTTAGACAGAAGTTGGAGGAAATATTCAAGCTCATGCTTGTGGTGTGGTGCCGACAGTGCGAAGTGAACAAGCTTGTTGCTATCGAGCCTTGTGGTAACAATTTTCGAATTCATTGTTTTAAAAAAAACTTAGTTTATAATTTAATCACTGTTCTGAACTATGAATTTATTGATTGAGTATTGTGATTAATATTATTTATTTCTGCCAGTTTAAAACTGTATCACTTACTAAAACTTTCAGGGATGGTTCTTCACTGCATCAAATATTGAAAACTTTTTGCATAACTATAATTGGACGGACATTCAAACTACTACATGAGCTTAAATCATCTAAATAAAAATAATTATCTTTATCATCATCATCATCATCACTAAAACTTTATTTTATCTTAAAAAAATGTCACTCATTACGAAACAAGCATAACATACGTTAAGTGTTATATTTTGTTACGTGTACATACACAAATTGTTGTTAGCCACGTAAACACGTAATTACAGCAGCGTTTTGTTTGAATAAACATACAATTTGACGTTTGGAGTTTTGTCAGACTATTCAGTGAAAGCCATATGGCAAATACTCGGCGGTCCATATATACATATAAGTGCTGGATGTGTGTCAAGGTTGCCTTTGGGAGTTTATTGCCGTCTCTAGGCCATATTTTGTTGTAAAGATAACGAAGCAGGTTTTAGGTCGTGGCTTGAAGTAGTTGATGGGTAACGGAAATAAACTCTAATCGCGTTCCTATAACAGTAAAGCATTACGAGGAATTTTACTTATTTTTTACACTTTTGCGTTAGGTTCATTCATTACTTCAAAGTGCAAAGAATTTGTAATATCTTTCAAAATTCCTACTAAAACAGAATGACAAAATACTGCTGCTGAATTCCGAACTAGTTTAAATATGGGACAAATGAATAATGCGATTATGAGCTCACATGCTTTTAGCGTGTAAAAGTTTGCTTTAATAAGGAATGTCAAGATTTTTTTTTTTAAATCACTTGTTTCAATAACTAGCTCTTGTTAGTTTCTCTATTGCTTTAATAATGACGTGTGATTTCCAGCCTAATTTAGCCTGTTCGTCTTAATCCATTTATTGTTACTAACTTAGTTGTTTCAGTATTTGTTACTAACCCATATGGATTCCTGTTGCCTAAATAAACTATTTATTTATTTATTTAATCCAAGATTTACGAAAATCCTATTTTATTCCAGAAAGCGACAAAACAGTGGTAGTGAGACGTGGCGACGAGGAGTTCGGCTTTAGGATCCATGGCAGCAAGCCGGTGGTGGTGTCGGCGATCGAACCGGATACGCCGGCAGAGACTTCCGGGCTTGAGGTCGGGGATATAGTTATAGCTGTTAATGGTGAGTTCACTTTGTAACCATCCTTTTCTTGAGCCTTTGCAATGGTGACGTTCCTGGAATAGACTAGATGACACCACCAATCGTTGACATACTCTTTATCATATGTCTTTATATAATTTAGTATCAAAAATGGAAGTCAATTGACTGAATATTTATTGAATTCTATGTAAATTAAAATTGGTTTCTTTTGAAAATAAATTGGTTTTACTAGCTTCATGGAGGTTATGCTTTTAAAACACCAAAGTCTTGAAAATATTTATGAAAGGTGTCATCATGCCTATTGTCACTCTTTCAAAAGTAAACTGCTCCTCTTAGCTTTGTTGTCATAGAAGTAAAAGTCTTCTGGTAAATTACAGTAAGCACATGTCCTTATTATTACCATGGTTCTACTAAATCTTTTATACTTTAAAAAAAATAATAGCAAAAAAACTGGTATGTTGAAGCTATCAGACGGAACAGTGCCATTGCATCGGATAGGCATGATAGATAAATTGATTGGTATTTTTTGTACCTACACGTTTCTTACCAATAAGAAGTTTCGTTTTTTACTTTAAAAAAGATTTTTTTGACAAACTGTTGCTTTTGTTTCAGGGATCAATGTTTTAGATAAGACACATTCTGAAGTAGTTAAGATAGCACACTCCGGTTCGGAAATACTAGAATTAGATGTAAGTACCTACTAGGAGTATAAAACTAAGTCTAGCAGCAGCTCAGTTTAAATGTATTTAAATTTTAAATATACCGTGTTTATTCATTGTTTGTTTAGCAACTGAAAATTTAGCTCGTTGTTTTATCCAATATGAAGTTATAGGGGGTCAAACAGGGCTTGAATTGCTTCGAGAAAAGGGTGGTACGGCCGTGCCGCTTTTCTGCTCGACTTGGCGGGGGCATCACCACTGAGTATCTACTACAGAATATTTTAATGCCAATGCATGTTTTTTTTTATCACCGTGAGATCTCTGACTGATATTTTCTAACCTTTTTTTAATAGCATCTTCACTGTGTCAGACTTATTTACCTATTCAGGTTTGCATACAAGATGTATTATATTACTTCTTCCATATTCCAAAATGGTTCCTAAAACTTCCAGGTGGCGAGAACATGTGAAGTGGTAGCATCACTAGCCCACGAAGGTGGTCCAGCTGCTTTATACTCTGGCTACTTGTGGAGGGCCGCACCCCTCCGGCCTCACCATCCTCCGCGGTGGACGAGGAGGTGGTTCGTGCTGAAGAGGGACAACTGCTTGTACTATTACAAGACAGATGCGGTGAGGGTTTTATTTTATTAGGAAAACACTACAGTGTCTTAATAACTAAATTACTCGATAGACTTATTACTAAACACCATTTACGTTGATGACGTCATGGATGTCATAGGCTTAGGTCTACTTAGATCTTACGTACACTCTATGTAATTAATATACGAGTACTAGTTGACCCGGCTAACGTTGTTTTGCTATATGAATTATTATTCTTATCACTAAGGGGTATGAAAAATTGATGTTGACCAATTCTCAGACCTACTCATTATGCTCACAAAATTTCATGAGAATCGGTCAAGCTGTTTCGAAGGAGTACAGGAACGAACATAGTGACACGAGAGTTTTATATAAATAGAGATAAAAGTTAAATGCTAATGCGAATGATAGCCTTTCACGCTACTCCGTCATGGTGTAAATGTGTGATTGTAATATGCAGGTGAACTTCAAAGTACTTAATTATGAATGTCTTATTTAAACTCTTGACTCAGCAATATAACAAGTAGATTTTGTATCACCTAGAATCTGTATGTACTGGTTGGTGTTATTTATCACGATTCAAACAGTTTGGTTTATAAAGAACGACAGCACCAAAGTACAAAACTTTGTTTAATAGTTAAATAGTAACAACTATTTAAAAACAACCGGAAACTAGCAGTTAACATATAACATATTATCTCCAAATGAACTTTACTAGCCGACGACTGTTTATTAATATCCAATGTATTTATATCGCAGAGCGTTCACCCAGTAGGCGCGCTCATGCTGGTGAACTACCAACTGACTGAGGAAGATGCTGGTAGACCTCATGGGTTCAGGCTTCAACGCGGTGGAGGGACAAGACTTCAGCTAGCAGCCGACACATCAGAAGCAGCCGCTAGGTGGCGCGCAGTGCTGGCGCATGCTATTGATTCAAGTAACCAGGTAAATGACAAGAATACAAGACTCGGAGAGTACATTATTATAGCCAACTGACTGAGGAAGATGCTGGTGGATTTCAAGGGTTCAGGCTTGAGCATAGTTGAGAGCTTCAGTTAGCAGCTAAAATGTCGGAAGAAGCCTCTGGGTGGCGCGCTGTTTTGGCGTATGCTATCGACTTCAACAACCAGGTAACTTTCTACAAAATCAGTATCTTTAGTCTCATGAGAGCTAGGTGATGGAGTGAGACTCTGGTTGATCTCGTGGGTTCAGGCTTCAACGTAGAGGTGGCAGCTGATACAGAAACAGCCGCTAGGTGGCGCGCTGTACTTGCCTGGCACACGCTATCGACTCTAGTAACAAGGGAAGCTAATACGTAATACTGCACTAAGACCGCTTCTTTTACAGTTATTCAAATTATTAATTTCCATTATGATATTATAATTTATTACAAAATTACTATAACTAAGTTAAAAAATACACGCAGACAAGCCCGTCACCTACCGGAATTATTCTGAAAAAGCTCGCACCACAATAGCATTTATTGTGTATTTGTAACGCATCATGAGTGACTCTTTAATTAACGTCACATAAGTTAGATCGTGTAAATGTTTATTAAATCTATTTTTTATCTACTAGAACATTGTTATATCCCCTAACATTAAATTTCCACAAAGAAAGTGTACAGCTGGTGATGTACGCTTTTTGTTGAATTTAGTTCAGTATGTAACCTCTAGATGGCGTCGCTCGAAAGCACTTAAAAGCTCTTTTTTATGAAAGCAACCGTTTTTAAATGTAGCGAACCTGCCCGTTGTTATTTTTTTCTCTCCGTTAGAACCCTCCAAACCCTGGTAGGTTTACGTTTAAGGATTGTTACTATAATTTAACGTAATCGGTTCAGTAGCTAACAAAATCATTGCGATGACATGCGAAACATTATGATGACTTAGGTCAATGTTTAATCTCTTATATATAAAAATGAATACGGTAGTTGACACCACCAATCGTTGACGTACTTTTTATCAACTGTCAATACGCTTTTCTTCATAGAGCTTGTATGGCAATAACACACTTTGACGTCATCGCGTGCAATGCCGACTGAGTGACTAATTATCTTTTGAATTCCAATTAAAAATCAAATAATACGAACTGCAGAAAAATATTAGTGTAAAGGCATCTGAAATTATGAATTATTTTAGAGAAAATCAGTTTTTGGATATTTCTTTCATAGTGGAAACAAGCCTATTGCTGTTCGTTAGTCTCGCTAAAACTCGAGAACGGCTGAATCGATTTGAATAATTTTAGTCTTAAAATATTCGTGGTAGTCCAGGGAAGGCTTAAAAGATCAGAAAATTTTAAAAAATCAATGGGTAGAACAACGTCTGCGGGGTCCACTAGTATACATGTAAAAATGAATTGCTGTTTGTTAGTCTCGCTAAAACTCGAGAACGACTGGACCGATTTTACTCATTTTAGTCTCGAAATATTTGTGGAAGTTCAGGGAAGGTTTAAACGGTGAGAAAATATGGAAACATTGCGAAGGCAGGACAACGTCTGACGGGTCCGCTAGTTTGAAATATAATTAGAAGTATACATATTATGTCAAAATATGTTTTTATCTTAGTATTATATATTAGTACGATAATTATAATATAATTAATAATTTGATAGTTAGTTAGCCCTCAAAATGTTGCTATGCCCTGTGCAGGGCGTCACATGTACCAATGTCATTAAAACTTTTATACCAACTTGATGTAATGTGACATGCAATAAATGATTTGAATTTGAATTTGAATTTGCTATAAAATAATAATTGTTATCGGTGCGAAAACATTTTTCGATAGGAGAGAGTTTCCTAAATAATTCGGAATAAGTAACACTGATTTAAAAGCCACTATCACAAGAGCCACTGGTCCTTCAAGGTTTATGTTCCTGTAGTTTTCTTTTTTACATGTCTAGATATTTTAGCTGACTTTTTTAAATAATTTCAGCGCGATGGCTGGCTGGAAGTAACGATGCGAAACATGAAGCTGCCACCATCATCGATCCCTCGGCCTGACTGCTTCGGCTACCTGATGAAGCTGGGCTCCAAGTGGAAGTCCTGGGCGAAGCGGTACTGTGTGCTGAAGGACGCCTGTCTTTATTTCTACAATGATGGGAACAGCAAGAGTGCGTTCGGTGAGTGACGATAGTGTTTTTGTTCTTACGGCCAAGGTCGACTCTTGGCTATACCAGGTTTCGGCACCGGCGTTATTCGCAGCTACTGAAATGGATCAGAATTATTGATGATATGAGAGTGAAATTAACTAAGATATTGTTTTAAAAAATAATTACATTAAAAATATATATATTTAAAAAAATGCACTCACATAATCACTTTACATCCTACATACCCAATAGACTACCCGGTTTGAGGAGTGCATGTATTTCTATATATTTACAATGGGGAGTATGAAGGGGTCAAACCCCTTCATACTCCCGAAGTACACCGCATACCGTCGAATATTAATATTCCAACCATCATCATCAACATCGTCATCAGCTATATACGTCCCACTGCTGGTCACAGGCCTCACCTCAACTATGAGGTGATGCGAGCCATACTCCACCGTATAACCACCACCACCGATATTAACCAGGACCAACATCTTAACGTGCCTTCCGAAGCACGGAGATGCTTGTAAATTGACGTCACTTGTACGGTCAGAATGGTCACCCATCCCAAACATGACCGCGCCCTGGTTGCTTAACTTTTGGTATCACTACCAAAGCGCTGCAACCACTGCGCCACAAGCACCTTATAATATTCCAATATACATAAATATATCCCAAGGATTTTCCTACTAAAATCACACATTTTGCACTACAAAAGGTTGCACGTTACATGATGAAGTTTTTGTTACAGGCATGGCGTGCCTCCACGGCTACAGAGTGCAGACGTGTGCTCCAGGAGGGAAGAAGTACGCGTTCGAGGTGATGCCCACGGAACCCAAACAGCGGCATTTCTACTTCCACACAGAATCTGAAATGGATAAAAAACGGTAAGGAATCTTGCCGTTAAAACAAATTTTGGCAAAGAGAAGCTAGTTGTAAAAGGAGAAAAAGGTTTTATTAATTGGCAAACATTAGGTGTGCTGGCGATAGCGTAGAGCCTTGCCACGCTCCCTGATTGGCATAAAAAAATTGTAGAACCAGATCCCTTTTAGGAAAATTGGCAATCTGAAGTCTAGGGAAAAATATATTCCTTTCTACGTACGCACGGCCACACGTCAAACTTATCACTGCGGTATCTTATGCCTACGTCATAAGGGTAATTTTAAAAATGAGTTGCTTGATGTGAAGCCGTGTGTGCCTACGTGATACCAATAAAAAGGTTACAAAAAACTTCACACTACAAACATTTTTTTTGGCCATAACTTTTGGGTTCTCAACTGTATATTTTTCAATAATTGTTGAGATTATATGAGTACTGGACTTGAATAAAACAAATTGTATTACTAAATAGGAGATAATAATGAGAATCATATTTCTTCAACAGATGGATGGCTGCTCTAGAATACTCGATAGACCGATGGATGAAGGCCGGTTGACGACGACACAACTTGATCTCTGACGATACAATTTATTTCGTATAATGTTAGTTTATTAAACAATTTTGTTTTCGTTTATTATTTTCTGACCTTTACCTTAAAACCTTTTTTACAAAAACCCTTATCAACTCGATGTGCCATGACTTAATTTAAATAACAAATTTCAAATCTACATGATTATGTCCAATAGCATCACCATTTGATTTAAATTGTAACAATTGAAATTTTTGAATACACGGACCCTTCAATCTTACACATTAAATAAAAACATTATTTGTTCCCTGAGTATAAGTTTTTAAGGTTCTGGTTCAATTCTCATGCAATATCAATCCACTCGAACGGATTATGTGGTGCCGACCATGTGCCGACCAGTCGAAGTTTGATATTCGCATACGAAATATCTTGTAGCTGTCATGAAATGCACCTGTCAATAGTAAATTGAAGTTATTATTATACATCTAAGATTACTTGACTTCATACAAATTACCGCGCGGAAGAAATACGAATGCATGAGATCGTACCCCTACACGAACATCTTATTGCAATTATTATATCAGTGATTGCCGAGCTAATTGTGACAAAAGGACTCAACTCCTTCCTTCTCTGCTTCTTTAAACTCAAACATTATTTGTTCGTTCCTTCATCTATTCTTTTATATCGTTCATATGTGTGCGTAGATAGCGTATATAATCATTAAAGCATTATATTCAAGAAACATTTTTGTGATCAAAAAATAACAACGTTGGTTCCCGTCCTGCATTGGTACCTAAACATTATAGGTAAACCCTTTTGCTGGTATTTTAAAATGTATATTCAGTCATTTACATAAATATTTATGCATGTAGCATTAGGAAAAGTTGCTAGTTAAAATTGGACATAATTTATCAGAATATTACGAGTAGTATTGTAAATTCGGTTAAATTTAGTTGATTATGCAATCAATCAGAATTTAAAAGTTTTAAACATTTTCATATCATTGCAATTGTAAATTTGTGAACAAACGCATCGAAAATGAAAATAATTTTATTTATATAGCTTTAATTCAAATCAATTCTAAAGTAAATTATACATTATTATAATACATTATGTACTCGATAAAAAGATAGATTCACTAAGATGAACTGTGAAAAATCATTCGTGATTCAAAGATATAGAATAACTTTATCAAAAAATAGTACGTTGAATAAAGTACCAAAAAAGATTTTTAAAAGAAATAAACATTTTATCATAAATAAGGTTAGATGTTTGGAACATTATATGAATAACAAGTGAGCCAAAATAATATTCCTACTACATGTATTACGTAGTAAGTATTAGTTGTGAACGTAGGTATTAGGAAAGTAATAATTATACATATTCGAATATTGATGTACCCACAAAAAGGTGGCTAGAGCTAATTAGTGTTTTTTGACTCATCGGTGAAGCACAGTTTGTTAATAATAAATGTCGTTTTTTTATCTTTAAACTGTAACCTCTTTTACAATTTAAAGGTTAACGATTTATGTCAGTGTTGTGAATTTGTCATAATAATATAAGGTAATTTACTTTCTGTATTATAATTTTTATTATTAGACTTTCTGTAAATATTTATAATTTGATGGAGGTTACAGACGTATAACAATTATAATTACTTATGTCTAAATAGTGTACGTGTATTTTATAATTTATAAATTGGTTAAGTATTTTCCCCTTTAGAATGTGGTCCATACTAGTGACTTAAAATTGTGCATTAAAATGATATTTAACAGTGGAAATGAATCCACGTTGACGATATGTATATAAATAATCATGTAAAAGCTCAAATATATTTAAATGATAAAATAAAAAGACTTGAGTAAACAGAATCGGAATAAAGCTTATATAGAGTAGCCTTGTATATTAGTGTGTGTTTAAAATATAGGATATTGGATTTATTATTAACTTTGTTTGTTTGAATGATGTATTGAAAGTTTATAAACGCACGTAATGATATTATTATTTATTGTTTATGAATAACGTATAGATTTATTAACATTATAATTATAAATAGATATAAATGTGTTCAGTAAATACGTCAATATGACTGTCGCATCTTGAAGTGTTTGTTTCAGTAATAAAAAAATTTGTTAAATATTGGACTATAAATGTTAATGATAGTTTAGAATGATGTTATTTAGAAGTTTTTAATTTATTTCTGCCAAGAGTATTTTAGATTAGAAAACGAGAAAAACATTTGTTTTAAATAAATTGTCAAAAGTATTTAAATGTACATCTAAGAAGCTCGTTTTTTTTTAAATATTGTATGTGAACGTATGATACTTAGATTTCGTTGTAATAAAGTATTATAAAATAAGTATTCCTGTTTTTATTGTATTTCCAATTCAGTTTTTTTTTAATTTTCTTCGTATCTGTCATACATATTTTATACACATAGTGTTGGGCAACATTGTTTTATTTCTGAGGCTTACTTATTTACACGAACTTGTTATTTTATTCAATTTACCATCCACATATAAAGCCACTATAAAAACAAACAAACGCGAACTGACGGATGTGTCAATGAAAAAACTAAAAACGCCACCAATTAGCGGGCACCGGTGAAATTCACGTTTCAAATCTATCCATCGATGTTAATTCATACAACTTATAAGCTACTAACACGAAAAATAAACAATAAAAAGGTATCCTTCCCTTTTTTATCGCTCCCAAAGTAAGAAGTGAGGAGGCTTCGGTCCGCGGGGAGGGGGTGCGGGAGCGCTACTGCCTGCCGGCTCAGTAGTACGCGTGGTCTACTCCCACTCACACGACGCGACTTGCGCACGCGCAGCCAATACAAACCAGTGATACCACAAAAAAACAAGTGAAACTCTAAGGATTACAGTGAACGAACAGTGCATTCCATGTGTCAGTGAGGACAAGTTCAGTGATACCATATCTTTATGTCACGGCCATAACTTTTTCGCCACGGTATCTATTAACTGTTTCATGGGCTGTACAGTACCTCTATTGTTGTGTGCGCTGCCACTAATCTATTCACCTGTCTCGACGCCACCTACTGCGGTTGGACTGTGAAATGTGACAAAAAATTGCAATGAGTTTCCATTGTGTGACAGACCCCCCGTTTGTAAACTTTGCGGGTTAACTACCTGACTACTGGAGGGGTTGTCGACGGGTTCGGCGATCAATCGGGCAACTGGTCGCCTTGTGAGTTTTCAACAGTTTTTTTTGGTATGATTTTGGTAATTTAATACAGCGGATGTGGAATAAATTGGGTACGCTGGGTGCGCTTCGTCGTAGCTACCTGTTTATACGCCATGTGCTTTATACTGAGTTATTGTTTTCAACGCATATGCTACTAAAACAATTCTGGGAAAAACGGGCCTGCGGTTTACTCCATTGTTCAAAAGCTTTAGACTGGCATTTACTTAACATTTCCTGCCACTGTGTTTCGCAGTAATTATCACTTTAGTTGTTGTCATTGTTTTCTTTAAAGCAGATTTATTTTATTAAGGCTTCCTCTATCTCTATTTACTTTTGTGACTGATTACTCCTCTTCTTAATTATGTTCTCTCTGTATTATTCTGATTATGCTGTGTTACTTTTGCATTATATTGTTAATATTACGGTTTGGTGAAATTTATTTCTATTTTTTATTATATTTCATTTTCACCTTAATCGTCCTGATCATTAAATATTATGCAAATTTACATCATAGCACTAAATCATTTATGCAAATCAAGGCTACTAATTACATATGTACGACCAAAATGAGTCTAAGCTTCTAACACTTCAAACATGAATATTGTATTTGGACATAATGGATTTTATAACATCGAAATCATCGAATCCATTTAAAGATAAGCATAGGAATTGGTTATAATCGATTTGTAGGACGATAATCGAACGCTTTTAGTATTACTAACTCAACTACTAGAATAGCAGGAGGAGCGCCTGATAGCGCGTTTACTAAGCAAATAGTAGTTAATCTTTACCATCAAGTGATAAGGTTGTAATCTAATCACAACTGTTTAAAATGATGGTTATCTGGAACCTTGCCGCACAAAAAAGGATGCCGCGTGATATTCCGCTTATAAACCTAATTGCTTATAATAGACATATTGTAACTGGTATACTAAACTAGCTCTAAAGATAACGCCTCATTATGTAGGGTATCAAAACAGCATGAAAATAGTTTTGCGTCAGCAATGTTCAGCTTTTAAATAAAACTAAAATATCAAAAGTACCTACCTACGTTAAGATTCAAAACTAGACCTTCTTGTCACAGCAATCTCACAACATCTCCCTAAACTCCCAAAGCAAGTTAGTAAAACTTGTAATCATGCCTGAATGTAATGAAAATACATAAGTCATTATCACGTGCCAATATTAAGTCTTATTTATTAAGTCTTATATCCATACCAAAAGTGGATTAGTAAGTGTAGAGTCTAGACTAGACTAGTCTGCTTAGTACTTTGATATACGTCTACCTAGACTCAAGACGCATATCAAAGCAGTAATGAATTATAAATCAATCGTACAAATGACAGGACATCCAGCTGTACAAATTAGTGCAACTTACCTATGCACTTCACCACTCGGGTTTCCAAATCCCTACCATCCACAAGACAGCAAACATGATCAGAGGCGACGTTTTGGGTTGGGATTAACAAATCCAATGAAACATTTAACCTTAGAACGGTCCTGAATATTATAATCCCAATCCATTCTATTATGATCATGTCTTCTTCCATCTTTTTATGTCATCAAGCTGACAATCGTTAACAATACAATTTTCGTCTCTTTGTTCAGAAAGGCATCTACAGTTGCAAAAATATGTACAAATTTGACTTTTGCCAGGTAGGTACGAAACACATGCATCTCGTTAGTGTTCCTTTTAACTACGTGACTCTGATAACGAACGAACCTGTAGCCTGTTCGGAGTTTCTTTGTTAAATATTCTAGTTTCCTGTTTGGAACTTCACATGAAGCTGTGCATAAAATTAACTCTCCTGAGTTCACTGATAAAGCAATTATTTTCTATTCAATATTTTATCTAAATGAATCGATTTTTGGCATCCAAATTTTGGTGAAATCTGAGCCACCGAGCCCAGCTGATTTTATTTCATTAGGAGTTCATAGATTTGATCAAAATGTGTAGTAGTAAATAAGGAGTATGACCGCATTAGGAAAATGAATTCTTGTGATGCCTGCCTCTTGTCATCATTATCATAACCAGTGAAGGTCGTTGCTGCTAGTCATAGGTCTCCTCCTTAAATTTCCAGATTAAAAAGTTACAAGCATATTCGATCCTGCGACCTCTACAAGAACACCGTATATCCATCTTGCCAGTGGATTTTTCACTACGTCGTGTCTTTTTGGTCGGAGATGGTGTCCAATCTGGACTGCCTTGTGGTTTAGCTATTACCACTTGCTTGAGCCTACTAAATCGCTTTGCTACGTCGCTCTCCTTGTTGGTATTTAAATTGGAGTCTTAATTTATAAAACCCAATTGAAACTAACAGACAACTGATGCTTGCATAATATAGTGATCTCTATGCAATATTCAGTGTAAGGTAGCGGGTTCTTGAAAGCTTTTGTGTTAGTCTATCGTTAATCTCGATCCATAAATTTTAATAATTTTGAACTCATGTGCTACCAATTTATTTAAAATGAGTCGGCTTATTACTACAAAGGGAGTCGCAAGCTCGTGTGAATGATTTTGTCAAGTTCGTGTTGATTTCAAACCATCGAAATGTTTTGAATGTAAGCGACGATTCATACATATTAATTGATACCTAAGTAATAGCAATAGTACATTGAAATACGACTAAGCTTTTTGAAATTAATTTTCATTGACATCAAAACAATAAATGTTATTTCTACATGACGTCGGTATCCAGAAAAAGCTATATTTTATGTCTCTCGATTTCAATATTCAATAAACTTCATAAAGCCTTTATACCTCGCGGCGCTTAAGTCACGTGCATGATAATTTGAATACGAAGTCTAAAATATTCATTTTTAAATCTTTATGGCATTGAAATGGCCAGCATTACACGAAGGTACATTCAAGCGACCATTGCTTACTGCAGCGTCTGTATACATATTCATATCTCTAAAATTCTCAAACCGAACAGAGATAAAAGTAGTTTTACGGCTCCGGAGCAAGTAAGATGGTAGAAACTCGATCAGGCATTACCTTAGAGGGAAGGAGACAGGCTACTTAAGGCTGCACGTGCGAGAGGGAGGGGTAGACAATCAGAAGGCTTTTACGGTAGAGCGGGCAATGTTAGTGAAATGTGGGGCCGCGGTCTTTCGATTGCGCCTGAGTAAATTGAATCTAAGATTAATATTTTGTTCTTGCTCCAACTGACGACTAAGCTTTTTGAAGACGTAGGAGTGATAAATTTTATGTTGATACTAATAATTCATTTTGATTTTAAATCGGACAGACTATTGGTGTAACAGTTCCAAATAACTAATTGCATTTTTAATAGCTTCAAAATAAATTATAGTATCAGCCAAAACGATTACTTTTACAATGATAAATGGAAAATTGTAATTTCAAATTATGAACTTGATTTTTCTAATGTTAGTCATGATTGCCATAGCCTGTCTGTGTTCAGATAGTTAAGTTATGGGAATTTCGTTGAATGTTCAGTTACTATGCTTAATTTTGCAAACGAAAATATGATCATTTTTGTCCAAATCTTGAAACTCTAAACCTCAGGAAACTTTATTAATCATGAAAATGTATAAACGAGTTTAGAACTATACCGAAATCATGCTTAAACCGCGAATCCCGGAAACATTGACGCGTTAGGTACTACATCAGACTACACATGTTTGCTGCAAAGTCGCCTTTATCAAATGTGCATAAGATACTGCTGCATGCGTACGCCTGACGAGCCGTCGTACATAAACTTGAAGAAACCATACAAATCACACGCCGTGAAGCGACGCACATGGTTTATTTTCCAGGACCACTGACTAGTCCCCCCTGTCGGATCTCCACCTTGTCGTGGTGGGGGGGCTCAGTAACCGTGGCTTAGCCACCCACGGTGAAGCTAAGAGGGATCCCGGGAGGGGACGCTCCACGTGGGCTTGGGGAGGCCTGCGCAGGATGCGTCCGGGAGTGCGGGAGTGGGGGACGGTTTAGGCTGTCCCTCGCGGTCGGGTGCGGTCGCGGGAGGAGAGTCGTCTCGGTGTGTCGTTGCCGTGCGGCCTATCTCCCGCGACCAAACGGGGGCGCACCGTTTGATGGCGCTGCGGTGGGGCCGCAGAGGAAGAGGAGATGCGGTGTGTCGTTGCCGTCCTCCCTATCCTCTGCGGCCGTGTGAGAGTTAGTTTTGGTGGCGGAGCCCAACACCTTGCTCCGCCGCCAAGGAGTTTGTGGCCCTCGGGCTGTCCGCCGGGGTGCCGTGGTGAATGCTCACGCGACCCCATGGCGCCCCACAATGGCGGAAAGGCGGAATGCGCTGTGGTTTTAGTGGGTATTGCGGCCTTGCACACCAGCCGTTGAGTCCCACATACCCCCCTGCAGTTGTGTGGGGGGCATGCGTAAAAGCATTTCCACAGCGAAAAAAAAAAAAAAAAAAAAAAAAAAGGACCACTGACTAGTGATGCGAAACTTCTTTAAACTGGGTGGCGACGAATCTGTCTGCGTAACAGATTACACTTTCCCGCCTAAACTACTGAAAAAAATAAGAATTAATTAAATATACATACAGAATGGTGACGTCTACGTAAGTATGCTTAGGTACCAAGATTCATCCAAATCTGTTCAGTAGTTTAGGCGTGAAAGCGTAACAGGCAGAAAATCAACTGTCGTATTGGGAATCGCCACTTTGTATGACCAAGAAAGAATCTCTTCTCTCATTATGTTAAAGAGTTAAAAAAAACCTTGCATAGATGTTAAAGGAATTGTATGGAACATTTCGGATTCATCATATAAGTAGGTATATCTACTAGTTTTTGTACCTACTATAAAAAGTCATTAGGATCGCAAATCATTTATTTTGGGCTAGGCACCCTTACTATTATAACGAATAAATTGATTACATCCACTCATGTAGGTAAGTTGTTTCTTCGCTTGGTAGTTATTCCATCTTTTTTATATAACAAAGTTCGGCTTATTTATACGTTAACGGTATCCCATCCCTATCATTTATGATACTCCTTTAGATGGAAATAGTCTGTCCAATCGTAAATCTCGGAATAGCAATCTTTTCAAAGGCGTTATTAGTGTTATACAAACACGAAGGGTAACAATGGGACATTCCAACACATGCTTCTAAAGATGCTGGTTTACACGTTTTAAAAGTATACAACTTACTGAGGCATTTCTTTTAGAAGCCATCTTTTAGCTATATTAACTTTTTGTTTTCTAAAACTTTGGAACAGTAGAAACAAATTCGATGACCACTTTGGTGTAATGGTCAAGATGTTGACTATTAACCAAGAGGTCGCGGGTTCGATCCCCGCACTGTACAAACATTTGTGTGCATGAGCATGTCTTTGTATTGGTCTTGGTGTTTATTTGTAATACTACTGTTGATTATGATATCTATAACACAGGTGCTTTAGCTACGAGTACTTACTACGGAATAAGATCAATTTATGTGATGTTGTTGTATAAAAAAAGTTCGAAATTATCACTGGTGACATAGGTAGGTAAGCGCTCTTCATTCAAATGGGTAGAACTTGCTTAATTTATAAAAACGGTCTTAGGATTGTTTTGTTGCTAGGCTCTTAATGTATGTCAAGTTTGTTTTAACATCAGATCAAGTCCATATCCACTTGACCGCTGAGTAAGCGCACTGAGTCAAGAGGACTTAGGAAATCTGGGTGCTTCTTCTTCTAAAGTTCATTGACATGAAACTTAAAGTAGGTTTTTATAGATTTTTTTAAGGCTGTGTTATATCTGTCAGATTTGCGGAACGTGATTGTTCTACATAAGGCAGAAACAAATTTAATGGCAATAATTGGCCTAATGAACCAATGTACAGATTCTTGAAATTCTCCCATCAGACATCGACCGTGTACATGTTGAAATCAAAATCTTTACTTCGCATAAAGAAAACAAACATCGAGGAAAACATTAATCAGACACAACTACATTCTGCCAAACGAAACGAGACAAGATACCATTAATACAGTATTTAATGCAGTCCACGGCTATAACTCAAGCATTGACACTTATCGAGGCGAAATCCGGCTGCCATTAACATTTCCAGATACCAGAAGCTAACTACTGATAAAGAGAATAAACTGATGAAAGATGCATGAGACTCGAGTTAATGTCTGCAAGTAAGACAGACTGTTTCCTGGTAGAATTCTGTTCCAAAAAATACTGATACGAAATGTTAATTGTACATACGTATGTAGTGTATCCGAGAGGCTATTCCAGCTGTAACAGCTAGTGTTGGACTTTTGTATCTATGATTTTCATCATGCAAATTTGGTAAATTCTTCTAATACCTGTTGAGTTAAAGTTAAAAGATTATAAATACGTCAAAAAAGATCTAGAAAAGAATGTGACGGCAGTTTGCTTCGCGGTCGACTAATTATGAAGACACTTTTTAAAGTTTACTGAAAATATAGTAAAAATACTTTTTTAATTTAAATACGTATAAATACCTGATTCCTTATGTAATCTAATCAGGTATTGAAATTGAAAAACGTCAGTAAAAGATTAGGAAATAATGAAACACATTTAAAAAGCAATCAAACAAAACTCAAAACTCATAAATTATCACAACGATACTGATCTGTATCACTTTGGTCTATGTTTATGCATTAGATATCCGTGAGAAGGAGCGCTGCAAGATTTTATGCTAATTAATTAATGGAAACAATGTAGATCACTACTAATTTAGGCATGATTCTCGATCCATAAATCTTTATGATTGTCACCTACTTACAATGGAATATAATGATATAAGTTTCATATTATTAAAACTGTCAAAACCACTAGGATCTGCTGTCCATACCTTGGATTGATAATATTTGTTTAAAAATTGGAAAGTTGCCTGGCTTATAATGCATAACTTATAATAGAACCTAGATAGATATTGTTTTCTGAAATATGACTTTATTTCCAGATGATCGTACGAGCGTGATGTCGGACACCAGTGGAGCAGTAGTAACTCGGGCGTCAACACCTCGCCCTGCTCAAGAGCCCCCTGTCAATGCTCCTCTCAGATCAAGACATGACCAATTCCTTGCCAGCTCAGCAGAGAGAGCTCAGAGACCCTCGTCTAGTGGCAGAAACGCCAATGGGAACTTCGAATCCCCACCCTTGCCCTACAGGCAAATCACCACTGGTTCCTTACTAGCATCTTCCCATAGGGAAACCTCAGCTTTTGTTCCTGTAGTCCCCACCAGAGCTATACATCCCGTGATATATCCAAATGAAATGCACCCTGCGTTAATCCCGTCAGAAATAATGGAAAGAGAAAGAATGATGGACAGGGAAAGAATAGAACCGGCTAAAGGGTCTCCAGACCGAACGTCGGGTAACTTCCCAAAAAGGAACTCTTTTGATTTAATGGCCATGATGGTTGAAAAGAGAAAAGAGGTAGCGTTAAGAGAAGCAGCTGCAGCTATGCTCATTCCTCATCACAGAACGTCTTCAATGGATGGTATGATGTCTGATGGATCATCCCAGCCTCCTATTTATGGCCCACCTGGTGCTTTCCTTGGTGCACCAGGACCTTCGCCAACGACTGCTGGAAGTTTTACTTTTCCTGGGGCAGGATTATTCCCACCAGGGGCTGGCCCCCATCAAATGCACCCGCACCTCGACAGGCGGCTGCTTCGAGCGCCTGGAAGAGCGTCAAGACCTAAGAAGCAGTTTATTTGTAAATTCTGTAACCGGCAGTTCACCAAATCGTACAACCTCCTCATCCACGAACGGACCCACACCGACGAGCGGCCTTATTCGTGTGACATTTGCGGGAAAGCATTCCGAAGGCAGGACCACTTACGCGACCACAGGTAAGATTCTCATTTACTTGTAATTTATTCGCTATAGACTGTAATTACTGAGTAAATTGTACCTGCTGATAGTGCGTCCGGTTCCTTGCACATTTTAATTTTCTACAACGCTGATCATAGTGTAAAGAGGCCCAATTTATATGCACGTAACGAGCAGCCGGTGTAACTCTAGTTGCAGATGGCAAGCCGATTGTGGCCGCATCCGCCCGACTAGCTGGAAATGGAATTATTTATAAGTTGGCTTCTCGGAAATCAGTCTATCTTGATTAATAGTAAAAGGTGGTTGCACTTTCGAGCGGACAAGTGCTATGAAAACCAAAAGATCTCAGTATACGCATACCATTTGCTGAGCAATAGTGAACGTTGGTCAGTCATTCTGATTGGAGATAACGCGTGAATGATATATAGCCGTCTCGGTGTGTTCATGACAGTTAAAAATAAGCTGACGGAGGTTCACTTATATTAAATGCTTAGTTTGTTTTGAGATTAGTACCTACTTGCATGTTCTGTTTGGTTGTTCGGTTTGGTTATTACTTTGAATAAATTAAGGAGTAATTTTGTGCATTTTTGACCTAGTCCTATTTTTATGGGTAAACAATATCTTCTAATAAATAATTTCGTAACACAGTTTTTAAGAATTATATTAGATTTTCTATTTAAATAATGAATTTCAAGGAAATTAGCATAAGAAGTAAAACCGGGATAGAACCCACTTTTCGAAATCGCTCTATAAATTCAATAATAAAAATCAAAACAATTTATTTATGAAAAAAAAACATGGGAATTTTGTATACATATTTATGAAAAGTATAAAACGTTGTATATATTACATACATATTCAAAGGCACTGGAAATATGGCACTCATTTTGGCATTGCATGTTGTCGCAACGAGACATACAACTGTGTCAATTAAGATAGAGTTAGAGATTCTTTTGATAGATATAAAAAAAGTTATCGAAATTATCTGCGAAACTAATGTAACTATAATCGGGTCATCTGTACCACTCGGGGCATCTATCTAGGCTTTACCCTATACCCACTCTCAGCCATTGATCGCGTTTTAGCGAACCTTTTTCTATCCATAAAAATCGTAGCAGACAAGAACGTTTAACTGAACTTTAAAAAAAGCTTCTAATGACCAGTTAGCGATCGAGGTGATTCTGATCAAGTTTAAGACTCGACGCAATCATAAATATCAATTTACTATGCCGGAGAGCTTTTAGCCGAATCTGATATAAATAAAACCCGTTCGGAAGGCTCACTGATGTATTTTTTCTTCTGGGGATCTTAGGGGAGGCAGGTAAAACCCAAAATAATGAGGGGTAATAATCCTTTCAGAAAAGTCCAACAACTGTATCAAAAGGATTAAAGTACACATTTTTACAAGATTTTATTTAGTTTCAGCTTTCCCAATGTTTGTTTGTAATCAAATCTTGCAAGCTTAATTTTGTCCACGTTTGTTTCCGATATAGCTGAAAATACGTTTAGTTTGGATGACAATGTTCAATTTAACTTTAAATATAAATGTGCATATTTTTAGTAAATTCACACCTAAGCCTCAATTTACTCACCTCATTTTAGGAGATAAGGTAAGATACCTCTTAAAATGAGGGGAGTGACATGCTAGTAGCGGGCGTCTCAAAACAAAGCATATTAAGAACATGAACCTACTGGTTATCTTTACAGTGAATCCATTTTGGTTTTCTGAGAACGTGTTTGAAGATTAAAGTTATACTAACAGTACGATGGGACGTTTTTATGATTTAGCAATGTCTAGAATACCTTGTGTTTTATATAGCCTATAACCACACAAAAAACTAATCGTTTTATTTTATCTTACTTCTAACATTTTTTTTATTCTGAAATATGCAAGTAACGTCTTAAATTTAATATGAGCAACGAAGCAAACTTAAAGTTACTTACTCACCTCAAATGATTAAACTTCGATAACAATATGACCGAGGAAACCTGTGCCAGCTAAGGTTTGCAGGAGACACTTATACCCCAAACGTTTGATCTTAATGTATGTTCTGCGATATTAAACAGTTCACGAGATATGATTTTTTTGTTTAAATTTCAGGTTGATTTAGCTTGTATGGTGTTTCTTTTAGTTTTATTTAATTTAATATTTTAGCTGGAGTCTGCTCACCTGTACGACTAAAAAAAACACTTAAATTATAGCTCTACTCTATTATCAAATCTACAGGCAGGATTTAAATTTTACACTTGGTTTCAAATTCAAGAGATTTTTTTTGAAAAAATATATAATATATTTTTTTTATAAAAATGATGTCACACATTAAGTATTAGAGTGTAAATGAGAGGGCCCTAGACTTTTGCTGGTACAGGTTTCCTGGGACACCTTGTACGAGTATAAAAGTCTTGTATTTATGGGGAATGTGGGGAGTAAGATCTAATTTAACACCACTTTTATTTTAAACTTCATGTACTTCCACATGAACAAAGCCAGAACAGTTTGCCATTTTAAATTCAAATAATAAAACTGTGATTCACACTCCAGCTTCCCAAATACCACCAAAACGCGGTTACTACGCGGTAGAATAATAGAACCGCACATAAAAAACTATTACGGACTTAGTGATTTCTGATGGATCCCACCGAGGTATTCGTCTCACATAAAGCCAAGATTTTTTATGTCTACCTGTAATTAGTTTAAATTCTGATGACTCACCCGATTCTATTGGAGTCGGTAATGGAAGATGGAATTGGTCGGTACCGACGGCAAATTAAGGAGCACAACTGGATTTTGTGAAGGAAATGATGAGTGCCTAAATTGGTACTGGTTCATTATTCAATTAAAGGTTTTTTTATGTTATATTTTTTGTCAGGAGTAGTCTCAATAAAGTATATAAATTTTGTTTACGGTTCTTGAGCTCATGCGGTTATTGTAAGCTAGCTAGCCAAAACACATCGCTTCATATTAAAATTTTACATTAGTTTTCAATGGTTACCTCAAGCGAACACCCAATATTTTACTTATTTTCCTCACAAACAATTTTTTTGCAGTCACTACACTCTGCGCTGACCAAACCAGTACCTTAACTCTGAAGGCAATTTATACTTCTCGGTCAGATAGTTTCGCGTTATCATTCTCAAATTGTCGATGGAACATTCAATGGAATCGTGACAAAAAGTTTTAAGGTGTTTTACACGCCCTGCCTATGGTAGATTTATTAATCTCTACAACCAAAACTCAAAATAGATCTTATTTCTTAGAAATTAAGGCATACATTACAGCCGTATATTTAAATTGCGTGAACATTAAAAGAATTGGAAGGTAGTTAAATTAGACTTAACTTAATTTGTAGGTGACACATACATAAACGTAATCATCACAAAATAATGTTTAATTTTAAAAATATTAAATAGTTTTCCTGTAGATAGAATTTATGCGTTATGTGGGAATTTTTATTATGTTTCACATAATAACGGCACGATTTTAATTAACAACGTGCTACTTAATTATAACAGAAGCTTGAGGATAACACTAGAAAAATAAAACTATACACGCAAAAATTAAGTCATTCAAAACGTTCATATAAGAATTAGGTATGTTTTCCAACAAAGTGTACATAAGATGCGTTAAAAAAATATTTTCCGCAATGTCGGCTTTAAATTTCCTGTTATTAAACCTGGAGCAAATGATAGGATACTGCTTTAGGCCGGTTCTGTCCACCTGCCATTCTCAAACATTCGTGTGTGGAAACTTTTTGCAACTCAGCAGCAAACAGTTACGTTTCCACTGAAAATATGACTGAAAAATATAACTTTAAAATATTGAGACATCTTCATTCCTCTCATCTCATTTTCGCTTTGGTGGAAAATGGCCTTAAAAGTATAGAGCTGGTAGAAGGATAAATCCTTTTAAAATGACTGCAGTGATTCACTTTGTCAATTGGAATAACGCACTATCGGTTATTGTAACCATTACAAGTGGAAGCAAAACTATAACACAACAAAGGTAATGTTGACATTGTTGTAACTTTATTGTGACCTAATTGTTAGTTGACGAACACTTTGGTGCAGTGGTCAAGAAGTTGACTATTAACCAAGAGGTCGCGGGCTCGATCCCCGCACTGTACAAACATTTTTGTGCATGAAAATGTCAGTTTGTACAGGTCTGGATGTTATATGTATTTATTTAAATTTATTTGTAATACCACTGTTGATTCTGATATCTGTATCCCAAGTACTTACTACAGAGTCACATATATGTGTGATGTTGTTGTATATTAATATGTATATTTTATATATAAAAAACATTTTAAAAAAATGTCCCCAGTTGAATTCATTTTGCAGTAGCCTTCTGTCAAAATTATGAAGTCACATTAAATAAAGTTCTTTTTACACAGAAGTAACTTTATGACATACCTACTTGAGGCAACGGTATTTGTTCTACGAAAATAAGAAAACGTTACATGCACTGGATGTATGACACAATCAGGGTACTTTCTGGCTTATCAAGCATGATTATTGCCAACTCGACATAACAAGTCATCTACACCAGCATAACTATACAACAACATCACAAACATTGGTCTGACTCCGTGGTAAGTAGGTAGCTTAAATACTTGTGTCACAGATTAGTATCAACAGTGGTATTACAAATAAACTTAAATAAATACATATAACACCCAGACCAGTAAAAACAGACATGCTCATGCACAGAAATGTTTGTACAGTACGGGGATCGAACCCGCGACCTTTTGGTTAATAGTCAACTTCTTGACCATTACCAAAGTAGTCGTCATGGAAATGATACACTTTTTACAGATTATTTCGCGATTAACCCAACCACTTCATACGCTTTGACCAACCAAAAGTCCTCGCAAGAGAACGCCGTTTTCTTCCTCGTATGCTCCGTGAGGCTATTGAAATAAGAAGACACCCTAATTTTAATAGAGAAGATGGTTGGAAAATTCCACCAGCTTGGGATCCTGTTTTGGCCAAGACTCAAGCTCGACCCCGCACTGCAAGACCTCAAGATACTGTTAGCTCATTTTGTGTGGATAGGAACGTAACTTAATATTTTTGAGTGATGGTAGTTAAATTTTTTTTCAAACTATGTAATGACAACTAACACCTTGTCTACCTGTGACCACGGACGCTGAAAAGGGTCCGAAACGTCAGGTTTAAACAAAATGTAAATAAATCGCGAAATAATCCGTAAAAAATGTATCATTTCAATGTCTACTGTTCGCGTAAACCGAAGAAACAAATAGTCGTCATCGAGCATCAAGCATCCAATTCGGAGTCTATTAAAACATCGTCTTTCATTTCAGCGTTATTTTTTGCGTGTCCGCTCCAAAGATGAATCGATTAAAATGACGTATATGACGATAATCGCGGTGCATCGGGCCTGCATAATGCCAGGTTATTATACTTGCCGTAATTAATGCCCAAACAACAAACCGCCTTCGAACCCGGGACTTGCACGGTCATTACGAGTTTCTCCGAAGTTTTAGGCAAAAACTGTCAATTTGTCAGTGTTTGTGTTAAAATATTGAGCTGATGCTCCACTAGCATAGACTTATCCACTAGACATTATTAGTGTCTTATGTTTTGAATATCAGGTAGGTTTTATTTTGGTCTCTGAGCGTACACACTATTTTTTAGCACGTTCAAAATTATTTTGAGTGCTTGCATTATTTACTGTAATATTTCTATAAAAATATACATAAGTCGATTCCAAATAACCCATGTCACTATTGGGAGCAAGAAGGTAATGTTCGCTCAACCTCTCAATCGAATATCTCCGCTAATAACATATATTCGGAAATTTCAAAAAGGACCTGTAATCATCTTATCGGCAAACCTTTCATCTGGGACACTCATTTTGCATGTTTATACACCTATTATTAAAACGTGAATTACGCTATACACTTTTGAAAATAATACAAAAACATGTATGAATATTTAAAGCAAGCGTCTTACGTAAATATAAAAAGTTTTTATGGGCACGCCTTATCGTGGTTCGATCGAAATCGACGCGAGATCGGAATTTTAACTTTAAAAATTTAAAGAAATAATTTGCTTAATAATGAGTCGAGCGAAAGAGCGGGAAAATGTTCAGTTTGTATTAGTACACGTGATTATCTGTTCAATAAGTGGTATGCGCCAATACGTTTATTTACAATTGATAAAAGATATTTTACCAAATTCAAATTCTTTGAAATTTGAAGCAAACGTATCTGTTTATGTGTAACAATATAACAAGTAAAAAATTCGCACTCGAAACAAATGTCAACACAAAATCTCATCATATAGGTACCCGAAGGGGTTATTAAACAAACTCAAATATTAATCAGTGTCGCCACAATATTTTCATAAAATTTTTACATTAATAAAGCCTTTAATCAACAGGCCGACAAAATTCATTCGTTAATATAACGCCCGATGCTCGTTTCCCATCAGAGTTGAGATGAATATACTATAGCTGTATGTAGTTATATATACACCATAACCTGTAGTGCCGGAGATACGAGAATAAGCACATACGACCGCAGCCATACCGAAGAGCCTCGGGACAGTGTTGACAGAATATAAACAGTAATATCGATACTATTCTTCGAAACTGGCGTAAAAGAGCATGACCAAAAATATATGATCACCGTCCCACCAAAAGACATCATATTGATATCGATGTCATTGTTAGCATCCTGTTTTTTTAATCGATGGGATAATTCAGAAAAATCTAAAATTTTTATTATTATTTACCATAAAAAAATAGTTCTAGCACAGACGAAATAAACATTTAAATCTCAAGGAATATTTTTTTTTATTCCAGTAAATTTATGAAATCTTACAAAGTTAGCACAATAGTAGATTAGAGATTATTCATCAAAAGGTTAACATGTGAACTTAGCATGAGTGCCGCACCGCCGCTGCGCGATCCCAAGCCCAAGCATGGTGAGTTAGAAAATTTTATAGGCAATATGCCTGCACAAAACATTGCATATCTTGGAAACCCCACCGATTTGCTCGATGTTGGCATAGGTGGGTGAGGACGGAAATAGTCATGTGCCTTTAGGTTTTCGGTATTGACAGTAAAGAAGACGACTTAGTAAATCTAGCTGAATTATCTTTCGAATTTCCAAATCGACATAATTAAAAAAAACGTTTGAATGAAGCCGCATGAAAAAACACCCAATCTAAAGAAGCTTTTGAAAAAGTTAGATGTTATGCCAACTTAGGAATATTTTCTGCGTTAAAAAATTTTGGTTATTTATGAACAATACAACGATTTACGATATTTATGAAAAATAATGAAATACTAAACCAAATAGTTGGTAGTAAGTAATATTTTTGTACTGGTGAATACATTTTCCTGGTTGAAATAGGAATGTGAAACATCGATATAACTTACAATAACAGCACTAAGCTGCGGTACACTCCTATCATTAATTTTCTACTCCGCAAGCGAGCAATTTCTTACATGAAAAACTGGTTCGTATCATGAGAAACGAGTGTTAATGATAACTTCAACCTTTCTCTAGCAGTCCTTTTAAATTGTAACAAATTACCATGTTTTACTTTTAATGAATTGCAATTATTTTATATTTAAAACTTTTAACGTATTCCAATATCCATACTTCTAGAAATAAAGAGTCTTGTTTCTTACTAGCATCATTAAATGCCCTTTCTGAACTGAAAATGTACTTTAATCCTTTTTTTTAGTGATAGAGCTGGTGAAGAGCTAGATTTAGTAAAATAGTTCTGATGTAACTTCTTGTTTCTTGGTATTTTCATAAGATTTCTCTATTAGAGTTACAAATCAAATGAATGCTGTATATGATTTATTTTTGCATTGAATATTTTATCTCGAGGCTCGTGTGCAATTATGATTACTCCGAGACCACATATAATAGGTTCTGGGCAAGCGACCCCACTCGTTCCGATCGCTCAAGGGGCTACAGCAAAAAGGGATATCAAATTAATACTGAATCCATAATAAATCAGAGGAGGCAGGTGCACTGGTCGCGAAGAATTTCGCCTACGGTCAACTTTAGAAATTACTCGTATCATCTTCGAACCAATTGGTGCGGGACGATTCGACCATTTCCGATAACGTTAAATTGGTTGGAATCTTTGATATTTCGATCGGGCTTCTAAATATTTGGTTGCCACGCGAAACTGTCACGAACACGCAATGTTTTGGGAGCGCCTCTTTTTGAGTAATCTTCCGAATTAGCGTCTTCTTTTTCTTTAATATTTCGAACTCCAATTCTCCAAATTGTCGCTTAGCATATTTAAGTTCTTTAGATACTCAAACTTTGTTACGAACTGGCTTTTTTAAATTTTATAATATCCGTGTTGGTTTCCTCCACATATGACCGTCTGTTTAAAATAATCGTGACCGAGGCTGTACAATAATTAGCCACAGGCCCGTACAGTTCGTTCGGCGATTTCACAGTTTCTTATTGGCTTTTGAAAGTTGAGCTGAGACGCGTTGCGAAACTCTTTTTTCGAGTGCTTGCTTCGTTTCGAAGCTAAAGACGTTTTTATTATCCTTTTGCACCTGTTAGTTGCAAAGTTTACAATTCGACTGGCAAATATCCCACAAAAGTTTCCTTGTACCATCTTGAAGCATTAATCTGGGTATCAGCATTTAGTTGTATTATATAAACATGAAAGTCACTGAAAAATTTAAGGTCTTTTCCATTAAAAGTGCTTTTCTAACTATTTTTTTACGCTCTTTCACTTTCATTAACACTTTTACCAAATCGCCTTTAAATATTTCTGATTATTTGAACACCATTATTGTCAAATCAATGCAGGTAAACGAATTATTTAAATTATACGTGTTCTGTTTGCGTGTTTGGTTGCAAAACTTTTTGTCTTATCGGGCCAATTTGGTTAAGGATTTGCGTGATTCAGATTCTCAGATGCTTCAAGTTCCTAATATTTTTTTTGTTGCTCCTCGCTACACAGTTTTGTTTTCAAAGGTATACTAACCTTTTACTGTTTTAAATTTTGAAGTTTTTAATCACAACTGGATTTCATATTAAATTGAGCTTAAAACGACAACACAGAAGTTAATACGTATATTAATATTTAAAATGTCAAGTTAATCCGTTAAGGAATTTTATAATCTGACACGTGCAATATCCCGCTTGGTCTTATTTATAGGAATTTTCAATAAATACAAGCGTTCTCTTTTTTATTCCTCGACAAATTTCATTCGTAAAGTAAGAAACGTTTTTGAAGCCAAGAACAATAAGAAGCTTAACTGTCCGTTACATACAAAAGTAGGTTCTACTTCACAGTAACAGACAACAAACATTTTATCTTATGCTTTGAAGATAGAGTTTAATTTCATTTATGAAAGCCAATGTTGCGTTCAAGGCGTGGGTTGACAAAATGTATGCTTATCATCGATTTAGCATTTGTTTGCTACCTAATCCAGTTCTTAAGAGCCATTAAGCTTGTAGTAGCTAGTTTGTGTTTTAAAATATGTACTATTATTATCTATTATTTCGTTATCTAGATCTTTAACCATAGATCTGGGAAGTTCGTTTTTGGTAAACGTCGCGTTCATTTAAGTGTTAGTTCGTACTTTAAATTCTTATGAGTTATTTAATACTCTACTACTAAAAACGCTTGCTCAAGAGAACTGGATTTGAAATATTTCCGAGAGATTTCGAGGAGTCAAACAAATAGTGACCAGTTGACTCTTCAAACAAACGCAACGTCTTCTCTGGTAGAGTATGCAGGTAAACCTATTTGGACCTTACCTCTTACAAGTAGGGGTGCCTTTTCATTGCCGTGATGAAGTTTACCTCTATGGCCTCTAAAATCCAAGCCAACAGAGCCTGTGTTTGCTTGAAATCCTCTAGTGTTTGTCTGTGAATATTTAAATCAATTATATATAGTATAAGCAATTTACTGAAGACTCTTTTGACGAACAATTTTTAGAATTTGCGATGGGCATCAGAATATTTTTATTTCGACTAAATGCAGTATTTAATACTTACTTTACTGGTATACAATCATCTATCGACATTGAAACTTGTGGTAAGTTGTTTAGTTACTTCTTTTGCCATCGACTACTTTGAAAACTTAACGAATATGGAAATGAGCTTTAGCGCTTATTGGAATAATTCCTATCTCTCAGCTAACGTCCACATTTGTCAACCAATTGTTCCTACAGCGTGTCCCAAAAAACAGGTTTCGAAAGTATTCCGAGTTAGAGGCCATTGTTATTTATGAACATGAAAGAAAGGTCTCCAAGGCGACTCTGTATGACCATTAATCATACGACGACGTCAACCTCAGATAAAATCCATGGATACCTTTGCACGCTTCGAATAATATTAAAGGCATGAGAACATATTTTTTTGAAAAAACGAAATATTATGGCAGGATCTTATGAAAAAGCGTAGTATCTTAGCATTACTTGTGTATCTGTTGCATAAAAACATTATAATAGAATTAGCAAGTCGTCTTCTGGTTATACCAGACATTCAAATAACTAAAGGTTTTTCGTAACACAACATAAAGCTCAACAAACCACAATTTTAAGTTGGATAGACATATAAATTACCTCATTAAAATTTAAAAATAAAGACATTTTTAATTTCAACACGACGCAATCCATTTACTCAGATCGAGATAAGCTTTTAATATTTCAGAATAGATCGCATATAGACTGTAGAAATGTATTTGATTTTATCTGTAGCAGTGGAGAGCTATCCACGGGATTTAAAGCCATACGGCTATCAACCGGTTGTCCTTGGTTGTGAACCCTTAGGCACAAGATCGGCTACAGTTTACTTGCAGAGAAAAAGTTATTTACAACACACTTTAGGTAAATGGTACTTTATGGTAACTGAAAATTTCGATTGAAGCTAATTTTAATGTGATTCAATCTAAGAAAACAATGAATTTGAAGATAAACTTTATAATAAAGTTTTATTGAACAAAACATTCAATTCAAAATTGACAGTAGCATTACAAATCTATGAAAAAACCGTACGCCAACCGACCTAATCCTGTTTACAAAGTGACTTTTCGGTTGGTTTCACTCGAAAAAGACGGCTTAAAAGATTGTGGTCCGTTTCAAAAGAAATAATCACGTTATTTATTACCAAGGCCTGAGACCAACCAACTTTAATCTGCTCTAAGCACGTACACACCGATTTTATGGAGATTAAAATCGGCTTGAAAACTTTTTCGAATAGCAATAAACATTTATTAGTATCAAAACTAGATTCTGAATTTAATGAAAGCAATTACCGATTCAGCCATGTTTTAGTATTACTACGACCAAGATTTCTTGCTCTACTAGTAATTGTGAGATTTAATAGGACCGACATTTTTAAATATCACTAATGATAATAATGATAATATCCAGCCAACGCTTTTACGGTTTAATGGCATATATTTTTTTTAAAACTAAAAACGATATTGCTTTAAATTTTGGAAGGATCTCCTTTAAATTAGATTTCTATCCTATCTATGGTTATAAATATAATACTTTGGAGTTGACTCTTTCTCAAATAAGTTTTGATATTTACTTTGATACGAGTAGTACGATACTACGAGTATGGGCATTGTCTAGAAACATTATGAGAGTACTGGCAGGAAAAGCACTGCAATCAAACCGATACACCAAACCAAGTTACGTTAATTAGTTTCCAACGCGGCTGGTACTAATAAATTTCTTATTAGACGACCAATCAGGCAAGCAAACTATGTTGTAATCTTTCCCACATGAAAAGCTCCAATAAAGATGAGATACCACCGATTATACTCAATTACACACAACTCTAAAAATGGATTTACGATGAAACCGAAATTAACACTCTACCCCGTGGCCTGATTGCACCTACTCATCTCGACTCATAAATCAACGAACAAGAATCGACAAAACAAAATTGTAGCAAGGATTCCAAGTCTAATTGGATTTGTACATAGTGGATCTATCAGTATACATTGATTAATGGTATCGGAGGACTGAAGTATAATTGCCAGTCGAGACGATCATGAATCAACTGCTAGAGTTATAAATCTGATAATTGGAACTAGTTTGAGTTGCTCGAATAATAATAATAACACCAGCGTGGCGGAGAAAGGTAGCCGTAATCTATACGTTTACTTTGATCTAACAGTGGTTACTGTATTCCAGTTTAGGCACAGCTTTGAGAATTTCAAATTGTTTTACGCTAAATGTTACTTTGTGTGTTTATCAAGAGTGTGTTTATCAAGAGACACAATCTGCAGCAGATTTCGTGTTTAGTATTTAAATAAAATAAAATTTCGTAATTTGTCTGTTCTCACTTCAAGTGTGGGTATTTGATGCATAGCTGATGGTGCTTTGTTTTAAACCTTCAGTAACAACTAATCTTAGTATCAAGTTTCGGCAGACAGTGTGTGATCTGAGAAAAAATCTGTTGGAACTAATCAAGCCCGAAGATCGAAATCAAGATGTTTGGGCTTAACATGTATCGAATATCATACAGTTTTTTGTCGTCAAAACCGTGAGGCGCCATTTTTTATCAAATGGATCTTTGAACTTATGAAAAAGTATGACTGATATTAATATTTTACACACAGACCAGTTAAATAAATTGACGTTTTAATTAATTTGATTCCAGATTTCCTTGTTCATCATAATTAACTAGAAAAACTACTAATTCAAAACTATGTATGGTACACAGAGCGCTACATTTGAATGGTCATTCAAATATGAAGATCCCGCCTCATCATATCAATGGTGAAAGTCAGTGTTTTTAGCATCTATGATGACCTCACTAAAGTCTGCTATAGCGCTTTACTCTATTTAATATTATATGATGTTAAGATCAAATTGGATCAGAACATTACTTATTTTTGGATTTTCGTTGATATTTCGTCTTAAAACGGGTCTTGTCTTGCGGTCATTATTTAAAGGAGTTGGGCATCTATTTCAATGATCTTTTAAGGTCTACATTCTTCACCAAAGACTACACCTGTAGCTCAAATTCAAGTACGCAGCGCAATGAATGTTTGCGTCACTCAGAGGTGAAATTGAGTGTGAAGCGGCAGCGGCCCGCCGTCGCTCCCATTACGTCGTTTGGGCTGCGCGCGCGCCGGCAAACCGGCTACGAACGCCGCATTGTAAGATGCTGGCAGGATATTGTACGCATTCGGATTTTATAGACTGAGAAACGGTTTTATTCCTAATTTTGTAGTGGATATGCGGCTGCAAAAAAATAAAATATTTTGTTTCTTAACTTAGTGATAAAGATTAAATCCTTTTGAATCTAACTACGGTTTCATAAAGTTTTAGGTACAGTTTTGAAATTCTTATCGGTTTGAAACCATTTCATTATTTTACAAGTCCAATTACAATACGAGATTACACCGAATTCGAAGAATTGATATCCATTCCAATCGTTAATAACTATGTGCAGTCACCAGCACATCAGGCTTTCCATTTTTGTTGCAATATCGCCCGTATCACAAGCAAATAAGATACCACAGGGTTTACCATGATGTGCTGGCAACCGTACTATAGTTAAAAATAGGCATAATCTTACAAGAATAGTATACTAAAAACTAGGTAGGTTATCTTGACGCACATTATTTGCGTGCAAAAGTACTAGGTTTTTGCCTTGCCTCTGGAAAGGTGAGCCAAATACATACCACAACGTGGCTCGGACCAACCTCCTTGTCTCGCTCCATTAGTATTTTCCATTTATTTTTTGTCCACGTACTCGTACCTGTCCAACTTTTGGGGATTTGACTTTTTATAACGCCGGCCGCGCGACGAATACGAAATTTCTTGGGCATACAGAAAATAAATGATGTTGCGTGGAACTATTCCAAAACGTGACCTGTTTTATTTGGACTTAGTTTTTTTAGGATGTAAATTTAATTGGTAAATTGTATCTGCAAATAAGATTTTAGATGCAAGTCTATTTTGGATACACAATAGCGTTGATAAAATAAATAAGAATAATAAAAATTTACACTAATATAAATGACTGCCTTATCAAGCCAACATTGAATTTGAAGTTACCAAAGATGATAAAGTATTTACTACTGTAGATAAGGAAAGGTAAGCGTAGGTAGTCTCGCTCGGTATATCGGAGACCCACCGTCTAGTACGTTAATGAGTCATTGTAATAGCGTAAGCTGATTGAAAGCAGCACGCCTACATAGAATCTATTAAACGACCAAACGTAAAGCCGGTAATGACGTATTATATTTCGAAGCTTTACATTCGAGCTTTTGAAACTCAACTATTTGAAAGACAATAGAAACAGACTGACTGATCGTGAAGTAATATGTGTGGTGATAAGTGTGATTTTCGAAGCACGTTTTAAATGAAACTTTGATGAATATAGCTAATAAAGAGGAAAAGCTTCAAGAAATAGTAAAATGACTAGAAGACTAACAAAAAACTAAAAAGCTCTGCTTATGTGTAGTACATTTCCGTAATAGCCATAATAAAAAAAGTCTCTAATGCGTATGCTAAACAGTTTGAAGAGGTTGCAAAATATTCATACGGACAACACTTTGGCTCATTAGCATCATGTCATATACTACATGTAATCGTTCAGCTACTGCCAATACGGGTTCCAATGCTCATATTTTAGAAATATTTACCGCTTAGTCTTTATGCTAATTGAGATTCAAGTTTAGCTGCGACACCGCCACGTGACAGGTTTTAATTTAATTAGCTTCATTCAACAAAAATGCAGAAACATTTTATTTAATTCATTCTTAAGTTTACCCAATTGTTACGAGTTTTTTTAGTTTTATTTTTAACTTTTTGAGTACGAGTATAATCAAAAAGTTTTATGTGTCATTTTGCTTGAATCGCTTTTAAATATATTACTCGCATAAGAGGCTTTAATTACAGAAATTTAGAATATATTGAAATCGTTTTATAGGACTGTAAAATTTCCCACAGACCGGTAACTTGGTTCCTGACCATTCTAATGTTAATGAGTTGAAAGTCAAGAGAAGCGTTGGCGTCCCGTTCCTACCGACGCCAAGATATTAGTAGCATAACAATAAATCGAGTTATAGGAGACCAGCTTTGTTGCTTGTAAAGAGATAAAACATTGCGTGGGCTCGCCCGACAAGCCGAGTCACAGTTGCTTAAGTACGGCTTTTATGTAGCCTAATACGGCAAAACATCTTCCGTGGGACACCAAGTAACATTCAAACATACACCTTAAAACAGCGGGGCGCTACCATATTTTTCAAGACCAGAACCGAATCTCTTGATCGCAAAGTAAAAATAATGATTCTTAAATCATATCGAGTGCTTACCCCGATTGCCTGTGCAATAATATTCTCTTTCAACGATGGCACACCAGGAATTCTGCAGTAGAATCGGAATGTCAGAGATGTTACTTAGATATTTAATTATTTACATAAAAACCTGAGCTTTTAGTCTCAATGTATCTTTTAAAATAATAAAATCAATAGAAAATACGGAATGGTCAATAAAATTATATTCCGATGCATCTTGCCTGAAAATCAAATGATTTTGAATAACAAAATCTGCTACTTCATTATACAAATCGCGGGATTATGTTAATATGGGCTATTTATAAGCAGTTTTGATTTACTTATATGCCAGTGTGCGCTTGTAACCGTTTCTGAGAATGAATTTATGTTTTATCTGTTGCTACTGTTTTGCATTTGTGTGGGTTTTGCAAATACACCTCACTAATTATGGATTCGTTCATTATCATAAATTCGGTGTCTTTGTCTTCTCAGTGATACATATTTATGTTTTGGATTACTTAATTTAATTGCTGTGATGTCATCGTGTCGAATTTTAGGTTCGTTGCTCTGTTTCAGGTTCATGGAAAATATAAATTCAGTGTTTATTGTACCTTTAATTTTGGTTTTTTGCGTCGTATTGGATAACACTGTCTTGTGATCTAGTTAAATTGTCTGTTTTTTTTAAAATTCAACTTAGCCAAAGTTGAATTTTAAAATTTTCTTGTTCAACTTTTATGGCATAGAAAGCTATTATTGTTGATGTGTTAATGGTCGTTTTGCGATTAATCTAGGCGATAGGAAGCTTAGATGGTGAGATGGGCTAGGTGGGCCCGGTGTTCGGTGGGAGGGGGTAGGGCAGTGACCCACGACGCGGCATTCCAACGCGCGCAGCGGATGGACCTGCTCTCTTTACAATAATGTATAAAATGTTTAAAAAAACTGATATCACGTTTCATAGAAAGGAGGTTTACATTAAGGTGAAATAATGTCTACAGTGAGATAGGCATGGCTATTTCCCATAAGCTTGCGTGTTAAAAAAAACTTATTTCAGTTATGTTAGTACTAGCAATAATGAAACTTATAATTTCAATAAAACAGAAGTTTTATTTGATTCATAAGTTTATGTTGACCATTTTGCGGCATAAACTTTACAGAATATTTCTGACATGATATTCGCTTTGCTGTCACAACGGTTATACTGTTTGTTAAAAAGAAACGAGGACGTTTTTGAGAACCTGTTCCGAAGCCGGCAAATGTCTGTACACCGCTTCAATGAACTCCATTATAAAACAAGTGTTTATTCGAACATCCTCTGTATTTTTGCCTGTTTTGAATCCATTACCAAAAGATTTTGTATCAATTACTTTTTTATACATTTCCTCATTTTCCTGGCGCCAGCTACGCTTATTTCTTAAACCATTATCTGACCAGTAACAGTAATGGAAAATATTTTTTAATGTAACCCATTAGCGCCGGCCACGGTCCTCTCTGTAATTTTGTGTCTCGCTTTTTTAATCTTGGCTTCGTCCGCACCATGATGGGATTCTGAGCGACTGTCCATCGCGATCCTTATCTCAAAGTGTAATAAGAAGAGACAGACGTTACTTATATTTTATTTAACGTCAGGGTTGATCGAAGTGGCCTGATAAGCGAACCGAGAAGGAAGATTTGTTTGTATCATTAATTATGCGTATTCTTTTTAGTCTTTTAATATTCAAATGTCTCCGTTTTAAAGTGGATCGTTTAATAAAACGCTAAGTGTAACTCTCTCAGTCCTTTTTTCATTTTGAATATCGTTTATTATTTCGATCTACAGAAACGTGATTTTATAGTATCGGATAGCTTGGAGAGAACGTTTCCGAAGCATTTTTGTAATTGGCTTGTTAATTCGAATCTGTTGCCGGCAGCTTTGATGTGTTAGTTAAGTTGTCTGACTGCTTATTCCGCATCAGTCGTCAATCGTTGATAGAGATTTCGATACGATTTTGAATATTGATATCACTGTCAGGTATTTAAAACTGGCACATTTTTTTCCGAGTCTTTTGAAGAGATTATTAATTTACTAGTACTAATAGTTATTAATTGAATGGAGTTTATTTAACTATTTCAAATAACATTGTATAATTTTTCCAAAGAAGTGTTAAAGGAGTAATAGGAACTAACAAATAAGTTGCCTACAGTAAAGCAAAACCGTATAAACCAAGTGATATAACCACCTAAGTTATGTGTACTTTTGTGGAAACCGGTCTGTCTGTCCGTCACAGTGTTTACATAGTTCGACTAGTAAGAATCCATTCATAGACTTTGTAAATATGTACACAACTCTTAGGGAAAAATTATGTACTCTATTTATTTTTATCGTCATTAAAAAAGTTGAAGCTATATCAAATTCTCACTGGTTACTAAATGAAAATGTTTTTAAAAACCAATTAGTAATTGTTTCCTACAGTTTAAATGGTACCAATGTCATTCAAAATATTTCCTAAAGTGAATTAACCGTAAAATTGAGCGATAAGGTCAAAGTGCGGTAATTTGCGGAAATGTTCACTGACTTAGCCAATATCGAAGCTTAGATAATAGACAACTCTAGAGAAATACCAGTATAATTGGTTACTACAGACGAATCGTACAGGCAAAGTGATTATCATGGATCTGAATCACATGCTATATCCGCAGTTTGGCATAATAGCCCCGTAGAACCAGTCAATCGCGTTAGCAATAAACAAAATTGTGCTCTTTCGTGAAATTTATGTGAGAACCAAAACTTGCGTCAAGGATTTCAAACACGACGTTGATGAGACCGAAAACCGACACAGGGATGTAATGGGAGGAGGTCATTACACCTGTTTTTGTTTATTTTTCATAGTAATGATATATTATTTACGTGAGGCATTCTTTGCATGACTGCGGAGGAATCTCAGGAGTCATCATCATTAAGTGAATACCATCGTAGGTTGATTCAATTACGTTTTTATCGCGTTCTTGTTGGCAATCTTATTTGTTATTAGTTGAAGTGACTTTTAAGGCTTCTAAGCTCATTTTACCTGCAGAACTAAGAACACATGTGAACTACAATGTTAAATCAAATCTGTGTTTGATTAGGTCAGTTTAGTTTTGTTTAGGCTAGAACTGTACGTGCTTAATTTACCGCTATAGGTATCGTTATATGTAGTTTTGAAAAGCAATTGGAATTTTATTTATTTATTTAAAGTCGGTCAAAAAATATCCGATCTTCCCATCGTTTAAACGACAGAAAAAGTTCATTTTCACAATATATGGACTCTATAAATGTATGTATTCTAAAAATGCACCTTGCATACATCCTATTAATCATTCAAAACGGTTTTAAATTCCTCATTGTTTATTATATTGATTACAATACAGTCTGATGCACTTCCTACGTTAATTAACGAGTCGCCTTCACATTGGCTCATTTCCTTTAAGACGTTACAATACGCACGAAGTATAATTACTTCATAATTTAGAAAAAAAAAACTGCAATTTATATCTTTTTATCAGTTGCAAGAAAAATGTAATGCATAATTATGATTCCGTAATAAGCATGTAATAGCTGCTCTGAACGGTAGCGTGGGTAATAAAAACGTTATTATTTCTACTATAGTATTAAAAGTTAAAAAGGCGTAACAATGTAGAAAACTTTTTCGAATGTTTTATTGGGATTCATTCTTTATGAATTACTCATTTTTCGATTGTTTGTACCTTATCAGTAGCTAAAATATAAAACTTTAAAATATGCCTACATGTAATTAATAGATATCGAATACAATCAATAAAGTGTAACGTTTGCGGTTTCGGCTCTTTTGATGTCCATATAAGTATAACATGAATGCTAGTAACTTAATATAGCCGCTTTTAATAATATTAATCGCGGCTATTGGCCACAAAATTACTAACGTAATTCGATTCGCTCAAACTGGAACTCTTGCGGAACGGAACCATTGTTACTTGATCCGTGTACACTGTCTTTCCTTTCATTTTGCAAGGCAAAATGGGAACAGAAAGTATTTGCGCGGGTCTCACAATACTGGTGAGGTGGCAGAGTATTCGTCGTCGGTTTTGCCTTGAGACTTGAAGCTCATGTTACTCGGATCACGTTCAAGGTGCGCATGAGCAGTTTAGTGATCGCAGACGTTAAATTTAACGCTTATTACGACGCTTCGCACAGTATTTGAAAACGACAATGATTGCTTTATAAGTCTCATTTTAAAGTTCGAGTAAACACTCGTAGTAAAATTTAACGTTTTAATAAATGTAAGAATATTATAGAGATTAAGATAAAAACAATAACAACGTAAATATTATTTACTTCTCAAGTTGTTTGCCAATGAAAGACTAACTACACTCAAATCTAATCAAAATTCAGTTACCTTTTTATTTCTACCACACGGTGCAATGAAACATAATAAATAAATGTTACTCGTATAAAGATCTACAGAACTTATGTTCGTCTCTACTCCGCCCCTCCTCAGACATTTAATTAAACCACGATATTTTATGGTACGAATCATTAAATTGCTTATGGCGCGCGTTCGGAAAGCAATACTTATTACACGTGCCGTCTTATCCCTGACATCACTTTTATAATAACGTTTTAATTCAATCCCATTATCTTTGTTACAGGTACATCCATTCGAAAGAGAAACCTTTTAAGTGCACAGAATGTGGGAAAGGATTCTGCCAATCCAGGACCTTGGCTGTCCACAAAATTCTTCATATGGAAGAGTCCCCTCACAAGTGCCCAGTATGCAGCCGTAGCTTCAATCAGCGCTCAAATCTGAAAACTCATTTACTTACTCATACAGATCATAAGCCTTACAACTGCAATTCGTGTGGGAAAGTGTTCCGAAGAAACTGCGATTTGCGACGTCATGCTCTTACACACGCTGTTGGAGATGTACCCCCAGGAGATGTGTTAGATGTCGGGGAAGAAGACATCGGAAGACCTGGGTCACCTATAGAACCTGGTTATGACGACGATGATGGTGAAATCTCGTCACCTGATCATTCACCGGTGAGACGCGCTCGATCGTCGTCTATTGAAAGTGTTGGACGAGCTCAAAGTGAAGAAAGACCACCGAGACAGATGTCTCCATCTCCAGTTGAGCGTACTCATTGCCATCATAACGAACCAAGAGACCGAGCTAGTCCTTACACCATGCGTCCACAACAATCGGACAAACATCGCATGCCTTCCGCAGATCCCTATGAAAGACGTCGCTACACTTCAGATGAAATCATTGAAAAGGAGATGCGTTACGCGGAAATGCCTGAGCAACAGATTCGACATCCGCAACTGCAGATAAGAAGAGATTTGCATCAAGTGATGCCATCTGATCCTTCGAAAATTGGTCAAATGTCAAGTCCGCCAATTGATCCGGGGCCATCTAGCATTTATTTGACGCCGTATAGGAAGAGAAGTCATCCGCCAGATGTTGGCGATAACGTAAGAACCTGTGCGGCAATATACAGAAGTCGATCGCCCGAACCTACAAATTTGTCGTTGCCCCGCCCCCCGATCGGAACTCCAGAAGTAGTGGTGGGAATGCCTCCATCAATGATGGGCATGCCTTCGTATCATAAGTTCGGGTTGCCAATGCCACCGCCTCATCCGCAAATAGCGTATGGGGCGGTGCCTCATAGTATGTTGGGTCCTCAACAAACCGTGGCCCAGGATTTGATAGTGAAACACGCTCCCCCTAAAGATACCGTACCGTGTACTTCGACAAGCGTGACAAGCTGTAAAGATAGCCCCCAAACTAATGTGAAGGAACACAAAGAAGCCAGTTCAAGCTCTATTGCTAACGGAATAAAGAACATTGTTGGTATACAACCGAATACCAATCCTAAGCCAGGAACGAGTCAATCAAGTGGACCGAAGAAAGGATTCAGTATAGAAGATATAATGAGACGTTGAAATAGAATAATGTTTCAACTAGAATAGTGGTGAATAATGCCATAAGAATATTTGCTTTCTTAGCTAAATGTATCGATGTAGGTTTTATCTTGAGAAGTATTATTAGTAAAGTATGTATTGATGTAATATCTTGTAAAATTGTAAGCGCTATGTTTGTACGTATTTGCAATGTGGATTTGGTTTTCGTAAAGATCTCATAAGGTTTGTTTGTGCAGTGTTTTGTTTACCTCCAAATTTTAAAAATGAGTAATATCAAAATTTAGGTTTTTTATGTTTATTTCGTTTTATTGTTGGATTTTAAATGTAGTTTTTACAATCAATATGATGTCAGTTAAAATCCGTTAGTGCTAATATTTGATCATTAAAGATATTTTCGTGATAAGTGACTGGTTCTTTAGACAATATGACTGTTATTTATTATTTAGGGTAAATAAAGCTAAGATTACAATTATAATAGCATCATATATTAATGATAGTTACTTTTTTATCGTGATTTATTTTTAATAATTGTTCTTAAATGTATATAATTTAATTTAAGTGGTACATAAAAAAAATAAATGATGTGTACTGTGGACTAGTATGAGCGATTATATTTGTAAACTAAGACTCCTTAAAGTTTAGTTACTCATTTATCTCATAAGGCAATACTATGCATAATCTATATATTAGGTCCTTACCTATGAAATTGGCGTTTTGTATGGGAAGAACAAAAAGTCGAATTTTTTTTATATAGCATATTTATTCAATCAAAGTATGAGCCATTGTAATCTATGCACTTTTGCCATCTCATAGGTAGTTCATTGATCCCTTTACTAAAAAAACCATTCGAACGGGAATCAATAAAATCTTTGAAGGCGACTTGGACTACCCCATCTGAGTTGAACTTTTTCCCTTGCAAGAAGTTATCCAAATTTCGAAAAAAATGGTAATCTGTTGGAGCAAGGTCCGGGGAGTACGGTGGATGCCTTAGAGATTCCAGTTGAAGTTCTTCTAATTTGCTAGCCGTCTGTTGTGCAGTGTGTGGTCTAGCGTTGTCGTGAAGCAGCAGTGGCGTAGAGCGATTGACCAGCCTTGGTTGTTTAGCAACTAGCTTTTCCATCATGGTTTGCAATTGCTGACAATAGATATCTGCCGTAATCGTCTGGCCAGATTTGAGAAAACTGTAATGAACGACACCGGCGCTAGTCCACCAAACGCTTACAAGTAACTTTTTATTGGTCAATTTTCGCTTGGAGCAGGCTTTGGCTGGCTTGCCAGGGTCCAGCCATTGCGATGAGCGCTTCCGATTATCGTAGAGAATCCACTTTTCATCACAGGTAATGATTCGATTTAAAATCCCTTCGTTATTGTGCCGGTCAAGTAATGTAACGCAGCAGTTGACGCGCGTTTGCCGGTTTGCTTCACTCAATTCGTGAGGAACCCACCTTTCAAGTTTTTTAATCTTCCCAATTTGCTTCAAGTGGATTAAAACAGTTTTATCACTAACGCCAAAGCCTGCAGCTAACTCGGACGTGGTTTGCGATGGATCCGCTTCCACAATAGCCTTCAATTCTTCATTATCAACTTGGGTCTCCGGCCGTCCACGGGGCTTGTTTTGCAGGTCGAAATTTCCAGAACGAAAACGTTGGAACCAAATACGCACTGTGTTTTTTTTTGCGACACAACCGCCATACACATCATTAACCCTTCGAGCCGTTTCCGCAGCACTGGTGCCACGGTGGAACTCGTACTCGTAAATAACGCGATATTTCAAATTTTCCATTTTGTAAATTGAGCGATGCAAACAGAAAAAAGATAAGTAAAAAAACAAATGAATGACGGTTTACGAAACACAACTACATGTGGAAATAGCTGTATAAATTTGAATTTCGAATTCCTAACCAAATAGGAAAAATTTGTGATCAAAGTGGCCAGTACGACAAAACGCCAATTTCATATGTAAGGACCTAATATATAAAAATGAAACCCGTTTTCCTTGGTCACGGCATCACGCGTGAATGGCTGGACCGATTTCACTAATTCTTTATTTGTTGTATTTGTTATTATTAGGAGAAGGTTCTTACGGAAAAAAATATTAGGAAAATCTTTCAGAAATATTGAAAAATATACATTTAATTTTGCATATTTTAAAAAACGCGCGTTACTAACTAATGTCAATGTCATTCGATGACATTGTTCAATCATTGCAACGCTAAGGCAGTACGAAGTTCGCCGGGTCAGCTAGTTTTGTATAAATAAGAAAATAATACATAGAGAATTGGTATCAAGACAACAATAATAAAAACAAGCTGAAAATGGTTGACTGTTAACTTAAAAAAAAAACAATACTTATATCATTATTAAGCTATTGCTCAGAAAATTTGGAATAATATTTTGTAAAATATTTAATTAATTTTATTTCTTAATAAATTATAATAAATAAATATGTGTTTTTTCGATTTTTTCCCAATCCACAAAAATAATATCAAGCCTAACGTGCTTTCCGAGGCACACCGAGGAGTAACACCGCCAACTTCCCGACTCCGAGCTCGAAATAAAAACAATTTTGTCTCGACCTAGGATTCGAACCCAGGACCTCTCGGATGTAAGGCGGAAACTTTGCCACTACACCAAAAAGGCAGTCATTGATCTGATACCGATACCACAACATAATCACGTCAAATTCCCTTAACTGACCAAATTCAGTTTTGAATATTTACTTGATAACTTTACAAGACTACTACCTTACATCTAGCTATCTAACTGGTACATACTGTCGCCCACCAAAATGTTGAGTCAAAATCCAGGTTACTTCCATGTTAGACTGTCTTGCAACTAACAGTCTCGTAGGCAAGCTTCATAAATGAAGAAAATAGACACTCATAATAAGATATTTTTAAATTTTGTACAGTCAATTTTTTTAAAGGCTCGTTATCGCAGTTGTCATCCGCTGTTGACTAGGAATGGATAATAGATGAAAAATAATCGAAAAATAATATTTACAATTGAAATAGTGTTAGGTACAGGCACTGAACATACTCAAAATATGTATACAGACTATGTTTTAGTCTAGTTCAGACGCAGATGTCAAAGTATAATGCAAAATAAATGTGCGAAATAAAACTGTAATATTGTTTGTATGTGATTAAAAAAAAAGTTTTAAAGGCTTTATAAATACTTTTTTCAACATTAATGTAAGTATATATAACCATTCAAATACACCGTAAATCAACTCAAAAATAATAAGTAAAAAACATGAACATGACATTTCTCTTTATCTTTGTAACGAGTAAAACTTATCAACACAAAAATTAAGAAATAAAGTGACTCGTACGTAAATAATTTGTGGATCATCGTAACACAGTTAAACCTAAAGCTTAATTTGGTTTACAGAAAGAAAATATTTATTGAAAGATGTGACTTTTATATTTAAATGGTAGATAAATAAATTATTTCAACGAATACACCCAAACTAAGCGTTAGCTTGTGCTATGGTGGCTAGAATAACGGGTAGAAAACTTAAGTACATTTATAAACACCCATGACTCAGGTAGAAATTCTCGTGCTCATCACACCAACATTTGCCCGTAGCAGAATTCGAACCCGAGACAGCCGGTTTTGCAGTCTGGACCTCAGACAACTTGACCAAAGCTGCAGTTAGCTTTTATAATAAAACCAATCCGGCACGGATTAAAATGGATTCGCATTTGGACTTTGTCATGCCAGGGTTCACAGTACATCATTTAATAGCTGTCACCCGTTTAGACTGTAAGTTATGGCACCAGGAGTTCAAACTGTTATTACTTCACAACGTCTCGCCTTACGTGGACAGTCTACGATTAAAGGTCCAGACGACCTTATCCTAAACAGGGCATTAAGATAAACTACGAGGCTAAAAGATTTTTATGGCAAATGACCACATTACATGACGTAGGGTCGATTAGCAACTGTCAAAGCGATTGAGTTGCGATCAAAGAGAATTTGAGATCGACGTTTACAAATACGAAAATAATCTGCTTTTGTTAAATAAGAACCTTTATTAAATGAAGTACAGGTAAAGGTAAAGTCTACGTGCTCATTATAAAGATTTACTTTTATGATGCTTATTATTAAGAGCCATTAAGTTACTTTATTTTTTAGCATTAGCAATGCAAATGCAAATTTCATATTAAGAGCTATTTGAGTTTTTTGATGACACTTAAGAAAGCCTCGATCAAAATCAACAAACTATTTAAATAAATAGTTTTGAAAATAAAACTTCATATATTTATTAAACACAATAACATTTCTGTCAAGATAAATCCACCAAACGGACCACGTAATACCAATGTTAGTTTGTCTCAAAGTAAGGTTTATGTTTATTTCTATGTAAAGTTTTTTATTTATTATTTTAGGAGATCGGACAACGCAGGTCCATTTTGTTAGTAAAATAATCTTACAAGCTATATTAGTAACAGACAAATCAATACACAATTGATATACCACACATAGCCGCGGCGGGTCAATCGGTATTGGTAAGTGATAAAACATATCCTTAGGAATCCTTGTTACAGAATACAGAACATGAATAGAAAATTATAAGGTTGAGGTCATAATACCTCTATAACTAAATAACCATCTTTTGCCTATATGTTATATACCTCTATTGTCTGCTGTAATGTTATAATATGAAGTGTATAAATGAATATGAATATAAAAAAAGACATCTGAATTCCGGTACTTATTTAAAACCCAAGAGCGTATGTTAAAAGGTGTTTCTTTTACGACATCGCTTTACGACCCGGCCACCTCTGCCATTCGGACCGCCACCAAGACAGCTACTCAGGAGTTTATGCAAATCGCCTGCCGCCGAATATTTTACGGCCAAATGTCGTTTCTCGATATTTTAATCCAGTCCCTGATTGAGGTGAAAGTGTTGCTGTTGGAATGCGAAATAAGGTTCTATGCGATAACCTAGAAGACCTATAAAGACTTGTGAGAATTTGTTAGCCAAATATCAAAATGCCGAGTTCTTATAGCTTTTCTTTGGTTGTTTGTACCTACCTAAATCAACACATAACTAGTTCTGGTGTGTTTTTTTTTAAATTTAGTTCAACTGTCATCAGGATGTTTTTTTATTAATTTCACTGTCATAAATGTAAAAATCATCAAGCACCTGGTAAAAGCGATAATAACACCATTCGATACGCAAAAATTTCACTTCAGTTAAAACGCGATATAACGGTTTTAACGTTTAAACTGTAACAGAAGCATCGGTGCGGTGGCAATCGATTAAACCCGATTATGTTTTAAGTAAAAAATCGAATAAAATGATATCGCGGACCAACTCGATAGTTGGACATAACGCGCGTAACTAATGGCCCTTACTGAGGATAGGATTTCTCCTTTTATCTCGGTGTATAGGCATTGTGTAATTTTCGGAAGGTGCGCATATTAATTAATTACAGTCATGCAATGCACTTTTACTAATTTGAAGATTTTTGACGTTTGTAACTTGAGGCTTACATAAGTCTGCAATAGTTCTTGACTTTAAAGTAACGTCATTCGGGTCATGAAAAAGCCTGTAGTCTACACTCAGTGCCGAGTTCCGATAAATCGTAAAATCAAGCCGTGCTTTGAATCCAAAAATAAATGACTAGGTACCTACTTATGTGGATTTTAGTCGAAAAGTCTGTCCTCACCGGGAAACCCATGTGGGTAATCTTAACCACTGTTTGGTACGTGATGCGAAAGCATAGTCAAAAGTTGTATCTACATATTGATACACAGTTCTTAAAAAAGATAAACTTTCGAGTAGGTAAGTCTTTAAAAAAAACAACATCATGCGTACATTGATCTGACTCCATGGTAAGTATCGTCAAAGATAATGGAAAGGCATCATCTTTGGTATCGTTAAGCACATGTATTAAAGTAATCAGAATCAACTGTGGTATTACAAATAAATAGATGCATACAGCACCCAGACCAATACAAACAGACATATTCATGCGCACAAATTTTTGTACAGTGCCGGGATCGAATCCGCGACCGCTTGGTCTTGTTCTACATTAAAATACAAAATACATTTGCCCCTTGCCGGATTTGAACTCGCTCCAGTCTCTAAGCTCTTACAGGCATCGGGGCCCTCAAGTCTCAAGCTCGATGTTCTTTAGGACAGTGTGTCCCACCATTTGAGGTGCCGATTCAATGCGTACAGAATACATACAACTACGTCGCAACTGACTCACTGTGACACGAAACAAACTTGATATTCACACTGACATTCGCGATTTACGTTAAAGTTTTGCCGTAACACTTTTGAAACGGTTCCTTGAATTGGTGACGTTATGAGAAACATGACAGGATAAAATTGTTATGTATGGTTCGCTTTGAAAGTTTGGTTATTTTTATTATTTATTTTGTCTTATAAGAAGTGTTTTCTTATAATAGCTTAATTTAAAGCGATACGACAATTAAATAAGACAGTTTTAGACTCAATTAAAAGTTAATCATGACAGCAATAATGCCAAGTTAATTGAGATATAGATTTTAAATTGGTGCGATTTTTTGTTTTTATTTTTTTGTCTATGTAGGTCTTATTCTTATTGTCTTGCTTCAAAACTTATTTTGCATCTCGATTGCAATGAAGTGGTTGATACTTGCGGGCCTTACAGATTCGAAGTTTTAAAAGCAAGTCTCAAAAAACTTTTGACGACCATTTTGGTGTAATGGCTAAGAAGTTGACTTTTAACCAAGAGGTCGCGGGTTCGATCCCCGCACTGTAAAAGCATTTGTGTGCATGAATTTGTCTGGGTATGTATTTATTGAGGTTTATTTGTAATATCACTGTTGATTCTGATATTGGTAACACAAGTGCTTCAGCTACTTAACACGGAGTCAGATCTATAATGGATCTGATGTTGTTGTATATTTATTTATTTACTTGTTTGTTGTTCTGCGGATCCCTAAACTAATCAATAAAACGATCAATAACATCAAATCCAGTTTCCAACTGACTGACTCTGATTGAATATGTGTTTGACGCGCTCGTCCTGTGATGTAATGTAATTGATGGCAATTAATAACAGGTGCTGCTCGAAAGTTGTCAGACCAGAAATATTGAGAAAGATAAAGAAATATCGGCTACAGTAACAGTTACGACTGGAGTATTGTAGATCATCTCTCCGGTCATGTCGGATAGCCGTCTCACCGAACTTTGAGAGTGATGGAACAGTGAGTGCACCTGTGTATTGCGCTCACACTTGTGCACTATAATATCTCCTGCGTAGTTGGCTGATCTCTGTTGAGATTGGCTGCCGTAGTCGAAATCAGCCAGGGGGACTAATATAATTACTGTAAATCATTGGGAGAATCACACGCGTAGTAATTTTTGTTAAGTTTAAAAAAGAAATTTATAACTTGTCCTAATAATAAGTAATGTTGTTTCTTTGGCATAATATCATATTTTTATAATGTTATAGTTTCACAAATTATTTAACCTTCCAAACCAATCTTTATTTGGTTTACTCCATGTATTATTTAAGCTGAGGACCCTTAATTGGATCATGTGATATTTTAATTACCTATATTATTATGTAATGTTAACACTTTGTGTTTCCCAAAAAGTAATAAAACAAAAACAAAATAATATAGTACTAGTTAAGTTTAAAAAAATATATGGACCGGACTGTACGCTTTTCTAGTAAAATATTTAATTGCAACTCCATTGCGGTGCAATTTCAATCAACCATGATAAGAGACAGTGGACAGGCATCTTCTAGGTGAGCTCGCTCCATCGTAGACTCAGTCTTTGCCTCCTTTGGGTTAGTCTTGTGTCAAGAGTAAACCTAACCAAATAAAAAAAGATACAGTAAGTATATGTGCATAAAACCACTGGCCAAAGCTTTCCACGACGCTTGGTACGAACACGAGGACGCAGTCCAAAAGATGATCTGATCAAGTTTAGTATCATGTCAGATGCAGACAACGATGTTCTAAGCTCTCCATCAAGCGAAAGAGTAAAGCAAACAGCAAAATCATTTGAATGGAGACCACGACACTCAGCACTGAAGGAACGACACGAGGAGGCGAAAGCTAGTCCACATCAAAGATAATGGAAGGCATTATCTTTGTCCACATTAAGGAATAAAACCCAAGGGGCTGTCGCTGGAGACGTCAGGCGAACACGATGTCACAAAATGCCCCGCATCATTTTGTGTATCACCTTCTTGTCAACAACTTAGTCGCTATGAAAACTCTTGGCGGTTTAGACTAGCTTGTTGACAAATAAATAAATAAATATACAACAACATCACATACATTGATCGGACTCCGTGGTAAGTAGCTAAAGCAGTTGTGTTACAGATATCAGAATCAACAGTCGTATTACAAATAAGCTTAAATAAATACATATAACCCCCAGACCAGTACAAACAGACATGTTCATGCACATAAATGTTTGTACAGTACGGGGATCGAACCCGCGACCTCTTGGTTAATAGTCAACTTCGGGACCATTACACCAAAGCGGTCGTCAACTGAAACAACAACAAGTGAAAAACTAAGGTTTAAAAAATGTGATAAATATTCCACGTATCAAAGAAGTTAATGCTACAAAGTAAACTGTATCTGAAAGTCGCAATTTAAGAAACGCTTAACCAAGTGGTTATAGAGCACGAGTGGTTATCTGGCTTATCCTCGATCTACCGAATGGGCTGGTCGCATTGTCCGCGCGCCTGCGACTGGACTGAGACCACTGGAAGTGTGGAGCTTGGAAATAAACGTTTAATAAATTGCTACCAGAGGGCAGCACTAGTGTCAATTGTAAACAGTTTTTTTAACCAACGACGAAAAAAGGGGTGTCATAAGTTTAACCCCTATGTCTGTTTGTGTCTGTCTGTGGCATCGTAGATCCGGAAAGAATGGGCCGATTTCAGTGCGGTTTCGTTTATTCTAAAGATAGTTTATATTTATTTAATAAAATCTGCTCGCCATGCAGCTGTTTTACTGGCTCATAAAGGGGTGTTTTAACTGAAAAGTTTATTATAGTATATATACTATTGGCCTTGAAAAGTTTCCACAGTAATCTGAAAATATTAAAAGTTAATCATTTAATTGATTTCAGATGACGGTCGGTACATAGCTTAAAATAGCATTAGCTATTAAAGAGTACACTGACTGGGCTTAGTGTAAGTACATAACCAACACATGGCGTAAACTTTCTCTCTCTCCTTTCAGCTCTTGTTTAAAACAGGACTTTGTTTCAGCCGATTTTCTATGAGATGTGTATAAGACAATGGTGTTTTATTTTATAAATACCAAGAGTGAGAGCTTACCCATGACCAAAGATAATCTTTGCCCATGACATGCGCACACAATTGTTTTTACAGTGCGGGGATCGAACCCACGACCTCTTGGTTAATAGTCAACTTCTCAACCATTACACCAAAGTGGTCGTCAAACAAACATAGTTGTATCAAGTCGACATTTTCTGCGGTGGCACGGTCTTTACGTAGGTACGCATTAGCCGAACGGCACTGGCCACTCCGGAACGTAAGCGGTTACGTATTCCATTTGAACACAGCAGTGTCTCATGCACTGGTAATAGTGTCGATTTTGCACTGAAAATGTTTAACCTGATGTTCTGGTGTCTGTTCCTGATTGAAGCAAGTCAGGGTTGATGCCTTTAGCGGTATCATGTTGCAAATGTTACTTGTTATTTTGTAAACTTATTAATTTTATTTAAATGAAATATATGCTATAAAAAAGATCTTTATACACATGAATCCAATTTTTTTCTGTTTATTTTTTTTTTTCAACAGAGCTGTCTTTCCTTTTTAGACCTACTTTAAACAAATCCTTACAAACGCTATACAGTTATCCTCATCCAAATAAATATTCAAAATCCCATTTGTTCTATCTTTTTTATGCCAATACTAGCGGCCCGTCCCGGCTTCGCACGGGTGGACAATTATATTCTACGCTTACACATAATATTAAATATAGCTTAAGTTCGTCAGGGATAATGTTGGATTCTATTGGTATAATATATATTTGTTTCTTCGGTTTACGCGAACAGTAGACATTGAAATGATACACTTAGACTTAGACCTAACAACTAACACCTTAGTCTACCTGTGACCACGGACGCTGAAAAGGGTCCGAAACGTCAGGTTAAAACAAAATGTAAATAAATCGCGAAATAATCCGTCAAAAGTGTATCATTTCAATAATATATATTTTTTAAATCGATTCAGTAGTTTTAGTCAGACGAAAAATTCGATTTTTTTAATTGAATAGGCTCTACTATTCAATTCATTTAATTTTTCGTCTTCATAATATTGGTGTAGACACAACACGAGGTTCTATCACCAAAAAAAAAATGCGCTGTTTTTTTTCTCAACCCTAGCGCCACCGGCCACCCGATACATTCTACCGCCTAATTAAAACGGTCCAAGAGACCCTTTTATCGCGAAGATACGATTACTGCGGGTTGACACGCGAACTCTCGTTTCGGACGCGGTTCGGCTGATCCGACCGATATTTATTTAGTGTCCATTATATTTTCGGCCAAAGTGGAGGCCGACAATTTGATTGTAAGAAAATGGTTTAAAATTGAAAAAATCACAAAATAACACACAATATTGATTGATTACACACATTATTAAACAGATGGCATTGCGCTAATAATAATTTGATTAAATTTTAATTGGAAATAAATCATAAGTACATCATGATTATTAAAATCGGACAAGATATCGCAGTGTTTTACCAGACATTCTGTCCGTGTGAACTTTTGTCTTTGGTCAAAAATGTATACCTAACGACCTTTTCCGCGTCGAATCCCTTTATTTTCACAATCGCGGTCGAACGGGATAAAAAGTATCCTATGTCCGTTTCCTGGTTCTAAGCTACCTCTCCACCAATTTTCAGCCAAATCGGTTCTTCCGTTCTTGAGTTATAAATAGTGTAACAAACACCACTTTTTTTATATATTTATATAGATATAGATTTTGGCCAAAATATAACGAAACAGTTGTTTTCGGCCGAAAGTAGCCGAAGCGAACATGACCGATAGCAAAAACCCGTTCGCAATTTTGAAATTGAATTTCACCCGAGATTCGAGATTTATTTTCTCGGCCGTATATCACCATTGCCAATTAAATATGCATAAGTATACAGGTTAGGGTCTTACCTTAGTGTTTTAATGTTGATGGAGATCATTGACTTTTTAATTGCATTAAAGCAAATTCAGAGTATACATTGTATGGATATCGGATACTGCGAGCTAAAATGTAAAGAGCTCCAAAATGAATGTCAAATAGTAATGACTTTTCCATTAAACTTAATTGCTATCTTTAAAATAAGGATTTTGATGATATATATGGTGTTATAAAATAAATGGAATTAATTACAAAATTAACTGCCCATAGTTGTCATCGTAACAAAAAAATTACAGTTCCCTTTACCTATAAACTACCAAATTCCATTAAAAAAAAACAAATTTTGTTCGTCTTAACATAACCAATTATTCGTTCAAGTTTTCAAGTTACGCTTGTATTAATAGTAAGTGAGTACACACAACAGCTCGTCAGGTTAAGCACTGTGTTATTTTAATCCCTCGTAATAAGAACGTTTTTACAACAAGAAAGTGTAATATGATGTGCTTTTGTCTGTACGGCTTCCGCAGTCGCCAGCTCGGCACACCTGTACGTCCATTTACATACTCTATGAACTAATATTATGTTTTTTCATTGTAATTCCTGACTACCAAAGTCAGGTGCAAAATTAAGTCTATTTTACCATCGTAACTCATTAACTCCATACGAAAAATATTAAACTCTATGTATGTACATATTTAACTTCACTTAAGAATACATGACTGCCACATGTAAGTGCGTAAGTTGTAATTTAATAGGGTTAAATATATTATACTGAGACCCAAACCTTTTACTACACAATAACTAGTGAGTGACTGACCCTTGTTTAAATATATGTCGGTCAAATCGAAGTGCATGACAGTGCAAATGACTTATATTATAAAGGAGGTTTCAAGTTGGTTCTTTCAAGTTTTAAAATACATTTCTATTCTAAGACTCGAATACTTAAGAATGCAAGAGCTCTCACAAAAATCTTCATCATACGCCGTTATAAACCCTTCTTATCTCACAATTATATAAAACAGTTACTCACTGGATTACTCTTTACTTACTCAGATGATAAGATAAAGAACATCTTCCAAGAGTTATGTACCTCCAATTTTTGATTACGTTAAGATTAATCTGAGTTATAGTACGAAAGTATTCCCTAAGTGTTAGTTATTTAACAGGTTCCAATATAACTTTAATCGCATTCGGGACTTACAATTTTAATAAGGTTTTATGATTTCTACAGAAAGCACCCAATAATCTACGTAGTAATCCTGCTATGGATTGGCAACGCATTTAATTTTTTACATATATTTAATACAATTCAAGCGAGTCGGTAAAATAAGAATTAATGAATTTTTTGAAAATACCTAATTATGATGATGACAAACCACGAGTAAAATAACAGATGGTAAATGGTCAATAGGTCTCACCTTATTAGAAAAGTCTACATGTCTAAAACAAGGTTCTTTTTTGGCTATCAAGCCTGTGTCCATGATTTCAAAGCCAGCTAGAGTTGGTTTGCTACACTGGTTTTAAAAACAGACCTCATGTAGGTATCTCGGTCACAACGGCTAGATACTCAACTAGTAACTAAACAATCCATTCGTAGAACAAACATGAAAAATACTTAACGAAATTCGTTGGCCAAAAAATACCCAGCTTTGACAAAACCTTCTTGTAGACAGTTTGAATAAGCCTCAGATTAACATTAAAATATGCATTTATTTTTGTCCTACCCGCGGGTTTTGTAGAATTATGGACTAACATTTTCGTGTCCTTGCGTAGCGTTTGATGTATGATTGAGAATCATTCGCTATTCTAGTAGAATGAGAGATTACAATGATTTTCTCTACTGACTCCTAGTACTTCGTACTCCTAGTAAATTAAGGACCTTATTTGATATTGCTTTCTACTTAAAGACAGAGTTATTTTCTAAAACAAGTGAGCAAAATTTGATCAGCAGCGCTGCCGTTGGGCGGACAGCAACGTTGCAACCAGGGCCCAGTCACGAGGCCAGTTCACACCAAGCGCACTACTCACCCGACGCAGCATCGAGTTGCACGGTCGGCGTTCGGGCGCTGAACCAGTTTCGTTCCCTTTATAGTGCGGACCGCCTGCGCTGCAGCTTGCGTACTGTGACCACACTGGCAAATGTTCTGTGGACAGAAGCAAAAAACGAGCTTCTTTCCTCTCAGGATCAAAGTAAGTAGTAGCGAGTGACGCTTTTACGACCACTTTGGTGTAATGGTCAAGAAGTTGACTTGTAACCAAGAGGTCGCGGGTTCGATCCCCGCATTGTACAAACATTTGTGTACGTGAACATGTCTATTTGTACTGATCTGGGTGTTATATGTATTTATTTCAGTTTATTTGTAATACTACTGTTGATTCTGATATCTGTAACACAAGTGCTTAAGCTACTTACCACGACGTCAGATCAATGTATGTGATGTTGTTGTATATTAAAAAAAAAGCTTAGTAGGCCTAATCTCTGACCGAGCCGTTGTCCGCAGTTTCCGTTGTAGCCATTTCTCTTACAAGTTGAACCGTGCGAGTGGATAGCTAGTCTGAAAAATCAGATAAAACGTCACGGAGAATGTTCAGCATCAAATCGAAAGCTATTATGATTTTAACTGAGAGACGCTATCTACCTACATTCTATGTAAAATACCTACTACTATTTCGAATTTTTTAGTATCCTGTAACATAGGTATTGGACAGATCTTATGGACAGAACATTCGTCACTTAATAGGAGGTAAAGAAGGTAAAGGAGGACAACACACATAATGACGATCATCCGACTGAACACTTTGAATTTTTACACTTTTTAATTTATGTTTTTTTTTAACTATTTATAATATAGTTTAATTATTCATATTTTGTATGGACACTTTTATGGGTCTTAGTAACCTGAAATTAATGAATTTAATTATTTATTTAACCCCTGATTAAAAAGAGGGGTGTTATAACTTTGAATCCTATGTCTATTTGTGTGTGTATAAGTGTTTGTGTTGGTGTGTTTTGGGTGTCTGTCTGTGGCATCGTAGCCTCCAAACTGATGGACCGATTTTAGTGCGGTTTCTTTTATTCGAACCATAGATAAATTTCATCGCGGTGGTTCTTTGCTATGGCTGGTTAAAATCCTTCTAGCCATTAAGGCTTACCATCTGCTTTCCCGGCATATTCGGGGTTTTTTTAACTGAAAAGTTCGTAGTATAGATAGTTGTTTCGTCGACTGCCTCGTTGGTGTAGTGGCAAAGTTTCTGCCTTACATCCGAGAGGTCCTGGGTTCGAATCCCAGGTCGAGCCAAGATTGTTTCTGAGATTTTCTGAAATGAATTTCTCAAAAACAGCTCGGAGTCGGGAAGTTGGCGGTGTTACACCCCCGTGCCTCGTAAAGCACGTTAAGCCGTTGGTCCTGCGCCTGAACTCTCTCCGGTCATATCGGATTGCCGTCTCACCGAACTTTGAGAGTTATGGAACAGCGAGTGCACCTGTGTATTGCGCCCACACTTGTGCACTATAATATCTCCTGCGTAGTTGGCTGATCTCTGTTGAGATTGGCCGCCGTGGTCGAAATCGGCCAGGAGGACTATAAAAAATAGATAGTTGTTTGTAGTATAAACAAAATACATGGTTATGTTTACTGGCCACATCAAAACAGACGGTCACCCTATCTTTTCTATACCTATAGAATTATGGTGAATTGGAACAGGCTATTTCTTAGGCTAGACTTAATCGCGTATCATGCAGGTCTCTAATTAAAATCGAAATGGAATAAAATTACTAAAACTGCCTCCTATAAGCCACTTATGCAATAAATAATAAGAATGAAACATCATGTCGATTGTATTTAACAGCCCATTTTTTATTTTAATAATGAAGCCATATATGATGACGACCACTTTGGTGTAATGGTCAAGAAGTTGACGGTTATCCGAGATTTCGCGGGTTAGATCTCCGCACTGTACAAACTTTTATGTGCATTAACATATCTGTTTGTACTGGTCTGGGTGTTATATGTACTTAGGTATTTATTTAAGTTCATTTGTAATATCACTTTTGATTCTGATATCTGTAACACAAGTGCTTAAGTAACTTACCTCGGAGTTAGATCAACGTATGTGATGTTGTTGTATATTTATTAATTATTTATGTCACTTGTTTATTTATGCCTGAAAGTTAAGCTACGATTTTTATGGGTGAATAATGAATGAATGATATTTATAAATGTATTTTACCGATGTCATGAACAGCAACATGTGTGTACATGTTCCAGGTTCCAGAGTTACGAACTCTGGAAATAGACAAAAAAACTTTATTAAATCACTTAAATATAAATGTCAAGTTATCAAAGTCCAGGCCTGAATGACGATGATATTTTATTCCTAAAAAGGCAGATGGTTCATTAATTTACAATACTAAATAAAGGGTTAGGCGTTACAAGGTTAAATTAAATCAAAATCTGAAACTACTTATTGATAGTATCAACTTTTATATTCCCGACTTACAACTTGACTCAATTACTGTATTGGTTTTTAAAAGTTAGTAAGATTAGGTATTCAACGTTGGTTGAAAATAAGCCATAATTGTGAATAGGATTATATTTCTATACAATCGGTTAATAGCTTTCGGTAACAAAAGCGTCTAGAATGGCGAAAGCCTTAACAATAAGATTCAATAGCCGGAGCTTTAAAATCGAAAGTTACTAAACTTGGTATATAGACTTTTATATTACCTATTTACATGAATCTGGATATGCAATCTCTATGAGTCTTACCGTAAAACACACCTGCTTAAAAGATATTCCATTCGAAAAGTTATGCCTCTATTTCCTTAAGTCACCAATAGGGTCATGAACTTTTAACTAGTTTCCAGTAAAATGTTTGCTATAATAATCACTGCTGAGGAAGTAAAGAAAGACAAATTCTTAAAGTAAGCCAAAGTTTAAGTACCTAACACAAAACTAAGTTGGTAACTTAAAGTTATCTAAATAAATGTAGGTACACGTATAACTCTAAGAAATATACTTTTTATGGAGAACTTTTCCCATTGTATTAAAATAAAATGGAAAACGAAATTGGTATTCCTTACTTCAATGTGTATATTTCTGTCCCTTTCACGCCACCATACCACAAAACAACCTGTCTCTGTTCACAAACAATGCCATATTACGTTCCACAAAAAGAGGAATTTTGTAGAGAGGTTGAAAAACTCGAGATATCGATGGTTAAAAGGTAAAACCACAAGCCTCCAGCGAAAGAAATGCCTACTGACTTACAAAGGTTATTTTTTGTCATTTGAAAAGTTTTTGATAATACATATTTTGTTTATTATAAACTGGCAAGGTCTTAATTAATAATTTCATAAAACAAAATAGCCCTTTACATGTTGAGCGCCGCGGTAGGTACCTATTTGTTGATAGTTTCAAGAAATTAGGCTGCTTTGAGACAATCTTGAAATCAATATTGTTGATATGCCAAAAATGTGAAAGTAATGCATATATGCATGTCTTCGCTTCGAGTTATAACTTGGTACTTGGTTTTCTTCACCTCTGCTATACTTTTAAAGGTTATGTCACACGCATAGTTTTAAAAAAACCGACATTATCGATATCGACACTCAAAAACACATCGTTAATATCCAACCCTTGGCGTGCTACTGCCACAAAAAATATTTTATCGTGCGCAGGGCAGCCTAAAAAAACAAACGGGCCGGTAAGTCACTCGCGCTGGCGGGAAGAGGAGGGTTATTATTTTTTAGTCGCGCGCCGCGGCCAGCCAGTTGGTCAAAGGTATTCAAAGTTTTAGCGAAAGGGTTTTTGGGATACTTCTGATGGTTCCACTTGAAGGAGAGTAACAAAAACGTTGAAACGTTTAAGTAACTAAACTAGTAAGAATCTGAAAAAACAAGAGAAAAGTACGCACGGCAACACGTGAACTTAATCACTGCGGTAACTTATGCTTACAAAATAAGGGTGATTTTGCAACGAAAATAAGTATCTAGTTGTAGATCCATGTGTACTATCTTGGTACAGTGAGTCAAAATAACATCTTTCTAGGAGTAACAACAAGCCATGTCTAAGGTTTGTACCATAATGAAAAAAAAATCCTAGCTTATCTTTCAGTGGCGTCGTTTAGTAGTTGACCAGATTTGTCAAATTCAAAATTACCTTTTGACTTAAAAAAAAAGTTTGAGAAGCGTTACCAGTAAAGTATGAGACGCATATTTAAGCGTTTTGAAACCTTATACACTACATCAAACAAATTTCTAGCACTTAAATTACAAGCTTAATCCACTACTAAAGTTTGGCTGCATCTTAAATTATTTTTTTCGTTTTATAATGAGAATTATATAAATTAATAAACCTACAGTACATATAACATAACTGGTTAATAGAATAATAAAAAAGTTTAGTAATACGAGTATAAGCAATTCTTTAAAACAAAATATTTACATATTTTAAATTGAATAATTGTGTTAAAATCATAAAACGAAAATGTTGCATTCCACTGTTCACTATTTCAACGATTTTTTTAAATATTTTTAACAAAATTCGGAAGTTGATTTATTTAAAGCTTACAGTAGTACACTTTTTTCTCAATTTAAAAGTTTTTGTGTGTTGTTGTGTTATTTCATTTATTTAAATAGGTATGAATCGTCTTGTTTCAGCATTACCAGCCCAACGTCTGTAGCCATCATCACTATCATCAATGAATCCTGTTTTCAAGAGCCAACTGCCAGAAAGCAACGCACTAAGAATTTATATATTTATTTAACCAAAGTATTAATCATAATAATAACAGACTGAAACCCATTTACCAAGTAACAATATTTATTGAAATGATACGCTTTTCTACGGATTATTTTGCGATTTGTTTACATTTTATTTTAACCTGACGTTTCGAACCCTTTTCAGCGTCCGTGGTCAGACTAAGGTGTTAGTTGTCATTACATAGTTTTAAAAAAATTGTAAACTTCCATCACTCAAAATATAAGTTATGTTCCTATCTACACAAAACGAGCTGACAGTATCTTGAGGTCTTTCAGTACGGGGTCTAGCTTGAGTGTTGGCTAAAACAGGATCCCAAGCCTGTGGAATTTTCTAACCATCTTCTCTATTTCATCATCATTTCAATGTCTACTGGTTGCGTAAGCCGAAGAAACAAATATATAACAATATTTATTTAGAGTGGGTATGAAATACAATGTTAAGCATGCAGCTATTTCAAAATTGAAATAAAAAACCCTTTAACCCTCACCGCCGATAATATCAAATATTAATACACCAGTATGACAACATTTGAGCTATTAGTACGGAGGGTTATCAATCAGCCATCTTGATTTGGGGATCACAGGGCATGCGCAACCCCCCGGTGGGCCACGCCTCTGCAGGGTTGTGTCAAGGGTGAGTGGTAGGTACCTGCCTGATTTGGGATTGCGATACCTAGAGTGGCGTTCTTTTGTTTTGGTTTAATACGTCTTGTGCCGGTAATTTCTACAATCGGTAGAATCCACCGTAGACTAGAGTTAATCGTAACATATTTATTGAGTTTTTACAAAAATAAACATAGTTCTGATGCACAATACAATCGAAATGTTCAAAAACTCGAATATGAAGTCTGAAGCCCAATATCATACACAAATTGGTATTTGTAAAAATACTTCGATGCCTAAGGTACTTCAAAGCATTTTTGAAGGCTGGCCGAGAGCATTTAAACTCATGCAACATATAGGCCATCTATAAACCACATGGCTGAGTGTCGGGATCATCATAGTTAGCGTCACGCCTCAAGGCTCTTCAGGCATTTCTGTTTTGGACCAGATAAATCGGTAAATTCCGAACCAGACCCGAAATCCTGACCCGGTCGTGGGTTGGGTTTAGGTTTATAGATGATTTATTCTCATAAGAAAACATGTTTATCCCTTTCATGAGAACTTAAATTAAACAATATTAACATTACAAATTAGAACGCGCGAGCGAGCCATATAAACTGTGCCTACTCAAATTCATAACCTAACCCACGACTGGGTCAGGATTTCGAGTTAGTCTCGAAATAAACCGATGTATTGTACTCTAAGGGATTGCAGCGAAACGCCTAAAAAATGGCGTTCGTCCATCGAGTAGTTGCTCTGCCTCTACTCCTCCTTTCTTCCACGTGTCCCATGACTATGAGCTGTACGAGACTGGCTCCCGGCGGGATACATGAACGATTAAGGAGAGAGTCCTTTCGAGACATATTGTAGACAAAATAGCAATAATTTTATTACCTCCGCTGCACAATCGGGCTGCTATAACAAAAAAACAATACTAAGCTGACCTCATTATCCTTAATCACTCACCAAACATTTGCAAATCAAAACAATTACCGCGCTAGTTTAATCAACGCCTCCCTCATAGACAAACAGAACGCAATAACTGCCCAGAGCCCACTGCCCACGCTTGGGCAATGCTTTATCCCGTTCATCAGGGCTGCCACTAATTCAGGGCGAGGCTACTTAATCAGTTTCATTACAGGGCCGGCCGTGTTGGCAAATATTGACCATAGGTAAGATTATATCAGCCATTTCAAAAAAATGTGTAATATCTTAATCTGGGAGTCGACTCGCATTTTTTCAGGAGCTACACGAGCTTTTAAAGAGTCTCAGATGTTTTATCCCAATTAACGTAAGTATCTTACATGTCAAAGAAATATATTTATAAAGCGTGTGTTTCTTGAATCAATAAAGCAGAATTTCTTTACAAATCAAAACAAAGGTGGTAATGTAACTAGACTATGAAGGTTCTCTTCATTTACATCTATGTGGTCTAGTAGTTCACACCACCTGTAAAGGTAGGTCAAGAAAAGGTCTTAGGTTCGATTCCCAGTGGGGCTAAAAAATGTATTCGGTTTGGTCGGCGTAAGGACTTTTTTTAACCCCTTTGTGTTTAAATTTGACCCCATTGTCTATTTGTGTTTTTTCTGTCGGTGACATCTTAACTCCTAAACGGATGAACCGATTTCAAAGCAGTTTTTTTTTATTCGAATGATATTCAAATGATGATCACGGTGGTTTTAACCTATTTAGCTGGTCAACAGCTGTTTTCTTGTTCATGTCGAGGATGTTTTTGTCCATCTGGATGGCTACCACCATCGTGTCTAAGTATCACAACACTAATGTTATTATTGTATACCAGCAGTTAGAGATAGTTAGCCAGGTGGCCCAGTGCTTGTGTTTGAACATTCCCCCAATCTTGATACGACTTAAGAAGGCTAACTATTCCGTTATGAATAAAACAAAGTTGACTGTCTGTTCTTCACTAGCTATGTACCAGCGAATCGATGTGTTTACGTAGCTGTAGGCTTTATTGAGGAATCGATAGCTAATTTTGTCGCTGTGTACGTGTCGGCATATTACCGCACGAGGGTGGGTGTCAATACAGAAATCACTTTAGCAAAATGTGCGTTTCGGGGCTTTGGCATAATCAGGTTAAACAGAGATTGCACTAAAAACAGTACTTATTTTAAATGAATATAAAAATTGTGTGTCGAGTGTTACTAAGAGAGTACCTACACTGTAGGTTCTCATGCGAAAAATGCGCATATACTTGCACTTATTTTTTTTGTCTTTTTTTTCGAAGAGCATTTCTGATAAAAGTAATACCATTCCTATCACAAAAAGTTTTAAACATGCTCCATCTCCAGTGTAAAATCGAAAAAGAATAGGTACTCAGGAGCATTAAACACAACTTCTAACAAGCAGCTAATTGGAGGCTGTTGTTACTCAAGTACGTTGTAATTTTAATGTCTACTTCAATTACCACAAAATTAATTAAGAAATAGAAATAGAATTATTTTGTACTTATTCAATCATACAATTCCATGTTGTAGGCAGATCAACGCCACCTAGCAAATATTACTCAAACCAAGTTGCGGATCCAAAGAATCAACTCTAAGGGGCTTTCGATCAATATAAATCTTAAAGTGCAACTAAATAGTCATAGATGGCGCTGTTGTATTTCAAATAATAAAAGCTTTGTATTATTAATTTGACAGTCAACATGATCAAAAACAACTTCTTACCTTAAGTTGAAAAAGAGAATTATTTTGCTTTAAATTTCCACTAAACGACGCGACGCCAGCGCAGGAACCCAAATTCATCCAACCGAAGAGTAACATCCAACTGTAACCACTTGAAAAAACTAGACCTGGAAGTCGCAGGACTAACAAAACAACTTACAACGTGACACAGAAGATGCACCTGGAAACACAACACAAAACTTCTTGCCTTATTTTCCATTCGCGTTTATTATTTATTTTTGGCAAACACATGTTTTTAAAGGTTGTTTGGTTTTAAAGAAATGAGGTGGTTACGCCATCTAGTGAATAGTACAAGAACTTTTTAAGCTTATAAGATAGTCGTTAAAAAGGTTTTTAATGTCATTTTGAGGTCTGGTAAAAACAGCACAGATGACGCTGTAACTTAAGAGCTTATAGAGCTTTGTCAGTAATTTCCGAAAAGTTAAATATTATGATACCTACCTACTTAGATAAAAAAAGATTTTTCATCTACTTAAGTATACTCAAAAGTTTGCGAAAGCTTTTTAAAAAAGTTTAGTATGGGCTTTAAAAGCATTTAAAATCCCCTACTTTTTAATTGTACTTATAACTTTGTTTATTGTTTTGATAAGCTTATGATAAGCAAATGCAATATCTATCGTTTTTAATGACTTTTCAACAACAGAACTTCGCTAAACGAGTTGCTGCGCAATTCCCGGCAGATTTGCATGCAGAAGCGCCACTTCAAAGGTAACTGTTGATAACTACCTTTCTATCAGGTTTATTATGGAAAATTCAACATAAAACTCAAAATCAACCTTATTTCAACTAAACACGGGTGGTTTTTCAATGTTCGGTCATTTCAGCAATCTTAGCGGAAAATCTGGGCACCCGTTTTGCGAATGTGAGCTTTGCCACTCAACTTAAGAGGTGATATTTCATTGGTGTAGCTGTTTGGTAAAATATCTTTCATCTGGAAACTCCAGAGATTGGTTTATCTCAAAAGCGAGGGTATTGTGGGGTGGTTTAACGCAATTTCGTACCGGTGAATGAGTTTTGGTAGCCGCCAGCCATTTTTATTTCAGTGTTTCAGATTCAAATAAGATGATAGAAACAAGAATTGTGTGCTCGAACAAAAGAGGTGAACTACTCAGAAATAATAGTAATAGTCCTCCTGGCCAATTTCGAATCTCAACAGAGATCATCCAACTACGCAGGAGATTTTATAGTGCACAAGTGTGAGCGCAATACACAGGTGCACTTACTGTTCCATCACTCTCAAAGTTCGGTGAGACGGCAATCCGAGTCAGAAATAAATATTACCATCAAAAACATCCTGAAAAAAAAAACAAGACTCGCATCTCAGTTTTTATAACGTAAAAAGTCCATGTATGATATCCATGTCAATACCAAGTCGGTTAATTTATTCAGTCCCTACTTAAGGGACCTTCTGGCTGTCATTCATCAACTGCAAATGTTACTTTGTAATCCTATACATTTTTAAAGGATTACCAAGTTATTCACGAAGTTAGTGTATCTAGAAAACTGGACAGAAATTATGAAACGTTTAAGTTTTTCCACGATTGAGATACTAAACACTATTATTATATTCTTAATTCGAACAGGCCTTTATGTTCAGCAGTTGACGAATTGGGGTCTGATGATATATCGGAAATAAATTACGAATTACCTTACGTACGGTTCATGTCACGGTCCCTTTAGCCCGCAAGACTGACAGCGAAAGTGGCGAAAGGTCCTTATTGTACAGAACCCTTGCAAAATGGGAACATTGACATGTCACCCACATAATGTTTTATTGTGGAGGTGCCAAATCGTGATCGCCATCGCTCGCAGCGGGAGGGGGTAATGTTGATAAGCGCTTTAGAGGCGTATCCTGCATCTGTTTCGGATAGTTGTACAAACAATAATGTTAAATGAGGCAATCAATGTAAGCCAAAAAATAAAGCATAGTATTCTCTGTCTTGGTTTTCTTTTAAAACAGCTCGGACAAACCCGCTTACTTGCACTTGTGTAAACAATGTTATTTAGAAGGAAAAAAAATAATTTTATGATACTATAACGACTGAAATTGTCTCCTACTTGGTTATGACAAGGCACCTGAGTGTGTTGTGGAAAAAAGGGGGACGTACAAATGCTATTTTTTTAATTATATATTTTTGGAAAACATACATAGTTATAACATTATGTAACAAAATGTGAACTTAAAATAACACGTAAAGTTTCCTCAGCTTAACTAATACATAGAGTAAAGAAATTAAAATTTTGTTGAAAACATTAAAATATGTGAAACTATAAAATTATTAAAAGATGACATAATGCCAAGGAAACAACAATTACTTATTAATGGGGCAAGTTTTGAATTTATTTTTTAAACTTAACAAAAGTTATTTGTTTCTTCGGTTTACGCGAACAGTAGACATTGAAATGATACACTTTTTACGGATTATTTCGCGATTTATTTACATTTTGTTTTAACCTGACGTTTCGGACCCTTTTCAGCCGCGCCCTTACCACGCCGTTGCAGACCCCGGACCAAAGTTCATACAGTCGACCGCCAACCTGCCGTACTACCATACTTGAGGGGTGTCACTGACAAAATTGGAAACATCTTGAAGCGTGCTGCAATCAAAACTTACTTCAAGCCGCCTAAGAAGATCAACCAATTCTTACCACCGGTCAAGTGTAACATACCTCTTCAAGACGCAGGGGTGTACAGACTGAAATGTGACTGCGGACTCTCATACATAGGGCAAACAAAGCGTAGTATAAGCGTACGGATTAAAGAACATGTAGCCGACGTTAAACATAGACGGAACACAAAGTCTGCAGTGTGTGAACACGCGTTAGATAAACCCAACCACTACATACGCTTTGACCAACCAAAAGTCCTCGCAAGAGAACGTCGTTTTCTTCCTCGTATGCTCCGTGAGGCTATTGAAATTAGAAGACACCCTAATTTTAATAGAGAAGATGGTTGGAAAATTCCACCAGCTTGGGATCCTGTTTTAGCCAAGACTCAAGCTCTACCCCGCACTGCAAGACCTCAAGATACTGTTAGCTCATTTTGTGTGGATAGGAACGTAACCTAATATTTTTGAGTGATGGTAGTTTAAAAATTTTTCAAACCATGTAATGACAACTAACACCTTAGTCTACCTGTGACCACGGACGCTGAAAAGGGTCCGAAACGTCAGGTTAAAACAAAATGTAAATAAATCGTGAAATAATCCGTAAAAAGTGTATCATTAACAAAAGTTGACACAAAAATGTCAACAATGCTCTGAGCATACATGGTCAGAGAAAATCAGAAATGTTTTCGAAATCTTATTTTCTAATATCTTAAATCTCAAATCCTAAAACGAAAAAAAAAAAACAAAATACTTTTCAACACACCTCACAGATGCGATCATTCCCAGTAACCTGATTCAGTATCAAAAGTAAACATCGATAAATATATCGATGTAGAAGTAAATATGGGAGATTAAAAACGACAGGTTCCAACAGTAAGAAGATTAACCATATATCACTTCAAGTAGTCCCTGTCAGGAATTGATGGAAAATGTAAACAAATAAACGTTTGATGTTACCTCGTTCCCACACTACTTTTCCTAGATTGGTAGAGTAGTTTGGCGTCAGTCTGATACAAATATAATAATAGTCGCCAAACTCAACAGAGATCAGCCAACTACGTAGGAGATATTATAGTGCACAAGTGTAAGCGCAATACACAGGTGCACTTACTGTTGCATCACTCCCAAAGTTCGGTGAGACGGCAATCCGACATGACCGAGGCACGGAAACAAAGATAATATCAAATATATTATAGTACCAAACGAAAGTTCCCTAACTTTCTGACAACAGTCTGCTTACACTGTCAAACTTTTTACTTGTTGAAACATATTTCAAGTTTCTATAGTCCCTTTCATAGCAAGCATCCACCGCACACATCTTGGGGCTTAGGTAATTCCGCTAATTAATAGTAGGTAACAAAATCCTAATCGAATCTTCTGTTTTTGACAGTTCGAGTATGAACGAACTGTCAAAATCGGTCGATAGTATTATGATTTTGTTACGATTGATGAGGCCCCTTGATGTCCAGGTGGCGGAGTCGTTTACGCACACGGACCGGCTCCCGATGGACTTGTAGGTTCTATTCCTGCCTCAGACAGGTTTTATTTTAGAAGTTTGCAAGGTGGATTCTTATCACGATAAAACATAAAACTACATAGATGACTTCTTCTTGTTAAATTGAAATGATTCCGTTCATTATCATAAGGAAGTTGGTTTCCGAATAAAGACACAAATTGTGATAACATTGCTGTAATCTTTCAGTAGTCATAGCTCAACTACCTACGATTTAATGATGAAACTAGCGGCTGCTCGCGACTTTGTCCGCGTGGACTTTAGTTTTTTGCCACCAAGTTTCATACAAAGTGCACTTGGGGATAGAATTTATTGAAATCCCTTCTTAGCAAATCCATACGTCATAACATCTACCTGCATGCCAAATTTCAGACCGATCCGTCTAGTGGTTTGGGCTTTGCGTTGATAGATCACTATGTCAGTCAGTTACTCGTGTTTGACGTGTTACGACGTATGCTGTCGTGGAATATTTTTTACATAATTTTAAGAACATTTTGTCATACATGATTTCTGTGTAGCTTTAACTATTAAGGTTTCACACGCGACGGAAGCTTAGAAAATGGAGTAACTTCTCCCGTTTTCCTGACATTTTCATTTCGTGCTACTATTGATTGTAGCGTGATAAAAAGTATACCATATGAGGAGCATGAAAAATAATTGGTATATGAAAATGAATTGGTACATGGAGTATCAAAAATAATTCGTTAAAATCCGTCGAGTAGTTTTTGTTTCTAAAACGGTAATAAAACCAACCCCCTGATAGTTATTTTGGAAATATATTTCATGTACGGAATTGACCTCTCTACAGATTTATAAGTATAGATATAAAACAAAACAAACAATGATAAGTGATCCATTGGAAACACAGAATTAATTTTAATTTAAGGAAAATGTAATTTTATCCATTGCATATTCATAACTGACAAAAATAATATAAATCCAATTATGTGTATTAATACGCCTTAATAAAACATACAGTCTTTTCACAAGAAAACGATAAGTATTTTCTGTCATTAATCTGAATTATAAAGCATTTCGTATCAGTGAATTTGATAAAAATGACGCAATGAGTACTTTCATGCTGTAAATCATAGTACCTAGAACAGATATTTTTTAGAAGTGCGTTCATACTTTGTATCCTTATTTGTGTTCAAAGCGGAATCACCACTTTAGTAAAATTCAAAGTCGCTTTCACGCGTCTTTTCCTATGTCCGTACATATGTATGCTTAGATCTTTAAAAGTACTTAACTGATTTTGAAGCAGTTTCTTTATAGATAGAGTAATAAAATTAAAAAGCAAGGTTTATTATTAAACATGGACCAAATGCGGAAACAGCGGGCAGAACAGCGTCCGATGAGTCGTCTAGTGCGTCTAACAAAGCGTATAAATCGAGAATTAGAAGTAAAAAAATATGGCGGTTTTTCTTTCTAATGCTTCTCAAAAATACTCCTTAATCTCGGTTTTGTATTTACTTATGTGCACTTAACTGGAACGGCAAGTGAGTTTCTCACGATTATTTATCTCTCGATCTATCTACGAGAGATTAGCACGCTGCCACTTGGCTAGGTCGCTTGACCGATAAGTGCAGACGACAGCACGTTAAGGTATACACTGCAGCATCTTATACACCTGTGATAAGGGCGATTTTACAACAAAAATGGATAGCCCGATAAGCTGGACATACACATGTTCCCAGGGCTGTCCCGGTAGCAGTTTGATTTTTATGTGTTAATCTATGCATTCAAATATTTGTCCGAGGAAAGTTATGATGGTTACTGTAAGTACTAAAGCGTTGTGTCGGGGCCTTTGACTGGAGAGAGGCTCGTTTACAGGACATTGCAAGACAACATTTTAAGCCGTTCCTACGCTGGAGTGAAACAGCGGGCAGAACAGCGTCTGCTGAGTCCACTAGTGCGTAAGACAAAGCGTATGAATCGAGAATTAGAAAAAAAAATGAATTTAAAAAATGGCGGGTTTTCATTCTAAAAAAAGAAAGAAAACGTGTTTATTCAGTATCACATACTTTAAAAAAAGAAAAACACATATTCAAATGCACATACACAAGATACTGAAAAGGTGGGCCACTCAGCATGATATAACCTAACCTCATTATTAATACTCTATCTAATGCTAGGTTATTTATGATAGAGCACGCCAAATGTATAAAACCTATAACAAAACAAAAGCTTGTGGGGTGTTCAACACCCCGAGTAGGTTATGAATGGTTCTAGGGTTAGTTATGAATGTTTTAAAACACAATATTTCAATAATCATTTTAATAAGTTTTTTTTTCTATTGAAGAAATCGAGTTATAAGGACCATGATTAGAATTGTGGATTAGAAAGAAAAGTGAATTCCCACGTTATAAAATAAGTAAGCACTCTAACACGTTAACTATGCAAATATTTGTCATGATGATACTGAAATAATTTTGTGATAATTTGACGTGTGAAAATGCGTGATATTCTTTGGTATAACAATATATCATTTCATAAATTTTCTAGGTCAATAGTTGGTTATGGTTAATATGAGTTAATTTTTGGTACCTGTCAATTCATTTTATTTTCGAAATGATTGGAAGTCACTTTTCTTATAGATTCGTAAAGTTGTGTCACCGTTGTTGTATCACTATGGCACCCGTTACAGTAAAATACAGTTTTTTTTCTGACAAAAGAAATAATGTCGATCTCTGCATTATGAAATAAAATTTCAATGTCACTAAGCAACATTAAGAATACAAATTGTTTTACAACCCTGTCGCCTTTGAAGCACATTGGGCAACTTCACTTACATCATTGAAGGTTTGTGAATTCTAATTCCAAGAGTCTGAGGTGATTATTGCATCAAAGAAGGTATTGTACAATTTGTGCTGTCGACTGTATAGCCTGGCGAGCTCCGTCCACGCGCCAGAGCTGTAAAACAATTTAAAAATATAATGAAGAAAATAATATAATACACAAAAATTAAGAATTCTTTACGGATCATAACTAAGGACAGTATTTTCGGAAGGTCGGTATTATTAAAGACGTTGTTTTTGCTAGAAGTTCTTTTCCTTAAAAAAAGTAATGGAAACAGTTTTTCTGTTGCTAGTTAAGACGATGATAGATAATAAAAGTTAAATCATAGATGAGTTGACAGTGACTTAGGCTAATGGATACCTAGTTCATATTTAGTTTCCCGATTAGCATAGATAGATGGACAGGACGATAAATCGATAGAAATAGATTTAACTGTTTTTTTTAAACATTATCGTAAGTTTGGTCGATAACTAATAACTGCGGAGATTAAAAGATATGTAACAGTTCAAGACGGTTACACTTTCTGCAGAAATACCTAATTAAAACTTGTAGTAAAACCTTTATTGCAAATATAAGATATTTAAGCATGTACCTATTTTCTAATTCTTAAGTTATACACTTAGTAAAACCTACATACACAGTGACTGTACAAAAAAAACACTTACATTTTTAAAAGTGACCTTATTGTTATTATCAATTCCCTAAAGGAAGTTTCCCAACTATTCAATTTGAATGCAACGAAACCGAAACATGGGTATTTTTTTGCAATTTATTGTTAAAAATATGAACCAATTTTTTGTTCTGTGTGTGAACGATTCTCAGTAAGCAAAAGTGAATTTCAGTTTAAAGTGGTTGTAAAAAATAAACGATACGAAAAAGTGAATCTGGCTACTTAGACATAGAATTGATTGGTATGACTTAAAATCAGTTTATATTGATCACTTCGTTTTATTCTAAAGTAGCTAAAATAAGCCTGCTTGTTAGTAGGTGACTTTGCTTTTTAAAACTTACGTAAGAGCTGCGTATGGTACAGTTTAACCTACTTAATTTATTATTAATAATAACTACTCGTATGTTGATGCTGTGGTTTTCTTGACTCTTGAGTTGTGTTGCTGTAACCATTATTCATTTGTTAAATATCGCAGCATCAATTCTGCGAGTTCTACTTTGGGGTACAGAGAAGATGTAATCATTAGAAAATGGGATTTACTCGTATTTACCCAATTACCTTCGCATTATTGTCTTCACCTGCAGAAACTAACAGTACCAACTATAAACTAAAGCAATTAAAACAACAACGGCACTATTAACGCTCTGCGTTATTTGCTGTCACACTACCAGCGGGATGCGCGCGCGCAGATATAACGACACAATGTCACTTAACACGCGTGAAATGCCCGAAATCAATACGACAAACAAACAGACAGACATTATCGTCGACAATGAAGACAAAGGGGCGCTCGTGTCTTTGCCATTGTTTACAAAGGAAAACCAATAAAAATTATTGACCGACGCAGAGAAACAAGTATTTTGTTGAGCTTTACCCAGAATTTACGTGTCGTTAATTTGGAGACTGAGAAAAAATGGCGATTTGTAAAAATAACGCACTGTGAAATATTTATTAGCTGTTATTAGGTAAATCGAATCCAAATGCTTATTAGATTAAATTCAAAGTGCCTGAAAGTCATGTAGTATTTAATAATATCAAAGTTTTTAAAAACTATTTATTGATTGACTGTTTATTTCGTTTTCATTTCAGTTACTATCGTTCAAAATTAAGGCATAGACATGTTTTGCAGAATACAACATACGTGTTCCCTAATGATATCTATTTAGTATATTATAGGAGGTGTATGACCGGGCCTTACAAATTATGAGCACGGTTCAAAGTTTTGAAAGTTATATTTAAAATCTCTTGATTTTTTATCTAACACCTACAGTGAGTAAAATAATTAAAAGCAGCTGGTTGCTAGCTTTCAAAATAATTTATAGTTACTTATTCGAATATTCGTCCTACCGTTTTTACAGTGCCGTAAACAACATCGATTTGAACTCGGTTTTATAGCTAAGTTTAACAATTAGTTTTAGCTGTTTTTGCTTCAAACAATAAAAAGGGTTTTATAGTTTGATTTACCTAAACACATTTTGTCAATGCGCTACCCTTTGATTTAGTACCATGCTTTACGCCTTCAAACTTCCATTTTGAACTATATTTCTCTTATTTTAAGATCTAATTTACTGCAAAAGCAGACTGTTCACATGATTGACGTTTTATGGCGACTCCATAGTTTTTTTGTGCATAATTCGCGGAACGTTTGTTTCCTTAATAAAACCTTTTAGCGTACGTATTTATGGCACATTTTGTTAATTTTACTTAAATCGGGTGACAAATGACGAGGACGCTAAAGATAACAAAATGTGCATCGTGAATTGCATCAATAAAATGCATTGTGTGCATATCGACTGGGTGATAATGAATGTGTGTCGCTCTGGGTGCGTTTCGTAGTCACAGATTGTAAAAATAACAACGACGGTTTTAAACTACCGCACCTGTGCTGGTTTCAGTAGTTTACTTCCTATAAAAGGGAGGTTATCATAAGGTTGCTTTATGCTTGGGATATTGATGGTTTTAAGAGGGCCTTAGTCTGTACAATACCCCTCCACCAATCCGCACTGATTCCGCGTGGTGGAGTACGGGTCCTGCTACCTCTTTGTTGAGGTGAGGCCTGTGCCCAGCAGTGGGACGTATTTAGGCGGATGAGATGAATTTAAGATAAATGAAAATGAATGAACTTGAGATCTTTAACACAAATTAATTACTGACAGTGTAAAATATACTTAATTGTCTTAATCTGTACAGTGGTTAATATTTTATGGGCAAGACGACCTTACTCCCATCGGACTGAAATCCTGAAATATCTGTATCATTATATGGTTTACTGATTATTATATGTAAGCACCCCTCGCTAAATGCAAAGTGATGTTCTCTATGAGTGACACTTTTACTGAACACCTACTGAATGCACTTTTTATCATATCGATTAGATTATCAATTTAAGTACATTAATTTAAGTACAATGTAAGACATTTTTCAATTTAAGTAAATAAACAGTGACTGGGATTTACAATACCTGCATGTATTACAATGAATGTGGGTATAGTCAGTATTTTTCCCATAAAATTTGAGAAGTGGGGTGAGCATGAACAACTATCGTCACGTATTCGTGTAGTCCAAAAGTCAGAAACTGACAGTTTCCCCATACTAATTGACAAGTTAACGATACATAGGTAAACGCTACGAATACGTGACGATAGTTGTTCATGCTCACCCCACTGGGCTTAAAAATTAGAGAATAATCCAATAATAACTCGGCATAATGTATTTAATTCCTACTAAAGCTACCGACACTTTTCTGCTGGTAAAAGTTTACTAAAAACGGCACTTTAAATAAAAATAATTGGAAAAAATTGTGAAATTAAAATTGCAAGCAATCGCCCGGTTTGCAGGTGCAGGTTCGAGTCCCGCCTGTGGCAGTACATTGTTATTTAGGTGTGTTTTCATATTGTAACGAAATTTGCAGTGTTAATACTAAAAAAATAAGTCTCTTAATAATTGATAAAAATCAAGGCTTCCCTTTCCACAGCTAAATAGCTTTAAGTTCCACGCAGCCAGGGTGCCCAAGCCCATGTTCCTAAGTGTATTATCTAAACCCATGAGTGAGGTCACACGAGATTAGAATAATGGCGAGATGGCTCAAGAGCCATGTCGACATGTGTTCGACGGAATGTTAAGTGATGTGATCATAATCGGTGGTGCTACTTGACTTCGGCTTCGGAAGGGTGAAGTTATTGCCACCCTTGGTAAGTGCCATCGATTGTACGCCATGTATCCATCGTCATTTCACTTCATGTACCCCGTTGTCAACGTTGGGGCGAATGCAGTTTTCTAAATACACTGAAAAGTGTTCAGACTAACGTTTTACGTAGGAAACCCTTTCATTTATTAAAATGAAGAAGTGGTAGATGTTTTAAGTTTTTTGATCAAAGTATCTTTATACTCGTATTAATAATTAACGACAAAAAAAAGAATAATGCTAACAGGTAGCGTGCGAGCAAAACGAAACATCACTGCTCATAGTCGGCTTCCTTAGGCACACAAAAGCAGGCCATGTGAAATATATTCCACTATTTAATTAACCTCCGACGAAAATGAGGAGTTATAAATTTGACCCTGTGTTATAAGTGTGTCAATCTGTGGTATCGTACCTCCCGTACGAATGGATCGATTTCATTGCCGTTTTTTATTTATTTGAAAGACTAGCTGACCCGGCAAACGTTGTTTTGCCATATACATGTAAAGTGTGGACTACCCTTATTACTAAGGGGTAAAGCCGATTCTCAGACCTACTCAATATGCTCACAAAATTTAATGAGAATTGGTCAAGCCGTTTCGGAGGAGTACGGGAACCAACATTGTTTACGAGAATTTTATATATAAGAAGATAATTTAATCACGGTGGTTCTTGGCTTTGGCTAATCAAAATCCGTCAAGTCGTTGAAGCTGTTTTCCTGGCTCATTCGGTTTTGTAACTAGAAAGTTACGGTAGTTTTGACGTGACAACGTCTTATAAATTGGTTTGCCGGGTGACACTTCAAGAAACTGCGTTACGCTCCGCTCACGTTCCGGGCTCACAATGAGAGCGAGTGAGAGGCACGCGTCCCTTCGACTCGGGCATGGTTAGCCCGCCTAAGAGCGAGTGAGACAGACATAAAAAGTGAAAGGCACGCGTCCCTTCCACTCGAGCACAGTTAACCCGCCTAAGAGCGAGAGAGACAGAGCGAGAGAGAGAGAGAGTGAGAGAGATAGGCATACACACCGGTTCATGTTATACGAATGAATATTCACATTAAAATTATTTTACCACTCAAAGTCGTTGTCACGTAAAACTTTCGCCAGTATACCGACTTTACAGGCAACCAATTTTTTTTTTAAACTCATTTGTGGGACCCGCCCTTATAGTAGGGAAAATAGTATCGCGATAGCAGTAGTAAACGAAGATGCTATGTAATGTTACTCGTTTAAGTGTGTATGTAGCGTCACATGACAAGCGTAAGTGCGACATGTTTTTGATGTGCTTATCTACTCTTTCAATTTTTTTAAAACAGCTTCGCATTTTTTGTTCGCGTGTTACTTAAATTAATAAGTTGTGAATATTCGGGATGATCTATTTTTAAACTAAAAATTAGAAACTTTTTTAACTTACTCTATTATCTCCAGCTGGCCTTACAGCGTCAAAAGTTTACTTAGACGAAGTAAGCGATAAAAGATAACTAAGTGAAAATGTTCACGGCAAAGGTGTCTCATGAGAGGTTATTTTTGAAGCCACCATTATAGATACCACTCGGTGTGGAGAATGCTCAGTTCAAAGCTGACGATAAACTTAGGGGTTCTTTATCGGGGTGCACTTTACAAGTTTTTTTTGCGATATGAACGACACTTTGACGTTATGTGAGGCTTGGGTTACTGTAAGAAATATATATTTTTTTAGGTAAAGGATTGGTACTCTTTTTAATTATCAGAAAAATAATCTCTTCTAGACTCGACTTTTCGAAAAGTAAGCGATTTATGGATAACTGAAAGATATTAACACGGACATTTAAACAAGTGAACGCGCGAAACAAACAAAATAGGTTCGAACGAATCGTTTGGGAGAGCGGCCTATATTTCAGCTTGCAGCAAGGCAATGAGTGTGATTTTTATTTTGTTTTTATTCAGTAAATCAACAGCGATACATTTTGTTTGACATATTATGATAATGTGTATAAGCACACAGCTAATTATAGATTTCCACAATTTACATTTCTAGTTAGAGTACTTCTTACATGCGTATATAATATAATTTAACTTAAATAAATAAACAAACTTCGGTAACATTGAAGGACATTATAGTTATAGTAAGTAATATCTCTCTCTGTGTGTGTGTGTGTGTTGTATTTATTTATTTACGTGTTTGATTCAGTGCGTATTATATGTAGGTATATAGTTAATATTTAACCGTTTGCTGAGCTAAGCAATATGGTCGCTTTCAGCGTAAAAAATGATTTGCTGTGAACGAACCAGGTCAATCTCTCTAAAAGTCTCATTATACACACGCGTGATAACATTTTTATAAAATGCTCATCACTCGCCACTAGGGCGGCAGCAGTATCGGCTGTTATAACTATCGATAAAACGCCAGATGCTTGACCGTTGGTCCCATCCGCCCACCGATCATATTACTACAACGAGAGGCATGCACACGATTGAATCATTGAAACATCACAGATAACAAAAACTAAATTGATTCAGCATAATACCCGTTACCTAATTACTTTGCCTGAGCGTAGATTTTTCAGTAACACAGATTTTGGTTGCATGGCGGACTTCTTATAATCCTTTCATTACAATTTTGTTGTGCGAATTTCAAATTATATTAATTCATAAAAACAGATACCGTAATGTCTTGGTGTGTCGTTTATAGCAAACTAGCGGACCCCGCAGACGTTATCCCCGTACTTTAAGGAATATCATAAAAAAAGAATTGGCCAAATTGGTCCAGGCATTCTTAAGTTACGCGCTTAATGCGCCAACAGCTTTTGCTATTTATTTTTAGGGTTCCGTAGCCAAATTGTTAAAAATGAAACCCTTATAGATTCACCATGTCTGTCTGTCCGTATGGTAACTTGGTAAATAGATGTATTGCATTAAGATTTTACACAAACATTTTTGGCGGTTCCCCATCTTTAGAACTGTTTTTTTTTTCATAAATACGTACATATCTATATAGGTCTTCAAAAATGATGATGAACCATCCCCGTACTTTAAGGAATGTGATAAAAAAAGAATTTGTCCAGGCGTTCTTGAGTTATGATGCGCTTACCAACACATTTAGCGATTCATTTTTATATTATACATAGATAGTAAATAGGTGCATGTTGCGATGAGCTGATTAAATCAAAGATCAACAAGCTAAAAATCTAATCTTGTTATCGGTTTTTTTATAACTATACAATGTTTCATGCACAGCACCTGCCAAACATGTATGAGATGAGTATTGACTTAGTAAGAATGTGTTACTTAAAACTACTGATACTTAGAAAAAATACTAAAATGAATACATTCCTTGTACATACCACAATAAAAATTAAGAAAATACTATCTGCATATAACAAAATTCATTTGGGGAAATCGCAAGAGCAACATGCTATTACATTATTTTGAGCTCAATCTGTTATTTGATCTACACTAATATTATAAAGCGGAAGAGTTTGTTTGTTTGTTTGTTTGAACGCGCTAATCTCAGGAACTGCTGGTTCGAATTGAAAAATTATTTTTGTGTTGAATAGACCATTTATCTAGGAAGGCTATAGGCTATATAACATCACGCTGCAACTATTAGGAGCGAAGAAATCATGGAAAATGTGGGAAAAACGGGGAAAATTATTCATTCTTGAGGGCTTCCGTTTCGAACGCTGCGAAAACGGTTCAAGATACCAAAAATATTTGTATGAAAGAATTATTCCTCTTAAAATGATCTAAAAAAATGTCTGCGACAGTATATGTCTATCTTTTAAGATCAAGTCACTAGAACCGTCTTTGTGGTAATCAAATTTGGCCAAAATTAATGAATTATTTGTTAAGAGTTGTATCAACGTAATAATATTAATCTTTATCCAAATAAATGTGTTGTTGATTAAGAGTATTTAATTGTGAACAAAATTGTCCTTGACATCACTTAATTTCAATGAATATCTTAGAAGATATTACAATTTTAAAATAACACCAATATAAAATTCACCCGCGCCGCACGATATGCAAAACATGACGCTGCAAGGAAGAGAGGCGTTACTTGCGAGCGACGCGGAGAGGGGGGTGTAGCTCTACGAGGTACCATGATGAACCAAAATTAGATTTAATTAATGACCAGGTGCGTCATATCTTCACGTCAACCCTGCCGTAGTGCCTAAAAAGCCGGTTGTTTAACCAAGGCGTCTTAACTGTCTTAACCCACGGAGCTGAAACGTGGAACATGACAGTCAAGCTGGCTCACCGACTACACGTCACTCAGCGTGCTATGGAATGGTCTATGTTGGGGATCTCATTAAGGGATAAGATCCGGAACGAGGCCATACGACATAAGACTAAGGTAACATATGTTGTCCAAAAATGTAGCAAGCTAAAGTGGCAGTGCGCTGGCCATGTCTGTCGCAGAACCGACGAGAGGTGGAGCAGGAAGGTTCTTGAATGGAGACCACTCTTAGGTAAACGTAGTGTGGGACGCCCCCCGGCTAGATGGATAGACGACCTGAAGAAGGCAGCTGGTAGTGACTGGATGCAAAGAGCGGGAGATCGGGCGCTGTGGCGGTCCTTGGGGAAGGCCTATGTCCAGCAGTGGACTATAACAGGCTGATACGATGAATGACCAGGTGACCGCGTTTAATAATCTGGGACGAATGTTCCATGATCCATAGAGCTCATGTAGAGGGTCTAGATAGGACTCTTAGAAAAAAAAAATCATCATCATAAAATTACTGTTATGTTTGCGGGGGACTTTCGAAAAACTGTACCAGTAATAGTAAGGGGAACAAGGGCAGACATTGTAAAGTCTTGCCTTAAAAATACCCCCATATGGAAGTTTGTAAACATCTTAAAATTAACTACAAATATGAGAGCACATTTGGGGGGAGGTAGAAATAATCCTCCAGGCCGATTATATACCACGGCGGCCAATCTCAACAGAAATCAGCCAACTACGCAGGAGATATTATACTGCACAAGTGTGAGCACAATACACAAGTGCACTCTCAAACTGCACTGTTCCATCACTCTCAAAGTTCGGTGAGACGGCAATCCGACATGACCGGAGAGAGATCAGGCGCATGACCAACGGCTTAACGTGCGAACCGAGACACGGGGGTGCAACACCGCCAACTTCTCGACTCCGAGCTGTTTTTGAAAGATTCATGACAGAAAATCTCAGAAACAATTTTGGCTCGACCTGGGATTCGAACCCAGGACCTCTTGGATGTTAGGCAGAAACTTTGCCACTACACCAACGAGGCAGTGGTAGGGAGGTTGTATAACTTTTCCTTCAAAGTTACTTTTAATAGGAGACGGGAAAGTACCTCACTTTGAAAATAAAATTGCAATTGAACGAGATAAAGGATTAAGAGTGAGTAACATTAAGGACTTTATATCGAGAGTTCACCCTGGAATAAGCAAAATAGAAAAAAAAAGATCATCAATGGATGTGTCAAAGTGCAATATTGGGAGTGAGAAACTGTAGCGCAGACGAAATTAAAAAATAATTATTTGAACACAAGTGGCCTTCTCCCATTATTCCCTCAAGTTAAAAATAGGTGCACCAATAATTTAACTTAAAAATCTTAAACCACCGGGACCCGACTTCAAATCTAATTTCTTCGCAATATGTAACGTGATGGTTGCAATAGTTTAGACTGGTTTAGCAGTTGGTCAAACAGTGCTTATACCTCGCACTTCAATGATTCCAAATTATTTACCTTTTAATTTTAAAAGAATTCTATTTCCTTTTATGCTATCTTTCACCGTTACAATTAATAAATCACAGAGGCAAACATTTAAACACATAGGAATTAATTAACGTCAAGACTGCTTTTCACACATATGTCGCGTTGTTAAGATCAGACCTACAAACGCGTTGCGGATAAAACTGATATGTTCTTCTGACACAAGAAAATGAAACTAGAAAAATAATTAACGCAAAAGTACTTTAAGCTAATTATGTTCTTTTAAAAACTTAAAAAATTAATTTGCAAGAAGAAAATGATGCCCAAAATAAATATTCCACGCGGACGAAGTCGCGGGCACAGCTAGTACATTATAAGTAGTAGATATGTAGAAAATTGTAACACCTAATACCTGCGCAATTACAACATTACTATTTTTTTTAATATTGTCCAAGCAAATTCGATTATGTTATAAAAATATTTATAATTTACAAAGTAAAAGCTACTTAAGGTAAGCAAACGTAATATCCCGTAATTTGTCTTACTGGCAAAAGTAATTTGCTCCATCAACTAACAAATTAGGGGTAGCGTTTAAATTTTTTTTCGCATTCTAATTTCACGTTCTATTTGACACTGTAAGGATCATCCCAAGATTGATGTTTCGCTGAATTTTGTCGCTTGAATCTTCACTGGCTTTGGGTCTACCGAATAAGTTGCGTCTCCGATTTCAATGCGACACACGTGTTTATTTTTTGACGTGCGTGTGTTCTTGGTAGTGCTGACGTGAAGCATTTATATCGATATATCGATTGGTAAGTTTGCAAATGAGTGAATGTTTGCGTTAATTCTTTCAGATTTATTACACCAATTAAAACTGACTTACTAAGAACTGGGTTTATCGACTTTAAAAATACCAATTAAGACTTAATCAGATAGTAGGGCTTAATATTTTGTACTATAAATGTAAACGTAAAAATAATTTTGTTAATACCTGGGCTTTCTATAAGTGCTCAATTGTATGAAATAAGCTCAACTAAATGCATTGTCGCAATTTTATAAGGAGATTGGGCCTCAAGTTTTTTAACCGAATGTATGGGAAAACATTCATACTTTAAGTCGGGGATAAACAGAAAAGTATATTGATGATACTAAAAGAACTTATCCCTGTCGATCGATATGGCGATAATATTTTGGGGTTCTCCAGTACTACAGTAAAAGATCATTGTATGCGCATTACAGTGAAAGGTACCCGGGTTAATATCGATAAAAATATGTGAACATTAATGTGAATATCAACACCGCACTAACCCATGGATTTAAATTTTTTAAGATAATTTTGACACAGATTCTACTAGCTACTGAGATACTCGGTAAGTACTCACACATGTGCCACAAACGTCATGTTTTGCGTCAGAATGTGTCAGGGCACTTTTAAATTTGCTAAATGTGTCGCATATTGGATGGTGGTTCAAGTGTTTCTGTATCTTAATTGCATCTTAGATTGTATTAAGTACTTATGTTTTCAAGATTTATTCTACAGTCGTGTCAATGTTATTTGCACTTTGTTAACTTACCTATTTCATTATTGGTATTTTAAATACTTGAAACAGTCAAAAACTTTTGCGTTTTATCACAAACGCATAGCAAATCAATTCGCTTGTCCCAATTCAATACCATTACTGTTGTTGTCTCCACAACTAATATCCTGTAATGAGAAAGGAAACTAAGTTGGTCTTCGTCTCGCACATCAATCTACACATTGTCAGAGTAGGTTCCCCGCCAAGCTACAGTTACGGCGACCAATAATCATTTTGGTGACGATTCTCTCCATGCCTTATTCAATTTGGTCAAAATACCAAGGCACGCTTACGCACCATGCTCTATTGTAAGGCTCTTCACGGTATTAACACCACAGTTTGACACAATCTTGGTTTGGATTTCTCAGAATGCGCCCCAAACATTTGTACCATTACGATTTCAAGGTCCGTTACACAAACTCGACGCGTCTGTTGACAGTTAGAAGGTTTTTTCTACAAACTTTATGGGAACCAATAAATATTTCAAATTTGGAGCAAATTATTAGAACAAACTTCCATGGTAGTCGATAACTGTTCTTACTTTCAACGGAATGCTCTATTGTGAACTTTTGTTTGCTCCTTTTGTTTTTGGGCCAATAAACAGTTTCGCTTTTAAAAATTTGAACATAAGCACGCGATGAGTAAAGTTTTTGTGTCTGCTAAATAAATAACCTGGCTTCCATTTTTGCATCTGTAAAGTTAATTACCTAAAATTACAGTAAAACCCCGGAATAGTGCCCACCTCGAACGCACTGAGCAAATCCTAAAACAACGTTTTTTTAAAGCTTGGTTAGTAATTGAAATCGAATAAAACTGACTGTGTTTAACCCAAATAGCAAAGCTGTGGAAAAAGAATCAGTGAATAATTAAAAAAAATTATCGTCCACTAAAGTATCTCAGCCTACATATTCTATCAATTGGATTTTTAGTCACGAGTAATTGATGTCTTCAGCCAACACGCTGGTTCGAAATGTCCCATTATATTCACTTCGTATTAGAGGAATTAACAAGATACTGTCCAATTTATTTTCACTTATAATAACTAAATTTCAAAACAATAACATAGTTAAGAAATGAAGAAGTAATCACAATATGAAAGTTCTCACAGAAAATTTAGAACTATCCACAAAAACTAACGGTATCAACAAAATGGAAGCTACATTTCAAATAGGTTATTCAAACAAAAAGACAAAGACAATCATTATACTAGTAATTGTCTCAGTGAAAGTAACCCTTTGCGGGCCTTCCCATCTAATGGAGCGTTGCAAATGCGACAGAATACGTCGCATTTCACTTTTACATCCTAATTACCCTTCCTGCGACAAAGGCAACCCCTTTATTTGGACAAAATAGAATTTATGGTTACACAGTTTCGCGCAAACGGCACAAAAGTTTCGTCAAACAATCGTCCAAGGGCGTACCGTATAAATGCAACTCTTTCTCCTTTGACTCATTTAGCGGTACCTTTTAACTGTCTTTGAACCGTTCGGACAAACGGTCTTAGTTACGGTGAGCTAAAGGGTAAATAATGACAAGTAACAGTTAGACACTTGTAGAAGAGTTTCACCAAAATGGGATTTTCAACTTTGGATCCAAGTGGAACATTCCCTTTTGCGACGAATGTTCTTTAAAATATTTTGCTGTTTCGTTCAAATATTGCTAACCCTTGCGCGATTTTCAATTTTATTTCATTTTATTGCACAGTTTTTTTGCGTACACGAGCTTTGGCGAACCCTTTGGTTATAAAATTTCTAAAAAACCGTTAGTTTTTCTTTCGTAAAGTTTGGTTTACAGTTAAGTTTTGTTTGCTAATATCTGGCTTTTTATTTTGGTTAATAAAGGTTTTTAGTGATGGCTAATTAGCAAAAGGGTTGCAAAAGAATTGGTCGTATAAGTAACGGGACTAAATGCAGCTCAAAAGAACAAAAAATGACACATTTCTAACAAATTGGCTAGTAAAACACAGTTTTTTAAATATTTCTGCGAAAAGCGATGTAAGCGGGTATCCTCATACAAAAAGTTAGTGATAAGTATATAAGTAAGTAAGTAAGTAATAAGTAAATAAGATATTTTCTTAAGTGAATATTTAAAAATACATTCCTAACTACGTACATAAGTAACATTTATTAGACCTAATCACTTGTTTCAGGCATATTTAGCTTATGTAATGTCGTATTCTGTCTACTACCAACTTTGAAGATACCTTTTTATTGGAATATTGTGGAAAGCACTATAGTTAAAGTAAAATTTTATTACAATAAAGTCTGAGACCAAGTGAATTTGCAAATCTAGCAGATACATCATCATCACTGACGTAAACTTGAGCTGCTTAACGTGATTGGAATAAATGGAAACCTATCATACCGAAACGAACTCTCATTCCTTTCCATTATCTGTATCATTATCCTCCATTTTCTTATTCATTACTACTAAAAATAGGCAGGCTAGAAAAAAATAGGTACCTATGTGTTGATACCTATTGCCTACTCCATTAATTTCTGGACTTCCTATATAAAACTATTGAAAATAATTAGTCAGGTCAGAAAAAAATAGGTACCTAAACCTTTTTTTTCTGACCTGATTAATTATTTTCAACAGTTTTATACAGGAAGTCCAGAAATTAATGTATAACCTTTTAACGACGGGTAGCTTGACCGATGCCCTATTGGAAAAAAGTCCTTAGAAAAAGTGTCACTTTTTTCTAAATAATATATTTTTTTAAATAATTTGCACGTTGAGCTACATAATTTTTACCCGGTGGATGCTCATAGACAGAAGTTTGAAAGAAAATTACATTTACTGAAAAAATGTTCTGGTTTTCGTACGATATTTTGAAAATCGTGACACTATTACCATTTGTTTTTAACAGTAGGTCAAGCTACCAACAGTTAAAGGATTATCCATTAATTCCTGGACACCCTGTATAGAACCGCTTAGAATTTAAAGGACTTCTAAGACTTACGTCACTATACCTGACCTTCTCATCTCTATTTATCTACTCCGGTTATATGTAACTGTAACAAAATACAACGAGTACCGCTAAAGAATTTTCAATACCTCCCAAAACTTGACTCCTAGTTATGATTAGTGATGTGCCGAATCGTTAAAAATGTATTTCCGCGGATACGGATCCAAATACGGAAATTTGGTGTAGAGATCCGCGGATACGGTGGGAATTCAATTCCATACTTTAACGGTGTCAGCGCGCAAGACTTTGAAACGATAGTTCACGTCACGCCCACGGGCACGACGGACAGGACATGATTCAGTACTTTTGAGTTATCTTATTTTGGTATAGCAACTTACTACGAAATATTCGGTTTTAAGAAAAAAAGATATTTGAATTGAGTTTTATTCGTTTTTTATATCATTTATTTTTGTTTGTTATTTCAATCTCAATATAATTTTAGCATTTCAACCTATCAATTGATAATAAGATATCCGCGGATACGGATATCCAGAACATCACTAAACTTATATGACTAAGAGCATCCTAACTGCTTCATATAACGGCATCTTTGTTTACCATTGTCCGAACGGTAACCTCGTCGGCTTTTTCAAAGCACAAAATTAGACTAACAGAAAGAAAGTAGCAGGGTTATAAACTATTACTGAACTGCAATAAAACTCCTTAAATTTACCGTAAGGTTCGGTAACTTCGAAGCATGTGCAAGGACGAAGAAATTGCACCGTTTAAGGATATAAGAGCAATGAAAGGTTGTATAACTAAAAAGTAACGGGCCCGGGAGAAAGAATAGGGTCACACGAAATTTAGATAATGAGACTTTCTACAATATTTGCGAATGGATACCGTAAAAAGCTCGTTTGCATAGTTTTGCGAGTGTTTTTTGTGCCTTCGAGATTTTGCTATGGAGATTGAAGTTTTCTTTTTTTGTGTTGTTAGTAAATGACTGTTTATTTATACGAATAATTAATACCTATATAAGACATTAAATAGAGCTTCATATAAGTATGATTATTTTATGTACTAATTTTAATAAGTAATACTTAATCTTACCAATTATTAGCCTATAGAGTCACTAAAGGTAACCAAGGCTATTCATCAGCTTTTATCAACACGATTTTGTATATTTATTTAACCATCGTCGTCATTAAATAGTAACTTTATGATAAAAGTTGATAGCAATCCCAAAATGTGACATGAAATTGTCGACCATTAAAACAAATCCGTCCCGTAGACACGGAATCACGACAGTCATTTACACCTCTTTGTGTTTCAATGCCAACAATGAGCTGAAAACGTCAATCTATCGTTACGTGACAAATATACTATTGTGCCCTCATCCCAGAAGATACCCTAAAAGCAAAATTTAAACGAATTTGAACGTAAACATTAACGAATCAAAGACTACATATCGTTTGTAAGATAACTACATTATGTTGTGCACTGATGTTTGTGCTGCATGGGACCCCTGTTTGAACAACAAATTAGTTCCATTATACGCTTATAAGTAGGGAGGAAGTCACAAAGTAACATTTTACGAAGGGCCGTTACAGTTTTAATTAATGTTCTTTGGATTGTTATCTGGCCTTATCCATACGATCGATAGAAGTCAGTAATGCCTTATGTCTGATTTTGTAATAGTTAGATGTAGACAAAGTTATCCCAATAAAATTTTAAATTTTTTAAGTATGGATGTATCGATATTTGTTACTCTTACATGTAAAAACTAGTAATAGGTTTTAATGAAATTTCACTAGACAGCTTATACATGAGACACATACACCCAGAGAGAGAGAGAGAGATAGAGTTATGCGGACGAAGATGCGGGGGACAACAATTCTATGTAGACTAGTTAGTTGTATGGTTTTACACTAAGTTGCTAGAGCTCACTTGTACTACCGTAAACTTTAGTCTAGTTTAATTCCAGTTACGGCGAGATACACATGGTATTGGTATTTTACTGAGATATAAGGTAAATTTTGAAAGAACATGATGGATCAAATTAAAAAGTTCTATGGAGACTGATTACAAATGTCAAAATCGTGTCGGGATCGGTCAAGATAGGATGGCTTCTTCTTAGTAGATAAATATATACGATTCATATGTTAATAGAGGTAGATCATAGGAAAAACATAATTTCTCCACACCTTTTACTTTTGCATAGCAAAGAAAAAAAATTGAATCTCAAAGATGTTATAATTTAATACATCGAATTATATTATTAATTCTTAACATTGGATTCATCTATCAGATAACACTTCGTTATTCCTAGTTAATACCAATCATCTACTCGTTACTTTTTTAAAGTGTGATGTCAGCTTGTTGTAGGTAGTGAACTGTGAAGTAAAGTAACTCATGACAAATATTAAGTCTTTCTAACCCCACAATTATCATCTGGATTTTCCAAGGTTACACGATCCTAGACCACCACGAAACAAAGCTAGGTAATTCCGTCCAATAAAACCAGTGATAAGCTGCAAAATTTTGCATAACTCCCAAAACATCTTAACTTAAACTGGCGCATATCTACAAAAAGTGTAACAAAAACTTTTAAAAAAAATCGGCCTCTGCTCTGCCCATCGGCACCTTTAAAACAGTTTCTTAGTTGAAAGAGGAAAGAAACAATATCCGTCGTAAACATCCATTCTTCTCCACAATAAACTCATTGGGGCCTACTGTTCTATAGCATTGTAACCTTCCGAATTGTAAAGGTATATTGCCAGTACGCATTAGCGGCGTTGTAGCAAAGGCCCGTGTCGGACAAATTTTTATCTTCGCACTTTCGCAGCGCAAAACACTGAAATTGCGTTAAGATTCAAATAAAAATATCTCCCTTTGTTCGACTAAAAAGAAAGATAGAGCTGGAGAAATGTTTATTACGCAAAATTGGGAACTTAACAACTGCTCACCGTTATGTTCTGTCGCCAGGTAGTACTCGTAGTATTTGCAGTGCAGCATAATCTTTACCAGAGAGAAGCGTTGTTTCGCATTGTCACGTTCAGAAAACTACCTTTATTTTATTCAAATGCCAAATGGCCAGGACAGATTTTTTCAAAAAACTGTTTACTTTCTAGACCCAATTGATTTTTTGTCTTGGAATAGCTTGGAATAACCATCACCATCACCAGAAAACGTCAAGTAAGTATTAGGCCACACGCACGAATTCTGCGACAAGCATTGCGATGGCGACAGCGTCAGCGTGGCATGAAAATGAGCAATTGAAGAGCGGTGCTCAAACCCGCGCCACCAGGATGAAGCCAAGCCATCACAAATAGACTCAACGATTGCTGCCAAACTTCACGAATATGCGTATGCTATTATTTCGTTTTACGGGGTGTCAGCACTTGAAACTGTCAATTGTCGCTCGCTAATTTATCGCGGTATCGCTTGTCTGTTGCTCATGCACTGGTACCGAATCACCATTTTTGTGCGCGGTCCCATACCATTCCAGTAAATATCTCGTCATGCTGTCGCTATCGCCATCACCCTGCTCGTCGCTCGTCGTTTCGTGCGCGTGGCCTCAAGCTTACAAACGTTTGAAAATGAGCTCGGAAGGTCCAACTGGTAAAATATCCTTATCAAGCATCACCTCAAATCGATTTACGGATCGATTGAAATTCGATTGACAGCCAAGCCACCCTGAACCACGATTCTACATTACTTATATTCTCTTCCCTCAGTATTACTCGAAAAATCATTGTATTTGAACTACTGAACTGTGCAACCGACTCCAAAGTACGATGTGTGGTCCTTTACACATACAACTGAAGTCAAAATTGCGTGAAATTGCGTCATTTTGTGTCGAGTGTATTTATATTGGGATCATGACAATGTGTCAAGTCAAATGCGGTAGTAAAAGTGATGAACCCATAGAATTTTGGTGTCGATTCGGCGCTTAGTTCAATCAGGCTTGAGCTGTATTGTGATTACAACAGTTGTGTTTCTGAAATGCCTTGTAATCGCAGTCTCGTTTTGAAATCGCAACAGTTGCAGCAAAGATTTTGGCAGTTTTGAGAATGTGACTCCAGTAGTTTTTTTTTAATAAACTTAAAAAAATCACAACGCTGATAAAAGGATAACAACACATAATGCCTAATAAAATCTACGGGTAAGTGTGCTCTAAGAAAATGTCTAAGCAAGCACCTAAAAAGTATATAGCGTAGGCCAATTAAAATCATTAAATAATATTAGACATTTCTCACAATTTATATTATTATTATAAACACTTTTGATACGATTATTTGAATGATTTCTGTTTGGGTATTTTTGGGATTCCCAAAAATAAGCTAGTGCAAAATCTTCTACTTGGGTGGTCTTAAGTGGCGTCAAGGCATGCAACATTTCATTTGTGTACTTAAGCCGTCCCATCAAAGCATTTTCTATTTCTTAACGTATCTATTTCACGATAGAGCTTAAAGTCGGATACGCATAGTTTCTGTTTTGACACAGCATCATAAGCAAATATTTACTTTGGACTGTCTTTATGAATGAAATTTCCAAACTAAAATGTTTGCGGTTAGCAACGTGAAAGGGAATTGAAACCAAACTGATGAATCCATCGGTGCTTGTTTTCTTAAGTAAGCAAGTGGCGCTTATTTCTATGTTTTGCTTAAAATGATACGCCTACAGACGTTGCTTCATTTGTTTCATTTAGAAAGAGCTACAACAATAGATTTTCATTCAAAAACTTTATTGTCATGATGACGCAATTTTACCTAAGTTTAAAAAAAAACATGCACTTAGTTCTATACTGTACTGTGACTATACCTATTTTTACACTATTCTACTGCAAAGAAACTTGACTACTACTTATTGAAAGCTTAGAAGATATTTACTACTAGTTAGTTCAAATCTTATCAAATCATAATTCAACCACCAAATGACTTACAAGAAGAACGAATTAATCATTTCTCGATTCGTGAACTCTGATTCAGCTTTGCCGACAGACGCTACCAACACAAGTCATGTTACACATTAATATCTTAATGAAACAGTAATATTATCATGGCGGTGTGATGATGTGCTAAAAACCACCGTAATTCGCTGATTAAGCAGGGATCCATTACATTACAAGGCTGACGCATTAACTGCGGCGTCTGTGTGTTGCGAATGAAGAACAAACTGAAGCGGTTTTTGTGGAGAAGATTGCAATATTTAATATTTTAAAAAGTGTACGGACCAAAACTGATGTCGGTTGGTGCAGAAATTTGCTAGATTATCTTAAATGTGCAGTATCATAGCGTCCACCGGCATGATGAACTGATGACATTGTACAGGGGGCTGATCCTGCTAATCGATCGTAACAAAATCATTATTGAATTGCCTGTTATTGACAGATCTAGCATAGACTAGATGTCAAAATTGGGCAATTCCATTACGATCGATTAGTGGAATCAGGCCAGAGATCGCGGCACCAAACTGGAAGCAGGCCGCTGACGACGATTGACCTGGAAATCTTAGGCATCTATCTATGTTCAGCTTTCGGTTGATTATGATGAAAACGAAGGTGCAATATCGTTTTTCTCAAATTTAGCTCTGGTTTCAGCATCCCGAGCTAATTTTAAGAAGAGAGATATACATCATTTAATATTTCTTGTAAACTGCACTTTACATGAACATGAACATCACGATTTCGACAACAACGAAAGATTTTCTTTTTTTTCTACAGCTATATTATTCATAGCGACAAATCTGCATCTTCATCATTTCAGTCGGCATAGGCACATTTTTCATTTGCCTTATGGGTATCCGATAGGTTTTCTACTGGTGATGGAGAAGCTTACTCTGAAAGAAAAAGCTTAGTCACATTGGGGCCATACATTACGTTTTACTGTCCAACTTATTTATAATGTTATCTCATCTCATCAGCCTATATACGTCCCGGTGCTGGGGACAGGCCTCATCTATGAGGTGGTACGAGTTATACACCACCACGCGAGCTCAGCGCGGATTGGTGGCCCCAAAAACTGTCAGATATTATTGAGCCACCCGAGGTCCTCTGACCAGGCTTAACGACTTATATCGATTGATGTTAACCGAGACTAACAGCTTTACGTGCCTTTTAAAGCAGGGAGATGCTTGTAAATAGTCAAAATGGTCACCCATTCCAAACATGACCGCGTCTTAGGTTGCCACCACTGCGCCACAAGCACTTGATTTATAGCGTCTTTGGACTTTATTTAGGACTTCCTAGAGAAAAACGTGTTGATTTAGGCCAAATATGAGTTGTCATTATAAGTAATGAGCAATTCGCATTTAACGCTGCTCACGCCTAACTCGCACCACACTTTTGATATAAAATTGATAGACGTCGCCGCGATAAGGCCTGACACAATAGACCAGTGATGGCTATTATTTTACCATACTGTCTTCATGATAACACTGCCAAGGACTTACCGATCAGGATTAATTAGGTCATGCCGGTCGTTTTCCCTTTGTTCCACCGCTTTATCAGTGAAGTTGATGCTCTTGATTTAAAATGTTTAACTCCTGGATTAGGTATGTTGTTCCGCTATTGTTGATTGTCGTATGCAGTGCAATTAAAGATTTTATGATATCGGCTATGATGAGCAGCGTTGTTGCGATTGGTATCGTTTTACGCAGAAAATGACTATTACAGCGTGTTCATGACGTCCAGTCAACACTTGAATTGGATGCTTACTGTGATTTTAGTAAGTCTTTGCAGAGGTGAAATGACACAGCATAAAGTCAAATCGAAATAGGGCTTCTAGAAGATTTATTGCAGTTTGATACACCCTGTTCTGAACGATTAATTCCGGTTTGATCTACCTTGAAACCAATGCGTCAAGCAAATACATTTCGTATGAAATTGAATCATACGATCACAACCGAAATGCACTAATTTGCTACATTATCGTTCACATCGGCCACATCAAACGTTTCGCAATAAAATATATCACACGGCTACCGTACGTGCGGCCTTTCAGAAGTGCGATATCGGGCGGCGCCCTTTGATCTGTTATTTCGTTATCAAATACTCTGAATCGATATCGGTGACTACCTGTGTATTGTCCCGTTAGCACATTACGTATAATCTAAGGTGATAATAGATGTCAATGTAAGTATGTGACATTGCAGACTTTAATGTAGCATCTATAACGATATTGAGATGGGTTCAAGTACATAGGTATCTATTATTCAATCACGCGCCTCAATAAGTATTTGAAAGTGGAAGATAAATTTCAGCCGGTGTTTCTGCAACAATTGAAGATTTTGCGACGAAACCTGATGAGTTAACGAAAATACAACTTAAGTGCAACTTCAATTTAAAGTTTTTTTAATTACGCAAACTTTACTTTATAGTGTGAAATAAAAACACACTTAAAGAAATATGGACTGCCACAAGCCGGACTCAAACCCGCTCCTTTCGCATGCTGGGCAATTGCTCTTGCAAAATGTGCGGGAGCGGGAATATAAAAAAATATAGTAACTTAATTAACTTTATAGTTTTATACTGCACACTGTTTTCTGATTGAGTAATAATAAATCCTTATACAAGGATCAACAAAAATCAAGATTGATTGGTCATTTCAAATTTAAATTTCCTGTGCTTATAATGCGCCACCAGTAAACTCTTAGGGGTGGGACCTATTTCCATGCTAATCAATCGCTAGCTTTTTTGCATTTCGTCCATACTTGAACTGTCAAATACAGGTTATTCAGTTATGACTTTTTTTTAGACTGATTAGTAATTACGAAATTCTTACTTTGAAATTTGAATTGAAAACCAGTGTTTTTGGTTCAAAAAATATTAGAATATTATTAAATACATATTCTCATTTTCTAACACTTTTTTAGTGACTACTAAGGCATTTGTGAGACAGATTTATATCTAATCAAAAACAGTAGGTGATCGTTTGTTTCGATTAAACGGCTAAAAGTACCTACCTACTTAGTTCTGTCGTTTCTACTGATAAGTTAGTAGAATTGTTGTTTGGTTTCAAGGCGCATACTTTACAGCTTTTTTACATAAAAACTAATATTTTTAATATGAGGCATGGATTTCCTGATCTCCAAGACATTGCACACAGCATTGCAATTTTAATGCTATAAAAAAGTATTCTACTCTACATGTTCATTTAGAAAAAATATGTTTGAATACTTTTTTTGCCTTATTTTATTAAATTTGCCATGCCTTATTTAATTAAGTATATAATAAAGTATAATATGTTTGTAACCGAGTTCACTAAAGTGCCTTCACTTACAACTAAAGCTTTTTGTTTTAAATCTGTATATTTAAGAACTCAATTTTCATGCTATACAAGGTTAAATTTTAGTGGATTTTCCCGCTGCGGAACGAATTACTTTCTGTAATAATATCGAATCATGGTAGTTCTTATAATTTTTAAATAGGTTCTTTTTTTTGTTCTCCATACTGCAAGCGCTCCATGAAACGCGCCCGCCCATACATAATGTTGAAATTTTTTTTGGTTTTATTTAAAATTAACTTAAACAATCGATTTATCTACTAATATAGAATCAATTCACTGCGGGAAAACAACCACTAAAATTTCACCCTGTATAATTACCACGGAAATTCTTCATTTTGCTGGAAGGGAGGTCAAAAATTCCCACATGTCATATTTATCTGGTGGCAATGCCTTTCACATGTTAAAGCGAAGGTCAAACTGCCAGTAATACTAAGAAAATGTCAAAACGATAACACATGTTAACAATTACCACCCATTTTCAAAAATAGGGGTCAATTTGCGAAAACGCACAATACGTGAAGCAGAGTAACCATTAAAGGGGCATTGTGCGTTGTGAATGACCGGTCTACATAAAAAAGCATACATACATGCACTCCTAGGAAAGGTCACATGCAGGTCATTGAAATCATTGTTCTATTTGTTTCAATTGATGCGTAAATCTCTTTTAGCGATAAGCGCGCGTCAGGTACACGCGGCATCTTCAAAGCAAACGGTGGCAAATAATGCCTTCTAATACTATTATATTCGTATTGTAAACAATAACGCAGACTGTTTACAGCCTGGAACTGGCTTTGTTCATTGTTTTGCGCGTCGCCATAGTCGGTACTTTGAACTAGAGGAAATTGGAGCGATAGTAAGTAGACGTTTATTGCAATAGCTATGTAAGCATCAGTTACCTGCTTGGGAACTTGACGATAAGAAGTTCAGAGTACAGACGTTTGAAGGTCTCGTTGAAGACTAAGGAAGGTTTAAAAAATCAGTTAAAGATCTTTATTTCTCATAAGAATTTACAATTCACTTACTGAGAAACACAGTTGGACACAAATGTAAATAGTCATCGCTTAAGATGAGCAAACGTAAAAGAATGCTTAAACTACATAAAAATTTTCCTTAGTCGGCGCTCCTCATTAGTTTACGCTTATATGTGACTTAGGATACGAATATTAAAACCAGGTAGATGATTAAAGTGAATTAAAGATGTTAATTAAACAAGGTCGGATATAAAGTTTGCTTCTTTCGTAATACTTACAACTTAAATATGAATTTCATCGTTGCGCGGCTGATTTCGTTTGTGAAGCAACACAAAATGGCTTAGTTAGATAAGCATTTATTTTAACAATTTAGTTAGACTGGGCACAAGACTCGACACAAGAGACTGGACACTCGTTTATCCTCTTGTTTCGAGTTAGTGAAAAAACCAACGATTTACATCAGCTACGAGTAAAATCCACCATATAAATACATACGTCAGGTGTGTAAAACGTGTGTTAAATGATCCCCGCAATAAACTAATATCAGATAGAAATCATCTTAATTTGAAAATAGTCCGTGAATAAACAGTTATTTGTCTCATCTTCACTAAGACGGTGCGTGCTAATTACATTTATCTCAAAGCAAACAGAGAAGCAGGTAAATTCTCAGTATCATCCTGTCAAATTTTATGTGTATCTTTGTTTTATTATTTATTATATCCTACTTTATAATACAAATGTGGGCTTCTTTTCATAATATTTTAAAAACAGTTAAGATAACATCTTAAATGTTCATCATATAAAATGTAACAAGAACTAATAGGTAGTTCCCACTAACTCATACGAGTATCCCAAGTACATGCCAATATTGATTTTAACAAGCTAGGCGTTATTTTAATTTGCTGTTTGATGCATCATGATTCAGTGAATTGCATATTTCACTAAATGAATGAGGCGTGGTGAATCAATTAATTCATTTTTCGGCAAAACATTGTAAGTAGTGAAGGTAAAATTTTAACTCCTCTAATTAGGCGTATTAACTGTTTAATGTGTATTTGTGACGTTTTAGCACTGTAATTATGTGTAGTTACCATTTCCGTCTATCATCGTAGGTTTGAATATGTACCACGGGTTTTTTGTAATTGTACATATAATCATTTTTGGAGATTTTGTTGTTTGGAGAACAAAAATTGAAATATTTAAAAAACAGGCATAAAATGAAATGAAAATTATTGTGCTTTTTATGACTTTTATGAGTTATAGTATGTTGTTGTATGTATGTAGTATGAGGAAATAGCCCTAGCTAGATAGTAAACAGTTACAGTTGGTCTTTTCCATCTTAAAATTTTCCAAATAAGGTAAATCCTTCAAGATAGATTATTTTTTCTCCACTAGGTAATTAGTTCTATCATAAACTAATGTTTCAGGAGATTATCATTAAAGTATGCCTCTAGCATTCTGTCTGTATTTTTAACTACCGTCTTTGTCACTCATTTATAATGGTATTGAAAAGCAATAAGTGTGTGGAGTCTGATTCAACACAAATCACTTGATAAAACCAGGCCCTCTTCTAATCCGCTCTATAGGGGTTCCATACATACATACATTTTCAATTTTAAGATTTATATCTTTATATCAACAAATGGGAAACTGAATCGAAAACATACATTACTTATAACTAGGCAGGATATCATCTTATATTAATATTGACAAATTTTCCTTATTCTCTGCTGCTAGAAATTCGGTTCAATGTCATTCGAATATTATTTTTATTTATTATTTGTAATCCTTTATCATTACTGTAGCTATATAACAACTACATTTATTTATATTGTGACGTGTTAATCTAGGCTAAGCGTTTGTAGTACAAGAATGTCTTTGAAACAGAAGCTATGCGTAAACAACACGATAAGCAAGGATTTTATTTTGATATAGTCATTAGGTGAAATATATTTTTATCATACTAGGCTGTATATCATCTACTTCTTACTTTTTTATGTACATATAACATTTTAAACTAGCTGCGCCCGCTGCTCCGCTCTTTGGTTACTTTATAATAAAGTATTGTACGTTATTTCAGCCAATAGGCTTGTTTCCACTATGAAAGAAATATTCAAAAACTGATTTTCTCTAAAATAATTCATAATTTCAGATGCCTTTACACTAATATTTTTCTGCAGTTCGTATTATTTGATTTTTAATTGGAATTCAAATGATAATTAGTCACTCAGTCGGCATTGCACGCGATGACGTCAAAGTGTGGTATTCCCATACAAACTCTATGAAGAAAAGCGTTTTGACAGTTGATAAAAAGTACGTCAACGATTGGTGGTGTCAACTACCGTATTGTACTCTGTACTTTATGAGAACAATAAAGTACACGAAAATACTTTATTTCTCATGATTTGGTTTCTTTGTGATTTTGAAGTTGAAGTTTAGTCGTAAGTAATAGGTAATATAATTATGCTTTGGAAGTATAATTATTAATTCAATATGTTTTTATAATTATTCATTAAATATAATAATGAAGAAAAATAGATTGTACTTTATTTTGATACTATGTACTTTTTTTCGTGCGTGTAATAAACAATGTACTTTATTTGCAAAAATAGAAGGTGGCAACTCTTTCGCTCGTGTGGAATTTGGTATGTAGTCCGAAATGTCATTGAGGGCAGATAGTAAAGCAGGGTACAGGCTAATTAGTCGTAGGAAAGTAACTGATCCGAGATTAACGCCATAAGGTTCAGATGCAAACTTAACTCTATCAAGTCTTTTAAAGGTTCCTAGACTAGAAAGCTTTTTTTACGGGGTTACAAATACTCATGATAACGGTTTAGCTAGGCTGCTAGACTAGAGTGTCACGCCAAGTTATTAGATCTTCATTTTGAGTGCTCATCACGCTGGACTTCTTCTCCTCAGGCGTCATATTCATGCATCTCACAGTTAAACTGGGCTGCTAAGTTGCTATATTAAATATTCAAACCTTCAGAACCAACATTCAAAACAAAATAAACTAAGATAACACGGTAACACCAAATAGGTACCTCAAGAACTAAAGCTAAAGTTACGCTGGGTAAAGGTGTCATAGTCGTTGAAAGAGACATTGCACATTTCATATTTACATCATTAATCATCGTTTATAGCCGTAAAATTTTCTTCAAATTCGTTAGCGATTATTCGACTGTTTTCAATACCTTCAAACCTTCAAACCTCTGTGGCTTGATAGTTTACATCTGTATAACAGAGGTGTTTTGCGAAAGACAAACGTCAATACACTTCGTCAGCTCATTTATTCCCATATCACAATACGATGCCTGTAACAAAAGCATCATACACATCAACATGACATTCATTACCAACATTTCATTTTGCCAGCATTTCTCAATCCTTAACAAGCTCACCTAGACTCAACAAAGTGTCTACTGGCATATGACCTTAATTTGCCACATCAGAAGTCATATCACACGTGATTTCTGCTCCACCATTCTCGTTCTAATAGTTGAGATTTAAAGTTGGGTTCAGCTCGGTCAGGATCGGATTGCAAAGGCAAGTTTATGTTTGCGTCGGCACCTTTGAAGTCGGCACAAAGGGTACCGCGCCGTGTCGGTCCCCACCTGAGCTATGTTTGTATGGCGATCCACGCGTCATGTTATGCATGTCTGTGCCCTGTGGTTGAGATTTTTCGTTTGGACTCTCTCCGCCGTACTCAGAGACGTCTATTAGTTTTAATTCTCCATTAAAATTGGTGGTATCTCTTTCTTTTCCATAAAAACAAAAGAAGGCAGAATGATGTTTAATGAAGCATTAAAAATAATTGACGTATCTGAGTGCGGCGGTCTGTCTGGTTACATTTTGTAATGTAGGGTTAGAGATTCGCAGGTGTTTGAGTGTCGTTTCCTACTAAATAGATCAAAAGAATAGTATTGTTACCTACTCAATTTATTTGTACTTCGAATAGGTATAATAATGGTCTAGCTTGCCAAAGGGACCAATTCATGCTTATTTAACTTACTAGGCTTCGATCATATACCTATTTAATCAAAGTTACGAGGTATTTGATTGCTCTACAATCCGGGAATACTCGTAAGATAAATCCTACATGTTGCAATTGCTGCCTGATGATAATGTTATTTATTGGGTTATTTTCGAGCTAGCACATCAGGCTACCCATTTTTGTTGCAAAATTGCCCTTATCACAAGTGTATAAGATGCCATACTGTTTACCGTGAGGTGTTTTCCACCGTACATACTTTATAAGAAAACTAATAATTAACTTGAAAGCTAGCAGTCCTTGTTCACCTTAATTAGAATCATGTTCCTACGGGTCATTAATGATATTAAGACTGTTTCTTACTCAGAACAATTTAATTGCATTTATTAATTGTGCAACTTTAGAAGCAAATAATTAGCTGCCAAAGCAGTACAAAGTAATCATTATTTAATATTAGTGCTTTACAAATGATAATGATGATGATTAATGTAATGATACATCGAGTTAGAGTTTAACAGAATTATGGTGGTTAAGGGCATGAAAAGTTCTTTAAGCGCGATAATATATAATATGTGTTAATGGCAATTGTTTATAGGTACCTATTTTATATTATATTTTTTTAGGAAACATAAAGTTTTAACATTAGATAACAAATTAGGTAATTAAAATGACACATGAACCAATTAAGTTTCCTCAGCTTAAGTAATACATGGAGTAAACCAATTAAAAATGTGTTGAGAAGGTTAAAATATGTGAAACTATAAAATTACAAAAAGATGAGATATTGCCAATGAAACAACATTTCTTGTAATTGGGGCAAGTTATGAATTTCTTTTTTAAACTAAACAAAACCTACTCTAAATTAGGTCAATTGGTTAATCTTTAAGCCAAGACAGAGAAATCTGAGACAGCTTTCACCTGCACTGCCAATCTCTTTAACACAATCCGGTGTTCTGCAATAGTCAAAACGCAAGAAATAGAGAGACAAATTACAAAGAGCCCAAACAAAGGCTAAAGCACAAAGACTTGCCTACAAAACGAAATTACGAGAGCAATTCGCTCACCTAATAGCTTCACTAGGGGACGCTGTGTCACCAAAAATTTGCATTGAGTTAGCGAACGCAGCAAATCCAAAACATCACAAGCGGAATTCCAATGCAGCTACAAAGTTCTAACGGTCTCCCAAGCGCATATGAGCGAAGGACTTTGTCGAAGTAAATCTATAAGTCCATACGCCGATTCGCGATTGTTGCCGATCGATTCCGAAGGCAGAGCTCGGCAGGCCCCGCCTCTTGGGAGGCGCTCTGCCACTAAGGGAGCCGGTACAGGCGCCGGCACGTTTGATCTCCCCCCTCTCATCGCCGCGCGCGCAGGCCCCAACACGGAACGCACACAAACTCATAACGCTCCGCGCGCTCTATCAAGCCGGTTGTCAGTCCTGAACCGGTTTGGCAGTGACAACAGTGATACCAAAGTGCTGTGCTCAGTGAACATTTGAATGGATTGTTGCGTTGTGGAAATGGAAGACAAACCATACAGTGTCGACTCTTCGGATGATATCAACATCGAAGAAGAAGAAGAACACATTGAGGATAGCCACAGTAAGTATTTGTTGACGCTTTAACTTTAATGTTGTTGTGAAGTGACTTATCTGTTTATTTATTTTTATTTTGTCGTTATTGCATACTAGTTTGGATATAACTATTTTGAGGAAAAGATGTAGGTGAATAACTAGTTGAATATTTACTTTTCTGTGGATTTATTTACATTACTTACATTCATTTCGCTAGAAACTATACTTTCATTATTTATAACTTCCTGAATTAACTAATAACGTTTTGTTACCAATATTAAGCTTGGTTTACAAACTAAGCTTATCATGCAGAGAATTATTATTTTAATTATAACCAAGGAGCGTTCCGTTAGCCTTAACAATTTGTGGTAGTTTGTAACGTTTTCCTAACAAAAATTAATTTCCTCATCAGGTTATCCTCCAGACTTCCCCATCGAAGCGTTGGTGAAGCTCGAGCGTCCGTCGCCCCCTTTGCCAACCCCACCGCATACGCCCACCGACGACACGCCTCCCGCGGTCGTTATCTCTCGCCACCAACCGGGGTGGACCCCACCCGCACCCCAACACTACCCTGCGTACCCCAGACCAGCCATGAACACACCCTACCCCTACGAGAAGGCGCCAGTACCTCAGTACCCGCACCCCGCGATGGCAGCCTACGTCCAAGCGCAAACTCAAGCTCAAGTCGCGACACTTCCACCTTCAGCTCCTTACCACGCCATGCTCGTCAACCAGTGGATTAGAAACGCCGCACTATACCACCATTCCTTACGCTACCCTGGCATTATGGCTCAAAGAATGCCCGTACGGAACCCACCTCCGATGAGAGCACCAGGCGTGCCCGGCGCAAGGCCTAAGAAACAGTTCATTTGTAAATACTGCAACCGACAGTTTACGAAGTCATACAATCTGCTGATTCATGAAAGGACGCACACTGATGAACGGCCTTACTCCTGTGACATATGCGGGAAAGCCTTCAGAAGACAAGACCACCTGAGAGACCATAGGTAAATATCATTTTCAATACATTTGCAATACACTGGTTTAGTTTATTCTGGTTCATTATAAAGGGCTAAATTTATAATAATAATTAGGCGCCTATTTATGGGGTTTCAATTTCTGTTTAATGTTACCACTCTAATATCAACAACGTGATTTAGGACGTGTTTCATCGGGCTCTGTTGACGATAAGAAAGTAAAAAAATAAATTAAAAGTGTAAACCTTTTTGTGAGGTCGCGAGGCGGCGGCCGCACGCGCTCCGCGACCGGTTTGATTCTTTACGATCACCATATCTGTCTTGCTCCGCCGGCGAACAAATTACACGTTATATTTCTTCGCTTTTACGAGACAAACTTCCTTTTTTTTCTCTCACATCATGCCCTGTATATATTACCAGTCTAACGTGGAATTACTTTGAATTTCATTGGTAACGGTCATTATTCCGATGCCTTATTGAGACGTTAAACCTGTTCAAGCATATTTGAGCGTATTCTCGATTAGTGAAAGTCCGGCTTTTATCTAACGTTTGTTTTCTATTTTCCAGGTATATTCACTCGAAGGAAAAGCCTTTTAAGTGTACGGAATGCGGTAAAGGTTTCTGCCAATCGCGAACATTGGCGGTACACAAGATTTTGCACATGGAAGAATCTCCCCATAAATGCCCCGTTTGCAACAAGAGTTTCAACCAAAGATCGAACTTGAAAACCCATTTGTTGACGCACAGTGATGTGAGCAAACATCACTTGGATCATCTCGAGGGTTGTCAAGAAGTTTCGTCGACGAGTCAGGTTCCAGAGAGCTCTCTCCTGGATCTCTCTCAGAAACCCTCGCCTCCGCCAGCACCACAACAACATCAAATATTGGCGAGTCCTCATCAATCTCCTGTAGAGGCACCTAAAAGAACCTTAGGATTTTCAATAGAAGATATTATGAAACGTTAGAGTTGTGGGATTTAGTATATTGTAGATTATTTGGATTCGTTAGTTCTTAAGTAGGAATCGCTGGCATGTCAAAAGATGTTCCAAAAAATGTTTCAAATCAAAGATCAGTCTTTATAATATTTATTAATATTTACCAAAGATATCTCATCGACTGACTAGTAGAGTATTCTGTCTGTGTCTCGTATTTTCTGTTTTTGTCAATACACATACTTATTTTGATCGTAATTTAATCATTGACCGCTTTGCCAAATTGTATAGTATGTACTCGTTCATACATCTTGTACCTAATCACAGAGGCTAATTATGATTCAACGATCTTTTTCAAGACTAAGAAGACTGATGTTTTTGTTTTCTAATTGTTATCGTTATGTTTTTTTAGAGGTTTATTTATTGTGATAGCTGATAGGCCTAAGTTTGTGGTTAACTAAAGTTACCGAAAAGTATTACCTTTATTTAAGTTCTTAATCTAAAATAAAGCTTAAGAGTTTGCTGGCCGTATTTAAATTGGTAGAGATAAACTATTAAAATTAAGTAATTAGTACAATTTGATCTAGTTCGTTCTATTTCCCTGTACATACCTGTAAATATAATGTATGTAAGTAGTTTATAAGTCGACGAGGCTACTTCTAGAAAAATAAAACACAAAGACATTAAAACATTACTTTAATCTTTTATTTTCCCTGTAAATCACAGTATTTACATTCGCATGCCATTTCTATTTAAAATTATTAACTGAAATAAGCACGTACTAATATTACCATCAACACAAATACGAATGTCAGAAAATGGCTGTTTATTGCTTAACTTAATTGCATGTAAGTGTATGCCGATCCATAAAGAGAGTGTTCTATAGCCGTTTATGGTAACATGGCTCGTGCTAACCCAACACAATCTTAGATGATCAAAATTAATTATAATTATAGGTTCCGAGGTTGTACGAATTTGTTAAGATGAAGTTTGAAACCATTACGTGAGTGTGTTTCCAACATTTTGATTTGAATTGCTTTGAGAAAGCGTTGCAAGTATTAGTAAGAGTTTCACGGAAAGTTTATGACGGGCTATGATAAAATTTAATAGGTACTTTCAAATGATTTTGGTTTTTGATCGAAATTTTTTGATTAATCTCTGTTTTTTTTCTATTATAATACTAGGTTTTGTATTGACTTGACTTTATCGCCGAACTTTGACTAAATATGGAGAAACTCTGAAAAAAAGGTGAGGGTCTAAAAAAGAAATTCAGATTCAGTTCAAAAAGTGTTGATTGAAACTTAAATCAAAATTATCAATCTATAAAAATTTTTGTAAAATAAGGTACATAAATTATCGCATATAATAAGATGCATGTTAAAACATTTACATTGTAATTTCTAATGGCTGGCACATGGCTTAAAAAAAACAAAATTAGGCTCCGCAAAATCTAGACTGTGATTAAACCTGAAAGGATTCTTTTAATTATAATAAGCTGAAAAACTACACAATAACTAGGTAATTTTTACTTAGATATGTGCCTTAAAAGTTAGATTTAGAGCGTATTCGTTGATCTTAGTAAGGCAAAACAATGTCTGTAAACACTTTAGAATCTCCATTACTTTTCTTAACATGTAGCACCAAATGAACATGTTTCATATTTTGATTATCATCTTACTAGCGACATCTAGTTGACGCGCCGCGAACTACAAAATGTCATTTAATTCAACGCGATGTCGCTACGCGTACCGATAGGAGAAGAATATTCTTGCTTGTTACATTTAAACTGTAGGGATTTCATGTCTTGAACATTAATATAAGAAAAGATTCAAGGGCCTGACTTTGTTATTTTTCAAACCTTTGCCATTCTGGAATGTTTCCGATTCAACCAAATTCCAAAAATAGTTTTAGGTACCTTCCCGATCTGAGCCAAATTTTGGAGAGATCCATTGCAATCTTTGTAGTTTGGATAATAGCCGCATTTAAAAGCAGACAGGCAAAATGGGCAGAAAATCTAACCAATTGTTCGATTCGAAGTAAAACATACCTTGATTGATGATTGAAGTTTACCACCAATTTGGCAGTCAATGGAAATTGCAACGGTTATATCAACGAATCCGCTTTGATTACGCTCAAATCACAGAATCGTTAACAAAATCGCTGCATTTTCTATTATTTTTACCTTTCCGATGCAATGTATTTAGGGGCAGTAAGCTTTTTCATGAGAGGAAGTTCCATAAATACTGTAGAGTGCATTTCGTAAAATATTATATATATCAAAATATTTTTCTTTCAATTTTGCTTCACTGAAACAATTTCTAAAAAATATACCGCTCGACTTGCTAGACTCGCAATAAGGTAGGTATATTGTGTCAATCAATAATATTAGTAATATTTTGCAGTCCAGTTTATTAAATTAAATGTAAGCAAGACAGGATAAATTCTTCTTTATTAAAAATTTTTAAATAACATTGTTTTTCTTGATGAGGGAGCCTATTTTTTTACCACTCGATTGGGCCAATATAATTTGTCTGCCCTTGCTCCAATTAAAAGCAATTCTTTGGGAATTAAAGTCAAATTTGAAAGAACTGAAGCAATATTTTATGTGCTGTCTGACTACGCACCGGCATCGGTTTGATGATTTATTGTTAAATCGATTTGATTTATCGGTATTAATACAGGCAGTTCGATTCAATTGGCGTTGATCGATAATCGTTAACGCGGGCGGACTAATTTCTCAAATATTTTGTTATTTAATTTAATTTTATTTTGTTCAAAGAATGACAATTTATTCTTTCAATGCAGTACCTAACTCTTTGTTTATTCATTAAACTGTAAGTGAAGTAGAGACTCTATATTTCAAGAATATAAGAGATAATAATGTAGCCATGTCATTTAACAAACGGAACCCGTATTAAGTACAGTTAGTAGGCGTTTTACTTAAATAGGTAGATGATTTGCATCTTCATAATATTTTTTATGAAATTTCTTTCCATTTCTTCTAGTTGACTACTAAGTTTCTTGTATAGTTTCAGACTAGTATATGTACTAAGAGTCGAGGTGAAACTGCGTTGTATATTTAAGTGAAATAAGTAATTAAATAAATTATTGATATAAACCCGAGTAAGAGTCACAATAAATCACGATTCATTAGTGAAAGTTAGATATATCAGACTTTGATTCATTGATCAAATTAGCATTGATTTATTACTTACTTCTTTATTTAATAGTGCACACTTTGTTTTATGATAATTGTCTGCTTGATAAACATACATAGATGTGATGGTAGAATTTGATTGAACAAATTAATTAATTTAGTCAATCCCTAGTGATTAGTACTCGTATTACTTATTTTTGCACGGACGTCGTAAGTAAAGATACTACTGATTTTCAAACTTAACAAACGCAGTTTTGGAAGTATAATTTACCAACGGACTCTCATGTGATTCACTAATGAACTAAGATTACCGTCGATTTAGGTAACATACCGAATATGCCACCAAAAAACTATAGCGTGGGTTTAACAATAGTAATACCTACTTAATGAAGATTGCATTTAGCCTGAGGATCTACATCACGTAACGATTACTGAGGTAGCACAACGAAATAACTGTGGCATTATATAGAGATTTATTACAGTTTTAGATGATATAATTGTGTTCTATACTGATTATTTTGACGGTGATTTATGTTATGGCCCAGAGCAGTGTACCGTTTTTGAAACAAAAGGTGCGTTTTCGAAATTTGAAATTCTGTGAGTTATTTATGGCTTACCGATGGTTGGTTGTGTATGTTCTGATATCAGCTGGGATTAAAGGTTTTCTACGCAGTGAGATTCTAACCAATGAAATAAAATACACAAACCAATTCAATTGAATCGAATTAAATTTTCAAACTGCCGTTCAACATGTTAATTTGTGTGTGTCACAACGTGTTAATTTCACTCTGATATCAATGTAACAAGAGTTGCCTGGGTGACTTGGAATTTATAAAAAAAATATTTAACTCTTCATTTCAATTATTTTTCTTCCACTGTAGCTAATTATATTAACCTCATTCTACTCAAACAACAGACCGTGAACACTTGTTATTTTGTTCAAACACCCCAAAACTCACATTCCCACAAACTAACCTCAAAACCCCCGCGGCGCACGCGCCACCCTCACGCGATCCGATTGACAGCTGTCAATCATCGCCAATCGTCGGACATAATGCGTTCCATTGCGGCCAATTAGGACCCCAAATAGCAGCCGATGATACGGTTAAAATGTAAAGTACAGCTGACTAAAGGTTGGTATGTAAATTAAGAGAATTATTTGAACAAAGCGAAACAGCCAGAGAATCAGGCACGATATGTACCTATAAAACTAATGAAAACGCGAATGAAGGTGCTATGATTGTAGTGAATATTCATGTATATGAATATCTGATATAACATCATAATGTAAATTTTGATGTTATATCAGAATAAATGTAAGTACCTATATATAACGATTTTGTATCGTTTATTATTTTGCGTACTTTCTCTTGCCACAATCAGGCGGAGACAACGATTTATAAATTCCTGTCTTTATAGAAAGAACGAAATAACTAGGATAATATAGAGCATGCAAGTTGAAGGCTGGAGAAAAGGAGACTGATGACGGAAGACAGAGACTGGTCAAGAGAAATACGTGTGAATAGTAATAGGATTATATGATTAGAATATGTAAAGGGCTAACCTCTTAGTATAATGAACGGTCGCTTATAGTCATGGGTAAATCTCTTTTTTTAATTGGTTATTTTAAAATATCAATTTTCTAGATATACTAGATAATAAATATTTTTCATTAATACCACAAAATAAAAAATAAAACTAAAAAACGATTCCTAACTCCAAACAAATATAAGTTATCATTATGAAACTTCATCCCTTTTTTAATTTTACTTCAAAATGTTGGTCAGCCAAGGACACCAGGAACCCTTTTTCTCTGCACCTTCAGGGGTTAAGGCTTTATTGCCACAGTCTCTAGGTATAAAATTGTTACTTTTCTACGGTTTTATTTCTCCCTCTAAGATAGTTCAAATTTTGAACGCCCGCTTGTCAATCTGAGCGATATGTTTGACAGCCAGTGGTGTGGTGGTATAAAAGTTACACCTTGAGGTTTCAAATTGTGTAATACTTGCATTGCAACTTTACGTCATTAAGTTTTTTATGATATATAAATGTTTTTTTATATTATATGTTATAAATGATTCGACTCAGCTTTTCCAGCTATAAGAAATGGCATGCAAATATTTTACAATTTTATCAAGTTGCGAATTATAATATTATCATCACAATATCATAATATTCCAATTTGAGTCACAAGTCGATCTAAATAACTTAAATTTCCTTACCTGGTGTAAGAAAGATCTTCACCTGTTTAAGGTTCGTTAAATTGGAAAAACTTGCTGATACTAAGAAGGTAAGTTATGATTGTTTTGACAATCTTATATATTTTTTTCGATCTAGTTGGCTGGCTGCAGCCTAAGGAGCACTTAAATAAATTCGGACCGATGATTAAGTGTCACGGTAACTCAATTGGGAGAGGAATCGCCCGGTTGCGAGAGGTGTGGGTTCAAGTCCCGCCTATGGCAGACCGATTTTTCTTCAAGTGTGTTTTAATTTCACAATCTAGTTCAAAGTAAGACACATACTATAAGATATACTCACAGATAAAGTCAGTTTTAGACAAAAGGCTTTAAGAGTCATTAGGTATAAATTTAGACCAACCAATATTTTCATAGATCCATTCTAAGAAGGATATAACACAATAACACCACATAAGGTAAAACAAGGTTTTAGTTTGAAAATTGATTTAAATACAAATTATCGCATCAAAGTTAATTACAAAACACCTGTCCAGATTGTTGCGTAATTGTACACTACAAACAGTATTTTGTTACATTTAATTGTCGTAATTACTACATATAAGGTAACCGTCAATTTAGATCTAGCAATTAAATAGATAATAGTGGAGCGCTTAAAACTCTTAAATATCTATGCAATCTCTTAATCAAACCGTATTTAAGACTTCTTGGTAGAACCAGGTAAACCAAAAAATTGTGTATCGAAGTAAGAAACAATGAAAAGGTATAATTATAGAAGATCAAAATTTGAGAGCCAGTTATTAAATGTCGGGGGCAAATGCGGTTATAATCGTCATCTGTGGTTAGAATGATATGGGATAGAGGATGTTTAGTTGTAGGTATCGTTCTGGTGTCTCCACATTTGGAAATACTTTCAAGATCCAAAGAGGGTCAAATACTTAAAGGAAAAAAGAAGAAATACAAATACAAAATACAAATTATTTATTTTTCTTTTACAAAGATAAGCCTTACAAGAAATAAGTTGTAAATAGACGAAAAAAATATAAATTTTTAAAATAGGTACCGATTCATCGATGACAAACCATGATTTTCTAGTTAATTAATGTAAAAGGTTTGTATCGGTAGATTATTGAAGCATTTACAACTTTAACATTTAGAATCTTAGCTTTTATTTATTATATATATATTTCTTTGCCTTCGTCAAAATTTTGTCCCAAAACATTCGATTCCATTTTCCAATAAGCATTTATGGTGACCCTATGTAATTCCATGCCATTTTCGGCATCCCTCGGTTACTACATTTTACGTTACGTGCCTTCCGTCTCGACCTATATAATTTTGCAAGTAATAGGAATTGTCCCAAAAGGACGTTTTCATTCCTTTAATAACTAGTTTATGACACTTTGACGTGAGAATGAAAGATTTATTGCCATTTTTGGAAGCAAAGATGACAAATCTTTGCTGCTAGTTTGTCATTATAACCATTTTTTATATGAAAATTGCGCAATTTGGAATGGATGAGTAGAATTTGGGATGAGGACGGAAAAAATTGATGAACGAAGTTAAGAAATAAAATGAGATTTTAATATAACTTTTAGTTCCAAATTAATCTCAGTTACCGATACTACAGTAGATGAAATGTAAAGGCCGTGTCGCAAAAAAATTTTTAAGGGACTAATATGAAGGGTATGGTTGAAGCAATATTGATTTTTATAGACTGATAATAATACTATTTCAGGAAGACAGGAGACAATTGTTGTCTGTTTATTCTCATAGACTACACTCCACTGTCTCTACAGTAAGGAGTTTTGTTAAGATATAGTTTTTTTGAACATAGGCTTTGCGCAAGGCAAGCATCCTACAGTAAATAAATTAAAAATAAATAAACAACAATAAAACACACGTAGAATTAACCCCGTCGTAAAGTACCTTAAGCACTTGTGTTATAGAAATCAGAATCAACAGTGGTAGGTATTACAAATAAACTTAAATAAAATGTAGGTTCGTTATTGGCTGTGAGTATTTAAGTTCAAACATACATTCTGTATTAGAGCTGTGAATCTTGTCATAAAATAAAATAAGTTAAAATAAAAATAAATACATATAACACCCAGACCAGTACAAACATACATGTTCATTGTTCATGCATACTAACGTTTGTACAGTGCGGGGATCGATCAAACCCGCGCGCGACCTCTTAGTTTAGTAGTCAACTTCGTAACCAGTATACCACAGAGATCGTCAAAATATATGATACTGTAGTAGGTGTGCATTTTAAAAATCTATCGTATCTTTTACCCAATTTTTTCCTCATGCCCCAACAACCGCCTTTCCTTTGAATCAAGTTGCTGACTTAGGTTTTACATGTAAAAAAAATATGTAACCAGACGGTAAACCAAAATTGGCGCCGCTATCGGCTTCATTGACCACTATGTCTGACCGCAAACTAATCAAATAACCGGTGTTTAGGACGTCGTTTACAAAAATGACGTACCGGGATAGGCCGAATTGTGAGAAAGTTGCAAATGATTAGATAAATCGTTGTGGGCCTGCCTAATTTGAAAAGCATCTGAGAGGATTTCAAAACTTTTCAGAGATAACGTTGGATTACTTTTTATAATAAGTACATAACATTTTTTGAGTTCTGAGTTCATGTTAGAAATATTGAAATTTTGTTCCTGCATATCTACCTTAGGTGGGTACGTACACGCATAAAGTAAATACATCTTAGATTCGTAAAAAAATGTTTAGGCTATTATATTGTAGGGACTGTTGACCTATTCTTGAAGTTCTATAAATGCCTTGAGCTTTCAATAAATAATTTCTTTACCAGACGGTGCCACCTTTATCTTTCAATAAAAAGCGAAAAAATATTTTTTTCTTTCACATACTTTTCTACCAAAAACACCTTCTGCTTATATAATCTATGTTAAAATTATGAGGTGTTTACGTTAAAATTATTGCGTCCTTTATTTGCGGGATCCATTTCGGCGGACCACCTATTATTAGCAAAGCAATATTTTAGTTTTTGCGCCATTTTGTCAATGGGAAACGGTTGCCGATTCTACACTTAATTGTGTGAGCAGTCATTTGTGGAATATACCGATGTGAGGAGCGGTTCGTTTTGATATGAAAAAAATAAAACTTTGTTGTGAATGGTTCTTTTGTTTTGTTCTGCCACTATCAAACATCAAATTTATGGACGAATTTACAGTAGAACGACTGGAATTGTCAAAAACAGGCCATTCAATAACCATCTTGTTACGATTGGTTTGCAGAATTGGACCCCTGTAAAGCTAAAATAATTAAAAACCATATAAGAGCTGTAATCCTGAAGTAAAGTGTTACAGGCTGTTATGAAATTGTTGATCACTTTACATTGATGATCGTAAGCTGATCTTCTCCTTACCGTGTCGACCCTAGTTAGTTAGTTAGTTAGTTTTGCAGGGCTTTTTCCGCACTTAGCCTCACGATTGGGCCATTGTGCGTGTTTGCCTTTATTCCAACCAGCCCAAGTCTTCCCAGAAGGCTAGCAGCCTGCCTAGGCCACTAAAGATTTCCGGGAATGATGTTGGGTTTTTTAGAATGTCTGCTCGCTGTTTTTCCACGCTTGTGCACTCCATGAGTACATGCTGTGGCGTTTCCTCTTCCTCGAGGCATCCTCTGCATCGAGGGCTGTTTGTTACACCTATGTTGAATAGGTGCTTGTTTAGGAGACAATGGCCTGTTATTATCCCTATAACTCTGCGTAGATTGTCGCGCGTTAGTTTGGCGAGGTTGCGGGCAAGCTTTTTAGATGGCATCTGAATTGCATTTTTAGTTTGCCTGCAGCCTTCACTGTTCGTCCATTCTAGCAGATGGTTTTTTGCGGTGTCTTCTCGCAGCCATATTTTTATTTGGGCCTGCGGTATAGGTAGTAGCGGTTCTGGGCCAAACACTGTTGTCGCGGATCCCTTTTTCGCGAGTTCATCGGCTGCGTCGTTGCCGAGAGAGTTGCTGTGTCCCTTGATCCACTGCAAGGTTATCTTATTTTTCCTTGCAATGTGTTGGAGTGCGTTGTGGCATTCCAATATGAGGGCAGAGGTTATGGTGTTGTTTTGTAGAGCTTGAAGTACGGATGCACTGTCCGAGACAATTTTGATGTTGAGGTCTCCGACGTCTCTGGCTGCAACCGCCTGTGCTGCTCTGATAATTCCGATACATTCTGCTTGGAATATTGTGTTTAGTTTGTCCAGGGTGGTTGATATGTTGATGTTTAAGTCGTATGAGAATACTCCGGCTCCAGTTCCTTGTGAGGTTTTGGAGCCGTCTGTGTATATCCTAACTTCTTTGACGCCAGAGTTGTCTTTCCGTTCTTCGGTAAGTTGGATAATGTATTCTCGATCAAAGATGTAGTGGCATGGTATCCTGTCCATGGGTGCATCTAGAAGGGGTCTTTCCTTCGTGATGTCCTCCATGATTTTGGAGTGCGTTGTCATAGTGTTTTGTTTCCATAGCCCATTTGCTCTTAGTCTTAAGGCAGCTGCCTTAGCTTCTTCCTGTATGACCAGATGAAGAGGTCTAAGGTTCAGTAGGAACTCTAGGGCGGCTGATGGAGTGGTTCTCATACATCCTGTAGCTGCTACGCTCGCTAGGCGCTGCAAGCTTTGTAGTTTGGATTTGATAGTGGACAGTTGCGTTCTGGGCCACCACACAACTGATCCGTAGGTTAAGGAGGGTCTGATAACTGATGTGTATAGCCAAAGTGTGATTTTTGGATTAAGACCCCATTTTCTGCCAAGGAGTCTTTTACACTGATAGAATGCTATACAGGCCTTCTTGATTTTGTTGTCAATGTGAATTCCCCAGTTCAACTTGCTATCGAGAGTGATGCCCAGATATTTTACTTGAGTTGATAGGGTTAATTCGGTGTTAAATAATTTTGGTAGTCTTAGATTTGGTAGCTTCCTTTTGTTAGTGAAAAGGATGAGCTCTGTTTTTTTGGGGTTGACTGACAGCTGGTGTTCCTCACACCATTTTTCTACAATCTGAAGAGCAGCACGCATTACATCACAGAGGATGTTCTCTGCGTTCCCATTTATCAGAATTGCTAGGTCGTCTGCATAACCAATGGTAGTGTAGCCTCTTTCGTTCAGTGTCCTCAAGAGGCTGTCTACTACTATGTTCCATAGGAGTGGTGACAGAATGCCCCCTTGGGGGCACCCCCTGACCACCCTTGCACGGGTGATCGTTTTTAACGCAATTTGGACCGCCCTTTTACTGACCAGCTCATTTATCCATTCCGTTATGACTGGTTCTACTTTCAGTTTTTGTAGGGCATGGTTGATGCTGTTGTGCATTGTTTTATCAAATGCCCCTTCTATGTCAATAAAAGCGGCAAGTGTTGATGCTTTGTTGTTAACGGCCGATTCTATTTTATGCACTACCATGTGTAGCGCTGACTCTGTTGATCTGCCTTTCCTATAGGCATGTTGCTGTGGGTGAAGAGATCTGGTTTTTAACACATCGTCTCTTAGGTGTCTATCAACTAGTTTTTCTAGTGTTTTCAGGAGAAATGAGGTTAGGCTGATAGGCCTGAAGGATTTGGCTAGGGTGTAGTCTTCTTTGCCTGGTTTAGGCAGGAAGACTATTTTTGCTTCCCTCCATTGCTTCGGTACGTATTTGAAAGCTATGCAGGCTCTATAAATTTGTAGTAGGTGATGAGTGATTTGGTTCGAATGCCATTGTAGAAGCGCTGGGAATATGCCGTCCAGTCCAGCGGATTTAAATGGTTGGAAGCTTCTCAGGGCCCAGCCAATTTTATCCGTGGTTACGATTCTACTTGCAGTTTCCCATTCTTGGATAGTTGGTGCTTTTTTGTGTTCATCTTGCCATTCGGAGTCTGATGCAATCTGACTTCCGGGAAAGTGGGTCTCTAGGAGTAGTTTGCAGGTTTCGTGGTCTGTATTTGTGTAAGTGCCGTTTTCTCTTTTGAGAGAGCCCAGAAGATTAGTATCCCCTTTGGACAGTATTTTCTTGACTCTCGCGGCTTGGTTTGTTGAGTTTATGCTGCTACAGAATTTGTGCCAGGCTTCCGTCCTCCTGAATCTGATACGTTTCTTGTAGTGTTTCTGTGCTGTTTTGTATTTGTCCCAGGCTTCAGTGGTCCTGGTATTTTTTGCCTGATTGAAAAGTGTCCTGAGTGCCTTCCTGAGCCGTTCAAGCTCTGGCCCCCACCATCGATTTTTATCCGAGTCGATAGGTATGACGGCGGGACAGGCTTCTTCATAACTGCTCGTTAAGGCAGCGGTCAGGAACTGTACATTGGTTTCTATGTTGTCTGTGCTGAGTGTCACGTCAGAGGGTTCGAAGTCATTTAGTTTTTTGGTTAGTGTGCTTGTGTATTTTGTTGTATCTGTTTTACGGGGGTTACGATATGGGGTGGGGTTTGGTGGTTTTATGTTTATTTGGAAGCAGATGCGTCTGTGGTCTGCGAAGGACGGCTCGTTGGATACTTGCCATCTTTCGATGAGATCTGCCGCCAAGTGTGTTGCCAGAGTGATGTCGATAGTGGTTTGGCATCTGGACGTTACAAAGGTGGGCTCTGTGCCTCTGTTTATAATGTTCAGATTGGTTTGGAATAGGTATTCAGTTAGTTGCTCACCCCTTTTGTTTGTATCCTTACTTCCCCACAGAGTATGATGTGCGTTGCAGTCTGCTGCAATGATGATGTCCCAGTTGCTGGCTTCGCAGTGTTGTACCAGCTCGACTAGTTCCTTTGCGGGAATTTCGCCTTCGCCTGGCATATACACCGAAGCAAGCACTAGGGTTGTTTGGTCCCCTGTAGGGTTGATTTTAACGGCTGTAAGGTCTCTAGAACAGAAAGGGTTAATTAAGGTGGCATTCATGGTTTTGGGTATGACAATACACGTTCTTGGTTTTTCTGCTGGTGTGTATAGTAGTGACTTACCACTGATGTTGTTCAAGCCGAGTATTTTGTTGTTTCTGATCCAGGGTTCCTGGATCAGTGCGACGGTTTGGTTGTCTTCCTCCAGCACTCTGCGTAAAGTGACCGCCGCAATTTGTTTGTGCTGGAGGTTGGTTTGGATGACGGTGAGGGAGCTAAGGGCTGGGGCTACGTAGCACGTCATCTTCGTCACTAGTAACCCCCGCGCTTGTCAGCGGCGAGCTCGCCTCCATCCTGCTCGGACCCGGTTGGGGAGCGGAGGTGGAAGGCCCTGGAGTTGCCGTCGTGTCGTTTTGCGTCGCTTGATCAGTTTCGGCCGTGGTCGCCTCTACTGAAGGGAAGAAGCGAATGTAGGTCCACTTCCCGTCATGTGGGCTACCCGGCGGTCTCGATCCAGGATGGTTTGTTTCTGGTCTTCGGGGATTCCCAGGACAAGGTGAACCACCTTTTCCTTGGAGCCAGCCTCGCCAGTTTGGTCGGTCACTGATATGTCGTAACACTGCCAGGAGTCGACTTTGTACCAGGGGTTCTGGGCACAAAGGACTTTCTGCAGTATTGCGGAGTCGGTGATGCGGGTGTGTATTAGGAGGCCTGCTCTGAGCCTCTTTTTTAAGTCTGACTGTCTGATGACAGCCAGAGTGGTTCCGGGTATGGGTGACGCGATGTTCTGGACTTCCCTCTCGAGCCAAGTTAGAGCGTTCGCGTTCTCACACCACATCGCGAGCACCCCATCCATGAGGAAGGGGCGCCCCCGGAAAGATGGAGCTTGCGCGCTCGGAGACGGCGGGGACAGTACCGCTTGCAGGATTCTATCATCGATAGTCTCCCTAAGCTGGTCTGCCTGCTCCTGCGAGAGGTCGCGTGGGGGGACGGTGATAACCGCTACTCTCAGATGCGACTGGCTCGCGTCTGCGTAGCTCACCGTCCGCCTCTGCCTCGTGTCGGTTCTCGGGCGCTTGGCTTCTCCCCTGGGAGTCCGGGTTTCGTCCGGCCGAGCTCGCTTCGAGGAAGCACGCTCGTCCGGGCCATTCCCGGCCCCAGTTTGCTCCCCTGCGGGAGCAGTGGAAGCCACCGCCTCGATACGTCGACCTCGGCCGCCTCTCGGTTTCCGTCTCCTCTTCGGCTGATTCGGTGGTCCTTGTTGTGATGGCGGTGACTCCGTTCTGTGCCGAGCCACTCCTGCGGAGGTCACCCCCGCGGAGGTAGATGGCACAGGTTCGCGCTGCGTTTCCGCTGCTGCGGTCGGTGTCACTTCTGTTGTTGCAGGTTGTCGAGCTTCCCTTCTCGCGCGCCCCGTGGGGCGACTGCGTTCTGGTCGGCTTGGCAACCTTTGGTTTATTGTGTTTGGTGTCTCGGGCTGTTGGGACTCCCTCATCTCGCGCGCCGTGGGGCGACTGCGTTCCGAGTGTCCTGCCGGTCCATGATTGTTTGGGGTGGGTTTAGCGGCTCCTTTGGAAGGGCGCTTGTGGTGGGCTATTACCGTCCACTCTGACACTCTGGTGGTGTCGGTGGTCGAGGTTGACGGTAGCAACGTTATGGCCTCTGCGAGGCCTGATAAGTCCAGGCTAGGGCCTGGTGTTGGGCACAAGTTGTCCCCCCCAGAATACGTGGGACAGACCGAGTTAGACTCGGTGAGGGATTCTCCACTGTGCGTGGTACCCTCCTGGGGTATAATTTTCTTGTCTTGTGCTGACATTCTTTGATTTTGGTTGGGCGAAGAGGACGCACACTACCTGCCCATGGTGAGTGTGGTACAACATTTTTGGGGGTATTTAGTGCCCCAAGGCTGTGTGAGCCTGGAGTGTGGATAGGCGCCGCCACAGGTTCGGCTATGCGGGATTGGACTAGGAGAAGGATGGGTTATAGGGGGGGAAATAATGGGGGGTCGGCCAGAGGTTTCGGTTATGCCAATTACTTAGGGTAATTGGCCAATAACAGGCGGCAACCTCGAGAAGGATAGTCCACTGGCCTTGTTTAGGGGATCTTAGCGACCTGCGCTCCTCCCTAAACCATTCGCCAGACCCAGCATCGGACAGATGCTGGGAATGGGGGAAACGTCAAACAAGAAGCAAAAGCAGGAAGCAAGCAAAATGGTTATATTAAGTTGTTTGGCGTTGCCCCCGCCCGTGTCGACCCTATATCTGGTATGAATATATTTTTTTAAGACCAAAACTTAGCCACCGCCAAAGCATTATCAGTGGCCTTGTAAAGGTACTCGCGTGTACAGTGCTGAGACACGCAGGGCAGGGCAACAAATGTTCCACAGTCTGGGGGGAAACACTGCTCTCCGAACTGTAGCTTACTTCGTAAGCTGATAAGCTAGAGGAAAACTCACTAGTAAAGCTATAAGCCTGAAATTCCATTGTAGCTTGCAAATGTATAAAACAACGTTGAAATGATACACTTTTATAGAGATTATTTCGCGATTTATATACATTTTATTTTAACTTAACGTTTCGGACCCTTTTCAGCGTTCGTGGTCACAGGTAGACTAAGGTCTAGTATAGGTGTAGTTGCCATGTTTTGAAAAACTACCATCACTTAAAAATATTTAGTTACGTTCCTATCGACACAAAATGAGCTAACAGTACCTATCTTGAGATCTTGCCGTGCGGGATCTAGCTTAAGTCTTGGCTTAAACATGAATTTGTATAAAACAACGATACGAAGCATATTATTATGACATTTAACCCTTTTTGTTGCGTAACTCCAAAACCATACCAATTTTTATGACCTCACGAATTAAAAATTAAGTACCTTCCCTGAATATCACACACTCCTATCAAAACCTTACACGAAGCATAATATAATTATGTACAGTAACACTATTTACATGACTAACATACTACTTAGCTGATTTTACTAATACCTACAGTACTTCATTAAAGAAGTAATTACTATTAAGTCAGTTTTGTTTCTGAATACCGTGCTTGACTATTTTGCGTGTGTATTTGTTTGTTGTGTAGTTCCTCCCATTTTATGTGAGACACGTTCGGTCTATGTCATAGAAATAGGTTTCTTCGTTGTAGGATGTTATATGTTGCCGGTTACTGATTCATTTCAGCAGTGAGCCATCTGCATAATTATATTTTATGTAAGCAACGAAGAAGCAGTACCTGAAATGTCACAGATTAATTGCTAAGATACCTGCCGTAGGTGCTCTTAACTACCGTTTAGGGTAATTTTCTTGTTAAGATAAAAAATAATGCGAGGACACGTGCCGTAAGTGCCGTTCACATATATGAGGTAGAAAAACAATAATCATAAACATGACCGTTAACATTTCATTCTCGATTCCTTATCATGTTTTTAGAGACAGGCATAGTGTCCCTGCGAGTCGCGACTGTCAGGCGGTATTGTACTGCGTGAGTGACGCAAAGTGACACGACCAATACTTGTTTCAATGTCAATCAAGCTTCGTCACGCAGAAAACTATCATAGGTAAACGAACATACATTTGATATGTCGCACTAGTCGCGTTTGTCACTAACGTTGGACAACGGGTTACGTAGGACAGTGGGTCAGCGATTTTGTTGATGTGCGATGTTATTAAAGCTGAAAAAGAGCATTATTTTGCTTTAAATTTCCACTAAACGCAACGTAATCTGTCGAAGCGACATATCTTGAGGATGCCACGTGTAGTGGCGAAACGCGTCGCGTGTTTTGTTGGTGTCAGTGTTCTGTTTCTAGTTGCATCTTCTGTATCACGTTGTGAGATTTATTGTTAGTCCGGCAATTTCCAGCTCTAGTTTTTTCAAGTGGTTACAGTTGGATGTATTTGGGTTCCTGCGCTGGCGTCGTATAGAGGAAATTTAAAGCGAAATAACTCTCTTTTTAGCTTTAATCATGAATTTCCGCAAAGTAACGGTTGATTCCATCAACTATGTGCGATGTTATTGGTTGAGAGTTTACTTTAGAGGAAAACTAGACTTAGTTTAGTTTCCTACATTTATTAGTTTAGTCAAGATGTCCTGCAAGAAATCTAAATTATCTTGGGAGCCGTAAGTTCGAAGAAGAATCGACGAACTTTTTTATTATGTTGGTACACACTAATTATGAGCAGTTTCAAACTAAGTTTTGTCATCTATTAAGTTCATCGTAAGATACAAATGACTAATAATGACCTTTTTGAAGAGACACCATCCAAAACTACTTTATTTACTGTGATACGTTCAAAACGCAAAATCACGACACGACAATCGTAACATTACTTTTATTATTGTAGAAAGACGGATCGATCCAAATCACTCTTGCAAAGCAAACAAAACATGTCTAACGAAAATCTAGGCTCGCAACCCGAAAGGACTCAAAATCACCTGCCACTAACACCCAAAACATTAAGGCAAAGGTCCCGCACGACTTCGCCTGAAGCAAACTCGGTTATTAGGGATGCGCCGGCGCACCTGTGTGAATATTTCCATAATCCTCCTAATTAGAGGTTTGCAGATCTTCCCAACGGTTGGGCCGTTACTGTGGAGGCAATAAATTGTTCGACATTTGACCCCGTGGAGTAACTTTTTTGGGAATTTGCCCTCGGGTGACGTTCGGGATGCGAGCACAGAGTAGATTTTGTGCGTTCGGTGTGTGTATTTTATTTGTTTTTAGCGCCAGGTGCATCATAGAACTGCGGGCGTTGCAAACAATTGTATATATTTTTTACTGTAAATGAATTTAATTATTGACAGTGTTTATAAGCAAAATAGTAACTTACATTGAATGAAGTGCATTTTTACAAAAACTTACTAAAAAAAAGTCTAGAAGTAGCGAAAATACATCGCATTTGAAGCATTGCTTGTTAGATACCAAGCAATGCTTCAAATGCAATGCGTATTACCTAGTCAAGCCTAGTGGTTAAAAATGAAACACAAACTAAATAAAATCAGGACAACCATAGACCACCGTCTGTAATTTCACTTAGATCCAGTTTCGAAAGCTAGACGATTTCACACGAAACCTCTGATGATCACATAAATCCGCCCACAGGCTGGCTGCTCTGTGCCTAATGTCGGCCATATTTATCGCGAGATCGTCAACCGACTGCCCCGGGGCCCTCGGCCGGACCGCCTGGTTCCCACGTGCCCTCAATGCTCGGATTGCGTGTGCGTCTACCAACCATACTCGCACACATAAAGCCTCCTTTTCACCGTAAACAAAATCTCTGCCTTCGTCTTCAAGCTTAACTTCACCAGTCTCATACACGTTCTCATTAGGAACCTTACAGTCTGTGGCTTCGACAGGCTTTTGGGTATCGAAATGTGGACGAGCACAAACAGATTTCGGTGCTGCTGCAGTGGGTCTACCGTTTGCTCCAGGCTAGGATCTTGGTTCTCACCTCCGACTTTTATGACCGTGAGAATTTAGTTCCGAATAACAAAGATTTTTGTAATGATAACGGAATTGTTTTTGGGTTGTTATTATGCGTCTGAAGTTACGTAGGTGGCTTTGGCTTTTAATTGATCTAGCCATTTTTGGTACTTTTGCATAGTATTATACAGTGAATGAGCAGCATTTTTGCTGTACATCTTAGACAAAATACAAATAGCATAATTATCTCAAAAATAAGTAGTTTTCTTCATTTTCCAAACCGAACAGACATAATTACAAACATATTGTCCGATCGAAAGGAATCCCGACGTACGTGAATCCTTTCCCCAGATTCCGATGTTGAGAAAAAGTAAAAACATAATTTGAGTTCGTAATAGCAGCGTTCATGGTAATAACGATACTAAGCCAGAGGTGATTACAAGCATTTACCGGACGATTCGGTAATCGATCGGTAATATTGGTGGATTGGTAAATTCTGTAATCTTAGCGATAAAATTTAAGGAATCCTCGTATAACGTCAGCTGGGGTAATAGTTTTGTCCGGACTCCGGGTTAAATTTTTGGGAATTCTTACCCTTGTAAATATAGTGTTTAGCTGCATTCTCGTAATGGTAGAGCTAACTGGCAAGACGATAGAAATTCCAGAAAGCTTATTAACTTTGTTTAGATTATTATACGAATTAGTAAATTGAAATAGTTAGTTTCGATTTGAGAAAATTTTTCGATACAAACAAAATTAATTAAGTTTTTTTTTAATTTAGTTAGATTTTAACACACTACCTACACGTGTAAATAGAAAGTGCAAGAAGAATAGAATAACTGATACTCATGTGACTAATATTTTGCGTTTGAGCATAGTTTTTGTTCCAACCTTACAACTTTTCTGCAACAGTTAGTACCTACTAAGCGCGAAATATAGCTATCATTTACTCTCTGTAAATGATAGCTATATTTCGCGCGTTCAAAACAGTTTCAACCCTACTTTTTGAGCGCACTTTACTAAAGTCGATGAGATTATATGTTGTTAATGAGATAATATTTTCTTGTTTAATCTAAAACCCATTTCGCGGTTTATCGTTAGCCACACAACATCCACCACCCCAAACTTTGTCGGCGTGTTCCGCTGCGGCCTACCGCCAATTAGGGCCAATTTTCGGCTAGTACAAAGCGCCAGGGTTGTCCTAAAGACCACAGTAATTAAAACAAATAGGGTCAAAAAGACCCCAGGCGCCATGGGGCGGTGTCGGGCGCGCGTCTCGACGACGCCGACGGCGCAACCCCTCATTATAACCTTAATCTAATTATTGAATTCGTACAATGTTGTGTTTACATTTTTTTTTCTAATTTGCTCCACTATACTTATGAGTGGATGCGTAAGCGCTAAATGGCACGTTTAGAGCAATATATCATACACGAGTCACTGCAGCGCCGAAGGTAGTTCTCACGGTTTTTGAACCCTGCACATTTAGGCGGTTGGATTATTATAAGGCTACAGATCTGCCTCTAGATGATTGTCACGATTTTATTATGTCCAGGTATAGAATGTAGTATAATTTGGGACTCTGTTCTACAGGCATGTCCCTACTCAATATTATCATTATGTTTGAACGTGAGCATCTGTGGGTTACGAAATTATTTCGATCCCATTTTACAGCTTACTCTTGAAACGTTTAAATTCTTGCAATTTTGTTCTAATGACATGAGTGTTAAAATTATGGGATTTTTGGAAATACAATGACGATAACCACTGCGAACAGAACTCGGACTGACTTTCATAATTACCTATTGTACAAATGAGTAGCTACGAGTACAGTTTGCTGTGAGCTGTTAACTACTAACTTAAATTTAAGTCAAATGTCGAACATTATTTACGACGTAAAATTAACAAAATAATATTCGATAAATAAATAATAATAATAAATATTCAAAATCACATACGTTGATCTGACTCCGTGATGAGTAGTTGTGTTACAGATATCAGAATCAACAGTGGTGTTACGAATGAAGTTAAATAAATACATATAAAACTCCGACCGGTTCACAAATGTTTGTACAGTGCGGGGATTGAACCCGCGATCTCTTGGCAAAGTGGTCGTCAAATAATAACAGAAGAACTTATCGTTTTTTTGTTTTTATCGCAGATAAGACCATGTTTAATTTTCAAAATAGAGAAAAGTACTTAATCGGTATGTACCTAATCAACCTTTTCATTTGGCGTGCATGCTTATTGCTTATACCTACGCATAATATAATTTTAAATTACCTGCAACTTATTTTTGACAACTTATTTAAATAGCTCGAATAGCTAAGATGCTATACTGCCGCGGGCGTACCTCTTCAGGAACAATAATGAGGACTGTTTTGAGCTTTATTCTCATTACTATAAGGTGTGATATTTTAAAGTAAGTATAGCTTGTGATCCCATCCATCATCCACGGTAACGACCTCTATGCAAAACGCTGACGTCGCTGTCATCCTTAGGGAACTCATAGAGCTGGTAATACGAGTGTGCCAGTTATTATTTTACTAAGATGTGAAGGTAGTTTCAATCTGAGTAAACAATTAAAGGAAAAATCAGACTGCCACAGGCGGGAACAAGTGAGTTATAAGACTTATAAGACGCTTATCACATTCTTATACCCCTTTAAATCTCTCCCAAACACTAGTACAAACATAGTAAAATGTTTATAATTACTTACTAACTTTGAGTTTACTCGTAGACAAGGGTAAATCACGCACATCTTTAGCTGTGTAATGTATTTAATTTAACTTATCAGACCTACATCCTATTCGAAGTTGGCATCAAATGTATGAAAAGAACATTCGCCTCGCCCAGGTCAAACTGTTCTGTGATCAATGTGAATCTCTTCTTTTTTTTATATTTCGTTTCGTCGTCGATTATGCAATGCGTAGCTTTGTCTAGGGGCCAAAATCAGACCAGAATATTTTATACCATACTATAGTTCACATGGCATCATTTCTTAAAAATAATTCGATCTCTGTATAATATAATTTGTGTAAGAGTATCCTTTTCCACTAGCCTCTTTCGCGGTGCTACGGCATAAAAACATGATTGAGGTACCGTTTTAAAGATCTCGGCGAGTAAACTGGTCCAAAACACTTACATTAGTTCGAACTTGAACGCAGACGAAGTCGAGAGCGGCCGATAGTTAAATGAGAGCGGTTTCAAAATTTTAAAAAATAATATTCAAATTATTTTAGTAGTTGTAACAACTCTTAAAAAATCAACCTCTAACTTTTATGATTTCATTTCATAATTTATACATACTGCGGGATCATTATTTACTGTTTCGCCTGAGGACAGGAGTGGGGTCAAAAGATGCCACCAGAAAAAATCACTCCATAACTGACCGTTTAATGGCTTTGCCTTTATGCGTCGAAATAATAAGGGATTGTAATTACGCGCGCTTCGATATGAAAGCCATTTATTAAGGAGATATATTACACCATTTTGTTTTATGTACTATGAATAATTATGCGTTGGAATGTGCTGAAGACAATTAAATGGTATGGTTACCGAATTGGTGAAACTGTGAAAGTGTTAAAAAATGAGCTTGATATGAGTACACCAGAATGTATTTTTTTGCATTGACCAAGAATTAAGATGGTGAATCCATTCTATCAATTTTATTTGCTTATTAATAGTATTTCATTCAAATCAATAAATTCATAAGTTTCCTCATCCGTTAAAATTTCAATAGCAATTACAAGCAACATAACGCAACGTAATTTCTATGTATAAGTATTTCATGCACATTGCACACGGAAGAAATTTTATTTAATCAGGAAAAAATCACATAGGCCTCCATGTATGTATACAGTCGCAGTGAATACGCACTCAAAAAAATTCGAAATTCGAATCGCATTCCTGAAAATTTTCGCGGGACGCGGGACATAAATATTTCAAATGAAGAATGAAGACGGTTTGAGCTCTGCTCATTAATGCTCATTTAGCCGGATATTTACAGGCCTATTACGTTATGGTCTGGCTTATTTATAGAGTGCTGTGCGCTTGATTCATGATGTCTTTGCGTCGTTACTGTCATACCGGGTGTATATTTCAGGGGCAAATGTTATGCGGGTGTTATTCCGTGTCTCACTATGCTGTGATCGTACTAACGTGGCCTGTCAGATGTTTTTAACACGTATTACGTTTCTCTTTATTGTTTTTTTAAAGCATGCAAAAATAAATATAAATAAATAAATAAATAGTTTTTTAAAGAACTCACCAATTACCTAGCCCCAAATTAAGCGTTAGCTTGTGCTATGGTGGCTAGAATAACGGATAGAAATACTTAAATACATTTATAAAAACCTATGACTCAGGTACAAATGCTCGTGCTCATCACACAAACATTTGCCCCTAGCAGGATTCGAACCCGCGACAGCCGGTTTTGTAGTCTGGACCTCAGACCACTAGACCAAAGCAAAATATTGATCAATAGCACTGCTGTTGTTGAGCAGAAAACAGCAAAGCAACTGGACCCTTGATGTAGTAAAAAATTGAATTGAATGTAAGTGTATCTTCTTTTAGCAGATATGTCATTTCATTAGTTCGAATGTAGACAATCGTTGAAACTATATTTATCCAATTGTATTTATGACAGTTTAACTTGTTGCTCTAATGTATTCAAAGTCCCGATCGAATATTGAAAATAAACTCTGGTCAATTCCAAATCCATAGTACGGTCCGTATTTTATGCCTAACTAGTGATTAATAGACTAGGCGGATACTTAATCCTTTGTCGCAATTTGTCAGTCACTATAAACAGGATGATATCCACTCTTTTAGTAGCACTAGTTTTAAAATAATGTTCGTGTCTCTTTCTCTTACGTATCTATACGTGCTTGAGTGAGCAAGACAAAGCATTAAGAAAATACAGACACGGGCGTATAGAGTAGGGTCTCACAGAATTAACGAGCAAGTTTGACAGGTACGAAATGTTTTGACAAGTTGACAACGCCTAGTCACGACCTGCGTTGACTGAAGTGACTCAAGTCAAGTTTACATGGGTATTCTTAATATCAAATTAAGTTACATGTCACTTACTAATTAAGTTGAGTATGAATATTAGGTACGGAGTGGGAGGAAGAACAGCTGTGGAATTTAAACTTGAAACTTCATAATATATTTAAGAATAATTTAGTCGAAATCCAGCCTTAATATCTCTCTCTCATTTCTTCAGCCTATATACGTCCCACTGCTGGGCACAGGCCTCACCTCAACAAAGAGGTGTTACGAGTCATACTCCACTACGCGGGCTCATTGCGGATAGGTGGAGGGGTTGATTGTATTTGTAAGTGACCTTACTGTCATAAAGGGCCTCTGAACGAGTTTAATGACCAAAATCTATCAATCAACCTTACTCAAAATAAACAAATATTGTAACTGACGTACTATTTTGTTTATATCCTACGCGGATCAAAACGGAAGCAACCCATTTTGATCATCATCAAGAATAGTTTTGCTTTCAACTATTTTAGGCCTAACTTCTACCTTAAACATTTTTAACACAATTTTACACAGAGCTAGATAAAATCTAGACACGGCAGTGCTCCCGTCACAGCGGCTGGCCGCGGTAACGAGGGGAAATACGAGGGGACCACGCCCACTTGAAAATAGTTGCCGATTCCAGGTAAAGATCTAGGGCGGTTTTTGCCCACGCTTAAATCTAGGGTAGAAAAAAGGTAAGCTTTTAAGCGCTAAATTCATACTCAGGATAGGTAAAATTTTAATTGTAAAAGTAATAAAATATTATTTGATTTATTAAATAGATTACAAAAATATGTTCAGTGGCTGGGACCGACCTAGTAAGTGGAAAATGTACTCGTGGAAGGAGGCCCCGCTCTTTGCACACATAGGACTGATATTACGTACATAAGTTACAAAAAATAATAATAAAAAGAAGTTATTACTTAACTACGGATTGTGTGTGTGTGTGCGTGTGTGTTTGTGTGTGCGCGCATGCAGAAGCGTATAGTAGCCCTACGATGTTAAATCTTGGGGTCGGTGACAATAACCGCATACTTAACTTACAGAGAATTTTGACTTACCTTGTTCTATTGCACTAGTCTTGTCAAATGCATGAGCATGATCTGGAGAAGTCAATAATACTAGACCAGGTGGACGGAAAACGCGTTCAGGGACGGGCGCCAATAAGATGGTCTGACACCATTAGATTAGCAGATGGCAATCTGTCTGTATAGAGCAGTCCGTGCCCCATACGACCGGAATGGATGGATAAACTTTTTGTGGTCGCGATCCTCAGCATCGAGGGAACGACGAAGAAAAATAATTGAAAAATATAAGTCTATCCTTTTTTTAGCAGCTAGTTGCGTTTCCATAAAAGTCTGACAGAAGAAAAAAAAATACTGGTACCTTGTACTTTTCAAATTTGACTTAAGGTCTTTTTGATTGTTGAATTGATTACTGTTAACACTTACTTTAATCTTCCAATGAAATAACATTGTGATTGATCTTCTGACCCTTGTAACTCATGTCTATTGAAGAAAAAAATTTTCAGGCCATCCAATAATTTCTCACAAAAAAGATCGTGTCAATACCTACCTTATATTGCCATAAAAAAACTGTTAGAACATAACATAATAATATAGCTCAGACTGAAAACAAAAGAAATACTGCTAATCGCTTACGGGGCAACAAATGCTCGCTATTATTACTTAACCAAATCATCAGATCGGCCAAATAAAGAAATCACATACAACAAAATTGCACCTAATGACTAATTTGAATGGGGAGTCCATGGGAAAGTTCGGACGGGGAGTCCAACCTGAGAACCCTACTCTGGAAACGATTCGTCTGTATTTTCAATTCTAGGTCTTCTGATAGCTCGCACGTGAAAACTGGTAAAGTCCTTAACTGGTTAGGGATTACTACTAACGTATAGATCCTCTAAGCAAAGTTTTCATTGCATAAGTTGCCTGACTTATCAATGGCGGATGTTGAATGCGATTTCCATACATATGACTGATGAAATCGTCATCAATTACTGTGAAATATAACTTAGTCTATGGGCTCTGATAACTCCCGGTCTCGTTTAGTGACCTAAGACAGGTAAAATTCCTCCCTCGGCAACCTTCTAAGGTTTTCGTTACGTAACTGTTTACGTAAGGGTACGTTAACGTTACGAGTTGTACCTAGAGGGGGAAAATTATGGAGAAATAGTGAGGATGAGTGAAGGAGAAAATTCTCTTCAAAACGACGAATACGGTTTTTATAGTAGGACCCCAGAGTCGTCACGTCTACAAATCACAAGTCGGCGTCGGACGTGTGGAACGACAGCGACTTCGATGCGTGCGCGCATGTGACACAAGGTAATGACGGCTTAGTTAAACTGACCTTTTGAACAATTTAGTGGTGCTTTAAGCAATTATACGTGCTGTAAGCGACTAGAGAGAAGATCTTTTTCATCCCCGACGAAAAAGAGGAGTATTATAAGTTCTACCTCTATGTCGGTTTGTGTTTGTGTATTTTTGTGTGTGTCTGTTTGTGGAATCCTCGCTCTCGGACGGATGGACCGATTTCAGTGCGGTTTCTTTTATTCGAAAGATAGTTTAATCAGAGTGGTTGGTAATTTTGTAGATATTGGACCTATTAGCAAAATGGCTTACGCCAAAAAAACGACCTATTCTCGAAATGACCTATTCTTGAATAGACCTTTTCGCATAATATCTCATTCTGCAAAAGACTTATTCGTACAATGCCTTATTCGTGAAATGACCTGCAGTCGTTTTTGGAGTTATTCGCGAAATCCCTCATTCTAAAAATGCCCTATTCGCAAAATACCTTATTATACTTTGGACTCATTCGCTGAAAGACTTATTCTTAAAAGGACATATTCTAGAAATGACCTATATTTATGTAAGGGTTCGCTTATGGTAAAATATGTATTCTTGTTTTTTAAAACAATATATTTTGAGTAATCAGTAACGTAAAATGACTCATGTATGTATGATGCTATAAGGATTTTTTTTCAGAAAAAAATAAACAAATGTGTGGTACACTTTTAAACGTACCATAATAGTACCCTTTTTTGTAGCACGCATAACATTTTTTGACATTTTAGAATCAAATACTAATATTTTTTCTGCTTTACCGTCGTCTGCCACGACAAATTTTCAAATCAAAAGGTTTTTCAAATCAAAATGTGAATGACTACCTGAACGACGTATTCCAGCCAGAATAATAAGCCAGACCAAACCAGCCAGCCAGATACAAACTTGTGTGCTAAGTAACTTATAACATGTAGATAACTTGCCTATACCTAAGTCATTTGCATACACAGCGAACATATTGAACAACGCATGCAACTGTAAGTACATTTCATTCCCAAGCCGTATCACCGTCATCTGAGTACAGGCGAGTGGAAAAGGCATACGGTAATCAGTCTTACATAAGCCTGATCAGATAGCCACACTAGCCACATAGGGCTGCATGGCTATCGATACAATTGTATCGAGTAAACTAATCACTATCGAACCATTTCAATAGCTTCTTGGTTCAAGTTTTAGTAGGGAAAACCACAGTTTTTTTTGTGTTTGATTCTCCACAGGTAAATTCTATTGACTACTTTACTATTGGATATGTTTTACTGTCTGCATTGTTACTCCCTTTTGCTTCTCTTACTTCGGTATTTACCTCATTTTAATGAAAGTCTATTTTCATTTTATTGATATTTTTCTTTCTTCCTCTTGACTTATCTGTCTTTCTATTTATTTTTATATTCTCTTCTGTATCTTTTGAGTTAATGGTTTCAAAGCCTGACTTGCAAATATTGATGATACGTGCTCATTTGCAAGCTGGATATTATAAAACTGCTTTGCACTAATTTACTTGTAATAAGAAAAGTATGACCAACACTTTTGCTAGTATTAATGAAAGTAACAAACGACATTAACATATGGTAGTATTAAAGAAAGTTGTTACTTGTGCAGAAGTGGATTTTGAAAAAAATGCGTGGCTTTCATTTCGAAATCTATCGACTTCTATCAAATATCGATAGTCCAGCTGTGCTCGACTCTAGCACATCCCTATAATGGGCGGTAACTTAGGGCGGGCGCCGTATTCTAAATTCTCATGGACTAGTTGCAACTTGCGTACAACATTAAAACAGAATTATGTGGAAGGCAGATAAGTAATGCGCGATGGTGATTTCAGAAGGCAGTCACGCGAGCGACTCGCTGTGTGATTTAATTTGAATTTACCTACTGAAGTAACTTTGCAACTTTATGGTCCGGTTTCCGCAATAAACCTAACTAGCGCGTCCGCGAACATTCGCGTGTATTGGTGATCATTTTCATTATCAGCAACAATTAGACTCATTCATATAGATTTATGTTGATCAGGTTATTGTCACATTGGCTTTTATATATTTATTATATTTAGTTTGTATAATAATTGTTGTTAATCATCATCATATTAATAATTTATATAAATAAGTAATATTAATATGACTTTTGCCCCAAACTCCCCCTTTCCTGCAAATAACAATATCCTTAAAACGAAGGTTTTCTGGAAGAGATCGCTATTAGCGATAAGACCGCCTCAATTGTGCATCTGTCTTTGTATGTTGATTTTGTATTGAGGTGTGCAATAAACTTACTATCTATCTATCAAGTCTCATAGTTTTCTGCACTTCTCGGCAGCAAGACCTTTCTAACTATACCTTTTTTTTTTTTTTTTTTTAACGTCAGGAAATGTCAATTACGCACCGTACCCCTCCGTCGGGGACCGAAGGGGCGTGTGTGGGACTCCCCCGGATTCGGGTATACCCACTAAAACCTGACGAAGCCCGCTGCGTGTGGCTGTGACAGCAGGGGCCGCGGTGTCTCAACAGTCCCGCGACCCTTGCCAGCAGCAACGTCCGCCCTCTAAGCAGGAGGGCGGATCTCCAAGGAGTGGGGTGAGGAGATCTCATCCCACTCCAGACGGCTCACTGGCGCCGTCTCTCAGGAGGGTCCGGGCGGTTAAGCCAAGACCCTCGTTTCGCCATGAGGACCAGAGTCCCTAGGACATCCCCTGCCTCCTCTGATAAGCCAGAGGGGTGCTGGGAGCCACAACCACTTCGGTGAGCCGCCGCTCGATGCGAGACAGACGCGACTCACTACTGCCTCTGCCGCCCGATACGGGAACAGACGCAGAGGCACTCTCCACAGAGCATCTTGGCTTCACCTGTCGCTGGATTGCGACAGGCTACTGAGCCCCCTCGCCACGGCAAGGCGTGCTCTATTCGAGGGGGTTCCAACTATACCTACTTCAACCAATTTTTTCGGAGATATTCACAAAGAAAGGTTTATGGAACATTATTGGCTTCAACAAATAATGTATAGAGATTAACATCATTTCTGTTACATTTTAAGTGATTGGCGATTAGGTATGTTGAGTCATTTAGATTTCAATTAATTCTTAATCACATTTTTGATATAACATTAGGGCGAATGCATACATTTTTTTGCGAGATATTTTAACAGTTTTAAGTATTTGCCAGCAAGAACATAATGAAAAACCAATTTAACGGTTGAATACGAATGAGGCTTCTATTTCAAAAAATAAGGTGAAATGGAGGTCTTATTACGAGTACTTGAAATTTATGACTCCACACAAGAGTTCCTGAAATATTTTAACTATATAATCTAAAGCCATACCGTTTCTTAATGTTGCTAATTTTTACAAAAGCAAGAATCGTAAGTTAAGTCTTTGAATAACGGATTCCATAAATGAGTTACAATTTTGTCGCCAGTCAAAACAGATACGCGACGTTGATAAATAAATAAAAAACATTCTGCAAACCAAGTTCAACATGTAAGAACAGCAAAAAAGTGCATCCGAACTCAAGACAAATCTCACACATTAATTGCAATTTATTCCTTTCGAAAATTAAATTAAGGGCGTGCTGCGTAAAAAAAAACTGAAGATCGCGTGTTAGTACCCACTTAATAACGGCTACCTTTTACTTGAGCCTTAAGGATATCTCAATCAGGAGTCAATAAATTGATTGCCATAATAAACGTCATTAGTCATTGAGGGCCGTGTTTAAATAACATGACCACAGCGAAGAAATAACGGTAAGCCGAAATCGACAAACGAATGATGACGATAGAAAACAACCTAAAAATAAGTAGGAAAAATATTTTTTTCCAAGCAGATGGATTAGGTCAACAAGTATTTTAATTTTGTACAGACTGAAATGTGACTCCGGACTCTCCTATATAGGGCAAACAAAGCGTAGTATAAGCGTACGGATTAAAGAACATATAGCCGACGTAAAACATAGACGGAACGCAAAGTCTGCAGTGTGTGAACATGTATTAGATTGATCCAACCACTTCATACGCATTGACCAATCAAAAGTCCTCGCAAGAGAACGTCGTTTTCTTCCTCGCATGCTCCGTGAGGCTACTGAAATTAGAAGACACCCTAATTTTAATAGAGAAGATGGTTGGAAAATTTCACCGGCTTGGGGTCTTCTTTTAGCCAAGATTCAAGCTCGACGCCGCACTGCAAGACCTCAAGATACTGTTAGATAATTTTTTGTGGATAGAAACGTAACTTAATGTTTTTGAGTGATGGTAGTTTATATTTTTTTTCAAAACGATGTAATGAGAACTAACACCTTAGTCTACCTGTGACCACGGACGCTGAAAATAGTTCGAAACGACAGATTAAAATAAAATGTAAATAAATCACGAAATAATCCGTTAAAAGTGTCGCATTTCAATATTTTAATTTTGATGTTATTTTAGCAATACTGAGACAAGTCATATTTATAGATTATAGTGCTCTTTTACTTTTTTTATTAATTGACATCTAGCGGTGCACATAGTAACCATTGCTTGTAGGTGCTACTAAAGAAAAATACTAAAAGATTGTTAATTCGTATTGCGTCAGTAATTCAAACTAGGTACTTACATATTATTATTGTAATTTGTTATTACAATAACACAATATGAAATACTTTTATAACGCATACGTTCTGGCTGTTAAAATTAGGCTTTAACAAGATATTTCTATCGAAATATTTTATTAGTGTTGCGTGCATTATAGCTACTTGTGTTAGCACGCAAAGTGTTTTGTGTGAACTGTTCGCCCTTTGGGCTGCTTTTTAAAACCAATATTATTATTTTTAGTTATTTAAGTTCCACAACATCAGTTTATTTTATGTGTTGAAAAAGTCATGTTTTTTTCTTCTATTAACGCGATTACTAGAAGAATATCATATTATCAGGTATTTAAGGATAATTTTCTTCGTAGAAAAAAAAATCAATGCATGTATTACACGCCGTTGTATATATTTTCTTGTTTCATGTATTGTCAACAAAAAAAAAACATCAATAGTTCCATAATGGCTACCGATTATCTTTCTCACAGTGCCATGAGAATTCAATCAGACGAACTATTTTAATGGTCAATTTTACATTATTGTACAGTCGTCCACATATTTGGATCAACTGTTTGTTCCAAAATAGTCGTTATTTTTAGAAAATAAGATGCAGCAGGACAGTTCAGTTTAATGTGTTGTTGTCGTCTGTACAATGAAAACGTTCCCACTGCAGTACGTTGGTGTTTTATAATTTAGATGGGATTTTTTGTATGATACTTTATTGGGGGATCGGTCAGTTGCAAAAATTACACAGTGAGCCCAATTTAAATTCCGATTTCTTTTATTCGAGGAATTCAAAAGTTTCCTCTTCTTAAGGAGCATTTGATTGAATGGAGATATAGGTAACAATATTCATACATCATCAAAAAGTACATACCTATCGAAATAAATATAGATCCATCTCTGTAATTATAATACAAGTAAGTGTAATCAACTAGTTGTGTACTGCAGTTTCAACCGCATAGGACCCATTCTACGTATCCCACAGGAACCGTGATTTTACGGAATGAAATGTACGCTATATGTTACTTATTCCATGTTATCTATCTATGTTCGAAATTTCAGCCAAACGGTAAACGGTCCAATAGTTTTTGCCTGAAAGAACAATAAACATCTATATGTATATAGTTACATACTTTAACATTGATAATATTAGTAGGATAATCTAAAACCAGTACAAATATATAAAGAAAAACAATATTAAGGAGAAAATCAATGCCAAATCCTTTATTCGATAAATCCATTTTAGATCAAGCCCCAGACAGTTCAACCATCCGTCTTAGTCTCTATCTAAACTATACAAAGTTAAAACCGAAAACATACCGCGAGTCCCGAGGTTCTGATTAGCGTGGGAAAATATTTCGCGGCTGCGCGTGCGCTTACAAAAAGAAAGAGATCCGATCGAATTTGGTCAGACGTATGATTCCACAATGTCGATTATTGTTGGGCCAGTTACTTAACTATTTATATGGAGATGATTACACCAATCGACGGCCACTTTGGTTGGTGTAATGGTCAAGAAGTTGACTATTAACCAAGAGGTCGCGGGTTCGATTCCCGCACTGTACAAACATTTGTGTGCATGAACATGTCTGTTTGTACTGGTATGGGTTATATGTATTTATTTAAGCATATTTGTAATACCACTGTTGATTCTGATAACTGCAACACAAGTGCTTCAGCTACTTACCACGGAGTCAGATCAAGTTATGTAATGTTGTTGTATATTTATTTATTTAATTCCATATAAATGATAATGTAATAAAGTTATTGAAAACTTTGATTGATTGATGTCTAACCAATTCGGAATGTCATTGTCCATTACTTTTTATCACTATTGCTGTTTCTTACCTGAAATTGTCTACTCTAGAAGTAGACACAGCTTAATCACTAATTAATTTCTTCGTGTTTAAGATTACTTTATTTACGACATAGATTTGTTAATAAAAGACGGTTTGTTAATAGAAAGCTTACTTGATTTAACTGTTGAACTTATATGTGGTAACGTTGTCAATACCTATCTCAGGTCTGGACACACTCAAAGCACGCGAATGAGACACAACACATACAGCCATGTTCCACAAGTTTAGTGTTGGTTGTTCTAAAATTCTTAAATTATTCAATCTGTATATAGTTTTATCATCTCCAAGTGATTCCAACGGTAATCACTGCCTTTTTTGCCGGCACGCGTTTGTGGGTGTATATTTTCACGTTTCGCTGCGATTAGAATGGTACACACCCAGCGCATGCGCTTTATTGTTCCGTTGGAACTAAACACACATGTTTACTAATTGCAAAAAACTATTACATAATAACATAAAAACACCTTGAACGATCCATACAGCTAACGAAAAAAACGATATCGAATGACGACCACTTTGGTGTAATGGTCAAGAAGGTGACTTAAACTTAACTTAACTTAAACAACACAAAAATGCACATACAACTCGTACAATCTCAAAAATTAACCATCGAAGAAGTTGACTAACCTAACTCAAAAAAAATAACCATCTCGGTAGGATGTAAAGTTTATGAGAAATCCGTGAAAAAACATATTAACAGTAACTTTCAACTTATATTAAGTATACAAACAGGCGGATTTCCATTTTTTGAAGTCGGTTTTTTTCTCTCTTTACTATCTCTCTCTATCATGTAAATAACCGTTACATTACAAAACACTTAACTAACTAAAAAGACACTCTCTTAACACTATTGCATTAAATACGAACAACAATACTTCTCCTTTATACTCTGGTTCGCGACCTAGTGCCCTCTCGTGGCGCTGATTGGAATTTATCGCCTGCCATGTAACTCGGCACGCGCGCCGTATCGTGAAACGCGGCGTTTTTAACGCAATTTTGGATGTTGTTGAGCTAGGGCGTAGACTAAGTTTATTAAGGTCGATCGCCGTAAATAAATATCGTTCTCGTCACATCCCTTAGTCACGTGACAAAATTAAAACGAGCTTTACCTGACGATTCGCTATGCTGAGCAATCTGACGTTCAAATGGTGGTATATTCTGAGCTTATAGCTGTAAGGGAGACTGAGAACGATATAAAATTGACAAATAAATAAATATAAGTATATTTATTCTTATACTGAAAGTAGGTACTTACGTACAGCGTATGGGAAGCGTAATCATTTGGTCCATCTAACCATTCTGTCACTGGTACCCTCTGATAATAAAATAATTGTTTAAAAAACACTTATCAGAGTCTTCCTTAATTATTAGAACTCTCTCATATAAGGTTACAAAAATAAATAGTTTGTGCGTCCAGTCCAGCATTCCACTCATAATAACAACTAATCAATATTGTACTATAGCAACATAACAAAATCGTTACTCTCCAAGCTTATTATGTAAAAAGCTAATCGAAATGCGCTTACTTTAAAGTTTTTTTGTGTCCCATTCACTTGCGAAGTTTCATGACGCGCCTCGGGCCACACTCACTTTCCCACGATGTTATATTATATGAAAAATCAACCCAACGAACACCACAATATCCTCACAAAAATAAACTCTAACATAACCAAAACAGAACTCAAAATCCACCCACCAGAACACACCTTTAAATCATTTAAAAACAATTACAGTAAAGTCGAGTTACATTCCACGAAGACACAAATCGTCTTAAGAATTTTAAGAGCTCGCAATCGAATATGGACCTTAATGCGATACATTAAAGGCTATCAAGTTGCACTAATAAAGAGATTAGAAGTACGGTCTTACGTGATTTTAAAAGAAAATTCTCTTAGCTCTTTTTGATATAGCACGCGTCAAAACATAAGGCGGCACTCATACAAGCGAGCAAAATATTTTTTATTTATTTGGGATAGGTTTGCTCTGGACTCAAGACTTGACTCAAGACTAAGCCCAACAGCAGAGTCTAAGTCGACGAAGGAGCGAGCACGCCTAGAAGATGCCTTTTATGACAATAAAAAGGCTTAACAGAAGCTCTGGGATAGCGCTATTATTCGTAATGTTATTCAAATTAAAAAAAAAATCAAAACATATGGCGGCACTCATACAAGCAAGCAAAACAACCACTTTTGTGTAATGGTCAAGAAATTGACTACTGACCAAGAGGTCGCGGGTTCGATCCCCGCACTGTACAAATATTTGTGTGCATGAACCTGTCTGTTTGTACTGGTCTGGGTATTATATGTATTTATTTAAGCTTATTTGTTATACCACTGTTCATTCTGATATTTGTAACACAAGTGCTTCAGCTACTTACCACGGAGACAAATCAATGTATGTGATGTTGTTGTATAGTTATTTATTTAATAAAAATAAAATTAAATCATTTTTTACTTATTTAGGATAAATTTGCTCTTGACTCAAGACTAAGCCCAACAGGCAGATACTGAATAGGTTTGCTCTTGACTCAGGACTAAGCCCAACAGGCAGAGTCTGAGTCGACGATGGAGCCAACTCGCCTAGAAGATGCTTTTTATGACCTTGTAAGGGCTTAACAGAAGCTCAGAAATAAAAACGCCATTAAGCAGAAAGCGAGATCGTAATACTGCTATTCACTCTACCTTTAAAGTTTCCAGGTTATATCTGCATAAATAAATAATCTCAACAGAAGCCCTGCGATAGCGCTATTATTCGTAATGTTGTTCAAATTCTATGAAATAAGAACACCAGTAAGCGGTAAGCGAGATCGCTATAATGACCCTTTTATATCGGAAATAAATAAATAAATACCTAAATATTTCACAACAATCACACCAAGTCTCTAGTCCCAAAGTAAGCTACGAGGCTTGTGTTATGGGTACTAGACAACGGATAAACATACTTAAATACTTTTTTTTGTAAATAAATACATATTATACATAGAAAACACCCAGACCAGTACAAACACACATGTTCATGCACACTTATGCTTGTACTGTGCGGGGATCGAACCCGCGACCTTGGGTTTTTTAGAAGTCCGACACGTGGACCACTGCACCAAGCGGTCGTCGAATGTCAAATACCGACATCAAAAAAATGAAAATTGGTTTCCAGATAAAAAAAAACCGATATGAGCAATGAAAGCCGCTGTTGAGCTTCAACAGCTGGACATATTTTGACCAGCCATAGCTAAGAACCACCATGATCAAATTATCTTTGCCCCACTATAATCGGTATATCCGTTTGGGAGCTACGATGCCACGTATACATAAACATACACACTAACAGCATACGGGTTAAACTTATAACACTCCTTTTTATCGTCGAGGGTTAAAAAAAAAGATTATCGATGTTACAAAAACAGTCTCGCTGCAGAGTGAACTCGGCCTTACCGGCGCAAGCGCAGCGCACGACGTCATGTCGCTCGAATTCCTATGTCATGTACTCGGGACGCGGACTTATTGTACCCTAGCGCAGCCGGGAGAAATAGTTTGGACACTATGTAAAGTCAAGTGTGACCGGTCATTGGAAGAGATCAAACACTTAAATGGAATAGTTCGTCAATTATTTGCTTGTTTCAGCTATGTCATCTCATCTCATCATCTTATTCTATATACGTCCCACAGCTGAACTATGCTATAGCTCAACTATGAGGTGGTACGAGCCATACTCCACCACGCGGGCTCAGTGCTGATTGGTAGAGTTTGGACACAATGTAAAGTCAAATGTGACAGGTCATTGGAAGAGCTGAAACACATAAAATTGAATAGTTAGTCATTTTTTCCCTTGTTTCAGCTATGTCATCTCATCTCATCATCTTATTAGTCTACATACGTCCCACAGCTAGCCACATGCCTCACCTCACCTCACCTATGAGGTGGTACGCAGTTTCAGTGCTGATTGGTGGCGTTTGAACATTACGAAATGTAAAATGTTTAAGGTCATCAGGAGTGCTGAAACACATTAAAATTGTATACTAATTGAATTACTTTCTTGTTTGAACTGTGTAAAACCAAATTAAAAGTTTTATTGGTTTCGTTTGAATTAGAAGGCCTATTACGAAAAACGAAATCCGTCAAAACAATAACGTGTACATGCGACTGTACATTATTATATGCACATAAGATGCCACATTCCTATCTTGACATGGTGTGTACGTGATTCATTTCAAAAAATCGATTATCGTTTTGACATATTTCGTTTTTCGGAATAGGCCTTCGGCAACGATCGTTTTTTTTTCGCTTCGTCCAAACAAATGGAATTATAATATTATAAAGAACAAAGTACCGGGCTACGACAATTAATAATCCGTAGTGCAACCATGTTGTTATAACATGTTTATGTAATTATCAAATAACATTAAGTTATGCCTTCGTTTAATCAGCAATTTGCCTATTTGGAAATTTTCACTAACGTAATTCTAAACTAATATCCAATCCAGTGCTTGTCAACTTTAATAATACTCACAATTAAAATATGACCAGCAAGTTTCATAATAGCATCGAGAAAAGCACTATAAATTGTCATCATTGTATAAATTACAATGCGATATTTTGATATGTTTTGAACTTTAATGACATTGAAATAGGGAGTACAAGCTATCAGATAAAACATGGAAATTGAAAAACAGACTTTAGTTGGATAGAAATAAAAGCTCAAATCATGTTGCGATCAGCACAAGTTTTGGTGTGAACTTAAAAGGCACATAAGTCAGGGGTCGGAGTCAAACGTTCGACAAACTACGCCATTGTAACGCCATTACAAAGCCTTCAGGCGCATCACCTTCATAGTGGCGTAGCTGACTTCGAATGAAACATTTAAAAATAATAAATGTTTACCTAAAAAGGTACGTACCTAAATTACACAGATTTTAAAACAATCCTATTTTTTGATCGAATAAATGTTCAACTTACAACCACTCTCATTGACATGATAGAGCCTCACAATCATTTACAAACTGCTTAAACCGTTTTCAAATATTTTTTAATATGAGTTTTTACACATACATTTGATGGTTACTCTACAATTAAGTATAGTGCTATACTTAGCACTCTTAGTGACACCACTGCTGTGTCGCTAATGGACTTCGGTCCCCTCCATAGCTCGTATGATGTTACCTCTTTATACAAATTGGTTCAAAAACTGCTAAAAATTTGGTCGTTTTTACTGAAAATGCCCAAGATATTTAATTAAATAAAAACAGAATTCGAAACGAAAAATAAAATGCAAAATTGTGTAATCATACATGGATGATGTGTCGTGGTGATGGTGATTTTTCGGGTACTTCATAGAGTGCGTTATCTCTGCCATACTTGACACTGCTTTCTGGAACATCCTGGACAGACATAAATACTCGTATATATTTTTCTAAATACCACTTTCCCCCGTCTCCGTGACGAGCGTCCCGTCACTCGCCGGGCGCGCCGACAGCTCGTTGCGTTCGCCCTCAGGCTGCGCGCGCGCGTCTATTGCTCCAGTTACATTACGTTACTTAGGGGAAGGATAGATAGCTGCTGACATTCTAGTTACGGTGCTGATTAAATAAGTCGCTGAATCCAGCACTACCTCCAGCGGTGTCGATCCGAAAACGTATCCGGCCTGGATTCCAGAAAATTCAGCTGAATTTAATCGTGCTGGATTAACGCTAACTCAACTTAAATTTCGCTTGTCTGAAAATCCTGCTGGATTGGAATCCCTAGTCTCGTCACTCGTCGGGCGCGCCGACAGCTCGCTGCGTTTGCCCTCAGGCTGCGCGCGCGCGACTATTGCTCCAGTCACATTACGTTACTTAGGGGAAGGATAGATACCTGCTGACATTCTAGTTGTGGTACTAACTAAATAAGTCAGTACCTAATGCAACAAACATTTCTAATATTGGTTTGACAGCGATGAGACACTTGGTGACTCAGCACGATTAAGGTATTAAACATATAACGATGGAATAAGCATGGTGACACTTATTGTATATATTTTTTAAGACAATGGTGTTTTACAAACATAACCTATACCTATACATAACCATAACCTCTATTAAGATAATAAAACCGATTTATTTCCAAAAAGCTGTAGAAACCAATTTTAATTTACATTGAAATAAATAAATATTCAGTCAATTGACGTTGATTTTTGAGATAATGACGTCAAATTTTAGTATTCTCATACAAAATCTATAGAGGCAGATCGTTTTGACAAATGATAGAGAGTATGCCAACAATGGGTGGAGTTATCAAGCCTATTTGAATTGGTGCTGTTTCTGTTCGGTAGGATATTACAATACAGATGTTTTTACATAGACAGTATCCAGCAATTGAGCTGGATCCAGCACTGCCTCCAGCGGTGCGGATCCAAAAACGTATCAGGTTTAATATTTTGCTAGATCCGCGATGGATTCAAGAAAATCCAGCTGAATTTATTGCTTTATAGTGCTGGATTAACACTAATTAACTAAAATTCCGCTTGACTAAAAATCCTGCTGGATTGGAATCCCTAGTCCTGTTGCTCGCCGGGTTGCCAACAGTCTGTTACGTTCGACCTCAGGCTTCGCGTGCGCATCTATTGCTCCAGTTTCATTACGTGACTTAAGGAAAGAATAGATATTTGCTGATAATCTAGGTGTGATGCTGACCAATATTTGACAGCGATTAGTAACTTGGCGAATTAAGGTGAAAAATACAAGGTGGCGACCACAACACGACAATTGAAATTTTTTTTGTTACGCTCTCACGCCTAAACTACCAAACAGATTTGGATGAAATTTAATACACATACAGAATGTTGACGACCATGTATGTGTACCAAATTTCATCCAAACCTGTTAAGTAGTTAAGACGTGAAAGCGTCACAGACAGAAAGTCAATTGTTGTATTGTCGCGTCGCCACCCTGTATACAATAACGGTGGAATTTAAATTGGTGCTATTTTCAGTAAAGTAGGACATTAAAGATAATTTTAAATATAAGTTGTTCAAGACAAAAGCAAAAATAACTAGTAAATACTTTTTGTAAACCTACGAAAACCCATCAGGTTTAATATATGGCTAGATCCTGTTAAAGTCTATATTTGCGCTATTTTCAGTTTCAGTAGGACGTAACAGTTAGGTATTAGGTAATATTTTCAGAGCACACTAACAGAAGTAGGTGAGTTTAAGTAGATTTGTGATTTAGATATAGGACTTACTGCTTTATCGCACTTTGTGTTTAGTAATTAGGTATTGATATTTGTAAACTACAGTTGTATCTCTGTGAGTACATTTTAGATTTGGTAGAAAACTCATTAGTAATCATGAAATGATATGCAATACACTAGCCGTGTAGAAGAGAATATCACAATTTACTAGTTCATGCTTTACTGTAACATGTAATTCATTCATACGGTAATCTTAAATTCAAAATCGTCAATGTTTTAGTATAACTGCGCACTCAGGTTAATTATTGCGAAATTTTCTCCAACTAACCGTCACACCTGTTCATATCGACTCGCCTATGTGCACATAAACTACATAGAGGGTAACCCTTCACATCATTTACCATGTAAAAGATACCGGCGCAGCTAAGATAATCAACAGGAAACCTCATTGTTTCTGCCCTTATTTGCATACAAGCCATCTACATCGACATGGATCGGCTCATCGCGATCCCGTCGCTCCGTTTTGCTCGTTTTTCACAACCATTCAATGTTTTGAAACTTAACACCGTGAATAGGAACGCCGATGTGGGTGTTCGTGATGACGTATCGATTAATGCGGGATCGGTATCGAGATTTTCGATATTGATTAGGCTGGACGATCTTAGGTTTTAAAGTATACTTATGTTTTTATGCAAACTTTTATTAATGACGTAGCTATATTACTTAATTAAACTTTCTAAATCTGTTAAACTTATTCAGATTTCAATCATTTGCCAAAGTCCAATAGATACTACAGCAATAGCTCTATCAAAAAGCATTCTTACTGCTTTGTACGGGCCAAATAAAGAAATGTACAATATTTTAATTTTTATAGTTGCTTTGACATAAAAATGTTGGCTACAAGAAAATTAGAAAGTAAAGAAAAAACTGTAATCCACAGGCTCAGACAAAAGTTTTCGATAAAAACTTATCTAAAAGTAAATCGTTTACAAAGTTAAAGCGAATTAAGTAATATTAAATCCCAAATGACTAGGCAAATTAAATGTTCGTTTATAGAGTTAAAGAAAATGAGGTGTGGTCTGTGTTGAGTGATGTACCGCACATGGATACTTATTTTGCTAGTCTAGTATTGCTGTAAATAGGTGTAAAAATAGAGAATTAAACTTGTCATACTCGTATTTACATAATTAAATAGAACATGTTTTTTAGTTTCTTATAACGGCTCTATGAAATTTAAACAATTGCTACTTGACAAGTGCTACTATAGCTTAAATGACTTTTTAAATGATAAATTTTGACATTGTTTTATTTTCATTATGTAATAATTTATTTTCTTATAATAATTCTGACGTTACTGTATTTTTATGTTAATGACAAGCACTTTAAAATTTGCACACCAAATATTGGTCAGACATGTTGACACATTTAACTATTAATATCAAAAATTTACTGTATGAAATGTTATATTCTTACACATGTTTCTGCAAATAAAATATCTTTATTTTTATCTTTAATGAATGTTGCTTTGCTACTTAAAAGCAGATTAAGCAATCTATGCCAAATACACATATGAATGGAAGTAAAAAATGTGAATGTGAATGGGTCTCCAATTACGATAGGTAAATCTTTTCTATTTTATTTTAATATATTTGAAATATTTGCTTCCATGAATACAATGATGTGTATTTAATATTCCCAAATTTAGTTTTCAGACTATGTTTGGTAATATGTATATCCATAGGACTCGATCGATACTGATACACTTTCTTAAACTTTACTTAAGCGATACCAGAACTAAACGCTGCTATTTTTACATAGATTTGGTAGAAGTTGTCCCATGACTAAGCAGATCTGGCTGCTTTTAGTAGGTACCAACACACATAATACTTTAAAATCGCGGAACCTATTTGGTACCAAAAAAAATCTGTATCAGATACCAGTTGTCCCCTCACTAGGCACTCTCGCGTGACCTCTGCCCTCGCCCGCCCGCGTCCCTCGCCGCGAACCTCGCCTTTAGCGATCACGCCCCACACCTTTTTGGTATCGACAAAAAAATCGATACCAAAACGAAAGAACATGCGTACGATTTGGTTTTCGTTTTATTTGCAAATCGAGTTTCATTGCGCCGTGATAGTGTTCTGTAAATGCGCTTAGTACTTTTAGTAGGAATAAAAAAGGCTATAATATAAGCTTTATAAATGACAGAAATTTCTAAATTCACTACAAAATAGTGGTTGGTTTTAGGGTAGCATAATGCGTTCTTGGGGTGTTTTTATCTATGAAGCTAAGCAAACATACGTGATTTGACATATTCACAGAGAAAGAAGGACTAAACGTTGCACTATCGTCAGTCTCGCTGATGGACAAAGTCTTTATAGGATGAAATACAACAGCTATAAAGCGCCGAAAGACGTTGCATTGCAACCCCTTAAATATAGCACCGAGACACTGCAACAATCATATTATTGTGTCCAATAACGATAGCAACACCAACATACTCACATTTTCATTTATTGTGACTTTATCTATGATAATTATAACGCACTGAATATGGACTTATACCTACCATTCTCTTAAAAATACTTGAACACTTTTTATCGAACCAAAGAACTGTACAACAATGCCGCATCACGTTTAAAGGGTAACCCCATAAAAAAAAAAGACAAATAAGCACGCGTCCGAAAAAATGTGTTCATCATTAAGACGCCATTGAAAATAATCCGAATTCCACGCATTATTCTTTGAAAGGCATTCGATACTCAGCTTGACTCAATTAAATCTTAATTCGTACAAAGGAGTCGATTAATGAAATTAAGTCGGCATTTACCCGGGTTAGCCATCAAACTGTTACAATACCACTAAATAGTAACAATCAAATGAAAAGATGCTCGAGTCAAACCAACAAAGGGTCTAACTAACCCGCTTGCCCAGCCCGTGACTATTAAATTTTAATGACATGATTTATTCGTTGTACAAAAAACGGAAAAAGGGTATGTTACGATCCATTTTTCATATAACGCAGTTGGTAGCAAATGGGCAAATAAAAAATGTTTAACAGGGCCGACACTTTATGAAAAACGGTGTCCGACAGCGAGCGGCTTTGTCATCGGCCCAAGAATTTATTCTCGTACGCCCGTTGAGCCCCGGCTGTGAATTAAATATAAAGAATATTCCATTTTTCTGGATGCGTATTGCGTAAGGCGCGGTGGACGAGGAAAGTACTGCTCTTGTACTTTAATAACTCAGTACTTCAAAATTAGTACCAACTTCGATTACCTATTTTTGCTTGTTTGTTGTCTGAGAGTGCAAAAAATGTTAAAGATATAAATAACGTCCATATGGACTTATTAAATCGTAAAAAAAGCAAAACAATACTTTGCAAATCATTTTTTAATACTATCCTTAAACGGCACAGATGGAATATTTTTGCTTAATGTACTTAGCTTTATTAAAATCAAAACATGCTACATTGACTGGGTAATGAAACCAATAGGCTAGATGACACCACCAATCGTTGAAATACTATTAATTATCTGTCAAAACGGTCTGCTTCCATAGAATTTGTATGGAAATACATGAACGTGACGTCATGATATTTATTAAGTTATAATATTTATTAAGTTCTGTGTTTAAAAATTGATTTTTACAGCTTTTTGGAAATAAACTGGTTGTATTAACTTCACAAGGGCTATGTTTTTTACACGCCATGGTCTTGAAAATATTTAAGATAGGTGTCATCATGCCAATTATGATTTCTTTACCTACTAATGAATCTCGACTTGGTATTCCCAGTACATTACGGGTTGGTAGTTGTAGTCTAGTCGTGATTCAGGGCGGTACTTTCGTGCAGCCGTACGTCCAGAAATAATATTTGGTCATTTTCTTAGTGGTAGCCGTCTCATTTATAATATTTTATAGAAATCAACAAAACAGAACCGAGAACATTAACGTATGTAGTTACAAAGAGCTGTGCCCCGATTTCGAATGGCATTGTATACGGAATTGGTAGAGGTGACCACTTTATGTTTTTATTTGAGCACTGACTACATACTATTGGACGCGTTGATTGTCGTTTTATTATTCCTGCAATCAAGTTACGTTACGAGTACAATGATTTTAGGTACAGTGGCCGGCATATCAAGCTTCCCATAATAGGGAATATGCATAAAATTTTAAATGGCCTAAAATATTTTTTTCTCGAATACTTATTATCGTAATATTATAATGAAAAGATTTTTTTTTAATTTACTTATTATTTAAACCCCTAAAATAATATTCAAAAAGTGCAAAATAAGGGAGCGAAATTCAAACTTTCAAAACGCGCCACCATAGATCGAACGAAATGTGACGTCATCTGACACGACATTGTACTGTAAAAATTACGAAGTAACTGAAAAGTCCATAGTAAACACTAAGGTAAACACCCACTGGACGTGTCATGTGACGTCACGAAAAGCGCGCGCAAAATGGCAGCGTTTGAACTGCTTAAATTTTTTAAAAGTTTTAAATTTCATTTTTAAAAATATATAGAGTATTTGAAGCCCATTAATATTTTTTTCTATGTTATAAAATAGTAAACTATTAATTTAAGACAAAAAAGAAAAACATGAATATTCCCTATTGTTGCAAAATCGCCCGTATCATAAACTTATAAGATACCGCAGCGTTTACCGCGACATGCTAGACACCGCACAATTTTTTTTTGATAATTTACGAGTGATGAGACTAATGAGCAGTTACAAAGAATTGCACAAAAAGTTAATAGACGCCTACGTTAATATCTGCGTTTGATTATTCACAAACAAACTTATCACAAATCAAATGCTGATTTGATATAAGACTTTATCTACGGACATATCATTAGTGCTCTAAAATGCGTTCAGAAACCGTAGGAAATGACCAGCATTACTACAACCAATTTTACTATGAGAACTTTCTTATCTGTGGCAGTAGGTAAAATCTGTACTGTAATGTTATAATAACAGTATCAATTTCTGTAAGGTTATGACTTTAAATTTGGAACAGCTGTCAAAACTAAAGTAGGTCTCTATTCTAGTATCCATTGATATTAAAGCAGTTATCGATATGAAACGGCAAATTCAGTATGTTTTTTAATCCAAATCGCACGACATATGATCACGAGTGACATGAGGATAGGGACATCATTCGTTTGTCTATGATATAAAAAAAAATCGTCGTGACGGAGGATTGAATTACTACCCGCCATTACTGTTGTCATTCATTTGTTTGTTGGTTTTTCGCTGTGACGAAAATATTGTGAAAAGTTAAAACAAATTGCATTTTAGTGATAAATATGAGTAGTAGATAAAGTAGTGTATGCAACTGTACATAATTAGGCCTTAAAAAACTCGTGTGATGCTATTATGAAACTCGCTGACGCTCGTTTCATAAAACCACACTCGTGTTTTAAGGGCCCTCATTATGTATCAGTTGCATAAACTACTATTACATAACTGGTCGTATACAAGAAAGGCATCTAATGCGAATTTAATCGACCAACATACCTTTTAAAAACCCTAAAATATCGCAGACAATCAGTCGCCTTCGTACAAACACAAAGTCTTCCCAAAAAAAAAAAAACTTCAGGGATGAAGTAGCAAAAACCGAAATCTCCATCATTTACGCTAAATTTGGCTGGGTCATCATGACTTTAGATATTGGGTATACACCCCCATATGTCACCATACATTGTATGCCCATCAGAATAGCTACCACTGACATTGACAAAGGGTGTTGGGATAAACTCTCTGGCAGAACAAAAGTTTTTTTCCTAAACATGAAGTGGCCAAAAAAATCTAAATGTAGAATTCATAAGATTTACAATATGGGAGCACCTGTTAATAATTGCCACCTTTGGCGGTGATCCTTTTAGAGATAGCAAAAAATGTGAATATTAAAGTAACGTTCATGGAATAAAAATTATAAGTAGGTTGTCATTAGGTTGGATTGTTTCTGTTTTTCAGCATGACAGCAGGATTGTTTTAAAAAGGATACCGGTGCCTGCGTATAACGTTACCCCAGGGTGGCAACTTTAACCCATTCAGTAATAAGCTTGAACCTTAAATAATTTTATAATTACAGCTAATGCAGATAAGTATATTCGTTATCTGGTAAATGGTGCCATAAACGGTCGTTAAAACAGTGAATTCAACACAGTTAAAAGAGAAATAAACTTATTACTGGAAAAGGGTCAAAGTTACCTCCCCCTGGGCTAAAGAAATACGCAGGCACAGTACCAAAAATGGTAAAGCAATTTCTTGAAAATAAAACCAAGTTTTGTAAAATGGATGTGTGGATTGTGTGTGGATTATTAAATTACGAAAAGTTTATTTTATTTTCTTTTTATAACTGGCATATTTAAAGTTTTAGTACGTGGAGATGCTAAACGTTTTGCTATCCCCATAACGAAACTAATTTTTTATGTAATATTTTCGTCATTATTTTGTTTTGCTATCCCTATTACGAAACTTATTTTTATGTATCATTTAATTAATTTTATTCTCGTTCTGGTTTCATAAAAAATACGCTGCGTAAATGTAGCAGATGTATACTGTAACCTTTTATCACTTTTATCAGCTCCATTGTTGCTCAAAACATTGAATATACAATACCTCACCCAAACCGATACATCTGTCGACACTGGTCAAAGATCAACACTGACCTTAGTTGGACGACACTAATATTATGTATCTATATTCAATCGCATTACTTCCATGTTTTTGACTAGTTCTGCTGGCATATCGATAAATTATCTATCGATAAACTATGGTCTTTATTTCATCGTTAAAAACGCTGAGGACGTGGATTCAAGCTAACTACGAGCACTTCATGACGGTAGGTAAGTAAAAACTTCTTTACGTTTTCGATTTGGGTATTTACGGACTGCTTTCTTGTGAAAGAAAACATTAATGCTGATTGTGCTTGTGATTGTGATTGTGTTGAATAAAGATAAAAAACAATTTTATTTTTGCTTTCAAATACCTACGACGCCCTTATGATACAATACAAAAATAAAACGTCTAATTCCCACTCTGGTGTAATGGTCAAGAAGCTGACTATTGACCAAGCGGTCGCGGGTGCAATCCGCGCACTGTACAAACATTTGTGTGCATGAACATGTATTTTTGTACTGGTCTGGGTGTCATATGTATTTATTTAAGTTTATTTGTAATACAAAAGTTGATTCGGATATCTGTAACACAAGTGCTTCAGCTACTTACCACGGAGTCAGATCAATGTATGTGATGTTGTATATTTATTTACTATTATCATTTATTTAATTAGGTTAAAATTTTGATTTAACTGTTCCTAAATATCGACATTTGAAATTCGACAGCACTGCTAACGTGTTTCACATCAATCATCAATTTGAATACATTCAGATCCATCTGGTATATCTAGTAACTTAATAAAAATTATGTACCGTGTGTTTTGATTGAAGGCCTCATAGATATGAATGGGCATTCGTCTTTGTTTTGTTGGCTCAATCAATGTAGCTTGTAGGACTTTTTATTGTTACGATCATACTTCTCTTATTGCCATCGTCAATTAATTGTAAATAGAATCCATATTCAATCAGCTTCGGTTGAATTGCCTCGGAAATGGTTGTCAGCAAAATCTTCACTAATATTATAAAGCTGAAGAGTTTGTTTGTTTGTTTGTTTGAATGCGCTAATCTCAGGAACTGCTGATTCAAATTGAAAAAATCTTTTTGTGTTGAATAGACCATTTATCGAGGAAGGCTATAAGCTTTACAAAGTTAAATTTTAGTGGATGTTTTCCCGCTGCGGAACGAATAACTTTCTGTAATAATATCGAATCATGGTAGTTCTTTTTATTTTTAAATAGGTTCTATTTTTGTTCTCCATACTGCAAGCGCTCCATGAAATGCGCCCGCCCATACATAATGTTGAAAATTTATCTCCGAAGCACGGAGATGCTTGTAAATAGACGTCACTAAAATGGTCAGAATGGTCACCCATCCCAAACATGACCGCTTGTTAGGTTGGTTAACTTTAGGTATCACTACCAAAGCGCTGCAACCACTGCGCCACTAGCACCTCTTACGGTCTTACGAACAAAACGTTAGAGCGTACGGCCTCTGAATTGTGGAATAGAAAGCTGAAAATTAATCTAACAGCTACTCAGGGTGTAGAGGGTACCTTATTTAGTAACAAGACACGTGAGTTACAATCTAGAACCTAGTGCAGCTGGACTGAGCTTAGTCTATAAATACTGTCTAGATAATATTGAAAATGCACGGATATAGTATCGACCTCTTAAGGAGGACCTCTTGGAAGGAGTAAGAACACGTTTATGTATGTCAGAGTTTAATATGATTGACATGACTTGGCAGAATTAAAAAAAAGAGTTTTAAATATAATAATAATAATAATATATACAACATCACATACATTGTTTTGACTCCGTGGTAAGTAGCTTAAGCACTTGTGCTACAGATATCAGAATCAACAGTGGTATTACAAATAAACCTAAATAAATACATATAACACCCAGACCAGTACAAACAGACATGTTCATGCACTCAAATGTTTGTACAGTGCGGGGATCGAACCCGCGACCTCTTGGTTAATAATCAACTTCTTGACCATTACACCAAATCCTGTTTTATTACAAGTAAACACAACTGAAAACCATATGCAATCAGTATTAGGCCAAAACACTCAATAGCTCTTTTTCCTGATAATTAAACAATAATAAAGTTCAAATACCAAAAAACAAGGGGTAATAAAATAATCTTTAAAGAAGTTCTTCATTATGTAATACATAAGACAGTGAAAAGCAAGCCAGGTAGAGATTAAAAGCCCAATTTAGTACGAACGTATCAAATGACCAGCAAAAAAATATCTTATTTGAAAAAAATACAATAGAATTATTTTTGAACTTAGCCTCAATATATATTACACAAAAAAAACTATAGATAGTGGCCAATCCAGCACAAACTAACTACTCCAATGCCGAAGATATAACATATTGCGTTCCCAATTAAGGGTGTACTCCCTGCTGAGTCCTACTGACGGAGGCTCAATTTAAATAGCCTTATCACGATTCGACCCTATACTTATCCCTAATACGAATATGGACCATACTGCCTAACAAATAAGTGCTATTTAAAATGTCTACCGGGAAAGGAGTGACCTAAAACCATTAGAGGTGCCCTATGGACAGTGCGCGGTAACTTTCTAGAAAGGAGTTGACAAAAGACTTTGAAATGGGGGCAAACAGTAATTTTTGAAAGCTAGCATGATTGGGAATCTGATGACGGGGTTGGTTTTGGACTTAAAGTAACTAAATGAATAATTGAATGAAACATTTTATTTCAGAAACAATGTCCATACATTCTTAACCTAAAACCAACTATAAAGAGATAAAATAAAATAAAAAATGAAACAGCCCGAAACCAATCCCAGCTTCAAGCTCTAATAGAACTTGAAGCTAGGATTGGACCGAACGTGGATTGATGCCCAGTAAGCGGTTATATGGCTGTATATCCTCTCTGCAATAGCCCTAAGGAGTGTTGGTGCTGCTTCGCACTCGCTCCCACAGGGAAGCCACTCGTTTTCGCAGAACGGCGTGAAAACCATCTGTGTTCCATGTGGCGAACATTCCCGAGGCACTGCAGCTCCAATGCAGACCCAACATCCTCCTGAACACATTTGTTATGTATATATATATAAAAATGAAACCCGTTTTCCTTGGTCATGGCATCACGCGTGAATGGCTGGACCGATTTCACTAATTCTTTTTTGTTGTATTTATTATTATTAGGAGAAGGTTCTTACGGAAAAAAATATTAAGAAAATCTCTCAGAAATATTGAAAAATATACATTTAATTTTGCATATTTTAAAAAATGCGCGTAACTAATGTCAACGTCATTCGATGACATTGTTCAATCATTGCAAGTCTAAGGCGGTACGAAGTTCGCCGGGTCAGCTAGTTGCGGAATGAAAATTAAAATCAGGAAAGTGAGGCAACACTGTATTTTTACCCCCGACGAAAAAGGGGGCTTATTAGTTTGTCGCCTATGACTGTGTGTGTGTGTGTATGAATATGAGTTTGTGTTTTTGGGTGCGTCTGTCTGTGGCATCGTTGCTTGACCGATTTCAAAGCGGTGTTTTTATGCGAAAGATAATTTAATCACCGTGGTTCTTAGCTATGGCTGATCAAAATGCGTCCAGCCATTGAAGTTAACCAGCTGTTTTGCTGGCTAATTAGGGGTTTTTTGCAGATGAACAAGCACAAAATAAGCGTAATATGGACGATCCAGCTTTTTGAATGCTGAAAAAGCTTTATATTATTACACGTTATAGATAGGTAGGTAAAGGGAGGCTGAAAATAACAACTGCTAGACATATATCAAATTCTTCTTTACAGCTATAATTACTACATTTCACATTTTCTGAATAACAATAATAACGTCGCTGTGGCAACCGCGTCACGGCCATCGACAACTGTCTTGTTCAACCTCTTTTCCTACACAATAGTTTTTAATACACATGATTTAATAACTTACAAAATCTAGTAAAAACATAACAGATATTTACAGAAGGCTAACACTACGTTAAAAATATGAATAAATAGCTATATCTCTATCCATGATATCATCGTCACAAATGTTGTGTAAATTTAGGTACCAGCACGATATGATAAACACATTACCTATGAAGTATTTCGTAACAATCACCAAAACGTTGAAAACAACAACCGCATACATGTAAGGTTATCAGCAGGTCACTCTTATTTCGTCTTAATGAAATTTAATATAAACTACGACATCTACAATCCGTAAATCAGTTCCCACGCCTTCCGCTATCCGCGGTCCGTTTGTCTTGGAACAGAAATAACCCATCGCCAACTATGGCGTAGTAAACTGATGTTCTGTGTCAGCTAATTAAAAGTAAACATTATTCTAGTATAAATATGTCAGCCAGGACAAATATTACAGGTTCAGAACAGAACACGCGGGCATGGTCCTGTAAGTCGAAATTTGACTGATATTTTTTTATATTTTTATTTAAATATTACCTAATATTTAAGAAGCTTTGAATGTAATGATCATAGATTACTATTTTTTTCATTTCTAACGCAGTTTTTATCTGATTGTTCATGAGTTATACTATAAGTGCTGTATGTTTAATAAATAGAAGGGGTTATTCTACCTACCAACCTATTGTGTCTGCAATACATTTATGTAGGTTATACACTCTAATTTACAGTTACAGATGCTAAACGTTTTGTCTGAGGCTAGAAGAAATCGTCATCTCGAGTTAAAAACTCAGCTCACATTGAACTGTCTTAAATGGTCCAACTATGTATTATAAAATACAAAATTCATATCGAAGAGCAATCGCAGAAGTCACGGATACCAATATGGCCTAGAGCTAGATTTGATGGATAGAAAGACCGATCGCTGACAGTGAGGCGACCCACAGAGTAGTACGATAACTAGAGTAACTACTAAACTTTTTAAAAGGGTCTGAATTTATATACTTCTATCCCATTAGGAAAAAAATAACTAAAACTGGATGACTCTTGAATAACAGATTGCAAGCAATTGCATCAATGCGAATGAGCACCTCAAGAAACATCACTTTCGAAATGCTAATAATATATATATATATAAATAATAATAGTCCTCCTGGCCGATTTCGACCACGGCGGCCAATCTCAACAGAGATCAGCCAACTACGCAGGAGATATTATAGTGCACAAGTGTGAGCGCAATACACAGGTACACTCACTGTTCCATCACTCTCAAAGTTCGGTGAGACAGCAATCCGACATGACCGGAGAGAGATCAGGCGCAGGACCAACGGCGTAACGTGCGTTCTGAGGCACGAGGGTGTAACACCGCCAACTTCCTGACTCCGAGCTGTTTTTGAGAAACTCATGACAGAAAATCTCAGGAACAATTTTGGTTCAACCTGGGATTCAGGACCTCTCGGATGTAAGGCAGAAACTTTGCCACTACACCAGAGAAGCAGACGTTGTTGTGAAATATATAAATATTTCACAACAATCACACCAATTCTCTACTCCCAAATTAAGCTACGTGTTATGTGTTATGGGTACTAGACAACGGATAAAAACATACTTAAATACTTTTTTTTTGTAAATAAATACATATTATACATAGAAAACACCCAGACCAGTTCAAACATACATTCATGCACACCTATGCTTGAACTGTGCGGAGATCGAACCCGCGACCCTTGGTTTAAGAAGTCCGACATGTGGACCACTGCACCAAGCGGTCGTAATGCTGCCTACTTGCCTACTAGGCCACTAAGAAAGAATAGGATATATGTTTAAGTAGTTAATCATATACTTACGTTATTTTGGACTTTGGAGATGATACATTAAAATAAAATTCGTTGTTCTTATTTTTCTGCTCGACTCTTGATAGATATCAGCACTAAGGCGAAGTTAACAACTGAGACTTCCTCTGTCTTCGCCTACCCTGTACGCATTCATTCATTAGTTTCCCTCATTACGAACATCAATTAATTTCTTTGTTACAATGTGTCAGTTGTAAATTGAGAAGCAAACACTACACAGGTTTTTATAGCCATTCACTCATACAAACAATGTGTTTGAGAAACGAGCTGTCCAATATTATGATGCTTAATGAGCTATCAATGGAGTAGTTACAACTAAGAGGAAAAGTAATAGGAACCTATCGCAAGGTTGATGTTTCGATGTGTGATGGGTAACCCATGTTGATGAGATGCGAGTCTGTTACGAATTAATTAACACTTTAGATTAGTTTTTTTGAGGCTTAGACCGAACCAACTAAATAGAAAATCAAATACGGTTTTGAATCCATATATCAAAAGGTACAATTTTGGTTTTTATGATATATCTATCAGTCTTAAGTAATGCATAAGATAACGGTCGGTTTCAAGAATTTAACAGGGTGACCAGGGAACCCAATGCTTAAATATGATATATTTATGCTCTGGCGGTTCTAGGAGCTTTTCAGTGTCAAGTTTTTATTAAATAACATAATGAGATATATGTAACGACAGCAAAGTAAACACAAGAAGCATGATTTAGCAGTAAATTGAACATGGCCATTCAAAGAAACTGACGAACTACCATAAGCATTTCGCACGAAATATTAAATCATTTCGAATCCTGCGCATCTCATTAAAAATCGCATAAAAACCTAACGACAAAAGAAAATCATTGGCTCTGATTTAAGAGATATACGCATATGTCAAAGCTGCGAGTAAATCACTGGTGGTCGTTACAAGAAATAATGATTTATAATAAGCAATTAAAACGTTATTAAGGGACAGTGGTCCCAGAGGGAATCAATGAAAATGACGCAATCACACCACGGGAATTGGTTGAATTCGTCTCGGTCGCCTTAAAATATTTTGCGTCAATTTTCTTTGCGTACATCTCGATAGAATTATGGTGGGGTACTGTCATGTAAATCATAAAGTTTGAGGTTTTGCGACCCACATCGAAGGGTTCAAGGTGGCAGTCGGTTCCTAGCGACCGGCGCGACCGCGACGCGAGACTACAACTTGTGAGTACGCGACACAATTTTGTAGTGTCATTTTTAAATACTGGGTCGCGTGACGTCACGAGTCCGATGTCGCTCGACGTGCCTGACAACAGTAGCCATTGATATAAGACAAAGGACTTGCTTCCTTGTGTAAGTACAATTTGTCGATATTGCTAGGGCATGATGGGAATTATCGGAAACGGTCGCAGTTCTTCAATTCACTATGTTTTAGTATTTTGCCGTGTTTACGATTTTGCCTGAACATGTTGCGCGACATCGCTCTACTCCGTCCGATATGTCGCCTCATGTAGACGTGTCTTAACACGGAACAATAAGGTGCGTTTAGTGAAAACGATCATGTCTGAGTGAATGGAGCCATAAAGTGCGACTGCGACACGACGTGAGCTGACTTTCATGGCGATTTACGAAGTATTGTCGCATGTTTACCCAAACTTCTGTGTACACAAACGCGCGAGACATCTTTATTGGACAACGGATAACGCTAGACGTTACCATCACTTTAAGTTGAGTGCTTAGACTTGAACAATAATTTACTTCACTTGGATAAGTAACAGTCCAGGTTAGCTGTAGACTGAGTCATATTTGGTGTCCTGTGAAACTGTCACACTACAAACAATATTGACAAGTTTTTTAATTACCCAGCTGATGAAAATCTAATATACATTTCTGTGTTTCGTCAATAATAAATTGGTATGAGTATACTTACCTCCAATAGTGCTGGAAATTACCTGTGTGTATTGGTAAATAATAGTTAGTAAATCTTAATTGATTAACTCAAGCTTAATAAAGTCCTTCTGCGAGGGAAGAGCGATGATATGATCGCATTATCGTCGTTAATTAATATTACTAACTTGTAGACAATCAATTAAACTAAACCAACTTCAAAAATGTTTACATTTCCCGTTCAGAAGCGGGGTCTGCATCAAAAAAGCACCATTAACAACGGAAAATAATTAAATTTTATAACATCCCCGCCTATTTTTGGCTACCAAATCCACTCCCGTTTTGAATTCTATTAAAACTTAATTAACTTTTTCTCGGGAGTTATAAATTTAAATAAGCTTTTAGAGCGAAAAAGGTTTCGATTTGTTTTGCTACTTCTAACCGTCACTTGTCCTTATGATAAATGTGTTCTTGGTTTGAGAAAATTGCATTTTGTTTAGCGGGATGCCGACACAAAGAATCGTCACGGGTGTTAAAATATCGGCGGACGGCTAGTGAATTATGAAATAAGCTTATGGGCATTTCACAGTGCGTTAAGCCGGGGTGATGATCGTTTTGTTCATCTGGTTTCATGATAATGGATAGGTGTTCGCTTTTCGCGGTAGGTATTTGGTGGGTCAACAATTTTGTAGGGAATGAAAATGTAAAATGCAGTTATTCTCCAATTTTTTTTGGCTTCGTTGCTTTAGCAATTTTTTTTATAGAAACAACGTCTTGATTACTTTGTATTTATAGGGTTTAACGATAAGACGGCATTGGCAGTCGGACTAATATATGTCTTAGTGTGTCTTAGTGTATAATCAGTATAAGTTTGCAAGCTGTAACTGCACCTAATAAATAAAAATAAATGTATGTGTGTAGCAATCAAAAACTATCTGCTATGTATCAATTTCAAAAAATCGCAATTTACCATTATTTAATGTGGTCCAGTCCACATTTAGAACAATAAGACTGAAGAATGCACTGCAATGCACTCTGCTATCCAGTACCAAACAGTTTACCAGCAAAGACCAACCCTATCTCGGTTTACGAAATAAACACTAATAATGGTCCACATTCAGAACAACAAACCTAAAGTATGCCAGTCACACAGGATTTTGAAACTGTCAATGTATAGCAAAAGTAAGTGATCCGGAATATAAAGAGCCAACCCTGTTATCTGCCATAGAAAACCTATCCCTATCACGATTTATGACATTGACACTAAAAATGATCTACATTCAAAACAACAAACCTTAAGTATGCCAGCCACACAGGACACTGAGATCATCCATGTATAGCAAAAGTGAGTGATCCGAAATATAACGAGCCATCCCTGTTATCTGCCATAGAAAACCTATCCCTATCTCAATTTACAATATTAAACACTAAGAATGATCCACATTCAGAACAACAAACCTAAAGAATGCCGGCCATACAGGATATTGAGACCGTATAGCAAAAGTAAGTGATCCGGAATATAACTAGCCATCCCCGTTATCTGCCATAGGGGTCCAAAATCAAAAGACCAACCCTGGCTCGCTCGATTAACAGATACAAACTTTAAAAGTGGTCCACATTCAGAAAACAACAAACCGAAAGAATGCCAGCCACGCAGGACACAGCCTGAGGCGGTCACCACTCAACGCACCCCGCACCATATTTCACGAGAGGTCCAAATGGTTCGGGAACTCCCGCTGTGCTCCTGAATTAAGTAAAAGCCTGCGAGCTCTTGTTTCTTGATACCTCTAGTTCGGAGTAAGGCTGCGTCCATACGCACTCGTAGGTCAGGAATACTTTTCATTATTCATAATTTATTTTTTCATTTCCATAATGTAACAGCTAGTCCAAAAAATATTGTTATAAAGATTATATAATATGAATAAATATATAAATAAATATATTATATGAACTTATTATAAGGCATTAGTGGTTTTACAATACAATACTATATCTAAATCACAATACAAATTTTCAATGTCAATATTATTAAATTTAAATAATAATGATGTCAAACGGTGATCTACTCAATTAAGTACAATATAAAATTACACGTTATTGGAATTTGTCGTCAAAATATTCATTTAAATTATAATATGATTTATGAACAAGAAAATTATTTAATTCCTAAACAAATAGTAGTAGTGCTTTTAAGTAGTTTGGCAAGTGATTTTGTTTTGATGGCCATATAGTTAAGGCCCGTTTTTATAAAGAGCAAGGCGTGCGGAGGGTATAATAAGATTATTTGCGTATCAAAACTCATAGCGTCTGTACATGTCGTCACCAATTAGTTGAAATATTTTTTGTGCTTTCTTACAAATCGACACTGTTTAAGAAGATAAACGCATGTAACTGTGAGTATTTGATATTTTCTAAAATTTGGCGACACGGATCTCTCATAATACATAATACCACAATGTTGTTTGTTTTCAGTTTTGAAAATCATAGCTAACGCCTTCAGATGACTAGAAAAGCTGTTAGAGCTATAATAATTGGAAAACAAACGTTATGTGCATGATTGCTTTTGCCGAGAGTATAGGTTGGTTAAATGCTGTTATTTCTGTGCTTCTACTAGAACCCTGATACCCTACATTCTGCATCCACGTGAAAAGAACACACGTAAACCAGGTAAACATAATCTTTTAATGCTGCACATAACACTTATCTACATACTTGTATTCAGGCAAACCCTGAATCTTTTAATGCTACACATAACACTTATCTACATACTTGTATTCAGGCAAACCCTGAATCTTTTAATGCTACACATAACACTTATCTACATACTTGTATTCAGGCAAACCCTGTACCTTGCAAGTCCAGAATTTACCAATATAGAACTGTTGTATTTACCAAGAGCCCCACTTTATGTTTTCCAACTGAGGTAATTTCCCTATAATTCATTGGAATTGGCAAAATAATTTCCAATATCCCTATTTACACTTTCCCTACTTTTACGTTACATTTACGCGTATGTGATGTGTAGGTACTACCCAAACATAATCATCTTCATCCAATTAAAAAATAAATAAGCCAGTTTTTATGTAAGTTTCACATTCTCATTTTTTTAACAATTTTGTTTTATATTTCACTTTATACGTAGCGAAGCACGTACCTACTGAGCTGATGGTAACCTATATAAAAATAACCCACCACTGTCCCCAGTGTGTCCACACCCCGCCTCGCCTTAATAGATGTCTCGGTCCAATTTAATATTTGACGTGTTTTAAATTTAGCGGGTACGCCCGCGGCTGCCGTCCGTCGCAACTAAATAATGTACAGACGTCAGCATTTCAAATTCAACACCTATAGAACCCTAACTGCTTGTACTAAGAACGATTTTGCAACGTAAATGTAGCTCTCGATGCCGTCGCCTAAATAATGCACATATTTTACCAAAATCATACGTTGCCGCTCATTACGTTTCCATCCGAATATTAACCCGCTGTTTATGGAAGAATTTGTGACACATTTGATGTGGTGGTTTTTGGAATTGTGAACTTGATAAGTGTGGGGCTCTGGCTTTTAAATGGGTGATGAATAAATTTACGTAGGAGCTAATTATTTTGTGTTTATATTAGAGCTACTTTCGGTGAGATAATTGACCTTTTTAGGACACATCACAATAAACTTTTTCACCACATCTCCACAGCTAGCAAATGCTAAGTTGTCCGGGAAAACTAACTTAACTGTCTTGGGCAGGTGCCGATACAAAGTTGATGAAAAATAAACAGAAGAAATTAAACGTCGATTCCCTGATCGGGCTTGATGATGCAAATTATTAAAGTATTGAATTCTTTGTGTTTTTATGAAATACCCTCTGTAGATATCTTGCGACACGAATTTGCGACGTCATTCATGCTAATTAACATCTAGAATGCAGTGTCGCGACGACATGTCGTCTGCTGCTGCTGTGTAGCAGGCTTCTAACATGTACCTTTAGGTCGGCTACACACGTTGGGCAAACAGATGGCCCGAAAACTAACGCCAACGCTTAACACACCAGTTAACGTAGAGTCGAACGATATTTTCTAGGTCCACTCATTGGGTGATAGATTTATCGGCCAACGTCTGGATCTGGTGTAATATGGATGTATTTAACTTTTTGCTTTAACTAACAATGCGCAAGCGCACTCAGCTGTCGCAGCTACACGTACTTGTGTTGATTTTACCGGTACTGTAAGGGGTCAGGCGGGGTCACCCGATCAACATCGACTGCGGCACGATTCCGTCTTACTAACATTGGATAACCAACTTTTACTTTGACTAAGCAATTGAATTACTGAATAAATAAACTAGCCTTTATCAAAAACAATTGCTGATGTTGAACGTTAAGTTGAGGTGATGAATTTAATAAATAACTTTAAAGGTAGCGTAGGTATTAGAAAGCTAGTGTTAACTTATCGGTTTTCATTGAAAAATCGACTTTATTTAGACACACAAAACGTGTAATAGTTTTGATTGACGATGCTTAGGACGAAGAAAAGGAAATAAGGAAAATATAAAAAACCTTTCCATAATGATTTGTGAGATATATCTCACAAAAGAACTTCTTGACTTAAACAGCAAAGTAATCCAATAAGCATCAAATTAATTTGTCTTAGAACATTCTAAACAATGTTTAGCCAAAGATTATGATAAAATTTAACCAACAATCGTCACTTATTTAGAAAACTTTAGTTTTACTAAACTGCTATTAATAACGATTTTTTCACTCCGCTTAAAAAACTATCAACGAGATTTATACTTCCGCTGTGTGTTACAAAACATTTCTCAATTTGTCACTATCCATAATAATTTATAACTGAACGATAATCATAGAACCAGTTGCCAATGACAAGAACCTCGTTCACCAGGTGTTGTGGATTTGCACATAAATTGTCATAATTCGCCATTACATTGTCAATCCTGCGATATTTATATGGCATATTTATATTTATATGACTGCCTCGTTGGTGTAGTGGCAAAGTTTCTGCATTACATCCGAGAGGTCCTGGGTTCGAATCCCAGGTCGAGCTAAAATAGTATCTGAGATTTTCGGTCATGAATTTCTCAAAAACGGCTCGAATTCGAGAAGTTGGCGGTGTTACACCCCCGTGCCTCGAAAAGCACGTGAGCCGTTGGTCCTGCGCCTGATCTATCTCCGGTCATGTCAGATTGCCGTCTCACCGAACTTTGAGAGTGATGGAACAGTGAGTTCTGCGGAGTTGGCTGATCTCTGTTGAGATTGGCCGCCGTGGTCGAAATCGGCCAGGAGGACTATTATTGTTTATATGGACATAATATTTTATATGCAGTTGCGCCAAGCCATTCCTTTTATATGGTTGAGTTTTTGATATTATTCTCGTTTGTTGTTTAATAAAGCGTTACCGGTGCACATATGGGACTTCCTGTAGCTGGGACTCGCGGCTGACAGCGTGTCCACAAATCGCCGCGGCAAGTCAATGACAGTAGCGAATGACGGCAACAGTTTACTGCAGATGTGCCCTGGGCTTTACTAATGGTAGGTGGTACCAGTTTTTTTTAAAGTTTACAACAAAATTCCAGTTTACTCAGTCCAGTTTGTAGGCAAGGATTTAATGAATATGAATATATTTTAGTTTTAAGTGAGGCAAATCAAATCAAATCAAGTTCATTTATTCGTCATCATAGGTAAACAAAGCATAGGTAAAAAATAGAATATAGGAAATCCATGATGCGCCATGAATGGCATACGAAATACATTTCTATTAAAGATAAAACACAATTATAAAAAGTCAAACCATTATTTACATCTGAAAGAAAAGCTTAGAGTCATAATTCACTTCAGTCCCACTACAGGAATGAACTGTCTCTCCTGTCTCAGTGACACTGTGTTCTTACCATGTGTACCATCCTTATTATGTATACGTAATGATGTATGTCTATGATTTGTATGTATTTTTATTTCATTTTATGTAAGTAATTAGTTTGTATGTTTATAAATTTATTTTGTACTTAAAAATTTCAGTTAAATTGTTTGTTTTTACCTTTTAGTTTATGTGCACCGCCTGAATTTTCTCTGCTTTGCCCTATGGTTGACTGGTAGAGAATGCCTTCGGCATTAAGTCAACCATTGTACACATGTTTGTGCAGAACTTAAATAAATAAATAATTAATACCTATAATTGGAATTCATTAATTAGGTATAATTTAAAACTCATTGTCACAAAAATACTCGTCTACATTGTAATTACATTTTTCCACTTGTTGTTTTTTTACTATTAATTTTAGTTTATTTAAATTACATTTCTTTATTTGTTCTGGAAGCTTATTGTAAGCCTTTGCGGCCATTTCAGTGACACTGTTACGCATGATAAAAAATAAATACTTAGATGATGATGATGAATAAATAGAGAAAAAGGGTTCGGGCCATTAGTTCGGTGGACCTAAAGTTGGTTTTGACTGTACGTATCTTTTACGTCTGCAAACCTTTTATACAAATGATAACAAGCCGTGAACTTTACAAAGTTCACTTGTTTTAAGCCCTGTCGAAAAAGAGGGTCATAAGTTTGATCCCTCTTCTGCTTATGTGTGTCTGATCAAAATCCGTCCAGCCGTTTGAAGCTCATCAACTATGATTATTCCTGTTTCACGTCGGGGCTTTTTTAAATTTTAGTTTTATATGCATCTTAATAGCTTTAGATGGACACATTCAAAACCAGTTGTGTAGTTGACAAATCTATCCAAAAATATCGCACACACGACAGCACATTAAGCTTAACTGCGGCTTCTTATGAGTTTGTAATAAGGGCGACTTTGCAACAAAAATGGGTAGTCTGATTTGCTTTCGTCTGACTAATATGAACCGACTTTTAATATCATCGGAATTGTGACTGTTGAAATGTTGAATGTTTTAATATTATTTACGGTCTGTTTCCTTTTCGGTATTAATAGAAACACGTTACTAAGTTCACCTATTAAATATTCATATCATATTCAAAACACACTTTTCATAATTATGATAAATTAAAATATTCAAAACGTCATCTGCAAGTTACTGCCCCACAAGTAATTAATTTCTAATTAACAAAATCAATAAAAAAATTTTGGACGCTTTTCCGCATTTATTTTAATTGATTTGACCATAAAATTTGAAGTAATGATCGTAAATATAAATGCTTATAACAATTCTTAGATGACCACTGTGGTGTAATGGCCAAGAGGTCGCAGGTTCGATCCCCGCACTGTACAAACATTTGTGTGCATGAACATGTCTTTTTGTACTGGTCTGGGCGTTATATGTATTTATTTTAGTTTATTACCAATAACACTGTTGTATCTGATATTTGTAACACAAGTGCTTTAGCTACTTACCACGGAGTCAGATCAATGTATGTGATGTTGTTGTATATTTATTTAATTCAAGCTCATAAAATATAAGGCAAGCTGTATGACTTCCTAGTATGGACAAGTATTTAGAAGTTACTAGCGGCCCGCTACTTCGTCCGCGCGTTATGGTGGAAATTCAAAAAAATTCGAGAATTTTGCCAAATTTTTCTACTCGCCCAAACCATTCCAACGGTACCTGAGCCATTATTTTAGGGCTAAGCATCGCTACACATGCTGTGTCAGTTGGATTGATCTCACATCATATACCTATAGAGATGCTGGCAGTCTAACTGAGCTAGGTAATAGGCTAGATGACACCACCAATCATTGACATACTCTTTATTATCTGTCACAACGGTCTGCCTCCATAGATTTTGTATGGGAATACAAAAACGTGACGTCACGGTAGTGTATCAGAAATCGGAGTCAATTGACAGAATATTTATTGAATTTTGTGTGTATAAGTACCTATAGTGTCTGTATTAACTTCATAGGGGCTATGTTTTTTATACGCCATGGTATTGATAATATTTAAGATAGGTGTCATCATGCCTAAAACATTTTTTATCATTTCAATTAGTAATTTCAACTAGTATTGTATCGTTACCCGGTGAATCATTAAAACTTACAATCACGTTACAACTGACATATTTATTTAGCATCCTCAAACCGATTAAACAAAAATAATGAACTGCAACAGTTAATGAGTATTGAAATATGCGTTTACTCAACAAACAGTCTTACAAAGGCCCGAACAAACAGCACAAAGACATCAACAAACAAATTTAAATTTCTTTATCCTTTGTCAAGCAAACAAGAAATATGTCGCGACGCGAAAAAACCGACCTTACATTTCGCAATGCCTCATCAGATTTTTATATATCTCCACCCTTTTAAGTTGGAATCACACCAATACATTTGGTGTCTCTGTCTAAAACAAATAATTTGTAATCCTGAATTATGCGCTGCTGAATGCATACATTTAAGAGATATGAATCTATAGAGGCAGGGATGTGCAGCGACAAAGGTTTACGGTAGTGTTTGTCGATGATTTCGTTTTATCGATGTTGTTTGTTTACGATAACAAATCAACCGTCATAATTTCACAACATCACTATTCCAATTTACGTATTTACAACCAATTGTTTCATCTTCTTTCCTTCACTAATCTGGGTATTGTCTTCTAACAGGCCTATCACACTTAAATAGTCAATAATTAATTCAAGTCTGCCTGATGTATGCCTTAGTCGAGTCTATCGATAACTGCATCACTTTTATTAAGCCATCGACTTGAACAAATAAAAACATCGACTTGACTCCTCGCCCCCGACCTCTGAGATGGCGTGACTATTTGTCACCTGTTCTCGACTCCCGTACAGCGAACATTTTGATTCGCATCACTGGCTTTATTTTAAAAACAACTTTTCCCTCTGCTGAGGCCATCGAATATCAATTCTTATTTCCGTTTCCATAAAGTGAAAAATCTCAAAATTAGTTTCTTTACTTAGGACACGCAAGGATACGCACACAGATTTATTCGTACACATTGCAGCTAAGGACAACGTTGTTCTAACCACATTGCGATCAATTTGAATTCTTAATTTTTACAGTTGTAGAAATAAATATAAATTGATTATGCTTCTCGTATTATGTTTCTTGCAAACCTTTTTGTATGGTTTCTTAAAATAATAAATAATAATAAAAAATAATAAATATTTCACAACAATCACACTAATCCTCTAGTCCCAAATTAAGCTATGAGGCTTGTGTTATGGGTACTAGACAACGGATAAACATACTTAAATACTTTTTTTTGTAAATAAATACATATTATACATAGAAAACACCCAGACCAGTACAAACACACATGTTCATGCACACTTATGCTTGTACTGTGAACTTGAACCCGGGTAAAATATTAATAAATACGCTTACTACAAATGAACTCGGACGTGTTGGACGATTGTTTAAATATAAGACGGCCAATTTAATGTTAAGACAGCAGAAATGTCAAAATCTAAACGAGACATACGTTTCAAGTGCGTGTAGTAAGATATTATTAAAACATAGCTTATAAGTATTTAGGTATCAAATATTGGCTAACAGTCCAGAAGCTTAGAACATTTTATGTTCAGTATATATATAGGTAGACAGTTTTCATTAAAAGAAACTAGTTTCATCTGTATGACTGATAGTAAATGGAGCCATAACAGGGGCATCAGTATGGATGATGAATAAACATGTAACTCTGCTATTGATATTCGAATGTCTGTTTCAAGTGACGACTCTATTATAGCATCGTTACGGGACCGTTATTATTGAAACACCATTAAGCCTACTTCCAACATAATAACAGTCACATATAACTTATATGGTAATATCTACAAAATGTATCAATAAAATGTAAGATTGAAGCTACCTAACTACCTGAGATTTAAATTTTAAATTTTAGGTACATACCTTACCTAATATGTAGATGATTTATGCTGTATTTATTCATAACTGGTTCTTCATTTCTTTTATATTATTCTCATTAATATAGTAATGATTTTCATACAGTACCTTTTATATGCTAAAATCTCCACATTAAAACTGATCAAGGCTGTGTACTAAAGGCACTAAGCTAAACCATTTTAAATAATAAAAAAAACAGAAGGCCGACTGTGTTTTAACATTTCAGTAAGCATTGAAACAATTGTTCCAATTGTCATTCAAAAAATAAAAATTAAAGTTTTCCATCCAAAAACTCGAGATCACTGAAATCGCTTGCGTAATTTGATGAAAGCATACAACGCCAATAACCAATGATTGTAACAACATACCTCAACATTATTATCTTATTCCATTACTCAAACGATTTTATGAATTCAAACAACTAACAGAACGTTACCAAAACAACCATGAATCTAGTGTGAATGGGACTGCGTAGGTGGAAGGGTCATGGTATAAAATCAACCATTCCAATCGACCAAGTAATGAGAGGTCCAATTTATATTTACGATCCAGAACATTCGACAGCCAACATTAGAACATAACGTCACAACTAATGCACCGTAATCTTTAATTGTGGAAGCCAAAGGAATAACATAGATATAAACCGCTCGGAAATCTAAATGGGAATTGCAAATGCAAAGCAATTTAGTATTGGTGATTTACAAGATATTGATGTATTCGAACCTTACTTTTAGCTCTTGTATTTCAATGACATGAAATTACCTTGAAATAAGTAATAGGTTGTTGATTGCTGATAGGTTGAAGCTGTTTCTTAGGGCTGTTTTTTTAGCGACTCGTATATCGGATAAAAGCTTTTGGGCTTTTACAACAAAAAAAAAACCTTATTTACCTCTAGTCTACAAATATAGTTATCATAGGTATGACATTTTCTATTACTTGTATTAACGATAGAAAATAGGCTTTTAACAGGGCAAGGCAGCGGTCGGTAAAAAAAGAGGCTACTTACCTTTTAAATACATATGTTTTACCATAATTTTTACTAAAATAAAACTTGTTGTATCATATCACAAAAACAACTGACCAAAATAAAAAAGTATAAAACATGTAAAATAAGGTCTGTAGCCAATAACTAGGTCAGAAAATTTAGGTCTATTGATCAACCTTTAGTTTGCTTATGGCAGATCTTCACGCACCCCGTCGATACTTAGCGCTTTGCTTGACGTATTCCAACGAATAAAAGTTCTTCCAAGATGTGACTTCTTGCAATATCTGAAAATGTATATTTAAATAATATGATTAGCAATATTGAAAAGGTTAACATTTTAATTTTTTTGTCTAGCAAAACGTTCAAAGCAATTGTGAACTCTCAATCAGGTGTCTTCTAACGGGTAGCATACTTAACCGTAGAAAATTGATTGAATTAAACTTAATAGACGTCCGTGAGTGATATCACGGCGTGAGCATTAAACCCGAATCATAAATAACAAACAGTCAAATCTCGAATTAAGTTGAGTACCGCAAGCGGAGAACCATTACTCTTCATAAGACCCCGTACTCGTAATGATTCCCAAAACTCCGACTACCGAACTAATAAACATCAATCAAGAGCTAAATCGTTATTAAAATGAATCGATCAAGGCATTGTCTATAACGAATCTGAAATCAAACAAAAATATTAAAAATTAAAGGGAATAACATTTGACGTGTACCTACTGTGCAATATGAGAGAGAATCGATTAGTCATTATTTGATTTAGTTCGGCGGGCCTGGTATAGGCCCCTGCAGAGGGCCCGCGGGGGGTTACCACGACCAAGCGGCTGCTCAAGTCGTCATCAGGCCAACCTTCGACACTTTATATATGGCTCCGGAGGAAATGGATGACTATGGCTATTTCCATTATAGCACGGAGTCCTGACTTGTAAGTCGGTCGGTAAAGATAACATACCAACGAACGCTACTTAAGATGTGCCGCCATAGATGATATGCCACGGCTAGTGTACGTCGTATTGAATAGGATTAATACATATATTCTGAATTTGCAATTCCGGAACCATGCATTATCTTAGATTACATCATGCTAAGTCATTGGTCAAATACTAGACTTTCGCCTATACCGAAGACAAAAAAAGAGATCTGTTTTAGATTTTCCTCTTGACATTGTGGGTACTTTAAATGTCCCTGATAATAATAATATGTTTTCTAAAATACTAGCAGATTTGCAGCTGTATTTTCACAAATCAGAAAACAAAATCTAACTTACAAGCATAAAGTACTGACCTTTTAGTGCATGACTCAAACTGGAACGCAGAATGCTTTATCTATCACTATGAAAATGTCAAATTCAGAAAATATGTATAAATATGCTCGCGTAATGAGTAAAGGTGCCGTAAGCTGTATGAATTTTGGTATGGGCAAGAGACATTAATCATGGTATGTTTTTTTATTCAGCCGGCTTGGAAAAAATATTCAGTTACCATTAAAACAGCAAGACGAGTTTTGTTGAAGAAACAATTAAGAACAATAAAATAATAATAGCCAGCAATCAAATCAAAGACATATTCAACTGTAATAAAACGACATCATCAACAACAATATATTTTGATTGAAGTTTTCCATTATGTATTTTCAAACAAAATACTACCTATTTGAATAAATCATCATTCATGCAATTTATGAAGCGTTTGAAAGACACTTCGCGAAGAGAAACAGTCAGTTGACTGGACTCAAAGGGTCTGTACGCATTCATTCGCTCGTACAGAAGTAATAATCTTCAAGGGGGGCTAATTATGAATAAGCAACCACCACGCAACAAGTAAAAAACACCAGGAATATGAACTCAATGTAACATAATTTAAAGACTTTACATGCTCATTTGTGATTAGTCGGCGCGAAAGGGCAAATCCTTTATTAAGATAGGTAATGAGGTTAAATTCATATCACAATACAAAAACGAACGAACTCACTCAAACGCTCAACGTAATTTATATTCTAGTAACGAGTATTACAGCACTTATTGATGACGAAGCAATCGGAGTGGCTGACGAAAATGCGGTAGAAAATCAAGTATAAAAAGATTCATCGTTTAATACCGAATCACGTATTATGGACCCACAATGAGTACTAAATAAAGTTGATATTGTAAGAGATGTGTTTAATGAAAGAAAGAAAGAAGTTAACGATGGATTGTGTGGTAAGTCGGCACCCTACGGCCGCGGACCCCGACCGCGCCTATCACGGACAAGACATCGATTAGTGATCGACTGAATTCAATTGCATGGCGAGACATGAGTCGATACCGTCCACGAATCGATCGGTCGATCGAGATTTACATTGTGAGGGTTTTTCGAAAATTTGCATTTTGAGAACGTCACGTCAACGACAACGCTGAGTCACCTGACAAATGGAAAGGTGCGATCGTGCCCTCGATATGACGCGTTGACCGTAAGCCCGTTTTTGTTATTGTTGTAACATGATTACTGTCAACCGTGGCGCGTAGTTTTCGATTAAAAATCGACACTGCATCGTCATGGATCACAATGGTGTCAATTTGTAATCCCTTTTTGGTAGGCAACATGTGATAAGATCTTGATTTTGTGTCGTTAAACTATTCGAACACAGTTTTAATAGCGTCGATTTGCTAAACGTTTGGAGCAAGGCTTTCTGTTTGTCTATGTTGGGTTGTTGTTTTGTTGCGTGTAGCTATTTTTGTGTATCACGAAAGTCGCCATCACGCATGCGTCTCACGATCACATGATATTTCACGTTTATTGGTTTAAGTCATGACATCACCGTATGTGGTAGAAGCATTGACGGCCATACTTAATATAAAAAATTAAGAGTTTATTTTGACCGCGGCGAGGTGTATATCATACGGCAAGTAAATATGAGTGTTTTATGGGTCAGTAGCGGAATGTTATAATTCTCCATATTTATTTAATCAGGTTTATTGTACAGTCTGCAGTGTTTTGGGTGTGAGTTTAAACTATAAGTGGATTTCATATTATCTAACTTTTTTGTTCGTGAGTTGGAATGTACGAAGGAGTTAAAATGCGTTTGTTACTAGTTAGTAGCAGTAGAAGTAAGGCTTACATACGAAATTGATAAATAAATAGGCGTTCATATAGGTAGGTTTTTTTATAAAGTAAAAAAATATTTTAAAAATCAACTTCTTCAAAATATAGGTCATTATTATGAAAAAAAATACTCTTCTTATGCACTAGTCTTTTTATAATACAAACAGTTCGTTTCGAAACAAAAGCGGGATGATTTGATATTTTTGCATTCCCCGCACAGTAGGGCGCTTCTACTCGTACTAAATCTAATAAAGGAATTTGAATATCGTTATTAATAATATTTAAAATTTATTGTATTTTTAATTGTATGGGTCTTACTGAGCCATTTAACTGATAAGATAATATAAATGTAATGAGGGGATTGTGGCGCAGTGGTTGCAGCGCTTTGGTAGTGATACCAAAAGTTAAGCAACCTAAGGCGTGGTAATGTTTGGGATGGGTGACCATTCTTACAAGCATCTCCTTGCTTCGGAAGGCACGTTTAGCTGTTGGTCCCTGTGAATATCGATAGATATTAGTCGTTAAGCCTAGTCAGAGGCCCTCGGGCGGCTTAATAACATTTGACAGTAAGGTTGGTTACTTACGTTACAAACACCCCTCCACCAATCCGCACTGAGCCCGCGTGGTGGAGTATGGCTCGTACCACCTCATAGTTGAGGTGGGGCCTGTGCCCAACAGTGGGACGTATATAGACTGATGAGAATGTAATTTATTTACAAAATACTGATTGATTTGCATATGCATAATTAAATGATGATCAATTATGATGAGTAATGAACGTAATTCTTGCAAATTCAAATCTAGTAATTAAGTCCGAAAGTAGACTTTAACTAAAATATCTTCTGTCATAGATGCCATTGCATAAATTACGAGGATATTATAATGGCAAAGGTCAACCAGAATGTCAATAACTGTCTCTCTCATATGACAGAATCGATTAGCGTCTTCATAATCATTTGTAATTTATTATGTACAAAATTATTCGTGGCATCTATTTATTATTCTCATTTGTCAAAATTTAACATAACATTTAACATAAATAGTTGCTCTTAATTCGCTTATTTAAAGCGGGACGGACAAGAAACGGATTTTGAATACAACAGTCAAAGTGTCAGCGGTGAATGCACCAATGGTGGCCAATATATTTTAATGATAATGGATGGATGGATAATGGTGTTTCAATTTATATTCATATTATTAAATGTGAAAAAAATGACTGTCTTTCTTTGTATCTGTTACGCTTTCACACCTAAACTAACAAAATGTAGAGTGGACCTTAGATATGGATTCAGGATAGTTTTTGTCCCGGAATTTCACTTTAAGTAAACTACTATTTACAGTCGTTTGTTTTTTAAATCTTTTGATAATGATTCTGGAACATTGTGCTTACTGCATTCTAAGAATAAAATGCAATGTTATTCTTAACCATTTAAGTTAATCAAACAAACAAACACCTTCCACAACTGGTGTTCTCACGTTACCTAGCGTAACCAGTATTGCTTGAAGTGTCGCCGCCATGTTTTGATCAATTCATGCATGGTAATCGATTTAATTGCCGACGCTTTGGTGCGCCGATGCGATGCGCGTGCGACTAAACACGATACAGGGTTCTACTCTGCTGTGCTCTAATGTAAGACTTCGTTTTTTCACTTTATAAGAGCTACTTTACCATAATCTCACTCAAAAACACACTTGTACACACGCAGTCACACACACATACACACACACACACACTTCAAACTATTGTATTGTATATGTATTGGATTTATTTATCTTGTTGAAAATTAATAATTATTTTTGTAAATAATTTAATGTTACCTTAAAAAGATCGGGCTTCTAATACAGGTACTTCAAACTTAAAAGGAGATTCCCGACCGTACGCGTACCTATAACTACTATGTGTCATTTTCGTGCAAAAATAAAGAACTTTTCATCCCACCATCTCGGAAAGAGTCATTTTGCTCTTCAATATCTGAGTGGAAAAGCCGTTTTTATTCACTAGAGGTTAAAGTAAATTTGAATTTAGAACATCGTGTGCACTAAGTTTGTGAATTAAAAAAATCATTAAACCTATTTATTGCTACCGCTATGGTGCCGAATATCATACAACATTTTTTTAATTTGTTAAAAACTCAAACTCGGAACCTTCTTGGTATTCTTTTTTCAATTTGCTTAGTTGGCGGTTCTTTACGCGGCATTTTTTCACGTCATTGTTAAACCTTATATTAAAAACAAGAAACTTGAAAACAAGTAAAACAAAAAACTAAAATGAGTGATTCTAGCGACGAGGAAGTTGGTTTGACGCCAACAGAATTGACTGAAACTTATAATAATGCGCAAATGATCTTTCTCCCTCAACAATCACACGAGAAGTATTTAAAACAGTACGTTATGAGTACGTTATGTTCAACACGTGGCGACTAGCAAAAGGAGCCAAAACTTTCTCAGAAAACGTTTTGCTGGCATATTTTATAGAATTATCCGAGAACAAGAAAGCAAGCACTCGAAAAACAGTACACAAGTGACTAACACCAATATAACAGTACCCAACAAAAATATTACACTCAATCTAAATAACTGTAGCAACGTTACTTTAAATTTTTATTAATTATACCTAAGTATTATTTTGTTATAATTTAAAGATTATTCTGTAATACTTACCTGTCATAATGTACGAGTAGTAGTTAAAACCTAAACTGAAATAAAAGTAACTATCTTGTGATTGTCAACGGTTTTATTTGCATTTAGTCATTTCCTCTCTAAGGTGGAATGAAAAGTTACGTGTTGCACTCGAGTGCAAAGATTTTTTCACCTCGTGCTCTTTTGATTCCCTCGCTTGCTCGGTCATCAAAATTGAACACGCGGTTAAAAAGCAACTTTGCACTCTTGTATAACAAATAACTATTGATCGATTGATTGATACGTCGAAATGATTTTTTCTATGCGTTGTGCCCCTGCCACACAAACGGCTTGACCAAATAAGAGCGGGTGGGTACATATTGGGTGCTCGGCGTTGCGTCAAATGCTTTTTTGCATATAACGCTTGACCAGAAGCGAGCGCTTGCATGTGTGTGTCCACTTTAATACGACTCCTGCCTTGTTCTCGAAACATGCGTCAACAAAGCGCCCGTTGGAAAGAGCCCAATGTGTACCCGCTCTTAGAGCTCGGAGTTGTTACACACGTTATCCTAAATCATAAGTAGATATCATCAAAACAGAGTACAGCAAACCATTCATCGTGGCTTAGATGAATGTCATATCCAACTTTGGCCAATTGATTAAAAACAGTCAAGTCGTTAACATTTGTCTTACCTACTTGTGCCGTTTTTAAAAATTATTCAATTTTAGGCATTTTTTCTACGCGCTTGCATTATCAAGCCCGTATTAGTGACGGGTTCGCCTTTATTGGAAATATCGAACATCCGCTTTTAGTAGAGCTTTAGATCTAGCCAAACTCTGTTGTTCTAATGCGGTTGAAATATGGCAAATTATACACAAACAGTAACACAACTGTGTTTTTCTAACTTATTTTGGCTTTCTAGAGGCTATAGCGAGAATCGATTTATATTTTTTGACTTTTTAGCAGCTAAACACGGTGTTATCCGTGTGTTCTAGTCAGCGTCAGAACTTGCTAAATAAATGGAATTAAATTTATTAATGGTAAGCGATTGACCTTGTTTTATTTCACTAGAGAGACGACACGAAATAAAATGAACAAACAAACTACTAGTTGTTACAAAATGGCAACAATTAATCGTTAAGCCTGCTTGGCACAGTGTCTCACTGACTTTTCGATATAGAAAGAAAACAAAACAACTCAGGTACCTACATTCAGTCAAGTTACAACAACGTCTGCACAATACCATAAGGAAATATTTTACAAAAAAAACAAACATCCATTATACAAACAGAAACATAATCGGACAATTAAATTCGCACCACCACATCAAATGAACGGTTCAATAACAAATCGATGCGCCCGCTCAGTTCTGTCTACACGCGGAACGGAACCGCTGTTAATTGCGCAACAAAAACACAAAAATAAGACATTGCGCTAAGTAATTAGATTAACACAGCACGTTATTTATCCGATCGGTGTTATGGTTCGCGTTTGGAATGCTTGGAGTTGATGATACGCCCACCCACACGCACAATAGGAAAAAGGAATGACAGTTACATAAGAGTATAAACTCTATGGAGCCTACATATGGTCTTCCAATTTAACCTACTGTTACTCCTAAACCGCTATTTTATCCAAAGAACCGTTATCCTCAAATTAACAAATTCTTTATATGGCTCGATCAATTCACATACGACAATTTAGAAAAAAATATCTACTCAATTACCGGACATTCTTAAAATACAAATGTATCACCAATCTTACTAATAAACACACACACACATGTACACACACTGAATTAGTTAATAAAGCTATTGAGAAGGAGCCTGTCTCTCATAGCACAGGGAAACCTCATACGAGCGAGAGTAATAGAAATAACATTTTCATTTTCATGATGAACATTTTCGAAAAACAAAACTAAAAATATTTTTCTCATGTGAAGCACTGTGGACTGTATGCACTACGGAGTGAACAATTTCAGTTTTATATTTGCTAACAGTTTTTTGAGCCAGTTCGTGATCGGAAACCATTCGAGTGGATGTGATCGCTACCAGCTTAGTTCCTCACTAGCCTATACCTAATGATGAGGACTTGCGTTGTATCATCTCTATACATTTAAATTGCTGCAACAACCAAACAGGATACTAAATTGCAGTTTAATCTATGCGAAACAATGTAAACTACTCAAAACAAAATAGGACCCACCACAACATTGTTTCAAATTGTGTTTAGTTATAACTTCTAAAGTAATCATTGACAAAATGAAGCATTACAACTTCTAGTAGACATGTTTATGAGTTCATAAGAATGTTTTGAGTGTTTAATTTTTGTGTTGAACTCAAGTTGTGTTGATCTCAAAGTTAAGTGCTTAAAATTACCCTATTCACAAACGTCCATTCGTTTGCGTTTTCAGTCTCGTTTTAAACGCAGCACTTTGAACACAGTTTTTTTAACGATTGTCTCTCATTCTGTCTTTATTCCCGATTACAATGTCAGGTTCTCGTCGTCATATGGACGTGGAAACTGCATCATGAGCGGTTGTTTTGCTCCAAGAAGGCGAATCGCAAAGATCCGTTGCAAATCGGCTTGGTGTGTCTCGATGGGCTATTCGAAACGTGTGGGAACGGTTCCAGGAGACAGGTTGTGTGGCTAGAAGCCGTGGGTCAGGCAGAGTTCGAGCAACAACTGCACAAGAGGATCGGTACATCCAATTGACTGCGCGCCGAGACCGCACCGTGACCGCCCGGACCTTACAAACTCAGTTATGGCAATCAATTGGCACACGCGTTAGTGATCAAACCATTCAGAATCGACTTCATGAGGACGAACAACGTTCCAGAATGCGTGCTATCCGTCTTAAGTTGACGAGGGCTCATCGGGCAGCACGTTTAAGGTTCGCACATGAGCATTTGGACTGGACTATGGACGATTGGAGAACTGTACTCTTTACAGATGAGTGTAAGGTCAAGTTTTTTAGCGATGATCGAAGGGTACGTGTCTGAAGAAAGAGAGGAAAACGTTTTACAGAACCATGTATGCATGGAACCGATCGTTTTGGCGGCCCAAGTGTAATGATTTGGGGTGGCATAAGCTTGTTTGGCAAAACTGAGCTGGTAATCTGAAATGAAGGGACAGTAACTGCTGCCAGTTACGTCGAGCAGGTAATCAAACCTCACGTCATCCCATTTTCGCACAGAGTGGGCAATAATTTTGTTCTCATGCAAGACAATGATCGTGCGCATACAGCTCGAGTCACTCAGAGAGCACTCTCTGAGGCCAATATTTCGGTGTTACCTTGGCCAGCGATGAGTCCCGATCTCAATCCTATTGAACATCTATGGGATCAGTTGAAAAGAAGTCTCAAAGAGACGAATACTCATGTCAACAGTAGACAGGAGCTCATAAACGCACTTAAACTCTATTGGGAACGAATATCGGATCAAACCATTACTCATCTGATCGAAAGTGTTCCACACAGGCTCAGAGAGTGCATACGGAGCAGAGGAAGCCCTACTCGTTACTAAAGAAAAAAATGCCGTCAAATTGATGGCGAGAAACAGAAATATCCAAGGTTCATATTGACAGTACATTGAGTCTTAAATTCCTAAAAAACGTGTTTTATTGTGTAATGTCATCAAATTAAACGATTGTAGCGTTATTTTGTGTTTACTTAACGACTGAAACCCTAAATTAACATTGCCTATTCAAAAAAACCAAATCAAATTGTATGCCTATAAAGTATGGAACAAAAACAGGGTGGGCCCTATTTTGTTTTGAGTAGTTTATTATAAATCTAGAATTAGTTTCACCTGAACTTTGTAATGCGGCAATTATAATATGTATTGCTGTTCGCTTCTGGTACGGCCATCTTTTATAAACAGACAACCTAAGTGTAGACTCTAATTCCCAACCTTATTTCATTGGAATAAGAGCAAAAACAAAGCTTGATGTTGGTTGCTGAAGAGCACGGAAATAATATCTAGCTAGGCTAATGAGCGTTCTTATTAAACATCGGTTGACTTCATACTTTTGGCAATTAATGACTACATACTGTTAATACTCAAGAATTTATGAGAGAGATTATGATTTATTGAAACTGAAACTTGAAGAGTCAGTTATAGGTTATAGGTTCGGGTATTACATAATGGTTAAATCAAATTTAATTGAGGTGTGAACGGTTGTCACATCCATACTTATATTTATTAATACGAAAGTAACTCTGTCTGTCTATCTGTTACTCAATCACGCCTAAACTACTGAGCTAATTTGCATGAAATTTGGTATGGAGATATTTTGATACCCGAGAAAGGACTAAGGCTACTTTTACCGCGGGAAAATGACGCATTCGCATTGGAAAATTTAGGTGGGCCGATCGTTTTTTTAATGAAATGAATTTTATTGATGTTCGTTTGTTTCACTAAAGCTCGAGATCGGCTGAACCGGTTTCAATAATTTTAGCCTTAAAATATTTGTGGAAGTCCAGAGAAGGTGTAAACGATGAGAAAACATTGATGAATTGCGAAAACACCGGTCAGGATTGCGTCTGCCGGGTCCACTAGTACACAATATATTCAACACATAAAGTTTGGTAAGGCGCTCTCATTAAAACTTTAGTTCAATCTTTTTTCGTCCCTTTCAAATTTCGTATGCTACATTAGCGATAATGTCCACACAAATCAAAGTTTTTTTTCTTTCATAATAAATTACTAATTAAAACAGTAAACGTCAAATCATTCTTGATAATGCTCATACTCATAAATCGCGAACGATAGATAGTGATGGCAATAAATTGCTACGGATGTCGACATTTACCGTAACAGTTGGTTTTGTCGATATATCGATATCGAATAACGCACGTGCTCCCGTCAAATTTACGGACTATAAATTTTATAGGTGCTCTGGTGAGCGAGGCAATGTAATGTGTTACATCGACTATCGACAGATATGCAAATAGTCTTGCCAGCTAATAAAGACTAAAGAAATATTGCAACTATCGTAGTTCTATGTTTTCAAATTTGAGGATATTTCACAGGCTTGGTTTGATTTTCAGATCAATGTGTGTACTTGTATGCGTTGGTAAAACTTTCCTTTTCATCGTTTATTATTTATTGATTTTCATTTCTGAGGATCTTATGATAAAACTGCATACATCGGCAATGATTTCAAGACTGATATTATAAAATATATTCAAAACTGTAACCGAATCGTACTGCGTGGATTCGTCACACAAATGGGAAATCCTAAACATGCAACTTTACAATCGATATTAAGTTACATCGATATAAAAACGGAATGCACTCAACACTAAACCGAGCTCGTGTGTGGTAAAAAACAAATAAAGTGATTCAAGCCTTTATTTACCCAAATGTGGCTGTAAAACATAAAAAATCGCTTTCCACCAAACTTTAATTGCGGGCAATGAAGTAATTAAATATGACAATCGTAAAACACATCGGACCCCATAAAACATTATAGCCGTGTCGACTCGGGGTCAAATTCGCCATAATTCTGTCGACAACTGAGACGGCGTGTTTTACTTTTTAATGCCCCTTTTTTAAAAAGAATTCCCTAAAATGCAATCATTGTTTTCATCGGATGATCGCAAAACTTTCGACGTAGGTACTAAGTAAAAATTGATAAAAAATAAAATAAAAATCAAAGCAAAAACAACTGTGGAATCTTTACAAAATAATGCATGGCGAGTAAATAATTTTAGTTTTGTTTCAAGTCAGGCATAAAACCCATATAACCCATCAGAATAATAACTCTTTGATTTTGATTACCTAAATCTAATAAGTAAGCACCTATACTCTGATTTAGCACAACTCTTTACTTAATATCGTTGTCCGAAAGGGAGGGCAGTTAGCATAAAGGTAAAAAAATAATAGTCCTCCTGGCCGATTTCGACCACGGCGGCCAATCTCAACAGAGATCAGCCAACTGCGCAGGAGATATTATAGTGCACAAGTGTGAGCGCAATACACAGGTGCACTCACTGTTCCATCACTCTCAAAGTTCGGTGAGACGGCAATCCGACATGACCGGAGAGAGATCAGGCGCAGGACCAACGGCTTAACGTGCTTTCCGAGGCACAGGGGTTTAACACCGCCAACTTCCCGACTCCGAGCTGTTTTTGAGAAATTCATGACAGAAAATCTCAGAAAAAATTTTGGCTCGACCTGGGATTCGAACCCAGGACCTCTCGGGTGTAAAGCAGAAACTTTGCCACTACACCAACGAGGCAGTCAAAAAAGTCAAAGGTAAAAAATAAGTAAGCTAAAATACTTACAATGAGAGACGATTTTACAGTCATTTAAGAATGTAAGCCTAAGCATTGAGTCTCAAACGAAAATACCAGTCGGCCCTAATATGTCGAACCGGTTTGTGCAACGAAATGAACTCAGGGTCTCTACAACGTCAATCAGATTCCGTATTTTCGACGCTAGTTATCCCGTTCGCTCGCACTGAAAGCTTGCATGTGTAAAAGAGACAGCTAGATTTCAAATTATGGATATTTGCTTAAAGAATTGAGGCTCAGGTCGGAGGTCGCTCGGACAGATGCGACCCGAGCAAAACTTGAAGGAAGTTTATTCGGGTAATTTTCCGTTCGGAACAAAACTAAGACCACAATTTTTGATGTTTTGGTATTAATTAATTGTGTGCTAATATTGTTATCTTAAACATTTTTTCTTTTCTTCTTTCTTTCTTTCGATTTTGTAGTTGATTGTGTTTTTTTTCACTTTCGAGAACCATGATCTTTATGTGATTTATGAAATTCGAACTGAAATAATATTAAAAGCTCTCTCAGCAAGATTTTTTTGTCTTTTACCTCTGATTTCAGACATCTCGTTTTCTAAACGTGTAGATGCTCCATTCTGGGTTCAGTATTCCGAATGACGCTGTGGCGACAGTCGTTAAATTTATTTATGTAATAAATTTTATTTGTTGAGTATTATCGCGTTTACAACGCAATTTTTTTAATTTCGAAAAGACACCACTTAAAAAATTCTTTTCGGTTCCGGTCATCGGGGAGGAATCGAACCCCCGACTTTTGGAAGTCCGGTCCAATGCTCTGACCACTGAGCTACCGAGAACCTTTATTATTATTATTATTTATGTAATAAATGTCAAAATATTAATCTTCAATTAAGAGCTACTCACTCATAGACGTACTTAAAGTAACTTAAATTTGAAGATCAACATTTTGACATTTAATGCATAAATAATTTAATTAAAAATATATTCACTCTTTTCAGTTCCAAACTAGAATACAAATATATTTCGACCCAAATTATGTTTTGCTTCAATTACTTTTCGCTCCAGCGTACCACAATCGATGTCTTTCGCCACAAGGTTTATCGCTACAGCGTTATTCGAAACTACATAATGGAGCCCTAATTCTAGCTGATCTTTAAAGCGATATAATTAAACTGTGGATTCCTTGGGACTGCTTACTGTAAAAAAGGATGCGTTAGCATATATAGCACTTCTTCTGCTTCTTCTAAAGCTTTTATGAAAATTGACAATCGTCCGTAGGATCGGAGTTTAACAGTTGCAAAAAGGTGTGATTGTAACGTTAAGCTCGGCGATGCAAATTGTCCATCAAGCCCGCGCGTGGGCGAGCGTGGTCACGCGCGCTGGGTAAGGTTGGTGGTTTAAGTGATAGAAATTTAGCGATTCAATAGTAGAAATAGTAAATTAGGTAATAGTGGAAAAATATGAGTAAGAAAATCAGCTGGTAAGCTTCAACGGCTAAAAGGATTTTGACCAGCGATAGCTGAAAACCACCATGATTACAGTTCGTCAAATTCGTGCGAACCCTTCCTGCGGGGTGACAGACTGTTAGAGGGGCGAGGTAGCACGACATTTGACAGGACCGCTTCACACGTAGAAATTTGTGTCTGAGATATCTTGAGACAAATCTTGATGACAAAACGATGCCATGCAACGTTACGATGAATATAGAATGTTGAATTTGAATACTGCGTGTTTTTTTCTTTAGACAATAAGGCAAGTGCTGAGAAGAAGCGTCGCAACAGACTTAGTCACCACTAGCTGCCATAAAACACAAAATCAACAAAAGAATTGTACATCAGGTTGGTGCAGGCTGGACTGTCCACGTTCCCTGCGGTTAGGGGAGTAGAATACTGCCGAGGTATCCCTGCCTGTCGTAAGAGGCGACTAAAAGGGCCCTTGGGGTCGCGAGGCGCACGCGGGGGGGCCTGCTTGTGCTTCGGTTTGCGATCCCGAGGAAGACGGTAACGCGTGTCTTCGGACACAGTGGTCTGTGTTATCGTGCACTGGAGTTGAGCTTTGCTCCTCCCGAGGCTGGCTGCGAGGCGGCCTTGCGCACGGAAGGGTCCCGTGAAGAGTCCCTTGTCGGGGATCCCGGTTCCCTTCCATACTGCGCCGAAGATGACCACCGTCAGGTTTTAGTGGGTAGGGGTCTCCGTTTTCCCAGGAGTTCCGAGTCCCACATATCCCAGGTGTCCCGAACCCAGGGGCCTTGGGAATGCGTAACAGCATTTCCTGACGCAAAAAAAAAAAAAAAAAAAAAAAAGGCTGGACTGTCCACACATTCTTGTCGATAATATTAACTTGAACGTCATAATAGGGTATATTTAACGTGTAACTTGAATGTGTTACTCGTATTCGAGAGTACGACAAGGTTTTGAGGTAAATTAAACAAAAATACAGTTTTCCATAAAATAATTACTTTTTTTAGCTTATCGGAGACTAGCTTATAGGAGGTAACTGCAAGTTTGTTTTTGTTTCTGGTGTTATATGAGTGCGTTCACTCTGAAATCCGCTTTGAACCGCAAATGTCGTTAAAATAATGTGAAATAATATTTTATTAATAAATGTACACTTTGTACACAAAATCTTTTACTTATACGTTACGTTTTACTGTCCGACTCATCTTGCTACTGCAATCTCATGTATGTCCGACAAATTTGTTGGAAGCTACACATGTAGCCGCTTTGACAGCACGGCTGCGACCGATGTTCGAAATCGCTCGCTACTCCGCTCACCACTAGCACTCTCACAACTTGATACCTCCCCCCCCCCCCCCCCCCCGTCGTCTGTAGCCCCGCAAGATGGTACCGCACGAGTTTGTCGCCCTATAAATGTTTTGTTTTGAATAAAAACCGCACTAAATCGGTCAATCCATTGAGGTATGACATCACAGACAGACACACACAAACAAAACAGGAGTCAAACTTATAACACCACTCTTTTTCGTCGGGGTTAATCATGTAATATTAATAGTGAAAAAAGAACCAAATTAAGTTCTCTTTCGAGCTCGCATTGAGCTAGGAAGCGTTGACTGTATAATAGGAATATTCGCATGTATTATATGCTTATTATAAGTAGTAATTTTCACAGGTTCCTTCAAATATCACTTCTTCCAACTTTAGTACAATATCGTGAAGAAACCAGAAAAAAGAAAGATATAAAATATAGGATTAACAGAAAATAGTCGCCTCTTTTCTAAAACTTCTCATACTGAATAAGGCATGGGACGGCATGAGGAGTTTAATCATTATTATATATTTTTTCCTATTTAATTTTCATTAAATTTAATTTCCATCTAAAAGGATAGTACTTCCCATCTTAATGTTTCCCTTAACATTTGCACCAATCCCAGCCAGGACCTATCAGAATGCATTACCGCTTTCTAGCAGTTTATGAGGCACCATGAAGTGTGGGCCATAATGATCCGTCTCGTTATGATTAAACGGATCATTTTGGGTATCACCTGGTACATTCTAAATCATACCATTACTACGACTAGTATTTTCATGGCCATGTTAGCAATTGTGGTAAGTCTTGAATTCAAAATCCAGCATACACATTTTGGAGAACTACTTATTATGTCTGAGCCATACTCCTATATCCATCCTTGGGACGTATAAAAGTTGATGAGATGGCATATTTTAGTTTTTAATTATCTACTGACACATGTCTAGGTCTTATTTTGTTGAATTTGATAGCTTTGCTAGCCTTTGATTATTATGTACAACATAGGTAATTAATACACAGACTGACACGATAGATAGTACCAAGACCGAAATAATATATGTATTTTCAAGCTTAGAGCGAGGAGTATGCATGTTAAGGACGGGACAGGAAGAGGCAGACCACGAAAGAAATGCAAAGAATGAGTGAAGAGAGATATTTTGTGTGTGATCAGAATACTCATGTTTATGGTGTGAAAGGAGTAGATAACTCAATGGCGAAAATTAGGATGGAAACGGGCAAGCGATTCATGATTATCAAGCTTGTAAATAATTATTATCTACATTAGTAAAAATCGACATATTTTTGTAGTACATATTTTGATTTTACGTGGGTGGTAGATTAACTTATGGTAACCTTGTAAACTTTGTAATCATGGTAACCTTGCCAGTTCAGTTGTATGAGTCAGAAGCTCTGGTTATGTTATTATCACGAAGCAGATAACATCTAACTTACAGATAACATCTACATAGATTTCGAAGAAATTTTGCGTGTATCTTGATTACCTAACCGGAAAAGTTGAAAATGGACATGTTTAAGGTTTGCTCAGTGATAGAGCAGTAGCAACACCACCACCACCACCATCATCAACACCATCGTCATGCTATGGTTTCTGGTGTGGTATGGTAATTTGCTGACACTTTTCTTCTTCGTGAATGAAGTCGTGTCTTCATGACTGAAGGTAATATGTTCCATAATATCTCCTGTAACATCTCTCCCTCTCGTTTCGGCTTCTTGAAAGGCGGTTGTCACTAATAACCAGTGAGTGCCCACCCTGGGACCAGGAAACGAACCAGGAACTTTTTTGAAAGAAGCTACCCAGACATTTGGCCGCAATCCGAACTGATGGTAAGGGATGATGTGGTCGGAGATAGTTCATGTGTGTCAAGTAACATACCAGCCTATTCATTCTTTGGAGTTATTCTGTTCTATTGTCTACCGCTTTATTACGGCGAGTTCTACTATCAAAATTGTTCTACTATCTAATATCAAAATTTTACTCATATCATCTTCCTACACAAATCTCTTTGAATTTTCATACATTCGAACTTCGATCACACCAATTCAAATCTCGACACGTGTTGACAGAACCAGACTGTTCTACTAAACTCCAAAAGAAGATCAAAATTGCACTCGAATCATCGTCCTACTCCATCTTTTCGAATTTTCAAACATTCGAACTTCGATCACACCAAATCAAATCTCAACACGAGTTGTCAGATTCACCTTCGGTGCCTTACCCCTGTTAAGCGGCGAGTTCTACAAAACTTCAAAATTGTACTCATATCATCTTCTTGCCCAAATCTCTTCGAATTTTCAAACATTCGAACATCGATCACACCAAATCAAATCCCGACACGTGTTGACAGAACTAGCCGAGGTGCCTTACCGCTTTCTCACGGCGAGCCGCCCGGGGGCAGCGCGCGCGCACGACTCACGCCAGATATAAAATTAATTTATCTATAACTGTTGGGGCCATGAGACTGGGTATTAGATTTACCCTGGTTTAATGGTGGTATAAAACTTTTACATTTTATTTGGATGAGATTTCCGATGAGAATCATACTAGAGTTAGAGTGAAAATAGTGTCTTTTTCTTGCTAATGAAATTAAAGTGCCAAGTTGTGTGGGACATAACGTAAAAACATATATTTCTGAAATAGCATCTACGTACAATAAACAAGGGTTTTTCCCTTGAACTAATTAAAGCAAGCCTTACCTTAGCCTTATTGAAAATATTTTTCAAAAGACTAAAATACATTTCTAAAATGACAAAAAACATATTCAATTCAGTTTCATAAAATGAGTTCTTGATTTATAAATAACTTTAGAAATTGACGAATAGGCGAGTATTGTGTATTTATTAGGTAACTAAAATCAGTCAGGTCTATCTACAACAGGCAAAGCTTTGTTTAAAAATTAAAATAAACCTACTGAAGTTTTATCCCATAACTGGTGGTTAGTGCTAGGAATTCATTAAAATATCCAATACGATAATCTGCAAAATCGTTAGCCAGTAATTGTATACTAACCCAATAATAAGCTTATAATTTAACGTTCAAAGTCGTTTCGTTAAAAGGCATTTAACTTGATACACCTACGCGGAATAGGATCACAGTATAATAATGTTAGATGGAACAAAAACTAGATATTGCTAATCCAGGAACTGTTAAAAGTGTTAATGTTAGTGTCAGTCTTGGTTAGCACTGAAATTGCCGGCCATAATCTTTATCGGTGGTGTAAAATCTCCCAAAATAATGTTCTTTTTAGTTTATTTTTCTTGTGTCGAACTATAGGTACACCAGAGTAGTTCTAAACGTTCACTAATGTTGTTGAGAATATCACCCACCACATCAAGCAGCAACAGACGACATATTATAGTTGCGAATCTGGTTTTTATGTGTTTATTTTGTGAATTGTAAGTGCTTGCGGCGCAGTGGTTGCAGCGCTTTGATGGTGATACCAAAAACTAAGCAACCTACGGCGCGGTCATGTTTGGGATGGGTGACCATTCTGACTTTATAGTCGCTCTTATGAGCGGCGTCTATTTACAAGCATCTCCATGCTTCGGAAGGCACGTTAAGCTGTTGGTTCCGGTTAATATCGATAGATATTAGTCGTTAAGCCTGTTCGGAGGCCCTCGGGTGGCTTAATAACATCTGACAGTAAGGTTGGTCACTTAACTTACACACACCCCTTCACCAATCCGCACTGAGCTTGCGTGGTGGAGTATGGCTCGCACCATCTCATAGTTGAGGTGAGGCCTGTGCCCATCAGTGGGACATACGTCTGATGATGATGATGATGTGAATCAATGTGTATTTTTGTATGAATCACATCGTTAACTTCGTGTCACTATCTGCTGAGGGTATATCATACAAAGCGGGCTTCTAACTCAAACCCATACATCACTATCCCATACATCTTCTTAGAAGCGAATGCTCAAACCACTTCAGATTTCCCTCATCCATCCAGTGATTTAAGCAGTCGCTAAACTTGCATTTTCGGAAATCATGTACAAACGACAGCAAGTCAAGGTACACACTGCACGTTTGATACACTTGTGATACGGGTGATTTTGCAACAAAAATGGGCAGCTTTATATGCCGTCTGTACAGTTACACCGCTATGGGTGCGTGCGAGTAAATTATAGCACGGATAGGTCAAAGGTCGGGCTGAACCATCGAGATAAGGCGAGATGTACAGCGGTTTATCAGATTCCGATTCGAAGCAGTTTCGCTTAGTAGGTCTGGTGTTTTTAGAAACTGGCAAGTATCTTCTTTAGTAAGCAAAATGCCTTCTTCAGAAAGTATAATCTTTTTTGCAACAAAGTACGGATTCGTAACGATTTATCTTAGTCTCGCAATTAATTCAAAATTAATAACTACAAAATAAAAGCACTTTCTTTAACCAAGCCAATGTAAATATAGATTACGGGAACGTAAATGGTTATACATTCTTATGTAAAGATTAGTTAGAATCTGAATAAGAAATCACCAACACTATGAAATGGAACACAAATTGGCTAAAAATATCAGGCAGTTCGAATCTTGGCATACATAAATTTAAGTTTTCTAAAAGAAATGGTTTCCAATGAACACACTTATTACACCAACTTAACCGAAGTTAAGCTTTGGCTGTGGTGACTAGGATAACGGTTAGAAATACTTTCTTCCATACTTATAGAAACATTCATGTGTTAGGTTTATTATGGTTTGTGCTGATCATGCAAACTTGCCCCATGCGGGATTTCAACCCGCAACAGCCGGTTTTTACCGACAAGACAACACTTAAAAAATTCTTTTCGGCTCCGGTCATCGGGAACGATTCGAACCCCCGACCTTTGGAAGTCCGGTCCAATGCTCTGACCACTGAGCTACCGAGAACCTTAGTGGAGTCGTTGAATTTTGTAAGTGGTTTTTAACGCTTTGAGCCAGCGTATGTTTCATCAATGATTTACCGGTTCAGATGACAGCGGTGGTCGTATGCTACTTCTGATAAAAAAACATTAACACTAATGACAAAAGGGAAAGTGGTATGGAAGGTTATTGTTTTTTGGAGCTTGAACCGTCCACCTGTTGACAACTTTGTTGTCAAAATAACTACTCGTATAACGAAATAATAACCCACTTATTTTTATATTGATCATCTAGGTACTGCCTGTTTTGTTGCCTTTTTCTTAGAAAAGTTTAACAAACTTCCATAGGCCAAGCGAACACCCAGAACACGTATCTTAGATTTCTAAACTGCACAATTAAGCTAGTTTCATTGTTTCCCATGTCAATTGTTGCAACTATCACGCTCCATTGGAGCATGCGCGTTGCTGTCTTTTGTTTTTGCTTAGTACCGGAACGGGAGAATTAGAAGAGTCGTGCAATGAAACTGCGAATGAGAATGGTAATTGCAGTAGAAGGCAGGATTTTTATCTTAATCTATCTTTTTTGTGTGTAAAAAGCATTATAATCTTTTGGTCATTAGTACTTTATTTAATTCAATAATGCAGACACATCTCTGAAGCTTTTGTTTGGATATGATCTACTTTGGGAAGCTTGAAAGTCCTTAAACAGACCCTGGACCCTAGTAGGTTGAAGTATAGAACATGCAAGTTCTACCTTGCATGTTAATTAATTCGAAAAGCGGAGGTAGAGCTGCAGCTCGGAGAGTCGTTAATACTTTATTTCATTCAATAATGCAAACACATCTTGCATGAAGCTTTTGTTTTGATATGATCTACTTTGGGAAGCTTGGAAGTCATTAAACAGACCCTGGACCCAAGTGGGTTGAAGTAAGGAACATGCAAGCTCTACCTTGTATGTTCCGTACTTCGTAGAGCGGAGCCGAGCTATAGCTCTACATAGCTCGGAGAGTATATGTTTGCGAAATTTTCCCCATGCACTGGCACATGTTGTCCTGTCCTGTCCCAGCACCTGTGCATGTAGACCTCTACAAGGCAACAGTAATGCTAATTCGGTGGCTGAGTTTTGGTCGACAACAATTTGACAAAATAAGCCTGAGTACGCAGGGTCAGCTGGCCGATAAAAAACCCAACTAATTGTGGCCTAGACTGTACCTGAATAAATCTTTATTTAACTCTAGCCGCCTTATCAATTAACGCGGTGTAAACTGACATTAGTTATTCACCTGTTGTCGTTTTTTATCTCCTGTTCAAATTGTGTTTTGAGTGACAGAAACAAAACAGGGAATTTTACAAATTTGGAATCGCTTCCAAACTTACGTCTTGCTTATTATTAATTACCACAAAAAATATGAAACAGTGCTAAAGCTTGGCCTAGACAAAAGACATGTACGTATACAAATGATGGATATGTCTTTCACAAGCGTTTAATAGCGAATTATCTTTTTGTTGTACATACCTAGGAAGAAATAGGATGAAACAAAGTAGCTACTTCTAATCTTATCGAAATTACAATTTAGTTCCCACACTTTACACAAATCAGGATTCAGCATTCCGCATTCGTTGACTTTAAAATATTTTAAGCCCTAATGAGATGAGAAAAGCAGTCACCATAATTGTAACTTTATCTCCATGTGCTTAAGGTTGTTGTATTTGGTCAAGCTGACCAGCAAGATTTGGATCTTAACGTTATAATTATTAAGTCGTTACTGCACATTTGCAGTCAAGGGAACAAAAAATTGCTTAAAACGGTTGCTCGGATAATTAAGTTAGAGGATCTTTTAATCTGAATCTAATTCTTCTTCACAATACATACACTGCTAACATATGTATATCGCGATGAAGGAAATCTTAATTTCAGTGCCGATTTCATTCGAAAGAAAATTTAATCCCGGTGTTTCTTATCTATTGACTGAATAAAATCAAGTCATTCATGAAGTCGTTTTCTTGGCTCATGTCGGGGCTTTTTATATTTTAATTGCAAGCAGTTTTAAGATATATGAACAAATATGAATAACGACAGATTGTGTGTCGCTGGCCACAGTATTTAATTTGTCTCAGCTTGTTTCTAGTTTTTATCGAGTTCTCCAAGCATTGCCACTTATAATTTTAATGGGTGGAAGTACCCATCATTCAGCTATAAAACTCCCAAAGAAACACTGATTACACTTTATATCTCGACTTTAAACGTTAGATTTATGCTCTTTGCCATTAACACGGTCACTGTCACTGATGCTTTTGGAACACATGCATGTTTTGAAAGGTAGGCTATTTCTGGTACAAACTTTCAATATGATAACTTATGTCATGCAGCTCACCCACGATATGTCATTTGAAAAGATCATAGACTCTTTGTACATGTACAAAAATCATAAGATGATTAGTGTTAATCGGACGTGTAAGTTTAATTTGTTTATTTATTAGTTTAATTGCACAATCAATTTGCGCAAAAGATGGACTTAACGCCACAGGGCATTCTAAGTGTAAGTATGAAAATATTCAATAACACTGAGATCAGCAGAGTTTTTTTGTAGTTTGACAGCCTCTCGTGTTTTAATATATTGTGTAGTTGTATAAGCTAATGTATGCCCTGAAGATTTGGTTAATAAGAAGTTGCATTTTACTTCAGCCTCTCCTCGTAAACCTTTACAAGCGTTAATATCCTTTCAAAATCTCAAATATTTTAAAGTTCAATAATAAATAATAAATGTGATACCTGCAGATTACCCCTCATCAGCCTTCAGTATTTCTTTGTAGCAATTTTACACCCAATGAATTGCATGGGTCTAGTAATGATGACCTCTGATGAAGACTCTATGAGACTTCCAAGTATAACTTCTTCGGTTTGTCAGGATTAGTGGTCTCTATTTTCGGATTCCTAACAAGTGCCACAAAGTGATATAGATAATACCGTCAATCATTCTCTTAATAATACATTTTAAGAGACAGAAGGTCAAAAACTGTAATGATATCGCAAAATTATCAATATATACGGGGCGAGACACTCTTAGATTGATGAAAATGTCTATTTACACTGATTGTTGTTAAAGCGTGACCCACTGACAAACAAGCTCGGCCGACGCTTACATTGTTTTCCCATAGGCCATTCCATTCAGAATCTCATTACACTTCAAAAGGGTTACAAGAGATCTGGCGCAACGTTCTCATGGACATGTCTGTCGTTAGGGCAGCCGTGAGGTGACCATTACTGCGTACAAAGAGTTGCCTAAAATAGAGAGTCTCAACAAAAGGCGGGAAGACGGGCGAGCGGCGGGGGCGGGGCGGCGGTCGGCGGGACAGGCTCAGTCGCGCCGCGCCGCACAGACCTCGCGCACGCCGCTGCGCCGCTGCCTCGCTAGCCCACGCGCACGCAACCCCGCGCCCCACACCGACACGTGCTCAGTGCCCATGATACAACCCCAACATGCAAGAGCAAAACTCGTCGCGATCCAAGACAACGCTCAACTCACTCGAAAGCGCCATCATCAAACTCAAAAACAACCTACAGATCCAAGATACGACGACAGACATGAACGGACTACTCACCGTCGATCCGCCGTCACCGGACACTAAATCCAATCCAAGTAAGAGTTCAAGTTCATCAACAACTACAAATATAAACTTATCGATTGCATCGGCTGCGTTGTTACAAGAGAACATGCTTCAGAGATCGTTGCAAGGCGTAGTCATATCGCTCCAAAATGCCATGATGAATTCTTTGCAACAAGCAGCGCTGTTACCATCCAACTCGGCGGCGGCGGCTGCACTGAATTTGCAAGCATTAGAATCTTATTTGACTTTACAACGCTTGACTTCTGTCTCAACTGTAAGCACCACCAGTCAACCTAGTGCCACAGAAAATAGTTCTTCAAAGCAAGATATTTTAAGGATAGCGACGGCAAGTGCAAAAATCAGTGATATCGATGCAACTGATAGTACGTCTAAGGAATTTTCACCGAAAACGCCAGAGGAGTATCCGTTATCTGATGCTATAGCCGCTGAAGACGTCGACTTATCTGAAGAAGTTGAAGAAGATTTGGCGTTACTCGATAACGAAGATGAGTTTACATTAGAACAGCATTTAGAATCTACATCAAAAGGCTACGGCTATAGCTCTCAGAGCTTAGATAACGGTTATCCGAGTTTACTAATGAATGCGATGTATCAGCAGCAGATGAATGGCAATCCGGCGCAAGCGCCGTTGTCACCGCAGGCGTCGAATTCTTCCAGTTCTAAATCGACAAATAGTTCGACATCGTCGACCGGGAGCAGTATATCAAATAAACAGAAAACAGCTGGCAGTGGCCCGAGGATTAAAAAGCAATTTATCTGCAAGTTTTGTAACCGTCAGTTCACAAAGTCCTACAACCTGTTGATACACGAGCGAACGCATACGGACGAGAGGCCATACTCATGCGATATCTGTGGTAAAGCTTTCCGACGGCAAGACCATCTGCGAGATCACAGGTAAACATCTTTTTTTGGTTTATTCTTTTGTTACACCTTTATACACAACACTTGTTGCTTCTTCTTTGGTTTTTTTGGTAATCAACAATACCTAAGTTCTTATTAATCATCAACACTTTAAAGACTTAACAGCTGTTATTTAAAATATATAAATATCAACATTTTATGTATCAAATACCTATACAATCAATTAATTCTTTCCAATGTCATGTTCAATACAAGTGAAGAGGATACAAAATGATTTATTATGCACAGTTGACTTTACGATTTAGGATACAAAGTCGTAATGTCAATTTTATATTCAAAATCAATAAAGACATCTTTTTTAAATCCCTAATACCCACACCCTTCTTATGAAAAAGCTTAAGCTTCATTAATGTCATTCGATTCTTTGTTAGACCTTCTTTTGTTTTATGTCTCAGCCTTCTATGCAATATCTGCATGTTTTATATATTTAAAACAATATTATTGAGAATTTTTGTGCAGTTTTTTAAATCAATTTATAGTCATGCTTACCCCAATATGGAAATTAGAATATCCATACCAAAGTAAGTCTATAAAAGATATTTTATTGAACTTTGTGAATCATTTTTTTTATTTAGTTCATTACATGAGCAAGTTGAAGCCTGGTTTTGGCGTTAATCTTAATTAAACATATAATATAATTTGGTAGGTACTTATAAATATTAACAAATTTCAACACCTTATCTGTTAAAATTCTAACGATTGTGGAAAAGAATCCGACTAAGCAATAGTAATAATAAAATAGTATCGAGTTAACAATAAACTATCGTGATCAATGTTAATTTCCTTGTTAACATCACCTTAAGCTCTTCTTTATAAAAAAACCAGTTCTTTTATCTCAAAACATTATCTGACACTATAAGAAAATAGGTAAATCAATCGTGATTGATATTATATCTTTAGCTTGAACGTTTGGGTCGGACGGCTTGGCCCTTACCGAAGATAAAGTGTTCAAAAATATTCGAGGGCATCACGATCCTCATTTTTCGATATCAATAAAAGATTTTAGTCGTTGGGTTTCAACGCGAAACGTTATGAACTTTTGAATAATGGCGGTACGCTCGAAAAAATATTTAAAACAAAAAGGGTTAAGTATGGCCCGAGCAGATGTTATCGACAAGTCGTTCGTCACGCTCGTAAATATTTCACAAAACCGCCGCTAATCTGAGAAGACGATGTTTTAATTTTGCCTTCGATCTTTTTTTTATTTTTCGACTCTTACATTCCTTTTGAATGCTTCGCAAAAAATGTTACTCGACTTAAGTTGTTGCTCACAAACCCGTTAGACCTGTAAATCCATTTACCTATCTTGAAGACAATAAATATCTTAATGCTGTTACAACAGCTCATAATCTCCCGTAATCTATTTCTTAAGTTATCTCAGATCCCCACCCAAAAAGAGGTAAAGGTGTTAAATTTTTAACACCTGTCTCTCGGCGATTTCCTTCCAAATCACCGTATCTCTTCGGCAATAAAATAAATTTCTTGTAGACGCTGGAGGGTTAACCGAGCCGGGCCAGCCTGTCGATGTTCAATTGATGTTCGTTGACACCATACATTATAATGGACCGGAGCGAGCCTTCGACGGGTTTTAACAAAGCACGTGTGATCCTGACGCGGGGATTAATATAGACGACAAAAAATATACCTTAGCATGAACAATCGAGGACTTTGGAGGCTTTCGATTTTTTGTTTCCATCGATCTAATATTTGGATTGTAACTTCAAATTAATTATTAGTTGATCAAAGCATGTATTTTATATCAATATGCTCATTATTAACATCACATTTTAGATAGAAATCGCTCGCTTAATTAACCGACGGTATTCAATGTTGTTCGATTTAGGCCTATAGTTGCGCCCGCGCGCTCAGTTGTGTCTTAATCACGGTCATCATCTCTGCTTTTAACATCGAAATTATTCTTCCATTCATCATCCCGTAACGCTTTATCGTCGCCGATATAACTAATCCAAACGATTATTATGGGTATTACGTTACGTTGAACACGTCGTAATTTTCTCTCGGTTTTTATTTGTTTATTCGATACACAGATAATTTCTGTACGTTTCGATTGCTGTGGCTCTCGTTATGCGTTATTATTGATTACATGTTATACAGTGTTAATTATACGTTGTACGTCTAAATTCAATTTGAAAGCAGTTTGTTGAGTATGTTGGGTTCGAACGACATGTATAGTTTGATTATAAGGCACGCTTGGTTTGACCTTTTGGAACACTTTTACTATAGGGTCAGAGTTGTATAAGTTTTTACTACCAAATTAAAATTTACGCGCGATACATGCGTCGTAATAAATTTTATTAAAATTGCCAAAGATGTTATCAATACTACAATCTTTGACTTTTCTAACCAAATGTGTAAAATAATATTTTTTATCACTTTTATATGTATATTAAATAAATCATTAGACACTCCTTGAGCCATAGCATTCTGTGAAAAAATCCAATTCGAATTCTCCTCTTAAAATTCAATACAAAACTTATGGCCCCAGCTGTAAAGCAAGTACAAGGCTCTAACATTTGTTATGCCCACATGCGCTCTGGCGTAAATTAATGATTATGGCAATAAAAACAAGGTTGTACGCCAATTTATTACCAATATCCCGGGGGCGCTTGTTTGTAAGCCAAGGTGTGTAGGACACGCTTCGCTCCGTTTCGGCGCCCGAAGACATGATGTATTTATTGTGCTCACAGCATCCTGGGCTAAATAGGGAACTCCTTTTAAGTATTTTGCTTTATTGTTTCTGAGTTATAGTCTAGCATGTTTCGTTGCGGGTTGCGAGGTGCCATTCCACTTGGTTACTGGGATTGAACGGGTTTCATGATTGAAAAGTGTGGTAATATGCCTTTGTTTGTTAAGTGGACTGAGTTGTACGATCTTCTATAAGTTTAAGAATATTTTAACTGTCAGTATACGTCCAGCCCATTTTTGTAGGTAGTGCAATCATTTATTTGCTAGAAGACTCTGCTATCTTTAAAAGTTTATGTTTATTCCTTTTTTCATTACGTATGTCATATTTCAAAAATATCATATTCAAGTGTACAGAAAACTAAACATATTTTCTTCTTTACAGGTACATCCACTCGAAGGAGAAACCATTCAAATGCCTCGAATGCGGCAAAGGTTTCTGCCAGTCCAGAACTCTTGCGGTGCACAAGATCCTTCACATGGAGGAGTCCCCACACAAGTGTCCGGTATGCAGCAGAAGTTTCAACCAAAGGTCTAACTTGAAGACCCATCTCCTAACCCATACTGACATCAAGCCATACAATTGTTCCTCTTGCGGTAAAGTCTTCAGACGTAACTGTGATTTGAGAAGACACAGTCTAACCCACAATCTGGTGGGTATATCATCAGTCAATACATCTCCAAGTGGCAGCAATGGAAAGAGTCCAGTATTCAATCCGAATTATGCAATCGACAGCGTAGACACGGAAGACGAAAATTAGATGTGGTTAGATCGAATTGTTTAGTGACAAGTGTTATAAGACTGATAAGTGACTATGTTGATGGATCCTTTTAGTTTTAAAAAGAGATTATTTTGGCCATTATTTAGTGATGTCATTCTTAACATCAAAGTTGAAATGCAAATAGATCTTTATATCACGAAATTAACCGTTATGTTTGCTAATTACAGGATGTGACATATAAAAGATAAAGTTATTAATAGTAAAGTTTTTGACTTTTAGGCTTAAGTTTTGCAATAAGATTCCTACAATTTTTGGATTCTCGATCTAGTATTATTAATAGACTAAGTTATTTCTGAAACCTTGTACATTTTCTGATCTCATTTTTGTGTAAATATAAATTAAGGCTAAGTCAAAGTTATCTGTCCGTCCACCATAAATTTTTATGTTAAGTAGAGTGTAATAAAAAGTGTAACTTGTAAAAATGTGAACTGTATAGATAGTATAAATTCTAATGTCTTCCTAACGTTTTGATAAACTTACTTTTGGAAGTTGTATTGTTTGTGTAATTAAATATTCGATGAAATTATTCCAAACGCCTTTTACTTTCATGACCAAAGAAGACCTATAATATAAACATAAACGTATAATATAACAATGAACCAAGCACAAGCTATAGTTTAGTTTAGGGGCTAGGTAATTGGTGTGGTTGTAGAAAAAAAAATATTCAATGAAAATATCACTGAACGACCTCTACTCCACCTTATTTTATGAAAGAGAGTTTTACAAGGATCAACTCGAACTTTATTAAAATTATGACGGTACTTAGTTCCGATTTTTAAATATACAGTTCCCGCCAGCAGTCGATTTAAATTCCAAGATGACTGATTTAAATAGTTTATCTTAACCAATATTATGTAGCAAATCAAAACAAATATCATCTTTATTATTATAGTTATATCAATAACTACATCTGGCTATTGAAAAACCAGCCCTAAGTAGATCAAGGTAATGAAACGAAATATATTATAATGAATATTTTTTAATAATCACAAGATATTTAGTATTACTAAGCTGAAACCCTATATTACAGTGAAGATTTTGAGGTTGACTTCCACAAAAAAAAACTCTCCTCTGCCTTATACTTTAGGATTCACGGGTGGTACCTAAAACTTCAAAATTTAATAACGTGTGTATATTTCATACTTAAGTATATTTATTATAAAGAATGAATTTGTTGTAAAGATGACATAGCTTTCTTAAGTAGAAACTCAATAAGAGCTTACTCAGGTTTATTAAAAAAAAATGAGAATATTTTAGAAGCAAATAGCTTACTTGCTGTAATGGTGTAGTAGACATTTTCCGAATGAGCAATTAAATTGAAGAAATTGGAATTTAGTACATCAGTCGAATGAAACAGACTGGTTTCTCGGTATACAGACAGCATCAAAAATATAATGACACTTCAGTGCCATGTCAATCTATTGAAATCTATCAAATTGGTTATTTTGACATGGTACTAAAGTAAAAGGGTAGATTCACCCCCAATTCTTTCTTACTAACTACCCAGACTTAAAGCTACCGGCTTAGTCGTAATCACAATCTTACAGACTCTACGTTTCACGCAGAACATCACCCACACGTCACTGTCACCTAAATTAGTTCGTGACATTTCTAAGAGATGGAGCTAGTTGTCAAAGTAAAATGTTGCGCATTGTCTCAAGAGGCGACTTCATTAAAGCAATCTACACATCATGCGTGTGCGCGGTGACGTTTCGGACTTGTGTCTCATGAATCTGTCTCAAGATTGATGGTATCGTTTAATAGAGACGCAGCAGTTGTAGTTAGATGATGCAGACAATTTACGCACTCTAAGAAATAGTATTGTATTTTTTTATAGGTACCGGTGGTTATGTGGTCTGATGTTGTTTTATAAGTGTGTATTTGGTTTAGGTAGGTAATGGATGTAGTTAGCATAATGAATTTATATGAATCAACATATTCTGAAGTTTAAAGTGTAAGCTAAAATCATATCCACGAATATACCTAGTAGGTACCAATAGATTTTCGATACATACTAGCTATGTATAAGGAAGAAATCTTGTGAAATTCATTTTCCTGATAGGGAACGGAATGAATCATCTTAATTACTAAATTAGAAGTATAAGAAAATCTTGAAGGAGTATGGTTGATTCGTCCACTCATAGTTTAGGTGAAACTTTTGCCCAGAACTGATACTAAGTATATAGCTTGAAAACTAAGTAAAAAAGGAGATCACACTCGAACCAGTAAACATAGACAAGCACAGTATAGGTAAATATTTTCAAAATAAATAAATGCTTATCACGTAAAAAATACTGTAAAGTTGGCCACTCACATCAAAATGCACTGGTATTCTAGATAGGTAGGTATGAAAATAGTTGAAATTTTAAGCACGAATCCGTAACCATGACGCAATGGCCGGCGAGAAACCGCGAACGTTTGTAAAAAAGAAACAAAAAATAGCGTGAAATCCGTACCGAATCGCATCGTTCAATTTGAATTCCGAACGCGAATCGACGTAAAATATGGCGGTTGCGCGCTCAGAAACAGGACACCGAACGGAGTTGGTTCGGGACAATTTGTTACCTTTTTAACACGTCATCCGATTTGAGAAATCTGGAAAAAAACACGAGACATGTGGCCCCATTATAGCTTGTTTTGTTGCGAGTATAATCGAGCTTTATGTCATTTTGATACACTCCTAAGAGCTTTTGTGCCTGCTTGCCCTGACAATGGGTTCTTTTTATCCGTGTGAATAAGTCCGATCCTCTTGCATCGATTTCTTGTTGAATTGAATCGATTTTTCAAGCTCGGTAGTCGCCTTTTGTTGCTAATAGCTCTACGTTTCGTCTTGCTTTTTACTTTGAACTTTATAATTATCACTTTTACGTCTATCAAAAGCCCATATTGTGTAGGTTAAGTAATATATGCTGTGGTTTAGTTAATTTTGTGGAGAGGCTATTGTTATGAAAAGAAAAATAAAGCCATATGCTTCTTCGTTTTAATGATTCAATCATCAAGCCTGAATGAAATTTTAAATGTTTCTGGCATTGATTATTCGTTTCCGCAATATCGTATGTTGCTGAAAAAACTGTTTGGCACAATCATGTTTTCCGTATAGAACAGTTAGGTAAAGTGTATTTGCAATCTCCTAAATGTACTTAAACTTAACACTTATTTGTTATTCCTTTCCAAGTAAGCATCCAGTCCTACACTAGAGACACTAGAACTAAGTGGCGTTCATAAATAGGTAGGTCTGCTTATGATGTGGAGTAGGTAAGCATTGCTCTACGACAATCTTTCCTTATTGCTCATTATATCTACACTTGCCCAGTTTTCAAGTTAATTTATTTATGCTGGTAAGCAAGTGCTACTAGGTACTCATATTGACCTCTAACCACGAATTTGTAGGCACTGGCTTTCTGTTACCCTATACGCATCTATCCCGATGCATCTACTGACACTACCTAACATTCACATGCTTGCATTAACAACCACATGTAACAGTCGCAAAAATCAAAAACAGTGTGACACCGACTGCCTGGTCCGCTATGACACAATAATGATAGGGCTGGATGCCCGCCGAAGTGAATTATTCACAAATTACATAGCAATCACCCCAATAGGACGTCCCACAGAGATAACTTAAGTGCACCTTTTCCGTGTGTTCTAGACGCGTTTTCCATAAGAATACGACAAAATTGTGGACTATTAGTAGGTAGTATTTTTGTCGGAAAGTCAAATTCTAGATTTGGCTAACTAACGACTCGAAAATTTTGATTTTCACTGCAATTTTAATATTTTGATAATTTAGGTCAAAACCTGTACAGTCGACGCCACATTATGCTTCTAATTTTCGTTGCAAAATCACTCTTTTATGTTAGCATAAGATGCCGCAGTGATTAACTTGACGTGTGGCCGTATGTATTGTACTAAATGAAGTCCTAGTGTATGTAGTATATGTTATGTAGGTGTCAGGCAAAATAAAACTTCATAATGTCATTGAAGACTCCATGAAAAGAGTCTAAACGTTTGAGAGAAAAATGTTTAGTAATAAATCGCAATTCGCATCTCTGTGGCATACGCACGCCCCATCGCTCTCACTGCACCTTTTTTTGCAAACAAAACGTTGTCATCGACACCAAAATTACAAACGATTGTCACAAGGATTATGTTTGCGTGAAGGTGTTTGAAAAATATTTGCTTTTCGGTCCTCGAGTGTGCATTATACGAATTTAGTGGCGGGCTTCATTCGAGGACCACACACGGTTTGGTACTTTTTTTTTCTTGTTCCACTCGTGAAATTGTTGAAGGTGTTTTGACAATGCCTGCGAAACGTGAGTTTGCGCTGTTACGAATGTTAACCACGGTTTCGAAGTTGTTTGTCTTTACGCTGTGGCTCGCTTGCTATTGTTTTTTTAATTGTTCTTTTCACACAGGGTTCGAGTAAAATTATAAAATTCATCCACTTCTCTTATTATTTAGAAACAAAACCTTTCTACCTCCTTCCTTTCTTTTAGATAGTAAACAACTAGGTAAATAATGAGACTATTAACTTGAGACGGCACTCGGCAGCTATCAATGTCACAATAGTTACGAGGACTGAAAAATAACGGTCGTCTAGTTCATGAATAAGCATTTATAATCCTGGGGAATCTCTATGAGTGCATTAAACAGTAGAGCACATGACATAACATGGTGTATGGGTAACAAGACTAAAAAATCCATCCTTCCACACCAGTCAACCTTACTATGCGCGTGTTATTTGTTTATTTCAATTATAGTAGAGTCACCAACCGTACGTAAGTAGGTGTCACGTTATCACAAACACGCGAATTAACGGTGACAACTGTGATTGCGAGTGCCATTCCCCACGAGCTTCAATGCTAAGATTACTAAGTGCCTGAATCGCGTGTAGAACAAATGATGTACAGAAGTGACGCGATGAAAAATTTTTTGCCTTTTGAGACCGTGCTGCTGAAAACAAACTACTAACAAGAACTTAAAGTGGCCAATCTAGAAAGTTCAATTTAAAAAACTTTTGAAATGAATTTACATAGTTCTTGTAGTTGTGCTATGTAGTGCCTGTATCCTACGCCTAACATAGCAAGAATCGAAAATGTCTATCATAAGTTAAACGTGAAACAATCAAAAAATATATTTCCGCCACTACGCTGCACTAATATTATTTATAGGAATATTTGATTGTTTATTTGTTTAAATTGTATAGGCTCCGAAACTATTGGATCGATACAAAAAAAACCCATTAGAAACCTACATTATCCCTGATGAACATAGTCTATGTGGTATGATATTCTTGTTTAAGTTATCATGGCATCGTTTCTTGCACGACAACTCAAATATATAAAATAGGTGGGTACCAGCTACACCATCCACGATCTTTAGCAGTTGCCCACGCGCACTATAGCGTTGCCTCCGACAGTAACGACGTCGTAATACCCACCGCGATAGTGGCTGCACACGACGCGACTATTATCGTATGGGATTTTTTACCTAGAATCTGACATGTTCAAAGAGAATTGATGTAAAACCTATCAATTTTGTTATTCTGAGAATTTATTACTTCATTATTTTCCAAATAAAACCACCAACTTTTCAGCCGCATCATCTTCAAAATAGGCAGAATATCAATGGCATGTGGACTATCTACACTACCCACAGTCTTTGGCGGTTGCCCACGCGCACTATCGCGTCGCCTCTGACAGTAACGGCGTCGCGATACCCGCCACGATAGTGGCCGCACACGACGCGACTATTATCGTATGAGATCTTTTACGCAATATAGGTACCTTGGTGAGGACAGTTTGTAGGTAACAGTGTGAAAATCAAATTCTTTTTTTGAACTTGTTGTATGATGAAAAAAGTTGAGGTCGTTGCTGAATCCTGAAAGTTGATCTTTTTGGGTAGATCTGACAGCGGTTGATGATTAAACGTTGAAATTATTTTGAACATAACAATAATTTATGCCTTCATAGTCACAATACTTAAGTACACACAACACCACGTCAGGGTAAACAAACACTGCGGCATAATACACACGTGTACTTAATAAAAACGTTTTTGCATCAAAAATAGGTAACCTGATGTGCTGTTGGTACATGTGCGCTTTGCAACATTATTATTATTTATTTATTTATTTAAAACTTTATCGCACAAGAAATGTGCAAAGGGTGGCCTTAATGCTAAAATCATTTTCCACCAGTCAACCTCAAGGTCATGCAGAGAGAAGGCAATGGTATTAGGGAAATGCAGAGCCTGACCAATTCTAGGACAATTTTTGTAACAATACCTTTTTATTTAAGAGTATACGATTCTTGATTGCGGAAATAGGTACTTAGGCCAATTCAAAATTACGAAGTTCATATTTGTACATCAAAAGTAAAATTAAAATATCAATTAGTAAACAATCATCAAATGACTAGATGTAATATTTAGTATTGCAAGTACATTTTATCACATTAAAACGTTTATTTCGTTTATAGATGTACATTTATTTCACTAAAATTATACAATATATATGTACCTATGAATATCACTTTCAACCGTGTCTATATTATTCTCAGTCAGTCAATTAATATTTGTAATGAATGGAACAGATTTGCATGTTGACACATAGCAATTCGATACACCCTCCGTAACGTTATCCGTTTTCTGATTTCCCATTTCAATAAAATCGTAATAAAAAGAGTTTAGAAAAGCCAGTTCAACATCCGAACTCTATTATCAGTAATCCAATACTCAATAAAAATGTTGGTCTGAGGCGGTGGGCGGGGCTTAATCTGACCCCGCCCCTGCCCACCCGGACTGCGCTCTGATTGGTCAGACTAACATGCGCACGCGACGCTCAAACCGCCTAAAGAATGCAATTGAATTGATCGTAGTTTTCTTTAGCGGTCTTTTATGTTATACTCCGCTAATAGTTCAATTAAACGTTAGTTTCTGAATTGGAGGCAAGTAAATCTCTTACTTTTACAGGCCAGTTTTATAGCAACGTTTAGTTTTAAAGCAAGAGACGTGAGTATATTACCACATGTTCCGGAGGATGAAAGAGTATGATTTCTTACTTTTGTGATAACTTTTATACTTTTGAAAACCAAGAGGATGATAGAGCGATGCCACAATAAATACAATTTCATATGTCCCGGATACTCTATCCCAAAGGATTATTATGTAAAGTCGTTTCTTTTACTAAATAATTACAGTAAATACCCTTTTTTGACACAAACAGTAGATGTTTCTTATCTAGGCACTGCCTACTTATGACTAAGAACACTTACTTAATATTTTATATTAGACGTAATAAAAATACACCTACTTACCTTGTTTCTACAGTACATGATAAGCTTGACTTACTTGACTTGACTAACTGCCCTATATCCTTATAGTCCACATCGCATTCAGTCTTGAGCTTAGCGCTTCACTTCACTTCAAGCCATGCCGATTCTCTTCGCCTCGTCTGTTACTGTGCGCAAGTTTGTTTGGAGCGGCAACTTTTGCGTTTTTCTTGGGCATTCATGGATTGCATGTCGCGACATGCAATCTAAATTACATGCGCTATACTTTCAGTCGCTGTGACTCACGCGTTCGAATCTCTGACAGTCGCGAATCATGTCGAGTATGACGCAAGTGGGCCTTAGATCTACACATTAAAGAGTTACTAGGTAACTTGCATATTTATTTGCGGTGTATTAGCAACTACTCATTAGAAAATTATGGTACAATTACTATGCATTAGAACCAAACCTTGCCTTGAAAGTAACCGACACCTGTGTCACAGTAAACATTTGAGTACAGTATCTTGCTACCAATTCAAGAGCTACGGCCAATAAGCATACTACCCTGTCCTTGCAAGGTCTTGGAGAGAATAGTAACTGTCCAGTTGACCATCTTGAGGACAATAACTTGCGATGGATTTTGACAAGGCCATGGAACTGCCACTGCCCTGGCAGATGTTGTCGATGGCTTGCTGTCTGCATAGGATAAGGGATGGTGTTTTTTCTGCTGCTACTGGACTTCTCGCGTGCATTTGATTCCATTCCCTTTTAGCATTTCACTACTGCTTTCCAAACTGAGATATTATGGACTTGATGATGGCGCTGTTCACTTGTTTGCTATCTGTCAGATGGAAGTATGTGAAGCTGAATACCGCAGGGATCAATTCTGGGCCCAATCTAGCGTATCCAGCGTGTATCCATTCTATACAGCGCTGACATCACCACAGTCATCACACACTCCCACCATCATTTGTATGCGGATGACCTACAGCTGGAATTCTCTTTCAAGCTGCATGAATGTGCAGATGCTGTAGTTAAATAAATGTTTGTTTGTTTGTTTTTTTTAGTTAAGGTAAATGAATCTGCAGAAGATATCTGACTGGTGCACATCTATCTCTTTCACTCTGAATGTCAAAAAGACAAAGCTTATGATAATTGGAACTTCTTACAATGTGGAAAAACTTGATGATGTTGATGTGAATGTTGCTTTAAGAGGGGAAACAATTGAAAGTAAATGGGGCTTGAAACTTGGGTTTAGTCTTTGAGAGCATATAATGGAGTGAATAATCCTTTTGGATTTGCCGCCACGCGGTGCTGGAACTCGCTGCCCCCACCGTTGCGGGCCCGGACGGTAAAAAGCACGTTCAGAAATAATTCACGCTTCGCTGTAAAGACGCAAACCTACTTATAATGAGAGCTGTTAGTAGTGGACTTACTGACTATCATTTGACTGTGCCCAACCCTAAGTAGCCACAGACACCAATCAGCTTGTTAGCCATAACTTAAGCTGGACAAGTTGTTCTACCTTCGATTAACACCGAAACGTTGTACTGACATCAATAAAAGCAATTGTTGTACCAATCTGTACGAGTGGGCTGATAACAAATTGTGAAGTAGCAATTTCGCAATAGTCTTTGTGTGGGTTGGTCCTGGTTCTGGGAAATCGTAGACAAGTACTAAAAGTAGGTACTTTTACTGATTGTTGATAAAACGTTGATGAAGAAAGATGAAGCGATTCACGAGCATTTTTCAAAAATAACTAATTCCCAACTTACACCGAAAAGATGTCTAGTTGCTTTTATTACAACACTCCGGTGTGTTGTAATAAACACATTATTTTTTTTTATTAGCTTTATAAATCCCTTGAGAAAAAGATAAGTTTGTTTCTCAATTACTTTCTGGTTAGTGTACCGAAATCTAGCAAGTGATGTCGATCCTAACAAACCTTTTAAATAAAATAGCAAATCTTAAGACCTAACATTCGCTCGCTATCGTCAAATAAATAAAGTACCTACACAGTAGACACTAAAGTGAGTATATCACAAGCAACAATAGCATAACATTTAAATGCACTTAGTGGCTGCCAACCCAAATGTCTTACAGTAAAATTAACTAACGCTCATGTCTGCTGGCAATCGCAAGTTACAAGGAGACTAATGCAAGCTTGAATAAGGACAAGAAACCAAACCTGAAAAGGAAAAAATAGACCCTTATGGGATCACTTTGTAGTTTGTCTGTGTTTGCAGTTGCTATTCTTTCTTGCAGAAATTCATGATTGCTATGAAACACAGACTGTACAAAAATGATTTGATACCTATGTTGTTATTTGCCGTTTTTTTCTGCCTGTCTGTTATGAGAACCTATTGTTTCTAAGAAAACAAAAGTAAAGTATAGTAAATAGTAGCACAGCTGTCAAGCGGAAACCGTCATCACCACCTCTGATCTGCTGAATCTTTTTTCATAAACCAGTCACCGGTAGTTTCACTGAAAGATGCGCCATCAATGTTTTACTAAACGTGCTATTTGAGGAATTTGCCTAAACAAAGTCTATCATACGTGTTTCTCGAAATCAGAATTGCAATAAAAATCGGTTACGCAACGCTTTGTGATAGGACAAAATCTGTTATTTACTTTGAACTCGACATTTATGACAAATCTGATTTACTTTGTTGCTAATGGACTTGACTTTTGTTACCTATTAGGGTGTCAATATAGGCAAAAGCATCTGGTAACTGATCATTACACCGAACTGTATCTATCTCTACAGTGCCTTCTTCAGACTCGTGTACCTACATACGGTGTAACAGATCGGTAATCAGGCATATGTCACTACACCAACCATTGTTTATCGGGTCTAAACGCGATCTATTTTAATGAGTATATCGGCACTCACTGCTGCAATGAAATGAAACTGCTGCTGAAATGCAGCGCGAAAGTTTAAAATCACATATGTTGATATGTTACTATAAATGCGTTCTTAGTTTTATGTAAGATATCCTAATTTAATTGCACTGAAGCGAAATCTATCACGGTCTGATACTTTGTTGTTGCAAGTGAAGGCATGAAGGATGAAGGCAGTACGTGAAATCCCCGGTAAAATGTCAAAATGCTTGATTTAGAATGACAAAATGTAGAACGATATCAGCGCGACCCAGCCTGATATAGTCATTTTGAACGGTTGTAGGACACGCCCTTTTAACAATGTTGTTTTCACCATTATTTTTCATCCGGCAGTTACATAAGATAGCCATGGCTGTGGTGCTTTTGGGATTCCAGGAGTACTGAAACATCCGCTTGATGAGGGCTAAGTGCTTTTTTGAACGGCTTTATAGGCTCTTAGCTTATAATATCTGAGTTATTACTGGTCGGTGTGACACCCATCCACCCAGCACGCGCTATCCCAAAAGGCATTTTCACTTCAAATATTGACACGACGCGACGCCCATTGTGGCGGCCTTAACCAAAGGTTATCTTATCACTGTTTGAGCGCAAACAAGCCTGTTTAGCGACAGGCGCTCGCGCGTCTGTCGGTTTGTCTTTCGAACACCACGTTATCGTAATTGAGGTATTGGGATTAGGGTTTCCGGGAAGTTTCCCGGATTGTTTTAGTGTGTGGACACAAGCGTGAAGGTTCGTGCTTTATGTGGTCACAGTTCAGTCGGAAGGTGAAAACTTTTTAGTTCGTTTGCACCACTGTTTTTTTTAAATTCCGTGCAAAACAAGAATTATATTCTTCTGTGAAATTATTCTTTTTGAAATTATTCTTCTGTGAAATGTGCAATACAAGAATTATATTCTTCTATATGCTTTGCCAAAATCAGAACCTTAAACTCTTTGCGTGGTTTAAAAAAAAAAATAGGTACAATAACATTACACACATTGATCTGACTCTGCGGTAAGTAGCTTAAGCACTTATGTAACAGATATCAGAAACAACAGCGGTATTACAAATAAACTTAAATAAATACATATAACACCCAGATCAGTACAAACAGACATGTTCATGCACACAAATGTTTGTACAGTGCGGGGATCGAACCCGCGACCTCTTGGTTTAAAGTCAACATCTTGACCATATCACCAAAGTGGTCGTCAAGTTTCATTTCACCAATACTTTAATGAGCTTCAAGAGTTACTCTGAACATTTGGCTTCCTCCAAAGACTTTCAATAAGAACGGTTGATTACAAGCCTGGGCCACAAAACAAACGAAGTCGATAGCGAATTTCGTCGTCGACTATATGCAATGTTACTCATAATTCGTCATCAGCCTTTGTCAGTGTCTATCGTGGTCGAAAACAGATCATAAATGCACCCGTAAAAAATAAGACCCAATTATAAAACAATTCCATCGTCGGATCAATTAATTACTTAAAAATATTTTTTTCTTATTGATTTGCCTAAAGGGCAAAACAATAAACAACAAACTATAAAACTGCGAAATCTTATTAAGTGAATTGCCCTACTTAAATAGGAAATAGCTTTGGTAGATTACATTTTAGGATAAATCATCGCGTGTGATATAAAATACCGATGAGATGCTAAACTTAATTTTCAAGATTAGTTTCTCTATCACTTTATATTATTTATTAGTTGTAAAAATATCGATACACTCAATCAAGCTCAGCTCAACTATCAAGCTTAATCTGACGCCACCTAATTAAACATTCCAATCTGATCACAAAAAAGAAAAAAGACAAATAATTTAAAAAATTAAAGCAACGCCCACTATTTCTCTGCAGCCTAAAAGCCAGTGTTAAGTCTTCACGGTAAGTACCTAACTCTATCTTTTCAGGCTTAGATCTGGATTAAAAGCAAAGCTATCGCAAAAAAAGTTTCGGAGATTTGGAGTGGCCAATGCAATATCTCCTGATCTAGTTCATCACAGATAGGGTTGCCACCCGTACTGTATTATAAAGTATTGTACGTTATTTCAGGCAATTGTACTCTGTACTTCATGAGAACAATAAAGTACACGAAAATGCTTTATTTCGCATGATTAGGTTTCTTTGTGATTGTGAAAATTTCAGTCGTAAGTATTAAACTTTGGAAGTATAATTAATTACTTTTTGAATATGTTTTTAAATATAATAATAAAGAAAAAAAAAGTACTTTATTTTGAAACAATGTACTTGTTTCGTACTTATAAATAACCTTTAATTTATTTGCAAAAAAGGTGGCAACCCTAATCACAGGTCGCAAAATAGCCGTAGATTCAAAGTTTAAAAGGTCTCCTTATAGTTCTTTTCACGCCGCATCAAGTAGGCAGTGAAACTTTATGATTTTATGATAGCAATAGCGCTGAAGTACCTTCTTAATTAACAGCTTTATTTATAAAGAAATTAGACCACCGTCCACCGTCAGTAATTAGCTATACCGACAAAATAGGGGCACATAATTAAAATGTCTTAATTTTATTGGCCTCCTTCGGGTTCGCTGGTTTATTGAGCCCTATTTGACTGAGTTATAAATAAACCGGGATGTACACTTGGTCCCAAAGGGTTCGTCTTTGTACAGTATTTCCTGGAATCAACTTTTTCTGTTTTAAGAGACGTATGTTTTTTATTCTTGGTGGCGATTTAATCCCTTTTTGTTCATTTAAGGTAGTGTGCTCATACTTTAAGTATGTTCAGCAAAAGAGAAGGTCGACTTTCTCTTAAAGACGAAACCGACGCTGAACTTTAGTTATCAAGAAGCCAAATTCAAGAAAAAAATTTAACACAGTACGAGGCAAGACGTGAATTACTAAAATTAATCGCCTTTAAATAACTTACTTTATACAAAATGTGAAAAAAAGGAATTGCACTGTTTATACAGTAGGTTCTTTCAAATAAATTTGCCACCTCAAATCACTCAGTTCCAAAAAGTTTTGCGTGAGTGAATTTGGCAAAGACCACAAGGAAGCAGACGCAACATGCCATAAACTCCCTTGGGAAGAACATTCTTCTCCCCAAATTGCTTGCAACGTTATAAACAGCTACATAATGTGATTTTATTAAAAAATCGGTTGCGTTCCACCACATGAAAATTAGGCGCATGATTGTCACTAATGTACCCGCTAATATAATGCAAACAAAAAACACCAACCGAAAATTAATTGAATTTTTATTTTAAACCATATTCGAGAGCATAACTTATACGTGGAGACAGAATTAAAATCATAAACATGTGTCTCTTGTCTTATGGGACCCTTAAAATTGTCTACGGTATCGTAAATTTGAGTTTTTAAACGATAGAATTTATATTGAGCTCCCAACCTAATTATATTTTAAATAAACTAAGGAGCTACTTGGACTAATTTTGTGTGGAATTAAAATGCGTGGCGTCCACAAATCTGGTCATTTTATTGTGTATGGCTGTTGAGGAAGCTTCCAATTGGATGGATGGTTCCATGCTGCATGAACGATAGTAAGTAAATTACCTACAGTAAGTTTGTTGAGTTGCATTATATTTTTTTTAAATAGCAATACTTATAAAAATCCGGCCTGTATTATAACAGCTAATAAACATTGACCGTGATATCACTTTCTACACGCACGCACAAGACGAAGGTGACTAGTCTTGAACGTATGTGTAGAAAGTGTGAAACGCCTTACTGAAAATAGTTATTCATGCTAAGAGTTGAGAGGGTGATAGCATAGCACCAAATAGTTCTCCCATAATAAGCGAAGCTTCCAACCTTATGTCACATATATACTTACCATCTGTACGGACTAAGCGATTTGAACATTTCTGTTGCGTACGGCCAAGGAATCGGATTCGCTGTTCCATTTAGATTATAACTTGGATGTTTTCAAGAAAAGAGTGAATAGGCTGTTACTCGACAGACATGATCCATCCTTGGTCACATTGCCACTTACCGTCAGTTGAGATTATGGCCAAATATATCTGTAATGTAGCGATTTATAAAAAAGAAAAAAAACGTTCTATATTTTTTTATAAAAAAAATGTGCTTTTGTAGTTTTATTCCTGGCAAAGCCTTGCATGATACCGTCCAAATTAGTGGGTCATTCTTTTTTGTGAGCAGCATGTCGCCATAAACGCAATATGATGGTCCATGGAGACGGTAATTACCAAATAATTTATTATGAAAAAGGGTTGCTTTTGGAAGTTATTTAAATAAAACATTTTAGCATTTAAATTGGCTTCGAAGCTATTTAAATTTTCTCATTATGTTGTTAGCGTTTGATTTTGTTTTTTGGTGAAAATCGTCTCACCTCTCATTTGGTACATTTTACGGTAATGATCTTATTTTGTACAGTAATAAGTAAGTATATTACTATTATGCTTATTTCACATAATTGTATGTAATGTTCCTAGTTCTATTTCTGTTCTGTTAGTTAAAATAAGTTTAAGATGAACTTCTAGAGATTTTGAATATTTTTTCAATAAGAGGTAGCGGAGACGTCAATTAAGAATCTGAAAAATCACTAAACACTTATAGGCTGTGCTCCTTATAATTTTTATCATTTAATAAATGTTTCGGATGAAGATGGACACAGGTTTTTTTTGCTTTAGCATGAAAATAAAAAACTTAATTCTGTATTTATGATTTTAATAGTAGCAATTAGATTATATTCATGGTTAGAATATTACCTACTTTTTTTACCCGAAATAGCCGAAATTACCAAAAAACTTATCTAACTGGTGGAAAGCCTTATTACAAAAAATCAAACAATAAATGAACAACAAATGGGAGATATTCATGAAATCATCACCGCATCAACAGAATCGGCGTAAACACAGCGTTGAACGATCAACAGTAAAATAGTAGAGATGTGCCGATCATGACTTTGGCCGACTAGCGGACTACCCGATTAATCGGCTGCAAAGACGCCGACTAGTCGGCTTAGCCGATCACGGGTTCGGGGATTTCCGTGATGCTTCGCGCGCATATTATGTTTTGTCTGTTAATTATGATACTCACAAATTTTATTTGATTGATGTCATAGAAGACATGTTTTCTTTACTACCAAAGAATAGGTTACTTTGATTAAAATTTAAAAATAACTATGCAAGCTGATTTAAAAATAAAAATATGTAATACACCACAAAGATTTTTATTCTACATAAGTGATTCCCCCAATATCCCATTTTATTGTAAAATACAGACAAAATAAGACGCCGGATAGTCGGCGCTCTTTCCCGATTAGTCGCTTTACCGACTCGTCGGCACATCACTACAAAATAGTCGTTTAGCCGTAATGCAATAATTCGCATCACTTAATTTAGATTGGAATGTTCCAAATTAATTCCAATCGGCTTAGCGGGCGGTAATCATTAACAAACGCAATTAGCGAAGCATTTTAAACTTTACCACTGTAATTTTAAAAGTGATAAATATGAAACAAATTGAAATGTTAACCAGTGGATTAAATCGCGTCTGTAAGTACGTCGTACCTAATTTGCAGGTAATTGATGGAGTTTAAAGTGTTTGTTTGCGTGTTCTAAGATGTTAAGGCCTATTTACACCGAGTTTTTGTCGCTTTTAATGTAAATGATTACTATGTTGCTTTATTTTTAGCATAAACAATGAAAATTTCTTTGGAATGTGAAATTAAAACACACCTATAAAAAAATTAGGACAGCCACAGACGAGGCTCGAACCCGCACCTCTCGCAAGGCGGGCGATTGCTCTCCCAATTGGCTAGACGACACCACCAATCGTTGACATACTTTTTATTATCTGTCAAAACGGTCTGCCTCCATAGATTTCGTATGGTAATAAATGATTGTGACGCCACGGTCATGTGTCAGAAATCGGAGTCAATTGACCGAATATTTATTGCGTTTTGTGTGTTTAAAAATTGGTTTCTACAGCTTTTTGAAATATATTGGTTGTATTAACTTCATAGGGGCTATGTTTTTTAAACACCATGTTCTTGACAATATTTAAGATAGGTGTCATCACCCCAATTGAGCGTCCGCTTCCCTTTTATTTTACATGAGTAAAAGGTGAATGATTCAACGTAAAATTTTATTGCCATTTAGAAATACATAATTACTATGCATGCTAGGTAGGTTATTCATGGTTATGCCAACTGAAAACGTTCTGTTACATAGGTACATTGTACTTTGCACTTAGATGCCTTCAAACACTTAATGGGTAACTTTATATCCAAAGAATGATCAATTCATGACACATTTTATAAAGTACCTATACAAAAGTAAAAACTATACATATAACTACACACGACCACGTTATTCCATCTGCAACGTTATGCCAAACGTATAATAAAATAAAAAGTGTCGTAACCGCACTTCATCACACAATTAAATTCTGGCTAAGAAAGGGTATCGATGGCCGCCATTACCGTCCCTATTGTTACGATTTGACTCACAATGCTTTACTTATGACCCGTTTAGGACATGAAAAAAGAAATGGCCACGCGCGGACATACGTGCAGAAAGGATGGCTAATCAAGTAATATACATTAACTAGAGCTTATTCCGTAGTATAATACGTTCAAAAATTAAAAAAAAAACATACAAGTTCAAACACACAAAGGAGTAGCTCAAATTTACTCGGTACTTCTAATTAACTTAGTGCCAGTATACATACACGGTAGCTTACTTATGTTACTTTATTACACGTTAGTATACTCGTATTTAAAGAAACACACTTTTAAGCTTCAATATTTTTAGCCTGTAACCTGCAATTTAATCCTTACAACTTAAGGTACAGTTACTTAACCGTCTTCATCAATTACAGAAAATCCTCTTGTACCCTGATCTTGGTCGGTTATCCCCTGAGTACGCCAGCGAACCTCGAAGGTGACTTTAAATTGAGTTTATCAAGTCAAGAAGAAATCAGAGTGCTGCGGAACGAGGACCTCGGGGATCGGGGTACTAACCCTTCTCGGTGACTAATTTTTTTTTCAAAATTGTAAAAACACGCCTGAGGTCACGTTATAAAATCCTATGCTCGCTGAACACCCCAACCGTGTGTCCCAACGTTATTCCGGACCATAACAAATCCGTCAGATCAACGCCGACCGCTTGACGGCTATACTTATGACGATGTATGAATATTATGATCGTTGCTTTTGTTATTTACACCGAGTATGCACCTTGGTGTTATTATGGCTTTATAAAACACGTGTAGAGTTAGAAAAATTCTATTGTTGGTGGTCAAGATTCAGGGAAGATTAAGAATTTATTCGTATTTACATTTTATTAAAGTTTACGGATCGTGAATACTAGAATATTTTTGTTGTGTTTATATGTGTGTGACTATATATTACTTACTACTGAAACCACATCAACATGTTTACCCAAAAATGTAAGTTTATTATATATTTTTTTACAAACAATGAAGGAAATCACTTAAAGCTCGCTATGACTGTTGTTTATTTAAAATAAAACAACTTAACTCAAATATTCAATAGCATTAATGATCCAGCATTAGTTGAGTTGGTGTAAGTATGCTTTTCTATAGAAAAGCATACTTACACCAACTCACCAATATGACCTTATACCATAAAGATCATCCAATCAAACAAAAAAAAACGATTGTCATTCGAACTCGATCTGGGTCATTATAGCACAGAATTAGAAGAAAGATGGCACTATTTACAAAACTAATTTAACCCTTTCACTGGCGGGCCATTGTCGACCCTATTGTGGTGGTTCGTAGTCAATAGGACTGCAGTGGAATACTTTAATAGTCGTATGCCCATAGTTTAGGGATTTTGTAGGACTGACCTATTTTTTTGGGTTGGGTATTTTTTATCATCGTCATAAGCGTGAAGATAAATAATAAGACGGTAAACAGTTATCATCACAATCAATTATCCTTTAATACTATGTGTGAGATGCCTATGGTTCAATACTACCTTTGCAAGGACATCCTTTGCTACGTCAGTCAAATCGGTTGGACTCCAATCTAGAACTTTTTGCCTCAACAGCCATAAGTTCTCTGACGTTAACTTGAACTTATACACGCTCAAAGCATACTGAGCCTTAGGGCTGCGACTGTTGCAATACACATCTCATTCCTGATTCGATCTTACGAAGACGTAACAAGTTAAGCCATCACTGGAGGTCGTTTTAACACCATGAGTAACATAAATCAGTTGTGGCAGTCTTTCACACTGTCCTTCTTTCGTTTTCACGGTCTTTAAAAAGTTTGGCGTCTTTAAAGCCCACGTTAGAAGCAGTAAGCAATGCACCCATCCAGTGTTGACACTGCCCTTCAAATTCAAATGTCCTGGCCACACCACAGAGGTGGACTCATGACAGTTGATTAAAAGAGGCCGAAAGCCCGCTCGGGGGCCGTACGACAGCGCGGCGGGAGCGGCCCGGCGGGGCACCCCTGATGATTGTGTAAAAAAAAAAATAAGTACCTCAATGAACGATTGTGCGCGCATTCCCCCGTGTTTTATGGCCCCACGATTGTGCGCCGATAATTTATGCGATGTATGCCCGAAAAGAGTCGTGTGTGTGTCGTCTAAGTAAGCGTTTTGGTTTTGCTAGCGTGCATGTTTTTAAATTGACCTCTCGTGTCATATTTTACTGTTGCATCAATATTTGTTACTGACAGTAGGTGATTCTATATTATTCTTATTTCTATTTTTCAAACCTTTTTGGAGATGCGTTGTTTTTTATGTTTCGAACAAATAGAAGAATCATGTGAATTTACTAGGCTTTTTGAAATACAGATATAATGAACTCTTGTTATTCGAAAGCTATGTGTTTGCTGTTATATAAATCCATAATAAAAAAATAGTTCCGGTTTTCCTTCCTGACGCTATATCTCCAGAACGGCTGAACCGATTTAATAATTTATTGATTAATAATTTTAGTCTCGAAATATTCGTGGAAGTCTAGAGAAGGTTAAAAAGATCAGAAAATTAAAAAAGCAATGAGCAGGACAACGTCTGCCGAACCCACTAGTATGTTGTATAAATTCCAATCGATAGACAATAAACACAAAGCCACATTACACAAATCCAAGCAACAAGATTTATTAATTTATTTTATTTATTTATTTAATAAGGTTCACCTACAACTAGTACATTAACACATATAAGAAATAAACTTAAGAGAAGAGTGTTCTCCTGTAAGAGACTGTACATTTAGCAATAATTTTTCTTAAGTTTATTATAGTTCACTATTACTTAGCAAAAACTATAATCCTTTAAGAGAAAACTCCTTTATAAACGATAACAAAACACTAACAATGGTTTAATGAGATAGGCGTAACCTTACCAACTAAAATTAAAACTCCATCAGAAATGGGCAAGTTATAACGAACAGATTCACCCTAAAGTTTACTTACCACATCTGCCAAAGCAAGTGATTCTCAAACTTTGTACAGTTTGATTTTTTTCATTCTTGCCAGTTGAATTAACACGAACTGGATAATAAATAAATAATATGGGTTCTCTACGTAGGATCTAAAAACATGGCTGCGAAGAACCCTAGTTCGAATTATTTTTACCAACCCCGCAGGTTCGAAAAATTAAATTTTGCCAAGGGCAAAATTAACTTTGAAAGATTTTTTGGGGAAGAGGGTTGGATGCAAGGAATCCTTAGTTATGTAGTTTTTCAGGAAAATAAATCCATACAAAAACAAAAACCCCTTTGATTTATTTTTCCTGAATAACTGTGAAATTTCTTTGTGGTAAAATTTTACTGAAATACGCCTGTAATTCAAATAGTATAAACTCAGGTTCTTACAGGGAAACAAAATCGATTAATTATTACTAATTGGTGTTCAATCTAGTAAGGAAAGTTGTGATGCGCCGATGCAAAGGTTGAGAGCCACTGTGTTAAAGGGTAGATTATTCCATAATGGATTTATAATGCGTCTACTTGCCTCTTATAATCATTAGTGTCGCCTATTCTTTTTTTCAGTGTGTTTTCATTACACCGATCCGGTAACTTAACATGTAATCAGAGCAAAGGATAAGCCCTTTTCAAAGGACGCAAAACCATTTGGTAAAATACGTAATAGCAGGTTATAGTAACAGATAGTTTTGGGTTAATGTTCGTTTAGTTAGAAATCAGTTTTTTAGAGTTGTTGGCTGTAGTATTTTTAAATTAGGAAGCGGTTTTAAATTGATGTGGCAGTAAAGAGTTATAAAGAAGGGGATGGTATGTCAATCCATAACGATATAAAAAAATCGTTTAAAGTACTTTTAAAAGTATCTAATAACCAATACAGATAATGCAATTCGATTATTCTTGTGTGATGAGCACGAACATTTATTGGTAAATGAATCATTGGTGTTTTTAAAAGTAATTTAAGTATTTATATCCGTTATCCTAGTCACTATAGCTCAACGCTTAGTTGGGGGTAGGTGTTCCTTAACAACAGCTTATAATTTATTTATTAAATGGTAAAAAATCTTAGGGAAGATTTTAACTGAACTTTGGTAGGAAATGGTAATGCTGGGAAATAAAGTAACTTAATAAACTTTGGTAATTATAAAATATACTTCTTGTCGATTCAGGTAGCTAAAAACTTGTTGATTAGGAGGAAGGAAAGGGTAGAGTATGGGGGCTATGGGAGAGGATTTTTATCAGCACGTGGCATTAAACGTCTTTCAGCTGTTTATGATGACGAAAAAGTTATGCATTTAATCGCTTCAAAAGCGTCACCCTCTTAAAATCTTATAGGAACAACATAAGCTTACAATATGAATAACAATAGGCAGTCATAAAATCTCAACAGTTTGGTTTATATTGGCTTCGAAACGCGAATATCGAATAAAACTGTTACCCTCATCTGGGGGGCAATTCTCGTGCAATCGAAAAAAGTTCACATTCGCAAAAGGTCGATCGATCACCACTCGAAAGCAACGTGACATCAGTTTAGATTTGAAATTCATATACGAAATAAACTTGTAGCTGTTATGAAATGCGGCTCCCAAAAGTAATTTTAAAGTTATTATAATACGCCTAGGTTTAGTTGGCTTCATACGTTCTACCGGCATTCAGGCCATCAGTCTCTGGAATGCTCTTCCCGAAAATATAAAACACTCTCCCAGCAAACTATCATTCAAGATACTCATTCGCACCCACTTAAACTTAAAGTAAGTTTCGCATCATCTTCGCATCGCAACCGTCATTATTGATCTTTCTTTAACAGTGCATCATATTTATACGTAATATATTAGTATATATTACGTGTATTTTAAAATATGTATTCTTAACTAAATTTATTGTATATTTTTTATTCAATCTCATGTGTCATATTTTTGGTATTATTATTTTTGAGTTTTCTCTTTTATTTATTTTGTCGCACTAATCATTTCTGCTTAGCCCAAAGGTATGACTGGTAGAGCATGCCCTACGACGTTAAGTCCACCTATTGTACATAGTTTTGTTGTAATAAAGCTTAAATAAATGAACACCGTGCAGAAATATTACGAATGCATAAGAATCGTACCCCTGAAACTAACGTAATTCAACGAATCATAAATTTTATCGTTTGAATTCACGTGAAACGCGCACCTAAGTAGAAACTTGTGTTGTTTGTTTTTTGATAGGCTTGTGTGACTGCGCCTTTTCTTTCAAACTCTTTTTTTATTTATGCCTCCAATAAAAAGGTGGCCTCACACCACCCGACTCGACAGTTTTTTCCTTGGAAATTGAGATATCACGATGGCAAATAAGTTTTTCTTGCTAAGTATCAACAGGGTATACAATGAAAGGACTGGATCTAACTTTGAAGCAAATAAAAAGATAGCAGTTGTATTTTAAAACAACTTCTGTTTATTAAGAAACTAGCGGACCCCGCAGACGTTGTGTTGTGCCTGTTGTTTTTTATTATTATTATTATTTTCTTCGTAAGAACCTTCTTCGTATTATAAGCAAGTACCTGTTTTTTTTGTTTTTGTTAGAACGTGTATTTTAAAAATCATTTAGTATAAATTGCAAAAAAAGAAAAAAAAATTTTTAATCCCAAATAAATAATAGCATCGCTGAAAGACTAAATAGCAGTATTTATGAACAGATTTATTTCTATCATCAGAAAGCTCCATCTAGTATCGAGTAAAAAGAGTTTATTACCTTTTTACATAGTGAGGCCCTCATCGGTTATGGCGTTATAGATATATTAGTATTCGTTATTGATATTATATCTTAGTTTCTTAAAACGCGGTTTCTATATCTTGGGAACCGAGCTTTTCTCAAACCTGGGATCTTGATGAATCGATTCCTTGAGCCAAAAAACCCCTAATCGTATCTTTCATGAAAATCGTTAGAGCCGTTTCTGTGATCCTGATTACATATAAATATTCAAGAATTGCTCGTTTCAAGATATTAGATATCATAAAAAAAGAATCGTCCAAATTGGTCCAGGCGTTTCTTGAGTTTATGCGCTTACCAACACAAAAAACATTCCATACCTATACTTGATTATGTTTTATAAAAAAAAACTGAATCATAATGTGAAAAAGGGTGGAAGAACCTAAGATTGCCAAATACACGTACAAATTTTACAGTACATAACATACATAATTATTAATTTAATAATTCAATCCGCCATCAGTCTTGATTTAATGATGCGTCCGTAGAAGCAAATTTACCTTCACTTATTCAAAACTGGTAATCGTCTACGACATAATTTAACAGCCCCACAAAATGGCGTGCTGATACCTTATTTCTCTTGCAATGTTTGTATTTTTGCAGGCAAAGATTATAAAAAAGCGACATTACCATTTGACAAATGCAGTCACATAAAACCCACCAGGGGTCGCCACTACTTGGAGCCTGTCAACGCAATTTTTATACGTCCCCGAGATAAACACGCACTATAAGTATAGTTTTTGTTTAATAATATTTGTGGAATGAAGATAAAGTGCGAACGGTAAAAATATTGTAATAAGAAGACGTGAAAAACGACTGCAATAATTTATCGTAGGCCTAGCGAGGGATTTTTTATTATTTATTTAATACAAACTTCTGTATGCGGTGTATTGTTGCGGTTTTGATTAACTTGAACAATGTGGTAATTATTTTGATATTTCAGTATAAAAATGACTTCAGTTATTTAAATTTAAATATTTTATACAAATTACAAGCAAGGTTTTTTTTTGTTTTGACAATTCAACCCATGGCGAAGTTGTTTAATAAACTAATCGGAGTATTAGTTACGACAAGATCGTGTAAAATGGGGCACAAATAGATTTAGCCGAGGTCATCATAAGATATACCAGGAGAAAGAGATAGACAACGTGCCTTCGAAACGCCGACTGAAAGGCGGAATGAATAATATTAGTCGCAACCCTACATCTTGCTTCTTTGTAATGCGACCCATTCAATGGCCACTTTTATTTCCCGCACAATAACCGTACTGTTGGTACAGCATTCGCAGGGTTACTACATAAGACTTTAAGGAAATAAAATGTCAAAAAATTCGCAATATTTCGTCCCTGATTTATTATATTAATCAACGTAAAGGACACGAACCCAAACAGACGCACACCACTTGAACCTTGTAAGGTTCAGTGTCCATTGGAGGTCATCATGCAGCTGAGTATAATCTATAGCTGAAGCCGAAGCACCCTATTGCCTAGATAGACAGGAAACCTTGTGAAAATAACAGGACAGAACTCGAGGCGGTCGTCAGCAACTGCTTAATCAGAAATATGGGGAGACCTATTTTTATCAGTGGAAGTCTTATGATGTAATCGTGAAAAACATTTTTACTTTAAAAACGGACATACACAACGTACGACCCGTACACAACCCTGACCCGGCGACAGCCCTGCGCGGCGCATGCGCACCTCTCTGGGCGGGGCGGCGCGACCCGCGATTATGCCCGCTTTTTTATTATTTGCGCCGTAGATACCTTTTACATCGCCGTTCAATTACCGAAGCGCGAGTGTGGTGGCCGTTGCATTTGTGTGGATATGGTTTTTAAAAGATGTAAATCCGTATGTAAGAATTTTGAAATAGCTCGCCAAGGCCAGTCCGAGAACAGTAGGTGACAAACTCAGAGTCTAAACATTAGTCTCACTCAAATCAACAAAATATGAAATTTTAACTGAAACCTTAAACTAGACGATGATAATAAGTAAAAGTTAGTGCTTCTGCGGCAGTGGCTTCTATCGGGTACCTGATGCAAAATTTTCAGCATAACAAATGAATTTTCGAGTAAAAGTTTCACACAACTTTGGACATAAAATAAACCAAAATAAAATCTTCAACAGAAAACGTCTTCAGACACAGGTGAATCATACACGAAGCATATTTCATATGCAACAATTATAACGTAATAAATAAACAAATACTAATAAATCATAATAAAATAATAATGACGTAATAAAGACTTGCATGGTCAAAAAACGCTACAACTCAAAGAAATACCCTTTGTTTTTTTGTCAACCTATTACATACAAAAAAAGCAGACGACAAAGTTAGTAAACTCGGGTCTTATCCACAGAAATCTTACGCTGCGCCCACGCACGCTGATTGCGTTCGCCTTGACATTAGTTCGACTGTCGCGACTCGGCTGAACCCGCGTGCTTCACTTGTCTGCCTTGAGTTATGTAACTTATTGTGTTTGGGAAATTCTTCTTCTTCTCCATACCAGTCAATGGAATGGAATGCAATGCAAATCCTGGTCTCGAAAGTTTAGTTTGAGTTACCAAAATGACGCTATTGGTTGTGGAGTGTGAATTGTAAATTCGTCATTCACTCTGTTCCTTTATTTAAGCTACGTAGTGTGATAATGACTTTTTACTTTAACTTGGGAATGTAGGAACTTCACTTCATCGCAATCATATTGAGCGCCGATTTGCTGCAACCTTTTCACAAATACGTCAGCAATCCATTATATTTTTTCTACTCACACAAAAATCTAGCTAATAACATTTAGTTTCGATCAAGTAACTTGATTCAATGTAATCTTATTCTGGCATTCCTACAGATATATAGGTATACTAGCTGACCCGGCAAACGTGGTTTTGCCATATAAATGTAAAGTGTGGACTACCCTGATCACTAAGGGGTATGAAAAATAGATGTTAGCCGATTCTCAGACCTACTCAATATGCTCACAAAATTTCATGAGAATCGGTCAAGCCGTTTAGGAGGAGGAGTGAGGAGAGGAGCCGCCGAGGAGTACGGGAACGAACATTGCGACACGAGAATTTTATATATACATAGAGATTAATAATTTTTCAAAAAGCAAAAATCTTCTCTTGTCGGTAACATTAAGTTAAATCTATAGACATTTCCGATACACCAACACATCTTTATCACCACACGTAACACGATAATTATCTTCGAATATCTACATCTCAGAACCTTTATCTTAAGTAACCACACACCGAGTCTTTGAATCTTAAAATCAATGCTATTTGATAAGATAAGACGACGCGGCCAGAATCTGTAGATCTGTTAAACCTTTCGCCGTTTCATCTTTATCTTTGTTGGTAGTGCACGTTGGGAGGAGCAGGGGAGTTTTTGATATGCTGGTCATAAAACGAGACAGTCGGGACCTTAATTAGAGTTTGTGGTGACCGTCAGGGCGTATTATGAGCTCGCTTCATCAGGTGTTGTTTGCGCATGACCGCTTGCGCATACCTGTTCAGGCGCCAACTACTTTTGAAGTTCTACCCTGGAAGCTGATGTCCTTATTTTAAGGTATCCATCTCACTCACTGATGCTTTCTTACCGAGCGAAAAAACGAGATGGTGAGACAAGAAAGTGTAGTTAAATCGTGAGAGAGTATGGTTGGTATCAGGTTACGGGGTACCAAGTGGCGTCAGTGTATCATGCTTGGTTCGGTCTAGTATTCACGAAAGTGATTTGGTTAATGGAGTAACCTAATTTTAGATCCAGTTTCATGAGTGATCGTTTAAAGAATTGAAACAGAATGCACAAAGTAAAGATGCACTTTTTTGGTGTTTTGATAAGTATGGCAAAATTTCTGCTTCTGCAAAAAAACTGGTTGCAATCAAAGACAAATCTTTGCAATATTTTCAACCTAGGACTTTTTTCTCGTTTTTTAAATGAAATTTGCAAAAAAATCGGCAACGTTGTAGGTCCGTCCCTTGGGCGTTCGCCAGGACCCGCTGAATACAAATGAAACAAAAACTCTTTGCAATGAGGATATAACAGCGTGATAATATTTCGCTTACCAAGCTTTCTGTTTCTCTCCCTCCCCATGACGTCCATTCTGATTGTCAAACAAAACCACCAATGTGTTAAGGATTGTCCAAGTCAAAACTTTCGCCTTAACATCTCACGGGAAATAAGCAAAAGTTTATCTGTCCGAAGAAAAATAAAACTTAATCCCTGTCCTACTGAGTTTGACAATCCCTTAAATCTTCACAGGTGATATGCGTTTGACAAAAAATTAGGTTTCATTATTTGGGTCTGTCTGTGTAAATATTTTTAGTTGTCACTTTCAAAGTATGAAAGTCAAAAGGTAATCTGTTTATTCTCGAACGAATAACGCGCGTTTTTTTTTATATTTACTACAACTACCTATATAAAAACATAGAGATATGTCTTGGTATATGTAACTCGAATCTAAAAAACAACTAATAAGTAAGTATAATCATTATAATTAAATATCTTTTTTTAAATGAAAAAATATTTGAACACCCCGAACTGAAAGCTGTAGGAACTTACAGTTCGGGTACCTACAGCTTTTTAAACGGGACAAGATATTTTACATAACGGTATGGTAATCTTTAATTAATCTGGTCTTACAAACAAAGGTTTTACGGTCTGTACCTACACAGATTAACTGTTAAAAACCATATTTGAATTAAAAAGGACGTCTTTAACTCTAGTAACAACAAGCGAATTAATCAGTAGCTAATTTCTTTTGGTCATAAATAACCTTATTTCAATGGACAAAGTCAAAGACATTTCTTCACGGAAGAAAGATTTTCATTAATGCCATTAAGAATGAAGCTTAAATTGTAAATCCATCAACAGAAAACATAATTTCTTTGTCGTCAGTGTTTTTAGAAAACCAACTGACTGGGTGGGATTACGCTTCGAAGGCTTAAACAATATCTTTACATAGAAAATCCGATTAACTTTCGTTCGAGCATAGACAAAGTGTCTGTTGGGATATTTGAATTTGCCCTTTTTTTTAGTCTGTGGATTATGAAACTTTGCGTTTGCCGTCAAATAGTAAAATGACAGTTTTTAAACAGTTGCTTTTAAACCAACCGCTTAAACCAACAGGGGTGTTTAGTAACAAGATTATCGTTCGACGTTATAATCTTTGAAGCTTTGAAGGTAGAAGGTAGTTGTTTACGAAAAGCAGGTTTAAATAACCTGCTTTTCGTAAACAACATTTATATTAATATCCTCTTAGTCAATGGCAAACCGTTAAGACACTTCTACCTCGTAAAAAGTTTTACCAAGCCACACCGATTCCAGTTATCTAAAATACTGAATGAACCATGAACTTAACACCTCCACCGACAGAACTATGTCACAGCTATCGCGTAATCTTATATTTTTGGAGATCGAAGCAGGCGGTCCACCTGTTAACAGGTTATAGCTCAATCCAAAGTCGAAATAAATTTGTAACGTGAACCCCTATTTAGCATAGCGATCGTATCGATAGAAGTAAGTAATAGCTTCTTTATATGATTGAAGTTGACGCGTACTTGAAATATGAATGAGAGTTTTAATTCCGTGTGATGGTGTTTATTTTCGTTTGCAGTATATTTTTGTTTCATCGCTAATTATATTGGAAGAGACAACAACTTCAACTGCTTGTGACCTATACAATGTTCGATATCCATAATTATTTAAAATGAAGGATTAATTGACGTTAAGATTTTTCTTATGCTCATAACCTTAAGTTTTTGCTAAATATCGTTAAAGAATCTTTGTTGTATACGATATTGATGTTTTTGTTCAATCAACCAATTGAATATAAGTAACTTTGTCGAAATTAATTAATTATAAAGGTTTGACACTGTAAGGAGGTGAGAAAATTATCAATTCGATACGGTACGAACTCATAATGCAGATTGAATTGTATTAATAATAATTTTATCGATGAACTCATTCGGTAACGTTAGGCACAATTGGGATGATGATACCTATCTTAAATATTGTCAAGAACATGGTGTTTAAAAAACATAGCCCCTATGAAGTTAATACAACCAATATATTTCCAAAAACCTGTAGAAACCAATTTTTAAACACACAAAACGCAATAAATATGCGGTCAATTGACTCCGATTTCTAATACATGACCGTGACGTCACTATCATTTATTCCCATACGAAATCTATGGAGGCTGGCCGTTTTGACAGATAGTAAAAAGTATGTCAACGATTGGTGGTGTCGTCTAGCCGATTCACTTGATCCAATGCGTGCGCGCCGATGCACGCCGACAGATGTGAATGATGCCTTATCCTAGCTGTGCCCTACATTTAGGGTTCAGTAATTACTAAGGTATATCGACGCTATGATATTCATATATTAAAAAAAATAGCTGTGCCCTGTGGTTTTACCCGCATAGAACCTGTTTTATCCCAAAAGCACAAAAGTTCCTTAAAAGCTGTGTTTGTATGATTGTAAAGATATATAATAAAAATTTCCGTGACATAAAAATAACAATTTTAGTATAATATCCAACTGTATAAATGGCTCATTGACCAAAAAAATTACGACTTGACGGAATAGTTTATTAAATAGTCTCTGACATAAATATTGCATTTTATTAAAATTCAATTAAATTTATTGAATCCAGAATCTCTTGACTGACATTGTAAATTTTTCCATGATAACAATTTTGGCAAGACATGTGCACTGTATTTATTGTAACATTCATACCATACCATGTTCTTACTTGCGTAAAAAAATATGAATAACTATGAAAAAAACTTTTGTAAACTGACTTCATCGATTCTTACTTTTCATTTAGAGTTGCTGTAATCGATTGAGGTAGGCGCCGTGTATACCTAACCGAAAGTTTTACTTACAAAGTGTGAAAGCAAACATACTTCATAAGTATTTTGTTTTTCAAAACCGGAAAACGATCCTAAAATGTGAACCGTCGTCCACTGTGGTGGTCCCTTATCACCATTGCGTCTTGGATGCTTCCAATGAGACATTTCACCTTTTTATAGCCTTGCTCTTCGCGACATAACTATATTACCAAGTTAACCCCTCCACTGCCGGACGCACCATAACTTTTATTCATTAAATTGTACGGGTCATATTGGCTTACCTCTTGAAAAGAATCAGGTAGAGCTGTATTTGTTTCAAGCATAGTTTTATCTCTGTCTACTTTCCCACCTTTTTACGAGGTAACGTGTGAGACGGAGTGTCGTAGATACAATTATCGATTAGGTATTGTTATCGAGACCGATCTATTGTCTTCCGGCTGATTCTTGTTGATTTAGGTCGGTTTTAGGTGATTTAGTAGTGTACGGTCAAATCTCACGGATTTTTTGCGAGTTTTGACCTGAGTTGTCATTGACGGGTTTTTAGATTTTACTGAATGAAGCGCCGGCGTTACATAGACGTTTTTTCTCATCGTCGTCGTAAAGGCCGAATACATTATTTAAACTTTTTATGTAGGGGTTTAATAATCCAATCCTTAAACATTACAAAATATTCTTACCAAGCCGAACTTTTGTGACTTTCCTTCACATAATTAGGATTTGACATTTGCTGTGAAATAGGACCCTCAGTTGTATGTTCATCGCCTGTCTACGCCAAAACAATATTAATTTCTAAAAAATACAACATAAAATGTCCCCGATGTTGCCATGCACAGTATCTATTACTAAAACTATCGTATATTTTAGCTCGCGTATAAATATTCGCCGCCCCTACTCCTCGGCTACTTCAGTATGAAAATCATGAGACATTGTAAATAAAATCCGCAGAGATCAAATTGCATAAAAGCTTGCTTAAATATGTGCATATTATTGCTTTCATACGCCTAGTATAAAGACGTCAAAATGTAGAGACAGCAAACAACTGCAGTTTGTCGCAACAGAAATAAGACTTTTCCCAAAATTTTATCGTACTATTTAACTTATGATAGTTGACTTTGAAAACCTTGTAAATTTTTTGTATAAAATTTATTTTTGAAATCAAATGAAAACATAAAAACAATGACATTATTGTGTCGGCAATTTGACGAAGTTCAATCTTTTCATGAAATAGAATCGAGACCTCAACAAATTAAATAAGTAAGTAAGTAGCTATTCAAACACAGGTGCTCACTGAGGTAATTTGTAAAGAGTATTTACCCATTTTCGTTCTCAGACAAACTGCTAATATTTTCTAACAACTTGTTACTGAGCCTGCTGTTAATTATTTTCATATCTGCATATTCATTTGGACTGTCATTTTGAAGAAAATCTATTTATGCTTCTTAAGTAGATGCAGTGTGTTGACAAAAAACAGTTGTAATGTTTTACGACCAAAATGCTTGTTACAACTTTTCTATTTTAACGCTTCGGAAGTTCGGACTAACAAAGCAAAATAATGCTTTTAGGGTTCTGTAATTACCTACTAAGGTATGTCGACGCTATGTCAGCAGGCTGTAACTATGTATTCATTTATTAAATAAACTAGCTGTGCCTGTGATTTCACCCATTTTCGATATGTCCCAGAGAAACCGTGAAGTATTACGAGATCAAAATTGTGTGATTTCAGTCTATAAATCGGTTCAGTCGTTTTGACGTGAAAGAGTAACAAACAACCATACTTTCGTGTGTATAAAATTAGTAAGATAGATGTGTGAAAACTGCTACAGTAAAAATATGAAAGTGATTTTCTAATTTTTTTGCTCCCGTTACACAAACAATCCTACTAGAAAGTGATACGGTGATACGGCATCAACGCAAACTCACGCGCACCTTACACTTAGTGCCGATTACAGCCGTCATATTTGTTGCTATAGCCCCTTTTGTTTAGTTTTGATCTTTAATTCTATTGTTTTATAACACAATGACATTGAATTGCAGTGCGTCTCGAGTGAAATTTTATAACAATACGTGTGTCGTGTCGTATGTGAGAATTATAAGGATCGTTCCTACGGCCATTGGTTTGAATGTTAGGTATTGCTTTATTGGAAGAGAGAAAGGCTCAGAAATGAATTCTTATTACGTTAATTTACGTATGTATTTTAACATCACTACGATAGATTGACACTATGAACATCTAAATGTGGCAGTCCGTTCCTAGTAGAGATAGGCCGAGTACTCTGTTAGTACTCGGTACTCGGCGTACTCGGTAGTTTTTTAATACTCATACTCGGCCGAATAACTCGGTTCAAGTGACGAGTACTCGGTTATGTAAATTTAATAAACAGCAAGTCTGGAATAAGCTTGCTAGTGGCCAACTGGAGGAATTAAAGTATGTACCTAAATGACCACATACTTAAGTCAATGAACAATCCCCTAATCTGGCGTTTGTTAATTTCTATTGGTTAATTATAGGACAGCCAGGCCGCTGCGGATCGACAAATAATAAAATCAAATACGACGAAGACGATGTTTAGCAGATCCCCGTCTAGCCCCGCTCCGGGACGTTTTTAGGAGTTGCTTCGAACACTAATTACTTGGAAATTTACACTGTAGCCAGGTACAGATTTTCGGTAGATTATAAGGTGCCTGTCCCGCTTACAAAACTCGTCACGTATGCAGCGGCCTTCATTCTAAAACCTTTACAAGATTGTCAGTCTAGAATGCTGGCCTCCCTTCTCTGAACTTTTTGTACAATGGCAGAAATAAGTAACGGGAGTGACACCACGTCTTATTTATCAAAAAGGAATACGTTGTTTTATACTCTTCACTTGACTGGATTCCATCGCAATACACAGCTCTGCAGCGTGTAGACCACAAAATAGCATAACATTTATTTTCACTGTAATCAGGAAAGGAAACAAAATCAACTTGCGTCGTGTAATAAAAGCACACTTTCATGAGATATTAAACTAAACACCCATGAAGGCAGTTCGAAAACAAGGCTATTCGTTTCGCCATTACTAACAGAGCTAGTTATATCATTATGACTGCCACCCTCCAAGCAACACAATTATCATGTATGTTGCCATACTAGTGTATTCTGACAGTTTAATAGTTATAATGTAGCATATATTACGTAAATGTAAACAGTTTTCAGTTGATGTTACCTTTTAGCATTACTCTTGTAAGCTTTTTTGCACTTAAGGCGCTGCGCACACGAAGGGACGGCGGACTTATCGACCGCAATAAAGTCGTTTATAGTGTTTTTACTGGACTGCGGAATTAGGGTTATGTTTTAAAGATATCCATTCGACTATTACTTGTCTTTAGCACGCCTGAATTTAAAATAACCGTTGTCCTACGTAAGCTATAAACGCGACAAGTGCGACGCGACAATATCAAATGTATGCCCGTTTATGATAGTGTCCTACATGACAAAGCTCTGTTGACATTGACACAATGGGTGTTATCCATAACACCACCAATCGTTGACATTCTTTTTTATCATCTGTGAAAACGATCTGCCGCCATAGATTTTGTATGGGAATACTATAAAAGGCTTGTTACCACTATGAAAGAAAATTCTAAACTGATTTTCTATAAAATTATTCATTATATTAAATTTGATTTTTAATTGAAATTCAATCGATAAATAGTCACTCAGTCGGCATTGCAATCGAAGACGTAAAAGTGTGTTATTCCCATACAAACTCTACAGAGAAAAGCGTTTTGGCAGTTGATAAAAAGTACATTAACGATTGGTGGTGTCAACTAACCTATTTGACGACATAAAATAGTATCAGAAATCGAACCCACGTAGTACAACTCCATAATAGCAAGTCGATAAATTCGCGAACGTCCAATTTAAAAAAAACATAATTACATTTTCGTTTGCCTGTATTAAGAAATACACACTCATTGATTATGTTCGTAAAAATGGCACATACATTAAATTACTGCAATATTTAATTACTTATTCATACAGACGATACTTTTAAAAATACAAGTTTTCAATTTGCATGCACCTTGAACCCCTAAATGTCCACTACCAAATAAAGTGTAAAAGAGAGTTAATTAATTACATCAAGACGTATAATTACTGGGCGTGACTGAGGGTCTACTCTAAAACCTAATGACAGGATTTTTAAATACAATGTTAAATTTTTGTGGTTGGTTTCAAAACGATTTATATTTAGTTAATCAATAAAATAAAATCAATAAAATCAATTTATTTATGTAATTAGGCTAACAAATTAGCACTTTTACACGTCCCAACATATAAATTGACCCTACCACCGCTTCGGGACAGTTTGGGCCAGTGCTGAGAAGAAGCGGCGCAAGAAACTCAGTCACTATTGTCATTGCCTCTTTTCAAAATTGATTTACAATAATTGTAATTGTTTGCATTTAAACATTTCCATATATCTTTGTCATTTATATAATCATCAATTTTATAATATCCTTTCGACATTAATACATCTTTTACAACTGTTTTAAATTTATCTAAAGACAATGAAATTAAATTTTCAGGTAATTTATTAAAAAATATTACACATCTACCCATAAATGAGTGACCAACTTTATGAAGCCTAAAATGTGGAACGGCAAGCCTATTTTTTTGTCTTGTGTTGAAGTTATGCAAATCGCTATTTTTAGGAAATAAGTGTAAGTTTTTTCGAACGTAAATTAGGTTTTCGTAAATGTATTGCGAGTAAACTGTAAGTATTTTAACTTCTTTAAACAATTCTCTAAGTGTTTCATTTGATTTAAGTTTATAAATAGCCCGCACGGCTTGTTTCTGCAATACGAAAATTGTCTCTATATCTGCAGCTGAGCCCCATAGTAAGATGCCGTATGACATGATACTGTGAAAATAACTAAAATAAACTAGTCTTGCCGTTTCAACATCAGTCAGAAACCTTATCTTTCTTACAGCGTATGCAGCGGAGCTTAGTCTCTTTGATAAGGTCATGATATGAGGACCCCACTGGAGCTTATCATCCAAAGTAATTCCCAAAAAAGTTGCAGTATTTGAAGTAACTAGTTGTTCATCCTTAACAACAACCCTTGTGGGAACTTGTCGGACATTGGGCATTGTAAACTTAATGCATTTAGTTTTGGTCGCGTTAAGCAATAAATTGTTAACGGTGAACCAATGAAGTACTCGCGAGAGAGTACCATTTACATCGTCAAACAACTCTTTACCCCTTGGAGTTTTAAAAAGTAGTGAAGTATCATCAGCAAATAACACTATCTCACAAGCACCGTCGACAAAGTATGGAAGGTCATTAATATATTAGAAACAGTAACGGTCCCAATATCGAACCCTGGGGCACACCCATAGTGAGAGGTGCTCCAGGAGACTCTGCTCCATTGATAGAAACCTTTTGTGTTCTCTCAGTGAGATATGAATTAAATAAGTTACATGCATTAGTTGATACACCATAATGGCGTAGTTTTCTCAACAGGGTCTCATGGTCAACACAATCAAACGCTTTAGAGAGGTCACAAAAGATTCCCACAGCATCATGCTTACTATCATAGGCATCAAATATATGTTTCAACAGAGCGACTCCAGCATCAGCAGTACTGCGACCCTTTGTAAAACCAAATTGTTTATTATGCAATTAATTGTTTGATGTGAAGTGAAATAGTAGCTGATTGAATATAATCTTTTCAAAAATTTTACTTAGAACCGGTAAGATTGATATCGGTCGAAAATTTGAGGGGTTATTTTTGTCACCAGATTTAGGGAAATGGTAGGGAACAGAGGATAATTTTTTTGACATTTAAATTTGTCAAAATGGTCCAATTCTTTATAATATTTTTCTTACTAACGTTTTGACTGTTCCCTAATATTAATACAATAATCGAGTTTGAATTGAAAGAGCTGTTTCCTATACTATTTACAATTTGATCCAGTGATGTGTCTGGCATACAGTTATTAATAATTTTACAGCTCAATGACCTATTCAATAAGGAACCATAACCAATTCCTAGCTTATCTGAATATACATGAACATTAGCACATTCGTGAGTAGGCTTTTGAGAGACAACATCATAAGTTTTTGAGCAGTTTAAATTTAAACTTTGTTCTAATGGACATAACTGCAAGCTTAAATCACTTGAGTCCAGTACAGTTTTCAAATTAATGTTTGGCAGGGATTTATAAATTTGGTTGGTGGAGTTTATGTTCAAAAGTTTATTTGCAGCTAGGATATGCTCAGAGATTTGTTCCTGAGAAGAGTTATATTTATACGTCATTGACTGCAATGACTCCTGCAACCGAGAGATGTCTACCTGCAACTGCCCTACTGCCTGATCATCGAAATTTAAATTTATAATTCATCATTCATTTTTCATCGAAATTTATACCTATTCATCGAATCATAGAAGTATTTTTTTTCAAAAGATTTTTTTAAGCTCTCCATACTGCAAGCGCTCCTTGAAGCAGGGCCCATAAAAATCGTATTTATTTTTTATTATAATTTATTTTTTATTATAATCTTTACGAATCTATTCTGAATCATTTCCCTGAGGGAAAACAATCTCAAAAATTTCACCCGTATACCTAGGTGTCGTTAATGTTAGCTTGACCATGCGAGTGAAAGGGATATACAGGTATAGAGCCGGAAGAAAGAACGAAACGATACGCAGTAGGACCCTTGCACCAAAATAATATGGTGATCGGTGCACCAACCCACAATGATGTCACTGGTTGAGAAAAATATGCAATTAAATATTAAGAAACGATATCGGATACACATACAATATGGTAATTATTTAATAACCTTTTTACACTGATGATACATTAAAGATTTTAAAAATGTAAAGACAGGCATCTGAAACTAGCAAGTAGGTACAACTTGATTTAAACTAAGCCAAAATTCTAAAAATTTAATTACTTAACAATGCGATGATAAAATTAATAATTTTTAACTTATACAATGTGGGTGTGACAAGGCTGAAAGTCTGAAAGGCTCCGTTAATAATAAATATAAATATAAAAATACCTAATTACATAAGAACTTATAAGAAAGTTATTAATAATGCAATATTTACTTATGTTCTATGGGGATTGGAATAGTTTTCTCTATATAAAACATACTTGAATCCAGTAAAAAACACTTCATCTTTATAATTTACGAAATGCGATTTTAACTGTCCCATAACCACAGCCACTTAGCCACAAAAAATGTCTTTTAAATTAAACCGTCAACCACACCACGACAGAGGATATCAAAACATTGTCTCACACGAAACGACAAATCGCCAGCCGGCTAGACGGAAGCCGCAAAAAATTCGCCCCATTTCGGGGTGAAAAAAACCTTTTTATTGCGGCTAACGAGGCAGCCTCGATGCTATCTCTCGTATTACTTTCATCCCTTGACTGAAAGTGGTTGGTGACCGCGCCCTTATAATTGGTGTGAGGTTGGTTTACATAGAGATGTGTATCCTTTTTTATTACTCATCCTTGTATTGATCCAATATGAAAGATATTGTTTCTTATGAAATAACTTGTTTTAATAGTTTTCTGGCTAAGGTAGTTGTTTTATTTCTTGCTGATAAACGTATTTTTAAAAAAAAGCATTTTATTTTACTTTTTGTAACCTGCGACTTCATCCGCGCGAACTTTGGATTTTTTTCTCCTTCCTGTTTTATCCCAAGGGATAAAAAGTATCCTATCACCCAAAGCAGTTCATACAATGTCTATAAGTATACCAAATTTTATTTAAATCCAGTATTTTCAACGTGATTGACTGACTAACAGCCAAATAAAGAAACTTTCGCATTGATGATATTAGTGTGATAAAATTATACAAGAAAACTAATACCGTCGCAACAACTTTACTAAGCTGCAAGAAAAGAGTGAAATTGAACCAAGTACAAAATTGCCAAAGTCATCTAAATACTTGTTGAATTTAAAATTTGTCATCAAAAACCGCTGACCCGCAGGAATATAATTTAGTTTTTATCGAATGTTGCATGTCAGCAAATTATTAATTAGTTGTATTTTGTGTTGTGTGCCTATTTAATAAAATAAAATAGAAAAACTTTCCAAACCGGCCGGATATAAGCCGACCCTTACATTTTTTGTGAGTAGGGTTACTGATAACCATGTCACACGTTTTTTACATGAAACCACACAGGACAAAATGGCGTTACCATCAGATTATCATAGGCTTGTGGTCGGATTATTACTTCAGTTTTTTTTTCCAAACTTCACCTACCTGTCCAGAAACCGAGATTTCGGAACAGATACGACGGTCGCTTGTGAATTGGTGGCACGAAACCAATAAAACGTGACACTTTTTTTCTTTTTCCAAACCCTGTCATAGAGTCCTGATTATGATGGTGGTGTTACACAAATTAATAAGGCAAGCAAACTTCTACCGGGTGAAACCAGGTGAATATTCTGTTCATTATGACTATTAGAGATTTGTCGAAACATTTAAGTTGAGTGTGTTAAGATAAACATTATAATTTTATTTTTCTACTCGGCTCCATTGTAAATATTTATGTAATCCGTTAATACCTGATTGAGATGTTTGATCTAGCATTTCTGGTTGATAAAATTCCACACAGGACCAATGGGATGAATAGACAACATGATTTTTTTTATTTAAAATATTTTATTGACTTCTTTCTTAATTTTTTATAAGTTGAGTATTTTTTGCGTTCACAACGCTATTTTTTAATTTCGAAAAGACATAACACTTAAAAATTATTTTCGGCTCCGGAATCAAACCCCCGACCTTTGGAAGAGCATTGGACCGGACTTCCACAGGTCGGGGGTTCGATTCCTCCCCGATGACCGGAGCCGAAAAGATTTTTTTGTGTTATGTCTTCTTTCTTAATTCTACTTTCCGAGTGTCCAATCTTATTCAATCGAAGTAAGAGATTTACAAAACAAAAAGTGCGCATTATCATCAACGTGGACCCGACGGGGTTCAATTTCGCCGATGCGTCGTAAAACTCGTAAAGCCACGAGCCGTGTAAAACGGCCGTAAAATCCAATTGACACCCGTCAAAGGCTTCAAAGTAATGTCAAACGAAAAAATATAAGTGTAATTTTTAGTGAGAAATAAAAGTAAGTACTTAGTACATACGTGTTTTCGCAAGTGGAGTGAGTAAATTAAGTAAAATGGAGGATAAGAATTGTAAAGTTTTTTCTTCTTTGTGCTATAACAGTCCATCAGCGAAACACTAAGTCGTTTAGTTGCAAAATTTATTGATTTGAAATAATTTCCCTACACTTGTGACTCACTTCTGCAATCGTCATTAATTTCATACACTTTGCAAACTAGGCAATCGGTTTTTTCGTCGATAGAGGGTGCAATAACTTTAACTGTGCCTCGTAGCCCCTGTGATCTTTAGTTTAAGCATCACTGTCTTATAAAATAAATAAAGAAAGGCTTCTCTGATAATTAGAGGTTAGGCTGAATGTCTTCAAACCTTCTTTAGATAAAGAAGGTTTCAGACGAGCATTAACAATTTTGGGTTTATTTACGGTCAAATTTTTAACACTAAACTTTCATATCATTTTATCAGTTTAATCGTCAAATCACAATTGGATTTACAAAATAAAAATCCTGCTTAACCTATCAAAGAGTCAACGGAATTAATTATGTCACCATTTCCTACACTTTCACACTACACTTAATACTGTGATTACTGTAACAATAACGCTAATGTTATTAACCACAATTTACCTTTCTCATTTAATTTACACTGCACCCATTGCCTTCTTTCTGCATGACCTTGAGGTTGACTGGCAGAAAATGCTTTTAGCATTAGGTCCACCCTTTGTACATTTCTTGTGCGATAAAGTTTTAAATAAATAAATAACGCTGTGACACATTACCACGTAGTCCACTAAGCTATCGCTAGGCGGCATGAGTGACAATCTTTATTACGTGCTCGGGCCATATATTATCAGGGACCATTATGGTCCAACTTTAGCAACCGAATAGCTTCCGCGACCACCTTGGCTGAGTGATGGGATTATGGTGGTGAGGCGAAATTTTTTCGACGAAATCGAATTTGGATTTATTTTGCTTTTTGCATGTCAACAGATCTTGATTTTAAATGTTGGTATTGAGAACAAAGTATTAGTATTGAGCCGTACATCCTTACGTTTCGTTCGTATTTTCGGATCTAGTCAGCGCATTCGCTCGCACCGTAAAGCTTTGTAAGAGTGACAGGGATACACCCGAAACTACAGACAAAGGCTTAGAGAGTAAGGGGGCAGGAACGGTAGGCTAGTTTTTTCAATATTTTCAATAAGCTGACAGCTTGAAGCTGTTAAGGTTGCAGACTAAAAGTTGCTACTTCTTACACATTTATGTAGGCACCTACATACATTATTAAAGCATCTAAATAAGTCTTGCATTTTCTTTATGAATAAATGCATTTTAAAGGCAAAATCAAATTAAATTGTTCATATTTTCAAATATAAAGTTTTGGCCCTAGGGATCTAAGGCCTTAAAAACCTTTAAAAAACACAATTTTTAAGTTACACCTGAAGGTCCTCAAGTTTTCGACAGACCTGTCTCGCCCCGATAAACTTCCTAAACAATTTGCAATATCGACTATAACAGATTGACTAACATCCCTATTCTCTTGATAAAGAACACAATAAAATCGTCAGTGTGGGTGTCCGTGTTCCAAACATAGCTTTTGTTTTATGATAATACCGTTTTTATTATGGCCATCTTTAAGTGTCTAGTGTTAGTAGTGTTATTTGTTCGGCTATCTAAGTAGAGAGCGAAAGAGTATGACGTCACAAATTTTCACCCAATGGAAATTCAGTGCACTGCATTAAATTGAATTTTCTTTTTAGCCATTAATTGACAATGTTTTTACGCAATAGATTTACTTAATATGTAATTACGTAGGTTTTATTTCGTAGGAGCCTCCTATTTTAGATTAATCCTTTGAAATCCAAGTTTTTCGGAAAAAAACTGCTTAGGTGTTAACATTTTGTGATATGAATCTTTTTTTTTAAAGATTTTAAGACTACCATTTCACCAAAAATATCTGAACGTTAACAATTCAAAACATTAAATAAGTATCTACTACGTTAACTAAACGTAACGTAACTTAGCGTTCTATCTACTAAAAGGAAGGTAGAGTGGTACTTGTGACGTCGATAGGTACTTACTTACTCAGATACTCACCACAAATCGAAACCATGTTCCTTTACATAAATAGTTTAAAAAAGCATTAATCACATTTCCTGTAGGTAAAGTGATTCGTCCAAAAATGACAAATCTACTTTCCATCACCGATGACGTCAACGATCGTCCACACCCCGTTCCGAAATCAAATCACGGCAAATAAAAATGTAAAAACAAAAGAATGCCCACGTATCTCAGTCCGTCGAGGCAGCTCAATCGGGTACACACAGCCTTATTTATGTGTGTAGATTATCACAACAAATCACCCGGCCGATTGCTGTACCGGAATCATTTGGTGTAACCGGAGAACACCCCTTATATTCGATGATTGGACAAATAAATATATTTCCCGTATCCTGTTTATCGGGTTTGGGGCGTTAATAAAAATGTAGGGGACGGCCGGGTCGAATGGACGCGATGGAAAAAATAAAATTGAGTCATTCTAAATTAAGTATTTTATGAGTAGGTTAAACTTTTTTTTTATTTGCATTAGTATTCTGCACACAATAAGTATGTATAAAACTACTTACATATTGTAAAACAAATATAATTTTAATATTTATTTTTAAAGTATGTATGTATGCATCTATGTATCTTTATGTAAGCTTTATTTGTATTTCATTATCTTAGAGCACACAACATTTAAAAAAAAACTAGAATTTGCATTTTGTGATTGAGTTTTTTTTTCAGTATTTGCCATCATCAAAGCTATATTCAAACAATATTTTTTTCCGCTCCAGTATCCCCCAACCTACCCAGCCAGTGTGAATGGATCCGTGGCCGGGGTGGCCCACGTCCGTCGTCCTATCGTCCCTATAAATTAGGGGCCACTAATACAAGCTGTGCCCTCACAGAAGACTGGTCGTGTCAAGACGCACTAATGTACTACTGCGATAACACCTTCAAAATCACCTTTGTGTAATATACCAGCTTACACTGACCCGTGTTTATAAATAAAGTCCAAGAGCACGCAGGTCTTGTAATTCTGGTGGCTGTGACGAACAATTTATCTTGACCTGCTTATAAGAGCTAGTAGTAAGCGAGTGGGGTTCTTATGATTTTGGATGTCTAAAGCACATAAGTGTTATTGAAAGAAGTGCTAACCTTTTTTATTGGGTAAGGATTTGCTGTCAACTGACACACTTTATTGATGCGACAACGATTGATCACGATTTATTGGTTTATAAATATGTGCCCTCCGTGAATTGGCTCTTGAATAGAAGACATCACAAGATAACATCTTTATGTACCGATTTCGGAAACCTTAAAAATTTAACAATTCTCAATTGTTTAGTAAGTCATAGTGATCATCAATGTGATCTATAAAATAAGCAACATAATAAAAGCAAAACAATACATAACTCGGTCTTAAAAAAACAAAACTTAAAGGACATTCATAAAATAAATCTTTTATTTCTTGGTCGGCCGTTGCATTAAAAATGGCTAATAATTACAACAAAGAAAAAAATTGTAATTGTAACAAGATGACACTTAGTGCGCAGCGGCGCAGAATGTAAGCGCGCGCGCATGCGATTTATCGCAGCGATCTTGTCGCAATAGCGGAGCAACTAGCCAGCGTCAGCTGGGCCGTCTTTATGCAGAAATAAGAAATTATTTACGTAATATTAAAATTTATAATTCGATGTCTAAACCTAATCATAACTTCATTTTATTTATGAGTTTATAATCATTTTTCCCTTTCACAGTAAAAATATTAAAAAAAAACAAAATACAGTAAAATTAACGAAAAAAAGGAAAAAAGTTTGACAGGAAAACAATAGATCTAAGTTATTTCAAAAAAGGCTTCTCTCCGGCGGGGAATCGAACCCCGGTCTCCCGCGTGACAGGCGGGGATACTGACCACTATACTACCGAAGACTTACGAAGTGAGGCGAAATTATCGATCTTAAAGTTAGTAGTTAGCAGTTAGCAGTGACGTGTTTTTCAGTTTTCTATTCACAGTCGGAATTTCACTTTTTACCTACTTTTGAACAACGTATCCTTGAAAATAAGACAACAAAGCAATTGACTACGATATTAAATGGAATATCCGTTTAAATATCCCTTTTAAAGACGTAACATATTTTGAAGGATGATTTGCTTTCGGTTGTTACAACAAAACAAGCGTTTTGCTAAATTATCCGGTATGATAGGTATATTGATAGGCACTAGTTGTTACCATACGATTATTGAAACTTGTAAATAAAACAATTTTCCGTTAGTTGGTGACATCCCGCATAAAATCGCGCATAATTCCATACAAAAAGTAACGACATCGCCAACCCCTTGTTAAGACTTCGCCCATCCGAGAACATCTCTCGGCTGATCGTCACACTGATGGTCACGAGGCAAAATGGTTTATGGCAAAATATCTCTTAATTTGTTCAATTTTTTTATTATTATCCGTGTCTTCTGCTTAGCGTGTCAACTCAGGCTTCTGAATTATAAGTATTTTTGAGGACCAGAACTCCATGGATGCTCATCGGGTTTATATTTTTTAAATGTTTTTACTTCTCTTTTACACGTCTTTTCGACGTAAAAAATAATAAATTAGTTGCCATCTGAAGCTTGCTAGCATCCTAATCCTTTTTTCCCAAATCAGCCCCAGTCTCTGCACGTACGGGTATTAGTAATACCATACAAGGAACCAATCAAACATAACATATTACCATGGTATCAGTACAGGGCATTTAAATTTTATTACAAGTACCTAAATACGACAATAAAAATACCATTTTATACCAAAGTATTGATACCTGTCATTTATAAAGGCGCGTGATCAAATTTAATTACATTTATAATGAAAAACTGTGAAATCATTTACTTGGAAATTTTCGGTAGCTTTTTATTTGGCATGATTTTTTTTATACGTCAATTGTAGTTAGCTACTTATTATCATTATTATTATTCGAATTACTTACAAAGATGTAGATTGTACCTCTAGACTTTCCTCGTTATTTCATGCTACGATATCTTTAACACCGCAGCATGGCTATTCCCATTTAACTTTAACATATTTAATCAAAAGTTTAATACTGTCATATGTTTTCTTAACTGGATGCCTAAATGGCAAAGCAACTTCATAGTAATTTTATTCACTTCATAGTAAGATCGACCACCTGTACAGCAACAGCGCACCTCATGAAATTGTAAAAATCTAATATGTACATTTCGGCGCTCGCTGTCTATTCACTATATATTTAAATTTGCACTATGTTATAAATTTCGTTATTACTGTTTGTGCCATATTAATATTATAAAAAATGCCATAATAATTAAAAAATATTTTTTTACACTTACGCCATTATTCGCACGGATCACTACTTAGGAGCTCGGTGTAATCGATTCGACGCTCGATGCTTATTCAATAATCGAAACATGCCGTTGTCGCGGCTCCACTCGTTACTTTCTGCATGACGCGTAATCTTATTTATTTATGAGTGTGTGTTCGTTCGATCGAAGTATTCAAGCAAATTGTAGCTTGATAAGTGCATCGTCTCAGTAGATACTTTTGGTATAGGTACAAGCTCTTAGACAAGAAAAAAAAACAAAATTATGTACCTACCGCATGATAGATACTTTACCAAGTTTTGGTACTTAGCTTAAAATTATTTTGATTCTTTAAAACTTTTTACTGTATTTACAAAACTTTCAAGTAGTGTGGTCTTAAGGACAGAGCTTACGTACCGATATTAAGCAACTATCTACATATATGTTGATCCCACAGACAAACTACGAGTATGTAGGTAAATAGTTTTGTGGGACTATTGTCATTTCACTGTAAAACGTTGTTTGTTTATTAAATAAATAAACTAACTGTAACCTTATTGGAAGTTGAATAGATATTAACAAAAATAATTGTTTCAAAGTCAGCCTTTGGTATGTTAAAAGCATCACATCCAAGATTTCCTGCAAAAACTTAACTTCGTTCATAATTTTTATAAATTAATGAGCTTTGTTTTCAATCGAATTCATAAAAGGAAGGTTTTTGAATTACTTTACATTGTTTAAATTAATACCACAGTATAGCGATTCCATTATACTGTGCTAATGTGTACCTCAGACCAATCACTCATCAAAGCATCTAATCTCCTCACTGATCGTTGATGCTTAACATATATTTTATGACGTTAGCAAATTATAGAGGATTAGCAAAACCTAATATTTAAGCTCATTTATAATAAGCAGTTTCGGTAGTGGTAACAAAGTTGCCGAACATAAAATTATAACCAGATTTTAATCTCCGTTTAATTATTGTAGCAGTAAACGTTTACGGGTGCAGTTTTTGTAAAACGGTATAGTCTGAGCATTAACGAAGTATTGTTATGGAGGAAAAAAAATGCAGCTGAATTTTAACATCCTGCAAGAACTCATTTAAAGTAGGTATTTTAAAATAAGAATGATGGGAAAGTGTAATGCAACATGAGTCGATTAACGTTATCAAAGTCGGTACCTAAATGTTAAAAAACTACTAACAAGTCTAACTTACAAATGTTGCATTGTGAATAATCAGGCCGTTGGTTGCACGTGAGCCCCAGCCTCTATTCCAGTTTCAGGGACTGTTTTGCTCTGCTTACCATTAATACATTGGTCTCCTTGGTCCTTTGGAGTGGTTTAAAGGACCAAAACAGAAGATTAACTTAAAAACAAGCATTGTTATCGGAAGAATACTATCAAAAACATCCTGTCAAAAAACCAAGTCTCGCAGCTCAGTTTTTCTACCGTTAAGAGTTGTTAAATCCATGGAATACCAAGATGGTTAATTTATTCAGTCCCTACTTAAGGACTTCTGTCTTGAAGTTATTATAAGTATTTGTCTTGAAGTTATTCGTAGGTCATTATCATATCAATAATAAAAAAATTAAGTTATAAATAATCGACTCGGTCATAGCATCAAAACACAATGTTTCTTATCAATTTATACATAATAATCTATGTCTGCAAGAATTACCTTAGACTTTTGATCGGTCACTCAGTCAGTGACAAAATGAAGAATGTTTGACAAGTCACAATTCTTAAACTACTGGTTCAAATTGAATGAAATTTTAAATTTATCGTGTTTATGCAATGCTTGCTTATCAACTGAAAATTCAGGCTTGTTGTTTTATCCACAACGAAGTTATAGGGGGTCAAAAAGGTCCTGAATAGGTTCGAGAAAAGGTTGCTACGGTTTGCTTTTTTCCTCGACTTGGCGGGGGCACTGCCGTGATATGAAACGTCCAGATAATGAAAATATTCACATGTGCGAATGGCCAAACAACATTATCCGACCTTTTATTCGTTTTCTCAACTCATAAACGCAACATTGACGATTGATTCCCGCACAAGAGTTTTATGACAGCGTGTACGAAGTCGGATTGTATTTCTCGCCCTCGTTAACAGTGTAGTTTGTCGACATTGTTGTAAATGGCTTGTTTCGATGTCGGTCGATTCACTGTGGCTATGGATATTGCAATAACTTGACAGTTGGGTCACATCAACGTCCTATTTTTTCTTTGCGCAAGAGTAGACTATCCAATGTCTAGTCATTTACCTACCACGTCATGCTACCTACCGACAATCAGTATGCCTATGACTCTGTCCTTACTATAGCATTTTTAACAAAAGTCATGTTTCGATACATCTTTCTCATCAGCCTTTTTACTCGTAATAAACATCCACTGCTGGGCACGGGCCTCACTTCAACTATGAGGTGGTATGAGCCATACCTACGAACCTAATACACTCGGGTCGTGAGTAAATTATCTTTCAAATAAAAAAAGCCGCACTGAAATCGGTCCATCCATTCGGGAGCTATGATGCCACAGGCAGACATACACAAACGGAAAACGGGGTCAAACTTATAAATTCCCCTCTTTTTCGTCAGAGGTTAAAAATAAAATTGAATAGGCTTTACTCTGGGCTCTGTCGTAATGTGTGCTTTATCTTGTAATCCATGCAAATATATCTGGGGGCATTTATGTGAACAAGCAATAATGGCTTCATCGTAGTGAGAGCGAGGCTGTAATACTATAGCTTAAGTTATAGTAACCGTTTGAATAGCACTGTTTCGCGACGCTATTGTGTTACGGGCTTAAAATAATTGATATTGCTTAAAGTTATCGGGTACCTAAATAAAATTTGTTGATGCGAATGGTTTTGTTGTTTATTTAAAATAGCGTTAGTAATACTTGCGATGTTACGAAGTCAGTAAAAATATTAAAAGAGACTCTTTGATAAATCTAGCAATATTGAATATGTTTTATTTATTTATTTATTTATAAGTGCTTAAAATAACAACTTTTCACTAATATTTGCGTGTGTTTTGAGCACAAATAACTTAAGTACTCCTTATAGGCTTTAGCACACAACGAGCGTAAAGGTAGCGCATGACTTTATTGGAAGCAGTAAACTCAATTTATTACTATTCATCATCATCATTATCAGCCAAGGGACGTCCACTGCTGAACATAGGCCTTCCCCACAGTTTTCCACATAGACCGATCACAAGCTGTCTGCATCCAGTGTGATCCTGCGATCTTCACAAGGTCGTCTGTCCATCTTTTCGGTGGACGTCCTACGCTGCGCTTTTGGTCGAAAGGTCTCCAATCCAGAACTTTTCTGCCCCAACGGCCATTAGTTCTTCGCGCTATGTGCCCTGCCCATTGCCACTTGAGCTTACTGATTCTTAAGGCTATGTCCGTAACCTTAGTTCTTCTACGTATCTCCTCATTTCTGATTCGATTATTACTATAATTATTGTCATTTAAAATTAACTTATAGGATGCATACTTTCTTGTGTATCATGCACTGTGCTACACCCTAAATTGAATTCTGTTTTTATATTAAGCTCAACTCGATCTATTGTGATGTCAAAATGTTATGGCATTTACTTCGGCAAGTTGCCTGTAATTAAGGCAACAATCTCAACTACCACAAAATACTTGTAACTCTATATACCTATCTCTTCTACTCAAATTGAGATTAGGCTGTGTGAGAGCAGGATAACGCTGTTTGGAAGTTCGAATGCTTGTGAAGTAGGGCATTGACTACTTAGTACCTACTGAGACGAGAGCCATCAATCAACGAACAATTGTTTGGATATTGATTTATAGATACGATGAGCTCCATTATTTTCCTGTTCAAAGGTTGCTGATGCAAAATCTTTGTTGTAATAATAAAATAATTTGCGGCAGCTCTGTAATTTAGGATCCAATGTTTTTGCTATAATTTTATGAATAGAATGTACTTAAAATAACTTGACTTGACTTTTTGTCTGTGTAGTATTATACGAGTTGTAGAAGAATTGGTGAGAACCTTCGTTGTTGAGTGGTGTTGCCATCTCTGAGGATCTATTATCGATTCTCGGGCAGGACAATGTAGAAATTTAATATGACACTTTAACCGGCACTTCCTGTTACGAGTTGATATACTGAAAAGGGTGAGCCAAACTAACACTTTGCAAACACTCAAATATTTTTTTATTTGTATTTTGTAATATGACGTCACGGGTATGGGGCTTAATTTCGCTTATCAATCGTAATAAAGTCGTAACTGAATAGCTCGATTTTGACATTTCACCCATACTGCAAAAACAAGCGATTCAATTATGATTTGGTTACGATTGATTAGATACGATTAGACCTCTGGATGTTTATGGTACTTTCGTTGGTTTTAATTAAGCTTGCTTAATTTAGCTTATGGATAAAAACAAGGCAGGGGTTTGATGTTGCCTACATTTCATTATTATATGATTTTACCGTCACTGTCTTCATATATTTTAGTTCCTTGGCTTCAGAATGCCTCGTTGGTGTATTGGCAAAGTTTCTACCTTACATCCGAGAGGTCCTATTTTCGAATCCCAGGTCGAACCAAAATTTTATCTGCGATTTTCTGTCATGAATATCCCAAAAAGTTGGCGGTGTTACACCCCCGTGCCTCGGAAAGCATGTTAAGCCGTTGGTCCTACGCTGATCTCTCTCCGGTCATGTCGGATTGCCGTCTCACCGAACTTTGAGAGTGATGGAACAGTGAGTGCACCTGTGTATTGCGCTCATACTTGTGCACTATAATATATCCTACGTAGTTGGCTGATCTCTGTTGAGATTGGCCGCCGTGGTCAAAATCGGTCAGGAGGACTATATTATTCCTTGAGACATACTTAATCAACTCAATACTCAACAGAGCGGGTAAAGGCCAGTTCACATGCCGCTTTCTTCCAAAGAGAGTGTCAGGTAACCTTTGACTAATGCGCTGTCTGTCCATAGTGATAGTCAATAGCCAAAACCAGTAATTAGCATGATTTAACGCCGGTACAATGTTACATCGTGCTCCCACGATTTCGAAAGATACGCTTCTCAGAAGTCACCTCTCGCTTCGCTTAAAAGGTTTTAGATTAGATAATTATACGTAATAGGGGGATGGGTGATAGCTCGCTCGTTGGGGTTTTATAAAATGGGAGTAAACATTAGATAAAAAATTGGTGAAACCTGATTTCATATTGTTTACCGAATTTGCAGTCTTTACCTGATTAATAAGATTGATCAAAACACGGATGAGTTTACAAAGAATTGTGAGTTCGCGTATTCGACGCTGTCTTATTTTATTTTACTTGACTAGGTATAATATGAGTAAATATTCATGCAAACGCTTTGATCAGGTAAGTAATAACGCTAATAGAGACAGAGCACATATAGGACATACTATATCTGCGTACCACGTGGAAAAAGTAATTTACGACTCATGTAAATTTAATGGTAACTATAACACACAAGACAAAAATATGCAAAAGAACCATGATCATTTTCATCCCCACTCACCAACAGAAATGAAATAATGGTGTTTAAATGGTAGACCTCAGCGAATAAATCATTTTATAGTATGGCGATATATGGGGTATTCATGATATGAAATGTTTTGTGCAAACATTTTGCCTATAAAATGTACTGACTCACTACGCTTGGGTTTGGGTTTGTGTTTGGGGAGCTTTGCGGTGGTGCGGCACTCATGCCATTTATACCTTTTTTTATGAATAATCTACTATTGTGATAACTTTGTAAGACTGAATTTTATGTATGTACCGGAAAAAATATTATTTCCTGTGATAAATGTTTTAATCAACTGCACTGGAACTAATTTTGTATGGAAATAGTAAAAAAAACCTTTGGATTTTTCTGAATGAAACATATCGATTTTTTTGGAAAAAATCTTTTAGTTAAGCAATGCGATACTAAAGATCACATCGATTTCAATTTTATATCTGTTGGTGAGTGGGGGACGGTGGTCATATATTTTTGGTCATGATCTTTTATTGCAGCGTTTATAAAAGGTTTCTTGAGAGCATATCGAGCAAGCTCTTTTCTCGCTCTTTTAGAACCTTATAACAATGAGGATACCATAATTGAGGATGACTTAACATCGATTAAGCGGTAGCTAATAGCTTTTACCCTTCAAATATTGATGGGTAATTTTCTTGTCAGGTTCAAATTCTTTAGTGTTATAATTTACTGTTTGTCTTGAAATGGTGTTAAAATATTTTGACGTTTTATTATGCACCTGATAGTTAAAGGATGTAATTTTTGATATAAATAAAAATTCGATGCGAAATTTCAGTAGGTTCACAGATCATATTCTGTCAACCCATTCCAGTTGTCAAACTAAGCTTGATTTTATAAGAGTTCTGAGACAGAGAATCTAAAATTGATAAGCTTGATTCATACATAAAACTTCAATTTAATCAGATATTTTTCATGTAATAATAACAACTCTATCAAACACAGTCACGATCGCAGTCAGTTGCGTGTAAAATTAAAATATTAATTGCTCACCCAACAAACATGGTGTAAAACAGTGTTCTTTCAACGTGAACTCAAGTACTCAAAAATAATAAATTAAAACAAATTGGCAATTATGAGGCGAGTATTACCGAACGGTTGGCGATCGTTTCGAATTGAACTTAAGAGGCAGACATTATTAAACTTACGATCTAGCCCAAATAGAATGGTAAGTTTAATAAAGGTGTGGGATATGGCTTAGAAAAGGAACCAAGGTGTGCGAAAGAGGAATAATAAAGTGCGTGTCAGAAAAGACGAAAGATAGGTACATAGATTTGAATTTTAATGGGAGAATATGAGAATGACTGCATACAATTCTAACAATTGTCTTATTTTAATTCAATTATTTAGGATAGTGGTTCTAGGAGTGGTTGCAGCGCTTTGGTAGTGATACCCAAAGTTAAGCAACCTAAGGCGCGGTCATGTTTGGGATGGGTGACCATTTTGACCATTTAAGTGACGTCTATTTACAAGCATCTCCGTGCTTCGGAAGGCACGTTAAGCTGTTGGTCCCGCTTAATATCGACAGATATTAGTCGTTAAGCCTGGTCAGAGGCCCTCGGGCGGCTTAATAACATCTGACAGTAAGGCTTGTCACTTAGCTTACAAACACCCCTCCACCAATCCGCACTGAGCTTGCGTGGTGGAATATGGCTCGGACCACCTCATAGTTGAGGTGAGGCCTGTGCCCAGCAGTGGGACGTATATAGGCTGATGAGAGATTTAGCATAGTTAAACACAGTTATAAACAAATTTTTTACCGCGAAATAAATTAATCCTTGTACGAAAACAAATACTTGGCGTCGCATAGCGTACTAAATTAAATACATTTAAAAATTACATCTAATTTCAGGTAGGATTTTGGGGTTGGTATGTAAACCCAAAATCCTTACTGCGTGTTGGCTGTGTAGTCAAAAGAGCGTAAATCCATGCATCATCTAAGAAAACAGAGCGTACCGTTAACTGCTCCGCTCTCTTAATTACTTGGCGCCTTTATATAATATTTTTATAAATACTATCCTTTTTTGAAGTAAACGAATTCGATAGAATACAGTCAATGATTCTAAACGATAAAAATCATTAAAAAGGGTAGTAAGTAGCTAATCTTTCAGCCGGTAACGGATAGCCCCCTGTGCAGGGGATGCATGGAGGCGGATGAAACGCCAAATCACATGCTCATGGAGTGCCAAGCTGAGGCCATAAAACGGGCACTCCTTCTTCAATCGCCAGCAACACTCCCGGAATCCTGCAGTAATCCAGCAAAGCTGCTTGCTTTCTAGGAGAGCCTGGGGTGGTTAAAGATAAAGATAAGATAAATTTATTGTATAAAAATTAGCCTACTTACATTTAAAAAAAAATACTGAACCAGATGTAAAATAATAAATAAATGCTTACTACTATGTTAGTGATTGTACCTAAACTAAGCAAATATTTTGCTTGTATTTTAGGTATCTATTATTATTATGATGAAGGTTAGTGCTTATATGACAATTTATTAATAACACAAAAACAATTATACATTTTAAAGAAAGTGAAAGTACATACTCGTATTACATTATGTAACTGAAGGACTTATTATAGATGTATTAAATAGGTAAATTAATATTATGCTACTACTTTTAAAAGATTTTCTGTGTCATCATATGATTTCCCCATGAGCCATGGAAGCCAGGTTGGAATAGGAAGGGAACAGAACAACGCAAAATGGTCCACTCAAGCGGAAAAGTGCGGAAATAGCCCAGCTAAACTAAACTAGGACCCAAATCATTTATTTGTTCAATTCGATTCAATTCCATTTATTTACTTAGAAAAAACACGGTACATATACAGATTTAATTACATTCATAGCACGGCATGTTTTGCCACACTCATGGCATGTAAATATGGTTTTTATACAATAGATAGATCAAATTAAAAAACAATACGTCATAAATCAAATAAAAATAATATGACAAAAAATAATAGTAAAAGCACAACGTAACACTGTATAAATCAATTTGAAAAAAATAATACTATAAAAGTTTTTATTTTAAAGCCATTCATTTAATTTGTGCTGTTTCTTCTCCATCCGCTGTGGTTAAGGGCCAGTCATTAGCCGCGTTCCATTTGCAGGGCTTCTGTTACGCCTTTTTGTGAGGTGCGCTCGATTACCGCCGATAATATATCGGCGATAAGCATCTTTTAAGGAATGTTCAACACAGGGTGTTTGTTTTACTTTAAAGTCCGTACAAATTTTATTGTTGTGTTCTAGTTCTAAATCAAATGTGTTTAATTTTGAGCAATATCATTCCCATGTAGAGTACCTAATTTGCGATCGCGGTGGAAATCTTTGGGGGAGGTTTATGCTCAGCAGCGGCCGTCGTAAGGCTAATATGATTGATGAAGTTGAATTTTAAAAAATTGTTTACTAAAGGAAACACTCCCTATAATTATTAAATTATTTAAAACTTTATAGCACAAGAAAATTTCTTGTGCTATATTTCTTCTATATTCTATTTATAGGGAGTGTTTCCTTTAGTAAAAATTTCAATCATATTAGCCTTACGACGGCCGCTAATGGGTAAATATGACTCCCTGTTTTGAAACAAAGTCAGTAAGTAACAATAATCAGTATTTATTTCAATTCATAAATAGATAATTAAAAAGTTCATTTATTTATGTAGTAGTAGGCTAATTAATGTCGTGTCGATATTTTTATCAATATTTGAAGAAAAAAACCCTTCACGCACAATGCGCAACTAACGTTAAGCTGTGTAATAAAAATACGTAGGTAGCAAATATAATTAATAATAAATAAATAAATATTTCACAACAATCACACCAATTCTCTAGTTCCAAATTAAGCTACGAGGCTTGTTTTATGGGTACTAGACAACGGATAAACATACTTAAATACTTTTTTTTGTAAATAAATACGTATTATACATAAAAACACCCAGACCAGTACAAACGCACATGTTCATGCACACATATGCTTGTACTGTGCGGGGATCGAACCCGCGACCCTTGGTTTTAGAAGTCCGACATGTAGACCACTGCACCAAGTGGTCGTCGAAATAAACAACAACATCACATTTATTGATCTCACTCCGTGGTAAGCAGCTTAAGCGCTTTTGTTACAGATATCAGAATCAACAGTGGTATTACAAATAAACTTAATTAAATTAAATACATATAACACCCAGACCAGACATGTTCATACACACAAATGTTTTTACAGTGCGGCGATCGAACCCGCGACCTCTTGGTTAATAGTTAACTTCTCGACCATTACACCATAACACGTACTATTTTTATCTACACCCAGTAGTTTCAAGCAACCTGTGTATAGATGTTAGGAATAAAGTCCGTCAGTCGTGTCAAAAAGGCGTAGTGGCCACGTCAATCAGGCGCAGGCTTCTTTACAAACAAAAAAACAAAATCGCCAATTATAGTAGGCTTACCCTTAATGGCTTTCAGTGTTGTACTGATTAGCGAAAAATGAAAGGTGTACAATTACAACGATTTTTTGAACAAATTCCTTTCGGTTTGATGGATTGCTTTACGTTCTGTTTAGGAACTTAGGATGTTTCTTTTTGGGTAAATGTATCTGACTTATTTAATAGGGCAGTATTGTTCAACGACAAATATTGACGTAATGCTTTAAGTTTATATAATTTTAACCGCTACAGGGACAAAATTGGGAACAACATTGGAAGTTGTCACGAAGTAGGGGGAAATATATACACAGAAAAAAATTACACTACTTAGAATCTCTTTATATATTTGTGTATAAGGATTTGTTTTCAAGGTCTCGGCGAGTAGATTGGGCCAAAGCTCTCACATTTGTTCGAACTTTAACGCGAACGAAGTCGCAGGCGGCCATTAATTAAGTATAGTAAGTAGGTTAAAAAAGTAAATAGCGAATGTGTTAAATATGTTTTGATTGGCATGGCATTAGTAAACAAACAAGACGAGTTGTTAAAATCCATACGCAACGCTGTTTTTAAATCTGACTTACAAAATAAATAAATATACAACAATATCACATAAATTGATCTGACTCCGTGATAAGTAGCTTAAGAACTTGTGTTACAGGTACTAGAATCAACAGTGGTAATACAAATAAACTTAAATAAATACATATAACACCCAGACTAGTACAAACAGACATGTTCATGCACACAAATGTTTGTACAGTGCGGGGATCGAACCCGCGACCTCTTGGTTAATAGTCAACATCGTAACCATTACACAAAAGTGGTCTTCAAGGTGCAAAGATTTAAAAGTTTACCAAATATCCCACCTTCCGGTATCCGATCAACACTTCCGTACGCTAACAAGTAATTCGATAGATCATTGTAATCGATTATTATCAATCGATTACGCCCGCGACAGGAAATCACGATAAGCGGACAATCGAATCTAATCGATAAACAAATCTTTTGTATGGAAATGAACTTGCATGCGAAATTTTAGTAGTCAGCGTTTAATTTTTAATAAGCAATCGTGTTAGTGTTGGTCTTCCAAAAAACCAATGCTACTATAGAGCTCTTGAACGATTTGATTATAGTGAATATACCTATAAGCATGTATAATGAGATGAGATATAAAAATGCCTATTAAGTTATAGTGATTCATACGTGTTTGTTGTAAATTTTCAATTTAAATCAATTTACTACAATTTTAATTCTTTCCATCATAGGAATGACGAATAGAAAAAGAACAGAACGAATATATAGAAGAACAGGCACACAAAGTTAATTCTGAGTGTAAAAAAGTTATCTTTGTAAGTACAAAAAGTTCTTTGACAGTAAAGTTTTCATTAGTCGGTCCCAAATTTAAAATATTTAAGTAAATGAGGTGACAACGAGTTCAAATTCTTAAGCATATGAAATGCATAGTCTAAAACTAACCGGTTTCATACCTGAGCGACGCAATGCGACAAGTGCGACAGCGCGACAAAGGGACGAGACGATTATAACATTGACACAAGGTATGTGTGGTAATGGTTGCATCGAATCGCGTTGCTTACATAGGACAACGCCTTAATAATTTTCAGTCACATAAACGTTTTCGATAGAGATGGGCCGAGTACTCGGCTAGTACTCGGTACTCGGCGTTCTCGGTGGTTTTTTTTAATACTCGTACTTGGCCGAATGACTCGGTTCAAGTAACGAGTACTCGGTTATGTAAATTTAATAAACAGTATATCTCGAATAAGTTTGCTAGTGGTCAACTGGAGGAATTAAAGTATGTACTTAAATGACCACATACTTAAGTCAATGAACAAGCCCCTAATCTGGCGTTTGTCAATTCCTAGTGGTTAATTATAGGACAGCCAGGCCGCTGCGGATCGACAAACTTTATGTACTTCAAGGGATATATCATAAAATTAAATACATATTATGTTGATGAGTGAAGTCATGATTTAATCATTCAAAATTACAGTAAGCAGGTATTGCTGGCAGCGCGTTGCGGTCATGTTTGATCTTGTTTAAGGACCTCAAATTAAGCCGAGTAACTCGGCCGAGTATTCGGTACTCGGCAAGCTTTACACCGAGTACTACTCGGTACTCGGTAAAACCACTACTCTGCCCATCTCTAGTTTTCGATAATATAGGGCATACTTAAAAACATTACCATATTATATACCACAAACCGTTATTATTATGCAAGTGATACAAAACAGCCGAAATATTTTCATCACACATAATTGCTAGACAACATGATAGCGTAATGATAGTGTCTATGAGCCGGGGGTCGCGGGTTTGAGTCCATCCTCTGCCACCGTGACGTTTTGACAGACCGACAAAAAATTTAATTGCATATTAGATAGAACGCACGCTGTAATAGGCGGAATAACAAAACCAGATGCTGCAATGAACGGTATTATTCAAATTATAGACTAACTGTATGACAGCACTTAATTGTAACTATGAGCAGTCCTATCCTTTATACATAAGGAAACCCGAACATGGTGATCAGCCGTCAGGTCCAGTAAATATGTTAAATGAAAAAAAGACAAGAAGTAAACTACTTATGTCACAAAAAACGAACATAGAGTTTTTTAGGGGAAGGGTAAAACCGGGATAGATGCACCGCACCACTTTATTAAATATTTGAAATATCTGAAAGCTATTTAAATGAATGCCTTTATAAATTTTTTGAAAAGAACAATTTATTACGTGACGAACAACATGGGTTTCGTAAGAACAGATCCACCGATCTAATGATTTTTCATCTTCGCGCAGTGTATCTGAATGTGTTAATGATAGCATACCTGTAACGGCCATATTCATGGACATGACCAAAGCTTTTGATTTAGTATCCCCCAAAAAACTTTTATTTAAAATGTACAATTATGGAGTAAGAGGACCAGTCTACGATCTTTTATCGTCATATTTAGAAAAAAGACCTCAATATACGGAAATAGCATACATTGATCAAAACAGACATTCAACTTCCGCACAATTCAAACTTGAATTTGTCACAAATGGTGTGCCCCAAGGCAGTATTCTTGGGCCACTATTATTCCTGATCTACATAAATGATCTTCCGCTATGTGTGAATCATGAAATGTTTTTATTTGCAGATGATTCCACGTTGCTGATTAAATGTAAAGATAAAAATACCTATGAACAATCGATTAATGAAGTACTTGATAGTATAGTTACTTGGATGGACGCTAACGATCTGAAAATTAATTTTGAAAAAACCAAATATATGCAGTTTAGCCTACCACAGCAAACAAAGCCAAATATATATATATCCAACACAATAACAACAATATAGAAGAAGTCAGTAAAATCCGTTTTCTAGGGGTAATTCTTGATAGTTCTGTGAATTGGAAACCTCATACTCACTACTTGAGCAATAAAATAAGTAAATTCAATTATCCTTTAAAAAAACTAACGAAAACAGTCTCACAAAAAGCAGCTCGTACTGCATACCACGGCTTTGTAGCATCCAATCTCCGATATGGAATAATTCACTGGGGCAACGCCGCTTGCGTCAACTTCTTGCCAGTATTTCGTGCGCAAAAAAAAAACAGTCCGAACTATGTACGGCGTTAATCAAACGGTTAGCTGTCAACCATTGTTCTCAAAACTACATATTCTAAATCTACCTTGTATTAACATTTTTCAATTTGCCACCTTAACTATTTCAAATCAAGAGTCACGAAACACTATCGGAAAACGCGAAATAAAATATACATCTTACCTCACTACCCATCACGCACAAGCTTTTTCTCCAATCGTGTTTATACAATAGCACTAAAAATATACAACCACCTACCAGACTCATTGAAAGAACTAAACCACAATAGATTTAAAACCACACTATTTAAAATACTTTTGGAAAAGAGCTATTATTCATTGGAGGAATATATCGGATTTATCTGCGAAACTAAAGTAATTAAAATCGGGTCATCTATACCACTGGGGCATCTATCTCAGCTTTACCCTACTTTGATTTTCCACAAGAGCATTTGGTGGTGATCACCAAAAAATCCCACAGGTGGCGCTTCAACCCAATATCCTTAACATAATCATAGCCCAATCGAATTCATAGGAAACAGCCCTAGGCCATAAACGACCCATTTATGGCACCCTCTTTTAACCCTCCGCCGGCCGTAGCAAATCACACAATAAGTTTGGATCATTTTGTCTAATCTCATCAACGTACCGACACTTCCCATCATCCTTTGGTGAAATCAAAACACGTAATGCGTGAAGGGAGCACTCAATAAAATTTGCTTTTTAATTACACTTTATTAGACCAAATTGGCTTTGTTTTTTTCTTAGAGATACTGTGCAGACGGCAACCCTTTGTTTCCCTATCGGTTCTATTGATGATTTTATAAGGTCAATAAATCTAATTGACTATGATCATATAATTAACTAGTCTTCGAAAGGGATAAGGGTGCAATAAGGCTATCTATCGGGCGTGATTTCACCGGTGTTAATGTACCAACTAGAGCCCTATCTAATTTCTCAAATTGTGCAGTTATTTAGATTTCCAATCTAAAGTTAACCCCTTAAACGACAGGAAATTTTGAATAAAAATACAAAAAATTCAATCATGACTAAAATCATTGTTGTACTTTATGAATAAAGTAACACAAATAAATGGAGTTATTTTCTTTTTCGTCATAAGTACTTAAAATAAAGAAAGGTTTGCGACAAAATAAAATAAAAAGTAAAAGTATTTGCAACCTGCTAACGCAAAAAAAAGAAAGACGTTTTTTATAACACACGCAAATAATAATATACGAAATGTTGTAAATCTCTCCTTCAATAGCGTTCCTATCTCCGGTTCCATTAATACATGCACACCAAGGTGGTCACTCGATAAGGCTGTTTGGACAAGCCGTATTTATGCAGTGTTGGACGAACACCTTTTTATCTAAATTACGGCGTTGGAAGCCCCAAACATATCTATTTAAATTCCAATCTCAATTAAGATTTTTCTGAGAAACGCAACCCGTTTTTTTGGAGCATAAACTAGTATGTTTGAGTTTGTGTTATCTATAATACATATTCCGTAGTTACTATGATACCAAGAAAATATTCATATAGTTTGCAAATTGTAACGTTTAATCGTTAAGATGTTGTAAATATATATTTAGGAGGAAAAATCATATCGGCAATTTATAACATTAGCAATGATTGCCTGTAAAACAAAGTCTTTATTTTCATCTTTCAATTTATACCTACAACGGATCTCAAACTTCCATTTTAGTTAAAAAATCAGACAGCTCTAGAGCAAAACTAAACAAAATATATATATTTTAATTAACAACATCGATACCTCAAGTGGAATTCACCACACCAATCCAAATCGCGAAATTTGATCGCGTTAAAACAACATCGCCGAAAAATGTGTTAACTACACATTAATTACACGGAACACTATCGTCCAATCTGGATGGTGACAAATTAATTTTGTTAATCAAAAGCAGCGCGGGCGCCGTGAATCACGCGGACAGCGGACGGAGATAACATTAGTGTGATATACTGGACCCAAAAGGTGCACGATACTGGTGCTGGTATACGTTATAGGGTTTAACAGTACACCGAAATGAGAGTGTTTTATATCAAAGATTTTGGACCGTTTGAAGCTTACATTTGAAAAGAGGCAATGACAATAGTTGCCTGAGATTGTTGCGCTGCTTCTTGTCGGGACTAGGCCAAATTATCGCGAAGCAGTTGTAGGGTTATTTATTTGGTGGACCGTGTAAATGGGTTTTTGTGGGTAGGAGAGGGTAGGGGGGCCATTAACATAAATAATTTGATTTAATTTTGTTTATTTTTATTACTGAGCCCAAAAGGTGAACGTTAGTGGTATACGTTACTCGGGCTAACAGTACGCTGAAATGAGAGTTTTATATCAAAGATTTGACTTCGGTGAAGCATTATGTTGTAACTTTAAGAATATCGGATAAACTCTCATTGGAAATTGTTTTGTTTTGATTATGAGAAGTAAGTGAGAGCACCATTCATTAAATGGAAGCTACAACTCTGGGAAACAATATGCTTGTAAAAAATTTCATATCATAATTAATAATGTCCTAATTCCATTTAATGATGTCACATTAAAAATCGCATTCGCATCGCATCTTACAAGGGTTTTGAATGAAATTATTATGAATATATGCCTACCTTCTTACAAAAATGATTAAATGCAGTTTTCGCAAAAAATGTTATTTATTCATAGTCAGTTTGTAACTGGAAAATTAAGTTGTACCTATCAACGACTTTTTATTAAGTTCTCAACTAATCTTGTACTTAAGTGAAGACAAGTTCATTTGCAATGATTAATTAAACTTCCATTTAACATAGTCAACTCAACCGTCTTCAATTCGCCTTCATTAGAATAGCTAAGAATTATGCGATCGTATCTTTTAATTTAAAAAAATATAATACTTTGAACTAATCATTTCATTTTATCAGTAACGAATCAGCAACTTTTTATGGCAAAACATATTAGGTACATAACATTTTTTTTAAGATATTAGGAAACAATTTTACAAAGTCGCTTAGTCGTAATATTTCGATCACAATATCTCCTGGCCGAAGTTCACCGTTTCCGATTTTGAATAGTCTAATCGTGCATACATTTTTTGTCTCGAATCTTGGGTTCTTCAACAAAAAAAAAACAAGAAAACATACGGTAAGGGACGTATACAAATTGACTACAAGCTTTTGCAATTTGATGGCGCTTTCATTTGGAAGATTGTAAGGAATTCAAACTACGAAGTGGTTGCAGCGCTATGTTAGTGATACCAAAATTAAGCAACCTTATGTGCGGTCATGTTTGGGATGGGTGACCATTGTGACCATTTAAGTGAAGACTATAAAGCATCTCCGTTTTTCGGAAGGCACCTTAAGCTGTCGGTCCCGGTTTATATCGATAGATATTAGTCGTTAAGCCTAGTCAGAGGCCCTCGGGTGGCTTAATAACATCTGAAGGTAAGGTTGGTCACTTACCTTACAAACACCTCTCCACCAATCCGCAATGAGCCCGCGTGGTGGAGTATGGCTCGGACCACCTCATAGTTGAGGTGAGGCCTGTGTTCAGCAGGATGTATATATGTGCTGATGATGATGATGAAGGAATTTGAGACATTTGATAAGTTAGATTAGTAGCGTTGCTAATACTTTTGTGAATTTGTTATTATATTTATGTTTATATTTATTTTTGACTTGGTGTTTTAGAATAGAATGTTTTAAATTGCATTTTTTTGAATTGAAAATATATTTTTTGATATAGGTTTAAAATGCTACTCAACAATATCTCAAATGGTTGGTGTGGTCAAACGTTGGCAGTCAATTATATGACTGTTAGAAAATGTCTAATGGCTTTAAGTCCACCTATTGTGCAAATTTAATCCTACTAGAAGGACACTAATCCTACTTAATTTTAAACGCAAAAGTTTGTTAGGATGTTACTCACTCTTTCACGTAACAACTACTGTATGGATTTTAATGAATTTTTCCCAGAATATAGCTTATATGTACAAAATAACAAAAAGGCTAAAATTTATAAAGAATCGTGAACATAAAATTTCCACGCGGACGAAGTCGCAAGCGGCTACTAAGTAGTTGTGAGATAAGGCGTAAATAAACGTAGTTAATTGGTTGCTGTTCCTAGAAAACCAATCACTATCTCTTTTTCTCTATACTCATGCTTAAACAAAAGCCCACTAAACGCGCCACTTCCTCCAATTCACCCAGAGGCCATTACTCAAGTATAATCACGACGTCTATCAAGTGAATGACTGATCGCTTATTGTCCTCCGGCTACCTGTCTTACACCTCCACTTAATAAACATTATCCAACGAACAAATTTGAACCCAAATTTAAGAAGCTCTAAGCAGAAAACCCATCAGAATAAGTTATCTAAGCTTGCGTGAGCTGCCTACCGGTCTTACGCACGCAACCAACATTGTAAAGAAAACTGTTGTAGCATGAAATTAAGATTTAATATCGAGCGTGCCGGTAATTGTTTGTTCCACGATGTTTGAGCATCAATTTACAGACGATGCACCCTACATTTAGGCTCGGGAATACAGCATTGTTCTCACAAATATGCATGTCGCATCAGATACTACAACCTGTGAGTGCCAATTGTTATAGTAGAAATAGTTTTGATACTTGAAGATGCACAGTGAAAATTGATTTTGAAAAATTACTTAAAGAAAAAACGGACTGCCACAGGCAGGACTCGAACCCGCACCTCTCGCAAGCCGAGCGATTGCTCAACCAATTGAGCTACCGTGACACTTACTCATCGAAGTTCTTTGAGTGCTCCTTAGGCTGCAACCAGCCATGATTCATCAATGTTGTGGAAAAATACCTACAACATAGGAACGAAACACCTTTACAGCTGTTTAACATTACATGGGTGTATTAATTACCAAATATTTTAACTTAATTAACAAAAATTTGACATAGATGTATTTTATTATTTTTCTATTAGATTAGCTAGATTGTATATTGACATTGTTTTTGATTTGATTGTATTGCTATTATTATTTTTCATTTATTGACTATAATTTGTATTATAATTTGTGTACCTTGACCATTTTTCCAATTATGTATTTGGTATTGTGTTGCATGTATGCGCTTTGGAGTGATCTGTGAGCTTACATGTTGATCTGAATGAATGAAAATTAAAAAAAAATAACAATCGGTTAAGATGAATCAGCAAATTAATTAAGTTTCTACATTTTAGTATAAACAATGCAAATTCCTTTACAATGTGAAATTAAAACACACTTTAAGTTTAAGAAAAAGTGCTGCCTATGACGGTCCGTTTTCTCTTTAAAATATAGAAACTTAAGAAAATGAAAAATTAAGTGCTATAATATTTTATGATGTTGGTTGGAATGCCAACGAAACAAACGATTGTAAAGAAGTGTTTTCACGCTAACGAAGTCGCATGTAGCCACTAGTAATTTTATATTTTTATATTGTGCTCTTGCCAGACATTTTGCCACATCTGGAGCAGGTTAAATGACGTAAATTTAAAATTAAAAAACTCAAAACGCTCAAAACCGCTTAATCGCAGTACACACATTGATTTAATAACATCACCGGAGCCGATCGTTCGATTCCCGAACGCTTTTGATTTGCCGTAGAATTATTATAATCTGTCTCCGAGACAATGGGAGGCGGCAATGACGCGCAGGGTGCGTCCATTCAGCCTCTCGCGCATGCCCCACGCGCGTAAAGGCAAAACATACTGCAGTCTGAGCAAGGAATTATTTTGGTTGGAAAACTCCAAAGCGGAAGATTTTAGTTCGTAACTTTGTTTGGACTAGTTAGGAGATAAACTTACTAAAAGTTTTACCGAAGTGAGCCTGAGGGAGGAGGGGGGTAAAATGTCCCGGGTTTGTGTTACAAGTTTGAACCCAATGTCTGTTTGTGTGTTTATGATTGTGTTTTTGAGTGTGTCTGTGGCCTTGTAGGTCTTGAAGTCCCGAACGGATGAACCGATTTCAAAGCGGGTTTTCTTAATCAAAATATAATTTGATCACGATGGTTTTTAGCTAAAGCTGGTTAAAATCACTCCATCCGTTGAGCTTTAAATTATAGTTTTGAGCATATTTTTAATGGTTAAGATAAAACTGATACTTATGTTTTTTTGACATAAGAACTGTATTGTTTTATCGTTACGTTCTATCCACGAGATATTGGCCGGTATAATTCTATTTAGTAGTCACAACTCGCATTTTAGTAGTCACAATTTTGCCATATTGAAATTGGAAAAAATTGAAAAGTTTTTTGTACCAAAATAGCCTTGGTAATTTAGGTAATTCTAATATTTACAGTATTACAAATAACATTAGTTCCTAGTACTATTTAATCTATGAAGTACACGAGGTCACTTACTCGAACTATTTCCTTCACAATATTAAGACTATGTGGACTCACCGTACAACTTTGTTCGGAACAAATACGGTTATTACTTCGCTATTTCCGTTCTAAGGTAACTTTTAAACGTCAACAAATAGTATGTAGGGAACATACACTAGTTTGTTTACCTAAGGATTACTTATTATGACCCTCTTATCTAGTAAGCTGTGTTGAAAAGGTTTATAAACTTTACATACTACATTGTAGTATGTAAAGTCCACATAAAGATATCTAAACTAAATTTAAACTCAGAGCGAACATAACCAAGACCCCCAACAGTAATTGAACGTAGCTCCAATAGCAACACTTGCATTAACAAGTGGGCAATTCACCAAACTCGTTTCACGACTAATTATAAATTATTTAGTAAAAGAACGGATTTGAAGACTTGCACTTTAATTTTTCTATAGCAGCAGAATACAATGAAAACAGGATACACAGCTAAGACAGAGATCAAAAATATTAGAACATAAAAACTAGTTTCCGGTGTTGCCATTTTCGATATCAATTAATCACACCCCCACTATATCGAAAAAAAAATAATAATTTCAAAACATTGCAACACAACTGTATATAAAACAAAAAAACTAAGCCTTAACAAGTCCCAAACATTCCATGAATTTGTAATGTTTGGCCTTAGTCAAACCTTTTGTCAATAAATCAGCAGGCATCTGAGAGGTCTCTACATATTTAGTTTCAACTATCTCATTATCAATTACTTCTTTTATAAAATTGTAACGCACATCTATGTGTTTGGACCTCTTGTGTGACTGATGACTATTGGCAAGTTTCAACGCACTCTGGCTATCATTAAATAAAACTATTCTATTACATAATCCAACTATTTCTGTTTCCAATCTACGCAAATACATGGCCTCTCGACATGCTTCCGATAAAGCCATATATTCCGCTTCACAGCTACTCAAAGCTACAGTGCGTTGTTTTCTGCTTTCCCAAGAAATAGCAGACCCAGCTTTTAGAAAACAAAAACCAGTATATGACCGTCTATCTAACGCGTCACTCGCCCAATCGGCATCTACATAACCTACTAAATCTGCTGTTCCTTGGGAGTACTTCAAACAGTAATGTTTAGTTTTATACAAGTATCTTAGAATTCTTTTAACATAAGAAAAATGAACATCTGAATAGGCATTATTGAACTGTGATAAGTAACTGACAGAGTATGCTATGTCTGGCCTAGTCAACACTGCAAGATACATCAAACATCCTATTAACCTTTGATATGGAATATTATCTTTACACACATTGGATTTTTCAACATTTAATTTGCATTCAATAGGTGTTTCTGCTGAGTGACAACCTGACATGTCAAACTTTTGCATCAACTGCTCTATATAATGTTCCTGATCAAGGGTTACAACACAATTCTTCCTGTCAACATTAACTCTCATGCCCAGATACTGCTTGACCTCACCAAGATTTTTGATTTTAAATTTAGCACTTAAAGCTTCAATTAAACTATCAGTTTCAGACTTTACATTTGAAAAAATAAGAAAATCGTCTACATAAAGACCAACTTTCACCTTTTTACCATTATGACAATCTTTTATAAATACACAGGGCTCTATTTTACTCTTCACATAACCTAAATTACACAAAGCTTCATCAACTCTATCATACCAGGCTAGAGAAGCCTGTTTTAGGCCATAGATAGCTTTTTTTAATCTAAGAACCTTGTCACAATCAACAATAGGAAAACATTCAGGTAACTGCATAAATATAGTTTCTTTCAAATGACCATTGAGAAATGCCGTAGTGACATCCAAATGAGTTATATCCATGTCTAACTGAGCACTCAGTGCAAATAGATAACGCAAAGTTGAATGTCTTATAACAGGAGAGAATGTCTCATTGTAGTCTACTCCAGGTTTTTGTGTAAATCCTTTCGCAACTAACCGCGCACGATATCTCACTTGTTTGTCACAATATTTCTTTTTAAGAACCCACTTGCACTTCACTATTGTACCTGCGCTTGGAGCATCTACTAACTCCCATGCCTCATTTTCACTAAAACAGTCCAGCTCTTCCCTAATTGCACTCAACCACTGCTTTTTTTCTGGCCCTGCCAATGCTTCCTCCAGAGTCAGATCACCAGCATCGTCCCACGCTTCCACAGTAGGATCAACAGACATGTTTGAATATCCATACCGTTCTGGCTTCTTCCGCAACCTAACAGCTTTTTCATCATGCTCTGATTCACCTAATTCAGTTGATTCAGCATCTTCATACTCACTTGGAATATATGTTGCATCAGACTCATCAATTAAACTTTCAATCATAGTTTCTTCTGAACCACCTGAAAAAATGTCCCCCACTGAATCTAGGCTCTCATTATTGCATTCTCTGCTCTCTGTTACCGGCATAGACAATTTTTCCATTATTATGACATCTCTACTGGTTGTAACCTTTTTAGTGATGGGACAATAAACTCTATACCCTTTTATGCCTTCTGGATATCCCACAAGTATTTGCTCCTCTGACTTCTTGTCCCATTTTTGGCGCTTTTCCTTTGCCACATGCACCATGACACGGCTGCCAAAAATTCGCAAATGACTTATGTCTGGCTTACAGCCTGTCCACACTTCATAGGGTGTTTTATCATTCAATGCTGGAAGGACAGTACGGTTATGCAGGTAGACAGCTGTATTTGACGCTTCAGCCCAAAATTCTTTGCCTAGCTTGGCATCAAATAATAAACACTTCGCCTTTTCGACTATTGTGCGATTAAAACGCTCCGCCAGCCCATTTTGCTCCGGTGTGTAAGGATTTGACTTTTGGTGCAAAATACCACACTTTTTTAAATATTCATCAAAATTTCTGTTGCAAAATTCCTTACCATTATCACTGCGGAGTATTTTTATTTTCTTATTCAACTGGTTCTCTACTTTGGCCTTATAATCCTGAAAGAGTTGAAATGCTTCACTTTTTTGCTTCATGAAATATATATGAGTCATCCGACTGTAATCATCAATGAATAAAATGAAGTATCTTGACCCACCAATCGATGAGTTTTCCATAGGACCACATACATCAGTGTGAATGATACCTAATAATTCACCACTTCTTGAACCAGCATGTCCAAAAGGAAGACGTGACTGCTTGCCTTTACAACAGACAATACATGACGATTGTGAAATGTCACTTACTGCATCAGGCATCTTGTTTAAGTACATGCTGTTTACATGGCCTAATCTGCGATGCCATGTGTCTACAGATACAAACATTGTAGCCAGTGTGCTCTCAGGAGTTCTCAGCCTATAAACACCATTAGCCAATGATGCTACTGCGACCAACTGCTCATTTCTGTTGTAGATATTGCATCCACTGATGGTAAACTCTACTCGGTTACCATTTCTGACTAGCTGACTGACAGATAATAAGTTTGTGGTTAACTTTGGCACACACAACACTCCTTTGACAATCACGTCATATTCACTGTCGTCAGTAACCGTTGCAATTTGCACGTCACCCGAGCACTTCACGCTAAGCTTTTCTTCATTTGCAATGACAATTTCTTTAATGGGATGTCTGGTCGAGACATTTTTAATCCAATCTTCTTTTGAGGTTAAGTGGGCGCTCGCTCCCGAGTCAATATACCAATCATTCTTTGAAAAACTGCCATTGAGGAAGACGGCATTGAACGCGTTTGTTTGTTTACGTTCACTCGATTTGGTATTTGAATAATCCTTATCAACAGTACATTGGTTGCGATAGTGCCCCATTTGTTTACATCTATAACACCGCGGTACTTTCTTTGACTTTGACGTTTGGGAGTGTACGTTGTCTTTGGTTCCGCCGTGACCAGTGCTGCCAACCTTATGTTTTCTAAAGCTTGAAAATGCCCCGCTAGCGTCGCCGCCATTGTTTTCTTCCAGATCCATCAACTTTGACTTAATGGCGTCGGTGGTGATGGCGATCCCGGAATGCTCGATCGCCATTATCATCGGCGAATATTTTTCCGATAAACCAGCTAATAATAAACAGCCGATCCACTCATCACTGATTTGAAACCCTGTTCCGCTTAACTTTTGTCCAGTCTCCACTAGCTGTGTCACATAACTTGTCATAGAACTGCAATTGTCCAGACGAATCGAGATAAGACTTCTCAATAAACTGATGCGTCTGGTGAAACCTGAATCATCGAATAAGGCTCTCAGCTTATTCCACAGCTCCAACGACGTTTTAACATTCTTAATGTGCACGTACAAGCTTGAGTCGATTGTAAGAATCAACTTGGCCTTGGTCCTCGCATCATCAGCGGCTTCTGTGTTCTTCCCGGCAACAGGTTTTATGCAATGCTCCATGTTTTCCAGGATCAGAAAATTCTCCGCGGCGAAGCACCACTCCGTGTAATTTTCCCGCCCTCTTAGTTTCGGTACATTCACCAAGTAGTTCGTCGACATGATTTTGTAGGTTATCTATCACTCACGATCTACGCTAAAAACTGAGCTAAAATGGAAATTACGACTTTTACTACTGTCCCTAGCTAAATATTGGCTTTGCTGGGCCCATAACCTATAAATTATTTAGTAAAAGAACGGATTTGAAGACTTGCACTTTAATTTTTCTATAGCAGCAGAATACAATGAAAACAGGATACACAGCTAAGACAGAGATCAAAAATATTAGAACATAAAAACTAGTTTCCGGTGTTGCCATTTTCGATATCAATTAATCACACTAATACTAGCTCCAGTTACTAATCCTAATACAAGTTTTACACAATGGAACATATCTTAGTTTATTAAACTGGATAATTATTTGTTAACTCTTCCCAAGTCGATAAAATTTTAAGTTCGACAAAATCACTTCGAAAATATAACTCGTCCCACAGGCCGAATGGCGCACAGACTCAGAGAATCGCCCAACAAGTGCACTCTAAAAATCGAAGATGCAAAGCTATTCAAGCTTGCATGGGATACGGCAAATGAAATGGCATTAGACATTTAACGTACAAGGCTATATATTTTAACAGGCGCGCTTATGGGCCGTTTGTGACCTTATGTTGTCTGTCGCCACAGCCGCTACGGGTTTAGCGAAAGATTGCGCTTGCGCCGCTTAGAGATGTGATGGTAGGTCGATTGATTCCATATCGATTTATGGACGGTATTTTAAACGATGCGGCTTCGAAAAAGTTAACATAAAAATATCAGCTACGAGAAAAATACACAACTTATTTCTTTTTATTCAAGGGTCACACTTTTGGACCGCTTGTGACCTTATGTTTTCTGTCGCTACAGCCGCTACGGGTTTAGCTAAAGATTGCGCTTACACCGTAAAGGGATGTGAAGAAGTGTCGATATTCAATCGATATCGATTTATGAACAATATTTTTATCAATACGGCACCGAAAATTGATAAGTTAAATAAAACGTAACGAGTTTTTATCTATTTTTGTACTACCAACGACAAGCTTTTTTGTCTTATTAAATTAAATCGAACATCTTTGCGTTTGTCGATTGCTAGTCGACGCTACTCATTGTATTTATATAGGCTTTGGTAGGTATAGGTATATGTGGCCTTATAGTTAAGATGAAGTTCGTTTGAATAACGTGAAAGTTACTACTAAATACGTGTAGGTCAAGGACAAAAGGTCATGACAATATTGAACTATGTAAGACATGGTAGGTTGTATTGTGAGTGTTTCAACAGAGCAAAAGCATTAGTTAGTTATTAAAAAAATAGCTTTTACTTATTTAAACCTTACCCAAGCGTAATTAAACATTAAAATTGAAAAAGTCCAGTGCTGATTGGTACTTATAACAGAATATCAAATAACTTTTCATAATTCATTGATTTACTTTCATAACAGCAAGTCCAAGATATAATATTGTTATACAGATATCAATTCGGTTACATTATGACTTATTATGACTTATAAAATTATAATATCAATATGATTTATTAATAAGAAAACTTTTTTAATTCTTTATCAAACAGTTTACCGTGGAAGTGCTTCTTAGCAGTTTGCAGATAAATTAGAAAAGCTCATTACAACGAGCAAGACCAAGAGTTCGGACCAAGGACGCAGCTCCAAAAGAAGGTCTGACCAGGTGACCCACGAACTAAATACCACTGTGTCCCAAGCTCACCACCAAGCAGAAAACCAAAGTGCATGGAGTCGTCTCGTGAAACGATTCCATCGAAGCCACGACATTCAGAAATGAAGGAACAACTTGAGAAGGAGGATTTTTTTCAAGAATTATTCAGACAATACTATCGATACTTTACATTACAACACACGTCACGTCACTACTCGGGCCGCCCACGCGGGTCGACCGGCGCGCGCGCCGCCCCGTGTTCGTGACATAACATCTCCGGATCGTTCAATATCTTTCGCAAGTCCCGCCGCACATCCTCAACCTTCAGTAAGATTTGTAATTATGTATAATTGTATGGTAAAATAGGTTACATTTGAGTGCTAGTAGAAAACGTAGATAAAAACATGGGTGGTAAACCTTTTGCTTTTTAATTATCAGTACCTAATTATTTTTTATTAAAATAAACCAAATTAAATAAATATTAAATAATTTTTGATTGAAAAATCAGTTAGTATTTCATTCTGTAATAAATTTTGTAGCAGCAAGATTTTGCTCAAACAACACAAAAAAATAGTTGCCTATAGTCTTAGTCCTATTATCGGATTTTCGGATTTAGCTTGTTTAAAAAAAAATGGCATTCGTCAAATACCTAATGTGTGACAATTTTCTTCATTAATTATAACCGAATTGGCCGCCTGGTTCGTAAAATAAACATACCCAAAATTGTTGTAGACGGCGCGACGAAACACCCACGAAAACTATTATTAATGTCGCCATATCACATCCATTGAGGTCCCAATTAATGTATCCATTGACTGGCCACCAACGGGACCAACCAGTCACAATATTGTAATATAATATCAGATCATTAAGGCACTTATACGCGGAAATGTGTGGGTGCGAAACCACCGTATCTAAACTATAATTTGAGATCTATCTGACGTCACAAAGTAGTGGTACTCAGAAGGATCATGTCGCTTGTCCGTCTTTGCCACAGGATCATGGACGTATGAAAGAACTAGTACTACTTTGTCATCTTACTTTTTTTTACCACTTTCCAAAAAAGGCCAAAAACACACCAAAGGACACAAAACGAAGGACTTTTGGAATTTCCTCCTTCTTCTCCTGATTTTAAGGAAAATAACGCAGATTAATAATTGTTTTCTGAGTTTATTTTCCATGGGTACAGTAAGTCTGTACCCATGGAAATAATAACTTTGTAATAATGCTTATATATATGATCGTTTTAATAATTTAAGTGTAGGTATGTCCCTTTACACTATACTCGCGTAACATTTCTCATCTGCCTATGAACGTCCCACTGCTGGGCACAGGCCTCACCATAACTATGAGGTGGTACGACCCATACTCCAGCACGCGAGCTCAGTGGAGATTGGTGGAGCGGTGTTTTTAAGGTAAGTGACCTAAGGTAAGTGGCGGCTAATTAACATCTGACCTTACTGTCAGATGTTATTAAGCCGCCGATGGCCTCTGACCAGGCTAATATCTATCGATTTTAACCGGGACCAGCAGCTTAACGTGCCTTCCGAAGCACGGAGATGCTTGTAAATAGACGTGTCGTAAATGGTCAGAATGGTCACCCATCCTAAACATGACCGCGCACATAGGTTGCTTAACTTTTGGTATCATAACCAAAGCGCTGGAGCCACTGCGCCACAAGCTCCGTAACATTTACAGCACTGTAAATTCTAGGCATTTTTAGAATGAGGCTACTTCAATATTCTGTATATTGTATTTAACCCGTTATGCATCGATAATCACCGTGTCCACGTATAATTGTGAAGCGGTGGTTTGTTAAACTAAGATTTGAATTGTTAACACGTGGGCCCAAATTTGTATGCTGTCGGTTGATGGCGATCTGTGGATGCTTTTGTATTTTTCAGTAACTTTCTATTTATATAAATAAAGAATATATGTATGCAGAATATAAGAATGTAGGTACTGAAAAGTAACAAACATAATTGTGTCATGAGAACAATCATTGTACCTACATTACAAAAATTGGTTGTTAACTGCGTCCATACTTCAGTAGTAAACTCCGTTTTTTTTACAGTCGCATTTTGAAACACACCGAGAAACTGTGAAAAATATTTTCTCTTTTTATTCACAACACAAAAGTCAAATAACTGGTTTTAGCCAAATGCGTCATTTCTCCATGACTTCTCATCGATTTGACCTGGCGATCCCCGCCCACCGGCCCTTCTTACCTAATTTCCAACTGTCACTAGTAGAAAGCAAAGCAATATAAAATTAATGTTTATGGACAAACCATAGCATATATGAATACAGTAATATTACCTTAAAATTATCTTTGTCCGTATACTATAATTAAGATATTGCTGCTAGAATTAGGATATAATTGTTTTTTTTTTCAATATTTCAATAGAAGTTTAGCTAATACAATATTAATTAGACATGATTGGAAGTGGTTACCACTTAGAATTTCTACTATTCATACTAAATAAGATATTCTGGGTTAGTTCAATAAATAATTATCAAACTTAGCCAGATTTTTAATAGCTTTAAGCATTAAACAGCCATAATAATAAAATAGCTATAAGCCATAGATATCCTTAAATTTTTCATTAATTGTCTATCACTGTTCTACTGCTCATGTATATATTGTGGTCACACCAATATCTTACCTTGTAAGTCTAATAGGCGCCTAATTATTATTGATTTAAGTGATAGACATTAGAAACTACAGCCTACATACGCGAAATGTCAGAAAATTAATAGCGGTATTTGGACGTGAAAATTGATTGCGAACTTTGACTCGTTAGGGTGCGTACATATTATGTAACATCTCATCGTAACCTAGCGACCTAGCGCTACAATAACACCGTTATCATAACGCTAGGTCTGCTTACCGTCGCATTCACATACAAACAAACAATGATGACAACTGAATTCATATAAAACATTTTAAAGATATCTAAAAATTAAAGAAAAGCCTTTTTCGCGACAGAAATGCACCTTAATATATAGGTTTTAGTTTACAATTTTACCAAGGACTAATTATGTGTAAATCAAGACAATGGCGGTCAGGAAGAGATGTTGCGACCATCGACGAAGAGAGAATGAAATGGAAGAGATGTTACGAATCTCTTAAGTTTTGTGAAGCTTCACGGCCCTAGCCTTTCCTTTTGGCCTTCAAACGATAAATAATGGACTACCCCCCAGGGTAAGCTTTTGCTTCGAAAGGAATAAAAAATTGAAAAAGGACAATTGGTATCAAACAGTTGGCAACACCTGCAAATTCGGTATTCGGTATCGGACCGCCGCGTCGGCACGCGCCTCTCGCCCCTTTGGTACATCCGCACTATTTATTCAATGGAGATAGTTGCTTCGGTTACACTGGTATAAATACCCAGAAGTAGTATATAGGTATATCGCAATAGGGTTAGCCTTTGATAGCCGCAAGAAGCCTGCTTTAAGGCAATAATTAAAGGAATATGTATATACAATAGTTAAAATTATAGGACTAAATACGTTGCCCCCGTTAGGATCGAATCAGTTCAATGTGAAAACAGGTATATAGACATTTTGCAATGTCCTGCAGAGGTTTTCAATAAGGTGATAAGGAATATATACATGTAGGTATATATCACTCAATTATTCACTGACTATCACGATTTCCAGAGCTTCCAAATAACTCTCGATCAAATCTGGACCAAAAATCGCGCCCATAAATTTAATTCATGGTTATTGGATTCATTCATTCATTCATTTTGTTACTGAAGGCTCATGCCTGCTATGTCATGCGTTGGCTAAATAGGCTATATGACACCACCAATCTTTGATGTACTCTTTATTATCTGTCAAAACGGTCTGCCTCCATAGATTTTGTACGGAATACAAAATCGTGAGGTCACGGTTGTGTATCAGACACCGGAATCAATTGACGAATATTTATTGAATTTTGTGTGTTCAAAAATTGATTTCTAAAGCTTTTTGGAAATAAACTGGTTGTATTAACTTCATAGGTGCTATGTTTTTAAAACGCCATAGTCTTGAAAATATTTAAGATAGGTGTCATCATGCGTATTCTCACCACGCAGTCTTCACCTTTTCCTCTACAGTTTCAAGACTGACACCCCTGCTCAAAGCGAGTGCCATTTTTCCTATTGAATGGAGAGCACTAAAGGCCGCTCAGTCGGTCCGTGTCCGACAGATGTACCCACACTCGGCGAACATTTCACAAAATGTCCCCAAGTTATTTATGAACGATAAACCCGCTTTGTTTTATGTTGCCATTTCAAAAATCGAAGTCACTGGCTTTATACGATCAAGAGCGATGAGCGCAATCCCTTACTTTATGCTGGACATTAACAAGACCCGAATGAATATCGAACAGCCCGCTCTATTTATAAACGTTCTCACGTTTTGTTTGTCTTCATACTTGAATTTATAGGTTTTACGCGGACGAAACATGAATGAGAAATACGGAATCAGTTGTGTTTGTTTAATGGCACACGAAAATATAGTTCAATTGTTTTAAAATAAATCTGCAGCTTTCAGTAAGTCCTTGGACTACATAAGATGATGATTGACTGAGTAGAGCTATCGGAAAGCTGACGAACTTTTTGAAAATTTGTTTGTTTTTGGGAACATACCTTCAATGTAATGGTGATACATTGGCAATATATTTGTAAGTATTATTTGGATAGCATTCTCTTTTTACTGAAAGCCAATCTCATCTCATATCTGTGATTTACAAGGGTTTTAGGAAGGACGGAGGCTTACAGTTAAGCAACGAAAAGCCAGCAATCTAAAGTCAATTCTGCTTGTATATTTTTATTTTTAACTAGCGGACCCCGCAAACGTTGCTCTTCCCGAAACGTTGCGAATATTATAAAAAAAACAATTGGCCACAGTAGTCCAGGCATTCTTGAGTTATGCGCTTTCCACATTTTGCAATTCATTATTATATTATAGATACACGTAGACATTGTGTAGCACACCAGAAATTCACCTCATCAGCCTATACACATCCCATTTCTGGGCACAGGCCTAACCTCAACTATGAGAACCATCTCATAGTTGAGGTTAGGCTCGTACCAACGAGCTATACTCCACTACCCGGGCTCAGTGCGGTTTGGTGGAGGGGACAAAATATTACCCAATCAATACCTTAGTCTGAGTACTTACTTTTCACAATACGATCCTTCCAATAATTTAGTTTGAAACAAAATCAGGTCAGCATTTACTAGTGGGTGTGACGAAAATTTTCTCCGAAGCACCGCGTTGCGTCGAGGGCAAACCGCAGAACCATCGCGATACGACGACACACGACCGCACACTCTGGATTGAGACACGGAGCGAAGAATATTGGAGACGGCTTAAGACTGATTAGTAAATGTTTTAAAATATGTTTTGAGCATTTCTTATCTCCCTTGAAAACTCCTCAACTAAGCCCTTATTATGCTAAATTATACGATAGGGTCAAGGAAAACTATCTGTAATAAGTCCGTCAGTAAGAGAATTTTATAATATTAAATACGTATTTTTTATTTTAATATCAAGTCAGAAATAATATCCAAAAACATAGCTGAAAGTTACGGAGTAGGGACTTTCCACGTCCATGCAGGAATTTTACCCAGGCGTGACGTTATGCAATATTTTAAATCAATCCAGGACCGCAATTCTTGCACTATTTACAAAAATAAACATTTTTTTTAATCATCTCGGTACACGGACACTAAAATCCTTTCCTTTGAAGCTGAACTGAGACCTAACAAATAGATTCGTAGCGGCTGCGGATCTACAACTTTCTTTTTCCCTTAAAAATCGTGAAAATAGCCTTTTACCCTTTTAGTACGCGCTATGCCAATGTCTGGATGTCGAAAAGGGCAACGCATGGGTCGGATAAATACAGACGACTGCACATCAAGGTAAAAGCTGCGACATCTTATACAGTTGTGATAGAGGCGACTTTGCAACAAAAATAGACAGCCGGTTGAGCTGACCTTACCTACCCGATCGACGCAAGTTCGATTCCAGCCTCAGTCAGATTTTTTGTACGGCAAAAATGTTTTCTACAAGTCATGTCCATAATTATGCGCACATTCTTGACAAAGCAGATGTACGCCCCACTTTATATTGCATCACTTGATTTACTGTGTATAGAATTTCTTCCTGCTGCGATCGCTGACATTATACGCACATCTATCTGCTTTATGTCTTAATATCAATGTTTTGCATCAGGTATGTAGGTTTGCTCGTAATTCAAACAATAGTCTTAATATTGAAAGGCAATAATTCTCACTGTTTTGTCCAATGACTTTGCATTGAGAGGACTCTACTACTTCTCTCTACTCAGTCACAATTAAAAGAAGATAAGCAAAGGTTAAGTGATGTAATTGTTGTTTTTTCAAAGTGCTGATAAGTAGGTTGTATAAAGTGGTTTTCTTAAAGACTACAATGTAAAATCTACATAGATTTGAGAGTCATATCACAAAATTTTTACACCTTAGAAAGACTAATATTTTGAAGTTCAAGTTTTCGACAAAATAAACTGCTAAATGTCAAACCTTTGTGATAAGCATCTTAACACTCTCAGAACGCCTGCAGTCTTGACTAACATGAATTGAAAAATTGAGTCAATCCGTGGAAATTTGACACTATTTCTTGAATATGACTAAAGATCCGAATAAACATCGTTAACACAATGATTCAACTATGACAATGAGTATATAAATAAAGGTTTACAAGTGTATTTTCGTTTCAAACGGTCAGTGTGCACGCGAACCTTCTTAATGAACCCAATACCTGAATGAGGGTAGTATCTTCATTCACGAGAACGTTCCATTGACATATAACCAATTAGTTTGCGGTTAACTATTATTAAGAAATTTGGAACTAATGTTTCAAAGAACAAATTCGTTACAAATCATTAGTAATACGAGTGTTAGACCATTCTAAGTTCAATTTTACTTTTACTTTTGCTAAATTAAAATCATCAATTAATAAAAACTGCGGTAGAGAATGACAAACGGCCAGTTTCATTATTATATCTACCTTCGACTGGAATTTAGATAAATGTCAGTGTCATAATAAAATCTATACTTATATCGAAACTGACAGTTATCCGTCTATGTTTAGTTAAAGGGGAAAATAATTTTGAAACTGAAAGATGTTTAGATTTATTTATTCTGTGTTAACTTTTGTCATTTAATCTTGTTTCAAGACTCAACTACCTCTTTATTAACCCTCTGCGACTGATGCGGTAGTCCAACAGACACCGCAAAACACAAAATTCGGCATACAACCGTTAATGTTCAAACTTTAGCGCCGCCACTTTTAGTACCTTACCATAGCGAGCCCGCGCATCGGTTAGTGGGCGGCGAGCAATCGCAGCGAACACATGTGCGCATAGCTGGAGAAAGGTGTCTACGAGACTACCACGACATTGTTAAGGTAAGTGTCTGTTAAACTACCACCTCAGTAATATGGTTATGTTACCATAGTGTCTCCCAAACAAATTTGATTTGAAAATGGTGTCTCATGTACTACCACGTCATTATAATTGTAAGAATTGAGCCACGTCAGTTCCAGAGTGTTAATTCTACTAAGTAACCTATTCGTATTTTTTATGACAGTTGCAAACTTGTAGTTCATAATACATATTTTATGCAGAAGATACTTGCTTGACCCCGTCTAACTCAGAATCTGTCATTTCAAAAGCATGGTACAAGTTGTAAGAACAATTAAAACGATGATAATTATTTGGTTTGGATCACAAAACCGTTTGTTATATCTAATACCTCGACCGTGTCAGAAACAAAACTAAACAATGAAAATTAAAGTTTGGCCTCACACGCAACGTAAGTTATTGAACCGTGTGGTGAACACAAATGTGGTAAGTTCAGTATGTTTATTTCTAACAAGTCACATTTTAAAAGCTCCCAAGCTTTTAAATGTTGCAAAACATTTTAAGTAAAAATAATGTTTTACGCTCCTTTGATTCTACGAACAATCAAATTCAACTGGCGTTGTGTAGCAATATCTACCTTTTAGCGCTTTTCAGTCATCATAAAAATTTATGCTAAGGTTATTTTTTACGGTTGCATATTAAAGAAAAATGTTGATAAATTAAGTTAAGTCTAAAAACTCATGGCACCATAAGAGATTGAGGGTAGTTTATAAGTGCACAAGCGTGAAATATCCTACTAAAAAGATACAAAGAACTATCTAATTTAATATTTTCCATTGCTAATAGAACAATCGAAGTATAGTTCCGCATCAAAACGTCATAGAATAAAAGATGTAATGTTTTAGCAGTCGAACCTACTGGACCTAATCTCAGTGCTGTGATTCGCTGTCAACGCTAGACCATTCACGGATCTTCCATTGATAGAAAAGCAATTTACTTGTGGTTTGACCATAAAACCATTAAAACGTAATTGCCTAAGCTCTGGGCAGCAGTTTATACCAATTTAACAAAACTGACGAATCGAACAATTATAGCACTCAGTAAAAATATTTCCTTTACCAAATTAAAACTATTATTGTTAACGTTTCTAATGTGAGCGTAGGCGTTAGGATCAAGGATCAGGCGATAAAAATTATTTTTTATACTTTTATGGCTTAGTAATAGCTTGGATTATCAAGGTTGTCCAGATTATCAATGAACAACTTCAATGGTTTGATTAGTCGGTGGGCTGAGCACGAACAACTGTCGTAACGTATTCGTAGCGTTTACCTATAGTTAAGTTGTCAATTTCTATGGGGAAACGGTCAGTTTCTGACGTTTGGACGACACGAATACGATACGAGAATGTTCGTGTTCACCCCACGGTTGATTGTAAGAGCTCGTAACTCAATCGCATGGAGGGCGTTAGCATTAAGTTTTTGACATAAGACATGATATCATTGTCACGAAACAGATGAATCCCTAAAAGAAACTAATTTCCGAAAATTATCTGTCTCGAATTCTTCAGATTTACTTGTGAAGTGACTTTTAATCAATACGTTTAAGACTAAACACTCATATTATCATGGCATGATGATGACAACTTGATGTGCAATTTTGAGAAAACTGCGCTGCATTCATCATTTTGATAAGTACATCTATCAACTCCATGACAGACATGATCCATCTTCGGCTACATCGTCACTCACCATCAGGTGAGATGGTGGCCAACGTCTGGATAGCAACAATAAATAAAAAAACTGGCACCAAGCTGTATAATTTCTCTACGAGGGTTGAGGATATCGTAGAGTACATCCGCGTGAAGACCAAATACACCCTGAGGGTCGAACGGTTGGAGTCTCGTCATAATACGAATTTCAATTCGTATGTTGTAAAGGTTCCCACTGAACAGCTGTCGATCTCACGAAGGAAGAATTTTGGCCGAAGGGTGTTGTGTATCGTCGATTTCGTGGACGAATACTCGACACCAAGTTGAAACCAAGAGTAAATAGTGTATTGTTTTTATTTATATAAGTTATATTTGTATGTATGTTAGTCTGTAAGGTATTTATAATATGGGTGTATTGTAGCTTGAAATAAATAAATAAAATAATTTGGCTAGCTTAAGTGACCATTTGAACCACCACACTAATTCACAATCGCCAATTCCCATTCCCTACTACATTTCAGCTCGCAGAAGCTGCATTTATCCAACACCAAAGACAATGTGTGTGAACCGAACTCATTAGTTGGTGAACACCTACGAACGCTCGCCTACTCACTGACCGGTCGGGATTACTAACGTATTACACTAATACAGGATGATAGACAGACGAAATGCTTGTAATTAGCCGGCGAGTCACGACTTTTGGATGTTGACATCGCGGCGCAACGACGGTTCATCAATAGGTAGGTACATGTTTTGAAAGTGCCAAATAATTATCACATCCACTGAAAAACAATGAAACTTGCTGCAGTAAGATCTTAATTTTTGCAGAATTTCTTACTTAAACATACCTTCAAGTATGCTGACGTGTAGTCATGGCAGATGGATACATTACAACTTAACCTAATTTTAAACAGATAGATTAACAATCTTTGTCTTTTTCGCTAGTTTGGAAGTCTTTTTAAGAAGCAGTAGGTAATCACTAGATATCTAAAACTATCTCTCTCGTTCCTTAAAATACTTATTAACGGTGTTATCCATTTTATGTACAATTTAATCGTCTAGTGAGAGCATGGTTTAACGTGTAAACGTTTCAGATCCTACCTGTTGTAAGTCCTCAGCCTGCAGTCTAATGGCCGGTTTCAATATACTATCAAGCTTTGACTGAAAATTACTTAGCTGTCAGTTCTATACTAAAATCTACTTGAGGTTACAGCCGGCTATGTAACTGAGAGTCTTCTATATTTCCGTCGAAAGAAGATAGAATATTATAAGTCGGCCGTAAGTATTTATCTTTATCGATATCCAAGGTCCGTATATTTATTTTAATGTTTATTTAAAACTTTATTGCTCAAGAAATGTGCAAAGGGTGGAGTTAATGCTAAAAGCATTTTCTGCCAGTCAACCTCAAGGTCATACAGAATAAAGGCAATGTGTGCACTGAAAATTCAATGAGAAAGGTAAATTGTGGTTAATAACGAAAATAAATGTAATATACATGCAATTTATTCATTTAGAAGTTTTCGAACTTTATTCTTGAATCGTATATACGATCGCTTCTATATTTTAGTTATAGCTTCTGCTCCAGACTTCCCAAGTCGCGCCAACGTGTCCTGGCTGTGCAAGAGCACAATGCGCGGAAGGCGCTTTGTACCGCGGCGCCAGAGGTGACGCGTGACGCGCGCTCGTGCGCCGAAGGTTGCACAATGTAGCTGGGAATGTGCATCTGTTTATTTTATTCATTTATCACTGGGTAAAAACATTATAAAGATTCTTCATTATATTAGTTTTCAGTCTGTATAAGGAATAAATTCAGGACTACTGAGAGCACATTAGTACTTTCATATCTTGAAAACAAAAAAGCTTTTTTGAAAATGTAAAGAGAAAGAAAGAAATTTGATTTTAAGAGGAGTAAAAGCTTTTCAGCAAAACAAACAGAAAGTTTCTTACTGATATTTCTGCTAGATAATTCTCCAAAGCTCACCTTCTTTAAAAGCTTTAGTGGATGTGTTTGCCGGAATCATAGACTATTTCTTATCCCTCTTTTTTAACTCTCGGAGAAAGAGAAGAAGAAGATTTTGACGATCGCTTGGTGCAGTGGTCCATATGTCGGACTTCTAAAACCAAGATCGCGATTCGATCCCCGCACAGTACAAGCATAAGTGTGCATGATGAACATGTGTTTGTACTGGTCTGGGTGTTTTCTATGTATAATATGTATTTATTTACAAAAAAAAGTATTTAAGTATGTTTATCCGTTGTGTAGTACCCATAACACAAGCCTCGTAGCTTAATTTGGGAATAGAGAATTGGTGTGATTGTCGTGAAATATTTATTTATTTTTATTTAAGATATAATTATAAGAAGGGTGTTATAAGTTCGTCCCCTAGGTCTATTTGTGTGTGTCTGTCTGTGACATACTAGGACCGACCCGAATAGATGGACCGATTGCAAAGCGGTTTTTTATTCGAAATATTTTTTTTTCACGGTGGTTCTTAGCTATATTTAGTTAAAATACGTCCAGCCGTTAAAACTCACTTGCTCTTTTCCTGGCTCTTCCGAGGATATTTTGACGTGACAACGTCTTATAAATTGGTTTACCGGGTGACACTTCAAGAAACTGCGTTACGCTCCGCTCACGTTATGCGCTCACAATGAGAGCGAGTGAGAGGCACGCGTCCCTTCGACTCGGGCATGGTTAGCCCGCCTAAGAGCGAGTGAGACAGACATAAAAAGTGAAAGGCACGCGTCCCTTCCACTCGAGCACAGTTAACCCGCCTAAGAGCGAGAGAGACAGAGCGAGAGAGAGAGAGTGAGAGAGATAGGCATACACACCGGTTCATGTTATACGAATGAATATTCACATTAAAATTATTTTACCACTCAAAGTCGTTGTCACGTAAAACTTTCGCCCGTATACCGACTTTACAGGCAACCAATTTTTTCGTCATATCCAGTTCTTGCAGTAGCAGCTTTGTAACTTTGCAAGAGCAAGCCGAAATAGCTACGCATTCAGACTCTTGTCAACACCATGTCTCACCAACCCCATCATCAGAACCATGCCGTGGGAACCAGTCCATCTTGTGAGTTACAACGTAAAAATCCGGACTTTCGCCCCAGCTTCCGTTGGGCGACCCCAGATACGATCTCTGATGACCGATACGGTCGCGAAACGGGCGCTGACTCACGCGTTCGCCGTACGGAACCTACGGCGCATGGGGATCACGGATGTAGGAGTTACGTAACGATGGAACTTCGTGAGTAAGTCGTGTTTGTAATTAAGAAACTTATAATCATTCCAGGTCATAAAAAAATATTTTTGACTACAAATGACGAAGCATCTGTACTACATATTTAAATGTAAGTATAAGATAAATAATAATAATAAATTGTTTCAACGAACACATCAATTACCCAGCCCCAAACTAGGCTAGCCAAGCTAGGCCCCAAGCTTGTGCTAGGATGACTAGGATAACGAACAGAAATACTTAATACATTTAAAAAAGGACTTTCTCATCACACAAACATATGCCCCTAGCAGGATTCGGACCCACGACAGCAGGTTTTGTAGTCTGGACCTCAGACAACTAGACTAGGTCTTGCAAAAGACCAGCATTGTAAGACGGCCTAAGTTGAGCTAAGATAAAAAACTGAACACAGACCAGCCACATGATTCAGTTCCTAGGTTGTTCTTTAAAGTCTTTAGATGCATGCTAAAGACTTTAAAGAACAATCGAAGAAACAATCTTTCGTAGTAAAAATAATGAATAAAATTAAAACTGAAGTAGGAAAGTGTTATTTGATCACTCTCGTGTTCTAATTTAATCTTATCACAACATAGTATTAAGCAAAGACACTTTTGAATACAAAAATAATGAATTACATTGATAACAATTAGCAATTACGTACTTAAAGATATATGTATGATGATTAATCCAAATTTACTTACTTACTTCGCTGGCTCAGCGACCCGAAGTTGATCTTGGCCTCCGACATTAAAGTGCGCCATTCTTTCCTATTCTGTGCCAGAATCCAGATAAATCTAAATTTAAGAATAACAAATTTAGTTTTGGGTTTGACTATGTGTATTAAGATAAGGAAGAGCGGAGTCGTCAAACACAGGCACCATTTATATGAAGACTCCGATAAACTAGTGTCATTTAGACTAAGTGTTAACTGAAAATAAACATTATTTATTTTTCCCGCGTCTTTCCCTATGTCGGTAATATATACTTATCTTTAAAATTACACACGACGAATTTTGATGCAGTTTTTTTTTCGATATAGTCATTCAAGAGGAAGGTTTATATGTATGTATAATAACATAGCGGGCAGGAATACGTCTGCCGGGTTTGCTAGTTATGGCATAAAAGCACAAATGAACATATATGAACACATATAGCTACGCCTCGTCCCATCTCCGGGAGTAATGAACACGGCTCACGGATGCGCGATTACGCGATGTAGGTCACGGAATAATAGGCTATGGTGTATGCTCGTGACACAGCCAAAGGATAGAGATAGTGTGTGCAACTGTAACGGTGATGCTGTAATGGTATTTCATAGCTTTTGCCTGCCTCGTTGGTGTAGTGGCAAATTTTCTGACTTACATCCAAAAAGTCCTGGGTTCGAATCCCAGGTCGAGACAAAAACTGTTGTTGATATTTTCTATCAGTAACAGCTGGGAGTCGGGAAGTTGGCGGTGTTACACCCCTGAGCTCGGAAAGCACATTAGCTGTTGGTCCTAGGCCTGATGTCCCTCCGATCATATCGGATTGCCATCTAACTGAACTCTGAGAGTAAAGGAACCGAACGTGCACCTGTGTATTGCGCTCACACTTGTGCACTTATAATATCTCCCGCGCACCCAGCTTGTTGATCTCTGTTGAGATTAGCCACCGTGGTAAAAATCCGCTATCCGTATGTGACTTTCGGCGTTGTGATCGCTAGCCAACAACTTTGTATCAAAAAATCTGCCTGGAGCGTCTTGTTTTTTGGTTTATTGCATGTTTACAACTTTTGCACTTATCTGTGACAGTCACACACACCCACACTAAGCCCATTTAATTAATTTAAGCGTTTACACTAAATCATTATAACAATCTTATAGAAACAGCAAAACCACTTTAACACTTTTACCCACTCAATAACTGCACTTTTTTGTCAATAAACGTCAACTGACAGACTCAAACTAACTTGAAGTTTTATTTCAAGCATTTGTAGCTTGTAGTAATCTAGCTGTTTTAGCCAAATCAAATCCTAGAACCATTCGTAGTGAACACAAGCCCGCTTCTGTGATACGCGGGATCGGAAACCAGTTTGCGAATGACCTCATTCTAGGGCCGGTAATTAATACTATATCAATAGCGGCCATAGTGCGTTTAGATCGTGTGCAAGTACTACGCTGGATCCACATGTTGGCGCCAACGTTGACCATTAAACTTCGTCCAAGAAGTGCGTCAAGAAAAAGCAAAAGCTTAAAAATTCATGCAATTTGGACGTTGGAAGAATAGTGTTAAGTGCTGTGTTGTTTAACTTTGACACCAACTTGTAGATGTAGAATTAACTGATTGCTTTCGATTTTTTGAATTTCTTATAAATTTTTCTTCAAATATCTGGCCACACAAAACCATCCATTTTTTTTTATGAATGAATAAATAAATTATCAATTTCATCCCGCGATCTGCGATCGTGGAACATGATATGTTACCAGGATTGCGCGATGCATCCATAACACTATAGAATCTTATTCAGCAATTACCAGCCGCCGCGGCGCCGCCACGTGCGATTGTTTGGTGTGGATCCGGCTAAATTAGTAAACGTTTTTCTTTCTTAATGTTCACCAGCTAAAAAAATTCTTCGTTATGCCGTCTTTTCTCAGACTATCAATTTTTCAAGGCCTTTTCCGTGCTTTGAGTCGCCGGCCTGCTCTATTATTTGAGAGCTAGTCTAGGTGTATAGTTTCTACATGCTTTTGTCATCTGCAGACCTATATACGTAGATCCCAAGCTGCCCTGACAAGACTTTTTATCATTTACTACAGACTATTATATCTACCGCTTATCTGTTGTTCGACTTTTGTCTACACTAATAATATAAAGTGAGAATATTTGATTTTTTAAAAATTAAATAGACTCCGAAACTTGAAAGGACTGATTTAGAAAATCTTTTAGCACTAGGATCCTACCTAGGATCCCTGATGAACATAGGCTACCTATACTTATATGCGAAAAATACAGTCCACCCGTGTAAAGCCGGAACGGGTAGCTAGTAAGTTGCGTTGATAAGTTTTTTTTTTTCATTCACGTCATGGGCGATGCGATGTAGTCGACGAGATGTAGTACCCGACACGCAGTCTGCCGCCGCGTTACACGGGAACCCAGTTTCTTAGAAGTTCTGTTTTTTTTTGATATCCTTAAGGCTCATATCAAAACAATTGGCTAGACGACACCACCAATCGTTGACATACTTTTTATTATCTGTCAAAACGGTCTGTCTTCATAGATTTTGTATGGGAATACATGAACGTGACGTCACGGTCATATATTAGAAATCGGAGTCAATTGACCGAATATTTATTGAGTTTTGTGTGTTTATAAATTGGTTTCGACAGCTTTTTGGAAATAAACTGGTTATATCGTCTTGAAAATATTTAAGATAGCTGTCATCATGCCAATTCTGACAGCTAAGCAGTTTTTTGTCGGTCCTTCCGGCCCATACTTCTATCCGGACATTGACTATGTCGCAACGCAATTGATAACATAACATTTAGGTCTCTAATAACGAAGATTGTAGATAGTAGCGGCCTCCGATCTTTTATTAATCGTTTGAAATTCATGTTTTCGGCAAGTTTTCGGAGCCTTACACCTACAGTTAATATTCAAAAACCAACTTGCGGCTTTCGTGTTTCAAATGTTCGAAAATGACATATAAGTCAGAGAATAAAGTCGGGCTTATATTTTTGTCATCGACTTAGTAAGTAAGTATACCAACTTTGTTAAGTCTCAGGTCCACGCTGTAAATAAGGATGAGCCATAAATCCTCAGTCTCCGTTTTCACTTTTTCTGCCGCTAGACAGTTTTCCGGGGTCGGTTTCTTTATTTTGATTGTCCGAAGATTGGGCTTAAGCAGTTAAGCAAACTTTTAACAATACATTGTATTATAATTGCTTTTTAAGAATACCTAGTCAGTTTTATTTTTCAGTTTAGCTCAGAAATAAATAATAATGTATATAAAACAACATCACATACATTGATCTGACTCCGTGGTAAGTAGCTTAAGCATTTGTGTTACAGATATCAGAATCAACAGTGATGTTACAAATAAACTTAAATAAATACATTTAACACCCAGACCAGAAAAAGCTGACATGTTCATATGCACACAAATGTTTGTACAGTGTAGTGATCGAACCCGCGACCTCTTGGTTAATAGTCAACTTGTTGACTATTACACCAAAGTGGTCGTCAATAAATGGATCATCAGCGGATAACACGTCACGCGCGGTGCGATGACTAACCCGCCGCGCAGTCTGCCGCCGCGTTACGCGGGAACCAGTTCCGCGCTGCAAATGACCGCTGATCGTAGCCTCGTAGGGCTGCCACAATTTGGGATATCCAATGATATTTTAAAGTCATATAAAATTAAAACACACTTTTAAAACATTGGACTGCCGCAGGCGGGACTTAACCGCACACCTCTCGCACGCCGTGCGATTGCTCTACCAATTTAGCTACTATGACACTTACTCATCCGGCCGAATTTCTTGTGCTCTTTAAGGCTGCTAGCCAGTCGTGATTCATCAAAGTCGCGGTGAGATACCTATAACACCCGAATGAAACACCTTTTCAGCTGGTTTAATAATCGGTTAAGATGAATCAACAAATTTATTAATTTACTATATTTTTTATGTTACTATATTTTTAGCATGAACAATGCATATTTCTTTACAATGTGAAATTAAAACATTTTTAAAGTACAAGCTTGCGAGAGGTATGGGTTCGAGTCCCGCCGGTGGCAGTCCGATTTTTTCTTTAAGAGTGCTTAAATTTCTTATTGTCAAGAAATTTGCTTTGTTCTTGCTTAAAATTATAGTGACTTAATCATTTAGCCATATATTCTCGTGATAGCTAATAAAAATGGATGAAGATGTATCTAACTAAATTATTATGCCCATTTCACTGTATTCTTAGTAAATATTCGATTTCAATTTCATGGTCTATTATAATTGACTTAACGCTGTAAGAAATTACTGTCTCTCATACCTACACACACAGCTTTCGGTCAACCGGAAATAAAATGTTTTGGGTCATTTATTAAGTTAAACATATAGAACAGTCCCTCTAGACATAATGGACTTCTAGTCAAACTAGGTAGAATTGTAAATGTCATATAACAAATTTTGGTTTTGTCTTAGAAACTCAATGCGTCGACCCAATTTGTGTTTGTGACCCAAAATGCGTAGTACACTCTGTAACAGTGTTTATAATTATGAATTTTTCCATTGTGGTGTCATAATACACAATAAAAGTTATTGACAACCCTGCCTAAAACACTTGCGCAGAATTTATAAGGCTGTATAAAATTTATTCCTTCGCCTCAGAGGTCGGTACGCGTTTTGGCCCTCGTTAAGGCGCGTGTCACCGTAATTGACGATTCGCTGAGTCATGGTCCGAGTGGCTGAGGGTTGTTTTTTTTAACTATCCAGACATTTGACCACAATTTCACCTAATGGTAAGTGGCTAGGTTCAAATGTTGGCATTTGTCGATATTTATTGCAGGCCCAAAGTTCAGAAATCGGTATTTAGTCAATTTTAGACTCACCTATCGAAAATTAAATGAATCCCATAGCGGGTCAAACCAACAAAAACCAAAAACATATATGGCTAAACTTACTGAAGTTCATTTGTTAGGATTTGAACCCAACAACTTTAGGTGTAATATATCTATTGAGAACATCTTACTTAAAATTATGTACAAATAAATAAAAAGATTTTGTAATTATTCAATCGTTTATTATCATCGATCTATACGTAAAGATAGATACATAAAATAAAAGTACTCAAAATTATGAAATATAATTTTATACATCTAAAAACTATGTCAAAAATATGGCTAATGACAGACTACTGTCCATTTATTGGCACATGGGATATTAATTTTACCATCTCTAGTTTTTTTATAATAAAATTATTAAAGCATAAGCGATTTAGCTACTGTCTTATATGACAATTCATATATAACATTATTTATATATCGTGTATACAGACAATTCAAATATTTTTTTGAATAGCTTTACCGCAAGTATTTCGCAAAAGCATCGAAATATGGCAAAGTTCCATGGAAGCCCATATGTATAAACGAGTGTCTATAGCATTTTTTTTAAATTGGATTCCAATGAAAGTTATACAAAAATATTTTACAAAATTGAAAAAATCCACATCTATAGTAAATTAAGTAAAAACTCGCATGTTGTACTGAATAATAATGCTTTCAATTATGATTATGATATTATTATTATTTATATTTGATATTAATAGCGAATAGCAGCCCTATCGTCGCTTCTTCTTCATTGCTGTAGGCACAACCAAAATATACAACAAGCAATAATATGTGGAATGTAGAATACAATTAATAAATACGTAATCGACGAATATTCGTTATCGTTAACTAACTGGAATGTTCAGAACTGTATACGTTCTACGTATTAGACGCTTAAAATTAATAACAATAATTTTAAATATAATATAAATATTATTTTACATTAAAATATAGCTAAGCAGTAAAGCTGTTTAATCGCTAACTTATCCTAATAAATACTATTTACAAATCACCAGAATGTTCAGCTGTATTCAGTTTGAAATAATAATGTAAACGCAAATACTCTAGAAGTAAAGATTAAAAATGGAAAATGAAAACGTTAATAAAATAAAGAATATATAGAATTTGCGTTCAAAAAATTATCTAACAATTTTTGCCACCACACAACATAGAGGTTTTCAAATGTATCACAAATAAAAATTTGGAATATGGATCCGAAATGCTAACTAACGATCTTAGATTAAAAACCAAATTGCAATTTCCCACTCTGGCGGTGTTAACGAAGAAGCACGAATACTGTTATGGGGTAGAATATAATTCCAATATTGTTATATGGGTGGTATAATTTGTGGTGTTCATCGTCACCACCTCAAATATACGGAATCCCTTGTTGAGTTGTAGTGGACATCTCTGGAACAAGAATTTAACAATTAATTGCATATTCGACATTGTATCGTCCTTGATAACACTTCATTACTCCTGCACTCTTAGTCTTGTTAGATGATGGTTGAACAAATTGTCATCAGCACTCTTCCTTGTTACAGAAAACAAAAAAGTTAAACACATACTAAATGATCAAATACAATTAATGACACAGTTATCTTCTAGTTTTACTGCATATTTTTTTAACATAAGATGGCTAATGTGTCCCTAAGGCTGAAGACATTTGTCAAACATTTCACCAGAATCAGAGAAGGTAATTTGTTAATTAATAATTGAGAAGATGTTAAAAAGGAAGATCTAAATGCTTGTAGGGCTTTTAGAGCACGATCATTTACTTATGTATGTACAATAATATGCGGTCCTCATCGACTTAACGTTTCATGATGATAAATTATAAGTATAAAATGTAAAGACCAAGTCTCGAAGTGGATTGGAATACCATTTGACTGGAATTGTGCCAACCCTAATCTTTGACATATTGTAGGCAGGGTTGACATTCAAAAGCGAAGTGCGCTAATAAAACAAAGTGTTCCTTACTCTATTGTGAAAGAGGGACCGCTGTGCTTGGATCGTGCTTACTCCATCACCTTCACCGCCACAAGCATTGACTACATCTACAACAATTGAGAAAAAAATATTATTAGTCATTCTAAAATATCATCGAAAGTACCCACGCATCACATATATTAATGACAGGGTATGTTGGTTAAGTTACATCCTTTTTACAATATACAGTATCACAACTCATTATATTCTTCAATCACAATTGTAAGTTTACAAATGTTCCAAAGTGTATTTGTCATTTGTGTATTGAAAAAGTCCAATTAATCAATCATTTTAATTAATCCAATGTTATTTTCTCATACCAATTCTACATTTTCAAATGAGTGGCTGTGTACAGTTAATTTGGTGCAAAAGAAAATAGTGTGCAAAGAACATTAGTGAGTGACACGTTAGATAATTTTGTTAAAAAGAGGCATAATCCTAAAACACCGTTACCAAAAACAAAAATAAACAGCTTAAAGTACACAATTTGGAAACCGTAAACACTTTTGGAACGTTCTTGGAATATTAAAAGAGCCGTTACAACCTAAAACAAGATTAACTTAAAGCTTAAACACGCAGATTGGTTGATTTGTAACAAAGACATTTTCGACGTTTTAAATGGATTATACGAGTATAAGTCGTCTCAGCGAGCAAACGTGTTCTTCAAAAAGCGTGTTAACCGTGAAATCCTGGGTTTGTAAAAAACGAGGTATCGATACTTTAACCACTAAGTGCGTCATTTTGCTCGCGGCGAAGTTTTTCAACTTTGTATCTTTGATAAAAGAGCCATTTACCTGGTCTATGATTATGGAAACTTTTTAGCTACTGACAAGCTCACGTTAATCTTCAAAATAGCTTAGTCATGTTAGCATTATACATTTATCCTATGTTCGGTGGACTTTAAATTCCATTTTTTTTTAACTAAGCTCGCCCCTAGTTTATCAAGAGTCATCAGAAATCAGAAGTATATCGATTTGACAAAATATGATACTGAAGCGCTAAGTGCGTTTTTTTACATATTAACGATTTTACAAAGATTTATTGCATTATTATGCTAAAAAGAAACAAATTAATTAAATTTTGCTGGCATTTGACATACGTCAAAACACCGTCCGTTTCATTATCTTTTTTTTTCTTTATGGCATTGTTGTTAACGTAGCCATTATCAAGTAAAATTTCATTATCTTATTTAGAATCGAATTATCGTATTTAAAAAAAATATGAATATGCAACCTGCTTAGAACCACGTTTTCTAGGAATTGAATGAATGGTGAGTTAATTATTGGAGTTAGAACACTGTCAAAAACAATATTTTAGGCAGTGAATATGTTAACACGGCGTAGACCATTGATTTTTTTTTCTCCTGTAGTAAGACGGATCTCTTTTTACGGGTGGCCCACTGGCCACCCGTAAAAAGAGATCCGTCCGAGAATACGTCCGAGAATACGTTTCAAAAATGTTCGTGCTTACCCCACTGGGTAAGCACGAACATTTTTGAAACGTATTCGTGTCGTCCAAACGTCAGAAACTGACATTTTCCCCATACAAATTGACAAGTCAACGCTAGGTAAACGCTACGAATACGTTACGACAGGTGTTCGTGCTCGTGATTTTTCAAATAATTTATTTACTACTCTTTTTACTTCTTAGCATTCTCTTTTCAAACTTTGAGTTTCAAGTGTTCTTGAATTGTTTTAAATTTTAATTGTAAATAGATAAATTCACTCGGCAGTAATTTTTTCACTGATAGAACACAAGATTGTTCTGGCGAAGTGTGCACCGTTCCCGCAATCTGGGCGATATCAACACAATTGTTCCCGAGGTGCCGCCAGCGGTTAATTAGGTGGCCCTTGAGAAATCTCGCTCAGGATACAGGGTGATACGGGTACAAATGAATTCAATAAAATACAAAAAACGTTTTTTTATGAAAAAATTGGTAATTAGCTATTTCAATCATACTCAAAGTATAGACGAACAAAAGTTAGGCGATTGATAAATCTTATTTTAACTGAAACAATTTAAATTTTTATCTTATTTGAATGTTTATATATCAAAATAGCTCCACTATGATTTTTTAGTTGCAAATTCCATTCGTAATACGACTGTACTCTTGGTAACTATTTTAACCGTGATCGAAAATAACCTACTTGCGGGTTCACCAAAGAATCACCTCCTAACTTCCAATCAGTTGAAAGCTACTAAGCCACAGCAGCAAGTATAATTAACTTTTAATTTATCAGCATCTCAACTGTACCACCCTGTATACACCTAAAAACAAAGAGCTGTTTTCCCACAGTCGCACATAGAGGGTGCTCACGACGTGGCCCAGTGTTGCTAGCGTTGCCGCGGAAGTGAAATAAATGCCGTCACCTTAGCCCTTTGGCAAGATCGAGACGATGCCAGTTAGGACTCACCGATGACAATGCTACTCGTGTGAGACACTTTCGATTTTTGATTTGACCATCCTATAGTTGGATGTTCGAATTTTGATCTGACACTGAATTTGATGTTCACATGTTTGGCTTATGATAAACACAAATTTAAATCGTTACACATAGATTTCTAACATAGTTCTAATCTTCCTTTGTTACTAACCCATGGATCATATTGTCCGGAATAAACAATTTAAATTGAGTTTAATTGTACATGTACATGAGCAAACACCGCGCTTATTATGAATGTTTTTCTTTTAAGTAAAAAACTTTTAAAGTTTCTTACAAGATCTTTAACTAATTACTATTGATGAGAAACACGTGTCAACTGCCAATCATATTATCTTTTGTTAGACCTATATGTTTGATGAACTTAAAAGTTTCATTGACAAGTGATTAGAATCATTATAAATATATTAATACTTGAAAAGACAAAACATTAAGCAGACAAAAAATTGTATACTAAAGATACCCAGTTAATACCCACCACGATTAACCACAAACACTCAATCAATCTTAGCTCACTTCAAAATCTGCACAAGCCCAATCGATAACGGATAATCGATACAACGTCAGCTCGATTCGCACGATTCGTGAATCGAATGGATCTATCGGGATCGATAGCGATGGTGAAACAGCGCAAGCGCAATGATGACCCAGTGCGCTAACTAAATAGGACATCTGGTTCAGACTGTTTCTAATCTTAATTAAGTGAATTGGATCTTTTGTCTACGATCGTCCAGTTAGATTAACGACTACTGCAGGTAATGAAATGGGTCCTACTGTATTGTTTCATTCGTTAATTGGTCTCATTAACTTTGGACTTTAATTCTACGTTGTGTAAAGGTGATAGTCAATTAGATATTTTGATCAATGAGTCAATCATAACAAGATCGATACGGTAAATGTTTAAGAAACAAAATAATAAAAAAACTACATACCTGCCGACCATACCATAACTACCGATCTTAATAACAGTTCAAATACATACAGTAAAGAAGAGTAGCTAGAACATGTTAAACAAAAGGCAAAAGCTGATGGCTCCATCCACAAAACACGACGTCCACAAGAAATTTCTCCAACGGAAGACATGTACGGTTATTTAACGAAACAATCAGTAGCGTACCCTGGGGGGGTTCACGTTGCCATCAGACAGAATGATGTTTCACACGCATCCCTCATTACGAACGTGTACTTTTACCGCTTCTGGTTAGGGGGCAACTGATGTGCTGATGACCTTACTGGTTTGGGGTTAAATTGCAGTAGCAAGTAATTTTGGGAGAATTTCATATCAGAACTACTGGAACTGGCTGGCTACTGGAAATAAGCTGTAATCTACTAATTGTTACTAAAGGCAGAAAGAAGGCTCAGCAAAAATTGCGTATAATATTTATTGTAAATGCAAAAGTCACTCTGTCTGTCTTTTACGCTTTCGAAACTTCTGAACCGACTTAAATGAAATTCAGGATTGACTATAGTGTATAGTAGTATCTACCTTGGGGAAGGCCATGGGCCATTTATCCCAAAATTTAGTTATGTTATCGTAAAAAATAGTATGAATACAATCACCTTAGGAAACCATAAGGCTTGTGATAGGAAGAAACAGAAAAGCAGCGAAAAGCCATGTTGTCTTAACATTCATTGTGTGATCTCAGATTCAGCTACCAGCAGACCATTAGAGTAACTGCACACCGTAACCGTTTACACAGTTCAGCAGTCAGGCTATAAAATACCCGAATAGGAAGTCTGCGTGTGCGCATCACAGGCGTATATGGCCGTCAGACAAATTGCCGCAATCATCGTGAACGGTTAGGCTCGGTGCGCAGTTCGCCCCATGTTCGGGGTAAGGTTGGCAGGGTCCGTGATTTGGAGATGATCAGGTATGTTTCCGGGTTTGATGACTTGGTGAACAACCATCAAAAAAACTTTTGGAATTTTTGACTCTTGCTATCACTTGCTTGTCACAGATCTGAGCAAATATTGGGGAAAATACCTGATGTAGCAGCCAGAAATTTTGTGTCTGTTTTTAACTACCAAGATCTTTGGCAGTGAACTTGAAAACTGTTCGAAAAGTATCAATCGACCTATTAAAACCGTACACTATCGCCGCGGCCGATAAAAAATATCATAACTGGCAACCCATCGTGCACTGCAAATTATACCGGGGCGGTCACGTGTTCCTCTCGCTACCGTCCGCGTTCGCACAGTTTCGGAAGCATTAGGGCCCATTAAGAACCGTTAACACACGAACACGTCACGAGCTCACGATTTGTGCGCCGTGATCTATCGACCATCTCGCGGTAGCTGGATCGCCCTCAACAGATTCACACGGAAAAGCCTTTTGTTGTTGTAACGTTGGATATGGTTTCCTGGTTCTGCGCGTTCCGGAGTTTGAAAAAAAAAAAAACAGTTTCATTCACCTATCGAGTCCTCCAGTAATGTTTGTGCTGATGAGCCGTACTTAAAGTCTTTCTGCAAGGTATTAAGATTATGTCGAGATTATGTCTTTCGTGTTTCTGTGACACCTTCTGATTTAGGTAAAAAATATAATCAGAACATTATTTCAAGAGAGTACTCAGTACTCAAAATAATTTTAGTCTTAATTTTCTAATTTAAGTTCGATAATTTAATGCAAACTTTCTATAATGATGACTATCGAATGGCATTTCATTGCTGGGTCTTGAAATGTCAACAAAAGAGGTTAGTATAAATCTCGTGTGAAATCTTCATCGTGGCGTAACGAATCGGATGGTACAACGACTGCAGCCTCGTTCGCAGTGAGCGAATCAATTAATTTAATAGACAGTTGAAAGTTCTTCACGCCTTTAATAGATGGCGCAACATGTACTTTAGATTGCGGTGGTTTAAAGATCAGTGGACTGTAAACGATAGAATTTCTAATTTTGGAAAGGTAAACTATATACTATATATATTCAGATACCAGTCAAGCATCAATCACCTTAACAAACCAACATATTTCATAACAATTTAAAAAAATTAAGGACGAACTGACTTTTCAGCATTTGCAACTCATTACAAACGTCTGTTGAATAAATTTACTAAAAGGCTCGACATCTGTCACATCGGGTTTAGACGTAGGGGATCTAACGATCCCTCAACAAGCCGCTACCAACTCATTGTATGTTAATTACTGTGACAAATACGAGCTAACATACACGTTGACGTGTGAATGCCCCTTGAATTTGTGAAAGACGAATTTGCCTTAACAAATTTCGGAAATGCTGTAACAAATGTCAACATCGGTGACATTTATTAGTCACTTTCTATGATATCATGGACTTAGTTGATGCAAGACAATGTTTTTAACCCCTGACAAAAAGAGTGTTGTTATAAGTTGGACCCTTATGTCTGTGTGTGTTTGTGAGTCTGTGGCATCGTGGCTCGCGAACGGATGGATCGAATTTGAAGCGGTTTTTTTTTCAAAAAATTATTTAATCACGCTGGTTCTTAGCTATGGCTGGTCAAAATCCGCCCAGCCTTTGAAGCTTACCAGTTGTTTTCTTGGTTCGATCGAGTGTTTTTTAACTAGAAACTTATTCGTCAGTAACGATCAATTTAGTTATAAGTACTTAACGTAGGTAATGTTGCTATGAAAGAGTAGTATTGTCTAACCCTAGGTGAGTCACTTTATGTAGATCCCTGTTAAATGTATTGACTATAAAGCCGTAAGAGTCAAGGATTTGTAGTAAGTATGATATACGAGTAGAATGGATTAGAGTGTAAATTTATATCAATTTAAATCAATTGTTAAACTGTTTAGATAGATCGATTTACAAGATAGATCTTATAGCGTCTGGAAATAAATAATAATTAATTAAATCCTAGGTGTGTATTTCCTCATAGAGTTGCACTGTGCACTTGCGCACTATGTCCAACTTGCCCGATTTATAGGTGGTTTTTAATGCCTGTTTTAGATCTCTCACCAACTATGAACGATTTTGATTCTTTAAATTTATAGACAAAGATATAGGGCTTATTCAATCGAGTCTGTCAAAGTTGTTGTTTGTTTGACGCTCTCAGCTTACATTGCGTGACAAACCTAGTGTCATTACTAAAATGATCTCTATCTTTTACTTTACATTTACCTGCTTTTCTAAGAATTCTAGGGTTTAAGGGCGCAAGATACTGCTTTTTGAACCCTGACGAGAAATAACTTCAGAACGGATAGACCGATTTCAGTGCGATTTTCTTATTCGAAAGATAATTAAGTCACGGTGATTCTTAGCTATAGCTAATCAAAATCCGTCTAGCCGTTGAAGCTAATCAGCCGTTTCTAAAAAATTATAATATTGAAACCAAAAGAGCGAAGTATAAAAAAATAATGAAGTCTTTCTTCTTTTTCAGCAAAGTTACAAGACAGTTACTTAGTACATATCACATTATGTCTACCAAACTCCGGGAAAGTCCAAAATAACTGACCGCGAGTCCAAATAGGTATGCAAATCAAATTGTTTTTAAATGTACTTATAATTAAAAAATATTAAACCATCTGCTTTTCACATACTTAAGTGGGTACTTAAGTAGATGTAACAGTAATACTAGAAGTACAACAGTGTTCTATCTAGGTTCTGTAATGCTAGTAGTCGGTGTAGTCGGGTGACTGCCCCTATGATTGGCAGTCCCTAATAGCGAGTGACGGGTAGCCGCAGCCTTGTCACACCTGACCATAACCGCTGGTATGTGGAGTGATAGGCACAACACCAGAAGTGTATGAAGGTTGAGCATATAACTTAGATCGAAATACTTTTAAAATCAATGGGGCTAGTCATTTTTTTTTTGTTAACTCGAATGCATGTAATTTAAATATATATTGTTTTAAATAGCGGATTTTCACTGTTGTTTTTCATGCCTAGCAGTACCTACCTACTACGATAAAGTATATTTTTTATTCGTAAGCAATTCTATTGTTGCTTTTTTTATTTAAGGTTGTAACGGCAAGAATAACCAGAAATAAAAACCAATCGTTTTATAGAATTAATCGTATTTACAAACCCTACTTTACTTTTAACGGTTCAGTTCTGTGGTATGTTGTGCTTACGAGTACAACTAAAAAGGTGCAATTTGTGACGCTTATTCTCCCCTAGTGTTATGCCTATGTATTCGATTTCATCTCATCAGCCTATATACGTCCCACTGCTGGACAGAGGCCTCACCTAAACTATGAGGTGGTAGTACAAGCCATACTCCACCACACACGTTTGAGATAATGAGACGCGTATTATCCTCCATTGTTCGGCCTCTGTGTACTGTTTAGTAAATTTAAAAAAAAACTAAAAAAAACAAGCAACTTACCTGTGCTGGCGCAAATTGTCCTGCCGTTTGAAGCTCTTCCCGCAGACCTCGCAACTGAACGACAGTTCAGGGCTCTTATGCGTGCGCTCATGTATCATCAGGTTGTAGGATTTGGTGAAGCGCCGCTGGCAGTACTTGCAAACAAACTCGCATTTCGGACGCAGCTTGCGCCTAAAGTCCCGACTGTGGTCTTCGTCAATCTGCATCACAGCGAACATTTTGCTTGGGCTATGATGTGATGCGTTGGGCGGGGCGTCTGCAGATTGATAGCTTATCAGTGCGCGCGAAGTGTGAGACTCTATTGCGCGGGGATAAAGATGGTTTCTACACGGTATTGACTAATTAGTGCGGTAAAAGACTAGTCGAGTTATGATAAAGGAGGCTGAAAGAGATTCGATGGAAGGACTCGAATAAAAGATTTAAAATTCGAATTAACTAATACTGGCGTGCAAAAACGCGGATGGTTATGATAAGAGCAGTCATAAACACTTTAATGAGAGGGTTTACAAAAAAAAGTTTGGAAATCAAAATGAAAAAGATACTGGCATGCAGAGATCGCGCATTAGGAAAAACAAAGGATGAATATGATTAAAAATGAAATGGCACAAAATGAAGAAATAGCAAAGATATTTGATAAAAATTCGTAAAGCAAAATCTTTGATATTTCTTTTTAATCATCTTAATTTTAACACGATAAATATACATTAATGATGTAAAGTGCACTCAAATAAAATTAATTATAATAATAACACAAGCTCTTAGTGACCTGTGGTTCAAAACGATTTTACTCGCCACGAAGAAACGAGTACCAGAATATTAAGTAGCAACACATCAACGATGTTTTATTATATTGCTCACTTAACAAGTTTATTAACAGGCATCTAAATTTAAAAATCAAATAAAGAAAATACGCACCTCCGAAGTAGAGATTACAACAATTTTATTACTTTAACACTTTCACTGTACAAAACATGTGTTGTTCCAAAACAGATTCAAATGTTCACAAGACAAATATTTGCGTATTTTGTGTTCTGTCAATATGATAGACGTGCGTCCGTGTCCGGGTGCGTTTGGCAACTGCGCGAGGGTGCCAAAGCTACTGATAACGTTACGCGGAAGGCAGCGCGCGCGCCGCCCCACCACACGGTCAGGTAGCGCGGAAAACGATGGGTAGGCGGTGTGTACGACATTTGTGTTATTAGACGCCGCGGTCGTGGGTTTGAGTTGATTTCTGTTGTTGATGGATTGGGTCCATTACCCAATCCACTAAGGTGAACACGAGCCTTGGATTTTTACCTAACCATTTGAATAATTACTAAAAAACTAAATACCTGTTTTTTTTAACGGTTAATCAGTGTACTTTCCGTGACTGTAGTTTTTACATATAGAAAACTCTGATCTGCTCTCTCATACAGAAAATTTTGGTTCTTATTAAAAGACAAAAAGGGTTTTTTTGGGGTTTTTCGTCATTATTATTTTTCAATATTAATCGGACTAAAGAACTTTAGATAATACGTATTATACTCAAGTAGGAAGGTAGGTAACATGCAATTACGCAAAATGTGAGCCTAGTTTCAGACATCTTAAAGTGTGTCAAGTAGTATTTGGGAACAAAGAAGCTCATCAGAGACTGTTAAGCTATTTTGTAGCTCTGATTGATCAAAGCCGAAGAACTTGGATCAGCCGATTTCAGTTGCGTTCTCCTACAGAGAAATGACATTTGTAACCTATCATCGCTTCACACCAACACATATCACAGTCCGTACTACATACAACGACTACTTTCTATCAGGTGTGGGAAGCGGCCGGTAGCTCGCGGCGCCACCATGTATCAAGCTCACGACACAGAGACCTTACTCCGTAACGTTTCGTCCGTATTTTCGGATCTTACCAGCCTGTTCGCACTTACGTTCAAACCAGTAAGAGTGGCAGAGATCGCTACATCCGAAATAATGGACAGCAGCTTATATAGTAGGTACTCAGATCCACTTATTTCGGTACTCCGTATCGGTAAATTGGTGATGATTTTCGGCTACTGTTATTACCGTGACTGTAGGCAATGATGAGTTAGTATATTTGAGAGATATTTGATCAAATGCTAAGAACAAGTGGTGGATAATAAACAAGCATAATTTTTGACCTTTCGTGTGTAGCCTAGATCGTGTGTAGTCTTTTAGGAATACTGGGATACAGGGGATTCATTACCAATCACTTCATTTTCGAAATAAGGTTGCTCTTTATTGTAATACAAATTAAAATAAACGAGAGTTATTTCATATAGTGATTCAGTCCCACCAAGATTATTCAAAGAAGCTACCGCTCCCTCATAATATACATAAATACCTTACAAAAAACTACCAAATTCGCTTACGATGATCATCACAACTATGATAACGATACTTTCGGCTAAGCACCGCATATCACGGTACACGCTTCTTGCAAAAACTTGAATCTTCCATCTCCCCTTATGGCTCAAAGAATGCGACGTAAGTTCAAAGATAACCATCGACTCACGAGATTCTACTTTATAAAGCATTAAAGTGGTTAAGTACCGAGATAAAGTCTTGACGGCGGTAAGGAAAAAACACACATGCATCTTTGTCGACAAGCAGATTTGGATTTGAATTTTGCGCTGTCACAGCTAAAGAAAGTGTTGAAAAAAGTATGAGGTGTACTGAAAACGTTAACTCCTGATTAACGGTACCTATCCGATAGAATTCAAAAGTGACTGATAGGAAAAGTCATTACAGAATTTGTGCACTGAATAACTAACAAATGAAAATAAGACTTTCCTGATCACCAATCCCATTTCTTTTACCAAATACCAGAAAAAAATATTGAAATGTTTTTTTGATTTACAAAACCTAAGAGATAGCCCGGTTAACAGAAAATCTTAAAAACCTATGTATGTACACATAGGTTTCTAGGTGTTTAGTTTGGTGGTTAAGCTTAGAAGCTTCTATGCTTTAATCTGTCTCTTGGCGGTAGTCGGCAGAGCGGCAGCCATGGATCTCACGGATTTCCAAAATTGAGACTTTTAGCGTTTTTGTTACATAATACGGTTGTGACCAACCGTTTGTAGGATTATCTTCAGATTATTTTAATCCTAAACAAATGGTCAGTAAGACTTGACAAATCTAACCCGCATGGGGTTGGATTAAAACATAATAATTTTTGATCCGTTTAGTTAACAAACTAATAGATTACCATCTCTTTTTTGCAACCGAAATGTTAATTGAAAACTACTTTTGGGTTGGTAGATCTGGTGTTTGTTTAAAATGAATGAGACTAAGCATATTTTGTGTTTCACTTAACACGAAATGTACCTCGAGTACATTTAATTACTTGGGTAGACACTTAGTAACTGACCACTCGGTAAAGTTCTGAAAACATGGATTCAATAAAAATGCTTGAATGTTTATAGAACCACAAAGCTAGTGAGTGTCGCTGCCAACATAATAGAAAGTTATCCTCGAGAAATGATCTGTCGACTCATTTTCAATTTAAATTTGTGTTCACGCGGATCTTAGGATGAATCACTAGACCGCAACTCTTGTAAGACACGACACTCCTCAAACATATCCCGGGATGAGTCACGAGACATGACGCGTGGCCCTTGAACTATTTGACATGACATTTTCAAAGAAACAACACGAAATCGACGTACGCAATTGTAAAACCCGGTTCGTTCAAAACCTGGATGCAAATTTGTAAAGTTCTAAGAAAGTAATATTCCATTGAAAGCGTGTTATATTATATTCAAAAGCGTGTTCTAGTCATAATTTTCTGTAGACTAAGGACTTTACATATTACATACACGGTAATGCCAGTGTAAGATGAATTTTTATTGGGATGGCGGTCCCTTCAGTGAAAGATCAACTTATTCTGGATGCATTTTGCTCTATTTCCTTTTTGTAAAACGTATCCTATGACAGTTTTGTAGTAATATTTCTATTGAAGTCTTCAAATTTTAAGACTAATCATTCCGAATGTGCGCAATCTATCTGTGAATTAGTCATTTTTATTTCATTAGAGATACCTTTTCCACAGTATTTGAACCTTTAGACAGAATTTCACTTTTTTGCCCAAATACCTAAAATATAATTGCATTATTTTTTTAGTCCTAAGGGTTAATGTCAGTTGTCACGTACGACTTTAGGTCTTTCCGTAGCACACGTCATTATAACGATACATTTGCAATAGTCACCTGCAGCAGTTCTAACGTAACAGCACGCAGACAGAAAAACAATGACGCTTAGTTATGATATCACCTGATCAAACAGAAATAAACAACTTCGATTCCCTTAGAATAGTGTGACTGAAAATTTATCGAATGATTATATATCTGCCAGCTATTAAATACTAGTTTATTCCAGCTACTCATAAGAATGGACAGGCCATACAAGATGGACCGGCAATCTGGTGAGATCGCGGGAATTGCAAAACCAATCGCGGTGGAGATCCTTGAAGAAGGCCTATGTTTAGCACTGGGCGTCGAAAGCCTTATATGATGATGAAAAAGACTCAGAAAAACTAAAATATATAAGTCATAAATTTACTTAATGAAACAAATCGTCACCTACTTTGAGTCTGAGTAATAAGGGCAAATAACCTGTCATATTTGAGTCAAATCCGATCTTCATAAAAGACGAATATAAGAATCATAATACTTAATATAAAATGCCGTAAGTTTGCTTATGAATGATGAAGAAATCAATCGATGAGATCGTCAATCTTCTTGGTATTACGTAATACGGTAAAGATTGCGTGGATACCTGTTTTACTGTATCAGCTATTATATGCGTCAAGATTTTCTGCGGTTAATTTCAAAATTAGTATGAGTCAATGAATGATTAATTAGCGGTACTATCTTAAAACTGACACGTTAAATAAAATTTATTTTCATAAATGAACCATTAGGTTTTCGTATTAATATGTTTAGTTTGGTTGACGAAGTTGATTAAAACAAATATGTATTTAACGAAACTAAACTTTGGTGTAATATTGGCTCCAACATAACATTTTGGCATACTTAGATATATCTAGCTGAAACAACAAATATAAGTACTTTCTCGTATATCTCGTACGTGTGTGGGTGTGACTACACATCTTTGTGAATTTGTTTAACTTTGCCTACATTACACCGTTAACAAAATTTTAAAATAATTACCTAAATACATCTTATTGCCTACATTTGTCAGTAAGTACGTTAATGAGTTGCATAGCTGCTTATTTAATAATTTAATGTATTTTTTATTTAAGTTTAAGTAGACATCTTGCTGGCAGCGGCGGGTGCCATATACCTACATGAGTTTTGTATTTTTATTATTGGTCTTTTGGCATTAAGGTCATTTGTTGACTAACCTATAGGGATCAACATGTCTGACAAAAACGATTATTATTAATAATTTTAGTAGTACTATTACGTAGAAGTATTATTAATACCTACACCTTATTTTCATTTTCAAAACAGATAAAATGATGGGGGTCATCAATTTACAAACCAAATATCTGTAATCTCTTTCATCGAAGATGTCCACTACTTAGTAGTACAAAATATAAATCCTTTACGACCATTAGCAACATTGCAACAATAGCACACCGTTGTGAATACACAATTAGCATAATAAGTAAGCATAAGAACTGCCACTTCAGAGTTAATTACGCAAAATTCCACACAGTAACAAACATTTTGTACTACCAAAGCTTTTGTGGGCAACATAGTAACAACAAAATATATTTTGAGACGTTAATATACTTGCTAAAGTTTGTTTTCGTTGTATCGTCAAAAATCGGGATTGAAAAATTCTCTTCAATTCTGAATTCAAAGCAAAGAACATGGTTGCGTTGCGATTTCGAACGTGTTTAGAACTAGCGGTTCGACCCGGCTTTCAACAAACTTTCCAGTTAAAAAACCCCGGAATGAGCCAGCAAAACAGCTAGTGACTTTCAAGAGCTGGATGGATTTTAACCAACCATAGCTAAGAACCACCGTGATTATAATGCGGAAACGGTGCGCGTCTCTGGTCCACAGAATGCGAGCCAGTACCAACAGCATCCTAAACATGATTTCAAGTAGGCTAGATTGTCTTTATGTCAATCACTGCTGCGTCATCTCAAGTGGGATGGCGCTGCAGTGATTGGCGTTTTTGATTTTTGTTTAGATTTTAGATAAATTTTGTGTTACAAATCCTAGGCTAAGAACTTTGTTACTAACTACTCTTATATGGGCTGTGTGGCCTGAAATAAATAAATAAATTAATTAATTAATTAAATTATTTTTCGAATAAAAAAAACCGCTTTGTAATCAGTCCACCAGTCCAGGAGATGCCAGAGATAGACACCAACAAAAACACAGAAATACAAACAGTCATCTATTATGGCTTGATCATCAATCTTATAACACCCCTCTTTTTCGTAGAGGGCTTAAAATAAAAGTTCCAATAAGAGCGCTTTTGTACTGCCAAAGCCAAATCCGTGAAAATACAAAACATTTGTAAGACCGGACAGCAAAAGTACCTACAGCTACAATAACAACACCTCAATCAGAACTGTTTTAGAAATAAATATGGACTGATAAGACTTTTAATTAATTTCTTTCTTCTTTCCATCTTAAATAGAATAAAATAATAATAATAAGTTTTATTTGGCAATTTGGAATCAGTTAAGTTATTGCCATCCCTTATAATAATATTAATATTCCTACATAATACATTATTTAGATAAAAAGAAAGTTTGGTATTTAATAATTACATTCTTGAATCAAAAGAAGTGTGTGTGTGTGTGTTAGAATAGAATCGTTTATTTTCTCTTATAAGTTTTATTTGCTCGTCCGATTATAACTAATGGAAACGCACTCTTGCTTCAAGTCGCAATACCGCGGTAAGTTCAATAATTCCCGACTTGCCAAAGAAAACTAATGAATGCAGTATTGAATTGAACTCATTAGTTATACGAGGAGTTTGTCTACGAATGCTGAAGCATTTTATGTGCCTACATTGACGTTTACGAGTTCTTTGATCCTCGTAGATCCGTTTATTTTTTGTTTGCGACTTGCCAGTGTACGCACGGCCACACGTCAAGTTAGTCACAGCGGTATCTTATGCTTACGAAATAAGGGTAAATTTGCAACGAAAATGAGTAGCTTTGTGTGGAGCTGTGTGTGCGAGTATTTTTGCTATGTGTGAAATTTTGGAGATCTTTTTGCGATATTTCGTACGATATTTATAAGACGAGAAGACCTATTGCAATGACATAGGAGATTGTCATATCGTTTTAGATAGCTGAACAAACCTCTTAAATCGGTTAATTTTATGTAGTTTCCATATCAGGTTCCATATTTAGGTTAAAGCTTGACAAAGCAATTTGGGTAAGTTGTTTAGGTGCTGAATGATGGTGAATTTGTTAAAAAAAGTCAACCATGAATTGTGAATAGGCTTGATGACACCACCAAACGTTGACATACTCTTTATTATCTGTGTATGGGAATACACAAACGTGGCGTCACGGTATTGTATCAGAAATCGGAGTCAATTGACCGAATATTTATTGAATTCTAAGTGTTTAAAAATTGGTTTCTACAGCTTTTTGGGCATAATACTGGTTGCATTACATAATTTAATAGGGGCTATGTTCTTAGGGGCCATGGTCTTGAAAAAAAATAAGATAGGTGTCATCATGCCTATTAGGTGGCCTAAGATCTTTTTCAATAGAACGCCTGTTATTAGGGTTTAACGATACGTTTTATAACGACATAATAATGACTTCTTTACCGCATCATTTAACAGGATATCACAAAATAGTATCGAACAGTCTGACAAGAATCTTCAACACCATAAAGGGCTCTCAAATATTTATCAAACTATTGTTGTGTACAATCGCCGCCAAAATGTTACTTTTACTAAGTTTGAAAGATTATGAAAAACTTTACGTCCACAAAAATTTTACGTCCGTGACAACTTAAGGCAATTATTTTAACGATACCTGGTCGTCTATTTTGGAATAAATTTTGATCGTTGCTTCAACGAACGTTATTTCGCTCTGTGTTGGTGGATGTAAATACATCTCTCTTAAGTCGAAGCATATGTTAAGTAAACATTTTTGTCGTCCACTATACAAGCCACCTTTAAATTTGTAAAAAAAACTATCAATTGAAGATGCATCTAATGATGTATAACAGTAATATATAATATTTAAAGAAAAAATAAAATATACATGAATTCGTTATTCAAATTTTGTTTTGGCTCTCCTGTAAAAAAAATGATATTCGGGATTTCGTCCCTTGTGCATTTAATGAGCGATATGTTAAGTTAACATTTTTGTCGTCCACTGTACAAGCCACCTTTATATTGGCATCTAATACGCTCTATTACTCATTGAGCCCATTGTACGTCTTTCAATGAGGACGATATGCCAAGTCAGCGTGAGGCCGACGCGGCTTTCGGCTTTCAGAGCTCGGCTTTCGGGGAATTCGACGCATTGTCTGTTTGTGAAGAATTGTGTAATCATTACGAATCTTGAACGAATTAACCTCTGGACGCGACATAAAATACAAATGTATGAAAACTCGTTCAACCATGTGGAGCATAACGCACACAAAGATTTTATTGCATGTTTACAAACACAGATACAAAATTCATAAAAATTCACTCATCTCTAGTGCTGGGACGTTGTCCATAAAATATATCGATAAACGAATGAATGAAAGTTTTCTTTTTCGGTCAACACATTGTACACCGGTTATTTAGATAGGGAAAAATTTTTCATTAAAATAAAAAATAATAATATTTTATTTACTTCTTTAGTTTAGTTGTAATATTTTTTTTTATAAATAGCAACCCATGGAGGTATAATCTAGCCCGATGCCTGGCTCCATGTGATTCCATATTTTGACAACCTTGTTTGAGCAAAGTCAACCTTGCTGTTCTGTTTCAAGGAGCGGCCAGCAAAGTTTTGCTGGCCGCTCCTTGAAACAGAACAGACCACATTACATGCATTTTTGAGTAAAGCACTATACAAGCCTTAGCCTACAATGACTGCTTCGCTATTATTATTATTATTATTATTATTTGCTATTATTATTATTATTATCATTTCTATTATTTGTTCAGTAAAAATATAACTGATAAAAATATACGTAGATATCACAAACGAATAGTATAGGAGGCATTTTTTAGATCCAGCAATAATAGTAGCTAAGTAAAACAGTGGTTTATAAACAAAAGATTTTAAAGTATTCAACCATTTCATTTCTACCATTTCTACCAAGTTTAATATTTTTTACTATGGCCACTTCACCTTCGTTTGTGTCTCGCTCGGACCGCGTATCCCTCCCGTGAAGTTGCAATGTTACTTTTAACCTTGTGATTTTAAATTTAAAGCTTATTTTCAATAACGTACGATTCAAATACTATCATCTGAGAGTGATCTGGTTCTTCTTTATATCTGTGGTTGGGATATTGAAACTCGAAAATCACGCGGGCGAGGCCGCGGGCGGAAAGCTAGTAAATATTATCAGTGTTATTGTATTGTACAAATAACAATATTATTCATTCAGTCTTATAGTCAAATATCGATATATTTCGACATTGTCAAGCACTAGTCGATGTGAAATTGACTCACTCGACCGTTTTGTCATTCGTTCTGAATGGTATAATCCAGCTATTTTAAGATGGTTTTCAGATGTCAACAATACATAGGAATATCGACTATATTTAACATAGTTGGATAATAGAAATTTTATTTTACGTTTGATTAAATTTTGTGATAAATAATAATAAATGAAATAAAATAATGTACTTACAAGTGAAAAGAAATTGTGCGGCTTCCGCCGCTATAGTTTTTACACCATTTCACTGAACATTTCGTCATTTTTGGGAGATGTTTTGTTGTCGAGTAAGTGCTTGTGACTGACGCAAAAACAAACGACCAAGGCTAGAATTTCCTGGTTACTGACAAGACCGGTAAAGGTAAGTTCACTTATGTGTCGCGTCCAGAGGTTAATTCGTTCAAGTTACGAATATATGTGTTTTGTGGTAGGTTTTTGAGTGGAACGTGTTGACACTAATTTTTTTTATTTCAGCTGAACAGATAAAAGTTCCTTGATTTTTTAATACGGTTTTCGAGGCTGACTGTAGGAAGTAAGGATGCGGCAATTTTTAATTTTGTAAAATTTAAATTTAAATCGCGAAAATTTAAATTTTTGCTTGTAAAAACTTGAACAAATCTTTGAATTAGGTACTATGTTCACGTTTTATTAAGTGAAAATTGGATGAATTGCAACTAATTTACTAATCAATGCGTATTCACAAAAAAAAATTGATTTCATAATGCACGAATCGAATACCTCTCATGGAACTGATTTAAATAAAATTATTGCCTCTGCATTGTTCGGTTGATCATATATTTCGACACGATTTTTATGTTTATCATTGTATTTGACATTTTTATGAACAATGAGATGTGCCTGTCTCCCTCCCACCGATAACGATCTACGAAATAGTGAGAGGGATGGAATGCGTTTGTTGTCTTGCCCTTTAAAGTTACCAGAACTTATGAGCTGAATCATGCCACCGTTATCATCAGATTTGTTATGAATAAATATTTATTATATTTCGGTGGAAAAAAAACAAATTCTTTTACATGTATACGAGTAGTGTGTAAATAAAACTGTGTTTATAGTACTCATTTTATGAAAAAAACCGTAATAAGCAATTATTGTATTTCTAGTCGTATTGCAGCATTTTTCTGGACCGATTTCTAAAGATTTTGTGTTCACCCATTTACTGCCACTTCGCAGACACAATTAAAAATCTATTGTTATCCCGCACCGGTGCATGTTGTGGCATGGGAGGTGTTAATAATAAAATTTGAAGTAGCTTTGATGCCGATACAAAATCAGAAGATTGACTTTAAACAATTTCAACTGCTATCCTTCGAACTCTACTTTGAACTTTGTCACAAGTCACAACACGAGATAAAACCAGTTACAAAACAAAATGGTCTCGCACAGGCACAAGGTATCACAAAGGCTATAACATCACAAAAAAGCAGCCTTTCAGCGAGATCAAAATCATTGGATAATGGGGTAATACTCGTTATAACAATTGTGTGGATTGAACTCGGCTGCACTAAGACGGGCCAAATTATAATATACAAATGAACGGGTGAGCAGAAATAACGAAACAGTTTATGTCTCGGTGGTTCCCACAGGAACGGTATGCGCCCGCGCCGGACAGAGCGAGCGTGGAGTCGTTTTCTACCTAAATTTAATTATGTATTTTTAATATGGGAGTTAAATGTTACGCTTTAGTTTTGAAATACATATTGGATGCGTTTAGTTTTGATTAATCATTAAAAAAAATTGCCAAATATTTATACCTACGAGTAAAATGTGGTAATTAATTACTATTATATACACATGCCATACATCACTGCCTAACTTGAGTTCTGAAAGCGAGCATTTTCATTGAGCGCGCATGTTTACATGGAGTTAATTTGGTCAAGTAAATGATAGGACAGAGTCATATTTAGTCTCTGTTCAATTTAAATAAATTATTTAAGATGACATCGGTCTTATTTTGCAAACGTATCTTGAACAAAACGTACACAGTACAAATTAATCAACATTACTTACTGTTAATATTGAGACAACATTTTTTTAAACTCATTGAAAAATTACAGTCACAAATAATAATCGAAGCTCGACTCCACGCCCGCCGCTGTTCTACCCAGCGAAGTATCTGTGAGTGCCGGCTGATATATTGGAGCTTCGGCCGAATAGCCCCCGGCGCCGCCAGCGCGGGCACAAGCTAAGCTGGGACACAGCCTTTACGGGGGATTATCCCTTTTATACCGAATCGCTGGCACAAAAATTGATTGCCCTGTCTGTGTGTTTCGGAACGAAATTAAAATTCTTGATTACTCGTTGAACGATACAAGTACATTATGTATGCTTCTTAAAATACATCATATCAAATAAGCCTGATTGATTACTTATACTCGTATTATAAGTAGTACTCGTAGTACATTTTGATGAAATCTAAGTTTCAGAGAATCACAATATGGAAAGTGATAGAAGTTGATTCTTCTATTCCCACGACGATTTTTGTTCCAATTCAATCAATTAAACTACATTATACAGTGTTTATTTGCCAATAATAATAATATTTTTTAATCATCGTCAAAGTACACTACTTGTTTCAGACGTTATTCTTTGTCTGGTGAACTACTTCCAAAGAAGAGTTATTTATTAACACTTTGGCGGGGCGGTAGCCAGCCAAATATATGTTTTATTATTATAACTGCTATATAGCAGTCTACCGTCCGTCCGTCAAAGCGTTAAACCAAAACAAAAGACAGTCGCCCACAGCTTCGTACTCAGTAAATAATACACTCCGAATTCCCTCCCGGTCCACATCACTCCCGTTTCCCTCCGGGTAAGGGCGGGACCACACGGTAGCACGCATATAATATGCGTTCGAAAACCGGCTACTGGTTTACGCGGCGGCCAATCAAACAGTTGTAAATACCGTCGGCATGTAATTGAAGCGTGGGCTGGGTATATGACTTTTTCGGCAGTGGGTTCCGATGTTTATGTGGAACTGTATGGATTCTGCTATTAGATTGAAATAAAGAGCTGTTTTACATTTGGAAAGTGCAATGGTTGAGACTCTAGCGGAATGTAAAAAAATGACCACATTACCGACTGGATGCAACCTTTTATTCAAAAGCACAGTGCAGACCTTAATACAGTACCTAAGCAAATGTCTAATGTTATTGTTTTATTAACTAATATCTACGACATTAAATAATTATTTCATTTAATTAGCATAACCATCTAGGATGACACATATTTACCAGTGTAAATTAACAGTATTGTAGGGCGCGAACGTCTTTAAGTTTTCTCGATACTTTTCCGCAAATGTGCCTTCACTAAATTATATTTAAGATCTTTAGAATTCATCACTCAGTTTTATACTATAAGCTAACAGGTTACAGCCGTTTCTACGAAACTGAAAAGAACATTCAGTCAAAGGTAGGTTTGATATTGAAACCGTTCATCGTTAATATTGTAATCGCGAAAGTTTGTAATTTTGGATGGATGGATGTGTGTTACGCATTTAAGTAAAAACTTTTGTATTGATAAAGCTGAAACACCACAATAACACATAGGCTACAATTTATAAAGAAATATAAGTATACAGTGTTTCCAAGCGGACGAAGTCACCGGCCGCCACTAGTAAGTAAACAAGCTCGTATCTCGTGATACATAAAGTAACGGAAGTTCGTTTTTTAAACCGCTACCGGATTCCGCCCCGCCCCGCGTCCTGATTGGCCGAGCCACCGTGTTACGCTTTTTAGATGCGTACACGCACGCTTTTATAATGATTAGCTTTGTAGGCGGTCTTTGTTCGAGATAGAAATTATTGAGGCGTGTTTTATAGGTGTTTGAAATTAATCCTATGATAGTGTGGTACCGTGGAGTACTGTTTTTTTTCTTCAAATAATTAAAAGAACAATACCTACATTACTCGCTTTATGTTTTTTCAAACGCGTTCAAAAATGATACATTCTCTCAGACTCTACATTGATTGGAAGATATTTGAATATTTTTATCCATAGTATTATTTTTATAAACGCATAATAACCCTTATTACTTATAGTAGTAGTACCTATCTATTACTCTTATCAAATTAGAGTGACAAGCTCGGAGTAACTACTCGAAACTTACGCCAAGTTTATAAATAATGGAGAGTATTTATAACATGGTACGCGTAACACGGCATCAACTCACGTATATTTACCGCAAGTTTATAACATGTGGGTGTAACTTTCTTCGCCCTGAGGCCCGCTCGTGGGATGCGCTTGCGCCGGTCCTACTCGGGAAGCCAATGAACATAGTTTCAAACATAGCCGTCCCTGTCATTCATGCTTACTTGGCCGAGTGAGCGAACGAGATAGTGATAGGATAGTCAACGTGACGGATGGTTGGGTTAAAGTGTAGGATACCTGAGCTCGTGAGTTATGTGAGATCTATCCAAATTGCCGGCCGTCACGCCTTTTGGACGAGATGATTTTGTTTGGTCTTTGGAACGTTCGAGTCTGTGATCTTGTGTGAGAGCGTTGAAACTGAATGAGATTTAGAATTCTTAAACAGCATTGAAGCTTTGGCGCCGGCGCTAGCGGTGTGCTTTTTGACATTTTCATTATGATGGATAAAAGCGTCGCGTTTTGTTACATATACATTGAGAGAAATACGATGAAAATTACTGTTTTGAAGACAAGCTTGACTTATTCAATCTAGCAGGCTTTAAGTAGTATCTTTAAAGCAAGAGATAGGTGTCCAACTGAGAAAGTATTTTTCATTTTATAACTTTATTGACACGACTTTATTTTCAAACTATAACCTAGCAAAACATTAATGATTTTAATGAACGTAACAACTGTTATCTCTGAAAGCGATCAGCAAATTAGGACTTTAAGCACCTAAAAAGGACAAAAAAGCGCAAACTTGTCAATCACATTCTACACCACAATTTAATCTTCTACGGCGGACCGACGGAAATTGCCCGAAGTAAAAAACACGTTTAAAGCTGCAAAACCAACCAAGCCTTTAAAATTCAAACAATCTAACAGCCTATGCACACACGCAAAAAAGGGACAATGGGCAGAAAAGAACCCTGTGAAATTGCTCTTTATGTTTGAGACAATAAAGGTTAGAGTACCTTTACTTTAGTTGCCTACTATACACCACACCTGTGGCGCTTGCTATTCGGATGTTTGCGGTCAAGTATGGACAAACAGCGAAGTGGACTCGCCTCTTCAAACAAACGACGATCAATGGCTCAAACCAATGAGGTTTTGTGAATGGACATGTTTGCCAAAACTCAGAGCGCGTAAGAACAGGTAGGTGGTTTTTTTTACTGGGTAAAAATCTAAAGGCCGGAATTGATTGAACTAGACTCTTATCGTCTTAGCATAGCCTTGTGATAATCTTAAGTACCTACTAATAATGGTAAAGTAAATAGGTAGAAGAACTAACAAAGCTACTACGCAACTCGTGAAATACTATCTGATAGTACTTATCAACGCTATCATATGGCTCCACCTTAACGTTTTCAACAAAGACTAATAAAACGATTATAAACAATCCTAGTTGTACAACTTTTTATGCCATAAAATTGTATCAGTTTCCATAAAGCATTATCAATGAGGTTTTTAAAACTTTTATTTGCTCAAGTTCTCGGAATGTTATCAGTTTGCGTCGGGAAATTTTCAAAGGTAAGTTACATACAAAGGTATATTCCTTACGATATAATATACTTTAAGACCTTCAGATAAGGTGTAGAATCGTGTAGGTATTGTTTGTGTAATCGATTGTAAAACATACACGAGCACAGGGCGCGTTAACAAAGGACTGTGATAAGAAGCTTCGTACTTTAAATACCTATTTGTAGGTAAAAAAAAACATGCGTAACCTTTTAACGAGGCTAGAGATAACACATGCATATTCTTTTATTAGAAACACAAGAATTGCGAAACCATTGTTTTTATTTTGCAAGTTCTTGCACTTTTGTGTAACGCATTTATTATGCTTGCACATAACATTAGCACAATGGGTTTAAAAAGTCAAATAACACAGAAATGTTACTCTATTTTCAAACACAACAAAAAAAGTAAAGAACAGTGAACGATAGTTTAATATTATACCATACTAGCTTTAATAATATTATACCAAATTAGCTTTAATAGCAAATTAGTTTAATATTATACGGACCGTTCCCAAGGTCCACTTCATATGTGTAGGTACCAAAGTTCATGCAAATGACTTCAGTAGTTTCAGCGTTAGGGCGTAACACAGACAGACAGGTTGCATATAAAAAACATAACCTTAAGTTACCAACGGTATGGATCGCTATACAAAGCGCTAAAGAAAAACAGGGCTCTTGAAAAAGTGTCACTAAAAATTTGTTGACATTTAACACGTCTCAAGAATGCCTTTATCTGTAAGATTAACAGATAACCAACCCAACCTTTGTCTTTATCTCGTTCAAACAATAGTTTCCTGTTTAATTTCTCGTTTGTCGGACAAATTATGTGTTGAAACCGTGCTATGTATTTACAAGGATATACCTTATTGACTTTCAAGTTCTCTTCGGGTCCAATTTCCATATTTGTAAGCATGAGAACTGAGCCGAAAGATAATAGAGCAATCGTTATATGTAAATAGTTGTCTGGGATTTTTATAACTAGCAAACGGCAACCTACTATTAAGTAGGTAACCCCTAACACAAAACGATAACAGCTAAATGATATGGACAAGTTAAAATAACAACCTGTTCAAGTTGCAAATGTTATTCGGTATCCACATTAAGTTTCTGCACAAGCGCCTATAATTATCTTAATGTTAGTAATATCTACATATGCCTGACCTTTACTGTAACAAATGTATCTCAAATCTAAATCCAAACCTTAAGACTAAAGGTCGCAAACTCACACATTTTATCTCTAATTGTGTAGACATAACAAATATTTTGAAATCCATAAAATATTCTTGACCGTTTGAAAAATCGCTTATTTACATAATGTTATAAATGATCTAAACATCGGTGGCTTTGTAGTCGAAAGAATCAAAAGAATTCTAACGTCACAGTCGGCAGTAACATTGAAATGATTAAAAAAGCACGAGGTATAATCAATTCTGTGTCCTCGATAAAATTTGTTTTTTAAATGGATGCCGTGTATGAGACGGCGGCGTTATGACAAAAGCTTCCAGTACAATAAATAATCATTGTCTTCCACCCCGTGGCTCGTAAACACGGAGCAATGTGTTAATATAGAGTGCGTATATGTGACAAAGCCTTTTTGGTCACAGACAGTTCACAGAAACTAACACTCTGCAAGAGGCACCTATTTTTATACAAAACATATGTTTTATTTGCTTCCGTGTTGAATTCTTAGCAACTTTGCGTCCTTGGTGATCATTAAAACAGTATTATTATTTTCTTTCTAGCCCAACTTAGGAAAACCATTGGTTTGTGCGGTCTTTAGTCAGAGTTTTTTTTTTTTCTATTATTAATTCTAACCTAAACCAAACCTTTAAATATAAAACAAATTTAAATACAAACTGTTCTATTTAGGCTAACCGGGTCAGATCATCGTTCGGCGGATATTAAAGGGTGGCGCGGAGACGGCGCCCCGCGGAGAGTCGCGGTCGTTCCCGAAACGTTCGAGAGTTTATACCCAATTCGAATGGAATCCGTGCGAGTTATCGCACTTTGGCGCTTTGCCACTTTCGGCCAATTTGATAGAGGTTTGAAGTTACGCGTTTTATTGTTATTTTTATTTTTTGACTGTTAAAGGTTCATTTGGAATGAGATTTTACAGGTCCTTAGGGTGCTGAGGATTCGAAATTGAATACATGAATACGTATTTTCTAACAGAAACATATTGAATGATGTTTTGGACTAAAAAAAAACAAAATCCAAAACGTGGTAGACAACCGTTTTTAGAATTCCATAAATAATCGTAAAATCTAAAATGGCAATGACGGCTTGTAGAGTGGACCACATTTGTCCATTCTCCCTTAAGAGGGTATGCGCGGGCGGCGAAGCGAGAGACCGGCAGCTACCGTGTTACGCATGCAGACCGGGAGCTAGTGTGCTGAATTGGCGATAATTTCATTTGTTAACACAGTTAAAATTTATAAAGTTAATTTGTACGAAAATTTGATTTGTTAAGAATGGGAAATTTTGTTAAACTTGAATATTTGTGTATTAGAAGAAGAAGAAGCAGAAAACATTTTTATTTAGTATCACATATTTTACCAAATAGAAAAACACATTTAAAAATCACATACACAAGATACAGAAAAGGTGGGCCACTCAGCATGTGTCGCAGCATCTCAGGAATACCACGACGGTAGTCTTCCGATGACACCCAGACAGAAAGATAGCACTACTTTGCACAACAATGTGTTGTTTTAGGTTTATAGTTTACTGTATAGTAAATATTTAATCAATTTTCCAAGCCAAAGCCTAAGATACAAGAGAGAAATCAGAGAGCGCTTCAATTCTATGTAAAGATCATGGAACTAAAAATTCTAGTAGTATTTTACTTTTAAAAAGGCAAAAACCAACTCAGGCGCCCTGATATTTCGTAGGCAAGCTACGCTGCTACTGTGCTACGCGTTACGAATCTTCGTAGCGTAAATTAATTCGTACTTAAGACTCCTATAAGTGGTGTAACTTCTTTCTTTCTTTGTTGAGACGTATGATTGAATTTTAATGGAACATATAAAGCTTTGGGGAATTAAAAACTATGAAGCTAGTGAGAGATACTTTAAGATTAAATCTTATGTAAAATTAGTTCATAGTTCAGCATCGAGGTAATACAAGTTATGTTTGATATGGTATGAGTTTAATTGGATGACCATCCAAATGAGCCAAATGCTAGAACTAAAGTTTCTCAAAATCATGACCATATTTTACTCTCTTCACTCATTAAATGGTTAAGAGCTGACAATAAAAGAAAATGAGCCAGAGCAGGTGCGCACTCGCATATGTATATCGCCACTACTGAGCTACGCGATAAAGTCGATCTATTAATGCTATCTTTGAGTGTACACCCACATCGCAATGTAGATTAAACCATGCAAGGACTGTCTAGACACAATTTATGGAGCTGATCCAATACTACCTGCTTTGACCGCTTTGATAGTTTGTTCAATATGTCTTTTGAAATATCGCACACGAGTAGGCATGCAATTTATAGTACATAATTTTTTTGTTGCGCCGTACGACCAATGATTATATCAGTCTTGATCGCCTAAAATTTTTCATTATATAAAAAAATATTTAATTGTCATCTTACTCAGGATCTTAAAAAGTTTTGTTAATTTTTTTTTAAGAATATTTTTTGTATATTTATTAGTACGATTATTTTTTAGTCCCAGCTCTTGGCCTATGGAATCGAATCGCGTATCACGTAATTACGGATGTAAATTCGTTGCCCCTCCGGCCGCATATTTAATGACTAGAATTAGTGCGATCAACGTATTGAACGTAACTTTACACGCTTTGACGATGTCATATTCAATTTTGATGCGAAAACTAGTCTAAAGAAATTTAAATGAAAAATAATTTTAGTTTGAGCATCTTTCAAGCTAAGCAATCTTGAAAAAACCTATGCGCGACGTTATTGTTTTATTCAATAAATAATTTAAAATATCAGATTCGTTTCTGAAACAGCGAATGATTTTAAAAACTCTACAACCCAGCTAGACGCAGTCATAATTCAAAGAATGATTGTCTTTATTCGTGTTTAAAAAATGTTTACGGACTCAACCGCTCATATGATTTCCCTGCCATTATCTAGATACGGCGTCGTGATCGTGCAAAAAGTAAAAAAATGTCTTGTAGATGAAAGAATGAGTAATAAGTAACTGACTGTGTAACTTAAGGTTATGGTTAAACACCGGTTTTCTTTATACCACCACTCGTATACACCAGCTTTAATTATTAACTGCTCATATTCACGATTAATACTGCCCATTTTTGATACGATACAATCTGTTTTTAAACGGCCTTCATTGTCTTTTACAAATGCCATTTTAAATGGCGTTTCCTTGATTTTTTTAACTTAAGTATAATAAGTTGCATAGGATCAAAGTTATTTGATATGTTACCTCAAAAATAAAAGTAATTTACGGGAGTTTTATTCAAAGTTTTTTTTTTTTGAAGGATCAAGAATTGTCAAGTGTGGGTGGAGATACATCAATTAAGCAGAATCATTGCCTTTTAAAACCCATGAGAACCACTTTGAGGTGTCAAAATCTGTATCTAATGATGCGTGCGATACAAAAATGTTAAAGTGAACAAAAGTTATGAACTGCGCGAGGCATATTTCAAAGTTTTTTCACCGCTTCTTCTCTTATTGTTAAATAAACCATAAATCGTGATAAAATGGACACCATTAGGCTCTGAATGGAGCGGCCAAGTCGGGTGCTCATGATATTAATAGAAAAAATAACTTGGGGACAATAATTTTCGATTCCTTTTATGCTGTTTTAGCGCCGCGAAGGCGCTAAGGTCAATTTACATGATAATGATTTCGATTATTTAAATATTGTAGATATGAAAGGGTGGTTTTTAACTGACTAACAAAAAATTCAGATTTTTACATTAATAAAATCCTTTTTACAATTAAAAATACTGATTGATAGAAATTGGCAACTGAGCTAATGTGATCTTGGCAACAATTTAAGTACATGTCGCAACGTCAAATAAACGCCCCTTTCTATATTTTAACGGACTTATTGAACATTATAAAAAATGAGATCAAATTTAGAAAATAATGCTCTAAAAAACAACATTACAGTTGTGAAAATTTAAGTTTTTTTGAAGATAGTTTTGAAACACAACGTATAATATATGTTGCAAAATAGTGTCTTTTTACCGTTGTAAGGATTGCGTATGTGAGACTGGATTAATTTGATGTACAATGAGTATTTTTGGTGTAAAAATAATATTTTTTATTTATATTCAAGGCTGTTGATATATGTTTTCTCATTATTAATATTTCTGGTTTTGATAACCAGTCTGTTTATTAGCAGTACACTAATTAATTACATGTAAAAATTTTGAGTTGTGGATTATAAGTTGATAGCCAATATTTTATTTTATATTTATTTTAATTGTAATTTATATAAGGGTTAGTTATGCTGATTGGAATTTTCATTTTGAAATATTTCGGTGCTACGTTTTGAACGGAGGTGCGTATTTTCTTTTAATTTTAAATTATGTAACACGAACTTTCAATAGTACGTAGGTACCTAGCAAAGTTAAATGGCAATATGATGTCAGTCAGCGGAATATCTTTACATAGTGTAAAATAATATTTATAAAAATTAGTAAATGTTCAATATTTCAATCATATGACCACTCGACATAAAAAATAAAAATCTTAAAATTGTAGTATCTATTCTCCATTAAATCGGATTAAGAAAGTATACTTTAAAACTTATTGGACTGAAGATGTTCATTAAACTTTGTAATTTGAAGTTAAAAATTAAAAGAGAATAGATAACACAAAAAATAATAACAAATGTTCATGTACTCACTGGATTCGGCCGGTAACCACTGCGTTTGTTGCTGATTAATGTTTATTTTTACGTATAAATTAGTTGGTTGCGCGTCGTTGACTGTTCGGTGTGTTGTAAAAAACAGTAATTTATTACTGATGACTTCTCGTGTTGGCAACTTGGCACTGGCTTAACGACTGTGTAGCGTGCGGTGCGGTGGACAGAAAAAACTGGCTCGCTTCGTACGTAGCTCGATCAGTAGTGGCCTAAGGAAGAATAACCCCGGGAGTCGATAGGAGCTGGATGCCACCGCTTCCGAAAGGCCCCCGCACCTCACCCCGCCTCCGCCCGCCCGATACAGATCACGCATTCTACGAATACCTTCGACCACGGTGCAAACTGTCTACAGTCATCTCTCTCGCACTTTGGTAAAGGTAAATGCTCAAGCACGCGGGGCGAGGGGCTCTAATGGACGTTTCACAGCAAACGCTTCCTAAGTTCACCAAGTAAAGGTCACACGGGCTAAGCCGGACGGTGGAACTCAGCCACGGCGAAGTAGCAACGCGTGCGCAACACCGGCAGCGCCCACTTGACCGACAGTTCCCCTTCAAGCGCCGTCAGCAGACGTACATCCGTCTCTTTTACTTATACGCGCTTGTAGACACCTCTCGCTCGCACGAGACGACGTGGAAAAATGTATCTAGTTCTGAGTCGTCGCGCAGTGCAGTAGCAGTTGGATTTTTTTTGTCGTTTCAATAAATTTGTGGTTCTCCGTCTCGCGCGCCCGGGGCGTTTAGAACGAGAGGGGAGATTGCCACCGGGTTACGCCTTCCGCGCGCTGGTTATCAAGTAGGTTGCGTATTAGAGCCTCCGTAGTACTGGTGTAAAGTATATCGTGGATGTTTGCAGCCGGCTGAGTGGCTGCCGTGTTACGCGCCGCCTCGCACGCTATGCCTCGATGATTACCGCATTACGACTGTTAACACGACACCTAAGCTTTTTTTTACACTTTGAGCTTTCGTTTTCGTAACAAGCATTTAGTAGAACAACATGCGAGCGATAATTTTAACAAAACTGACTTTTTCAGTACGTCTTTTTGTAAACAGTTGCGAATAAATACGTCACTTTTTTATGTTAGATAGTTATTGCAATAAAATTCTTTCAACTTTTTCGTATATTTTTCAATATCAGCTTAACACTAAGCAATTGTGTCTTAATATACTCTTCTAGCCAGAAAATGCCAGAAAAAATAAACGCTGAAGGCACATTCTTGGTTTGGTTGTTAGACGCGAGAATCCAAGGCTCTAAGATACAAGATTTCAGATATCAGCTTTTATGGTGCCGGTAGCGAGCAGTTGTTAGTGCCTTTCCGCTTCGATGTAGAATCGATACAATCGCTGTTCTATCGACTGTTTAAATGCTGTGGAACAGTACAAAGGAACACGTCTGTAATCCTACTTATAAAAAAAAATAACATTTTGTCAAGCATTACACATGTTAGTTTAAAAGAAAAAACTTATACTTCCAACTAAGAAGACTTGAAAGTTGTACTTCTGTACATTTTATACGAAATTAGTTATTAGCGTATTTTTTTTGAATTAGAGGCATTTTTGACTAAAAACTTTTGATTATTTCACAAATGCAATAAAATAACCAAGGACGTAGATCCCACAGGCCCTCTAACCAAAAGACATCAACGCGTTAGGTTTTCGAAAATAATACATTTTCGAAAACCTAACGCGTTGATGTCTGATTTGGCCTAGTTAGAGAACAGCCTAGTTCTTTTGTCGTAACCCTATTTCAGTCTGAATAGTGCGGCTCGTGTAAAGTATTTCACGGTGTGTGTATCCCGTTTAAGTCTCAGCACCACCGCATGGGGTTCTGCAATAATGTTTCCAACGAATTCTATTACCAAAGATGAACCTCAAAACGTCTCACAAAACCAATTGTCGGTTAACGTTCAAATTAAATTCAAAAACATTGCATTTGACACGTCCATCAGGCGTTAGACGAATTAGCAACGCACGTCAACGTCCAGTGTGGTCGGTGACCATTCAATGATGACAATGGCATTCATATCGAGTGCACTTTTTCCCCCCATAAAAGTCCCATGATTTTGTAAGCAAACATTGGTTCTACAATGGCACTAGCTACCCGGAGTGTCGCATAAAGGCGTCCAATTTCGAAAACAATGATGGCCCTAATATGTTTTGATGTTTCGCGTTTTATGTTCGATTTGAAGCCGTGACGGAGGAAGAATACTGTTGCCTTTTGCTAGATATTGTCCTATTGTGCCAATTGTACCTATTGTGGATTGTCGCGTGTCTTTCCGTTATTTTTGTTTGTAATGAGAAAGCTTTAGGAACGTCCGTTTCATCAACTCTCTGGAATTTCAAGGATTCGTAGCTGTTGGGAGAGGCTAAAAATGCTGGGACCCTTACAGGAAAAAATAATACTGTTCTACACCAAAAGAAAAAATTACGTATCTTTCGCATGTTTAATTAGTTGTAACTTGTAATGTTAACTGAAATACCGTATAGAAAGAAATCCTTAACAGAAAATCATTTCTTATAATTTTTGACTGTTTTTATTGTTTGATGCAGCTGTAACAAAATACAAGTAGCCATGCTCTTAGTGATATTTACATTTTAAGATCACGATAATAACCAAGAGATATTTTAAATCAAGCGTACACACATTTTTTTCGTTTTCGTCCATCCTTCAACTCGATGACCCTGAGACGAACACGAGTAGTGATCGGAAAATCATCTACCGATAACTACTAAATAAGGCGAATCCGCTAGTCTAAAAATAATGTTTTAGCTCATCATTAGGCCGCCATACAGCGCTCTCGGTTCATGCTTTGTCTTTTTAGTTGCTGACGCAATGCAAGCCGAAACGAAACCAAAAAAAAATTCCATCCAATCAAAATTAAACTGTAACCCGTAACATTACAGCTTTATTTGACTTGGTGATTTTCGTTGTTGATCTCCAAAAGAATTGTCCGTTGACAACAGAGACATCGATGCTGTTCTTTTTTTGAATATCGATTGTAAAAAGCATTCTCATGGCGCTGTGAGAACTCTCAAGAGCCAGAAATACAGCCGGGGTTTAAATTCTTTCTATTCAATCTACTGTCTTTGTGTCGGTTTAGCTTTGGCATTATAACGCTTGTCAATAATAAGCTGAGATAGGATACAATGTCTTTAGCCAGATATCTACTCGTGTAACTGCTTTGATAGCTCAAACTGGAAGAAGTTGATTCACACTTTTTGGTGGTAAGATTTTAATCGTGGATCCAAAGCTATAAACATGGTGTTACCATCAAAGGTTACTCATCACTAAAATTAACTTCAAAAATCAAAAGCTACAAATTAAGCTTTGACGAAAAATGCGTGTAAGGGAGAGGGGTACACTTTTGAACACTTTTTACACTTTTTGTTAAAACTTCAGATTCTCTTGTTCTAAACCGTTTTTTCACAATGCTTATACTAACTTTTAGGATATAAAATAGCAATACATCATATGACGAAGAAAATTCAAATTATAGCCGCAAAATCCATTTTAGAAAAAGAAGTCACATGTTCAAAACCACAAATTGAGCTTCTTAAATAGCTCCGTAATCTTAAATGTTCAAAGCTGCCCCTGTTCAAAGGTGCCCTCTTCCCCTTTCCCCTATACTACGAATTTTGGTGCATAATACATTTTTAGATAAAACAATCGGCAATCGATAAGAAAACATTTGAAAGTTAGCGCAAAGGTCACAAGTTTACTAAGCACTATTATATCTCATCATGGAAATCCCATATCGCGAATGTCAAAAAGGTCGAAGCACTAAAACGAACAAACTCCCAAACATTTTTAGTACTGAAACTTGCATCTCATATATTTAAAAGAGAACAAAACGTTAACCTTGCATTTTCAAGAAGTCTCTATCGATCGGAGATCGATTAAGAATTTATGGAATTCGGTATTCGCATCGAATGACAAATGTTGTTAATCTAATATCTGCCACTGGATTCCCGAATTCGCACAGGTAGTTAGCGGACCTTATTAAATCATTAGGTCCTTTTGTATTATTACGTTTTTATGATCGCGCACTGCAAGATACCTCCAGTAGAAACATTAATTGCTAATAAGCCGTATTGAATTTCATCTCGCTTAACGAATTAAGTCGTTGCGATCATTTGTATTAAGATTTTTGTGTGTTAAGTTTGTTCAAATTAAATTTGGCCGTTGTATTAAGATTTGCAATTTTATTTGCGTTTTTAAGTTATAAGAGAGAGATATGTAGAACTTATTTAGCTGTTTCATAAACAGCTAAATAAGTTCTACATAGTACTAAAGTAATTTTATATGCACCATAAACTTTTCGGTTCACTTTTTGGTTCTTTCACTGAAATCTTTTAGCTGGAAAAGTGTTAATTAATTTTGTCGCCAACAAATTGATCAACGGTCTTTTTATTCTCCTAAAACGGTCACGGTCCACTAAAAAGGTGCTAAAACTCAAATTGTGGTAAAAAGATCGATTCCGAAGGGCCGTCTCGAATCAAATTGATTCGATCGCAAAAAGAAATCGAACGCCGAATAATTGTGTTTTACAATCGATCCGAATAATAAATAATTCAATTTTGCGGTCCGCCGATTAAATTACGGTCTTTGTTCGTATTGGACTTCACAATTGGGTTGCGTTCTTTATTATGTTAGAAATAAAGTTGTGATTTGCGTGTGGTCTGCAACATTGCGGCGTTTAGTGGATGTTGGCGACAATAAAAATGCAAATTCCCGACAACAACGTTATAATTTACTGCGCTGACACTAAAACAATCTGCCTGGTTGTTAGTTGTTGACCGTTTTATGGCAATACCTCTTTTTGCTACTTAATTCTTTAGGAGGCGAGCTGTTCAATGGATATTGTGCAATCGCTATGATTGAGCTTTAGGTTTTGCTAGGCTGGCTACGTTTGCAAATTTTGAAGTACCTACCGTTTATTTTCAAACACTGCTGCTTATAGATTCCTAATTTTTCACATGCAACAGTGTGCGGCGACCTTACGGTAACTTCTCGTCTACTTGGCTATGGTTAAATTGACATGACAAGTATGATGCCTAATGATTTGTGATGCCCATTTATATGTTTTATTTTACTAATGTTAACTAACTGTTAGCCTGTATACATACAGGCTAACAGTTAGTTACAAGCAGTTTACATACAGGCTTAGAGTTAGTTTAAATGCTGCTACAACAAAGCTGCTGTGTTGAATGAAAAAAAAGTTTTAAATGCAACGTGTAAGCGAGTACTACTTAATGACCACTTGTTTAAAAACCATTTCAAGATCTTTCCTCCAGACTAATAACTTACTTTTAAATATTTTATTTTATTGGGCAGAATGCTTTTTATTTAATGGTATTCTGAATTATTTTTTTTTCTTCGATGACTTCATAATATTATTATTGTAAAACATTTTTTGTCTTATTTCCTTCCTTATCAGTCGCCAGATGTTTCTATTCCTACCCTGATAAATGGATAGACAAAAAAACTTTTTGCATGTTAATAAATGTATATATTATGCAAATACGATGGTTTTTATTCTTCGAATGTCGATAAATCGAGTGAGGCGAGACAAATAAGTCATAACATTGGGAAACGAGGCAAGGACAAGGTCAGATTTATATTTTTTGCATCGAAATATACATGAATCGACATGTTCGGGTGTCAGACCGGATAAGTGTGAGCCAGGCCGGGCCCGTAGACAAAGTGATATTGCATAGTCGATGACAAAATTCGCTATCGAATTCGTTTAAAAAAATGGTAATGACATTCATCTCCGCTTAGTCAAGTGACAACGAAGACCACGATTTTCGTGGCTAAAGGAGCAATTCTTGTGCAATCGAAAGAAGTTCACATTCGTAAAAAGTACGTTTAAATACCACTTGTACGGGTTTTGCTGACCAGTCGAAATTTGGAATTCGGATACGAAATGCTGGTACCTAGCTGTCTTGAAATGCACCTGCCAACAGTAAGTTATTATTATATACCTAGGTTTATTTTGCTACATACGAATTATCGCGCGGAAAAAGTACGATTTCATGATGGCTAATGAAAACGATTCCTACAAATATGAAAAATATTAAGTTCAAAACATCACCAAGGATTTATTGTCAGCACAACATAGGAAATTCCTCTCTTTTGAGTACTTATGATTGGATTGAACCAAGAGATAATTTTGAACCTGTGTTTCTTTACAGTTAAGGTAGGATAAATATTATTTTTTTATTCATATAGATAAGTGAAAGATGATCACAGGCTCTAGCTGATTTCGGGAGCTCAATTTCTTTTTAAAACGATTTATTAATAGCAGGTTAATAAATGCACATACAAAGTGACAATGTAATGCAAAACATTAAGACGTAAAGAGATACTTTGGGGACACTTAAACAATATGTTTCGTACTTTGGTATGAAAACCGATATGTGAAGGCATATTCTGATGCATTATTTTCGTGTGACTTTCTGCATTTTCTTTCGATTTACTTTGTATTCTGCTATTTACTTAAGCTGCAAATAGCCACCTCCTTATTTAGTCCATAGATCTCCTAAGAAGGTACGTAGGTATATCTCAATGATGTGATTACGAATGAAAATGAAGAATACTTAAATGATAACTTTCATTCCGACTTCACATAAACCACATTATTTTCAGAAAAGTCCGCGAAGTATACTCGTAGTCTGAGTAAGCATAAGTTTTTTGTTCAATTTCGCATGTGACTACAAGATTTATTCTATTTTTTTTCTTTCACGCCAGCAACAATTATTTATCAGAAAACAAATGGCAATCGCTCAAGTTTCCACCTGCGCTCGCGTTTGTCGCTCACCGCAGAGGAAGTGTTCTATTTATCCGGCGTATCTTTACACAATCACATCAAACAACGCCAAAAATACGTGAACAGAATCAATACTTCTCGGAACGCCGCGGAAAACCGATAGGGCGACTTTAAACGTTGCGACTGTAAAACATTCCGTATACGAATTTGAGCTTTGCAGTTAAGTTGTTTCTTCAATTTTATGGTACAGAATGCGTTGAGAATGTGGTCTTAAGGTGTTATGATGCGTCGTTGGTGGTGATGGCGACACCTTACGAATAAAATTGCAATCGTGGACCACCAACCGATGCGGTCCGTTTGACAGCCCTAACTGGGCGGCCGGGGTTTTGATCATTTGTAGTTTGGTATTTTGCTTAATGTTTGCACGAGATTACTTGTTCAAATGTGTCGTTTATGGGTAATGGAAATAGAATGGCAGATTGTTAATAAGGAAACGAGTGTGTGTAATGGGTGAGGATCTTAGATCTTGATGCCATTAGTGTCCAAGACGTGCTTAGAAAGTTGTCAAGATAGTACCTACTTAATTTCTACACATTCGTATGTAAAGTCATCTATTTTCCATAGTATCTTGTCTGACAAATATAAGAACGAGCAAAATTGTGTCGATGGAAGAGAACACGTACAAGAAAAAAATTTAGGGACGACATCAGCTTAAACGCTTGCTTAAATAAACATCCCTTAATTCTCCTCCTAAAAGTCACTAACTTTTACAAAGCGCTATAAATACAGGCACGGCTAGCGGGCCCTGTCTTGTGTTGTATGACAATATCATCTCTGTATGACGATTTATATCTGAACGTACATAATATATCTGCGACGCCGCCATCGACGTCGCCCGACATGACGCTCGCGCGCTTATTTATACCGGCGTTATCACGTGACGAGGGCAGAACCGCACTAAGGGTGGATGTCGTTAAATAAACTGTAATCAAAGTTATAATAACCTTAACGTAAATGCTCAATTTAAGAAAGAGTTTTTTTTTTCAGGCATACGCCAAGGAGGAGAAGGAAATTCAATTGCTCATTATCTAAATAAATAAAACTCAAAAACTGACTGACATTGGACGAATCGAGCTGAAATTTGGCATGCAGGTAGCTACAATAATGTAGGCATCCGCTAAGAACGGATTTCCCCGATTATCACGGGAACGGAAAATATACGCAGAAAAGTTTGCGGGCCTTGTTAAATTAAATAAGTTTAAATTATATTCTCTTAGTCTTTGTCCTCGCATTTTCGTTGTACGGAATCGACTTTCTATATCATGCGCCGCCATATAGTTCGCTGGTTGGTAGGCTCCTAAGTAGGTAGATATTGAAGTTTGTTCAGTATAGTTACGTGTAAAATATGAATAAGTAGGCTTCATACCACTTCAATATCTTCTCTCTTGAGTTTTTATTGTTTTCGAAATCAACTGCTGTGCCGCTGTATTTAATAACAAGTCACGTTTATTTATCACTTATTTTATACGAGCAGGCGGTAACAAGCATTTTACGGTTCTCAAGCGGCACACCTGCATATTCTGTCATTTTGCACAGCTTGAAACAAAAGAGGCCCTTTTCAATTACAGGGCGCATTTGTAACGATGTAATCTTCAAGTTTAAACCTGCCGCTCTCCTGAATCCGCCCCTGTTGCCTTATAAAGGCCGCCGCCACAATAATAGGATGACAGCCAGCCATTGAAACCACATGTACATTGGACCAACCAGTTGAGCATCGAGTAATGGTTCACAGTACTCCATAACTCCTATGAGTTTCGCCGGTCGTAAGTTAAAAGGCTGTGTTTAAAAGAAGGCACTAATCTGGACTGGACTTAAGTAGTGATGGGTACTAAGGCCAGGCTCTTAGTAAGTACGGATTGGCTGGACCTAGGAAAGTGGATCCAATCGATTGCATAGTTTTATGAGCAAATGTGATATCATGTTAAGTATTTAAGCGAACCTTAACTAGACTTCGAGAGCAATGTAGAACCGGAAAGCAATTTGAGGCAAGTACTATAAATGTTTATCATCATAACACAATATCGTTCAGTGGGGTGAGCACGAATATTATCGTAACGTATTCGTGTCGTTCAAACATCAGACACTGACAGTTTCCCCATAGATTGAAAAGTCAACGATAGGTAAACGCTACGAATATGTATTCGTAGCGACATACGATACGATAGTTGTTCGTGCTCACCCCACAGGAATGTTCTAGTTTCGAGTAGATACGTAGTCTTTTTGGCAAATCTTTAAATCTTTCAACGTTTCTTTTAGTCTTTTGATTAACCGACGATTTTTTTCGATAACTTTTTAATGATGACAATTCTAGATTTAATTTAGATATGTCAAAAGAACTCGCGGAATTGCAAAATTAGATCGACGCTTTATCTTTACAATCTATCCCTTTCGACCCAGATATTTTTGTGTTCATGTTTTGAAATGAAAGCTATAATATTTTGATGATGAAGTTGTAAGTTTTACCAAAACATTAGAAACTTAATATCACGATAGTGAGCTCTGGGGCTTGATTCCACGAACTCACAACAAACACACGATCGTGTGCTCGTTTTTTAAGATATGATTTAATGGATAATGTAATTATATCGGTGTCCAAAGTTAATAAGAATTAAATAAAACACATTTTAACACATTAGTGAGTAATAGAATTGTAATCAAGGAATGTAGTTATTTAAAATTTAAGGATTATGAAGAAATTCGCGTATATAATTCTTTGACTTTACGATGTCCAGTGACCGGGTCCACAAAAAAAGTCTTCTTGACGGACGCCCTTACAGTCATTGACCCAACTAGGCGCCAAAACTGTTTCCTATTGGTTAGATCCATAAACACACAATAATGTGAGCTCGGTTAAGGGCAGGGTAACGAATTTGGCGCGTATTTACAATTGTCTTAAGTGGAAACTCACAACCGTTCATTCAGATTAAAAAGGGCTATCAGAAATTAATATATAAATGATTTTCTCGAAAAAACATATTTTTCTGTCATTTTCAATATCGATAAAATTTGTGTTTGATTTGTTCTCTTCTTTCATCGATACACAAAACATAAGTAGGACATCACTAATAGTAGTAATCTAAACTGGAAGTAATAGGGACTTTCTCGTTTAAACTTAAGTAAGTGCCTCCACTAAGCTAATGAGCCTCGTCAGTAAACGAGCAGTGTTTATTGATACTAAATTTTGATTAGCAAGTTAGTGATCCCGATGTTTAGACTCATAACCTTAGAGCGAAGATTTAAAAGTTATATGTTCGCAGCAAATTAAGAGTGCTTGCAACTTGCAACTAAACTAGGCAGTTGGCTATCTTTTTGCAACTTACATCTTTATGTATTAGGTAAGGTATCAAGTATGCGCCAGCAAATTAAATGTTTACGGCAGTCGAAGCTTTTGGAAATTGGACTACTTAAATAATTTTAACTAAATGTTCTTTCGGTGAATAATAAACTGTTGTCCACCGTTAATTAAATACTAACAATACGGAATTTTCTTTTTGGACTAGTTGTTGTTTTGTATTTTTATAAATAACTAGCGGACATCGCAGACGTTGTCCTACCAGTTGTTTTTTATTTTTTTTCTTCGTAAGAACCATCCTCGTAGTTTAAAATATATAAAAATGGGCCAAATCGGTCCAGGCGTTTTTGAGTTATGCGCTATATTTATTTTTATATTAAAGTAGTTTACACCTCATGGTAATTTATTTCTTTCATGTCTGCTTTGCTTTTGCAGTCGGGGTTAGGACAATTTTCACCGGGAACATTTATAATCCGGGGTAGGCATAGTCATAATAATTTACTACACCCATATAAAACTCAGTATAAAAGTATGCACCAACCTTTCCTTCGACAAGATTAACACGGGTACTGGGTTCCCACGGCAAAACGCCCGCGGCAACTGAAACTCTGAAACTGACAGACAGGAACGAGCAACTAGGAAATTACTGCACAGGCTTGTTCTAGTTGCCAGTTAAGTTGTTGCTTGTAAATTCTGCCTACAAATATGCTGAGTTAGACGAGTTAGAATCTTGGTTGAGTAGAAGAAATGTTCGCGACTATCATTCAGATGTTAATCATTTCTTCAAAGCCTCATTTCAAGAGCTTGAAACAACCATATATGAATTAACGTTTGTTTGATAAGAGAGTTGAGAATTTAACCATTTTGTCGAACGAATCATTGAGCCGTTTTTCGTCAGATCGAAATTACAACGAACAAATAATCAAAAGCATTGTATGACCTTAAAAATTTTTATAGTCTATTATGATTGTGATAAGACTTAACCAAAAAAAATTAATGTCCAGATTTACTCTTCGTTCGCTGATTGTTTTAATCCAGCTAAAAGATAGGACGCATGAAAAATATTCAGACAAGCGACAAGACGGCCGTCAAATTCCTACCTAAAAAACGAAACGTCCAGAGTATTTTTAACATTCATATCGCACAAAATAAACGAATATCGCTATTCAGTTATACACGGGGGCATTCTGTTTATACAGACGCGGCAGGGCACCTCATGCTTGATACTTTATTGCCGTCCTGACCTAGTCTTAGGTTTTGCATTAATGCGAAACAAAACAAAAATAAACTTTAACACGAACAGATAAAGATCACGGTCTATTTGATTCAAGTGTTAGAGGTCAGACTACTGGCTGAAGCGAATAAAATTATAGCGAGAATTTACTATGAACTTTATGCGTGATAATAAAGTAATTTTAATACTGCATTATTGTTCTTGACGATTGGCCTAAGTGCCGGCGTTAGATGTTTCCGACTTTAAACTTTTTATTGTTGAGTTTATTTCGTGAATAAGTAACAAACGAGTAGATGTCTGTTGAAAATCATTATGTAACCTTTGAATTAAATCACTCTAATGAGGCATGAAAGTTTAAGCCAAATACGCTTAATTTACCAACTCAAAGGTGCTACTAATCAATGCCAATGGCGCCAATCCTTCCCTTTCCAAGAGCAGCTATTAAAAAAAATCGATAACATTTTTAATATATTGGTATATAAAAACCTACAGCACAATGTGAACTTTCTAAAAGCTCAAAGCCCTAGCTAGAACGCTGTCGAAGCGTCGAGACCTCCCTCGTGGTCACGCGTCGCCCCGACAGAATTCCATACATCCTAAGGCTTTTATTCACAACTCTACAAATAGCTTCGATTCATTAAATGCGCTGCGGTGAAACTTGTCAGCGATTCTTCTAATTATCACAGCATCTTTCTAACTAGCCAGCGTCAATTTAACACTCGTAAAATCCTTAAGTAGTTAGCTAGAAGACTGAAGTTTGTTTGGCCATGTTAAAATGTTGTTTGTCTGTCTATACAAATATTCGTCACGGTGGAAGAACGTTTGATAAAAAAAGGATGTACGATCGTCATGTGCGGCCTAATTAAGATATGTATCCGATGCGCCCAACCCTTCGCTTTCAAACAATATTGTCCCTAACACACGAAAGATTGGCCGGTCATGAACAAAATCAGGTTATATACTTTGGAAATAATTAAAATTAAGAGGTCCTTGTTGAGCAAAATCTAGCACAAGAATGATTTAATCACTAAGTAGCTTTGAACTCTTCAGAACCATAAATGGGTATGGATAGAGCCATCCAATTAACATCATTTATTTCTTCGTAGCCGTATGTAACATTATTCTAATATTAACATATCTCTAATGTAATCAACACTCATTGTTCAGTCGCCTAACAAAACAACGTAGGAACATCCGCTCTTGTGCGTTAGCCCAATCATTTTTTTACTAGGCGGTGCGGCGAACATCATAAACACATTTGCATCCCAACAGAAACCACCTCAATCGATCGCTAAAAAATTCATCGCATTATACTCGACGCAACTACCTATATAGCTCATCCCCCGCAACAAACATCCGAAATCTGAGAGGCGAAATTAAAAAATTGAGCCTTATTCCGTTGATTTAAAAGTCACATCGTAGCGATCGGCGCGATCTTATACGCTTTTATGAGCAGGAGAGATTCCAATACAATAATACGTGCATTGGGCCGGCGCGCGCGCACTCTGATCTGACCACTACTGTGCATTTCCCACGGGCTGCGTGCTGCTCCGTCTCTCTCCCTCTGCATAGCGGTATCTCGCTCCCCCCTGATGGACTGGAGCTCTTTCGTTAAACGCAGACACCCACACACGCTGTCGGTATTTCAGTTTGTTCCGAGGTGGAGACCGACATAGATTACGTCAGCCCACGGGTTTGCCAGCTAGGAGTTTGTTATCGATGTAGCACCGCGCTTGTTACACGACTAACCCTATGTTTTTGTACAGCAAATCGTTCGTCGTAGCGATTTACGATTATATAGGCGCTGTACGTCAAAATTCTTCCGTCAAGCGAATACTGTTTATCACACGCATCTAAGACTATTAAAATGTTTAGTTTTATGACACCGTACACGTGAGAACACTAAGAATGTAAATGGCACATACTTACCTCCTTTTATTTTTGACGGCACAAACAATCACAAAATGATGTAGGATGAACTCCCAAGGAGACCTGCCATTAATTGTGAAAATTGTAGAACAATTATTGACACACTTAACATTTAAGTTTTTACCATCTGCCACTATAATTAAATCGATAGGCATGTAACCTATTCAATTTTTTCTAATATTCCCCGAAGCAGTCACGCATGCGTCTAGAGTTTAGAATTCTTAGCCTAATTTCCAGAAATGCTCTAAATTGGCATGCAATAATTTCACGCACGAAATGAGCTAAAAGAATTTCCCACCTCCATCAAATTGCAAAACCGTCAGCAATAGTGTGCGGATCGCGAAGCATTCCTATGTGTTTAGTTCGTAAGCTTATTGTTGTTTACCATTGACTAGGCAATAGTATGTTATTAGAAGACCTTGGGAGTGAAACCAGTGATGTATGCTTCACATGAGAAGTTATCAGCGTTAGATTATTCTAATAGGGCTGGCCTGGTGCGAGGTTGTGTAATTCCCATCTGTCTAGAAACGCGTGCGCATCGCGTCCGCTGTCATGCGTCGCCGCGGGCGAATCCATTGCAACCAAATTGCAACTAATTAGGGCAAAATATTTCGGCCAAATTAGTTCTCATCGACGGGGTTAGCCGTCAAAGTAATTGCGGCAATTTTGAGCCAAGATTTTCATTGATCAATTTAATCGATGCCCTGAGTGATTTTGGTTGTTTAAAGTTAGATAAAAAATAGTTGTTTTAGGAATCAAATGAAATCAGTGTACATTAGAATTTCCAAAAACTTTATTAATCTCCTCTTTTGTCTTAAATCTAATTTACATTTTATTATTGTATAAACTGCTCTGTAATTAAATTGAGTGTGTGCTAACTAGCCATCTAGATTTTTTTTATCTAGAGCTTAATTGCTAAATGACCAAAACTACAAATCAACTATACTTTAAAAAAAGGATAATCTACCGAAATTCTAAATTCCGAAATTAAAAATATGGAGATTCGTAAACCTATGAGCTTAGCCTGTTTACACAAATTAACTGAAATCCAAAGTTAAAATTGTAATGTCAATTTAGTTTGTGACTTGTGACACATTAATGAATTTCATGTCAAGTTTTATGAATTTAAATAGTCGCAAATTATCGTGTAATAATCGAAATTAAAATGAATATAAGTAGAATCTTTATAACTAAAATAGCCGAATAATGAACTTACAAGGTTATGATTTACAATCAAACGAATAACAAGAACTTATTCACAATGACTTTTATGACTCAAGTAATATCTAGCGAAATTCTAATCTTACACCTAACTACATTTAATCAAACTACAATTTTAAACTTTCGTTGCATTGTAACAATTATTACTTGTATTCGAGTCTAAGCGCGATATATTTTTAATGGGTATTAGGTAGGTACTCACTGCTCGACGTTTCGGCTGGATTGCACACAGCCGTGGTCACGAGATGACCACGGCTGGTCAGTCAAATATATCGCGGGTATACCCGAACACAAATAATTAGAATCAAGCTAAAAGATCTATACCAAAAAGCAACGTTTTGAGCTCATTGAGTGGTTTCAAAGCTGACAACCTATTAGTTATTTAAATCAAATTCAAATTGATAGCACCATTAATAACGGACAAATTACTGAAATGATGACGTAATCATTTTATTTTGGTCAGTGTCAATATTCGTTTATTTCGCTAAGGCCAAGCTGTAGATCTTGGCTGAACAAGAGTTTCATATAGTATGATTTATAACGTATTACTGGCTGTTGGGAAACCAATATTAGCTTGAGCTACAGTAAATAGGTATTTCACGATCACTTAGTAAAACATAGGGATTTTGGATAAACAGTTATTTGTTCGATTCCCAAAGTGATTAATTTGAACAATCAATATAACAAATCCAAGAAATGACAAAATAAACTTAGTGACGTAAGGAGGAGAAAGATTTAAACGCATAATAAGTAGAAATAAAGAAACTAAGAATAATGACGAAATGAAATTAATTAAGACTAAAACACTGCTATATAATTAAAAAAAAATACCCTAAAAATCAATTACATATGTATTAATTGTTGCGTTTTATCAGCTTTTATTTAGTTTACTTATTTGTAATATAGTAATCAAATTAAATAAAAGATTTTAAAAAACGCAACCACTCAAACCCAACAGACAGACTGATATATTTAGCATCAGAGAGTTCTTCTATATCCAATGACAACTTTCATGCATATAGCTCATTGTTACCAAATTTTTCGTAGCCGATCTGAAAGCACCGCTTCAACCTTAATTGCGAAATATAACATGCAATCAAAATAAGCTTAAAATTTTTCTCGTTCTTGATCTCTTTGAGCACCAAGAGGACGATATCGTAACCAACAATCTATTGTGTCTCGTTACACGTAATTCGAGAACTTTTCGACCAAAAGCTACTTAGCTTTGAGTATAGACGCATAGTAGCATTCCTCGCGGCGTTTTACATGCTATATTTCGGAGAGTGTGCAAAGGAATTGAGCGATTTATTTCCACCAGTCTCGTTTGCACCATCGGAACACCACGCTGGCAAGGCTTCAACCTTCATGTTGTAGATATACCACTTTTACGCACCAAGAGATTTGAATTTATACTCCTTTCGCGCAACAGATTTAGAGTTAGGAAGCTAAAGGGAAGCGCTTTCTACCGACCGGGTGTTATGGTCGGGGACCGAGGTCCGATAGACATCATCTTGATTTGTCTATCTATATTATTCAGAATCTAAATCTTATTTGCCGCGGTTCAAGTGCGGTACTAGGCTAACAGCGCCATCTAGGCTATGGAGCCGTATCAGCGCTCCCTGTTGTGCTTGCCACCGTTAGGCATGCGCTTGTTGATGCGATGGCGAACGGCAGATATACTGCTAAGAAATGGAATTCGCTGCCGGCTTAAGTATTCCCCTTAGGTTATAACTAATTTTATTTTCAAGAAAAGAGTGAATAATAGGCTGCTACTAAACAGACATGGCTCGGCCACGTCGTCACTTTTATAACTTGAATCTTTTCAAGCAAAGGGTGAATAACAGGCTGCTACTGGACAAACATGATTCATCCTCGGCCACATCCTCACTTTACATCAGGTGAAATTGTTATCAAATGTCTGGTTAGCTAATTAAAAAAAGATCAAAGTAGATTCGGGTAGTTTATTAAGGCGCCTAACATTTAGACGCACTTCCATACACATTCCATAGATGCGCAACATAAATGTTAATGTCAAAATACCTATTAATCATAATTTTTAAGATACGAGTCCAATCAGGGATACTCCATTTTGGAAGTCGCTACCTTACAGCTACATTAAACCGTTTTTTTTGACGTGGCAACGTCTTATAATTCGATGGAGCCGGCTGCACGCACTAAAAAACATGACACATGCGGTGTTACCTCGCTCTGAGGCGTTCCATTCAATGTGCAAGCGAGAGCGCGGAACGAGCGACAAAGAGGCAACGTGACAAAGACGTTGTCACGTTCAACTATCTTCAGTAAACCGACTTTACAGACAGCCGATTTTTTTTATACAGCCGTAGCGCCGCTCTCTTACCGGCCACTAACATATTCCTTTCTTTATATTAATTCTGATCAAATCACTTAATAGGGTAGTTGACACCACCAATCGTTGACGTACTTTTTATCAAATGTCAAAACGCGCAATTTTCTCCATCGTTTGTATGGGAATAACACTTTGAAGTCATCGCGTGCAATGCCGACTGAGTGACAATTTATTGATTGAATTTCAATTAAAAATTAAATTTTATGAACTGCAGAAAAATATTTAATTATAAATTATTTTAAAGAAAATCAGTTTTTGCATATTTCTTTCATAGTGGAAACAATCCTATTGAATTGCAATAAAGCATCCTCTTTTAGTTTTTTGCCCATCTTGGGTTTAAACGCTTTTGATTAGACTATAAACGAATTTTTATATGCAGCTATTGTTTTGCAGCATTACAGACAAACAGAAAGTTCGTTCTCCGCTCGCTCCCGTGATTGGACTCCTATCTTTGTGTTGAGGTACATGTGGTACTTACAAACTATACAACAGTTAAATCGATAGTACAAAAATAAATGAACCAACTGGTTCTGATTTTCATTAACAATGTTATCCTGATGTTATTTTATATCTCAATCAATTTTGGTGTAACACTTACAATACAATTGATATCGACTGCCCACGGGCGAAAATTTGAGAGCTTATGGAATGTCAACATATCTATTATGGCACAAATGCCGCTATGCCCACAAAACTGCATGTATTTTTAAGTGAAATAAAGCTATACATCCTAATCAACCTCGTAAAAAGCCTCAATAATCAGTTAAATACAGGCCCTTAATTTGGTGAAGATAGAGGCCCTACGCAGCGCTTTTAATCAAATGGTACCCTAGAACCTTTCTACCCCAACGGCCGTCAGTTCTATGTTCTAATACTAATAACTAACGTGCTTCATCACAACCAACGTTAATTTCTTAGCATATACTATTACTGTTTACATCTGTAAACATCCCTCAGCTGGGGCACAGGCCTCACCACAAAGGCTCATATTGTGACGCACGTAATAACATAAAACCAGCGGCTTCGTAGGCATACAGACACGCACCTAAACCTAGCAAAACGAAAAAAAACCTTATAAAAAGAACAGCTTATCTGATAAAGCCTCTGACGGTTGCTGGTGTATATTCTGTCCGACTAGAGACGCTAGCTTGTGCGCGTACTGGCAGGGCGCTGGCACGCGAACGGTGCCAGGCCAGTTGTAGTACAGATGGCACATCTTGTAGGTCAGCCGTTGGCACTGGTCCGGCGTCATGCCGCTATCGTCGTGGACGACCACGTAGTGAGTGGGCGTGACCGTGCCCTGGTTCACCTTTTGGGAGACAATCAGGAAGTCGTACCTGTGGAAGAATGTTACCAATTAAAGTCGAGAATATTGAATTGCATGGAAATCCGTTCATGGTGCAGTAAAAAAGATTAACAGAAGACTAGGTCCGATTCTCGAGTGTCATTTCTTCTTATACTTTTCACCTCATTGTGGCAATGAAGTCGACAAATCAATAAAATAATTAAAATTATCTTGTAAGCTCAACAGTAACCCAATAACATGTGATCATATATTTTTTTGGGTAAACGAACGGAAATGTCTCTTCCTTCACATTAATGGGCAACAACGCTGATCCTGCTGCTTTTCTAAGTGACTCACAAGTCGCGTCGCGTGATGTCGTGATCCACAACAGTACCGGGGTAAAGGTTGTCGTATAAACCGCGCCATATACGAGTAAAAAGAACGCTGGATGACAGGAGTTTGCAGATTGAAGCAGTCGCTATTCCGCTTGCTCGCATAGGTGCGGACGTGGGGCGTGTGAATTGCCCGCCCTATCCCCAATAAGTACCACCAATTAGACCCGTTTAACGTCTAGCTAGTGCGTAGATAACCAGAAGCGTTTTATATGGCGCCACTTATATAGCACTTGTGACTCTTAAGAAACATCGTCGTGTTGATGCGCTGCTGAATGAGAACGTACGTCGCGGCGACGAAATGAAGGCTATTGATTAAAAAATATAAGTCAGGTTACCTAACATTCGTGTGATGTCGTGATGCACAACAGTGTCGGGGTAAGGGTTATCGTAGCCCTTGTGGCTCTTCATGAATAGCCTCGTGTAGATGCGCTTCTGAACGACGACGTACGTCAATGTCGGCGAATGAGAAGTGTTACTATATATAGGTATTAAGCCAATGTTTAAGTGACTCACCAGTCGCGTCGCGTGATGTCGTGATCCACAACTGTGCCGGGGTAACGGTTGTCGTAACCTTAGCTCTCATTAAAATCCTTGAAATTGCAAATTGTTACTAATAAAGACATTACGCCAATGTTCAAATGACTCACCAGTCGCGTCGCGTGATGTCGTGATCCACAACAGAGCCAGGGCAAGAGTTGTCGTAGCCCCTTTGGCTCTCATGAAAATCCTTGAAATTGCAATTCGTTACTAATAAAAATATTGCGCCAAAGTTCAAGTGACTCACCAGTCGCGTCGCGTGATGTCGTGATCCACAACAGTGCCGGGATAAGGGTTGTCGTAGCCATTTTGGCTCTTCATAAAGATCCTCGTGTTGATCCGCTTCTGCACGACGACGTACGTCAACGTCGGCTTGTACGTCTCGCCGACGAGCGAGAAGCAAATCTCCATTTGGGGGATCTCGTAGTCTTTCACCAGTTTGAGCTGGCCGTCGCCGACTCCGTCCCTATATTAAAACGAAGAAGGGTTAAATGAAAAGAGTTCAAGTTTTTTATGAGACGGTCACCATACTGCCAGAATCCATTCTACGCTCTCTTCTCGTACTTTTGAATGAAATGGTCTCCGATAAAGAACTTTTTATATAACCAATAAGTTCTTCGGGCTATGTGTCCAGCAGAGTCGATATCTCAGTTACAGCAATATAACTCCTTTATTGTTGATTTTCGCGTTCGACGCGTAGAGAATCAGTATGGCTTGATTTCCAGCTACCCTGATATACGCTCGACCAACGTGCGCATCCGACACCGCATAGCAACGCTGACGCGCGCCGCAGCAATTTGTCAATTAGAACGGCTATGTGCGCGACCGATATTAGCGTGGGAGAACACCAAGCCTATAGCCCTGTTCTATAAGAATAGATTTACAAATACTAGGCATTGTCGCGCAGGTTTCTGGGTTTTTAAGATTTTATAATTTTACAATGGTGAAATATTGTGGTGTAAGAGGGTAGAAGTGGCGGGAAAAATGCCACGTCTTAGTTATTTTCCATTGCCAAGCAATGATGAAAGGTAAGTGATAATTTTGTGATTTTAATACTGTTTTATAGATTTCTTCGTTCATTTACATGCCTATCTAACTTTCTAATCATTTTAAAACTGGATAAGCTCACGCTCCAGGAGTCACAAAGTCCAGGAGTCTGCAGGGGGTAACGGGCTGAGGGGAGAGTAGGAATTAACAACGCGGCTTTTGGGCCTCGACAAAGCAGTTTCACTTCTACGTAATTATTAGTTATTCTTATGCCTATTCCTTGCTTTTTACGTGACTTGCGCTTCTTTATAACAGGCACATAGGTTACGAGAAGGTTAGCGCGAATTAAAGATTTCCGTTTTTGACATAACCTCCTTGTTGTTAAAAGAATAAATAAACAAAGATTACCTGTAGATAATAATTCTGTCGGGCAGTTTCCCGTTGGTACGCAGGTAGTGCTTAAGCGAGTCCATCAAGCAGGACTTGAGGCTGTCACTACGATGATGATGACGAATAGATGCTTGTGGCGCACTGATACCAGCGCTTTGGCAGTGATACCGAAGTCAAGCAACCCGCGGCGCGGTAGTGTTTGGGATGGGTAACCATTTCAACAATGTAAGTGGCATACATTTACAAACATCTTCGTGCTTCGGAAGGCACGTTTAGCTTTTAGTGTCTGTTAATATCGTTAGATATTAGTCTTGAAGCCTGGTCAGAGGCCTTTGGTCGGCTCAACGACATCGAAAAGAAAGGTAGGTCACTTACCTTACAAACAACAGTTTTTAAGAAAGAAGTTATGAGGGTGCTTGAGGAAAATGTTTAGAACACAAGACTAATACACACATACACACACACTCACACGCACACGCACACACACACACACACATATATATAACTACCTAAGTTATATCGTGTGAGAGATAAACCCACTTATTAATTAAAGATTATATTATTAATATGATTGTCGTAGATTATAAAAATTGTAAATTAAAATGTAGATTCGTTATTGGCTGTAAGTTTAGTTATTAAGTTCAAACATAAATGCTATATTAGAGCTGTGAATCTTGTAATAAAATAAAATTAAAAAATAAAATAAAATAAACAACCCCTTCACCGATCCACAATAAGCACCGCGAGTGGAGTATGGCTCGTACCACCTCCTAGGTGAGATGAGGCGTTTGCCCAGCAGTGTATACAGGCTGATGAGAGATGAAGGCTGTGAGTATGTAAAGAAAAATCACCTGTAGATAATGATACGGTCGGGCAGTTTCCCGTTGGTCCGCAGGTAGTGCTTGAGCGAGTCCACTAAGCAGGACTTGAGGCTGTCCACTATCTCCTGACCTCGCTCCTGGAACACCGCCTTCGAGTACCAATGCGTCATGGTCTGGTTGTACGACGCTATGAAGGCTGTGAACAATATTATCAATGAGCTAGTGAAAAGTAAAAAGGTTTCAAATGGGCTAGGTGACACGACCAATCGTTGACATACTGTTTATTATCTGTCAAAACGGTCTGCCCCCATAGATTTTGTATGGGAATACATGAACGTGACGTCACGGTCATGTATCAGAAATCTGAGTCAATTGACTGAATATTTATTGAGTTTTGTGTGTTTAAAAAGGGGATTTATAAACCGAGCGACATAAAAATTATTTGGCGACTGACGATGACAAACTGTATTAATATCTCGAGCGGCATGATTTTAAGTCAGCGACATAATAACTAAACTTACGACGATTATTGACTTATATTAAAATCAAAAATGAGCTTTCAAAAAGCGGGTAATGTTAAATTAATTTGAGAAACTAAAATACTAACTGAGCGACTGAAATACTAAGTGAGCGATTCTAAATACAGAAACGGCAACTTTAATACTAAATTAGAGACAATTTTTCCAATTGTGGTCTTACCTAACGAACTACAAAAAAAACACAAGACCATGGCGTTTAAAAACATAGCCCCTATGAAGTTAATACATCCAATATACATATTTCAAAAAGCTGTAGAAACCAATTTTTAAACGGGTAGTATTTAAACGAGCGACTGTAAATGAAGATTTTAAACGACAGAAATAATGAATTTAGCGTACTGAATTACTAAATGAGCGACTGAGTATGAGCGACTAGAAATTAAGAAAACATCGACTAACAAATCTTTATTTGAATGCCTCAAAATATAAAATGAGCAGCTACATAATATTTGAGCGACCTAATATTAGTTTGAGTGACGGCATAGATCCTGCATTTTTTAAATATTTGACAAATGTTTTATTTATACTGAGCGGCATTTTATCTTAAGTGGAATATTTTTAATACAAAAGCTACTTTGAAAAATACTATAATGAGCAGTATATTATGAGCTTACATTTTAAATGGAAAAATCATATGAAATAACTATATGAACACATACTATCAGACAAAAAAAAAACTTAAATTTAATTTAAATAAAATACAAAAAAATATAAATATAAAATGGTTCCCTGTAAAGTCGGTTTTACGGGCGAAGATTTTACGTGACAACGTCTTTTCAACGCGCCTAATTCTCTAGTGCTGCGCGCGCAGCGGACCGATCATGTTTGAGTGGGAGAGAGACGCAAGGCTTTCGCTGGTCCGGCGGGCCTCCCTCTCGTTCGGTGACTTATTGTAACAGACGTGAGCGGGCGTTACACTTTTTCATGAGTGACTCCGAGCCACAACCTTATTTAAGACGTTGTAACGTCAAAATTAACTAAAGAAAAATTAACAAAAAACACACTTCAGTCAAAAGAATTAATCTTCTTAAAAATAATAATTAACATTGATACAAAAATCAGATCCAAAATTATCATGTCTATTGATAAATAAGTGCTGGTTTACACTTGGCGAGACGACCTCGTTTTTTTTTCGCATTTAAAGAAGTCCGTACTTTCCAATAAAAACGCATGTTCATAATATATTCATAAATACCTTAAACAAAAAAACAGTAACGAACAATCAGTATTACAGTCACTTCGAAAAGTATGCTCAACCTATCTACATGATATGATATGATGACATGATGACACTCATGCCAATTAAGTAGGCAATATGGTATTGAAGACTTTTCATTTTATATCTCTATGGTTGAAGACTACTCGTAGTACCACAGTCTAACAATTCATGGAAATATGGATCTTTATTCTGTACAAGCACTGTTACGAGCAAGACTACATTTTCAGTAATATTTCCAATAGTGAGACCGATTTCATAAATGTGGATAATTTATCTAAAGTACAAATTGAACTTGAACAAAAAAAACGATTTTTTCTTTAAAAAAAAACTGGCGAAACCGAAGTGGCGCATTTATTATGATTTATTGACTCATAATTTTGTGGAAAAAAAAAATTGGTTGCCTGTAAAGTCGGTATACGGGCGAAATTTTTACGTGACAACGACTTTGAGTGGTAAAATAATTTTAATGTGAATATTCATTCGTATAACATGAACCGGTGTGTATGCCTATCTCTCTCACTCTCTCTCTCTCGCTCTGTCTCTCTCGCTCTTAGGCGGGTTAACTGTGCTCGAGTGGAAGGGACGCGTGCCTTTCACTTTTTATGTCTGTCTCACTCGCTCTCATTGTGAGCGCGGAACGTGAGCGGAGCGTCGTAACGCAGTTTCTTGAAGTGTCACCCGGCAAACCAATTTATAAGACGTTGTCACGTCAAAATGTCTATAATAATTTAATGACAGTTAAAACCTGTTGACAGTTTCATTGTTCGATATTTAGTAATGAACCTGTTTGATATTTTTTTAATCTCTGTATCATCGCATTCTGTGATCTGTTATTATCGATTGTAACCAATAAATAAAACTAATAATAAATAAATAATCATCGTCTTGTACGAGATGGATATGTTCCGCAGCGTCCCGCCGAGCTTGCAGTTCGTTTGCAGCAGTATCTTTTGTTGTCATTGGAGCAAGCGTCCACAGGTCGGTATCATACGCATCGCACGCGACGAATTTTAATTTTGCCTTGTATAGAAACTCATACAACAGCGTCCGCTGATCCGCACCGTACGGATCGCATATCGGAAATGCCTACATGAGAGGCGTACCGTTGTCGTCGTACGGAATGTTGATCTACAAAAATTCGAAGGGAAGTGTCTATCGGCAATCCATTTGCTGATACTAGCGTCGGCAATCCGATCACTGCCGATACGATGAATGCAGTGAACAATAGGCATGATGACACATATCGTAAATATTTTCAAGACTCGTTGGAGCGGTGCGAACGATACCGACCTGTATCGGGCGCGCGTTTGTGAACCACCTGCCTTGGGTACTAAGTAGTAAAAACATTAACTACGCTACTCACAGCAAACGCTGCGCTTCTTTCTGCTCGCGTCGTGATACGAATCGATGCCGATGATCATCGCAGTCTTGTACGGGATGGAGATGTTCCACAGCGTCCCGCCGAGCTTGCAGTTCATTTGCAGCAGTATCTTCTGTGTGATCGCGCGGATCTTCTGCTGGTTCATTATCGTGCGCGCGTTTATGACCTGCATAGAATAAATTATTGACTTCATAAATATATCTATGGCAGCTTAGCAAGTTTGCAGTCGGTGCACACAAACATGTCATAACAGCACATTAACTTAATTCAAATCACTTTAAGCTTACTGTTTCATCTTTCAGTAGTAACGGAAATTGAGGGTTTTAAAACTTTATTTTCTCATAAAGAATCACAATAACTTATTCACTTACTACAATTCGCAAATTGGCAGAAATGACAGAAGCTCATGAAAACAATTGCAGTGAGGACTAACAACAAATAAAGAACACTGCAAGAACGCAATAAACAAATCCTTGATAAACTCGTTTACTTATTTTTATTAGCTTTTTATTTGCAAGGACAACATTTGTTGTTCCATTGGACATTTTTGAGTATTTCTTATATCATGTATAAAATGATCAATGACAAACCGAGTTTCTTGCGCAGCTTCCTCTCAGCATAAGCCCACAAATTGTACCAAAACTGTGTTATGGTTTAAAGGGCATGTAAAAGTGCCCCCTGTGGGTCTATTTACAAAAATTAACTTCTTTTAAATGAATATTTTTATAATCTCTGAAAAAAAAATCCTGCTACATTAACTACGAACCTGTGAAGGCACAGGGTTGTCGGCACAGCAGATCTTCTTTATCGCTGCATACCGATCATCCCTCGCAGTCGGACAGATCGTCACGACCAGCTGCAGCGAGGCAGTCAAGCATTTCTTCAGGGCTGCCACGTAGGAGTCTGTGCGGTCGTTGGGCAACCGTATCAGGTCTGGATTCGACACGTTTATGCCCATGGGGCGGCACGATCGTTTCAGGGTGTCAAGGAAATTCTGTAAAAAATTTAACAGCCATATATTATTATCATACAGCATGAAAGTAGTAAAGTCAACGCTAACCAACTATTTATTCATGTAAAAACGCAACACCCATATGTAAATACGAATAAAATAACGGATAGAATTAAATCTCAAAACAATTTAGAAAAAACATGTTGTTTGTGACAACCAAATATTTAAAAGAAAATCCTGTGATGTGACAAGAAGAGACCTCAAAAATGCATTATTTTCTGTATGTAGCAGAAAAATCGGAGACTACCGACTGAATAATAGCAGAATAGCAATTTTACCATTGGACTAAAAAATAGCAGGGTGTAATTATTCCTTACGGTAAGGCCGACAAGGTTTTAAAATTATATGCGTCTAATGTCATTATTACCAATAATCGTCTCTCCACCCGAATTCTGACCATGGCGGCCAATCTCAATAGATATGAGAACACTCCGCAGGAAGGTGAACTCCGAAATAACCGGAGGGAGAAATCGGGTGTAGGAGCAGTGGTTTAATATCGTTTTTACACAATTAAGTTTTCATTATCATCTTAAGAGTTATATCATAAAATTTTAACGGCTTAGCAGTTTTTTTGCCGATAACTTGGCCGAGGCCGAGGCCACTAGGAAGTAGAAATTTCGTTATTACATACATTGACAATATTTTAAGCAATCTACCAATAAAGACAAAAAAAACATACCATAGTTGCATTCTTATCCCTCTCAGTGTACAGTATCGCCCATCTCAGTATATCCACGGCCTGCATGACCGCGTTCCTCGTGACCTCGTTGTTCCACTCCGCTTCGGGCTTGCCTTGCACTTTGACGTTGTTGCCGAAGTATAAAGCTTCTGGTGGAAGCGTACGAGCGACTATGTTGATCGTTTCGGGAGCTATACTTAGTCCCCAGCGCGCTAAGCGATTCTTGGCTGTCTCGTTTTCGAGGACGTTTTGAATGTACTGTGGAAAAATTGTGATACATTTAGTTTTTTTTTATCATAAAACGATGATTGAGCACTCATAAGGTTCGTATGAAAGAATAATTGTGGCATAGATAACTCAATTTTAGATTTTTTCACATTTATGACTTTAAAGAACCAGATGCGCGTTATCATGTCAATAGTTACGTAAAAATTCTGTACTGTATTTTTTTTTGGGACAGGAACTTCTGTGATATTCACATTTTATTTTACACGTAAGCACCGGCCCATTTATGCGCGTCATTTGTAAACCCACAGACGTCAATTAAGCGAGGACACAAATAGGTTCTGTACAACCGAACAATCGTTTTTGGTGGCCATGTGATGAACGTGGTGGTTGAAAATGCAATGAAAGTGCAGAGCGTCTAGCAGGAAAACGGACTGAAGGAATTAGTTCGACCTATTTATTTCAGGTTTAAACTGACGGCCTATCGGCCGAAACTATAGCAGTCATTCATAAATCTGTAATTCCCTGCGACTGATTATGAGAACGCTTAACTTTTCGAAAGCTGCATGGCGCTAGTTCGGCGTGATCCTGGTGTAAATGGCGACGTCCTTCATCAGTCTGAAGTTGCTGCGCTGGTCGTCCGTCAGGCCGGTGAGCTGGCAAAGCTCGGGAACGAGACATATCATGACGTAACAAGTTTTAACAATAAGTTACCTTTTTGAACGCAGCATGGCGCTGGTTTGGCGTGATCCTGGTATAGGTGACGACGTCCTTCATCAGTCTGAAGTTGCTGCGCTGGTCGTCCGTCAGGCCGGTGAGCTGGCAAAGCTCGGGAACTAGGCATATCATGACGTAACAAGTTTTAACAATAAGTTACCTTTTTGAACGCAGCATGGCGCTGGTTTGGCGTGATCCTGGTATAGGTGGCGACGTCCTTCATCAGTCTGAAGTTGCTGCGCTGGTCGTCCGTCAGGCCGGTGAGCTGGCAAAGCTCGGGAACGAGACATATCATGACGTAACAAGTTTTAACAATAAGTTACCTTTTTGAACGCAGCATGGCGCTGGTTTGGCGTGATCCTGGTATAGGTGACGAAGTCCTTCATCAGTCTGAAGTTGCTGCGCTGGTCGTCCGTCAGGCCGGTGAGCTGGCAAAGCTCGGGAACTAGGCATATCATGACGTAACAAGTTTTAACAATAAGTTACCTTTTTGAACGCAGCATGGCGCTGGTTTGGCGTGATCCTGGTATAGGTGGCGACGTCCTTCATCAGTCTGAAGTTGCTGCGCTGGTCGTCCGTCAGGCCGGTGAGCTGGCAAAGCTCGGGAACTAGGCATATCATGAAGTCGGTCGGCGCTTCTGAACCGGGCATGCGTTTTGACTCTCTGTAAGTATATTACAAGACCGAATAGTCAAAAATTTAACTGATTCACGTGGATTTAACATTGTTGAACAATGGACTGTAATTTCGCAAATAGATAATACTGGAATGTGGATGTGCGAGAAAATGGTAAGCTGTACAAAAGAAGATTAATAGATTTATCAGCCCATCTCTTATAAGTTATAAGTCTCTTATAAGTTACTTTTAATTAGCTTATCAAACATCATGGCAGCATATAAAGATTCTCTTTTTTCAAGAAGGTTTTTGGTTGTAAATAACTGATATTTAAAAAAGCCTTTTATTCAAACTTGTTCACAGGGCTGTAGACTTTAATTTACCTGGATATCAGCATTGGTTGATCCCAGTCCATGATATCGATACCATAGTTCTTCTTGTAGTAATCAATGTAGCTGATCTTAACTACTTGCCCCTTTTCGTTCTTCTCAAACGTCGACCTTGGCGTCATTGTGTCGTCTATACTGTCAACACTAGAAAAAAAAATGACATTATTAAATCCCATATGTCAGCATAAGAAATGCAAAAATGTTAGATCCTACGAATAATATTTTACGACTTTTATAAACATCCTTTGATCTACGTTACTCAGTGACCGTTTTGTAGTCCTAGCGTTATAGAAATCCCCGCATAAAAGTAGAATTCCGTTCCTTGCGACCGACCAGCAAGTTTGATTTTCGCCGGATGACCTATAAACAATCTCCGCGACCGCGTCCCGCGACCAAGGCCATATAATAATTCTCTTAATTTAAGCAACTTGGCGTTGTCATTTCAAAAATTTTGGAACAAAATCATGCTAAGAAGAGCTCTCGTAAAAACGCTCTCATCAGGTCAAAAAAAAAAGTGCGAGTTAGACTCGCGCACCAAGGGTTCCGTACAAACCTGTAGGTATATAAGTAAAAGTTCACCCATCACGGGTGTTGGCGACAGACCTCTTTTTTATTGTTTTTGATACTTTTAATTTTATTTTTATATATTTTGTATTTGGAGTTATATTTTGGTTTTTCTATGACGTTTGTAAAAATAGCTGTGATCTTGTGTGTGACTTAAGTAAAATATATTGTTTGTGAAATAATACCAGTAAGTATCTTTTTATTTTTATTTAACAGCTGTTGCCCTGCCTCTCCTGCTTCTTTATAAGTTATCGTCTATATTTTGGTCCTTCTCCCGGCAAATTAACCTAACATTCAAAAAAAATTTTTCTATGGTAAAAACGAGGAGCATGGCAGCAGCGGCCTCTTCTAACGCCCAATCAGGCGATTCAATCACTCCTTTGGAGGTAGAGGGCCTAATTCCAATAACTTCGGACGCCCCGATAACCTCATCGGTCGCTCCATCGGAGGGACGAGGCCCACAAGATAAACAAGACGCAATGCAGCCTAGTCGCTCATCGTCCCATAGTAGCTCCCATCGTAGCTCTCACCGTTCTGCTTCACTACAAGCACAGCGCCTCGCTATAAAAGCCGCACACGCCCGCCGTATGGCAGAAAAAGAGGCAGAGCGCGAACGAGTTGCGCGAGAAAAAGATGCAGAGCGCGAACGAGTTGCGCGAGAACGAGAGATAGCTGTCGCAGAAATAGAGCTTCAGGCCGAGCTAGCTGCATTGGAAGACGCCAGCAGCCGTCAGTCGTCTGAAAGAAGCCTAAGTGTGGACAGGTGGGTAGCTTCTACAGCAAGCGAGAAAACTAATAGACCTCTCTGTTTACAGGAGTCAAGAAATGCAGTTGAGGCTAAGATCCCAATGGTACTTACGTCGCGGCCAGCCGATCGCGAGCGTGTGTTTTCGCCTAGCGCTGTGGACTCGCCAGTCACGGTGCGCGAACACGCGCCTTTCATTGCGACGGTGCCGCTTCTGACGGAAGCACCGCGAGCTGGTTGCGTGCGCGTGGCCTCGCCCAGTGCCGCTGGCTTAAAAGCTACGGTACACGAGCACGCGCCTACCTACGCACCGGCTCCATCAGCGTTCGTGGCGCTTCCTCGTGACTGTCCAGAGCGTGTTGCTTCGCCCAGTGCCGCCGGCTTGTTAGCCGCGGCGTGCGAGCACACGCCTTACTACATGGCACGTCCAACACCAACTACCGAACACATAGGCACACTTTCGCAGACTAATTGTAACAATAATAAAAACTGTAGCTGTACACAACATTCTAACGACCTCCTCAAGTTGGCTGAGGCCATAAGTGACCTCGCCCATAATAGCACAAAGGTAAGTGCAGAGGTAAAGTTGCCTATATTTTTCGGCTCGCCCACCCATTGGTTAACCTTTAGAACATCCTATTTAAATTCAAAAGGTTCATTTTCGGCGACGGAAAATATAGGTCGGCTGAACAATGCTTTACGTGGCGCCGCTCGTGATGCTGTCGTTTCCCTTCTTTCTCTGTCACAAGACCCAGACGAAATCATGGCGGCTCTACAGGAGCAGTTCGGCCAGCCGGAGCTTCTTATACGTCATATCGTATCGGAAGTGAAGGCCATGCCTAAGTTGCCAACAACATTGGATGGTGGCAAGGAACTTCACCAACTTGCTTGTGTGGTACGCAATTGTGTCCACACCATGAAAATGATAGATTCTGTTGAGTTCCTGGCCTCTCCAGAGTTGTTGTACAACGTTTTGGTCAAATTGACCCCATTGTTGCGTGAGAAATGGGTTGATTTTGCTCATGCCAATTATGATCCACATTCATTTAAATTAGAAATGCTTTCTACATTTCTCACACATCAATCACGGGTCCATTTGAAGTTTGGCATTTCCGATGACGGCATGCGTCAAAAGCCCATAGATAATTTTCGCAAGCCCATAGACAAGGTTCGAACGCATGCCACCATGGATGTCGAACCCAAGGAAGCAAATGTCTGTGATGACGTTTGCTATGCCACCTCTTTTTCCAAACCGAAGGTGGCGCAATCTTCCTTGTCTGCCGCAGGCCCTAAGTCGACGCCATCTGTCAACACTTGTAAGTATTGTCAGAAATGTGGCCATAGCATTGTCAAGTGTGACAAGTTTTTAGCTCTCGAGGTATCTGATAGATGGCGCTGGACAACACAAAATAAAGTTTGTCGTAGATGCCTTAAGAAAGGTGGTCATTTCTATAAAATCTGTAAAGGCAATTGCTCCAAGACAGATTGCAGAACTAAGATGTACCACCACGAGTTACTTCATAGTGATTCCCCGATCACTGCTCCCGAACCAAAAGACATTCCTGTGACTGTCGCCCACAGCACTGCAGCAGATTGTTCAACCTCTCAGTCGAAGTTACAGCCTTTATTGAAGGTACTTCCAGTCACAGTCTTGGGGCCAAGAGGAGAAGTAGAAGTTTACGCTTTACTTGACGATGGTTCTACTGTGACCTTGATTGACCAATCAGTTGCAGAATTAGTTGGTGCTCAAGGTCCGAAGGGCATGATTCGGGTTAACTGCGTTGGTGGCCTCTCAAAAGACTCTGAAGTAAATTATGTCGACATTTTTGTCAAAGGCAAGTACTCTAAGGAGAAGTTTTTATTAGATCGTGTTCGCTCCATACCGAATTTGGGCATAGCAAATCAAACGGTCCGTGCTGCAGACTTGTCCAAGTATCCTCATCTTAAAGACATTGCCTCCGAGTTAAGCTACGTGGAGGCCAAGCCGATGCTTATAATTGGCATTGATCACTGGTTCTTAACCTTACCACAGGAGGTCAGGCGTGGCACTCGCAATCAACCTGTGGCTATTCGGACCAGTTTGGGGTGGACAGTCTTCGGCAAATTTCCAGGTAAACCCATAGAGTCTGTATTCCATAGTTCAGTGTCAGAGTTGGAATCCCAAATAAAAGAAAATTATCGCCTCGATGCGATTGGTATTAAAAAGATGGATCTCCATAGTGCAAATGACGAGCGGGCGCTAAAAATATTGGAGAATACTACAAGGCGCCTTCCATCAGGTCGATACGAAACAGGGCTGCTTTGGCGGGAAGACATAACGACTATTCCCGACAGCTACAACCTAGCCATGTCTCGTTTCCTCAATTTGGAGAACAAGTTTAAAAAGGACACGACTTATGCTGAAGCATACCATGATTACATCAACGGGATGGTGGCAAAGGATTACGCGGAGGTTTGCACCAACAAGCCTTCGGTAGGCAATCTCTGGTATTTACCTCATTTTGGAGTGTATCACCCCCAAAAAAGAAAGTTGAGGTTAGTGCACGACGCTGCCGCTAAATGCTCCGGAGTCAGTCTAAACACTCTTTTGCTCCCGGGTCCAGATCTTTTGCAACCTCTGTTGGCCATACTCATGCGGTTTCGGGAAGGGAATATTGCCCTCAATGGTGACATTAGGGAGATGTTTCCGCAGACAAAAATTAGAGATAACGATAAAGACGCTCAACGCTTCCTTTGGCGTGCAGATCCCTCTTTGCCAATTGAAGAGTACAGAATGTCATCAATGATTTTTGGCGCTGTTTCCAGCCCGTGTACCGCAATTTTTCTGAAAAACAAAAATGCTTCAGAACACAAAGGTAAATATCCTGAAGCAGCTGAAGCTATCATCCGAGATCATTACATGGATGATTATCTCGGAAGTGTCGACTGCCCTCAGCAGGCCGCACACCTAGCAGCGGATATTGTAGCCGTCCATCAGGCCGCCTGTCTGGAGATGCACTCATGGGTCTCTAATGAACCTGAGGCTCTTTCATTGTTAAAGCCAGAATTTCGAGCAATCGATACCTCCGAGGTGGGTCTCGGGCCCTCTTCCTCTTCATCTCCATCACAAGTAAAGATCCTTGGCGTGGCATGGAACGTTGGTGACGACACACTTAATTTTAGAAAAACGTCCCAGCTTCCGGCTAAGCTTACTAAGAGGGTGGTACTGTCGCACCTTATGCAGGTTTACGATCCTCTTGGTTTTCTCCTGCCCATAGTAATCGCAGGACGCATTCTCTTCCAGGATACTTGGCGGATGGGTGTAGACTGGGACGAGGAGCTGCCTTCCGTAGCAAAACAAAAATGGCATATTTGGTTTACAACTTTAACTGACGTGTCGAACAATATCACCATTCCGCGCTGTTATCGAACTAAGTCTCCTCGTGAAATCCAGCTCCACGTCCTGGCTGACGCAAGTGAGCTAGCTTACGCGTGTGTGGCCTTCTGGCGTTTTGTTCACGAAGACGGGTCAGTACACTTAGCCCTCATAGGGGGAAAGGCACGCTTGGCCCCATTAAAACCCACGTCTATCCCACGGTTGGAGCTGCAGGCGGCTCTTATGGCATCTCGTTTCGCAATTTATATCATAGAGGCTCATCGCATCGTGGCCTCTAATATATATTATTGGTCAGATTCGTTAACAGTACTTAAATGGTTGCGAAGCGATGCCCGTACTTTCAAGCCGTTTGTCGCTCATCGGGTCGGGGAAATTTTGGAAACGACTAATGTCAGTGATTGGCGTTACGTTCCGTCTGCAATGAATGTTGCAGATGACGCCACACGTGGCCAATCATCACTTTCGGCTTCGTCTCGGTGGTTCACGGGCCCAAAATTCTTGGTTGATTCTCCAGATGAATGGCCTCGTGAGCCCACACAGGCTCCTCCGCCTGTGCTCGAGGAGTTGAAACCTGACCATGCACTGACTCTTTTACTAAATGAACAATCAGAACGGCCAGATTCACAAGCTCCTGTAGTGGCCGATTATCGCCACTTCAGCAGATGGGATCGTTTAGTCAGGGCCACTGCTCGCGCTCATTCTTGCGCTGTGTGTTTTCGTTCTCTTTTAGGCAAAAACACACCCCAAAATTCAAAAACATTGCGAACCTCTTCCAGGATCTCTTCTGTCGATTTGCGACCTTTGTTAGCGGGAGAGATTCGGGAAGCTGAAAGGCATCTGATGCTGAAATCTCAGTTAGATTCTTTTAACAACGAGCTTCTAAGACTGAGAGCTCATCTCCCTCCAAGCAAGCAAGGGAAGCTCAAAAATGTTGTTTTATCATTAGGAGATGATGGGTTGATTCACCTCAATGGTAGAATCCGAGCGGTCTTGGAAGCTCCCACGCAGGAGGTTGATCCCATAGTCTTGGATGGCCGACACTCAATTGTCAAGCTTCTAATTGACCACTACCACCGAAAGTTCGGTCATGGCAACATAGAGACGGTGGTCAATCTTCTGCGGGGAAAATTTTATATCATTGCCTTACGCCCTACTGTTAAGTCTGTCGCTAAACGTTGCACATTTTGCAGGGTTAAGAAACTTCTTCCGTCGGTACCCCAATTTGGAGATCTCCCTGGCGAAAGACTAGCTCATCATCAGCGCCCATTTTCTTACACCGGTCTCGATTACTTTGGGCCAGTAGATATCGCTGTGGGACGCCGACGGGAGAAGCGTTGGGTCGCCCTTTTTACGTGCCTTACTACCCGGGCCGTCCATTTAGAGATCGTCGGGAGCCTGTCAGCGGACTCTGCAATTATGGCATTGCGCAGGTTTATCGCGCGCCGTGGTTGCCCAGCTGTAAAGATCATTTCTGACAACGGGACAGCGTTTGTCGGCGCAGCCAACCAACTACATGATGTCTTTGACTTTGCAGCTGGTCAGCAAATAGCATGGGCCTTCATACCACCGGCAGCGCCAACCATGGGAGGCTCGTGGGAGCGTCTGGTGCGCTCCATCAAAGCCGCCCTCGCCACAACTCTCAAAGAGAAAGCCCCGAAGGAGGAAGTGCTTGGGACCCTATTAATGGAAGCAGAGGCAGTGGTGAACTCACGCCCCTTGACACACGTACCGGTGGACCCCGAAACCTTGCAATCCCTAACACCCTTCCACTTTCTTCTGGGAACTCCATCAACGGAGGCTGTGCAACCTGGCTCGGATGCTGACCTGACTCGCCGGCTGGACTATAAGAAGGCACTTCGTTTAACAGAAATTTTTTGGTCCAGATGGGTGCATGAATATTTGCCGACGCTTATCCCAAGAGTAGCTGGGCTGTCCTGTTCGCCCGTGCAAGTGGGTGATCCAGTCCTGATAGCCGACCAAAACCTGCCGCGGGGAACTTGGCCCAGAGGAAGAATCAAGAGGATTTTTACCGGCCCGGACGGAGGTGCCCGGGTGGTAGAGGTGGCCACTATGAAAGGGACACTGAGGCGACCGGTGCGTAAAGTAGTGCCCTTACTTATAGAACAGGGCACCTTAGATTACTGCGCGCCGGCGGCACTGTCGCCACATTAGAATGGTGCTTCGCACCGGGGCGTCGTATGTTGGCGACAGACCTCTTTTTTATTGTTTTTGATACTTTTAATTTTATTTTTATATATTTTGTATTTGGAGTTATATTTTGGTTTTTCTATGACGTTTGTAAAAATAGCTGTGATCTTGTGTGTGACTTAAGTAAAATATATTGTTTGTGAAATAATACCAGTAAGTATCTTTTTATTTTTATTTAACAGCTGTTGCCCTGCCTCTCCTGCTTCTTTATAAGTTATCGTCTATAACGGGTATTATAAGACTTAAGTATTAGAAGGTTGATTTTTCTACAGCTTCCAGGGACAGTAGACCTAAGTATCATGTAGAAATTTCAGTTTGATACCTCCACGCGTTCCTGAGAAAAACGGTCTTGACAGACGGACGGACGGACCGACGGACGGACGGACGGACGGACGGACGCACAACAAAGTGATCTTATAAGGGTTCCGTTTTTTTTTGAGGTACGGAACCCTAAAAAGTAAATAAATCTCGAAATAATTCGTAAAAAAGTGCTCATCAATCACTTCCGCCTCTCTCGTCGGTAAACACGGTCTAATACGGCCCATAGATTAAGTCACAAGTCGCAGTCTCGCATCACCAACTGGTCCGGTATTACAGGCTCCTTGAAAAAGACTTTATTAACTCACACTTACCAAAACAGTATCTTATTATACGTCGTCATTACCGAACAGCCAACAAGCGTTTCAGCCATCGCGCGCTTCCAATTCGCTCCATGCGCTTGAACAGTCTCCTTTATGATTGAAGACACGTTCTAAGTAAAATGAACCTTAGCAACTTACAGGAAAAGTATCTCATTGTACGTTGTCATAACGAAACAGCCAACAAGCGTATCAGCCATCGCGCGCTTCCAATTGGCTCCATGTCGCAGGGTCTCCTTTATGAAGGACAACATGCTCTGAGCAAAATGAACCTTATCAACTTACCGAAACAGTCGCTTGTTATACGTCGTCATAACCAAACAGCCTACAAGCGTTTCAGCCATCGCACGCTTCCAGTTCGCTCCATTCACTTGCACAGTCTCCTTTATGAAGGACAACACGCTATAAGTAAATTGAACCTTATTAACTTACCGAAACAGTCGCTTGTTATACGTCGTCATAACCGAACAGCCTACAAGCGTTTCAGCCATCGCACGCTTCCAGTTCGCTCCATGCGCTTACACAGTCTCCTTTATGAAGGACAATACGCTCTGAGTAAAATGAACCTTATCAAATTACCGAAACAGTCGCTTGTTATACGTCGTCATAACCGAACAGCCTACAAGCGTTTTAGCCATCGCACGCTTCCAGTTCGCTCCATTCGCTTGCACAGTCTCCTTTATGAAGGACAACACGCTATAAGTAAATTGAACCTTATTAACTTACCGAAACAGTCGCTTGTTATACGTCGTCATAACCGAACAGCCTACAAGCGTTTCAGCCATCGCACGCTTCCAGTTCGCTCCATGCGCTTACACAGTCTCCTTTATGAAGGACAACACGCTCTGAGTAAAATGAACCTTATCAAATTACCGAAACAGTCGCTTGTTATACGTCGTCATAACCAAACAGCCTACAAGCGTTTCAGCCATCGCACGCTTCCAGTTCGCTCCATTCGCTTGCACGGTCTCCTTTATGAAGGACAACACGCTATAAGTAAATTGAACCTTATTAACTTACCGAAACAGTCGCTTGTTATACGTCGTCATAACCGAACAGCCTACAAGCGTTTTAGCCATCGCACGCTTCCAGTTCGCTCCATGCGCTTACACAGTCTCCTTTATGAAGGACAACACGCTCTGAGTAAAATTAACCTTATCAACTTACCGAAACAGTCGCTTGTTGTACGTCGTAATAACCGAACATCCAACAAGCGTTAAAGCCATCGCAAGCTTCCAATTCGCTCCATGCGCTTGCACAGTCTCCTTTATGAATAACAACACGCTCTGAGCAAAATGAACCTTAGCAACTTACCGAAGCAGTCGCTTGTTGTACGTCGTTATAACCGAACATCCAACAAGCGTTAAAGCCATCGCAAGCTTCCAATTCGCTCCATGCGCTTGCACAGTCTCCTTTATGAATAACAACGCGCTCTGAACAAATTGAACCTTAGCAACTTACCGAAACAGTCGCTTGTTGTACTTCGTCATAACCGAACATCCAACAAGCGTTAAAGCCATCGCACGCTTCCAGACCGCTCCATGAGCATGCAGTCTACTTTATGTAGGACAACTTGCTTTAAGTAAAATGAACCTTATCAACTTACCGAAACAGTCGCTTGTTGTACGTCGTCATAACCGAACAGCCTACAAGCGTTTCGGCCATCGCACGCTTCCAGTTCGATCCATGCGCTTGCACAGTCTCCTTTATGAAGGACAACACGCTTTGTGTGCGAAGAACGCGGTGGGTCGAGTCAAGGGTCAACATGAGACCACCCTCGTATTCGTCCACTGCTGTTACGTAGCTGTGAAAAAAAAATGCTTTTAGTATGTGACAATGAATAATCAACAAATTAGATAAAAATAACTTATTGGAAAAGGTCCCTAAAACTTTCAAGTCCTTCATAACGTTATTTACATGACATGACCAAACAGAGATCAAAGCATAGGACCAGCAGCATATCGTGCTATTTCCGAGGCACGGGGGTGTAATACAACTCTGTATGCTTCTGCGACCGCTGCTTGTTCAACAACCGCTGTTTTGAGAAATCCATGAAACAATTTTCGCTCAACCTACGTCTTATGAACGGGATGTAGGTAAACGCATTGACTACTAGACCAACTAGGATTCATCTCATCAGCCTTTTTACGTCCCACTGCTGGGCACAGTCCTCACCTCACCTATGAGGTGGTTCGAGCCATACTCCACCACGCGGGCTCAGTGCGGATTGGTGGAGGGGTGTGTGTAAGGTAAGTGACCAACCTTACTGTCAGATGTTATTAAGCCGCCCGAGGGCCTCTGACCAGGCTTAACGACTAATATCTATCGATATTAACCGGGACCAACAGCTTAACGTGCCTTCCGAAGCACGGAGATGCTTGTAACTAGGATAACAACGGAATATTTATACTCTTAACACAAAAAGTAACAATAAAAAAAAAGTTTATTTTTCGAACAAGCTTTTATACTTAATCTGGCGACCCGTTACATGGTTCGCTAGATATAAATTGAAATATAAAAAAAAAGTGTGATAAATGAAGAACCGCTCTACCGATTTTGTGTAAACTTCAAAATAAACGTATATACAAAAATTCAGCTCTATCGGACATTGTAAAATGGGGGAAAAATATAGTTTGCAAGACTTGATTACAAACACTGGGACGGGTCAAACTCAATAAAAGCTTATAAAAAGAAAAAAAGGTCTCTTTGCAAACTTATTTATTACCTTATCCCGGCCACACTTCCAGCTTATACTTACCATATAAAAACAACACTGGGAGGAGTTCGCGCATTGGAGCAGTCGCTACCTCGCTGTTTTGCATAGGCACGGACGTGCGTCGCACGAAATACCCGCTTCCTTCCCACTTCATACCACAAATCAGACCCACATATCGTCTAATGCGCAGGTTACCGTTAGCGTTTATATGCCGCAAACTTAACTCCAGACGAATTCAGACTTCGGCGGCCAATGTTAACAGAGATTAGCCAACTACGCGGGAGTTATTAAAGTGCACAAGCGTGTCCGAATTACACAGATTCACACACAGACTCCTTCACTTTCATAGTTCGGTAAGACGGCAATTCGGCATGATCGGAAAGAGATATCGGGCGCCCAAATTCCTGACTCCGAGCTGTGTCTGAGAAATCCATGGAAGAAAATCTTAACGGACGTTTCGGTCAGCAAATTGAACACTAGACCAACGAGAACTGTGTCGGAATATTGTGCTATCAAGACAAAAAAAGGGTATCAAACTTCATCTTACCCCGGCCACACTTCGAGCTTATGCTGCGGTATCTGTATGGCGGCGTGCTCGTTGAAGTGCTGCCTGCCGAAGCGCACCAGCTCCAGGTCCTTCATGATGTGCTTGAACAGCACGTTGTAGATGTGGATCATCTCGCTCAGCCGGCGCGTGCGACGGAATATTATCTGTATTATAATTGTAATTGAATTAATTATTAATTTTAATAATGTCGTTAATAGAATAAGCCCTCAGAAGGGACTTCCAACTCTCTAAGCCGTTGTCCGTATGTCCGTAGTTTTCAATGTAGCCATTTTTTATAAGCTAAGCACGCACGGGGTCAGCGCACGCGCTGGCTTTATTCTCAAAAATACGGCAAAAAGGTTAGAAAGACCAGGTTTTTAAGATTCCGGTGCACAAGTGATGTTCTGATTCGAATGCAATTCTATTGTATAGTTACTATTATTATTATTACTAATATTATTATACTTACTTTATTTCAGAAAAAGACAAATAATAGCAAGTTATACAAGATTCCTGAGAATGAAACTGTTATTATGTTATTAGTTTTTTTTTTTTATGTTGTTATTTTGTAATTGTAAGACCACTAGCGGGGTGGAGGGCTGATAACATGAGATACAGGAACCATCCTAGTTTAGGTATCAGCCCACCATAATTTATTTTTAAACTCATATATTTTATGTTGTATTGTATTATTATTATTATTCTGGCGTAACACTAACCAACATTCTGGTTCCAATGAGCAAAACGAATCGCAGAAACAAATCAGCATAACCTAGGATTCAAATTAAATGCCTCTTGGACATTGAACTCGAAATATTTACGATTAATAAGATTTATAATACTTTAGACTGAAAATACTCTACTTCTACTCACTAATAACTAAGAAAACAGCAAAATACATACGCACCGATATTGAAACTTTGCTATTGTCGAATGGGTTGGTGGACACCAAGTTAGTAGCCTCGTCCGGCAAGCGATGCGGCACATACAATGTCGTACCGTCGAAAGTCTTCTCTTGGAAGTAATGATTATGCTCTGAAAGAAATAAAGTAAATTACAGCTGAAACTAATATAAATAGTTTTCCTTACTTAAAATCGCATTTGCCACCAAATTAAACTGATATGAATTGCAAACATTAAATTGATCTCTTATGTTAATTCCTAATACCTAGCTGGTGTCAACAATCATGATTTTCAATTCATTTATTTATTGCGGACAACAAAAATCCATGGGTTAGTAATACAATGGCGCTTAATAAACTAGGTACTACTATTTACCAGTGTTTTTGACAAATCAATACAACTTTTAAAAAGTGCTTAACTCCACTTACAATGGTTTTTGTTCCCATCCCATAAAATCCATAATAATAATAATAACAACAACAACATCACATACATTGATCTGACTCCATGGTAAGTAGCTTAAGCACTCAACAGTGGTATTACAAATAAACTTAATTAATACATATAACAAACAGACATGTTCATGCACACAAATGGTTGTACAGTGCGGGGATCGAACCCGCGACCTCTTGGTTAATAGTTAACTTCTTGACCATTACACCAAAGTGGTTGTCTGTGGGGGTGTTTCTTTTTCAAAAACAGAATACATATTTGTGATTGTAAACTTGTCTGTACAATGATTCACTTACCATTTAAAAGCTTGAATCGTAAATGCCTGTAGTCCTGGTCCGGCTCATACTTGACTTCATACTCATAGACATTGTTCTCTTCAAAGTTCAAGTAAATGAAATTGGCTGTTACTTCGACTGGTCTTCCTGTTTCACCCTTCATGACCACCGGAGGAGTTTCTTTCACTTCTCGCTGAAAAATATTAATGATTAGATTGAAACCAAAATGTTGGTATAGCAACAGGTTGCAGATCATAAGGCAATTCAAACTGACCTAGCCCTCTTGTTTTTTCTTGAACCTATTTAACTATTTTTATTGATGAACAAGATGTAATTATGTAATTAGTAGGTATGTATGTTTATTAATTGTCCTTTTTTTATTTATTTAGTAAGTAGGTAACCAATTTACTTTCTTTGTTCTCTGCTTGGGCCTGTGGTTGACTGGTAGAGAATGCCTCCGGCATTAAGTCCACCATTGTACACAAGTTTGTTCAAAAGTTTTTAAATAAAATAAATGTGAGCTTCACATAATTATTCTGTCATCATAAGTTATCTATCAAGTTCTCTAAAACTCAGTTCCCTGCCTGTCAGGGAGATATCGCTCATGCAAGTAATTACATCAAACAATGAATTATATTAAGTGTGTGCATATACTATTTCTTTTATCTGCCATCATAAGCTATAACACATATTACCATGTAATAATCATTTCGTTTCCTTAGTAAGAAAGTAAAAATGATAAAATTTATAAAATTAAAATAGATCTCTCTTGATTATTTTTCTTAAAATATTTGAACAATGTAGCTACTACATGTTTTTGATAAGATTGTTATATGGGGAATGAATTTTATCAACAAAAACCGCATTAGCTCTATGATTATTTGAGAATTGACTAGAACACTTACGAAATACTTGTTTTTAGCGACAGAAGAAGGCTGAGCCGTGGACGTCACAGTGGATATGGTGCTTTCTGCCATCTTAGCCGTCACCTGCTGCATCGGTTCGCCCTGGCCACCCTGAGCCGCTTTCGCTGCTTGCCTTATCAATGAGAATGTTAAATGTAATGTCACTTACAACTTAGAAAACTATATTTAATCAAACTAATATTAAACGCGAGGTTTGTAAATATGTATCTTTGTTACTCTTTCACATCAATTCTACTCGACCGATTTGGCTGAAATTTGGAATATAACCAGAAATAACACATAGGGTAGGTACTTTCGATCCCTTTACACTTAACTTACTTTAAACTTTACGGTTCCTGTGGGATATATAGAACGTGTTCTATGCGGGTGAAACCGCACGGCACAGCTAGTATTATATACGCGAATGTTTGTAAGTATGGATGTATGGATGTTTTTACTCTTTAATGGAAAAACTACTGTATAGATTTTTATACATTTAAAATAAAACATAACATTTTTAGAGATTAGTGAAGATAAAGGGTTTCCGAGCGGAAGAAGTCGCGGACGGCCACTAGATTCTGCTAAATTAGAAATTGCTTTTAATAATAGCTAGTGTTGGGCGCTACTCTGTAATGCTTCATCCATATCTTCAACACTAGCCATCCCATTGATTGTTTATTCACATCATCTTAACCACACAGCAAACAGTAAGAAAATAATTCAAATTAAACAATGGACATTTTCTTACAGAGTAAGGCCGCAGTATTATTATTTTTTATTGCTTGTAACAGTTATGGAAATGAAAAAACTTACAAACTCTGTAGAATTTTGATGCCTCTTCCAGCACCTCTAGTCAGGGTAGGAGCTGCCGAGCTCGGGCTGACATCTGATGCTGGACTAAGTGTAGCAGCTGTAAGTAAATAGTTTATTCTCAGTTCAACCAATATTACAAAGAGGAAATGATTTTGATTTTTTATTTGAATTACTGGACCAATTTAAAAAAAAAATTAGAATTCTAGATTAGCCTTGATTAAAATAGGCTATATCTTGCTTAATATATTAGCAAGAGCCATCGGCGGGAAGCTAGTATTATATAATGATGCCATCATTACACCATTGTCCTAATATGTTACCATAATGCTTATGAGAAGTAAATTAAAAGCAGTTTCCAAGTATTTATTAGAAATTTCAATATAACGGAAATTTTTCAGCTGCATTATGTAGCATGTTAGGATCAAGCATCCTTTACCTTTTTGTGCAAACTTTGCAGCAAATTCTATTTCTTAGACCCTAGAGATGCGCAACAGACCTTGACATGTACTATGATAATACTTTATCAAATACCTGGTGTCCTAGGTGACACATTGTCTTGAGTAGTAATGGCAATCATTGCTATTTTGTTAATTTAATTACCATGCTAAATTTCATGGCATAGCATGCTACGCGCTATTGCTATGCTAATATGAAATTTCATCGAAATTGATAAATAGCGTTAGCATATAATATTAAATTGCGAAATTGTGACTGTTGTATGAAACGTACATTTTAGTGTTGTGACTAAGATTAGAATTAAATTTGACTTTATTAAAATGAAAACTGCACCGGTTAGATAATTCAATCAAGTCACGAAAAGACAAACAATTTCATTCAAATAAACTTTTCAATAAACCGCACGCAAAATACGACTCTTAATGCAAGGATGCCGTATTCTCTTCTCTTTCTTTGTTCGCCATTCACTCGGGTAACGCTCGTAAGCCGATCATCGCCCGACAGCACGCGAAAGCGAGTTTCAATTGCCTGCTAGTGCTAAGCTGCTATTAGCAGCCTGCTATAGCAGTGCGTGCGAATCTATGGAAGCAACGACACGTCGCTGTCCGTGAATTTAAGCATTCACACAATTTAGCATCGTCAAATAATTTAATTATTGCTAACGATGAAATAGCATGCTAATTAATGATGCTAATGCTAATTATTCCATTACTAGTCTTGAGTCAGGGACGCAACGCGCGGCAAGTGCTACAACGCGACAAAGGGACAGTAACGTAATTGACATTGACACAAGGCGTTTGAAGTATTTATCGCTTCGCACTTGTCGTGTTGCGTCACTCACGTAGGACAACGCTTTAGACTAACCCCCTGGTTTTGGCTGCATCTTAGCTAGCATCAGTGCAGCTACTCGCCCGCGTCCTCCCGCTGGTGCAGTTGGTACACTGACCTATATTGAAGACAAGATTATTAATAGTGGGGACAGCATCACAAACATTGCTCTGAAGCACTTGATAGAATTTTAGAATTCATTTTCTCCATTTGAGGATCGAAACCTGTGACCTCATAGTTAACAACACCTAGGAGGTCCTCAAAAAACAAGCAATAAGCCAACAATCATTGATGTCATGTGTGTTAAAAATACATTTTTGATTTGTGTTGTGAGATAATTGTAGTGGCAATTATTTTCTTTCATTTTTGTATATTAAGTTGCGGACCTACAAATTAAAATATTAAATTAGCTATACGATGAGTAAATAGTTATGGAAAATGGATAAACAGCAATCAACATTATATTTTAAATAAAAAAATAAACAACATCACATACATTGATCTAACTCCGTGGTAAGTAGCATAAGCAGTTTTGTTACAGATATCAGAATCAACAGTTGTGTTACAAGTAAACTTAAATAAATACATATAACACCCAGACCAGTACAAACAGACATGTTCATGCACACAAATGTTTGTACAGTGCAGCGAATGGACCCACAATCTCTTGGTTAATAGTCAACTTCTTAACCATTACACCAGAATGGTTGCCAAGTCGTCAATTTGGTCAAGGTGAGCATGATGTTAAAGTATTACAAAATAAAATTGGGAAACTGACAAACAGACAACTATTAATCTGGGTCTCATTGCAGTCAGGTTGATAAATGTAAAATGCAAAAAAGCTGTCAATTATTGCCATTTACATTTATTGCTTTAATTACAATTCAGATCAGAGTATTCCAAAATACGCTATACTCTTTACCTCTTTACACCAAACGTACCATACCAAAAGTATGGGTATGTGTTTTTGAATCAGCAATAAACCATATTACAAGTTAAGGCAGACTTTTACAGTAACTTACATCACTGGGTGCAACACTCGGTCCAGGAGTGGCAACAGGTGATGGGTCTTCCGAGGATGGTGGGGAGTCCATCATTTGTGACTTCTTCAGGGCCTGAAGCAAGGCCAGACCCCGGCCTCGACCTTTGCTAGGGTCGGCCATCTTTACCTGATAACAATCATTGTTTTGAATACTCAAGAATGGTAAGAAAGCATCAGGTACCTACATGAAGTAAGAGTTGGTGTCATTTTTTTCTTTATGTTATTTTTACAAATCGTGATGACTTTTTAATAGCATGACAAGGGAACTCTGCCACCAGCGATAGAAAAAGGGAGCGAACCACAAAACTGCTGAAATATACCTACAATTTTTTGTCAAGATAGCGATATTTATGATGACGTTCTATCAAAGCGATTGGTGCTTATCAAAAAACACATTTGAAAATTCATTTGTTGCAGTACATAATTCAACGTGATTAGTTTAAATTTTAACAAAAAAAATTATAACGAATTAGTAGGTAGGTTACAAGTAGGTACTTACAAGTTAGTAGTAAAACTGAAAATCCTGACAAAAAAAGTAAAAGAAATTACTTTTTACAGTTTAGATTTTACAAATATGTACATGTAATTTTACTTACAAGTTCAGTTGAACCTAAATTTATTGAATTTGTAAAATGTTTTAGGTTTTGCAAATGAAAACAACAAACATGTTTCTTCTTTTGGTGATAAACCATAAACTTTTTTTTGGTGCGCTTCTTTGCACCACGCGGATCTGACTTCAAGTTTCTTAAACATAATATTTCTCTATGTTTCTCTATGAAAATCTGCTAGGAGTTGATCGACTTACTTTTTTTTTTTTTTTTTTTGAAATGTCAATATATTTGACATTTTTCTCAGGCCTGGACAAAAAATGACAAAGCTGTCCTACGATTGAACGAATTAATTCATTTAATCGATTTAACGTGACTTCATGTAATGAAAACAAATCGATAGTATCGTATCGTACGAAAACAAAGTTAGAAGACCACCAGATGTAAATGTTATTTATTTCAGAAATCAGGCTACATGGTATTATTAATTTAACATTATTCTCATAGCTTAGAGTAAGAAAGAAGGTAAAATTATTAAATCACTGGCTCGGATTGATCATCATCGTCTTTTTTAAATAACATACAATTCTTAACAATGCTTAGGACTGAATCCACAAGTTGGCCGAACCGAAAATTAAGGCTATTGGCCATAAAATAACAACAACAAAGCACGAATAAAATTTTGGGTCAACGCTTTTTCTGGGTCCACTCATTGGATATGGTTTTTCGGCCAACTATTCGCCCAACATCTCGATCTGGAGCTGGTTAATAATACACTAATCGGGCCAATAGTTGGCCAATAAAGTACAGGTATTGAAAATTTCACCAATCAACGTTAACCCCATTACTTTTTCCTTATTGGGCGATAGGCTTTTGAGCAAAAAGTTCGCTCAACGTGTGAATTCTAAACTAAAATAGTTGATTAAGAAAATGTTGTTTGAACCTAGGGATGGGTAAGAGACAGATAAAACTGACTATAGTAGTTTTTGGGTAAATAATGAGTTATTTACCATATCAAGTGAGTATTTACAATAGATGTAGAATACACTAGCGTAAAGATCAACTGACAGCTCGAAAACGTGAAACCAATTTGTATTTGTTCATGTATGCGTACTCCAGTGATGTAGGTTCTACTATTAAGCACTAGCGATAAGTTTCTATGTTCGTTCTTAGGAGGTAACTATAATTTTAAATACAAGTCTGAATAATTACCAGGACTTTTTACCTTGTTCTCATAAGATCTTAAAAGGACGATGTATGTTATAACTAAAAGACAAATAGGTCAAAGCAAAAATACATTAAAACTGAAACAGTAAACTTTTAGAACTTAATTATTAAGGTAAGACTCATATAGATTAACGCTACAAAAAAGATGAACAATTGTACCGACGTACATACTCACTCGGTATACTGTTGATAATTTGTTCCCGGTTTGGGTTTCCAGTCATTTTCATTCTCACAATATATGCATTTCGCGTGTATTATTATTCTTTTCCGTGGAATCTTTTTTCGTTCACTTTTTACTGAAAAATAAGGAATTTCTAATTACGTGTTCATAAACGTCAAAGTTTGTATCACCTATAAATGTGATATTCCGCTGTAAAATAGGGAAAAAAGGGTTATAACTAACATTTTAATGGTTTTTCTCTCCTTCTCAGCATAATTATTTCTTATTGTGAACACAATTTATTAGTATTTTTCCGAATTTTGTACTTTTTGACACTATGTTTGACATTTTGAGTGACGGGAGTCTTATTATTTTTTTCTGAAAATTGACAACTTTTAGCAAAGTTTCAATACAATTTCCATTACAAACTCTGCAAAGCACGAGTTTTATCGCGTTCTATCCACGCTCTAAATTTGAACGGCCGGCCCTATATAAGCCCATACCATCCATATCTGACTCATTCGAATCCTGGCTTCGATTACACAACAGTAAACTCTTTACTATACGATACTTCAAGAAGTACTACAGGAAGACCAGGACTTCTCTACCTCCGGAAGGCCCTCACGCTACTGCGAGGACTTGCCCCTCCTTACTCTGAGGAGGGATTATTCATCTTTACCCCGAGGAGGGATTACCCTCTTTGCTACTCGCTCCTATTAAGGAGGATTTTCACTTTACTTCCACGGAGGGAGCATTGCCTCCTTCTAAATTTATCTACATCGGATACATCAACTGCTTGCCTTTGCTGACAGAGCCATCGCGGCTACCTCTGCTGATCACCGGTGTCTTCACGGTCTCCGGCACAGCTGCGCTCGAGCTTCTACACCGCTGCGCATCGACGGACTTCTCCAAGAACGCTTCGCTTCACTTCGGCGCCTCCGGACCCGCTTAATTTTGAGAAGACACCTACCCACGCCCACTCCACTCACTACACTCACTCATTTTCACTCAATCATTCCTCTCACTCGTCTAGGTTTCTTTTTAATTTTTCTGTTTTTCTTTTAATATAATTAGTTTGTTATTTCTCAATTCTTTTCGTTTCCCTTTTCCCTTCTTTGTCGCTTCACGACAAATTGGCGCCCAACCTTTAAGTCTTCAGTCTCTCTTTCTTTTCTCTCTTTCTCTTATTTAGTATATTGCTTTTCATTCCTCATTCATTTCACTCTCTATCCTCTTCTAAATTCTAAAACAACACTTCTTCTAGTGTTCTTCACCTAATCATCCTTATTTGGCTTTTTCTTTTAACAAATCTTAACCCCTTCATTGTCATCCTAAATCTTAACCCCTACTCTGTCATCTCGAATCTTAACCCCTTCAAATTAGAAAACACAACTTCACTCTACAATCTAGAAGAAAACGAGGTACTTCATTTTTTTTTTTTGAGCTTTATTGAATCTTGACTTTCTTTCTAATTAGCGTTTTTACAATGTCTCGATTGATTGAATTTGACTATCTTGGCAAGGCCGAACTTATATACGTCGGTACATTTTTTAAATCCCTCTCTTTATTTATTTTAATTTCTCTTTTAATTAGGAATTATAACCTTTTATATTAATCTTTTAAGGGACTCTTAACCCCTTGTCTTAACATGAGGGACTTTAAACTCCTCTTTTTAACTCTAAACCCCTTATCTCTTTAGGGACTCTAAACCCCTTAACTTGAGGATCTTTACTTGATCTCTTTAGGGACTCTAAACCCCTTAACTTGAGGATCTTTACTTGGTCTTCTTAGTACTAACTAGTACTTTCTTTTGAGCGGTTGACTACTCGTTAAATAAGCCATCAATCCGAGCGGATGACTACCTACTCGTTAAACAAGCCTTCAGTTCGAGCGGTTGACTACTCGTAACGAAGGCCTAAGTCGTATATATTTTTTTTCTTCATATATGGAGCGGTTGACAACTCCCTAAATAAGCCTGTCGTCGTTGAGGAACTCCCTTCTAGAGTGGCAGTCATTGAATGTGAACTCCACCCTAACAGTTTGAAGATGATGGTGTGTTAGAAGAAGAATAAACATTTGTATTAAAGGTTGTATGCTTGGTGAAGTAGGATTCCTAGGATTTCTTTAGGCTTTTCTTTCATAAAATTTTCTCTGAGTCGAAAATTTTCTGGGGCCGTGGGGGAAATGTACCGACGTACATACTCACTCGGTATACTGTTGATAATTTGTTCCCGGTTTGGGTTTCCAGTCATTTTCATTCTCACAATATATGCATTTCGCGTGTATTATTATTCTTTTCCGTGGAATCTTTTTTCGTTCACTTTTTACTGAAAAATAAGGAATTTCTAATTACGTGTTCATAAACGTCAAAGTTTGTATCACCTATAAATGTGATATTCCGCTGTAAAATAGGGAAAAAAGGGTTATAACTAACATTTTAATGGTTTTTCTCTCCTTCTCAGCATAATTATTTCTTATTGTGAACACAATTTATTAGTATTTTTCCGAATTTTGTACTTTTTGACACTATGTTTGACATTTTGAGTGACGGGAGTCTTATTATTTTTTTCTGAAAATTGACAACTTTTAGCAAAGTTTCAATACAATTTCCATTACAAACTCTGCAAAGCACGAGTTTTATCGCGTTCTATCCACGCTCTAAATTTGAACGGCCGGCCCTATATAAGCCCATACCATCCATATCTGACTCATTCGAATCCTGGCTTCGATTACACAACAGTAAACTCTTTACTATACGATACTTCAAGAAGTACTACAGGAAGACCAGGACTTCTCTACCTCCGGAAGGCCCTCACGCTACTGCGAGGACTTGCCCCTCCTTACTCTGAGGAGGGATTATTCATCTTTACCCCGAGGAGGGATTACCCTCTTTGCTACTCGCTCCTATTAAGGAGGATTTTCACTTTACTTCCACGGAGGGAGCATTGCCTCCTTCTAAATTTATCTACATCGGATACATCAACTGCTTGCCTTTGCTGACAGAGCCATCGCGGCTACCTCTGCTGATCACCGGTGTCTTCACGGTCTCCGGCACAGCTGCGCTCGAGCTTCTACACCGCTGCGCATCGACGGACTTCTCCAAGAACGCTTCGCTTCACTTCGGCGCCTCCGGACCCGCTTAATTTTGAGAAGACACCTACCCACGCCCACTCCACTCACTACACTCACTCATTTTCACTCAATCATTCCTCTCACTCGTCTAGGTTTCTTTTTAATTTTTCTGTTTTTCTTTTAATATAATTAGTTTGTTATTTCTCAATTCTTTTCGTTTCCCTTTTCCCTTCTTTGTCGCTTCACGACACAATTTAGGTTAGGTACTTCATGGCTTTTTATTTTTTCATATATAACCATTACCTACTGTACGACTAATAACTGGACAAATAAAAAAAATACGATAGTCCACACTGGACTATCGTATTTTTTTTATTTAAGTAATTTGAATTTATTTTTTCGTGGACTTTCACAATTTTTCAAATGTTGATGCCAGCTTTTCCTCGGCTGACGAAAGTATTCGGGTGGAAATCTCTCTCCTTGACCAGTCCCTGAATATATAAAAACAAATTATGATTGTCATTGTCCTCCGAACAGCTTTTTATTGTGTACACGACAGAACATTAAGATAAAATCTGCGTTATCTTATCCACTTGTAATACGGTAAATTTTGCAACATAACTTAGTAGCCTGATCAAATGTCCGCTACAAATTGGTAGCGGTTTCCATGTTATGTTAATATCACCAATTATTTACTTTATTATAGAGTTATAGACGATACTTAAGCAAGTCGACTATTTACAACAAATTTGTGAACCTTTTACAGATACCTAAATCAATCGGAAAAAATAGAGCTTGAAACCAACTTCGCAGTTTGCTGGAATTGGGGAACGCCAGCGACGAAAAGAAGTGTGAATTATTGGTATAAAACATTTAATGGAAAAGTGAATTTAGGTGGACTAGATGGACATAAAGAATTTAAAGACTTAAACCAGTAAGGATCATGTGCGTGATAGAATATGAAGACGTGTTTAGCGTGAACTTTATTAAACGCGCATTTCGCCTCTACACGCATTACCTTACGGACCAGATACCTAAAGGAATAGAAGATATTTTATCGGTATAAGTGTTCCTTCCAATCATTGCCAACTTAAGAAAATGTTAGTGTAGTAGACAAAGTTCAACTATCAGAGGCAGGAATCGAACCTGCGTACATAGGGTTCCGATCCGCGCACGTACCGTTTAATTTCTACAGTAAACCTTTTTTCAGGAGGATTTAAACTGAATTTCTATCTTTTTAGCATTAACAAAGCAAATTGTGAAAATGTGAAATCAAAGTGAAAAAAAGTTGAGGTATAAACCCTGTGATATTAAATTATCACACTTATACTTCAACTTTTTTCCCAAAAACCAAACTTAGTGTTTAGGAATACAGTAGGGAATCAAGTCATTTTGCTCACCAGGTGTAGGTTACTAAATAATGTTATTTTTTTGTCGCGAGCAAATTGAATTCGACAATTATTTTAACACTTATTATAAACTAGCTGTGCCTGCGACTTCGTCCGCGTGGAATAGTTATTTTGGTCATCATTTTCATTTTGCACATTTATTGGCGTGACAACGTCTTATAAATTGGTTTGCCGGGTGACTCTTCAAGAAACTGCGTTACGCTCCGCTCACGTTCCGCGCTCACAATGAGAGCGAGTGAGAGGCACGCGTCCCACCGAACTTTGAGAGTGATGGTACAGTGAGTGCACTTGTGTATTGTGCTCACACTTGTGCACTATAATATCTCCTACGTAGTTGGCTGATCTCTGTGGAGATTGGCTGCCGTGGTCGAAATCGGCCAGGAGGACTATTACTACCTCCCCCTAAACGTGCTCTCATATTTATAGTTAATTTTAAGATTTTCACAAATTTCCATAATGGGGTACTTTTAAGGCAAGACTTTACAATGTCTGCCCTAGTTCCCCTTACTTTTACTGGTACAGTTTGTCGAAAGTCCCCTGCAAACATAACAGTAATGTTATGATGATGATTTTATCACAGCTTCTTATATCTCTAAAAGTACTATGTAGAGCCTCTACATGAGCTCTATGGATCATGGAACACTCATCCCAGATTATTATACGTTGTCACCTGGTCATTCAATAATTTTGGTTCATCATGGTACCTCATCATGGTACCATGGTAGAGCTACACCCCCCTCTCCGCGTCGCTCGCAAGCAACGCCCCTCTTCCTTGCAGCGTCATTTTTTGCACATCATGCGGCGCGGGTGAATTTTATATCGGTGTTCCTTAAAATAGTAATATCTTCTAAGATATTCATTGAAATTAAGTGATGTCAAAGACAATTTTGTTCACAATTAAATCAACAACACATTTATTTGGATAAAGATTAATATTAGGTCCTTACATATGAAATTGGCGTTTTGTCGTACTGGCCACTTTGATCACAAATTTTTCCTATTTGGTTAGGAATTCGAAATTCAAATTTATACAGCTATTTCCACATGTAGTTGTGTTTCGTAAACCGTCATTCATTTGTTTTTTTACTTATCTTTTTTCTGTTTGCATCGCTCAATTTACAAAATGGAAAATTTGAAATATCGCGTTATTTACGAGTACGAGTTCCACCGTGGCACCAGTGCTGCGGAAACGGCTCGAAGGGTTATTTTAATGATGTGTATGGCGGTTGTGTCGCAAAAGAAAACACAGTGCGTTTTTGGTTCCAACGTTTTCGTTCTGGAAATTTTGACCTGCAAAACAAGCCCCGTAGACGGCCGGAGACCCAAGTTGATAATGAAGAATTGAAGGCTATTGTGGAAGCGGATCCATCGCAAACCACGTCCGAGTTAGCTGCAGGCTTTGGCGTTAGTGATAAAACTGTTTTAATCCACTTGAAGCAAATTGGGAAGATTAAAAAACTTGAAAGGTGGGTTCCTCACGAATTGAGTGAAGCAAACCGGCAAACGCGCGTCAACTGCTGCGTTACATTACTTGACCGGCACAATTACGAAGGGATTTTAAATCGAATCATTACCTGTGATGAAAAGTGGATTCTCTACGATAATCGGAAGCGCTCATCGCAATGGCTGGACCCTGGCAAGCCAGCCAAAGCCTGCTCCAAGCGAAAATTGACCAATAAAAAGTTACTTGTAAGCGTTTGGTGGACTAGCGCCGGTGTCGTTCATTACAGTTTTCTCAAATCTGGCCAGACGATTACGGCAGATATCTATTGTCAGCAATTGCAAACCATGATGGAAAAGCTAGTTGCTAAACAACCAAGGCTGGTCAATCGCTCTACGCCACTGCTGCTTCACGACAACGCTAGACCACACACTGCACAACAGACGGTTAGCAAATTAGAAGAACTTCAATTGGAATCTCTAAGGCATCCACCGTACTCCCCGGACCTTGCTCCAACAGATTACCATTTTTTTCGAAATTTGGATAACTTCTTGCAAGGGAAAAAGTTCAACTCAGATGGGGCAGTCCAAGTCGCCTTCAAAGATTTTATTGATTCCCGTTCGAATGGTTTTTTTAGTAAAGGGATCAATGAACTACCTATGAGATGGCAAAAGTGCATAGATTACAATGGCTCATACTTTGATTAAATAAATATGCTATATAAAAAAATTTCGACTTTTTGTTCCTCCCATACAAAACGCCAATTTCATAGGTAAGGATATTATTACGTTGATACAACTCAAGTTTCTCTCGGTTCTAGTGACTTAATCTTAAAAGATATATACTGTCGCAGACATTTTTTTAGATCATTTCAAGAGGAATAATTCTTTCATACATATATTCATGGTATCTTGAACCGTTTTCGAAGCGTACGCAACGGAAGCCCTCAAGGATAAATGATTTTCCCCGTTTTTTTCACATTTTCCGTTATTTCTTCGCTCTTAATAGTTGCAGCGTGATGTTATGTAGCCTAAAACCTTCCTCTTTTCAACACAAACATAATTTTTCAATTCGAACCTGTAGTTCCTGAGATTAGCGCGTTCAAACAAACAAAATCTTCCGCTTTATAATATTAGTATAGAAGTATAGATTAGGTTTGTAACGTTGTTAGTACATTTCTTTTATATTCATCAGAATGATAACCATCCTTGTTAGATGTTTAATGAATTGCTCTAGTTAATTTTAGAAGCTATGATAATAAGTTACTTTATTTTTTAGCATTAAATATGCAATTTTTTTTACAATCTCAAATTAAAACACACTTGCTTGCGAGAGGTACGAGGTCTAAGACTACATTGTTATGGCAGAATAAGTATTATTGGAATGGTTTAGTGAATAAAAGTTTTGATTCAATTGAAAGTATAATTTTATTTTTGAAACTTTAGCAACTAAATACTGCATATCGATTAGGGAATCGAAATTCGCTAATCGATAGTCTATATCGATATCGATTAGTCGATAACTTTATCGATTTATAGAATAAGATTGTATTGATTACCCTCGAAATACGCAAGGACATCACTAAAATGACTCACTCTTTTCTTTTTTTTAAGTCGAGCACTTAAGATTGACAAAACATGACAACAATTTAATTGAATGGATGAATGTACCAGAGATATTCTTCTTCTACATAGTATTTATATTTTCTTGGCTTTGCACTTGCTAGTTGTGTAGAAAAGGCAAAGGTTAATACCATACAGCCTAGACTGTATTAAAACTCTTTTTTTAAGTAATAAAAAAATGAATTAGTTCATTCTTAAAACTTGCTTGTGATCGGTCGATGTGGAAAACGTGGGGAAGGCCTATGTTCAGTATTGGACGTCTGGACGTCCTTTGGCTGATAATGATGATGATAATGGATGATTCTTAAATTATATACTTTCTTGCAAATGTTACTTGATGATTTATCGAACTTACCCGTGAAGTTCTATCGTAATTATACGATGGCTTTACCCAAAGGTAATGAAAAGGCATTATCTTAGCTTTGACCGAAGAGACACGCATAGCATTACTAGTTGTATAGACACATTGACATTTGCCATGGTTCGCCATCTGCACTGAACATAAGAGTTTTTTTTTACATACCTACTCTCTGTCTTTGGATTACTGCAACTTCTTTCATTTTTCTTGTTTTACCAGAAAAAGTTTATATAAGGGGGTGGGTTGCTAATCTCTTCGGGCAAAGCCCTCGTATAATATTGATATGATAGAACTTCACTTGAGGCAAACATCTTTCCATTATCTTTGCCGGCATTGAACTAGATGAACCCACTTGTGAGTCAACGTATGGACGTTGCACGGATAAAACGGGCCCAAGTTGGTACGAATAATTACACCGCCCGCTAGTCCCGCTACTGATGACTGACACCGGGGTCGGTGTTAGTCATAAGTATTGAGCAATATTGGTACTTGAAGCTCAGTCCACACTTGACACACTCAAGCCAATAATGGTACAAGCTCAATTACTCAAATGGTCGTTCCGTTTTGTATCCGGTTTGGATATTTCGACGCTCAACCGTAAACTGTTCGGACAAACCTTGGCGTCAATGCATTCGTCAACTATATGGATCCAGAGACTACCGATTGTCCAGCATTCTCATGTCACTGTCAGTGTCAGTGCATCTCGCTGTCAGATGTCATTCATTTCATGTCAATTCTAGGAAAAAATATCGCGTAAAAACTAAAAAAATCATTTACTTTGCTAAACAACGAAATATATTTCCAAATAAAATGCTACGTAATTCTCTAAAACTAATTCAAAGATCGAGCCGGTGCGGACGACTTTGCGCCACATCTTTATTCAGGTAATAACTTTGTTTTGATTCTCAGCTTTGCACATTCTTTTTAATTGAATAAATTAGCACACGAATAATCAATAGTTGATAATATTAATGTTGAACGTAGGCTTGAAGACAAGAAGCAGTTTAGTGGGTTGCACAGAACTCCTATTGGAGTAAATGCAAAGATATCGCCACTCATCGTTTGCCAGTGTCGGACCATGTTCATACAAACTCAAGATACCCCAAACCCCAATAGCTTGAAGTTTCTACCTGGAACAAAAGTTTTAGAGCCTGGACAGACAATGGACTTCCCTAATATTGGTGCAGCCCAGTGTAGCCCATTAGGTAAGGAGTTATTTATTTTTAAAGATTATTTATTTAAAAAGATACACCAGTTTATATATACACACATTACACATTTAATATTAATTAGGGCTTGCAATCTTATATGTAAACCTATTATACAAGTGTTCTAGGTTTCTAATTGCAACAAGAAATGGGTGTTTCTTCGGTTTACGTGAACAGTAGACATTGAAATGAGTCACTTTTTATGGATTATTTTGCGATCTATTAAAAAATTAAATTAATTTACGCTGACAAGGGTCTGAAATGTTAGGTTAAAACAAAATGTAAATAAATCACAAAATAATCCTTAAAGAGTGTCTCATTTTAAAGAAGTACATAGTTGTATAATAGAATACAACTATTTCTAGTGTGACTGCTCAAAAGTCAAACTGTTTACAACACAATACTTTAACCATAATTATGTATCTTCTCAATGTTGTTTTTTCAGCTAAAATGATATTTAGAATTGACGGTGTTAAAGCTGTATTCTTTGGCCCTGAGTTTGTTACGGTCACCAAAAAAGATGATGATGTTGAATGGAGAATACTAAAACCTGAAATCTTTGCAACTATAATGGATTTCTTTGCGAGTGGTTTACCTGTTGTGACAGACGCTAAGCCATCTGGTGAAACACGTAAGTTCAAGTAGTTTTTAAAAGAATCTTTATAGCAGACAAAATGACCTTGAATTATGCATGTCTACATCATTATCTACCATTGCATCATTTACCAATTTCTAATGAGGTCAAGTTAGAAAAGACCCATTTCAATTGATGAGCTTACTTACTGCAACTATCAGTTAAAAGCAACTAAAAGTTTTTCACAAGCCTTTATTTAGACACCTGTCCTGTATTTGTTTGTGCATTATCAAATCTTATGTGCTAAATTTCTGCCACTTCCCAGTGTCCCATTAGGCTGAAATTTTAAAAGTGATTAAAAAAAGTTTGTTTTTAATTTTTTTTTTGTTCTTGTTTAAGTAATAATTTTTTGACGACCGCTTGGTGCAGTGGTCCAAATGTCGGACTTCTAAAACCAAGGGTCGCGGGTTCGATCCCCACACAGTACAAGCATAAGTGTGCATGAACATGTGTGTTTGTACTGGTCTGGGTGTTTCCTATGTATAATATGTATTTATTTACAAAAAAAAAAGTATTTAAGTATGTTTATCCATTGTCTAGTACCCATAACACAAGCCTAGTAGCTTACTTTGGGACTAGAGAATTGGTGTGATTGTTGTGAAATATTATTATTATTATTACAGAGGTAAATGAAGATGATGATGAAATTGTCCAAATGATCAAAGAGCTTCTCGACACCCGTATCAGGCCCACAGTCCAGGAAGATGGTGGGGACGTTCTATTTGTTGACTTCAAAGATGGAGTACTTACCCTAAAGATGCAGGGCTCATGCTCATCCTGTCCTAGCTCCATTGTGACTCTTAAAAATGGGGTAAGTCTGACTAAATTAAGATTATATTGTGTCCATTTAAATATTATCATTCTTTATTTGAAAAGAAACGTATTTGGCACAACCTTTAAATTTTGCTTTCATAAATGATACTATTATTCCATAGTTTTGCTGTGGAGCAACTGTGCCATCAATTATTTATTATTTATCATTATTTTTGACAGTATCATATAATCTTAATTTTTGTGTTACAATATTTTAAAATTGTTTTCAGGTCCAAAACATGATGCAGTTCTATATCCCTGAAGTCTTATCTGTAGAGCAAATTGATGATGAAGGTGACAAATTGAGTGAAAAGGTCTTCAAAGAATTTGAGCAACTCAAATCCAAAGAAAAAAGTGATTAAAATGTAAAATATTTTTTGAAGCTGTAAGTAGTTTGTAAATAATGCTATAAAATCCCTTATCATTTGTGATAGTCTTGTTTATTAAGTAATTTTATTGAGTAATAAATATAGTTATTCAAAAATATGAGTTTCTCCTACTTCAAAATACTCAACTCTATATTGGGTCAAAAAAAGAAAATCTTATTTACATGCTTAATTTATATTATGTGATATAAATATAATGAGTAAATTTATGCACACTCAAGTCAATCATAAAACTATGGTTAGTACGAGAAAAAAACGTATTTAAATTTGCATTCTACTGATCACTTTGATTTGAGTCATTTCAAGTGTGATTGTTTAAGCACAATTTTATGTCTTGTGTACACATAATCTCATGCTTTTTCACTTTATAATGTTGTACTGTACTTAATCAGAACTACAAATAACGCCTTATTTTCTATTCCGCGTTAGCAAACATTACAAGTCAGTTTTAATTTAGTGAAATAAACAATCTGTACATGTTTCACAATAGTCTCACTTTCAATAGATTTACTGAAAGTTTGTATTCTGTGTGTAAATATACACAGGCACATGCTTTTTCAAGACTTAAGACTGAATTTATATATTATTTTGTAGGATAGTAAACACAACTATTTGTTGTATATACAATAATAACAGTATATTAAACCCATTCTTAATTAATGAACATGGTGTAAACTGCAGTAGTTATTCCACTGTCTTTTTTTATCAATATCAAAATGTATTTTGATTGAAAGAGACAAAACATTGAATAGCTATTCTAACTTTACATAGAGTTTATTCATATTCATATTATTAGGGTACAATCCAAGTTAGATGAGCACAAAACAATCTTAAATAAAATACAGTACCTGCATAATGACATAATCATTTTAAGTTAACACATTAACTTATAATATAACTAGTCTAGTTACTTAAAATAGCCAGCTTCACTACAAGACACATGAATGATTGCAGTCGTTTCTCTACAAAAATACATAGTCCATGACATAGCTAAAATTTTATTTTCTAATTATCTTTTGTTTTAAGAAAAACAATAATATTTTTTACAGTTCCAATAAATGAAATTTACAATGGCAGTGACAAACCTTACTGATAAATGTATTAAGTACATATATTTAAACTAAATTTACGAAAAAATTAACGTAACTGTAATAACTACAGTATAATATAATTAAGTACACAATTACATACTCGTAGGTATTTACAACTATGAATTCTAGATAGAAAGGTACATAAGTTTGATCCGAAAGATCAATCTATTGCAACACAGTACATTGTGATATTCTACCCTTGCAACCTAAATTCCTTCGTGAACAATATTTTAGGATCAGAGGATGTCAATTTTTCAACAATAAATAACATCAATCTAAGCCTGAGCTTTTACCATGGCGACAAACTTTTTATAAGCATTCATGACACAAGGTAAATTATCATTATGCGCACGTAACCATGGTTTGACAACGTGGCTACCGTTCATGTTGAGAAATGAGGTTGACGGACTCTCGAAATCATCCCTACCGAGGTAAGGTAATCTCGGGGAGGTAGCACAAAAGTGTTTTTTTAACGTGTCTGCATATAACCGCCTTACTGCCGACTACAGTGATGTTTACAATTATAATGTTTAACAATTGTACCTTTGAACTCTATTATTCATTAGGGAGTTTTTAATAACATCATCACGCACGCGGGATGGGCCCGCATGCGGGCCTGTGCCAATTGGCATGATGACACCTATCTTAAATATTTCCAAGATCATGGCGTTTAAATAACATAGCCCCTATGCAGTTAATTCAACCAATATATTTCCAAAAAGCTGTAGAAACCAATTTTTAAACACAAAACTCAATAAATATTCGGTCAATTGACTCCGATTTCTGATACATGACCGTGACGTCACGTTCATGTATTCCCATACAAAATCTATGGAGGCAGACCGTTTTGACAGATAATAAGAAGTATGTCAACGATTTGTAGTTTCATCTAGCCTATCCTATTATCACACCCCGCGTCCAGCGTTCGTATTCCACGCATTACAATATATACTTGTATAAAAATACATTTGCGGCTATTACGCAATCCCGCGTGCGTGATGAAATTCGCACGATATTAAAAACACTCTAATGAATCATAGACCACAAAGGTACAATTGTTAAAGATTTCTATAAGCTCTATTTGTTGGTAGAAAACACCGTCGTCGTTACCCTCACTAATTTACACTGATCAAAGAATTACGTTCAAGGGTTACACCTGCATACACAGCAAGATGGAAACAGGAACCAGTCCATGAATATTCCGGCACAGTCGTCGTTCGGGTCGTAAGCTAGTAGTCTATGCCATTTGTACTTCTGCTCGCAGCCGCAGTCGTTGGAACACCGGTTTGTGGACTTCTTACTGAAATGATAAAGAAATTGGTCGTACAGTTCAAAAAGAAAACCTTATTTTTTCAAGTCGGTTCAAAAGATTCAAAGTATGCATTATTGCAGGGGTGCCCAAGCATTTTTATCTCGCGGCGAAGTTTCAAGTTAAGTCATGTCACGGCGCCCTATCCAAGCTTGCTATTTTAATAAGAAACAGTCAAAAATATTGGTACCATCAATATACCTGCGAACATAATACTGTGGGTCGACTCACGCCTCTTTTTGCTTTCGGCGCACCAGAGCGCCGCGGCGCACAGTTTGGGAACCTCTGCATTAGTGGGTAGGTTTAGAGTATCGTGAGAATTATCTTTAAAAATGTTTTTCGATCCTTTGAACCATCTATTTTACCATTGGATTGGATGACCAAGTTCTTTTCTTAACATTGTTTGATTGACAAAGTCATGTTCTTCAAAGGGACACGGACACAGCCTAACTAAACTACCGAACTGACAATTTCCTGGGCTATACTTATTTCTGAAGTAACAAGGCACTCCTCACCTGCAAACTTCTTGATGTATTGCTTGCTCGAAGTGCATTGTGTTGACGATCGCTCGAAGCTTCCTTCCGGAGTTGAGAGCCCAATACGGCGTCATTATCTCTGTTTTGCTCTCACACGCGTCTACTCTGAAAAAGGAAGAAAAGGAGGCTATTAGCGTTAACTCATCTAAGTGCTGTTTATTGGCAATTAACGACAGATCTGTCTGTGATCTATGTTAAATGGATATTTTCACTACTTTCTTGACACAAACCAGATACTCGCCTTACGCTGCACTAATAGAATACTAGCTGTGCTCTGTGGTGTCACCCGCTTAGAATCGCATAGAACCCGTTTTCTACGCATCCCACAGTAAAATTGAAGATGAACAGCATAAAAAGTACCCTATGTATTACAGGTTATAATCTATGTTCGAAATTTCAGCTAAATCGGTCCAGTCGGACTATGTCCCAGTTACGTTTGTAGGTCCTCATGTTGCCGACCTCGATTTTATCGGTCTTAGAAGTTTTGAATGGTTCATAACGAAAATCCATATGTAGGTACTGGAGCTTTTCTTTACGGGTTTTCACATCTTTTTTTTCTATCCTCATCATATTTTTAAGAAACAACGTTTGATAAAAAAGTTTTACTTAATTCAATTTCTTACCTGCCAGTGCTGTTAACCGATTGCGCGTCAGGCAGTTGCGTGTTCGACGCTTGTCTCACGTTTCGGAAGAAGGATTTTGACCCTCCTCCCAGGTCTCCAATGTCAATGTCAAGATCTGGAACCCCCGGCGCCCGTCGAACACGGTTTCCACCGGGGGTCGAAAACGACCCGTACATACGCTTTATTAGAGCCTTGTTCTCGTCTATGAAATTTTCTATTTTATCTCTGGAAAAGAAAAATATATAGTTAAAACTACGGGCATAGAGATAAGATTATAGCACTGATTCGGGTTCTTTTGACCAGTCAGAAAAAGGTTAAAGTACTTAAATGAAGCAATTATAAATTAAATTAACAGACAGCATTGCTTTATATTATATCAATATTTTTACCCTTACTAAGCTCACTTCCACATGACTTAGCGTATTTAACGGAAGATAAAAAAGCCTATCCAAACTTGTCTTTAACTTCTATATCGCAACAGCAAGACGTCGCCATTTAACTTATAAGTAAAAAAAACCGTATCTGCGAGTAGTAGACCTACTAGGCTAGGCTTATAATAAAAAGTTTTGAATGAACTTAATATTAAAAACTCGTGCCTATACCTACCACGTCCCGTGCGCTCAGGGTATACTTAACAAATGAATGATCAATTACTGAACAATACAATAGTACAATAGGTGAACCTAATGATTACGTATTACAACATTCCGGGGTTAATTGGTGAGTATGCAATCATTTTCCTAGACACCTCCTCATTTAGTTTTTTTTTGTTACGAGAGATAGGTACGCACGGCTCTTAATATCAAAAGACAAAGGTTTGATTTCTGTGCCACTTAACAAAGTATATAACATTGTAGAGTCGATGACGATTATCGCGATGATAGCCATCGCTTATATGAAACCGAAACTACTGAAAGTCGCCTATGCTGAGTTGTCACGTGACTTTTCCTTACATTTTGTAAACGAAGTCGTCTCCGAATTTCGTCATAGACTATTCATGGTAATTTTGTCTATGGATCCTAGTTGAGACATGTTGTTTCGACTGCAAAAATTGTTTTCTACAGATGTACCTTTAAATGACTTTTGCCTACATACATTTCGCAAACTAATTCGTCACCGAATTTCGTCATAAACTATTCATGGTAATTTTGTCTATGGACCCTGGTTGATCCTGGTTGAGGTTGGTGTCTTTTGGACTGCAAAAATCGTTTTCTACAGATTAATAAATGTTGATCTGGTGCGTTTTTTACCGAAAAGTAAATAGGGACTTACAAAGGATAAGTGTTTCCAGCAGTAGGGCAGTAAAGCTGGAAGTTCCGTTTGACGCACGGAACACCTTTTATGACTTGGCCCTGGAGCTCGTAGCCCAACGCTACGGAGAGCGCGGTCCATAGGATCTGGAAACAAGAAAAAAAAAACTAATCAGAATCTATTAAAATTGCACAGCTGACGCATTTAAGGTCTAAGTATTTAATTAATTGAGCCACATTGTTATTGGGAATATGTAAAATCTGTTTTCTTTTTGGTAAACTAACTTTTACCAGCGACTTCGTCCGCATTAGGTAGTTTTTTTTTGGAATGTGTTGTTTTCCCGTCATACCAATTTAATCCAAATATCATTCAAATCTTAAGTTATTTAGGAGTAAAAGCAAACAGATTCCCCGGAAAGTAATTATTGCCATGGGAATGCGTTGTTTTCCCGCGGTCAAAAGTAACTCATGTCCTTTCTTAATTCTCAAACTATTTCCTTACCAAATTTCATTTAAATCTGTTCAGTAGTTAGGCGTAAAAGCGATGGGCCCACTTTAATTTTCCCATGGGAATGCGTCATTTTCCCGCGGTAAAAAGTAGCCTATGTCCTTTCTCGAGTATTAAAATATCTCCGTACCAAATTTCATGCAAATTGGTACAGTGGTTTATGCGTGATTGAGTAACAGCAAACAGACAGAGTTTCTTTCGCATTTATAATATTAGTATAGATGGATTAGTATGGATACAGCAATATTGTAGGCGGATATCTCTCGTTGTAATTAGCAGGTAGGTACTTAAAAGTTCCATTCCGTGATCAATGAGTATAATCATTAAAGTATTATTAAAAATTTAGTTTAACTAACGAGTAACAATCAAACCAGGATTTAAAAATATATAACGTAGGTAGGTAATTAGCTCGTGGTATTAATGAAAATCAAAAACGATAAACGTAAGCAAACAACTTGCCGTGACTTAAACATTTGACGTGAATCAAAGGAGATGGCTAAAATCCCATATTCTAAAACAAGACCAGACCCAGAGACGACAAAAACTTCTTATACATAGTTTAAATAAATCAAAATAACCATAACAAAAAAAAAACACACCATATGTATAACAAACACTTGCCTTCACTTTTGCAGTATCCAACCAAGAAAATATAAATACTATGTGGGGTACCCAAAGAGATTCGCAGTGACAGACGCCTTACTGAAATGTTTAAGGCCTATGCAACCGTGGTAAAAAAAAGTTATTTCGACTCTGGGTTTTTTGGCCATAGCCTTACCCTAATGCAATATTAATATCATAATAATATAAACTTGTGACTAAAAGTTGATCCACCGCATAAAAACAATTAAAACATAGTGCTAAAAATTCCATGCCCGTATACTAGGTACCTATTCATACATGTTATGCGTAAGTACCAAGTGAACGTTAAAGTTACGTAAAAGTAAACAAGATTAGCAGACAAAATATGGCAGTTTAAGAAAACTCAGACGGCTAACGAACATTTTTACTCACAATTGAATTTGACCATAACAAATTCATATCCGCTACTGGTCTCACACGTCTGCCACTGCCCAGCCACACTAACTAACTAAACTAATACAGAACAAATGACCAAAAAACTCTGAAACTTCAAGCGGAACGTCTTAAAAAGAACTTCCTATGACATGCCCTATCATCTGTGTATTGCTTAAACTATTTTAGACTTTGTTCTGATTTATATTAGGTCTAGAATTGGAAGTGTAAGCAGCTTGGCGTTTTAGGATAAGAACACGCTGTGTATCAACAATACCTACTTGCTCTAAGTAGTTATAACCGTTGCTTGTTAAAATAAAGCTAAAAATCTTGCAAATGACACATAATCATTTTAAAGTCCAATAGTAAAGTTATTTAAAATAAGTAGTATATTTTTGTTTCGTCAGTGAAGTTCCTTCCCTTAAACTTTATTCGGTTTTCTAATGTATCACTAATGGACCCGGCAGACTGCTGTTTTCGCATTTTTTCCACATTTTTTATACATATAACCTAAATACTGCACCATTAAACGCCCCGATGATCATTATTCCCATATGGAGTGAATATCAAACACAGCCAATGTTTGGCAAAGCGGGTTTCTAGTGTCGGAAGTAGAAGCTAGCTGCCGGGTTCCGGTGTCGGCAGCTGCGGCTGAGTGGCTTGAGTAGCTTTCAGCAGGGGGTTCGACAGGAAATGCTAGAGGGTCAATAGGCTAGATGACACCACCAATCGTTGACATACTCTTTATTTTCTGTCAAAACCGTCTGCCTCCATATTGTATGGGAATACAAAAACGTGACGTCACGGTTATGTATCAGAAATCGGAGTCAATTGACCGTATATTTATTGAATATTGTGTGTTTATCAAAATTTCTACAGTTTTTTTGGAAATATACTGGTTGTATTAACTTCATAGGGGCTATGTTTTTTAAACGCCATGGGTCTTGAAAATATTTAAGATATGTGTCATCATGCCTTTTAGCGCAATGCGCCTAAGGAAATGTCATGCCGTGTCAACCTTTGTCATGAATCTATCTATACAAAAACTGCATCGATATTCGTTGAGTACTTACTACAACACAAACATACATACATAGGTACAGACGCGGGAGTGACTGCTATATACGACGATTATGTAGTCGCCTTAATATTGTAAAGTTGCGTTCACTATGCGATGAATGATATCAGATGTCCATTTAAATTCAAAGTCGCTACTGCAACAGAACATATTCGAACAGAATATTTACTATCGTGTCGATTTTAAATTTATTTATTCCTTTACTTACGCACGTATCGATTTAACTTTGACAAGCAAAATATTGCTATGGAAATCGCTGTCTAGTTGTGTGAGTCATGCTCTTTGTATTCCTTAACAGAGTTTTCGAGAAAATCATAAATTTCACATTAACTATTCTTTCATGAATTACTAGCTGACCCGGCAAACGTTGTTTTGCCATATAAATTATTGTGGACAACCCTTATCACTAAGGGGTATGAAAAATAGATGTTGGCCGATTCTCAGACCTACTCAATATGCTCACAAAATTTCATGAGAATCGGTCAAGCCGTCTCGGAGGAGTAAGGGAACAAACATTGTGACACGAGAATTTTATAAGTATATATAGAGATAAGCAACTCAAACGGATAAATAGGTATTATAGTCAAAAAGTGCTTAACAAACTTCGGTCAACCTTAACGCTTATTATGTGGGCAGGTACAGTCAACACCAAAAATATATTTTCACTTTATTATGTACTGTATGTTGTAATATATCAATTTTGTGCAATCAATTTCGGCATGGTACTAAAGTATTTTTGTCACTGACTGTACCGACGGCACACACACCAAGTTAATCACTGTTGCGGCATCTTATTCCTACGTAATAAAGGTGATTTTGCAACTAAAATGATATAGCTTGATGTGGCGTCGCTGTACCTACTTAATGCTTTAATTAAATCTTTTTTTTTTTGTATAAACTGTTCTCGTCTGGCTTGTTGTAGTGAAGTAAGTAATTTGATTAATGTCCATGAGTGATTTTAATAATTACTATTTTGTGCAAACAAAACTTTTCATCAGAATCTAGACCGGTGCGGTGTATTTTGGCAATGCTTAAATATTTCGCAACCCAAAGCTGTCCGATGTATGTCAATAACCTTGCAATGTAAATAAATTAACATAATTATTACCGATTCGATGGTAAAAAAGACGCTGTATCGTGATGGCGCTAGACGCTTTCAAACATGATTTATTATCCTACTTACTTTTTTGCTTAGATTAACTTGTTACGAGTTCTAGTTTCATTCATGTCAAAAATAAACAAAGGAACTTACCGGTTCGGTTTAAAATGTATCAAAGATATCTCAAGTATTTTTCTACAATAAAAAAAAAGTAATTTTTACCAAATCTTACAAGTTTTTACTTCCCAGTTCTAATTAAGTAATTAACTATAACTTACAAAAATTGAGTACCTAGTTAATCGTTGACTTTTAAATCACTTAAAATGACGCATTCTCTAGTATTGGACTTACATATCTTTTAGCTTAATATTTCGTAAGACCATTAATCACCGTAAAAGCTTTTTTTACCGTACTGTTTTGTCCTTAAAAATCTTTGAGAAAAGTTTGTACAAACTTTTGCCTTAAAATAAGCTACTGGACCCCATCTTGCATTAGACTAGATAAACTCATAATTAAAGTCTCTAGAAGAAGCTAAGTATTTAATTTTATGTAACTGCCAACAACTATTCTGAGGTCAATTGCCATCGTCAAATCGAGGTATTCCTAATCATTTAGAGCGTAATTAAGTGTGAGCAAGTTTAAGACATTACGAGATGTGTCTAAAGATAGATCTTACGTGTTTTTCGCTGGTTCGAAACGCCAATCTTATATTTTGAAAAATATTGCTGTTAGTCTCACTAAACTCGAGAACGGCAGAACCGATTTGAATATCTAATTTTTGTCTTTAAATATTTGTCTATGTCCAGGGCAGGTTGAAACGATAAGAAAAATTGCAAAAAGAACGGGCAGTTCGGCGTCTGCCGGGTCCACTAGTGTTATATGAAAGCACAAGCAAGCGAAGTTTTGCTAATTAAGTTAGTATTTAATTTTAATAACCCCTTATAAAAACTTTCGTTGCCCTAGCAAGCTGAGCCTCTGAGATCTTATCCCGGTAGAGACATTTTATTGCTTGTATATTTCTGTACCTATACCAAAGTTTTTTCTAAATTTATGTTGACAGTCTAACTGTATAACTGCCCTTACCTAGAATGAAGGAAACTAAAATATTCAAGTCAAGTGTTTTTTTTTAATTTTTTTATAAGCTACAACTGAGGTCTTATCCCGGTAAAGCCGTTTTATCGCTTGAATGTTTTTGTACCTATACCAAAGTTTTTTTCTAAATTTCTATTGAAAGTCTATATAACTTGCCTTGAATGAAGGAAAGGAAAATAATCAAGTAAAGTGTTTTTTTAATTTTTATATAAGCTACAACTGCAGACTCTTGGTCCGCACCTTTTTTATTTTGTAATTTAATAAATAAATATAAAATAAATTTAGTAATAAATAATAAATTTAGTTAAAGTGTTTGTCTTAGGTGAACACTTGCATGACATGTTAGAACCGAAATACCACGTATGATTTCATAAAGTGTCATTAGCAACACGCATGCCATGAATCACGTAAGATCTATCAATGGAGTTTTCTTATGAATGGTGCGCTTTATTCATAAGTAAGTTCTTGTCATAATATTAATGTGAATCTTGTTGATAGGTTCTTACATTGCGATCGGTTTTTGTTTGTTTTTTTTTGTGCCTGCTAGTCTTGACTGAAGAACTTCCACTCCTTATTTCATATTGGATGGATGCTATACTCCACGTATGCCATCCATCCCATACAAAATAGCAGGCTGTTATTTGTTTAACCGTGTTCGCTAGCCCGTTTTTGTAGAGCACCGTTAATCGGCACTGGATATGGGTGTTTCAATTTCGAATAATTTTAGCACAATTTTAGAAATATTTAAAATTTGCAATGTATTAAGGAAGAATAGCGGTTGAAGAAACTAAATAAAATTGCTTAAATTTTGAAATTTCCTTTAAACTTACATAAATACATCTATACGATAGATATTGATATAACCCATTTGTTAATTTAAAAAAGCTTTATATAAATAAAGTCCCTTGACAAGACGGGAATTAATATCTTTAGTTATTTTCTGTAATTAGTTATAAGATTCTGATTAGATCATAGGTACCCATCAGCCATGTTTTATGCAGTGCGTGTAAGATAATCTATGCAGAAGGTATTTGTGAAATGTAGAGTTTTTGTTGGGTATTAAAAGTGCGTAAAATACGCGGGTTTTTAATTACGTATTACACACAACATGAGGTCATATACTTTACAATTAAAAAGTACTTAATAACCGTAGACTAAGTTTAATTACAGTGTCGTCAACGAAAATAGCAATCGTTATTTTTTGGAAAATATAGGTATGGAAATGACATTCACTTTGACAAACGAAATCGAAAGCGTAAATGTGAAAATCTTAAACAGTAAACATTATACTGCCATAAACCGCTTGCCACATAAGGTATTATCAATCACACATAGTAATCATTTTGTCATCCATCCCATTTCCCAAAGGAGATTGTGCAAAATTGTATCAAATCATTTTGACCATAGTTCAGCATTGTTCCTAGGCGTTGTTATAAGTCTCCGATAGTGACACTGATTTCTCACAGCGCAGTTGAACGAACGTCGGGGTATAAATTACCACCAGCGAACGAATGTCGTAAATTGGTCACGTCCAAGTTTTATCTGAGCCCACGCGTGAGTCAGGCTTAGAGCAGGCGTTTCCTGCGATCCTACGCTTTCGCAATCCTAATGTTAGTACTTAGAATGTTAGGTTTATAAAGTGCAAAAATCTGTAAAGACTAAGGAAAAACAATATGTCGCATTAAGGGAGGCTAAAAAATGTGATCTGCAACAGAAAAAAATATGGTTTGAACTGGTGTCACATGACAATGTGTGCAATAATATTATGTTTTATATTTATTATCAAATTATTATGAATTTTACAAATTATTTATTGTAATCCTTAAAGGAAACCCAGGTTTTGTATTATAAATACATAATACCGAAATTATTACACAGTTATTTACTACTAAACAATATTTTTATTGTTTCATGCTTTTGCCTTTGTGAGATTTAGGTTTGGTTTAGGTGTCTCATTTCGAAATTGACATAATATTGCACAAAAGAGTGGCGGAACATTGTTCAGTATGCATTGAACGATTTAGTAGGCACAGTGCCGATAGATCATTCTCGCCCACGCTCCTTAAACTGGATTGATTTATGTCATTTTAATCTGTTACACTTAAACAATATACTATTTCAGACACTTTGTACAATCTTCTAGGTAGAATGGTTGTAATGTGATTTAACAGTATGGTAAAACTTTTTACCAGACTACGGTGAAGCAAAATGGAGGGTTTTGTGTAAGACCGCCATGTTTGTTTGTATATCTGTGTCCTCATAACTTTTCAACCCTTCATCGAGGTTTCATATTCTTATGTACGCTTCTGCGTCCGCGGTTAAAATGCTAGAATATTGTCCACACGCCCTCCTCTCTCTTTCTCTAGGCGTCCGATTTTAGATACTCGTGGCCTAAGTACTTTAGCATTTATTTACCATTCAAACATCTCAAAAGTATGAACTTTTTATAATTTGTTTTGGTAATACTTAGGTACCAATGTACCATAATTAACACAATATAGTATGTCGTTATTACAACTCTGATTTTTCAAAAGGTGTAAAGGTGTAAACGTATAGTCACATAGTCTGAAAATAGAAGTCTGTAAATTATTAAACAAACGAAGTAGGAAATTAGCATACCATACATGCTTACCTTACCTGGTACAGTAATAATTCGTTTTTAGAATAGGTAAATTTAATTAGCACATTAATATGATTCGGATTTTGATTGTTTTACTTAGGCTTAGGTCCATCTCCATTGTCTAAATACCAAATTTCTGCATTGTAATATTACTTAAACTTAATGTATCTTCTTTACTAACAAAAACTTGCCCACAGCAGCAACGTGTTTACACTTGGTTTGACTCACCTATGTTATACATCTAGTGGGTAGCAATGTGGGCTGATATAATGATGTGAATCGAGACAAAATGACAATCTGACATAACTAGATATAAGCTTATCAATAACGGCAGGAATTCCCAGTTTGTTCCGACGCTTCTGCTCAGCACTGCGTTATGCTTTTAAATCCGTGTCATCGGCTTTAAAAGTAATTTATTGTCAACGACAAATTCCTTTATCTTACTCATAATAACACTACATAACTTTTAAAAATGAACCTTTTAGATTTGTTGATTGAGATTTCGATTTGTACATGCCACAAAAACGGAAATTGTCCAAGAACCGATTTTTTCCATGTCCCTGTTTTTCCAGGCCGATTTTTTAAATATTACGATCCCGTTCTTGAAAAATCTAACTTCAGCATCTCGTGTCTATTTAGAGTGCAGAGTGCGATTCTTGGTTTTAGATCTTTTTAAGTTCTAAAGTTCTGAACTATACAGCTTTTTGAAATTTAGACCACGAATGTGATGTTCGTAGCTGATCTACTGCTTTGAATGTATACTGTGCTGTGGTCAATTAATCGTGTGTAGGTACACGATTAATAGAGTGATAAAAATTGTAAAATGTTGCTGCATACTCGTATCTAGTTATGTGTGTAATTTAATTGGACCACCTGGCACCTGAACCGAGATGCTTTAAGTTCAAGTCAAGAATTTGTGAAAGGCGCAATTTAAAAAGAAGATCATGGGGATTCGAGATAAATGGCTCAGTTTGAAACATAATTGTATGAGTACATTCATGGCATACATGACACTTTTAAATCATTATCACTTTCTTGCTTATAACTTTAGCTTTAACTACTATTAGGTAAAAATTTATTTAAACATTATCGTATAAGTATATTTTTTAATGAGACTTCTTTAACTTTAAAGCTCTCGATGGGTAAGTACTGAGCATATGAAAATACTAGTCACCTGCCAGCAGCTTTGCCCGGGGGGGATTCGGTTCTCTAATATATTATGCATGTTATTATACATCTCTTGTATCACTCTATCTTAAAATAAAACTGCATCAAACTCCGTTCAGTAGTTATAAGGATCTCAGCAAACATACCGAAGACTGTCTCGTTGTACTGGCAAAGTTTCTGCCTTACACCCGAGAGGTCTTGGGTTCGAATCCCAGGCCGAGCCAAAATTGTTGCTGATTTTCTGTCATGAATTATTCAAAAACAGCTTGGAGTCGGGAAGTAGGCGGTGTTACACCCCCGTGGCTCGGAAAGCACGTTAAGCCGTTGGTCCTGCGCCTGATCTCTCTTCGAGAGTGATGGAACAGTGAGTGCACGTGTGTATTGCGCTCACACTTGTGCACTATAATATCTCCTTCGTAGTTGGCTGATCTCTGTTGAGCTGGAATTGGCTGCCATGGTCGAAAGGGCCAGGAGGACTATTACATCCAGACATAGGGACAGACGCGGAAAGCGACTTTGCTTCATACTATGTAGTGAAGTGGCGATCCTTGGAACTTAGATACATATTATTAGGTATTTTCTAAGCTACAGCGTTAACTCAGAGCGTAAATGTTTTAATTTATTTAGTAAACATTTAGTAACGTTTAGCTATATCGACAAACGTGCAATTGTCTTCGCCTGTCAACAGCCAACTGTTAGCTTAACCCAGCTAAAGAAATATTTCGTAAAACGCCACGCTAATACACATGAGTGAAGTTACCAAATAGTCAGCATTGAAAATATCGTGGACTGGATTTACAACTTAGTGGAAAATAAATCTCGGCTTGACAACATTAATCTTTGTCGTTATTTTTCAACTGTCAAAGCGCCATTCTACTTGGATAAACAAACATAATATCTTCGATGTCTCGAAGAACTTCTCTGATTTACTTATAGTAGAGAAAATGATGGTTAACTAGGCTCCTGAATTAAAGCTGTTTATTTTGTTTTGAGTTGATTATTACGGGTCTAGTGCATTGGTGATTTCTGCTCGACAACCTCTCAACCTTCACCTGTGCTATTCTGTCTTTTTTTGGAATAGTAACTACTGTTAAGCAGAAATCATCGCGCAAGGGCCCCTGGATATGTCAACGACGGATTCAAAAAACAGTTTTATTATTTTCATGGAAAGGCCGTCACATTTTTTTTTCCTAAAACAGCATCTTTACTTTCACATCAGCTCAGTATAATATTATTATTATATTAGTCCTCCTGGCTGATTTCGACCACGGCGGCCAATCTCAGCAGAGATCAGCCAACTACGCATGAGATATTGTAGTGCACAAGTGTGAGCGCATTACACAGGTGCACTCACTGTTCCATCACTCTCAAAGTTCGGTGAGACGGCAATCCGACATGACCGGAGAGAGATCAGGCGCAACCAACGGCTTAACGTGCTTTCCGAGGCACGGGGATATAACACCGCCAACTTCCCGACACCGAGCTGTTTTTGAAAAAATCATGACAGAAAATCTCGAAAACAATTCTTGCTCGACCTTGGATTCAAACCCAGGACCTGTAAGGCAGAAACTTTGCCACTACACCAACGAGGCAGTCTCAGTATAAGCTATGTAACTTATGTAACAAACTTACAGGTATTTGGTAGAAGGATCCATTGTTGACTGTGGGGTAGGATGTGAGTGGCACAACGGGAACGCTGCCGTTGCGCAGGAGTATAGGTCCCTGTAGAGGCGTCACCGCTGGCTGACCAGAACCTGAAATATAAACATACTCCATGAGTTATTTCTATACAAATAATGCAAATATTTTCATACTCTGCCTCTATTTACCTCCCTTCCAATCCACCTCTATCTCTATCTTCCTCTCTTCTGATCTAATTTAGTCAGCGTCGAAAACATAGAGTTATTACGCATATCAATACTGCAATTATTTTCATACTCTGCCTCTTTTAGCTTCCTTCCGATTTACCTCTATCTCTATCTTCCTCTCTTCCGACCTAATTCAGTCAGCGTCAAAAAATAATAGGCTTGTTTCCACTATGAAAGAAATATTCAAAAACTGATTTTCTCTAAAATAATTCATAATTTCAGATGCCTTTACACTAATATTTTTCTGCAGTTCGTATTATTTGATTTTTAATTGGAATTCAAATGATAATTAGTCACTCAATCGGCATTGCACGCGGTGACGTCAAAGCGTGTTATTCCCATACAAGCTCTATGAAGAAAAGCGTTTTGACAGTTGATAAAAAGTACGTCAACGATTGGTGGTGTCAACTACCGTATTCCACTTTAGTTCCATGTCATAATAACGAAATTTACAGATTTCAACAGACTGACAAGCAAACTACTCAAAATGTTATGCCGACATAGTACTAAATTGGAACTATATTTTTGACGATGACTGTACTAGATTGGACGAGAGATAGATTCTCTACTGAAATGAACACTGTTTGGTCCATAAGTTTGTTTTTTGTTCCTCGTATCTTTCCGTTATCAACACCAATACCTACCAACATACCAACCTACTTTACAATCAATCGTAGCGAATCAGCATATTACGAATATTACGACCTGCAGAAAAAGGTCAAGCAAAGGCGATCTTAAATAAGTAAGAAACACACTTATTGAATATCTCTTTCATAATACACACCTAGTAGGTACAACCGTGTCGCAAATGAATTAGAAGATGTTAATTAAGCCTCGTTTGAATAGAATTAAGAAGAATAAAATAATGGGAACACCGCACTACATAAGTAGAATAAAGAAAGTCGCTACCTGCGTCTGTCCCTTAGTCTGTATGTATGCTTAGATCTTCAAAACTACTCAACGGATTTAGATGCAGTTTTTTAAATAGATAGAGTCATTCAAGAGGGAGGTTTATATGTATTAAACACGCTTAATATATTAGAAAACCACTTGTAATTTCAAGATTTCTGACAAACCCTAACGGGGACATTACAGAGCAAAGGATATATTTGAGCGACTTCTTAACACGGTTTCTGTAAAGACTGTAAGTCTATAAATCAATTTTAATACAACCTCTGTTTTGTGGCTGCCTTAATTAAATGGACTTTTATCTTAAGTCAAGGTGTCAGCACAAATAACTTCATATTTAGTTTTACACTGCACACATTCCATTCAGTGAATCTACCCAAAATTACTTCACAAATTTACATTATCAAATCACCTACACTGAACTAATAAAGTAATTACATACCCACTCCTAAGTAACATGAACAAGTCTGATTCATTTTGATACACAAATTTTCAAACTGTCTGCATTATAAAAACTTAATTACACGAACTTCACTTCGATATTAAGTCAAGGTTCCACAAGCACCATTTTCACCGTATTCGGTCGAATTCGTTTGTTCGTCTCTCACACCGCGTCCGTCGAGACGTCATTTCAACACTGAGGTGCGACTTCGCAGTTCAAAGGTGACGAAACGATAAATTAGATAAGTGGATGCTATGAGGGGATATGCAAAAACACGTGCCGTGCCTCCTGCGGTGGTTTCCGAGGATGAAATGGAAAAATAAGAAAACATATATTTTTTTTTAAATGGATGATAAGGTACAGTTAAGAAGATAACGGTACACGCCAATTCGTCTTACAAGTTTTTAATCAGCTTGCAATATATGTAAAGAAAGAAGTTGAAATCTAATTTTAATTCTTATGAAAATGACATTTAAAAATTTGGCGTGATCTTGCGTAGAAATTGACTTTACAGAATCATCTTTTAATTGATCAATGTAAAATTTATAAAAAAATAAACTTTTTTCTTCATTACCTTCTTATGATCTTCTTGTTTTCTTTGCTACCTTTCTCATTTATGTACGTAATTGTATAACGAAAATGCATACTTACTTTTATTTTATATTTTTTCTCATATAAGTGACAGTGTCTTCTTAGAGAAATAAATAATCTTTAAACCTATTCTAAGCGGTGGGCAGTACCCTAAGCACGAACAATTCACGTATTCGCAACGTAATAGTATCGAACCAACGACACGATAACTTAAGTAGTAAGCACGAAGCACTTTCGTCGTCGTAAGGTAAACTCGATAGCCTTACGAAAGTGACGTCATCCTAACGTAAAAGAGCTGCCCCCTAGATTGAGCTATGAACGAATGATACGTTCGAGAACGCATCGAAGTTCAGTTTTGAATAATGAATAAAAGCAATTCATGGAGAAAATAAGTGAAATAATAGAGAAAACAAATTACACTAAAAAATGTGGTTTAAATTTAATTGGATTTGAAGTAAAAGTAAACATTAAAACTATAAACCTTAAAAGATATTTCTTTTGTAAGTGTTATGATTTCCGAACGTCCTTCAAGATTGTCACTATTAGACAAACGTAAACTTTGAAAATTTTTCAAATAGTGTTTCAAAAGATTACGATAAACGAGCAATTTACAATTTATGATAATTGTGGAGTTCATGGAAAGGCATGTACCTAAGTATATTGAAATTCTATGGCCTTGTTCTATTACCAAGAGTTTATACCTATTAATCACAGTGATTTTGTTCTTGTAAGAGTGTGTCGTATTATGGAAGATTTTCTGTTTCCCAGACATGGAGATCTATCCAAATTAAGCTTTTTGCAGTGACCATTGGACATTTTACACCTCCACAATAAAAGAAAAGGAAAGAAGACAGAGAGACCAATAGCTCACGTTACAAGCTTATTTTGAAAAGGATGACAAATTTGTATAAATCATTACATGGTATTACAGCATACTCGCTTCCCGCGTTGGTGCCTATGTCTGTAATATGTATATATGTATGCTTAGATCTATCATGGTTTTATTAAGCATTTCTGAATAAAGTTACACGTTATGTGTATTACATGTTATATAATAACAGAGAGGTCGTAAATAAAATCGCAAGTTGTATCTTAACATGTTTCTTTTATTTTTTATCACATTATTACGAGTACAACACAATTTATTATTTTATATCTTTGCAATAAAGTCGTCAATCATAACAAACACGTCGCCGTAGTAAACTCTTTTCCTACGCAATAGTTCCTGTCACCAATATGGAGTTCTCCATTAAACGCTAGTCTATAAACTATTGGGTTGAATGAATTGTTATTTACTTGTTTTTTACAGTATATCGCTCTTGAGTTGCTGGAAATTTATTGAAACTATTAAGTATTGCAGGGTTCAGTGGGTTTGGTTAGGAGCCTGTGGCATAAAACGATAAAGCTCACGGCACCTAGAAGAAAATGAGAAATAAAATTAAATTTACTCTACCTAAGTGCACCTACATATAAACATTAATGTAACATAAATAAAATTGAAAATTCTACCCCACACACACTGTATTGTAGGCTGATCCTTTTACTAGATTTTAAATCTGTTTTTCTTTTAATTGGCGACATGTATGCAAAAAAGCTGCCTTACTGAGGCGAAACCTATTTTTTACATTCAGTGTCGCCTAGGGTCAGATACAAGGATTTTTTTCTAAGGAGAGCTCTCCTTGAAATTTCCCTGTAATAATTAAAAAATAAGTATGTATCCTTTTAGCTTATTTTTGATTAATAGAAGCATAGAAATCTAATAAAAAGCATCGTAAAGATTCTAATTCTTATCTCGTTTCCCTTTCTCCATTTCTCCTTTCGCCAATCAATTACGCTGCTAAATAATAGTGCAAAGTACGCCAGGACATATTTAAACAAGTTAAACCTCACCACAAAATCAAATAACGCTTGAATTACAAGTGTTTTGCTTCGAATGAGCTCCGACGAAAGTTTTCTCACCGAAAATTTCAAGTGACAAAACATTCGTAAGCCAGCTATCGTTATTCACGAAACTATACGTCAAAACGTGGTTCGTGCTCGCATTTTAGTATAAAAGTCTGACGTTTCATTTACGTACGCTTACTATACGTTAACTTAAGTCATTCGTGCTCCCAAATTTAGTAAGTTTTACGTCCGATAGAGGCGCTGTCTGATTCCCATACAAAATGATTACGTTTACTATACGAAAACTTTTACGCAAATGGTTCGTGCTTAGGGCACAGAGATAATAGCAACCATGAGTCAGAAAAGTATGTACCTAATTATAGTAGATGGAAATACTGCATTGTTATCCAGTTAATATAATTGTTGTAGGTTTTACGTAACGAAATGGAAATTCCAGATTTAAAAATTAACTTGTCACAGTCAGCTGCGTTATTGAGTTTGTAATAACTGTAGTAATAAAGCTTAGATTTAGTATAAAAAAAATTTTTCACTCTTGCTAAAATTTGTTCAATTTTTATATTATGTACTGCTGAAAACTTAAGTCAAGTCATTTAAACAATTGCACCGAAAATAGAATTTAACTAATGTGACGGTTTCAGATTTATTCTCACACAATTACACCCTGTATAAGAAAACTCAACGAAAAAAAATAAGTTATTTAGGTATCCGTCCTTGTTTCCGATGACAGATTAGCTAATGTCAACCTCCAATTTCCACAGATTACAATAAATTAACATACATGACATTGATTTGATCTTAATATATACGGAACAGTCGATTCTGCAGAACTCTGGATTTATTTATATAACCTTAGCCAATTGATTTGTAGCCTATATTCGCTATTTTTACATGACTTCGTATGCCTGTCAAATGCAAAAGCGATACCACAGTGAAGCTGTGAACAGAAGGCCTATTTCGAAAAACGAAATTCTTCAAAACGATAACATGTACAGATGACAGCTAAGCTACGAATTTATCGCCCTTATTACATGCGCTTAAGATGCCATAGTTTTTACCTTGCTTTCAAGTGTACGTGTGTCATAAAACAAAAAAACGATAGTCGTTTTGACGGATTTAATTTTTCGGAATAGGCCTTTAGTATCATTATCAAAAAATGTGTTTGAGTTTGTTTAAGGTTAGGGTTACGTCTTGGTATCAGTAACAGTAAGGCCACAACTTGGTAACACTACTGGCCAGTTCCAATATTCAATGTATATTTTAATGAAAGATAAATATCAAATTTTCAGTCACAAGTAGATAGAATATAAAACCGGTCTTATGTGGTGAATGCTTTTAATTTTCCGTATATATGTACTTATCTTGTGAACTCAATCTCATTCAATGTCACGGATGTTTTGGAAATTGGTTTTCATCAAAAGTCCCACTTTTGATAAAAATCCAATCCATTTTCAACTGAATTAATTGAAAATAAATACACTTCCTTAGACAAGTGTGTGTGATTTGGACCTTTACGAAAACTTTTATGTAAAAACGTCTACGTGATAAATTAAACACACAACTTTCCCCTTCACGCATCTTATACTCAAATATATAAAAAAAAACAAAATCTATTTAATCTTTCCCAGCTGTACGAATTTAATACACGCGTTCTTGTAAAAAATATATTTTAGTCTATCAAGTTTAAACATACTACTCATGATTAAACTTGAGTGTAAAAAATAACCCCCACAGTCTTCGATTCAAAAATAAAGTACAATTATTAAGAGCGCCTAGAACATACTATGGAAAAAGGACAGCGGTATTTGAAGGAGCAAATAATAATCTATCAAATGGCATCAAAGAGTGTGAAAGCATAAATCCTTTAAAAATAAGCTTAAATTACATATAGAGTCGAGTACAGGCTAAAAATTGTTTTTTTTTAATGTGTAAAATTTTGTATCTCATTGTATGAGAATGAAGATCTTTAAACCTAAACCTAAGTTAAAGCGACTCTACTACACCCATGTACTTTATGTGCGTCAACCATTAGGTTATATTAGTAACCGACCCACTGGTCAGCTTAGTGCTATTAAAATTTGCAACTAAAATGGCCAAGTTACAGTTTACTAACTTAATAGCCTATTTATTCAGGCTTAGGTTTATGTTTAAAATTATAAGTTGTAGGTATCCGACCGCAACAGTGGTGATGAATCATGGCTGGCTGCAGCCCAAGGAGCACTTAAAGAAATTCGGACCGATGAGTAAGTGTCATGGTAGCTCAATTTGAGAGAGCAATCGCCCGGCTTGCGAGAGGTGCGGATTCGAGTCCCGCCTGTGGCAGTCTATTTTATTTTAATTTCAAATTATAAAGAAATTTGCATTGTTGATGCTAAAAATAAAGTAACTTTTTAAGTTTAGGTTTAAAATTATTCTTACCATAATAATATTTAGAAAAGAAAGCTTATTTAATCAATACCTACTGAATGCATTCCTATGAAATATGAGTATACTTACTTCGTACTCGTGTATTCTTTAATTGATTTACGTCACCATAACCATTCGAGAACCAGATATACTACATAAGTATCTAAATATAAGATATAGGGGGGTATGACTAGTTAGTACCTATATGACAATACTACGCTTTATGGGGTCTCTCGTGGCACAGGCAAACTTTATACGAGAGTAGATCAACTATTGTATAATACGTGTGTTTTTAATAAATTAAATTTTCATTTTTATTAGTCTTTTTCAATAATTTTGACTAAAATTATTTTAACAAAAAAATACATTTGGATCTGTTAAATAAAAATGGCATAAGTTATGCCATCATTCATCATCTTACTGACTGAGGATATCCTCGTGTCGAGCCAAATAAGTGCAGGCGCACACCAAAAAGATTATGTATTGCGAATGTTATGTAAGGTTGTAAGATCGGGAGAAAAAACGAAACTACTCAAATAAACCGGACTTTAAACCTTTCAATGCGAAAAATCACAGACACAATCCATATTCTATTGTTACTGAAGTCAGATTCGGTCATACGAATCTTATTTTGAGTTTTATTTCAGAGTAGATTGGGAACTTCAACATGAACTCAAAAGTACACGTCCTAATGTTCTGGATTTCTATGTAGGTTTCTGTTTTGATTTCGATGAGACAAAAAATAGATTCCCTAGTTAAAAACTTTGGGTATTTATGATGACAAGTACTTCGTCATCGATAGCTGGACTTGGACAGCGTAGGCCTAATCGTGGTTGAGATCGGCTCATCTCTCTCATCTATGCTCAAACGCGGGCGTCGCATCGCTGATACCTATGATGACAAATACTTCGTCATCAATAGCTGGACGTGGACAGCGCGTGGACTAATCGTGGTGGAGATCAGCTCATCTCTCTCACTTATGCTCAAACGCGGGCGTCGTCATGGCTGATATTTATATATCTTAACGTGTGGCCAATGTTCGCGCACGTTCTCCAACAAAATTGGCTACGGAACGGAATGAGGAAGTAGAAAGCAGTCACCGAAGCCAAAATTGGCTTGGGAGTATATAAATCTATGATGACAAATAAATAGGTAGTCTGATACATAAATTGGATAGCAAATATTTTTGCTCTACGTACCAATTGAAATAAGTCGGGCACAAAGAAACTGGTTGTTGTATCGTTGTAAGGTCGGTATTTGAAAGGTCCAGGCGCGATCGCTCGGTCATTGTGCGGTGGCCAGCAAATCAGGCTACTCATTTTTGTTGCAAAATTAACCGTATTACAAGCGAATAAGATACCGCAGAGCTTACCGTGACGTGCTGTTCACCGTACTAAAGCTCTAACTTACAATTGAGATTTAAATAAAGTTAAACGGTAGTGTTAAGAGCTTTTAAGTTAGGTTATCGTAATTGAATCATTTATATTAAAAACTACTGTTAGACTGAAAGAGGAAATTTCTGTAGTTAAGTATCTTATTGCTTGCTGGTAATCGTGTAATCTCCCTCAAACCACAGGGCTTATTAAGTATAAACACAGACGTAATGGGACCTTTAAGCATAGAAACTGTTCCCAAAAAAGAAAGAAAAAAAACCTTAAGACCTTCTGCAATCCAAAAATGATTGAAAGAAAATGATCAAGGAAAGAAACATACTGTCATAAATGTTGAAATCAACATAAATTAAGCGATCGTTACGACAAACAACAGGGCTGGTGCCATCGAAATTAATGATAATAGGCTTATTAGTGTCGCACAAATGCAAAATTACACTGATTTGCATTGTCTTTATGACAACACTCATACGCGAAGTGTGAAAGTACAGGAACATAACTTTTAATATCTTTAGCCTTACACTTGGCTAGTAATAAATTTTGGTAATGTTTTCCCATCAGAATAATGTTGGACAATAACTTGAATTGATTGTTTCGTATCACCACCATTTGCGTTTCAACGAGATATTGTTTCTCATAAATTTTCTGCAGATAAAATAAAATTTTGCTTTTATACCTGCAAAAATTAGTTTCCAATCGTAGAAACCTCATAAATAGTTAACAACACTCCTTATCTACTGGTATATTGCAACGTACTTAGATCACCTAAGTAGAAATTAAATCCAGTCTGCCATTACACTGAACGGTTTGGTAAGGCCCAAAAGACAAGGAGACATGTTCAAGCCTGTTAAAGTGTAATTTTGACATTCATAAATGGCATTATATAAATAAATAAATATAAATATACAATAACATCACATACATTGATCTAACTCCGTGGTAAGTAGCTAAATAAAACACTTGTGTTACAGATATCAGAATCAACTGTGGTATTACAAATAAACTTAAATAAATATTTATAACACCTAGACCAGTACAAACAGACATGTATGTGCACACAAATGTTTGTACAGTGCGGGGATCGAACCCGCGACCTCTTGGTTAATAGTCAACTTCTTGACCATTATACCAAAGTGGTCGTTATACGTGTCTTAACCTGAATAAACGATAATTAATCTTGAATCAGTTCTGTAAAGTGACACATCTCAAATTCTCAATCCAGAATTCCATATCCCACACAATTGAACAAAGCGGTGGTCCAAAAAAAAACAACTTGATCTGTCCTTTTTGCGTGCCGCACATAAATTTAGCTGGCGACGAAAACGAGGTGTTCCCACACTGCTACGAAGCCAACACCATTGCGACATGACGTTACATAAACAATGTCATCGATGCACACCGAACCTGCTCAGGAGATAAAGAAATGAATCTACGACCTGAAGAGATGTGGCGAAATAGTCTTAGATGTTCACTTAGTTTTCTGTCCCTCAAGCATTTAAAATGAGATATAAGCATCGAAACTTCACATATTCACATTGTGATATTGATGTACCCAGCTAGATTTAAATTTGGATGTAAAGTTCATCTAATTTCATTTTATGTTCACTATCTTGTACGAGTATTATTAATTGTCTCACTTAAGCTTATTTTTAAATTTAAACTGACGATTTTTACACCAAACTGCCCCTTTCTGTGAATTACAATATCCTTAAGCCAGAGATTGTCTGGAAGAGATCGCATTTCGCGATAAGACTGTCTAAATTGTGCGTCTTTCTGTGTATGTCAATTTTGTATTTTTTTTTTTGTGGTGGGTGGAGTTCTCTATCTATCTATCTAATGACTCTGCCGAACAAGAAGACATCTATAATCCGTAATCCATTACGTTAAACGAGCCACTGGTTTTTTGTCTGATAACTAGTATACCTACTAGACATGACAAAATCAGTTCTATAGAATGAAATATACCGTTTAAAATAAACCACGATTTAAAATTTAAACACCTCAACCGAACAATCGAGATCTTCGTTGACGAAAGTGCAATGAACGCAACGAAACCGAAAGTTGTTGATTCGACAAGGAAAGCCCGTCCGAAACGTTTAGCACATGCCAATGACATTTGAGTAACAACAGCCGCAAAAAAAACGGATAAATGCAGGGTGTAAAAAAGCAAAAGTCTAATTCAGGGGTTGGTTATGGAGTCGAGTCTAGAATACAGAAAAAATAAATGTTTTCCAAGTATTTTTTTTTCCCTTTAATTGAGAGTTTTTTTGTTATACAGAAAATACACTTTTCCCATCAGTTCATCCATTCAAAGAAATAAGTTAAAAAAAACCATCAATATACTTTTAATTAAGTTCGCCCCGCTTTCAACACGTACATAGGCCATATAAAGCTCGGTTCCATATGTAAAAAAAATGCTAACTTTTTTTTTCTTTTTCCTGTTCTCTAAGCCCGATTGACAACTCCCCCTTGAAATTTGCTCGTACTTTTTTTACCTTTAGTTAAAATCAGAATGACGCAATATGAGCCATTAAGCTGCAAGTTCACAAATGCTTTCTCCACAACCAGGTCAAGGTTACATTCCACTAACTCAAGACGTGTGTGTCGTAACACGATCGTCAGGTGCTTGAGATCAAAAGATGCTTCATTTTCTAACCGAGGCGGCTTCATACGTGAAAGTGAAACCAAGGTCTTCAGAAGACGTTAGCTGCAATAAGCAGACTATATGATAATCACCGTTCGTGCAGTAATTTTAAAACCTGATTTGTTAAGTAACATCGCTCATGTTTTTAATGTTATTAGGAAAGGCCCGTCAAGTAATAGATCGAGCTTTGACTTCAGAGCACAGAGTGGCGTTGTCATCACCTGTTTACTTTACTATTTCCATAATAATATTACAATTTACGTAACGTCTGGTGATCTGCATAACAAAGACTAAAAGATTTATGTCATGTCTAAAAATAAAATTTTCCTTCGTACAATAATTTATGGTTTGAGTGCTTGAACTATAAAGCAATTTGGCAATGGAAGGATGATACATCTATGCATCACATATTAAGGAAGTTATTTAATTTGATGACTTAAACGTAACTCCTAGTACGTAACTTAAGAACGTAAGTCCTCTTTATGAAGCCACGCTGACATTGACCATATACGCTGTTCTATATAACGCTCGTTAAAATTTTTAGTATGGAGATGGTTATCTTTATTGGTGCTACTGATCACGTTTCGGCACATTAGGAAGATCGGAACTGAGATAATGCTGGATACACGCTCAGGTCTGGCGTCGCCTATATTCTAGGACACTCATTCATTTCCATGTGTCCACGTCAAGTTAGACTGGCCATTGTTAGTTTGGCATTGGAATCCGGCACTAAAGTAATCGAAGGTCTCGGAGACAAGATATAGACATAAGCGATTAGGGATGCTGATTTTGTTGTCCAGTCAAAGTACACAACTTTGTATTATTCTTAGGAGCAGGCAAAAAATCTAATGTCATTATACTATTTTGGCCATGAAGTGGTCAGTGGTCGAACTCACGAGCGGCTGTGATTTGAATTCACGGTGTGCAACGTAATATATTATCGTCGGTAATGTGGCAATCACTGGAATTAGTAAAAAATGCTATACTCAAAGTTTCAGTTCTCAATGTGTGTGTTAGTGTATTTTTGGGCAGGATCTCATTCACTAAATTATCAACTAGCTTAGTAGTCTTTCGCTTTCTTCCATATCTTGTACCGGATCATAACACATCGTGTTTGACTGAGATAGAATTAGAGCATGGCGCTACTAGTACAGTCTGTTGATAACTATCAGCGGTCTGCGTGCCTTTGCTCCAATTTATCCATTGAATATTGAACAATTTGTTATCGCGCACATACTGAACAGGATTTAATTGTCGGCTGACCACCTTGGCGCAGTGTGCTAGGTGGACATTCGTTTTGTGTTATATTAAAATTATGGTCTATTTGTCTAAGTATTGCAATCATCAAGGACCAAGCCTACATTGTCTAGCTACCAAAGCTTAAATCTAGTTATTTTAAGGATATTGATGAACAGTTCTAGATGTGCAATTTATATTAAATAACATGCCAGCTATATCAAATTTAAATGAGTAAGGAGTAAGCCTATCTTACCTGGTCCTGGTACATCGTCGTAATAGTCGTCATCGTAGTCTAGAACTGCATGTAGTTGTGTTTTGCCTCCTGATCCCGAGTTGCCAGTTTCCACTTTCGTGAAACCCCGCGGTCGGTCTGGTGATTGATTATTACTGCCACCCACCACCCCACCAGTCTTTGGACCAGATTCGCTTGGTCTAGGTGGAGGAGCCGTCACCGGCGTTCCTCTATTGTAATTAAAAGTATTTACATTTTGGTTCGATTTGGCATCGAAATTTCGACTAGAAGGGGGTGTAGTGGCTGGCGCGTACGGCGCATCCGCGAACCCGCCGAAAGGCCTCGGCGGGCCATTGGGGTTCAGCCTCCTTTGCTCGTAATCATAATCTCCGGTAGGATCGTGAACGTACTGTCCCGTGTTATCGAACTGTGGGTTCACTTCCTGCACTCGCTGGTTCTGTATTTGTAAGTCTAATCGGGTGTGTTGCTGATACACTTGTGTGTGCATCTGGCCGTTATAAGGATTGCGTGGGACGTCATCGTGTGGGTAATGTGTGTACTGGTTTGGGGGCGGGAGATAAGCGGCGCCTGCGCGCTTTCGCAGTTTTGATCTCCTTTGTTGGTTGGCGGGTTGGGCGTAGGGCTCATTGCCCGGTTGAGGTGGGTACGCAGCTTGTTCCGGGGAGTAGAGGAGATCGTCGAGGTTGACGTGTAAAGGAGCTGCGGTGGTCGGAATGACAGCCGGCGTGGCCCCGGCGGCCGCCGCCAGCGTGAAATTCGCTAATGCCATTGCTTATTCCGTTGGCATTGGCGGCAAATGTCAACTCGCTATGTCAATATAACGTACGGCGTGTTACTGCCACGCTTGCATAATAATGTGAGCGGCGTGGGATCGTCTAGCTGCGCGAGCGTCTTCGCATTGTCGGATCGGAGGACACTGCACTGACACACTGGTTCACTGCGGCACTGCACTTTATCTGGAACAAAAGACAAAATAACTATCAATTCTATGTAATTTTAAGCATTCTTGATATATTATATCAGTTGGTTAGCAATAAACGACTTGAAAGTTAATTTGCACGGTAACCCAATTGCTGGTAGTTATAGAATGATTCATTTTTGTGACGCATTGGACAAAATGTCTAAGCCTGCAAAAAATCTAACAAAATGTTTATCAATCGTCAAATTGAGGTTGTAATTCACAAACTGATATAAACAATCTTTTATAAATCCCAAAAAACATTTTTTCTATTATTCAAGGGTGGCAGCACAGTGCAACACCACATTTAAACTTATGATAAACGTTACTTTTGACGAATAACTCAATTTACATAGTGATCTAGTCAATGTACAGTTACCAGCATATCAGGCTATCCATTTTTGTTGCAAAACCGCTCGTATCACTAGTATATAAGATACCGCAGTGCTTGCTGTGATGTGCTGGCCTGTACCTAATGTGTTACTAGGCAATAACATATTTTGAGTTCCGTTCCGTCCATCAGACGACGTTTACGAGTGGTTTTCCCCCGGTCCCGCGATATCCTTGCGTCGTGTCGCTTCAAAGGCTAGAGTCGTGAAGCCGGTCCAATTTTATGGACGGTTTGGGCACAACTGTTTTACACGTAGCTAGGATTTACTTTAAGCTAGGTTGAACTGTTTGTTTCAAAAGCGCTGTATTATGTATGTACTTAGTCTTATTTTTGAAGATTATCTCTTTCTTATTTCAAGAGAAGTATGTGAACATAGTGTCATATTTGTCAGTTTTGGACAAAACTAACCCCAAATAATGTCAATTTTATTTAATTTAAATGAGATTGGTTAACTACTTTATAATTTACAGGTTAAGGGTTGAGGGTTGTTATTGGGTTGCTTTGTAAACTTTGAGAATATTACATTTAGTTTATAAAACTATTTATATTGTAATTAATTGTGAAATGTTTTAAAATTTAAGAATGAAGACAATTTTAAAATTAAGCTTTTAAACTTTTTAAAGTGTAAAATTATTATTTTGGATCGTAATTAAAATTTAAGAACTAAGATACGGTACTTTATTATCGCTTAATCGTACTATGTATTGACATAATAATGGATGCATAGTTACTAAGTAGATTCAAAATTATTTTGATAACCCTAGCTTTTAAACCCACCGCAAGATTCACTTTAAATGACACATACGTATGTATACACTGCAGCGTTTTGTTTCACGCATTTTAATTACAACTATGTAATAACATTTTTAATAGTTAACCACTTCGTTATTTCCACTGCGAATATATTTTGTACGTGCATTTTATGTATGAAGATCACGATCCGCTCGAAAGGACATACATGAGTAACTTAAAGTGGAAATATTTGAATAAAACGCTATTTTTTTGCCATTGCGTACATCTGTAGTTTTAAGATTAATTTCGATGAAAAAATCTAAATACTTTCAAAAATCTTTCTTATCTATCCTTAAAAAAATAATAGTTTTAAAAACTAAAAAAAAAACACGCTTTTATTGCAAACTAAAAAGAAAAAATAATTTTTGAGTACACGGAATTTATATAACAGTAGAGTAAAAAGCGCGGGGTGCACTTTATGACGTGTTCATACTTCTCTTTTTATAGTTGCCAGTAATAGGATGATTTTCACATACTACTACACCAAGCACCCCACGCTTTTTACTCTACTGTAATATAAATTCCGTGTACTCAGAATTTTTTTTTTAGTTCGCAATAAAAGCGTGTTTTTTAGTTTTTTTAACAATTATTTAAATTTAATTTTTGTATTTAATAAGGATAATGGAAAACTCTTATCAAATTATTGCATTGTCCTCAGTACCTACTTAATAAGTGTGCAAAGTTTAAAATTAATCCGATTTCTGGAAGTTGGTGACAATTGAGCTCAAAAATTCCGTTACATACATACATACATACCCCGATCTAATAAAAAGCGTGTTAAAAATGTGGGTGGCAATTTCGAAGACTGTTCTTCTAAATACACTACACATACAATAAGTATTTTAGCACATTCGACCTCGCACGTTCAGAGGTCCTACTCCAAATGTCAATCTCCGCAGTTTCGAATATTGCTGTCTGTCACTCGAATTGTAGGAACGAATGCGATGGGAACAGATTATAATACACATGGGTAGTTGTAGAGTAAGGGTTAACATTTAATTTTGCTATCTCGCTCATCTGTATCACGACGGTGACGATGCGTGGGAGAATCGCAGGCGCACCGCATGGGAATTGATACAGTAATTAAGGTGAAAGAGAGGTTACTGTTTTGCAATGCATACTGTAGTTTTGTATAGTACAGTCTGCTGCATATAAATGATGATAACCGATGCATGGGACTTGGGAGTCATTTATTTATTTACATGTGTTGCGAGACTTATAAACAACAACATCACATACATCTGATCTGACTCCCAGGATCAGAATCCCAGGTCAAGCCAAAATTGTTTTTGAGATTTTCTGTCATGAATTTCTCAAAAACAGCTCGGAGTCGGGAAGTTGGCGGTGTTACACCCCCGTGCCTCGGAAAGCACGTTAAGCCGTTGGTCCTGCGCCTGATCTCTCTCCGGTCGTGTCGGATTGCCGTCTCACCGAACTTTGAGAGTGATGGAACAGTGAGTGCACCTGTGTATTGCGCTCACACTTGTGCACTATAATATATCCTGCGTAGTTAGCTGATCTCTGTTGAGATTGGTCGCCGTGGTCGAAATCGGCCAGGAGGACTATTATTATTATTATTTTTTATTTATCGCTGACACTGGCGAGTCGCAGCAACACAGTACGCCACAGGAGTGTCTTAGGCCGATGACTTAATAATTCAATATCCGGTAATCGATAAAATTCCAAAAACTTATATCCAATTGAATTACCTCTATGGTGGTAATTAAATATAAGTAGCCAGTAGAGATACCAATTATGGAAAATATTTCAATCAAATATTGCGTAAATAGTCAACATAAAATAATTTTATGGAACTAGAGTATTTCCTGTCTGGCCCACACTATAAATCGTGAATAGATAGATGTAGATAAATATCGTGAATAATGCGTCTATTGTTGATCAAGTTACAATAAATTATGAATATACACGGCCAGTGTCTATTTTATGATACAAAAAAATGCGCAAAAAAAAATTTGAGTCAGAAAATCAACGATTTTGTTTCAAACCTTTTTAACTTTTCTTACAATAGGGTTGTTGAAACCGATCATTGACGAACTTTTTATAAACAGTATTTACTTTTTGGGTACTGGGTAAATATAACTGTAACGTCACAGTCCCTGAAATTCAGATTCAATGAAACAGAAATCGAAAATTAAAGTCTCAGAAAAATACAGTTATTGAATAATTATTTTTTATAGAGTCAGCATCTCAGATATAGGTAGATTTTTAGTTATAGATATAGTAAGGTAATCTTAAAGTGTAAAATGAAAAAGAGAGACGTGTTACAGACAGAAACAATACAGTTACCTACAATTATATCTACAGTGTGTTGCAATGTATTCTTCTACGCATCTTATTATAATCGCTCTTGTTTCATTGTTCTGCTGATTGTCAATCACTGTGTCAAACGGGGCTTAATGAAATAGTATTTTGATCTAAATCAGCTTTTAAATGTCAGTGTTATGTTTCAACGTAGTGATTATGATTTAAATACGTTAAGTGGCAGTTAACCTTTAACTTTATGTTGACAAAAAGGCTCATTTAGGCTGTTCAGACGACAAAAAATCGTAACTACTCATTTTACTTTCTGGTATTATTGGCAATAATGGTATTTAGTTTAACAGTGTTTTATCTTTGTTAAGACTTAGCTATTAATCCAAATAACTGTCACATATTAAGAAATGTGACAGTTATTAAGACTTAGAGACTGCCCTGGATACAAGCTAAAGGTACTAAAGTTTACTTATGAAGTTGTGCGTTCATTTAATTATTGAAAACAGGATGGAAAGAGCTTAAAGGGCTCAGGTTTGATGCATTGTTTCAGTGCAAATAAATGTTTTTGATAAACAAATCAGTCTCTAGGCTGTGAAATTAAAACACACTTAAAGGAAAATGGGCTGGCACAGGCGAGACTCGTACCCGCATCTCTCGCAAGCCGGGCGATTGCTCTCCCAATTGGCTAGACGACACTACCAATCGTTGACATACTTTTTATTATCTGTCAAAACGGTCTGCCTCCATAGATTTCGTATGGTAATAAATGATTGTGACGTCACGGTCATGTGTCAGAAATCGGAGTCAATTGACCGAATATTTATTGCGTTTTGTGTGTTTAAAAATTGGTTTCTACAGCTTTTTTGAAATATATTGGATGTATTAACTTCATAGGGGCTATGTTTTTTAAACACCATGTTCTTGACAATATTTAAGATAGGTGTCATCATCCCAATTCCGCCTGTGGCAGTCCATTTTTCTTTAAGTGTGTTTGAATTTCACATTTTAAATAAATTTGCATTGCTTAAAAAAAATTGTCTATTGTCCACAATGTACAGGGATATCATAAATGATGCTTACTAATCAATCAGCTTTTAATGAATTTAATAGATCTATTGGACACGATCACTCGTAAAATATTTAAACTAGATCATATTTGGCAAACCAAAATCTTATAAATCAATGTCGACTCTTAATTATGAGTCTTCCAACATTATAAAGAAATAAATGTCACGATCTATTACCAAACAGAGTCATTGGATGCAAGGTTTAGTCTTAAAATGTTGCATTTTATGATAATTTAGAAAATAGTTGAATTTATTATATATCTAAACAGATGACAGTGGGTCTGAACTTGTTTTTGTATTCTTAATATGAAAAACACAGTTGCCATAAGAACGTAAATTAAAGTGATCGTGCAAAAATGATTAGTGAAAAAAACACAATACAAACAATGGTAGATAAAGGCCTAAACACACAATTCCCTAGTAACAGTTTTACTAAAATGTCCAATAAATATACTCACGCATCGGTATTCTAAATTTTAATGGTCTCTCCTCACATGTTAACATATTTAGGAAAACTTTTCAACACATTACTCACATGCCACTTACGAGTATGTTACCTAAAGAGACAAAGAGTTTGCTTTAGTCCCGATAAGAACAATTTAATTAAATACTGGACATACAACTTTTATTCAGGTAAAACATTACTTCAAGTTTAAACTAAAGTTTTAACGAAATATTTGTTGTATTAGTCACTGAATGAAATAGTCGCCGACTTATACATGTCCATTAGTCCTTACCATAATGAAGAAGTTAGAACAGTAGTGCTGCTTGAATAGAATTCATTATATTATGTATAACTAGCTTTAACCAGAAATCAATTTCCTGCCCTGTCTTCAAAATTATATAATAGTATTAATAAGATCTCACATATCTATGCCCTTAACAGATTCGAGGTAAAACGGATAACCACAGCATGTTTGATGAAGATGTCGTATTTAGAAACTGAAAATCTCCTTTATACATAATATCCAACATAGGACTTAGTTTTTCCTTTTCCCTCTCTCTCTCTCTTTCTCTTATTTACATACACGCACACACACATACTACATTTGTTATTTCGTATATATATCTTTTATTTTTTTTAAAGTAATTCCTTTTGAAAAATGTCGAGGAATCACTGACACTGAAGATACAGTTCTTACTATTCTCATTGTCAGGGATATAAATCTCATGATGCTTATAAACAACTAGCGGACCCCGCAGTCGTTGTCTTGTTCATTGTTTTTTTTTCTTCGTAAGATCCATCCCCGTACTGTGAGGAATATCATATATAAAAAGAATTGGCCAAAATGGTATATAAGTTATGCGATTACCACACACATTGCGATTCATTTTTATATTATATATTAGCTTTTACTAGCACTAGCCCGTGATCTTGCACGCATTAAATTTGTAGTAAAACAATATCCCTTTCACAATATATAAACTTTTCCCTTGAATCACTCCATCTATTAAAAAAAACTACATCGAAATCCGTTGAGTAGTTTCAAAGATCTAAGCATTCATACATTCAGACGTAGGGACAGACGCGGGAAGCGAGTTTACTTTATATTGTCACTAGCGGACCCCGCAGGCTTTGTCCTGCTGACGGTGGATAACCCTTATCACTAAGGGGTATGAAACATAGATGTTGGCCGATTCTCAGACCTACTCAATATGCTCACAAAATTTCATGAGAATCGGTCAAGCCGTTTCGGAGGAGTACGGGAACAAACATTGTGACACGAGAATTTTATATATAAGAGATAAAGCTCACGCTGTTTAAAAACAACTTCTACTCTAAAACTATATTAGAGAATGTATTGATACTACTGATAACTTCATTAATAAGTAGAATGTGTGAAAATCCTCTAAGCGTAGCGTGGATATTCTGTTTTCAAGTTAGTTTTGTCACCATTTTACGAGTATTTATCTCTACGTGACGACGACCAAATATAAAGTTGTTCAGATAATTAAGTCCAAAAGCGGCGGTCGAGTTATGTAAAACTATTTGAATAAGTTTAATTTGTTACTTAATCCCACACTACAAAAAAAGTTGATGCTTGATTAGTTCTCATTGAATGCTTAAAATAACGTATGTTATCAAGAAACTTACTTCTTTATTTCAAGTTATTACGAGTTCGTCGTTATAGTTACATTTAAAAAGGGTGATCTTAATAGTTATTTTAATACGTTGAAATGATACACTTTTTACGGATTATTTCGCGATTTATTTACATTTTGTTTTAACCTGACGTTTCGGACCCTTTTCAGCGTCCGTGGTCACAGGTAGACTAAGGTGTTAGTTGTCATAACATAGTTTGAAAAAATTTTTAACTACCATCACTCAAAAATATTAAGTTACGTTCCTATCCACACAAAATGAGCTAACAGTATCTTGAGGTCTTGCAGTGTGGGGTCGAGCTTGAGTCTTGGCTATAACAGGTTCCCAAGCTGGTGGAATTTTCCAACCATCTTCTCTATTAAAATTAGGGTGTCTTTTAATTTCAATAGCCTCACGGAGCATACGAGGAAGAAAACGACGTTCTCTTGCGAGGACTTTTGGTTGGTCAAAGCGTATGATTTTAATAGAGAAGATGGTTGGAAAATTCCACCAGCTTGGGAACCTGTTATAGCCAAGACTCAAGCTCGACCCCACACTGCAAGACCTCAAGATACTGTTAGCTCATTTTGTGTGGATAGGAACGTAACTTAATATTTTTGAGTGATGGTAGTTAAAAATTTTTTCAAACTATGTTATGACAACTAACACCTTAGTCTACCTGTGACCACGGACGCTGAAAAGGGTCCGAAACGTCAGGTTAAAACAAAATGTAAATAAATCGCGAAATAATCCGTAAAAAGTGTATCATTTCAATGTCTACTGTTCGCGTAAACCGAAGAAACAAATATATTTTAATACGTTTTTTTTTTCATTATTATATAGATGCTACGAAACGTTAAGAATCGGTAGTACTTGCAATTGTTTTAATTTGTGCCTCTCCTGTTCGACGAGTATTGATGATTTACGGCGCGTTCACATATTACGTCACGAACATTCGTAATCGTAACGTATTCGTGTCGTCCAAACGTCGGAAACTGAGAGTTTCCCCATAAAAAAATTGGTTGCCTGTAAAGTCGGTATACGGGCGAAAGTTTTACGTGACATCGACTTTGAGTGGTAAAATAATTTTAACGTGAATATTCATTCGTATAACATGAACCGGTGTGTATGCCTATCTCTCTCTCTCTCTCTCTCTCTCGCTCTGTCTCTCTCGCTCTTAGGCGTGTTAACTGTGCTCGAGTGGAAGGGACGCGTGCCTTTCAATTTTTATGTCTGTCTCACTCGCTCTTAGGCGGGCTAACCATGCCCGAGTCGAAGAGACGCGTGCCTCTCACTCGCTCTCATTGGGAACGTGAGCGGAGCAGCGTAACGCAGTTTCTTGAAGTGTCACCCGGCAAACCAATTTATAAGACGTTGTCACGTCAAAATTTACGATGATAAGTTAACGACAGGTAAACGCTACGAATACATTACGGTAGTTGTTCGTGCTCACCCCACAGGTCCGTTTAAACGTGTATGTTAGTTGTTATAAGCGAGTACACATAACACAGTATTGCGGATCCAGTATACTGATCTGTTTATCGCATTATTAGTACTGTGCTGTGTTTCGTGAATACTATCTCCAGTAGCAACCGATCCATTAAAAAGGATCCTATAATCGCTGTGTGTGTGTGTATCTTGAGTAAAGTCGGACCCGTAAAACGGACGCGCCCTTAGTAGGCCTACAAAAATGATAGCTGTATGAATAAATTGGTATTTCGCAATTATCCTTAAAACTGACGTGTACATATAGTGACATAACGCCCGATCACAGAGATTCCACATCGGATATGTTCTCATTAATAGCTATAGAACCTGTTACACTTCCCATCAGAAGTCGATCGCATCGAAATGACGCAAGACCGTTTGTCTGATTGACATAACCGGGTCAAATACTGCTAAATCGCTTTGTACCCAATGAAGACAGATACAGCAAGTATATTTAGATGTATTTTAAAAGAGACTGCCTATAGTACGACATGTATATATATATATATATATGTATATAGTTTCTCTATTTGTGTTGCCGTATCGCCGTAACGATAGCGAAGTAAATGTCTAGCACACAGGTTAATATTGGATGTTTTAATGGAGTACTAATGCAATATATTATCCTACCAAGTGGCATTAAAGAACCAGTTCCTTCTTACAAAAGTAACTTTTGAATAGGAATTAAGGTATCAATGGCATTGCTATGTAGAACCAAATTGGTTCATAAAACTTAAAGGCAAGCAACCACAGGCCGACGCGAGTATCTTTCCTTAACTTTCCTTCTGATATTGTAGATCGGCATTCCGTATGACGTCATCGATACGCATTGAATGTAGGCATTGCCGATGTGCGATCCGTATGCTGCGGATCAGTGGACGCTGTTGTATGAGTTCCTATACAAAGCAAACTTAAATCTGTTGCGTGCGATGCGAACGATACCGACATGCGGACGCTTGCCGTAAGAGTGCCTTTATGCGTGAAGAAAATAATATCTAAGTGGCCCTGGTTCGTGCCCCCAATAACAGAAGTGTTACTACTTATATCTGTCTTGTGATTTGGGTGTGTATTCACGAAATCACGAGCTACTTTATAAACGCCACTGTTCCAAAGCTTACAAAGAGTAATGAGCTTTTGGACCTGAGATAATTGTGAATTGCACAATATTACATTCGATAATTTTGTTAATTGAAAATGCAGTTCCTACTTCTTGTCTTAATAATGTAGTGGCTGAAACACGGGTAAATGTGTAGTACCTACACATACCTATTGAACCGTATTTTGTGAAATTAAAACAAATCTAAAGGTGAATTGAGACTGTCATAGGTCGAACCGTAAAATAAAAACGCTCAAAGATGGAACGAAACATAAACTACAAGTTGAACCTTTTACTTCGAGCGGGATCGAGATAATTTCTTCGAAATGGTATTGTAGAGCGAGCAAGTATCAGCGACTTGACAAGGCTACCCGGAAAATGTTGCTGTATGAAAGAACGTGATATGTTCGGAAGGATACAGCGAATATTTGCTTTTGTTCTAGGCGCCTATGTTATACTCGCTTCTTAAACACGCAAGCTTTACTTAAGAAAAATATAAAAACCGTAAAAGGTCTGCATAGATACACTATTCTGAAATACCGAAATAGCTTTTGCCTATCTCAAAATATGAAATCTTCTATGTTTACAGAAAACATCCAAAAACCGATAAATTTTATGACTCAACTGTCTAATTTATCAGTTAAGAAGAATGCGGCCGAAGATCATCTCTCCAGTAATAGCTTTTCACTTCTTTTTTTAAAATATAACTTTTTTTAAGGGGAATATTTAACAGTCGGTCTAAATATTCTATCTATCTTTAATTGAAACAAAGGTAAGTTTTATACGAGTGTCAGTTTTATACAAACAGCTATGATTGCAGATATGCACTATATCTTCTTTATCTTTCTGGTATAGGTAGATAGAATATTGAAACCCGCCGTAAACAGCCACAGATATTGTATAAAAACTTCTTCCAAGTAGTCAGCGTCAAAAATACATTCAACATTTTACCATTCTCCTTGTCATTTGACTCAACTACACTACATACACTTACTAATGTAATATTATATAATACGTTACAAATTTATAAAATAAATCGAAAGTATAACCAACTAAAATATTATAACCGTAAAATAATAACGCTCAAAGATGGAACGAAACATAAACAATAAGTTGAACCTTTTACTTCGACCGGGATCGAGATAATTTCTTTGAAATGATATTATAGAGCAAGCAAGTGTAAAAAGTAACAAGTTATATATTTTCACGTTGACTGTACTCGTTATATGGAAACAATACTCGATCCAATAAAGGCATGCTCGCTTATAAGTCACATATAAAATAACATTCTCAATACGGGCCACATCACCAACTGGTTTAATTGGCGGACTTTCGATTTAAGGCTGTCGATAAAAAATCGCCTTTCCGGGTATAGGCAAAAAAATATAACGACAACCAGAGATATGCATGTCAATTTCTAGTAGGATATAGTAATGACAGTTCATTGTGTGCTGATTAATCGATTCTAATCACCTCATTAGCTTTAAGATAAGTAAGCACTTCAAATTAGCAGAATTTAATAATAAATTTGTAGTATTAAATTGGTTTACACGTGTGATAATTTGCTATATCTTTTAAATAATTATTAACTGATTTTCTATAAGACATGCTTTTTTAACTACCAGCAATATGGACTGCCGACCCCGTAGAGATTGAAATTGAGTCGTCTGTAATCCCTAACCCAGGGGTTCCCAATCTTTTTCAACTCGCGACGCAGTTTCAAGTCAAGTCTAGTGTCCTGGCGCCCTACCCAAGCTTGCTTTTTAAATTGAAACAATCAAAAATATACCACCAAAATACTCGCGAACATAATTACGTGGTTGATCCACCATCTAACTGCGCACCAGGGCGCCACGGCACACAGTTTGGGAACCCCTTTTTTAACGTCAGGGAAATGCTGTGACGCATACATACCCACCAGCCGCGGAGGGGTTATGTGGGACTCTAGGCCTCATAGAGAGAACCCGCCTACCCACTAAAAACCTGACGGCGCCCTCCGGTGCCATGTGAGTCGGAACGTGGCGGGTGCACCGAAGGCCGAGAGAAGAGAAGAGAAGAGAGTTTGGGAATCCCTGCCCTAACCCTTACCCTAATCCTGTAGAAATCTGAGGCCTGCGGTTTGTCATGTAGCGGATACGCAGAGTGTCCGATCATAGGCCACATACTATAACCTAGAAGACACTGAACTATGTAAAATTTTCATCTGAGAACATATATAACAGTTGCTTGTTCGAATGAATATGCAAGGACGATTTTAATAAGGAAAGTTACTTTTTATAATTTTAAAATTGTACAATCTAATTTACTATGTTTGGTGACGACCACATAATGATTTATGTACGTATATAATGTAGTTGCGTTATGTCATTGACAGCCGATCTGGACAGGAGTGTTTGCGTAAAGTTGGCGACAGAGCCCCAAGGTTGTACCACTTCAGACGGCTAATAACAGGTATATAAATTGTTGCTAATAAACACCACATAGTTACAAGCTTACGCGTAATTTGAATCTGTATATCACTCGGTATTTGTATACGCGGGAATACGATTTTTGTGTATACTACATACAAAAATTGTACGCAGCAGATATCACGTCACGTCGTCATAAATCACCTACAGTCTTCTGAATGGGACCTAGAGGATTTTGTTGATATTGTTATGTTATCATTTTGAAAACGTAATGCCTACTTCCCCTACTTCAAAGCTATCATTAAGTTTAGATAAGTAACTTATATTTCATTACAAATCTGTATCAATCAACTATCAATTTTCATGGTCTTCTATCATAAAACGTTATTTCAGGACCTCTTTTAATACAGATTAATGATAACTTTATTATATTATCACCTTTGTATTATTACCCTTTTGTATTGATTTGAATGCTTGCGTATTACAAAATAATCGCACAAACTTAACCAAATAACAAAGTTAACATGAAATCAACACAATTTGACGAATAGATGACTATAATATAAACAAACATGCCACATTAAAATTATAGTCAAACTTCTCTTACCTCTCAGTCCAATGCTCGTGAAAACTAACTTTTCCCTTCAAAAAGGTCCACTCAACTATCACTTTAAAAAAATAAACACACGAGAAAAAGTTTGTAAAGTGTTTATACGCGGGACACGTCTTGCCGTTAAGGCGCTAGCGCGGGCACTGATACCTTAAGGCTTTCTGCTCTACCACCTCTATGGAACCAATCTTAATGGCCAGTTACACTTAATAATATAAACTTCCGATGATGCATTGTTCCGTTTCGTACAAATGATTGGACACTGTATAACACGCGGAAACGTAAGCGGATCAAATGCGTTTGGTTTCGCCAGAAAATACCTAGTTGTTGTGACAAATGTAATTGTTTGTTCAAATTTATTGTCAATGCATGATGAAGAATAGATATATTTGATCGTACGATCAATAGGAGTCATGACTCGGTCGTCAATTATTTTATAGGTAACTTGCTATTATTTTACAAAATAATGGGTTACGTAGGTTATATGCCATCCAAATATCAAACCAACAAATTTTCTGTTGTTTTAATCCAAATATAAATACCCCATGGACGTATTAAATAATGGTTTAAAAAAATTTAACATAATAAAATAAAAAATAAACATTAACAGTTTCCTGTACAAAAGACATCAACGAGTGTGTTATTTTTTAAATAATTGTTTTAGTTTGATGTTGGGTATTTGTTACCTAACATCATCGTGTTGTTGTTGTATTAAACACGTGACGGCAAAATACACTATTAAATATGAGTTTCTGGTTTCTGGTTTTCTATCATGTAGATCATCTCTATCTCGTCATATTTTGTCAAGCTGAGCCTGAAATACCTAAGTATATTTAAGCCCTTCTAAGGGGGATACAGTAAGGGCCGAGTTCACCAACTTTCTAAACAGTTGTTTAACTAGTAATCGGCAGATTTTAGATATTTTTGTGTTCACCACACATTAACCAACGATTACTGTACTTAATCAGCCGATTAACTTAACCGAGGTCTAAAGCATCGTTAAGCAGTCGATTAACCTAACATTTTGACATTTGTGTCTGAGTTTGCGTCAATATAAATGGATTTTTCGTCGTGAGAAAGGTAAAATGCAGTCTGTATTTAATGTTATGATAGATAACTACCAAGACCATTACCTCGGACTTCTTGAAAATCTGGACGATTTGGAACAAATTGCAAGAAAACCTCGTGTTTATCAAGCACGTCGTAATTATTGTAAAATAAAATATCATGACGACGCTTTTGAACATGACATTTTTGACATGACATGACGGTGAAAGATATAAGCTGACCAATTATTAGAAACATCGCTTCTTTGATAATCCTGACAACCCATCGAACATGTAAAGTTTGTAGCATATTTATATTATATTATGCTACTAAGTTAAAATGACAACTTAGATCGTGTATATGAACATGAAAGTGCTACCTACGTAAATCGTTAGCCATTCGTTCATTTACTCTGAACGACAGATAATCGGCCGATTTGGTAACCACGGTTAAAATTTAACTGGTGAACAGTAAATATTTGAACGGTTATTTAAACAATGTTTAGAATTTAAGTGGCTGATTAATTGATCGATTGTTTAATGCTTGTTGGTGAACTCGGCCCTAAGTATATATTTTTTAAATAGTTTAAGTGTGTGTCACAAAGTAGACACAAAGTACATTAGTTACACTTGAACACGCCAATATCGGTCATTTATACGTGCACAATAGAATTTTGTAAGGGTTATGATTAGGACATACTTAATTTGGTTTGGACGTAATTATTATTTATATTTTTGGAAGTAATATATAGGTAAACGTTGTATTATTAAACCAGCTTTTCTTTAATGCTCTGTTGAAGTGATAATAACAAACTTTAATATTTAAAGTTTATGTAAATAGGGTTTACATGAACACATATGATGATAAATGAAATCACCACAGTAGTACTTAAGCTCACCCTTGTATTTGGGGCTCAGTGATTGGTGGAATTAAATTAGAACTCTAAGAATTATTGTTGAGACATAGTAGTGTAAGTGTTGTAGTAAATTAATTTTCAGAGTAAGATTTTAGCGAGACTAACGAACAGCAATTTATTTTTTTATATAACAAGAGTAGTGACCCGACCGCGACTTCGTCCGCGCAAACGTGTTTATCCCAAGGGACAAAAAGTATCCTATCACCTAAATCAGCCCATACCCTGGCTTATGCAAATGAATATTTCTTAGTACTTTTAGGAGTATTTTTGGTTTAGACGAGCCTTACTAAAAAACTACTAATTCACGGACATTTTCTAAGCTTTAACAGCGTGTCACAGACAGTGACAGGACAGGACAGTGACAGGACAGTGTTAGTCCTAAACGTTACTTATTTAACGTTACTTTAAATGTTACTCTGATGTCGTAAAGCGATAACCCTACAAAAGTGATCGTAGCGTAACATCCGCGAAGCTGGTTATCGGGAAAACCGTGACGGACACAAAATCATTGTGGTCCGACAGTGCGTCGAGTTACTGGATCCGATTCTAAGGGCGCGTTCGCGAACGTTCGTTTTACAGAATCTGTTTTAACGGAACCGTCGCTACTGGAGATAGTATTTACACAGCATTTACATGATCCGGTTTAACGAATAATCATTTACACTATATACTGTATTATGTGTGACCTAGCTCATACATCCCCATACGCTAATAGCACATACGTTATGAAGAATATATTAAACGGATTGCTGATTTTTTTTGTCGGATCGGTGATTTCTACTTGATCCAGATCACTGTATTATGTGTAAACTCGCTGAAAAAAATACATACGCTAATAATGCACACGGTTTAACGGACCAGTAAAACGGACGTTATTTGTGAACGCGCCCTTACTGTGTGTACGCCGCCCATATGGATGGATTCTAAGAAGGAGTACGTATACTATGTTTTAAACTCACTACGCGAATTTATAAACTTATTTGTACACAAAGCTCTCATCTCATTAACCTATTTACGTCCCACTTAAGGCCTCACCTCAACTATGAGGTGGTGCGACCCATACTTCATCACGCGGGCTCCGGATCGGTGACCAAGTGACCAACCTCACTGTCAGATGCTATTAAGCAACCTGAGGGCATCTGACTAGGCTTAATGATAACTATGTATCTATAGTAATCACGAATCGATATTGACCAACAGCTTAACGTGCCTTCCGACACCAAGAGCTATCCTCACGGAATTTAGAATATTTTTATGACCACTTGGGGGCAATATGAATATTTTTTGGTTGACTTTTTATACATATGTTAAATAAATAAATATACAACATCATATATGTATATTGATCTGACTCCGTGGTAAGAAGCTTAAGTACTTGTGTTACAGATATCAGAATCAACAGTGGTATGAAAAGTAAACTTAACACCCGGACCAGTACAAACAGATCATTTGTGTGCATGAACATGTGTTCATGCACACAAATGTTGGTACAGTGCGAGGATTGAGCCCTATACCTCGTGGTTAATAGTCAACTTCTTGAGCATTACAACAAAGTGGCCGTCAAATTAATTACAATACCATCGAACTGATTCATTTTCCTCCGTGTCTTTAAAAACGCACAAAGCAAAGCGCTTCATCTAATCATGTTCTATCTAGCAAGATCCTCATTGATAACATGAAGGCCATATAAAACTTGTCAGACAAAAGGCCCATATTTGCCAAACCGATCTTACAGAACCCAATGTTTCTGAGTCACCTGTCCAAGAATGTGACATTTCACTTCTGAAGGCGATGATTCATAAACTATTGCAATGTCTGGTTAATTTCATTTCATAGGTGCAAGCGAAATCGTACTTTAAACTCCATATTTATTAGATTTGAGATGACGATAGTTTAAGTCTTATTGTATGTTAATTCTAAGCATCAAGTAGACTGGAGATCAGAGGGGTTAGTCAAATCAAAGTACCGAATATAATTTAAGTATGATACAGAGCTGATTGCATAACTTGTAATGGTAAAAATGGATGACTCAGGTAGTAAGAGCAACTAATTAGGACAGGTATTGGTCTGTCAACCCTGATCTAAAATATTTCTAATCTGAGGTACGATTCTCATGAATTCGTACTTTTTCCGCACGGTAATTCGTAGCCAGCTAACACTAGGTGTGAATAACGTCATATTACTGTTAACGGGTGCATTTCATGACAGCTGAAAGAAAATTAGCTAACGAATTACAAGCTTTGATTGTTCAGCATCACACGTCGTGTTTGAGTGGTGATCGATCGAACTTTTTACGAACGTAAACTTTTTTATATTGCACGAATTGACCCCCTATTAATTTTTATTTTGACATACTTACACCATTCAGGGAGTGCCTGAAAGGAGGTAGGCAACCATCTATTGTACCAAATCTTTCTTTGAGATTTCCAACTGTATTTTATCCATTTTATTTAATTAAAAAGTTTTTGCCATACAATTTTTTTTACTTACTAATCATCAGCCTTTTTACGTCCCACTGCTGGGCACAGGCCTCACTCAGGAGGTGCTTGTGGCGCAGTGGTTGCAGCGCTTTGGTAGTAATACCTAAAGTTAAGCAACCTACGGCGCGGTCATGTTTGGGATGGGTGACCATTCTGACCAATTAAAGTGACGTCTATTTACAAGCATCTCCGTGCTTCAGAAGGCACGTTAAGCTGTTGGTCCCGGTTAATATCGATAGATATTAGTCGTTAAGCCTGGTCAGAGGCCCTCGGGCGGCTTAATAACATCTGACAGTAAGGTTGGTCACTTACCTTACACACATCCCTCCACCAATCCGCACTGAGCCCGCGTGGTGGAGTATACCTCATAGTTGAGGTGAGGCCTGTCCTGTGACTTACTACTAATAAAATTGAACTTTTAATTACTAAGAAAATTTGGTTGTGCCTTGAGTTTTAACCTTTTGTTAGCATACCTACACAGGATAAGGCTTTTCTATCAAATAAATTAAATTTAATCTACAATAGGATCACAAACGAACCGTATAAAGTGAATTGACATTGTCCGATCAAGATATTCGCCTTTGTTCATTTAGCGAAGTCATTTTATACACAATAGTGCCACAATAAGTGTAGTTACATAGAAACTGCGTAGCTGAATAGCTAAGTCACAGACTAACTGAACGCTTAACAATGGCGCTGATACATTTACAGTTGGAAAAATAAATCGTACGTATATTTTTTTAGTTAATGTAAGGTGAATAAATGATACGGGATTTCCTCAGCTCCGCCAATGCCATGGGGTTTTCTTCGAATTACGACATTTTTTTCTTTTATGTACCGTTTTGTGAAGCGGATTTAGTTGTTAACGCATCGCTTGGAAGTAATTCGATTTTGATAACTGGTGCTAGTCATCGGAATCGTATGACGGTATTTGGGTATTTAATAGACTCCTCCATGAAATTGGGCTTTCCGTGATTTGAGAGCAGATAAATGAACTTCTGATAGGTCGTCTTCATGCGAATCGAAAAGATCGAAGGATATTTTTTCATCAACTCGCAGTTAACGGATATGGTGTACATTGCCTTAAAACAATGAAAAACTCTTATTCGTTATTATTGTCGAGCCTTATTAATTTATCTAAAACCTTTTTGAACATAATGTTTAATTAATAATATCTCTAAATTAACCGTATTTCTCATTGTTTTATGTAATTTTGTCTTACTAAGAGGTCACTGTTTGAATCAATTTGTCACCATAATAGTAATATATATAGCCTTACAATGATTTAATACCTTATGTGTCATACCAAAGTGACAGTGGTAATGTATAACTGGATAAGTTCACGCGTATGTCGTGAGAACGTATTAATTTGAAAAAATATGGATAAATAAATATACAACAACATCACATACATTGATTAGACTCCGTGGTAAGTAGCTAAAGCACTTGTGTTACAGATATCAGAATCAACAGTGGTATTACAAATTAACTTAAATAAATCCACACAGACCAGTACAAATAGTTCATGCACACAAATGGTTGTACAGTGCGGGGATCGAACTAGATTATTTAGAAATTAAGTATGACTAGACTACGATACTGTACTATACTAGATACGGGAAATATTGTAAAAAAAAATAAACTCAGGTGTTTAGTAGAGAACAATGAGTAAGTATTTAAAAACAAGATTTTGTGTGAATCCTGAAAAGTACCATCTCTGACATATACAATAATGACATGCCAACACCAATATGGCTACTCGTTGCTTTATATATAGATATATTTACATAATCACAACGTTTAAAAAATGTCATCGAAGATTTAAAATAGAGAGCGGTGCTAATCCTAACATCTTAAATAAATGCCATCATGTAAGTATCTTAGCTGTTAAAACCAATTACTTAAGTACCTACAATAACTCAACAATTACTATCATTAGCTCCACTTGGGCAAAGCATTGATTCAAAGCGGCCTTCTTTGGGAGAGACCGTGCTCTCTATAATCAAATTAATTTCCAATATTAATTTAATTATCCAGCCATAGTCGGTTTCGCATCCGGTTGTGTATTTACCGGGTTATGATAATGTTATCTGGAAATAAGAAGTCAATAAAACTACGCGACAATATGTCACGGTTGTGATTATATTAAACTGGCCAGTTAAGGCGATGGCCTCATGCTGTCCGCGCGTAAAATCTAATTAAATGATCTATATATGAAAGTTGCTCCGTTATGGCTCTGTATAAAGTGTATTTTTTATTTATATCATTGGTTGTACATATTTATTTTTACATTATACAGTACGGTAATAATTTTATAATATAAAAATATACGTATATTTATTTGAACGCGTAATTTAAATCAGGTGCAATATGTATTAACACAAAAATTAAGGTATATACGGAGATATTCGCCGCTCTATTTCCATACGCCGTACTTTTTCAATGATCGAGCGGTCACTTCTGCAAAAGCTGCCACCTCGAAAGTTCAAATGTAGCTACCTACATTTGAACTTTCGAGGTGGCAGCTTTCTACAAGAAGGATCCGAAAATGGACTAATTTTGCGATGTCGCGAAATCTAGTTATTTTGAGTGATACTTAGTAATTTTGAGAGATTGAATTAAATTCTTACCGAATCAGCGAAATAAATAAAAATAAATAAAACGGAACATGGGTCAATTTCAAAACACCTTTTATGTATTCACAAGGGTCAATTGACTTAAAAGATCTAATTGACCGAACAGTTTATTAAATAGTCTCTGACATAAATATTGAATTTTATAATACTTGATTTTAATTTATTAATTTTAGAATCATTTATATTGACATTGTTAGTTTTGTTTATTGTATTTGCATGCAAACAATTTTGGCAAGACACGTGCATTGTATTTATTGTAACATCCATATACCATGTTCTTAAATAAATAAATAATTTATGAATTAGCAAGTCAATTACAAAATATTTGCAAGACAATAACACTTGGCCTTAACTCTACCGATAGCTTAACTCCTGCTTAAGGGCGGGGCACCATTCACTGTGCATTCCCGCTGAGAAGGTATTTATTGTAACGACAATTATTAGACACCATTCATGTCTGGCATTGTACATTACGGTAGCCATGGGATGACTTGGCTGGCAGACTGTCTGTCTATTCTTTTGCGTTTTGCAACATATCAAATATTATGTAGGAAAACGAACTAATTAATTGTAAATTGTACTAAGTATGGTTTGAGATTAGTTTTCCCGAAACTAAGTAATGGTGTAACATAACCATTGTGTTAGGTCTTCTCCTATAATAGCCTTTCAATATCGACATTGATTTGATGATTGACCAGTGTAAGTATTTATGATTTCACCCTAAAATGATAAGTAGGTACTCATTGATCATCACAAATTCAAAATTCTTTTGCAATTTCTTTTACCACGAGTGTTCAAGTAAAATATAGGAATTAACAGATTTGGATGAAAATTGGCGCACATATGTATGTTGACCACATGATCGCCATCATTCTGTAAGTGTATTAAATTTCATCCAAATTAGTTCAGTAGTTAAGGCGTGAAAGATAGAAAGTTAATTATCGTTTTGTGGTCGCCACCCTGTACATTGTTTTTTGTTTGATATTGTTTAAGTAAGATATAGGGCATAGGGCGTGTGATATAGTGTGGCTGTGGCATAATATTTTTCCGATTGCTTGGAAGTGATGCTAGCGGGTTTGCTTAAACCAAGCGCAGTTACTCTGATGACAGAAAGAGTTGCACAGGAGGTCAGAGAAATAAAAAAATAACTACCGAATATATTAATAGAGACTTGCAGCACATTTGGAAGGCGAATGTATTAATACAAAACGTGTGCTTAACATTTGTTTTATACATTTAATTAAGTATCAGATATGTATTGCACTAACATTTGCAATAACATTTGCAAAAAACGTGGACTTTGAGTCACGAGGCATTCCCTAACCTTTGCGCTTTGGGCTGAGCAGAAATGCAATGATGACTGTGCATAAATGGAAATTTAAAAAATAAATAAATACGTATTGTTACCAACATAAAAAAGTAATTTTTACCACTATTCTGTTTCAGATGAAAATACTCAAAACTGTATTGAAGATAATTTTTATCAAATCTAACTCACAACTCGTTTAAAATTACAATAGTGAGAGTGTGAGGCCTATATGCAACGCTGCCTTTTAATTTTATCGGTTTCTGTACAACGTATGCAATTTTCATTATGCAAATCTCAAATTATCTTAACATTATTCCGGTGAATAACAATAACTGACTGCAGTGTTCGTCTTGTTATGAATGACACAAGCAACCCACTTTAGGAATTGAATTTAACGGTTTATAGTGCTCTCTCGCTCGTTCTAATTTGTAATATTAATATTGTTTAATTTATTTTCTCATGTATGTGAAAAATATGTTTTCTTATGAGAATAAATCATCTTTATACCTGAATAAGGTAATCATCTTTATAACTGAGGTGCTTGTGGCGCAGTGGTTGCAGCGCTTTGGTAGTGATACCAAAAGTTAAGCGACCTAAGGCGCGGTCATGTTAAGGATGGGTGACCATTCTGACCATTTAAGTGACGTCTATTTACAAGCATCTCCGTGCTTCGGAAGGCACGTTAAGCGGTTGGTTCCGGTTAATATCGATAGGTATAAGTCGTTAAGCCTAGTCAGAGGCCCTCGGGCGGCTTAATAACATCTGACAGTAAGGTTGGTCACTTACCTTACACACACCCCTCCACCAATCCGCACTGAGCCCGCGTGGTGGAGTAAGGCTCGGCCACCGCATAGTAGAGGTGGCGTATCTTATGCGCTTGTGATACGGGCGATTTAGCAACAAAAATGGGTAGCCTGATATGCTGTCCACTGTACTAAAGACAAAAGCACATCAGAAAACCATTTTTTATAGCTCATCATCAGCCTATATAAGTCCCACTGCTGGGCACAGGCCTCACCTCAACTATGAGGTGGTGCGAGCCATACTCCACCACGCGGGCTCAGTGCGGATTGGTGGAGGGGTGTGTGTAAGGTAAGTGACCAACCTTACTGTCAGATGTTATTAAGCCGCCCGAAAGCCTCTGACCAGGCTTAACGACTAATATCTATCGATATTAACCGGGACCAACAGCCTAACGTGCCTTCCGAAGAACGGATATGCTTGTAAATAGACGTCACTTAAATGGTCACAATGGTCACCCATCCCAAACATGACCGCGCCTTAGGTTGCTTAACTTTTGGTATCTGCAACCACTGCGCCACAAGCACCTCCAATTTTTATAGCTAAATCACCTTTATTACTCAGCCATAAGTTGCGGCATTGTTTACTATGATAAGCTGTGGTATGTACAGTCGTTCGCAGTGACATCTACTTTCAGGATTGAGCGACTGTACCTAATTACTGTTTTATTACTTGATTGATTCTTAGAAAGCAAGTGCTTCGTCAACGGGACAAGCCGTACTTTTTTAATTGTTATTAATAAATCATAATTGAACAGTTCAATGAAAACTATCCACATGTAATTACCTTGACGTAACATTTATTCATTAAGCATTAGGTGTCTGTGAGTCTGGGAAATATTATTTCTTTAAATATGAAACGAGAATTCCAACTTACAACCTACTTGCACTTTAGATTTATCAGTAAATTTTCGACGATCAGGTTTTTTATGAGCTATTGGTGTCTTTGTAAATTGTGTGTTTAGAAATGGTTTCCTGTCTAATTTTTTGACGTGATAATAACGTCTTATAATTCGATGGAGCCGGCTGCACGCATCAAAAACATGACATATGCGGCGTTAACTCGCTCTGAGGCGTTCTATTCAAGGATTGAAGTGCAAGCGAGAGCGCGGAACTAGCGACAAAGAGGCAGCGTGACAAAGACGTTGTTACGTTCAACTATCGTCAGTAAACCGACTTTACAGATAGCCGAATTTTTCTTATGAAATAATAACAGAGTATTTCTCATTAAGGGTCATATCACACAATTATGATGGCTAAGCAGTTTATTCAGATAAATCAAAAATCGGAGGCCGCTACGAAATACAATCAAAAGAGGCTGAAAGAAAAATTCAGTTCAGTGCATCGATGTGTGCATTGACAATGTTTTAACGCAATTGATTACTTAACATGTATATAATTACAAAAATAGTACTTTGTAGCGGCGTCCGATTTTGATTAATCGTTTGAAAACCATGTTTTCGGCTAAAAACTTTGTAATTTAAGACTTTAGTTGAGTCCGCAGTGTCACTAGACTCGAGGGCTGGCAGAATTGGCTAAAGAATTAGCTTGACCATTCAGCAGGGTAACCCTGATAGCGTTCTTGGCACCGTAGACGTTGGGGTGGGTCTATAAGAGAAACCTTTTTTATTCTTCTTTTTCTTTTTGTATTACATTTAAATAATTTTTATTGTATAGTTAATTTTAATAAGATAGTTTTAGCATTTCTTTTTTATTAATAATCAGTTTGTGATTTTTATTAATGTATACTCACTGATGTTATAATAATAAATGGTGTGCCTTTAGCTGTAAAAAAATGTGATATGACTCCTAACTTCTTTAATTAAAAACGTTATACCTATCAATGATAATTTGATTGATCTGTTTGTTTTTGAAGTAATTAATAGTTTCACTATAAACAAAATTAACATTATGGTTTTCTTCACATGTCACAAGCCTGTCAACGAATATTGGACTAATTAGATATTGAATTGATGAATTAGTGATTGATTAATTTATGCAAAGATTAGGTAATTGATACTTAGTTAAATAAATTATTCGTTGAAATAATGCTTAATGTGACCAATGTTTAATGGTCTGAAAAATCAGTCATAATGGGTTGTAAGACCTTTTTTGTGAATATTAATTAAATAATTAAGTTAAAGCCTATAGCTGCTAGTAGATTCGCAACAAGTAGTACCTAATATAAAAAGTTTATGTTTATCTTGTATTTAAATAAATGTATTTTAAAATATTTTATTTTCAAATTTGTCGCAACATCATTTACCTTTAAAATACTTTTCACACTTCATGCTTAACAAAGTCTAAGTAATTATATGTCACGTAACGTCAAAGTACAGTAAGTCTTTTTACTCCAGGGAGATAAAATCGTATGGAAATTCCCTAGGGATTAAAATTATTTGAATTTGAGACGTTGAAATTCGAATGAAGACTAACAGAATACAGTCATTGCAAAGACTTTTTATTCTTAAATTAAACTTTTTTGTACTGGCCACCATAAACAGAATTAAAAAGCGCCATTCAGAAAAAAGTATTAACAATTTTGAAACTTTCACATAATTTTACATAAACTATTTTACATTAATGATCACTTGACGACAATACGTCAAGTCTTCGGAGCTTATTTAATTTTGACGCTTATGAATAGAGACTATGAATATTCTACGATCGGAAAAATCAAAAGATTAACTAATTTTGAACAATGGAGAAAAATATATAATGCGAACACATAATGTAAATATTGAGGCAATATTTACAGGACGGTGTGAAAGGTAGAGTATTCACCTCTGGAGTAAAGCAGGTACACGTCATCTTGGGCTGATTGGATTCTCTTCACTCAGGATCCAAAGCACGTGACTTAAGTCAGTCCTTTATACCCTTGGTGCATAATCTACTATGAAATACTTATGTGCAGTCCACTGCTTAGAATAATAAGACTAATGAATTCTGAACGGATCTGAAAATATATACTTATAAACCCTTTGCTTCCTTTATAATAAATTAATTATTTAAGCTTTACACCCACACCTATGCAAAGGAGTAAGCTGTTAGGTAGAACTATGTATAACCAATACATGAAATTATTCCAACGGATAATAAAGGTGTCGATTTGTCATAATTAATGTCTCCCAAGTGTCGAACGATTGTTTTATTTATCATTTGATTGTGAAGTGGAATTGTAACGGTTAGGAAATTCGTGATGCTGCATTTAAGGATAGCACCTGTACTGAGGTCATTTATTTATTCTGCATGATCTACGAAGTGGATGTCAATCGAGAGTACATCTTGATTAAATTATATGAGTAGTCCTAAATCTTCGACATTGCATTTTTTTAAGTCATCTGTTTTTCTGTTATCATTATTCCAATCCCAAACTGCTTCAGATAATCCTCATTATCTATCTCTTTCTTTATGCCAAAGAAATCGGAAACTACTTTAGCCGTAGGTACCAAGGTAGTGACTTAAGCCAAGAACAATTTTTATTTTTTTTAAATCCTTTTTCCAATCAGTCTTCTTAATTATATTAGGTCTTACATCTCTCTCCGGTCATGTCAGATTGCCGTCTCACCGAACTTTGAGACTGATGGAACAGTGAGTGCACCTGTGTATTGCGCTCACACTTGTGCACTACAATATCTCCTGCGTAGTTGGCTGATCTCTGTTGAGATTGGCTGCCGTGGTCGAAATCGGCCAGGAGGACCATTATATTAGGTCTTGGAGGCTTGGACAAAAACAATGGCGTCTGCCGTTTTTCTTCACTATAAAGAAACTGACGTTTCGTTAACAACAGCTAACGAGTATTAGGCCTCGGGCAGTTACAATTAAACCGCTACCGGATCAAAATAGTTTCATTCGCCGATATAAATATTAGATTACATTTATAATTCATAAGGCAAGACGGAACAGCGGCGACCGAATCGCAAGCATGTTTTATTGTGGCATTGTTCATGAACAAAGTAAAACAATATAACTTGCAAAAATAATTATGTATCTTCTACTCCTAACTACGAATTTTCCTTGATTGATCCGTAAAACGAGGAATTTAGAGTAAGGTTACCGTATTGCCGTCCGAAGGCCTCCAACCAGGCTTTACAACTAATATCTATCGATATTAATAACATCTGACAGTAAGGTTGGTCACTTACCTTACACACCCCTCAACCAATCCCCACTGAGTCCGCGTGGTGGAGTATGACTCGCACCACCTCACAATTGAGGTGAGGCCTGTGCCCAGCAGTGGGACGTATATAGGCTGATGATAATAATAATAATAAAATACCGTATTGCCATAGACATTGATTTGTTGCACAGTCTTCAACGGCTTAAGAAATAGATCGACACCAGGGTCAAACTTATAATACCCTTCTTCTGTTAAAAATAACAGTACCAGAGCTACTTGCTAAAAGCGATCTCTTCCGTAAACCTTTTTTGAACAGCATAATGGCGCTTTCGTAAGAAAATGAGTTGAAATACTTTTACGACGATTCGTTACTACAGGACAAGGAATACCATTGCCATTTAATTACGCTGTGTCTGTAAAAGAAGTGGAAAGTACGATGCGTGGTTTAACCCAATCATACTTTTATCCTCGAGAGTTGGAAATTACTCGCTGTACATCCGGAGTTTCTTATTAAGTGTCCTTCCAAAGAAAACGTGAATTTTAACTACATATGAAAATTGGTAAATCACCTGTTACCTAAACAGCGTTTAAGTATTTCATTCAATTGTAACAGGGAATGGGATAAATATCGATATTGGGATTTGGTCGATTATCATTATTTTACTAGTAATTATCAAAATTATCTGTCTTTTTTTACTAGGACCTATTATAACAAAAATCATTGATTTGACCAAACAGGTTTAGGAACTAAATGTCTAACCATTTTTTTATATGTCAAAACGTCTTGAGCTATCGTTTAACTCCTAAACATGTATTGTCGAATCAATGTTACGATTATGTTATAGAATGAAAACGATTTGCATCAAACTACAAAGGCTATATTATCCTAGATTCATTGCGATAGCAAAAACTAACTGGATCGATTATGACTGGTTTGACCACTTTTCAGTTCCATGAATCAGCTTCCTCGCGTCGCAGGATGACACCTGAAGTGGCCTTAAACAATTATTTGCTATTAATATAGATAAATACACGTATAACGGTGCCTCAGAGTCAATATTCACAAAGATTTCCATTAGATATTAGTTTTAAAATAACACTTTCAGGTGAACGAATAAATACTACGGAGAAAATGGCCAAAACTTGATAGTCGATTTCGGCAATCCACTTCTTTTGTCGAACGCGAATGTCATTTCTATACTTTTTGCAAACGATAACGACAGTCGACTTTGCAATGTAACTTTGTCTACTGAGCCAGGGCCTATTCAGAAGCTTACCTAGCTGCATAGAACTTACTTGTATGCAGATGGGTACGTTTCAAGAAGGGCTCTCGCGTCTTTTAAATTTACATTGCAAATTATTTTTTGATGTGGGGGTGCTTGTGGCGTAATGGTTGCAGCGGTTTTGTAGTGATATCAAAAGTTAAGCAACCTAAGGCGCGGTGATGTTTGGGAGACGGCTTAATAACATCTGACGGTAAGGTTGGTCACTTACCTTATACACACACCCCTCCACCAAACCGCACTGAGCCCGCGTAGTTGAGTATGGCTCGGGCTACCTCATAGTTTAGGTGAGGCCTGTGCCCAGCAGTGGGACGTATATAGGCTGATGAGATGTAATTACTTTTTGATACGAAACTTGGTTAATGGTACCACTTTGACAAGAAAACCACTTTGCAGTGTGAAAAAAAAGACGGTGAATCACTTTTTTATTCTGGGCGATTTTAATGAAACTTAGTTTTTGAGGCTTTTTTTTACAAAATAACTGCTATGCAATGCAAAAAAAAAATCCAAGACGGCGGCTTAATGTTTTGTGTGTGGGTCGATATTGATGAAACCTAGTTTATGTAACTATTTCGACAACAAAAACGTTTGTAAGGACGTACCGTACGTCCTTACAATGGTCAACTTAAAAATGGGCCGCTCATTTACACGTACGCACGTGGTAACATCTCGCAAATCGCACTGACGACTAGAGACTAAGAGCGGATCAGGTCCATTGGACTCGGTTTAGTGAGACCACGCGCAATTAACTCATATGGTATCTGCCTCTTATTGGTTTGTTATACGGTAAAACGTAAAAATTTATTACAGTAAGGCATCTTAAGTTCAAAAAGACATTACACTTAAAAAATTCGGCGGGTGGGAGGATCCTCCCTGATGACGGAGCCGAAAAGAATTTTTTAAGTGTTCATAGGCCTCCTGGCCGAATTCGACCACGGCGGCCAATCTCAACAGAGATCAGCTAACCACGCAGGAGATATTATAGTGCACAAGTGTGAGCGCAATACACAGGTGCACTCACTGTTCCTTCACTCTCAAAGTTCGGTGAGACGGCAATCTGACATGACCGGAGAGAGATCAGGCGCAAGACCAACGGCTTAACGTGCTTTCCGAGGCACGGGGGTGTAACACCGCCAACTTTCCGACTCCGAGCTGTTTTTGAGAAATTAATGATAGAAAATCTCAGAAACAATTTTGGCTCGACCTGGGATTCGAACCCAGGACCTCTCGGATGTAATGCAGTAACTTTGCCACTACACCAACGAGGCTTTTTAACTACACAGTAATACACTTTTTAATTGTAATGTCTTTTTGAACTACTGACTTTTCGAATTTAAAAAAAAGCGTTGTGAACGCAATAAAAAAAACTTAATAAATAGAATCTTAAGTTTTTATTTCCGTCAACATGATCCTGTCATGAGTGTTTACTCATGAAAGTTCAAACCGTTTACACCAGGTCATAATAAGAGCATTTTATACAATGTTTTGACATGTTTTAATTAATGAGACCGATGAACTTCAACTATAAAGAGCGAAAGTAATGTCAGTGGTCAAGTGAGGTTGTTGGCTTTTGGAAACTTCCCGTACGTTTTAAATGGAGTATGGGTTATTAAGGTATTTACATTGCAAGATAAATGGCTTGGTAGTGCGATGGGCCACGATCTGGGGGCACGGCAGTGCCCCCGCCAAGACGAGCCAAGCGAAGCGCACGGGCACTACCTACCTTTTCTCGAAGCGCTTCGTCGTTTTTTTGAACCCTCATAACTTGGGTTTGGATTATGCTCGATCAACAAAATTTTCGGGATATATTGTTAATAGCGGACTTATTGAACATATTAAGTTTTAATTACATTAGCTTTGATACTTCAGATTTTATTTATATCTAAAAAACGCTGATTTCGTCACTGACTCACTGATGATCATCAAAATTATTAAGGTATTTCCTAATGTCCTAGAAAGCTGAAATTTTGTATGTAAGCTAGTATTAGCACACAAACAACAAAAAAAGTATAAAACTTGTAAGTTTCATCCCCCAACCCCTTAAACTAGGGGATGGGAGTTTGTATGAGACCAGGGGACTGAGACAAAGTATCAATTTAAAAAAAAAATTCAAAGATAGAGAGTGGGCTATAAAAAAGGCGTCTCTGATGTGCAAGAAATACACCCCAAAAAAAGAAGAAAAAAAAATTATTACAAACAACTTACAAAAAGAAATGAAATCCCACCAAAAACATTTTCATGTAAAATGTTGCCCAGGCGAGCCCATATGACTCGCACTGTCAAAAAGTTATCAGATCTCATGTAGAGCCAAGCTTCTAACACTACACGCCCTAACTCTACAAGGCCTAACTTCACAAACTCTACACCTCAGTCAAAATATGTGGCTTGGCCGTTCGTTACTACAAGAACTATTGTATAACACAAAAGTAATGAACAGTGAATTGATTTTTCACCTTACGCCGATGTGAATGTAGCGAAATGGCCAAGCCACATATTTTGACTGAGGTGTAGAGTTTGTGAAGTTAGGCCTTGTAGAGTTAGGGCGTAAACGAATATCTAATAACGAGATAATGGAATCGTTGCTGCTTTGATTTATTCATTTTAAAAGGTGTCATATACTTATGCTAAGTTTTCTTCCCAATATTTGTTAAGAAAAGGCATAATAATCAGCCTCAAGACGTTCCCCGCTTAACATAGGCTATCTCAAATATTTCTGGGTCTATCAGTTAGCAGCGGCCTACATCCAGTTCGGCTCTGCAATAGGCATGATGACACCTATCGTAAATATTTTCAAGACATTGTAGTCAAACCAATTTGTTTCCAAAAAGCTGTAGAAACCAAGTTTTATTTACATAGAATTAAATAAATATTCAGTCAATTGACTTCAATTTCTGATACTAAATTATGACGTCAAATAATTGTAGTATTCCCATACAAAACCTATGGACGCAGATAGTTTTGACAGATGATAAAGAGTATATCAACGATGGGTGGTGTCATCTAGCCTATTTTTACCCGTTGTCCTACTATTGGATGCTCCATTTTTATATGATTCGGTGGTCACACCTACCAAACAATTCACAAAAGACAGGATTGTTTGATTTGGTGTTAGTAAAAATTACGAAAAAAAGTTAAAATATGTAGTTTAATTTTTTTTCGTAATTTTTAAACTCTGTGTTTAAAAATAAACCTGTCATGTCACTTTAACTATTTATTTAATTTCATCTTATTTTCTAACATTTACACTTATATTATGATTAATCAATTTAATGTTTGTGAAAAGAAGTTATTATTTTTATGATTGTGTTTGTGAAATGAATTTTTCTGACATTATGATCGAAGAGATTGAAATAAATGATTTGAATTGAATTAACTTACTGAGTTTTTAATAATGATAATTAAGTACTATTCTCAAAACAGAAAATCTTTGCCGACATTCCGTAAGAAACGTGCATCGCACCCTTTCACTCCTCGATAAGGAACAAACAATCCTAGGCCAATTCTTAGAATCGCGTTTGGTGTTCGAACCTTCGCATACTTTAGTATTTTAGTCGACCAAAAACGGTATGTGCTTTGAAGGAACTTTGTGACGGCAGTGTGGTTACTTAAAGGTGACTAACTTCACAATAGGTAACTACATACTTAAAATATTTTAAATCCCCTACAAGAACCGATTAAGACCCCTTTTTATCGTTATAAGTTTGACCCTGGTGCTGGTTTGTGTATGTTTATGTGTGTCTGTCTGTGACATCTACTTACATGACTACCGAACGGATGGACCGATTTCCGTGCGTTTTTTTAGTCGAAAGATAATTAATAACGACGGTTTTATGCTATAGCTGGTTAAAATCCGTCCAGTCGTTGAAGCTAATTTTTTAGAATAGAATAGAATAGAATAATCTTTATTTGCATAAAACATGGTACATATACATTATTTAGCTCATGTCATGTCACTCATGTCAGGGGTTTATAACTAGAAAATTTGGTTTTTGTTTCATTATAAGATTGGCGTAACCAAGTAGGTAGATTATATTGCACGAAACGCAATATATAATCTATCTACACAATGTATCCAAATAATTTGATAATAGTACCTGTTAAAGATTTAGTCAATAAGATCGATATGTAATTAAGGTATCCGTCATTTGCAAAGGATTTTATTACATGTGCCATTTCACAATCACTTGCTGATGAGATGACTCAATAAAGCAATGAACACCAAAACTTTACTTCGTGCCATCGCTTTAATATATAAATCTCTGCAAGTGGCCTGTCTGAGTAAGTTGTTACAGCTGTTATTATTATCAGACACTCAATAAATTTTATCGATAAGATACAATTGAGAAAAGATCAAAAGAACGCCTTTGGGCACTGTAATAACTTTGTACATACAAAATACAAACTCCATTTATGAATGTTTTTATTTAAGTACTTAATATGAGAACAATTATAAATTGGGGAATTATAAAACATTCAAAGAACTTAGCGACTGATGATGGCATACTGTCTTTATAACTTAAGCGGTAGAAATTTTAAAAAATAACTAAAGACGAATATTGATTAATAATCGAATGCAGAACGACCTTACAAAAAGTGTGTAATGTATTATCCATTTTAGATACTAAAATTCTGTCCTAGCGACTATATTACTATGTGAGCGACTAGAAATACAAAGAGGGCAACTTCAATATTAAGATAGATTCGATTTTTTTTTATTGAAGGTTTTTCCAACGAACTGCTAAAAAGCTCACTTAAAGCAAAGTTTTGTACGCATGGTTTTGCATTATTAATTATGTTTGGTTACTGATATTCTATGTGAGGTCTAACGTTTTTTTATACTTAAGCCAGCGTCCTACCTGTGACGTCTACTGAAAAATGTAAATAAATCGCGAAATATATTCATTATTTTTGACACTAAAAATATTAATTTACTGAGTACTCTACATCACATTTTGAGCAACATCAATCTAAAAAAATATCTATCGATCGGGCAAAATATTCTGATTAACAATTATTCTGGTGTACAATTATTCTGGTATACAATTATTCCCAAAAACTGATGGTTGGGACGGGAAAAAGTCCGTTATCGTCGTATGAAATGAAACATAAACTGCTCGATTTCGACTAAGTTTAGACCGATCTCGCCTTCAATGTATTTAAACCTTATCCTACAGTTAGTTGTGATACAACCTTAACCTTAACTTAAATAATATGCAATGCCGATAAATATATGTAATAAATGAGAAAATATACAAACGTTAATGCAAGGTGCTATCATCTCTGAGGTCCTGAGACGGAAACATTGTAGAAAATATGTTGTCACGGGTCTGGGTGTGTGTTGTTTCTTCGTTGTTTCTGATTTGTATAACAATGTGATGTTGTCCTCATTTCATAAGTTATTCAGTTACAACAAATAGAAAACTCCATATTGTCAAAGTTGGCGTGTGTACGAATTCCAATTTATTTAAAACATCATAGATCTTGAACTTTATAAATAAATGTAACATAGATAGATCGTTTCTGATGCGGCCTGGTTTACATTGAACCATCTTCGAATTTCTCATTCAAGGTTACTGGCTTACCAAATGTTTTGGACGTGTTATACATTAAAGTATAATACTGCCTTATTTGTTCGTAGTCTAAGAGATAGGCAACTCGATCTACGATACATTCAAAGATAATAACCATGTTACATATAAAAATGAAAACGTGTAATAAGAGAAGAGCAAGTGAATGAAAAGTTTTTTTTTCGCTTTATTTACCATGCGTTATGAGTAATATATAGCGAATAATAATAGCCACAAAGGTAAATACTACTTCCTAAAGACCAAAGAAGTTCGGACTGATGCAGTAAGTGTCACGGTAGCTCAATTGGTTAGAGCAATCGCCCGGCTTGCTAGAGGTTGTGTGTTCAATTCCTACCCGTGGCAGTCCGATGTTTTCTTTAAGTGTGTTTTGATTTCACATTGTAAATATTTGCTTTTCGCAAATATAATAATGTGAGTCCCCTAGCCTACGAGTGTGATTGTGTAACACCGCCGTCTCGACAAAGGTCAGAGCGGGAATCGTTCGAGACACATTCAGCTAACAGCCGTGAACTTTCCTCAATCCAAGAGGTTTCCGATTCTTGCGAACTAAAACTAAACGCTGGCAAAGGTCACACGTCATATTGATAACTCAACTCGATAAGGGACTTCTGTTTATGGAATCGTTTTACAGTTGTTACATGGCTTGGTGGGAATTAATCGGAAAATGCATCAGGGTAAAAGTGTCCCTTTTAGATATAAAGTATTGATTAATTATTATATATTTAAGATGAATAAGATTAAGTCTTATAGCTGATTTTAGAGGTCGAAATGGAAAAATTACGATTGGCGAGATTGCTTTACAGTCTTTTCAGCCTTATCTTACTTATGCAACTTATAAACGCGATAGATTGTAAGTATGTATGAATGTGTGTTACTTTTTCTTGTGAAAACTACTGCTACAGTATAGATTTAATATGTATAATGAAATTAAAAAAATAGCTTTAACATCAGAATAACATATAGGCTACAATTTCGAAAGAATTGTATAGTCAAAGGGTTTCCACGCGGTCGAAGCCTATACAAGGTGGCGACGACAATACGACAAATGACTTTCTGTTTGTTACGCTTTCACGTCTTAACTACTGAACAGATTTGGATAAAATTTGGTGCGCATACATGGTTGTCAACATTCTGTATGTGTATAAAATTTCATCCAAATCGGTTCAGTAGTTTAGGCGTGAGAGCTGACAGACAGAAATTCAATTGTCGTATTGTGGTCGCCAACCTGTAATAAGGGAGTGTATGAACGCTTGTATGAGGAAGTACTGTACCTGCACCAGATAGACGAAAGACAGGCGACAGAGCTGTCGAGTTCTTGCCTACTGGTCTGCATGATATCGTGACTAGGTGACGGTCGCGTACAAAACCCTATAAATTAAATTTCAATTGAAAAAAACTTTATTCAGTACTAAACATTACATATTAAGAATATGTAAATTTTAATAATATTACATTACATTTTTTCTAAATTTAACAGTACTGAAAAGGCCACTTACTCAGTGTGAGCCATAGACCTAGGCAGTCTGTGATGCTGGTCTTCCATAGATTGCCTTAAAAAAATAGCTGCAGCACAGCAACAAAGTTAGGTATAATACATATTTAAGTAACAATCATTAACTTAAAATATTAATGAATGGAACTATTTTAACAATACAAATGTGGTTTGAGGTAGGAAACCAAACACTTCTACTTGCAGAATGTGGCACTAATTATTTATGTAGCAGAATCCTCAAGCACTTGGACACTATGCTATCTTATCTCAAACTATTGGTACCTACTAAGACAAAAGGTAGTCCATCACTGCTTAAGGATTCCAGGTGTAGTGTTCTTCCACATTCAGCCATATTAGCACTTAAAACCAGTCAGGGTATGGTTAACGCTAAATTCTATTTTAAAAAACTAAAACCAATGCATAAACTCTTTAATTTGGTTTGCTAACTTGCAATGTAATAGTTCACGAGATACTAAGAATTAAAATTTATTAAAACATTCATTATTAAGTCTTTTCAACAGGTACTCAAATAAAACAACATCCATATAAAGTCTAGGACAAAATAGGTACGTACTTACCCAATAGGCATGATGACACCTATCGCAAAAAATATTTTCAAGACCTGGTGTTATAAAATATATCAAAAAAGCTGTAGAAACCAATTTTATATACATAGAATGAAATAAATACGTATTCAGTCAATTGACTTCGATTTCTGATACTATATTATGACGTCAAATTATAGTATTCTCATACAAAATCTATGATGATGATATAGAGTATGCCAACGATTGGTGGTGTCATCTAGCTTATTCACAGATTGTGGAATACAATGGGAAACTGCAACACCTACACCTCAACACTTTTATGCTCGATACTACTTACTTCGAGACATGTTAAATTGCTCTACAAGGGGTCAATAAAATTATTATCGTTATGAATTAATTAGAAAGGCAATTAAATCCTATTTGGTATTTCTTTGTTGAAATCGTGATTAGTTTTTGTTTGGCAAACGGCGCCTTTTCAAGACCTTGAATGCAAAAAATCTGAAAATCATTGCTGCTTTTGTGTTACCGGTTAAGACTTCTTTTAAAAATGCGTTCTTTTAAAAACACTCATCATATCAGCCGTTCGAAACCTACTGCTGGGAAGAGGCCTCCCCTAGGAACTCCACCGCCATGGGTACTGCGCCTCCCGTATCCAGCGGTATCCCACGATCAATGGTCCACCATGTAGGAGCCTACCTTCAAGAAACGAGTTTGAATTTCTCATACTCATTGCATTTTAATCATGCTTTGGAAAAATATATATCTCAGCAAATCTTATAGAGAGAGGAAAGTAAGTTGGTAGAGAATGCCCTACGGCGTTAAGTCCACCTTTTGTACAAAGTATTGTTGTGCAATAAATCTTAAATAAATAAGTTGTTTCTTCAAAAGACGCTGACTAAATATTTGTTTCCTCGGTTTACGCGAACGTAGACATTGAAATGAGACACTTTTTACAGATTATTTCGCGGTTTATTCATATTTTATTTTAACCTGACGTTTCGGACCTTTTTCAGCGTCCGTGACGCTATAAAATGTATTAATTTGTAAGTAATCCGTAAAAAGTGTCTCATTTCAACGCTGACTAAAATCAAATATAACTATAAAATCAAATATAACTAGATTTTGTGATAACCGACATTATTCTTCTCATTATCCAATGTTTCTAATGTCCAACTTTCGACCCCAGTATTTATTTTCATGATTCTTCTTATCGTGTCGATGGTAAAGCGACCCAAAAAGAGCATTTTTTCTTGAGCCCATAATTTTGCGACCCGAATAGTCTTGTCGTTAGCATATGTAAGGTCCTACGAAGAGCAGGACTCGCAGGGCAAGACAAAAAATGGGCTATGTCTTGTGCGGTTAAGCCGCAGATGCAGGTTAGGTAGTTTCCATTAATTTAAGCCCCATTTTCAGAAAATAAGTTTCAAACAAGTATTTTTTAATATAAATTCTCTCATCTCATCAACCTATTATACGTCCCACTGTCTAGCACAGGCCTCACCTGAGAAAAGATAAACTAAATAATAATAAGCTAGTAATGTAGTTGAGTCAGCCTAAACAGGGAACTGGACCGGCCACGCCCGAACAGCTGTTATCGAACAAAGCGCACGCGCCGCTCTAGTGGCGGCTTGTGTTGTTACACTATCGATGAATGGGAAATTGATATCGAGTGGATAAAAATCCAAACCACCTAAAGAGGTGGTTTGACATAAAATGACATAAAGATTTTTGTGAGAAGACATTTTGTGTTCTTTAATCTGTTTCTTGGGGATCAAGAGTACGTAAAAACGTAGTACCGCTACCGTGGCTTGAAGGATTACGATAGGTGAAAATCTTACCGTTGTACGAGACAAATTGCTTAAGCACGAACGCTGTACCAGACTCCTTGGCTGCAGTCGCTCAGCAACCACCGTTGATCAAGTCTGCTCTCAAAGTTGCTCTCGCACACAGGATGATAGAAATATCAACATGACACATTTTTTTAATCCTTAAATTTGTCATTTTTCCTTTATCATTTGTGTGTATTTTTATTGATTGTTTAGTGTTTTTTTTTAATTTATTTATTTAATTTTAATGAAATGTTCAACGCAATATGTATTTTGCTATGAATAAATTAATTGAATTGAACATGGCTAATTTGATATATGGAACCAGTTACTTGTTCGATAAGTGGTTTTCTTCCACGAGTAAAGTACAGGGATCGTATTATGATCTTTCTTTCCGCTTTCTGACAGCATTCTTATTTTAAAAATTAAACCAAAGTAACGATTTACAGAGTTATCGCAACAGAGCTTCTGTTGTACCTAAACAACAGAAGCTCTGTTGCCTAAACACATTTTTATTACATTCAAGGTTTTGATAGAATCAAAATAAGGTAGATAGATAGTGGGTACTTCACTATTTGCAAATCTCATGCAAAATCGCTCGTGATTTTGAATGCGTACCGGCGCGCGACGTACATTATTATTTTATTATACTTACATAGAACCGACCATAAAGTAAATAGACTTTACGACTGTACATACAAATAATGTAGCAATAAACTTAACAAAAAGTTCGTTTATTTTTAGCTCATTATGAACACGTCACGTGGCACAGGTAATTAAACTAGAAATAAATGGGGAATTATAAAACTATCTACTAAAAAAGAACTTAAGCGACTGATGATGCATTTGATAGCAATCAAATGTTCTATGCATTAAATATTTCAAAAATATTAACAGTTTTTTTAGTTCGTTGTTTTTGTAAGGGTCACAAAAAGATAGGTGTGTTTATATTTCATAAATATTCATAATTCAAAACGCATATTAAAATAAATTTGTTACGAAAACTCTGGCATAATAGTAGTTAGTGTTAGTTTCGGAGCCTATTCAATTAAAACAAACAATTAAATCTTTAATCTTTATAATATTAGGAAAAAGGTTGGTGGTTAAAGCAGATGCATCAGTAACAGACAGCTTTAAACACCATAAAATCTTACTAGTTGGGTTATATAGTGCAGTGATATACGGCAATAGAACACTTTTAGTTCTGTATTTGGCACTTGACAAATTTATCAAGCAAGTCCCGTTCAATTAACTTTTTAATGGCCTATTTATCGCTTTAATTAGAGCTTTCGGCTTTTTGCCAGACAATGGTGGCTGGCCTCGCAGTTCAGGAAGTCGAGGAAATGATTAATCAGGCCCTCGACCTCGCTGGACTTCCGGTGACAAACCGATGACAAAAATGTCGCACGCGCGGCTTGACAAACTAGATTTTTGTTTATCACGCTTATACACTATTGTTTAGGGCTGGTGATATCAATCAAACAACACCGTTGACGAAATAGTTTTGGGATCTCTTCATTTTATCATGTTGATACATTAGTTTTATAATGCTCAATTCAACACCATTTCCTAATGAGAGTTCCAGAAATCTCGATCTTTCCCAAAAATGCAACAAAGTATACAATATGTTATTTAAACAAGCACAAATATGTTTTAATTTTACATCGGAAGAAATTTGCGTTGTTAATGTTAAAGAAATGAAGAAACTCAACATGATATACTGTTTTTCTTTTTAATTGAAACGTAACACGTGAAAAAATTAATGATTATAAACTTATTTTGAAAATCGTTTTTTTGCGTTGCCTCAAATATATAGGCCAGTTTTAAAAAGCTTGTCAATTTTGAATTTAATACCAACGTAAAAGAGAGAATAAACTTGGTGTATTTCTGTACAAAATGGGACTATTTAGGAATAATGCAGTCTGAACTAAATTGCAATCAACATTAAACTTGTTAAGATAGAAGGCATAAGAGCTAGGGTCGTAAGAATAAAAATATAAAAATGACTTCGACACTCGAGTGAAAATAGAAAAGATGGTAGAGGTATTTTCCAGTGTTGCGCCCTCTATATTTTAATACCGCAACTATAACGCATGTGTTTGGATGTGTTTGATCTCTACCAGTGAAGCGATTGGAGTGGAAACGATTTTTTTTAGTAAACTGTTCATAGATGGCGTAACTAGTAAGATATTTGGTTGCAAAGTGTAAGAAATCGCACTTTACCTACATAACGGGTAGGGTACTTAGTAACAATGAAATATCTAGATAAATTTTCGTACCCTTAGCATTGAGTCAGCGTCATCGCGTCACCCAGAAGCATTTCAGACAGACATATTTTTAAATCATGATTGTTATCGCTAATTCATTTGCAATAAGTTTTCTATTTCTCTTGTCATCAAAATGAAGAGTAAATTAGTGTGTTTTGAAATCATATTTGGTCTGGAGACAGTTGTCAGTATTCCAAGTACCACATAGAAATAAAAATAGCAAAGGCCCCAAAAAAGAGCCTTGGGGCACTCCCATTTTCATAGCGGCACCACTGAGCTAGTCAATGATTGGATCAGTAACAAAGATAAGTAGAAAACAATTAAGAGACATCAATCGTTCTATGACGCTGACGATTGTCCTATACAATATGTACTTAAGGTCTTGATGAAACTACGATGATATCATCTTCCATCGTCAATGCATTGTTTAATTTTTCCTTTTCATTAGATACTTTTGATGAAACACTGCATTGACAAATACCTATAATAAACTTACTAGGATGCTTGACAGAATAATTTAGGAAATGGTACTTATGATATTACTTTTACCAAGGTTTTCTGAAATGTTCTGTGCCCCAAAACTTTTTCTTCGTCCAAGTCGATCGGAAGAAATTGTGTCAATGTTTCGTGACATTCTTAATTAAGAATTTCATTATTTCTCAATGATAGTGAACACATTATTTTTGTAAAGGTTGACATAGCTCATCATCATCATTATCAGCCAAAGGAGGTCCGGTCCACTGCTGAACATAGGCCTTCCCCACAGTTTTCCACATCGACCGATCACAAGCGGTCCGTATCCAGTGTGATCCTGCGATCTTTACAAGGTCGTCTGTCCATCTTGTCGGTGGACGTCTTACCGGATTGACATAGCTACCACTGTTAGATTATATTTTTAAGTAGAAAAAATCAATTGTCTGAGGCGGGGAAAAATATTATCTTTAGTGTGCAACGATTTACGTTGTGCGTGTGCTTATCACGAAAAATCATAAAACTACCACTGTTAGATGTTAAATTTTAAATTGAGGGTTAGCAGTGGTGAGTTTAAGTTACCTTTAATACTTAAGGGCCGAACAATGTCATTGAACAGGAATTATAGCCATACAAGTGCAGACTAATACACACACACAATTACTTCAATATTTAGGTTTGTTCTTAGCTGTTTTAAAGGTTCAACGGACGCCGAAAAGGGTCCAAAACGTCAGGATTACATAAAATGTAAATAGATCGCAAAATGATCAGTAAAAAGTGTATTATTTCAATGTCAGAATGTAAATGTTTAAATGCCCTTTCAAAAATGTTGAAAAAATTAGAATTTTCATTCCTTGGTATAGTCTAGTCCTTATAATACCGTAAAAAACTGATGCCCAGAAATGAACATATTAATGTTAAACTTACCTACCCTTTAAGAGGGTGTATGATTCAGTAACTTTCGGAGGGCCACTATCTGGGACAGTAAGATTTATTTGTGGCTAAATGTTATTTATAGCTGTGTTATTCCTTTGATCAGACACCGTGACGGCACCCCTCAACCCCCTCGAACTTTGAACTTTGACCCCCAACGTTACGCCATGACCATTGATATGATTTATCAGATGTTGATGGTAAGTATGATTATGAAGAACCCTCATCCATAGCGTGAAACATTTTCTTATTTACTTCGTAGTAAATAATGTGTAAAAATAGCTGATACTTAGATATTTATGACAAACTAGCGGCTGCCCGCGACTTCGTCCGCGTGGATTTTAGTTTTTTGCCAACGAGTTTCATTCAAACTTGCAAACCCTAACATAACCACATATTTTTTTTAATGTTCTGATACGTAAGTTATTATTTATTTTCTAGGTAATTTTAAGAGTAAGAACTTTTATGGTGACTTGCCAAATCGATTGGCTATTCGCGACAAATGACCCATTAAATACAAGAATTATAGACACAATAAAGAATTGACCAGGGAATAATGTCTATCCTTTTATAACCTTCCTGCTTTTAATGATGATTGTATTTAACATTCTCATGGACCCGCCGGGAAAGAAAATGTTTTTATTATTAATGTCCTGGATCCGTTGGGAATCAAAGTTTTGAAACTTAATTTTTTGAAAACAAATTTGGGAATAAGCCCTCATTTAGCACTGAATTCGCAAAATCACACAAAATTATTCGTGTGATTTTAGGCCACATATAAATAACTGTATTGTATGTCTCAGCTGGCCACAACTAATGATCGACTTAACATACAACATATGTAATAATGACTTATATATAAAAAACAGACATCTTACAAAATATTTTCTTGGTTCATCATGGAATGTATCATAATTTATCATAGATATTTATTTTCTTTACGTTACTTCATCAATAAACTCGAAATCTAATCAGCTAAAGAATTATTGAACGAAGACATGCAAAATCGACATAACTTCCTAACTAGGAAATGTTTTTTGACATTTTTATAAACCACGTAATGTCAAGAATTTATGGACGATAAGGTATTAAGGGTAATTTAAGGTATTTTTGCTTTATTTTGTTTCTATAACATCATGAATTTTCATTCAATGCCAACTAATAAGTTGGTAAAAATTACACAAATGGATAAACTTAAACTATGTTGTAGTACGTACGTAGTTAAACTCAAATATTTACCTTTATATACGTATTCAAAAACTAAAACCTTGTAAGACAAAATATAATATTTTTAACTGGATTGATTATTACGAAAACCTACGAATACATACATACAAAAAAGTAATGAAAAATAAAGCTTCAGATCAGAGTTAAGAAGAAAAATAACTAACATTCAAAACGTTGAAAGAATACATTCGTATGTGTCATCATGAATGCATTAAATCAATGGCTTGCATGCAAGATACCGATTAAAAATCTAAGATCTAGACTGGAAAACGGTTTTTTCATAAATGTTTATGCAAAACAGAGTGACCGTACAATAAGCTATTCATTAATCATACACAATAGTGTTTTAGTAAATACGTAATACGAGTTACATGAAGGTTTGTTACAATGACTCATATAATTTAATATCGTGGTAATTACGTGCCACAATTACGAGTACGTGGTTACGATCAGTTAATGCAGTACAATATCGTCTACTTTATATAATAATAGTCCTCCTGGCCGATTTCGACCACGGCGGCCATTCTCAACAGAGATTACCCAACTACGCAGGAGATATTATAGTGCACAAGTGTGAGCGCAATACATTTGCACTCACTGTTCCATCACTCTCAAAGTTCGGTGAGACGGCAACATGACCGAAAAGAGATCAGGCGCAGAACCAATGGCTTAACGTGCTTTCCGAAGCACGGGGGTGTAACACCGCCAACTTATTTACTTCATTTACACGGTGCACAAAGGACAAGGATTATGTAGCCAAAGACATTGATTCCTATACTCGTAAGTAAATAAGAAACTGTTAGGTTTAGGTATCGAATTAATTAAGTGAATAACACGGATTGACTTTTATAATGTTTTGTTGTGGAGACCGATATTTGAATAGGTACCTACTTTGAAAGGTGATTACGCTATCTTGATGACTTTTTTATGTTTTCTCGTTAATTGTTGTTATTGGATGGATGGTAAAGTAAAGTAGATCAATACAATCAAACACATGTGTTTCGCGTCTACATTTGAAATGTCAAATTCTAAACTCGTCACAGCTACTAGAGGAACCATAATGTAACATTGCGGCCTTTACTTTGCCCTTCCTTTTTATGACAGTCAAAAACCATTTCGGCAATATTTTAGTGCTATTAAGTAAATCTTGTTTTGACGAACTCAAAAACTCATCCGAACGTCAAACAACACCCAATTAACGTTAGAGTCAAATACCGAATAGAATAGAGCGTGGAAAATACGAAACTTCTCTGTCCCAAGGAAGTCAATTTAATCTTTTATCCTCTCCTCGCACCATAAAACTTACTTTGTTGTAGCGATGTTCTTGGTGTCAGTAATTTAACTCATCTATCGAGTCGATAGTTTAAACCCCATCCGATGTAACAAACTGCAATTCAACATGGATAAAAAAAGTTTATTATTACGCTTGACTTCGTTAGCAATTTTTAAGGAACCACATCACATAAAAGTAAAGCTTTTAGGTTATTAACCAATTGATCTAAGTATTTTGACATGACTTTTAAATGCTTTGTAACGTTGCATTGTAACAAATTACAATGTTTAGTAACACTAAGCAAGCCATGGTAGACCAAATATTATTTTAATAAAAAAAAAAAATTGTCACTAAACGTACTAGAGTTACGTTACGTACGTAAAATAACGTAACTCTAGTTTCAAAAATTGTTCTACTTTTTTCAACTAGGGTTTGTTTTAATGATTTCTTATTATACTGCCGACCTGACTGCAGAATTATATTTCAAAAGTACATTTATAATTATTGCTCTAGCTAGAACCTACTAGGTACAACCTATTTTAATCTCAGTTTTTAATCCACAGAATCCAAAACGATGCCAACTTCAGCGAAGAATCCAAAACGATGCCAACTTCAGCGAAGACCCTTTGCATCAAGTTTAAATTAAGTTAAGTTCAAACCAACGCCATCGACCCACATAGATAGGAGCCGCGGCGCCTGCCTTCCTGTTCTTAATGTCCAGCTGATTGCGTGACGTCACCAACCCTACACGTGAAATGTCCTGGGGTTCTGGGGGACTATGGTTAGTCGTAATAACAGCTTTAACAAATTAAACGTATGGAAGAAAGAGCTTGCTGCAGGGTTAAGACACGTTGTTGCCATAAAATTCACTTCCTTGACAAAATTTACCTACTCAACTTCCGGCGCGGACCTTGAGACTCTAGTCCATCAACTTCATGTGCGACCTTTAAGACACTATAGTCCATCAACTTTGGGCGCGACCTTTGAGACACTATTTATAGTCCTACAACTTCGGGCGGTACCCTCGAGACACTACTTATAGTCCTCAAACTTCGGAGGCGGCGGAAATTATAGTCTAACAACTTCGTGTGCGACCTCAAGACTCTACAGTCCATCAACTTCGTGCGTGACTTCTCAGACACAAAAGTCCATCAATTCCACAGAAGCGTTTATTTAATAAACAACGGCATCAACCGACATAGATAGGAGCCGCGGCGCCTGCCTTCCTGTTCTTAATGTCCAGCTGATTGCGTGACGTCAACAGCCCTACACGTGAAATGTCCTGGGGTTCTGGGGGACCATGATTCGGTAACCAACGCGTGGTTCCGATTAAATTCTCTCCCTCGATAAAAATTACTTGACCTCGTGCGTCTCCAAAATTATAGTCTGCAAACTTCGGGAGCGGCCCTTGAGACACTTTAGTCCATCAACTTCGGGCGCAGCCCTTGAGACACTAATAGTCCGTCAATTTCGTGCGAGACCTTTAAGGTACTATATTTCATTAACTTTGGTACGATCTCTAAGACCCTATAGTCCATCAACTTCATGCGCGACCACCCACTAAGACACTATAGTCCATCAACTTCACAGAGGGGTGGAATATAAACAACGCCATCGACCCATAGATAGGAGCCGCGGCGCTGTCCAGCTGATTGCGTGACGTCACGAACCCTACACGGGACTGTCCTGAGGTTCTGGGAGACCATGGTTACGTTACGGGTATTATAACATCGTTGTAGGGTTAATAGCAGCGGGGAAGGTAAGATAGATTTTGCTGATGTAATTTAAGTTAGTTGTCATATGCAGTAACTTGTAACTGAACCTAATATAAAATGAATCGTAAAATGTGTTGGTAAGCGCATAACTCGAGAACGCCTGGACCAAATCAGCCAATAATTTTTGTATGATATTAAGTAAAGTATGGGGATGGCTCTTACGAATACAAAATTTAAAAATAGCAACAGGCAGGACAATGTCTGCGGGGTCCGCTAGTAAAGTGATAAAAATAAATTCAAAAGTTATCATTGATATAAGCAATATCTTTGTATGGAGCACTTGAAATAGTATCTAAGATTTCAAACATACTCCTATCGTTAAAGTTTGAGTCACTGATGACAAATGACAATGGTCTTATTGGTTTATTTTTTAATATTTTACCAAAAGCTATAAGGGTATTTTGAGATAGGAACAACTGTTAAGATTTTACTTTGAAACCCGTTTTTGTAGCAACTTGGATCAGACAAATGTAGAATTAACCCTAGATATTATCAGGGCCGAATCACATCAGGATCTGTCAGCAGGTTTGCGAAACATTCACATTATAGGTGACTAGCTTTTACCCGCGACTTCGTCGGCATTAGGTAGTTCTTTTGGAATGCGTTGTTTTCCCATAATACCATTTTTATCCAAATATAATTCAAATCTTTGATAGTTTAGGAGTGAAAGCGATTAGATTCCTTGGAAAATATTTTATTCCATGGGAATGCGTTGTTTTCCCGCGGTCAAAAGTAACTCATGTCCTTTCTTAAGTCTCAAACTGTCTCCTTACCAAATTCCATTTAATTCTGTTCAGTAGTTTAGGCGTAAAAGCGATCGGCGCACCTGAATTTTCTCATGGGAACGCGTCATTTTCCCGCGGTGTAAAGTAGCCTATGTCCTTTCTCGGGTATAAAAATATCTCCGTACCAAATTTTATGCAAATTGGTTCAGTAGTTTAGGCGTGATTGAGTAACAGACAGACAGAGTTACTTTCGCATTTATATAATAGTATGGATATCGTAAAATATAGTAAATATAGTATGGAGTATGGATTTTTATGAGTTTCTACCGCGCCAGCGACGTTATATTTTCCTACATTCATAAAACACAGTCAGTCGATTATTTGATTTACACAATGACGTTAGCGAGACCATAGCAATTAGTAACAGCAGTAGCATTGACAAAGCCTCCCTCAGAACCAATAGAGCACTTAGTTCTTTTGGAATGCGTTGTTTTCCCATAATACCATTTTTATCCAAATATAATTCAAATCTTTGATAGTTTAGGAGTGAAAGCGATTAGATTCCTTGGTAAATATTTTTTTCCATGGGAATGCGTTGTTTTCCCGCGGTCAAAAGTAACTCATGTCCTTTCTTAAGTCTCAAACTGTCTCCTTACCAAATTCCATTTAATTCTGTTCAGTAGTTTAGGCGTAAAAGCGATCGGCGCACCTGAATTTTCTCATGGGAACGCGTCATTTTCCCGCGGTATAAAGTAGCCTATGTCCTTTCTCGGGTATAAAAAAATCTCCATACCAAATTTTATGCAAATTGGTTTAGTAGTTTAGGCGTGATTGAGTAACAGACAGACAGACAGAGTTACTTTCGCATTTATATAATAGTATGGATATCGTAAAATATAGTAAATATAGTATGGAGTATGGATATGAATTTCCAATTTAGTACAGTTTCTAACCACGCCAGCGACGTTATATTTTCCTACATACATAAAACACAGTCAGTCGATTATTTGATTCACACAATGACGTTAGCGAGCGAGACCATAGCAATTAGTAACAGCAGTAGCATTGACAAAGCCTCCCTCAGAACCAATAGAGCACTGAATATTGATCTCTATAGCCGATCGAATACAGTGTAAAGCCGAAAGGAGGTCAAAGATTGTAGGTGCAAAAGGTACGAATGCCATTCATTGTACGCCCTATTTCCCACACCGTGTTTTTGTTGTATGGAAAGTTTTCGATGAGAGCAGTTCGAGCGCTATGATTGCTAGAAACGAGTTTTGCTAGACGTAAACACTGATTGGACATGTACAGACGAAAACGAATGTTATTTACAGCTTTTTCTTACATTGGTACCGTGCATTCGTAATACTTTAGCTCCGAGGGGTATATTTTAAGTTTATTTAACTGTGTTAAGTTCACGGTTTTTCTGCATGACCTTGAGGTTGACTGGCAGAAAATGCTTTTAGTATTAAGTCCACCCTTCCTACATTTCTTGTGCAATAAAGTTTTAAATAAATACATTTTAAATAAATTACCGTCCGTATATGACAACATTTACCGGATGACGTATACGAGTTTACATAAACGTCATTTGCTATCAAAATAAAATGGTTTGTTATGCAAACTTTTAACTGAATGGGTCATAGTTAACCCCCTGGGCTAAAGTAGTAGCAGGCTTCGGTACCTTTAGATTTATACGAGTCGAACAAATGTTTGGTGCTACACCTTAATAAAATAACAATAAGCTTCAAATGTAGACAACGCAATTGGTGAATATCGCCGATATACTTGTGTAGACTGTAAAATCCCCGTGACTAAATATGTATGAAGGTACAACAACCTATGACAATTGAGTAATCACAAGTACCTACCTAACCTGACTGTGGTGACAACGTGCTACAATTACGTATACTTATTTTGATGACTAAGACATTTACAAGAAAAATAAAATTATTCACTCAAAGAAACCTTACACGATAGTATACATATACCTACATATAATCCTAGTTAAATAGAAATAAATAAATAATAAATATTTCACAACAATCACACCAATTCTCGCGTCCCAAATTAAGCTACGAGGCTTGTGTTATGGGTACTAGACAACGGATAAACATAATTCAATACTTTTTTTTTGTAAATAAATACATATTATACACAGAAAACACCCAGAACAGTACAAACACACATGTTCATGCACACTTATGCTTGTACTGTGCGGGGATCGAACCCGCGACCCTTGGTTTTACAAGTCCTACCTGTGGACTACTGCACCAAGCGGTCGTCAAAGAAAGGCTACAATAAGCGAAATAAAATATGAGGATACATCCTGGGGCTGTACTCCGTGAAGTTTCGTTTGTATTTTTGGATCTAGCCAGCGCGTTCGCTCGCACGGTCAAACTTGTAAGAGTGACAGGGATGGCTACATCTGAAACTACGGACTACGCCTTAGAGAGTAGGGGGTCTGTTCCCACATTTTTAGTGGTCATTTTAACTTGCATTAGGTATCATTGGTACCGTGGCCAGCACGTCACGGTAAACACTGCGGTATCTTATGTATGAGCTTGTGATACGGACGATTATGCAACAAAAATGGGTAGCCTGATGTTTTAGCCACTGTACATAGTTTTGATCCCAAAGTGTGGCTTAAGGACATAGGTACAGTAGGACGAACATACTATGAAAAACACTCATGACGACAAGACCCGTGAAAACATACTTAAAAAAATATTTTCTCCATTATCTCATTTTCCAATGGAACCATTGGAGTTGGTAAATTAAGCTGTGCAGTATATCAAAGCATGAAAAGGTTATAGCTAGGTCACATACAAAAACATTAAAAATCTGTGTGAAATGTGATAAGTATTTTTTATACAACTCTAACTGTAATTGTGGTAGAGTTTCCATCTTAAATGTCGTTTGCAGAGAGATGGGGTTGAGGTTGGCCCCAATGTCAAGCTATAACACAATACACGAAGTGAGCTATAAACACGTAAGTTACGGTATTGACATAATTTATGACATAGTCAACTTGCAAAGTAATCACGACTTTAACGTGGACCTATACGTGTATAAAGCCTCTGTCCACTGAAGCATATCTTTACCTTAGCTTCGATACTTTGTGACAAAATAAATTATAAATAATAAAATAATTGTAACACCTTAGGCTATACATTAATCGCTAAAATATAAATACTTCAGTATTTTGTAATTCACAATTGTAACAAAAGCTAAATTTGAGTGTACTTTAAGCCTAAGATTGCTTCTTCGCCAAAAATTCTAGCCGAAAGTTGAATAAGTAGCGTGATTACTTACATATTCAAATGTATGTCTCCTCTTTTTTACCTGACTACGGCGAAGCAAAAGGAGGGTTATGATTTTGACTTGTATGTATGTATGTATGTATGTGGGTATGGATGTTCATCTGTTCCCTCGTAACTTCTAAACTACTTATCAGAATTCGACAAATGACATATCATTAGAAGCGTCTTAATTGTCCGCTGGTTATAGGCTATATGGGATTTCACAAAATCTAATGTGGCGCCCTCTGGCGGACAAAACATACGAAGTAAAAAAATAAAGTTAAGATAAATATGCCGTGTTTGGTATCATTTTTCACTGTCATTTTTATTCATTAATTACGACAAGGTTTTTCTTATTGTCTAATTTATATTTTGGATTGAGGCTGTATGAGAGGACGAAATCACGTACAGACACGTATTTAAAAAAAGTGTGAGATAGAGCTAGCCGTTCAATAGACAAATGAATGTGGTTCCTATTCTAAACTTATAATACTTAATAATAGTCCTCCTGGCCGATTTCGACCACGGCGGCAAATCTCAACAGAGATCAGCCGAATACGCAGGAGATATTATAGTGCACAAGTGTGAGCGCAAAACACAGGTGCACTCACTGTTCCATCACTCTCAAAGTTCGGTGAGATGGCAATCCGACATGACCGGTAAAAGATCAGGCGCAGGACCAACGGCGCAACGTGCTTTCCGAGGCACGGGGGTGTATCACCGCCAACTTTCTGACTTCCAGTTGTTTTCGAGAAATTCTTGACAGAAATGTCAGAAACAATTTTGACTCGACCTGGGATTCGGACCCAGGACCTGTCGGATGTAAGGCAGAAACGTTGCCACTACACCAACGAGGCATTCTAAACTACTAGGACTCTTTTTAACTACAGTTGAAGCACACTTAAAGTGGACAGGTGCCTTTAGTTAACGAAGTGTCGTACCGCGGACTAAATGCTTGTGCCCACGCCCTACTTCCATCCGATAGAGGCCTACATACCTATATATAGGCCTCTAATCGACTGCCTTCAAAGCACGTCAGCTGGGCAATCTGTGAGGATCGAGAATAGATCTGAAGGTTTAATAGCCTGGTAATCTAGAACCTGTACTGAGGGAGAGATGTAAAGCCTTCGCTAGCCACCCATAATTTTGCTTAAGTCAAGCAAAAAAAATACTCTTGCTACAAATTGTGGTTTAAGCTGGTAGTGGACTATATATTTGGGTAGATGGTTCTTACTTGCTTTGTACGTGACCAAAAAAATACTTTTTGCAAGTAACCCACTATTTCAGCATTGATATTGTAAGCGGCAATAATTTCGAGATATTTTACGGTATTTTTTTGTATGTTTCCAACGAAGGCTATGTTGGTCTCGCGGACACAACGTTGAGCTCAGATTTGAAAATTGGGTGCGTATTTTGTTGATTAAAAGTGTTTTTTTTTGACTACGGTATATTTGATTGTGGTTGTTAAAGGTTCTTGGCTGATATACAATATAATTGTGTGAAAAAGTTATGGAAATAATTTTTGTGTGTCCTTTAGGTCTTGGCTGTTTGGCGAATGATGGTTTCTCCTTTAGCTGTTTTGATTGTCAGTCCTGGTGCTTTGAAATTTATATTCTGTTTTGAGATAGGCGAAATACGAGTATATCTCACAAACCTAGATATTCTCATTTCATCACGCTTTTACTCACAACTTTTAACGTCTCTGCAGCCATCCAAGTTTATGGAAGCTTGTTGTGTTTTTACAGTAGATATATCCATTTAAGTATTAGAATAGTATGGAGCTTTTAAGTGCAGCGCACTTTAAAAGGCGACCTACTTGTGGAACGCTATATGACGTTCTCTGGAAGAAAATATATATTTATCATTTTTATTAGTAAGGCGATATGTATTTGTTTCTTCGGTCTACGCGAACAGTAGATATTGAAATGATACACTTTTTTACGGATTATTTCGCGATTTATTTACATGTGTATTTTGACCTGACGTTTCGGACCCTTTTCAGCGTCTGTGGTCACAGGTAGACAAATTATTCCGTTAGGGCGATATGTTTTGTGTCACAAAGTTTTAAAACTTAAGTTTTTACTAGTTTGAGGTGAACGCCATGTTAGAATTATAATCGTACGAGTATTGTAGTCGTGGTGCATCACTGTCCGTAATTACCATAAATGTTAAATTTTTGGCATTGATACAAGAAATCCCCAAACTCGTAGATCTTGAATTCGATTTCTTTACGTTTTTTTTTGTTTTTACGTCAACTTTTGTACGACCTTTACGAGCGTTTACAATGTAGACTGACCTGTTTCTGAAACACTAGCTTCTCTCTAGCGGCTTTGTTCGCTCGGTTTTTTTTTAATGTTTAATCCGAAAAAAATTATTCAAATGTTTTCAGTTGTTTAGGTGTAGGTGTTCAGTTGCTAAGTTTTGCTGACAAAATGCTATACGATTGATAAGAAGTATCATACCGAGTCAGATAATACTTAAACTTTATAAAAAAATAAGTGCTTTTAAATTGTTTTACTAGTAATCCTTGTCTAATTTGTTGTCAAAAAAGGATTAAGTTTCCTTAACAATGAGGAAATAACAGGTTTTCAAACGTACCTTCTTCACATGATACACCCATAACTATGACGAATGTTTACTGATGAAGGTAAAATAATACCTATTGTAAAATAAACCTGCTGCACGTGATGCTTATAATATTGAAGGATATTATTTACCTGAAAAAAAGAAAAATACGGTACCTTCTCACTGACATTTGGGTCAGTTACCTATCAGTTTATAGTAACTAGGTATACTTCGAGGCATAGGTATAATGTCATGTCAAAAAAACAAATGTAATTTTAATTTTGCCTTGTTCAGGCGATTTATGTGTAAAATATCAATCCTAGGTAAATTATCATACACATCATTAATTTCTCTTTGTACCCTGAAAATAAAGAGTGTTGGTTCGTTTGTGACCTTTGTTCTAAAAAATGCTTTAAACATTCAGCTTAAGACACTTCCAAAATAGTGCCATGTAAAATGTATGAACCACGGACTGGCCAAGAACTGGACACCCTATTGTATGTGTAAATGCGTTAGCCGGCGTCACTGAGCCGGGCGGGCGCGGCATTTTCTCAGTCAGTCTCCAACAAACGTGATAGCTGTTCACTCGTCTCTATACTACACTGTGCTAAACTTACAACCATGGCCCGAACTGGAGTAACGGCTTTAAGCTTCGCCTTACTACTGGCAGTCTTCGAAATCGGTATGTTTACTTTTTTAAACTTTTTATAAATCGAACGCTTAAAACCAGCCAGTGTCGATGTCTCGAAAGTAGGTAACGCTGTTGAATTTATTTTTATTGGTGCGCATTCTTTTCTTTAGCCGTGAATTTGAATTTGGAATAGATTTGTTCTGTTTTTTCTTTGATTGATGTACGCTCTAAAGTGGTTTTATTTGAAATTGTCAATTGCGAAAAGTAGGTTACTTTTCTTTTAACCTCAAAAGCAACGAATAGGTAAGCGTCCAGTAGCAGATTGTTGTTTTTAAACAAGCTCTCGTAAGTGGGTAACTCGTAAAAATGCTTACTGCGTACGTTATCAGCACCGTAAAGTATGTTTTGATATAATTTATGGCGTAACTTACTTCCGCTAAGATTGGTTAACTCTAAAAATTAGTTTATTTATTTATTTATATTGAGTTATAAACTTGGGAAACGTTTTATACGTTTACTTATGTTAGAATATATCCAATCTATGCACGCAATGTTTACACCGAATTAATTTAATTATCTATTTTAATCCAGATAATATGTAAGTAAATAAAAAAGGCTTTATCCGAGGGCCTTAACTTATAACTTTAAGATTCATAGGTACTTGTATGTATATCAATTAGGAAGTGCTTTTCTGGTACATAATACACGTTTTACGTGTTTATATTATTCGAACAATTTTCATTCATTTATTACTAGATTGCAGGAAAAATCCTTCGACATTTTATCCATTGCCTTGAGAGTTAATGATGATGTCATTCAACCTTCAATACGTTTGTATATTAATAAAGGTGACTTGTTCAATAATAACAGTCTTCTTGTGTTTGAAATACCTATTAAAGTTATTAGTCAATATTTTATATGTTGCGTTTAGTTGACCCCCGATTTTGTCCCAAGTTCTAATGATTATGGGATTATAGCTGGATAAAAAATCGGTATATATGCCTATACTGGTTTAGGTGAAACCAATGCTTACTACATTTATGTATGACTAGCGGCCGCCCACTACTACGTGCGCCTTATTTTCAGATATCCAAAGTTACACTACCTAATATGATTTCACATTCCGGAGTTTCACGTGTTATTGTAAGTCAACCATAAACGAAAGATTTATATATGCTGTCATGAGTTTTTTTTTATATAATTTTAAGAAGAACATTTCCGTCATACACTGTTTGCATACACGACGGAAGCTTAAAAAATGGAGTAACTTCTCCCGTTTTCACTGCTCTGCTCCTATTGATAGCGTGATGAAAAGTATACTATAACCAGCTCAGAAGTATGAAAAATAATGGTACCAAGTTTCTTTAAAATCCGTCGAGTAGTTTTTGTTTTTATATCGGTTATACAGACAGACAGACAAAAATTTTACCGATTCTCATTTCATTTTTTTTTTCAATTTTGGAAATATTTTTCATGTACAGAATTGGCTAGACGACATCACCAATCGTTGACATACTTTTTATTATCTGTCAAAACGGTCTGTCTCCATAGATTTCGTATGGTAATAAATGATTGTGACGTCACGGTCATGTGTCAGAAATCGGAGTCAATTGACCGAATAATAATTGCGTTTTGTGTGTTTAAAAATTGGTTTCTACAGCTTTTTTGAAATAAATTGGTTGTATTAACTTCATAGGGGCTATGTTTTTAAACACCATGTTCTTGACAATATTTAAGATAGGTGTCATCATCCCAATTGCTCTCTCTACAGATTTACGAGTACAAAAAGTATAGTTTATATAGATGTAGGCCAGTGCTGCGGTTTTCAGGCTTGATTGAATTTAATGAGTTCCTGGTGTGTTATTTGGGAATATCGTTAATATTCCCAATTACTACGTTTATTTCGCACGAACTTGTGTGTTTGTACTGGTCTGGGTGTTTTCTATGTATAATATGTATTTGTTTACAAAAAAAGTATTTAAGTATGTTTATTCGTTGTCTAGTACCCATAACACAAGCCTCTAGCTTAATTTGGGACTAGAAAATTGATGTGATTGTTGTGAAATATTTATTTATTATATTTATTTTAAGTCCATTGACAAACTACCATTTGCAGTATGTCTTTACAGGCATTTGGTATGAATATCAAATTTGCTTTTAATATTTGTTCTTAGAGAGATGTTTCGTTTAAAATAAAATGAAGCAACACTATGTTCAACGATCAACGCTAAAAAGAAGATATTTTATTTTAAATATGGTACGCGATATCTCATTCTTCTTAAGTATTACAATAGTGGACATTAAAATAGCTATTTACTGCCTTGTTTTGATCCAAGCCCGGCCGTAAACATCGGGTTTCTATTGCTATCATTTACATAAGAATGGGGAAGGTAGGTCATTATTATGTAACGCGAGCTATGAGAAGGGATACCTACTTAATACATGAATTTTTGACCAAATGTAGTGGGCATGATGACAATTTTTTTTGGAGCGTCCGCTTTGTAGATCATTAAGTTTTAAAAATGACCCCCGACATTAGCCAGGAAAACAGGCTGGTGTGTTAACACGGCTGAACGGATTTTAACCAGCTAAAATCACTGTGATTAGATTATCTTTTGAACAACAAAAAAAACACACTGAAATCAATCCATCCGTAATTTTCAACTGGAGTTTAGGATATTATTTGTGACTTTATCAAATAATTAAAAAAGACGTATCGCTTATTATTAAATGCTCTTACTGACGAACCACTTACATTCCGTTTTCTTTTACCATAAGTATTCTGTATATTCGTACAAATGACAGGGCACCGATCACAAATTCCGATAGCGTAATGAAAAGTTTGGTCATCCACAATAAATGGCAGACGTCACGACACAAACTTTAGAACTCCCCAGTGTTTTAAAATTCCGGTGCGGACAAACTTTTATATCGTTTATGGAATAATGATTTAAGTAGAAGCAAAACAATGGAACTTATGGAACTAAAAAGCTTTTTGAGAGATTATTACTAAAGAGGTAAGTATGATGATAGGTTTTAAAACAGTTTATTAATAAAGTTTTATGTTGATGTTGTTTTCGTTTGTTATTCACGTCGGCATAGGTAGGTAATGGCATGTAATAAACGCGGCGACTAATATATCTGATTTAAGGTTTAAAAATGTATTGCAAATATAATAGGTTGGCAGCAACGGTGTAAATTAAATGAAATTAATTAATTAAAATCTATTAAAAGGGTTTCGTTTAATATAAACTGACATCGAGTTTTTCTTTTGGCTATTAAATTTATTGTTAAGCGGAAACTTGAAAGCAATTTATGAGTGCAAAATAGGCATTCTTAAATTTTTAAACAGAGATTTCAATTAAAATGATTGTATAATAGGATTGAGATTGAGACCGTGGTGTAGTGGCATGGGCACAGGTTTAAACGTGCCGCACTCTTTTTATCTAGTCGAACCCGAGGGTTCGATTCCCGGACGGAGACAATGTCGTTACTATAATTCTCCATGTTCAAGGTCTGGGAGTTTATAGTACCTACATTGTTTGTAATTTCAATAACACAAGAAGCTTAAGCTACTTACTTTGAGATCAAAGCAATGTATGTGAATTGTAAACTGTTTTCCATTTAGGAATTTATTTATTTTTGAACAAAAACATCAGGTCAACGATCTGTCTCGAAACAATCTGCGCAGCCTTTCATCCAAATAATGTAGACTAATCAATTTCGAAATTAAGCTTTCCATCAACAAAACAATTTGTAAATCAAAGCTGTCTGATGTATGGCTCAATCTGTCCTAGAATGATTATTGTACAGCTAAACGAGATATGGGCTGGAATTGGTCCAGTTTTTTTACAGCTTATCGCAATATTTTTTTCTATTTTAGATGTAGAAAATAGATTCAGTATCAGCAGTATGATAATATTAAAAACAAATATTTTTAAAAGCACTCAAAACATGCTCCGAAAAAAGAAATTTTGATGTGACCGCACAATTAAAATGGAACAAAAATACCTTTTTGACGATTCCATTCACGAGTGACAGCGCGGAGAATTCTTCTATTCAGCAGCACCAATCAAGAGATGACTTCTATTCTGAAAATATTTATGAAAAACACGTGTAAGAAAGTGATCCCACATTATCTTTGATCGCAAAAAGATAACGAATCGTGTGAGTTTCGATTTTCTGTTTACATAAATTCCAAACAATTTGGCTTACAATAATAAATCTTTCTAAAAATATTGATTGCTGCGAAGAATAACTCAATGATCTCACTCCAGAAACTACGTATAAAGTAGTTTAGGCTAGACTAGACTAAATTGCTGATTCAATCTACGATCAGCTAAATTGAGTTTGTAGATGAAATTAGACAGCAAGCAATTACAAAAGTTATTTGATAGGAACAGATATCCATAAGTCAAGTCATATATCACAATCCAAATAAAAAGGTTTATCTCCAGTATCATTTTTAATAACTTGTTCGCAGCTGAATTTTCTTACTTATGTAAATCCTAGTAATAAATAATAACTTTCTTTACCTGTCTTTACCTATGAAATTGCCGTTCTATCTTTTTGTAACTTTTAACTGGTATATCTTCGGACTGCGTAGGAGTTGAAAATTTGAAATTCATCTTAGTCTGAAATGAAAGCTTGGATAATAGTGTTTCAAAATATGCCTTTTATTTGTTTTCTAATAATTTGATTAAGCTAGGAATGGGTTAAAACCATAAGCATAAAAATTTAAAAGAAATATTGTTTTGAACATCAAAAAAGATTGTTTAACACAATACAACGGTATATTAATTGATGCCATGTTTTGAAAAAACTTATCTTTATAAGCAATTAAAGTTCCTAATTTCTCCACTCAATAAGCAATTTTATAAAAAAAAACGAAAATAAACCTTTAAAAAATTAAACAGAAATCCATGCAATAGGTAGCAGTGCCTTACTTATAGAGGTTCAAAACATTTCCAACCGTTTCTGTAGCACTAATGACACAGTGAAACAATATTTTTTTCAGTTTTCCATACTTTTGGTCTCAGCCTAATCCTGGCTAAACCAAAATATTTGAAAACAAAGGAAATTCATATTTTTTTAACAATTTATTCCTAGCTTCAATTAAAGACTAATCTGAATTCTTAACTCCCCACCCAGTCCAGACATATTCAAGAGCAACGTAAAACCGGCAATTTCATAAAGACCAATTATATTAACTCTTGGCACGCATTGCATCGCAGTGACAAAGATAACTTAACTAATTTTCTTTTGTTTTACTCAAGTGATTACTGTTTTACGTCAAAATGCGCATTGGTATTAAAATTTGCGACTTTGTTATTTTGAAAACTTGCTTTCTTGCTAAATGTGTTTATTTGTTGGTGGATGTCACTGTATGAGCTCACTTGAACTACGTATTTAGCCATTCACTTGTCATGACCAAAAATTGGGAGCTCGTTAGAAGTATGACTTATTCTATATTTGTCAAGATAAAGGTCGTTTTGTTATCTGTTACTTGTTTTGCTTCTTTCGATAAATTTTGTTTACTACTAAGATAGGGCTTTGCCACACAGCGAGCATGATGGTAGATGAGCGTGGGTTTTATATTTTTGATTTATTGCTCCGACTGCGTCTCATGGCATATTGCCATCGCTAAACAGCTGATCGTCGCGAGTCAATGTATGGTTCCATAAAACTTAACTCTTTAAAACGACTTCCAAAAAGGAGGGCGTTATGAATTCGACCGTAACTTATTTTTAAGATTTAGAAATCAGTCTGCACGTTAATTACTTTTTACGCAACGGTATTAAGTAACCTTCGTCCAAGCATATGAATCATAACATTTGACATCCTTTAAGGTTGCTTTCGATAATAAAAAGAGACACAAACACCGCCTGACTTCAGATGGACTCATTACACACCATACATTTCATGTGGTCCTTATCATAATAGTTGTAAAGTTTGGTTTGCCTCAGCAGTATTTTCTGACAAGGCGACGCGAAGGTCTTTCGAAATATTTTGTTCGTTGTCTACATACTAATTAGTTATCCCTATTACGAAGATGAGGAAATTAGCTTACGGCGTGTGTAAAGTAAAGAATGACAGCATAAAATAATGATAATAATATAATAAATATTTCACAACAATCACACCAATTCTCTAGTCCCAAATTAAGCTAAGTCCTAAATGTTATGGGTACTTGACAACGGATAGACTTAAATACTTTTTTTGTAAATAAATACACATTGTACATAGAAAACACCCAGACCAGTACAAACACACATGTTCATGCACACTTATGCTTGTACTGTGCGGTGATCCGCGACCCTTGGTTTTAGAAGTCCGACATTATGGACCACTGCACCAACCGGTCGTCAAATGATACTGATAAAGAAATGATACTTAAGTACTTAATGGTGATAGAACATTCGTAGGTTCCAGAAGCGTCGGTCAATTAACCTTGTACCATGCTATTTTGATGCTGATAAAGGACTTGTCACATAGCCACCGAAACGTGACAACTTTGTAATTGTAAGGAATTTTACTATTAGACCAACAAGTCACAAATCAATTATCATAGAGAATATATCTAAAGGCAAGAGGTCCCGGGTCCGAACCCGGCACTGTACAAATATTTCTGTGCATGAACATGTCTGTTTGTTCATACTGGTCTGGGTGTTATACTCGTATGTATTTATTTAAGTTTATTTACAATTATATGATATTCTTCTTGGTATTGTTTTACCTGTATTGAACTCCCATATAATCTATATTAATTAACTAAGGAGATATTCGTGATTAAAGTTTTATCGTCACCGAAATGAAATTTCTTACGGTGCATCATCAACTGAATGATATTAAAAAACAAAAATATTCAAACGCTGGGGGCTACCTACAATTTACAACTCAATAAAGGTTTACCTAGGCAAGTGCCTAGGTGCACTAGTGCTAGGGTGCACTTTATTGTCATTGATATTGTTTGTAATTTATGTCTTCATCATAAAGTTGAAAGAGAGTTTCAAGTTTGATGTTGTACACGTTTTCGGAAAAATAAGTTTTCTGAAAAATAGCAATGACCAAGCTAGGACACCTTATAAAGCTCGGTTCTTCCACTCCTGGACCATTGCCAAGATTTTATGAAAAAAAAAACGCAGAATAACATTGCGGGTAGGATGAAATGTTGTCGAGATTAAGTGCTGCTCTTTAGATAACTAATTGTTAATTTTGTTTGTCCACTTTTAAGTGCCTCTGTTGGTATAATGCGGAAATGCTCCATATTTTTTGTTAGTGATGATAATAATTTATGTTATGAATAACTTTGTTAGTTCCTGTTTGTATGCATTCGCGATTTACGTTAGTAGGTAAATAGTATTTTTATTAATTCACTGTTAGTTTAATGTCATGAGAATTAACTTTATACAACTCCACATTCACAAAGCTAAAATGTCAAATGACATCATTGGACGCAAACACAACTGTAACGACTTCGTACAATGGTCGGATTATTTAAGGCGTGTTTACATCACTGCAGCTTCGTTATGATATAATTGATACCTAAGGGCGTGTTTACGTACAGGGCGGCGAACACACAATAAGACGATTCTCTTTGTGTCTGTTACGCTTTTACGTCTAAACTACTTAACAGTTTTGGATGAACTTAAACACACATACAGATTGGTGACGATTATATCATCATCATGATCTTTAAGAGCTATGCTCTTGTCGGTGGAGTTTTTTCCAAATTGGACTATTCAATGCCATTTCTTTTGACTTCCTGATATGGCACGACACCTAACTTTTCTTTTATCTGATCCATTTATGACTTTCTAGATCTTCCTCTCTTCCTTTTCCCTTCTATTTTTCCTTCAATTATCGTTCTTATAAGGTCGTCGTGTCTTATCAGGTGTCCTAACATCTTTCCTCTTCTATCTTCAATGGTCTTTAGGATTTCCCTTTTTTCTCCCACGATGTTAAAAATTTCTTCATTAGACTTTTTTTTCAGTCCAACTAATCCTTTCGTACGTACGGATTCGTATGCGCACCAAATTTCATTCGCATCTGTTCAGTAGTTTAGGCGTGAGAGCGCAACAAACAGAAAGTCAATTGTAGTATTGTGGTCGCCACCCTGTATAGCGTCCGTTTTACTGGTCTGTTAAAACGTGTATGTTATTAGCGGATGTAGTTGTATGAGCGAGTTCACACATAATACAGCACAATCTGACAAAATAAGCAACAATCCGTTTTACAGGTTAGTTAAAACGTATGTGTTATTAGCAATATACGAGTATTATATTATGTATTTGTATTAGCCAGTTCACACATCATAATATATTGATCCGTTTATTGAATCAGTACTGTGATGTGCTGTGTAAATGCAACCTGCTCTTGCCTCGTTGGTGTAGTGGCAAAGTTTCTGCCTTACATCTGAGAGGTCCTGGGTTCGAATCCCAGGTCGAGACAAAATTGTTTCTGAGGTTTTCTGTCGTGAATTTTTCAAAAACAGCTCGGAGTCTGGAAGTGTTTGCCCGAGCCTCGGAAAGCACGTTAAGCCGTTGGTCCTGCGCCTGATCTCTCTCCGGTCATATCGGATTGCCGTCTCACCGAACTTTAAGAGTGATGGAACAGTGAGTGCACTAGTGTGCACTCACACTTGTGCACTATAATATCTCCTGCGCAGTTGGCTAATCTCTGTTGAGATTGGCCGCCGTGGTCGAAATCGGCCAGGAGGACTATTATTAAATACAATCTCCAGTAGCAAAGGGAAGCGCTTCCACCGATCGGGTGTTATGGTCGGGGACCAAGGTCCGATAGACATCATCTTGATTTGTCTATCTATATTAATCTGGATCGAAATCTTATACAGTGTGTCCGGGACACCTTTAGCGATATTTTAAGGTCAAGTTATACATAAAATGTTATCGCCAAAAATGCCCCCTTTGGGGGGTCTACCTCCACTCCCCTCGGAATGTCAGCTATTTTTGATTTTTATTTTTAATTTATCATAGACCTACAAAAAAAATTAATTACAATGGATCTAGAGGTCCTACAAACATGAAATAGGATTCATTTAAAAGCTATTGACATGGCCTTTTAGGTTTTAATAAAATTTAGTGTAAAATAATAAAACACATGTGATAATTTTGTTTTTGTTTTTTACTTATAAGGCCAAAATTGTTAAAATTTTCACGTTTTTTTGATATAACTTTAAAAGTAGCTCCTTAAGGTACATTATTTTTACTGTTATCTAATAGAATTTGAGATAACCTACAAAATAACACTAAATTCATGGCTCTAAGTCACTTAATAAAAAAATTGTTGTTGTTAGAATATGAGAAAGCTAACCGCTTTGGTGCTTGCGCGACGACGCCACTCATATTCTAACAACAATAACTTTTTTAATTAGTAACTTAGAGCCATGAATTTAGTGTTATTTTGTAGGTTATCTCAAATTCTATTAGATAACAGTAAAAATAATGTACCTTAAGGAGCTACTTTTAACGTTACAAAAAAAAAACGTGCAAATTTCGACAATTTTGGCCTTATAAGTAAAAAACAAAAAAAAATTACCACATGTGTTTTATTATTTTACACTAAATTTTATTAAAACCTAAAAGGCCATGTCAATAGCTTTTAAATGAATCCTATTTCATGTTTGTAGGACCTCTAGATCCATTATAATTATTTTTTTTTGTAGGTCTATGATAAATTAAAAATAAAAATCAAAAATAGCTGACATTCCGAGGGGAGTGGAGGTAGACCCCCCAAAGGGGGCATTTTTGGCGATAACATTTTATGTATAACTTGACCTTAAAATATCGCTAAAGGTATCCCGGACACACTACCGCGGTTCATGTGCGGTACTAGGCCGGTACAATTTGGCCGGTATTAGGCTTACAGCGCCATCTAGCCTTATGGAGCCGTATCAGCTCTCGCTGTTGTGCTTGCCGTTAGGCATGCACTTGTAATGGCGAATGGTAGAGGTCGCCACACCAAATCCTGTAAAACGGTTTATGTGTGAACGCGTCCTAACTTGTTTTGCAAAAACACAAACCTGTTTTAGGTCAGTTGTAGGTTGATCGATAGCATCATAGTCACACTGTTGTACAGCACATCAGGCTATTTTTGTTGCAAAATCACCCGTATCACAAGCGTTTAAGATTCCGCAGCGTTTACCGTGATGTGCTGGCCCACCTTACTACAACCATAAAAGAAGTGAGCCATGACCAGAATTTGATCTTAGTTTAGCTTGATGTGTGCTGCTTATGGTCAAAACCACCTACTGTCACTATATACTGACTAAATTGACACAACTAGGTATGTACACTACAGCACGATTAAGACTTACATTTTGGTAAACAGTTTTAAAGGAAACTTTTGAGGAATCCCAGCCTTTTGCACGTCCCTACAGTTAAAACAAATTACAGGAGGAACTCTCATTTACTAAGAGCAGCTAATCTTTTTAAAGAATGTCAGTACACTTACGATTTTGATTTGTTCTGTACGATGTTCTGTATGATTCTGTTCTTGATTTTTTTGAATAGCGAACTTGCCTATACTTTTGTGAGTAAGCTTTATAAATTTAAATTTCAATATCTTGATTTACAACGCGCTCTACTTTCTTATGTACTTTAATGTACCAGTGGAGACATGTAAATGACCTTCTTTTTATTTACACTATTATTTAATATTTTTCTAGCTGTAAGTCTTCCAAAAATGTAAAATAAAATAATAAATAAATAAAATAAAATAAGGACATTTTTGCAAGAAAAAAATGTTGTGTTGTGAAGCGATAACATGAAAAGCAAAGCGTGATTAAAAATCTCAGAAGCGAAAAAAAGACGACATTTGCCACGAAATTTGCGGGCAGGCAAAAAACTGCTATAAGTTATTTACTAATTTCATACAGTAGGTAGGCATAATAACATAAATAATACAAAATTAACTTGCTTCTGTTCAATCTATTCAAGCTTTTACTTTTAAGTTTTTTTTGTTATTGAACTTTTAGCCAAGACCGCGTGAACTGCGGGCGGGCTAAAATTAGAAAATAGAGCAATTATTCTTGGCTTTAGTTTTGCAACAGTAAACACTGCCCCGCTTCCCAATAGCGTGATGTCATGGATGCTACTAAAAATGTTTATTCTATTCTAATATTAAATTATCTCTTAATTATTTGATACAATCTAAATATTCGCCCTACGAAATATGCAGTCGAATTAGAATTCCATCGACCAAAATCCACTTATTGAATATAAATAAATTGTAAATATTAGTTGGATAATATCGCTCTTACATTTTTTTAAGGGAATGCGACAGAAATAACATCAATCTACATTGATATAAAGACTGATCTACATACCTTTCAATATTGGTAGGTAAGTAAATAACTCACCCACGGGGGATGGACCAAACTCGATATCTAATATATGAAATTCTCGTGTCACAGTTTTCGTTGCCATACTCCTCCGAAACGGCTTGACCGATTCTCATGAAATTTTGTGAGCATATTGTACTCAATATGTATAAATAGATGTTGGCCTATTCTCAGACCAGTAGGTCTGAGAATAGTTCATACCTCTAAGTGATAAAAAAAAAATTAAATGGCAAAACAACGGTTGCCGGGTCAGCTAGTATGTATATAAAATTTTCGATCATTTAAAAACCTTAAGTTCCTTCGATACCATTCTAAAGCTTCTATTTTAATTTAAATACAAATTCACCCGTTGGTCTTTTTTAAATAACTGTTCGTATTTAAGTTGATCGTGCGCAATTGACTCGTATGTACTCGTACTAGTACATACTATGTTGTCACATCATCATTACCTCATGACATCACTTGCTACCATATTGAAGGTCAACAACTCTACGTGACTCTACAATTCTGAAATGACTACTAATACTAAGAATATCATCTAAGTAAGGAATATAACAACTGAAATTATTACTGAAGAAATAGAGGGGGGTACCTATTTATAGGTACTTTATTTAGTTAAGGCAGAGGTTAAACTGAATAAGCCAACAACCTATTATATTAATTTTTTTTTAATTTTTTTTTTTAATTATTAGTTATAAAATAAATTAATTTAAAAATGACGTCATCACGAAAACAAGTTCCTAGTTTCATAAAACTCCTTGACAAATCATTTTAAAGCATCAACACAAATCTACTCGCCTTGTAAACGCAGTAGGTTAATTAAAGACAAAGTAGGTTCCTACCCGTCTGACACTATCCATGGTTCATTGGAGTCTAGACAGGATATTTGCGAGTATATATTCGAAGGTTATTGAAATAACAAAGGAACGAAAAGGAAACTGTGTCATGAGCATTCGGGACCGCAAAAACAGTGCTATAAATTCCCATCTCACCACTTGTAATAACATTGTTTGTTCGACTTATAATATCCTTAAACGTAGAGTAAGTTCGCTTCTTTGCGTTGCATAATCTTGAAGATATTTCTACGATTGTTGAAATTCGTAAAAACTTTTACAATTCATGCACGTGTGGATTCTATGTAGATGGGAACGTAACGTAATATTTTTGAGTTATGGTAGTTTAACTTAACAAAATCTTATTTAGGTAAATTCTTGATAAACAAAGGCTTTTGTAAATTTACTATAAATTTGTTTTAAAGTAGCAACAAAACATGCTAATTTTCGAAGTTGTTTAATAATTTACTTTAGATTCAGACTTAATGATACTAACAGAATCTGGAAACAAAAATAGGTACTGTTTTTTTTTTCTTAGTTTTAGGTCACAATCGAACGTAAAGCTTTTAAATACGTTTCAAAAAGAGAAGATAGACAACTTTTTAACTTGCAACGGGAACAAGAGCGTCAAACGCGAGCAAAGTATGAATTAATGCAATTGAATCCTTTCTCAGAACTATGGTAATCATAAGCATTATAAGCTAAAGTTTAAATGATTGCACACAGGTCATAGACAGTGAGTAACCCCTTTAGTGCCAATTATTCGTTTATCTGAGTTAATAGAATCTGTTATGATAGAGACTGTACAAGTTTGTAGCCTTGTTGAAACACACGATGAAATTGTTAGTGCATTGTGTGTTTCCAGCCAGTTGCCTTATACATAACACATTTGATTACAAGGTATGCCTGGAAGAGCATGTCCCATCGCGTTTACTCCACCTTAATTAAATAAATAATACTCTAAACATAAAACTTTGAAAAAAAAACAGGATATTCATCCACACTAACGCTGCTAATTTTCGGCACACCTAACTCCTAGTACCTACGTACTCGTACTTCGTAACTTTTTTTATGTGTAAATTATCTTTTTTGGGTAGATATCGTTTGAAAAAGAGCTATTCAGTAAAAGTAATATGTCCCTGGAGTACGCTTGCTATCTTGGGACCTGCAAAAAATTACGGTATCATCTATCACGTTTTTGGACCAAAATCCGCAGCCTGCAAAACCGCCTAAAATTCCACGCTATTTTAGGCGGTTTAGCAGGTGTTTTGCAAGAAAATTCTTGGTAATAAATAAGTTTTTTAATTATCATGCTGATAGTTCAATCTAGACGTAATGTGTAGTCTATTAAAATTGATACATTGTAGCCTAACGGTATTCAATTTATGTACTTTGTTCTTACGTATTAAACTTATTGTACGTACGACTACATGTCAAGCTTATCACTGCGGTATCTTATTCTTACGTTATTAGGGTGATTTTGCAAGGAAAATGAGTAGCCTGATGTGTACTCTCAACTTACAAGATAAGTATTTTTTATATTTACCAATATCTGAACCATATCTTTGTCTTATTTCCAGGATCGTGTCTTCGTTGTCGTCAGTGCAACAGCCAGAATGACCCGACCTGCGCTGATCCCTACACCAGCAACAAACCTTCAGTGGTAAGAATCGTTATTTATTAATAAAAACAAATTTAAACTTCTTACCCGTAGGATGTCAGCGAGAGTCAATCCCGCTACGGTAACCCCCTTCCTAAGGTAAGGCCTATGGTTTACTCCTTATGTGTTTATCAACACTATTATTTAGTTGTAACGTCCCTTTCTTAAAGGAATGTAATTTTTCTTTATTTTTCTGTTCATCTACGGCTGGCTGGAGCTCTGAGAGTGAGACCATAGCCGAGTCTTACGCGCAGCTATCTTTTTTCGTACGCACCGTTTCGAGGTGCGTTCCTGGGTTCAATTTCCGGACGTTGACAATGAAGAAATCAACTTTTTTACGTGATCATCATGGGTCTGGGTGTTTGTGGTACCATCTTTCTTTCTGATTTCCTTAACAAAAGTGCCTCGGCTACTTTGGAATTAGAGCAATGTATGTGACGTTGTCCCATTGACCTAAATAAAATGTAAGCTATTCATGGTAATGCAGTCTCTTGATCGGAAACCTTAGTCTATCTTTTTCTATATCAATTGCAGGAATGTTCGACTCAAGACTCGTTGAACTACAACAACCTGTACCTGCGCAACTTCCTGCCTAACGACGCGAACACGCACCTCGCGGGCGCGCCGAGATATTGCCACAAAATTGTCACCCGTGAGTACACACCTTAAGTCGGATCCACACGTGTTTGGCGAATAGTTGGCTCTAAAAGTAACCATGGCTTAAGACACAGTAGACGCAGTGAACAATCCGTTGCGTGCTGAGTGCGACCTGTGGACGCTTGCCTTAACTGTTCACTGCGTTCACTGTATCGGCATCGATCGGATTGCTGACGCGAGTATCGGCAATCGGATGACAGATGACACTTCCCTTCGATTTTTAGAGTTCCGTACCTCAAAAGAAAAAAACGGATACCTTAAAATATTACTTTGTTGTCCGTCCGTTCGTCCGTCCGTCTGTCAAGACCGTTTTTCTCAGGAACGCGTGGAGGTATCAAACTGAAATTTCTATATGATACTTAGGTCTACTGTCCCTGGAAGCTGTAGAAAAATCAACCTTCTAAGCCAACGCAATCAAAAGATACAGCCATTTATAGCCAGGGAATCAAAACCTAAATTTTCAGTTTCATAATATAAAAAAAAACATTTTTGACAAAAAAAAACTAAAGTAAAAAAAAACTTACTTATTTACCTACAGGTTTGTACGGAACCCTCGGTGCGCGAGTCCAACTCGCACTTGACCGGTTTTTTTGTAATCGGCATTCCGTATGACGTCTTAGTACGCATCGCATGTAGGCATTCCGATGTGCGATGCGTACTAGCACGTAACTTTCTGACTAAAGCTGAGGGTCATTAGATGAAATTGAACATCTGGCTTGCACGTGTTTGCTACCAATTAATATCATATCAAGGGTCTCGCTTACATTTTCTATGAAGTAATTACTCGTAGATAGGTAGATATTTGTTACACACAACAAAAATACAAAAAAAACATTGAACAACCTGTATGTAGGTCAGTCGGTAATGTAGATTTTCCATGAATCAACTACACATTATGATTCAAACTTCTTCATAATATAAATGGTACCTATATAACTACATTCAGTTAGTAAATAATATTTTTTTGTTACTTCCAGTGACCGGCACAGTCATCAGGACGTGTCTCGACTCGAACCCTCTAAACCTGAACCAGACCTGTCAATTCCTGGACAACGCCTCCCAGCTGGATCCTAGCAGGAGGATCAAGCACTGCAGCGCTTGCAACAAGGATGACTGCAATGGAGCCAGCTCCATCGTAGCGTCTCTACCGCTGGCTGCCTTAGCCCTTGTCGCGTCGTTCTTGTACTACAAACAATAATAACTGACAGTTTTGTAACAGAGTGGTAACGCGATGTCATTGGTCATGCATGTCGCTGCGCTTCCCTGTACTGCCTTATTAAGACTTGCTTACCGCTCGAAAGAAACCCTGCTAATCATAATCGTTTTCTAAATTTTGAAGTAAGAGCACTGCCTGTGTGTGGAAAGCAAGATCGTCATACGACCCCAGGCGTAGGTGATGTGCCAAGTCAGTAAACGACCGTTTAAACCCTCTGTAAAATCCGTTTTGCTGCGATAACAATCGCTTAAACCCTTTTTTGCATTCAATTAAAAAAAAACAGAAAGCGCTTGAGAATAGTTTGTGGTTTTAGTTTACGTCGTTCATGTGTAAACTTACAAAAATCATCAATTTGAACATCCATCATATTTTTTTATCTAGTTGCATATGTTTTAAATGTTCTCAATTTTAAGCTGACTCAGTACATCACCGTGTTAAACCTTCGTATCTAAGTATAGATAGGAATGTTGAAGGTATCTATGGAAAAAGTTAAATGCTTAAAACAGGTGAAGCCAATACCACAAATTGCCTTCAATGACCGTCCAATACCATCGTTGTTACTTTTGCATTGTTAATATATTAATCATAAGATCCCGAGGGATTCAGGTAGCATTGTCAACAAGTTCATTTAGTTTTACAACAAATAAATTTGTTTATTTTAGTAGTAGTCGTAGTCTTGCATTGAATCTCTTTACAAATCTGTTTGACCTTTTAAAGTATTAGGAACTGAATTTATTTTAACCAAATGACTTATTCTATTTTATAATTAGTTGTACATCCACCAATTATTAATTAATTTCCTTCATAATCATTTGCAAGAATATTAATTGGCTCTGTTATGTTACTCTAGTTATCTTTTAATTTTGTTACATATGTATTTTGTTATATGTAACATACTTATATTCAGTATTTTAGTTCCAACTCGTGAAGGTACATTTATTTATCACTTGCAGATGTTTTGTCTCCAGAAAAACGCTTTGTCATGCTTGTAGCTGTCAAGAATTTTTTTTTTTTATATTTCTTAGCGAAAGAGGAAGTGTTCAAAAGCCAGCACGTCAGTGTAAACACAGCGCTCCTTAGTTGCTCGTTATAAGGGCGTTTTTGCAACAAAAATGGTTATCCTGATGTGCTGTTCTCCGTACACAACACAATAGCTCAATGTAATATGTTGTAATGAGATAAAACATCTGTATAAAACGTTAGAGATCTGATAGACGTTATTGTTTTAAAATTTTGTACAAATGTTAAGACTAAAGTTGAATAAAATGTTCGTGAACATGACTATAATTGTATGTATGTAATAAAATAATAGAAGTATTTGACTAGGAGAGTACTAATGATATTAAAAAATAATACAGTTAGTTGCCTTAAAAGATACGTATACTTAGCTAAAATGTGGGCTTTTCAATAAAAAAAAATATGTGTCTAATAAGCGTAGTTTCTGTAGAAAGAATATAATACGCATTTTAATACAATTTTTAAATCCAAGCCGATGGTAGGTACTAAGCCTTAAAGATATAAGATTTTATAAAATCAAAATACCAACATGTACCTACATACGAATTAATTAATTTTGATGTAAAAAAAAACAAGTAATATTTCTTATGATTTAGTAACTCAGTGTAGTTTGTCGAAGCATTTATGTATGGATATAATATTTTATTTGCATTTGTTATTAAAAAAATAAAAGCGAACATTGTGTTTCATTGCCATGGTTCGTAAATACACATAATATAAGCTATTAAGTAAACACGTCATAACCCTTTACAACAACCTCTAAATAGGTAGGTAAGTAGGAATAGCCTAAGATTGTATGTGTGTATAAGCATTGTAACTTATTTCGATAAGGATGGCGCCATCAAGAAATAATAAAAAAACAATGATTCAGAAATGCATATTAGTGAAAATTGAATCCGATTTTTAAATCTCACCAATTAAAAGAACGCTCAGTTTGTCATTTTCTCTTTTTATGATACACGATCCATAGAGACATTCGCAATTTTCACTCCTTTATCTGAAGGGTTTTATCACTCGATAATAGTAAAGTGCAGAATATAACAAGCTGTTCTCATTAGCAGAAATACAGTATGTTATTTTATTTACTTTTTTATAAGTATTTACACGAAAAAACAGTTTTTTTAAAACTTACAGCTGTGTTTGGTCGGTCAGTGGTGTGTCGGATTTAGAATAGGTACACTTCCGCTTAGAAAGTTTGGTATTTATTTATTTAACTGCCTCGTTGGTGTGTGGCAATGTTTCTGCCATACATCCGAGAGGTCCTGGGTTCGAATCCCAGGTCAAGTCAAAATTGTTTCTGAGATTTTCTGTCATAAATTTCTCAAAAACAGCTCGAAGTCGGGAAGTTGGCGGTGTTACACTCCCGTGACTCGGAAAGCACGTTAAGCCGTTGGTCCTGCGCCTGATTTCTCTCCAGTCATGTCGGATTGCCGTCTCACCGAACTTTGAGAGTAATGGAACAGTGAGCGCAATACACAGGTGCACCTGTGTATTGCGCTCACACTAGTGCACTATAGTATCTCCTGCGTAGTTGGCTGATCTCTGTTGAGATTGGCCGCCGTGCTCGAAATTGGCCAGAAGACTATTATTAATCATCACATTTACGATAAGTTTTGGGGAATGAAATAAAACACACGTGCAGTCATCTAGCGCTTTCCAGGACAAGCGCTTAAGAAGTCATTTCACAAATAATCATCCCCCTTTTATTTGGGTGTCGCAGCACTGACATTTACTTCGCCTTCGATATATTCAAAGTATAATGGATTTCTTAAACACCATGTATCTCAAAAAACAATATTGTGTATAAATATAAAGTCATGAACACCTATCGCTTTAGTTTGTAGCTTAGTGACGGGGTGGTTAACTGCCATCTGTTAAAATGGGATTTTCTTCAGGTTCATACCCTGTAATTATGGTGTTGTTGGTAGCAACAACTGCTGTTTTTCACGGTAAGTTTTACGTTTACATTTTGTCAATCGCAAAAAAATGCGAATTCATCATTATTAGATATACGGTAAACAGTGATATCGACTCCTTGGGCCAAATTAAGATCATGATTACCGTTCAAAAGAAGTGCTTTCAAGCATGATTTTGTTTATCATCATACCTGCTATTCGACGCCCAATGCCTCCCTGAAGGATCTCCACCGCAGTCGGTCCGGCGCTTCCCGCTTCCAGCGACTTTTCGCGACCTTCACCCGATCGTCAGCCCACCTTGTAGAGGGCCTGCCCACGAAACGTCGCCTGCCTGCGTGATCACCATTCGAGAACCTTTCCGCCCCAACGGCCACCGGTTCGTTCGCTATGTGACCGGCACACTGTCCTTTCATACGGCCTCTGAACATCCTCACGGTCACGACAGGCTGTTTCAGCAGAGTAGCGCAGCAGTCAAGATCTGCTCTGGAGCTATGCTGAACAAGTGTGCCACGACCTTGTGAAATCTATAAAAGAACAACTTCTATGTTAAAAAGTGCTTAAGCCGCAGTGCTTGCAGCGCTTTGGTATTGATACCAATAGTTAAGCAGCCTAAGGCGCAGTCATGTTTGGGATGGGTGTCCATTCAGCCTGTCGATTCTATAAAATCCATGCAACAATTCGCATCTCACTTCGCCATTCACTCTCCCTTCGCATAAGGTTCAAAATGACCTTGAATTTGCATTTTATAGACATTACATAAACCACAGAAAATAATAGAAAGAAAAAATATACCTATGTAAGAAGAAATTACAATATAAAATAAGGTATTATTTATTCTAAACAATGAATTATTCATTAAAAATAATTGTGGTATGAGCGCCAGTCTAGTTACTAAATTTTGCCTTTGCAATTGTCCATTAGCTAAAACGCCATGAGAAGGCAAATCTTTGAACTTGAGAAACTATTTGAGCCACTTCTAGTCCCTCTTCTAATATCTGTAAAAAAATAAATCAATAAAAAAAATAACAATACTTTTCATAAGTTCTGACGAACCAAAACAATATAAGTTATTATTACAAGTTTGGTCCAATAACTTTCAAACATAACTGGCAGAGAATACTCTGACTTGATACTCTTTGGGGGAAGAGCATCATGAAGTGTTTTCATGAGTTTGTGGGCGGAATATATGTAGGCATGCACGGTTACAAATCTAATATTTACCATAAACTGTGTAAATACTTACGAAAGTGTTTAAATCCTTACCTTGACACGAGTTGAATGAAATCCCTTTGTCTCGACGTTTAGTTTTCTTCAACAGAGGCAGTAACTCATTCTCCAGTTGGTCGATAAGTTCTTTAGATAGTTTATACACGTTAACATAATCGGTATTACGGGTTAACACCGACAAACTACGGATTTGGCAAGATTGACGACGCATTGCTGGTTTATCCAAAGCATGAGCCTCCTCTAGCAGAAACTTCAGTAAAGACATTCTAACCATCTTTAATATTACTCTTTACCACTCAAAAACGTTTGAAAACTAGTTTTACAACAATAAAGTAGCTTGAAAACAGTAAATATACGCAATTTTAACACGACTTCGTCTATTTTCACTTGTGAAATACTAACTTTTTATATGACACTTGATATCGAGTTTGAGTGCGCAGTGAACGTCGAAGTGATGGGGGAATTACCTTACGGAATGCCAATGATAACGTCATCCCATACAATAAGTGTCAAAATCTCACAGAATATTTAGTTTATCTCACTGCCACACTCGGAAATGTGGCGCTAGCGTAGGTTCGAATTATCAATCGAGTTTATAGAATGCCATTCACAAAACTCACGGCGGATTCAGATTCGAAGTTTGAAATGAGCTCTTACTGAATCGCTCTGCCGTGCTTCGGAAGGCGCGTTACGCTGTTCTTCCCGGTTGATATCGATAGATATAAGTTGTTAAGCTTAGTCAGAGGCCCTCGAGCGACTTAATAACATTTGACAGTAAGGTTGGTCGTTTACCTTACAAACAACCCTCCACCAATCCGCACTGAGCCCGCGTGGTGGAGTATGGGATCACCTCATAGTCTAGGTGAGGCCTGTGCCCAGCAGTGGGACTTAAAAAGGCTGATGAGAAATGGTGAAAAAAGCTGAAAATAAGCGCAAGTGGAGTAAATACTTAACTAATACACAGCAAATGAATTTTTGTAGGTTTCTATTCAATTAAGTTTAGTTAGTGATATCTCTTATACCTTCATGAATCTTACAGCATTCAAAACTACGATCCATAATTTGATCCATAACTAGGCAATATAGTATTGTTTGGTACGTTGTTTTTTAGTACAACTGTAACAATTAATAATTTAAATTGGTATAGTAGCGTTCTTTTGTTACAGTGAACAGTCTTCAATGTTATCAGTGCAATAACTGTAACACGGTCACCAGCCAACAATTACTGACTTGCAACTTCACGCTTCCCGTTCCACCTACAACGAATCCACCGACTAATCCACAAAATACTCCCCCTACCAATGCACCTGGACCAACAACCACTGATGCACCTGGGCCAACAACCACTGATGCGCCAGGACCAACAGTAACTGATAGGCCTCAGTCAACAACTGTGCCTGATGGTTCTCAGTCAACAACTGAAACTGATACAACTTCTCCATCAACAATCACTACAGTGGCTACAACTGACACTGATACAATGCCACCCTCATCAATCGCTACAGTACCAACAACAGTGGCAACTGATGCACCTAAACCAAAGGAATTAGAGGTTGCGATAATAAAAAGATCAGCAGAATGGGATGAACATCAAGATTTCTTGGACGAGGAATGTTTCTGTGAAAATGTACGTATTAAGTATGTCAATATTGAAAAACTCAAAGAGATTCAGTCAGATTTGATTGTCATAGTTTGTCTTGATACCCATACTTTCCGAGATAAACTTATTTCGCTCAGAATCTCGCTCTCACCGGTAGGAGTTTTCTTTTATTACTGCTAAGTGCCAAGCTATACACGACTACTTATAAGTATATCTAAAGGCAAATGGGGGTATCCGTACATGTTACTAAACATGTGTGTGCAGTCAAAATTTTGTAAATGTCTAAGGTAGTCGAAAAAGTAAGGTTTTTTTGAATCCTAAAATTTTACCTAAATTATGGATCTAGAGCAAATAGTTAATTTATGCATCATCGCATTTGGAGGGCCTTCTCTGTGTTCGTATTTTCAAATCTAGCCTGGGAAGGCATCTAGACAGGGATGTCACTCATGCTAGCAAAACCGTACGAATGAATGAGACGGCTATAACCTGGCAAAGCTTTAGAGAGTAGGACTCTCTAGAAACTAAGCAACCAACATTTGTGGGTTTTGTCGGAAAATTTCTTAGTATTTATTTTTTTATTTTTGAATGCACACATAAATTCAGTAACACATTGTACTGATACTCTCATTTTATTTTTAGATAAATTCAAAAATAGTGGATATTTACTCGTAGGGTAGATGCTTGCTAAACAAGAGTTCAATGATGCGAAAGTGAGTTGTGACAGTCCTAAACAATCAAAAAATCATGAACAAAAGACAAATACTTGTCTTGGCTAATTCGTATTATATCTGGTTCTTGAATTTGTTACTTTATTAAAACTTTTTAAAATACTTTTTTTTCAGGAGTACTGCAACTGTGGTGGGCGAGTTTTCTTCTATTCGCTTGATGATATCAGAGCACTAAATCTGACTTACGTTTGCGTTACCGACACTGTCTTAAGTAAGTATACTATATAAAGTAACTAAGTAGGTTCTAATCATTAAAGTCCTTGAAAAGAATGGTAAGTATTTCATCTGCTCTATTTTAAAATTTTACGATTTTTGTTGCAAATTGGCTTTATTAAATTATGAGCTTACCTTGATTTGCTGGCATGTTTGCATGTATACATACGGTAATGGTCCAACTACAAACCTGAGAGTGAAGAAGCAAAGAAAGTGAACAATATTTTTATAAGTGACCAAGAGAGTCATGGTACTGCATTTCTGGATTTTGCGTTACTTCTCCATTGTTTAAATAGCATGTGGTTTGTTTTTAACCTCCGACTAAAAAAAGGGTGTTATTATTTTGAACTCTATTCTGTTTGTGTGTGTATGTATATAGCATCGTAGCACCCGAACGGATGGACCGATTTCAGTGCAGTTTTGTTTTTGAAATAATTTCAATCACGGTGGTTTTTTGCTATGGCTGGTCGAAATCCGTTTTGTCGTTGGAACTAACCAGCTGTTTTCATGGCTCATGTCGGGGTTGTTTAAATGTTTTTTTTCCAGACAATGGGACAACAGTGGTCAACAGAGGCTGTGCAGTAAAAGCGAACACAACAGAAGAGACCTGCAGTTTTTCGAGTTACAGCCGAAACTGCACGATCTGTGAATCTGACGGATGCAACAAGCCCAGCGCAGCATTTTCATTGCAAGTTTCCTCTCGTCTTTGTATTGTATCAATGTTCATGGCATTTGTGAAAATATAGTTCAAGAATAAAATGCTTAAGTTTAGGCGATTGTTGACTATTTTCTTTTTCCTCTCTCCTAATCTTTACCTCCTATATCTATAACGACCTTACCACAAAAAGTTAAGCAGTGTTAAGTCTTTTCAAGGTATTAAAAGTTATAGGCAGCACTGGTAACATTATGATCTATTTAAAATTGTCTTTTAAACAGTGTCTTAATTTTTTACTGTATTTTTATAAAATATATTGGCGGGTGGACGAACAGAGTCCCTAAACTCGGTGTAAGCAAACTCGATTAAGAAATCTCAGGTCAAAGGTCCATAGTCTTTAAAATAACAATAAATTAATCACTCACCTAACATCCACACTGTGCCCGTGCGTGTGGTACCTGTGGCTCGTACTGTTCCTTATAGTTGAGGTGAGGCATAGGATAGGCCACTGCTGGGCATAGGCCCACCAGTGGGATGTTTAAAGGTTAATGAGATAGACACATAATTATCACAGAACTCCCTCAGGATGGCCTTGGCAGTGACGGAGGATCCACAATGGTAAGTACCTTTATCTATTACACGTTGTAAATTACACGAAGCTTTTCGACGTACCTGCATTTATTTGTCAAGTATTGTCATAACAAATAAGATCACCAGATTAAAAACAAACAGGTAATTTTCCGTTTTGCCTAAGGGAATTGTTATACCTACTTCATATTATCAGCAATTGCAATTTATAATTTTATTTACTGAAGAATTTAGATAAGAACACAGATTACTAACTGGATTAATTGTTAGTGGTTTTTTTTTATCAATATGGGTTCGCTCTTGACATCATTCTCCCTCTAGGAGGTAAAGAAGATGTCGACGATGTAGCGAGCTTACCCAGAAGGTGCCTATTTATTTTCGCTTTGAATGAGCTCAAGTTATGAGAAAGAGGGAACACCGTCGGCGGAAGCGCATTCCATTCCTTGGCTGTGCGCATTATGAGGATGAAGCGAAGCGCTTAGTGCGTATAGTAGGTATATCAACCAAGTATGGATGGTAACCCGCCGCACGTCTGGTGGCCCTCTGGTAGAATGGACTTGGTGGAATGAGCATATGGAGCTCATGAGCACACTCCCCGAAGTAGAGTCTGTAGAAAACCGACAAGCAGGCAACTTTACGGCGGTGGTCTAGACTATGAAGCTTAGTCTCCACCAGCTTCCTGTCACCAATCAGCCTCCTGGCTCGACGCTCCACGGAGTCCAGAGCGGCTAGTTGGTATTCAGCTGAGCCATCCCACAGGTGAGAGCAGTACTCCATGCAGGAGCGAACTTGTGCTTTGTACTAGGTTAAAAGCTGTTCAGGGGAGAAGTACCGCTTCACCTTGTTGAGGATGCCCAGCTTCTTTGCCGCAGTCTGAGATTTGGACTCAATGGCACCGCCGAAGTTCAGATTGGCTGACAACTACATACCAAGAAGCTCGAGATCGTCGGTTATGGGTACAGACACACTTCTGAAAGTAGGAGTCCAGTTGAACGGACTCTTTTTTGCGGAGAAGAGATATGCCTGGGTTTTGGCAGCATTGAACGTTACCAGATTGTTGTCTCCCCATTGGGAGACACGTCGTAGAATCTCACCCATTCGTTTCACCAAATTCTCCCGTAGAGACTAGGTTTCCTCTTGTTTAGCTCCAGCACTGGACACGTACCGCTCCATGACAGTACTGTCATCTGCGTACCCAACAATGCCAGGACAGAGCAGGTCATTGATGTGTAGCAGGAAAAGAGTCGCGGAGAGGACAGACCCCTGAGGAACACCGGCATTGATAGCCATTGGGTCTGAAGAGTAGCCATCAATGACTACTCTAATTGACCTCTCGCTCAGGAAGTCGGAGATCAATAAAATAAAATCAATAAAATCAATTTATTTCTGTAAGTAGGCTAACAACTAGCACTTTTCAAGTCCAAGATCCAAGTGCTGAAACCATCAGGGATACCGTACACAGGAAGCTTGCTGAAAAGGCTACCGTGCCAGACTCGATCAAAAGCTTTTGAGATGTCTAAAGACACAGCCAAGGCTTCGCCGTGTTTCTCAATAGCTTCGCCCCAGTAGTGCGTGAGGTACTTCAAGGTATTACTAATATGAAAATTTTGCAATCTGTTTGATAAGTACTTAACTTTTTTTCAATCAAATTCCTTTGCGACGAAAAGCTGATCTTGAAAAGTGCTATTAATACGAAGTAACTAAACTGATAAAAAAAACCGGTCAAGTGCGAGTTGGACTCGCGCACCGAGGGTTCCGTACAAACCTGTAGATAAGGAGTAGTAACTTTGAAATTTTCAAAATTGACAAAAATATTTTTCAAATTTTTTTTTTATATGATGAAACTGAAAATTTACGGTTTTCGTAATTTTTCCTATATCTGTACTATAAGACGTGACTCCGTACTAAATTTCAAGATTCTAAGTTTACGGGAAGTACCCTGTAGGTTTTGATTCCCGTGCGAGTTTCGAGAATTTGCGGAAATTTGCGGCCTAAATGGCTGTATCTTTTGATTGCGTTGGCTTAGAAGGTTGATTTTTCTACAGCTTCCAGGGACAGTAGACCTAAGTATCATATAGAAATTTCAGTTTGATACCTCCACTCGTTCCTGAGAAAAACGGTCTTGACAGACGGACGGACGGACAGACGGACAACAAAGTGATCTTATAAGGGTTCCGTTTTTTTCTTTTGAGGTACGGAACCCTAAAAACATTATAATTCTAGTTGAAGAACCGAATTATAACAAGAGTCTAGACTAGATCCTAACTTAAGTATATTGAACGGCAGTGTTGAGGTATTTCCCTAATGGTAATGATAATCAAGAGAAATGTTTGTAAGGTAAGGCATATACCTTAATAGTCGCAACAATTTCCTTTGATGATGCGACTACTTTCACGGTTAAATGCAATTATGATATCACTAGCATCCACTTCATAGTGACTATTATCTTAATCTCGAGACACTTATTAATTGATTAGTCACATCACTATCTTATCAGAAAATACAAAGTCGATGATTGAACTTTTCTTTTTAAATAAGGTTCATTTTCTGCTGTCAATAAAATTGACATATGATCATTTATGTTTAAGAAAAAATCAATTGAGATAAATCATGATATATATCGTGATATACACTGCTCAACAAAGTCTAGGGAACAGGAGGTTTTTAGGGAATATTTTTATTTTTATATATTTTTGTTTTAAAGTTTATATACCAATCGATGCGCAATTTAATGCTTAATTAGTTGCGTATATAAATAAAGGATTCAGTTTTTGAATTACGAGGTAATTTTAATGAAAAACAAAGAAAGTGTATTACAGAACTAAACAAAGAAATTTAATTTAATAAAATTTCTTAAAAATTAAAACATTACAGTTAAGAACAAATATGCGGGGACTTTTTTAATAATCAGTTGGACCCCCTAAGGCATTAACAACAGCTTGACATCGTCGTGGCATACTGATTATGAGACTATCGATTGTCTCTTGTGGAAGAAGACTCCATTCTCTGGAGAGATGTGAAAAAAGTTCATCTGCTGTGTTCAAATTTTGAGGGAGATTTCTAAAAGCCCTTTCTCTTTAGTAAATCCCACGCGTGTTCAATGGGATTGAGGTCCGCGGACTGAGCAGGCCACTCCAGCACTTCGATGTTGTACTCGCGGAACACATCCATCACCTGACTCGCAGTATGTGGTCGTGCATTATCTTGCATAAAAATAAAATCTGCGCCCAGATTTTGTCGGTGCAGGATAACCACGGATTGGACTACCTGTTCGCAGTATCGCTCTGCATTTAAATTTCCCCTGATCAAAACGAGATCCGTCCGTCCACCCAGGCGGATTCCAGCCCACACCATGATTGTACCACCTTGGTAGGGATGCACCTCCTGTGGGTTTTGAAGCCGACTCTGCGGACCAGGAATCCGCCAAATACGCACTCTTCTTGAATCTGGATGAAACCCGAAGCGAGATTCATCGGAGAACAGTACATGTGCCCACTGATCTACGGTCCACTGCAAATGTTCACGTGCCCACAATAATCGACGTCCTCGATTTCCATGACGCAGCGCGGGCACTCTTAGTGGTCTGCGAGCACGAAGATTAGCTTCATGGAGTCTCCTCCGAGCAGTCTGGTCACTGATAGCAACCTGGTGCTGCGACTGGAGGTCTTCTACCAACTACCGAGCCGTAATGGTGGGTTGCCTCCTTGCGACATTTTGCAAAAAACGGTCTTGCCTTTCCGTAGTAACCCTATACCTGCCTCTGTGCCTTTCGGCTACATCGCCAGTAAGTCTGTAACGTGCCCACAGTCTGCAGATAACGCTCGCGTGAGAATTCAGAGCAGCTGCAACTTCGCGTTGGGGTAGCCCAGCTTCCAACATTCCTACAGCTCGAATCATTTCTTCCCGCGTTAAATAACGTCGTGACATAATGGCCGTAGTCGCAAAAGTTACGAATAACAACAGTTAATTTTGTTTTTCAATAAAATCATAAAACAATAAAACAAATTTTTATCTTTAAAATTCTCATACAGTATCACTACACAGCAATCAAAGTGAAAGATTCCCGCCTTTTACGAAAATTCTTTTGTTTCTAATTTTTTTTTTAATTCGAACAACGTTTGATAAACATTCAGCCTACCTGTTTACCTCAAAGAGATCAGTACTTTTTTAAAGAAGATTTTACAAATAAAGTCATATAGTTGGCTTGTTCCCTAGACTTTGTTGAGCAGTGTACATCCATCGATATATATCCTCGACCCATATAGGGTTCCTTTAAGACAGTCTTTCTTTAAGTAAGTCTTTAAATTATATAAGGCGTTGTAGTTACAGCTATTAAGAAAATCATTAATCACTGAAATCGCTGTGCGTCTTATGTTTTTATAGTAAGTTCAGAAATCCTGCTATTAGCTTTGGTATTTATAAGTCCACACTGCATATGTTTTACTGTAAAAGCTGTTGGTTTCTGAAATAAATACCATCCGTACCGTGTCGATGTTCTTCTGATACGAACCAAGCGCTTCTCATCTACATTCCTGATGCGCACTGCAAAAGAGTGGAACTCAATGCCTGCGTCAGTGTTTCCCTGCAATTACAACCTAGGAATCTTCGAAGCTAGAGTGAACAGGCATCTTCTAGGTGAGCTCGCTCCATCGTAGACTTAGTCTTTGCCTCGTTGGGCTTAGTCTTGGGTCAAGAGCAAACCGATCCCGAATAAAAAAAAATTAAAAAAAAAAGTTATCGTCAAAAAGGCTGATACTATACTGTCGCTCACGCTAAAGTTGGCACCATCCATGAGGCTTGACCACAAAACATATCAATATATGTAGTACGTCACACGTTAACAGGTAGGCATGTTATCGTTGTGATGGGAATTTTATCTTTACACTAACAAACTTTAACTGATTATTGATTAGAACACCGGACCATGATAATGCACTATCTATTTATACCTCGTGTGTGCATAAGTTTTGAGACGAAATAAAAGTTGCATAACTTTTTTTATAATTAACATATATTTCTAAAATTATCAGTAAACAATTAGTAGATAATAATAAACAAAAAATAATTATTATTATTCAAAATGACCACCCTTGTTTTTAATACAGGCCCATAGACGATTTGGCCAGTCATCAATGACGGCACGAATCTTTTCCAGCGGGATTTGCTTTGCTTCTCGGACAAGAGCTCGCTTCAGTGACTCCAAGTTTGGGTGGGACTTTCGGCAGGCCCTGAGCTCTAGCTCAGCCCATAAAGCATAATCCAGCGGGTTGAGGTCGGGGCTGGAAGAGGGCCATTCGTTCGCCGCGATGAAGGCATATTTTCCCTCAACCACGCTTGGGTGATTTTTGCTTTATGGGATGGCGCTGATTCCTGTTGGAAAACCCAATCCTTGTTGTGAAACAAAGTAAGGGACAGGGGTTTCACAACAGTCTCTAAGATGTCTTTTGATAGTTCTTGGCTTTCACCTTGACGCCTTGTTGACAGAAATGGAGCGGAGTGACACCTTTATACGAAACTCCCCACCATACCATCACACTAGCCGGATGATGAGTACGCGAGACATTCCGTGCTGAAAAGCTGGGACGTCCTTGCTACTTTTTGCATACACTTTATTGTTTTGTCGGTTGAACTTTTCTTCGACAGTAAAGATTTTCTCATCAGTGAAGAGTATTTTCCTCGCATCGTGTCTCTTAAGCAGTATTGGACAACGTTCGCGTCACAATTTACGAAGGCGATCGTTTAAAAAATGAACTTTCCTACGGCTATAAGATCATATTTCAGTATTCTGTTGACTGAAACGCGCGAAATATTAGTCTGCAGAGCTAGTTTTTTCTGAGTTCGACATGGATTTCGGCGAAGTCGCTCTCGGATGATTTAGATGTTCGCAGGCGTCCTTACAGAGCGCGGCCGACCACTCTTTTGGCGATCTTGCAAAGAACTTGTCTCCTTGTAAAGTTACGGCTCACACCAAAAATTTTCACCTCACGGAAAATCTCCATTGGTTTTTTTTTCCCGCCTTAAATAGCGAAATCACGGTCGCACGCAATTCTTTTGTTCTCTCCATCACGAGAAAATTGAAAGAAATGAATTTGAAAATCAAAGGAATTAAAAGTTAACATTCGAAATTCAAAATTAGAAAAAGAAATAAATAGCAGCCAGTATTTTTTTTTTTGCACAAAGTTTGTCTCAAAACTTATGAACACACGAGGTAGTTAGAGATAGGTGAGAGTCTAGGTGTTGCAAAAAGTATGTATAATACTCTAATATACAATGTGTCCCGACAACAGTGTAAGAGGCTTTAATGGTATAGGTACTCGTAAAATATGGCATTTTTTATCGACAAATTGCCGATAAAAAATGCCAATACTCGTATATATAGGTATAGTATGCCATATTTGAGGCTGGCTCAAAGCGTTAGAAAGCACTTACAAATTTCTACGACTCCATTATGGTTCTCGGTAGCTCAATTGGTTAGAGCATTGGACCGGACTTCCAAAGGTCGGGGGCTCGAATTCTCCCTGCCGATCGGAGTCGAAAAGATTTATTTATGTGTTTTTATGACTGTCTTTTCGGCCAAATTGCCGGTTGGAACGGATTAAGCTAACACGGTAAATCGGCCGTCATCTTGCCTTTTGTTTTTTATTTATTTATTTATAAACAATGTAAAAAATCTTTTTTTAACTATGTTTTTTTTGTGAATAATCTAGTGCATTACTTATTTGTTTTTTTTTTAATTTCAAACAGCAATTTGTCAATAAAAATATGCCATATTTTATACTTTTATGGTCTCCGACTCCCGTGTCGGGTCAGATTGTACTCGTATGTAAAGTTTCTTATACAATATGTCCCGAGACGGGAGGCTCTGATGCACCATGTTGCTTGACGCACAAAACGTACGTTATTGGTTAAAAATTGTGAAAACTTTCTCTAATACAAATAAAAATACAAAATCATAGGTGATACAAATTTGACAGGCTGCAGAAAACTCCGTGATGCGCCTTGCATGGCATACTTCAATTCAGTTGCATGGATGAACATTTAGAAGAAGAAGAAGAAGAAATCATTTTTATTCAGTATCACATTTAACCAAATAGAAAAAAAAACACATTTCAAAATCACATACACAAGATACTGAAAGGGGGCATCCCAGGAATGCCACGACGCTGGTCTTCCGTGGCCACCCAGATATAAAGATAGCACTACTTTGCACAACAATTGCTTTATTCAAAATACAGTATAATCATCACTATCAAAGTCAATACATATTTAAGTTTTTGCATATGTTATATTGATATAAATTTAGACTACATTTTATGATTATTGATTTTGTTGATAACAAATACCATTTCTAAAAATTCATACCATCTTAAAGGCCTGACACTTCTCTAATTAAAGGCATTATAGAGTAGGTACTTATTATTGTAGGTGATGTATGAAGTGTCCATATAGTCAGTTATCTCCGTGAGTGGGTACTTATTAATTTCACATGGATATTTTCCGTTAGATCCATGTCTGTGAATGAAACAAAATAAATGGAAGAATGAGGGTTGGCTTCAATCAGTTTCTTGACCTTAGAAAAATTCACCCCAAAGGTGCTTTACCCAAGTAGAGGGAATGGATTTAAGAAGTATGAGTAGGGATTTTTCAAAAGGTTTATGAGGTTTGAGTTTAAAAAACGACAGTTTAATTTTTTTTATTTAATTCAAATGACGCACTTCTTTACATATTCCTCATTATTAAAGATCAAGTGAACTTTCTTTTAAAAAAGTGGTCTTACACTTCGAGCAAAAATTTCCTTGCTTGTCGGTAGGCAAGTACTTACCCACTTTGAAATCGGTGCACTTAATGAACGAACATACTCTGTCGTCATAATTTTACGTATACTTCATTATCCTTGTGATTCGCCACTATCTCCTTCGCCAGATAATACACCCATATAAAGTTACTATCAAAATTCGGACTTAGCATTTGTTGTGCCGGCGTCACAGGCTGTGTGTCAGTGTACAGATGGACCGATTTTGACAATGTTTAGTGCAGGATACCTTTTGTGTGTTCATATCTTAATTTTAAGTTTAGGTTTAAATGGCAAAAGTAAGTAGAAGCTTTAAATACAGATATATTTAATCGCAACATATGAAATATCATACTTTACAAAAACTATAATTATCTGAAAATGTACGTATTAATTTCAATTAATTAATAATATGACAATCATGAATTACGCGAAGCTTAGGAAGCTGTACTTTCTTGAATGATTTTAAAGGGGACCCAATACTTTTTTCTGTAAAAAAAATACAATAACTATCATTTATTGTATTTTTTTTTAACTTCAAAGATTTATTTCCAGATTTCGAAACGCATTTATCTGCAACTCAGCACTTGAGTGTTTGACACATTTCTGTTGTTATAATAATTGAGAAGCGTCGTTTAAAAGTACATACGTAGTATTTTAGCCCAGGGGAGTATATGACTTTGAGCCATTCAGTAAAGAATTTGAATTAAAATCAATTTTATTTTGATAGCAAATGGTGTGTGTGTAATGGTGTGTGTGTGTAGTCAAAAGTCATCCGGTAAATTGTTTCATAAACGATCGTTAAAACAGTGAACACAGTAACCCCTTGAGCTAAAGCAATATGCAGGCACGTAGTGTATTAATTTTATTTTTATAATGTTTGGCACATTATAACCGACAACTATTACTAATAACAACATCGTTATCATACATATCTATACCTGAGTATTATAAAAGACTTTACGGATCAGGTTCGTGTTAATAAGAAGCTTGGTAAAACTGATAAAAAGCAAAAAGTCCCGTGTCTAATCCTTGGTTGTATTGAATTGGTGCCATGCAAGAAACTGGTCGAATTTTAGAACTGAGTATACTTAGGTAATAACAATCAAAGAGCGCTCTGCTCTGCCACAAAAGAGGGGAGGTTAAGTTTAGACAAGAAATAGTAAATGAATATAGTAACATTAGGAAACCGCAATTACTTTCTTAATTTTGATCAGTCATGCTGCCACGCCATTAAGAAATTCCATCGACGTTAAATAATGTCTTGTTTAATTACAGCAAACGCACTAGAGTGCTACGTATGCGTTGGATGCCATACTGTATCGTCAAGTGACATTGCCACATGTCCACCACGAAGGCCGCCGAGCACTGAGCATCCAGACAAGGATAGTAGTGTTAGCACACCAGGTACCGGTTCTACTGAGATCCCAACCACTGTCACTACTGAGATAGCAACAACTGTCACAACGGAGAATCCAACAACGGTTACTACTGAGATCCAAACAACGGTTACTACTGAGATTCCAACAACGGTCACTACAGAGATTCCAACAACTATCACTACAGAGATTCCAACAACCGTTACTACTGAAATTCCAACAACCATCACAACAGAGAATCCAACAACTATCACTACAGAGATTCCAACAATCGTTACTACTGAAATCCCAACAACCATCACAACAGAGAATCCAACAACTATCACTACAGAGATTCCAACAACTTTCACTACAGAAATTCCTACAACCGTTACAACTGAAATTCCAACAACCATCACAACAGAAAATCCAACAACTATCACTACAGAGATTCCAACAACTATCACTACAGAGATTCCTACAACTGTTACTTCTGAAATTCCAACAACCGTCACAACAGAGAATCCAACAACTATCACTACAGAGATTCCTACAACCGTTACAACTGAAATCCCAACAACCATCACAACAGAGATTCCTTCAACTATAACTACAGAGAATCCAACAACTATCACTACAGAGATTCCAACAACCATCACAATAGAGAATCCAACAACTATCACTACAGAGATTCCAACAACTATCTCTACAGAGATTCCTACAACCGTTACAACTGAAATTCCAACAACCATCACAACAGAGAATCCAACAACTATAACTACCGAGATACCGTCAACTGTCACTACAGAGATTCCAACAACCGTTACTACTGAAATTCCAACAACCATCACAACAGAGAATCCAACAACTATCACTACAGAGATTCCAACAACCGTTACTACTGAAATCCCAACAACCATCACAACAGAGAATCCAACAACTACCACTACAGAGATTCCAACAACTTTCACTACAGAAATTCCTACAACCGTTACAACTGAAATTCCAACAACCATCACAACAGAAAATCCAACAACTATCACTACAGAGATTCCAACAACTATCACTACAGAGATTCCAACAACTTTCACTACAGAAATTCCTACAACCGTTACAACTGAAATTCCAACAACCATCACAACAGAAAATCCAACAACTATCACTACAGAGATTCCAACAACTATCACTACAGAGATTCCTACAACTGTTACTTCTGAAATTCCAACAACCGTCACAACAGAGAATCCAACAACTATCACTACAGAGATTCCTACAACCGTTACAACTGAAATCCCAACAACCATCACAACAGAGATTCCTTCAACTATAACTACAGAGAATCCAACAACTATCACTACAGAGATTCCAACAACCATCACAATAGAGAATCCAACAACTATCACTACAGAGATTCTAACAACTATCTCTACAGAGATTCCTACAACCGTTACAACTGAAATTCCAACAACCATCACAACAGAGAATCCAACAACTATAACTACCGAGATACCGTCAACTGTCACTACAGAGATTCCAACAACCGTTACTACTGAAATTCCAACAACCATCACAACAGAGAATCCAACAACTATCACTACAGAGATTCCAACAACCGTTACTACTGAAATCCCAACAACCATCACAACAGAGAATCCAACAACAATCACTACAGAGATTCCAACAACTTTTACTACAGAAATTCCTACAACCGTTACAACTGAAATTCCAACAACCATCACAACAGAAAATCCAACAACTATCACTACAGAGATTTCAACAACTGTTACAACTGAAATCCCAACAACCATCACAACAGAGAATCCAACAACAGTCACAACAGAGAATCCAACAACAATCACTACAGAGATTCCTACAACCGTTAATACTGAAATCCCAACAACTATCACAACAGAGAATCCAACAACTATAACTACAGAGAATCCAACAACTATCACTACAGAGATTCCTACAACCGTTACAACTGAAATCCCAACAACCGTCACAGCAGAAAATCCAACAACTATAACTACCGAGATACCATCAACTATCACTACAGAGATTCCTACAACCGTTACAACTGAAATCCCAACAACCATCACAACAGAGAATCCAACAACAGTCACAACAGAGAATCAAACAACTATCACTACAGAGATTCCAACAACTATCACTACAGAAATTCCTACAACCGTTACTACTGAAATCCCAACAACCATCACAACAGAGTATCCAACAACCATCACAACAGAGAATCCAACAACTATCACTACAGAGATTCCAACAACTATCTCTACAGAGATTTCTACAACCGTTACAACTGAAATTCCAACAACCATCACAACAGAGAATCCAACAACTATAACTACCGAGATACCGTCAACTGTCACTACAGAGATTCCAACAACAGTCACAACAGAGAATCCCACAACTATCACTACACAGATGTCTACAACCGTTACAACTGAAATCCCAACAACCATCACAACAGAGAATCCAATAACAGTCACAACAGAGAATCCAACAACTATCACTACAGAGATTCCTACAACTGTTACAACTGAAATCCCAACAACCATCACAACAGAGAATCCAACAACAGTCACAACAGAGAATCCAACAACAATCACTACAGAGATTCCTACAACCGTTAATACTGAAATCCCAACAACTATCACAACAGAGAATCCAACAACTATAACTACAGAGAATCCAACAACTATCACTACAGAGATTCCTACAACCGTTACAACTGAAATCCCAACAACCGTCACAGCAGAAAATCCAACAACTATAACTACCGAGATACCATCAACTATCACTACAGAGATTCCTACAACCGTTACAACTGAAATCCCAACAACCATCACAACAGAGAATCCAACAACAGTCACAACAGAGAATCAAACAACTATCACTACAGAGATTCCAACAACTATCACTACAGAGATTCCTACAACCGTTACTACTGAAATCCCAACGACCATCACAACAGAGAATCCAACAACAGTCACAACAGAGAATCCAACAACAGTCACAACAGAGAACCCAACAACGATCACTACAGAGATACCAACGACTGTCACGACAGAGATCCCAACAACCGTCACTACTGAGAACCCATCCACCGTAACTACTGAGATTCCAACTACGGTCACTACTGTAATCTCAACGACAAACATATTTCCTGAAAATTTAACAACAACATCATCAGAAGCCAGTCAAGAAGAAGATTTTAACACGGACGACCCAATAAGTTATCAAGTAAGTTAAATATTACCTACTTTCTTGTTACTGTCATTTTAGAATGCAAAACAATATTATTTTCGGTACAACAATATGACAGACTTACTAATAACTAGAAAAGGGCCATATGGATGTACGTTCGACTTTAACGTAAAGGTAGTCGCACACTGTAACGGCAATTATTCAAATTGGAGCATTGGGTTGTGACTCGTACAATGTATTTTGCAGTGGTAATGTGAAAAGGTTGTGGTTGAGCTGCACGAGTTGGCAGTCGGCGCCCTTGCCGCTCAACCACAACTCAACCCGCAGCTCGTGTCCTTACAGCGCGCTAACGGCATGCTTACAACGAGCCGGCTTCGACTTCCCAGCAGTGGGCGGCTTGTGGTAGCCTAAATTCGAGGCGAGCGACGTCTTACAGCAGCTGTGCCGATGTCGAGCCGGTAAAGTGTGCGACGACCTTTAGTCGTTTCGTTCTACTATGCACACACGACTGCACGTGAGGGTAGACACTGCGGTATCATAATTACTTATAAGGAGAGCGTTTTGGTAACCCCAACGAGTAACCTGGTGTGATATTGTCTTTAAATAGAAAAAAAGTCTCTTAAACGATATAAATCTGAAGCGTTAGTAAAATTGATTTGACGTATTTGTTAAAAAAAGTGGTATTTCCAATTTAGAAAAATAATTGCTAACATTTTTGTTTAATTTCAGATGCTAAACAATAGAGCTAGGAGATACAACCCATATTACGATTTTATACCAATGAGATCTTTGAAGGAAGCGGAAAATGATATTGAAGCCGAAGCTAGATGTCTGGTGGTGACATTGGTTGAAGGTTTGTATCATTATCATGTATGCCCTACGGCGTTAAGTCCACCTTTTGTACATAGTTTTGTTGTACAATAAAGCTTAAATAAAAAAAATCATCACTGTATATCCGCTGCTGCAGGATGTCAACTGAAAAACACAATAGGTCAGATGACACCACCAATCGTTGACATACTCTTTATTACCTGTCAAAACGGTCTGCCTCCATAGATTTTGTATGGGAATACAAAATCGTGACTTCACGGTAGTAGAAATCGGAGTCAATTGACCGAATATTTATTGAATTTTGTGATCATTTCAATGTCTACTGTTCGCGTAAACCGAAGAAACAAATATGGTTGTATTAACTTCACAGGGGCTATGTTTTTTAAACGCCATGGTTTTGAAAATATTTAAGATAGGCGTCATCATGCCTATTCACTGTTATTTGGCTTTTAAACTATTTATTTGGTCTGCTTAAGTCTGTTGCAGAATTTTGACAAATACCACAATAAAGTTCAAGAAACTTCTGCGTAAAAACACCAGAATACGAGTAATACCGTCTCGTTCAGTTATTTTTCGTAAGAAACATCAACATCGACAACTCTCAAAGTGACTTTAAAAGTTTAAATAATATTTGTTAATTTTTAAACGCTTTTTTGCATTAATTCTAAATTTCGATGAAGAGTTCAATGCGAAGGCAAATTTTTAAGAAGACTTCTATAAAAGGCTTGTGTCTACATGGGCTATTTGTAATATAAATCAAAGGAGGCTCAAGGGATTCCCATTGCTGTATAACTTGAAGTGACTCATTAACATTATCTTACTTTTAAATCACTCTTCTATCCTACAGTTATCTTATTATTTGCAATAGCACTTCTGATATTGTGAAACAAACAGTCAGGTATGCTAACAAAGAAATTGCCAATGATACCTGCTTATTTGTGTAATCATTCCTTCTAGAACCAGATAGTTAAAGTGCCTTCCAATTTATGCTGTCATAAATGTGTGTATTTTTTTTCAGTCCATTATTAAATAATGGAAAAAATTTTGAATTTTTTTTTTTTTCAGTCCATTAATTTTTTTTTTTTTAGTCCAGGTTTTTATCTTAATTATTGTTAAGATAAAAACCTGGTCAAAGCCCCGGTGACGGTTATAACATTTGACCGTAAGGTGGTCACTTACCTTACAAATACCCCACCACCAATCCGCACTGAGCCCGCGTGCTGGAGTATGGCTCGGACAACCTCATAGTTGAGGTGAGGCCTGTGCCCAGCAGTGGGACTTATATAGGCTGATGAGAAAGATAAAAACGAAAGTGGCTCACTTTCGAACTCAACTGAAAAACCTTACGTGTTACCGTCCAATTGTGAAAAAGCGTACTAACAACCAAACTATATTTATTCATACTTAAACTATACTCCATTAGAAACGTGTATTTTGTTACAGCAAATGGGCAGACCAACGTTATCAGAGGCTGTTCGTACGAATCAGACGACATTGAAGAGAGGTGCCGCAAAGCTATCGGAAGCAATGTCACTGGTGTCATGCAAACTTGTAAAGTGTGCAACGGAGATTTGTGCAACTCTTCGGCAAGCCTCACTTACGCCTTTTCTCTACTGGTATTGACAATTTCTTTGACTTTAAAAATGAATCTTTGATCTTTAGTTAAACCCTTTGTAGGTATACTATTACTACTTCATATTGTTACTAATTGTAAAAATATGAAGCGCAGGAAAATCTATGGAAATGCCATAGGAGGAGTAACTAAGATTCATTTAGAGGAGTGAAAACAATTTAATGTTATTTAAATTATTTCGAATATTTTCAAATATCCGCCTCAGTGTTATGTAATTTATTTTATATTAGATAAGTATTTTAGTGAAATAATTGAATGAAATGGTGTTTATGACGCTCAGAAGGTTCTAGGAATAAATAAATACGAAACATTGAAATGGTTTTTTTTACATGTCGTGCTTTCAACGTGCAAATTCATCGTATTTTTACTGTAGATACTTAAATGTAAAAACTATTAGTAAATTAGATGCTTCCTAGCATGCTTTACATAATATTAACTCAAGAATGATAAAATGTTTACACATGTTAACATGGCATTTATATGTTACAGGGGGCCGATCGCGGTAAATAATTTGAGATGAAGCGTAAATGGAACACGAACGAAACGCAAGTTTTCGATGTTTTCGTATCGCGGTGTTGATTTGACAGATGGTTGAAATGAACTGCGAACGCAGCTGGAACACAAGTGCGGTCAAGGTTACGTTTTTGCTACATTACGGGAGGAGGCTACTTTTTCTCAAACGTTGTACGAATGTTAGTGGATTTTTTGTGTTTTGTTGGTAAATTTTATTGTTAAACCTATAAATATGATATACTTGGAGTTGTTAGAATGTGCGTACGCACACGATTTAGCAGTGGTTCGCTCGGAAAGTCGGCAATTGAATTTAATGTCGAGACAAAGTCTGTCCGCTTTTAAGCTAAATGAGAGGATGTTTGTGAAAAGATATAGGCTCTCAAAAACCTTAACTCGTGAGTTGGTTGTGGAATTAACTCGTCCTTCCACCTACATTGCGTTCTGATGCTCTGAATGCGGAAACGAAGGTAAGAAAAGTAGAGCCCTTCACTTGACTGACTATTGTTGAACTTGAAATTACTAACTACTAACAACACATGATAACTCAAGTCATTGTCTTTTTGTTCTAGGTATTAATTGCATTGTCGTTTTATGCTTCTGGGCGTTGCCAGCCAGACTAGTGTAGGAGACAACCAAAGGCACTGTGTGTCACAATCTAGTCTCTAAAGTAATCCGGCAAGTTACAATGGCCTTAAACAGGCCATCAATACTCAATAAATATGTTTCCTTCCCATTCCAACAAAGTAAAAGGGAACTAGTAAAAAGAGAGTAAGTTTAAATTGAAATAAAATGTACAATCACATTATGTATTTCATTCTATTTTATTTATCTCAATGTTATGTTAAGGTTTTACAGGAAATATAAGTTGCCGGGATTGTTGCCTTGTACGGATGGTACCCATGTGGCAATGGTGTGCCCCCAGGATCATGAAAAACGCTTTATTTACAGAAAAGGATACCATTCCCTGAATGTTTTAATTGTGAGTAGAACATTAACATAATGGGCCGCACGCCGGCAGGCCCTAGAGTGCAGCGATTGTGGGCTGATAGGGCAGTACAAAATAAAATTAAGTATATTATTTTAACAAAAATTTATTGAATAGTGTCTACAAGAATAGTAACTATGTAATATCTAGCTAACATACATAATTATAATTATTGTTAATACCTAAGAACTTGTTTGTGCTGCACTGTACTGGAACAAAAGATAATTTTATGTGTTAAATTAATATTGCAATCATTCATGAATCAACTGCTGTTTAATTTATTGATTAATTACTAAATGTTGTGACTTAATTATGTTGTAAATATCCAAAGTGATTTCAATAAGTACTGTTTTAGTGACAAGTATATTTCATTTGCAAATTCAGTTGGTGTTTCATTAATTTTCTCTCAATTATCATCATTATCACATTTATAACTGATTACATCAGTATTGATGTAAAAAAATACCAGTTGACTCAGCCGGTCTACACTATCAGCAATAAGTTTGAAAGCTTCTGCTAATGTATTAAAAGCTTGTGAATTTTGAAGGGCAGCTTACACTCTTATCTCTTCTATGCGCAGCACCATAGCTCGACTCTTCCAATGATGTTCTAGTATTAGCTGAAAAATTATCAAGAAATTTGTAAAGAATAATTATTAATATTTTTTTATTTTATTTCTTGACATCTATGGAGAGAAAGATTATGGAGTTAAAGAAGTCTACAACTTTGCTCTTGCTTTTGTTTTTTGGTCATTCCACACCTGGAAGATTTTATTAAAGAATTGGATAACTAATTTATTTTAATTTAACCTCTGTTACCTATATTGTAAAGTTTGAATAGAAGATGCACTTGTATAATGGTGATTTACAAAGATTGTAAAGACTGATAAAGCAATGCTTGTTTTGTTTTTAATTCTCTTGGTGGACAACAATGGGTGGGAATATCTTTGGTGCATTATAAATCAAGTATGTAACTTTTAGAGTGCAGAGTATACACACTAACATATATTGCACAATGGCCTAAAATATCGTACCTTTGACCACTCCTTGCCGGTCCCAAAGGATTAAGAGATTCAGCGCATTCTCGCCACAGTCTCTGCAACTGCTCTTGCTTCTTTGGATCTTAACCGACCAAGGGCGAGATCTCTACTAGCTTCCATGAACTCTATCATCACCTCGAGCTGGCGCACTGTGTTGTGCCTGCGGCGGACTTCCATTATATATCTAAAAAAACCATTGGGTTACATGATTATATCTAAAGGTAAAACCGTTTTCAATTTCTAACAAAGGAGTAGTGTAAATCACTTACCAAAGCTGCACTTTCAATAGCTGAACCACGACTGGCATGGGTTTTTAAAATTCCATCGGAATCACACATTCTGAGAATACTTTTTCTAACGTTACTTCGAAACCACTTGAAACTTATAAACAATCCACATAAACAAATCAAACTTTCAATTACGTATGTCAGCCATCATCGCGCTCCCAAAACAGCTGTCAAAGCCAGTGCGGCGACAAAAAAGCTCAAAATTCGACATTCAATTGTATTTTTAATGCGATTAACTGTGCGAATACTAGGGTTACATCTCTAAATTTTATTACCTCTGTGTTCCAGCTACGTTCCATCTGCGCTTTGTCTAAACTTGCGCGTGAACTTTACCGCGATACCGTATTTCGAATTAACTGGAACTCACCTGGAACGCGGGTACAGCTGGAACGCAAACGAAACGTAGACTTTTATTCATGTCTTTTATTACCGCGATTCGGGCCCAGGAAACGATACAAAGTTTTATCTACAAGTTTTATTAAACAAATAATCCTCGATAATTAATTGTTTTATACCTTTGTTTTATCTGTTTACTTTTATCATGTTCATTGGTGTAAGCGCATAAGTAGATCATTTAAATAACTTTGATAGCAAAAATTGCTTATCGCCACATTAAAGATGAAATTAAAAGTGTTACTCTTACGTTTGACCACGATATGCTTGTTGATGCCTTTGTTTAGGCTAGGCTGGGCATAATGAATGCAACACGATAAAATTTGGTATTTAACGTAGAAAATCCTACGGCAGAATGCAGGTCCATTTAGGTTTTAGAATGAAAATGAAGTCGTTTTTGGTATTCTTTGTGTGTGTTACATTAGTCAGTTACTATGGAGCGCAAGGTATGAGTATTTAAATAATAATAACAATATACGCCTTTATTGCGACCAACATGTTACATTACATTTAACTTCACACACACATTAATATGTATATATTCACTGTTTAAGTTGTGGTTTGTCTTTTGACAATGGCCCCCTCTAAACCCTTTCACTCATTTCTATCTATTGCAATTTTCATCCAGTGCTTCCACATCACCTTTACAAGGTCATCATCCCATCTCCTCATTGGTCTACATCAGCGTCATAATTCTCCACGCGGGTACCATTCTGTCACCATTTTTGTCCATTTGTCTCTCTTTTCCCTGACACCTCCATTTAAGTTTTTTTCAACGTAATAGTTTTGTCAACATTTTTGAATTTTGTTTTTTGTTTTATTGTGTGTAACTTCACTTAATCTTTTAGTTTGACACCAATCCGCTTCTTTCCATGCATTCAATTTTGACAGATATGTAATTACTTTTCATGTCTTTCTGCTTTCATGTTTGGAATCCGTAGGTCATGCTTGGTAGGACACAAATATCAAAAACCTTCTTATTGGAATTTCTGGGTTTTTCATTATTTCCTTTAAATGACCAAAATCAAGTATTAGTTACTCTTCTTTCTACTTCTTTGGTCATGCAGTCATTGATAGAAACAACCCGTCCAGGGTAAATTTACTTATTAACCCATTCAATAGGACTCTTGTTGACAACTATGCTCGATTCAGTGGAGTTGGTAAATATTTTTGTCTTAGCGGTATTTATTGAAAGGCCGACTTTAATACTTTCTTCCGCCAGACTTTGTAACATAGCCACTAACTCTTGGGGGCCCTCCGAGAAAATCACCAGGTTGTCAGCGAATCTTAGGCGATAAAGTCTTAGGCCATTGATGATTAAGACCGAGAATTCGATAAGATATTATAATAGCAATAGAAATAAATATTGATTTTTATCTAGATTAGATACTTATATGCTTTTATTTTATTTCTATGATATTTTTTTTAAATTGGGGACTGATGTGCGTGTACAATAAAAACGTATACTTGTACAGGCCCATTCCATTGTACAGGCCATAGTTATAAGAACCATACCATAACCATTAGGATCATCAACAATCATAGAAAAATTACAGTGGCAAATTAGTGAAATGTATTTCTTTATGGTGGGGAAAATATAATCGATAAAACTGCTAAGCATTGCTATATTTAGGACAACTGTGCATAAAGATACAATAACACACTTGCGAAACAGGCAGGTGCAGCCAAGGAAGACCAACTATCAACTTGGTAATCTTTGATTGTAAATCAAAGATTACGATGCAAAGGTCTCAATGTTTTGATTCAATAACATCAAGACACTTACAAGCATACTTCAAATATTCCAGGGGACGACAAGACCATCGAAAAGGACGACACAGAAGAAGATGATGAAAGCCGTCGCCAATACCCTGGTCCCTTCTCTATGGGAATGAACGCAGCGCAAGCCGCGGCCGCTGCGCAAGCGGCTGCGAACGGGCAAGCGATCTATCGACCCACAGCCAGACTCACGGCCAGACCTCCCGCCACCATAACAAAGTGCTTCTCGTGTGTTGACTGCCCAGATGCGTCCAGACTTTCCCCCAATTTTCACACATGCAGCACTTTTGATGCCAGATGTGTGACTTACGTCGAGAAATATAGTCGTAAGTTCTAAGATGATAAGATGATATTTCTCTAACATTAAGGTTGGGCAAGTGGTCTATTGACCTACAGCTAGACTTACCGCTAGGCCTACAGCCACCATAAAAAAGTACTTCTCGTGTGTCGACTGCCCAGACGCGTCCAGACTTTCCCCCAATTTTCACACATGCAGCACTTTTGATGCCAGATGTGTGACTAACGTCGAGAAGTATAGTCGTAAGTTCCGATGATCTTTCTCTAACATTAAGGTTGGGCAAGTGGTCTTTTAACCCACAGCCAGACACACCGCTAGACCTACGATAACAAAGTGCTAATCGTGTGTCGACTGCCCAGATGGGTCCAGACTCTCCCCAAATTTTCACACATACAGAAAAAAACCTTACCGAAGCCGTCAACCACGCGTTCAGTACACCAAACCAAATCATATGAAAAATAAATTTTGTCTGGGAAACAACTTGAATTGTTTGACATCAAAAAAAAACAATTTAATTCTAACCCGCATTGCGGAGTGTGCCATTTAGAGACTTTTTATGAAAGAACTAGTGAAAATTTGTATCATGTTTCTTTGGATAAAAGTTAAGTTACATCGGACAAAAGACATTTCTGTAAAAATCATCAATTTTTCTTCAAACTTTAACCATCAAAACTTCAGTAACCGGTAACTTCCCCGGTGTAAAAAAAATGATCGAAACAATTGGTAGAATATGTGATAATCGGATTCGGTAAGGGTTTTTTAATACCCTGTATAGTACTTTTTAATCCATGTGTTTCATACTTCGAGAAATAGTCGTTTTACCTTTACTTAGACTATTACCTATTTAGTAATCTGTGCTATTACATGAAAAGTTGTCCAAGTGCTCTACGCCAGTCATCCAATCATCATAACGAAGTGCTAAAAAGTCAATCAAACCAATTAATAATTCAACTTTTACTTACGCTCATTTAACATCTCACAAGGATGACTGCGCGTTTGCAAACCAGGTTAAAATTTTTCCATTGGGCTACTCAGATATTCATTTAAAACTCGAAGAATACAAGAAATTATATCCGGGTCTCGTGCGTTAATAATGCATTTTGATGCATTTCTAATACAGTGCCTACGTATTACTTTAGGCCAGGGGGGTAACTTTGACCCTTCACCAGTAAAAATATTATTTCACTGTTTACTGTGTTTAGTTCATTGTTATACCGACCGTTTATGACTACATTTACCGGATGACGTGAGGACTTACTTGTCAGTAAGCAGAGGGCTACCGGAAGCCGCTTTCTGGGCAAGTGAGATTTAGCCCGTCTTGCTAAGTAAAGAAAAAAAATGTAAAGAAGAAGAAGAAGATAAAATACGCCATAGCTATAAAAAATAAAATTGTTTGAGTTTCAAGTTTTTTACTGAATGGGTCAATGTTACCCTTTGGGCTAAAGTAATACGCAGGCAACGGTAGCATATTTCGACCAAGACGATTTAAAGTAAAAAAAAACGTTTACTTCCAGATCTGAAAAGGCCACTGGTGGTTCGAGGCTGCATCTCCGAGCGAGGCACCTGCGACGAAATAAGACGCTCTCACGAAAATCAACACGTCCAGCTTTTGGGCTGTGACGAATGCTATGGCGAATTTTGCAACAGGAATGGCGTAGCCCGGTCACTACCCGACCTCACTGCAGCACTATTCTTTTTAGTCCTAGCACCGATTCTAACGAAATACACTCTTTCCTAAAACTAGGTGAACTCATAGGTATTCTCGCTGGACAAATTCTTCAGTGAGATCACTTTGAGCGAGTCCCTTCCCAACGACGACTTTATTCTCCACAGGTCCTCAACATAATTAAGCTTACTAAATAACTCGGTAGTGTTAAACGCTGGTTTAAATAAGTATAAGACAGTCCAGTCAAAGTCAACTACAGCAGAAATGACATAACCTAAACAAGACATACTTACAATTCTTTAAATTAGTCGGATTTTATTTAGACAAGCTTTTAACACTGCAGAGTTTTTTTTGTAATAAGGATTAATATCTCTGATCTTTGGTTCCCGAGATGTCGATCAAGATGTAGTTATAGGTAACTTATTTATTTTAAAGCATGAGTCTCATAAGTCTGTTACAAAAAATACATAAAGCGATTCTCTACATAATGGAGCTTTCATTTTATAAATACAACGATACGACTACAAATATTAGAGAAAACAAAGCTATGAACCACATTAAGGTCCAGGCTACACCTCCGTCACACTGCCGGTACTCGCGACTGTTAGGGATTGAGGCGCAGAGACAGAAATTTGCAGGTGTGGTTTGAGCTGTAATGCTATTAAAGTTGATGCAAACTTGCATAACTGACTGATGCTACGGTACATCTACAAGGCGCTTAGAGAAAATGCTTCCTGAGTACCTTTTTAAGAAAATCATTTTTCATTTAGTTTGTGGACTTGTAGTAATGGCTACTCTTTTACTTTAATCTATACTTAACTAATGAGTCAATACAGCAGCAAAGTTATTTGATAGCAACAACCGCCATTTATAAATGAAGAACGAGTAAATTTGTAGGTCATAAAAATTGAATGTCTTTTCGGGAAAATCCCCGTAGTTTTCTACTATTCTATGTACTTGTTTAAAGGTGATTTAACTCCCTACACACGTAGGTGATTTCAATGTCACGTCAGTGACAACATGAGCTCAGAGTAAATACTGTACATGACTCATTTACTGAGCAATATGTCTCATAAGTCATAACACAAATACTTTGCTGGCACATAAAAATTTGACGATCGCGCATATCCTTTGGGGAATGAAGTATATAAGTAGGATTCTATTATAGCAAATCTTAAGACAGTTCGCTTTCGGTTTATTGGCTGTTATAAAAAGAAAATCTGAATACCATCGTTTTCCTAAGAAGTAGTACGTGTTGTATGCGATTTATTGGGAATCCCGTGTTAAAACTGACTTTGTGTCTAACTATCTATATGATTACTAAAGAATTTAGTACCTTTAGTACTTTTTAGTACCTTAGTTATTATATTTGCCAACGATATCTATACTTTTCTGTCACAAGGTTAGTCACTTAGCCATTGATCAAATATTTTGCACAATGGTGGTAACTGGTGCAAATTGTACACCTACCTGTACCTACTTAAGTTAGAACCTCTTGCATGGGCTGAAGGTTAAAAAAGACGATACACCTACGCTACAAAGGCTTTTCGGCAATTCACACGGGACGAACTTCACGTTTTAGCTTGTACAGAAATATGTGTGAATGGTAATGCGTTGGTAGTAAAGACGTGATTCGGTAGAAATGCCTTTAGTTGAGCCTTTTCATTCATAAAAAAAGTACTGTTTTAAACTAATATTCGATTAACTCGAAGGTGGCATATCTTCGTCCTTTCGTAATAATATACTGGGTGACAACTTTCCCAAAGAAATTCTTTGGGAAAGTTGTTGAGTTATACGGGCACAACAACACCCTTTAACCACTACCCGTTTTTTTGTAACACCCTGCATATGCAATAAAAAACAAGGTGTAAGAATTTATGTCTAGTTTTATGAATGAAATAGGTCAAAAATGGGTAATAGCTTTTTTTTTTTATATATATCAATATGGGTTCGCTCTTGACATCATTCTCCCTCTAGGAGGTAAAGAAGATGTCGACGATGTAGCGAGCTTACCCAGAAGGTGCCTATTTATTTTCGCTTTGAATGAGCTCAAGTTATAAGAAAGAGGGAACACCGTCGGCGGAAGCGCATTCCATTCCTTGGCTGTGCGCATTATAAAGGATGAAGCGATAAAAGGTTAAGTTAAGTATGAAAGCTAATAACCGTCGTTGTAGAAGTAGACCCAAAAAGCGATGGTGTGACGATTTGGTTAAAGGAAGATGCTGGCGAAAGATAGAGAAATCGGAAGACATGTTTGGTGGAAACCTTTGCTCAGCTGAGGGATGATATTGTTACGTTCTAGGGGTGTGGGATCTAGATTGAAATGCACTTCTAAACCGATGAAGTAGAGTAGGATTTATTGTACACACTTTACGTTACAACACTTAGTACACAAACACTTATATCGCACTCCAAAATCTTCTTGTCGCAGTTTTCGCTTCGATGTTTACTCGTCGCTTTCCCAAATTAAACTCCAACTCGGTCGCATTCCCGGGCTCCTTATATACCGGCCGTCAAGGACTCCAGAATATTCGGTAGGTACCTACTACCCAGTACGAGACTGTTCGGGATCCTTCCAAATGCCGTCTTGCCTAGCCTAGACCTTTCTCGAATCATAGTGCTATCCTTGTCTTGTGCTGTCTCTGTCACACCTTTCTGGAATGTTCTTAGTATAGCTGCCTCTCTCTAATCGTGCTATCTCTTTCACTCCTACTGAAAATTACGTCATATACTGAAGTGGGCTTCAAAGGCCCATAAGGGGTCCTGAAAACGCCTGAAAACGGGTTTTCAGGTTATGGCGTCATCTGATAGAGGGTGGCCTGAAACGGACTGAAAACATGTTTCAGGCGCCTGAAAACAACGGCAACTTGGGTGAAATTTCGATAAACTAGTATGTGTTAGAGCACTCTCTGAAACGGCCTGAAATGGTATTTCAGCCTGCTGAAAACGCCTCCAAGGCACGGAAAAACACGATCAAAGTTTTAGCACTAGCCCACCGGCGTAACACTACCCCCTCCTTAGACATGCTCGTCCCGAGCATCATTCGTTCCATGGTACTTGGCCAACCGATCCACATGAACAATCTTACAGGGGCTACGTGCGTTGCGCTGTATCCGATAAGTGACGTCGTTGATCCTTGTGACTACTTTGTACGGCCCTTCCCAACTCGGCGACAATTTCGGTGACTTTCCTTTTCGACGCATAGGGTTATGTAGCCACACGAATGATCCTTCCTCAAACCTCGTCTGGTTAGACTTCCGGTCGTATCTGGTCTTCACCTTCTCACTGGCCTGCAATCCATGTTCACGAACATGCCTGTGAACATCATCAAGCCGGTTTCGCAGTTCACTTGCATACTCCGAAACCGTCTTTGGTGCATCTGGAGGACGTCCGGTCAGAAGATCTGCAGGTAAACGTAGTTCTCTTCCAAAATTAGCACACGCAGGAGTTACGGCCGTGCTTTCATGAACTGCTGTCCGATATGCCATTAAAAAGAGCGGAATATGCCTGTCCCAATCCTTTTGATGGTTGTCAACTACTTTGGCCAAATGTCGTTCCAGAGTCTGATTGAATCTCTCAACCATTCCGTCTGACTGTGGGTGATAGGCCGTAGTCCGAGTTTTATGAATTCCCATGACTCGGCAAGTCTCCTGAAACACCAGAGACTCAAAATTTCTTCCCTGATCACTGTGGATCTCAAGAGGCACACCATACCGACAAAACACTTCAGTCACTACAGTTTCCGCTACTGTGACTGCCTCTTGATTCGGAATGGCAAATACCTCAGGCCATTTGGTGAAATAGTCCATGACCACCAGGATGTACTTGTTTCCACGGTCAGAGGTCGGGAACGGGCCTGCGACGTCTAAAGCAATTCTTTCCCAAGGCGCTCCCACGTTGTAAACTTTAAGCGCACCTTTACTACGTGTATGTGGTCCCTTAACTGACGAACAGCTAGTACATTTCCTACACCAGTCTTCCACGTCGTCCCGACAGTTTATCCAGTAAAAACGTTGCCGAATCTTCATCAGAGTCCTTTTTACTCCTAGGTGTCCACCGGAAGCGCCGTCATGAAAGGATCTTAAAACATCGCTAACTCTCTTTCTTGGTACAACCACTTGAAGATGAGCATCCTTTCCGTTTTCTGACTCCCATTTCCTGCACAGTACGCCATTGTGCATAACCAGACTTTCCCATTGCGCCCAGTAGCTCTTTGTCACGGTACTCATCGGAGCTACCTCACACCACCTTGGTTTGGGCGCCCCAGCGTTGATCCAATCGTAAATGGGCTTTACATCGCAATCTTCCTGTTGTGCTTCTTGCATTGCTTCATCACTCCATTCTTCGCTAACAGTGTCTGTCCTCAACATCTTCACGCAGTCCTTACCCTCTTGCCTTAAACAGTGTTTGCAATCATCAGGACAAGGTCTTCGAGAGAGGGCATCTGCGTTGCCATGTGACTTTCCACTGCGATGTTCGATGACAAAGTCATATTCCTGCAGTTGTTCGATCCGAGTCCCGTTGCCTCCAAGATCTTTTTGGGCAGCCTGATTGTATGTGTCCTCTTTCCCCGCAGTTGTAGCATCGAGGCCCAGTTTCTCGAGGTGGAGCAATCGGCTCCCTGGCCGCAACTTTGCGCACCCTAAAGGATTTTGTTGAGTCTTGGCGTACAGCTTCCACCTCCAGGGCATGGGCGAGCGCATCCTTCAAGGTCCCATGGTGTCCCAGCCGTACAGCAGCCCTCACTTCAAAGTCCCGAATCCCATCTATGAATGCCTGTACTAGCGTTCCATCGATGAAAGTCGCTGCGGAACCTTGGTACGCCTTCCGGACGAGCTTCTCTATCTCAAGTGCCCACTTTTGTAACGACTCATTATGCCCCTGAGTCCTATTCTTCAGCTGAGCTCTGTAAACGTGCTCTAGATGGCTGTCACCGAAGCGTGCCTCTAAAGCTTCAAGAAGACGGTCGTATGTCTTCTCCTTTCCTAACGCTTCCAGAACAGTTAGAGCTTCGTCCCGCAGCGCCAAACTCAGTGCCGTTTTAGCATAGTCCTTGCTCCAGCCATTCGCTTCGGCAACCATCTCGAATTGGAGCTTGTATGCGGCCCACGAAGAGGTACCATCGAATGGAGGTACCTTTAACTTTTCACCTCCTGTGGCTGGTGCACCTGATACACTGGTGGTGCTGTTGGCCACTTTGATCTCCAACTTCTGGAGGCGATTCTCCTGGCCCTCCACTTTTTCGTTCAGTCCATTGAGGCGCTTCTCGTGGTTTTCAACTTTTATTTCAACGCCCACAATTTTGTCTTGCACCTCAGCCATCTCCTTTTTCCATTCTGCAGCTACTTCGTGTACCTCACGGAGGACTTCTTTCTGGTCCCGTAGCTCTTGCTGCAAAATTCTTGCCTGTTCCTCCTGCCTTCTGGTCTGTTCCTCCTGCTGAATCCGTAGCTCTTGTTGCAGGATTTTGGCTTGTTCCTCCTGCTGAACCCGTAGCTCTCGTTGCAGGATTTTGGCTTGTTCCTCCTGCCTTCTAGCCTGTTCTTTCAGGAGGATCAGAATGGCGTTGACGTCTATCTCCGGCGTCCTTGAAGCTGGTACCGCTGTGTCTGACGTTCCGGCGATGCCCGCAGAGTCTCCAGCAGCGGTGCGGCTTCGGGTCTGCATCCCCTCCTTCTCTTCTTCTCGCGGAGTAATCGGCATTTTCAATCCCACTTCTGACACCAAATGTTACGTTCTAGGGGTGTGGGATCTAGATTGAAATGCACTTCTAAACCGATGAAGTAGAGTAGGATTTATTGTACACACTTTACGTTACAACACTTAGTACACAAACACTTATATCGCACTCCAAAATCTTCTTGTCGCAGTTTTCGCTTCGATGTTTACTCGTCGCTTTCCCAAATTAAACTCCAACTCGGTCGCATTCCCGGGCTCCTTATATACCGGCCGTCAAGGACTCCAGAATATTCGGTAGGTACCTACTACCCAGTACGAGACTGTTCGGGATCCTTCCAAATGCCGTCTTGCCTAGCCTAGACCTTTCTCGAATCATAGTGCTATCCTTGTCTTGTGCTGTCTCTGTCACACCTTTCTGGAATGTTCTTAGTATAGCTGCCTCTCTCTAATCGTGCTATCTCTTTCACTCCTACTGAAAATTACGTCATATACTGAAGTGGGCTTCAAAGGCCCATAAGGGGTCCTGAAAACGCCTGAAAACGGGTTTTCAGGTTATGGCGTCATCTGATAGAGGGTGGCCTGAAACGGACTGAAAACATGTTTCAGGCGCCTGAAAACAACGGCAACTTGGGTGAAATTTCGATAAACTAGTATGTGTTAGAGCACTCTCTGAAACGGCCTGAAATGGTATTTCAGCCTGCTGAAAACGCCTCCAAGGCACGGAAAAACACGATCAAAGTTTTAGCACTAGCCCACCGGCGTAACAATATTAAATTATTGTTTCAAAGAACACACTAATTACCTAACCCCAAACTAAGCGTTAGCTTGTGCTGTGGTGAATAGGATAACGGATAGAAACATTGGTTTAAAAAGGGGCAAACCACAAATAAAGTGTAATAACCGCGTCCTAAATGAATGAGCAGCTAATAATTTTTTATTCTACTTCATATCTTAAGCTGCATCTTGATAAATCCAAATCCAAAGCCGCGGAATCTGGGACAAATGCTCTTGTTTTGTTTGTTTCAGAAATAGAATGACACAAACATTTCCTGCTTCTACTTTAACTGCAGTCTAACAATGTGAAGATACACAATTAATAGTGTCGTAAATTGAATGATACGTTTCGTTTCGAGTTTTGTGGTGGCTAAAACAAATTTAAAGGTTTACGGTGACTCAAATATGGATAGAATAATTGAATTATTGTAATCTACACTAATGATCAATGCAACCAACTTAAGTGTACAGGAAACACTTTTATTCATAATTTAAAATGGTATGCATTCAAATTCTCGTTTAATTTATAACACGGAACGTGATTTATTCATACACAAAAGGTACCCCGATAAAAGGTTAAGTTAAGTATGAAAACTAATTAAGCACTAATCTGTAGTTTTATTATGTCGTTTGTTTGAAAGTTATAAACTAAATTCCAGCTTTAAGAAGTACGTATTAAAGATTGCGAAATAATTAATCGTCGTACAAATTGACCGGCTGGATCAACACTTTTAGTAAATTACACAACCAATCTGCTTCGTAATGTGTAACTACGAGAGACTGTCTTTCGTAACGCAGCGCAGTCCCCACACAACACTAGACAAAGAATTAAGAAATGTAGAGTAACTACTTAGCTAGGATTTAATATCATGTTCAAACCACATTTAACCTGGTGCAAATAAGTACCGTTGTCGGTTTCGTTTCTTAATAAAGTGTACCTATCCAATTTATATTTTAGTATCTTGTGTTCAAATATCTAAATAAAGTTTAAATAACTTTTCGCACGAATATAATTTATGTTATTTGACTGAAAAAAAAAAAACATAAAATACACTGTGACATACAACAGTATGTAGGTAGGTACGTTGATTTAATAACATGTTAAGAACATTCTCACGAACGAGAATAAAATTGACGCCCTCAATTATGTCATTTTATTTTTCTATTATAATTAATTATAACAACTTCCTGGTCTACGTTGTAGTTACTCTTTGTCACGTAAACTTGTAAAAAAATACTCACAGAACCGTATTCGCGCCAAAAACGTAATTTGAACAAGGTGCCACAGACCTGAAGAAAACCGCACAAATCCACAAACAGAAGTAGAATACTTGTATTTTATAGATACCTACTTGTATTTTCTATTAGTAGTAATAATAGAGACAGAAGTAGTTATAAGTCAAAAGCAAAAAGGAAGGCCTAAACTGCGATGGTTGAGAGTCAATAAGAAAGTCCAAGGCAGCTGCGAGTTAACCAAAGATGAGACGACCGACGAAGATGGGGCAAAACGGAAGAAAATTTGCCGGAAAGCAAAACCCGTCATCGGACGGGAAAATCTCTAGGAAGAAAAAGAGTGAAAGTGACAAAAATACAAGACTATAACTATCAGATAAGATTAAGCCTATAATATGACAACTGAAATTTAGACGGAAACAAACTTCAAACTGTTAGTAGTAAGTAGGCTCTAGTCAAAAATAGACAAGATTATATCAGAACTGTGCTTGAGTCCTTTTTTTGAATTAATTGCATCGAGATTTCTACTGATTTTGTTTTAAAATGCGCATCGAAAAGTAGAGAAGACCCTAAGCAGCGTTTGAAACGCCGCGCTTACCCGCCGCTTTGTGTGACCCTCGCGTATTACACGGTCGTTGTGCGGGCCACGGCTGCACGGCTCTGTCACCGCTCACCACGCTCAGTCGCTCACTCGCCATTTAGCTGCGCTAGTATCAAGACGACACGGTCGCCCTAGTGATTCTCGATTCGAAACAAGTGACAGTTGACAGTGTTTTTTTTTTCAACAATGGCAAACATCTGTCTGTTCGTGCCAGTACTTTTGCTCGCCGTTTTCGTCCATGACGGTAAGTTCTTTATTGGTTTGTTTTTAAAAAATTGTGCGGGTGTGTATTTGTTTACAAACAATAAACATTGAGCTAGTTTTTTTTTCAACTATCTACTATTACTATTTCATCACACATACATAAGCTTATAATTATTAAGTATTTGAGAAAGGATGCCATTATGTGGATGAATCAACAAATTATTATTGGCCGATGCCAAAAGGTCAATAGAGATACTGCAACATGTTCTTCAAGATTTGTGTTTGTAGTTTTAAATAAAATAAAAGTTATTACAGACCTAAATACTAACTAAGGCATTTAGTTAACACTTTTACATGGTTAACATAGGTAATTAGCTTTTAAGATTAGATTTATAAGTAGGTACCTATTATATAGTAATACCCATACTAAACCTGCGTTATTTTATTGGATGACTATTTACTTTCTTTCTTTTCACATAAAATATTTAAAAAATTAGCTTTACCTTGTCGTAGTATACTCCGCTGAGCGTCCTAAAATAAAACAAAATATAATGTACCTAACTCGTTTGGTGCAATAGTACATTCGCTAACTCTTCGTACTCAAGCAGTTATTCTTGACCTCAAAACGTAGCTACGTAGAATGTCGACACCATAGAATCACGAAGCGAAGTACTTACTTTTTTGTTTGTTGGTTATTGAATGTTGTTTATCAATACTTATATTACCTATAAATGCGAAAGTAACTCAGTCTGTCTGTTACTCGATCACGCCTAAACTTACCTACTTAAAAGATTTAAATGAAATGTGGTAAGGAGATAGTTTGGGATTTAAGAAAGGATATGAGTTAGGTACTTTTGACCGCGGGAAAAAAAATTACGCAAGTTAGTACTTCATAAATATATAAACAAATCTTTGACATATACTTACTGATTTAGTGATTTAGTTAGGCAAATTTAAATTATTTAGTTAGCTTCTAACAAGACTTCAAACCTAAGCTATCCAAAAATGTACATATGGCAACACATCAGGGTATACCTGTGGTATCCTAATTACTAATTATAAGGACGTTTTTGCAACAAATTAACCTAAAAATAGTGCTGTTGTCTGTACTTGAATAGAGTTAAATAGTTAACTACTGGTACTAAACTACCTAGTTATGAAATTAATTAAAAGTAACTTTACAAGGAGCAGAACCTTTAATTAAATTACTTATGACATGACATGTATTGATTGATGGAACTGTTAATGAATACAAATGTAATGATTACCTATGAATAAAAATATTAAAGTAGAAAAATGCATACTTGTTTTAAATTTTCAAATTCCATTCTAATTAAGCAAAATGTAAGTTGTAGAGTAACGACTTTTGCAAACGTTTTAATAGCACTGTTTGCTGTCAAGGCCACAAACAATAATAAAAAAAAAAAAACTAAACGAAACTAAACGAAACCTAACAAGCGGTCAGTTTTGCACGTAAGTATATGAATGAAACCAGATATACCAGTTCTTGGAGTTCACTGAGAAAGTATCAAGTCCTGACTAGTACGAGTTTAAAGAAAATCAATGCTAAATCCAAAGCAGTTAGATTAAAATTCACTGAGTACCTTTGAGTCGAACACATAATAATTGGAGATGAATTTAGAATTTGAAAAGGACGATACAAGGTGTATCGAATTTGATCTTACAATATTTGACACCTCATGCAAATCAAACCCTGAGTCAAAGCTTCGCCTTAGCTTAGATTATTTAGAAATTGCTGTGTATTTTCTAGATATAGACTGGCATGTTTATTAATTGAAGGCCTTATACAACAGAAATCGTAACAATTAACTTTTTATTTATCAGACTCTTGAAAGCTACAACTAAAATGACTATCCATTGCGTACTAACTTACGTTACATTTGGCAGAAAAAGAAGAAAATAAATTATCCTAATACCTACCTCAATATCCCTACTATACTTACTAATCACGTTTGTTTGTCCTTCTTTCAATACGCAGGAAGCAATGTTACGATATTTTTTTGTGTGGAGGTAGGTGGAAGGCTGGCTATTCACATAGGCTACAAAACATCTCAAACTTATGTAAAAATTGGAAAATCGATTCATAGCTTACCGATAGATGGCACCACTCGGTTAAGTTTTGAGGGCTGTGCTCAGTTAATTTTGTGGTTAATTTACATTTACTACGCGAGCAAAGGCGCGGATAACAGCTAGTAGAAAATAAACTGCATCTGGGAAAAACATGATATTACGAATCATCGAAGAAGATAGTGTCCTCCCATTTCTCGCAATAAAGGTACATAGATAGTGCTCTTATTACCTAAGTACCGATTTTTGCTATAGGAACAAAAGTAGATAAAGGTACTTAAATTAAGAATCAATCAAGCAATCAGCATAAAAACGTCTGATTCAAGGTTGAAGTATAAACAACCAAGGCTAATGTCAGTATTTCTGATTATACAATTATTTCCTCGAAGGTTAAGGTTGTACCCGAAGCTTATTTACTAAGGATTTTATTGAAAAACAGACATCTAATGAATCTGCTCTATTTTCGAACTAAGCCTTTAATTCTAGTAACTTGCTTATTTTTAGAAATGTAATATTTTATATTTCCACGATTAAGTTCAGTAATAAGGAGAATTTGTATATTGCTTATAGGCTAGATGACACCACCAATCGTTGACATACTCTTTATTACCTGTCAAAACGATCTGCCTCCATAGATTTTGTATGGGTATACAAAATCGTGAATTCACGGTGGTGTATCAGAAATCGGAGTAAATTGACCTAATATTTATTTAATTTTGTGTGTTTAAAAATTGATTTCTATAGCTTTTTGGAAATATAATGTTTGTATCAACTTTATAGGGGTTATATATGTTTTTTAAACGCCATGTTCTTCAAAATATTTAAGATTGGTGCCATCATGCCTATTGAAATTATTGTTTAGTGTTTTTGGGTGGTGTAGAAAGCATCTTTATCGTGATTACAATTAACATCAACAGATATAAATTCAAGAGCTATCTCACGCTTATAAATATTGCAGTTTCTATTCAACTCAGCTCTAAGGCTAAACAATGACTAAGTAGTCAATTGTTTTTCTGTACCTACCCACACACCTACATTAGTAACACACCTACTAGTTACTAAGAAGATACCGGGTAATTGATCAATTTCAACAAAAAATGACAGTGTTATTTCATGATGGGTAGATTGCTAAGTATTACTCGTTGTTTGAAGTCTCTGTTACAGTTTTTACGACTGGTAATACTGAACGGATGTTTGCATTGTGACCTTGCTCTACAATTCGTTTTCTGTGACTGCAATAAAAAAACGTTTTTAAGTAAATAATCAAAATCAGGCTTATGTTCTAAGTACACAGAAAATTTTGGATTCTACAATTATATGGAAGTTATCGTTAATGTTTTATATACCTACGACTAACACTATGGTCCTTGATTGGTAAGATGCAACCGCGTTTTAGGTTTTATCCAGTTTAAACGGATACTTGAGTCATTTTGCGTAGGTCTTCATTGTAAGGCTTAATTTACTATGTGTTGTGAAATAATTGAATATGAACATTTATCTAAAAGTCCCAAATAACTCTACAAATTTTGCTGCATATGGGCAAAAATGGCGGGTAAAAGTTAGGGGAAGGTACTTGTAACTTCAGATTCATAGCTTGAATAATATAGAGAACGTAGAAAACGAAGGCTGTTCTTATTTCTAGAACTGATTTTCCAATATTTAAGAAGCGCTCTCTGACTGTCCTGAATTCAAAGGTGGAATATTTATTATTTATCAACAATTGTAGATTAATAATAATACTAATGGCATCATATAAACCGGCCAAATGGCCAAATGTAGAAATATATATATTTTTTTAAAACCTATCCATGACCCCACACGGGTTTGACGGTTTTTTTTTAGTTACAGTTTAATGTATTTTTTTCAGTTTTAAATTTTATCTTTTTAATGCGGTTCATGGATTACATCTAGGTACTTACCGAGTATCAACAGTATAATCCTTATAGTTTCGGAAAAAAGTGGCTGTAGCATACATACCTACACTAGACAGACAGGCAGACATGAAGAATCTCTAAGGGTTCCATTTTTTGCCTTTTGACCATACGTCAAACTAATCACTGCGGTATTTTATATTTACGGAATAAAAACGTAAAAACGGGTGATTTTACCTACAAACTTGCAAAGTGGATTATCCTAGCATGGCCCTATCTAACGGTTACCGATCCACAAAAGGGCAAGCAAGCTTGACTCATTTATACCAATCGGTGTGGTTTTCTTTTTCTTAAAATGCTATCTGCAAGAACACGCCTCTGACATTTCCGTTCGCGCACACATTGCGTAAACTACGCTTTCGCTTTCGTGTTATCGCGTCGTGTCTGACACACTTTTTAGCCCTTTTCTATCGCACCTACTAACATTAAATCTATAAAGAGTATTTAAAACCTTATGCCGACGAGGTAACAGTCAAATTTTAATGTTAACACGGCTGTAGGGACCACTTTCTACGGTGCGTGACGGGCGCATACCAATGGCGTTGTTTAGTTTATACAAAATGCATTATTGTTGTTATAAAATGTGTTGTAGCTAGCGTTTTAGTACTTATTGCAGTAGTGGTCACTTACTGACCTAAATGCACCTCGTAGGTACACGCACGTACAAAGGTAGTGCACAAACATAATTATTACACTATTAATCTTAATAATTAATCTGTGATATCCGGGAAAATTAGATTTTCATGGAAAAACCTTGTACTATGTCTCAGTAATGGACCATTAGATAAGTCGATTGGTACCTACTTTAAAACTAACTAAAGAAACTAAATATGTACTTTTAAACCTAGCAAACCAGTACCTTAACAAGAGTTGAGCTTGGCAATTCAAAAACAAAGTACCTAAGTAGTTAACTATCACATAACATCTTACATAACAGAAAGAGAAAGACCGCACCATTAAACGTATAGTGAAAGCATAAAAAATCGCTTTTCAACGTAGGTATAGCTAGTAACAAGTCTGGTCAGCAATATAAATAAGATGAAAACTTATACCGGAATATATAGACCTGTATACCTAAATTTTGCTAAGCGATAAGCAAAGTGATGATGTAGTAGCAATCACAAGTCGCAAAGAAATACTCCTTCGGAGCGTTTTAAGGCGCTCCAATGAAACAATAGCTTGTTCCTAAACACGTTTTATTATTGTTGATACAATGAACATAGAACACACTACTTTGTGAAGGTATAATAGCACTTGATTATTATAACAATATTACGAAGCATGTCCCTTTTGCTAGGTGCGCCATTCAGAGAGTCGCCTCTCTTATTTTTTCTGTTGGCTGCTGTCTATGGTGCCAATCTCAGATAAGACAGTCGCACCAAAACGTTCAGCATAGGCACCAAGACATTTGCCACACTCCCATTAAACACTATCTGATAACATTCTCTAACTTCTTACTAGTCCTACCTATCAGTTGTCACTCGAATTAAACACTGTCTTTTTTAACTATGTGATAATTTGAAAACTATTTAGGTCTTGATTATTGTCAGTTCGTAACGTTACCAGAAATAAACAAACAAATATACGTTTCCATGACAAGAATAGCCAATGCAAGGACAAGATGAACGCATCTTCATGTCTTCAATGAGATTTGAGATGATTGCCGATTCAGTAATGCATACTGGAATCATCAGATATGCAAGCATGACCTTTGAATGAAGTATCTTAGCGAAAAACGTTAAATACGTGTCTCAAGAAGGAAAAAATAAAATAACCCATTAGAAATTGCAGTTGTAGTTTGTAGGAATTCAAAGTCTACTTATTTTACAACAATTAACGGTGCCAAATACATTCCTCTCATTGCACCCCAAACTGCAAGAATTTTGAAAGTTCAAAAGCATTTTGAAATAAGTATTCTATGTAACTTATTTTACAACATATTTGCTCGTAAAGTGGCTTTAATTTTAATTACACCAATTTCAATAACATAATGTATTTCATCACGCACTTGTGCGTTATTGTAATGTAAACAGATGATTTAAAAAAATATATAAAGTTACTTGCACGGTTTTTTAAGATACTCCGGCTAACCATAAAAAATATACTTTTTAAAATCTTAGCAAAGAGTTTTCATTTCAGAAAAGTGTTCAATATTTTATGAATCAAATTTACAAAAATAAACATTTAATTAAATTTAAATATATAACTAATATTTATCTGAAACATAAATACAAATATATTAATTTACTTACTTTATAAGTAATCCTAGCTGTTTTTCTACCTTTGTACATGTGTAATTTCTGGACAAGTAAAAATTATTTCGCGCGCTTTTTCTTTTCGCTGTATTGTTTTTATTTAGTTTTATTTATTTGCTCGCAAATATGTTATTAAATGTCTTTGACAAACGTGCTCTTTGGAAATTACAGCTTCTGCCTCCTTACGAGTACTAGCAATATCGCCTCGGCTGTAATTCTCAACTTACCGTACTTATATCATAATGTACTATATTTATTACAATTTTATAATATTTATAAAAAAAATACAATTAATAAAAAAAATAACGGAAGCAGGAACACATGGGCCAAACAGTAAAACCACGATGTTATAAAAAACCTATAAGCCATTAAAAATAAAACTGGCCCAGTTCCACGGAGTTCCAGTTACCCGTGACGTCAGATTAACTAACTGACCCAAAATAACGCCCTAAATATATTTTTAACTAAACACCGAACTATCTCGGACTAATAATATTAGCCTGGGAAAAGCCATAAAATGTGCGAACTACGTACAGGGCTTACTCAATTCCTATCTTCGTTAAGCATGGTCACAGAAATCATCCTGTGTATGGTTGTTGCACTCATATCTACCTATATCGACCGTTTGGTGCAGTGGTCTACACGGTCTTCTAAAACAAAGGGTCGCGGGTTCGATCCCTGCACAATACAAGCATACGTATGCATGAACATGTGTGTTTGTACTGGTCTGGGTGTTTTCTATGTGTAATATGTAATTATTTACAAAAAAAAGTATTTATATATGTTTATCCGTTGTCTAGTCCCCATAACACAAGCCTCGTAGCTTAATTTGGGACTAGAGAATTGGTGTGATTGTTGTGAAATATTTAAATTTATATCAGTCTGAATTAGGTACTTTAACACTTTGACGGACGAAAGCCAGACGCAATAGATGTTTTTATTGTTATAACTGCTATAGCAGTCTACTGTCCATTAAAGTGTTAAGGATGACTTATGGCCAGTCTCAATAGCCGATGTACTGTTGACGGAAAGTTAAATAACGGTCAGTTACATACTCAAAGCTATCCTGAGGTTTCAGAGTTTTCTATTAAAGTAATAGTTATTTTAGTCGAAGATAGATAGAATATTGAAACCGGCTATGAATTTTACTCTAATCGTAGGTAAGTTGGTAACTAAGTAGTAAGTACTGCTTGGGTATTTTCAATTCTTATCAATCACGCAAAGATATGAATTAAAACAACTGCCTCAGCTGTTGCATGGTCGTATAGAGTTTTTACGCATTGCGCTATGAGCATAAATTCATGAGAAAGTAAAAAGATAAGACAAAACAAATCCAATGTAAAAAGCAAGCCAAAATCTAAATTGATTATCAAAAAGCTGATTCCAAAACGATCAGGGATATCGCGCCCGCATAATCCAAATGGATTCAATAAAAAGCCATGACCCCCATAAGATGCGATGACCGCCGCCATTGTGATCAACTATGGCAAATCACACCATTGATTCGTTTTAATAGACGCTATTCATGACATTTCGAAGTAATTGATTGTCTGCTTTCCGACGGTAGTAGATATAAATTTTAGGATAAATAGACTTAAATTTATGGTAGTAAGATAAGCTTTTTTGGTAGAAAGTTGATTGGTAGAACTGCCTCAATTTACCCAAAAGCAGTAACTAAAATCTCCACACTATATTGATAATATATCTAACTAGATAGATAACTATCACCTGTAATTGAAGAATGAGTTAACGTTGACCTAATTAAGTCGTTTATTAAACAAAATAAGATATTACGAGTAAAAGTAGGTTATTATTCAGCAGAAAATCTGAATAGATGGCAATCAGCATTATTTCTGTGTTATGTCGGTAAATAGGTACGTCTCGTTTACGACAGCAACTAAATTGCAATCTTAGTTACAAGTTAAGTAAGTAACTAAAACTAGAAGTACTTAAAACAGCATAATATTATTAGTTAATACGTACCATGCGGTAAGAAAAACCTTAAAAAGTCTTCATTTTGCTTCGTTTCGTCGTCTCTATTATTGTGACTTTACCTAAAGATAGTAACGAGTATTTTAACTACTTTCTTCCACGTATGAGCTGTTGTTTATTATATGATGCGTTATCAATATAACACATGAAGAAGTTGATTTACAGATGCAGCTTTGCAAGCAGATTACCTTAAAATACGTCAATTTGAAGCGTCTCAAAAACTTTAGCCACTCAAGAACATCAGCCACTACTCTTAAAGCAGTTGTCCTTAGCTTCGGATGATTTGTGATGTTGCCAACTGAGTCAATCTTACTAGCTATACCGACCGAGCAAATGCGCTGTCCAGAAAATACAAAACGTTACGGAGTACAGCCTCAGTCAAAGTCCTTACGTCTGATTTATCCTTATATCTGAGACATGTGGTGCCGCAGCCGTGACCTCGCGACCTGGCGTATTGCCCGGGTCGTAGGCTACTTGACTCATCCTAGATGATAATAATTAGAGCAGTCACACGACCTTAATTATCACGAAATTGACTCCGAAAATACTTTTGTAGTGAATGTTTTGAGGTGTGCTGAATCATACCAAGAAATCTAGCAACCGTAAGGCAAATAAACTACATTGACAAAATTTATTTCAAGACGTTTCTGAGAGGACGTCAATTTGATCGGGGGAAACAAAATCAAGATTAAGCTAGGTAAAACACATATTTTGTATCACTCTCATACAAAGTGACAATTAAGTACTGCGCTATTAACTGTACGAAAAATGCCTTTTTCAGAAATTTGCTATCTATGTTATTAAAAGGATATTGTTGCGATAACATTATGGAAAAGAGTAAAAAATCTTTACTCATCTACAGACTACAAAACCGGCTGTCGCGGGTTCGAATCCTGCTAGGGGCAAATGTTTGTGTGATGAGCACGGGCATTTGTACCTGAGTCATGGGTATTTATAAATGTATTTAGATATTTCTATCTGTTATTCTAGCCACCATAGCACAAGCTATCGCTTAGTTTGGGGCTAGGTAATTGGTGTGTTCATTGAAATAATTTATTATATTATTATTATCTACTCAGACTGAAATAAAAATCTAAATTGATTCGTGAGAAAACTCACAAAACACAAACTGCTACAGTATCGCGACCTCATTTCGGAAATGCAAAGTAAATAAAAATCAACGATAAGAACGAATTGTCCGAGATTGAAAATGATTACCGAAGGGGATCTTAAACGGCGGAAGGGAGCAAATTGCTCTTTTCAACGCGCTCGTAATTGAATTAATGATGAGCCCCTCTATCATTGCAGACATCATTATCATTATTGCCTATTATGACGTTTTTAAAGCAAGTTTTTGGGTGATTTTATTGAAAAATGGGACAAGTTACTGTGCTTTGCTAACATGATAAAAGTTAAATTATATTTTTATTCCTAAAATAACTAAGCTTAAATTTGACATTTTTGACAATTTCTGAGCCAGTCTGCCCTTGTGTACAACAAAACTAATAAGCTACTTCAAATATATCCTATGCTACCTTACACTTGTAAAAGAACCTTAATTCAATGGCTTTGCATACTAAGCTATGACGAGGTAGAAAATTTACTCAAAAGAACATAATGAAGGCATTCTGCAGAATGGTTTCTGTATGTGGCAAACTCAAGCTGATCCCAATGCGTGTGTACGCTCGCACACTATACATGCTTTCGCACACGCACACGCACACACACACACACACACACACACACACACGAACACACACACACACACACACACCAATTAGCGAATATACCAGAAATAAACGAATTTATTATTATTATTATTACATTGCCGTCTCGGAGTTGATTTGCTTACCCTTAAGTTGAATTTCAGTACAAAAAATGTTGATTAAATATATTTTTTTATGATATAAATAAACAGGTTACTAATGATGTATTTTAAGGGAACATCTGGCTTCCGATTATGGTATCATGCTACAATATACTTTCATCATAAAACCATTCACGGCTATTACTTTCAAGCTAAGATTTTTAATTACCTACCTCCGAAAGCTATTGTTTCGAATACTCGCCGGAGGACTCAGATGTAATAACACAACTATTTTAGGTATGATGTAATCTTCATATAAAATAACGTTGAATTTTATGTAATAACTGGTTCTTGTCATGGAGCCATACACTAAAACCGGACTCGCTAATGTTAAATGAAAGTTGCAACCAGATGTTGAATGTTGTGTGTACTACCACGTTAAATTGACGTTTAGATTTGTTTATTTTGCTTTATTTATAACAGATATCATCCAACTGCTATTGAACTGATCAAAGTAAGTAAACTGTAGTTAAAATATCAACGAAGTGGTATCCTCACCGTAAATTCTTAGGTTGAGTGAGTAGCGCTTAGTTTCAAACTGCAACACCTAAAATATATTATGACAGCATAGCTATTACCTTATTACAGTTTTCGCCTATTTTTTCATTCCACTGTTAGACATGTATGTATGTCTGTTATATACCATTTACCCACATGTCGGCACTACGGTTGATTCATTATTGACGAGGCAAATTTTACAACCGCAAATGTTTGCAAACATTGTGTTAAGTGCCTATAATGAAGTGAGCGTTTTCTATCAATATTATTGTTGTGAGGTGACTAATGATTTTGCAACCCAATGGAATGAGCTGCTTCTGTGTACCTACATAAGCACCATATCAAGAAAAAGAATTTTCTCGCAATAACGCGGGGTTTGAAATTTAAGTATCAGTAGGATTATGTAAAATAACTGTTCGAAGAAGAAAACAACGAGTCAGTGATTGAGAAGCTATCGCGTTAAGGCATTGTATTTATTCTTTATACCAATACAAAGTACCTTTGGTGTGAATGTAGATATAATTATCTTTCCATTTTTGAAATTATCTTTGCTTCATTTCGATAAAAATCTCCACTGCGGTCCCTGCATGAAATCATAACAGCAAAGCGCGAAAAAGAAACTAGAGCAAAATGTAAAAAAGTCACTTATTATTAGGCATTTACTTACCAAAATATAGTCACTTATGTAATGTATTCGATGTCCTGTAAATCTCTCATGTTCGTAGTCATCAGATTGATCGTTCGTATCGTTAACATGGTGTAAATACGTGTAATTGGATGCCTAGAGGACAGCGGCCAAAACACGTAAAGCCACACGCAGAACGTAAACATGGATGACATCACTAGCGTAGATAGAGGTGGGTGAGAACATCGATAAAAATATCCAGTTCTTTGTGATTTTAGGAAAAGCGTTTCCTTTTGAAATTACAGCCCTGAGTTTTCAAAAGTCAGCTCACAGTCTGATAAAATTTTAAGACTGCTGTTTTGAAAAGTCATGAGTCATGACTGACTAAATAGAAAGTCAAAACTAAATGTCTCTTAAATTAGACGGGTTGTTATTTATGTAACAGTCCGATAACTATTGAAGAATACGCCCAAATTAGTTTTGTTAATTGAAATACTAAATGAAAATCGATAAAACAATGTCGAATACACTGAATTCGGAAAACGTACTTACTTTTAATTTTACTCTTTAGATACAAATTTTGATTAGATATGCTTTTCTAAAAACTCACTTTTCTGGTGCAAAATTAAGCAAATCGAATTATTTGAATGCGAAAAAATATTTCACAATTAAAATATCCATGGATATTACAATATAAATATTACAATTAGGGTTGCTTATTAGTAAAAATTAGATCTTGAGCATAATGAATGACCTAATATTTGCGTAACCGAAAGTACTTATTATTTGAATCGATAATGATAGGTACCTACTCTACAGTGTACTCTCTACTACACTATGGCGTAAATGGCAAGCTATGGCCCTGGTTCATTGTACTCGTAGTAAACGTAGTGATGTAATCACTGGCCGTAGAGCTTCGAATGTGCAAATGAAAGAGTGTTTATTTTAAACATCAATCAATGGCTCTTGATTATCCAAAGTGGCCACAAAAAATCATAACTAATGTTTCAGCTACCTTTCCTACATAAAAGTACGTGCGTACGTACCTACAAGATGAAAGTGGTTTTCAAGCTGAATTTCGACTATGGCGGAGATATGTATTACTTATAGTGCACAAATGTGCGCACGCGCACTTTCTGTTCCTTTCACTCTCTTATAGTTTTTGGTGAGTCGGCAATCCGATTTGACATGATCAAAGAGAGAGAGAGATCGGACGCAGGACCAACGGCCTAACGTGCTTTTCGAGGCACGAGGCTGTAACACCGTGGAACTCACAACTTCAAGCTGTTGAGAAAACTATAAAATAAATTCTCAAACACAGGATATGAACCCAGGACCTCTTGGATGTAGGCCACGTAATAACTCCTCATACATCGTCCAATCCATTTGAGATACATAGCTCGTTAATTGTAAATGTTTTGCTCTATAAAACCCGGAGCGATAAGGAAGTACCTACCTACCTCCGACATCAGGTCAAGAACAACACAGCGGCATCTTGTGCACTTCTAATAAGGTTTATTTTGCAACAATAATAGGTGAATCGATGTGCCGTCGGCTATACAAACTAATAGTTTAATTGAACGATATTGTTACCGTAAGAGAAATCGGTTTGCGGTAACAGCTCTATTACATGTAATCAACTGTTTCCAATTCATAATTCGCACTTTAGATTGCCGGTACCTATAGGTAGTGCTTAGTCACTCAACAAGCTATTACCAGCAAACATCCATGAAAAAAAAATTAGGAAATAATTAACAAACCAATCACTATTTGACTCATCCGATCGTTGAAAAAGAGTTTAAAACCATCCTAGATACATTAACAAAAGCTTTCAAAAATTAACAGTCAATGCAAAAAATACCTATAATACTTAGCGTGTGTCCTTGTGTAGGTACATTTTAGTTGAGGTAGTACCGAATTAAGAGGACTACCTACCTATCTACCTACGTCTAAAAGGAAACGTCTGAGTTTTAGAGATTTGGTAATCCACCAATTTTGCTATACAAACGAACATGTAGAAATTAAGTATTCTTTCTTCCAAATTGTAATTTATTTTTTACCGGTCTGAAATCAGAAAATAATCGTACACAAGCAACGTCTTACGTCTTCAAATATGGCCGTACTTTCTTCCTTCACTCATTCCTCTGCATTCCGTTCCATGTATCCAACGTTTCAATCCTATAAACATATCTTCAAATGATAAAACTGTTTTCGTTTATTTTATCCCCACGTTTTCATGATAACACCTGACGAATACCTACGCAGAAATAAAACGTGCGCTACCGATTTTTTTGGGTGTTAAACCAGTTGGGTTATCTTAATAATGATCCGTTTTTAGTAGTCTAGGTGTTTTTTGCTGTTTCCACAATAAAACTTATTTATAATGTGAAATTAAAACACACTTAACGAAAAATGGACTGCCACGGCCACACATTGTAAAGAAATTTGCATTGGTACTGCAAAAAAATAAAGTAACTTAAAGAAGTAGTTTATTCGGCAAAACCTTCCGAACGACGTCATCAAATAACAATTCTTTTTGACAATGCACATTTACAAAATCAAAATAAGGTGCGCCTCAAGGTGCGCCTACTCAAATAGAAAAGATTGTAAAGTTTGAGACTTCATTCGATACCTTCTAAAAGATGGCTGGACGTTTAAAGAGAAATCATCTAATCTGGTATTCTAATCACAATTTTTTAAAGTCGAAAATGTTTTTATAATGTCGAATGGAGCGGCGTCCGAAATATCGTTTATCATCAAATTAGCATACATTTTCTGAATAGGCTTACATCATCATTGGTAAGTAGGAAGCGGTTATCGTGGTAGGTACTACCTTAGCAAGTATCAAACAATTTTTCAAACAATGGTACAGTACACAAAAAGTGTTACATTATGCCAAAAGTACTTAGGCATAATGTGACACTGTACAACTAAATAAGCAGCTATTTAGAAGAAAAAAAATACACAATGTAAAATTAAAACACTTAAAGAAAAATGGACTGCCACAGGCAAGACACGAACCCGCATCTCTTGCAAAGCGGGCGATTGCTCTCCCAATTGTGCTACCGTGACACTTATTCATCGGTCCGAATTTGTTAAATAGTAACTTAATTTAAAAATACACACTTAAGCATTTTGAACAAGAATGTGCTTAATCGCTTCGTCGTTTTTAGCCATGGAAATCAACAAACAATTCTTCTTTAATTACTAACGCACCCTGACAGGCCAACAACAAACAGTATGCCATGAAATTTAACAAACTGAATATTTCCACGCAGCCATTGACCTAGTGGCCTGAATAATCATAATAATCTATCTATTTGTACGTATACACCCTATTTACTGTCTTCAGGGTAGGCAGTTTTCTTAATAATGTACAATTAGGTCATGGGAACATGCGAATATATTGTAAGGCTTTGGTATTTTTATGCCAAAGAATAACTGATACACTATACAACTGGTAAAGTCTCATCTCGCCCTAATAAAATGAGTATCTGGATTTTTTTCTGGCACCACCGATAAGATTTGGAAATAATTAAAGACAACCAACGAATACATAAGATTATACACATTTTCTCACTTAAATAGGTTAGGTTCTTGATTTATGAGCCTGACTGTACCTATAGATACTATATTGTTCAACGAATGAACCTCAATCTAAACTCTAAAAATGTCAGTTCGGTTAATCAACTCTTCTGGTAAATGTAAAGCATGTAGAATTACTATCAATAGTACCTACCATAAGTAAATCAGGTGTATGTACCTAATCTAGAAACCGGTTTTATGAATCATAGCTATCATATTCATATTATTCATACCTCAACTGCGCAATTTCATGTCAACCACAATTTACTTATCGCAATAACAGAACTTAATAATTTCTTAACTTTTTTTAGATTCAAATAACTTGAATGTAACTCCATTCCGTTAGAATGTTTTTCTTCGAAATTCATGTCAAAAAAAGTAAATAACGTACTCTGTTATTACACCTTCATCGTTCCTATCAATAGCCATGGCCGCAAAATAAAAACTTTTTTACACCATAATGCATTTGAACATCAAATAACAGTGTTCAATTCTCCGTGGAAATAACGAAATAACGTTATTTTCTCGTGCACAGCTAAAAACGAAGGGCCTTGTGAGACGTCAATTGACTATTGAGTTTTTGTATTAGCATGGTATGAAGGCCAGCAGATACCTGAATGAGAAAAACAGATTAAGTTGCGTGAAGAAAACCTTCGAATGATAATTGAAAGGTTCTAACGGTGCGGGCGGATATGACAAGAAAGATGGGCGTTTTAGAAGGGCTTATTTATATCGCACTTAAATAAAATAACTCGTTTCAACTTTATTTACAAAAAAATTGATAAAAAGACCATTTCTTGACTTGGCAGAGAATGCCATAAGGCATTCAATCTGCCAATTGTACAGTTATATTGCTATAAAGTTTAAATAAATAAATAGACAAAAAACATTCTTGAATGTTTAACCACGCTTAACATCTTGTTACAAAGCTATTTCATGGCTGAATCATTGATAAGTTTTGCTATAGAAATCAATTGGATATTTTATTTAAATCGACGAGCTAAATTTGAACAGACTGTAAAATATTTCAATTTACAATCATTAGGCCCCTTACACACTGTGACTTTAAGCATCTATGCAGTCGCACGATTTTTAACCGACTTCAAAAAAAGGAGTAGGTTATTAATTTGACCATTCTTTTAAAAATCTCGACAGCATCGCAACACCAGAAGTGAACAGGTTTTAGCATCAATGCTGCGTCAATCAAGGGGTCTAATTCCTACACATTCACAACAGTTTGTGCATATTAAAATAATGGCAGAGAACCAGTTTTCCTAACAGCATCTGATCGGCCGAGTCACAATCACAAACAATGAGAATAGTTGCGCAAGCTGTAATCATGGGAAATCGCGTGGAAAACTAGTGGGTCGGCGACAGCGCGACGGGCGGAAATATCTACACTATATATTTCCGCCCGCGCCGCGCCGTATACTGTACGCTCACGAAGTCACGACTTCGTCTGCGTGAAAACCCTTTATAATACCCTTAAATACACAATTAATTTTAAATTGTAGCCTTTGTGTTATTCTGATGTAAGCTATTTATCTGAAAAAATACATTTAAAATAAAAGTCGTTTTTACGTGTGAAAGAGAAACAGCATTCTTCATCCATACCAATCCATACTAAGTACGAACTTTCGCGTTTAAAATATTAGTAGGATTAGTTGTTCCCTGCGGTTTTACCCGTATAGAACCCGTTTTCTACATATCCCACAGGAATCGTGAAGTATTACGGGTTAAAAAGTAGCCTACGAGTTATTTCAGCTTATAATCTATCTATGTTCCAAATTTTAGCCAACTCGGCCCAGTAGTTTTGCCATTAAAGAGTAACAAACATCCCTACAAACTTTCGCGTTTATAATATTAGTAGGATAGAAGAAAGTAAGCTAGAGAGCTATGAAACGCACCTTTGCACCCATACCTACTATAGTGATCGCCTAACACTATACGATCTGAATCTGACGCGCCCGCTCGCCGCGCTGCGCATTCAGAGTGGACGCACATTATATTAACTGCGCAGTAGAACATTTACAGCTTAGAGTATACATAACTAGGGTATACTCTAAGATTTACAGCTATCCTACAATTTAATCTACATTTCATCTGCATACAATTAGCTGCCTCTGCTTTTCCAAATATGGACTTAAGGGAACAGTAGCTACCGAATTCTTGAATTTACTAAGATTAGGAAACCTACAAAATTCCTTAGACAGATTGAAGGTAAAAATAGTGGCCAAATTGGTCCAGTCATTCTTGAGTTAAGCGCTTATCAACACATTTGACACACGTGATTCCTTTTTGTAAATAAATCATAAAGTTGTTTGTGATTAATTTATTTTTTTATTTATTTTTAAGAAGTTATAGGTATTAAAATTTTCTCGTTTATTAATTTAATGAACGAAGCGATCGATTTATCAACCTGACTGAATTTTATCGCCCCTTTTGGGAAAATAACTGAGTGTGTCCAATTGGCGAACACTACAAAGTTATATTATTTAAGTTTAAAAATATATTGGCGTGTCCAGAAGACGAAATAATAAGTGATAATAAAAGTTTCACCAACTCGACACACGTGGTGTAAAACCCGATGTTGCTTACATTATCATAACGTGTCATAGCGTGATATAATTGAGGCAGAAACTAACGAGGCCATTACAACTTATAATATCAAGATAGTCATGTCATACTTAAACAAGATACGCGGTACATTGATTGTCAACAAAGTTTCCTTATAAAAATACCAGCGTGACAGGTACTCCCTGCCCCTAACACCTTTTTACGTAGCTATTAAACTAAGTTTAAAAGATATTGATAAACTAGCTTTGCCATCATGACGCCAGTAGATTAAGTAGGTACCTTCCTATAGGTTGGTATCTACCGATGGAGGTATGCTTTGACCTATCGCTCGAATGTTTTTTACTTCGGCAACGATATCTAATAAAAAATTTTTAGACTGCTCTGCTAAAGTTTCTGTTACAAACCAGTTTTCAACTCACGGATTCTGGTGCCGTTGCCAAGGCACACAATAAAACCGTCTTCTTCCATTTTCAACAAACTTATACTGTTGGAATTTTTCTACCTGTATTGTTTTAAACTTTTACGATCGCCTAACTTAGTGTTGCATAAACGGCACAGCCATGACCTGTTGGCTATTTCTCTACTAGTGGTACCTACCTTAAAAGGCACCCACGTTCAACTAATATCTTGTTGACCCTTTCTAATATTACCCTTCTCTCTATTCCAGGTGAATCAGTGCGCTGCTGGACGTGCTCCTCAGACCTGAACCCGTACTGCGGGGACCCGTTCCCCGGCTCCAGGTCTGACTACCAACCCGTCAGCCAGTACCAGTTCCGGCTGGAGAACTGCGATGCCAACACCGGGGCTACTTACCCTTACCTCACGTCTTCAAGGTCCGCGTGTAAGAAGCAGAAGAAATACAGTAAGTTCATCATTTGTTGCTATCCAGGCATTTGGCCACGATGTTACCTGATGGTAAGTGATGATGTCGTCGAGGATAGATCACGTCTGTCTAGTTAAAGCCTATTCGATCTTCTCTTGAAATTTTTAGATTTCTGACGTATATGTATCATTCGAGTAGGATCTTTTGCGAAAACTACACGTTAATGAGCAATGATTATAAATATCTTTCTCATTTTTGCACATTATTACTTAGATAAAAACGAAGGTCTAACATGATTACTTTTGCTGGGTAGGTTCTAAGATATTGTTATACTCGTATTACCCAATATCAATTACCTCAAATACCAACGGGCTTATTGATGAATGGATTGCAATGTCCATTGCATCACAGAGACGTTCACTTCACATTAAGTACTATTGGTACTATGAATGACTTAAGGCTACCACTCGTACATAGGTAGATTAGAAGTAACAATTGTGATTGTTTGCTTTTAACTCCTCAAACGTGTTTAGAATTCGCTTTGAAGCTATCGCTTACAGAGGTTCTATTCCATTGTGAAGGCTATTTCCTTGGTACGCATTGGCATGCAAAGGACAAACCTTTGACGGTTCTAAATGCGTTTCTAACACATTTACCGCAATTTTAAGGATTGTGTCAACGACACCCTAAACAATATTAATTATGTTACAGTTAGATAGAGTAGGTAACGTTAACGATGGCTAGGCTTAAATTTAAGACATAATCTGGATGGGATCTGTTTTCAAAATAATTATGATAATAAAATGATCGGAATGGGATCTGTATCCAAAATATTATATCTAACGGGTAAAACGATGAAATTTTATAACTGATAAAATCATTGACCAAACTGATCACAAAGACCAATGAAAGTCCATTATGTTTGAGACGAACATCGTTTAAAATCACGTACAGTCAGCAAAGAAAGAAACCAGCTAAACCCGTCTATCAATATAAAACATCGCTAGTTTATAAGAGGCATTTCAAGGGAAACTGATGTTCAAATTGTGTACTAAATTGTTGAGCCTCTGTTTGTAGTTGTTAGTTTCACAGCAAGTGCACAGCTGGCCTTACGCCCTAGTTCGCGTTCGGTTCGGTATATACCCGTCCCTACCGTTACGTATCGCACGACTGGTCAGCTTTTAATACTTATGTGGTTACCGAGCCCTTCACTTGGTATTAAATTCTAAAGCCAGCTTGCAAGGCTTCCTTGGGTCTGGTTGAAATTAATTAGCGCTGGTAGAAGCTAATGTGTAGCTTTAACTTGGCTCTAACTTTGAGTCATAAATAAGAAAATAGCCTAGATGACAACACCCATCGTTGAAATACTCTGTATCATCTGTCAAAATGGTCTGCCTCCATAGATTTTGTATGGGAATACAAAATCGGTTGTGTATCAGAAATTGGAGTCAATTGACCGAATAACTATCAATTTTGTGTGTTTAAAAATTGGTTTCTACAACTTTTTGGAAATATACTGGTTGTATTAACTTCATGGAGGCTATGTGTTTTAAACGCCATGGTCTTGAAAATATTTAAGATAGGCGCGTCATTATGCCTATTAGCTGTTATTGTTCTGAGAGTCTAATAACTACCGTATGTGCTACTAACTTAGTTATTGGAGCGTGATACTAATGTTTCAAGGTTTCACGTTTCTTTAAAGTTTAAAAATAAACCATCAAAATGACTAACAGCAACGAAAAATTACAACAAGGAAACAATATTCGATGATCATCCTTAGTGGAGATGCCAAGTAAGAACATATCATGTTGGCTTAAAACTGACAGGTAAATTAGTACTTATTGGGCAAATACGTTGTCATACAATAGTCTCAAACCATTTCAGGCGAAGCGTTTCTCATCACCTTGGCTTAAACAAAGGGATCGAATCTACTCAGCCGACTGCCCATTATCTTGACATGCTTTTTGAATGGTATTCCTTCAATGTCAAATGTCGTACTATAAACAAACCAAACCTCTTAACCTCAGTACCTAGCGTGACTACCGGAACCTGTTTTTATGATGGAATATGATGACAGAAAATAATATTACGAGTCTTTCTATATCAGGTGTACCTACTATACTCGTAAAGTTGCCTATCAGATTAATTGCGAGTAAAATTCTTAGGAAAATACTAGTTATTTTAGGCCTTTCTTGTTAAATATGAACTGAAATTTCTTGGAAATTATGATTTTCTTCTCCACGTTTATGAACCCGTTTTATTTCACAGAAATGCCGTTTTAAAACGCATATAGAAAGTGAATAGACATATCTCAGTAATAAATTAGAAATTATGGCGGTATGAAACCTGTCTGCAGGTTGCTTGCTATTGTAGATTAAGGTAGTTGACTCCACCAATCGTTGAAGTACTTCATAGAGCTTGTATGGGAACAACACACTTTGACGTCATCGCGTGCAATGCCGACTGAGTGCCTATTTATCGTTATATCTTTATATAAAGGAAAGTAATGTTAGTTACACTTTTTATAACTCAAGAACGGATGAACCGATTTGGCTGAAAATTGGTGGAGAGGTAGCTTAGAACCAGGAAACAGACATAGAATACTTTTTATCACGTTCGACCGCGATTTGGAAAACAAAGGGATTCCACGCGGACGAAGTCGCGGGGGGCCACTATATTATATTAAAAATCAAATATTACGAACTGCAAAAAAAGATCGATTGAAGAGGGTGTTTTAAATAAGAGAAAAACAGTTTTTTGAATATTTCTCTCATAGTGGAAAAAAACCTATTTATTATGTTTGGTGGGACAGATCTACTGCCAGCTGTTACAAATTCAGCTTCCATTGGCGTGACTAAAGGTTAAACCTTGTCACGTTTTTCATATCTACATAAGGTTCTACTCCTTACCGCTAGATTTTCTATTAAGAACTTAATTTACTCAGGAACCTATAACTTCTTACGTAATTGCATAATCAGTAATTTTTACAGATTATAAGGCTATGTTTTATAAGACTTAGTGCGTATAGTTGGTATAATATACTATTAGTATAGTAGTATTCACATTTAATATACCTACCTAATAAAAAAATCTCAAGTTTAGGTACGGATACATGGAAAAATAAAGCAAGAATTCTTTAAACGGTGTCGTGCACATTTTCAATGTCATGTTAAATTATAAAATACATACATACATACATACGGAAGATTGTCCGACCAATTCTATTGTTCTACCTAAACTGAGCTAATTAAGCCGCTTCAAGTCGCTATATCCTCATGCTTAAATCTTCACATTTAAATAACCAGTTAAACAACTTTAAGATGTTTTTTAAAAGAGGTAATCTTAAAAATGACAGTTCTTGAATGCACGTTGTAGTTCTTGAAAGTTCGTTTTTAATGTAATTTTGATGGAAGAATTTCAAGTAGCTTGAATGTCGCATTTGTATCAGAATGCTATCCTAAATTCAGCGATGTTCCTAGCCAAGAGTTATTTTGAGTTCAGCGTACAAATGTCACTGATCTTACAACTCTATTTCTATTGTTGTCGTGTGTGTTTCGGCACATTTAAATCTGGAACGATTGATCCCTGACAGGTGTCTAATGCCCATTGCTTATAAAGTCGCTTACCGATTAAGGTAATTTTTGCCTATAAGCTACTTGACGACCGCTTGGTGCAGTGGTCCACAGGTCGGACTTTTAAAACCAAGGGTCGCGGGTTCAATCCCCGCACAGTACAAGCATAAGTGTTGTACTGGTCTGGGTGTTTTCTATGTATAATATGTATTAGTTTACAAAAAAAGTATTTTATCCGTTGTCTAGTACCCATAACACAAGCCTCGTAGCTTAATTTGGGACTAGAGAATTGGTATGATTGTTGTGAAATATTTATTATTTTTTTATTTACTGAGGCGAACTTTTTAACTCGCCTAGCACAGTAAACCGCGCCGACATTAATCATTTTTTTTAATATTCCAGTCAACGGCCAAATCGTCGTATCCCGAGGCTGCACATGGAAGAGATCGGACGACTACAGCGTGAGCTGTCCCAGCTCCACCAACGGGCCTAACGAAATCACGCAGTTCTGCGAAACATGCGACTATGACGGTTGCAACGGAGCGGCTGCCGTCGGAAAAACTATCGCCTTACTCTTGGCCCCACTTGCCTTGTTACTCTTCAAGTAACACTCTTTAGTTAACAGCTCATTTTTGCCAAGACTTATTGTGAATCTCAAGTTAAGCTAACTTTGGCAGTTCGTTCGCTCGGTAACTCCGAAATTAAAACGCATCGCTTTCAGTGTGCGTATAGCCCTTATATAAGAAACGAATATCGTTATTGAGAGAAATAAAGCGGCCATAATCAAACCATCTTGTGAAATGTAAACACACATAACAGCAGAAACAACGCGAACTTCTTTAAATTGTGTTGTAGTTGCCAATAACCTGAAATTAGTTCAAAACTTGGCAAAAATGCTTACATTATAAAGAGTTAGGGTACATATTGCATAATATTGAGTTTTTGGTTGCATTTCCAAGCAGATAAGACAGCAAGCCTGCAAGAGTGAAACATGTCAAACAGTGAACGGATCAGTTGTAGAAAAGGCCTAAAACCTATAAAAATCATTAGAGGTAGACAACCTATAATAATGCATTTCCTATGTTATATTCTAAAAAAGTTATTTTTCTTGATTCAGAATAAATAAATAGGTATCACACTGTTAACCTAAGCATGTCGCGTTATGAACAGTTTTACAGAGTACAAAGTTGTCATGTGAATATTTTTCGAAAATTAAGTGTAGGTGCCCACCGTGACAGTACGTACGTACGCACGTTATTGTAAATTAGTTTTAAGCAATTAAATTATATTTAGCTTTACATTTTACCAAATAGTCCACATTGAAGCCAGCCATGTAAATTTAACGAATGAAAATGTTTATTGTTTTTTATTTCAAATTTTCTATACATTCATGGTCAATAAATAATTTAATGTTGTAAATGTTCGTGAAAACTTACGTAACTCTACAAATATCGATGTAAATATTTTTGTTACTTACTTTTATTTTCATAAGAAACCATATTGATTGTATTAGCGATAAGTCATTAAGTCTTTATGACAAAAATATAATAACAAACATAATGTTTTAGTAGTTCTGTTATAAAAGCCTTCTTTTATTCCATCCCAAATTATTGTTATTAATAATATATTTTTTGAAAAAATTGCGACTAGAAAAAAACATTGGATTTTTTTAGTAAGGCACAACTAATATTAAATGTATTGTAAGAAATAATAAAGTTGTTCACTTAACCCCTTTGTTTTAATTTTAAATTGAGTGATAATACGAAAAATAATTTATTTACAATAAAAAAGTATTTAAGTATGTTTATCCGTTGTCTAGTACCCATAACACAAGCCTCGAAGCTTAATTTGGGACTAGAGAATTGGTGTGATTGTTGTGAAATATTTATTTATTTATTTCCTAGATGAAGAATGTGTCAATGCATTAAGCTAGCTTAAATAAGCTGTGGGGTGAGCACAAACATTATCGTAACGTATCCGTGTCGTCCAAACGTCAAAATCTGTCAGTTTCCCCATACGAATTGACAAGTAACGATTGGTTGACGCTACGAATACGTTACGATAGTTGTTCGTGCTCACCCCACAGCAAAAATAGCCAATTCAACTGAAATTTGGTATACTAATTAAAGAAAAACAACCATTTTAAGAAGACTTTGTATACAAAATATTATTTATTCTTAATTATAACATGTAAGGCAATCTTAAATGCAAAATTTATTCAATGGACAGATGTGCATTAAAATGGACGGATAGATTAAGTCTTATAAACTAAAATGTGCAATCAACAGCACAGGTTTTGGTAGTAGAAAACATCCTTATTACAAGTGCTAAGATGCCAGTCTACTGTTTACCCTGATGTGCTGTTGTGTACTACACAAGAAACACATTTTCTCTCTCAATTCACAATACTCTCATTCAAAAAACTCATATAAACATTAGCTGAGGTTTAACTTATGATAAATACAAGTAAAGTCATTGATATTTATACTAAATAGAAAAAACAAGCTTTTTAAATGGACCCTTAAATCCAAATGTTAATAATTATATAAATGGTTATTAATTGGTATAAAATTCTTACAAGGCATCAATATCTTCAAATATAAAGATTTAAAAAACTAATTGGAAAAGCCAGTTTTTCACCTGTGATTCAGGTGTTACATTTTTGAAGACAGCTTATAATTTGTTTTCTTCTTTTAGTTACACAAGTACACATACCCAACACACACAGACAAACAGTTTCATTGTCAATTATCAGCATGTGAGAACATCATCAAGAGATTCTAATTTTTTATATTTTATGGTGTCTGAATCATCGACTATTGCATCAAAAGGCAATCATGATAGTTGTACATAATCTCACATAGAGTCTAATTCAAATTATTTTTTGATAATTATTGTGCTTTAAAATGTACAAAGTTGGTTATTAACAACCACAATCTCTTCTTCCTACTGTTTTTTGAACCAATATGATGTTGATAGCAAAACAACTAACAATAATGGCAAAGGGCTAAATAGAGATGAAGAATTGCAACCATCCTTACTGTTACATGTGCAGTATTCAATAAAGATGTTGTATGTTCCTGTTCTCATGAGGCAAAATCTTTCGTCGCCTTGGATACCAACTTCACCTAAGTAGGCACAACCTCTGAAGTAACGCCAAACTCCATTTACTGAAATGAAAATTTCATCATTGTATAATTTATTTGTAAGTGAAATGACAATTTAAATATTATATTATTTGTCACAAAGGTATTAATATTATTTGTGACATAATGTGAGCACTGCTGTATTATGTCATTTCAACTTAAGATAGATAGTTACTGTAAAATATCCTGATATCTATTAAGTTAGATATTAAATATGAGTTGACTCGACATGTCGGGCAACATCACGCAAAATCGGTGCAAAGTTCACTTGTGGTATTTACGACTGATCTTTGACTTATAATCGTGTAGGCCGCAGGCAACAACACTACCTTGGTGGGTGTCATGATATCTACTGCCTTGTAAAACTAATGTAAGTAAGTGTATCCTTAACATAAAGCTAGAAAAAAAAAGATGTCTTTGCCAATCGCGACTTTGGGGGCATCGCTAGTAAGATAAATACTATATTATTATTACCTTTCTGTCTTATTTTTCGGCACATGGTTGGTCGCACGCCAGGCAAATGAGAAAAACCTTTTTCTTGATTACAATCGGTTATTGGCACTGTGCTATTGTCAAACGGGTCCGCGCACTTGGGATCATTACTGGACCGGCAATCCCAGCATTTAATGCTGAAAACTGAAAAGTAAGTTAACTTTAATCGAGTTCTAGGGCGTGACCTGACGCTAGACTATTAGTTGCAATAGTACTCACCGAAAGGCACCACTTGGAGAACTATGAATAAACTAATGACATATTTGTATAACATTTTGCAGTGTTATTTTTTGTATCGCTTTTTTTAATTTAAATTAAAACATTAATTTCAATGTAAATAGTTAACGAACGCGGTGAAGCAACCTGTTGTTCACTGTTGTTTATTGTTGAATATTATTTTACCGTCTGTCTATCTGTCTGCTTATCTGCTGTCAATTCAGACATTACTGTTCCTCACCTTAATTCGGACAAACACTGAAGTATTCTGCGAAATACCAGAAAACTAACCTGCACTTCAAAATGTGTTAGAAGATAAAATGAAAATTGAATTTAGTATATAAAATTCCCTTTTGAAATTTTTTTAAAACTAATTTTCGTATAATTTGATCTGAGTACAACTGACACAAGTATAGTTCGGACGTACGGCCCAAAAACATTGACGGCTCTGACAGGTGGGTGACACACAGGCGTCAAATTAGTAGATTTCTGTTTTGGGGTGTGTTCTTCAAAAGCCAATTTAATTTACTGGTCTTATTTCAATAGAAAGGCCTAAACATGAAAAACATTAATAAAATATGTGTTTTAATTATGTTATCATCATTGCCTGCAGGTTTGTGAGAACGTCTCTTTTTCATTTATTCTTGACTAATACGCCCTACTAACTATCATTACTTATCCTCAGCTCTTTCTGTACGTTGCTACCAATGTGCATCGTTCCAAGACCCAAAGGGTGAAGATACGTGTGGGGCCTACAAAAAGTTCGACAGAGACAGCCATGTGGCAGTAGAGTGTAACAGCGACGAGTCTCATACGCCGGGTTCTTTCTGCATGAAGCTAACTCAACAAGGCCCTAAAGGATTCATATGTAAGAAACAACACAGTATTTGATTTGAAAAGACTAAGTTCCAGCTGGTTTGTTGCATGATAATTACATAACATTCTCTTGTCTAAGTAAACTTGTCACTAACCTAAACAACCAAACAGCTTTATAAGTCCTTTTATTGCAGTCTCACAGCAAATCTCATTGGGATGAAGCATATTAGAAGGCACTTGATGCTCATAAGAATATCAATAATTGATTTAAGCCACCCTTACCAATTCTTTTTCCAAAAAATTGTGTAAATAACTTATAAACAAGCTTTTCTCTGATCCGAGTGTTCATTTTGTTTCAGGGGATGGCCGATGGCGTCAAGTGATACGCCGCTGCGCATCCGTAGCAGATACTGGTGTCACCGGAGTCTGTAACTGGGGTGTTTATGCCAACGGTGTCTATTGGGAAGAATGTTACTGTTCCACTGATGACTGTAATCATTCATCATTCACTCAAGCCTCTCTTTTACTTATATCCAGCGCAATTGCGGCAGCTTTAGGTGTTTATAATAGTATGTTATAGATTTCTGTACTTAATAAGTTATTGTTTATGTGCCTTGTATTATTAAATGACTGAATCAATGTTTATACCGTCCATAGCACTTAAGGATAATTGATGGGATCTGATGTAGATACTTTATAAGTTTATTAAACAATAAGCATGACAAGATTTTATATGCTCTGTACAGCAACTATTAAATCATTTTTTTATTTAATATTTCGTTTGAGTAGTATTCAACTGCTCTGCACCTTGAAAATACAATATAATACTGACCTAAACAAAATGTATCAATTTACAATGTGGTAGAAATAGGTATACGAAACATGCATAAACAATTATGTAAACTTATGATTTGTTTATGTCTTTTTGTAATTTTGTGTTTGTATTATATGAATGAAGTAAAAAAAGCTAAAATTTTACACTGAATATCTTTGAAAGGGTTAGTAGGGTTTCATAATAATATCTTTTTTGCCAGAAGAGATAAGATACACAGTGTGTACATAAGCTTAGAATACTAAGAAATTGGTAAAACTAATTAACACACACATAGCCTCTGTTGCCAAATTAGGAATTATAGATTCTGTTTTTCGGCAATCAGCGCTTCTCCACCTCGATCACATCTTTCCAGTCTATGCTTGTTTTGTATAGTGATACATGTCAGATTAACCCTAAACTACCTCCTCTTAACGGCTTCACCACTAATTACCAGTTTTCTGTAAACTTAGTACCATGTACACACTTTAATTATTAGCTATGCTGGGCAGATTTTCACATTTGTAGTGTGTTGGGACTTGGGAGAAGTTATTTAGCTATCAATAGTTGACATTTGAGTTGAGTTATACATGGTGGCGACTACAATACGACTTTTGAATTTCTGTCCATTACTCTCTACCAAATTTCATCTAAATCGGTTCTGTAGTTAAAACCTGAAAGTGTTACAGACAGAAAGTCAATTGTCGTATTGTCGTCGCCGCCCTGTATAAATGAAATGACGAGAACTACCTGATTTGATGTAGTACTAGATATTAAACAAGATTACTTATGTTTAACTTTGCAAGGATAAGACAATTATGTTTTATTGAAATGTTGTGTACCTACTAATGCCGTCCATTTTATACTATTAAATACGACAAGGTTTATAAAATACGAAGTTTTCTTTATAAGTAAACTCATCGATTATTTATAGAATTCTGGTAAATACAAAGGAAGGTCTCTAAAAAATAATTTTTATACAGAAAGATGACAGTTGCTGCAGCATGAAAGAAATCAGTTTCATATTTTTTTATTTTTTATGTGCAAATTATTCATACATTTTTCAGCTTAATTGCAATGTTGTAAAATAATTTTATTAATACTACTAGTGTCCTGTTAAAAGATACCCATTATCCGCTAGTATTGTCGATCCGGTAATGCCAACTGCTTTGTCACTCGCCAAGAAAATAGCCAATTCCGCCATTTCGGATGGATCGCTAACTCTTTTAAGGGCGGTAAGTTGACGCATTGCTTCAAATCCTTTCTCAACGTTTTCTTGACCAATGACTCCAGAATTTTCAAGAAGATCCGTTCTCACTGGTCCTGGACTTATTGTATTTACACGAACACCTTTTGAAGCGAAATCGTGAGCGATTGATCTCGTGAAGTGATCCAAAGCTGCTTTTGAAGTGTTGTACGCGTAAAGATTCGAGACAGCGCATTGAGCAGCAGCACTTGAGATGTTGATGATATTTCCTTTTGTTTCGATGAGGGACTGGCTAGCGAGATGGGTCAGATAGACAACCGACCGCACGTTCGTTGCCATTATACGATCAAACAGCTCAATTGTATTTTTGTCAGTGATGTTAACGGCATCACTGGCTACGCCGGCGTTGTTGATAAGCACATCTATTTTCCCGAATCGTTTGAGGGTTTCGTTGACAATTTTTTGGCAATCTTCGTCTTTGGTCACATCAGCGGTGATTACGAGAGGCTTGTTTCCGACTTTTGCGATGTTTTCAGACACTTTCTTGAGTTTATCCACCTTCCTTCCCACTATAACTACGTTAGCTCCTTCTTGTGCGAATTTCAGAGCAAAAGCAGCTCCGATGCCGGAACTGCTTCCAGTTACAATCACCACTTTGTTTGTAAAACTCATTTTGTCACTTGCGTCTGATCAGTTGAACGATTTGTGCGTCACTGCATTATGAGGGGCACCAAAGGGGCGTTATATATATCGTTTTCGTCTGTCCGATGTCGATGGTACACACGACAGCATGCCCGGGTAAAACACTGCGGTATCTTAATCACTTGTATTATGGGCGTTTTTGAAACAAACATGGGTAACCTGATGCGCTATTACATGTACATTATTTAATTCGCACAATGAGTGTAAGAAATTCAAATTAACGAATTGGTGTGAGATTTCGCGGGCTCCATGAATCGGTTAAATGATAAAACCTTTATTCTATTCTTGTGGTTCGATCAATCACTATTTCCTGTTTAATAAATTGATTTTAATGCAATAAAAAAAAACGAAACTTAAATTTTATTCCGTGCGGACCCAAGGGGTCAAGGGGGTTTCTATTCTATTAGTCTATTGTACAGTTTTTTAGTTATAGCTAATCTACTTATATTAAATACTTTTCTGTAGGGTAAGGGTAAATGTAACTTATTAGGTCCTTACATATGAAATTGGCGTTTTGTCGTACTGGCCACTTTGATCACAAATTTTTCCTATTTGGTTAGGAATTCGAAATTCAAATTTATACAGCTATTTCCACATGTAGTTGTGTTTCGTAAACCGTCATTCATTTGTTTTTTTACTTATCTTTTTTCTGTTTGCATCGCTCAATTTACAAAATGGAAAATTTGAAATATCGCGTTATTTACGAGTACGAGTTCCACCGTGGCACCAGTGCTGCGGAAACGGCTCGAAGGGTTAATGATGTGTATGGCGGTTGTGTCGCAAAAGAAAACACAGTGCGTTTTTGGTTCCAACGTTTTCGTTCTGGAAATTTCGACCTGCAAAACAAGCCCCGTGGACGGCCGGAGACCCAAGTTGATAATGAAGAATTGAAGGCTATTGTGGAAGCGGATCCATCGCAAACCACGTCCGAGTTAGCTGCAGGCTTTGGCGTTAGTGATAAAACTGTTTTAATCCACTTGAAGCAAATTGGGAAGATTAAAAAACTTGAAAGGTGGGTTCCTCACGAATTGAGTGAAGCAAACCGGCAAACGCGCGTCAACTGCTGCGTTACATTACTTGACCGGCACAATAACGAAGGGATTTTAAATCGAATCATTACCTGTGATGAAAAGTGGATTCTCTACGATAATCGGAAGCGCTCATCGCAATGGCTGGACCCTGGCAAGCCAGCCAAAGCCTGCTCCAAGCGAAAATTGACCAATAAAAAGTTACTTGTAAGCGTTTGGTGGACTAGCGCCGGTGTCGTTCATTACAGTTTTCTCAAATCTGGCCAGACGATTACGGCAGATATCTATTGTCAGCAATTGCAAACCATGATGGAAAAGCTAGTTGCTAAACAACCAAGGCTGGTCAATCGCTCTACGCCACTGCTGCTTCACGACAACGCTAGACCACACACTGCACAACAGACGGCTAGCAAATTAGAAGAACTTCAATTGGAATCTCTAAGGCATCCACCGTACTCCCCGGACCTTGCTCCAACAGATTACCATTTTTTTCGAAATTTGGATAACTTCTTGCAAGGGAAAAAGTTCAACTCAGATGGGGCAGTCCAAGTCGCCTTCAAAGATTTTATTGATTCCCGTTCGAATGGTTTTTTTAGTAAAGGGATCAATGAACTACCTATGAGATGGCAAAAGTGCATAGATTACAATGGCTCATACTTTGATTAAATAAATATGCTATATAAAAAAATTTCGACTTTTTGTTCCTCCCATACAAAACGCCAATTTCATAGGTAAGGACCTAATATTTTGGTAGGGTTTGTATCAATCTTAGACCAACAATTGTTTTCCTAAACTACAAAAACTTTTTTTTATTGTAGGTACTAATGGTTTCACAAAGTTGTGCAATAAGCCTCTTGCTTCAAAAAAAGTTACATAAATATTCCGTCCGTTCCGTCATTGTGTTTGTATACCTGCGTCTACCCGATGACATCACTCGCGTCCGTATTCAAGGACAACCAATAATAGTTCAACAAAAGAACTTACAAATTGAACTACATCACATACATTGATCCGACTGCGTGGTGTAGCTTATGCACTTACGACGAAAGAGAAATCAGAATCAACAGTGGTATTACTAATAAACTTAAATAAATACTTATAAATCCCATACCAATACAAAACAGACATGTTCATAAGCCCGCGACCTTTTGGTCTAATAGTCTTCCTAAAGTGGTCGTCTAAAATGACTTTACGTTTTGGTCGGGACTATTACAAGTAACGTAATCACGTTACAAACTTCGAAGTTATAAATCACATTTTAGCGACTAAATTCAAGTACACTAAATTATATCATTTACTAGCGGATCCAACAAACGTCCTGCCCGGTGTTATCGCATTTTTTTTTATTTGCTCATAGTTTAAACTTTCCCTGAACATCCACAAATAATACAAAACCAAAATCAGCAAAATTGGTTGAGCCGTTCTCGAGTTTTAGCGAACTCGACTTAGACTAACGAACAGTAATAAATTTTTGTTAAGGTATACAGGGTGTAAAAAAACCTTAACGAAGCCGAATACCACATATTCTACCAATTGTTACGATCATTTTTTTCCTTTACACCATACCTGGGAAGTTAACGGTTACTGAGGTATTGATGGTTAAAGTTTGAAAAAAAAATTGATGATTTTTACAGAAATGTCTTCTGTCTGTTATAACCTAACTTTTTTCCAAAGAAACATGATACAAATTTTCACTAGTTCTTTCATAAAAAGCCTCTAAATGGAACACTCAGCAATGAACAGCGCACACTGGAACCGAACCGCGTCGCGGCGGCGTATAGCAACACGCCCCGCGGTCACTTTTGCGCGTGGGCGTTATACATTGCGGGTTAGTATTAAATTATTATTTTTTATATCAAAACATAAAAGTTGTTTCCCAGCCAAATTTTCTTTGTCATACGATTTAGTTTGATGTACTGGACGCGTGGTTGACGGCTTCGTTAAGGTTTTTTTACACCCTGTATTATTATAATATTTATTGTAAGACTATCTCTAAGTACTTATTTTATTTAAACATTCCGGTGGTAGTAGGAGTCCTAATAGATATTCTCTATTATTAAAGATTATTCTCTCTTGATAAATAGAAAACAAAGTAGAGTACCCTTTAACTAAAAAAATTGGTTGCCTGTAAAGTCGGTATACGGGCGAAAGTTTTACGTGACAACGACTTTGAGTGGTAAAATAATTTTAATGTGAATATTCATTCGTATAACATGAACCGGTGTGTATGCCTATCTCTCTCACTCTCTCTCTCTCGCTCTGTCTCTCTCGCTCTTAGGCGGGTTAACTGTGCTCGAGTGGAAGGGACGCGTGCCTTTCACTTTTTATGTCTGTCTCACTCGCTCTTAGGCGGGCTAACCATGCCCGAGTCGAAGGGACGCGTGCCTCTCACTCGCTCTCATTGTGAGCGCGGAACGTGAGCGGAGCAGCGTAACGCAGTTTCTTGAAGTGTCACCCGGCAAACCAATTTATAAGACGTTGTCACGTCAAAAAATTTCCACAGATAAACTAAGCTGTCACGTCCACCTTTAGCATTTATCAAACATTTCTCGCATTGCTTCTAATTGATACCAATTGTAGGAAGGCCTATTCTAAAATTAGAATCTGTTGCATGTTTCTCAAGGTTACAATAGACGATACACCTTTAAAGACCCCTCGGGGCACCCACTATGATGTACCTAACGTTTGTTACTGATATGTACGTACATAATTGTTTTTTTATGACAGCGCCAACTTTGTAAACGGCCATGTTTATGTGTAGGTAAACCTAAGTACATTAAAAAGACTCTACCTAAATCTAAAGTGCGCTCTCGGGATCTCAGGCGTTGTCCTACGTGAGCAAGGCAACGTGACAAATGCGAAGCGACGCGACAAAAACAATACTTGTGTGAATCTCACTAAACGTACAAATGTTTAAGATTTATAGAATTCTCCCGGTCAAATTGAAACATAAATACCTATTAGTAACGAATACCCATGAAAGTCAGAAGGATAGCCTAACATTGATCAATCATAGTCATTGCACCCGGTTAGTGTCTGCGGGCAAATTTGAAGTACCTAAAGTTGGTGATAGAACATTAAAGAAACAGTTGCCATACCTATTGAATAGTTTGCCAGGGGATATACGACGGGAACAACATAAAAATGTTTTTAAAAGAAAACTTAAAAAATATTTTCTAGCTAACATAACTTAGTATTTAAGATTTGATTTGATATGTTAGAGACTCGTGCGTGATCCCACAGACAAACTATGTAAATAGTTTTGTGGGACTATTGTCATTTCACTGTAAAACGTTGTTTGTTTAATAAATAAATAATAAATAATTTGATGTTGTCGTGTCGCACTTGTCGCGGATGTCGCACGTAGGACAAGGGTTTAGGTAAATTGACAGCTACATAAAAGCAATTAGCTCTACTAAACACTAAGATAGCTATAAAAACTGTCATTAGAATAACTAATAAGGACTTGCATGGTTAAAAGATCGTTCATGCGTTAACAACCTTGTAGTTGAGGGAATCAGGCGTTACTTTGCGGAAATCCGTGACTAAAACTGAAAAAGAGTCAGTGTGAGTTGTATTGTAAGTCCTGCTACTTTCAGCTCTAGTTTTTTCAGTATCACAGTTGAATGTATACGTCGTTTAGTGGAAATCTAAAGCAAAATAATTCTCTTTTCAGCTTCAACAACCTTAGCCTGAGCTATCTGAAACAATCCATCACAGAATCATTACGTGCAAATGCAATATCTGTGTGACTGGAATCCGTATCCGTATCCGTATAAATATAGACGACAGCAAATCAAGATACACACTGCGGCATGTTACAAGCTTGTAATAAGGGAGATTTTGTAACCAAGAGGCATACCATGATGTGCTGACCACTGTACTAAGGTAGGTATGTCTGTTTGGATACGACAGGTGCTATGGATCAAAGGGCGCGATTGACGTGTGGATTACATTAGATCCCACAGAACAAGGAGTAGGTAACCTGTTTCATTATTGTTACGGCTCTGTATTAGAGGCTCTACCTTCAGTTATCTTACTTATAGTCATAAGAGAATTGTAACCAGACGTAAGTGAAGGTAAGGTGTCGGATTGAAACAATGGATCGTTATTTTTACGGCACGTGAGCATAAGCTCACGGAATATAGGTAGAATTACGAATTCAACGCGAAAGAATAAGAACTAAGCATTTTGAATGCATACTACAATTAAATTTACTTGATTGATTAAATGACAACATACATTAAATCGTACGACTACAAGAAAGTACCCATTACTAGTCGTCTCTCTCTTGGTGTTTCGGCAGATAAATTTTCAGCAAAGGAAACTAAAATGTTACTTGTAGAGTTTTAGAGTAAAAGTAATTCTGAAGACGTTTCTTGCAAAAAACTTAAAAGAAAATGTAAAATCTGACTCATCACATCATATAAGTATGACCCACTGCCGGACATAGGACTGACCTCAATAATTATGAGGTGGAATTAGCCATACTTCACCACGCGGGTTGAGTGCGGATGGATGTAGGGGTTGTTGGTAATGTGAGTGACCAACAGGTGTTGTTAAGCCGCCCAAGGAAGGGCCGCTTACCAGGCATAACGACTAATATCTATCGATATTAACCGGGACCAACAGTTTAACATGCCTTCCCTAGCACGACACTGCTTGTAAATAGACGTCACTTGTATGGTCGGATTGATCACCCATACAAAATAACCGTGCCGAAGGTTGCATTACTTACCAAAGTGCTGCACCAACAGCGCTACACAGCACTTCTGTATTGGTGATAAGGCAGCTTAATCTTCTGTGATAAATAAAGCCACTGGCCACGGGATACAGCTTCTACATTCATATACCGCTTGGTGCAGTGGTCCACATGTCGGACTTCTAAAACCAAGGGTCGCGGGTTCTATCCCCGCACAGTACAAGCATAAGTGTGCATGATTGTTTGTACTGGTCTGGGTGTTTTCTATGTATAATATGTATTTATTTACAAAAAAACGGAATAGGCCTTCAGGCCGGTTATTCACGATCGGAAAAATCGCCGCTGGGTTCACATCACCCATGACAATAATATAATACAAAGAGGAGGACAATACCTACCTACGTCATCAGAAGAACACCGCTAAAATACAGTTTGGGAATGAATAGCAATCCCATTCATGTAAGTGTAATAATCAAGTCAAATATCTTCTATTTCAACGAACCTGACCTCTCTCCGGTCATGTCGGATTGCCGTCTCATCGAACTTTGAGAGTAATGGAACAGTGAGTGCACCTGTGTATTGCGCTCAAACTTGTGCACTATAATATTTCCTGCGCAGTTGGCTGATCTCTGTTGAGATTGGCCGCCGTGGTCGAAATCGGCTAGGAGGAAGACTATATATATTTCAACGAAAACCGTTAGTAAGTTATCCGTTTTCAACAATTCTTGGTCAGTAGATTTAAGCAAACCAAATTTTAGCGACTTGCAGACCGAAAACTAGCTAACTAAGTTTAGCTTTGTTCGCTTAGCTTACGCAGTTTTCGTTATATATAATGCAAACTACAAAAAAAACTAATCTTCCTTGTTCTGTAACTAAACGTCACATTTACAGTTACACAGTTTAAATTACGCCTGAAAAGTGCACTATATTTAAGAACCTATCCCATCTCATACAAACGAATTGTTTTGAGTTTCATAAATTTCAAACATACTAGAGGAGGGTGAAGGAAATATCTGGCAAATGTCCTTTTCATAATAATGAATTATCGTTGCTCATTGAGCTCTCGTTAGTTCGTCAGCCTCCGGGATACATCGGGGAGCTTCGTGAGTTTGTGACGTGTGTGAGAGGGACTCTGCGGAGTGCATCGGACCTTCTCTGACTCATGCTGGAATCAATTTGCCAAGTGAGTCAGTTAGCGACCGCCAGCTTCGTCGCTAGGTCAGTTTTCTCGGGACCCCTGTCGGGGGTGATATTTTCTCGTAGGCTCAACCCTTAGTCGGCTAAAGTCCCTTTCAGGACGCCCGCGTGTACTGTACAAGTGCGCCCGGCTACGGAATTTCATGTGGAATGATTAAGTAACCATCTGAGAGTGATCTGTATTCACTTATGTGATGCGACTGGGAATCCGTGTTCATAGGATGTGTGTGATTTGTTTGTGTTAAGATTTTTTTTAATTGAACACTTTGTGAAGCATTGGGCGTTAAAATTATTCGTTTAGTGGTTAAACGTTGGAGGACCACAGAACTAAACGAGACGTAAGTACTTAGACATTTTTTCTAATAAAGGACTTCAACTTACGTGGAGGAATACGTGAAAATACCGACGGAATGATATTGGAAGTAAATCACTAACGTAATACACATCTCTTTAAATATACATTCTCGTGTCACAATGTTCGTTACAGTACTCCTCCGAAAAGGCTTGACTGATTCTTATTAAATTTTGTGAGCATGTTTAGTAGGTCTGAGAATTGGCCAACATCTATTTTTCATATCCCTTAGTGTCCACAATAATTTATATGGCAAAACAACGTTTACCGGGTCAGCTAGTACTTACATATTAGTTCGAATGACGCATTGATTTAGGAAAACAATTTTAGGTATTTGTTTATTTTGGGAAGCATACACGACTTCATGAAAACAGGAAAAGCAGCCGAAAGCATCCTTAAATTAGAAATGCTTTGAAATTCGGTCATCGTTTTTAGAAAACAATTGTCTATTTTGTAGTAATCACAATTGTACGGTTTTCTTGCTTCTACATTTATACAAATACTTACTGTTAGTTTGCTTATGAATAAATAACCTGTACTTAATTATACTGAAGAATTAAATTCAGCCTTTCCTGTCTTCTTTTTGTTCATGCAAACACCTTCATCCATATTCAATTTATACCTTCATAAACTAGTCAACAAAACATTGCTATTTCGTTACTAAAACATCTTGTTTAGTGTAAAAGATACTCATGAAATATTCGCTTGAGAACATTTAAAGTTATTTGTCAAACAATTTTGAATACATACTATTTACGTTAAACATAATTTGAAAACTGGACAACCTTTTCGTCCCGCGACATTACATAAGCCCCTTCGTACACAAGGATACGCAAATCTTCGATACTCGACTATTTTAGTCTGTAGTACATACATCGACATTTTCAATTCATTGCAATTTCGAATGTCGGCAATGCAACTAGTGGACGAGCCTTAATATATTTGTTTGGCGGTAGTCGCTTGGAGACTTAAATCGTCTAGTTAGTATCGATCATTTGTAGCCTTGCGCCTTGTGTACAAATCATCGAGTATTGACGTACGACGTACGAAGGGGCTATAAGTATTACGAGTGTATCAGGCACGCAATATATCACACTGAAACCAGTAGTAGAATAAGTTAACTGTCTGAGAATGGGACTCCCCGCTTAAATAGGTGGTTGAAAAATATTTGGATTTCGCAATATGACATCATTGGACATCAGTACCTTTATAAGACGTGTAAATTTTTAACAGCGCGGCAACCATCGGGAAAAATTTGTTGAACTATCGCACGCAAGAACCAAAATGAGTTTCGCTAACAAAGTGGTTCTGGTGACCGGAAGCAGCTCCGGCATCGGAGCAGCTATTGCTCTGAAACTCGCACAAGAAGTAGCTAACGTAGCAATAGTAGGGAGGAACGAGAGCAAACTGAAAAAAGTTTCCGAAAACATCACAAAAGTCGGTAACAAACCTCTCATAATCGTCGCTGAATTGACAAAGGAAGAAGATACCCGAAAAATCGTCAATGAAACTATTAAGCGATTCGGGAAATTAGATGTGCTAATTAACAACGCGGGTCTGACCGGTAATGGTGCCATTACTGATGACAATGCTATGGAAGTGTTTGATCGTGTAATGGCCACGAACCTGCGGTCAGTTGTCTTTTTGACCCATCTCGCCAGCAAGTACCTCATCGAAACAAAAGGAAACATCATCAACGTCTCAAGCGGTGCTGCCACATGCGTCCACATGGACATTTTCTCATACAGCACTGGATCATTTTTCGAGATCAATCGCTCTTGAATTAGCTCCAAAAGGCGTTCGTGTAAATATATTACGCCCAGGACCAGTGAAAACCGATATTTTCGAAAATTCAGGATACACTGGTGAAGACGTTGACAAAGTTTATGATTTAATGCGTCAAGGAACCGCCCTTAATAGAGTAGGCGAACCCTGGGAATTGGTTGAGATGGCGTTATTTTTGGCGAGCGACAAAGCAGTTGGCATTACCGGATCGACATTTTTGGTGGATAATGGGTATCATTTATAAGGAACCAATTATATAATGAATTTTGACTAAGCGGCCTTAGAACTACTTCTATGACCTTTTTTTAATCTCGACTGATACAATTCAGAAATCACTAGATCACATCTGAAAGAAATATCTAAAACGTTTTAACAAGTAGCTGCTACTATATTCAAATATAACACGTTTACCTTTAGTTTTAAAGGCCAACATTTGCATGACTGTACGTGTAAAACAATGCGTGGCCACTCCACATGTATGGCCTATGGGCCAATATAACAAAATTTCAATGTATTGGAGATCACTAAAATGGAAATAGGCCAGGATAAACTATGGGTGCGCAGTTCTTAACTGCTTTAAAAAAACAAAGGTTTTATAACTGATAAACACAGTTTTTATAATCTGAATCTAACATGTTTTTTATGTGATTTACCTAGTCCGAAATCGAGGAGTATTAGACATAAAAACCATACCTAAGTATTAAAGAGCAAGATCGTAAGACAAATGCAAGTAATTGTAAGTATTTATTTTTTCTATAGTGCATAAAAAATATTGGAGATTATAATCAAGTGTTTCAAAGAACACAAGCCACTGAATAACGATGATATTAATGAAGTTACTTTGTCATAGGATTATTTTTAAATTAATGAAATTTTGTTAATATTTGTCTCATTTTAGAAAAGTTATCTGTAACCTTATTTCTACGACAAAGCAAATAAATGTTAGCGGTGACGACTTTGTTTTTCCTGTAGTGCCCTTTTCTAACATTTGTATCAAATTTATTCATTCATTCATTATCATTGAATAAAGCATTTTTTTTTAGAAAAAGCACAACATAAAAAATGTACTCAAGTTAATTCGCTAAAATAAATTCATTCAAAACTTTCATTAAGACAGATACACATCACTTCAAGGTCTCCCGAAAACGTTTATAAATTACGCTCGAGAACCCTTTTAATTGTACGCCTCTTGATCTTAGATTGTGCATCATTTTGACGTGACAACGTCTTATAAATTGGTTTGCCGGGTGACACTTCAAGAAACTGCGTTACGCTCCGCTCACGTTATGCGCTCACAATGAGAGCGAGTGAGAGGCACGCGTCCCTTCGACTCGGGCATGGTTAGCCCGCCTAAGAGCGAGAGAGACAGACATAAAAAGTGAAAGGCACGCGTCCCTTCCACATTATTTTACCACTCAAAGTCGTTGTCACGTAAAACTTTCGCCCGTATACCGACTTTACAGGCAACCAATTTTTTTAAAACAAAAACATAACATACAATTTTTCCGTCTCCATTCTAAGTAGCTTAAGCACTTGTGTTACAGAAATCAGAATAAAAAGTGGCATTAGGTACAAATAAATAAAAACATACGAGTATAACACCCAGCCAGTACAAACACACATATTCATGCACACAAATGTTTGATTTAGACAATGTAAATATACATTTTAGTTTTTAATACCTTTATTATTGCATAAACATTAGATAGGCTTTCTTATCAAACCGACGCGTGCTAAGAAAACGCGTGCTGTTCAAACAGATTGTAGGAAACCGCTGAATGAGTAAACCTAGACCTAATTTTAGATGACATCAAGTGTGAAATGTAATAGGAGTAGGACTGTCAGGGCTAACTGACTTGAAACCTCGGCCCTTCGGTTTTCTCTTTGGTATACTAAAACCAAAAACTCAAAAAAAAACTTATCAATTAATCTTTTGTCTCAATAAGATGGCGAACTTGAATTTCCAAGTTCACTTTTCCACCACCACACAAAGAAAATACAGATACGGCCACAGATACTCATCTGGCACCAAATCGGTTTCCAGATTTTGAGGAACCTGCCTTCAGCCTGAAAAGAAAACTGCATCCGCAAGCTCAAGCCAGAACGGTCCCTTTTAACATAAAAAAGTATTGCTTAAAAAAATATGGATCATCAATCGGTAGCAACCATCAAAACAGAATAATAAAATCCAAAAGTCGAAATCCATCGAAGTTTGTAACATACCAACGAGCGATGGTCGTGCGGTCGTACTTAGGCGTCGATTGTGTAGATCGACGGCATCTATTCGATATCGGCAGTCGAAGTAAATCAATATGTTTTGCGAATTTTATTATCGATCAATCAAAGTGCACCAATCAAACGTCAACTAAACTAACTGAAATATGGAGCAATTAGAGTTACAGTACTAATAAATTAACTTAACAAAAAAAGTTTTACTGGCGACAAAAAAAACAGGAACATTGTCATAATTAGAATGCACTCTATTAATGACAGGGTTTTTATGTAAACTTTTCGTCTTCAAACAACCCAGAACCTACGGCTTACTACGCATTTCACCTTTTGATTCGAACAGCAAAGATTTGGGAAAACTAAGTGAAGTTTCATCTGCGAGCTCTGATGAACAATACGCTAACTTGTTGACATAAGAATAATGCCAATCAATAACACTACTTGGAACATATCTCGAGGGTTTATGTAAGGGTCTATAAACTTGAACAAGTATTTTTCCTTAAAAATTAATACTAATTCTGTACGGTCCAAAAGCGTGATAGTGATTTCAGTTTTAGGCAATCGAAAACTAGGGAACACCTAAAACAAAATGCCATGTAGCATTTAGGTTTGAACTTGTAACGCATCCTGGGTTTTTTAACACTATATAAGTTTAGGTATTAATACCATTATATCGAGATATTAATAAGAAATATTCGTTGACGATATGATAAAAAGTGGAAAATAACATTGCCTTCTCCATTTCATATCTTTATTAATAACATTCAAGGCCGATTGTTCAATAGACAGATAGCGCTACAATCCGATAAAATTCCAAGATGGCCGATTAGAAATGTCAAACTTGATTATGCAGCAGGTTGAACCAAATGTCATCTTGCCTTGGGAAAGCTTATATTAACAGAACGATAGCTATTTATCTGACAATTGAAAAATCAGCCCTTAATCGGTGACAATTTAACATTTTTTAAAACTAAAATAACATAGAAATTAAGACCCTGTAGGGCCAAGATATTAAAAAAAACACAAATACATTTAACGCATAGATTAATAAAAATATTCTCTGAACCTTTTATGGATTCTATGATGTTCCATGAAAGAATGAATTGATTTAAAGTGTTAAACCCTGTCATACATTACATAAAAGATATAGCAGGAACTAGTGTCCTATTAAAAGATACCCATTATCTGATACAAATGTAGATCCGGTAATGCCAACTGCTTTGTCGCTCGCCAAGAAAAAAGCCAGTTCGGCCATTTCGGATGGAGCGCTCACTCTTTTAAGGGCAGTTCCTTGAAGCATTACATCAAAAACTCTGTCAATGTCTTCACGACTGTATCCGGAATTTTCAATAAAATCAGTTCTCACCGGTCCTGGGCTAATTGTATTTACACGAACACCTTTTGCAGCTAACTCAAGAGCGATTGATCTCGAGAAATGATCCAATGCAGCTTTCGAAGTGCTGTATGAAAAAAGATTCTGGTGGACGCATTGACCAGTAACGCTGGAGATGTTGACGATGGTCCCTTTTGTTTCGATGAGCGACTTGCTAGCGAGATGGGTCAGATAGACCACTGATCGTAAGTTTGTGGACATTAGAAAATCAAACACTTCCATAGCTTTATCATCAGTGATGCCAGCTTTTCCACCCACACCGGCGTTGTTAATTAACACATCAATTTTACCGAATCGCTTAAGAGTTTCACTGACGATTCTTCGGGTATCTTCGTCCTTGGTCACATCAGCGGCGATTACAAGGGGTTTGTTACCGACTTTTGTGATGTCTTCGGAAACTTTTTTCAGTTTGCTCTCGTTCCTTCCTACTATCGCTACGTTAGCTCCTTCTTGTGCAAATTTCAGAGCAATAGCTGCTCCGATGCCGGAGCTGCTTCCGGTCACCAGCACCACTTTGTTAGTGAAACTCATTTTGGTTCTTGCGTTCGCTCAGTTCGACGAATTATATTCGACTGCTTTATTGGCAACGATTTTGTTTTATAATATCTACAAAAAGTACCTACTTCTTTTGATGATTAACAATGACTTGCAAAATTTTGATATACGTAGATGGTTAGGTAGGGTAACATCACCTCTTTAGGATGATATAAATATTCTTATAATACAAATAATGCCTGGCAAAATTTTCATATACGGCCTTAGATAATAATCAGTTGCTATCTACTGATGAGCGATTAGATACTTGGGTTGGTAGGTTCGCGACTTACTTAATTCAACGTTACGTTACGTACTGAATCCACAATATCTTAATAAATCGTATATCGTCAATTTATATTCTTAAATTCGTTATATCGTCAAAAATTGTCACTGATTTTTAAGATCAGAATAAACTCTAGCATTTCTTTAATAATCAAAAATATCAAACAAAACCAGTGTCCAACACAAGACAAATTTTGATGACCACCGTTTCTTTTAAAAAAAAATTGATGTCATTTTAGTGATTAGGTACACGGCGTTCTTTTTTTCATCAATTTATAATTCTCAGATATCTTTTATAGTTTCTGAATAATTAAAGATTTTCATCATTTATTTTCAGGAACAGTAACTTCGCTGATTCCCGATATTAGAAGACGAAACAATAATTTCAATAATTTTTATCAAATCAATGGCAAAAAGTATGTTCTTTATAGATGCAATGTTGCCAACTTCAAAAAAATCTGCATAATTTGATTTCTCGGACATGCGTCCGACACTGGTGCCATCACCCTTCCTATTATTTAGCATTAATCTAAAAATTATCATTTTCTAGTACCCGCCAAGATATCAGACGGCAGGTTGGTTATCTTTTGTAAGTAATTAAGTATGTCTATTTTCCTGTTTATCAATTTAGTAACTTTATATACCGTCCTACTCGTGAGTAACTCAAAGTTAAACAAGTCTCAAAGTTAGACTAATATTATAGTCACTTTTATTTCGGTAATTTTCATAAGCTTATTTTTAATTTTTATCTTAAAGAAAATCACAGATACGGCCACAAATACTCATCTGGTACCAAATCGGTTACCAGATTTTGAGGAACCTGCCTTCAGCCTGTAAAGAAAGCTACAGCCGCAAGCTCAAGCCAGAACGGCATCTTATTACGTAAAAAAACATTGCTTTAAAAAAATTATGGATCATCAATCGGTAGCATCGATCAACTCAGAATCCAAAAGGCGACATCCATCGATAGTTTGTAACATACAATCGAGCGATGGTCGTTCGGTCGCACTTAAACATCGATTGAGTATGCATTTCAAAACTAATGGAGCATAGCCGAGGTGGATCGAAGGCATCTATTTATATCAGTCGAAGTTAAATCAATATGTTTTGCGAGTTTTATCATCCATCAATCAAAGTACACATTGGTGTACTTTGATTGCAAACGTAAATTAAACTAACCGAAATATGGAGCAATTAGAGTTACAGTACTAATAAATTAACTTTACAAAAAAGTTTTACAGGCGAAAAAATAACAGGACCATTATCATAATTAAAATGCACTCTAATTATGACAATGTTTTTATGTAAACTTTGCACCTTCAAACATACCAGAACCTACAGCTTACTTTCTTCACCTTTTAATTCGAACAGCAAAGATGACATGTTTAATTGAGAAACCTAAGTAAAGTTTCATCTGCGAGCTCTGAGAAACAATACGCAAGTGCTCACTTGTTGCCATAAGAATAATGCCAATCAATAACCCTACTTGGTAGTGGTACATCATCTCGAGGATTTCTGTAAACTAGAACAAGTTTCTTAAAAATGTACAAATTTTTACTAATTTTATACGGTCCAAAAGCGTGATTGTGATTTCAACTTAAGGCAATTAAATACTACGGAACAGCTGAAACGCAATGCCATATAATATATGGCATTTAAATTTGTACTATTTATGTATTCTGTGTTTTTTTAAACACTATTTATGTTAAGATATTAATACGATACTATAAGATATTCGTTTACGATATGATAAGAAGCGGAAAATGAGATTGCCTTCTCCATTTAATCTCTTTAATTATTACATTCAAGGCCGATTGTTCAATAGACAGATAGCGTTACAGTCCGATAAAATTCCAAGATGGCCGATTTGAAATGTCAAACTTGATTATGCAGCAGGTCGAACCAAATGTCTATCTATTTATCTGACTATTCAAAAATTTGCCCTTAATCGGTGACAAGTTAACATTTTTAAAAACTTCATCATCATCATTATCAGCCAAGGGACGTCCACTGCTGAACATAGGCCTTCCCCACAGTTTTCCACATAGACCGATCACAAGCGGTCTGCATCCAGTGTGATCCTGCGATCTTCACAAGGTCGTCTGTCCATCTTGTCGGTGGACGTCCTACGCTGCGCTTTTGGTCGAAAGGTCTCCAATCCAGAACTTTTCTGCCCCAACGGCCATCAGTTCTTCGCGCTATGTGCCCTGCCCATTGCCACTTGAGCTTACTGATTCTTAAGGCTATGTCCGTAACCTTAGTTCTTCTACGTATCTCCTCATTTCTGATTCGATCTCGTAGAGAAATACCGAGCATAGCCCTTTCCATCGCTCGTTGTGTTATCTTGAGCTTCTTTATAAGGCCCATAGTTAGAAACTTAAATAACAGCAATTAGGACCCTGCAGGGCCAAGAGAATAAAAAAAACACAGGTACATTTATGCCATAGATAAATCAAAATAATTATCTGAAACTTTTATGGATTTTATGATTTCACATGAAAGAATGAATTAATTGAAAGTGTTAAACCCTGTCATACATTACATAAAAGATATAGCAACTAGTGTTCTATTAAAAGATACCCATTATCTGATACAAATGTAGATCCAGTAATGCCAACAGCTTTGTCGCTCGCCAAGAAAAATGCCAGTTCAGCCAATTCGGATGGTGCGCTCACTCTTTTAAGGGCAGTTCCTTGAAGCATTACATCAAAAACTCTGTCAATGTCTTCACGACTGTATCCGGAATTTTCAATAAAATCAGTTGTCACCGGTCCTGGGCTAATTGTATTTACACGAACACCTTTTGCAGCTAACTCAAGAGCGATTGATCTCGAGAAATGATCCAATGCAGCTATCGAAGTGCTATATGAAAAAAGATTCTGGTGGACGCATTGACCAGTAACGCTTGAGATGTTGACGATGTTCCCTTTTGTTTCGATGAGTGACTTGCTAGCGAGATGGGTCAGATAGACCACTGATCGTAAGTTTGTGGACATTACAAAATCAAACACTTCCATAGCTTTATCATCAGTAATGCCAGCGTTTCCACCCACACCCACGTTGTTAATTAACACATCAATTTTACCGAATCGCTTAAGAGTTTCACTGACGATTCTCCGGGTATCTTCGTCCTTGGTCACATCAGCGGCGATTACGAGGGGTTTGTTACCGACTTTTGTGATGTCTTCGGAAACTTTTTTCAGTTTGTTCTCGGTCCTTCCTACTATCGCTACGTTAGCTCATTTTTGTGCGAATTTCAGAGCAATAGCTGCTCCGATGCCGGAGCTACTTCCGGCACCACTTTGTTAGCGAAACTCATTTTGGTTCTTGCGTTCGATCAGTTCGACAAATTATATTCGACTGCTTTATTGGCAACGATTTTGTTTTATAATCACTCTAAAAAGTACTTCTTTGATGATCAAACAATGACTTAAATCCTGATGTACGTCATTATCCACTATTTTTTCTTAATCATTTGTCTGGTGTACTTGTCTCCACTAAATCTCAATGTTTGAGTAAGATAAAAACTGGTACAAAATGACAAGTTAACTTGAAGAGCGAGGTTTTTAATACACCTTAAGTTCCAAAGTTTGCACCGACATGAGTTTTGACAGTAAAGTAGTTTTAGTGACAGACGCCAGCTCGGGCATCGGAGCAGCTATTGCTTTGAAGTTCGCGGAAGAAGGTGCGCGCGTTGCCATAGTAACAAGAAAGAGGAAAATTGAATACCGTATCAGAAAAGATAACGAGAAACAACCTCTTATCATCGTCGCCGATTTAACGTAAGATAAAGAAGTCGATAAAAACGAAGCGGTTCGGTTGCTCAATATCAACAAGAACAACAATATGGGTTGGTCAATATGACAGAATAGATGTGCTTATAAATAATGATGGAATTGGAATATTCGTTGATTTCACCAGTGACAGAGCTATGGATGCTTTCGATCAAGTTATGACATCCAAATTTCGGTCAACACTATATCTCACCCATCTCGCCAGCAAATACATCATTGAAACAAAAGGAAACATTATTAACATTTCAGGTGTATCTGGGCAATTAGTTTAAAAAAAAGTGTCGCATATTCCATATCAGAAGCAGCGTTGGATCACTTCTCTAAAGCGATTGCACTTGATTTTGCTCTTAAAGGTGTGCGTGTGAACACAATAAGTCCGGGTCCTGCAAAAACAAGAGGCTAAGTGAACCAATTGAAATAGCAGAGTTGGCATTATTTTTGTCCAGTCAAAAAGCAGTTGGAAACACAAGGTCAACATTCTGATAATTGACATTTACAACACTTGACGACCGCTTGGTGCAGTGGTCCACAGTTCGGACTTCTAAACCAAGGGTCGCGGGTTCGATCCCCGCACAGTACAAGCATAAGTGTGCATGAACATGTGTGTTTGTACTGGTCTGGGTGTTTTCTATGTATAATATGTATTTATTTACAAAAAAAAGTATTTAAGTACATATGTTTATCCGTTGTCTAGTACCCATAACACAAGCTTCGTAGCTTAATTTGGGACTAGAGAATTGGTGTGATTATTGTAAAATATTTATTATTTATTATAATGGTCGGTTACTGCTGAGTGGTTTTGACGAAGATTTGTCTACATAACGTATCACGGTTATTAAAATGTAATGAATGACACACATGTACCTAAGAAGTCCCTGAGCTCAGATTTTAAGGACCCTGGGCGATGGTCACACTGGAGAGGAGCTTGTTCAACTCTTCGTCGTTGCGTATGGCCAGCTGGAGATGTCTGGGGATGATTCTGGTCTTCTTGTTGTCACGAGCAGCGTTGCCGGCCAACTCGAGGAGCACACTTGGTAACGCCCCATCTTTATGTTTCAACTAGTAATTTTCTGTTTGCACGATCAAACTGGCATTGGCTCGTACAAAACTACAGACATCATCTCGGAGGGTGTCGTTGGCCTACTGAACATAAGCCTCCCCTAAAGAATTCCAGGTCGATAGGTTGCTGGCGGCCATCATCGAGTTTGGTTCTTCGATCTTTCCTGGTGCTTAGGTTGTACGATTGCCGGTTTCGAAATTTTCCAAACAGATTATCTATAAAATAAATAATAATAAATCTGTTTATTGATATTTATCTGTTAATTAATCTGTTTGGAAAATTTCAAAGACAACATTAAGTTCCTTATCCACTGATTTGATACAAGATTGTAGCAGCCTACTATCTAGAACCTAGTAATGTGTAAAAATAATATATGTATGTTGAATATACAATCGAATGATAGATAAGCTATCTCTCATACCCGAACATCTTAGAATCACTTCGCTGTTTTAACTTCACGTTGTAAAGATATTGCATTGTTAATGCTAAAACATAAAGTAACTCCTCACTTATGTTTATTAACCCTTAAACAGGCCCCGATAAACCGCTTCTGTATATTAAGTGTTATATATGGATTTAGGCTTAAAATAACGCCCTTTTCGAATCCTAATCAACAAATTACTGAAAAAACACTGAAATAGCTGAAAAAATGACGTGGGAAAACATAATCCCATTGCCTGGGTAAAGACAACTCTTATCTGTATATATAAATGGTGAAGGCTATAAGTCTGTTCATAATTTATTTATTTTATGTACTTATTTACTTTTATTTTGTAAGGAGTTTGAAATAAAACAACAATATTATTCAGTCGTATTATAATCATAACTGTATTTTTTTTTGTTTTGATGAAATTTATAAATGAAATATTATATTTATGCCCCAGAACCAGAAAAAAAATATCCTATTGCAAATCTCAACTTCAGTAACATTTATGTAAAATAATCATAACCATGCGTATTTTCTAATTAAATTTGCTTATGTTAAAACACACGAACAAAGTAAGGTGAATAAGCTAGTATACAAAAAATAAGGTAATTAGAACAGGCAAAGGAAATATAGTTCCCACAAATAGATCAACTCAACAGGTTATGGTCATATGTTCCCCACGTGTTATTTTACCTTATTTTTATAACATTTTGCAGAAAAACAACAAAAAAACATTAAAATTTTGATACTATAACTCAAAATCTATATCATATCAAAAAATTGCATGAGTAACCTTTCTTGGTTTCGCCATAATCGGGAAAAGTATTGCACAGTTACTGAAAATCACCTCTCCAACGGTAGTCAAAAATTCAACTGGCTGTCAATGACACATACGTTCGGAAACACCGAGTTTTAGTATTTGGAACCATAGAGTATATATTAAAGATTAGATTTTGATAGATTGTGGGCTTTGATTCACCAAAACCTGGCTACGACGGCAAAAAATCTATGTGGGAAGCATATGTCCGCGGCCTGCTAAATAAACTGCGGACTGATGCCATAAATGTTTTCTATGGTCGGCCGTTGGTAACCATTATGGTTCGGTGATAGGATAGCTGAAGGCCTGCGTACAGGTACAAGGCTTATTTGCAGTGGCCTTGTTTTGTGCTTCTGCTTTATGAGCTTATTGTTTATTTCCGTCTTTGAAAAAGAGACATCGTTGTTGTTCATAACCTCCATTTTGATTTTCTTCATTTACAAGAATGGATTCGTCTACACAGATGTAGCCAAGAAAATATAAAGATTTAGGAGTTATTTGACACTTGACGTTTTGATTTAAAAAAGTGGGTAATCGACGTTTAATTCCTACACCTATCCCGAATACTCGAATATAAACACCCGAATCGAATCAAATGTTTGTGTAATCCACGCTAAGCGAAGCAAGTTGCAGAATTAGGGTGATTTCAAAATTAATGTCAGCGAGCAATTTCATGGTAAAACCAAAGGAACTATAGTATGCCCTATTGAGATACTGACAATTACACAACCACATTTGTTGACGAGTCGACGATGTTAAGTGGTGATTCATTCGTTGCCTGTAAATTGATTCGGTCAGCGTGCCGTTATCGGCCGGCGTAACGACGAAAAACACTATACACTGCAAAATGTAGACAACTAGCAAGTTACTGGGGCTTTAAATATTATATTATTATCTGAAATAAATGTATGGAATTCTTAATGTAAAAGAAAAGTAAGTTGTTCATCGATTACAGCTGAAAATTTAAACAGAGTGATTAATTTTTAGCAGATCCAAGCCCAGAAAAATCTGTTGTTTACCTTTGTAAATCCGAAACTCCGGTGCAAATAAAACAATAACATCAAAACAGTCACTTTTTTAAAAACTACATAATAATACATTCCAATTCAAACAAATTTATTCATAATATAAATGAATACTATAAAAAAATAAGTTATTTAACTAAATAAGTTTACTAAGAGGTAAACTTATTTAAATAATACTTAGTCAAAAATCAATACGTAAATTATCATTTCCGGGAAGCCACGAGAACAAAAATTAGCTGTCTGACTTTTGTTTGTTGTTAGTCGAGGTCGTGAATCCATCGATCGGCGTGCAGCTGTACTCGTGTAGGTTCATTTAAATAATCTTGAATTATTCCGAAACTATATGTAAAGGATATCTGAATTTTTTAAATAATAATAAAGAAAAATATTTCCCAACAATCACACCAATTCTCTAGTCCCAAATTAAGCTACGAGGCTTGTGTTATGGATACTAGACAATGGATAAACATACTTAAATACTTAATTTTTGTAAATAAATACATATTATACATAGAAAACACTCAGACCAGTACAAACACACATGTTCATGCACACTTATGGTTGTACTGTGCGGGGATCGAACCAGCGACTCTTGGTTTTAGAAGTCCGACATGTGGATCACTGCACTGTGTATAATGTACTCTATGCACTGCACCGAGCGGTCGTTTTGATAGAAGACAAAAGTTCATCATTTTGAGTACCTATACATCAATGACTTTTAGATAAAAAGCTAGACTTTAAAAATTGTCTTGTGTCGGACACTGGAGCTTTGAAGTTGATGTTTTTATTATTATAGAATAGCTAGAGTTTATTTTGATGTTAGAATTTAGTAACTGTTCTTGAAGAAATACATAAACATAATTGTATTAAACAGCAGCAGTGTCCAGCAGTGGACTGCAACAGGCTGATATGATGAATTGTATTAGAATAACTGTTCTTGAAGAAATACATAAACATAATTGTATTAAAAGAATACCTTGACTTGAGCACATATTAAGAGGGAAGAGGGGGCGTCGGGCGTTAAATACAAACGCAAAATATTGATTCATCAGTCATGCTGAAATATTGTTGTGTTTCATGATATGATATAATGTTGTGAAATACTTGACTTTGAAAGTATTGACTTCCGAAACAGGTGGTTTCACAACATTATGTCATGCGAAAGTTATCTATTAACGATAACACAAAAAATGTGCAAAGAAACCGATTTGATACATGAAGATCGGATACAACTATCTCAAACTTGTGTTTTAGGGTTCCGTAGCGGAAAGTCAAAAAACGGATAGTCTGTCCGTCCGTATGTCGCAGCTACTTTTTACAAAAACATTCTAAAGAATTTATGAGTTCCTCGTTTTTGAAACTGAAACGATTATGGTTGACTCAGACTAGAAACACCAAAGTTATTCATAAAATACGCTAATAATAAGCCATCGCACGTGATGGCAAAACACTAAAGTCCACGCGGCGAAGTCACGGTTGGCTGCTAGTTTATTTTAGGAAACTAGAATATTAAAGCATGTTTTCACGACTGGACAGGCTTAAACAGCTTTATCACAAAAATATATGAGCTCGGAGTCGTCAGTATTTGTGTTATTTACTATTATTAGTCTAGAACTATACTAAAATTTTACACGGCATGAGTGAAATCGGTAGTGTAAAGTGGGATATGACTTTACGGTACCAAGATATTGTTACGTTCTAGGGGTGTGGGATCTAGATTGAAATGCACTTCTAAACCGATGAAGTAGAGTAGGATTTATTGTACACACTTTACGTTACAACACTTAGTACACAAACACTTATATCGCACTCCAAAATCTTCTTGTCGCAGTTTTCGCTTCGATGTTTACTCGTCGCTTTCCCAAATTATACTCAAACTCGGTCGCATTCCCGGGCTCCTTATATACCGGCCGTCAAGGACTCCCGAATATTCGTTAGGTACCTACTACCCAGTACGAGACTGTTCGGGATCCTTCCAAATGCCGTCTTGCCTAGCCTAGACCTTTCTCGAATGTTCGGCATCATAGTGCTATCCTTGTCTTGTGCTGTCTCTGTCACACCTTTCTGGAATGTTCTTAGTATAGCTGCCTCTCTCTAATCGTGCTATCTCTTTCACTCCTACTGAAAATTACGTCATATACTGAAGTGGGCTTCAAAGGCCCATAAGGGGTCCTGAAAACGCCTGAAAACGGGTTTTCAGGTTATGGCGTCATCTGATAGAGGGTGGCCTGAAACGGTCTGAAAACATGTTTCAGGCGCCTGAAAACAACGGCAACTTGGGTGAAATTTCGATAAACTAGTATGTGTTAGAGCACTCTCTGAAACGGCCTGAAATGGTATTTCAGCCTGCTGAAAACGCCTCCAAGGCACGGAAAAACACGATCAAAGTTTTAGCACTAGCCCACCGGCGTAACAATATTTTTTAGATAGAAGGCGTTGTAATCTAACATTGAGTAAAACATTTTATCAGTGCAAATACTACTAATCAGAAATATAAAATGATAAAGCCCAACGTTATCATTTCGGTAGTGGGGCCAAATCCATTTTTTGGTAAGCTTATCCTCATATTAACCAAAACTTTTGCTTTAGGATATGGATATGGATGAATGGGATAAGGATTTTGTTAAATTCACTCATATGATTTAAACGTGATTGAAATAAAGTCCCTAATATTAATTGATATATTTACAAAATTCTAATCTTATAGATTAGGCATTTTTTATTCGAATATTTTATGGATATCATAAATATACATGTAGAAGGAAAAAAATATACATTTAAAAGTTTGTAAATGAATGCATTGAAAATATTAATAAAACTAGTGTTTTAGAAGGTATCCATTATCCGTCACAAATGTCGATCCGGTAATCCCAACTGCTTTGTCGCTCGCCAAGAATAATGCCAGATCAGCCATTTCCGAAGCTGCGCTCACTCTTTTAAGGGCAGTATCTTCAAGCACTGCATCATAAAACTTTTTAATTTCTTCTTCACCAGTAGCTAATCCAGCATTTTCAACAAAATCAGTATCCACTGGTCCTGGGCTTAGTGTGTTTACACGAACACCCTTTGGAGCTAACTCTAGAGCGATTGATCTGGAGAAATGATCCATTCCAGCTTTCGAAGTGCAATATGCGGAAAAATTTGGGAGGACGCATTGACCAGCAGCGCTTGAGATGTTTATGATATTTCCTTTTGTTTCGATGAGGGACTTGCTAGCGAGGTGGGACAAATATACAACTGATCGCAAGTTCGTAGCCATTATACGATCAAACACTTCCATAGCATTGTCATCAGTAATGCCAACGTTTCCACCCACACCCGCGTTGTTAATTAGCACATCTATTTTACCGAATCGCTTAAGAGTTTCATTGACGATTCTCTGGTTGTCTGCATCCTTGGTTACGTCAGCGGCGATTACGAGAGGCGTTTTACCGACTTTTGTGATGTCTTCGGAAACCTTTTTCAGTTTTTTCTCGTTCCTTCCTACTATCGCTACGTTAGCTCCTTCTCGTGCGAATTGCAGAGCAATAGCTGCTCCGATGCCGGAACTGCTTCCGGTGACCAGTACTACTTTGTTAGTGAAACTCATTTTGGTTCTTGCGTTCGATCAGTTCGGTGAATTCTACTCGACTGATTTATTTAACGGTAGCGATTTTATTTATATCATCTTGTAATACGTAGAGTGATGGCACCAGTTACGAACACTCACCGACGTTTGAAATAAATTTAATAAGAAAGGAAGTTTAGTAGATTTAAAAAAAAATGCCATCGATTTGGTTAATTTTTTTTTTATTGACACTATTTTTAATGGTGTGAGAAGAAATTCTGTTAGAAGTTCTTGTTAAATATTGTTAATAAAGAGGATTTCTTATAATTATTCCGAATCAATACGGGATATCTGTTCTTTTTAAACTGACGTCATATGTTTGTTCCTAATGAGTGCAATGACATCAATAATTTTTTTGAGATGAAACGGTATATGACATTAAAATTTCTCTGGTGTCAGGCACTGGAGCTTTGTATGATATTTCATTTTTTTTAATTTAATTTAGTTTTTTAATTATGTGACTGTTATTGACGATAGACATTATAATAATTGTATCAAAAGAATAGCGTGATTTTAGCACATTTTTACTAAAGTAGAGATGATCCTTAAAGTGTCCAAGACTGGTGCCGTCACCCTTCTTAGATAAAAAGTCATTGAATGAGCGATAAGATATTTAGGTAGGTATCTACTTACCTATTTTTTTGCATTTATTTGAAAACAACCCATTTCGCTGTTACATAAATTTCATGACATCACTTCTAAATACAGCTGATCAACGGTTTTCCATACGGCACAATAGCCTGATGTAGGTACTATCATGTAACGGAAAGATTGTCCAGTTTTCAACTTAAATAAATATACATCCTCTTCAGCTAGGTACTGTGTGTGATTAAGGTGTTTTGCATAATCAAATAAAATACGAACATTGATCTCGTTATTAAGTATCTACGGCACAATAATTAGTACATTTACCAATTATACGTTAAAGCTTTGGTACGAACAAACTACGGATATCATCTTAGAGGCTACTGCAGGGTTTCTGCATCGCCCAGGACCATAAATTAACAACAAAGTTCACTTCTTAACAAAGATAAATTTTAGATTATGTAATAATCAACATTTGAAGTGCCATCACAAAATCACAATCCCAAGAAAATTGTCATACTAAAGGGTATCAGGGCCCGCACTAAAAAAAATGATGGTTTGGATTTTTATTTGGTTTTATGGATATACTAGCGGCCGCCCGCGACTTCGTCCGCGTGGATGTTAGTTTTTTGCGACCGGGCTTCATACAAATTCGCAACCCCTATTTTATCCCTTTGGGGGCAGAATTTATCATATGTAATATTATTTCTATCCTTCTTTACCTTCCAAGTAATGTTGAGTCAAATAAAAAAAAGTCCCATTAAAATCGGTTTAGTAGATTCTGAGATTCAATTTCCTGCCTGCCCCCTAAGTTCATCGGCGTGATTATTTATATCCCAGTTTACTCTCCAGGTGATACTGAGTCAAATAAAAAAAGTCCCGTCAAAATCGGTCCAGTAGATTCTGAGATTAGCCCGGACAAACAGACAGACAGACAGACAGACAGACAGACAGACAAAAATTTTAAAAATTGTTGTTTTGGCTTCTATTACGGTAATTAAGACCCCCTGTAACAATTTTTCATAAAAATCTTCAATGTACAGAAATCGATCTTTTACAGTCTTATTATATGTATAGATTAGACATATTACCCTCAGCTAGTAGCCTTATTCTTGGTGTCAAAAAGTTGAGAGTAACCAGCCAAAGGTTTGGTGACGGTGTAACCATACAGGTGAAGGCAAGACAGATATGGTGGATGCATAAGCTATTCTATGAGAATTAGGACTTGGTACCATTATTTCCAGTGAAGCGTTCTAGGAGTCATCTGATACCAATTCAACCTGAATTTGTCCTATTATATAGTGCGGACCAATGTTCTGGGTATGTTATACAGCTAAGTATTATGGCATGAAGTACTTTTGGATCCATTTTACTCTACGCCACCTGAAGCACATATAATGTACCTTTAAAAGGCCGTCATTTAAAAGCGTCAAAGCGTGCTTTGAATATTGGGAATAATTGTTTCATCAGTGCGAATAATATCGATGCTTTTCGCATGCTCATATTTTTTTGTTCTCGTCTACGTTTTTTTTTTTCAGAATTCGTACGCAAGTTCGAAAACCATAATTTTCCAACGCTTTACAAAGAAAAGACATTACAAAAAAATCTGGGTGATTAGGGATCGATACTGATGCCACAAATGCAATGAGTAAAAATTTTGTCTGTATAACCGTTATAGAAACAAAAACTACTCGACGAATTTTAGACGTCATTTTCCTGAGCTGGTCATAGTATACATTTCATATAACTACAATCAATAGGAGCTGAGCGGTAAAGGGAAATGTTAGAAAAATGGGAGAAGTTACTCCATTTTAGGCTTCAGTAGCCAAAAGGCAAAAAACGGAACCCTTATATATTCCTCATGTCTGTCTGTCTTTGCGTATGTCACAGCCACTTTTTTCCGAAACTATAAGAACTATACTGTTGAAACTTAGTAAACAGATGTATTCTGTGAACAGCATTAAGGTTTCTATTATTTATTCTATTAATTCCACCGAAAATTGGTTTGAACGAGATCTAGTAAGTAGATTTTTTATACTATTTGTTATACGTCATAAATATAAAAACTTTTATATCTGTTACTTTTATGGAATTCTTCATGGGCGAATCCGACTCGCACTTGACCGGTTTTTAAGCTCCCGTCGCGTGTGCAACCTTAAAGCTACGCGAAATGTTCTCCATAAATTTATATAAATTAATAATAAAATATCCCACGACAGCATGTCTATCTTTTATGGTTGAATCAGACTAGGAAGACCAAAGTTATTCATGAAATACGGTAATCAGAACCCATCGCACGTGAATTCTTATCAGCCTATAAGGATTATCATCTTCTTCTAAATTAATAATAATTATATATATATATATATATATATATATATATATATATATATATATATATATATATATACAGGGTGTCCAGAAATTAATGGATAACCCTTTAACTGCGGGTAGCTTGACCGATGCCCTACTGGTAAAAAAATTATGACCTTAGTAAAAGTGTCACGGTTTTCAAAATATCGCCCAGAGACAATTGTATGAAAGTGAGAAAATTTTTCACAATCTTTTTTTTGTATTTTTTTTCTTATTCACAGGCACTGAAATAATGTACTCATTTTATGCGCCAGCTATTTAGATGTATTTAAAAAAAAGCAGAACTCAAAAATGTTGCAATGGGAGATTTTTTTCATACAATTGTCTCTGGGCGATATTTTGAAAACCGTGACACTTTTACTAAGGTCATAATTTTTTTACCAGTAGGGCATCGGTCAAGCTACCCGCAGTTAAAGGGTTATCCATTAATTCCTGGACACCCTGTATATAAAACTCAAAGGTGACTGACTGACATAGTGATCTATCAACACACAGCCCAAACCACTGGACGGATCAGGCTGAAATTCGGCATGCAGGTAGATGTTATGACATAGACATCTGCTAAGACAGAATTATGATAAATTCTACCCCAAGGGGATAAATAGGGGATGAAAGTTTGTTTGTAAAGAAACCATGTAGAAACATAGTCTCTTAAAAAAATAGCGGCCGACCGCGACCTCGTCCGCGTGGACTTTAGTTTTTTGCTATCGAGTTTTATACAAACTTTTATATAAAGCATGTTTTCACGACTAAACAAGCTTAAATAGCTTTATCACAAAAATATACGAGCTCGGAGTCGTCAGTATGTGTTCTTTTCTATTATGAACCTAAAACTGCACTAAAAACAAATAGAGGGTGATTATGAAATGCAAATTTTACGCGGCATGAGTGAAATCGGTAGTGTGCAGTGGGATATTACTTCACGTCCCCAATATATTTTTCAGATACCTATAATCGAGTTAAATATTTTATGAATACGAATACTCCTCTTCTTCTTCTTCTTCCTCCGTGCCTATGTCCCATGTCTTTTGGGGTCGGCCCTCCTAATCTTATTACACCATTCAGGTCTTAATTGCGTCATATCCGGGTGTAGTCCCATCGTTTTTGTATTGTTCTAGTCCAGGTTGTCGGGGGTCTACCGCGTCCTCGTTTGGGCTCCTCAATGTCCATCACTGTTCTAGTCATGTGCTCCTTATTACGGCGCATGACGTGACCGTACCAGCGAAGCCGGTTCTCAGCAAGCTTATCGGCTATTTTTGCTACTTTAAATGTTCCCCGGATGTGCTCATTCCTAACTTTATCCATCAAAGTTACTCCCCCGGACCATCTCAGCATTCTCATTTCGGTCGTATGGAGTTTCTCCTCATCAGACTTACGCATTGGGCAACATTCGGATCCGTAGAGTAGGGCCGGTCTTATTGCCCTTTTGTACACATTGCCTTTAATCTATACAGGCATTCTGGCATCGCAAATAACTCCGGTTAGGGCTCTCCATTTTAACCATCCGCTGTTAATTCTGTTCTCTATGTCTTTCTCCACAGATGCTTCGGATGTAATCACCGAGCCCAAGTATTTAAATTGATTGACGGCTTTTAGAGGCACGTTATCGATGCAGGGTGGTTGCGTTGGGGCAGACGATCCGGACAAGTTGCAGTGCATATATTCTGTTTTGGTTCTGTTTATTCTAAGGCCTTTACTTTCTAGTGCGGCGCACCAGACATTTAGGTCGTGCTGTAACTCTTGTGGTGTTTCGGCTATTAATACTATGTCATCCGCATACAGTAGTGTCCATGGGGCGGGTTTCTGTATGTTTTTAGTTACGTAATCCATGATGATATTGAATAGTAGGGGGCTTAGTGTTGAGCATTGATGGACACCGACTTTAACTTCGAAATCTGCACTAATGCCAGCCGGGCTAACAACATTGGTCTTATTGGTATATGTTATGGTGCATATCTTGAAGAACCAGTAGCAGTTAGTGTAAGTCTTTTTTCTGAGCTTTATATTTTTCTATTAAAATTTTGACTGTATGAATTGCATCAATTGTACCCACTCTTTTAGTAAATCCACTCTGGTTAAAGGTTATACTTGTCATATCCGTTAACCTTTTGGCAATCACGTTTTCCCAGATTTTGAGAGAATGCGACGTTAGTTTGATGCCACGATAATTGCCACACTCGACGACGTCCCCTTTATTTTTGTACAATGGGATTAACCTACTCTGTCTCCTTCCATCCGGCATTTTTCTTTCTGATAGTATAAGGTCAAAAAGTGCAGTAAGCCATATTACCCCTGGGATGCCATTCTTCTTTAGAAGTTCTGCTGGTATTTCATCCGGTCCTGTGGCTTTGCCATTTTTCATGCCAGCTAGGGCTTTCTTGACTTCTTCCTGTGTTATTCCCACTATGGGTCCGTATACTGGAGGCACATTAATGAATACGAATACTACTAATTAGAAAATATAAATTCTATAAAGATAGAGTTATCATTTCTTGATATCCATTCTATCCATTTTTTGATAGACTTATCCTCATATAACCAAAACTATTGCTTTGGGACATGGATATGAAGAAGGAAGACTTTGTTGAAATTTACTCAAATGAATTTATACGTGATTATTGAAATAAAGTCCCTAATACCAAATTTTCAAATCTTACAATATTCTTATTTTATAAATTAAGCAATTTGCTATTCGATACTTTTATGGATATCATAATTTTAATTTGAAAGTGGAAAATCATACACTTTAAATTTTGAAAATTTAATGCATTGAAAATATGAACAAAACTACTTTTTTAGAAGATACCCATCATCCGACACTATTGTGGATCCAGTTATACCAACTGCTTTGTCGCTCGCCAAGAATAATGTCAGTTCGGCCATTCCTGAAGCTGCGATCACTCTTTTAAGGGCAGTTGCTTCAAGCACTACATCATTAAACTTTTAAATCTCTACTTCACCAGTAGCTAATCTGACATTTTCAATAAAATCAGTATCCAATGGTCCTGGGCTTAGTGTGTTTACACGGACACCCTTTGGAGCTAACTCTAGAGCGATTGATCTGGAGAAATAATCCAATTCAACTTTCGAAGTACTTTCTTTTGTTTCGATGAGGGACTTGCTACCTCTGTCAGTCAGTCAGTCAGGACTTTGAATTTTATATGTATGGATAATGTAGCTTTATATATTATATTCTACTTAGTTACGGAGATATTAAAGTCATTTATAAAAACTCGAGCTTTTATTGAAGGCTTACGTTCATTTTAAGACTTTCGATCTTTTTTCTTTCGATATTTTGATCTTTTCACGGCTCGAGCTCTTTTGAAGGTTCGAGCTCTTTTAAAGGCTCGAGCTCTTTTAAAGCCTCGAGGCATGGCTCAGAGAGCTCGCAGCTCGGCTAAGCTCGGGGCACCGAGCCTACCGAGCTCACTGAGCCACTCCGCCTCGAGGCTTCAAAAATAGGGCTCGACGCCTCGAGTCTTGTACATCACTAGCTGCAAGATATCCACTGTTGAACATTGGCCTCCCCCAAAGATTTCCAGGTCGATCGGCCTGCATCTAACATGGTCCTGCCACCTTTATAAGGGCGTAGGGCGCCAACTGGAACAGATAATTTCATTTAAATTCAAACGCTAATATTGATTAAACTATGCTGCCATCTACATCACCATCTGTATATTGCCACCAGTGTCTATCAAATAAATGATTTGAATTTGAATTTGATTGGTCAGTCATCTGGGTCATATAAAAAACGTCGTTTTATTTTGGGTTAATCAGTCTCATTTATTAGGGAATCATACAAGTGCCATACCAAGATACCAATTCAACCTGAATTTGTCCTTTTTCATAGTGAGGTTAAATGATGTGTTCTGGGCAAACGTCTACGTCAAAGTACAGCCACAGCTTTGGCTAAAAGAGTAATTATCCATTCTGTAGACAGCTTTTGTGTGGACATTACTGTCCACCTGAGATATGGAAGTCTACAGAAAAGATTTGGTTGATGATTTGGCACCTTAAACATTTTGTTGTTGGATCTGATTTAAATAGTTTTGTTAATTTATTTCTTATTTTGTATGCTTATAAGATAATTACCTGGCACCTGATCAGGTACTAATGGCTAGAAATAAGATACAAGTGGTTACTTGTTAGTGTAAAGAACTTATTGACATTTTGATTTGTTCAGAAGTTTTTGGTCACCTTGTAGGTATGCTACAATATGGTGACAGCTAAATCGTATAAAAAATCGAAAGTTTTTGAATCAGACAAAATAAAAACAAAACAATAACATCAACTCAGTCTCTTTAATTAAACAATGTAATAACATTCAAATTGACACAAAATTTCATGGAATAATAATATGAATGAATACTTGAGCAAAAGTTATCTTAGTTTTAGTCAAATTAAAATCAATACGTAAACTATCACTTCATGATATTCGAGGTCGTTTGTCCATTGACCGGCGTGCGGCTGTATAACTTTTTTACCATTGCTCTTTTTTATTAAATCTGATCTTTTTATGGATATTATTATTTTATTTAAAATGATTAATACAACTAGTTGGAAGATCCTACTAAAAGATACCCATCATCCGAAACAAATGTGGATCCGGTAATGCCTACTGCTTTGTCGCTCGCCAAGAAAAATGCCAATTCGGCCATTTCGGATGGCTCGCTTACTCTTTTAAGGGCAGTTCTTTGACGCACTGCATCATAAAACTTGTCAACGTCTGCACCAGTACTAGCGTATCCGGCATTTTCAACAAAATCTGTTTTCACTGGTCCTGGGCTTAGTATGTTTACACGAACACCTTTAGGAGCTAACTCAAGAGCGATTGATCTCGAGAAATGATCCATTCCAGCTTTCGAAGTGCAATATGCGGAAAGATTTGGGAGGACGCATTGACCAGCAGCGCTTGAGATGTTTATGATATTTCCTTTTGTTTCGATGAGGGACTTGCTAGCGAGGTGGGACAAATATACAACTGATCGCAAGTTCGTAGCCATTATACGATCAAACACTTCCATAGCATTGTCATCAGTAATGCCAGCGTTTCCACCCACACCTGCGTTGTTAATTAGCACATCTATTTTACCGAATCGCTTAAGAGTTTCATTGACGATTCTCTGGTTGTCTGCATCCTTGGTTACGTCAGCGGCGATTACGAGAGGCGTTTTACCGACTTTTGTGATGTCTTCGGAAACCTTTTTCAGTTTTTTCTCGTTCCTTCCTACTATCGCTACGTTAGCTCCTTCTCGTGCGAATTGCAGAGCAATAGCTGCTCCGATGCCGGAACTGCTTCCGGTGACCAGTACTACTTTGTTAGTGAAACTCATTTTGGTTCTTGCGTTCGATCAGTTCGGTGAATTCTACTCGACTGCTTTATTTAACGGTAGCGATTTTATTTATATCATCTTGTAATACGTAGAGTGATGGCACCAGTTACGAACACTCACCGACGTTTGAAATAAATTTAATAAGAAAGGAAGTTTTGTAGATTTAAAAAAAAATGCCATCGATTTGGTTAACTTTTTATTGACACTATTTTTTTAATGGTGGGAGAAGAAATTCTGTTAGAAGTTCTTGTTAAATATTGTTAATAAAGAGGATTTCTTATAATTATTCCGAAGCAATACGGGATGTCTGTTCTTTTTAAACTGACGTCATATGTTTGTTCCTAATGAGTGCAATGACATCAATAAATTTTTTGAGATGAAACGGTATATGACATTAAAATTTCTCTTGTGTCAGGCAGTGGAGCTTTGTATGATATTTCATTTTTTAATTTTATTTGATTTTGGAATTATGTGACTGTTATTGACGATAGACATTATAATTGTAAGATACTCCTAGCACACGATACACTGGCTCGACAACACACCATGTGCGCAGGCGACGCGTCCGTTCTCGCCCATGGCTCTCACAGTAATGACCCGCGCGCCCCGCCACACCGTGAGCACGAGATAGTGTTTAGTTATAACTATGGTTATAACCTGACACAAACACTACATCCCTTCCTTATTAAATAATTATTTGATCATTTAATTAAATAGTTATATAATTTGAATACTATTACACCTTAAATCATAATTCATCTGTATCATAGTAGGTACGTCGTTTATCATACTTTGCCTAAAATAAATTCGATAATTTATTGTTCTTCGTTTATTTTTGGATCTCCAATCCTATTTCCCTGTTTTTCTTCTACAGCTTTCTTAGGTATAATAGTAATGTTTTATTTTTAGGTATAATATATTCCTCCGAATTAACCGGTCAAACGCTTGACCGGTTTCTTCGTTTCGGATAGTTTCAACTCCATCTTTTGATTTTTCTACAACGTGTGGTGTCGGGTTATAATTTAAGGCAAGCTTATTTGTTTTGTTTATCTCTTTAACGTACACCTTGGCCCCCTTATTCAGAATCTTTAGGTTTCCTCTTCTTATCTCCTTTCTTCTTTCCTTTTTGCTCTTTGTTCTTGTCATTTATTTCTGTATCATCTTTATTATTAATGGATTGGTATTTTATCTCTATTTATTCTTCTGAAAAATAGTTTGTAGGTGTTTTCCCTGCCACAGAATGGGGCGTCGTGTTTATACATCATAAGGTATTCATTGAGACTCTTTTGCAAATCTTTTTTCTCGTACTAGCCTATCTTTAAACGTTTTAATACTCGTATATCCAGATTCTACCTCTTTGTGGCGTTCCTTGGGAGAGGCCCATATCCAGCAGCGGATTCTAACAGGCTGATATGATATGATATGATATGATGACCTCTTTACCTCGCCGTTCGTTGCGAACAGTAAGGGACAGTATCAAAAAGCAATATGTTGCACTCTTTACATGTTTACTATTGTTTAACAAAAACGTATGAGAAAAGATCATTTTAGATCAACTACTAATAACTTGACACCCTCACCCCGCAAACCCACTACTTTAAAAACAATCATTTTGCACAATACAGGTTTCGCAACCGTTCTACTTAGCAAATAATAAAGAGTTATAATATTATTTTAGCAATAATCACGTGACAAAATAATTCGTCTGCCAAATTAATGATTGTACAAAAAGTTAGAAGATTAATTAATAGTTTTTTTTAAATAACTATTTTGTAACCAAAACTTACGCGAAGCCGTGTAAATGGCGGTATGTTAGAGTAAATTTTATTGAATTACCTTCATATTGCCGCACTTTTCCGTCTTCTAAGTGAGTGTCGATTGTTGCTGTGTAGAAAGTTAAGTCCTTAAAAATACACATTGCGTGAATTAGCCAAATAGGTGGATTTGGTTCTGGCACGTTAGACGACACAGATTTATGTGATTTCAGGCTTGAAGTAAATATTCGATATGAGTTCTTAAATATGTTATTTTTATATTTTCAGGAGATTTCCGTATTACTAGGCGTATACTAAGGCGAGTACTAAGCATGGCAAAAAGTATGCGGACAACGGACAATTTAATAAGAACATCACATGTCTATTAGCACTAAGCTATTAAAAAAAAAAACAGATATTCCAGTCTATTTCATCTTCTTCTGCCACGTTGTCGACTCCTCTATTTTTTCTCAATTGTTTGGTCTTTCTTCATTTTACTTATCATTGTCTTCTAACCTTCTCTTTCTCAGTAGCTGTGTTTTGCAATACTGTCTAAAATCACCTAATTTTATGACTTTTTGGCTTGATTCCTTAACCTGACAATAAATTTTTCCTGTCTTATCAAACGGAAAACTTGCCTTTGGTAGAATTTGTTCTATTTAGGAGTAAAGTAATCGCTTTATTTCTGACAGACTTCGTTTTGTGCATTTCCAATTTAATGGGGGTAAATTTGCACCAATGTTTGACAGCAGGTGGCAAATACTTTTTTTTTCTAATTTGATGGGGTACATTTGTACCAAACATATTCAATTTAATGGGGGTACATTTGTACCAAATATTTCCAATTTAATGGAGGTACCTTTGTACCACAAATTTCCAATTTAATGGAGGTACACTTGTACCAAATATTTCCAATTTAATGGAGGTACCTTTGTACCACAAATTTCCAATTTAATGGAGGTACCTTTGTACCACAAATTTCCAATTTAATGGAGGTACCTTTGTACCACAAAATTCCAATTTAATGGAGGTACCTTTGTACCACAAATTTCCAATTTAATGGAGGTACCTTTGTACCACAAATTTCCAATTTAATGGAGGTACATTTGTACCACATATTTTAGAAAACACCCAGACCAGTACAAACACACATGTTCATGCACACTTATGCTTGTACTGTGCGGGAATCGAACCCGCGACCCTTGGTTTAGAAGTCCGACATGCGGACCACTGCACCAAGCGGTCGTCGAACAATGGTTCTTTGTGTCACATACCTACTCGACATATTTTAATAAGCCTCACTTACCTATGTGATATTTTGATTGTTTTGTTTTTGTATCACAAGATCGACTACTCGTTAAGCTCTCAAAATATGGCATAAGTGGACCTGTGTTGCAATGACTTAAATCTTATTTGAAGGAAAAGACTCAGTGCGTAGAAATTCGAGGATCTTGTTCCATTCAGAAAACAATTATAAAATACCAGTCAATGTATCTACAAAATAATTTCGGAATACTGCAAGGTAGCATACACACAGATTCCCCTTCTTTCTACTATACATACTCGTATATGATTTGTCTAAACATCAGTCACAGGAGTGCATTTCAGTCGCGGTCGACGTTAGCTCAGTAATGAAAGGTAATGACTTATATAGCATTAGCTGAGGCAATTTAATGGCTAATGACAACAATATAAATACTTAATACTTAAGTACCTACTTAAACACCTTGTTAGTTTAGTAATTGTTAAAATCATGTTAACAATCTTTTTGTGAATAAATTATTTTATATACAGTTCCGAACAATGAGACGTAATCCACAACACCTATGTGTATCACACGAAAGTGACATCATACAAGACACTACACAAAGCACCTTTTTGGGACTTAGCTTAGACTGTAACGTTAGTTGGAAGGACCATATTAATACCGTGTGTGCCACATTAAGTAGGTTTGTATTCGCACTGACAAGAATCACTAGATTGGTATCCCAGCAAGCAGCTCTGACTGCATATAACGGATATCTATCTCTCCGGTCATGTCGGACTGCCGCCTCACCGAACCCCGAGAGCGATGGAACAGCGAGTGCACGAGCGCATTGCGCTCACAATTGTGTACCACCACATCTCCTGCGCAGTTGGCCGATCTCTGCTGAGACTGGCCGCCGTGGTCGAAATCGGCCAGGAGAACCATTATTATTATGTTGACTCCATTCTGCGTTATGGAATTGTTCTTTGGGGAAAGTCATACCAAATATTTAAATATTTCAAAAGATGTGTATTAGAGCTATGTGTTGCAACAGAAAACGAGAATCCTGTAAGCCACTATTCAGAAAACTTAATACGCTCCCATTGCCTTGCTTGTATATATATATGAAGTGTGTGTATTTGTTTTTAAACGTAAGCACCAATTTACAAAATACTGGATACAACTCATAGAAATGTTCGCCATCAATATGTACATAAGCTTATAAGTAAACTTAGATTTACCTTCAAGGAACTCTTTTATAATTATATTAATTATTTATTTACTCGACGATTTTAAAAATGTAAATATGAATAAATTTAATAAACTAGTCAAAATATGGTTACTAGTTAAATGCTTCTATGGCGTCAGGGAGTTCCTAAGGTATAAAAAATTATATTCATTTAATAATAAACAAGTATGTACATACGCTTATCAGATGTTATTATTTTATAATGTGAATACACCTGAAAAGGTAAAGTTTTGCGGAATCACCCTAACAGCAATTGTAACTGTTTACATTGCACCCAAATTTATGTTCACAATAAACAATAAATTCATTTCATTTCATGTTGGCAAAACAACCACATGTTGGCAATGACAAAAACATAGTTCATATCTTTGGCAACTGATTTAGAGTTAGGAAGCCAAAGGAAAACGCCTCCCACCGACCGGATGTTAGGGTCGGGGACCGAGGTCCGACAGACACCATCTTGATTCGTCCATCCATACCATTCAGAATCCAAATCCTACATGCCGCGGCTCATGTGAGGTATTAGGCTAACAGCGCCATCCAGCCCACGGAGCCGTACCAGCGCTCGCTGTCGCGCCTGCCACCGGCAGGCATGCGCCCGCGATGGCGAACGGTAGAGGTAGCCACATATCTATTCACCACGGCATCATAATAGCCTAAAATGGCATGACAGTAAAAGTACCTAAAAGGCATTTAAAAAGAACTGTAGAATGCATACCCAACTCAACTCACAATTCACCTAAATAAATAAGTTGTAATTCATATTCATTGCATTGAATCAAAGTTGAATTATCCATGTTTAAAACAGCAATTCAAGTAGAACAATCAATTCGGAAGGTGCGATCATTGGAATTACAATGAATGTCAGATCGCAATAAAGTTTTTATTGTTTACAAGACAAGATCATTGTTGCACGAAATAATTGAGAACCTCTTTTTCGTTATAATAAGTCAATGTACCCACGTAATTTTGAACGTCATTTATTTTAGTAATAAAATGAGAAACGATGTTACATTTTTTTCAAATAAGAAACGATATAACCAATGCAAATGTAACAAAACATTACATTAACTACTACATTACTTACGTAATTTCTACCGTTATGGAAGAGCGTGGCGTCCTGATACGTGTTGAGACTTCATCATGTTGTTTTTATAGTTTATTTGATTACGTAAATAAAGATTTATTATTATAACAATAATATAGTGCACTAAAGCTCATTTGCCGGAAGATTGTTTTCTATTTAATTTTACACCTTGTATGGATACATTTCCCCCTTTTACGTAAGTTTATTTTATTTTATTTACAAATACAAGGATTGACTGACCTTTATCCTCGTCGTCACTTGTAAGATACTCCTAGCACACGATACACTGGCTCGACAACACACCATGTGCGCAGGCGACGCGTCCGTTCTCGCCCATGGCTCTCACAGTAATGACCCGCGCGCCCCGCCACACCGTGAGCACGAGATAGTGTTTAGTTATAACTATGGTTATAACCTGACACAAACACTACAATAATAATTGTATCAAAAGAATAGCGTGATTTGAGCACATTTTTACTAAAGTAGAGATGATCCTTAAAGTGTCCAAGACTGGTTCCGTCACCCTTCTTAGATAAAAAGTCATTGAATGAGCGATAAGATATTTAGGTAGGTATCTACCTACCTATTTTTTTGCATTTATTTGAAAACAACCCATTTCGCTGTTACATAAATTTCATGACATCACTTCTAAATACAGCTGATCAACGGTTTTCCATACGGCACAATAGCCTGATGTAGGTACTATCACGTAACGGAAAGATTGTCCAGTTTTCAACTTAAATAAATATACATCCTCTTCAGCTAGGTACTGTGTGTGATTAAGGTGTTTTACATAATCAAATAAAATACGAACATTGATCTCGTTATTAAGTATCTACGGCACAATAATTAGTACATTTACCAATTATACGTTAAAGCTTTGGTACGAACAAACTACGGATATCATCTTAGAGGCTACTGCAGGGCTTCTGCATCGCCCAGGACCATAAATTAACAACAAAGTTCACTTCTTAACAAAGATAAATTTTAGATTATATAATAATCAACATTTGAAGTGCCATCACAAAATCACAATCCCAAGAAAATTGTCATACTAAAGGGTATCAGGGCACGCACTAAAAAAAAATGATTTCATCACTCTCATCACTTGAATCGAAGAAAGATAATGGTTTGGATTTTTATTTGGTTTTATGGATATATTAGACATATTACCCTCAGCTAGTAGCCTTCTTGGTGTCAAAAAGTTGAGAGTAACCAGCCAAAGGTTCTGGTGACGGTGTAACCATACAGGTGAAGGCAAGACAGATATGGTGGATGCATAAGCTATTCTATGAGAATTAGGACTTGGTACCATTATTTCCAGTGAAGCGTTCAAGGAGTCATCTGATACCAATTCAACCTGAATTTGTCCTATTATATAGTGCGGACCAATGTTCTGGGTATGTTATACAGCTAAGTATTATGACATGAAGTACTTTTGGATCCATTTTACTCTACGCCACTTGAAGCACATATAATGTACCTTTAAAAGGCCGTCATTTAAAAGCGTCAAAGCGTGCTTTGAATATTGGGAATAATTGTTTCATCAGTGCGAATAATATCGATGCTTTTCGCATGCTCATATTTTTTTGTTCTCGTCTACGTTTTTTTTTTCAGAATTCGTACGCAAGTTCGAAAACCATAATTTTCCAATGCTTTACAAAGAAAAGACATTACAAAAAAATCTGGGTGATTAGGGATCGATACTGATGCCAAAAATGCAATGAGTAAACATTTTGTCTGTATAACCGTTATAGAAACAAAAACTACTCGACGAATTTTAAACGTCATTCTCCTGAGCTGGTCATAGTATACATTTCATATCACTACAATCAATAGGAGCTGAGCGGTAAAGGGAAATGTTAGAAAAATGGGAGAAGTTACTCCATTTTAGGCTTCAGTAGCCAAAAGGCAAGTAACGGAACCCTTATATATTCCTCATGTCTGTCTGTCTTTGCGTATGTCACAGCCACTTTTTTCCGAAACTATAAGAACTATACTGTTGAAACTTAGTAAACAGATGTATTCTGTGAACAACATTAAGGTTTCTATTATTTATTCTATTAATTCCACCGAAAATTGGTTTGAACGAGATCTAGTAAGTAGTTTTTTTATACTATTTGTTATACGTCATAAATATAAAAACTTTTATATCTGTTACTTTTATGGAATTCTTCATGGGCGAATCCGACTCGCACTTGACCGGTTTTTAAGCTCCCGTCGCGTGTGCAACCTTAAAGCTACGCGAAATGTTCTCCATAAATTTATATAAATTAATAGTTGTTGCGGAGCAAATACTTCTTTTTTAGTTACCAATACCAAAGTAACCAATATGCTAACTAGATTGCAAAGTAAAGCGTTAGAGTCGAGTGCGGGCGGGGCTCCGCTACCGGACTCCGGCACGTCCAACGATGTTGAGCCTCCGCCGCCCGCTCTCGTGCTCGACCCTGTCGGGTCCGTCCATGAGGCGGATGACAAGTCTGTTTCAGGAACATCCAAGTCGTCCAGTACTATTCGCGCACGCTCGCTCAATATTAAGGCCTTATATGCTAGAAAAATTGCTGAAGCGGAAGCCAAAGCTGCTGAAGCGGCAGCAAAAGTGGTTGAGGCGGAGCGTAGGGCGTTAGAAATGGAAATGCGCGCAGAAATAGCTCAAATAGAGGCTAAAGGCGGTAGTCGCCGCGGCAGCAGTTGCGCCTCTAGCCGTCGCGACAACAGTCGCGCCAATAGCCATCGCGGCAGTAGCCGCCTAAGTAGAGGTAACGTTGTAGAGTGGTTAGATACTATGACACCTTCTAATGAATGCGTTTTTGTAGATACCCGTGGTGCTACCACTGCGGACGCCCCTGAAACCGTGCGTCCCGGTAGCCCCACACTTGCGGTTTCTACGAGTGCGTTCATAGAAGGGCGGCCCGTCGCCGCTACCACTGCGGACGCCCCTGTTATCGAGCGTCCCGGTAGCCCGACACTTCCAGTCGCTGCGTTTAACCGTCGAGTTCCTGCGTCCGCCGGCCGCGGTGTCACATGCGATCCCACTGCTGGGCCTAGTCGCCTAGCGCTCGATCCGCCATCGCCCAGGCCCTGTTGCGCACCTACAGGTGATGTTCAAGACTCTACTTGCCTACGTACCCTACCTACTAATAATTGTAGCAACCACAATGGTTCTGATTTTAACCGTTTGGCTCAAGCCATACAAAGTTTATCTAAAGATAAAATGGAGAGTCGCCTGCCTAGTTTTGATGGTAAGACCTTAGATTGGCTTGCTTTCAAAAGAGCCTACGATGCGTCTAAGGCGTCTTATTCTTCAATGAACAACTTATCACGGGTAAATGCCGCGCTGTACGGCCCGGCACGAGAGGCCGTCGGTGCCTTACTTTCTACAGCGAATAGTCCAGGCGATATTATTTCTGTTCTCGAACTTCAGTTTGGTAGACCGGAGCTCATCGTCCTCCAGGAGGTCGCCGCTGTGCGAGCTTTGCCTAAAGTAAATTCTGAGGGTAAGGACTTGCATTTCTTTGCCGGCCGTGTCCGCAGTTGCATTGCAGTCATGAAATATCTTGAAAATAAGTCCTATTTAGAGTCACCGGAGCTTTATAACTCGTTGCTTCTGAAATTGACCCCTGCAATGCGAGCACGCTGGAAAGATTACGCAAAGTCCCGCTTTAACCCGATTTTAGGTACGAAATTAGAGTTGCTAGCTGACTTTTTAGCTGAGGAAGTCACTACGGAATTCCAGTTTGGCGTTATTACGGAAGCCAACTTGTTAAGTCAGCCACATAGTTCAAAAATGTTTCAGGTTAACGTGGTGAATTCAAAGCAAAATAATCTTCATTCAGGTAATAAGTCGGCTGAAAATAAAAATCATTCAAATTCACAATCACAACAAAATAAGTCAAATTGTTGTTTATATTGTCAACAATGGCACACGATTGACAACTGCGATAAATTTATTCGACTTGACTTTATGGCTAGGTTGAATTGGGCCCGCGACCAAAAAGTTTGTAACAGATGTTTAAAAAAAGGTTCGCATCGCTATAGGTCGTGTAATCCAAAGACGTTATGTGATGTGGAAGGCTGTAAGTACAAACATCATAAATTGTTGCATAACTTTGAATCAGTTAATTCCCATACAACTACCGAAACGCTCTCGAACGGAATCGAACCCAAACCTAGTTGTTTGACTGTGCCGATAGAGTCTCAAAGCGAGACTGTAGCTCACGCTATTTCAAATGGGCCCCTCAAAGCTCTTTTGAAAGTCGTCGCTGTTACTGTAAGCGGACCTAAGGGCTCTATAAATACTTATGCTCTATTGGACGACGGCTCGTCTAGCACTTTTATTGACGATGAGGTATCAGCTCAAATAGGCGCAGTCGGCCCTAAGGCACAAATTAGAGTCGAGTGTATGGGTGGACTATCTAAATTAACAGAGGTCGAGTATGTAGATTTTTATATAAAAGGCGTGCACGAATCCAAACAACACAAAATTAATAGAGCACGGTCTGTATCGGCGCTAGGTATTGCACGCCAGTCAGTCAGCTCAGACGATATTAGGCATCTTTCGTTAACTAATATCACATATGACAACGCTGAGCCAAAATTGATAATTGGAATTGATAACTGGAATCTGCTGACCTCACGAGAGGTTCGCCAAGGTTCCAAAAGACAACCAGCTGCTTGTTTAACGCCTTTAGGTTGGGCTGTGTTTGGCTTTACTTCCAGTAGGACTAAACCGGTGACTTTTGTCAATCATAGCGTGACGTCAGATGATTTTTCGGAGATTGAGGGTCTTATTAAGGACAACTTTAAGTTGGAGTCGATTGGTATTGTCAAGAAACTAGTCCGTTCTGCCGCAGACGAGCGCGCCTCGAAAATTCTCGAAGACACTGCTAGTCGGTTACCAGGTGGACAGTTTGAGGTCGGCTTATTATGGCAATCAGATATCACTGACATTCCAGATAGTTACCCGCTAGCGTTTTCACGTTTTAATGGTCTGGAAAAGCGTTTTCGTAAAGACGCCGCTTACGCCAAACAGTATCGCGAAAATATACACGCTATGATTGACAAAGGTTACGCCGAGCCATGTGACATCACCACTGACTCGCCTAGGGTGTGGTACCTACCTCATTTTGGGGTAGTGAACCCCAATAAGCCAGGAAAGCTGCGCGTGGTTCATGACGCCGCAGCCCGCTCTCAGGGAGTTAGCTTGAATTCCCTTTTGCTGACCGGCCCTGACTTATTGCCTTCTCTTATAAATATTATTTATCGTTTTCGAGAGGGTAAGATCGGCATGATAGCTGACATAAAAGAAATGTTTCCGCAGGTGAAAATCAGGCCCGAAGACAGGGATGCGCAGCGGTTTTTATGGCGTGATTCTCCGGACTTGCCTCTTTCGACATTTAGAATGTCATCAATGATATTTGGTGCTGCTTTTAGCCCATTCACAGCACTTTATCTTAAAAACAAAAATGCCGAAGAGTGTAGATATTTATATCCTGAGGCTGCCCGTGCGATTATCCAAGACACATATATGGATGATTTCATTGGCAGTTTGGAAGGGTTAGATGATGCCGCGCAATTAGCTAGAGACATCGTAGAGGTGCAAGAGCGAGCGCACTTTGAAGTTCGCGGGTGGGTCTCTAACGAACCCGATGCGCTCACTCTTATACCACCAAATTTGAGACTAGATTCTGGTAGCGCAGGCGTAGATATTGGTCATTTTCCGCAAAGCGTTCGTACGTTGGGCCTAATATGGTATCCGTCGACTGATGAGTTAGGTTTTAACACGGCCGCCCTAAAAACGTCGCTAGCTTTGCCTCAAAAAATTACGAAACGTCATGCACTTTCTAGTTTGATGCGAGTTTTTGACCCGCTAGGCGTACTAGCTCCCATTACCATAAAAGCTCGTATTATATTCCAGGTAGTTTGGCGCAGAGGAATTGATTAGGACCAGGAACTTCCTCAGGACCTAAGCACTAAGTGGAAAGCGTGGCTTGCTGACGTATCTTCTTCTGTAGACATTCGAGTCCCACGCTGGCACCTGAGAGAGGCCCATGTTCCCAACCAAGCTCATCTAATAGAACGTGAGCTGCACGTATTTTGTGACGCAAGTGAGCACGCGTATGTCGCTGTCGCTTACTGGCGTCTGGTACGAGCTGACGGAACCGTGCAGCTTTCATTTATATGTAGCAAGTCCCGAGTAGCGCCTCTGACTCCTGTCACCATTTCTCGCCTCGAGTTGCAGGCAGCCACGGTAGCAGCTCGTCTGGCGACGTCTATCTGTGACGCTCATAAGTATAAACCCTCTAGGCGGTTTCTATGGACCGACTCGAAGAATGTTCTAGGATGGCTTCGTAGCGACGCACGTTCGTTTTTGCCTTTCGTTGCACATAGGTTAGCAGACATCCTAGAGCTTTCAACTTTAGATGAGTGGCGGTGGGTGCCCACAGCATTGAACGTCGCAGATGACGCCACACGGCAAAAGTCAGACGCTGACCTTAAAAAAAGTCGGTGGATTGAAGGACCTGAGTTTTTAAAATCAACTCAATGTGTTTGGCCAGTTGAGCCACATAACACTAGCCTCAACAAAGATGAGCTGAAACCAAGTGCTAAAATTCATTCATATCTCATCCAAGTAGGCACCATTCCCGTCCATCCCGTTTCAGCGGATCCGTCCCGCTTCAGTCAATGGTTGCGTTTCTTACGGTCGACGGCGCGTGCACATCAGTACATCAGGCGTTTGAGATGTAGAGCGAGTGCTAAGGCCTCAACATCGCACACGCCTGCCTTTAGGCTAAGAACTTCTGTCGCCCAGTTTACGCCTCTTACTGCGGAAGATTTGCGCCTAGCCCAGCTGCATATTTTGACCAAATGCCAAAATGATTCGTTTCCTGATGAGATAGCTGCGCTTCGACTAGGAGAGCCATTGCCACGCCACAGCAAGTTACAAAAGCTTCATGTTATTCTCGGAAGCGATGGTTTAATGACGTTATCGGGTCGCATTGGAGCAGTTGCAGAATCTACTGAGGCTACTAATTTCCCGATTGTTCTTGATGGAAGGCACCCAGCAGTTAAACTTTTGACGCACCATTACCACCGGCGCTTTGCTCATGGCAATAATGAGACTGTTGTCAATGAACTCCGGCAGCAGTTCTGGATTTTGAAGATGAGAAGTGCAGTCAGAGCAGCAGCACATGCCTGCCAATACTGTAAGATAAGGAAGGCTATCCCTTTGAACCCTCCTGTCGGAAACCTCCCGGCGGTTCGACTCGCCCATCATCGCCGACCCTTCACTTTCGTCGGCCTAGACTACTTCGGTCCAGTGCAAATAACTGTTGGCAGAAGACACGAAAAGCGGTGGGTAGCTTTGTACACCTGTCTCACTACACGGGCTGTACACTTAGAGGTAGTCCATGACCTCTCAACAGACGCAGCGTTGATGGCCCTACGTCGATTTACGGCCCGTCGTGGAAGTCCTCAACAGATCTGGTCAGACAACGGGACTGCGTTCGTCGGTGCTGCCAAATTCATGCGAGAACTCTACGGCCCTGCAGTTCAAGAGTTTGCAACCAACCAGAACATCGAGTGGATCTTCATTCCACCGTCAGCCCCGTCAATGGGTGGTACTTGGGAGCGGCTCGTGCGTTCAGTGAAGTCTGCTTTAAAAGTAACCTTGCAGGAGAGAGCCCCAAAGGAACCAGTTTTGACGACTCTTTTGATGGAAGCTGAAGCTGTGGTCAACTCAAGACCCTTAACTTACGTTCCTGCTGACTCAAATGACGGAGAAGCACTAACGCCGTTCCATTTCCTTATCGGCACAGCATCCACGGCTAACCATTACGGTAAGACAGAGCCGCAGGATTTATGGGGGCGTTCTCAATGGCGTAAGGCATTGCGGCTTACAGATTTATTCTGGAACCGATGGGTTAGAGAATACCTCCCAACTCTGACACCTAGGCGAGGTGACAGGACCGGCGATGGACTGGCTCTTGGTGTAGGTGACCTCGTGCTGGTGGTCGATGGCAACTTACCACGCGGAACGTGGCCACGTGGTCGTATAACCCGAGTATTTCCTGGCGCAGATGGGCTAGTGAGAGTAGCCGAGGTTACTACTGCAGGAGGAGTCCTTCGCCGTCCCTGCAAAAAGCTGGTGCGACTGCCTGTTTAAAGGCCATCCTTCTCTCTCTCTCTCTCTCCATGTCTCTCGTTATATTTCTATCAGTTTTGAAAGAGAGGGAGAGATGTTGCGGAGCAAATACTTCTTTTTTAGTTTTTTTACTTTTTTTCTATGTGAAAGCTCTTTTTGTTTTTTGACGTTAGTCCTGTCTTCTGCTACGACTTGGTTCGTATTGATTTATAATTTTTTCCTGTTTTTTAATTGTTACAAGTTACAATACACGCTTTACTTTCTACTTAAAACTACAGTCCCTATTATTTTCTCTCCCCTCCTTTACAATAGTAAAATATCCCACGACAGCATGTCTATCTTTTATGGTTGAATCAGACTAGGAAGACCAAAGTTATTCATGAAATACGGTAATCAGAACCCATCGCACGTGAATTCTTATCAGCCTATAAGGATTATCATCTTCTAAATTAATAATAATTATATATATATATATATATATATATATATATATATACAGGGTGTCCAGGAATTAATGGATAACCCTTTAACTGCGGGTAGCTTGACCGATGCCCTACTGGTAAAAAAATTATGACCTTAGTAAAAGTGTCACGGTTTTCAAAATATCGCCCAGAGACAATTGTATGAAAGTGAGAAAATTTTTCACAATCTTGTTTTTGTATTTTTTTTTTCTTATTCACAGGCACTGAAATAATGTACTTATTTTATGCGCCAGCTATTTAGATGTATTTAAAAAAAAACAGAACTCAAAAATGTTGCAATGGGAGATTTTTTTTCATACAATTGTCTCTGGGCGATATTTTGAAAACCGTGACACTTTTACTAAGGTCATAATTTTTTTACCAGTAGGGCATCGGTCAAGCTACCCGCAGTTAAAGGGTTATCCATTAATTCCTGGACACCCTGTATATAAAACTCAAAGGTGACTGACTGACATAGTGATCTATCAACACACAGCCCAAACCACTGGCCGGATCAGGCTGAAATTCGGCATGCAGGTAGATGTTATGACATAGACATCTGCTAAGACAGAATTTTGATAAATTCTACCCCCAAGGGGATAAATAGGGGATGAAAGTTTGTTTGTAAAGAAACTATGTAGAAACATAGTCTCTTAAAAAAAATAGCGGCGGACCGCGACCTCGTCCGCGTGGACTTTAATTTTTTTGCTATCGAGTTTTATACAAACTTTTATATAAAGCATGTTTTCACGACTAAAAGAGCTTAAATAGCTTTATCACAAAAATATACGAGCTCGGAGTCGTCAGTATGTGCTCTTTTCTATTATGAACCTAAAACTGCACTAAAAACAAATAGAGGGTGATTATGAAATGCAAATTTTACGCGGCATGAGTGAAATCGGTAGTGTGCAGTGGGATATTACTTCACGTCCCCAATATTTTTTTCAGATACCTATAATCGAGTTAAATATTTTATGAATACGAATACTCCTCTTCTTCTTCTTCTTCTTCTTCCTCCGTGCCTATGTCCCATGTCTTTTGGGGTCGGCCCTCCTAATCTTATTACGCCATTCAGGTCTTAATTGCGTCATATTCGGGTGTAGTCCCATCGTCTTCATGTCCTTTTGTACTGTTCTAGTCCAGGTTGTCGGGGGTCTACCGCGTCCTCGTTTGGGCTCCTCAATGTCCATCACTGTTCTAGTCATGTGCTCCTTATCACGGCGCATGACGTGACCGTACCAGCGAAGCCGGTTCTCAGCAAGCTTATCGGCTATTTTTGCTACTTTAAATGTTCCCCGGATGTGCTCATTCCTAACTTTATCCATCAAAGTTACTCCCCCAGACCATCTCAGCATTCTCATTTCGGTCGTATGGAGTTTCTCCTCATCAGACTTACGCATTGGACAACATTCGGATCCGTAGAGTAGGGCCGGTCTTATTGCCCTTTTGTACACATTGCCTTTAATCTATACAGGCATTCTGGCATCGCAAATACTCCGGTTAGGGCTCTCCATTTTAACCATCCGCTGTTGATTCTGTTCTCTATGTCTTTCTCCACAGATGCTTCGGATGTAATCACCGAGCCCAAGTATTTAAATTGATTGACGGCTTTTAGAGGCACGTTATCGATGCAGGGTGGTTGCGTTGGGGCAGACGATCCGGACAAGTTGCAATGCATATATTCTGTTTTGGTTCTGCTTATTCTAAGGCCTTTACTTTCTAGTGCGGCGCACCAGACATTTAGGTCGTGCTGTAACTCTTGTGGTGTTTCGGCTATTAATACTATGTCATCCGCATACAGTAGTGTCCATGGGGCGGGTTTCTGTATGTTTTTAGTTACGTAATCCATGATGATATTGAATAGTAGGGGGCTTAGTGTTGAGCATTGATGGACACCGACTTTAACTTCGAAATCTGCACTAATGCCAGCCGGGCTAACAACATTGGTCTTATTGGTATATGTTATGGTACATATCTTGAAGAACCAGTAGCAGTTAGTGTAAGTCTTTTTTCTGAGCTTTATATTTTTTTATTAAAATTTTGACTGTATGATTTGCATCAATTGTACCCACTCTTTTAGTAAATCCACTCTGGTTAGAGGTTATACTTGTCATATCCGTTAACCTTTTGGCAATCACGTTTTCCCAGATTTTGAGAGAATGCGACGTTAGTTTGATGCCACGATAATTGCCACACTCGACGACGTCCCCTTTATTTTTGTAGAATGGGATTAACCTACTCTGTCTCCTTCCATCCGGCACTTTTCTTTCTGATAGTATAAGGTCAAAAAGTGCAGTAAGCCATATTACCCCTGGGATGCCATTCTTCTTTAGAAGTTCTGCTGGTATTTCATCCGGTCCTGTGGCTTTGCCATTTTTCATGCCAGCTAGGGCTTTCTTGACTTCTTCCTGTGTTATTCCCACTATGGGTCCGTATACTGGAGGCACATTAATGAATACGAATACTACTAATTAGAAAATATAAAGCCTATAAAGATAGAGTTATCATTTCTTGATATCCATTCTATCCATTTTTTGATAGACTTATAAATAAAGTCCCTAATACCAAATTTTCAAATCTTACAATATTCTTATTTTATAAATTAAGCAATTTGCTGTTCGATACTTTTATGGATATCATAATTTTAATGTGAAAGTGGAAAATCATACCCTTTAATTTTGAAAATTTAATGCATTGAAAATATGAACAAAAGTACTTTTTTAGAAGATACCCATCATCCGACACCAGTTATACCAACTGCTTTGTCGCTCCCCAAGAATAATGTCAGTTCGGCCATTCCTGAAGCTGCGCTAACTCTTTTAAGGGCAGTTGCTTCAAGCACTACATCATTAAACTTTTTAATCTCTTCTTCACCAGTAGCTAATCTGGCATTTTCCTGTCCTGGGCATAGTGTGTTTACACGGACACCCTTTGGAGCTAACTCTAGAGCGATTGATCTGGAGAAATAATCCAATCCAACTTTCGAAGTACAACATCCGTATAAATTCATCATAAACATCGAGGCAACGCTTGAGATGTTTATGATATTTTCTTTTGTTTCGATGAGGGACTTGCTACCTCTGTCAGTCAGTCAGTCAGGACTTTGAATTTTATATGTATGGATAATATAGCTTTATATATTATATTCTACTTAGTTACGGAGATATTAAAGTCATTTATAAAAACTCGAGCTTTTATTGAAGGCTTGCGTTCATTTTAAGACTTTCGATCTTTTTTCTTTCGATATTTTGATCTTTTCACGGCTCGAGCTCTTTTGAAGGTTCGAGCTCTTTTAAAGGCTCGAGCTCTTTGAAAGCCTCGAGGCATGGCTCAGAGAGCTCGCAGCTCGGCTAAGCTCGGGGCACCGAGCCTACCGAGCTCACTGAGCCACTCCGCCTCGAGGCTTCAAAAATAGGGCTCGACGCCTCGAGTCTTGTACATCACTAGCTGAAAGATATCCACTGTTGAACATTGGCCTCCCCCAAAGATTTCCAGGTCGATCGGCCTGCATCTAACATGGTCCTGCCACCTTTATAAGGGCGTAGGGCGCCAACTGGAACAGATAATTTCATTTAAATTCAAACGCTAATATTGATTAAACTATGCTGCCATCTACATCACCATCTGTATATTGCCACCAGTGTCTATCAAATAAATGATTTGAATTTGAATTTGATTGGTCAGTCATCTGGGTCATATAAAAAACGTCGTTTTATTTTGGCTTAATCAGTCTCATTTATTAGGGAATCATACAAGTGCCATACCAAGATACCAATTCAACCTGAATTTGTCCTTTTTCATAGTGAGGTTAAATGATGTGTTCTGGGCAAACGTCTACGTCAAAGTACAGGCACAGCTTTGGCTAAAAGAGTAATTATCCATTCTGTAGACAGCTTTTGTGTGGACATTACTGTCCACCTGAGATATGGAAGTCTACAGAAAAGATTTGGTTGATGATTTGGCACCTTAAACATTTTGTTGTTGGATCTGATTTAAATAGTTTTGTTAATTTATTTGTTATTTTGTATGCTTATAAGATAATTACCTGGCACCTGATCAGGTACTAATGGCTAGAAATAAGATACAAGTGGTTACTTGTTAGTGTAAAGAACTTATTGACATTTTGATTTGTTCAGAAGTTTTTGGTCACCTTGTAGGTATGCTACAATATGGTGACAGCTAAATCGTATAAAAAATCGAAAGTTTTTGAATCAGACAAAATCAAAACAAAACAATAACATCAACTCAGTCTCTTTAATTAAACAATGTAATAACATTCAAATTGACACAAAATTTCATGGAATAATAATATGAATGAATACTTGAGCAAAAGTTATCTTAGTTTTAGTAAAATTAAAATCAATACGTAAACTATCACTTCATGATATTCGAGGTCGTTTGTCCATTGACCGGCGTGCGGCTGTATAACTTTTTTACCATTGTTCTTTTTTATTAAATCTGATCTTTTTATGGATATTATTATTTTATTTAAAATGATTAATACAACTAGTTGGAAGATCCTACTAAAAGATACCCATCATCCGAAACAAATGTGGATCCGGTAATGCCTACTGCTTTGTCGCTCGCCAAGAAAAATGCCAATTCGGCCATTTCGGATGGCTCGCTTACTCTTTTAAGGGCAGTTCTTTGACGCACTGCATCATAAAACTTGTCAACGTCTGCACCAGTACTAGCGTATCCGGCATTTTCAACAAAATCTGTTCTCACGGGTCCTGGGCTTAGTGTGTTTACACGAACACCTTTAGGAGCTAACTCAAGAGCGATTGATCTCGAGAAATTCCAGCTTTCGAAGTGCAATATGCGGAAAGATTTGGGAGGACGCATTGACCAGCAGCGCTTGAGATGTTTATGATATTTCCTTTTGTTTCGATGAGGGACTTGCTAGCGAGGTGGGACAAATATACAACTGATCGCAAGTTCGTAGCCATTATACGATCAAACACTTCCATAGCATTGTCATCAGTAATGCCAGCGTTTCCACCCACACCCGCGTTATTAATTAGCACATCTATTTTACCGAATCGCTTAAGAGTTTCATTGACGATTCTCTGGTTGTCTGCATCCTAGGTTACGTCAGCGGCGATTACGAGAGGCTTGTTACCGACTTTTGTGATGTCTTCGGAAACTTTTTTCAGTTTGTTCTCGTTCCTTCCTACTATCGCTACGTTAGCACCTTCTTGTGCGAATTTCAGAGCAATAGCTGCTCCAATGCCGGAGCTGCTTCCAGTCACCAGCACCACTTTGTTAGCGAAACTCATTTTGGGTTTCGTGCGATCAGGTCGAAGAATTCGACTCGACTGCTTTATGCAGCGGTTACGATTTTATTTATATCATCACTCCAAAGATTACTTCCTTAAGTTATCATACAACGATAGGAAAAAAAATGATATATACGTAGGGTGATGGCACCAGTGATGGACACTCACCGCCGTTTGAAATAAATTTTAAAAGAAAGCAAGTTTTGTAGGTTTTTAAGTGCCTTGTGTTGAGAGGTATTTAAATCATCCCTATATGTATGTTTAGTTAGGATTTTTACTTTATTCTTTCAAAATTGAAGTTTAAAATTGTTTTTACAAAAAAGTAAGTTTTTTTCTTGCAGCTGTATGAACTGTGCATTTATGATTTAAATGACCAGCCTCATGCCGGTTTTGAAAGTGTTGACTTCCGAAACAGGTCATTTCACAATAATCGCACATCTACTATCTATCTATCTATCTAGTTTTCTAAAGTCATAAATGTCAAAAAATCTAAAATTGAGTTAACCATTCCACCGGTTTCCTTTAATACGAATCTATTAAGTGCTTATCGTTTTTTTTGTCATTTATGATATGCAAATATAACCGATAACATATCGGTAAGACCCATCCTATCGATCTATGACATAATGTTGTGCAATAACATGTTCCAGAAGTTGTTAGGATGAATCACACAAATGTGCAGCATGTAAATATGGTTTGATACAAGTAGATACGATACTACTATCTAGAACCTACTAATCCATATAAAAACGAATGATCGATAAGCTATCACTCATACTGGACTGATCTAAGTGTCAATTGTGTTTTTGAACATATTAACTGCGGACTAATTCCATATCTGAAATGTATTCTGGGGTTGGCATTTGGTGTTAGGATTGGCAGAGAGCTACCTACAATTGAAGAGAAAGGGTACCCACAAAACACGGGGTCACTGCAAATAAGTAGGTACTATTTGCAGTGATGGCGTGTTTTGTGGGTCTAATGAGCATTAACTTCTATGCAACACGCAACCACATATCAAAACTGTCTAGGGATATTTTGATACTCAATTAACTCCAAATTTATTAAAAATAACATAACCACAACATGTAAATTGTCCCAGGTCCGACTCTAAGAACCGTACAAACAAGGCCGTAACATTTGGTTCTCATGTCGCGGCAACTTGCAAAAATCGGTCTCGTCGTTGAGTGGTTATGCGTTTCCCGCCTAGGTTTCCTTCAGCCACTTCATCAGTAGCACGGAAGCGTGACCATAACATAGATATCACGTTTAGTCTTGTTCCAATCTCCTCGGCAGTACCACGTCGAGTAGCCTAGCTTGGACCATGCCTACCTTGAGCATTTCTTCTCTCGTTAAATGGCGCCGCTGCATGATGCTCACAATAGGATCCGGTAAACCGAATCGCTTGTTGCCGAGAATGTTGAAAATGCCGAAATGTTTGGTCAAATCCAAGCTAAGTGAAGCAATTTTTAGAATTTGGATTAGTTCAACATTTGTGTCAGTCCGAGCTATGTCATGGTAAAACTAAATGAACTACTTATGTCGTACATAGTAGCTGGCAATCACACACACTTGTTGACGAGTCGACGATGTAAAGTGATTCATTCGTTGGCGGTAAATTGATTTGAACTTGGTCATCGTGCGTTAATCGGCCGGCGCAGCGAAACAACGGAAGACACCATACAGCTACAAGATAAAAATAAATAGCATGTATTAACACTATTGGCAATTTATTAACACTGCCATGCCTATATATTTATGAAGTTGCGTTGTTTGAAGAAAAACATCCTCATTTCTATACAAATTTTAAAGAGTGATTCTCTTAAAGTTATACAGTAGACAACATCCTGAGATAATTAAATTAAATTATTATTTCATTATTATTTTACAACATCCTGAAATTATTAAATTGAATTATTATTTTACAATAATAATTAAAGAATAATTTAATGTGAGTTTGACCTTCGATACTATTTAATAGAAATTGTAGTTCACCGAAATTGTAATTATAAACTAAATATTTATACAAGGTGTAACAAAAAACCCTGTTATAACTGAAGGGTGTTGTTGTGCCCGTAAACGTGAACAACTTTCGCTAAGAAACCTAGGTCGAAATCTCAAAAAATCTTTTGGCTCTCCCATAGTAAATCGATCAGCTGAGTGGCAATTTTGTATGGGAGATCCGATTTTTTTTTAGAGATTTTGACCAAGGTATCATTGGGAATGTTGTGCAGTTTTCCGGGCACAACAACACCCTTCAGTTATAACGGGGTTTCTTGTTACACCTTGTATGTGCATGTCTAACAACACATCATGCTGAACTTGTACCTGTTTGTGATATCATTATTTTAGTCATGTTTTGTGCAAATAAAAATAGTTCATTTCATTTTAGCTTAATACTAGCGTACATCTTATTTATTTAAGCGTATCTAAGATACCTTTTGGGTACAAAGGAGACACTAGGAGTTCAGGCACTGACAAGCTACCCGCTACGGCAATTACTCATCTCGAGGCGCCCGAACTACAAAGCAAGATTTCTTCTACTGATTCGGAGTGTGTCACAATCTTTTTCACTGTATATCCTTATTATACCAAGTGAATCCACATTAAACCATATTTCAGAGTTTCAAATTCTATATCTACGCGAAAGAAGACCCGCGTAATCATAATATTGTGACCCCGACTTGATAAAATCAAGAAATTAACAATACACAAAGTCGCCGCTATGTGCGATCGGAAGCGGACGTGTCCACACACAACAGTTTAAATTTTATTGAAGACGCGCTGTCAGCCAGCGTTGGTAGTTAGTAATGGGTTCGCAACAACTCATTGCTAATGAATTGTTGGCATTCATTCAACATGCCATCGACACCATGGACGAGGTCAGCATTATGCAGATCTGCAAGTCCAATTTCAAGGAGGAGGAGATTTGCAGTGGCAAGGCGCTCCTGTTCCAGACGCTCGGGAAGAGTGCCCAGATGCCGTCTCGTCGTAGGGACGGAGGCGAGAGAAGTGTGCAGGACATAATCACCCTGCTAAAGGAGACCGATCCTGACGAAGTGCCTGCGTTCGTGGCAAAGGAGCTGCATAAGCTGCCACCCGTCACGTTCGACCATGTCGACGTCACCAGGCTGTTGAAGGACATCACGTTCCTGGAAGCGAGTCTGGTCGAAGTACATGCCAAGCTGGAGGCCTCCGAGAACACCATAAGTGACCTGCGTGCCAAAGTGTCGCTATTAAGTAACACCGCTACGGTAAGTAGGTCACCTGAGGCCTGCTATATCAACACGCGCCGTGGGGCGCAGAATGCATCGGTCAGCAGTTTCGGGTCGGTGCGAAATGACGCGTCACCCGGCGCGGTCACTGACATCCCTGGCTCTACTGCGCGCCCCGCCGCTCGCCCCGCAGCGCCGCTGGAAGCATCACGTGTCGTGACATCAACTCCGACACGTGCATATGCGGCAGCTGCCGCTGGAAAGAGCAACACTACGGTTGCTCCTAAGAAGCTGGCATCACAGGCTGCTGATTGTGAGGACGGCTTTACTAAGGTTGAAAGGAAGAAAAGGAAGTATTCTCGCAACCAGTGCGGCACCGCACCGACTGGGCCGAACCCCCTGCTTCGACCTGCGATACCAGTCACGCCCCTGTACGTGTCCCGGCTTCATTTCTCTACTAAGGTTGAGGATATCGTAGAGTACATCCGCGTGAAGACCAAATACACCCTGAGGGTCGAACGGTTGGAGTCTCGTCATAATACGAATTTCAATTCGTATGTTGTGAAGGTTCCCACCGAACAGCTCTCGACCTTCACGAAGGAAGAATTTTGGCCGAAGGGTGTTAGGTATCGTCGATTTCGTGGACGGATACCCGACACCAAGTTGCGTTACACTACGCCGACTAAATAGTGTATTGTTTTATTTTTGTTTTTATAAGTTATATTTGTATGTATGTTAGTCTGTAAGGTATTTATAATATGGGCCTATTGTAGCTTGATATAAATAAAATAAAAAAAAAAAAAAAAAAAAATACAAATTATTAGAGATAGGCCGAGTAGTGGTTTTACCGAGTACCGAGTAATACTCGGTTTAAAGCTTGCCGAATACCGAGTACTCGGCCGAGTTACTAGGTCTAATTTGAGGTCCTAAAACAAGATCAAACATGACCGCAACGCGCTGCCAGCAATACGTAATCACTAATTTTGAATTAATAAATCATGACTTTACTAATCAACATAATTTGTATTTGATTTTATGATATATCCCTTGAACTACATACAGTTTTTCGATCCGTCGCGGTCTGGCTGTCTTGTAATTAACCAATAGGAATTGACAAACGCCAGATAGGAGCTTGTTCATTGACTTAAGTAATGTGGTCATTTAGGTACATACTTTAATTCCTCCAGTTGGCCACTAGCAAACTTCTTCCAGACATGCTGTTTATTAAATTTACATTACCGAGTACTCGTCACTTGAACCGAGTTATTCGGCAGAGTCATTTAACCTTTTAAAATCATTTTTGTACAATAGATTTTGCCGACTATTCCAGCTGAACTACAACGAAAATTAATGAAACATTTACCAATCCCGGAAAACATTAGCAAGATACCTATTTTGTCTCCGTGTCATCATCAGCTGTGCATGAGCAGTTGCCCGGCTGCGAAACCAATTTGTTGTTATCATGAACTCAACGTAAAGTACTTTTCTATTTATTACAATCCAACACTATTTTGTTTGTTTGCATCGACAAAATGAGTGAACTTAAAGATCTAATTAAGCAAAGAGGTAACATTAGGTGCCGTTTTACATTATTAGAAAAATATTTCGAAATTTTATCGCATTCCAAAGAGACAAATGTCGGAAACATAAATGAACTTCGTTCGAGATGCAATAAAATGTGTGACGTTTCATGCAATTTCAAGGAAATTCTCGTCCAACATTTCTACCAGTAAACAAATGAAAGATCGTGAGAAAACCGTTAATCTACATGAAGCCATATTACCGAGTTTCCAAATTTTAAGTCCTTGCCAAAGAAGGCTCGCGCAATCACTAGGTATTAATCAGATTGTCATAAGTTAGCTTCTTCTTTTGCGAATTTCAAAGCAATGGCTGACGCGTTTGTGGCTTACCTACAAACGGGTCGCCTAGGACGACGCCTTAGCTATTTTAACTTGATTGTTGTATTTAAGATGCTGCAATACAGTATGTCGTCACATTAGTATGAGCTCAGTTTATGTGTAGTTTATTCAATTACTCGTATATGTTCTTCAACTATAATTAGTAACTTGACAAAATATTTGAAATTGATTGTTAAAAGCTTGATAAATAACTAGCCGTAGGGAATTAGGAATACCTTAATTAATGAAAATTATATTCTATAAAGTAAGCTGATCACTTGTGGATGGAGGACACTGATTATATATGTCGAGTTTGAGAAGTCATTCGTACTTATATCAAAACACCCGTTTTCCTGTTATTCAGATTACAAGTTGCAATTACATCTAACATTTAATTTCTATAAATCCCTCTTTGAGATTGATGGATGATACATAGTTACAAGGCAGTATACTCGTACATTTTAAAAAATAGCTGCAAATCAGGCAATTGTGAACAAATCGTCGAATTGATCGCACGCAAGAACGAAAATGAATTTCATTAACAAATAGGTACTGTAAGCAGTTCCGGCATCGGAGCAGCTATTGCTCTAAAAGTGGACTTCAAATTGAAGAAAGTGTCCGAAGACATAGCAAAAGTCAGTTACAAAACCTCTGGCAATCACCGCTGATGTGACCAAGGACGACGTAGCCCAGAGAATCGTCAATGAAACTGTTAAAAGATTCGGAAAATTGATGGTTGGTGTGAGTGCGACATCACTGAGTTCAGTTGAGATGTTCGCTCGTGTAGTAGCTACGAATCTGCGGAAAGGAGTTTATCTGACCCATCTTGCTAGCAAGTCCCTCATTAAAACTAAAGGAAATATCATCTTCATCACAAGTGTGACAAGTCAATGCGTTTACCTGAATCTATTCGCATACAGCGTTACAAAAGCGGGATTGGAACACTTTTCAAGATCAATGGCTCTTGACTTAGCTCCAAAAGGTGTTCGGGTAAAGGCGACATGCGCAGGACCCCTGAGAACAGATATTTTAGAAAATGCGGGGGACCCTGTTGATCACATTGAAAAAGCCTTTGATGCGATGCTTCAACTAACCGCTCTAAAAAGAATAAGAACCTCATCCGAAATAGCCGAAGCCGCATTTTTCTTGGTAAGCGAAAAAGCTGTTGGAATCACTGGATCGTCAATAGTTGCGGATAATGGGTATCTTTTAATAGGAAACGAGTACATTAAGTTATCTTAAACAGCCTAAAAATATACTTTTATCTTTGTGCCATACATATTTATTTATAGATCAGTCACATCGAAAAGAAATGTTATAAAACTCACTGTCAGTCTTTTCAAAATTTGGATTTTAAAAATTATTCAGTGCAATACTCCCGTTATTTTCCTTTAGTATGGCTTTGTGGGGAATAGTCATTAGCTTCAATGAATTATTCCATTAGCTTCAATGAATTATTCTGGAGTAAAAGCTAAGTAATTCGCTTACTTGACACTTAAAGAAGAGGTTTAAAATACTTTAGTTCTACTTATATTCATGTAATTTATCGATATTTTACGGGTTTCAGTCATTGCCGTATTTTTGGGTACAAATCAAAAGCGATTCTATAGTGGTACTTATTTGCAATTTATTAAAAAAAATGTAACAACCTAATAAATATAGGCATGTTGTTAATTAAAATACAAAATGCACATTGAAACTTATTTTAATTTCCAAAATGAAAGTTATTTTAACTTTCCTTCAAATGTTATTAAAATCACCATAATGCACTAAGCAATGGTGTAATAACAATTACGAGGCGTACGACAAAACAAACGTTTCAGTTCTGATTGAAAATAACATTCTGAAGCCACAGGCGTGCTCGGCAGCCCTTAGCTTTCCCTCAGTTATTCCAATATCCAACCTTATTCCACGGGTAATGAGAGGGAAATCGCACAATTTCGTTTTCAACTTAAAGAAAACTTTTTAAAGGAGTTTCTTGATTAGTGTGGAGGGAATAGATGAAGTTTGCCGAGTCGAATGCCGTTTTTAAATGGGATAAACTCAGACTAGACACCCTCAAACGCTTTTATTGCTTCTGGTTTTGAATTAAATAATGTAATTCAAATTCAAATTTCTTTATTTGCTTATAAATACCCTATTTATAAGCAAATAAGATATAGATATAGACTACATAATTTTTTTGTCTTAAATACATAAAATAGAGCTTTGACCTATTTAGCCATATAAAAGAGCATGCAAATGTTTAAATGATTGAACATTAGAAAGTATCTTACTGATATCTTACTAATACGCCAAATATTCACGATGTATACTGGTCCAAATTGGCTGAAATTTGGAACATACACAAATAAAGTACTTTTTATCCAGTGAAACCGTCCTGTTTCCTGGTTCTGTGGGATGCGTAGAAAACGGGATATATGCTAGAAAAACCGCAGGGCACAGCTAGTACATATTTAAGTTAAAATATTTATTTATTAAATCAATAGACAACTTAAAAACACTTTTTCTTACAACAAGTTCTTATTATGTGAATAAAAACTTTTTTAAACATTCTTGTTTAATCAAAATTTCAGCATAATCGGACACTGGGAAGTGGATGAAATACAGCTGTCAAGATTTGATAACAAACTCAAACATTTAAACATTGGGAGGCGTAAGCGACTTGGTTTTGGTTCACATGCATTTTTCCGGTTACGGGCGATCACTCGGGTATTCTTTCTCTAAATTATAATACGCTTTTCATTTCGAACTATAATTTTATCTACGGTATGGCATAAAATTATGATTCAATTTATTGGTATACCTGCCAATTTTGAATAAGTAGATAGGTAAGATCTGTTTTGAGGAATTTTCAAATGCATAAAATTGGAACAATTTCCTGGCTCAACATAATCACAATTTACACAGAATGCCTTTTACTGACAATGCCATAAGGTTTTACACCAACTTTCCGTACAAGGATTTGTTGTGCAATAAAACTTGATTGTAACAAATAAGAAGTGTCTGGACAAGAAAAACCCGCAAGTACCGATGAATACTTCCCCCAAGCAATATTCAGATTAGTTCACAATGATCTATTTTTAGCTCCATCCCATTACAGTTCTTTGTACGGTGCACACAGCGCACTGCCCTTGCATCGATGCAATTTTCTAAACATTGCCTTTGACCACCGCATCTCGGGCACATCCTTTTGTCTTTTCCAAAATGAGGCTTTTTAAATTCAGAAGTTGTTGTCGACGGGGCACATAGCGTAAAAAACTGATGGCTGTTGGGGCAAAAATGATCTCGATTGGCGACAATTGGTTATTAGATAACACCAGTCGTTTACAAACTTTTATGAACTATCAAAACGCCACTCTCGCGTAGATTTTGTATGGCGGTACCAGCTTCTGCCGTCATCATTCACACTCATCAATCAGTGTACTTTTTGCGAATGTTTGATCAATTAAATATTAAACATTGCGAATAACACAAAAAAATGTTACAGAATTAAGGTGTTAAATTATTCAGATTAATAATAAGTTAGATTTGGAATTTATTTTGATTGGTGGCAATACCCAATTCGATCACAAGCGAAGCGTAGGGCGTGTGCTGGTTAGACGGACCGACAACATTGTGAAGGTCGGAGAACTTAACTGGACGCAAGCCGCTGATAATAATAATTATTATTAAAAAATAAATATACAACAACATCACATACACTGATCTCTCCGTGGTTAGTAGACCTTGAGGTTGACTGGCAGAAAATGATTTTAGCATTAAGTCCAGCCTTTGTACATTTCTTGTGCAATGAAGTTTTAAATAAATAAGAAGCTGAAGCACTTGTGTACAGAAATCCGAATCAACTGTGGTATTACAAATAAACTTAAATAAATACATATAACACCCAGACCAGTACCTACAAATAGACATGTTCATGCACACAAACGTTTGTGCAGTACGGGGATCGAACCCGCGACCTATTACGTAATAGTCAACTTCTTGACCATTACACCAAAGTGATCGTCTGATAACAGACTGTGATGATAATAATGTGGACATTTCGATTTTATTTTAATTTGCGATATTCAATTCAGTGAGCTTTCAAGCAGATTATTAGTCGTGAGTTCTGGAAACATTTCTTTTATTATTATTCATTCTTACAATTACAACGAAGTAAGTACGTCCCTAGCATTAAATTTTATAAAAACTTAAAAATAAATTTTAGTAAAATAACTAACGCTAATATTATTATCGTTGCTCTCGATTATGTAAAATGATTTAACACCCCACACTGGAGTAAATTTTACCGGGCTTAGAGGTCCACTGGGCTAGATGATATTTAATTAGATGCTTGGTTAGTCTTGTACCTGCCCTGGAATGTGGCTCGAAGCTTAAGCAACGCTTAAGCTTCGAGCCATGTTCGAATAATCCAATTATTAATTTACCTCCGTTTCGTACAAATATCATTAGGTTTGGCGTTTTTAAATACAATTTAGTTTACATAGAGACAGCTTTATATTTGGTTAAGCAAAGTAAAGGTTCATATCGACATATATTAGTCGTTAAGCCTGGTCAGAGGCCCTCGGGCGGCTTAATAACATTTGACAGTAAGGTTGGTTACTTACCTTACAGACACCCCTCCACCAATCCGCACTGAGCCCGCGTGGTGGAGTATGGCTTGGACCACCTCTTAGTTGAGGTGAGGCCTGTGCCCAGCAGTGGGACGTATATAGGCTGATGAGAAGCAAGGTAAATGTAGAAATTGTGACCACGACAATGATCAAAAGAACGCTCTTCCGCTAGATTGACGCATTAGCGGAATTTTAAGACGCCATAACGCAGTGAACGTGTTAAAACACTACTTTACAAACAGGAAAATAGGTGATTTTAAATTGTTGGGGCGATCGATTTCACTTAACTTATCACAATAGCCTAGTAATAATCTAAGAGCCCTTACAGTCATTGTTAGATTAGGAAATAGCTAAGTCATCTTTGTGATACTTAATACAATCAGCATTGATGGGAAACAATTGATTCAAGATAAAGATATATCGTCGATATATAAGCTTCTAGGTGCGCAGTGCATAAGAATAATTTATTTTATGTCAGACAATTACAAAGTCCAGTTTTTGTTAGTAAAACTTATGACCTATGTTAGTAAAATTTACTATAATGTTTGATAGGCATTGACTATAGACTGAGATAAGGTTCATGTTCATTGTTCAACTCAAAAAAGTGAAGAAGGCTCACTGTTACGTTAATCGTTGCCAATGATAGTCGCGTAATAACTCGTCCAACAGATAGAATGCAAGTGCCAAGAGGAATAACTATTTAGAAGCACTGACTGTAAGATTACTGAGCAGTAGGTAGCCAGTACAATCAGGCCCAGGGGCCCTAGACAAAATTACAATCCATAGATGATAAAAAAATATCTGTCGACTTGGTCAAATTGAATTCGTCACGTGACTTAGCGAAGGAGAAAGTCATTTTCACTTTCCCCGTCCACCTGTGCCACGGTAATATTATCTATACCTGTGCTCAGCCGTTTTACAAGCAAATCGAAAGCAATAATGCGGAAATTTTTACTTGTCTTCTTAACCCTAACCTTTACATTATGTGATTGCAAAGTTACCCTCAAAGCATGCAAAGACCACTGCAAACAAATTCAGAACACGCAGAGTCAAAACTCCCTCCGCAACTTTGCGAAAATTTTATTTAGCTCAAAGCATTTAAATGAAAAGTCGTCAACTTAACTTATAGAATTCCGCACACTGTGCTGTGATCCTGAACGACATTATTTATTCTTACTATGTATGTACTCGTTTGTATGTATAGTTTGCTTAAATAAAATCTGTATGTCTCGTTTAAAAAGAGAAAATTTTAACGTTATTCCGTGCGGTCAACGATAGGTTACCTAGTTTACATCAAGCTGTGTTACGACCGATGTAAAGAAAAAATGATAGACTTTTCAGCTAGTAAACTAAAGTGATGTAAGTAGTTCTACAAACAAAATAGAAAACACAGTTTTCTCCGCGCCTAGGACAAAACAGAGACTATGCATAATTCAAAGCCGATTACCATGTAAAATAAACTTAGGTAACTACTTTCCGAAGTAGCAGATAAAAGCTTATTCGACGTCTACTTTGCAGAGTCATTAATAGTTGTCTAACGATAACATTAAAAGAAAAAAAAGTGAACTTACACACTTTATCCTTATACAAACGCAGCAAACATAACAATGGAGTGAGCACGATCAATTATCGTAACATATTTATAGCGTTTGCTATCGTTAACTTGTCAATTTGTATGGGAAACTGTCAGTTTCTGACGGTTTGACGATACGAATACGTGGCGTTAATATTTGTTCTCACTCCTCTGACCCTATTTACTTGGGTAAAGTTGTGTGTACTTTAATAGTTTCGTTCGCCGAATATCCGTAGATAACAATAATTAATTTATAACCAATACCAACAACGTTAATGAAATGCAATAACATTTTCATTAAATGTTAAAATTAAAACAAAAGAAAATTATTTGTTCGATGGATGATTTAATTAAAAGTTTTCCTCGCTGGCAAAATATCCCAAACAAATTTCCGTAATTAAGTATTATTACAGAAACAGCTTTTGAAAAATAATCTTTTATAAAGTGAGGTCACATAACAAATGACGAAACTTAGTAACTACAACTAATACTTGGTACATAGAGAGATTATTCTGAACCTTATGTGAATACTTAAATGAAAATAAAGAGGATTGAACACTCATTGTTCTGTGTCGCAAAAACATTTAGAAAAGGCTCCGTATCAAGTCTTTATAGTTCGGACCTGCAGCACATTCAGTCAGTGATTGAGGCACGGAAATTTTTGACACGCTGTCAGAAACAAGTCGCTGTGACAGACTAAAGCAGGTGTGGCCGTAGCCTATTTCCCATAGATAGATGGATAGAGAACACTATATTGCACACCACAAAAAATAATACAAAATCAACATACAAAGAAAGATGCACAATTTAGGCGGTCTTATCGCTAGGAGCGATCTCTTCCAGATAACATTCCGGTTAAGGATATTGTTATTTACAGGAAGGGAGAGTTGGGTGCAAAGTTCATATTAATATGACTATAACATGATGAATAGCAAACATAAATATATACAAATATTATTATAAAAACTAAATATACCTACAAAATAATAAAATACATAAACCGATGTGACAATAACCTGACCAAAATCTATCTGAAATTATAATTGAATTATAATTTAATTCCCATGTCAATTAATCGACAAAAACATTCAGTTACCCAGTTAATCATTCCTAGAAAATAATCTATATCTTCCTATTTCCATTACGTCTGCACAAACATTCCTTACTCATGAAAATGGAGAGGGTCTGGGGCCGTACTACCCAACGTTTCCCTCGTGTTTCGGGTCTAGCCAGCTTATTCGCACAAACAGATCAGCTTGTAAATGCGACAGGGATGGCAACATTCGAAACTTCAGACAAACTTATAGAGTAGAGGGCCTGAATTGCGTTCATCCAATAAACGTCTCCTTTGAACGTTCGTCCCAGAGCGTTCCCGAATTCTTGAAATTGTTTTTAAAATCACTAGTGATTTTGACAATTTGTCACAGTGAGTACCTATCTAAATATCTTGACAAATACTTAATAATGAATAAGAATGAGTAATGAATACTTTTTTGAAAATTTTGTACATACTTTTATGCTATAGTTACTTAGGTATATATTTATTACATTCTGACTCGTAGTGACAAAAGGTCCTTACATTGATTTTACATAAAAATTGATTTTCTTATACACACGACTACGTTACATTAAAATAACCTACCTACTGTTTGTGTTTTTAAAGTTTTTAATGAGTAGTTACATTTTTCCTTACATGTCTTTGAATATCGCGCACTAAATTAACGAAAAGTAAATAAATATAAAAGGGTGGGTTCGTGTACGAGCAGTCTCATTTACAACAAGCGAACATGTTTACTTTAGTAAAGGCAATTTAAAGGGCAAAATAAATAGCATGTATTTTTCCATGTCAAATGAAAGCTAGTTGACTTGTAAAACTTTTTCGTCTTTACATGTTAAGTATGTGGCTAATATTTTGCAAAGAATAGGATACCGAGTACGTTCAAATAACTTCTACATCCGTGGTGCTCGGTGATGGCAAAGATAATAGAAAATATCTTTGGTGATGGTAAACAAGATTGACAACAGCTAACTGCTACTACGAACGCGTCAGTAACTTTGACCTACCCACAATATTGTTTGCATAATTTGTATACGCTTGCTATGCTTTTTATTTATTATTGTTCTACATTTGTGAGGTATTTTTTCTCTGTAAGTGAATTTGTATTAATTTTTTGTTTGAAAATAAATATCTTAAACCTAAAAAAAAAACAAAATACTAAACGGACCCTTTTTATGTTGATGTTTCTTTGTTTTTTACCCCTTTTTTACTGTCAGAGTAATAGACCTAGGCCGGATCTTGATAACCGCGTTAAAGCGCTACTGATCATAAATTTTGTTCTAACTTTTTGATTCTTGTTAAATCAAGGTCGTAATACGGCCAGTATGGCCTCCGATAATGAACGTGAGTACGCATTATCACACTATCACTCTCATATTATGACTGCGATAATTGGCTAGACGACACCACCAATCGTTGACATACTTTTTATTATCTGTCAAAACGGTCTGCCTCCATAGATTTCGTATGGGAATAAATGATTGTGACGTCACGGTCATGTGTCAGAAATCGGAGTCAATTGACCGAATATTTATTGCGTTTTATGTGTTTAAAAATTACAGCTTTTTCGAAATATATTAGTTGTATTAACTTCATAGGGGCTATGTTTTTTAAACACCGTGTTCTTGACAATATTAAAGATAGGTGTCATCATCCCAATTTCTTTGTTTAAATGTTTGGTTATTTGTCCGACAATCACGCTGAAACTACTGAACGGGTTTTGATGAAATTTGGTATACGGACAGGGCCGACTATTAGCCGACTTAGGTGATAGGTTAATAATAAAAAAATATCCTAATAATTTTTATCCCGATTAAATGCTCCCTTGGGACAAATACATTTTCGCGGACGAAGACGCAGACGGGCCTCTAATATATGATATTAAACTAACTGTTTTTTTTACTTGTTTCAGATCCAGGCATGATTTGAACAGTAAAGGTGAGTTTATTGCACTCGACTCGGTGTGAGCACAACCGTGCCCCCAGATTTAGGTATTTATACATTATTTTTGTTCCTGAAAGCAGGATTCCTGATCGCATTATAAGGAAAGCCTTATAATGCGATCAGAACATATCCTTAGTGTAACTATACAAGCAATAATATAGAAATATTTAAGAATATGCCAAGTTAACGAGATTTTACCCAAACTTACACACACACACACACACACACACACACACACACACACACACACACACAAATAACTCAATTATAATATAACCCTCATAATTATATCTGTTGTCAGTTCTCAAGTATGTCAGATTCTACGTTTTCTTTCCTCGTTGAAACTTTGAAACACTGTACTATGCCTGTGTTGTAAAAATGCGAGCGTTACGACGGAAGTGGATATTTCAGTGAAGTGAAAGTTTGCCGGAACAACGACCCTTCTAGTGCAAGCACTATTACGTCGCTTTACAACGTTTTACTCCACTAACTACATGGGTGTTGTTTATATTTTCTTTCAACTTTCTTAACTTAAATATTATTATGGGCTGAGCGTACTGTTGCGGCAATTAAATGCAAGGAAGTCATTTAAACAACGTGCAAAAGTAAATAACATTGTCAATATACAGTATTACAATTAATAGAGAAGGTGACCAAAAATGTAAGTGTGACTTTGTTGATGTGTGTATAATGTGTGCTGATCATATAACTAACTTTATTCTTACTTTATATTTATCTCGCGTGACATTGAAAGGATGCGATCAATCAAATAGGATGAAAACCGGAGATCAGATAGTCGGGTAAATGCTATACTCAGCTGTACGTTAGCAGACCTGTATGTATGTAAGTAAAAGCTAAAGCACAGAACTATTCGACAAAAGGTCGTGTTATAATCAAAATGTCTTTTCTAAATACTTATTAACTGCTTTTTCGTTCACGCAAATTAGAATTTGGGAAAAGATAGACGAAAAAATATCGTTACGTATTCGTAGGGTTTACTATCCTTTAACTTCTCTAGTTATACATATACGTTTTGACGATTCGAATACGTTGATATCATGATAGTGCTCACTCAACAGTTTCCCTACATTATGAAAAAATATATTTTTGTTTTAAAGTATATTTTGGTTTCTATCTTAGGGTGAGAATGATTAAAATCGTTGTAGTTTTTTATTTATTTATCTACAATTACAAACATAGAAAAAGAAAAATCAATGCAAGAGTGGCGCGAAAAAAGCCAAATCCCTCCGCACCAAGATACCTAAGGGTTCAAAATAAAAATCTCCCGAGTGGAAGGTATTGTTCCATCGTCCACATCCACCGCACTTTACAATGTTGTCGGATTAAGGATATTAAAAATATTTATTGCAGACAACTCGCAGCAAAATGGCGGATTAATTTTCCAGGAAAACAGTTGATCTGGCAAAACTTTGCGACTGATGCTGAAATTGGGATGTTTTGCGGAATATTCAGTACAGCAGTTCTTGTTCGTTTTATGAGCCCAAGACTTTTCCAAACAGAAATTTAGTTATATGATAGCGGAAGATCATATTATCTCGCAACGGTTCTTATAGTTATGTTACCTAATAATTTACCTTTTTTAAGACCAACATTTTATAGTCGTTCAGACCCAGACTTTGATGACTTGGACTTTGGAGATTTTTACTTATAATAAAGCTATAAGTTTTATATATATATTTTGGAGAGTAAATAGTCGAAATCAAATCAAATCGAAACTTTATTTTTGCTAGAACATGGTACATAAATGGTGTTACAAATGATATGAATAAGCCAGCACATTCCATTGATCTTGTCAACATGCAAAATTTTATGACATAGTAAGCGCAGTTATTAAAATTTAAATATCATAGTTACATTTCATTATTTATCAAGTAAAATTAAGATGATTGAATATGTAAGTAATTAAACTAAAACCCTAAACTACAAAAAAGGTAAAAAAAAAACATTCTTAATAAAAGGTGTTCTGACTTCGTATTTGTCAATGCACTCATGTTACCTCATACAGATCATATTATAATATAAAAGCCTCGGATACGTCAAAATACAATAATGGATGAAATATATACTTAATATAATATCTACTCGAAGAAGGTTTGTTAAGAGTGTTTTTTTTTGTTACAATTGCGATGAATGTAATTGTTCAAACTCACAAGTTTTATATTCCAAATGTGTTTTGTCGATTGATGAAAAGGACTCAAAAAAAGAAGTTTACTTAAGAAAAAAAAATTTTTTTTTTCAATTTTTAATATGGTCGCTGGTCGTTTAATATGTTTGAAATAACTTGCCAACTTTGACTCGAGATTTTGTCAGTTTTATTTTCGAAGATAACTTCACTCTTCGCAGACATGGTTCAACTTCAAATGCACTTTCAAAAACCTGATATTAAATGATACATTTTTATTACTAAACTAGCTGTCCCGGCAAACGTTGTTATGCCATATAAATTATTATCACTAAGGTGTATGAAAAATAGATGTTGGCCGATTCTCAGACCTACTCAATATGCTCACAAAATTTCATGAGAATCGGTCAAGCCGTTTCGGAGGATTATGGCAACGAAAACTGTGACACAAGAATTTTATATATTAGATAAAAGAATGGGCCTTACGAGGTTACACTTTTATATTAAATCGTTTTTGCTAATTGGCAAAAGCCATAGTAAAATTTTTCACGTTAACGGTAATTAGCGACCATTTTAGACATGCTTTAAAAATCTTTTTATTATTCCTGTCTCTAGAAATAACTGAGCAGTATTCCTTAAACTACATTCTCAAAAACGTCTTCATCGATTTCAATTCAAGTTGCTATATCAAAGCGGCTTAGGCGGGCAAAAACCTGATATAACCTAAACCTTACTTATGAGAAATTCCGTTTTCATTTCTTTTTTCATCCCGAGTGATTTGGCCACCCATATACCTACTTGCTATATGCCAACTTAGAAGCTAGGTAGGGATATCCCTAACTACATAGGGAACGTTAAAATATCTGAATCAGTACCTACTGTAAGCAAGGTAAAATCACTTTGAAACTAAATTATTTGCGAAGATTGAGACAAATTGTACAAGAAAATAGCGAATTGTCCTCAGACTGAAGTGGGATCGGCAAGAATAGATTTTGTTAGTCTCAGTTGGCGCTATCTAATGGTTGAATTTGTGAATATGGTATCTATTATATCTAGCTAAAAATAAGGAAGTTTTAAGTAGTTTAAAACTATGAAAAAATACCCTAAAGTATGTTTTTTTTAAAACGCCATATTACTATACTTTAGGGTACATACAAAAAAAAATTGTTTCAAATTTGTTCTCGCTAATACTTAAGTTACAAGAAAATAGGTAAACGTCTGATACCTCTTAAGGAAAAACTTTTCAACTACCGTCCAACGAACGCTTAAGAGCCTCACCTAGCCTCTTCAGTTACGGTAGAGTTGGGATAAAGTATACATAATCCAAAAATGTAGACCTACCTTTGAAAATCTTCATTTAAAGCCCGGAAAAAGGTTAAGGTTTATGTAATATCCCTTAGTTATAATAAATAAGTAAATAAATCTGTCGTGTTTGAAAGTAAACCTATTCAGAAAGTAAGACAGAAGTACCTGCCTAATATTTTTATGATTACGCATAAGCCCGTGAAAGCCTGATGAGGACTTTATCGGCTTCGCACAATATAAATCCATGTGTCTTATTTACCATTGCACGAGGAATTAAATAGAAATTAAAATAATATTGTTATTATTGCTATACTTATGTGGTATTTACACTGAGGATGGATTGAACTTCTTCAACGCTTAAAGATAAGTGTATGAGATTATTACTGATGAAACTAGTTGTACTTATTTAATGGAAAGGGGGTACCTTTGAACACTTTGTACACTTTCTGTCATATCTTGATGTTCTCTGGTGCTAAATCTTTTTACTGTTTAACTAATAGGCTAGGCTGTTTACTGTTTGACTATTAGGCTATAAAATCGTAATACATCATATAACGAATAATACACAACTTATAGCCGAAATATTCATTTTTGTAATAGAAGAAAAATGTTTAAAGCTGCCACCCCGGAGTAGCTTTGAACTCGCATCAAGCACTTTTGAAATATCATTAAATTCGAAGAAATTTTTAAATTTCACTTTTAAGTAACAACATCAATAGACTAGAAACGACGGAAATAAAAAATAGAATTAAAAACTACTTGTTTAATAAAATAAAAAGTAAAAGGACATAACTTTTAATTGAAATAAGTTCCGAGTCTCATTTGTACATTAAATACTTATAGATCTACAGTTTTTATACATTGATAGTCAATTTCTTATTCTATTTTTCGCCATTTTTAGTACCTTCTGCCCCCAGTAGATAGTGTTCAAAGCTGCCCCAGGGGTATCTTAAAAATGAAAATCGTTTTCTTTCCAAGTGACAGTCTAAAAATGAAATTGATCTGTAGTCCACTCCGTTATATATGAAACATTCTGACTAATAGAGGGAATAAACGCTCCATATACCTTGAATTGGATGGCCGAGATCCTTACGCGCTTATTTGAAAAACCTTATCATTTACACTCGAAAATGAAAACTCCTAACTCAACGACAGGCTGTCAAACGTCAGTAGTGATAAGTTACTTTTGTGCAGGTTTGTGTTGCCACTTTCGAAAAAAAACACCTAAAAATTACTAAAACAGCTTCGTAAACGTTCAAAGCTGCCCCTGTTAAAGATGCCTTTTTCTCCCCTTCATACTTACAAGTCTTGGAAAAATGGTTTGCTGTAAAAAATCTAAAGAAAATATCACGTAGTGTAACATGCACTGTACAAACATTGGTTCATCATGTCAGACTACTCAGTAGAAGGGCAAAATCGGCAAGCTAGGCTATCTTCAATAGAGGCAGTATCAAATAATAATTATTTGAACCAAAAATACTCGAATAATAATCTACCCCTATTTATTTATTTATTAGTGGGAGATCTCTCTTCGTTTTACCATAACTCAAACAAACCAATCATACGGTAGTACAAACATATTTGTACTACCGTATGATTGGTTTGTTTGAGTACATATACCTTCTCACAAAAATATATACGTACAAAAAATTTGGCAATCTATGTTTATATATACATTTACATCTGTAATAAATTCCAGCTGAACCCTCCATTGGATTAAGAAAATGGTCGAAAAGTTTCTTAAAATTGTAATAAAATAACGCACGAAGTTCCAAAATTTGTTCGCTTCGAAGCGGCTAAGATCCTGTGCAACTCGTATTTAAGTCGGTTCGTCGTGTCAAATCCACCTGTCACATTTCTTAGACTTCGTATTAAATTAACCTTCGTATTAAACTAACCCAAATTATTTTCCCTAAAATCTTAATCCGTAAGTTTAGGTTTCTACCAGAATTGTATATTTCTATCAACCAGAATTTTACATAAAAACACATCCGTGGAAGATCTTTTAAATATACAGTTTCCATCCTCAGAGGGTGGCGTGAAATAAGAGTATTTTTGAAAAGCTTAAGTAATAATAACTCTAAATTTTCACCCAATTATCGTTTTAGGTAACGAACGACATGTACGTTGATGTTACACTTCAGCTGTATCTTTCATCCACTGATCAGTTCCTGCTAACCGAAATATGTTTTATCCTCGAAAATGTGCCATAGTAATTCCCACGGCATGCATCTTTTGCTTATTTAGCTTAGTTAGGTTTTACTCCCAACGCTTCGTGAATAACAATGCGCTTTGCAATTTAGTTATCGCGTCATTGAGCTCGTATGGGAGTAATGTAACTATTTTGCGATACTAGATTAGCGTTTTTAATATCATATGGATTTCATCACGCACGCGGGATTGGCCCGCATGCGATGCAATTTAATACGCGTGTGAACCCTGCATGGCAGTAAAACGCCTCCTGATTTTCATAAAAGTATAGTTGTGCAAACGCAACACATCCCTCGTCCCACGTGAACATTCCACGCATTACAATAAATACTTGTTGGACGGACAGGCAGACATTTGCCAGCGTTACGGATGCGGGGTAATCCCGCGTGCGTAACACCTGAAAATGTCCTTTATCAAAAATAAGGATTTTGATATTCATTCTGAATAAAATTGCATTGAAAAATCGTAGACAAAATGTATTATATCGCAATCCGTATTTATATTATTATTATAACTTGTCTCAATAAGGACAATTAACCCTCAAATTATAGTTTTCAAAGGGTGTTTTTACAGTCTTGTTCGACTTGACCGATTGATCCTTTTGTCAGTTTATCACAAAACCAAAACAAACATTTAGTAAAAAATTGACAAAACTTATAATCGAAATCAAAAATAAATGTCACTCTCACTAACCCGGCCTTGTAAAGGTGTTGGTGATTTTGTAATTTGTAGTGACAATACCTCACAGTTGCGTTAACTTAACTATACACGTAGATCGTCCAGGCTTTCAGCTCAGCACTACGTATTACTGCAACCATTCACAGTTTAGTCGCGAAATTAAATCTTTGTGCACGTCGCGGCACAAAGAATTAATTTTGCTGAATTTCGCCCTCCACGCAGTTATTAAATTTCCTTGTTCTGCAACTTGCCTGGTATATTATGCCCAAGAATCATTTTCTAGCTTACTGCCTCTTGTTAGTCCCTTTAGTTAGTTGCAAAATCAAACAGTGTATAGGAAGTGAATAATTCATTATTTTGTCAAATTGATACAATCGCTTACCTTCTTTTAAAATGTATTGATACATTGTTTGATAAATACCTGTTTCACATCAAAATCCACGAAAAATCTTTTAGATCTCACTCAATAAAGAATTTTTGAACATGATATTAGGTCCTTACATATGAAATTGGTGTTTTGTCGTACTGGCCACTTTGATCACAAATTTTTCCTATTTGGTTAGGAATTCGAAATTCAAATTTATACAGCTATTTCCACATGTAGTTGTGTTTCGTAAACCGTCATTCATTTGTTTTTTTACTTATCTTTTTTCTGTTTGCATCGCTCAATTTACAAAATGGAAAATTTGAAATATCGCGTTATTTACGAGTACGAGTTCCACCGTGGCACCAGTGCTGCGGAAACGGCTCGAAGGGTTAATGATGTGTATGGCGGTTGTGTCGCAAAAGAAAACACAGTGCGTTTTTGGTTCCAACGTTTTCGTTCTGGAAATTTCGACCTGCAAAACAAGCCCCGTGGACGGCCGGAGACCCAAGTTGATAATGAAGAATTGAAGGCTATTGTGGAAGCGGATCCATCACAAACCACGTCCGAGTTAGCTGCAGGCTTTGGCGTTAGTGATAAAACTGTTTTAATCCACTTGAAGCAAATTGGGAAGATTAAAAAACTTGAAAGGTGGGTTCCTCACGAATTGAGTGAAGCAAACCGGCAAACGCGCGTCAACTACTGCGTTACATTACTTGACCGGCACAATAACGAAGGGATTTTAAATCGAATCATTACCTGTGATGAAAAGTGGATTCTCTACGATAATCGGAAGCGCTCATCGCAATGGCTGGACCCTGGCAAGCCAGCCAAAGCCTGCTCCAAGCGAAAATTGACCAATAAAAAGTTACTTGTAAGCGTTTGGTGGACTAGCGCCGGTGTCGTTCATTACAGTTTTCTCAAATCTGGCCAGACGATTACGGCAGATATCTATTGTCAGCAATTGCAAACCATGATGGAAAAGCTAGTTGCTAAACAACCAAGGCTGGTCAATCGCTCTACGCCACTGCTGCTTCACGACAACGCTAGACCACACACTGCACAACAGACGGCTAGCAAATTAGAAGAACTTCAATTGGAATCTCTAAGGCATCCACCGTACTCCCCGGACCTTGCTCCAACAGATTACCATTTTTTTCGAAATTTGGATAACTTCTTGCAAGGGAAAAAGTTCAACTCAGATGGGGCAGTCCAAGTCGCCTTCAAAGATTTTATTGATTCCCGTTCGAATGGTTTTTTTAGTAAAGGGATCAATGAACTACCTATGAGATGGCAAAAGTGCATAGATTACAATGGCTCATACTTTGATTAAATAAATATGCTATATAAAAAAATTTCGACTTTTTGTTCCTCCCATACAAAACGCCAATTTCATAGGTAAGGACCTAATATGAACATTAAACACTGGTGTCAGCCCTCACTACTCTGCACACAGTGATAGGTATATAGCAGTCTGAAACTGCTGAAACTTGGCATGGACATATCTCGAAACTTGCATTCAGCAGTTTCAGCAAACTCGGTCGCTGTAAAAAAGTGGAATCCGTCAACTGAAAGTGTGCATAACATTTTATTTTGTTTTTCCATTAAATGCACAGTAACAATTCAGTGAAAGAATGCCGAAACAATGGGTGTTTAAATAGTAGATTAAGTTAAGGATAAAATAAGGTGTCTTATTGGATGGATACTACTCGCATTATATCATCTCATCGGCATATATACTTCTCAATGCTGGGCACAGGCCTCACCTCAGCTAAGAGGTGGTACCAGCACTCTACTAAGAGAGCTCAACGCGTATTGGTAGAGAGGATTGTAAGGATGAGTAGGTATATTAAAAATAGGAAAAGAGCAATAATACATGCCAGATGTTCAATACAGGTATGAGAGCTAAGAGCGATATCTTCCTAACATGTAAATTTAATATTTAAGCGAAAGCAAAAGGCTCAACTGGAGAAGATGACTGGAATTGTTAACTTCAATTTGACTCAAATAAAAACGCGTGAATAATATAAGCCTAAAATTAAATATATTTGTATTTCCCGGAGCTTGCTGACCTCGATATTTCTTTATCAACAAATTTTACCCGGGGCGTTGTAATTTAATTGTGTCTTTCATATTATTTCTTGGAATATTCCGGACTAAAAGGCGAATTATATTAAAAAGTGTATAGAATATTTGTGTTTATTAAAGTAGATGATACAATTATTAAGCAGCAGAACCTGACTGTATTAGGCATGTGAAAATTGTAGAAATTTTCATTCATTTAACATGCGTCAGTTCCCTGAATGGAATGTTATACTCATATTGGTTAATTAAATTTAACTTCATACATTTAATTGTACGTTTAATTTTAAATTTTAATTTTACATAAATTTCTGAAAAACGATATGACCATAATTGCAGGAATGTAACTTTTATGCACACATAAAAAGTATGGGAGGTATACCGCGACCAAACAATTGTGGAAGTTATGGAAACCCATAATTTCACCTAAAGTAAATGTATGTACCTTACCCCTATATAAGAAGCACAAGGCTTACCTAAGCCTGAAATTATTAGTGGTAATCAGAAAACCTCAATGTAGCGTGGATACCTACGTAAGCATATATAAAGTGGATGTTGCTAAAACCCATGATAAAACGTTTGTTTGAACGCACCACACATTCGATGTCACATCACATGTTACAATGAGTAGCGTAGAGAAAAGCCTATAGATAGAGAGAATAGCCTATAAATGATAATAATGTTTGCAGCCTGGGCGAGTTTCGAAAGACGCCCAGGCTGCAAACATAATTATGTTTTATTAGTTCATTAACTTGTCCCAATCCCATACATATACTCATCCGATCATTGCTCGAGCTAGATATACGAAAATCATCGTGCTCAGGTAACAAAAATAGTGGATCTAAGTAGGTTTTAAATGTAACGATAAAATGAATCAAAAATATCTAAGTATGATGCGTAATTCTTTGTTAAGGATCGAACAAGACTGATACTTCGGTTTTATCTTTATATATTATTTGTGTATGAGCATACCTTTCCCACCAGCCAGTGCCGCGGTGCTAGGGCCTAAAAATATGATTGAAATACTTACTGTTTTAAAGATCTTGACGAGTAGACTGGGCCAAAACTTAAACTTTTGTTCGAACTTGAACGCGGACGAAATCGCGAGCGGTCGCTAGTTTTTTTTTTAATTTATTTGCCTACAATTATAATACCATACATACAATAATACCTTGCTTTAAATTTCTGCTACACCGATCGGGTTTGGCACCTAAATCAGCCTAAACTGCTGTGTCTATTTTGCTCAAATGTTGTATCTAGGTATGCGGTAAGTGATGCTGCTGTAAGTGAAATGATGAAAAAGTGTTAATGAATGGGACATCCGACATTTATGCAGACAAAGTTGCGCCGAGCCTTGTTTTTTACATTCTCCGTGTGAGTGTACGAGTAATGCTAGCCAAGTTAAGGATGAGTTGACATTACTCGTGAAGTGTTATGGCCGATCGTAAGTGACGAAAGGCGAGTGGAACTCGGAATCACTTGTTTATGGCTAAATCTCTTTTATGGACTGTAACAATAGAGAGAGGATTAGGCGTAAAGATCTTATATTGCTTAATAAAAGATGCAATGTGTGCGGTGTTAATAATTGTCGTTATAACTTTGTTTACTTTATTGGTTGCCTTTCACTATTGTTAAAACATTTCCGTGTCATGTTAAGACCTGAATAAAAGCTTTAAAGGTCGCGTTCGATTTTTTTTGGCAATGAGATTTTGAGAAACGTCCGTATAAAAAGGTTTGCCCGATAAATCCCAAAGAAGCAGTTTCAAATATTACTTGAGAAAATAAACAGCTTGGCGAATAATTTGAACCAAACAGACTCGAGACTGTTTTAGATTACGCAAATCAATATCAGTATCAAGGAAGGTACTTATATATTCAACGCTCGCTTGGAGAGGCGTGGGTTCTGATCGCTTTAAAACTTGCCAGCTGAACTTTAAAGAAATCCCTTCAGGCAAGACAAGTCGATTTTCTGCCCACTACACTCATCTGCTTCCACAATAGATTGCAATAAACGATTTCAATAACCTAACTTTTTTCTCTTTATTTTGTTTTCACAAGTTACTTCGGGTTTTCACTTATTTAACTTGTTATTTGTTGTCTGTTACATTAGAGTTAATACAGTAGCTAAGTAAGTAAACCTTTATTTGTGAGTAATTACAAAGTTTCACAAAGTAATTCCCACCTTTGGTTGGCACGCATAGGCAGCGTAAATATTTAATCAGATTATTATTACCTAACGTTTATACAAGCTATTGCATCGTTTTAAAAACAAATTAGGGCACATTTTAAAGCAGTAAAAGCAAAATCAAATACTTAAACTTAACTAAGTACTTAACCATTTTAACAATCTGTTCAAATTCCTTCCTTTGCCAGTAGATTTTATGGGATTACTACAAACAACGCGCTTGTTTTTATAAATCGTTGCAAAACAGTAAATTGGCGTAATACGGCAAAAAATTGAGAGGGACGGTCATCGTTAAAAGCTTGTGGACGTCGTTTATTTAAATACTGCATTACATAAAATGGAATTTCTGGAATTCAGGAAGCTTTATACCAAGTATGGTGGGAGCGAGCGAAGTTGACGAGGAGGAATGCAAGGATTTGCCTTAAGATATGAATTTTCTGTGTGAGCTTTTTTAGTCAAACGATATATAAATCTACTCGAGTTTTTGTAAGAAAAAAAGTGCATAAGTACTCCCTAAGTCAGTGTGATACGAAGGATACCGATAAATGAGTAAGGAAAAGATAAGTACCTAACCAAAAAATTGGTTTTCAATATTTTTTTCCTATAATGTAGATTTGATATAACCTGAGACTGAAAGTAAGCTAAGCTATACATTTATAATATTGGATTCTTCGGATGTCCATTATGATAAACGCTAGCAAGCTACCACCCATTTGTCAATCTGAATTTTTGCATTCTGTAACGTTGCATTACGAAGCGATATTTAAAATTAACTCACTTATTTCCAGTTTACCTAGCTGGCCTGGTTATAAAAGTTTTGTATGAATGTAATAGATCAACGTATTTTGTTGGCAAAGCAAATATCTAAGCAGAGAAAGGCAAAGGGAAAACAAACAACAAAATAGGGGCAATGCAAAGACGGGTAGGTAGGTAAACCCGTAAAGGACACGCTAGCTAACAGAACCGTGAAAGCAGGCAGATGGCCAAAGACGACTTTGGAAATATGTAAACAGTGGCCGCCCGCGACTCCGTCTGCGTGGAATCCCTTTGTTTTCACAATCGCGGTCGAAATCGATAAAAAGTATATCCGTTTCCTGGTTCTAAGCTACCTCTCCACCAATTTATAGCCAAATCGGTTCATCCGTTCTTGAGTTATAAATAGTGTAACTAACACCACTTTATTTTATTTATAGGTATAGATTGTAACAGTTGACGACCACTTTGGTGTAACGGTCAAGAAGTTGACTATTAACCAAGAGGTCGCGGTTTCGATCCCCGAACTGTACAATCATTTGTGTGCATGAACATGTCTGTTTGTACTGGTCTGGGTGTTATATTTATATATTTATTTAAGTTTATTAGAAATACCACTGTTGATTCTGATATCTGTAACACAAGTGCTTTAGCTAGTCACCGCGGAGTCAGATCAAAGTATGTGATGTTGTTGTATAGTTTTATTGTATATACAGGGTTACTGATAACTCGATGTATTCCTTCAAAACAGTTATAGATGAAGGTGATTTCCTACAAAAAAAAGTCCCATCGACGATGGGCTACCCATCGACTTTGTAGGGGTCGAAAAATTACAAAATATTGCACTTTAAGCCCCTTTAACAAGATGTTTCGCAATCTTTAAAGCACGTTATCCCTCAGTCGATGGAATCTTTTTTGTTGCTAATTACCTCACCTTTGCCTCTGTTTAAGGAATACGTCAACTCTCCGGTCATTGGAGAATCATTGGATTGCCGCCTCACCGAACTTTGAGAGTAATGGAACAGTGCGCTATAATATCTCCTGTGTAGTTAGTTGGCTGATCTCTCTTTGAGATTGGCCAATCGGAAATCAAAATCGGCCAGGAGGACTTTTATATGTTTCGAAGCGTCACTATCTAAATACCTGAACACTTAGTACCTACCACGGATCGTGGTAGCTTTATGTTTGAAAAGATACAATTAATTTGTGCGTTATTTTGATATGGGTCAGATATTTCTGCTTGTGACTGTCAAAGGAAATCAGGGTATGCCTAAGGGTGCATCTTTTGAAACGGTGATGACCTGTCGGTGCGTATATAAAAAGAGATATAGACCCTCGCGTGTAAACAGACTCTAAATGAAAAGCCTGAAGGATACTACGCAGGGTTAGAAACTTTAACTATTCGCAAATAACTCTAAAAGTTTCGCTCTTCTAATAAAATATGATTTTGGTACTTAACGAGTGGACGTTTACGAAGCTTTCCGAAAATTTCAGTTTATACTCTTAAGCAAAATGTTGAGAGAAATCTTTCTAATTAGTTCGTGGTAATAAAATAAAGTTCGAGTCCCAATTAATTGCTTTTACTTTCTATTGAATATTTTATATTGGAAATTAATCACATCCAGTTAAAATATGTAAGTACTTCAAAAGTTACCTCTTTTCGAAAATGTGCAATTTTAAACTTGTCGCCAGATTTTCCATGAATAAGAAAAGAGAATATAATACTGGGTTTCCGAAAAACAAATTCGGTGAACAACTTATGATTAAAATCGCCGGAATCATTTCTGAAAGTGCAGACCATTAGCGAGTCAGGTGCTCTACTCTAGTAGCCACCGTCATTGCAAGTTCCATGAAATGGAGCCAAGTAGAGTCTTTATAGTCCCATCAAAATCGTGGGGCGTCCCTACAAAAAAACAGGGCCACAGACACTCAGGGAGTGAAATTACACTTTGCGTCAAACTTATAGAGGTACATACTACAGCAAATTGAGGTAAACAGTGTGCATCATATGCACTTGTTATACGGTGGGTTCTGCTACATGTAAAAGTAGGTAACTAGTTTTGTCGTCGGTAGTAGCTTGCGGTTAGAACTGACGTAAAAAAAATAAAAAAAAACACCCCGGACCTGAGTCAGGAAAACAGCTATTGAGCTTCAACGGCTGGACGGCTCTTGACTCATCATAGCTAGAAACTATCGTGATTAAATTTACTTACTTACTTACTAGGGTGAGTCTTGGCCTCCGACGATCACGCCATGCATCTCGGTCTTGCCAATCACTATGGCCAAGGTTGAGCAGATCTTTATTAACCGCGTCTTTCCAGCGGTACCTAGGACGTCCAACCGGGCCGTTTCAGTTTAAGAATTTTATTCTCAAGAAGACAATTACATGTCACTTATTTGAGAAAATTAAAATAAATATTTGCAGTTGAACAAATGAACTAAACTAATAGTTAAGTGCTCCTCTTCATTCAATAAAACTTAAGTAATATTATTTTCGATCCTTAGTAATAAACCCAAGCAGTTTTTTTTTGTAAATATTCAATGTATCGGCACTCTTAATTTCAGTTGGAAGTTTATTGTAAAGCTGCGCACCCTGAGATATTATGGTCGTTTTTCCAAAGTTGGTTCGAGTTTTAGGGAGTACTATATGGCTAGGCCTTCGACTGCTACGTTTGTGTGTTTGACTTAAGGTAGTAAATTTTATATTTGTATGTATGATTTTATGTTTAATTTTATAGACCAAAATACATGTAGTGTAATTAAATAGTTGTTCAATATTAAGTAGTTTAGTTTTTTTGTAAATTTTTTCAGAAGATGTTCGGTAAGGATAGTGAAATAACATTTTTATTACTTTATTTTGTGCAATTTGTAGTGGTTTTAATTTAGTTTTACTTGCTGTGCCCCAAATTTCAATCAAGTACAAAAGGTGTGACTTAACTAAGCTATTATAAATTGTTCGGCGCACTTGCTGCGGGAAGCTACGAACAACGTAGCGAAGTGAGCCCATTAAAGATGATAATTTACTTTTGACATAGTCTATGTGTGAAGTCCAGGTTAAGTGACTATCGATACGCAGGCCAAGATATTTTTCAACTTTTTTTTCCATGATAGGTAAATCATTAATTGACAAGGGTGTAAAGGTTGGAATAGTTTTTTGCCTAGATTTGAATATAACATAGGAAGTTTAAGATATATTAATAGTTAGAAGGTTACTGTGGAACCAAATATTTAGTTTATTTAGATCGGCTTGTGCACGTGTCATGATTTCGTTAATGCACGTTCCAAAATAAAATAAGCAGGTGTCATCTGCATACAAGGTTAGCTCACCATGCAAGTCAAGGTCTTTAAGATTATTAATATAAATTAGGAACAGTAAAGGGCCAAGTATTGAACCCCGTTTCCCATTTGGTTGTCCCAGGTACGCTCGCTTCACGGCACGATCCTCTCCCATTCTCTCTGCGTGTCCGAGCCATCGAAGCCTGGCTGCTTTGGTCTCTCCAATAATGTTAGGTTCGGACACTAGGTCTTCAATCTCCGTATTCTTCCTGACTCTTAACCTCCCATCTTCCAGTTTCTTCGGTCCCAGAATCTTTCGCAGAATTTTCCTTTCCATCACTAGCAGCTTATTCTTTTCTTTCAAGGTCAGTGTCCAGGCTTCGCATCCATACATTAAAATTGGCCTAATAACCGTTTTGTAGACACGAATTTTAGTTCCCCTTGGACACCAGAAGCTTGTGAAGAGCTGCCGTGCATCTCAGAGCATTTTGGATACGAATATCAATCTCTTCCTCTCTGTGATTAGTATCTGTGTGGTCGTGATTAAATTTATTTCGAATAAAAAAACCGCACTGAAACTGTCCATCTGTTCGCAAGCTGCGATACCCTTATGGTAGCGTAGCGTAGCGTGGCGTAGCGTAGTAAACAGAATAGGGGTCAAACTTATAACGAATCTTTTTTTTTGTTGGGATTTAAAAAAGCGCGCGAACACGCGCTACCTTTTCCCCGTGCACTACCCACCCGCCCCTCGTTAACGTCAAGAAAACGTTATCTGTTGACGTCTGTCGGTCCACAGAACCGTCGTGCATGATCTTATCGCACTATAATGCGGACTGCAATTTACATGGTAGGGGCTCGAAATGCAAACTTTGTTGGGAAGTAATGAATCTAATTAGCCGTTTGCCCTTTTTAGCGCTAATGGCGTTGTAAAATTGAGAGCCTCGGCACTGCTCCGAGCTAGAAAGCAAACAAAAGAAACCGTTTGAAAATGCAATAGAAGTTCCTTTCTTTTTCTAAAATAACACAACAATAGAATATGAATTGAAATATTCTCGTCGTTAATTGTCAGCAAGGCTGCCTCATGACATAACGCTGCCTCCTTTTGGGGAAAGAAACCTACGCAAAGTACGTCATCAAACATGCCTACCTGAATTTCACAAACGGATATTTAAAACGATAATGATAAATAATGAGAAAAATACTCTAGATTGCCGGTATGAGGACGTTTATTCAAATCTTTTTCTTGCAATGATAGAAAATCATGACTATCTACGTCCTATCATTGATTTCATACGCAATATGTTAATTACATGTACCTGGTCAATATAATCGGGGTAATGTGCCACTGATACGACTTTGTTTGTACTCGTATCTACTATGTATGTACTATGACACAACGTGTTGGTATGTTCCGTAAACACAGGCAGATGAGAGCAGTGCAATGTACGCGAATTATATTGCGAACGGCGCACAGTGGATCGACGCCATACTAGCAATGGGACATAGGCAACTAAAATATACTCTCTATAACTCTATCTACGGCCAAGGATAACAGCGATTTCATACGCAATATGTTAATTACATGTACCTGGTCAATATAATCGGGGTAATGTGCCACTGATACGACTTTGTTTGTACTCGTACTATGGACACAACGTGTTGCTATGTTCCGTAAACACAGGCAGATGAGAGCAGCGCAATGTACGCGAATTATATGGCGAACGGCGTGACCTAGTTTGCATTGACCGGGTATATCGGAGTCCAACGGGAAAAAACGAATAAAAAAACTACAAAGACAAAATCTGTGTTCTACTACTGATGATTTAGATGACTAAATGTGTGTTAAAACCAACTGTGTTCTATGTAAATACTTAGATAGGAGATTCAGCTTAGAAGACGTAGGATAGTCTTTTATTAAAAGTGTTTTTATTAGATTCGATGCGGACTTTGATAAGCTTACAATTAGCATTAAAATTGTGGTTCTATCAACACATACAACGCAAAAAAAGAGATGCTTAGGTAGTATAAATAATGCTAACAGGTGGCGAGTGAGCAAACGAAGCACAAGTGCTCGCAGTCGCCTAGTCTTTTCGCTTGGGTGGGCACACAGTCACACAATTTTTCAGGCCATGTTCAAGCGCCAGGCGGTCATGATGCTTTTTTTTATTTTAATCCACTAGTAACCGAATATAAAGGTAACTCGGGAATAATCGTGAACTGTGCAAAACTGCAAACTTTTACAACTCGGGGTTGTTCGGCTAACAGTAGTTACCCACTTCTGAGTTCAGCAGATTCCGTCCCCATCTGAAAAAATGGGCATTTATTTGCTATTTATGGAGGGTAAAATCTATCGAACGCTTGAAAAAACTTGCACGACCGTTAAGTGTTCATGATCATGAATAACTTTACTGAAAAGATTTGTTGATGAGGAAAAAGAACAAAACGATGTTACGGTTAGTTTAGTGTGCAATTAAATTTAATAAGGGTATACTTCGGCTGTTTCATGATCCCACGCTCAACCGCAGCATTTGAAAAGGGTTGTACGAACTACGCAATTGTTTTGCGTAGTAGCGTATGCCAACACCATTATGGCGCTGTGTTATTACAATATGACATGCCTTGACTTCCCTGATATTCAGGGTATGTCGCAAACATTTGCTTTCATTTCGCAGCCCCTCTTTCCATTCATGACGATAAGGATACATAAAGACAAGGCTGACATGGGAAGGATGCAGGGGTGAAAAGGAAATATTAACCATTTTGAAAGTTTGTCAGTTACTAGCATTTCGATTTCCGCACGATTTCACTTTGCAGTTTGAAGTTTCCGCGAGTATCCAAATGCAATGCACTGGTAGGAATCTGAAATTTGTAAAAACCAACCTCTAACAGACTTGACAAAACTTCATAACAGTTTGTGCCTTAAACTCAAACAGAAATTCCCTTTTAAATGTGTAAACCTGTGTGAACTGTGGGAACTGTGTTCCCTTGTAAACCTTTACACCTTTTAGGGGTGGTTTAGTTAGATTTTAGACACACGTTCAGTTAGAGGGCTTACAGACGAGCGATACTGGTAGGCAATTATCAGCGACCGAAGGCGACTGTCGGCGACAGTATCCGATTCGCGACCTTCGCTATCATGACAATGTTTCCCACTTGTTACCGCTAGTGACTGTTCTTCCTAGAGAGTCGCGTTACATCGGCAGCTGTCGGCGACACTCGCGTATATTTGAAAATCTGCCGTCGACGACTTAATTCACAAGCAATCGCTCATATACTGTCTCTCATCCGTAAGCACTCTTAAAGTCACATCAACTTAAACTAAGAAACAATTAGTGGGAGTAGAAGATTTGTATCACTTAAGATCAAAAAAGGAAAACGTTATAATCTTAACACTTAGGCTCTCTACACAAGCCAAGTAAAAAGTTAAAATTAATAAAAATTAGTATAGCTACGGTGCGTTACAATACAAGTCGACATTATTTAAATAAGCGGAATTTCTTCCGAGGCGGTAGGTATGCCAGCCGCCCAAAGCTCTTGCCTAATTAAAATACAGCTTACGTTCATCAAATATTTTATAAGATGGTTAATTAAAAGCAAGGAAGACAACTGCAGGGAATACAAACAAGATTATATTGTCAGGGCCGGTGACTTTAAAGCAATCAAAAGTTATTTCCATGAATAGCCTGTACTGATTAGGTTAACCACTGTCCTATTTAATTGTTTTAGCATCGGCTACAGAGATCGTGGCGATAAAAAGTTTATGGAGTCAAAGCGATGCATAAATTATTGTTGTTTAGATTAAACACTTTTGTTGTCATCTTTCACTTTATTCAGATATAGGTCAAAAGTTTTTTTTACTAACAGAGTTTATTACCTTACAACATTTGTAAGTACTTAATACATCACGGTTTTTTGGTTAATTCGATTTCACATAACTTTATTTAAGTTGAACCACTGTGATTAAATTATTATTCAAATAAAAACAGTACTGAAGTAGGTCCACATAAACAGAACAGATGTCAAACTTATAACACTCCTCTTTTTCGTCGGGAGTTAAAAAAAAGGAGTTTTAGGGTAAATTACAGAGGACGATAGAAATCTGAAATAGTTTAGGTAACTAATGGGTAATTTTAATTCAAACAACGGATTCGATTTTAATGGGTAAACGGAAATGTAAAACCTGGTAAGAAAACAAATACCCGCTATCGGAATATTCGGCCATGTTTCTTATGGCTCTCAATATTACATAGTACAAATCCGCATGCTAACGTTTAGTTTACAATAAGTATTTACAAGCTCTAACTCCATGCTCTTATTTCCAAGGTAGAGCTCGGAATAAGTGATACTGAATTCCAAAATAAATAGAAAATAATTTTGGAATTTAATATCAAGTTGTTCCAAAGAGGATGCCTATCTACATGAAAAAAATTGGTTGCCTGTAAAGTCGGTATACGCGCGAAAGTTTTACGTGACAACGACTCTGAGTGGTAAAATAATTTTAATGTGAATATTCATTCGTATAACATGAACCGGTGTGTATGCCTATCTCTCTCTCTCTCTCTCTCTCTCTCTCTCGCTCTGCCTCTCTCGCGCGAAACGTGAGCGGAGCAGCGTAACGCAGTTTCTTGAGGTGTCACCCGGCAAACCAATTTATAAGACGTTGTCACGTCAAAAACTCAAACAATGAAAAGTAAATGTAACGGTAACTCCGTGGTAACTTTTGCACTTGTGTTACAGTTACAGTATCAACAGTGGTATTAGAAATAAACTTAAATGAATACATATAACACACAGACCAGTACAAACAGACTTGTTCATGCACACAAATGTTTGTACAGTGCGGGGATCGAACCCGCGACCTATTGGTTAATAGTCAACATCTTGACCAACACCAACGTGGTCGTACATTTACGTACGTACGTACTTACTTTCTTGAGTTAACGTTTAGTATATAGTTAAGATTTAAGATGATTTTCTATTTTAGGTCTAACTTAATTTTGTACACTAAAACTACTACCTAAGTTAAACTTCAGCTATCTTACCTGTTTAGTACCAGTGTACCGTAAGTGTACAGTCTAGTGTACAATACAAAATATCAAAAGATAAAGATCTAGCGCGTAAAAACCTCATATGCAAACAAATGGAATAACAACAATTTTTCTACGTGACACAGCCGTAATAACCTAGAGTCTCGTCTATCCTTTGGGAACGCCGGGCTGACGAGTTAATGTTGAGCGAATGGAAATCCACCCCTGATATCCTTTGGGAAAGTATCGTTGTCATGTCAAACGACAAATATCCACCTTCTAGACAAAGTGTGCACAAATTCAAATTGTATTTGACAAAACATAGTTGCAGATCGCATAATTCGCGTGCCCCTGTTTTGATAAATTATGGCTGGCACAAGCGATTCTCACCTCGAGTAATTGGATTTCTTACTAGGATTAAATGATTTTGGTATTTAAAGTCAAAGGTTATAATAATAAAATAAATAACTTTATATGTTTCTATTGGGGCGGTGGAATCTCATAAAAATCAGAGTAATTTGAATTTTGGTATGACAGTCCTAGGGAAATTGGTATGAATGTAATATAATACTTTAAAATACGTATTATACTTTGTATTTTGAACAGGGTAAGAATACCGATAAAATATTTTAAGAAAAAACGTTTTCCTAATTGGATAGGCTTCTATTACTCTCGTCTTTACAAGGTTTTGAACGATAATATCAGCGTTTTATAGAAATATTTGTAAAAAAAAAATTAAAAAATTGTTTTGTACCACTTAATAGAGAGAATGTCTTCAAGCACTATGCAGCTAGTCGAGACATATATGGCTTTTTCACTTTTACAGTTCAAACGGTGGCTACAACACGATAATGTTTAGTTTTTTTTTCAATATATTCTGAAAACAAAACAAAAACATTTATTAAAATGAGTCAATGAATTGTCATAACATCGACAATGACAATAGCAAATGATTATTGCTACATAAAAATCTTATATAAGGTCCTTACCTATGAAATTGGCGTTTTGTATGGGAGGAACAAAAAGTCGAAATTTTTTTATATAGCATATTTATTTAATCAAAGTATGAGCCATTGTAATCTATGCACTTTTGCCATCTCATAGGTAGTTCATTGATCCCTTTACTAAAAAAACCATTCGAACGGGAATCAATAAAATCTTTGAAGGCGACTTGGACTGCCCCATCTGAGTTGAACTTTTTCCCTTGCAAGAAGTTATCCACATTTCGAAAAAAATGGTAATCTGTTGGAGCAAGGTCCGGGGAGTACGGTGGATGCCTTAGAGATTCCAATTGAAGTTCTTCTAATTTGCTAGCCGTCTGTTGTGCAGTGTGTGGTCTAGCGTTGTCGTGAAGCAGCAGTGGCGTAGAGCGATTGACCAGCCTTGGTTGTTTAGCAACTAGCTTTTCCATCATGGTTTGCAATTGCTGACAATAGATATCTGCCGTAATCGTCTGGCCAGATTTGAGAAAACTGTAATGAACGACACCGGCGCTAGTCCACCAAACGCTTACAAGTAACTTTTTATTGGTCAATTTTCGCTTGGAGCAGGCTTTGGCTGGCTTGCCAGGGTCCAGCCATTGCCATGAGCGCTTCCGATTATCGTAGAGAATCCACTTTTCATCACAGGTAATGATTCGATTTAAAATCCCTTCGTTATTGTGCCGGTCAAGTAATTTAACGCAGCAGTTGACGCGCGTTTGCCGGTTTGCTTCACTCAATTTGTGAGGAACCCACCTTTCAAGTTTTTTAATCTTCCCAATTTGCTTCAAGTGGATTAAAACAGTTTTATCACTAACGCCAAAGCCTGCAGCTAACTCGGACGTGGTTTGCGATGGATCCGCTTCCACAATAGCCTTCAATTCTTCATTATCAACTTGGGACTCCGGCCGTCCACGGGGCTTGTTTTGCAGGTCGAAATTTCCAGAACGAAAACGTTGGAACCAAAAACGCACTGTGTTTTCTTTTGCGACACAACCGCCATACACATCATTAACCCTTCGAGCCGTTTCCGCAGCACTGGTGCCACGGTGGAACTCGTACTCGTAAATAACGCGATATTTCAAATTTTCCATTTTGTAAATTGAGCGATGCAAACAGAAAAAAGATAAGTAAAAAAACAAATAAATGACGGTTTACGAAACACAACTACATGTGGAAATAGCTGTATAAATTTGAATTTCGAATTCCTAACCAAATAGGAAAAATTTGTGATCAAAGTGGCCAGTACGACAAAACGCCAATTTCATATGTAAGGACCTAATATTTGTCATTTTGAATTTTCACCAGATTCCAGTGCCCTTATAAATATTTCACCAAAAAAGGAAAGTTTTATGATCTCAATTTGCTGTAATGTTCATCTGAAATTCGTGTATTTTTATTCTTTAATTTTTATTTAGTTATAAACTTATACCATTAAGGAACTTCCAGGTTCTCGTGCAACTGCTCATTATTTTAATAACAAAGTGAAGCGGTGGTTCTTAGTGGTGAGAAATTTGAGAAAGATTTCCCGAGCCAGGCTTTAATTTTAGTTCCGTAATTGCTGAACCTAAAACTGCCATAAACCTATACGCATAAAACATTTGTTATTATTAAGTTACACTATGAATGACATAACCTGTGACATGTATTACTACCTTAGGTGAATCGAAATAGAAAGAGATAAGGTGCGTCCTAATCGCGCGTGGGTCTGCCATACTGCGTCCGACTTGGCTTGTTCTTAGGCGTTATCAGTTCGGCGAGTTGAGAAGAAATTGCTGCTGAAATGCCTTCTTCTGCATTTGTTTAAAGCACAAACCACTCAGGGCGTAAAACAAGTCACATGGGATATTTTCCATGCGTAAGTATACCAAAAAAAATGTTATTAAGAAAATTTATTGTGAATTTGTTGACATTTCCGACATTTTCGTGCGACAGAGACAGACCAGTGGGAAAATATAGGGAAGAGACACGATACGACATACAGGCACCATGACTTTACAATAACCGTCAGCGACAGAATATAGTAACAATTTAGAACCATGACAAAATAACATAATTGACATGGTACTTAATTGCCACCATATTTTTGAGACTGACTGTACTTCAAATTTTGAGCACGTTATATTGTGTGTAACTATATATAGTAGTCCGTTTTTTCGGACCCGGGTACATAAACAAATATGACAAAAATAAAATGTTTATTGAAACTTTGTTTCTGTGACTATTTTGACTTGAAAATCACAAAAGAAGATGGCAGTTTACTTTTTTCTGGGTTTGGTTTTGACAAGAAAACTACTATACAATATGAATAATTAAAAAAAATCAAGATAGCGTCTAATTTTTTGTTTGTGGGCCGAATTTGTTAAAACTTGGTTAACTACCTTACCGTATCTTATGCTACTACAGATTTCGGTATTCCATCAAGTATTACTTCAAATAACCCTCTAAATAGGCTCTCTTCTAAGCCTATTCGAGTCCACCGACCCAATGTTTAGCACTCAACGTTTTTATTCAATTCAATCGTTATCTATTAACGTTCACAATAATAGACTCAGCACCAATTACCAACGCAAAGGATTATCTACATTCTTATTTTATTGCAATATCGCTCTTATTCCAACCGCCCAAAGCGCTGCAGTTATAAGCATAGCATAGGTACCGTAGTATGTACATTGTAATAACAATTTAAACACTTTGGTATAGTACAGTCAGTGTTAAAAAGCGGCACCTTATATCACGCTATATTTTTGTAAAATTTATAACTTTAAAAATTAAAAACTATGCAGTGGTTTTTACGTGAAATAGTAGCAAATATCCATACGCATATACGCATCCGCACTACAAACATTCGAGCTTATAATAGTATTAGATTGGTACAAAAGTGCTAACATATTTTTGACACTGAGTGTACCTACCTACATTTTGTTGTTCCTATCTCTGAAAGTTGAGCTAGGTACGGAAACATGGTGCTTGCAGCGAAAACGTTTGCAGAGGTTTCGTAGTCACCCTCGTAGCTTCGTAGCAGTCCTCTACGGGGCTATTGTATCGTAGCACACCGTAGCACGTAGGTTATACATGATTGAAAAGGCCACGACTACAATGGACTATAAAATAAAAACAACGTATTATTTTGTTGTTAAACAACGAAAAGAATTTCACACTCGAAAGAAAACAATTTAAGTCCCTCAGTAATTTTTCTAGTCCTTTTTTATTTATGAACTATTATTATTTATCATTTGTAAAAAACGGCGTGTGACTGAAAAGCTTACGACTTTCATGTTTGCTTGTTGTAGGAAATTATTGTTTACATTTAACACATTTGTAACAGGGAGTACCTGCCTGGAACACTTATTCAGATGTCCTTTTCACATGGCTGAATGTTTATTTGTGCAAATGAAAAAAATATTGTGTAACATTTAATCTAAACATTAACTATTGAATCGTAAGGTTCTATAGAGTTAAATAGAGCAGTCAAACGCATTGCACCTTGCATTCATTAAGATATTTCATGAAACGTAATGCTGTGATACGATTTTACCATGAAAGCAACAGTTAATAGGTCGCTCATTTACCCTCTCTTCTTGTGTGATAAGGCTTTATTGATTCAAGATGAGCTTTACTACTGTGCACTGAAAATTTACTCTATTAACCAGTTTTTGTAAGTACTTATTCATGCCCTACTGAACCGGCGGCTTTGATGTAACTTGAAGTTAATAGCATTTGTCTCTAGTGACCTTTTTGCATCGTTTTGCTCATTTTGACTGTGCAGGTTATGGAAAAAAAGTTAAAAGTGTCACGGCGTAATTTTTTGCTTAATTCATTATTGTGTACATAACATGATACATTTTCATGAAACAGAGTTGATGAAGGTAAGTATTGATTGTTTAATTTGAACCTACGTACCAATTCTACCTCTATTCTGCATTAGAATATATGCTGTCTAATCAGCTACTCCTAATTATGATGATGAAGTTCACAAAATCATTGTCCAGTTAGAAAGTAAGTTGGAGGTAATGCCATGTAAATGACAAGTTAGTGTTAATGCCCAGTTGTCTTGATGTAATACGAACTAATCGTCAGTTACCTACATAAAAAATAATAGACAAAATATAATACAAGCTTAGTAATAATTTATTCAACTACCACCTTCGGGCTTTCGAGGCTACATCTACAACACTATTTTTGAAATGTGTAATATTATTCAAAAACGATGTTTCGTTGTTTTTGTGTAGCTTCGTCGACCGAAATCCTTTGACACAAAGTAAACATCAACATTTCACGTACGTACGCGTGGCAGTTGAAATACTTTACCTTCATACGTGACATACCTACATAGATACGTGATATTCGATTAAAGTTACAGGGCCTTTGGAATCCGATTACGTGGAACGAGTCACACTCAATTTAAATGGTGGCGTATGCAGAGTAACTTGCCATACCATGTGTGATAATTACATTCGATTTTCAACTTTTGAACGGTTTTCTTTTCACTCACCCACGTTTGGATTTGGTTAACGCCGCTTTATAAAGGTTGTTAAAAAATATAGAATAGTTTAAATGATTTTCTTTCTGTCACTAAAAATTTATATCCTAACTAAAGTAAAAAGTCATATAAGTCATTTTTCCTGTAAATACACACCCGCAGGGGGAACTTTTACACATCCAACTATCAAGGAGCATAATATAATCACTATGTTGTTATTACCCGAAACATCAATGAACACCAGCACCGTCATTTCATGTGTTTACACCGGCCCCATTCTAAATCACATACATAATCTGTGATACGCCACAGATACATCGATGATAAAAGTACCGTCGGCTCCAGCCGGCCCGTCCTGACCTGGAAACCAAACCGCGGCACCTAGCGGAAAACTGGCGTTTCGCCTTTTTGAATTTATTAGCTTCTACGCCCCAGCCTCCAGCCTAGCTTTTGAACTAGCGTTATGGCTTTGCAACTCTTGTTCGCTCTTAGGGTTCCGTAGTAAACAAGGAACCCTTATAGTTTCGACATGTCTGACTATGACTATAAGCTGTACTTTGGTATGAATATGTTTATTAATAAAAATATTACATACGTAATATAGGCGTACATAAAATATTGAAAAAAAAAATATTTCAAGTAAAGTTACAGGTTTTTTTTACACTTACCCATCGTGCGGAGTGTCGTTCGTCTCTTAATAAGAGGTCTATTAAAACATTATGAGATTGAGAACAACATTTCTCAATTTAGGGGTCCGTTTCTGAAATATTTGGTTTAAAACCACTGCTACTTAAATTTTTCTGTGCATGCATGAATAGGAATATAATTTAGTTTTTATCGAATATTTTATGTAAGCAAATTATTCATTAAATGTATTGTGTGTTAAATACGAATCCATTTTCATTTAGATGCCCGAGTGGTATAGGCACACGGGCTGCAAACATTAGCTTTAGTTTGCAATGTGTATGTTCATCACGAAAAATCATAAGATTATTTTTCATTCCGGTAATAGTTTCATTTTTTGCCACCTAATTAATTCACTGTAATGATAAAAACGAAAATCAGGGACAAAATTGAATTTTAAAAGAAAACTTATTAAAATATAACTTAGTAGTAAGCATACTTATCTACAATGTTTTGTAGATATGATGAAGTAACAAAACACAAGATATGAATGCAGATAAATTGATCCTTTGACACAAACATTCTACTTAAAATTATTCTTTACCTACGAGTAGGTATGTATCCTTATAGCTACTTTGATTGAAAATGATATTCCCTACGTTAAATGTCATCAAAAACTTTTTGTATTTCGACATCCTCTTGACTTGTCGGTAGGCAAATATATCGCTAAGATTGGGAGTCATAAATAGACTTTATCTGTTCTTAACAACATCTAAAGTCGGAAAGCAATCGAAGTATCTCGAGGACAGAAGATTTATATTCATGGCACATACACAAATCGTTAAAACGGGTGTTGCGAAACGGGCATTCGGAAGGTTCCATTCAACGGTTAACATCGCTTAACTTTGGACGGGTGTCTCGAAATAGGAACAAACGACACAACACAAACTCACCGAGAACCGACACATTTATCGCGATGATACGGAACGGAACTCTGAAAGGAACCGTGAATCAGTTTGTAACAATTAGTTTCTGTTGCGGCAAAGGTCTTAAAGATCTGTGTCGTGGTAAGAAAATATTTTTCTTAAGCAAAGTTCAAGGAACACTTCTTAGGAGACGGTATTGATTGTAGATAAAGCAATAACTATGAAAAATGAGGTCAAAGAAGCAAGCAATTTGCGGCTCGCTCAAGTTTTTCTTTTCAACTGTTTTGATAGGAAGAGATGTTTACAGTAGAAATGTTTTTTGCGTCGGAACATCGGATATCGGTGTCTCAGAGAATTTTTTTTTTCATTGGTTTGTGTTGAACAAGACCTTTTTAATGTTGATTAATTACCTATAATATCTTCAAAAATGCCCTTATTAGCTTACTTTACTTGATGGAATAAACAGTAGATAACTGCGGGTCTTATTATTCGTATTGTTTAATTAACCTACTTTGTTTGTTGCGAATAGTGTTTTTCCGTTGCGTCTATACGATGGACGTTCGGGAATACTCGGATATTTTTATATTTATTGTCAACATTGCAGTTTTAATCTGATTGTCTGATGATAAACAAATAGATATTATTTGAGCGAACTTTAATATCCTGAGCCTGCGAAAGGTGCCTGAAAATTCATAGTTCCTAGTACTTCCACAAAGGTTGGGGCGCTGTACACTGTTGGTAAGCCAGCTTAGTCATTGATAAGGTCTTAATACTGAAAAGCAGGGCATGTTACTTTAACGCTTGACAAAACTAAGTGCTTGATAGTAGCACGGCGTGTTAACGCCACGCCAACTGCGGCTACGGGGCGTGTTTTTGTTACTTTCATAAAAATAGACACGCAAAGAGGGCGTCGTTTTCGATCAATATTTGATTTAGCTTTACAGTTGTTTAGTTGACTTAAGTTTATATTTGTTTGTTCACAGCAGTCGCGCTATAGCGCGAATGGTGCGCCGACATGGGAGGGCCGCGGCGCGTGTCGAGTGCGCTGCTGCTGCCCTTCGCGCTGCTCGCGCTCCCGACATCCAACGCCGCGAACGCCACCACCTACCGGGTAAGTCGCTTGTACCCAGCGGTGGCTATAGCGCGAATGGTGCGCCGACATGGGAGGACCGCGGCGCGTGTCGCGTGCGCTGCTGCTGCCCTTCGCGCTGCTCGCGCTCCTGACATCCAATGCCGCGAACGTCACCACCTACCGGGTAAGTCGCTTTTACCCAGCAGTGGCTATAGCGCGAATGGTACGCCGACATGGTAGGGCCGCGGTGCTTGTCGCTTGCGTTGCTGCTGCCCTTCGTGTTGCTCGCGCTACCGACATCCAATGCCGCGAACGCCACCACCTACTGGGTAAGACGCTTGTACCCAGCGGTGGCTATAGAACGAATGGTGCGCTGATATACAAGGGCCGTGTAGAGTGCACTGCTTATAACCTTTGTGCTGCTCGCGTTCTCGACATCCAATGCCGCGAACGCCACCACCTACCGGATAAGTCGCTTATACCCAGCGGTGGCTATAGCGCGAATGGTTCACTGAAATGGGTGTATCGAGTGCGCTGCTCGTGCTCCAAACATCCAGAGCCGTGAACACGCCCACCTCACGGGTAAGACACTTGTACCTAAGCCGTGTACGCTCTTTACTAGTGGCCCCCCGCGACTTCGTCCGCTTTGAATCCCTTTGTTTTCGAAATCGCGGTCGAACGGAATAAAAAGTATCCTATGTCCGTTTCCTGGTTCTAAGCTACATCTCCACCAATTTTTCAGCCAAGTCGGTTCATCCGTTCTTGTGTATAGTATATATATATATATAGATTTGAGTCTTAAAACGCTTGATAACTTTTCCAGGTTATATGCATCAGTATAGACTATAAGTTCACATCACAGCTTAGCCCATCACACTGTGGCAAAATTTATTCAAGCAATACCGAAAAAATTAATGATTTAGGTATAAACGTAATAAATACAGAGAAAACAGTAAGGATAGTAGCAAGGCAAATAAAAAATGAAGGTGGGCACTCAGCCGTATTTCTCTACTTAGTTAATTGGAAACATGATACCTTTGTAACGTTCACTTTGAACGCAAACCGCTTTCTAAGCCAGACTCAGTGTAACGTTTTATACCGTTTCCCGAAGTTGTGCCTCCAGCCGCTAAAATCTCAGAATTCAGAAGCAATACCGCAGGCTGCCAACTGCAGGGGCGTGAATAGCCCGAGCCCCAAATCTACTCGTAGCTAGAACGCCGACCGCCGGCTGGTTATGAGATAACGTGTGCAAGTGGTGCAGGGTTGTCGGCCAGTTGTTATGTCATTTCTCATATTTAACACCCGACAAACAGAGGGGCGTTATAAGTTTGACCCCTATGTCTGTTTGTGTGCTACTTAAGAACTACTTATGTCAGAAATAACATGTTGAGCATTCTGCTTGTCAGTCTATTGAAATGTGTTAAAAGATTATGACCAAAAATATATGAGCACTGTCCCCACCCACCAACTGACACCAAATTGATATCGACGCGATCGCTAGTAACTCATTACTTGACTCAAATATTTTTTAACAATATCGATGGGATCGTGTTAAGAAAAATTTAAAAGTTTCATCATTATTTCCGCACAATACAAGGTGTAACAAAAAACCCCGTTATAACTGAAGGGTGTTGTTGTGCCCGTAAACCTGAACAACTTTCGCTAAGAAACCTAGGTCGAAATCTCAAAAAATCTTTTGGCTCTCCCATAGTAAATCGATCAGCTGATTGGCAATTTTGTATGGGAGGTCCGAATTTTTTTTTGAGATTTTGACCTTTGATGGTATCATTGGGAATGTTGTGCAGTTTTCCGGGCACAAAAACACCCTTCAGTTATAACGGGGTTTTTTGTTATACCTTGTATAAGTTCCAGTACAGACGATTCAAACATTTATTACAAGGAATAATATTTTTATTCCGGTAAAAACAGGAAATTCAGTCTTACAAAGTTATCTTAATAACAGATTATTCATCAAAAAGGTTTAAATGCGGATTTGGCATGAGCGCCGCACCGCCGCGGCGCGGCGTGATCCCAAGCCCAAGCGTCAAAAGCGGCAAAATGTCTGCACAAAACTATTCGTGACAACCCTAACAGTATTCAGAGGGAAACTAGCTACGGTGAAGACGTAATCTTAACTTATACGATTGCAACCAATGTGGATTTACAGAGCTGGAACCATCCTCATAGGTAAGGCTTATTGGAAATTGGAATACTCGAAATGGGGTCAGACATGTATAAAATTGCACATGGAAGTCGAAATATTTCTTTTTCTTATATTGAACTTTTTTATATACTTTTTATTTTATTTTTATATACTTATTTATATTGAATTAATTTATTTATATAAACTTTATTGCACAACAAAAGTACAAAAGGTGGACTTAACGCCTTAGAGCATTCTGCAACCACTTTTGGGCTAAGCAGAAATGAAAGTTTAAGGCCACAGTAAGTAATTTGTCAATTCGTCAAAATATTATTTAAAAAAAACAATCTTCAGCATTCTGAAAAACTTTCTGTATTTTCGTGACTAACCAACGCATTCGCTCACACGGTCAAGCGGGTAAGAGTAACAGGGATAGCCTACTAAACTAAGGATAACGGCTTAAAGAGTAGAGCCTCAGAGCCTCATCGATTCCAATTTCTAAGTGGAAAGTCTTGGGACTTAGTGATAATGGTGTATTAATGCCACAACCGTAACTTGGTAAAGTTAGTTAGGATAGTTTCAAGTTTGAATGTTTTTTCTTGCATTTTACAAGAAAAAATGAGTTGAATCCTTAATATCCTGTGTACCTATCTGCAGTAGCATCATTACTCGTACAAGTGTTACATCACTAAGTCGGTGTTACGATAAAGAATACTTCATTTCTTAAAATATCAATGAGTCAGTTGGTTGGCACGCCATACAAAATAAACGCAAGATAGCTTTTTTGAATACACTGTACCACTTCCCAACCTAGAGCGTCCGACCACCTAAGTCCTAGGTTTTTGCAAAAAAGGGCTTTAGGGCATAAGAGCTTTTTCAGCCATAAGTACCATTGACAATCTACAGCAGTAATATTCAAACCGAACTGCATTTTAGCCTCGGAAGTATTTTTATAGAGCTTGTCACGTCAGGCAAATTGTTTTTATGTCATCTCCTATGTTTAGTGCGTGTATTTAAGTCAAGGGAGGGTCTCCTCGAATAGCTAGGGCCCTTGTGCCTGACCGAGTGGGTTAGCGTACACATATAGCCTCCGTGTACGGACCGCTGGGCATAATACGTCAATCATGGCATGACGTAAGCAATTTATAATATAATAGATTGATAGTGAATTTCTATAATGATATGATACGACAAACATCTCTGGTATAGAATGATGAAAGTACAAATTAGCGATCTCTTCCAGACATTGTCACAATACGAGTATACAGGTACTGCAATTGAATTTCTGGTTAGCCCAAAGGTATGAGTGGTAGAAAATGCCTCATGGTTTTAAGTCCACCTTTGTGCAAATTTCAATCTCAACAAAAGCCTTTGAATGTCGCCATTTTTTTGTATGCTAGAAATGTACTATCATCCGCCTGACGGCACTGTTGACAGGCAAGGGTTTTAATAAATAAATAAAACTGTACTTTTTATCACTACAGGCAGTGCAAAATCATTACGAGGACTTAGAGGATTAGGCGCAAAATAAGAGCTACAGTGGCTAACATATCGGGCTTCCTATTTCTGCTGCAAAATCGCCCGTAACAGAAGCCCATAAGATACCGCAGTGAGGCGCAGTGTTCACCGTGACGTGCTGGCCACCGTTCTTTGTTACGTAAGGACTCAGATAGACCTTTGTGACTTTCGTTGTGTAACCTGACCTTTCATTTACAAAGAGCAAGGCTTGTACCAAAAGTTGTACTGCTCCTTTCTCATCATTAAGCAATAATTATTACATTTCACGTTGATAATAAGGGCTGAGGCTTATTAAAGTAGAACAACGACGCAAAGAGATATTTTATGCTACATGTTTTATAGCTTTAGATATTTAAATTATATTAAAAAATAAACGCGTAAAGAAATTTTAATTAGGTATTTGACACGACGTTGACACACTCTTTATAAACTTAAAAATCAAATATTGCGAGTAATAAGTAATGGTCACTCAATTAAGGTGTTATATTTCGTGTTAACCATGAGACGGTTTTGGAATTTATTTTGATTGGTATCAATTTTTTTTTTAATTACCCAACTACGTTGGGTAGTTGGGTAAGTTGTTCAGAAGTTAAAATTTAAATTTTAACACATTCTAAACCGTTTTTATTTTACATAAATCAGACAGATTATTCATTATTGTCATGATGCCTAAACGGGTATCCGTTACGTATATAGCAAAAAGCAATTGATCCGTGAATTGTATAGCATTGTGCAACCTCACTCGCACGGCAAACCCCGGCATCTCGTTATAACCAGCACACATTGTGGTTGAGGACCCTTTTCAATCCCGGCGTCACACATCGAAACATACTTTAACACCGGCACTTTACTTAGTAAATCAAACCTAGCAATGGTAACAGATACAATTATTTATAGTTTTTCTCTTTCAAATAATGCCTACAATCAATGCTAGCATTGATTACAGATATTTTAATAGTTTTTACATAATACCAACTCTCCGCTCTCGGCGTCAGCAGCCTAGACTGTTAAGCGTGCCGTTTTCTGCTACTATGTATGCTAGCAACGCAACCCTGTCTCGTTTGCCGCGTGTATATAATAGTTTTAGAGAGATTGACCTGTTCGTTCACAGCAAATCAACTATTTAGCTGAAAGCGACCAAATTGCTTAGCTCAACCAACGGTTAAATATTAACTATATACCTTCATATAATATGCACTGGATCAAACACACTAATAAATACACACACACACATGTACACACACATGGTGTGGTAACGCTGGGATAGCGAAATATCCGTCCAATTATTTACTTACTTCGGGTTAATCCCATCCCGAATTCCTAATCAAGTGCAAATCACAGTTTTATCCTGCTAAATTTAACTTTCAATGGCGTCAGTAATTACTTTACTAAAAGCCCCCATAGCGGTGCTTGACACATTTAGAAGTAATTCGAATGAACCGTGATGTGTCACGAACCTCCTACCAGTTGATAAATTGTTCGTACCTATTTTATTAACGATCAATGGCATTGATAATAAACTACGTAGTTAAAATCATTAATCATGCGTCCACAACATATACTTTCGATTCCAGACTTAAAAAAATACCAAATAACTTATGAACATAATCTCTATAATCTGCGTTGCAGGAAATATACACAACCTACCTAAAGCTACTTAAATGAGGCATATTTCGACTATAGGATTACATATAAAAAGGTGGATAAAAATGAGTAACCCATTAAATTGTCAAAACATTGGCTTATTTCTCGGAAAAGCTGTTTAGGACGTTTATTTTGAACGAGTCCCATCCATAATAAGATTCCCCCATTTTTTAGGTTATGTACCTTAGAAGATTGCTCTTACGCTAATATGATATCATAGGATAGGATAAACGTCCCATAATAATAGTCCGGATCTGTTATGGTTCTTCCATCAACGTTTTTAGTAACAAGCTTAAAGAGATTTAAGATAAATACTCGTATAAGCACACACAAAAAATCAAAATCAATCTTAAAAGTTACATTTTAGTTAATTGCCTATACATATGTATAAGCACAAGTTAGTAGTAAGCACAATACGTAGTTTAATGGGACTTTTTGTCAACAACATTAAAATAGAATACGGAATAATAATAAACTCTTCCTCAAAGAACAAAGGCCGATGAAAGCGAATACCTTTGTGCAAACATTTAAATCAATTTCAGCAAATAAATTGCTTCCACACTCCCGTGGGGAGCGTAGGAAATTAGAGATAAATGAAGTAAGAAACTTTCCCGACAGGAGGCACGGCTCATTCGGAACTCGTTATGGGGTGCCACTGTCTAATAGTTGACGTTCAGGCTCAGAACACCTTCATACCACTTAATTAATTAACAGGCGCGCCGCTGAGGAGTATTGCATTAGGTGTGTAAGTAAATCTTTATGCCGTGGGTTAGGTTTTTATTATGAAATTAGGGAGTGTTACGGTACGCGTCTAATCATAATAATTGCCTGGAGAGTTTTCCTTTGAGTTACTTGTATTTTTTCCTACGACACTGACAGCTTTGATCAGCTTTTGTTTTGAGCAGGCTCAACTGTTGATTCAAAAAGCATATCTACTTATTATACTAGAAGTAAGTACCAACACGATATCACCGCCATTATCGGAATCCACGATCATGTGGTATTTCAACAATCGTAACCAAATCGATATTAAGTGTTGCTCGTTAAATTTTGCTGCTCGGTTTAATTGTGTCCATTCTAGTATATCACATTAATTAATGTCGGAGCACAACGTTAAACAGTCTGCGGTAATCATAACCATTATGGAGGATGGAGCGATACGTTTTGCTGTTTCGTCACTCGTAAAATTTGGAGCACTCGTGTCTGTTTCCTTAATTAGGGAACGTTACAAATGACCCTGCTGATGACACAGAGCCGTTTCACGCATCATTTGGGATACATATTGTATCCTCGATGTAAACACAACGGCTAATTTCGACCTCTCTGTGTTTAATGGCCGTTATTTTGCTAATGAGAATGCAAAAGCTATTTTATAAATTAAACTTATAAAGGTTTCATTAAGCAAGCTATCCTGCAATTGTACTTTACAATAACACGTCAGTAATATTTCAAAAACTGAGGATTCTTTTCACTACTTTATAGAAAACCTAAAAAGGCTGATATTGGTCGATTTTTGCAGGAAATAAGGAATCTATAAGGTCGATAAGTTCGTGCACGATCCTCTGGAGTCTGAAAGAGTACAGGCAAGGGCGTTGTAGCTAGGAAGGAGGCGTGTGCATCGGCCAGTTTTATGTCATTTTTAACCACCGACGAAAAAGGGGGGTGATATCAGTTTGAACCGTGTTTGTTTGTGTGTGACTGTCATCGTAGCTCCATTTTTTTATTCAAAAGATAATTTAATGTAGTTATATATGGTAAAAATCCGGTCAGCCGTTGAAGCTGCTGTTTTCCTGGATCGGGCATTAACACTGCCACACCCCCTTTCCTGCCAAGAGGGTCGCGCAAAAACTTGTCAGTCTATAGGAAAGTTACCTCAATGTTCTTCAATCATCAAACCAAAGAGGAAAGAAAGCAGTTTATATGATCATCTTTTAAAAGCTAATTGAATTAGGCAGGAATCAATATTAGAAGATAAGCTACTCTGTGACTTCTTTCTACAACTTTGTATAAAAGTCTAGTTAATAAGTGTCCAATATGTAAAACAAGAACTCGATGCTCGTAAAACATAGGAACGTCTATCAATAGCCAAGTTTTAAAGTGTCGTAAGTTAGTACAGCTACTTAGTTCGTAATATTACAATGTAATATAGCCGGTCTTATGGACGCATAAATAATTTTCAGGAAGCTTCAGAACGGCCCATGCAGCTGGTTCAAATTACTGTTTAACGATCGTGTAATATACAGGGTTCGAGGATATATGTCGATGGATATATATCACGATAGGTATATATCATGATATATATCAATGGATTGTCATCATAAAAATCAATGATATACTCGTATACAGGGTGTCCCAGAACTCAACGTCAAACCGAAACGGGGTGACAGGATTGATCTTAAGCATCATGACAAAAATCAGAAAAAAAATCTATCCCATGCAGTTTGAAAATTATGGGCATTTTAAGAAAAACCTAGAAATTTAGTCAAACTGTAACAATTTTTAATTTATGGTTAATTTTTTTTATTTTTGTTCATTTATACTTTGGAACCATAACCCTAAATAGCATTTCAGAATGACAGTCAAAAATGATGACCAGTGATCGGAATAGGGTGAGTATATTTACCTACAGTTTGACGAACAGAGACGGAAATCGGAGACTTCCTTACGACTAAAATTTTTTTACCGGTAAATTTACCGGAACTTTGATATGCAACTTTTTAATAGCTAAATGCTTCAATAAATCTTAATTAATGTTAGATAAAAATAAAATAACGCATATTATAAAAAAAAATTATTAAAAAAAAATTGTTTGAACATTTCAATATAACATGAATATAATATATTAATGACTTTCTTATCCTAAAACATAATTATTTTAAAGTATAAATAAATATAAAGTTTAAATATTACACCTTTTTACAGTTTTTGTAATTGGGTTTGCAGCTACGTTTGTAGCTGCACAATTACCAACACCGTGGATTTATACAAAATGTAAACGCGATTACTATAAACGTAAAAATAATAATTAATTATTTATTATTTTTACGTTAATTCTTTATTAAAAACATAATTTACTTTATTTAAATGAATTTTCTGACCCTAAACTAGACAGCAACTTGTATCTTAGAGATCAGTGACTTCTCCCATTCGTATGTACAAAAACAATAAAAAAGTATTTCGATTTTCACAAAAAGTTAATTTTAATATTCAAAACTAAACAAAAATATTTGAATGAGTGACATTCGTTATAGCTTTCTAAGTACAAACAAACAATAAAATACAGACATTTAGGAACAAATAAGTTTGAAGTGTTTACTATTATTTTTTTGGCTAATTAATACAATCAATACCAATTGAAAGCAAAAATTTCGGTCGAAGTGAGCGTTTGTGGCAAATATAGTAGCATATATTTGGATTCTTGAAGGTCAGCAGTTTTTCCGGAGCGACACTTCGGTGCAGACACTCGCTTCGAAATTACAAATAATCTTGAAATTAAAATGAAACTAAGTCACATATCTAACAAATGAAAACAAATACATTAGTCTTCAATATTTTCATCATCGGTACTGTGACAAATTTTGTTATCCTGTAAGAAATTGAAGTAGATGATCATTAATTTTTCAATATTTTCAACTTTAAGTTTAACTTTTGAGAGTTACGCCTTGATTGACAGTCACGCGGACGGAACCACAAGCAAAAATTAGTCAAAATGAACAAAAAAGTTTAAAATAATTGTCAAAATCGTTACCTGAAAAATAATGCATGTGCATTTTTAATTAATTTGAAAAAGGATGTGTAAAATGAACCAAACAAGAATGTTTAAAAATGCGATATAAAGATTTACACATTAAGGTTTCAGCATATTTACCAGTAAATTTTTTTATAGTAATCGCGTTTTATTAAGTATTGAATTACATTTTGTATAAATCCGCTGTGTTGGTAAAAAGGTGTAATATTTAAAACTTTATATTTATTTATACTTTAAAATAATTATGTTTTAGGATAAGAAAGTCATTAATATATTATATTCATGTTATATGTTATATTGAAATGTTCAAACAAATTTTTTTTTTAATAATTTTTTTTTTATAATATGCGTTATTTTATTTTTATCTAACATTAATTAAGATTTATTGAAGCATTTAGCTATTAAAAACTTTCATATCAAAGTTCCGGTAAATTTACCGGTAAAAAATTTTTAGTCGTAAGGAAGTCTCCGATTTCCGTCTCTGTTCGACAAACTGTAGGTAAATATACTCACCCTATTCCGATCACTGATGATGACACAGTTGCCCCAAGTTTCCTAGAAATAAGACTGATTTGTTAAACTATGAATTTAAAATTTTCACAATTTGTCGACTTTGGAAGGCCCTCCTTTAAAAAAAATGTACTAGAGTGCCTTGGCAAGTGCCATTAAAAGTTGGCGCATTTAATCAGGAATCTAAAATGGTACAATACATGTTAGTTTCATACTAAAAAAAACGAGTAAAAAATAAAAACCTCATGTTACCCGATTTTTGCTAACCAATTTTACTCTGTTAAAATAATTTTTGATTCGCACAAACTCATGACAGGATCTTAATTTTACGGCAAAATGATGACAGAGATGGATACTGGACATGTTGGCCATGAGTGAGCGAGACAGATAGTGACGCCACGTAGTGAGACGGAGATGCGTCGTTTAAACGAGTGCGAATGAAACAGATACAGACGCCATTTCAAGCAAATGGCTACGCCACCAGTCTGACAACAGTTAGTACGTTTCGCTCATTCGTCTACTGCGCACCTTTCCGTATTCGCTTGTGTTGATTTAGTACTGACAACTTTGGCTTCTCTTTTTGGACTTGGATTTTTGTGAATTGGACTTGGTGATTACATACCGGCAACTTTGGCTTCTCTCTTTTGGAATTTGATTGGACTTTTGTGTTTGCATCCTTGTTATCTACCATGCCTACGCGCTACACTTCACAAGAATATGCGAACATGCACCTCATTTACGGGGAGTGCAGATGCAACGCAAGTGCCGCCGCTAGACTCTATCGTGAAAGATATCCAAATTTGGAGCGCTATCCGGATCACCACGTGTTTGTTAATGTGCACCGTTCACTTACGGAGGGCGGCCATTTTCCGAATCAAATACGGGCTGGAGGTAGACCTAGGTCTTCTTACGAGGAAGAAGTGTTGCAAGAGGTTGCAGATGACCCAAGTATTTCTGTTCGTGGAATTGAAGAAAGAACGGGAATACCCAAAAGCACAGCACATCGTATTTTACAAAGAGCCGAAATGCATCCGTTTCACGTACAACGAGTTCAAAGTCTTCTTCCTCGAGATTATCCTGAAAGGATTTCATTTTGTAGAACAATGCTACAGAGGCATAATGAAAATCCCCAATTCATCCAAAAAATTCTCTGGTCAGATGAATCGACATTTAAAAAAGATGGTTACATAAACTTACACAATCGTCACGAGTGGCATGTGGAGAATCCACATTTAATACGAGAAGATAGATCCCAGTATCGCTTTAAAGTAAACCTGTGGACTGGAATTTTAAACGGTAGAATTATTGGGCCTTTTGAGCTGCCTGAGAATTTGAATGCCACGAATTACCTACATTTTTTACGGGAAAATTTACCTACTTTGTTAGAGGACGTACCACTATCAGATCGTCGCCACATGTGGTATCAACAAGATGGCTGCCCAGCGCATTTCGCAGTGCAAGTAAGAAATTTCCTTGACCAGGAATATCCGGAAAGGTGGATTGGACGTTCAGGCACTATCTCGTGGCCAGCCCGATCACCAGATTTAAATCCCCTAGATTTTTTTTATTGGGGCGTTCTCAAAGAAAAAGTTTACTCAAAGCCCATTGAGAGCGAAGCCGAGCTGCGTGAACGAATTTCTCAAGCTGCTGAGGAAAGCAACTCTCGAGGATATGCCCGTCTAATAAGTAGATCTTTTTTAAGAAGATGTAGGGCCTGTATTGAGGCTGATGGAAAACAATTTGAACATTTATTGTAATAAACAATGTTATTTCCCTATCTGACTTTTATTCCAATAAAATTGAACTAAACTAGGTCAAGATTTTTCATTATTTTATTAATTTTACTTACTTTTGTTAACTTTTGTAAAAGTGGCGTCACTATCTGTCTCGCTCACTCATGGCCAACATGTCCAGTATCCATCTCTGTCATCATTTTGCCGTAAAATTAAGGTCCTGTCATGAGTTTGTGCGAATCAAAAATTATTTTAACAGAGTAAAATTGGTTAGCAAAAATCGGGTAACATGAGGTTTTTATTTTTTACTCGTTTTTTTAGTATGAAACTAACAAGTATTGTACCATTTTAGATTCCTGATTAAATGCGCCAACTTTTAATGGCACTTGCCAAGGCACTCTAGTACATTTTTTTTAAAGGAGGGCCTTCCAAAGTCGACAAATTGTGAAAATTTTAAATTCATAGTTTAACAAATCAGTCTTATTTCTAGGAAACTTGGGGCAACTGTGTCATCATTTTTGACTGTCATTCTGAAATGCTATTTAGGGTTATGGTTCCAAAGTATAAATGAACAAAAATAAAAAAAATTAACCATAATAACCGAAAAATTGTTACAGTTTGACTAAATTTCTAGGTTTTTCTTAAAATACCCATAATTTTCAAACTGCATGGGATAGGTTTTTTTTCTGATTTTTGTCATCATGATGCTTACGATCAATCCTGTCACCCCGTTTCGGTTTGACGTTGAGTTCTGGGACACCCTGTATAATTTTTTTAGACAGGGGGAATTCAACTACATATATTTTCTAAAACAAGTTTAATTATCGACTCTGTATTTTCAGTTATTATATAGTACGTTTTTTAACACGCTTTTATTAGCCTGACCTGTATGTAAGTATGTATGTATGTAACGGAATCTTTGCACTTCATTTTCACCTACTTCTAGGAGTCTGATTAACATGGAAATTTGCACAGGGGTCAAGGACCGATGACAATGCAATAATTTGATAAGAGTTTTCGATTATCCTTATTAACTAAAAAAATAAAATTAATTTTAATATTGCTGAAATCGCCTTCTTACATTTTCCGCACGGCGCCATCTCTTTCACAAATATTACGAAAGTATCTAGTAGCGTTCGCTTAGCTAGTTAGTTTCGATAGCAATCATTAGATGTCGCTGCTAATGCTATGCAGTTTTAACTGATGCAATTGATTTGCACTAGAAGCTCTGTATTTTGCCAATAGATGTCACTATTAACTAACACATTAAGTGTAGTAACTATTTAGTAATCTGTGATTAAGTACCAATGACAATGCAATAATTTGGAGATTGAACTAAAAAAAATAAAAAAAATAATAGGGCGCCATCTCTTTCACAAATATTACGAAAGTATCTAGTAGCGTTCGCTTAGCTAGTTAGTTTCGATAGCAATCATTAGATGTCGCTGCTAATGCTATGCAGTTTTAACTGATGCAATTGATTTGCACTAGAAGCTCTGTATTGCAATAATTTGGAGATTTAACTAAAAAAAATTAATAAATAATAGTTTTAAAAACTAAAAAAACACGCTTTTATTGCTAACTAAAAAAGAGAAAATAATTTCTGAGTACACGGAATTTATATTACAGTAGAGTAAAAAGCGTGGGGTGCTTCGTATAGTAGTATGTGAAAATCATCCTATTATTGGCACGTATAAAAGTATGAAAACGTCATAAAGTGCACCCCACGCTTTTTACTCTACTGTAATATAAATTCCGTGTACTCAGAAATCATTTTCTCTTTTTTAGTTAGCAATAAAAGCGTGTTTTTTTAGTTTTTTAAACTATTATTTTTTAATGTTAACCTCAGATGAACTAAAAAATAATTTCGCACTGGAAAAAAATAAGTTAATAGGTCTTATTTCATTGAAAAAAATTATACTATTCCGACGATTATTTTTATTAGGAAAATGTATGACAACATTTTGTTGTAAGATGCGGATTAGGGGTCGTCCATTAATCACGTGAGGCTCAAAAGGGGGGGGAGGGGGTACGGAAAACATCACGAAATATCACGAGGGGGGAGGGGGGGTCTCGTTAGACATCACGTGTATAAATTTTATTAATTTTTTTCCAAAAAGCGCTATTTCTGAACCGAAATTTTGAACGGCGCGAAAATTTTTGCGATTTGTAGTAAGTATGACCTTGATTGACTCGCCCGCCGTTGCCTGGCAACGACTCCCCGCGCGCCGCACCGACCACTGGGCTCGCTCGCTCGCCGGACAGTCAGTCGCCAGATGCTTCGATGTTTTACCGCCGAATGCATGCGTAACCGTTTACCTTGCAATTTTTACGTTAAAATAATGTCTCAACTAGGTGAACTGTATAAAGAACTATTTGCGGAGTATAAGAAAGGAAAAAAACCTAGTGTGGCTCAGAAAGAATTCAATGAGATATGGGCTAATTCGAAAGAAAAATATACTCAAAAAGAAGAATTTACGAAGTGGGCGAATGATTTTTTACAAGATCTCCGCCGTAAGAACCAAGCGAAGAAGTCCTCTAATATCCTCTTTTATTGTTCTAATAATAAAAAGGTAAGTTAATTCGTTTCGTAAGTTAGTTCTACCTATAGTTTAATATCAAGTATTATAATGTCATTGTTAAATCTTATATGTACCTATTTTTTACAATATTGAGGTATATTTAGTAGTACATATTTATATAAAATATGCATATAAACCTTACTTAGAATCACTTTAATCGAATAGGTTTATATAGGCCCTTATCGTGGGCCGTTGAGTGTTGTCTATTAATTAATTAATTTATTATTATATTTAAAAAATATGTAATTAATCTCTAGGTCAGATCGGCTCAATAAATGCCTTCTCCACTCGCTGGACTTTAGTAGGTATATTAAGCTGAACGCTGTCTACGAGACAGTTTACTAACCTTAAAAAACAGAGTAAAAGGTAAATTTTACTAAATTAAACTAAATATGTATTTACAAATGGATGATGGCAGTATTTAAATATAGTTGGGCCGCTCAAAGAAACCCGCTAGGCTACCTCCGTTCTTTATGTTTATTTCAATATTTGATATAAGTATACTAAGAAGGATGGTTTATTTAGTTGCACGATATTAATCTCACTCGCACGAAATTCACCTCTATTCTAAGAAAATAATATAAAGGATTGTGCATGGTTCGTGTGCCGTTTTGTTTCCGCTTATAACAAATACTAAACAATACTTGGGGATGATTAATTTACATGCATGATAATAATAACATTTTATATATTTTCAGAATACCAGCGAAAAAATTCCCACTTTATCAACCAAATCCAATGTGCCAAATCTACCTGCAGAATTGTCGGGAATTACTGTTGAATACAATGACACAAATAAAAGCACCCCAGCAGGTAGTAAACAATATAAAATTAAATTATTCATAAATTATGATTTTTCATATTTATGAAATATTGAATATTTGTTTGTTGTCTTTTTTTTCGTTTATATAAATTTCGGTCATTCCAGCCCAGTTTCACGCACTTTCAAGCGGCGTTACACTCTGCTTACCCCGCGAGGGATATAGGTGTGATCTTTATATATGTTTGTATTCCAGGTTCATGGAAACGTAAAGCTCAAGATTTGGAGCATAGCTACGAGATTTCACTGGCTTCACCAAGTACAAGTAGCTCTTTGCCAAAGCCTGTACGTGCTACTCCCGCACAGGATAAGTTGAAGGATCAGATTACCCTTCTTCAAATGGAACTTGACGTAGCTGTACGTCGTAGGGATTCTTTGGGTGCCAGTGAAGATGACACGTGTGAGCGTAATGTGAAGAAACTGCGTCAAGAAATTGATAAATGCAAAAAAGAACTACGAAAGAAGGAGCAGCATATGCGTCACTCCCATTCACATAGATTATCAATGCAATCAAAGATTAATATGGCTTGTAGTAAAAGTCCAGATATAGTTAGTCTTCTCAAATCACGCTCTGGCCCAGGTCGCCCGCGCCTGGACGAGCAACAACCATTATTGCTAAAAACTATCGTCGATTTGGCCATGTTTGGTGCCTCTGCGGAAGAACGACGTCGTTCAGAAATAGTTCGCAGTTGCAGGACACTAAATGACCTCCATGAGAAACTAAACGAACACGGATTCCAAATTTCGAGAAGTAGCACATACCTTCGGTTGCTCCCAAGAAATTACACCACCTTGGAAGGTAAAAGACATGTAGTCACCGTGCCTGTCAAATTGAGTCGCCCTGAGGCAGATCACCACAAGGCTCACATCGATCAACATTTTTGTGTCGCCACAATAAGATCTTTGGAAACAGTGGCATCTATTCTCGGGCCAAACCAAGCGTTTTTTCTGTCACAAGACGATAAAGCCCGGGTGCCAATAGGCTTGACAGCCGTGAATAAACAAGCTCCACTCCTGATGCATGTTGAATATCGTGTGTCATTACCTGACCACGATTGGGTAGTTGCTGCAAGGCACAAGTTGATCCCTAGCGTTTATGCTGGGTGCATAATAAAACCAAACGATATGGGGCGTGCTGAAGCAGTAACGTACTCTGGGCCAACATATGTGGCGATAAGGAGTGGCAAGCACTCTTCCTCTACAGCATCTACTCATGCTGTAGATTTTGAAAAGGTTACCACTCTTGATAATTTCAAAGATATAATGCGAGTTGAAGACGGACGGCTGAAACCTGTGGTTTTAATTTCATCAGATGGAGGGCCTGATGAAAATCCCAGGTACCCGAAGATTATTGCTCAAGCTATACAGCATTTTAAGAAATATGATCTTGACGCCGTATTCCTCTTCACAAATGCACCAGGCAGAAGCGCATTCAATCGCGTTGAGAGAAGAATGGCGCCCCTAAGCCGTGAATTATCTGGCCTTATACTTCCACATGATTCATATGGTACCCATTTAGATGAACGAGGGCGAACTATAGACCATGACCTAGAAAAGAACAACTTTCAGAAGGCTGGAGAAGTTCTCGCAGAAGTTTGGAACAATGTAGTTATCGACAACCATCGCGTTGTAGCCGAGTTTATCGAGCCCGATGACATTGCCGAGAGCTTTGTTCCTGACATGCCTTCTCCGCAATGGTATATTGAGCATGTGCGGGAGAGCCAGTATTTCCTTCAGGTACGCAGTAAAATATCGCTTACGATTACTTAATTATTTAATCATTTATATTTTTTATCTATAGGTACTTGTAATAAAAATATCTTAATTTCAACAGATCGTGAAATGCGATGACCGCGTTTGCTGTGGACCCCTGCGGAGTTCTCTTCGATCTGTTCTTCCGGAACGTTTTCTTCTACCACCTTACCCGATTTCGCAGACATCCAGTGGCCTATGTATTCCGAAACCTCAGGAACATGACGGCAAGACGTTTGCCAACTTTATTCTACGTCGGGCACTTTTAATTGCCCCAACGCATGAAGGTTTCATGAGAATGCCTTATGACCTGTATTGCCCTAGCCTGCAGCAGGATCGTAAGCTTCTTGTGGAAAGAATATGTCGGCAGTGTGGGCAGTACTTCTGCACTAAAAAAAGAGCTAAAGAGTGCCATGGACACCATACTGCCCACGAAACTGGAACTGTTCGGCCCACGCGTATCCTCACGCTACGAGGGAGGGAGGTTCTCTGCGTAGTGCGCGAGGATGATGATGCCGAGTGGCTTGACGAAACCGAAGTTCAAGCCTCTTTCCCAATAACAACTGCCAGTGAAGAAGAAGCTTTACCGGTTGTAACCATAAATGAAAGTCTTGCAACTCCGTGGGACGAAGACAACATTAATTAATTATTATTTTTTCATAATTTTATTGCAAATACATATAAATGTTATATGAATCAAAACCATTTTTTATATTTTTTTCCAGTCAAAAATAGCTTATATACTTAAAAAAAAATACACGTGATCCAGGGGGGGAGGGGGGGGGGCTGGTCCCAAACCTCACCAAATATCACCAGGGGGGAGGGGGGGGTCAAAAAATAAGAAAAACGACCTCACGTGATTAATGGACGGCCCCTTATACAAAATTGACGAAAGTTTATGAAAAAAAAATTAAGGTGTTTCTATAAAACAATTTACCTACGAGGATGTTGATGTATTTTTTTACTTCACAATTTATAATAAAACCTTCAAAACTGCTTTTATAGTACCGAATCACCTCGTACTTACACAGTATAAAAAACTAAAATGTGTCCTAAGTATTTTAACCCTTTTCCATGGCCTGAAAAAGCTTTTTTATATATAAGTAAAACATTTCCAGCCAACAAATAAGGTACCTACTTATACTTGGATAAATATCCGATATAATATCAAAAATCCAACACTTTGATTTTTATTATAAGCAGTTGGCATGATGTCGGATAGTTAGCTGACTAGTAAGTGTGTTGGGTGAACTTTGCAAAACGTTGACCTACCTGAAGGGAAAGTTTCAGTCTGTGAAGAAACTCCTTATCTGGGACACCGTGAATTCCATAAAACACAGAGGACACCGTGAAACCTTTACTTATCCCGACCAGTGATCATCATTGACAAATTAGTCCCTATCTTCAATCATTCGATATTTCTAACTGTATTCTTTCCCATCTTCAGGAAAAAGTGGAGTCATCGTTGCGTCTCGTGCACGCAGTGGCATCGGGTGCAACTGGTGCTTTGTGCGTGACGCACCGGTACGGGAGGCTGCGGGCACCACTTCACGCTACACGCTGGGACACGGCGAGGGCACGAGCAGACCTGGCTGCGAACGTGCTGCATCAGCTGGGGCTGGAGACCGCTGGTCAGTGACGTCAGATTTTACGCAACAGACAGTCTAGAATAGCTTTTGTTTGTGACGTATTGTTGCGAGTTTGCGAACTCACTTAACTATTACTTAGCGCAATGTCTTATTTTTGTGTTTTTGTTGCGCAATTAACAGCGGTTCCGTTCCGCGTGTAGACAGAACTGCGCGGGCGCATCGATTTATTATTTTACCGTTCAGTTGATGTGGTGGTGCGGATTTAATTGTCCGATTATGTTTTTGTTTGTATAATGGATGTTTGTTTTTTTTTGTAAAATATTTCCTTATGGTATTGTGAAGACTTTGCTTTGTTTTCTTTCTATATCGAAAAGTCAGTGAGAGACTGTGTCAAGCAGGCTTAACGATTAATTTTGAACTCGCTTCATGCTTGAGCGTTGGGCACGGGCGATCCTGGCTGGAAACAAGCTGCATTATCTGGGGCTGAAGACTGCTGTCCAGTAACTTCATGTTTCTTAGTACCTAGTTATCTTTGATAACAGTCGCTAGGGCTCGTGACGCATCCCTACGGGAGGTTAGGAGTGCCAATTAAATGAATGCACCCCGTTGGCTCACGGCGAGGGCACAGGCAGATTTAGTTACGAACCCACTGCATGAACTGTGAGATTGCTGGTCAATAATTACATATCAAGTTTCTTAGTACCAAGGCATCAAAGATTAGTAGGTATCTTGAACTCGTGAAGCATTGGTATGGATGAAGGATGTGCAACTAGTGCTTTAAGTGTGACGCATCTCTACGGGAGGCTGCGAGCTCCGCTACCCGCTGCCCGCTGGGTCTACCTGCCTGCCTGCCTACCTGCTAGTCAGTAAACATCTTACGTAACTAGAACCTGGGCATGATAGATAACGGCAGCTTGTATTATTGAAGTATTTGTTTGTCCAAGCTGCCGTTATCTAAAGATGTGCTAAGGGCGCTTTATTCGTGACGCATTATTACGAGAGGCTGCAAGCTCCCGATAACGCTATAGCTCACGGAAACTACGAGGGCAAATGTGAACTTAACAGCAGACGTGCTACATTAGCTAGGGCTGGTTACCAACTGCTGGTCGGTAACTTCATATGTACGGTAGCCAGCACGGTAAATCATGTAATGTATTTAACGTTGCGTGGTGGTATCTTATGCGCTTGTAATACGGGCAATTTGACAACAAATATGGGAAGCCTGATGTGCTGGCCCTGTACTTAGTAACATGCACTAAGGCATTGAGGCAAAGCAACATATGTTACTTAGTACAGAAGTTACAGCAGTTACCTGCCTTGCCTCCATGCTTTATAGGTAGGAATCATAGATCATAGATAAAAGGCACTACCAACTAGCTTGGACTGACGCAGCGCCACGGGAGGGTAGATCTACGAGCTCCACGCTAACCGTTTTTTGCTGCTTGAAACTGCTACGTCCGCAGTCAAACCATACCTACAAAGAAAGATAGCTTATATTCCAAACCTTTAGCAAATCAGTCAATTAAAACATGAGAATCAAGTTTTAGGATGTGAGATGAAAACTGTGGAAACTATCCCGTTGAAGAAATTAATGAAGTTATTCTCAATCTTTAATGAATTTTTAATAGCAAACGCTACATCAGATACATAATTGCTATTCAGTGAGCTGTTTGAAAACCGACCATTACACTAATTGGGGTTGAGGAAATAACAGTACTTATGTAAATTATTCGTTACCAAATGTAACGGTGCCAAGAAGATATAATTTATATGCAAATGATGTTGAATTACCTACCTAAGTAAAAGGGAAGTTGAAACATATTGCACTCTCGCCTTTTACAGATTTTAACGCCTATGGCATACGCGCATAACTCAATAAGACAAATCCTATTCGGTAAATAAGATTTTTGAGAGCTAGTAGGTTGAGACTCCAATATTTTGAGTGTATCTGGAAAATGAACACAGACGTAGTACTGTGAGAGAAATTCGAGTAGAAGCTATTTTTCCTAATGCAATGAGGTACGCACTTATTCGCCAGTGTGTATTTACCTGAAGCAAACAATACAAAGCTCTAATAGGACCAAATTATTTAAAAAATAAATCGCTTGGTCAACCAAGGAAGCATTACTGACTGGCTATCGCAAAAATGGGTACGCCAAGTCTCGGAAACGGGATGGTTATTCAATGCTACATTTTCTAACATTCCTTAATTTTATCACATATTAAATGGAAAAGCTAACTTTCCTTTGAAGGTAAATTGATTGAAATTATTTCTAATTACAGAAACCCTAATGGCGGTATCCCAAGGCCTGGTTTTCGGTGCGAGTTCGTCGGAGCGTGCTGTGGGGTCCAGAGCCCTAGCGCTCCGCTCCGACGGGGTCGTCAACAGCGCGGTAGCCTGGGAGCGCTACGGAACAGCAGACCCTGTCCCCGTGGTGACGCCACCACTTGAAAAACCACCGGACGATGAGTATCCCTGGTAAATAACAAATAAGCCTAGAAACATTTTAACCTTAGGCTACCTTTTATGGGTCACAGAGATGTTGGTATTGGTAAAAAACATTACCTAATTTAATTCAAAAAACTTTAAATTTTTCAACAAGATCATGATTTGATTTTGCCGCGTAACATTTAATATTTAACCGTTCAACAATTATTTTAGTTTTTTTTGTTATCTGTGGACTACGGGACTACCGGACTTGGAACAAAGACATTAAGCCATGCAATTTTAACATTTCAGAATGTGCATTTTTTTTGAAAATGTACTTACTTTATTACAGGTACGTTTCAGCACACAATAGTGAATCGTTGCGTTCGTCGAAATTCATGCCTTCACCTCCTGGAGTCACAATGGAAGGCTGGTGGACGTATCCGTACTACAGTTGCGAGGCGAAGCGGTGGCTTCTTTCTTACACTGTTCCAGTTCCAACAATCCGTAGGTTAGACTGAAATTATGATAATAATCGTGAATTTAATAACAAGAATACTACCTTATTCCATTACGAAAATATTCCATTCCACATATACATGCTGCTTAACAAAAAAAATCTAAACCAGCACAGTTCCTGTACTTCAGTTTCAGTAACTTTAGAACAAACATTACATTCAGCTTAAGTAAACTTTTCTTTCAGCTTAAAAGGAGTTGTTTCACTAGACATTGACATATCTAACTTGGAAATAAATCAATGTGAAGCAGATGTTGAAGATGATTGCAGCAATCAAATCTACTCTTTCCATGGCACCCATAAATGCCCTAATGAAACCACTTACGTAAGTATAATTTTATTAAGATTCACTTCTAAGGAATGGACTGCGCCATAACGATTGAAAATCTTGGTTATGTTACAGTGTGAATACAAACCAAATCGGGAAGTTAGCGGTCGGCATGCTGGTTGGGCCCGAGGCCTATACATTTGCAAGTGTCGACCTGGATATTATTCTATAAACCATCCTGAAGGTTTCAACGGATCGTTAGTAGAAGGTTAGTAAAATTTCTTAATTTACATAAGGGCATTATAATCGGGTTAATTTTAATTTTTAGATGGTAGCCCTCGCGACCGAGGAATAAACGATATTGATTTTTTGTATTTTAAACAAGGTATAAGGTCGATAAAATATTTCGAGGATCGTCGAACATATCATGTCCAGACATTTCAAAACCTTGTTTTCATGAGTTTTTGGATGCTACATATATGCATTTTATAACCATTTTTTTAAACAATTGCATAGCTTCTATCGCGGGCTTTGAGCGCGGCGACCGAATCAAGTTATTTCGTATTTTCTAATAGGTATGAACCAAATGTGTATGTCTTGAAAAATGAAAGAAAGGTACAAAAGTAGGATTAAAAACATTTATTTACTTGTTTGAATCGTAAAATAAGTTTCGTCACCTAATTCTTAATGTTTCTTGCATTTTTGCTACTACTAAAACTAGCCTGCCTCTTTTTGTAATGTTTCCACCATAAGAGTTACCAAAACACAATTTACTTCAATTTATAAAATTTACTTTCGTCATCGTGTTCGGTTACTCTTTTGGTTTCTTAAATTTTTTGGAAAAAATTAGACCATTCCTTTAACTACATTATCGGCTTTACCCTGTTAAAATACAAAGTATCGAGATTAGAGATGAAACGGATAGCAGTTTGGCCGGATACCGGATACCGGATATTCGGCCTACCACCTGGCCGGATAGCCGGATATCCGGCCGCCGAATATCCGGCGGAACTTAGCCGTTTGGTGCAGCGCACACACACTTGGCGTAGGCGACGCGCGAACGATCGGGTGGCCTCGGTTTGATTCGGGTCTTTTCGTTGATGAGCGAAGTTAGCAATTCTTTCATTCATTGACTTATTGTGTCGATTGCAGTGCCGACACGTGCGTGATTTTAGGTTATTATTTCATTGTGCTATTGTTATTTGAAAATTTCAAGTTGAATTTTAAAAGATTTAACAACGAGAAATGGCATCGGCGAAGAAAAAGTCGACCTTATGGGAATACTTTGACATAAACAGTGAAAATAATAAGTTAGCTGTTTGTTTATTATGCAATGTTAACATTTCACGTGGCGGCGAAGGCAAAAAAGCAGGTATGTATCTAATAAATCTAATAGTCCATACTTCCATACTATCCATACTAATATTATAAATGCGAAAGTCAGTTTGTTTATTTGTTTGTTTGTCCGTCTTTCACGTCGAAACGAAGCAACGGATCGACTTGGTGGGCAGCTAATGCCAAACAATACCCAAATTTATCAAAGTTTGCCAAAATCTATCTTTCAGCACCTTGCAGTAGTGTGTATAGCGAAAGACTTTTTTCTGAAGCTGGCCTTATTTATGAAGAGAAGCGAAACCGCCTGCTGCCTCTCAATGCAGAAAAATTGGTTTTTATTCACCATTATTTGCCCTTAGTACAGTATGAGTACTAATTAATCAATTTTCTACTTTAAACAATACCTAATTATGTTTCTTAAGTCTTACTAAATAAAGTAAATAATTACTAAACAATTTTTTTTATCCAGATCTTTTTTTATTTCGGCCGGATGTCTATCCGGCCGAATAGTAGTTATCCGGTATTCGGCCGGATAGTATTAAGGCCGCCGGATAGGCCGGATACCGGATCGTTACCGGATATCCGTTTCATCTCTAATCGAGATCGTTTATTCCTAGTTCCACAGTGGCTACAGTGCTACCATCTAAAAGTTCAAATTACCCCTTTTTTCATGAGCTTCCGATGACTCTAACCCTCAATAAACATATATTTAAAAAAAACCTTTGCCTTGTTCTGTGTATTTAAAAAATATGGTCCGGATTGTAATGACAGGCGTTTTAATAATAGCTGTCAAAAATGGTACATATTTGTTAGCGGCACCTATAGAAAAGTAATAGTTAAATGAACAATCAAATTTAATAATTAATTAATTTATCATCGTATCAATGCAATACTCGTAGTACTTAATGGTAAAATATAATAACTTCGTCACATATTATGCAATAGCATAACAAGCTTCGTAAAATTTCCAGTTGCCTATCAAGAATTTCAAGAAGGCGGCTTGGAAAACTGGAGTGAACCCTACGAGTGTCTAAAATGCCAGCCAGGATGCGAAACATGCAAGGGGCCGGAACCCTGCCTTGCTACTTACAACTGGCCATTCCGGTATGAATTAACACTTATAAACAATCGTTTACTTTGTTTTTAACTTACATTGTCACTAACATTAGAATAGTTATTGAATACAGGAATAATGCCATGTACCGGTACATGTACATGTAACAACATACCGGCGAGTTCTTCAGTCAACTCAATCAATGCACTTGTAACAGAGCAAAAATATTGGGAACTCAAAGAGGTATACGTCCCGTGTACAATAACTATTTTTATCATTAACTTACCTATACCTAACTTGGCAAAATTTTGCACTCATAACATGCCAGTCAAAACACTATTCATTGCTGAATGGTCGAACCCGATGATACCTGCTCAACTAAACTAATTTTTAAATTACTTCCAGGATATCTCTACTAGTAATCTCAGTGAGCTGTGCCGTGATGACTGTCTGCCTCACAATCTACACGCGCCACCATCGCCGCGTGAAGGTGTTCCGTGTGGCCAGTCCAGTATTCCTGTCTATAACGCTGCTGGGCTGCGCTATTATGTATATGGAGGTTGGTTATCAAAAAATCTTTTAAAAGTAATATTAGAACACAAGCTGAATAAAGCAATGTGCATAACAATATTTTGATTTTCACTATTTTATTTTGGTTAGGTTTCTGTTTCTAATTCCATTACCAAAGGTTAAAATACATAATGTTATTTTATTTATGGGTTAATTAGTTAAAAAAAAAGCTAAAAAAGGAGAATGCATGAGAAGAACAAGGTTGAATGAAGCCAAAAATAAGTGTAATTAAAAATCTTCAAGAATTGCATTACATAATACTTGAACACTACCATACCTTTTTAGTTGTAAATGTTCAGAATAAGATAATAATTAGTAGTTTTTTTACCTAGTAAAGCCCAACCCTTTTTATAGTTTTTATTTTTATTTTATTTATTTTCTTTATTCAGGAAAACAAACAGCTGTGTTATAATACATAAAGCTTATAAAACAAGGCGTCGTTCATTAGCCATACAGTTTTCACAATTAAGTATACAATTATGATGTTGACGATTCATAGATCATAAGCGCGTTTACAAATTTTAATTTACTAAATTTATTTATATAAACAGAAAGTAAGAATTTTTGATCTTGACAAAATAAAATGTCTACAATTATGGACTTGGGCACACCTATATCAGGTGGCCACTCTTTTTAACAAGTAACAAAAGGGGATTAATTTTTCATGAAATATATCGATGTGATTATACGCAGTGTTATATTTTCTACAAGTTCTAATAATAAAACTATTGCTTCTGTAATTTGTGGAGCAAATTGGTGTAACAAAGGTACTAAAGTGGCGGGGGTTGGATCTGGGACACTTCATAGACATTTTACTTAGCAAGTACGGAGAATCAACCACACTATTAATAATTTTGTGTAAAAATATTTGATCTCTGACCTCACGTCGAGTTCCCAATGGCTCAATTCTACTTGTGTTATAATTTTTAAACCAATACTCTAAGCGTTTGACAAATTTATTCTGAATACCCTCTAACATGTCCATATTTTTTATCATTTTTTATACATTGGATTCCAAACCGTTGAAGCGTATTCCAATTGAGACCTAACAAACGCGTTATAAAGCAAAATTAGCGTATCTGCACTTTTAAAATCCGTGCTTTGGCGAAAGATAAAGCCAAGCAGTTTATAAGCCTTGGCAGTAATTTTATTTATGTGAGAATCAAAGAACAGGCCACTGTCCAACTGTATTCCCAAATCAATTAACCTTGTCTACTCTTTTTAGTTCAGTATTGTGTAATTTGTATCTAAATTGAATAGGGTTTACTTTTCTGGTAAACGTGATTGTATAACATTTTTCTACATTTGATTGTAAGTTATTTAAAGAGCAATAACTGCACAGACGATCTAAGTCTGCCTGCATATCATTACAGTCATCCTCTGATTTAATCACTTTAAATATCTTAGTATCGTCGGCATATAACAATAATTCGGAATTCCTAATACAGTTCACAACGTCGTTTATAAAAACATTAAACAGCAAAGGTCCCAGATGTGAGCCCTGGGGCACACCAGACGTGATAGGAATAAAGCTAGAAGTAAAGCCCTTTATAGTTACAGCCTGTGTTCTATTCTCATCAGTTATGTTACCTAATCAACAATTAAAAGTTTTTAAGACCAACATTTTATAGTTATTCAGACCTAGACTTTGATGGCTGGAGATTTGTACTTCTAATAAATATTTATTTATTTATTTGGAGAGTATGGTAACAGTCTTGAACCTGAATCTTAAAAAAAAAGGTGTTCTGGCTTCAACTACATAAATGATGTGTAGGTATTTTTTATTAACTCGGGATCAATATTTAATGTCTTATAGATGTTAATATAAAAACCTTGGATACATCAAAATACAATAATGGATAAATAGATACTAAAATTTAATATAATCTTAACTTGAAAGAAGGTTAGTTAACAGTGTGTTTTTTTTTAATAGTAGTCTTATGTAGTAATAGTTTCTAATATTTTTTTTGCAGATGGCAGCAATTTTTCCAGTTCTTGATAGATACTCATGCATAGCCACAAAATGGACACGCCACATGGGATTTTGTATAACATACACTGCCTTACTAATGAAAACATGGAGGTATAGTAATTATTTTTTCTAATTTTGTAAGAAACCTATTTTTGTTATAATAAATAAAAACTATAGAGTTTAGCTTCTAATTGTTATGTATTCTGGATTGCCATGCTGCATTTTGCGCCATGTTTTTTTCTTCTTGGAAGACCAGTCCTCCTAGTGAATGGAGTAGTAACATCACAATACTTTATTGTATTAACTAGCTGTCCCAGCAAACGTTGTTTTGTCATATAAATTATTGTGGAAAACCCATATCACTAAGGGATATGAATAATAGATGTTGACCAATTCTCAGACCTACTCAATATTCTCACAAAATTTCATAAGAATTATTCAAGCCATTTCAGAGGAGTACTGGAATGAACATTGTGACACGAGAATTTTATATATATATAGAGATTTTTTAGGAAACCTACAGTTTTAACAATACATAACAAAATAGGTTATTAAAATAACTCACTAAGCAATTAGGATTCTCAGTTTAAATAATAGACAGAGTAAACCAATTAAAAATATGTTGAGTTAAACTAAATTAAGTGCACATATTATGTCATTTACAAATTTACATTATTTTACAGGGTATCACTAACATACCGCGTCAAGTCAGCTCACAAGTTAAAGCTAACAGACAAGCAGTTACTCCAGTGGATGGCTCCAATACTGCTGATAATGCTGGTCTACCTTGGCACTTGGACGCTGTCCGCTCCACCCGATGCAGAAGTTGTAAGTGTTATTTTTATAACATTAAAGTTTTTAAGACTTTATTTATGCAAATATTCAATCAAACTTAGATGTGCTCTAAAAAACCCTACCATTTCTAAGAGTCCAGTCCGTCTGATAGACCAAAATAATAATAGAATGTATTATCTTTTTCAGATTACAGACAACTTAGGTCTGAAGTTCAAACAGTGCACTTACAACTGGTGGGATCACAGTTTAGCTATAGGTTTGTTCACAGTTTAACTTTTATTTATACAGTAAAAATCTTAAACTGCTAGAGAAGGAAAGCAATACTCAAAGACAAGACTCCGCGTCAACTACTTATTTGATTTGACCATCGTCATAGCAAAACTTATCAAGTTATGTTATGATCAAGACAATGATTATGGTCCAATTTTTTAAACTGAATTATTATAATCTACAAGGTGAATCATAAAAACCCGTTTCACTTATTGAAAAACGTTCGAGTCAGCACGCCTATTTTATGCATCGATAGTATTTATGAAAGTCAAGGAAAGGTTCTAAAAGATATTTAAGACCCGATAGTGGTGTTGCGAATGCGATCAATCGATATGTGGTTTGATACCACATTGGAGTGTTTATTTTTTAAATATTTGGATTTCTTAAGTTACTTTAATTTTAAGCATTTCAACAATGCGTTTTTATTTACCATGTACAATTAAAACACACTTAAAGAAAAATGGACTGGCGCAGGCGGGACTCGAACTCGCACCTCTCGCAAAAGAAATTCGGACCAATGAGTAAGTGTCATGGTAGCTCAATTGGGCTACCGTGGTTGCCCGGCTTGCGAAAAGGGGCGGGTTCGAGTCCCACCTGTGGCAGTTCATTTTTCTTTATTTGTGTTTTAATTTCATATTTGGATTTCATTATCTGGGGGCACGGTAGTGCCCCCGCCAAGACGAGCCAAGCGAAGCGCACGGGCACTACCTACCTTTTCTCGAAGCGCTTCGTCGTTTTTTTGAACCCTCATAACTTGGGTTTGGATTATGCTAGATCAACAAAATTTTCGGGATATATTGTCAATAGCGGACTTATTGAACATATTAAGTTTTAATTACATTAGCTTTTATACTTCAGATTTTATTTATATCTAAAAAACGCTGATTTCGTCACTGACTCACTGATGATCATCAAAATTATTAAGGTATTTCCTAATGTCCTAGAAAGCTGAAATTTTGTATGTAAGCTAGTATTAGCACACAAACAACAAAAAAATTATAAAACTTGTAACTTTCATCCCCCAACCCCTTAAACTAGGGGATGGGAGTTTGTATGAGACCAGGGGGCTGAGACAAAGTATCAATTTAAAAACAAAAAAGGCAAAGATAGAGAGTGGGCTATAAAAAAGGCGTCTCTGATGTGCAAGAAATACACCCCAAAAAAAGAAGAAAAAAATAAAAAAAATTTACTACAAACAACTTACAAAAAGAAATGAAATCCCACCAAAAACATTTTCATGTAAAATGTTGCCAAGACGAGCCCATATGACTCGCACTGTCAAAAAGTTATCAGATCTCATGTAGAGCCAAGCTTCTAACACTACACGCCCTAACTCTACAAGGCCTAACTTCACAAACTCTACACCTTAGTCAAAATATGTGGCTTGGCCATTCGTTACTACAAGAACTATTGTAAAAGTAATGAACAGTGAATTGATTTTTCACCTTACGCCGATGTGAATGTAGCGAAATGGCCAAGCCACATATTTTGACTAAGGTGTAGAGTTTGTGAAGTTAGGCCTTGTAGAGTTAGGGCGTGTAGTGTTAGAAGCTTGACTCTACATGAGATCTGATAACTTTTTGACAGTGCGAGTCATATGGGCTCGTCTTGGCAACATTTTACATGAAAATGTTTTTGGTGGGATACTTTATTCATTATATTTACCAGCAGATCCCATTTGACAATACATTTACTTAGAAAAGTACATCCTATGACAATCCCATTGAATTCCATACTGCTTACCGTGATATGCCATATGATTTGTTTACATTATTAATTATTTTATTTTTATTATTTATTTTATCAAGAAACTGTTTTCCAGGTGAAATCCTATTTCTCCTATGGGGCGTGCGAGTGTGCTACCGAGTTAGACACGCGGAGAGCTTGTACAATGAAGCGAGGCTCATCTCCATCGCCATTTACAACATATTCACCGTCAACTCGTTGATGATAGCCTTCCAGTAAGTTGATATTAGAATCAGAGCCAGTATAGAATCTATGCTAGTCAATAGAATATTGATTTTTTTTTCTGCTAATTCCTTAATTAATAAGAATACATTTATTTAATTCAAAATATGTAACTTTACAGTTTATTAACAAATTTTTTATAGTCCTCTTGGCCTAAATTTGCACTAATCAGATTTCACGACATGCAATTTGCATTGTTAAGTGATAATTATTTAGAAAAGACTTAGAAATCTTAGACTTACTTATTTTACTCTGTTTGCCTACGAAATATTGTCTTCTTTTGTTTTAATAAATTTATTTGCATTTCCAGTTTACTAATCTTGCCCCAAGCTGGGCCAGACATCAAGTACTTGCTGGGCTTCATCAGAACCCAGCTCTCGACGTCAACCACAGTGCTCTTAGTTTTCTTGCCGAAGGTAAATATTTATCTCACTATCTTCACTATATGGTACTCAAAAAACTTTTTCAAGTTAAATTATGTTCTCTATGAGCTAAAAGGCGTTGTCTGTGTGTGGTTATTTGTAGATATTAGGTTCAAATTTTAGATAACATCAAAAGACTACTTTGTCAATCCTTATTATGGGATTATTTTTTGGTTCGGGTTTTGATTGATACACTGGCATCAGTCGTACTTTACACAAACTCGTATGGCCAATGACTATCCATATGTATGATATGATTATCTGTATATATTATGTGTATTTTTAAAATGTATGTGTGTTTGTTTTTTAACAACAACATCATTAGCTGACTCTGTAAGTAACTTGTGTTACAGATATCAGAATCAACAGTAATATTACAAATAAACTTAAATAAATACATATAACTCCCAGACCCAGTACAAACAGACATGTTTGTTCATGCACACAAATGTTTGGAACATTCGAACCTGTGACCTATTGGTTAATAGTCAACTTCTTAACCATGACACCAAAGTGGTTGTCAATCCAGGCCTGGACAATTAATAAAATAAAATAAAAAATCTCGTGCAAAAATTTCACAAACCATTCTCTCTGGGGTTGGTCCCCATGTCCGAGGTTCCCTCATGTAATCAGTATCAGGGTTACACCTGCAGCGGCTGATTTGCCTCCACTGGTTCTTGTCCAGCGCGTCTCTTAAGACCGTGTAGCGCTTGGAGGACGACGAGTCTTTTATTTGATCAGTCCATCTTGTCGGTGATCGACCGCGCAATCTTTTACCAAGTTTCTCCAGACTTTCGTCGCCCCTGCATACCGTGTGACCAAAATAAGAATGCTTTATGGTCGATAGGCAAGTTTTGATTCGGAGTAATGATGCATAGGTAAGTACGTTCGCTGTCAAAAATATTCTGATCATAAACCTACCAGTCGTACCAAATCTCGAATGCATCTATGTTTTGCCTTTCTCGGGTCAAAATTGTCCACGCTTCTACTCCATCCATATAAAAAGATTGGGAATGCCACGGCTCGTATCAAACTGATTTTTTGTTTTGATACGTACAGCTTGGCAAAAAAGAGTACGCAAAAAATGAGGGCGCTTTTACCATGCATGTGACCACCCCATATACTATGACTGAGAGATTTTGATACTTGTTAATTTGTTACATTTTAAAAGTTTTTATTTACTTCGCTTGCTAGTAAGTACTTGAGTCAAGTAATGCAAGTAACTTTGAACCCGTTTTCCAATTGAGTTGAAATATCGCATCAGTACATGGGAAGTTCATACGCCAATAAATAAATATATAAGACATTTTTTGCAATATTTAAATTGCATTTGGCGAAAAATCTTGCCATTAAAATTACATTGTTACCAAATTCTATTCTGTATAACGATAAGTTAGTATTTTAAAAGAAAATAACATAAAAATATTCGTTTTTATTTACATTCAATTTAAGTTAATAACTACTCAAAGTCTAAAAACTCTTCATATTCGAGGTATTCGACTCCAGACAAAATGTCTTGGTTTGAATAAACCTTTCTAAAATGTGTAATCCACAAAATACGTGTAATAAGAAAATTACGTCTCAAATATCAAGACTAGTTCTTCTACTAGTACTTGACAGCGAAGCAGTGTTGCCATGAAAAAAAAAACTTTAATTCCACTTGTCACCGTGTTAAACTCTTTTCTGCCAAGCTGTATTCCTTTGTTCTTCCGGACGTTGCTAAACAAACAAACTATTGGTGTAGGTCAAAACATTTTAATCATGGACATATTGACGACACTTTGGTGTAATGGTTAAGAAGTTGACTATTAACCGAGAGGTCGCGGGTTCGATCCTCGCATTGTACAAACATTTGTGTACATGAAAATGTCTGTTTGTATTATATCTATTAATTTAATAGTCCGATTTCAACCGCGGCAACCAATCTCAACAGAGATCAGCCAACTGCGCAGGAGATATTATAGTGCACAAGTGTGAACGCAATACACAGACGCACTCTCAAAGTTCGGTGAGACGGCAATCCGACATGACCGGAGAGAGATCAGACGCAGGACCAACGGCTTAACGTTCTTTCCGAGGCACTGGTGTGTAACACTGCCACATTCCTGACTCCGAGCTGTTTTTAAGAAATTCATGACAGAAAATCTCAGAAACAATTTTGGCTCGACCTGGGATTCCAACCCAGGACCTCTCGGATGAAAGGCAGAATCTTTGTACACTAACGAGGCAGAATGAATTTAAGTTTATTTGTAATACGCCTGTTGAGTCCGGTATCTGTAATACAAGTGCTTACGCTACTCACCACGGAGTCAGATCAATGTATATGATGTTGTTGTATAAATGTATCTAACTTGGCAACTCTCCAGGTGCTGCGCGTGGTCCGCGGCACGGGCGACACGTGGGACAGCCGCGCGCGCGCCCGCGGCGTGCCCCCCTCGTCGTCGCTCAACGGCATCGGCCTCGTGCCCGACGAGCCGCCCGACCTCTACCAGGAGAACGAGGAGCTCAAGGTATACCTTCATTTTACCTTCTTGCTTCGCAGGACACTTAAATTTTGAGCTCTTGCTTCGCTTGTACTTTAATCTTATACGCGGCCGAATATCTAAAACGACTACTTTGTTCGCGCACTCGTTATGAATGTCTCATAATATTGTACTATGCACTATTTAAAAATCCAAAATCTCGTATCTTCTCGATATCTTTCATGGTCGACTGAACGTAATATAACCCAAACACACTCTTCGCTCTTCTCGAGCGCACGCTTCGCTCAAGCACTAATAAATAATAAATATACAACAACTTCACATACATTGATCTGACTCCGTGGTAAGTAAATCTGAAAAAAGATGATTATTTTGCTTTAAATTTCCACGAACGGCGCCAGCGCAGGAACCAAAATACATCCAACTGTAATCACCTGAAAAGGTAGAACGGGAAGTCGCAGGACTTACAATATCTACAACTCACAACGTGACACAGAAGATGCACTGGAATCACAACACTGACACCAACAAACACTTGAGTGTGCGACAAACACAAACACATTACAAATAAACTCACATAAATACATATAACACCCAGACCAGTACAAACAGACATGTTCATGCACACAAATGTTTGTACAGTGCGGGGATCTTACCCGCGACCTCTTTGTTAATAGTCAACTTCTTGACCATTATACCAAAGTGGTCGTCAATATTAATAAATATTATTCTGGATCTAAATCTTATTTATTTATTTTGATAGGTAAACATAACAGACACACAATCGTAACAATTAACATAAAAATAGTTACACACACAGATTTGATTGCAGCTCCAAAGACAAGTGTACTCAGCATGCAAATCGCGTTAACATATTTAGAATAAAATTAGAATATTACATTATATTATATTCTGATTATTAATAATTGAAATTAAATTAACGATATAAACCATAAAACAAAAATAATCACTAATTTCGAATACGGAATAATAAATTAATAATAAGATACTAGTAATAACAATTTCTAAACTAATATAGCTTTGTATCGCAAAAAAATCATTAATTAGGATTTATACCCACTAAATTAATATAATCAGTCCTAAAACGAAATCCTGGATCCCTTACAGAAACTGACTAGTCAGGGATAAAAAAAATTATACTTAAGCGTTTCCGGAAGTTTCTTAACAATTTGGTATTGCTGACCGCAGTACGTAATGCTCACATTATTTCTCCAGGAGGAGGTACAAAAGCTGGCGGCTCAGATCGAGTTCATGAAGATAGTGCAGATGGAGATGCACAACCGGCACCTGCGCCCGCGCCCCGGCGGCTACTTCGCCGTGCAGAGCCCGCAGCACCCCGCCAGCAACGCCGCACAGGTATACTAAACATATATTATAATCAGGGATCGGAGTAGGTAGGCCGATTTTATGTACTTGTACCATAAATGTTCACAGAAAGCACAACATGGATAAGACTTTTTTCCGGAAATTGTTCCGGTCTTTCGGGATTTATTAATATACTGTTGTGAATTTTAAAGAACCGCAATAATTGATTATATGTACCAATAATAACAATTGTAATATAACAGAAATAAATTAATGTAAACGTAATTAATTATATTCTACTAATCTTAAAAAACCGTAAAGCCGGAAGAATATCCATATTAATATACACGTCATCAGTCGGCGGCGGTCATCGATCTCAAATCGGCCTACCTACTCCGATCTCTGATTATAATCTATAATAAATATCACATAATATATTGATCTGACTGTAGTAAGTAGCTTGAGCACTTGTGTTACAGATATTAGAATCAACAGTGGTATTACACATTAAATTAAATAATAATTCATTAGTCGTTTTATTTGTTAAGTATGTTTCGTGTTCACAACGCCATTTTCAATTTCGAAAAGACATATAGGTAACACTTAAAAATAAATCTCCCATCCAAACGCAAAAAATACTTAACAAATAAAATTTTAGCCTGTTTCATCATAACCAATTGTTAAATATTTGTAAAAATATTTCTCTCGTGTGATTTGAGGGTGTCTCCCACAATCATTGATGAAACATACGCTGGCTCAAAGCGTTAAAAGGCACTTACAAAATTCAACGACTCCATTACGGTTCTCGGTAGCTCAGTGGTCAGAGCATTCGATCGGACTTCCAAGGGTCAGGGGTTCAAGTCCTCCCCGATGGCCGGAGCCGAGAAGATTTTTTTTAAGTGTTATGTCTTTTCGAAATTGATTAGTCGTTATCGATCACTTTCTGGTTTCATTAATAAGTTTTATACATTGATTGACATTTCATAGACACAGCTTGAGTCTATGTAAAGATTCAGTGAGGCTACGCATCTTTGCCGATATGTCTCCTTATTTATATGACCCACCGTGATTAAATTATTTTCGAATTAAAAACCGCTTTGAAATCAGTCCATCCGTTCGGGAGCTAAGGTGTCAAAAGACATGACTGCCTCGTTGGTGTAATGGCAAAGTTTCTGCCTTACATCCGAGAGGGTTCGAATCCCAGGTCAAGCCAAAATTGTTTCTGTCAAGAATTTCTCAAAAACAGCTCGGAGTCGGAAAGTTGGCAATGCTACACGTTAAGCCGTTATTCCTGCGCCTGATCTCTCGCCGGTCATGTCGGATTGCCATCTCACCGAACTTGAGAGTGATGGAACAGTGAGTGCACCTGTGTATTGCGCTTGTGCACTAAGTATATAACATCTCCTGCGTAGTTGGCTGATCTCTGTTGAGATTGGCCGCCGTGATCGAAATCGGCTAGGAGAACTATCACTATTGTCACAGACAGACAACCCACACAAACAGACATACAACCCACACAAACAGACATAGAGGTCATACCTTAATTTCGAAAAGATATAACACTTAAAAAATTCTTTTCGGCTCCGGTCATCGGGGAGGAATCGAACACCCGACCTTTGGAAGTCCAGTCCAATGCTCTGACCACTGAGCTACCAAGAACCTTAATGGAGTCGTTGAATTTTGTAAGTGCTTTTAAACGCTTTGAGCCAGCGTATGTTTCATCAATGATTGTGGGAGACACCCTGAAATCACCCGAGAGAAATATTTTTACAAATATTTAACAATCGGTTAGGATGAAAGCTAAAATTTATTTGTTAAGATTTTTTTTTGCGTTCACTACGCTTTTTTGAAAATTCGTGTGTACACCTTATGAAATGCATCTATCTATCGTTTCACAGGACAGCACAGAGTGGGGTCCCGTGTGACTGGTGGCGCTGAGCGACAGTGGCTGGTCGTGGCCCGGGCCGGCCGCGCGACGCGTCACGACGACGCGCGATCCGCGACCGCCGGCCTTCGTCTAACGAAGCCACGACAACACTACAAATGAAGTGAAGCGATGCACGCCACTCCTGCACTAGCACACACCATCAAAATGCACAGCACGCCATAATAGCCTTCTAAATTCCCGCATATACATGGCACGTTAAAAATAACACACCCACTGAAATGTCTTTAGCGTTATGGCTCAATACAATACTACCACACGCACACACCCATCAAACACATGATAACAAACCTTTTGAATAAACATAGTATAGCAAAAGAAGTATCAGAGCCAACAATTTCAAAAACATGTGACCACCACCCCATGTCACAGACTTCGTTCGTCTACCTTCAATTGATTTCCTATTTACAGTTTTGAGAACAGATGTATGCACTGACCACTCGAACCATATTAGACAATTTCTATAGACAATCACACAATACAAACACAGCAACACACCACATCACATTTTTACTTATTCCTACTATCTACTATGTAGCAATTTTTTTGTTTTGTGAGAGAATGCCGTGTGCATGGATAATTTTGTTGCATTTTATATTATTACCTTTCACACTTCCTTGAAGCCTTAGGTTTTCCTTTGCACATCTTGCTATATCGCTTTCAATATATTCTCAGCCATTTGTTGCTCATTCGCCATATGTCTCGTAAATGAACTAAATACTCAATAAATGATAGTTTAAGTTTGTTTAACATAATTTAACATTGATGTAACATCAAAAAATCCATGCATGTGATATCAATGCATAAGTGTGTGAATTCTGCATTGACATTTGATAATTACGGATTTGTTCCAATTTTTAACACATGAGAACAATAAAATTTATTTGCCACATAGTGGGCACTGTTCCAAATGTAACCTTATAGTAAGATGTGGTATTAAGTATATAGTAAGTAAGTGTTAAGATATAGTGTCACACGATCCAGGCACAGGATAATAAATATAAGTGACTTGCCGAGTCGCGTCCATTGTTTTGCAGGGCATTATGTACACAAATTTTTTGTATTTTTTCTAGATGTTTACGTACATACGTACGTATATGTACAATTCGTCATGGTCACTTGTTAAAACATTAAACACTAATTTATATAAAATTAGACATCAAAATGATACACGTTTTGGCGGATAAATGTTTACGATGTAAATAAATTGCGAAAAATTCCATGAAAAGTGTACATTGTGTATTGTGTATCTCTATCGAATGTTCTTCTGAATTGATAGAACAATAATTACTGGTCCCATGACAAAAGAACTCTCGTTTTGTTGTTTTAATATGTGGCTATTGCAAAGCCTATGAAAATTTAGTCATAATCGTCGTCTGTAAACACTGTATTTGTGATGATTATAGAGCTAAGTATTATTTTTGATTGAATAAGTATTTTTGAGATATTTAACGCATTATTTAATCTAGTCATCATCTAATATTAATTGTTATATGCATGTTTGAGATATTAACTTGTGTAAAAACTGTAATTATTTTTATTATGTTTTACATTTAATGTTGTATTAAACTATTTATAAATGATGAGCTTTGTGTACTCATCAATAGGTTGACAATAAAAAATTTGCAAATTTAACTTTTGTATGTCATTCCATTGGTACATTATCTTATCAATTATCGATATCAGTGTATGACATATATTAAAGGTGTTACTTTCAAAAAATATTCTTAATATTTACCCCCTTAGTTAACAAATTCGTCATTATTCTTCTATTGTAAAATATTTAGATGTTAACAAAATTGTAAATATGAAACGTAAAGCATACATTCTAAAGTGTTGTACATAGACTCATTAGTATTTATTTGTTTAAATTATATTTTTGTCATGTCTGTGATAAAAAGATCAGTATTTATCAATTATTAATATTTAATGATGTATAATGCATATGGCAGTGTTTTTATTTTGGAAAACAACATCAGTTTTTTAGGTATGGACAGTAGCTTTTCATAATTTTTCGCTTTTTGACTCTATTGCTGTAAGTATTCATTAATAAGAATAAGTGAAAAATCTCACTATTACTGATCATGCTATTATCCAGTGTGATGAATATATTCAAATATTCTCATTTATTATATCTTTTGAATCCAAAATGGAACATTTCATGTACCTACCTAGTCCAGTCTCATATCAATTCCATCATTCTTTTTCATAATCAAATGGTAAGGTAAGGTAGCTTTCTTTTTAGAACTGTGTGTTACTTAGTTGATGTTATATTTCAATAGTTAATACAAAATATTACATAGTTACATACTCAGGTGGTTAATTTTTGTTCCAATGTTGTTTTGTATTGGTAACAATAAAAATATTTATGTTAGGTATAGAATTTTCTGCTTATCTATCACTATGTGGATGAGATGTTAAAAAAAAGTTCATTCATGGTAAAATCTTTCAATGTTGTAACAGTGTTCAGCCTAGTTTTATAGTGGAGCCAGGCTCATTCATCTCTAGATTTGTGAGTAGTGTAAGTCATAAATGTGATACCAAATAAAATTAATAGTAAGTACATATTTTAGTTACAATTATTATGATAATTTCAACCTAAAATACTCCGAAAACCCGCAGAACATTTGTGCCAAGTTAAACCATTTTGCAAGTTTTTGATGTGAATTGGAATCACACTTTATAAATTTTTGTAATGGTTTTTTTGGATGTTCAATTGTATTAATATTATAATCATAAAGATTGATGTTATACTATAGAATTGATGTAATTGTTACCGACTTGGTTATGTATAGTTACGATGTACCTATTCTAAGACATTCTGTTTTTACATTAAAATAAAAATGACTGTTCTTGATGTTTAATTTTATTCATTACATAATAATGTTCCATAGTACCCTGATAATCCTGGATTATGCATACCAAAACATTTTTTTATGTTACTGAGCCAGAATTATCAGGACTCAATGAGATAAGAATATCTGTTGAAAAATTTCATTTTTCCGTTTTCATACAAGACACCTTAACATTTCTAAAATGCATTTACATGAAAAGGAAAGGTTTCCTTTTCAAGTAAATGCAAGCTGTAAAGTAAGCTGAAAATGATTAACAGTACTTATTCAAACTTAAAACAAGTTACAGTAGGTATCATATGTAAATCAATCAAATATATTGCATTCATCACTTTTTTTCATAAATGGCACACTGGCGCACAGGAAGTCTGTTTCATTTTGTATTGTTTTGACACTATTACTACCTTCAGTATGCTTCAGTAGCAAGTCCAGTACCTCCATGTCCTTTTTTGCTGTTTCACAGACTTTCTCAACGGTTGATAGCTCTTCTTCTTCAGCAGTTAGTAGTGCCTCCATCAGTGCCCCACGTTCCACACGTTTTCTCAACAATGCCACCTCTTCTTTTAATTTTTCATGATCTGCATCCGAAATATCCTGTATATGTACTTCATCTTCGGGAAGTAATACGTTTTCTGGTATTTTTAACACCCTTTCAATCTCATTATCTATGATTTCCAAGGAAGGGCCGGCACGCTCACAATATAATTTAATTAGCTTATCACACGAATGAGTAAGAGTAGCTTTATCAGTCTCGTTGAGATCCAACGAGTCCTGCAAATAGGATTCCATATCCTTGACTCCAGTTGTGATCTTCTGCTCAACCATTTGTCGTACTGCGATTTTCAAACGTTGTGAACCAAACCCGAAATGCTGGGTTTCATACTCTTCATCAGTCCCACCAGACCAGGGTGTTATTTTGATCATATTTGTTAGATTTCTGACGTTAAAATACAACTTAACGTTAGAAAACAAGCGTTAGGATTTTGAAACAACATAAACAAACTTGACTTTAAACTTTGACAGTTCAATATTTTAACGTTCGTCGGTTTGACAGTTGACATTGTCAGTTTTGGGAAAAGCTGGATCCACACTATGGTTGAATCATCGGCCAATGAGAAACCCTGGCACCAACCTTGGCCCAAAAATCTAGCACCTATTCACTATACCTGTAAAAAAGCGTTGATTGGTGTTTTTTTTAAAATAGTAAATAGCGCTAATTTTTGGGCAAACTGTTAGCCCGAAGGCCGGATTCAGACGTTGCCCGAACAACTCGTTCCAACATTGGCCCATTTTGTCTATGTCGTGTCCACTCATTGGCTAACAATGCTTACATACTAGTTGAATACCGGCAGAGCCAACGTGAGGATGTGCGATACATATTCGCGCGAAATTGAAACTAATAATAAAAAAATGCTTTCTACTAAATTTTCAGTTGTATTATTGAGTAGAAAGTTCTATTAAGTGCTATACTACGCTCATATCTTTAATTTTGACTGCCTCGTTGGCATAGTGGCAAAGTTTGTGCCTTACATCCGAGAGGTCCTGGGTTCGAATCCCAAGTCGAGCCAAACTTGTATCTGAGATTTTCTTTAAATAATTTCTCAAAAACAGGTCGGAGTCGGAAAGTTTGACGGTGTTACACTCCCGTGCCTCAGAAAGCACCTTAAGCCGTTGGTCCTGCGCCTGATCTCTCTCCGGTCACGTCAGATTGCCGACTCACCTAACTTTGAAAGTCAACGAACAGTGAGTGCACCTGTGTATTGGGAAAAGGGATTACTCTAGGACAGCAAAATAAAGATAAATATAAATATACACTCACTTCACCTAAGCTTCTCATTTCACTAGACATGACTGATTGTTTCAATTGTACGTTAACCGCCAAATTTGTATTCTTTTTTTTGTTAGGAAAGTAAATAAATATATTAAGATGATTTATGAATATGAGTACCTATTCTGAATAAAGCAATTGTTGTGCAAAGTAGTGCTATCTTTCTCTCTGGGTGGCCACGGAAGACCAGCGTCGTGGCATTCCTGGGATGCTACGACACAAGCTGAGTGGCCCCCCTTTCAGTATCTTGTATATGTGATTTTTAAATGTGTTTTTTCTATTTGGTAATTAATATGATACTGAATAAAAATGTTTTCTTCTTCTTCTTCTTCTATTGCGCCCACACTTGTGCACTATAATATCTCTCGCGTAGATGGCTGATCTATGTTGAGATTGGCCACCGTAGGTGAATTCGGCCAGGAGGACTATTATTATCTTTATTTTTAATAATGCAGCATGCTCCAAAATGTTAACAAACCTATAATGTCATGAAAAATTTAAGTAGAATCTGCTTCATTGTCCTTCATCAATTAACATCATTAACATTTCTAAAAACAATAAAAAAAAAAGTAAATGCTGGTTATTATTATTTTATTTTTGTTGACGATGTGCTCAGCACATCGCCAACGTGGCCAACGCGGGATCTGTTGCGGAATTATGTTACGCGTGGACCTGAAATTACGGGCTGTTCTAACGCGTTGGCCGAACAGTTCGCCCCAACGTGACTCGCCTGTAAATAAGTGTGGATCCAGATTTTATCATTTTTTTTAGCGCGCGAAAATCAAACTTGTCTAATTCGCGTGCTGGTTCGATGTGTACCTACAGATTTTTTGTCACTGGACGAAATGAAGAAAGTTAAGTTTATTTGATTTTGAATGAGTTAAGTTTTTTATATAACACTTTTATTCAAGGTGAATGTCGCGATTTATGTCGGTACTTCTTACCATGTGCTTTGCCTTAGCTATTATACCTATGGTGTTGCTTCTATTGCTGCGTAAGAAAATGTAGATATTGAGTATCTTACCATAAACCCTTAACTTAACTTACATAATACCTAGTTATTATTAGGCCTGTTGAGAAAGAGGAATTTTAGGTAGGTAGCTCATACTTAATGGCTACTTCTACCAGCGTCTAGAGGCAGGAGGGCCAATGGTAGAATGCCGAAAGATGTTGATGAATAAGAATGTATCCTGAGATTGGAACTCAAAAAGAAAATGAGAGTACTATATGCTATGTATTACTCTTACCTTTATTCATTTATATTCCCGCGCTTTTAATTCAATTGCCAGAAATTGCGGAAGCAGTCATAAATTAATTAATTGTTGCTGTTGCCTTAATCTACCTGCGGCCGATAATCGGTCTAATCTATTAACCTTTATCGTATTGTATCATCAAAATAAAGTAATGCTATCGTGCATTCGTGTCGCAATGTTTATTTCGCGGACGATCCACGAGCCCGCACAATAATTCCGATTCCGCATTTTGTTCATTCATTTCAGTACCGGCGCGGCTTTGAAAGAGTGGGGACGTATTCTCGGTTATCCGAAAAAACATAACCTCTCGTCATCGCGGAAACTTTCACTGTAATACAAAACTGTATTTGGGTGTCTGTGCCGATTCCAATTCATTTGCTGTGTTGTCTTCATTCTTGTGCGCGGTGTAAGTGTGACAGTGATACTTTGTTGTTGTTTGAATTTCGTGGATCGTGAATTGTGATCGGTCTTGCGTACGCTCAGCGTGCTGTTTGACCCTGAACTTGTAGCTTGAACTTCTGCTTGTGGTAAGTTAAACGATGCATTTCTGTAATTTTGATTTACTTAAGTTGAAAGGGATTTGAGTAAAAACGGTATGAGCGTCTTAGCTGTGAACTGCCGGTATACAGCCTGGGAAATATGGATCCTGCCTGATGATAATCAAACCAAGCTGCATTTAAAGTGCGTTTACGTATGGTCGCGGTCTGAAAGTGTTAACCATTTTTTTGAGTTAGATCCTATAGCATACTTTTATCACAAAAGTACAAACTAATTTATCATGTTACTTGTTACATCGAAAATAAAAATAAGGTTTTTGATCACTTTGGTAATTGAACTATTTTCATTATTCTTTGAAATGACAGTTATGTAGTCAGTGTAAATCAACCTCTTAAAATAATCTGTGGTCAATCAAATTATTATGAAATAGACATTTAGAACTTGTGAATAAAATGTGTGCAAGCAGTTATGATCTTGAAGGTGGTAACTTCTTTCTGTTGGCGACTGTACCTACCCTAAACAACTGTAAAACCTAGAATGTTGATAGCCAATGATGATCATACTTTAAGGTGGTATCATAGACCTTAATATTATAGGTACCTACATATTCAAAAGTTACATTTAAGGTATGGTTATGGTTACTAGGTTCTGCATAAATCCTCAAACGTGCATCCATCCTTAATGCATTGCGTGTTTAAACATAGAGTTGTACTTACCTAAGTTACGTAGTTTACCAGCTGATAAACTTTTGCGGTTTGAATTTCACTGGGACTCACTTTCATACTGTACTACCTAGTTGATACCTACGTACCCACTCTAAGTTAAAGGTAGGTACTATGTATGTTGTTAAATTGCTACCAATTTTACTACATAGTATCGGTTATCTACGTAGGTATATGTTGATCGAACAAAAAATATTTTTGATTCTAATCTAATCTTTTTTCCTATGCTGACTCGGATAATAATCGGTACCTATTCCGAAATGTATTATACACTCGGACCAGCAGGATTTGAATTCAACGGACTTTTGATTCTGAACCTCTCTCTCTATCAGCATTTAAACGTCCCAATAATGCGCACCGAATCCGGTCCTACTAGAATAAAAGCTAGCCTAGAGGTACAAGTAGGAAGCGGGCTTCATAAAGTTTCCGAAGAAGCCGATATCGCTGCAACACTTCTGGTTTCTGTGTGCTTGTTTATAATACACTATAAAACGAGCAACACGAAGTTAGAAACACGATTCATAATATGACAAAGAAACCAAAAAGAGTCGCGACGTCATGTCGTCTACTGCAACTTCATGAAGCCCGCTTTCAACTTGTACCTACCTTAATGCTCCAAAATGCAAGCTGTACTTTATGTTCAAAGCATGTCCGCGACTAACGTCAGACAATACTCGTATGCACACCTCAATAGATTGTCTTTGTCTTTATCGCATATGCCGCGTCCCGCCGTTTGCGGACGTTCGGACTCGTGCAGTAATGTGCCCTCAGCTTATTACTATTTATTTCCTCTACTCACAATAATCACATTCAACACAATAGGTTTTCATAATCATATACACGTAGGAACGAAAAGTTAAGATCACGACCATTACGTTACGAAAGACCATGAGTGTTAATATTACTGCTAATTACTCATCTTACCAGTTAACAACCTAATTGGTTGGATAATCTGTTATAAAAATTACATTCGTAATATTTTTTAATTTTGCCGCTCCGAAAGGCAAATGATAGATGGTTCCACTAATCATGTTTTAGTTTATGGTGTAAAAAAAGGATCAGAAGAAGTGAAGTAATGTGACGATGGATGACGAAGCGAAAACGTTCACTCGTTTGGTTCCAAAACGTCATTACAAGATAAGAACTGAAGGACAATGTACTGAAACATTAATAAAGCTTTTCCGCACCCTTCGTGTAATAAAATTAATGTGCCAACGCAATTAATCATCGATGGTTTAGCCAAGCCTTTATTTATGGGGATCGCGTCACCTACATGCTATACTACGACCTATATCCGACCATGTAATGGATATTTTCGGATTGTCAACAAACCGCGTCGATTTTGCTCTTGTTTCGAAACGAAAGTAGATCGACCTGAAGAAAGCAAAAATATATTGACCTGTTACAACAAAGTATACGGGAGAGACATCTTGGAACCCTTCTTTAAACTTTCTTCAGTTTTTTAAACTTTTTGCTGTTTAAAAATGGTTAGTCTGACTATTAGGCTATAAAGTCGCAATAAAGCATTATGACGAATAATATGCAAATTATTGTTCACACTTGTACATAGCATCTTTGTCTTTCAGTAAACATTCAATGCAACGATGTGTATGTAGAGTACTAAACTACTAACTCGCTCTAGATCCATTACTTTCAGTAATTTTACATTGTATGGAATACATTAGAATACATTGTTCTTTTCTTTGACGTGGCGGTATACCACACAGAAATCAATAGGTCTGTTAAAAAATGCAAATCAGTATGAAATGAACACACCGAACGAACATTACGTAGAGTAAGTAATATGTAGATATTGCATTATATTATTGCATCGGACACGCACGCATTTTTCACTACGTCTACTGTATCGGCAGCGATAGGATCAAGTATCAGCAATCAGATTGCCGATAGCACTTGCCTTCGGATTTTTGTAGATCGGCATTCCGTATGAAGTCTTAGATATGCATCGCATGTAGTGATGTACAAGGCTCGAGGCTTCCGAATCCTTTTGCCGAGAGCTCAGAGTCGTTTACGTCGTTTACGTCGCCTCATTTATATGAAGCTCGACGACTCGGAAGTCTATTTCAGAGTTCGACCCTTTTTCAGGGCTCGCCTCTTTTGTATGAAGCTTGGAGTCTTTCTCAAAGCTCGAGCTTTTTTGAGAGCTCGAGCCTTTTTGAGAGCTCGAGCCTTATTGAAAGCTCGAACCTTTTCGAAAGCTAGAGTATTATTTTCTTAGTTGACCGCTCGATCACATCGGGAAGCCAACTGCCAAATTTGGAATCTCTAGACCCAGCGGTTTGGGCTGTGCGTTCATATCTCTGTCAGTCAGTCAGGACTTCGAATTTTATATGTATGGATAATGTTAATATATAAGTAAAGCTACTTTATCCATACATATAAAAATCGAAGTCCTGACTGACTGACTGACAGAGACTTATTTTACTTAATAACGGAGATATTAAAGTCATATACATAAATTCGAGCTTTTATTGAAGGCTTGCGTTCATTTTAAGACTCGAGCTCTTTTCACGGCTCTAGCTCTTTTGAAGGTTCGAGCTCTTTTGAAGGCTCGAGCTCTTTTAAGGCCTCGAGGCATGGTTCAGAGAGCTCGCAGCTCGCCTAAGCTCGGGGCACCGAGCCTACCGAGCTCACTGAGCCTTGCCATTCCGGCTCGAGGCTTCAAAAATAGGGCTCGACGCCTCGAGTCTTGTACATCACTTATCGCATGTAGGCATTGCCGATGAGCGATCCGTACGATGCGTGTCAGTGGACGCTTTTGTATGTGTTTTCATACAAGGTTAACTATAATCCGTTACGTACGATGCGACCGGTTCGTGCGATGCCGGTCTGTGGACATTCAAAATTTACAGAACGATGCAGATGGGCCAAAAGGTAAATTCAGTTTAGTGCATCGATCTCTACATTGACGACCACTTTGGTGTAATGGTCAAGAAGTTGACTATTAACCAAGAGGTCGCGGGTTCGATCCCCGCACTGTACAAACATTTGTGCGTGTTAACATGTCTGTTTGTACTGGTCTGGGTGTTATATGTATTTACATACATTATTTACAAATGAACTTTAAGTTTATTCGTAATAGTACTGTTGATTCTGATATCTCTAAGACAACTTGCAACAGATTATCTGATCCGAAATAAATGATTATTATTATTATTATTAAGCTACTTACCACGGAGTCAGATCGATGTATGTGATGTTGTACATTTATTTTATTTTATTGACAACGTTCTTACGCAGTAGATTACTTAATAATTATGTATGTTATAAAGAGATTCCTACTTCATGGCTCCGATTTTCGAATTATCCTTACAAAACTAAATTTTTGGCAAAAAACTGCTTGGCTCTCAAATTTTGTAAAATCGCGATATTTTGTTTCTAGTATAATCGTGTTTAAGATTTCAACAGTTCCAAGACGAGTAGAACAAGAGTAGAAGGCACAAAAATAATTTAATCAAGAGTTTGAAACATTTTCTAAAGTTTGGGTTCATTTTGCAATCATTTTGAATTATGTCTTATTCATTGTTGTTCACGAATTTGAAGAATGAATTTGTAATTCAAATGTGCAGAGACAAGGTCTACGAATGTCGATAAGCCAAACCATACTGAATGGAAGTTGCATAATGTTGATAACACTAAATAGATAAATATGTCCCCGATTGTGTTATATTTTATGTAGTGTGGGTCACAGTGGATCACTTTTTTTAACATGACTAAACTCGAAAGTTTATGGCTAATTGTTACCTCTTTGCATTTTAATCATAACATAGGTATGTAATCTAACAAAAATAAGCTGTTGGTGGTCCAAATTATATAAACGTACTTACAAGTAATAACCTGTGAGTCACTATCGCTTAAAGAAGTGAGACAAGATCTACTGTGCCGCTGTGTATGGGTTACTGTGGACCAATGCCTAGGTGAGGGTGAATCAAATGAATTGTGAAACTCAACAAAAAATGTCTCTCAGGAGTCATCGGTCCACTTTCCATACAATTTTAACATTTCGTCAATACTAAAATTGGTAGCTCAATTAGAAGAGCAATCGCCCGGCTTGCGAGAGCTGTGGGTTTGAACTTTGGAAGGCATAATATTTATAATTTCTAACAACTCTACATTTTAAGGGATGAACTTCTGCGTTCTTACATAATGACTGAAAAACGACAGAAAAGAACCACCAAGACAGGGACGACGAGGTAAGGCTGAAACAAATCTCATTCTCAGAATTCGTCGAGATCCCTAAAAGTTGGTGTGATGTTGGACTTTTTATCATTGTCCTCGAATAAATCTTTTGCCTAATCGATTGAAAATCCAGTCAGCCAGACCCTCACGTCGACCAATGCCCAATGGCCTGACTAAACCTTTTAGTGTGCCAAAAAGCAAAAAATAACGATTTTCTGCATAAATAGAGGCCTAACCACACTCTGTGAACAAGGGTCATTGCACTGCATGTTGAAGAAATGTCTTATCAGTAACTGTTTGACATACTTTTTAACATCGACTTATCCATTTTGTCATGTCGTGAAGATAGTTCGAAGAATAAATAACCTATTAGGTAAGATTAAACCGGTGTTTCAGCTCTTTGTGCCTAATTAACAATCAAGTTAATATTATTGTTGTTATCTAGCATAATTTTTACTATGCAATTAGGAAGGCAATTATTCAAACCCTTCAACGTTACAATAAGGAATCCCTTATCTTAATGCGATAATTTATCAGCAAAACAAACCCAAAGCAAGGTTATCACGTGTTTGTCGTACGTCGTGTGTCATACGGACTCAGTTCTGCGTATGAAATGTAAATCACATTAGGTAGGTATGTGTAGCATGTATGGCTTTATCATAAATTTTTATGTTTGTTTCATATGACAGTGTTAATAATGAGTTGTAGGTATGTGTTTTATTCCTATTATTAAGTTAGGAGTATTATGTGTAACTGGTTTCAATAATCCTTCCTTGGCAGTCGGAAAAAAGTAGTCGTAAGTGAATCTTTTTTTGAAGTGACTAACACTGTCGTTACAGTAGTCAGCACATCAGGCTACCCATTTTTGTTGCAGTCTCCCGTATCACAAGCGCATAAGATACAGTACATAATCGCGTGCCTATTTTCAGGCCAAATTGTCCTACTGGATGTTAAACTGGGTTATGCTAAAAACTGCTGCGTTGAATGCATTATTCATTCATTCAAATATTCTTAATACGAAAAATAAAAATAATAAATTATAATTTATTAAAAATGATAAAAATGCTTAGGTTTCTTTTAAATAAATCACCACTCTTATCTTATCCAGGTGTTACATGAAAAATGGTAACTGGCTTCTTGAGCATGACATAATAAATCAATGTATATAAGTCCTGCAAATAACGTTACTTAATCGAAACGTCAGTTAGAGATGTTCATAAAAAAATATCGAAATTACTAGTCAATTTCACACTGGTGGCAACACTGCGTAAATAAAGCAATTAATATAAAAAAGTAATAAAATGTTTTTTTTTTCTCACGATATTTGGTATATCGGATGAAATATATCGATTGTAGGTGATGATCGATAATATTGATATTTTATGAAATATCGATTTATATTGTTCACTTCTATCGACAGTTTAACATAAAATGTAAAAATTATTTCGCGAAATAATTCCTAAAAAGTGCACCATTTCCATGTCTCATGAACTTAGTGTTCGCGTAAATAGAACAAAATAATATGAGATAACGGGATTACACGTTGGGGTCCCCTTATAATTTCGTTGTTCTTGTCCCCTTGTGTTAATGGTTTCCTTCCATTAAGCAGTCTCTAGAGTAAAACTTTTATTGACGTTTCAGGCCATGCCATCTGAACTTAGATCAAACCAAACCGAGGAAGATACCGTACGTCTTTACAATCGTCAACTTAAATAAATAATATTTAAAAAAACTAATAAAAATATTATTAATATTTCTAAGTACTAATAATTTATATTACGAGTACAGTAGAGTAAAAAGCGCGATGTGCACTTTTTGCAGTTTTCATAGTTCTCTATTAATATTTGCCAATAATATAATGATTTTAATATTAGGTCCTTACCTATGAAATTGGCGTTTTGTATGGGAGGAACAAAAAGTCGAAATTTTTTTATATAGCATATTTATTTAATCAAAGTATGAGCCATTGTAATCTATGCACTTTTGCCATCTCATAGGTAGTTCATTGATCCCTTTACTAAAAAAACCATTCGAACGAGAATCAATAAAATCTTTGAAGGCGACTTGGACTGCCCCATCTGAGTTGAACTTTTTCCCTTGCAAGAAGTTATCCAAATTTCGAAAAAAATGGTAATCTGTTGGAGCAAGGTCCGGGGAGTACGGTGGATGCCTTAGAGATTCCAATTGAAGTTCTTCTAATTTGCTAGCCGTCTGTTGTGCAGTGTGTGGTCTAGCGTTGTCGTGAAGCAGCAGTGGCGTAGAGCGATTGACCAGCCTTGGTTGTTTAGCAACTAGCTTTTGCATCATGGTTTGCAATTGCTGACAATAGATATCTGCCGTAATCGTCTGGCCAGATTTGAGAAAACTGTAATGAACGACACCGGCGCTAGTCCACCAAACGCTTACAAGTAACTTTTTATTGGTCAATTTTCGCTTGGAGCAGGCTTTGGCTGGCTTGCCAGGGTCCAGCCATTGCGATGAGCGCTTCCGATTATCGTAGAGAATCCACTTTTCATCACAGGTAATGATTCGATTTAAAATCCCTTCGTTATTGTGCCGGTCAAGTAATGTAACGCAGCAGTTGACGCGCGTTTGCCGGTTTGCTTCACTCAATTCGTGAGGAACCCACCTTTCAAGTTTTTTAATCTTCCCAATTTGCTTCAAGTGGATTAAAACAGTTTTATCACTAACGCCAAAGCCTGCAGCTAACTCGGACGTGGTTTGCGATGGATCCGCTTCCACAATAGCCTTCAATTCTTCATTATCAACTTGGGTCTCCGGCCGTCCACGGGGCTTGTTTTGCAGGTCGAAATTTCCAGAACGAAAACGTTGGAACCAAAAACGCACTGTGTTTTCTTTTGCGACACAACCGACATACACATCATTAACCCTTCGAGCCGTTTCCGCAGCACTGGTGCCACGGTGGAACTCGTACTCGTAAATAACGCGATATTTCAAATTTTCCATTTTGTAAATTGAGCGATGCAAACAGAAAAAAGATAAGTAAAAAAACAAATGAATGACGGTTTACGAAACACAACTACATGTGGAAATAGCTGTATAAATTTGAATTTCGAATTCCTAACCAAATAGGAAAAATTTGTGATCAAAGTGGCCAGTACGACAAAACGCCAATTTCATATGTAAGGACCTAATATAAACTATACCAAGCAATAAAAAGTGATTTTTTTGGTTTTTTAAACTATTTTTTTTAGTTAATAAGGGTAATGGAACACTCTTATCAAATTATTGCATTGTCATCGGTACTCGATACGTGTGCAAAATTTCAAATTAATCCGATTTCGGGAAATTTGTGAAAATTGGGCTCAAAGATTCCGTTACATACATACATACATACAGCCCGAGCTTATAAAAGCGTGTTAAAATGCGCCGCTCACGAAAACGCATGCACGTGTAAACAATTTGCAGTATAGACGATGATAGACGACGACTAGTCTGACTGAGACTGCTCGGAGCAGGTCAATTGACTCGGTTTGGTACCACGCACGACTAGCTCATACCGTATCTGCCTCTTTTTGGTTTGATCTAAGCATCTGAAGCGAGTTTTAGCTAGCTTTAGGGATGCGAAGCATAATAGTCAGGGGAATAAGAACATGCGCCCATAGGTAACCTATCATTTGAGTGATCAAGTTTTGCGCTTGACAGGATATGTTTACTAGGTCATTTTAAGTATTTTTAGTCCGAGCAGAAAGGATTTCTTTTCTTCTGGTGGGGGGTAGGGGGCTACAAAGATGGCCGCTGCCGACAATTTAAAAAAAAAATCTCCTCGTATACTTACAGCTATTATAGCGATATTGGTGTCATTTTCGTATAAACCGAAGCCGTAGAATTCATTTCTGATATTTATTTTTAGCACTTTCATACATTTTTTTTAAGAAATAGTAAAAAAAGTGAGAAATTGTATTCAGTATTTTTTGTTTAAGAGCCTGTCAGTGGTACGTTTAATTATAAAAAAGAAAATAAAAAATATGAGAAGAAAGAAAATTTTATGCTGATTCTAAAAATATATACTTTAATAGACTTATCTAGTATTTAAATGTAAAAAAAAATATATTTATGCAGCAGCGGTGATGTGCAGTATTTAAGTTTATCGATCATATCTGCAGAAATAATCGAAATCTCAATTTATTTTTAATGTAACAACTGTATTTATTTACAATATCAAAAGATAAAATATAAACCTGTGTTTGTTAGCTTACTTGTTCACTTATTTTATAACAATTAGTGATATCATAATGAAAGTTACAAAAATCGCTTTCCATATGAAGATTCTCCTCGAATCCTCCATTCCCATTTCATTTTATCTTTTGACATTTGATTAAATGACTATGGGACTATTCTAAAAGCAGCACTTCTGAAACAAAAAAAATAATTATCTAAATCGCTTCAGTCGTTTTCAGTAATCAAGGAACAAATATATTAAAAATGAACGACAGACAGGCACCAAGAAAGATCTTGGTGTCACAATTTAAACCCTTTGACCGCCACAGCTTTAGCAGCAACTTAAAAAACTTTTGACGGCTATAGCCGACTATGGCTGTCAAAAGGTTAGGTAAAACAGTTATGATTAAAGTAAATTTATAGTATCTAATTATTAATATATGAAGACGAAATACATAGTTACAACATAAATCACGCCTTTATCCGTGATGGGGAAGGTAGAGCGGTTACGCTACGTCTGACAAGTTTCAAGGGTTATCTGACGAAAATGAAAATAATAGAAAAATTTGAAAAATAAAAATAACACTGATTAGACAGACCTTAGCAGAGCCTAGTGTTAACATAATCCGGCACAGAAACATAGTTCTGTGCATTTTAAATTTCTTTTTATGCAGTTGCATCTATTTTTGCATGATGTTTTGCATCTGCACCGGGTAAGTTCTAGGCAAACTGTTGCTACATCTGGTAAAACAGACCAGCGAGGTTTCCAGACGTTTCCTTCACGAATCCAACCCCAAGATGACGGACAGGGAAGATTTTGATCGGGAATTAACGTTTGGCCCCAAATATGCACACCTTGGTACATTGCTCTTAATGTGTGCTGATGCAGAGCGCCTTCTGTTGGGGGTATATTTTCCAGCTGTCTGTCTTTCTTTGTGAAAAGATATTTTCGACACTCATTAACGGTGGTACAGGGGCTTGAGCTGTGAAATAAAATTTGCGGACATTGTTTATATTATGTAGGTGTGGATAAGAAATTGATGTTATATAAGAATGAATATAAATTCACTAAAGGTCTCTATAGCGTAGAGGTTGAGCGTTCTTAATTTTACTATTCATACTTACCGATCGTACATTGTGATGATAAATACATTATGAATCTGAATTTCAACCCATCGACGTCCCAAATTTAATTACTGATATTTTTTTAGGATTTGATAGGGCTGAAGTATTGCCTGTGTTTCATGCCTTTACTGGATGTGACACTGTGTCGGCTTTTCATGGGAGAGGCAAAAAGAGCGCGTTTGACGCCTGGTTTGCCTACCCGGAAGCAACACTTGGGTTCAAAGCATTGGTACAACAAAACTTGGCAGAAGCAGATAGTTTCATTCAGAAATTTATCATCACAATGTACGATCGGTAAGTATGAATAGTAAAATTAAGAACGCTCAACCTCTACGCTATAGAGACCTTTAGTGAATTTATATTCATTCTTATATAACATCAATTTCTTATCCACACCTACATAATATAAACAATGTCCGCAAATTTTATTTCACAGCTCAAGCCCCTGTACCACCGTTAATGAGTGTCGAAAATATCTTTTCACAAAGAAAGACAGACAGCTGGAAAATATACCCCCAACAGAAGGCGCTCTGCATCAGCACACATTAAGAGCAATGTACCAAGGTGTGCATATTTGGGGCCAAACGTTAATTCCCGATCAAAATCTTCCCTGTCCGTCATCTTGGGGTTGGATTCGTGAAGGAAACGTCTGGAAACCTCGCTGGTCTGTTTTACCAGATGTAGCAACAGTTTGCCTAGAACTTACCCGGTGCAGATGCAAAACATCATGCAAAAATAGATGCAACTGCATAAAAAGAAATTTAAAATGCACAGAACTATGTTTCTGTGCCGGATTATGTTAACACTAGGCTCTGCTAAGGTCTGTCTAATCAGTGTTATTTTTATTTTTCAAATTTTTCTATTATTTTCATTTTCGTCAGATAACCCTTGAAACTTGTCAGACGTAGCGTAACCGCTCTACCTTCCCCATCACGGATAAAGGCGTGATTTATGTTGTAACTATGTATTTCGTCTTCATATATTAATAATTAGATACTATAAATTTACTTTAATCATAACTGTTTTACCTAACCTTTTGACAGCCATAGTCGGCTATAGCCGTCAAAAGTTTTTTAAGTTGCTGCTAAAGCTGTGGCGGTCAAAGGGTTTAAATTGTGACACCAAGATCTTTCTTGGTGCCTGTCTGTCGTTCATTTTTAATATATTTGTTCCTTGATTACTGAAAACGACTGAAGCGATTTAGATAATTATTTTTTTTGTTTCAGAAGTGCTGCTTTTAGAATAGTCCCATAGTCATTTAATCAAATGTCAAAAGATAAAATGAAATGGGAATGGAGGATTCGAGGAGAATCTTCATATGGAAAGCGATTTTTGTAACTTTCATTATGATATCACTAATTGTTATAAAATAAGTGAACAAGTAAGCTAACAAACACAGGTTTATATTTTATCTTTTGATATTGTAAATAAATACAGTTGTTACATTAAAAATAAATTGAGATTTCGATTATTTCTGCAGATATGATCGATAAACTTAAATACTGCACATCACCGCTGCTGCATAAATATATTTTTTTTTACATTTAAATACTAGATAAGTCTATTAAAGTATATATTTTTAGAATCAGCATAAAATTTTCTTTCTTCTCATATTTTTTATTTTCTTTTTTATAATTAAACGTACCACTGACAGGCTCTTAAACAAAAAATACTGAATACAATTTCTCACTTTTTTTACTATTTCTTAAAAAAAATGTATGAAAGTGCTAAAAATAAATATCAGAAATGAATTCTACGGCTTCGGTTTATACGAAAATGACACCAATATCGCTATAATAGCTGTAAGTATACGAGGAGATTTTTTTTTTAAATTGTCGGCAGCGGCCATCTTTGTAGCCCCCTACCCCCCACCAGAAGAAAAGAAATCCTTTTTGCTCGGACTAAAAATACTTAAAATGACCTAGTGAACATATCCTGTCAAGCGCAGAACTTGATCACTAAAATGATAGGTCATGTTTGTTATTCCCCTCAGTATAACGAAGGCCATTCTGTTAAGGTTATTGGCCATCACCTCCAAGAATTAATGTCGTCATAAACTAAGAAATGTAATGCTAACGTACCGATTAGACCCTCCTTTGGAATATGACCCCGCCGTGAATGGGCCCATTCGGAAAATGGAAATGACAGTGTGAAAGCGCACAATGGAGGGTGACATTGATTTTTTGTATTTGTACCTACTTATTATTTATTACCGTAAGTCCGTCTTGGATTTAATTATTTCATGTTATAATATTAATATTCAATTTATTTTTATATAATTATGATCAATTTATTTGTCTTTTTACAACATAGTAATTTCAAGTAGGTAACCTGAGTGGGTATTCTGACATTCTAAAACGTAATTTTCTAGTTAAAAAAAACCACTGAATGAGCCAGGAAATCGTCTGGTGAGCTTCAACAGATGGATGGATTTTGATCAGCTTTAGCTAAGAAACAACGTTATGAAATTATATTTCGAATTAAAAAAAAACGTTTGAAATCGGTCCCATTCGTTCGGGAGCTAAAATGCTAAAGACACACAGAAAAACACACAAAATGACTTTAAGGGTCGATCTTTTAACATCCCTACTTGTTCTAACGAAAGTTATAAATTTGTCCTGAGGTAAAAATCTTTTTAAATATTTTTTGCTAAACTAACAAGACTTAAAATATCACTTAAAAAATTCTTTTCGGCTCCGGTCATCGGGGAGGATTCGAACCCCCGACCCTCAACGACTCCATTAAGGTTCTCGGTAGCTCAGTGGTCAGAGCATTGGACCGGACTTCCGAAGGTCGGGGGTTCGAATCCTCCCCAATGACCGGAGCTGAAAAGAATTTTTTAAGTAATATTTTAAGTCTTTTCGAAATTAAAATAGCGTTGAGAACGCTTAAAAAAAAACTTAACAAATAAACTTATAAGGTCAAATTTAATGATAAGTGCCTTATAAGAATCTACTTCTAACATTCAGTGTCACTTAATGAGGACCATTAAATTAATCATGAGTCGACTTGTGATTTACAAACTAGTTGGACGAGATATATATTTGTTTGAGATAAAACGATGTATTTCCTACACACCTTGTATTGAATTTCGTCCTTGTTCTCAGTCTGAAAGTAATACTGATTTAAAGTTAAGAAAGATCCATAAAGAAAAATCTACATTGAACGAGCTGTTTCGAAAAAGAAGTGGACCGTCTGCGAACAAACTATAAACAGACTAATTTTTAAATTTAAATACCGACATTTTATCCCTGTTTGTCTGATTCTGGAGTTCCTTTTACTTATTTAAACAAATACTCGTACCTACAGAGTGGCAATTTAAAATTGCCGATTGTTATTGCGAAGTTACGTAAATTTCATCGTATTTTTTAATGTTCTATCGGCTCAAGAGTGACACTAATTATTTATCAGAACTCGATTAAAAAATATCAAAACACGTTTGATATCAAAATTATCAGATAAACTGTCGCGTTGCTTAAACCTGTTGATTAGAATGGTTGATTATATTATAGATTTTATACAAATCTTACTTCCTATTGTCAACAAAATCGAGCCTGAAGGTCAGAGAGGCCGGCCGAGCGTAAAAAACGTGTTTACTTGCAACCAACGGGTGTAGGGTTGATAGCTAAAATCAATAAAAAACAATGATGATGAGTATTTTTAAATTAATTTCTAAAAAACTTTGTAAATAATTCAACATGTGTTTTTCAGACCGGACTGTATGTTTGGCATACACAAAAGTTAATATAATATGACGTGATTATCTAGAAATTCTAAATGATTTAACTTACAACAAATCTATGCAAATTACCAAGGTACGGTCATAAAAGAACTGTTTTAACCATTTGAATCAAATGCGTTCTTCGACCTGAATGCCTTTTTTGTCAATCTAGTGAAGTGAGCAGAATTCCTACACAACCTTGTACTTTCACTCAAACATTTTACTTAGTTATTATTACAGAGGAAACACACTTCCACAGGCTTTCATATCCGGGCTTACAAATGACCGGACGCGTGACAACCCTATTTGGGCCAAACACTTGCGCTGCGTTCGATGAGGTCATGCTAGCCACCGTACTCTGTCAAATGTATAGCAAACGCGGTTTTACTCGATTGTCATGTATATCGTACATCAAACTAGGTTTTCGTTACAAAATCGACCCTATCTCTAACACAAAGTGTATAACATGCCGCTGTTAACCTTGATGTGCTTGCCCGTTCATGTTTGGAAAAATAAATATGTGAGTGCTTGAACAAATCTTTGTTTTCGTGTTGTTTGTTAGTTTTGTATTTTGCATACGTAAACCCTTGAAAACTCTTTGACAAAGAGATGACGGTCTGCATGAAAAGCCTTCTTTGCCATATTCGTCCATTGATACGTTCCTTTGAAAATATTCCGTCTTAAGTATTCCGCGTCTAAGGGATAAAAGTCTTCCTGGCCAATTTCGACCACGGCGGCCAATCTCAACAGAGATCAGCCAACTACGCAGGAGATATTATAGTGCACAAGTGTGGGCGCAATACACAGGTGCACTTCCTGTTCCATCACTCTCAAAGCTCGGTGAGACGGCAATCTATCATGACCAGAGAGAGATGAGGCGCAGGAGCAACGGCTTAACGTGCTCTAAGGGATAAAAAACTAACTTTCTTGTTGGTAAAATACGTCCAGACGTTAAAACGTCTATGACCTGACTATGATGTTGAAACCACCATGTATAAATTATTTTTCGAATAAAAAAACCGGTCAAGTGCGAGTTAGACTCGCGCACCGAGGGTTCCGTATAAACCTGTAGATAAGGAGTAGTAACTTTGAAATTTTCAAAATTGTCAAAAATATTTTTTTTTTATATGATGTAACTGCAAATTTACGGTTTTCGTAATTTTTCCTATATCTGTACTATAAGACGTGACTTCGTACTAAATTTCATGATTCTAAGTTTACGGGAAGTATCCTGTAGGTTTTGATTCCCGTGCTAGTTTCGAAAATTTGCGGCCTAAATGGCTGTATCTTTTGATTGCGTTGGCTTAGAAGGTTGATTTTTCTACAGCTTCCAGGGACAATAGACCGAAGTATCATATAGAAATTTGATACCTCCACGCGTTCCTGAGAAAAACGGTCTTGACAGACGGACGGACGGACGGACGGACGGACAACAAAGTGATCTTATAAGGGTTCCGTTTTTACCTTTTGAGGTACGGAACCCTAAAAACGCACTGAATCCGGTCCTTCAGTGCGAGAGCTACGATGTCACAGACTGACACACAAACAGACACCAGCGTAAAACTTATAACACTACTTTTCGTTTCTCGTCGGGGGTTAAAAAGGAGCCATACTTCTTAGATTCGGCTGTCCGTCTGACATTCACGAGCTTGGACTCGTAAACCGTGATAGGTCGACAGATTTTATTTACATAGGTACTTTGACTGCCTCGTTGGTGTAGTGGTAAAGTTTCTGCCTTACATCCGAGAGGTCCCGGGTTTGAATCCCAGGTCGAGCAAAATTGTTTCTGAGATTTTCTGTCATGAATTTCTCAAAAACAGCTCGGAGTCGGGAAGTTGGCGGTGTGTTACACCCCCATGCCTCGGAAACCACGTTAAGCCGTTAGTCCTGCGCCTGATCTTCCTCCGGTCATGTCGGATTGCCGTCTCACCGAACTTTGAGAGTGCACTCACGCACCTGTGTATTGCGCTCTCACTTGTGCAATATAATATCCCCTGCGCAGTTGGCTGATCTCTGTTGAGATTGGCCGCCGTGGTCGAAATCGGCCAGGAGGACTATTATTACATAGATGAGGAATCCTTATTTCTGTTTTCATTTATTTCCGCTAGTTTGTGTAATGTTTCATTCATTAATGAAATCAAAATCGAAGCGTTAACAAATGATAAGCAAAGTTTACTTAACTAGCGTTTGTTATTTATTATTAATTACTATCAATTAGAGTTAATTAACAACTGTTCGGTAGGATCATTGTGGAGAAAACAATAACTTATTTTTTATTCTATTAATAGTAACAATAACATTGACACAGTACAAACGTGGTACAAACGTAAAATTAACCTTTTAGTTCGTGCAGAGTCCGCTAACAGGCAATTTTCTTACCGTCTTATATAACATTATTTGTATTGTGTAATAATGTAACTTTGATCTGATCCTTTTTATATTACAGTTAGTCAGTCAGATAAGTTAGTATCCGTAACTAATTTATCTTTATTTCATAGGAAACTAACGTCCCGCCCGCGACTACGGCAGCATAAACGTTGGATTTTTTCCTTCTTCTTATTTTATCCCAAGTGAGCATTTAATCGGGGTAAAAAGTCAGCTAATACCCTGTCTGTATACCAAATTTCATCAATATCCGTTCAGCAGTTTCAGCGTGATTAACGAACAAAGATTCAAACAAAGAAACTTTCGCATTAATAATATTAGTGTCATAGTGTAGATCGGATAGTTATCGCTACTCACGAAAGGATCCACTTAGGTCATATTTGCTAAACCTAATTTCGACCAACAATGCACTTAACAGATTTCATTAAACCTTTGACGCAAAACTGATAACTCGACAGGGCATCAAGATAATCCCTTCGATACATAAGCCGTTAGTGATGGACACAGCTTTTGGTTTTAATGAGCTTTGTTGTGCAAACAACTTGGATGAGCCGCGCACGTAATATCAGGGCAGTGTTTCCCAAACATTTTTGTTCTAGCGCGCGGTAATGTTTGCACTTCCTGAGAATTGTTAAGTTGTTATGAAATAATAATAATTCACAGTGCATAATTTTGCGATATGAAATTAAAAGTAACTTAAATAAAAAATCGGACTGCCACAGGTATGATTTGATTGAACCCGCAACTTATCGCAAGCCGAGCGTTTGCTCTCTTTATTGAAAAAAGTCCTACCAAGTTTAAGTAGGACCTATATCTAGACTAGAATCAGCATAAATATATTTTTACGAATTTCTCATACGTTATGAACGAACCGCTTGATCAAAGTTACAGAAAAGCAATAAAACCAGATAACCAGAACACCTGAATAAAAGCAGCCTTTGAACTTCTGAGAAAATCTGATACACGGAGTTTTCTTTCACAAAAGGCTTGGTAAAATGTCGTTACATACGGGTATGGCAATAAAAGTATATTTTATCTGCGGTTTCTTGGATCCACGTTATTTGATGACACACGTGACGGAATTCGGGATTGGATACCAACGAAAAGCTTTGAACACATGTTTCGAGGTATGAACATAAAATACACGGTCTTATAAAATTTCCATAGATTATTATCATCGGGATATACAAACAAATGTGTTACAGAAAGAGTAACCCGGAGTTAGGATTTGCCAGTGGCTAGCCTTTTAAGCAAGTAAATTGGTATTTTTTTTAAAAGTACGTAGGTTTACTTACTATACATACCTATTTCCATCTTCTCTCGGTTTGTGAACGACTCAGACCGACAATAAGATCTTCATTTATCTACGACGCAGTTTTCATTGGCTATCGCGAACCTATCGAACAACTGACTGACAAAAAAACTTCAAAAACCGGTCGTGCAAAACGAGATCATTTCTACAACTATATTTTAGAATGTGAGCTGATTTCGTGTTCCTTTTATCGGCGTCGTGACAAATCCCTACCTTTGTCATTCTAACGAGCGTACCACTGAAGCAAATGTGACCGAAACAAAACAAAACGTATCGAAATCTGCAAGAGAATGCCTTCGCTTCTTTTTGTTTCTTCTGTCTGCGGCGAATCAGACACGTGCTCACATAACTGCACAGTTCTTCACGTGTTGCGAATATAGTGTAGAGTATGGTGCCGGCATTCAAATATTTACTATTTAAATAACCTACAAATCTCAACTGGCAATAGAATTTGAGACGTCACACACGCTCAATGTCGCTGACTCGCCATAGAGAAGTGTGTCACTAGCTTTATGAGCAGAGCTCTACTACTCTATCATCATGTGATGTGTATTTTTTTTTTATTGAAAAGTAAAAGATACCGACAGCACGTTTGTTTGTATCTAAAAATTGCATTTTGGCCAGATTATTTGACTGTAGGCTTTTAGGTAAGACCGTGTATAGCATACCTCTTGCAGTCCGATTTGACCATGCACCAAAGCCTCAAGGTTTATTGTGTCGTAAATATTTTGGAAGGGTGAATACTGTTTTTAGTTCAAGAGCATTATCAAAGAGTCTTAGTGACGCGACATCACACTTTGAATTACAATTAGTTTCCCGAATAGTCACTTGAGGGGCTGGCAGTGAATAAAAATCACAGTGGAACGAATTACCGATGCGACTTCCTCCTTTAAATATTTACAAAAAATGGCCTCGATTGTAAATCAATCATTATTCATGCATTTATATACATATATATATGACTTGAAAGTAGGTGTAACCTATGAGGTGTGATTTAAACAAGCCACATCAAAGTATGCCATCCTCGTCGCCAAATATCGCTTAATCTGTCGCAGAAGAAAGCTTTAACCCTATAGATGTAGACTCCATTTATGTTCAACTTGTGATAAAATTCAGCGTAGTTAGCCGGTACCGTTCCGGGATAAAACAAAACAAAGACATGGGATCGCAAGGCTTCGGTCGTAACAACCAAGGATACCCATTTGAGGGCTTGATAGCTGCACTGTTTCTGGGTCAGCTGGTCCATCCTTGTAGGTCTAGGTACTTGTAGCATATTCTCACGTCACTGGTTTAAGCGAACACAAAGACTTAACTTTGTTTTCCGCCAGACAAAGGAAGATTAAACGAGTATTAGCTAGCGTGACATTCAGTTGCATGAATTTTGAATAAAGATATAGACAAATTATCTTATGTTAGCATATAAAATTCACGAAAGACCATAATATTTACAAAAAATAAATACGAGAAGACTGCTATTTGGCATCGTTATTCTCACCAAATGGTTTTCGTCAATGTTGTAAGTAAATTATATTTTTACACATCGATTTTAATGGAATCTCCTTTGGAGAACAAATTATAGTAAGCACGGTCGTGTAAGACTTTTTAAACTCCCGACAAAAGAGGAGTGTTATAAGTTTAACACCTAATTTGTTTGGGTGACTGTCTCTGGAATCGTAGATACCAAACGGATGGACCGATTTCAGTGCAGTTTTTAATTTATTCGAAAGATAATTTAAACACAGTGGTTCTATGTTTTTTTTTTTCAAATTCCATCCAGCCGTTAAAGATGTTTTCCTGTCTCATGTCGGGGGTATTTTAAATTGTAGTTCTTGCATTAATTATTTTACTATTGATTTAATTAAAACAAGCAGCATGTGTGGGTACACATGTGTCTTGTTGCTTTTAATGATAAATTTACCACAAGCAAAACAAATATTGAGCTAACAGGTGACCTACAAAATTGAAGCGAAGCGAAATTCATTTTCCAATCGCAAATACATAGTATGTCAATATCACATCGACGCCCACACGTTTCAGTGAGACAACGGAAATTCTAGGAACATGGTATAATGTTATTACTGACTATAAAGACTGTGTGATGCGATTAAGTTGTCATTTCGCTGGTCGTAAAGCTAAGATCTTCAGGGTGAATATGCGTAGGAGTTGTGTCATACGTTTGTGGAACTCGGAAAAACCAAGAGACATTTTCAATGAATTCCTTTAACGGGTGCCTGTGGGTGGGCCAGCCGACCTAATGGACGGAAACAACTGAATTTAATTGCTCGTGTGTTTTGTTTGTGTCGTTTTTAAAGTCGTTTCGCCTGTGTTTCTTAATTGGGATTGAATGGTATGTGCATTCATGAAGGCTGGGCCAGCGGTGTAAAATAAGCACACGAGTAGTATTGAGATTATTACACAAAATTTTGCTCTTCTTAGTTACTTAAAACCTCTGCAGAAAATGCATTGTGTAAACTAATACAACAAACACACGTGTTATACGTACATATCTGTTGCTGTTGGCACACATAGTTGGCATACCTGATTTATATTGATGAATGAAATCAAATAAACGAGTATGTACTTATTGAAATCAAGCGTGGGCTAAAATGTAAGCCAATCTCGGTAAAATGTAAGCCAATGCTCCAGATAAATTTAAGATAACTGTGAACAATAATTAATCTATCAAGCCGATCAATCAGTGAATATGGGTTAAGTCCGACCGCAAGTATGAACCATAGAGTGTACAATGTTCAGGTTACCTACTAGCGACGAATGCCCGTGGTGTCGAAAGCCCATACGTTCGAAAAACTATTTTTTTTTCAAATGGCTAAAACATGGAAATCATTTTTTGGAATAAATGATTGTTTGGGGTGGGGTTAGACCCAAGGCGTATTCCAGAAAGTTTTTGCTCAAGTGATTTCATAGTTTTTCAGGAAAATGCGTTCGTCCAAAAAAAAAAGGTTTTTCTTGTAAATAAGCCCTTGGGAAAATTTAGTTTTTCGAACGAGCTGGATTTAAACATCACAGGCAGTCGATGCTACGGGATAGGCGAAAATGATACGACACACCGTCCTTCTTTTCTTCGACTCCACGTAGGTAACCCACGTTATTCTCACATACAGTATTGAATTACTTAGTTTCGCTATATCTTGTGGTTATTGCTTAGCATAATGGAAAAGGATAAAATGACCTCCTTTAATTAGTAACGATACCTGAAGCTTGTATCTGTCTAGGTTTTTATGACTTTCTGACAAGATTATTAAGTCTTCTGGCGATAAGAGTGAAGTTTTAAATATATTTAAAAAAAAACATCAAAAAATTCCTTAAATGTTTTTTGTTAATAGAACATTCAATACGTTAGCACTATTTACCGAAAAATTGCAAATTATTTTACTATGTCTTGTTAGCGCAACTTGTGCTTCTGCTCCAAATAATATTTGTAATGTCATGATGATGAGGAACTAAACAGGTCTCCACCTCTTTAGTTTGATTGGGAACTGGTTTGGAGGAAACAACAAAAACACGTGTTAAATCAAATGCCGTCATAAATTACGGTAAAATCGATCCATTCGATGATCGTTATTGGTTTACTGGCTATTACGAAGTCCGTGATGGCATTAGGGAACTTTTTTGATTCAATTTCTATAATATCGACTTGGAGTTGTCATATTAACTGTTTGTGACTGAACAAGAAAAGATTTTTCAGCTGACAGTCACATTGCTGTATTTTAACACGCTTTTATTAGATCGGGGTGTATGTATGTATGTATGTTTGTAGTAAAAAGCGTCGGGTGCTTGGTATAGTAGTATGTGAAAATCATCGTATTATTGGTAACTATAAAAAGAGAAGTATGAAAACGTCATAAAGTGCACCCCACGCTTTTTACTCTACTGTAATATAAATTCTGTGTACTCGGAAATTAATTTCTCTTCTTTAGTTAGCAATAAAAGCGTGTTTTTTTAGTTTTTTAAACTATTATTTTATCGCAAACTTTTCTTACGTCATCTACACAGACAGACGAAAACCTCATCAAACACTCGGAATAGAATCAAAGCACACACACACATACTTAATTGTATTATAAAATTGTAAAAATAAACATAGTTTAGTTTTTAGATTTAAATTAATGTACAAGTAGTTATGGTAGAGCGATGTCACCTGTCACAGGCATTGTGCTTAAATGGTGATTTCAATCACAAGTTATGTAAAATGAATTTTCGTTTATAAAATAAATTATTATTGTCTAAAATTATTATTTGTATTCAAAAGAATCAGTTCAAGATAAGTCCAGTTAGACAGATGGACGTTTCGTCTGTTGTCTAACTAAAATTATATGATTCCTTTATTCACATTTTATAAACTTTATATTTTGTCTCTGACCTTTGCTCCATTGAGAAGTTATTTTCATAAGTAAGTTAGTTGTCAAGAGAAAATTCCTCCTCTACATTGGCCCTATTCCGTAAGCTAGTAACTACATTGGCAATTTTAGCTCTTCTGATATTCAAGTCAAGTGTTAAGGATGTTTCGGGCCCTAAAGACAATTACCCAAGCGGAACCTAATTTTAGAATTCCTCTCACATTGCTAACTAAAGTGGCTACGATATTTTTTAAATGTGGTTATGATATGTGTATTACGTGTATATGATGCTACGCGTTAAAAAAAATGTAGTTGAAACGGTATACTATATCTATATATGTTGGAACGGTTTAACGGGCTAAATTTTCATTGCTAACAACTTACACCAAAATCAGATAACAGATTGCGTTAAGAACATCTATTTTTCTATACATAATATAATAAAGCTGAAGAGGAAAAATAATAGAGGAAAAAATATTTGGAAGATATTAAAAAAAAATACTCAGAATCGTCTACAGAATACATTCCACTACTTTTTAGAAATATTGTCTGTTTGCCTGTGTCTTTGTTTATCTGCGTATTTGTAAGCACATCACCTGAAAATTGCTTAACGGATTTAAATAAAAACTTTACCAATCTGTCATGAAAACTGCCGCCCAGGTTATATCGGAAGGAACTCCAGCAGCCTAACTTAATTGTAAGAGTTAATATAGGACGCCATAGGAAAAATTGTTCCGCATGACGAGTTCTGTTCATCCCCTAACAAAAGTGAAGATGTGAAGTACCTGATGTGACACCCAGTAGCTTAGCTAAACTCTTAGAGGTATGAACATACTTAAAACCTGCAGGAAATGTGTTTAACGTAACGAGCAATTTATGTACATGTAACAATAACGAAGATCGAAATATCTGAACTAATCGAAATAGTTGAACTCTAGCAGCCCAGCTTACTGAGCTGGGCAAAGGGCAGTAATATGACGCCTTAAAAAAAGAAGTTCAGCGTGACGACAACTTTCTGTCCTCATATCAAAATTGAAGGTCTGGAGTCCCGACGTGACACCCCGGCAGCCTAGCTATCACTATACCGTTAGGAGTATGAATGTAGAACCTCAGGCATTTTTTTTCAAGGTAATGTGCAATTCCTCTTTATATAATTATTAAGATTGGAGTACTAAATGTCCAGCTAAGAAGTATAAGGCACGAACAAAACGCCATAAGTCTTTCTATGATAAAGATGTATTGAGGATGAAACTTTGAATGCAAGCCCCAAATGTAGGCGGACAAAGTCGCGGGTGTCCACTGTCCACGCGGGTGGCTGGTAGTGACTGAAATCATAAACAGCCGTATAAACCGTGAGTCTATTTTCCCAATCTATTCTTGTTCATTGCATTGATCTCCACATTTAACATTCGTGTAAGCGTGTGTCATTAACAGGGCCCGATCTAGGGCGGCGCGGGGGGTTGGGGGGAAACCGAGCAATTGCCTGGAGCGGAAAATTGGGGGCGGTGAAAGTTTGAAAGATGGTTGAACAAAAAAAAAACAATTATTACTTTTGACATGGCTGAAATTTCACATCATATTTTAGTATATTACAAAAATAAAATGGTGACCACATTTTATGTACTGCTTCCTTGAATAACTTGGCAAAAGCAGATAATACCACTAGATTTATCTTTTCTCTTTCCGAAATTGAAAAGAAAAAAAAAGCCTTAAATCTCGATGCGCGAGCGAAGTTTTCGGAATCTCAGAGATTAAGCGCCCAAAATCGCGAGAACTCGCTTCGCTTGCGCATAAGTTAAAATGACGTTTCTGAAATTTGAAGAAAAAAGCCCAAAATTGTCTTGCTTGCTTGTCGGTAACTAAAAAATCTAAAAGATCGCGAAAGTATGTCTCGATTGGGCCTCAAATTGATGACCGCCGGGCTTTAAAAAAGTCTGAATCCGCCTCTACAGAGGGTCCACCGGAACAAGTAAATGTCTAAAAGGTGTTCACGAGAAAAATAAGTTTGAGAACCTCTGATCTATGGAATAACGTAAAGGCGGCAAATATTGTTTTGCCCGGAGCGACGAAATAGATGGATCGGGCCCTGGTCATTAACAGGCCTAATTTGCGTCATGATTTCTATTAATGTTATTACCATATTACACAATCCATCTGGGTTTGTCGTTCTGTATCAATAACTATGAACCTTAAAGAGCAAACCACACACAGTTCTACAAGTTTTCAGTTACGTTTGATAACTGTGATAATTCTATGATGGATTATGAATTATGATAAAAAGTCATAGGATATTCCTAAATTGTAGTGAGAACTAAAATCCCATCTTACTAGTCTTCAATAAATACGCATTTTTGCATTTTCTGCTTTGTCTATAGATTCTCTTTTCTCTCTCTTCTGTTAATGTTACCTACCTAACATTCATGCACGCGATCAGAATTAGTCGTCAACTCAAATAACGGCAGCAAATATGAATCAGAGCATTGGACCGGACCTCCAAAGGTCTGGGGTTCGAATCCTTCCCGATGACCGGAGCCGAAAAGATTTTTTTAAGTGTTGTCTTTTTGCAGATATAAATTTAAAAAAATCATGAAAAAAGAAAAGTTATTTGACTTTTAAAATGTTGTGTGAAATTTACGATATAACATTATTCGTCGCTGTGGATAGTGTAAGCCCGGTGGAGATTAATGGGTCCGTTGCCTCTACAAATTCGCGCGCTTTTCGATCAATAATGAACTACTGTTTTCACAAAGCTTACGTTGGTTTCCAACGTTGAGAAAATTAAATACAAAATGATTTAGCGAAGTTCAAAAAATTGCTACCTCTCCTATGCACAGTGCTTGCACTTGCTATAAGTTGGCGTACGATAATAAAAATAAAACTGTAGACAGCAATTTCTTTTGAACATTGAAATTACACTGATCAAAAATGTTCATCATACTGTGACAATGTTATTATGATAAGTTTAATTTTGTCAAGTCAGTTACTCTGTTATTTGTAAGAAAGTATTGTATTTCGTAGCTACACATAACATGAACAGTTCACCTGTTTTGTATTCCGTGGTTCAACAGACAAAATCAAATTAACCACCACTTTGTCTAACTGTACACTCCATGCAACTTAGACTATACACGTTCATTTTCAAACCAGCAGCATGCAGATGCAATAGGATATCCTATTGCGTCTTCATAAGATGCTACAATGTTTAGCTTGATTTGCAGTCTTTCATACAATGTACTTCCTAATGGTTGGTCCGTATTTTCCGATCTAGCTAGCACGTTTGCTCGCACGGCCAACTTGTAAGAGTGACAGGGATAGCTGCATTTGAAACCTTGGACAACATCTTAGAGAGTGAGTGGTCAAGTCCCAAGCACGGTTGAAACTGCATCTAATTTGCATGTCAAACCATTGTGAATTGGACTTGTGTGCTCTTTGATGGTTTACAACCAATACACCTGGGCACCCACGTCAGTACCCAGTCAGTACAGTCACGACCAGATAGTGTTTACCACCTTATGGATAACAATAGCTTGCACACATTTAAGTCATAAGTTATCAATCTAGTTTAGTCTATTTAATATCAAATTTGATTAACCACAGATTAATCACAAATAAAGAATTGAGGTTGTTAATCAAAAAGGCTAGTAGAACCGTTTTTAGGGTTCCGTAGATGATAAGGAACCCTTATACCTAGTCTGTCACAGCAGAATATCTTCTACGTTTATGGAGTGATTTGCATGTAACTTGGTTCGAGGATACTTCTACTTTTAAAAAAACCGGTCAAGTGCGAGTTGGACTCGCGCACCGAGGGTTCCGGTCAAACCTGTAGATAAGGAGTAGTAACTTTGAAATTTTCAAAATTGTCAATAATATTTTTTTTATATGATGAAACTGAAAATTTACGGTTTTCGTAATTTTTACTATATCTGTACTATAAGACGTGATTATATTTTTGAGTAACTATGAAAATAAGATAGGATTACCATACAACACTTTTTTATCACCATTACCATTTGCGAGTTATGACGACCGCTTGGTGCAGTGGTCTACATGTCGGACTTCTAAAAACCAAGGGTCGCGGGTTCGATCCCCGCACAGTACAAGCATAAGTAATAAATAAATAAATATTTCACAACAATCACACCAATTCTCTAGTCCCAAATTAAGCTACGAGGCTTGTGTTATGGGTACTAGACAACGGATAAACATACTTAAATACTTTTTTTTTTGTAAATAAATGCTTTCATTTATTTTGTCAACTTTAAACTAAATCCTTCTGAATAAAAACATAAATGAAAAACGTTTTTATTTTCCTTCGAGCTTTGCTACGCACGCAAACAAATTGAATTCAAACCAAAAAACTCTCTAATTGGCAATCTATGAACTTTGACGCCGGGGGATATTGTTTTGACAAATAGAGTTCGACAAATCCTATTAAAGTTGCTAACAAGCTACTATTTTTGCGGAAAACACGGTGTGTATGAATATGAATGCGAAATGGGTAAGTCAAACCGCTACTCGGCTTGCAGTTAGGGTCCCTACATTATCAGTAAAGAAACTAGGAATGTTTATAGTTAGAGAAAACAGGCATCTGCTACCTAGGCAAGCGCGCTCCATCTTAGACTCAGTTTTTGCAGGTTGGGCTTAGTCTTGGGTCAAAAGCAAACCTACCACAAATATATAAAAAATCCTAGGACAGCAAAGAAGATGTGCTGTTTTTCTACCATTTACCACATTTTTTTCAATTAGAATCGCTCGTGACCTAAGAAAACCTTTTTTTTTTACTTTAACCCCATAAAGTCAGGAACTGTTTTGGCAATAGAACGAGTTCAACTAAAAAGAACATGCCTTCAAACTTAAACTTGTTAAGCGGTAGCTGTGGTATGAATTTACCAAGTTGCTTGGTTAAGTACTAAATTACAATGTTAAGTTTTATTAAAATTTGTTCTCTGCGCTCTATCTTTGATGACGGTATTAAAATACAAAATAAAGAATTTTTTAGCTTTGTCAATGTTTACTTTACCTACTATGAATCTTTTTGTCTTGTGATAAACAAATAGGTTCTATTTAAGCAAAATTTTAGAATTGTCCGACCAATTAAAGCTATTTGGTCACCCAAACTGCTCCTGCATTGGATTTGCATAGCAAACGTTTCGTTCGCGTATTGGCTTCAGCATCACCTCAGAAATGCTAAATAATGTTTCTTCATTTATCTGTCTCCGGCAACTTCTTTCATTATTTTTTTTTATTGTTCAAAACTAAATCATATAACTCCTTTTCAAAGAGATACAAGGTAGGTACATCATAGTTAATATTTTTTGGTTTCTCATGAAACCGCATCGCATCCATAGATGTATAATCTTTTGACGGATATTGTTACATTGATAGAGTTCCTTAGCCAAAGATATTAATCGCTGAATCCCCGTATTTTAGGAGAAATTGGATGATTAAGCTTATGTAATTAGAGTCAGTTGAACACTACAAAGGCGTCTGCATCTGCGTAGACCTCAATATAAGCTTTAAAATAAACAATGACAACTTTTTGTGACTTCTAAAATAACAGTAACACCTACCTACCTATTTCTAAAATAACGCTTTACTCAAATAACGATCTTATGCAGCATTATTCTGCTACAGTTCCACAGTAACCACTGTCGATGGAACTAGATGGAGCTTATAACTATCGGAAAAAAATATTCTTTATCCACTTAAAGAATATTTATTTTCCGCTAGTTAAGCTGATTCTCACAGAAAAATAATGTGAACAAATATGCTTTGTTCAAAGAAACTCGTGTCAAAGGTAAAACTTACTTTCAATTTAAAATATTCATACGTACGTTTTTTCCGACAGCACTTCATTTGTTTGTTTAACATAATATCACAGAGCGAGGAAGGCTTGTACCTACAGAGCGAACGTCACAATACTAACAGTTAAGAGAAAACTGAATACCTTCCATGTTATTCATGTTTTTCACGTGACATTTACAGTATCTGTCCATTAACGTGTATGAATCACCAAGGCAGCGTATTAGTGGGTCATAGTTACAAATGCTTGAGATAATACTTATCTGACTATAGGATTAGGTTTCTTTGATAAACTGCAGTTCAGAAGTACTTAACTGTTGGATCGGTAGATTGCGAATTTACCGAGTTTGCCTTGGCGTTAAAAACTACTTTTATAACTTTAATTTCTTGGGTGAAATTGGCCTTTCTCAGAACCTTTCCACTGCAATAGAATTGTAGTTTATCATTCGGTAATAATTATCAACTACCTAATGTATTAAAAATCATGGTTAAATGTTCTGATAAGATACGTAAGAAACAAATTCAGGCTCTGACAACTTCATAAAGAATTTCTGTAGATTTAATAAAATCAACCTTACAGAAATGTAAGTATGCGACAAATGTCAGGCTTGATTATTATGTGAATAAATCGATTACATTCATAATGTCAATAGGTATTACGTATTATAGATTACGTTATGTTGACAATTTATCTTTATGAGCTGATTAAATATAACTAAGACGTCACTGTTCTTAATGTTAAACCACACAGCAACGTATTAAAATGTATATCTTTTATTCAGTGCTTAAGTATTTACTTAATCGATATTTGCTTACTAATGGTATAAATAAACATACCATTGTATTGTAACATTGTATGAATTAGACATACATTAGTTAGGTAATACCTAGAGGATTAAACTTCGCTGCTTGTAAGTTTCTCACTTAGTTGGCCAAAAACGTGTAAAGAGCGAAAAGTTTAAAACACACTTTGCAACTCTATCACGCCATGGGACAATGGAGCGTTCAATTATTACGTAACGCAATATTTGAAGATTTTTGACCCCCTTACATGCGTTACAAGTCCCCTTGTAAAGCATCGTAACTTTTTTCTGTACCCCCCTCCCCTTCTCTAAACGTTACGTAACACTCAATGACAATTTCTACCCTAAAGTCGCAAATGTAGGTTACACTTTACTTGTCCTTTGCTACCCCGGGAAAAAAATTCCCTAATTTTCAATTCCATAATAAAAAATACTTAGCGTGTTGTAAGAAAAACAGGAGCAGCAGCAGGAATTTCTGAATCACCTTGGTAATCATCCGCAAAGGTGAAAAGTAAAAACCAATGTCAACTCAAATTGTTTTAACAGTCTCATAACTGAAGTAAACAAAGTAAGTAATTTGACTTTGAATGGAAGGAAAATGATTTTTTTTTAAAGTTCCTGAGCCTTTTTCGCTCTTACCTTAGGCTCGCTGGCAGCGTTCTTAAAAAAAACCGATTAGAAACACCATAGGGCACCTGCTTCTTCTAGCTAGGGTTTTAAATACTGAGTCTGGACGGATGATGGATGGCAGTAAGTACTGATATGCGATTTGGCTTGAAAATCTTGGATTGCTAGCGTGGCGTGCCAAGAAAGCACTTGACAATAGCTCTAAATGTCGCGGTTGATAACGTTTGTTTGGTTCACTCGCTGAAAATGTCGCATGAAAACTGACTTTCTTTGCCATGAAACAAATATTCAGCTGTTTACTATACTAGATTCTAGATTCGTATAATAATTCGGATTTAAAGAAAAGTAATAGTGATGGCTGTTTTAATTACTTTTGTAGTTTTTCACTAGTATGTATTTTCTAGTGATGTAGTTATCAGACGCCGCCCAATCCCTCTTTTTGTGCACGACACGACGATCTTTTTGATTAAAAAGGCCTCTAGCACACTGACGCGTTCGCATGCGAAAGCAAGTCTCTTCGAAAATACTGCAGAACAAAACTTCTGCGATTCTGCAGTTTTTTCGCAAAGAATTCTCGTATCATCATAAGATACTTCAACCAGAGTATATCCTAGTTCCTACTATTGAATCATGGTTGGAAAAGTATGCGTCTGTGTAGCGGCTATTTCGCCGTAACTTAAACGTAAACCGTACCGACAAGGAGGCAACCATTTCATGTCGATAGGTGTCATCATACCTAATTAACAATATACCCTACTGGAGTGAACATAGCTAATTGGGAAACTAAATGTTTAAGGGGTTCACGAAAAGTTTTACCATCACGTTAAGGGTCAACCATTAATTAAGGGACACACTGTATACTTATAGTTTCTTGTTTCTTTGGATTCATCGTTAGTCGCCCGACATTAGGGTCATCATCACACAGTACAATCTAATTTGTGCTAGGTACGCTTTTGTCGAAGACTTACTTCATTTAATAGTGCAGCAGCTTCGTATGAAATTTACTTCAGTTTTGTCAGAAGCCCTTACAATATAGTAAAAAATGAATTTTAGGCGACCACAGGGTATTGTTGTGTGACAGTCTTTTACCTAAAATAATTAATTAGGTACTTATGCCGGCTTATGAATAGCTGAGTGTATTGTTTATTCAAATAAAATAGCCTCTTGACATTCAGCCTTTCGACTTGCTGAAATAGGTACATCCAAAATTTAAAATTAGTCATATAATTTTGTAAACTTTATCTTAAAAACGAACTAAAAAGAAACATTCAAAAAGATTTTTTTAACAAAATATCAGCTCTTTCGGACATTGGGTGAAGATTGAGACAAGTGAAATTTAAATTGCAAGATTACAAGCAAACCGACATATGAACGGGACAGGTGAAAGTCAAAAAAAGCTTGTAAAAAAGACTTAAATTTTTCTGACAGCTTTTCATATTGGCTCAAAAAAAATTGTTTTAACAGAAGGTATTGTTGAATTCAATCTAATCCTGTAACGATACAAACGTCCCCATGAATCATAATGATCGAGATTGCGCAAGCCACTCACTCATGCCGATCTTATTAAAGGTTTTTGGATTGTTACACTTAATATCCATACAATATGATAAATGCGTAACTGTTTTTTCTGGCAGTTTGTACCTAACACTTTCACGCTTAAACTACTAAACCAATTGGAATAAAACTTATCCAGGAATTTTACCATATTACCCAATGTCATGCGGGCAGAAAATTGTACAGAGAGCGGGTAGCGACACACAAAATTTAAAATTTATTTAAAAAAGGGCTTTGTGACGATTTGTAGTAGGTATTATTTATTTTTTATTGGACAAAATATTATTAACTGCAGTAAGCACGACACAGAAAAGAATGTGTTAAAGAAAAATCATTTATAAATGTTTTAAACTGCATAAAAACATTGGGTATGCATTCTATAACTATGCAACTTTTAAATGACTTATATCTGTATTATGTGAACCAACAACGAAGTTAAAGAAATTCATAAACTAGTTTTTAATTAGATGCAGATTGCTGGAGTTGATAGTGTCCAGTGCTCCTTACAATGTTTAAATTGACATACCAGGAGAGCACAAAAAAGTATTATAAGTAGTTTGAATACGGTGATATATTTTAAGTCTATAAAAGTTGGATGTCAATCTACTCGCTGAACAAAAAAGAGTGCACGGTTCAGGGGAGGTAAACCTATTTAGTTTTCGTCTAATCGGCAGCGTTCTTATTAAAAAAAAACAAACAAACATCATTAGCAGCGCTTCTGTTCTACGGTAAACCAGATCGTAATATAGCCCCAGTAAATATGTTAGCACTTAGGAACATGTTAGACCTGCGTCTATCATCGGTTACTGAAATTCAGGAGGGGTCTAAATATATTAGTGTAAAATAAGCAAGGTCTTGTTGAAATAAGAATAAAAACACTGGTCAGTACTTACGTTTTGTATTGCGGTAATTCCAAATAACTAACACAATTCATTTACACAATAGTAAGTAATAATAACAGTAATTAATTATAATTATTATATTCATAATTATTATGAATTCCTGGATATTCTACCAATACTACATTGTGACAACAAACATTATCAAATAATCTCCTGTCATCATTTCACCAAGAACGTGGTCGTAACTTAATCATAAGTCCATATCATAGGTAATTCAATTATGTCTCTGAAATGAACTCCAAAGTGAAATAGATCGCCTGAACGTTTGTTCAACAAAGTGGTCTCGTCGCCCCCATTTACGCCTATTCATAATAATTAATTCTGCCTTGTTGACAGACGTAATTCGAGTAACAAATTTACTCGCACATCCTTGGAGTCGCACATTCGAAGGAACCTCATGAATATACATGAAGGGATACATTTCTGTTTTGATGAAATCGTAATCGGAATAACGCAAATGTTGCTTTGCATTCAGATAACCGCTTTTAGCATCATATTTCCGATGCTTATTGGTTAGGGAGTTATCATGATTTTTCAGTCTTTTTTTCTTTTCAATTTCGGATGAAAGTTATCTGTCTGCGTCAGTACTAAAGCTCAAACAATTATAATTTTCTACTGCAAAAATATTTTTTGAAGTTTGCAAAGAGAGACCCTTTAAAAATTAATAAAATACCATTAAATACGACTGTCTACAAATAAATGAAATCAACCAAAATACAAAATAGCCTTATTTGCTTTTTCTTCTCCTCTCATAATTTTCAATTAGACTTGCTTTGTTTGCTTAGGGCTCTAAAATAAGGCATCCCTTTGATAGTAATTCCGTTAGAAACCTCAGCCGTTTTTTTCTGATTCGCTCTTACATTTTAGTCGAGATCTTTTAACAAAAAGTAAATTAAGGCCTTGAGGCTTCTTAGCGTCAAAAATCTGAATATTTCCCATCCAAAAATCCAGATAGGCAAACAAACGTGCATTATCTTGTAACATAACTATACACCGAAGGGACTAGCCCTTTATACAGGGTAAAATAAAAATCGATGTTTTTATATTCCTTTGAAAAACTGCTACTTACTTTTAAAACAGTTCTTAATTAAGTTTCATTTAGGTCGTATGTGTTGCTGTGACACCAAGATAGAAACGATAAATTTGGAGTTGAAAGTACAGATTCGTTTTACATTACAAATTTAGATTACAAAGAAAACGAATCTGCTGTGATGAAATGAAAAGACAACTGCATATTTTATGTGGGTAGAAGTTACTGTGGGTTTGATAGAGCAGTGCTTAAAAATAGAACGGCTGGACTGTAAAAGTCTAAGCCGCACTAAGAAGACATGGAAAGAATTTGTGAATAAAGAGTGTGAAAGGGGTGGATGATTCATACTGAATTGCATTCATTCATGATGGATACTGCGCCGATACCCACATAACCTGGGAAATAAGTAATACTCACACACACAGTACATAATTGCTTTTCCTACACTGTAACTACAACACTGCCTACTCAATTTCTCTTAACTCTCCCTGTATTATATGGCAGTACGTACAAGATTTCAGCCATGCGGGCCACTAAGCCCCGGACAAAGCCACAAGTACTAAATCCGGGCTGATTTAAACCGGCTACTCCCCGAGCACTTTTAGAGCAATTTTATGCAGACGCCTACATCGGAAGCTCAACACACGACTTTATTACAAAGAGAACAAATCGGCTAATGTACTGGCAGCTGCTTCGGCTTTTTTGGTCGATTAAGATTTGTCCCGTAATCTTTGTCGGGAAAATCTGGATTTTCCGAACATTGACAAATTAGCGGACCTTTTAGAAAATGTTTTTATTGGCAAGCGTTGAAAGGCAAAAAATACAAACCTTAATGGATAATGAGATTGCGTTTTCTGCGTGGTTCATCGGCTGTGCTGTGACCAAGTCGATCATATATTGCTCTTTCAGGGTGCTGATAATATTTCAGTGTTGAAATGGTTCGATATAACGATCGTATGCCAATAAAAGCGTTTAACTACTGAGTGGTTTAACGCGATTAACCGTCGATAGTAATAAATTTATACTATGAGATGAACGATTGGTGTCAACTACCCTAATGTCGATTTAGGAGGTGCACACACACACACATGGTACACATTGGCTTAAAATATTGTACGGGTGTATATGTATTTATTTAAGTTTATTGTAATACCACTGTTGATTCTGATATCTGTAAAACAAGTGCTTAAGCTACTTGTTTTATGTGATGCTGTTGTATTTTTTTTTTAAGACTGATAACATTTTTGTGATTAGTGTGTTTCGTGCTGTTATTGTCGCTTCTGAATTACATTATTTTATTTAACTCAATTTTTTTTCTTAAATTGAGCATTATCTTAAATTGATAACACTCGAGTCGCTTTACTTAGAAATATAAATTGAAATTAATCGGGTCAATGGAAGGGACTAATTTCTAAATTGTTTAATTAATTCCAAAGTGTTTCTAGGGGCTCAGACCTTTTGAAAGGCTATAATCGGCCGGCCTACACCAATATCCGTTAAAAGCGAGCCTATAATTTATCCTGGGCCTTCGTCATCGGTCACGTTTACACTTTGACAGACGCCAAAGGCCTAATAGACGTAGCCTGCCGGGAGTGACATATTTCGTCATAGTGACTATGCGAGATACGCGAACCACATACCTATAGATCTTTGATTTACTTTGTGGTCAACAGTCGACGTCAAAAACGAACATAGATGAATTAATAAGGGTCATGTTTGATACAGAACGATATGGTAACCAGTAGAGGTAGGCCGAGTAGTAGTTTTACCGAGTATTACTCAGTTTAAAGCTTGCCGAGTACCGAGTACTCGGCTGAGTTACTCGGTTCAATTTGAGGTCCTAAAACAAGACAAGCAATACCTACTCACTGTAATCTTAAATTAATAAATCATGACTTTACTAATAAACATAATATGTATTTGATTTTATGATATATCCCTTGAACTACAGTACAGTTTGTCGATCCGCAGCGGCCTGGATGTCCTATAATTTACCAATAGAAAATGATAAACGCCAGATTAGGGGCTTGTTTATTGACTTAAGTATGTAGTAATTTAGATACAAACTTTAATTCCTCCAGTTGGCCACTAGCAAACTTATTCCAGACATGTTGTCTATTAAAATTACATAACCGAGTACTCGTCACTTGGAGCGAGTTATTCGGCCGAGTACGAGTATTAACAAAACCACCGAGTATGCCGAGTACCTAGTACTAACCGAGTACTCGGCCCATCTCTAGTAACCAGTGTAATTTTTCACCTTAGCTTGTGAATATTTTTATTTGGACAGTGTAGTTTAGTTTATTTAAACTAACTTTTAAATAACTTTTTATAATTAACTTGCTGCCTGTCTCTTGCTTGGCGGCTAAGTACTAATTTTATTTGTTATGACTTCATAGTAAGTATTATTGTACTATGCATCACGGGTTTTAAATCGCAACCACTACAAAAGCCCTTTTCGTAGCGGGCGTACCACCTCAAAGTTGACAATTATTTTAATTCAACATATACTTTTGAAAGATATTTATAAAAACGTAACCTAGGTACTATCGGGCTTCGCTACAGTTGGGTATGAAGCAAGCGATGTTAAAATCAAGCTTCCTTCTTTAAGGGCGCCTGTCCACTGGTGTGGAGCGAGGTCGCGGAGCGGAGAAACGGTTAAATATTTACTAATAGGATTGCACAAAATCTCCGCTCCTCTTCAGTGGACAGGGAGTTGCGTACTAGTTTAAAAATTCACAATTTTTTTACATTTAGCGGAGCGGAGAAACAGCAAGAAGCTGAGCGGGAAAACCAGTCCAGGACGGTCTAGCTCCGCGCACTGAAAAATACAGCCATAAGCTCCGCCCACTCCGCTCCACTGCCTCGCTCCGCTTTGGTGGACAGACACTCAACAACTCCGCCCCGCCGTACCACGGATCTCCGCTCCGCACCCTCGCTCCGCGCCGGTAGGCAAGCACCGTAATTTGCGCCGAACAAAATCAATTCGGCTTCATTGACAGGAAACCTATTAAGTCAAAATGTTAATTTACCCGGGATGTTAATTATAGAAGCACCGAGTCGATCAGATAACATCAAGTCGCCTGGCAGTCGACCTGATTAAAAACCTACTTGAACTACAATCTCTAGATATCTTTGACGTTAGTTAATAAATCTTAATTGAGATCAAGAATCTAGACGCTTCAAATAAATAATGCGAAATCAGACAAATAAAAGCATGCCACTTTTAGTTTTTCTTTAGGCTAATATCACAACAATTTTGACAGCTAAGCAGTTTTTTGACGAAATCTTGAATTTAAGAGGATAAATCCAAAATCGGAGGCCGCCACGAAGTACAATCTTTGTAATCAGATACATGTTATCAATTGCGGTACAACATTGTCAATGTACAGATCGATGGGCCGAAAGGGAAATTCAGTTCAGTGCATCAACTCAAGTTTTCCACAAAAAACTGCTTTGCTGTCAATTTTTTTGTGATAGGCCCCTTAAAAGGTTCTAATTCAGTTACGATATTGTTTTTTTTTCAAATGTCACCGACATTGAGCTATGTGTTTGCTGACGTTTCATTATGTGAAGCAGTTCTATAGGACCCTTCTCAGAAAACGTAAAACATCTGATTACGGCAAGAGCTGGCGCCATCTTTTCATAGTCCCAGTGTAAAGAAACCTCTTTCTACATAACTTACCCACATCTATATATAGGCACCCAATTACGACCCATTACCCCACATTAACCAAGAAAACTTACTTTATGAAAATCTGCGTAAAAATCTTCTTCCTCTCACCTCCTCAAAAATACGCCGGTGATATGAAAAGCAAGTGCTTTTTATTCAGATTGCATCCTAAAATACGCGTGAGGGCGTATTGCCTCGAGGCTACAAACTACTCCTAAGTCAAGGCATTTCATATCTTCACTGCTTGTGAAAGAGGAAATCACATTATGCAAACACACATCGTCAGGGTATCTTGAAAATACGTATATTAATAATAGGCTTGTTTCCGCTATAATGAATGAAACAATTTCAATGATTTTCTGTAATACTTAATTTTTCATTGAACTTAAATAGACAAATAGTCACTCAGTCGGAATTGCACGCAATGACGTCAAAGTGTGTTATTCCCATACAAGCTCTGTGGAAAAAAGCGTTTTAACAGTTGATAAAATGTACGGCAACGACTGACGACCTTCGTGGTATAGTTTTATTTTATTTTATTTATTAGATAACCAACCACATGAAACATTTCACATATGTTACAGAGCTTATGTTAATCGAAGTGATTATAGGTTTTCACAACTTGTACAAATTGAGTAAACGAACCAAAATACAAAGAACTAACTCTTAAACGGGAGGATAAAAACAAACTGTAAACTAAGCAAAGCAACCATAACTGCTGTGGAGTAACTCCCGCCATCGGTGAGGTCCTAGGCTCGATTCCCGAACAGAGACAATGTTGGAAACAAATTTTTAATGAAGTCACGGGTCTGGGTGTTTGTGGTACTTTAGTTGTTTCTGATTCCCTTTCATACCTCAAGCTACATACTTTGTGATCATTATTGTAAAGAAATACTCCAAAGGCCGTAAAGTTAAATACAAAGCCTATTTTTTACCTTTTATAAAAACCGGCGTCGAATCTAATCCACAATGCCTGATATTTTAAAGGCGAGCTTCACAGCTTCCAAATATTAAATTTCCAACTTTCGAGATAGAACTGTGAAGAAAACTACAGATTTTCTGTAACAAGTCCTGATAAACTTTAGTCTGCGCGTGTTCAGCGTGCACAAGTTCTGTAACTACTGAAAAATGCGGCAACTAAGGAATCAGGACCCGGAAATCCGGGAAAAGTAGAGCAAGAGTTGGAATTAGGAAGCACTGCAGGTTGGAAACTTACAATTAGTTCTTTATGTCATTAAGTGATCTGTACAACAATAGCAGAAGACAGACATGCCTTATTGTCTGAAATGCTCACTGCAGCCACTTAACATGTTTTCGGTTTGGCACAACATTTATGGCACAGTACCTTATAAATTGGCTTCCGTCCAGATCACCCACCACTCACACTCAGTCAATTTTGGACACTTAATAGAATCAAGTTTTGGATGTTCAATGAATCTGCTAATATCGTTTATTGAAATATGAAATCATGCAATGTGTGGGTATTTGATCCTCTATCGGAAATCTCTTATGTTAAATATGTGTTATAATAACACGCAAATCTTAGCAGCAAACACTGTACCTACACAACCCTTTACACACAATTCACAACCCCTCTAGCAGACCATAAATATCCTTGTATCCACTTGCTCCCATTCCGTCACGTACATGCAAATTAACGCGGACTTCAGTATACTTCAGACGAGAAATCGTTAAGTCTTTGTTTAAGGCTTATGTTAGCGTAGAGAGACTTAGAGATTCATAATTGGTCTTGTTTAATGCAATGGCCAGAGCAAGGAATGTGTATTTAGTGACGTGACCTTTTTTATATTCGTATTGACGACCACTTTGGTGTAATGGTTAAGAAGTTGACTATTAACCAAGAGGTCTCGGGTTCGATCGTCGCACTGTTCAAACATTTGTGTGCATGAACATGTCTGTTTGTACTGGTCTGGGTGATATATGTATTAATTTTAAGTTTATTTGTAATACTGCTGTTGATTCTGATATGTGTAACTTAAGTGCTTAAGCCACTTACCATGGAGTCTGATCAATGTATGTGTTGTTGTTGTATATTTATTTATATTTACGAGATGGAACTATATGTAACTAGGGCCTGGGGCACATCTGCGACTTACTTGCGACTGTCAGCGATTTAGCCGCGGCCATTGGTTGGTGACACGCTCTCAGTCGCGAGTCGTGGCGACAGAAGGTCGCATATGTGTGTGCTTTTACGGATATTTCGTGCAGTTTAGCTAGCGAAAGAAGCGCTGAAGGCTAGTACCTCGGTTAGGCTGAGCAGCCTGGCTAGTGCCAAGAATTTGAAAGCGCTAGAGGATTTAGGTAAGCTGGGTCGGTATCTAATTAGTGCTGCCGCTGGAGTAAACTTATTTGAGTAGGATGATAATCTATATATTTAAATCAAACGACGACAGTTACTTGATGCTAGCAGCCGCTCGCGACTTCGCGCAAAAAATATGTTTTTCATGATGTACGGTCACACGGTACAATCTACAGTAGGAAAGCCCGAGAGGGAATTCCGGGATGTATGTATTAAATCGCGGCAGAATTATATACAGGGGGATACATTGTACCCTGTTAAGTAGTCTCACCAAATGTAAGCCTTCTATTTATGGTCGCTCGTCAAGGACTACAGTCTACTTCCTAGAACCGAATTATAAAATTGTTTCACTCAGGACTTGAAACGTAAAATAACATTTCCCCTTTGCTAACAAAATCGCGACTTTTCATGAATAAGCGCTCTGCGCTGTTCATTTCCCTCATTTTATATTCATCGATCTTGAAGGAAGACGCAAGAACCGTACACCCCATCGAACTTTGTATAAATCTTCATCTGTGTTTATTTACTCGTAACGTTATATAACATTAAAACACATTGTGTCTTGCCATGACGCGAAAACATAAAATCAAGTAAGATTTTATGTAAAGCAGTTTATGGTGATGACGTTCTAATGACTTACTATGGATTTCATAAAAAACCCATACTAATATTATAAATGCGAAACTAACTCCGTCTGACCGTCTAAAGTACTGAACCAATTTGCAAGAAATTTGGAATGGATTTTTTTTTCAATCTGAGAAAGGATATGACACATGAGAAAATTCAAGTGGGCCGATCGCCTAAACTACTGAACAGATTTAAATTAAATTTGGTAAGGAAATAGTTTGAGACTTGAGAAAGAGAAAGGACATGAGTTACTTTTGACCGCGGGAAAACAACGCATTTCCATGGGAAAAAATACTTTCCGGGAATTCTCATCCCTTTCACTCCTAACTTGCCATAGATTTGAATTATATTTGGATAAAATTGGTATTACGAGAAAACAACGCATTTCAAAAAAATTACATAATGCGGTCGAAGTCGCGGGTTAAAGCTATAAGCTATAAGCTTCTTAGTAAGGTGGTTTTCGAGCATTTTGAGCATTTTTTGTCATCAAAAAGTATAATCGAAAATATTTTAGCAATAAGAGCGTGTTTTTTAGTTTTTTAAACTACTACTTATTTTTATTAATTACATAAAATTCAATAAATATTCAGTGAATTGACTCCGATTTCTGGTACTCTAACGTGACGTCACGTTAGAGTATGCCCATGCAAAATCTATGGAGGCAAATCGTTTTGAAAGATGATAAAGAGTAAGTCACCGATTAGTGATGTCATCTAGCCTATTGTAATGAAAATAATATAATGAGACGATTTTGCATCTATTGACGAAAAAGCTCGCCTGAAATGTTAAATGTAAAATAATAAACTCACTACCCGTGAATAGGTAATTGTAAATTTTAAAGGTTCTGTTACAATGTTCTTTTAAACGGATGTCTTTGTGCTTTATGGTTTCACACAGAACACTCATTACGAGACGCTAGTTCCGACTTAGAAACGACACTCAAAGACAAAAGAGGTCGACTAACTTGGAAGCGATGATAAATAGTTTTTATCTGTAGGACCGTGAGTGAAGTTGGGAGTCCCAGTCTTTTCCCAAGATACGGCTGACTTAATCGGTGAAGGAAACCTTTGAGAAAAACTCATACTTTCCCACTACATAGTTTCTGGTATGCATTGTTTGAAATTGCATCATGCAATCTTTTAAACTTTAGCTGGTCCAATCCAAAGACCGCAGACAATATAAATAATCATAATAATAATGTTGTTGTTTAAAAATATTTCCTCTTTTATGGACGAATAAAGACGAATTTGCGTTTCCCCGTGAATACAGAAGTGTATTGTGATTTTCAAATATTTTATTTATCATCATAAACGAAAGAAAAGGTTTTCTTAACATACTGTTAAAAGTGCCAAATGGGGCTCTGTGTCATTTAAATTTTCAAGAAAGTTCTTTGTGTTGAACCCTACATAATGATAACAACTCTCACTCATATAAGGAGTACAACTATTATTGATATGGCTAGATTCTGAAAAGCAATGTTTGCCACACGTACGTGATCCGTTTACCATTTTTCTGTCCTACTAATGCAAAGGGTCAATGCCCAGTCCAATGACCCTCAAGTTACATCCACAAACATATTTTGTGTTTCTTGTCCAAAGAAACTTGTTAAATTGTTTAATTTTTTTTTGTGTTTAAGCAGATGTTAGTTCTTCTTTTTTCCTGGTCCCGTGTTTGTGATTGACTTTGAGGTTTAACTCATCGTAAAACAAAATCTTTGAAGGCTGTGCCGTGACGTATTGCCAGTTTATTCAATAATCTGTGTTGTTACTTTAAACGATGTTACTGTTACATTTGATCCTTAGTCCATTGACGTAGGTTACAAATTAGTTACAAAAGTAGAGGGTAAAGTTTCCACCGTCTTCGAAGGTACTGAATTACGTCACAAACTTGTTGCCTTACTACGTCACGGAGGTCGGGGTTATTAGCAAACTAAGTACTGTTGTACTAAGCAACCTTGTCAGTTAACGTGAACTTACCAGAGATACCGAGGATACCATTCTTACTGTGTTGATGTTCCACTAATGAGAACTAAGCGCTTCTCAGCTACATTCCTCATGCGCACTGCAAAAGAGTGTAATTTACTGCGTCATGTTTTCATGCATACATCCTAGGGATTTTCAAAGATAGAGTGAACAGGCATCTTCTAGGCGAGCTCGGTCCATGGTAGATTCAGCCTATGCCTCGCTGGGCTTAGTTTTGGATCAAGCAAGAGCAAACTATCACAAATAAAATAAAAACTTTATACCATTACTTTTCAACTTTGATGGATAAAGTTAGGAATGAGCACATCCGGGGAACATTTAAAGTAGCAAAAATAGACGATAAGCTTGCTGAGAACCGGCTTCGCTGGTACGGTCACGTCACGCGCCGTGATAAGGAACACATGACTAGAACAGTGATGGACATTGAGGAGCTCAAACGAGGACGCGGTAGACCCCCGACAACCTGGACTAGAACAGTACAAAAGGACATGAAGACGATGGGACTACACCCGGATATGACGCAATTAAGACCTGAATGGCGTAATAAGATTAGGAGGGCCGACCCCAAAAGACATGGGACATAGGCACGGAGGAAGAAGAAGACCATTGCTTTTCAACATAGCACTTAGTCAAAGGATGTTAATTATAACCAGGTCGGGAACTTATTAACATGGTTGACACAACCTAACTACGCAATGTTAAGACGGAATCATAACTCACATAAAGCCAAGAGGCCCGATACCTCATATTTCATTCATATCTTGTAGTAAGACGCTCGATTTCCAATTGTTTTCCATGTACGTCAAATTGGAATGTAATCCCGATGTGGACATGAATTCGAATTATGTAAGTGCCCAAAACTGACCTTGTTAAAGCCACAATTATTTTTGTTAGCGACCACTGTTAGTAGAAAATACATAAACGAACCACACCTTGGCGCGCTGCTCTGAAAGTATTGCCAAATACGAGACGTAATAAAACAGCTTTTAGCATTTATTTCGTTCTAAATGTAGACAAATGGTGTACTTGACGGCACATCAAGGTAAACAGAGAGGAATCTTACACGCTTGTAATAATGTCGATTTTGCAAAAAAAGTGGGTAGCTTGATGTGCTATCGTCTGTACTTCTGTTGCATTAGTGCTCACGTGATGCACTCAGATGCACTGTTTCACGGACGGCTCATTGTGCCTCTGTCTAGCACATCAACCCTAGTTCACCTCCCGTATCTCTGAACTAACGTTTCTCAAACTTTCAGATTTACGTGTAATAGATATAAAAGTATTTTTTTAGTTATTCGAATAATTTAGGTTTTATGTCATGCCTGTATTACCTTTTTTTTTTCTCGCTGTGGAAATGCTTTTACGCGTGCCCCCCACACATCTGCAGGGGGGTATGTGGGACTCAACGGACTGGTGTCCGTAATACCCGCTAAAACCACAGCGCATTCCACCACTCCGCCATTGTGGGGGGTGCCATGGGGTCGCGTGAGCATTCACCACGGCACCCCGGCGGACAGCCCGAGGGCCACAAACTCCTTGGTGGTGCAGCAAGGTGTTGGGCTCCGCCACCACGCGGCCGCAGAGGGTAGGGAGGACGGCAACGACACACCGCATCTCCTCTTCCTCTGCGGCCCCACCGCAGCGCCATCCAACAGTGCGCCCCCGTTTGGTCGCGGGAGATAGGCTGCACGGCAACGACACTCCGAGACGTCTCTCCTCCCACGACCGCACCCGACTGCGAGAGACAGACAAAACTGTCTCCCACACCCGCACCCTTGGACGCATCCTGCGCAGGCCTCCCCAAGCCTACGTGGAGCGTCCCCTCCCTGGATCCCGCTTAGCTTCGCCGTGGGTGGCAAAGCCACGGTTACTGAGCCCCCCCACCACGACAAGGTGGAGATCCCACAGTAGCCCACAGCAGCCTGTATTACCTGGAAATGATCGTCTTATCTATATAGTATTCGGACTTTTGAAAGCATCCTATCTCATCTTTTCTCTTTATCGATTTAAGTCACACCAGTTTGCTACCCGTGTATAAAAGGTAGAAAAAATGGTTTAGATACCATCTTCAAGATTTTACCGCTGTACTACCACAAAATCTCTGATATTTAATCCATCTGGATTAACACCTTTACTGAATAGTAAAGTTTTATTTTAAATAAGAACTGGGTTAAAAAAAAGCTCGCAAAAGTCCGCGAGTGACCCATGGCTACACATGGGTCATTCAAGATTCGTTTAGTTTTTAATTACTCTAAACAAAAACATAATTAACTCTCAAATTGAACAATCAAAATGTGTAGTTTTCTTTGTTATCCTTTAAACTAAATGAGTTTCACATAATGACAGTCAGATTGTGTTCACCTATGTTCTTGAAATCTGCTAATTGGTTAGCCTAGATTGAGAGCCTATATCAGGGCGTTCCGTATATCTTCGAACAAAGCAAAGCTTATCAATAGACTTGTCACTGTCAACTACAGATTTTGAGCTGAAGGTTTTAGTTATGAGTGGGATCTGTGCTTAATATCGCTCTTGAATAAGGAGGAAAGTTTGCCATTGAGATTTCAGTGTGTGAAAATATCAATCCGTATTTTTAAGGTGGATATTGTCTTACTAATTGTTAAAGCTTCTATTGTTTTGGTGTTACTCAAATAAGTTTAATCCTCAGATGCATTTGAAAAAGCTTAACAAAGTCTAAATAATTTCGTAACTAATAATAACTAACCTAACTGACTAAATATATGTTTAGTTTTAACTCGCTGTAGTGCAAGTAGCAGCAGTGCACGTAGAGTTATTTATACTCATGCTAGATCTTGATTATATTTAATGAAGTAGGAATTTAGATTGTTATTGTTCTTATACAGTCATGCAAACTTATTGTCCGTCAGAATTAAATTCTAAAGAGTAGTTAAACATACTTGATTTTAAATAACCTCGGAGTGCTAGTAAAATAATACTTACCGTAAACAAAATTTTTTTTTGGTCACAAGATTGAGTAAAAACAGATTGCCTCACGGATATTAATATTATTTCTGTAACATAAAACATGATAATATTTAAGTTTTGAAATACCTACTTACTTGATTAAATTCTCTGTCGTTTTTTCTTTTGTGATTCTGAAGTTACACTATACAGGGTTATCTAGGTATTGCTTCAAAATGGTTAAAGGAGATGAGATTGAAAAAAAAGGTCTCATATTATCCCCTCATATTATACTGAATAGTTTCTGACCTCTATTTTAACATACTAATAACACAAAATGCCAAAAACTGGCAAGGCACCGATAACGTATCAAAGGTGAGAAAACTCTTAGTTTATGTAGGTTTATATGTTAGAAGTAAGTGCTAAATAACTTCCTGGTAACTACAAACTACATAACTGTCACATTATTTAAGCCACGCTTAGTATTTTAACCCATATCACGTTCTCCTAGTACGTGTGAGAGTGAACAAGGGATAACGTCATCTCTCGCCGTTTCAAATTCAATTACCTTAGGGAATTAGGTTTAGCCCCGAGAATAGCTATGAGGTTATCTATTGATATTGATATTATTGATATCTCATCTGCACTGAGGCATATGGTGTTGATACTTACTGGGAAAATAAATTTTTACTACAAATCCCCTTCTTTTGTGTATCTAGGAGGAAATTTAAAATTGACGGGTTTCGCTAATGGGGAACTAAAATGTCACCGAGGCTTCGAGGAAACGTTTTCATTTATGACCAATAGGGAATATGCATAAAATTTGAAATGGCCTAAAATATTTTTTTCTCGAATACTTATTATCGTAATATTATAATGAAAAGAATTTTTATTTATTTACTTATTATTTAAACCCCTAAAATAATATTCAAAAAGTGCAAAATAAGGGAGCGAAATTCAAACTTCCAAAACGCGTCACCCTTAGTCGAAAGAAATGTGACGTCATCTGACACGACATTGTATTGTAAAAATTACGAAGTAACTGAAAAGTCCACAGTAAACACTAAGGTAAACACCCACTGGACGTGTCATGTGACGTCACGCAAAGCGCGCGCAAAATGGCGGCGTTTGAACTGCTTATCTTTTTTACAAGTTTTAAATTTCATTTTTAAAAATATGTAGAGTATTTTGAAGCCCATAAATATTTTTTTCTATGTTATAAAATAGTAAACTATTAATTAAAAACAAAAAAGAAAAACATGAATATTCCCAATTGGTTGCTAAACCAACATTAAAAGAATATTTAGACGCTGTTTATTTAATGTGTCTAACCAAAAAACTTTAATGTCTTAAATGAAGTGTGATTGAAGTATGAATCTGCATAGATGGTTCGATAATGGAGCTTCTTAAAACACAAACTATCGAATTCTTCTATATCGATACAGGCTGTCGAATTCTTCTATATCTATACAAGCTGTCGAATTCTTCTTTATCTATACAAGCTGTCGAATTCTTCTTTATCTATACAGGCTGTCGAATTCTTCTATATCTATACAAGCTGTCGAATTTTTCTTTATCTATACAGGCTGTCGAATTCTTCTTTATCTATACAGGCTGTCGAATTCTTCTATATCTATACAGGCTGTCGAATTATTCTATATCGATACAGGCTGTCGAATTATTCTATATCGATACAGGTTGTCGAATTCTTCTATATCGATACAGGCTGTTGAATTCTTCTATATCGATACAGGCTGTCGAATTCTTCTATATCGATACAGGCTGTCGAATTCTACTAATCGATATGGTTTTATTTATATGTATCGATTTGCGTATTCGCTGCGTTGCGTATTTGTAGTCGTATAGACCCGACTGCGCAATAAGTGTTTTAGGAGCAGATTTTATTGTCTTTCTGCCGTAAAACCGTACACACGACTGCGTATTAAGGTAAACACTGCGGCATCGTATGCACTTGTTATAAAGGCGATTTCTAAATAAAAATGGGTAGCCTGCTGAGCTGTCGGCTGTAAATCGAAATGCCGCTGAGATATATTCATATGAGTGACTAAGATGGCACATGTGCTCCGACATTTATGGATGGAAAATGTTCCTACTACCTTGTTAGCACTTTCGAACGATGTACTTAGTTTTTTATGGAAAATAAATATAGTATGAAATTTTAAAGATAAGGATAGATTACCAGTTGATGAATTTAATGCTTATCGTTGGAACTGACTTACACAATGCTTTAATTCATTTTTACCCCCGACTAAAAAGTCATGAGTTTGACCCCTACGTCTGTTTGTGTTCTTCTGTGTGTATGTCTGTGTACGGATGGACCGATTTCGAAGCGGTTTTTTTTTGCGAAAGATTAATTAAATCACGGTGATTCTTACTATTCTTAGCTATAGCAGGTCAAATTACTTTCAGTCAGCCGTTGCAGCTAACAAGCTGTTTTCCTAGCTCATTCAGGAGTTTTTAAGCTGGAAAATTAGTTAGATACCGACAGTTAAACGAGTATGACGGACGGACAAAGCTAGTACATGTGACAAGGAAAACTTAAAATTGCAAACGAAATTCCATTGATCTAGCTAGAACTTCAAAGATGAAAACTAAACGTACCTAGCATATTCAGCTGCCAGCCGACACCGCGCGCTACGCATCTGTTCGCTGACGCGTGTGATTTGTGTTTAATATTTTAATTAGATTGTGTAATTTTTATTATTTGTATGTGTGTTAGTCTGTAAGGTATTTATAATATGGGCCTGTATTTCTTGAAATCTGTTGCCTGAAATAAAGGAATTATTATTATTATATTCCAAAGCGAAGCATTGTATCGTCCTACGTCGCAAACACGGAAAGTTCCTGGACCATGGAAACTTATAATGCGTTTATCCAGCTATATCTAGTTCGGATCTTCTGAACGAGACACGTGCTACCCAGTTCTACACGCAACATACAACATTGCACTGTGTAATATTAATACATAAACACTTGTGTACGTACAGTGAATCCATCCATTTACTGCGACGGAATATTACAGCGGTAAGTTTGCTGTGAAACAGATTGTACTAAATCAATGTACAGATTCGATTTCGTTCCTTGTAAGAACTGGGAGCTTGTCATCATGGCATTTGGCTTAAGATACTATGTGTGTCATCTATACTCAATGTAACAAGTGAGTGGCGAACCTTTATTGAAGTATTTTTTATTTACGCGGACACAAGACGTTAAAATGATTGGACACGTTTTACTTAATATTTTGCGATACGTTCACGACCGTTTGGTGCAGTGGTCTACATGTCGGACTTCTAAAACCGCACAGTACAAGCATACGTGTGCAGGAACATGTGTGTTTTTACTGGTCTGGGTGGTTTCTAGTTGTAATGTGTATTTATTTACAAAAAAAGTATTTAAGTATATTTGTTTCTTCGATTTACGCGAACAGTAGGTAGACATTGAAATGACACACTTTTACGGATTATTTCGCGATTTATTTACATTTTGTTTTAACCTGACGTTTCGGACCCTTTTCAGCGTCCGTGGTCACAGGTTGACTAAGGTGTTAGTTGTCATTACATAGTTTGAAAAAAATTTAAACTACCATCACGCAAAAATATTAAGTAACGTTCCTATCCACACAAAATGAGCTAACTGTATCTTGAGGTCTTGCAGTGCGGGGTCGAGCTTGAGTCTTGGCTAAAACAGGATCCCAAGATGGTGGAATTTTCCAAACATCTTCTCTATCAAAGTTAGGGTGTCTTCTAATTTCAATAGCCTCACGGAGCATACGAGGAAGAAAACGACGTTCTCTTGCGAGGACTTTTGGTTGGTCAAAGCGTATGAAGTGGTTGGGTGTATCTAATAGGCTTGTGTAATTACGCCTTTTTCGCATACCGAACCGAAACTATTTATTGGTATTTGACAACGGTTTCTGAAACTTTTTATTTTCTGAAACTATTTATCGGTAAATACGTATGAATATCTTAACAAACAGTTACTCTAAATGTTTATCATAACTGCGAAACCAGTTCAATACTATTTTTCAAAAATATTTAAATACCGATACGGTTGAAATGAACCGATACGTATATAAATGAACTTTCCTTCATACTTTATCCAAGCTTAGGACTTTCTTGGGACTAGCACCGTACACGGTTTTAAAACGTTATGGTTATTGGAATAAGGTTTAAAATTACTAAGTGATACGCATTCGATTGCAATAACGTGTTATTTCCGATAAATAGTTTTAGGGCACACCAATATATAGTTTTTGGGTATGGTGTCGATACATTGTTGCAGTAACTGTTTATGGTTTAAACCGTCCACCTCTATTATCTAACGCGTGTTCACATACTGCAGACTTGTTGTTGTTTGTGTTCCGTCTATGTTTAACATCGGCTATATGTTCTTTAATCCGTACGCTTATACTACGCTTTGTTTGCCCTATGTAGGAGAGTCCGCAGTCACATTCCAGTCTGTACACCCCTGCGTCTTGAAGAGGTATGTTACACTTGACCTTTGGTAAGAATTGGTTGATCTTCTTAGGCGGCTTGAAGTAAGTTTTGATTGCAGCACGCTTCAAGATGTTTCCAATTTTGTCAGTGACACCCCTCAAGTATGGTAGTACGGCAGGTTGGCGGTCGACTGTATGAACTTTGGTCCGGGGTCTGCAACGGCGTGGTACTGGTAGCTGGTTGTCCCGTAGTACCTTCCTGACATGCTGAAGCTCAGCAGCCAAGTGTTGGTCGTCACAGATGCCCCTTGCTCTCTGAAACAAAGTTTTGCCTACGGTAGCCAACTGTCTAGGATGATGGTGAGAAGCACCATTGAGATATTTGTCAGTATGGGTTGCTTTGCGGAAGACTGTGTGACTAAGTGTATGATCCAGATTCCTTATAACTAAAACATCTAACAAAGCTAACTGATTGTCTGCCTCAATTTCCATAGTAAATTGTATTTTCGGATGTATGGAATTTAAATGATTTAGAAAAACAGAAACTAAATTGGTGGGTAAAATTGTGAAAGTATCATCTACGTACCGTTTGTAAAACCTAGGTGTTACAGGTGCTGTGCTCAGAGCTCTGGCCTCGAAGTCTTCCATAAAAATGTCTGCGACAACTGGTGAAACTGGAGAGCCCATTGCAACACCATCTACTTGTACATAGAATTCATTGTCCCACAGTAAATAGCCAGATGTAAGGCAATGTTCCAATAGTTCTGCATATTCTAAGGGCATAACATTCAGCCAACTTTCTCTTTGTTATTTCAATGCAGTCCTGGACTGGTAAACTTATAAACAAACAAGGACTGTACATCAAAACTAACCATAGTTTGATCATGGGCTAAGCGTAGGTGTTTGACTTCTGACTGATGAAAGGGTTGGAATCCTTCACATACGCTGTAGTTGTTCCTCTTAGGTCAGATAGTGTCCGTGCTACGTGCTGAGCCAATTTGTAGGTTGGTGTAACAATCTGACTCACGATAGGACGGAGCGGGACATTTGGCTTGTGAATTTTTGGCAACCCATACATTTTAGGCGGTTTTGCACACGATGGTATTAATTGTTTATCATCTAGACTTAAACATTCATTGTATTTACGCACTAAGTCGCTGGTTTTCTTTAGAACTTTGTTGGTTTGGTCGGTCTTTACTCGTTTATAGGTATGTGTTTTCGTCCGACAGCAACTGTGATTGTGACTTTGCTATGTCGTAAGACGGATGATATATCTTATCGTAAGGACTACGAGTCTTCTTTCTTTAGATTATTTTTCACTAGACAATCCTCTACGCTGCAAATAATCAGGTTAAAACAAAATGTAAATAAATCGCGAAATAATCCGTAAAAGTGTCTCATTTCAGTATTTAAGTATGTTTATCCGTTGTCTAGTACCCATAGCACAAGCCTCGTAGCTTAATTTGGGACTAGAGAATTGGTGTGATTGTTGTGAAATATTTATCTATTTATTATTTATTTAATTTCACTTTATTTAAACCTGACGTTTTTCAGCATCCGTGGTCATAGGTGAACTTGCTATATAGGAAATAATCCGTAAAAAGTATATTATTTCGATGGCGAGCCTTTATTTCCACTGTCATTACTATGATTGCGGTTGAACTCTCTACTTTAAAATGTGCACTAACTCCTATTTTCCAGGTCGCTTAAAATATTTTTACGATTTTTTAATTAGCATTGAAATAGGATCTAAATCATAATCTAAATAAAAAGCTACTATCCTTTAATCAGCAACGATTGCAAGCAAACTAAGAGTGGGTAAAATTCATAACTTTTCCCATTAATTCCATGGTCGAACTATTTCAAACTGTTTCTACTTAACCGCGTGAACTGACTATCAAACCATTGCTGTTCTGTTTCTGTTTCATTATATTATTTCCCCACATCCATTTCACGTCAAAAGTTGTGTAAGGCGTTGTCCTACGTTGTAGCGACGCAACACGAGCGCGAGAGGTGCGACGCGGCGCGATAGAATCAATACTTGTTTCAATGTCATCAATCAATCGCGCTTCGTCACGTCACGACGGGTACTGTCATAGACAAAGATTTAGAATATACAGTCATAAACTAGCGTATAGATCAACTGACAGCTCGAAAACGTAAAACCAATTTTCATTTGTTCATGTGTGCGTCATCTAGTGATGTAGGTTCTACTTTGAAGCACTGTCGATATGTAACTACATTTTTATGTTTGTGCTTTAGAAGAAAATAAAAATTTGGTATCGTCTAAATAATTACCAAGATTTTTCCTTTCTTCTTATCTGATCTTAAAAGGACGATGCATAAGCATAAATACATTAAAAAATTTAACCTTACTTTTAAAACTTACTTATCAATTATAGGTACTTAAAGGTTTTTCATTTATTCATTCATATTAATTCATTCATTTATGAATTCATATAAAATCATGAGTCATAACTAGACTATTTAAAAAAATACAATAGTTCAGTGTTCAAGAAATTTGAATTTATTTATTCGTGGGCAGCCATTTTTCGGTTAATGCAAGTATTCAGGTGAAACTCTTTGACCTGTTTCTAAAAATATAAATATAATTATTGAAATTAATGATTGTCTTGTCTTCCGGACATCACACAAACTCTGCGGTATCTTATGCACTTGTAATGCGGGCAATTTTTTTATAAAATGCCTAGTGTACTACTTGTACATAAAACAAATATGTATTTTTAACCAAAATCTTGTTAATAATCAACAAATAGCCATTTATCTACACAAGGTATTGTTAGAACCGTCAAAATTAAGTAAATTTATTTAATTGAACTTCCTAAACTATTAACTTTTCAATGGTGAGGCACCATTAAGTAATCAAATTAATTATATTAATTTAGAAATGCTTCTGTCTAAAATGAATTGTCGTGCCTCAAGGTTTTATTATTTTCGATAAAATCGTCAAAAACATATTCCGATCCAAGATTCACCCATCCTAAGATTATGGTCATTACATACATTTGTTATTATCGCGTCGCGTCGCACTTGTCGCGCTCGGCGCTCACGTAGGCTAACGGGTGTGTCCCATCTTACGTACCCTGGACCCTGGTGGAGGATCGATGACGTCACACTGCGATCGGTCATTCACCCGCGAACTTTGCCCGAATATTTTTACGAGGGTTCGCAACTATATCCGAAACGGTCAGCTTCCACCTGATTGAGCAAGCATCTTGCAAATCGAATCAAACTTTGTTTTAGAAGAATAAGGTTTTATTTCCAGAAAACTAGTCGGTGTTTGGGTTGTGTAGTCGGAGCTCAAATAATCTTCAGCCGGCTTTACGCGATTTGACCCTTAACTGCCCTAGAAAAGTGATACAAGATTACACGCCCTTTTCACATCGTTACACTCGTAATGTGAAGCCACAAATGGCCAAAACGGCGGATAAACTAAGTTAACTTAAAAAAATAAAATACAAAATATGAAAGAAAACGGCATGACCCGAAACCTGAAGTATTTGGCCGGTTTTTTGTTTCTTAATGAGCCTTGCAAAAATACTTGGCAAATTTTTTGTTACAACTTGTGCCTCTTTTATTGCGGAAACCAACAATACAATTTTCTTTTTGATCATTGTATAAAAAGAAAAAACTAGGTAGGTACCTACTTACCTGCTGTGTTCGTGACTTTATTGTAAGAAGAAAGCGGTAGATTTATTTCTTTGAAAGTGAGCCCGAGTTACTTCGTGTCTTGGAGGTAAAGAGCCGTATTAGATTAGGTGTTCCCCAGACAGACGGTCACACTTAGACAGGCATTGTCTGTACTAGGGCTGCCTAATGAAATCTTTGAAAGTACACTTATGGCTAGACAGGAAAACGCCGATGAGACTCTATTAACCTGATTTTTGGATCTACTTAAATTTCGTGATATTTGATTAATTAGGTACTACTCGCCTCGCTGATTAGGTCACGTATCTGTTCTTAATTAGTTAGGAAACTTACGGCCCGAAAAGTCCCAGTAAAATAGATATAAGCCTTAAATCAACTCAAATTACCGTTAAAAATGGCAAATCTGACTTTCATGGTACATGATGATAACAAAGTGATACTTTTTTTGTTTAATTTAATGGCATCACATTATGTTGACTGCATTAAATTAACGCAGTAAAACATTCTTTGACTTATCAATCCAAGTTTAAAAAAAATAGTTTTACGAATGAAACTTGAAAAAAAATTTTTTTTTCAAGTTTCATTCGTAAAAACTATTATTATAGATGAATTTAATATTTCGGTAATGTATTTTAGGGTTGTCAATAAAAATGAAATGAAAAGAAAAGAAAAGACAATGAAGTTTTTTATACGGACCCGGATTCCGGTCGCAATTTTGCAAAAAATAATTTAAAAAAATTGGATACTCAGAAATTTCGCAAAATCGGTGAACATACATAGATATGATAAAGATACCTCTTAAATCGAGGTACTGAAAAAAGTATTTTGGACGTTACGGTCTGGCCACCCGATGATACACCTATAAGGCACTGTAATTTGGTATGAGTATGTATTATAGTAATTGCAAAAAAAGTCGTAGTATTTTTTTTTCCTTTTTAACACGCTTTTATTAGATCGGGGTGTATGTATGTATGTATGAATGAATGTATGTAACGGAATTTTTGAGTTTCGAAAAGACAACACTCAAAAAATTCTTTTTGGCTCCGGTCATCGGGGAGGAATCGAACCTCCGACCTTTGGAAGTCCGGTCCAATGCTCTGACCACTGAGCTACCGAGAACCTTAATGGAGTCGTTGAATTTTGTAAGTGCTTTTTAACGCTTTAAGCCAGCGTATGTTTCATCAATGATTGTGGGAGACACCCTCAAATCACCCGGAGCCGAAAAGAATTTTTTAAAGTTCGAGTTTTCCATTATCCGTGTTGAGTACGTTGGTGTTGATGTGAAGAGGGTGTTAATATTGATTGAAAGGTCTTGAATTTCTTAAAATCTTGCGTATAATAATAATGAAATTTCGGTTACATGAATTCGTGCGTAGAAAAGGTTCAAGAGAGACATGTAATGGCGGACGGACGATGATCTTGCGAAAAAATTGTGGAGGGGCGCAGTGTTGCTCGCGTTAAAATTAAATTACTATTAAACATACCCCCGGCCTTGAAAGTAGCCACTTTCAACCTAACCTAACCCAGGGACAGGGACAAAACGTTAACTAGAAGTCTAACAAGGGACAGATCTTCACGAAGGGTCGACGAATGATGCCCGAAGAAGTTCGGATGTCGGCTACTCTGCTGATACCATCTCTTCCAGGTAAGGTCTTCACCACGCGTCCCAGTTGCCACTTGAGTGGAGGCAGTCTGTCATCCTTGATCACGACGAGAGTGTCAGGTTGCAGGGTCGTGCTGTTCTCCCTCCATTTGGTTCTTGCTTGCAGCTCAGACACGTATTCCTTAGCCCATCGATTCCAGAACTGTTGGCGAATCTGTTCTACTCGCTGGTAACGGGTGAGTCGATGTGCCGGCTCATCCACGATGTCTTCGAAGACAGGCGCAGTGATTGGGCGACCAACCAAGAAGTGACCCGGACTTAAAGGGTTTAAGTCTTGCGGATCTGAAGACATCTGACTTAGAGGACGGGAGTTAAGTATAGCTTCCACTTGTGCCAAAACTGTGCTAAACTCTTCAAATGTCAAATGCGAGTTACCTATAACGCGACGTAAGTGGTACTTGCAGGACTTAACCCCAGCCTCCCAATAACCTCCAAAATGACTTGATAGGGGTGGAATGAACCTGAACCTAATATTCTGGCTTGTGGCAAAATCTACTATGTCTGATGAACAAGTATCAAAAAATTTGGCAAACTCATTAGCGAGTCCTACAAAGTTTCTCCCATTGTCAGAGAATATTTCTGCAGGTTTGCCACGCCTCGAGATAAATCGCTTTAAAGCTAACAAATATGCATCTGTAGAGAGGTCACTGACTGCTTCTAAGTGTATAGCGCGAGTAACAAAGCAAATGAATAAACAAACGTAACATTTTATGGCCTTGGCACCTCTACCCTTTCGGTTGAGTATGAGCATTGGTCCCGCGTAGTCGACTCCACACCGCGCAAATGGAAAACTAGCTGTAATGCGCTCCGCAGGTAAATTTCCCATCAGTGGAGTGAGGGTTTTGCCTCTCAAACGTCTGCATGTGACACAATCATGAACAACTTTCCTAGCCAGGTTCCTACCAGCGATAGGCCACCACATCTCTCTGATGTTGAACAGAAGAGCCTGTGGTCCAGAGTGCAATAACTGTTTATGCTCATGACGAAACAATAATAATGTGAAATGATGCTTAGGCGGAAGCAAAATAGGATGTTTCTTGTCAAAATTAAAATCAAGCGAGTTATCGAGACGGCCACCAACGCGCATAATTTTGTCTTCATCAATAAACAAGTTTAATTTAGATAAACTATGTTTACTCACTAGCGACCGATTCTTTGACAACGACATGTACTCATTTGGAAATGATTCCAGTTGAGCCAGCCGCACCAAAGATTTGTCAGCTTCCCTCAATTCGTCCACCGTGAGATCACCTGTATGCTTGAGCTTATTGCGTGCGTTATAAATAAAGCGGTGTACATACGCCATCGCGCGTCTCATGCGGGCGAACTGGGAGAATCTGTCAAATGGAAAAAAAGCTGAAGGCCGTTCTTGTTCGGAAACAAAGGAATGCGTAGAACTTGATTTTAATTCCGGCAGGTCATCTGGTGTAAGTAGTGCCGCAGGTAAGTCGCTGCATCTAAAGCTTGGTTCATGAAGGAAAGCTGGGCCTTCCCACCACAACGTTGAGTGAGAAAGATCATCCATGCTGACACCGCGCGAAACTAGGTCAGCTGGGTTCTCCTTGCCACTCACATGGCGCCAAGGTAGCTCCTTCGCCAACTCGTGTATTTCCGCTGTTCTGTTTTGAACGAAAGATTTTTGCAAATTAGGAGACATGTGTAGCCAGCCTAGTACTATTGTCGAATCAGTCCAAAACAAAATGTTGTCGAATTTGCAGTGAAGTGAATTAATGACTTTATCAAATAACCTTGCCCCGAGTAAAGCTCCACATAATTCGAGCCTAGGTATGCTTACGGGTTTTATAGGTGCGACCTTGCCCTTAGAAATAAGCAGCCTAACCGTAACACCCTGATTAGTTACTGTTCGTACGTAAATACAAGCACCGTATGCAGTTTGCGACGCATCGGTAAAAATGTGCAGCTCCGTATGTATAGCACCGCTAGCTATAGCTTGGCGTGGAATTCGAATCGAGGCAAGCGCAGACAAACCATTCACAAAGCGAGTCCATGCGCGTGTGACGTCACTTGGTACTTCATCATCCCAGTCTAATTGTAATAGCCAAAGTCGTTGCAATAAAACCTTAGCCATCATTATGGTTGGACTAAGTAAACCCAACGGGTCAAAAATCTGTGACACATGCGATAAAATTGTGCGCTTTGTAATTGAAGATGAGTCACATTTAAATTGAGTTTCGAAATGAAATTCGTCAGTCGCGTGAAAAAGTCCTAAACCAAGTGTTTTGCTTTGTACATTTTCGCCCAATGATAGGTTTTTTGAATCGCTAAAAAACTGCAATGGTTGATCACATTCAAAGTTAAAAACCCACTTGCGCAGCGGAAAACACCCAGATTTTAAAACGTCACTAGTTTTTTCGCATAATCTTAGTAATTCGGATTTGTCATCTAAACTTAAAATCATATCATCGACGTAAAAATGATCATTAATTATTTGCGCAACGTAATCGTCATCACAATCAAGCGCGAGCTGTTTTAAACACCTTACACTGAGAAAAGGCGCTGATGCCGTCCCATACGTAACAGTATTTAATCGATAAATACCTAAATCCTCAGACGGATCGTCTCGCCACAAAATCAGTTGTAGGTCGCGTTGCGAGTCATGAACTAAGCACTGCCGGTACATTTTTTCGATATCAGCGCACGCAGTGTACCTGTGCTGCCTAAAACGTAGTAAAATGCCTACTAAGCCACCTTGAATAGGAGGACCAACGAGCTGGAGATCGTTCAGTGACTTTCCACTGGTCGTGGCTGCGCTGGCATCGAACACAGCACGCAACTTGGTAGTGGTGCTATGCTCACGAAACACGCCGTGATGAGGCATGAAATAGTGAGGTGTATCATATGAGTGTACGCGTGACATATGACCTAGTTTTATATACTCGTGTATAAAATCTGCGTAAAGTTTTTTATAGCTAGGGTTGCGAGCTAAACGCTTTTCTAATGCGAGAAACCTACGTTCAGCTTGAGAAAATGATTCGCCTAGCGTATTAGGAGATTCTTTTAAAGGAATACGTACGCAGAATCTTCCGTCACTACCTCTCGTTGTAGTTGTCACGAAATGATCCTCGCACGCGTGCTCCTCGTCTGTGAGGACCTTACTAGCCTTGGGAAGCTCCTCCAGCTCCCAAAATCGGCGAAGTTGCGTGTCAATACCATCAAAGGAATGGCTGAAATTGCAGAGAACAGACCTATTGTTATTGCGCGTATTAATCGGGCCTGACACAATCCAACCTAACATTGTGTTATGCAAAAAAGGGCCGTTTGGTAGCCTAATTTTACCATCGCACAATAATTCCCAGAATATATCTGCCCCTAGTAGCAGATCAATATTTTGAGACTCTAAATGTTGCGGATCGGCTAGTTGTATGTTTTTAGGTATACTAAACTGATGTGCGTTATGATTACATGTAGCCTTTAACGTAGACGTGATGTTAGGCAAAACAAAACAACGTATCTGCTTCGTAAAGTCTGTAATGCGCGACTTTATCTCGATATCACATAGTTGAGAAGTTTGTGTAATCGAGTTGCCTATCCCTCGAATTTCGTATGTGGACTGTAGTATTTTAGCGTTTAATTTGTTACATAATTGTTTTGTAATGAAGCAATGCTGACTACCACTATCAAGAAGTGCGCGTGCGATGTGATAACGGTTGTTTACATCAGCTACTTCGACCAGCGCAGTCGATAATATCACCGGTACCACACGCGCAGATTGATTTGTGTGATTTATTGCGTTATCAATGTGTGCATTATTTACCTGCAAGAAAGGAATTTGCATGGGGATGGTGACCGCGGGCGGCGTCGGGGCCGCGGGGGGCGAGCATCCAGTACTATTCGTATGAAGAGACACTGCTTGATCAGTGCCGGTCGAATCGTCATGAATTAGCGTGTTATGTTTCTTATCGCACTTTCGACACGGACCAAACTTACATGACCCTAACGTATGACCTGAGCGTAAACAGTTTTCACACAGCTTATGTTTAGAGATAACTTTTAGTTTAGTGTCTAAATCAGAACCTAGGAACCTCTGACACGAGTACAGTGGGTGATCACAAGTGCACATAGGACACTTAGTGTTGCGTTGTTGTGGCTTATTGGTGGAAACATTGCAGTGAACCTTGTTGTTTTGTGAAGCGAAATTTTGTTTTTTAGAATCTTGACTAAACTTGTTACTCGGAGTGTGAGATACTAGCAATGTTTCCAGCATGTCAGCACGATCCTTTAAGAATTTAACTAAATCATCAACCTTTAAACGTTTCTTTGAATCAGACTGATTTAGACAAGTGCCTCTGTACTGTTCCCACTCACGCTCAGTCGTTCCGTCTAACTTGCTTGTTATAATATAGATAACTAAGGTATCCCAGTGCTCTGTAGGTTCACCTAGGATTTTGAGTGCGTGTAAATTCTTGAGAATTGTGTCTATAAGACGTCTGAGCGTGTGCGGTGACTCTTTAGTGATTTTGGCTACAGAAAATAGTGATTTTACATGATTGTGCACAAGCAAACGGTTGTTATTGTACCTGTTTAGAAGCAGTTCCCATGCCACTGAATAATTAGCTGCAGAGAACTCTAGGGAATCAATTACTAGTTCAGCACTTCCCTTCAATGAGGACTTAAGGTAATGAAACTTCTGAATGCTAGATATTTCGTTAGAATTGTGTACCAGGGAAACAAACATATCACGAAACTCCAGCCAATGCTCATAGGCACCGTCAAAGGTAGGCATATTTATTGTTGGCAGTTTGATAGATTGCAATCGACAACTAGGTGCACTAGAAGGCTCAATGACCTCAGAACAAGATTTTAAAATGCACTCTGCTCGAGCTAACACACTATAGTAACTGTCTTCAAACTGTTCTCGAGTATTTAACTGCTGATCTAAATCTGAATCAGGAACTAACTTTTCAATTTGAGTTTGAATAACGTTAAATTCAGTAAGCAAGCTGGCAGCGCCTTTCAAGCGTAAGTTTAAATCGATACGTTTTTGAGTAGGTAAATCCTGATCTACAAGGTTATTAACGTAATTTGAGAGCTTAGTTAGCCTGCCTTTTAGTATGCCTCTAGCCTTGACCGATTCCTTAAGGAGTTCATCGTCAGCTGGGCCAGTTAATGCCAGTTTGAACGGTGATTTTTCGCTTGTCATTATGGAGATTAATGGGTCGACTTACGGTTTGTCCTGGTGTTACCGGGCTGCTGATGCAAATAGCGACACAGAAGCGGTAATAGCAGTTGAGCACAAGCACTGAAATAGCGAAATAAGACACAATATTAACACAAATGAAGCGACGAAGGGTGGTTAGGGAATGATTGGCTGGCCGTACCAAAATGCGTTTTGATGATGATGATGGCTGCAGCAATCCTTCCAAGCGCCTTAACCATGCACCTCTGTCTTCGTCCTCTTTGCTCGTTTCGTCTTTGATTTGCCCTTTTGCGATCGGGTGGTTCATGCGAAGTCCAACGGTCGTCTCTTGTGTTTCTGCGGTTATCCCGGCGACGAAGGATCAAACAATGTTGAGTACGTTGGTGTTGATGTGAAGAGGGTGTTAATATTGATTGAAAGGTCTTGAATTTCTTAAAATCTTGCGTATAATAATAATGAAATTTCGGTTACATGAATTCGTGCGTAGAAAAGGTTCAAGAGAGACATGTAATGGCGGACGGACGATGATCTTGCGAAAAAATTGTGGAGGGGCGCAGTGTTGCTCGCGTTAAAATTAAATTACTATTAAACAATCCGTATTACTAAAAAAATTAAAATAAATAATAGTTTAAAAAACTAAAAAAACACGCTATTATTGCTAACTAAAAAAGAGAAAATAATTTCTGAGTACACGTAATTTATATTACAGTAGAGTAAAAAGCGTGGGGTGCTTGGTATAGTTGTATGTGAAAGTCATCCTATTAAAGCGTGGGGTGCACTTTAAATATAAAAAGAGAAGTATGAAAACGTCATAAAGTGCACCCCACGCTTTTTACAGAAATTATTTTCTCTTTTTTAGTTAGCAATAAAAGCGTGTTTTTTAGTTTTTTAAACTATTATTTATTAAGTTACCTCCCATACCCCTTTATGGGCGAGTCCGACTCGCACTTGGCCGGTTTTTGATCTATTGAATACAACTAAAGTTTTTTTAGAAATGTTTTATTTGGCACAGTCATAATAAAAATGAACACTTAGAATTAAGTGCAAAACAAATTATAGTAATTATAAATAAATTAATTATTCATATATTAAATATATCAAGATTTAAAAATCAGTAAAACAATAATATGTACCAGAACGGTCCAGGGTCAGTACGAGTAAGTCGTGACAGTAGAATCAGAAGTTTAGAATGCCACACCACTGATTTGTAGCTAGATCTTTCGGACAGTGTTTTTCGACAACCCTAGCCTAGATAGATGGAGATGCGATCGAATTATGTTCGGAAATTCAATATTCAGGCTGCGCGCATGACTGTGTTGTTCGCCGAGAAGATAATACTCGTATTAGGACTGTTGGTGAACGTCAGTCTGAATGAGTAGTAGGTAGTATTAAGAATAAAAACATTACTTCCAGATAAACGTCATGTACCTACCTACTTCTCGTTATTCGTTGTTTAGTTGACTTTTAGAATATAATTCAATAAACGCGGTATGGCGTGCTTAAATACAGACAGAACCAGTTTTGATTTTGTTAAAAAAATATTGTTTTTGATTAGTTATGCAACAATAATTATGCTCATTTTGTAAGGTAAGAACCAAATTTTAATGAAAATAAAAATGAGACTGACTATCGAGTTAAAATGAATTTTGTATAAGATTTCCTTTGAGGGCCATTAGAGGGGCATAATTCCACTCTCCCTTACAGCATGAAAAGTTTATGAGCTATAATTAAATGACATTCATATAGTTGTTATAACTGATGGTATGAAAATACACATTTTCATCTGGAACAGAGCCAAACGAAAATAACAAACAACATGTTTGAATTAAATTATAATTTCGGCAACATTGATACGTTATGCACCGGTTTCGTAATTTACTGTCGGCTATCGTAATTCCGCTGCTCAGCTCACATAAATCAATCAAGTCTTCCAAAGGCCGTACCCTGTGTAACGGCAGCTAAATAATCTACTCTATCCTTCCTTGTCACTCATGCATGTAACACATAGCGATTGACCGCGATGGCTGAAAATATACAATCATTTTTAATAGAACCTCGGATTCGCCTTGCCGAACCGAGGTAATTAAGGCGGTGTAGCCGATAGTACTAAGTTGTATGCAAAATATCTATTGGGTTGTTGCCATTGACTTATATATGTTGTTGCGTTGTTGGAAAGGTTGTAGTTTTATCAATGATCTCATCTGCATAAACATCAGACTGGCGAGCAATCGTTGAAGTACAATGAGACTGCTGATATCAAAGGTAATCGTTGAGTTAAAATAACAAAAAAAAAGAATACACTCAATAAGTTTTCAAAACATTTTATTTTACCTTAAGATAAACAAGTACATAAATTTCATGACTAAGGATTCTGATTCCAGCTAGATCCAGCAAAATGCTAGATCCAGTTGGATTTCCGCAACTACAGCATAAAAGTGCCCCGTGCCGAATTTTTGAAAATCCAGCTGTAGTGAAAAAACTGCTAGATTGCAATCCCTACCCATGACCGTTTATAAAAATTTTTTGTTCAATAAAGCTTAAATATATAAATCTTAAATAAGACGCCTTATATTATCATTTTAACGTGTACATAATGTTACGTAGAGAGATAAAAGCTTTGTATTTACCTATTGTATATCGCTTTCCTTCCCCAGATAAAGGTACTATTGTCAAGATCTAATAAAGAGAGATTAACAATAGACGGATTTACTAAACTCCCTTACAAAGCCTCTGCCAACATAGGCTGCAAATCCGTCAATAATTTCTCTGCAATAGGAACCAGCTTTACAACTAAGGAACTGGCTCGCGGTTGCTTTTTGATAAAGCCCTTCTGCCTTTACTTGTTTGCAATTTAGAATATCCTAAGCAATTATAATTATATTTTTATAATTTCTGAGATTTTCTGTCATGAATTTCTCAAAAACAGCTCGAAGTCGGGAAGTTGGCGGTGTTTCACCCCGTGCCTCGGAGAGCACGTTAAGCCGTTAGTCCTGCGCCTGATCTCTCTCCGGTCATGTCGGATTGCCGTCTCACCGAACTTTGAGAGTGATGGAACAGTGAATGTATTGCGCTCAGACTTGTGCACTATAATATCTCCTGCGTAGTTGGCTGTTGAGATTGGCCGCCGTGGTCGAAATCGGCCAGGAGGACTATCCTAAGCAAACGTGCTATTTTATAAAACAGAGTCTTACGTCAAGAAAACAAGGCAGCAGATCTCCGATTATTTTGGGCATTCGATGAAATTTTAAAAAGAAATGATGGAAAATTGAATTGTACATAAAAAATATTACAAAAATCTGAGGCTGTGGTCTACCTTATAAGTAAAATGAGAAACCTGTGGCTGGAGACCCTGCTCTTTTCGATTTGGAGGTGAAGAGACGATGAAGTAGTATGTGCTGATTGAGAGGTCAAATACTTATTTGACCTAAAAAAACCTAAAGCAATGCTAATTAAATGAGCATTTTTTTAAAATTTATTTATTTGCCCTCTCACATAGTCGCATTGCCATTCCATTTTGTTAAATATTCAAAAAGTTTTGATTTTAGGACCAAACTACGTTAAAACTTTCCTCTGTGGATTTATGAAAATTACGGACCCACTTTAAATGCTGGAAGGTTCCAAGATTTCGAAGTTACAATTTTGCAATAAGAAATTGTGGTTTCCACAGGGATTACAAGTTTTATCAGTGGCGTGGGCGAATGCGAGGTAGTTAAACCTCTTCTAAGTTAGGTGTGCTTAAAATCTTACCCACATTTAAATCTTAATATAAATAAACTATGAATAAACTTACTATAATTAAGAAATACGTGTTTAAGTCTTAACCAAGTATAAGTCTTACTTAAAAAGTGACCTAACTAACATTAATGATGACAGTCGTATGAAAATGATAGAGTATTTTCTATAAGGCTTTGCGGGATCAAGTTAATGATTGCGCTTGCAACGCATTGGACTTCTGTAAGTTCAAGAGTTTTTTTGTATCTTCAAGTTCATGAGTTTTTAATCTATTTTAAATCAATAAATAAAAACCGACCAAGTGCGTGTCGGACTATGCATAAAGTAGGGTTCCGTAGTCAATTTTGGCACCGCGCTGTTTTGCATTTCTTGCATCATCATTATCTCCCTAGCCGTCAATGTCATCATTGTAAATTATATATTTTTATATTATTTATATTCATCACAGGATACCCGAAACAATTGTAAATAAGAGTTTCCGTGCCTGTTTCTTTACGTGAGAGATTTGAAGTTTATAGGTCCAAGACTTTAGAAATTACAGGGGGGGGGACACCGTGTAAACGACTTTGGCGGGCTATAACTCGCAAATAGTAAAGCTGATAAAAAATTGTTGTATGGAAACCCTATCTTATTTTCATATTCCTTTTCAACGATACCCCACACAAGGGGTGTGCACAAAAAAAATAATTCACCCCTCCCTTTACATGTATAGGGACGTACCCTTAAAAAGGGGTAATTTGAATTTTTCGTATTTTTAAAAATGAGATCTATATGTGAAGTATCCTCGAACCAAGTTACATGCAAATCAGTCCAAAAACGTAGAAGATATTCTGCTGTGACAGACTAGGACGGACTGAACGATCTTATAAGGGTTCCTTGTCGGACTACGGAACCCTAAAAAAGTAATATGCAACTTGAGCAGGCCTAGTGGTCACTAGTAAACCCACTCGACGTAAAAAAATGATGACATTAGCACGTGATGCATTAGAATGATCTAGCTTGACAAATAGTAATGAATCAGGCGTAAACAACGATTGATATTATTACAGTATCGAAAACGAGCCTCGGTATAAATTCGCGGGCAAAGCATCACTGTAATTTCATGTTTGTATAAAGGCAAGTGTTCACAGACGATTTGTTTTCATGATGATTTGAAAAGACAGCACAGGAATTCGCTTGCATAGTCTGATCAGTGCCTTATGTAAGGCCTAGGGTATTCCTACTGCATAAAGTCACTGCGACTCGCGACTGTCAAGGTTTAAAGGTCGCTACATACGTGACGAGCTTATACTCTGGACGGAAAGTGTACCCGTACACTTTACGGGCATGTGATTACCTAAAACTGCAACTGCGACTGTCAAAAATTACCAATTGCGTTAGAGCAATAGACGGAAACATGTAGTGCACAAAGCACCACCCAAAAGCGGATACGGAGGGTAACGTAATAAATATCGTCGCCAACGATATTTCCGTTCACTCGTTTCGTATGAAATTACATTTCCAAATCATCCCGTCCCGTTCGGATAAAAACCCCGTTACGTATGCAGTGTCCTTTAAGCCGTGGCCATTGTTTGACATCTTGTCAGTCACAAGTTGAAGCGACAGTAGGTATATGCCGCAGGAATGCCATAGCGTTTAAAGTGGTTTTTGTGTCACCTATCTTCAAGAGCACTAGTGCCTCACAAAATAGCTACTTAGTGTGGTTACAATTACACAAGATAGGAACATATTATGCTGAATATTATGACAACAATAAAATCATATTTCCGTTTTTAGTATGTCCATTGTAAATGCTGTGATATTTTGATGATCGCGCAAAATATTTTACACAAGCGCACGTTAAATCATAGAGGTTTTAACTTAAAGGATACTTATTTTTTTAACGTATGATCTACTGTCATTTAAATATATACATAGATTTTATGAGTTTTCCAAGGAGAGAACTAATTTTGTTTATAGATGACAAACATGATCCCTCTTGGCTACACAATCATTGCTGTGGTTTGTGTGTTACGATAATGTGCGTGGTCACCTCACTGATCGCTAAGTATTACATAGTCTAGTCTCATTTCTTTCTTTCTTAAATCTGGAATAATCGGGTAAATTAAAAAGGAGCAGCGCTCAATGTTGTCTAATGATAAACTTTTTTAACAAAACTCATCTAGGGTACCCAGTCAGCTAACGTTGCATTCTATTTTAGAGTTCTGCCTCTCACGAAACAGATCGGATCTGCCCATCGATGGTTTAATTAAATTCACGGCACTACAAAGGCCTAACTAGGCTATTAAAAACAATATACAGCTGTAGGATACCTACTTAAATATTAGCGTTAAATTTACTTATCCATCTATGTTTAATCTAAGTTAATTATAATAATAAACATAATTTGAAATACCTTTTTTCTATATAATAAATAGGCTATATTTATTTACACCTTAATGTTAACTTAACTTCTAATAAAAAGAGAGATACCAGGTACAGGGCAAAAATTACCCAATTATTTTGGTATTTCGCTACACAAATTTAGTCCCGTGCCAACTCATTTTGCTGGTGTCGCCAGCGCGTTTGCTCGTACGATCAAGTTTTTACGGGTGACAAGGACGGCTATATTCGAAACTACGGACAATGGCTTAATGAGTAGAGGCGCAGATGCCGAGCTCGCAAGATGATGGCCGAGGTTTGGATGTAGCCATCCCTGTACTCATTCACCTGTGATCGGATATTTGGATGCTTTTTTAGCTAAAGTTTATTTTTGGGTAACATATAATGGAAGAGGCTTCTTTTGAAATTATAATTTTAAATCCCGCCATTGCGGTATCTTTGGGAATGCAAAACTATTCTGTAACATGGTATTTTGATTCTATAATAAAAACACTAAAATTGACGATTTCTAAATTTTTTCGTTGTTTAAGTGCATGCCATAATTATGGCATAATAATATAATAAAGTAATATATCCCACACCCCATTTGATTCAATTTTAAAAAAAATCATTGATCAATCCCATATTCCCGAGACTTTTTCAATTCAAAAGCACATTCCATATTAGCCAACACGGGCAGGGGCGCGCATTGAATTTTTATTTAAGTAAGCACATAAAAATTTTGAGTATCAGCTCTGGGAAATGACGGCTTCACACCATCAAAACAAAAAATTACCAAGTTTTCTTGACTGTGCAATTTATGTTCTTTAATTGATGATTTAATTTACTACCACAGGCATCAAGGAAATAAATGAATAAATACATAATGACATACCTGATACCCATAGCGGCTTTGAGAAAAGTCGTTGATAAATGTTATTTTGATCGCGTAACTTTTCAAGACAAACACTAGAATTGCCATCACAAACGGTACACTGCAGTTTCTCCATCGTTTCGAATGCAAAACAAAACTTTTCACACTTGGAAAGCACCTAATTACCGAATCCTTAGTAAATTACAATATTCTAAACACTCGCGAAGATGAAGTCGAAAGCAACTACATAGAAAAAAAATGGCCGGCGAAAAATTTCTTTTAGAACAATTTTTGCATTACTTTTAAACAAAAAATCATACTAGCGCAACTTAATTTCACAAAAAAATGCTTAGGATTTAAATTATAAAATCATCATTTGTTTTGATCTTAGAAATAAATCATTTGTGTAGTTTTATTTCATAAAAGTAAGAAAATTCTAGGCGCAGGAAACAGCTGCAGTCGTGCCATCTAGTTAGCTTTATTAGCTCAATTACCCGATACTAGATGGCGGTTTTGATTAGATTTCGAAGTATTCTATGTCACTGCACGAGTAGGACAAAAATACTTCTCAATAGTGAACTGACAGAGAAAGAGGATAGTATGCATGCCTACTATAAGTGTATAAAATGCGTTTGTCACCTGTCACCTTGAGTTGTATGAACAATGTGTCATTTTCAATTTGTTCGGGTTTTTATTTTATATGTGTGTCGTTGTAGGTATGAGACGGGATTTCAAATGTGTGCGTGTATCTAGCAAGCAATCACTCGGCAGCCTTTTACTTGAGCGCGTGGTACTACAGCGTGTAAATTGACGAGTTTTTCACATATGTTAAAAAAAATTGCTTTTGTTTTGTAGCTTAGTTTATGCAGCTATATTGTAATATAAAATGGGCATAATGATGAGGTAGGTACTGCTTAACTGCATGTATGGAATGCACGCGCATGAACACGGGCCAACTTTAGGTAAATAAATATGCATCCAATTATCCGATCACTGCTCATCACCATGACCGTTTGAGCGAACTGGGTGGCTAGACTCGAAAATTCGGACCAAGTAGGACCTTGAAATAGTGCAGATTCGCCCATCTCTGTTTTAATTAAAACCACGACTGGGCTCTTCTTGGATACGTGTGGGTAAAACTTTGTAATTCTGTTTTGTGAGTTACACCTCTGAACCTTCTCTATCGTGTCTAAGTGAGGAGGGCCCTGTTCAATTAATCTGGACTGCTAATACTGGATCTGGACAGCTGATTCACCTATGAAATCTTATCTGCTTAAGAGGTTATTTGATGTAATTTTGAGTTTTTAAACCTCTTTTTTGAGCATTGGTTGTAGCATTGGTAATAAGCATTTAATGCAATTCTCAGTAGGTTAGGATGACTCTTGCTGCCGGTAAGACGAAATGAAAATTTCCAACCCAACTGACTAGCCTTGCCGTCGCTGCATAAACACATTTTCCTCAGAGTAAAGGTCAGCGGTCAGCGGTCCGTTTTTTACTCTTTGGGTGTTTTCTCTCTTTTTTTTTGCCCAAAGGGTAAAAAAACCTTGCAATTCGTTCGACGTGAGCGTTAGTTACCACGTGCAAACGTCGATAGCTGAACAATGTTTGTGCCATAGATAAACTATGTCGACTATTTGCCGAAAGCGTTGTCCAACACTCGTTTTAATTAAAACCGTTGCACACAATCGCTTGGTCGCGTGTCACTTGGTCAACTTGGACTTTGCGATTTGAGAATTCAGATATACACTTCTCATTGCATTTGGTCAGTTACAATACATTTTGGCAATACCCGAGTTACACATTAGAACTCGTTTACTTTAATCGAACTTTAATGACGAACATTATCGTAACGTATTATCATTATCGTATCATTACGAAAACGTTACGAAAGTTGTTCATGCTCACCCCACTGACATTAAATTTTTGCCGAAAGGGATGGGATATTTTTTTTAACGAAAATACGGGCGAATCGTTACCGGTACGTTACGTTACGTTGAAACTTTGAGCTCGGCGTAATGGCGGGTCTTTCTCTACATATTTTGGGTCAAACTTTATGCTTTCAGACATTATATCATTTTTATTACCTCATTTGTCACGAGGAACAAACACGTTATCTTGTGGAAGATTGATGGAGAGAATTACTTCTGTGTGGTTTTAACGAATGGCTCAAATATATGTTTTGTCTTGTAACTAAACATTAGTTTTAATTTTAGCTTCATCAATTTTGGTGGTAGCTAGTAGAATTAGATTCACAAAAACTCATTTATTGCATGTCACATTACATCATGATGGTATAAAAGTTTAAATTATATGAGTATTGGTACATGTTTGTGCAGAAGAGCCCCAGATCTCAATGAGATATTCCAAATGTGATTTTACTAAGCAATTATATAAAATAGGTTTTATCTCCAAAAACGAATAAATGAAAAAATGCAGGAAATCCTCTGCATGCGAGTAGCCCTTGGTTTTCATATCAGTTTTATATCATTCTACTTTTTTAACAAGCCATTTTAAATTATCGGCGTAATTTTCAGACGTCCGTCTGAAACATGGATCTACGCCAGAAACATTTTAGCGCTATGATTTTCTATGATTTTAAATGTCGCCAGAAACCGGAAGAATCGTACGATAGACTTAAAATGCCATTTGGTGATGAGGGTTCTTCCAAAGCAACTGTTTGTCGTTGGTATAACGAATTCAAGCGTGGTCGTTGAACTTTGGGGGATGAAGAAAAAAGTGGTCGCCCTTTAACGGCTGTTACAGGAGAAAACGTGCTAGCAGTGAAAAAAATTGTTCAAGACAATAGGCGAGCTACGTACCAGGAGATTCAGCACATAACGCAGATTTAATCATGAAGCATTAACGACATTTTACATAACCATCCACGCGTGAGGCGGATAGTTTCACGCTGGGTGCCGCACAACCTCACTACGGAGACAGAAAAACAGGCCCCGGTGAAATGGTACCGGGACATGATACATAAATTCGGTGCAAGCTCGTCTCGGCGAGACATGACATCGTCACAAGTGACGAGTCCTGGATTTGTCAGTACAATCCAAAAACTAAGCGCCATTCAACGGATTAGGTGTTTCAAACCGAAGCAAAGCCTACCAAAATAAAGCGATCTAGAAGCGTTGGGAAGATTTTGATCGCGAGTTTCTTCTATTTAACTGGGTACTTGGTATCAATTCCTTTTCATGCTCAAAGAAGCATCAACGCTGAATAGTACACTACCAAATTTTGCAAGAAGTTTTCTATGTTGTAAGCAACAGGCGGCCAAACACAGGGCTTCGCGGGTTACTGCTTCACGACGACAACGCGCACGCGCTTATCGCTCAAAAAAAATAGATTTCCTGTACAGCGCGCTGGTTAAACTTTTGGGTTCACTCATTACAGCCCCAATTTAGCACCGTGTGATTTCTTTTTTTTCCAAATATGAAAAATTAGCTCAAAGGAATACAACTTCGTAACCGGAAGATGCGCTATTAGCGTTTGAGCAGAGTGTGAATGAAGTGTCTGCAGCGGACTGGAAAAAGGGTTTCGGAAATTGGTTTAGACGAATGAAACTTTGCATTGAGGCTAAGGGACTACTTTGAAAAGATTTGATAAAAACATTATATCTATGGAGCAATTATTTTTATGTTCGAAGAACTTTCTGAGCGTGGGACGCTCAGAAAGTTCTTGGAATATCTCATTGAGATCTGGGGCTCTTCTGCACAAACATGTACCAATACTCATATAATTTAAACTTTTATACCATCATGATGTAATGTGACATGCAATAAATGATTTGAATTTGAAATTTCTGCAAAGATCCCAAAATAAATTAATAAAAACCTTGTACCACTTCCCATTTCAGACACCCTCTAAAAAAATATGCGAAAAAACAAAATTAATGAATATGTATAAATAAATTAAAGGAATACTATACATGGATATTGATTTAAAAAATCATGTCAAGGAGTATCAAATGTAGCATAGATTTGAAATGTAAAGATAATACCCACAATCTGCGAAATAAAAATAAACTAGAACTGCTTACCCCACGAAGTAATTACGGGAAGAAGACAGTATTGTTTGAAGGAGTAAAATTGTTTAATAAACTCCCAAATGATTTAATAACATGTGAAGAAATGTACACATTTTAGAACAAACTTAAGGCACATCTTATAATACTATGTATCTTGCTTTAAGTAAGTGAATCTCTTTTTAAGTTAAATTTAGTGAAAAATAAATATCTTTAATAAATAAACTTAGGTTATAGTTACTGCGACAAAAATAGTAATCTTTAAAAATGTATATTCTCCATATTTAATTTGTCCGTTGGTCACCTTTTATTTACGCATGTTTTCTACGCATCTCTATAAAAGCGTTGTTTATTTTCGAATAAATACGTTATGTCTTAATCTTATTTCAAGGTCCTTATGGTATCAATTAAACGTTTACAACCGACGGTTAAAATCGATCCTCCTTAAGTACGTACCTTTAAGCGATTTACGAGTTCCGTATTTTATTGGCAGTGAAATTGTTAATTAAAAACGTTTTACGCGGATTATTTTCAACGTCCGGCCTCGTGGAGCGATGGATGGTAAGTCAGTTTCTTTGCTGATTTATGACATAGATCATGTAAATTCAGAAGGACCACTTTTATTGAAGCTGGAAAAGAGGATTATTTTGCTACGAGCGATTGCTCGAAGCAGTCTGTAGTTTGTCGAAGCGACAACATCTCCTGAGGATACCACGTGTAGTGAAACGCGTCGAGTGTTTTGTTGGTGTCAGTGTTGTGATTCCAGGTGCATCTTCTGTGTCACGTTGTAAGTTGTAGGTATTGTAAGTCCTGCGACTTCCAGCTCTAGCTTCTTCAGGTGATTACAGTTGGATGTATTTTGGTTCCTGCACTGGCGTCGTTTAGTGGAATTTTAAAGCAAAATAATCCTCTTTTCCAACTTTAGTCATGCATTTCCGCAAAGTGACGCCTGATTCCATCAACTACTTTTATTGTATGTTACACTTCGTGCGTCGTTCCGGAGGCCGTAATTCGTAACTTTTTGTCTGTATTTTCGGGTCTAACCAGTAAGCTCGCTCACAGAGACAACCCTAGACTAGTCCAAGTTTTAAATTTTAATAAAAATCAACATTATTTTGTTAAAATGTTCATATTATTTTTGTTATTTTGTAGTTTCCCTAAACTCACTTTTATGGTAAAAATATTGTAGGACATGAAAGAGTGCGCACCTCGTCTCTTATTTGAATAATTTATTTACTGCTCCTAATTGTATTAAGTTAGATAGATCCGTATTTGTACGTGTTCCGTGTAATTTTCCGCAGAGTGGCGGTCCCCTGGGCATTTCTCAGAAGCTAAATAAGCTATGTCGGCGACCATAAAGACACGACTGCACTAGTGAAACGCGCTGCCAACATTTGATTAAAAAACTAAAAAAACACGCTTTTATTGCTATGCTAACTGAAAAAGGGAAAATAATTGCTGAGTACAAAGAATTTATATTACAGTTGAGTAAATAGCGTGGGATTCACTTTATGTCGTTTTCAGAGTTCTATTTGTATGGATGCCAATAATAGAATGATTTTAATATATACCATACCAAGCACCCCACGCTTTTTACAAATATATTTTTTTTAATTTATTTCTTCTATCACAATCACAGTACATCAAATTTACATCCTATGGGTGGGATTGAATTGATTGTAAGAGAACTGGAGTCTGAACTAGGCTTGGGGGCCTGTAATACAGAGCTCCAGCACTCTCCTCACTCAATGTCGTACTCTACTGTAATATAAATTCTTTGTACTCAGAAATTATTTTCCCTTTTTTAGTTAGCAATAAAAGCGTGTTTTTTTATTTTTTTATCTTTTTTTTTATTAAATAAGGATAATGGAAAGCTCTTATCAAATTATTGCATTGTTATCGGTACTTGTTACGTGTGCCAATTTTTAAATTAATCCGATTTCTGGAAGTTGGTGAACAGTTCCGTTACATACATACATACAGCCCGAGCTCAGAAAAGCGTTTTAAAAACAGTAGAAGATAATTTTATATTATATGTACATTCAAATAGTAGCCGCTAACAACGAAAGAGATACAATGTTAACAGATGGCGAGCGAGCGCACGAGAAGCATCACTGGTCGCATTCAAGTCATACAATCACATATTTTTTTTGGCTTAAGTTCAGGCGCCGGATGGTCTATCTTCCGATTTTTTGTTATCAAAGCCGCCCACCACATTTCCTTTTCTTTTGTTTTATATGACTACGTAAATGTTTCTAGCACAAATCCGGGACAGAAGATGGCCAAATTCCATGCGCAATATCGGGCAAGACACATTCTTTCTGACTTAATTAAGTTAACAATTAACTCTGTATAAAGTTAATGTACAACGACAGCACGTAAAGGTAAACAAACATTGCGGCATGTTATGAGCTTGAGGATTTTACAACAAAAAATGGGTTGCCTTCTGTAAGGCGGCCGGCACATCAGGCTATCCACTTTTCACAATCGCCTAGTTGAGAACTGCATTATATGCAGCATTGTTTCTTTTGATTTGCTGTCGTTCCTTAGGACTTATTACATTACTTTTAAGAGCGAATGTGACAAAAGACGCGAGTCATTCTGATAACAGCGTTGCTTTTCCGCGGTTGCGTATTATTTTAAGTTACCATTATTCATAAAATAACTAAAAGACCGAAAGACCTACTGTTTAATTTGTCTAAAGGTAAAGGTTACACATATTTTTTATTTTAACCAATGCACGAAATCTATAACGGACGATTCACGTGCTAACTCACCTATTGGTAACCCACTAACGGTTGACTCACCTGCTGGTTAATTCAACTATGATTAATAATACTAAGTTTGATCGAACTAACGGTCGATTAAGTTACTTTTTAGGAAAAAAAATGTGTTGTCCCCGACTCGCCGTGGTCCTCCGCCGTAGTACTAGCCTGCAGGACAACTAGAGAGCAATTCCTAAGCCAGAGGCGCGAAGGAACAGCAGTCCTCGCCCGCTGTAGCCAAAGGCGACCATCAAGCCAAAGCTACGGAAGCGAGCATGGGGGACTGCAATTTGATAAGCAAGGGCGAAAGGGCCCGGAGATGAGGAAAGCCAATTGCGAGCATGCTTACTTATTAATATTCTTACGTCAAAAAAAAAAACACAAAAAACAATAGCTTAATTTGTACTTAGTAGAAATATCCAATAGTTTTAACAACTATTATGGATTTGCTATTTAGTACAAACATCCAATAGCTTAAACAACTATTAGACTAATCGTTCGTTAGTCCAATCGATTTTAGTTTAAACAAACTTAAGTAAATAAAACAATAGTTGAGTCATCCAATAGGTGAAATAAACATAATATTGGAATTGACCGTAGTTATTTTGAAAATAGTTATAGCAACTTTAGGTGATATGATATCTGACCCTTACTTACTACTTTACAAGATTGCGTGCTTAAAACTGATTAAGATTGGTTTCTCGAAAGTGTCACGTACAATTCACTTTAGATCGGGAGGGAAGCGTGCCTGCCAATAGTGATTAAGTAGTGTACGTCACTCGAATAAAAAGCTCCAAAGATGAAATGGGCCCAGATGAACTGAAAATTGTTGAAAACACTCCGAAGAGAAACAGAATCTAATTACGAAGGGAACAGAATTTTAGGAGCTGATAATACGACCCATTTGTGTCCTTCTTGAGTTGACATTTTCTCGTCCCTTCGTGAATGCCCTGAATGTCGTTTTGTATATTTTGTGCCTTCTATAAATTATTGAAATAGAGGTTAGGTGTCATGGGCGCGCATTCCATACAGGCAGTTAAGCAGTGCCTACCTCATCATTATGCCCATTTTTTATTACAATATAGCTGCATAAACTAAGCTACAAAACAAAACCAATTTTAAATATTTTTTGAACATATGTGAAAAACTGTCGTCATTTTACACGCATTAGTACCACGCGCTCAAGTGAAAACCGAAAATATTCAGGCAGTAGGCTGCCGAGTGATTGCTTGCTAGATACACGCACACATTTGAAATCCCGTCTCATACCTACAACGATACACATACAAATTAAAAACCCGAACAAATTAAAAATGACATATTGTTCATACAACTCAAGGGGACAGATGACATACGCATTTTATACCCCTAAAGTAGGCATGCATACTGAGTGACGTAGAATAACTTCGGAGTCAATTTAAAACACAACTTATAACTTTAAACTTTTGGATTGAATTATGTTCAAATATAGGTTTCTATTTAAACCTTATTATTGTATTGACAAACTAATAAAGTATTCAAAATTTGAGATAAAAATCTTTAAAGATGATCGTGTGTGTTTAGGCGGAAATAAAAAACGTCCCGCTATCTAGTATCGGGTTAATCGGGCAATTGAGCTAATAGAGCTACCCGATACTAGATGGCACGTCTGTAGCTGTTTCCTGCGCCTAGAATTTTCAAAGAATTTTCTTACTTTGATGAAATAAAACTTCACAAATGATTTATTTATATGATCAAAATAAATAATAATTTTATAATGTAAATACTAAGCATTTTCTTGTGAAATTAAGTTGCGCTAGTATGACTTTTGTTTAAAAGTAATGCAAAAATTGTTTTTAAATAAATTTTTCGCCGGCCATTTTTTTTCTATGTAGTTGCTGTCGACTTCATCTTCGCGAGTGTTTAGAATATTGTAATTTACTCAAGATTCGGTTATTAGGTGCTTTCCAAGTGTAGGAATGTGTTTGTAAGTTTTGTTTTGCATTCGAAACGATGGAGAAACTGCAGTGTACCGTTTATGATGGCAATTCTAGTGTTTGTCTTGAAAAGTTACGTGCACAAATTAACAATTATCAACTACTTTTCTCAAAGCCGCTATGGGTATCAGTTAAATGATATGTCATTATGTATTTATTCATTCATTTCCTTGATGCCTGTGGTGGTAAATTAAATCATCAATTAAAGAACATAATTTGCACAGATAATAATAATAATAATAGTCCTCCTGGCCGATTTCGACCACGGCGGCCAATCTCAACAGAGATCAGCCAACTACGCAGGAGATATTATAGTGCACAAGTGTGAGCGCAATACACAGGTGCACTCACTGTTCCATCACTCTCAAAGTTCGGTGAGACGGCAATCCGACATGACCGGAGAGAGATCAGGCGCAGGACCAACGGCTTAACGTGCTTTCCGAGGCACGGGGGTGTAACACCGCCAACTTCCCGACTCCGAGCTGTTTTTGAGAAATTCATGACAGAAAATCTCAGAAACAATTTTGGCTCGACCTGGGATTCGAACCCTGGACCTCTTGGATGTAAGGCAGAAACTTTGCCACTACACCAACGAGGCAGTTTGCACAGATACTAAAACTTGGTAAGTAATTTTTTGTTTTGATGGTGTTACGCCGTCATTTCCCAGAGCTGTTACTCAAAATTTGTATGTGCTTACTTAAATAAAAATTCAAGGCGCGCCCCTGTTAGGTGTACCTGATGCGTATCGTCGCCGTCCATTGCTTAAAGCTTATAAAATGAGATCTGTAAATGTTTGATACAATCCGCCTTAAACTACCAAAATTCAATAATATTGATTTCGAAGAAGGACTGTCTTCAAGGTAAATGTTTAACTTGCCTGTCTCCTAATTACTTACTCAAGTTTAAACACAGCTCTACTCTACAGTGGTCTTACTCCGTAAATCTTCGTCCTTAATTTCGACTCTAGTCATCCCGTTCGATCGCACGGTCAAGTTGGCAGGTGTGATACAGATGCTTAATATACAATATGGTATTTTACACCGATAAAAATCAATCAAGAATCCTGCATCTCAAAATAAAAACGTATTTAAAAAATATAATTTGTAAAATAGTTCAAGTTAGATAACACCTTTGGGACACTGTGGTAACGACGACCATTTTGGTGTAATGGTCAAGAAGTTGACTGTTAACCAGGATGTCGCGGGTTCGATCCTCGCACAGTACAAACAGTTGTGTGCATGACATGTCTGTTTGTACTGGTCTGGTGGTTATATGTATTTATTTAAGTTTATATGTAATACCACTGTTGATTCTGATATCTATAACACAAGTGCTTTAGCTACTTACCACGGAGTCACATCAATGTATGTGTGTGATGTTGTTGTATATTTAAAAAAAGAGTATGACATGTCTGTAAGTGGCGTTTTGATAGTTCATAAAAAGTCCAATTGCCTATTAAAACTACGGACATCGGCTTACACAGTAGAGCCCCGGGTCCTAAGTTAACAAAATTACGTCAGTCAATTGTAAGTGTTCAGTTCTAACATAATGCCGTAATTAAGTTTGCCAATATAACTATTGTTCTAGTCGTGAGGCGAATTCGGGCTTTTAGTGCTTACGTAAACACCAAAATGGTAAAGCTTTTGACAGAGTAAATATAAGATGCCCATGAATAATGTATGCTTTGTGACGGGAATAAGTGGAATGTATGAGAACAATATGGTATTATTAGAATACGTACTTTCTAGTTAAAAATATAGAACTTTCGTTTTAGTTATTTGCTTGGGTGTTTATAATTTTGGCGTTTTTTAGGGCTCCGTACCTCAAAAGAAAAAAACGGAACCCTTATAAGATCACTTTGTTGTCCGTCCGTCCGTCCGTCTGTCAAGACCGTTTTTCTCAGGAACGCGTGGAGATATCAAACTGAAGTTTCTATATGATACTTAGGTCTACTGTTCCTGGAAGCTGTAGAAAAATCAACCTTCAAAGCCAACGCAATCAAGAGATACAGCCATTTAGGCCGCAAATTTTCGAAACGCGCACGGGAATCAAAACCTACAGGGTACTTCCCGTAAATTTAGAATCTTGAAATGTAGTACGAAGTCACGTTTTATAGTACAGATATAGGAATAATTACGAAAACCGTAAATTTTCAGTTTCGTAATATAAAAAAAATATTTTTGACAATTTTGAAAATTTCAAAGTTACTACTCCTTATCTCATGAACGCGTTGCGATATTAAATTAAAATTTATATTAAATACTTAAGTCTATAATACCCGTGATGGGTGAACTTTTTCTTATATACCTACAGGTTTGTACGGAACCCTCGGTGCGCGAGTCCAACTCGCACTTGACCGGTTTTTTGTTATGACAAAGTTAAAGCTCCTATAGTTTACAAAAATTCACAGCAAAAGTCACTTGCGGTTTGTATTATCTTTTTTAGTATAATTTTTCTAAATAGAAATACCTTACTTACTGTGAAAATAAAGGTCGTTTAATAGCGAGACAGTTCCCCGATTGAAATTGACCCGTAAAAAAATAATCAATAAAGTGACTTGAAAATTGTAAGAGCCAATTATCTGAGCACTCGCGATATTAAAACGGTCAATTTTCATTCGTCGTTTTTAATGCTTTTAGGTATTTTAGCGGATTAATCGTTGTAATTGGTTTGCGTATTTTACATGATATTGTAGAAAGTATTTGCACCAAAAAAAGGGGTGGTGGCACCAATCAACCACCACGGTGGCGAGGGCCGGTTCAAGAGTTGAGGGATGGAAGCAATAATCATTTTAAAACGTTTCGATATAAATAAAGTGGACTGTATGCGGGAAGCGCGCATGAAAGGTTCCAGCTGGCCTAACAAATGAACAAATGCAATCACCAGTTAAAGAGGACGAAGAAAATTGAAGAGCACGTGGAAGTGGAAGGAACATGCACACTCACCAAGAGTTCTCGTTCATTGGCCTCGTCCTTCAGCTGCAGCTGCTCACATAAGGCATCACATACACAATTCACGTCGCACGAGTTCAAGTTTATTAATTATAAATTAAAAAACAATTAAGGGAAAAAAGCTCGACAAGCCAATCTATCTACCTAGTGAAAGTGTGTGTAGCTTTTTATTTACATTCGAAATAAATTAACACAATAATAATAATAGAGTAATAATAAACAATTTATTTCGCTTATTACTTATTCTTATTACATGGTTGATTGAGGTCTCCATTTAGGCAAGTTATACCTGTGTTTGGGAACCTCACTCTTCCTTATCTAGATACACATAACTACAGTATGTACTGAAATTTAACAAAACAAAATCACTCTTGTTGTTGCCATGCCATGATCATCAGTTATCTGTAGCTTTTATTTGTGCAATAGGTGTTCCACAAAAAAAATTGGAAATACCGAAAAAGGATACTAACTTCTGAGGCCTGATCGAATTAAATAAACTTTGGATTCCAATCTTTATTGTGTAGCTGCGCAATGCCTCCGTTAGAATTGGAAAGTTAGGCAATTTATCACGAGGGCTTAAAGTTTGTAGGACTGCCTAGTGCCTACTACACCAGTTTCCGAACGAAAACCTAATTGAATAGGTATAATATACCAATCTTGGTTCTAATTTGTGCAATGCGCCACACAGTGTGGACCGTGGGTAATTATCACTGTTTTAATTGTTTAGAAGAGCGGTGTTAGGGTAGGAGGTACTACGAGTATCTACTCAAACTTATATCAATTTAATTTAAATGTGGCGTTTTGATAGCAATTTAACAAACTTTAAAATAATTTTATTCAATCTGTTTGCCATAAATCATTCGGTAACATAGTTCGGGCACGGAAGCTCACTTAATTTGACTCGCTCCCTTGGTTTTTCGCGAACCGGTGGATTGAAGATGACAGAACCACCGGACGTCCGGACTTCGGCTGTACATAATTATACATTACAAAACTGAAATAACAATTTCATATAGATAATCAAATAATAAATAGGGAAGTTAAATTAATGGGGAAATATATAATACTATAGGGCGTGAACCATACTTAACACCTTTTTAATACCACCTTAACTTTTACCTTAATTTCCTACAAATGGGAACTGTGCTTCTTTATACTTAATAGTTGTAGTAATAAGGGTATGATAACGATATTCATATTCTATTCCCCTTTATGGATTAGCGAAAACAATCCTGAATCTCCCCAAAATTATTCGTGAAACTTTGAGTAATTTCAAGTTATGCTGAACACTGCTGAGAGTATATTACAAAAGTTTGTTAATAAATCTCTACCTATGCTTGTAAAATCTGTTACACAATTGTTTAAGATGTTATTTGGCAGAAAAGGCAACTTTATTGAAATGAGAAACGCTAGGATTTTTACAAGCTTTTTGATTTTAACTTTTACTTGTGCCAAAGTTTGTTTATTTTTAATCAAATCTTGCAAGCTAAATTTCACCTACTTCCCAGTGACGCTGAAATTTTGTAAAAAAAGGTTTTTTTATTATTATAACAACATAACCATAATTAACAATGTCGCTTTCTGATGTCTGCTAGCCCTAGAAGTGTGCGTATGAGACCAATTAATGAGTTATTAGATAATGATTCAAGAGAAAGGTTAATAGGTATGACAACTGATTATAGAGGAACACTGTAATAATTTCAACGGCAAATTTTGCACCCGTGCAAAGTTGGGCGAGTCACTATCACTTAACGTGATAGACATGATAATAAAACTAATTCGCTAGAGAATCTTAGGACCAGCTCTCACCTGCGGCATAGAATCGCGGCGACAGCATCCGGCAGGAGTGAGCTGGCTGTAACCGTAACTTAACAAACGTCAATAGTGCAATTAAAATAAAACGCAGTCGTCGTGGACTGGTTTTTTTTACAAAGTTAATGGTTGTCTCATCCAATTAGATAGGTATAGGTAGAGCAAGGAAGAATGGCAATTATGCTAGTGAACATAGTGCTAATTGCTAATTTGCAATGTATTATTTACATTTATCGTGCATTTCTAATTGGACGCATTATGTAAATTTATGTATGGAAAAGACAAAAAGACTACTTTGAAAAAAAACTTGCATTACTTACATTACATTGTAACATACTTGTACCCGCTGTCTTGTCGCAGTCGAAGCTCTCAAGTTTATTTTTCCACTGTTTCATATACATATCTACTTACAGCCGGTTACAATATTTAAATCTTTGACTGAATTGACTTTCAAGAAAAGAGTGAATAGGCTGTTAATAGCCAGACATGATCCATCTTCGGTCGCATCGTCGCTTACCATCAGGTGAGATCGCGGCCAAATGTCTGGTTATTCATATTTAAAAAAAATTTGTTAGATAACTAAAAATTTCATACTTAAAGCTATCTGAAGTAACATACGTTTATATAATCTTTTTCTATATAAATAAATAAATATACAACAACATACCACTGTTGATTCTGATTTCTGTAACACAAGTGCTTAAGCTACTTACCATGGAGTCAGATCAATGTATTGGATGTTGTTGTTGTATGTTTGGGATAGGTGTGGTGGGGTATGACTTATAAGATGAACCGCCCGAATATGTTAATAATGACCGTTACTTAACGTCTTTTTTTTTTTTTGTTTTTTATAGTACACAATATTATAAATTATAATATACGTCTGCTGTCGGGTCCGCTAGTATTATAATTTATAATACTAGCGGACCCGACAGCAGACGTGGACCTGCCCGTTGCTTTTTAAAAGTTTTGCTACCTTATAAACCTTCCCTGGACTTCCACGAATATTTTAAGACTAATTTTTTTTTAAATCGGGTCAGCTTTAGCGAGACTAATGAACAGCAATTCATGTTTATAAAAGAGAAGATTGGTCGTACCTATGATATTAGAATTTTGTTGACTTCTGTCTGATGCATTTGGTCACCCACATGGATTCACTGTACCTATCTACACTTCCTATTTACTGTAATATCAGTAACCGAGTGTAATTTGAAATTCAAATTTCCCTCTTGTTTACTGTTTGTCAAGTTGCTTTTCAATGTACCGGCAGATCGGCTGTATCGGCACCAAAAAATATTTCTATCCCTGTTTTCCAATTTTTGTGTGTTTTTATTCGGCCTATGGTGATTGCTAAACTAATTTTGAAATGCAGTCAACCAAGGGTCAAAATGTTCGATCCGCATGACTCATTAATAGTATTGAAAGTCTTATGTAATAAAAATCATATATTTAGTGGAGGATACTATTTCAGAAGATACCTACTTAATTTAAATAAGTAGGTAAATAAGTGTCACCACTTATCTCCCTTGTGGAGATCTAAAAGGTCGGCTGTTATTTATTGGAACCATATGTCTATCAAGCTTTGATAGGAAAATTTTCTAAATTATAAGAAGTCCCGGAAGAATTAAAATAATCGAAGCGGGATATGAAACTATGTTTACTAACAAACCGAAGGCTACGCCAGCTGTGCCTTTTAGCGCCATCTAGCGGCAAACGTGGTTTACTTCCTCTCAAACGCTACTAAGAGGACCTACAATGTTACGGTTCTAGTTTTCATTTTCCACCGTGATTCGCTGACGTAATTGTTGCCTTTGCTACCGCTAGATGTCGCTATAAGTCCCGATTGCCTGGTGCCCTGAGATTTTACTGTAAGGCACGTATTGGTCTCTAAAATAAAATAACATGCTTGCAAAATACAAACCATATTGAACACTACGAGTATTTGTTCAGGTTCTATAATGTGTCTCTAGACATTTCAGGTTCCTACGGAACCGAATCTTTCAGGAAGGCTCTTATTTTTTCACTAAAGTTCCTTCTTTTTCATCTCATTCATCAAACACTAACCATGCGCGAGCTGCGACTAGCCTAAAAACTAAAATATAGTATATGATGTACATAACCATCTGAACTTCTACCGAAAATTGATTTGAGTAGTTTTTTTAACACGTCAAAAAACAAAAACTTTTATATCATGTTACTTGCTGCTACGGAACACTTAATGGTCCGACTCGCACTTGGCCGCTTTTTTATTCGAAAGATAACTTCATCACGATGGTTCATAGCTATGGTTGGTTAAAATTCGTCCAGCCGTTGAAGCACACCAGACGTTTTCCTGGCTTATTCGGACGTTTTTAAGTGAAAAGTTAGTTATTGTGTGTTAAATTTTAAATGTTGCCGTGTAAAGAAGACTGAAATACAAACACACTAGATTTTATACCTAGCATAGGCACCAGTCTCACACAAACATTTTCATTTAATTGTATCTCAATTGTTGTCCAACTGTAAATGTATATTTGTGATGAGAAAATAAAGATTTATTATTATAGATTAAAAAATAACTTTTTGTTCCAGGTGACGACGCTAAGGCCTCAAGCTGGCATCGTCGGGCCCCGGCAGCCCGGCGCCGCCGCCGGTGCAATGGCGTATGCGCAGAAAACCAGGTAATACAAATACAAATATCTTTATTTATAACAACATTCCATTTCTATATTACATTCGAGGATTTATTTTAAGTAAATTAATGTGGTAGAATATCCCCGCTCTACTATATTAATTTAACAACAATTGACATTATAATAAAACCGTTATAAATTATGCGATATAAAAACAATAATCTTCTTCTTCTTTAACTTAAGAGCTGCTCTCTTGTCGGTGGAGTAATCGCCATTCATTCCTTTTTTCTGCCTTCTTTTTGACCTCCTGGTACGACGTGACCCTGACTTTTTCCTTTCCTTGGTCAAAATAACTTCTTCTAGGCCTTCCTCTTCCCCTCTTTCCTTCTACCTTTCCTTCTATGATGTTTCCTAAGAACCTGTCATGTCGTATCAGGTGTCCTATCATATTTCCCCGTCTATTTTCTACTATTTTCAAAATATTTCTTTCCTCATCTACAATATTTAACATTTCTTCGTTTGTTTTTTCTCTGTCCAGCTGATTCTTTCCATTCTTCTCCAACACCACATCTCAAATGCTTCTAATCTCTCTCTATCTCTGTGCGTTAATGTCCACGTCTCACTTCCATATAAGGCTATACTCCAGATGTAAGTTTTAATAAGTATTTTCCTGATTTTCTTGGAGATATTTGCTCTTAGTAAATGCTTCTTGTTGTTGAAAGCTCTCTTGGCCATAGCTATTCTCAAAATTACATCTGGAGTACACCTAGAGTCTTGTGTTATTTGACTTCCAAGATATTTAAAAGACTGTACCTGTTCTAAATCCGCATTATTGAGTTTTATTTTAATACTGAATGGCCTGGTTTTTGATGCACAACAGTTACAAAACCTCATAGAGGAAATGGATTTGGTATTTAGAGAATTTGGCCTAAAGATTAGCCATAATAATAACAATAATAATTGATTATTAATATTTTTTAATATAAATAATTAAGTAGTTATAAAAATTTAGGTAATACCAACACCAAGCCAAGATTGATTGATTGATAGAAGAAGAAGAAACCAAGTTTAAACCCAAAAGAGGCAGATACGGTATGAGCTAATCGCGTGTGATCCTGCTAAACCGAGTACAATGGACCTGCTCCACTCCTTGTCGTCGTCAGTACTGCGAGATGTATACTCGTGCGTGTGTCTGCGTGAGCGGCTTACTTCCAAGTTGACGATTGTAAGGACGCCGTGTCTTTCTCTCTTAATTAATAATAATAGTCCTCCTGGCCGATATCGACAAAGGCGGCCAATCTCAACAGAGATCAGCCAACTACGCAGGAGATATCATATTGCACAAGTGTGAGCGCAATACACAAGTGCACTCACTGTTCCATCACTCTCATAGTTCGATGAGACGGCAATTCATTCATGACATGACCGAAGAGATATCAGGCACAGGACCAAACGGCTTAATGTGCTTTCCGACTCCGAGTTGTTTTTGAGAAATTCATGACAGAAAATCACAGTAACAAATTTTGGCTCGACCTGGGTTTCGAACCCAGGACCTCTTGGATGTAAGGCAGAAACTTTGCCACTACACCAACGAGGCAGTACTCTCTTATATATTAGTTTTCCTATTAATGCAGGGATTTTGATCATGCGTCATTGATCTAAGTTGTAGGTTGTGCAAGTGAATCTGAGCGCTGAGGATAAGAGATTAGAATTGTAACTTTGGGCCTGGTACACTAAACAAAGAGTCGATTTGTTAATAATTAATAGTTTCTTGATATCTAAATCATCGTGGTCAAAGGCTGTCGCAGATAAGTTGTACTTTCAGCGTTGTGGGTTCTGGGTCGTTGCTATTATGAACATGGAGAATGTAAAATTAATGTCATCATTACTGCATAGTATAAAGTGAAGTCGCTTCCCGTCTGTTATATGTATGTATGTGTGCTTAGATCTTTAAAATTACTTACTCAACGGATTTTGATGCAGTTTTTTAATAGATTGATTGATTCAAAGGATTAGAAGTAGGTTTGAAACATGCTTAATTTATTATTAGAGAACCGAATTTCACGCGGGCGAAGTCAGGCATGTAAAGAATATAACGAATGGCGATTTACTTAACTTGAACAATTTTTAAGGCACTTGTTAGGTGAAATACTGTTAAAAAATTTAGATTTGGCCATCGCATGATTAGATTGTTGAGTACCTATCTGTCACACAGCACTACGGGCCAGTAACCTGGTTCCTCATTTGCATGACTAAGACGATCTTTTTATTTAGAACGTAAAAGATTTTTATTATTTTTAGGCACTAAAGAAATTAACCAACTTGGTATAACATGGGTCTCACAACTTTTTACGGTAGAAAAACTAAGCTGCGAGACTGGGTTTTTACAGATTCATACTTCTTTTTGTAAGAAGTGTAAGAAGTATTTTGTTTAAGTAAAAGGTACCAACCTTTTACTTCTAGATTATTACACCATTTCCCACTCTATACCCCCTTCCGCCTCATATACCTAGAATTATACAAACGAGAGATATCGATGGTACGGGTACAATGATTATAAATATACCGTGTCAATACAATGCTTGCTTAGCAACTGAAAATTTTTGTTGCTCTATCCAATACGAAGCTATAGGGGTGTCAAAAAAGGCCTGAATTGGCCTGAGAAAGGATGGGACGGCCGTGCCGCTTTATTGCTCGACTTGGCGGGGGCACTGCCATGCCCCCAGATAATAAAAACACTTCTTTCTTTTCCACAGTGTCAGCTGTACTCATCTCACTTTATTAGTTTTATTTGCACTTGAGTTTGCTGCTAGGCTTGCCATCTGCTTTTGATACTACGAAAAGTCATTATTTTATGTAAAATATCTGTCTGTGGTTCCATTCTCCTTCATTTTTACTCGATTGCGGCCAAGACCAATAGTTACCAGTATATTATTTATAGTTATAACACAGAAAATAGCTTATACGATCACGGCGACCAAAGTTGTTCTCAATTACACGATCATTTGAATTCATACGAACTGAATATGTAACGAATTGTCTCGTAAATAGCTTTCGAGGGAAATGTTTTCATGAGCCATAAAATCCTTATATTATCTTCAAGATTATTATGCGATTCGAGCTCGCCATGAATGCATTTCCTCTGGAGATAATAAACTTTACGATGCTGTTCAAAAATGATTTACTTCACATTTGCTTGGATCCTGCGAATGGTTAAGCCGTTCTCTTAAAATCATTGGGAGACGTTTTATGATTGGAATACCTTTTCTTGTAGTGGGAACATACTTCCTTGGATGGTCCGAACTCTACGTAGTTATGTAGTGCGTTGTTCATCGATGTGGTCTAGAAAAATGAAAAAAGATGAAGACGTAAGTTGCTCAAGGACTGTAAAACTAAAAAATATATATTAGAACTCTAATTTCTTGCACCATACAACTTTGAAACATGTCGGACACGATACATTAGCTAGTACTAGCTTAGCCGCTCCATAATTTAAAACGAATTATATTAATTACCGTGACGCCTCTTACATCATGAGCGATTAAAAAAAATGTGCCAAGAGCTACCAACTACGTTTCCTGAACACTTTAGAAAATTGTGTCCAAACATTGATGCAAATTGAGTAGTTTTTAAAGTTGTTAGTTCAAATTAATTTTCGAATTAAAATGTTGTCAGTAAAAGCTGTTCGCCAAATTGGATGACTGAAACGATGTCATTGCACGTAAACACTTTGTAGGGTCCCGTAAATTAAAAGTTTCTTCTGTATAACCCTGTAGAAAAAGAAGTTATAAATTCGAACCTGGTGTCTGTTTGTGTGTCTATCTGTGGCATTGTAGGTCATGAACGGATAAACCGATGTCAGTGCGTTTTTATTCGAAAGATAATTTAATCACGGTGGTTCTTAGCTATGGTTGATCAAAATCCGTTCAGCCTTTTAAGCTCAGCTGTTTTCCTGGCTCATGGTAGTTTTTAATCACTCATTTGCCATATTCGAAATGCTCTTGAATGTAATAGAATGTGATGTGATGATGCTCCTAAATGCAATGGCCTGTTTGTATTTCTCAATCGTTATGTTAATATTATTTCGCTTAATTGGCTAGACGACACCACCAATCGTTGACATACTTTTTATTATCTGTCAAAACGGTCTGCCTCCATAGATTTTGTATGGGAATACATGAACGTGACGTCACGGTCATATATCAGAAATCGGAGTCAATTGACAGAATAATTATTGAATTTTGTGTGTTTAAAAATTAGTTTCTACAGCTTTTTGGAAATAAACTGGGTGTGTTAACTTCATGGGGGCTATGCTTTTTAAACGCCATGGTCTTGAAAATATTTAAAATAGGTGTCATCATGCCAATTGAAGTTGGTGAAACCTATTTTATACAATTAACTTTCTTACTCAATAATTTATAGGTATATACATACGAGTATAACAAAACACACGTCTTTATAAGCTACGGAACCTTATCTGCTTTCATTCCGGCTCTTGCTTGGCAGATATTATCAAATTAGTGACGTCATTAGACCATTACTATAATTCTATGTGACTTCCATTTGGCCGATAGCATCTTGATGATGGTGCATTTTCTGTGGGTTATTATAAGTTATATCGTGTTAATGGCTATCCATCGCGTGCTTCCAATTTTCTCGTACGTCACTACTTTTCCTTAGAAGTGTTTTAGATATTCCTAATTTGTGCGACAGTTCCCTTAAGTTGTCTGATGGGGCTTTTAACTAAATTTGTTTGTGAACACCTTAATGGAATAAGGCGTTGGCAGAAGCCGTCGAAATGGCCTCGTGTCAATATTGTTTCGTGTTATTTACAGGGTTGATTGTTTAAAGGGGGCGCCGAACTCTGAAAGGTAGTGGCCAATTTATTTTTACAAACTTTTTCGTGCTTCATCCAATGACACCACCAATCGTTGAAATACTTTTTATTATCTGTCAAAACAGTCTGCCTTCATAGAGTTTGTATGGGAATACAAGACCGTGACGTCACGGTCATGTATCAGAAATCGGAGTGAATTGACCGAATATTTGTTGAGTTTTGTGTGTTTAAAAATTGGTTTCTACAGCTTTTTGGAAATATACTGGTTGTATTTACTTCATAGGGGCTATGTTTTTTAAACGCCCTGGTCTTGAAAATATTTAAGATAGGTGTCATTATGCCTATTGCCATTGAACATTTTCAAGATATATGGGAAGCCAACAAAATGAACATCGTTTGCGTTGATAGAAGACTTTTTACGGCCCGAGGTACACTTGCTGCATTCTGTCGCGGCGAATCGCGACTGTCAGCGATTTAGCTGCGGCCATTGGTTGACACGCTGTCAGTTTCGAGTCGGGAGGACAGGAAGTCGCATGGTTACGTGCCGTGGAGGTTTATACGTTTTTCAAAATAAATTCAATAAATAAATAAATATACAACAACATCACATACATTGATCTGACTCCATGGTAAGTAGCTTAATCACTCGTGTTACATATATCAGAATCAACAGTGGTATTAAAAATAAACTTAAATAAATACATATAACACACAGACCAGTGCAAGCAGACATGTTCATGCACACAAATGTTTGTACAGTGCGGGGATCGAACCCGCGACCTCTTGGGTAATAGTCCTTTCTTGACCATTACACCAAAGTGGTCGTCATGTTTTACCATCATCATGTTGGCCCCTGTTTCATCCAGTATTGGACATGGGCCTCTTCCTCTTCCTTCCATTCGTCCTTACCTTTTGCCCGTCACATCTAATCATGACCTCCGTATCTTCGGATGTAGAAAACCCATCGTTGTGGCGGTCAATTATACTGTAAATGTTTGTGGTCATGTGAGTAATCACATGATATGACCGAGTCAATTAATGGGAAACCAGGAAATACCGTGCCATAGCTTGATTTAGACACTAAACACTAATTATATTCTAAATTTGAAGGTTCCATGTCTGCTAGAAGTGCCTTGGACTTATTGTGATCGGTCAGTCAATCTGTGACAAAATTAAGAAAGTTTGACAAGTTAAGGTATGTATTAATTCTTAAACTACTGCTTGAAATTTAATGAAATTTTAAATATACTGAGTTAATACAATGCTTGCTTAGCAACTGAAAATTTAGGCTTGTTGTTTTATCCAAAACGAAGCTTTTGGGGGGTCAAAAAGGGCCTCAATTACTTCGAGAAAGGGATTCCTTTCATTCGTGGCGGTCTTTTGCCCGTCGCATCCAATCACGACCTCCGTTTCTTCGGATATAGACAACCCATCGTTGTGTTGGTCAATTATACTGTAAATGTTTGTGGTCATGTGAGTAATCACATGATAGTTTGATATGCCCGAGTCAATTGATGGAGAACCAGGAAATACCGTGCCATAGCTTCCAGCTAATGTTAAGTTGGATAATTGCTTCCAGGATTAGTTTAAGTAAATAAACAAGTTTTCTTGGGAAAATCTGTGAGTATTTAGTCATGAGATTTCATTCAGAACTGTTGAAGCTAATGGGAATTCCAAGAACGAATGTAAGAACAGCTTATATTGAAACATTAAAATTTCTTCACAGAACCAGTTAACTAGTTCCGTATAATTTTAGAAATTTTAGCATAACATGTTATGACTTCCCACGATTTAGTTGTGTTCGCGAATCTGCTAATCCACAAAGTACCTACCTAAGTTCTCATAGTCCTCTAATACTTGTCATTTGTACAGTCACTTTGTTAGCGCACAACTTGTCTGATAATTTAGGTAAAAAAAAGTAATAAAAATAATCAAATAGGCTAGGCTAAGCTAGTTGTAGGTAATAGTGTGAATACATACATAATAGAGATATAATTGTCTTCATTAAGAAAATAAATTAATTTAATTCACTTATCAATGAAGACATAACATTGACAAATGATTTAAAGACGTCATTTTAGATTATCTTTTGAATTTCAATAAAAAATATATACATATGTATTTAACTAATTTGAGAAAATGATAACATATTATGTATTCTATAAGGACTTCTTTGTTATACATCTCTTACTGTATTTATGCAAATTGAGCCCTTTCTTTGAACGCTGAGAGATCTGAATTTAATTTGGAAAGGCATCCTCTTTAATTGTTTCTGTCCTGAGTTACTGTCGTCCTAAATCCTGGGCAGGCCGCTTTGCGTAGGGGAGAAGGGGGCACCTTTGAACAGGGGCAGCTTTGAACATGAGTTTACGGAGAAGGAGAGGAACATGATTTACTATTTTAAAAGAGCTATTTTATTTTATTTTAATAAATTCCAAATTCATTTTGTGGTGGTGATGGTTTTTAAGTAGTTTCTTATGTTGTGTCTATTAATGTTGTTCCTTAAAAGTGTGAGAAACCTTAAAGTTTCGTTGAATTTATTGGTATTTCAAAACGGCCCCATGCGTGTTCAATGCTACCCCAGGGCAGCATTTGGACATTTGTTATTTTTTTTTCTAAAATGGATTTTACGTCGTCATATGATGTATTGATTTTATAGCCTAATAGTAAGATTAAGTATTGTGTAACGGTAGGAAGATACAATTCTAGAGAATGTGAAGTTATGACAGAAAGTGGAAAAAAAAGTGTTCAAAGAAACCCCCATCTCCCTTATGTTACGGACTGAGGTATTAAAGGTTCATAATTTACAGTACCGACTTAAATTGTCCGAAGCTGGATAGCGTTCTGTCTTCAAGGCCCCCTTCATTTGACGGAAATTATTTTTGCATTCTTTTATCCACTTACTATGTAGAATTTCTGCTATGTGAGTTAGGTAAGAAGACCCATTTATAAGGCGATCTTTTAAGGCGAGAGACATATGCCATCTAGTCTTTTCATGTCCATGTAAACTTGTAAAGGAACGCAATATGTAAGCAATGGTTATTCGCGCTTGCTTATTTATATAAGCTTTTGATGCACAACATTTTTTTTTTTTACAAAATGTGGACTTGCATCATAAGTCGGAATAAAATTAGTGTGCTCACGTCGTGGATATTTCTTTTTGCCATTTCGTCCTTTTTGTTAATGACGATATAACTGCAGTTTTCAACTAAGTCTGTATGTTTTTCATTAATGCTTATAGTCTTACGAACTTAATTATAACCTAAATCTGTTTCATATAGGTACATTTATCGAACGGAATCGCGTGACCGTGAGCCTGCGAGGGCTGCTTTTGAAGTGTTCTTATTTGTTATTAATTACTGCGGTTATGATTAATGCCTGTCTAATTTGTCTGAAGGCTCTTCGATAAATTTCTCGAATCCACGCAACGAAATGTCTTGTTTCCGACGGCTTTTTACTAGTACATAATGTGGAAAGATACAGAAGATACTTTTTCAGGTGTCATCTCTCAAATGAGACACCAATAATGACACCTGAAGTGGCACGAAAATACTATAGGCTGATGAAAGGAGTCTCATCAGCTTATATCCCACGTACGTACGTCCCACTGCTGGGCACAGGCCTCATCTTGAGATGTTTCGAGCCAAACTCTACCACGCGGGCTCAGTGCGGATTGGTGAATGGCTTTTAATTGTGTTGTTGTTGTGGTGTAGTGTATTTTTTTAAGTAGATCAATTTTTGTCACTCTTGACCTGATGTACTGATGAGTCGCATGTTTCATAAATACTTACTTAAAGGGCGCATGAAAGTTAGGGCTTGTTCGCTATTCCTAGTATATTACAATTAGGTATTTTTTTTACCATTACCACGTACTTTTACATCTTAATTGCTTTATAATTTCTTATTCATTTTTTTAAGAATTTTTATTTTTATCTAAATTCCGATTGCCGAATAAGTTTTGCAGTTGTTACTTATATATTTTTGTCATACTAGAAGGCACCGATTGACGAATACGTTTAGAAAACATATAAAAATAAGTGAAAGAAGAGAGTGGGGATTTGACAGTTCGTAAAAAATATGTCAAGAATAAGTACGTGGTAATAACAAAATACTATATTTCAAAGAAATATTCTGTATCCGTCTTCACTGTGCGGTAATACCCGTTAATTCATCATCCTAGACTTCTCCGACTTTCTTTCGGCTCAAGGTTTTGCGGGGAGATAGCTTGTTGTAATTAATGGTGGGCATTACTAAAGTACCTTTGCTAACGAGATTAGCGAAATTTAAAAAAAAAATCTTGCCGCGTCATTTGAGTGGGTTTTATAAAAAAGGATATACCTAATATCTCCTGTGTAGTTGGCTGATCTCTGTTGAGATTGGCCGCCGTGGTCGAAATCGGCCAGGAGAACTTTTATTATTATGATGCGGCTTTAAGGGGCACACACACTTCATAACGCCTAGCCAGGCCGAGGGGTCGCGAATCCGCTATGATTAACTTAACATCTTAGTCTTTCCATATTTGGCCAGTATAGAGAATACATAATATGATGTGTCGCAATCGCAACGTCAAACCTCAAACGCCTACACCCAGAGCCAATTTACACTGCAGCAACCAGTTGGATTTCCAAGCTGTAGTTTTTCCTGAAATAAATATAAAAACATGAGGTAACGGGACTGGTCGCATTTGGTAAAAACTCGTCCTAAACATGGTGATACCATAAATAGTTAAAATCTGGCCTGGGCATTAACAAAGTGTTATTCATTCAACAACTTCCTTCAAACAATATAGGTATTACCAACCCTGCCCCCGTTCCAAATAAAGTACGATAATTCGGTGTCATTGACAAAAGATACCTTAAAAATGCCAAGTTAGTGATGCGGTAAATTGCTTTAAGCCTGTAAGGAAAGATTTATCAATCATATTACACGCATACTAAGTATTCGTTACTAATTCTTATTTATATGTTTTATACACTAATCAGTCAATTTGTAAAAGACTTTTATAACGCGTTATTCTCATGTTATTCTTCTTGGTACGCTATCAAAATAACCACTATTATAGGATTTGACTGCCTCGTTGGTGTAGTGGCAAAGTTTCTGCCTTACATCCGAGAGGTCCTGGGTTCGAATCCCAGGTCGAGCCAAAATTGTTTCTGAGAATTTCTGTCATAAATTTCAGAGAACAGCTCAGAGTCGGGAAGTTGGCGGTGTTAAACCCCCGTGCCTCGGAAAGCACGTTAAGCCGTTGGTCCTGCGCCTGATCTCTCTCCGGTCATGTCGGTTTGCCGTCTCACCGAACTTTGAGAGTGATGGAACAGTGAGTGCACCTGAGTATTGTACTGACACTTGTGCACTATAATATCAGCCAACTGCGCAGGACAGTTGGCTGATCTCGGTCGAAATCGGCCAGGAGGACTATTATATTATTATAGTTATAGGATTGCTACAAATTCCATTTAGCAATGGTGAAGGTAGATACGTAATAATCCTGCAATCCTAATTTTTGTTACACTTCTCTATCGACCACGGCTAGGAAATATATATTATTGTTTTTATGGATTTCTATTTGTGGGTGTTATATTTCTGCCTTCTGAATGACTGTTAACATAAGGCTAAAAGGCATGCAGTATAAATACATATTCGAGGAAACAAGTACGTATACAAATGTGGGAAGAAAATCTCGATTTCGTTATTTGTTGCGTTGTTTTCGTTATTATGATTCGTTGAGATTTATAAGAATGTATGTTTCAGTGACTCTAACGTCTAGATACGTTAGAGTCACTGGAATATACATTCATGATCCCAATGAAAAAAAAAATTTTTTTTACATACGTTAACTACAACTATTGATAACGAAACCGCGAATTTCATTAAGCGCCGGCTTTTCCAGGAGCTATTTGTGATCTACTTTGTCAAAAGCCTTCTGAAAGTCCGTCTAAATGGCATCAACTTGTGTCCGTCTATCAATGCTAGTGAATAAATTGTCTACAAATAACGTTAAGTTGTTAGATGTAGAGCGGCGTTAACAATACCCTGCTGTTCAGGTATTAAAACGTGAGCATGCATCAGTAGGTACATTTCATTATGAACAAGTCGTTCGAAGACTTTCGACAAGGTAAACAGAACAGAAACAGGCCGATTCCAGTACTATTTAAACTGAATTTTGAACCATTCACCATTCCTTCTGCCTTAGAAATTAGTACTATCGCTAAGAGGGTTCCGATACTTCCGATTCAAAGCGTGCTCCTCCCATTTGCATAGACATGGGTTATTCTCCCGGCACACAGGCCGTAACTTCAATATCCGTCAATGATTAATTACTTTGAGATATGGGGACTAATAGCCACCTCAATAATGGAGAAGATCCAAAGAAGATAATGGGCTAAGCCGCAAATTTTCGGGTGCCACCCACATCAAAATCGATACCTATAATGTAACTCGATTTTAACATTATTTGCCTTACCTACATATCAACCAAAGCTTTGTTTATTAATACGGGACGCCCCCTGGCTTCCTTGATATAGTTTCTCCTTATTTTTTGATTAGATAATATCGTATTCATAGGAAATATGTATGACGACCGCTTGGTGCAGTGGTCGACAGGTCGGACTTCTAAAACCAAGGGTCGCGGGTTCGATCCCCGCACAGTACAAGCATAAGTGTGCATGAACATGAGTGTTTGTACTGGTCTGGGTGTTTTCTATGTATAATATGTATTTATTTACAAAAAAAGTATTTAAGTATGTTTATCCGTTGTCTAGTACCCATAACACAAACCTTGTAGCTTAATTTGGGACTAGAGAATTGGTGTGATTGTTGGGAAATATTTATTATTATTATTATTATTAATTAGAATGACTGCAAGTGTTTTTTTTGTTTTTTGTTTGTTTTACTCTAGCGTCACTTAAGTTAAGTAAGTAATGTTTTTTGCAGTAACGTACGTTATACTTGTCGACATTTTGAACATTTTTACAATTTTTTACCGGCATGTTAACGCGAGAAAGCTCTCCAAGCTAAAAAATGATTTTTGTTCATACTATAAAAAATCATAGATACTTATACATCTTCATTATCTCATATTATCACAGACGGAACGTATTCAATTTGCCACCAACGGAGTCACAACAAAGTGTAACTTAGAAAGCTATTACATAAGATTCCTTCATCAAATAGCTTGTACCAATATTAGTCTGAGTTTAAGTTCTCTAATTAATTGAAGCGGTTAGGCAAACATATTTTATAGGAACAGTATGCTACAATACACGTAGTTCTAGACGCATAACTAACTCATGTTTTGCATATGAAGGATGAAATACGACCAGAGTACTGCCAATTTAGTTGTAGATGTATGAAGATTAATAGTTTTGATCAAAGCGTTCCTACGACTACACAGGGAAACTCATGAATGGAGAAAACGTGCTAGATTTGTTGTAGGAACTCAAACACAATGTTTTCTATCTATTTCATGCACTTAGCAGCCTGCCTATATGATGATGGCGTCGGTCAAACAGCAAAACTTTATTACTAAACTGTAATGCTCATGACTCACCTTGTCTCTTAGCCCTTAGGCTTAGTAACGCAACTCCCAGGACACTCAGTATGTTTTGCGAAAAAAAGTTTTTCTGTATTACAGACTGGCTGTTTAGAATCTATTTTGAAAACATGATCCTTTTTAGTTAAAAGATGCATTCTCTTTTTAAAACTTTCCTCCACTTTTTTTTTCGAGCCATTTCAATTGGCTAGACGACACCACCAATCGTTGACATACTTTTTATTATCTGTCAAAACGGTCTGCCTCCATAGATTTCGTATGGGAAGAAATAATTGTGACGTCACGGTCATGTGTCAGAAATCGGAGTCAATTGACCGAATATTTATTGCGTTTTGTGTGTTTAAAAATTAGTTTCTACAGCTTTTTTGAAAATATTGGTTGTATTAACTTCATAGGGGCTATGTTTTTTAAACACCATGTTTTTGACAATATTTAAGATAGGTGTCATCATCCCAAAGTCTGACTAAAAATGCATCTACGCCGGGAATATTTTCGCGATATGTTTTTCTAAGATTTAAATTTTTTTTCTGTCCTGAAACCGGAAGAATCGAGCGATAGACTTAAAATGACATTTAATGATAAGGGCCCTTCCAAAGCAACTGTTTATCGTTGGTATAACGAATTCAAGCATGGTCGTTTATCTTTGGGGGAAGAAGAAAAGAAGTGTTCGCCTTTAAACGGCTGTGACAGGAGAAAACGTGCTAGCAGTAAAATTTAGTTCAAGACAATAGGAAAATTACGTATGCTTCCTGATTTAATCTGCAATATGTGCTGAATCTCCTGTTCAGCGCATATTGCAGATTGAATCAGGAAGCATTAACAACATTTCACGCGTGAGAGGCGGATAGTTTCTCGCTGGGTACCGCACAACCTCACGGAGGCACAGGGGCTCCGTGAGCTACTCCTTCACCATGACAACGCGCTCAAAACAATGGATTTCCTGGACAGCGCGCCGGTTGAACTTTTCGGTCACCCTCCTTACAGCCCTGATTTAGCACAGTGTGACTTCTTTTTATTTCCATAAATAAAAAATCAGCTCAAAGGAATACAATTTTCGTCGCCGGAAGATGCGCTATCAGCGTTTGCTGTCTGAAATAAAGTGTCTCCAGCGGCCTGGAAAAAGTGTTTCGAACTTTTGCGAAAATAAAAACCAATTAAGACGCATGGAACTTTGTATTGAGGCTAAGGGAGAGTACTTCAAAAATATTTATTTTAAAAAATACCTATCTAGCTAATATTATTTTTATTTTCGCAAAAGTTTCTGAGTGTACCAAGTATTTTAGTCATTTTGTATGCGGCGACGAGCAGTCCCCCGCGACTTCCTTCACGCTGATTCATCAAACCATCCTGTATAAAATCAAAATAATATGAAGCTTTTGGTGAAAAAATTCTGCAAAATTGATTCAGTAAGTAGTTCCCCAGTATACCCCCTAACTACACATTTATATAATGAAATACATAAACATAAACTAGAGAGAACATTATAGTCCACAAGTCTATAATATGTGCATCATTTTTCAACTTCTAACACCATTTAAGCCATTATAAAGTACATTTACGAAGGCAGCCTATGTTGTACGTCCAAAGTGACAGTGATTTGACAGCGGTTAGGCCCATTTCAATATCGACATTATTAAGTGCGTCCAGTGGTGACAATATTGATATTGAAAAGCTAGTAGGGTTTTTTGCTGCAAAAAGTTGTACAAAAGTTTACTAAGGTATTAAAAAGGAGGCGCATTGCGGGCGAATGAAATTTTAAGGTAATATTTACGGAGCTTAGCGAAAGCTTTTGCCTTTTGTGAAAATTACGCTGGCTATGTTATGTGTTTGTGGATTTGACAGTTGTATCTTTCCTGATATTTATGAAGAAATCACAGTTTGTGTTTATGTTTTTGATTATGTTTAAACCAAAAACAAAACAATACTTTTTATTTTTTGGCTCTAAAAATAGCAGTTTTCATTCAGCAGAAATTTCCTGTTTTATTTTTATTTCTATTATAATAGATACTAAACCAACACACACCGTTTAGGTTAAAAGTTTATATTCAGCGCCTGAATTCAATAGGAAATAGTTTGTCGTTATGATTTTCTAAACACATGAAGCCGTAGTTATTTCTTGTGAAACATTCTTATAGGGGTGGTAAACTAAGTGATTTTGTAATAACATATTAATAATATTACATAATCTAGGTAAAGCAAGAAAAGAGTATTCTACACGCAACTTACGTCGAGTCGACCAATCACCGCGGCCTAATCGCTAAAAGTCGCGAGACGACAGCGTACCGCAGGTGTGCCCTCGACTTTACTAGGTTTTTTTTTTAAATGTTTGTTCCGAGCAACTCTTAGCTCATAGTATGGTTGGTCAATGACAAAAACCTTAAAAATTAATGTTAGTTCTTATGTTCAATGTATGTTAGTTCTTATTTTTGGGTTTGCACACGCTAACAGATTAATTATTGAACTGTTGTTGGTTTTTTTACCCACCAGCCCAAAATCCTTGTCGCACCGCACCGTTCACTTTTCATTCCTGCTTACCTCAAAGGTAGTAAATACCAAACCTTAAGTTTACTTTTTTTACCGACAAAGTTTGATCGTGTAACAAAGCTTAAATAATTAAGGAGCATTTACCGATCCGCAATGAGGTACCGAACCCCATATGGTTCGCACCACTTCTTCGAGGTGAAGCCTGCGCCCAGCATAGGAGAGGTTTGTAACTACTTTTTTATTTATTTATTTGGGATAGGTTTGCTCTTGACCCAAGACTAAGCCCAACGAGGCTAAGACTGAGTCAACGATGGAGCGAGCTCACCTAGAAGATGCCTGTTCACTCTAGCTTTGAAAACTTCAAGGTTGTAATTGCAGGGAAACACTGACGTAGGTGGTGAGTTCCACTCTTTTGTGTTTTAACTTAACATTTTAATCTCACGACTTGGCCATATTTAATAAGCAGTTGTATCTCCTGATTCCTGGATGCTCAATTTAATATTCCGCTATTATTTCATTCTCCTTTACCGTCAGAGAATTTCCATTGCATTGAAAGTACTAAAGAGCGTTTTCTTGTTACTTTTACGCCAAAGCAGGCACCTACTTAGATAAAGTAAATAAAGTATGAGGGTGTAGGCAGCCCTATTATCCGCTGTGATTGCGCGGGCACGTGTATTGGAGGTGTGGCGAATTCCATCGTATGGTTTTGTTTGGTATACTCATTAGATGGTTTTACTGGCAGAACTATCTGCGCTGTATTGAAAACACTGATTACTGCACCACAATGCCAATAACAGAAAACGGTTAATTGATTCTTTCGCACGCCCCTGGATGGTTTTCAATGGAAATATGGTTTTGCACGTAACTCTCTCACAATTTGTGAGAGAGTTACGTGCAAAAGGTTTGTGAGTCACAAACCTCCAAAATGGGGTAGATCCTTTGGCGAGCAATTCATTCTATTACGTAGTGTCGTTTTGCTTTGCTAAAAAATATTTTTAATTGTCCAGTACTAGACCCAGACTGAAATGTTTTGTTCTCTTGGCGGATGGAGTCGTAAAAATATTATTTTTCATAGAAACAGTATAAACCAACTAATAAAGTTGTTTGGGTCGACACTGGCCTCAATATGTCATCCATTTTACCTGATACCGGGAAGGGATGTTTTTGGAGTAGGTACTAGTGTTGACAATCCTTTCGGAGAAATTCGAATGCAAGGAAATATCGGGTGTGTGTACAAGGTCAGTAGTGTTTACCTGTCTCCAAATAGAAAAAAAAACGATTTCTTATTTCGGACTAATATTAGAAACGAGTGTTCGACGAACCAGGTATAATTAGCTCGATATTTTGATGAGTTAAGATGTTTTTACTACTGAGGGCTGTTAGAGAAAATTGTTAAATTATCACGAATACTTCGAAAGATAGATTAACTCTTTATTGAACACCAAAAAAATACGGAAAATTCTAAATACACAGAAAATGTTAAATTTAGGCGGTCTTATCGCTTAAAACAATCTCTTCCAGACAACCTTCGGGTTAAGGATATTATAGACGATAACTTTCGAAGATAAAGAAGCAGGAGAGGCAGGGCAACAGCTGTTAGATAAAAAGATACTTACTGGTCGATATAATTGTATTATTTCACAAACAATATATTCCACTTAAGTAACACAACAAGATCCATCCGCTATTTTTACCAACGTCAAAGAAAAACAATATAAGACTCCAAATACAAAATATATAAAAATAAAATTAAAAGTATCATAAACAATAAAAAAGAGGTCTGTCGCCAACATACGACGCCCCGGTGCGAAGCACCATTCTAATGTGGCGACAGTGCCGCCGGCGCGCAGTAATCTAAGGTGCCCTGTTCTATAAGTAAGGGCACTACTTTACGCACCGGTCGCCTCAGTGTCCCTTTCATAGTGGCCACCTCTACCACCCGGGCACCTCCGTCCGGGCCGGTAAAAATCCTCTTGATTCTTCCTCTGGGCCAAGTTCCCCGCGGCAGGTTTTGGTCGGCTATCAGGACTGGATCACCCACTTGCACGGGCGAACAGGACAGCCCAGCTACTCTTGGGATAAGCGTCGGCAAATATTCATGCACCCATCTGGACCAAAAAATTTCTGTTAAACGAAGTGCCTTCTTATGGTCCAGCCGGCGAGTCAGGTCAGCATCCGAGCCAGGTTGCACAGCCTCCGTTGATGGAGTTCCCAGAAGAAAGTGGAAGGGTGTTAGGGATTGCAAGGTTTCGGGGTCCACCGGTACGTGTGTCAAGGGGCGTGAGTTCACCACTGCCTCTGCTTCCATTAATAGGGTCCCAAGCACTTCCTCCTTCGGGGCTTTCTCTTTGAGAGTTGTGGCGAGGGCGGCTTTGATGGAGCGCACCAGACGCTCCCACGAGCCTCCCATGGTTGGCGCTGCCGGTGGTATGAAGGCCCATGCTATTTGCTGACCAGCTGCAAAGTCAAAGACATCATGTAGTTGGTTGGCTGCGCCGACAAACGCTGTCCCGTTGTCAGAAATGATCTTTACTGGGCAACCACGGCGCGCGATAAACCTGCGCAATGCCATAATTGCAGAGTCCGCTGACAGGCTCCCGACGATCTCTAAATGGACGGCCCGGGTAGTAAGGCACGTAAAAAGGGCGACCCAACGCTTCTCCCGTCGGCGTCCCACAGCGATATCTACTGGCCCAAAGTAATCGAGACCGGTGTAAGAAAATGGGCGCTGATGATGAGCTAGTCTTTCGCCAGGGAGATCTCCAAATTGGGGTACCGACGGAAGAAGTTTCTTAACCCTGCAAAATGTGCAACGTTTAGCGACAGACTTAACAGTAGGGCGTAAGGCAATGATATAAAATTTTCCCCGCAGAAGATTGACCACCGTCTCTATGTTGCCATGACCGAACTTTCGGTGGTAGTGGTCAATTAGAAGCTTGACAATTGAGTGTCGGCCATCCAAGACTATGGGATCAACCTCCTGCGTGGGAGCTTCCAAGACCGCACGGATTCTACCATTGAGGTGAATCAACCCATCATCTCCTAATGATAAAACAACATTTTTGAGCTTCCCTTGCTTGCTTGGAGGGAGATGAGCTCTCAGTCTTAGAAGCTCGTTGTTAAAAGAATCTAACTGAGATTTCAGCATCAGATGCCTTTCAGCTTCCCGAATCTCTCCCGCTAACAAAGGTCGCAAATCGACAGAAGAGATCCTGGAAGAGGTTCGCAATGTTTTTGAATTTTGGGGTGTGTTTTTGCCTAAAAGAGAACGAAAACACACAGCGCAAGAATGAGCGCGAGCAGTGGCCCTGACTAAACGATCCCATCTGCTGAAGTGGCGATAATCGGCCACTACAGGAGCTTGTGAATCTGGCCGTTCTGATTGTACATTTAGTAAAAGAGTCAGTGCATGGTCAGGTTTCAACTCCTCGAGCACAGGCGGAGGAGCCTGTGTGGGCTCACGAGGCCATTCATCTGGAGAATCAACCAAGAATTTTGGGCCCGTGAACCACCGAGACGAAGCCGAAAGTGATGATTGGCCACGTGTGGCGTCATCTGCAGCATTCATTGCAGACGGAACGTAACGCCAATCACTGACATTAGTCGTTTCCAAAATTTCCCCGACCCGATGAGCGACAAACGGCTTGAAAGTACGGGCATCGCTTCGCAACCATTTAAGTACTGTTAACGAATCTGACCAATAATATATATTAGAGGCCACGATGCGATGAGCCTCTATGATATAAGTTGCGAAACGAGATGCCATAAGAGCCGCCTGCAGCTCCAACCGTGGGACAGACGTGGGTTTTAATGGGGCCAAGCGTGCCTTTCCCCCTATGAGGGCTAAGTGTACTGACCCGTCTTCGTGAACAAAACGCCAGAAGGCCACACACGCGTAAGCTAGCTCACTTGCGTCAGCCAGGACGTGGAGCTGGATTTCACGAGGAGACTTAGTTCGATAACAGCGCGGAATGGTGATACTGTTCGACACGTCAGTTAAAGTTGTAAACCAAATATGCCATTTTTGTTTTGCTACGGAAGGCAGCTCCTCGTCCCAGTCTACACCCGTCCGCCAAGTATCCTGGAAGAGAATGCGTCCTGCGATTACTATGGGCAGGAGAAAACCAAGAGGATCGTAAACCTGCATAAGGTGCGACAGTACCACCCTCTTAGTAAGCTTAGCCGGAAGCTGGGACGTTTTTCTAAAATTAAGTGTGTCGTCACCAACGTTCCATGCTACGCCAAGGATTTTTACTTGTGATGGAGATGAAGAGGATGAGGGCCCGAGACCCACCTCGGAGGTATCGATTGCTCGAAATTCTGGCTTTAACAATGAAAGAGCCTCAGGTTCATTAGAGACCCATGAGTGCATCTCCAGACAGGCGGCCTGATGGACGGCTACAATATCCGCTGCTAGGTGTGCGGCCTGCTGAGGGCAGTCGACACTTCCGAGATAATCATCCATGTAATGATCTCGGATGATAGCTTCAGCTGCTTCAGGATATTTACCTTCGTGTTCTGAAGCATTTTTGTTTTTTAGAAAAATTGCGGTACACCAAAATATAGACGATAACTTTCGAAGATAAAGAAGCAGGAGAGGCAGGGCAACAGCTGTTAGATAAAAAGATACTTACTGGTCGATATAATTGTATTATTTCACAAACAATATATTCCACTTAAGTAACACAACAAGATCCATCCGCTATTTTTACCAACGTCAAAGAAAAACAATATAAGACTCCAAATACAAAATATATAAAAATAAAATTAAAAGTATCATAAACAATAAAAAAGAGTTCTGTCGCCAACAGATATTGTCACAGGAAGGAGGAGTTTGGTGCAAAAAAATCTAATATTCGAACTCAATTCATGAATGATAAAAATGTTTTAAATTTTAAATAATATAAAACTATTGAAAATGCTTGTGGCAAGATATTTCTGGATATTTTTTTTTTATATTCGGAATACCAAGGTTTACAATATGCAGTATTATCTTTTTCTCAATAAACGCCTGATAAAAAATTACCTTTTAGATGGTGTAAAGCACATCGTGGCATCAAGTCTTTAAGGAAACCTCAAAACCCATCATTCTTATTTGCTTAAACCAATTGGATACTATCAACTTGTCAATCAATCTACGAATTAGTTAATGGTCCACCAATAACTGATATTAATATATGTGTTTTTGTTTATCTCGGGAAATTCCACTACGTCACGCCACCGCTTCTATGCCAAAGTTCTAGAAGCTTTGATGGTGGAATAACGTCTCTTAATACGTAATTAAATATGATAGAAAAAATATTAGTTAGAAATAAAGAGCAAAATAGATATAGTTTCGTTTTGAAATAAACAATTGGCATGTCTATTAGAGTTGACTTGATAGTAATTACGGTCACTCAGTAAATAGTTATTATTGAGGTGGTTGTTAATTTGAAATAGTGAAGTGAGTGTATAGAAAAGTTTTAATTATGCAATTACGTAAGTATTTTATCTTGATTATTTGCTTACTCTTTTTTTTCTCATTTTTAACCTCCGGCGAAAAAGAGGATTGTTATAAGTTTTCTTTTTGTGTGTTTGTCTGTGGAAGCGTATCTCCCGAACGGATGAACCGATTTAAGTGCGATTTTATTTATTCGACAGATAATTTATTCACGGTGGTTCTTAGATAATTATTGGTTGGTAAAAATCCGTCTAGCCATTGAAGCTGTAGCTATATTCCTGGCTAATGTTGAGTTTTATTTTATAACTAGAAAAAACAAAAGCTATTACGTTACGCAAAGTTTAGTTTCATATAACTACACGAAGTCAGCTTTTATCCATCTGAGGAAGTGAAAACACGGCGGTGTAAACAACATAAAATTCTATTGTTTTTTTACTTAATTTACTGCCGGTGTATTTGACAGAGACAGTAAACCTGCAATGATAAAAACAAACACGCAAAATACACAAGTATAAGCCATCAGTTTACGTGAACACCCAAACTATTTTCGGCCTTGCCTTAACCTATTACCTAGTGTTCAAAATAGACTTGTCGGCTAATTTTACCTCGTACCTAGAGTCGAAACTCCTGCTAAGAAGGCAGAATTCAGCCAAAGTGCTTAAGCTTGTTTTGAGGTTTCAATTTAGAATATTAAGGTGGTAGTTTGCGCCTGTTATGGAGTTTAGATGGTGCTTATTATAACTTTGATACGTTAGTAAAGTTATAATGATGGGTTGAACCACAACTTAAAATTAATACTGCATCAGTCTTGTATCTGACACATAGCGTCAACCTCTTTAACTTACTCGTATACCTTCATGATAAAGAAAACGTTCAAATTTGAACATTCCGAAAAAATCTCAAGGAGCCGATTTGAGAAGTGATCAATAAAGAACTGCACAAGTCTTTTAACTTATATCATTTTAAAACAGGCTAGCTAATATTAAACAGTACGGCAACATTTAGCCCTGAGACTAACGGAGAATAAGCCTTTATTTAAGAAATGAATACATCCAGCGTTATATTCGTGATGATGTCAGTTGTAGAAGTCTATTTTTTTTTGTTATAAATTGTACATAAATAAAAATAAAGTTTAAAAACTAACACCCGACTACTTAAAAACACGCTCTAAAAAGTACGAAACAAGAAAACACTCTCCAATGAAATTACTTAGTATGTACAAACTATTAAATATTTACCGTTATTAAATAAACTAACTTACACATATTATTATATTTTAATATATTTTCAATTTATAATATTGATAGTTTTAAGGATAAAGCCGTGGTCGTATACCACTTTTTTTAATTTATTATTCTTATGGCATACGACCACGGCTTTATCCTTAAAACATTTCTCTATCAATATTATAAATTGAAAATATATTAAAATATAATAATATGTGTAAGTTAGTTTATTTAACAACGGTAAATATTTAATAGTTTGTACATACTAAGTAATTTCATTGGAGAGTGTTTTCTTGTTTCGTACTTTTTAGAGCGTGTTTTTAAGTAGTCGGGTGTTAGTTTTTAAACTTTATTTTTATTTAACATATTTTGGAGTTCTAAATAGGTTAATCTTGGGTTCATTGATTTCTCAATCTTTCCAACTCCTCGAACGATCTTTGGTCATGTGGATTCTTTAGTAATTTGCTAGATTCCAGTGAACTAATCCATAATCCATCTATGGATCTTACTCTGCTAAGAGCCACATATATAGTCGGGTAAAAAAGATGTGAATTATATACAATCAGCCCATGAATACAGGTAAAGTCACAAGCAAATGCTAGTAATATATATATATATATATATATATATATATATATATATTCAAAATGTACAAGTAAAGCGCTTTCAAATGATACCAAACACGGCATATTTATCTTAACTTTATTTTTTTACTTCGTATGTTTTGTCCGCCAGAGGGCGCCACATTAGATTTTGTGAAATCCCATATAGCCTATAACCAGCGGACAATTAAGACGCTTCTAATGATATGTCATTTGTCGAATTCTGATAAGTAGTTTAGAAGTTACGAGGGAACAGATGAACATCCATACCCACATACATACATACAGGTCAAAATCATAACCCTCCTTGTGCTTCGCCGTAGTCGGGTAAAAATAAAGTGATACTTTGTGAATAGATAGTGTATGCAAAACGTATTATTTTCACAGCAAAACAGCATCGAATAAAGTTGTGAAACTGGATTAAAATTGGGAATATGATAAGATTTATTTCCCTCTGGCGACTAAAGCTGTTGGTATTGAACATAATTTGAAAATTTATATGAGCTTTTGATATTGCTACAGCCGCAGCCTGCAACAATGAAACTTAAAACAGATAAAATTACTAATTTAACAGATTTTTTTAATGTATTTTTAGGGTTCCGTACCTCAAAAGGAAAAAACGGAACCCTTATAAGATCACTTTGTTGTCCGTCCGTCCGTCCGTCTGTCACGACCGTTTTTCTCATGAACGCGTGGAGGTAACGAATTGAAATTTCTATATGATACTTAGGTCTGTTGTCCCTGGAAGCTGTAGAAAAATCAACCTTCTAAGCCAACGCAATCAAAAGATGGCTGTCCATTTAGGCCGCAAATTTTCGAAACTCGCACGGGAATCAAAACCTACAGGGTACTTCCCGTAAACTTAGAATCATGAAATTTAGTACGAAGTCACGTCTTATAGTACAGATATAGGAAATTTTTTTTTGACAATTTTGAAAATTTCAAAGTAACTATTCCTTATCCACAGGTTTGTACGGAACCCTCGGTGCGCGAGTCCAACTCGCACTTGACCGGTTTTTTCTTTATTTAGGCTATGTTGTACTGAATTACTTATTTATACTTACCATTAAAATATTATCGTGTCTTTAACCATACAACAAGAAAATTGGATTCCATGGCGAAAAGCTTTTTATAATGACCAGCTCTAGGCATGTTAGGATAGTATCGGACACCGGTAATTAAGCTGAGAAAAAAATAATCTTGTTCTACAATAAATGGGTATAACTCCAAAACTTTTCCTAAATCACAAGACACTGCAAGTTTGTCTATTCCTAGAGATCTATTCGGAATACCGAGCGCGGAAACTAACGCCGGAAAACTTCCTTCAAACTTCGGCCGAAACTCATGAGCGGTGCAGAAACTTTACGAAACTACCTATATAAATCTTTGTTAGAAATATTTTGAACGCAGAATCTTGCTTGTCCATCTTCTAAAATGTTCTGCAAGAAAATAAATTAAACGAAATAAATGAGGAATCTTCTGGGTTCTACAAAGGTCTGTTTGTCAGAGAGGGCAAACAGACCAGAGAGAACAAAGAGCGAGGCTTTTATCATACAGTACTGTCCTGTTTTACCCTTGGCGTATGGTACCCCAAAACTTATATATTGTCCATACTAACATAACATTAGAAATTGAAGAAAGTTCTATTAAAGTTTTATATTATTATGTTACGCTACAATTCTTAAGTGTAATGCTAGTGTTCTACAAAACCCCTTAAAATAAGGTCACGTACTTATTTCCAAAGCGTTAAATGAAATTTCAAGTGCTCGTTGGCAAAGCTCATTTTATTTTAGAGCTTTTATTTTCTACGCTACAATTTAAAGTAAGTGTAATCCTAGTGTTACCCGTTAACGTAAAAATTTAAACTAAGCTGTGTGCGAGGAAAATAGAAATGATAATTTTAGATATTAAAATTTCACTTGTATCTATTCTTTCCTTCTTCTTTCTCTTGTATTCCAATGCAAACCTGACTACAGACAGAATACTTCTTTGTATACTGATTGGTGAGTGAGGAAATTTATATTACAATTTTTTTCTTTTGTAATTTCACTCAGGACGCGTTTACATATAACGTTCGTTATTACAGCCGTTACTGGAGATAGTATTCATATAGCATTTAAAGGACCCTTTCAACAGATCAGTGTTCTGGCTTAGGCATGTTTGAAAAGGCTCATACAAGTACATATGCTAATTAACTTACTTACTTACTCCTTTGGCGCAGCGACCCAAAGTGTTTCTTGGCCTCCGACACAAGAGAACGCCATCTGATCCGGTCTTGCGCCGCCTCTTGCCATTTCGTAACTTGTAGCTGCTGCAGATCTGATATGACGGCGTCCTTCCAGCGGTATCTGAGCCGGCCGACGGAAGAAGAAAAGCTCTTGGTGGCCGAGAGGAAGATCATGGTTCATCAGAAAGATTCTGGGTCCAACTCAGAGAGAAGATGGCAGCTGCAGGATCCGAAAAAACCACGAGATCGAGGAGCTAGTCGTCAAACCAAACATCCTGGGAGAAGCCAAAGCCTAGAGACTCCGTTGGTTGGGACATCTCGTAAGAATGGGGGAGGATCGTAGCGCCAAAGCACCGTATGTTAATTAATAACATACATATTTAAAAGGTATAAGACGGACGTTATATGTGAACGCGCCCTTAGTTACAAATTTCTATAATTATCAAGGTCCGAACAATCATTAGCTACGAAGCACGCTAAACTACCATTAATTTGTCAGTTTCCGAGGAGATAATAGAACATTAGTAAAGTAGGTAACTAATGGAACTATTACATTTTTACGACTGTTTCTGAAACTTTTAGTTATATGTTCTTTTTTTCTCTCACAACTGTTAATTACCAGCCCTGCCTATTTAGATATGTATGTAGGTATTATCAATTATTCTATAATTACTTTTGATTCTTTGAACCATGGTAACGTAACGAAATAAGTTCCCATTTAATCAAGTTTTTCTATAACGGCAACGATACATTAGGGCGCGTTCAATATAACGTCCGTTTAAACGGATCCGTCACCATGGGAAATATTATTCACACAGCATTTACAAAGTCCGTTATAATAATGAATCCGTCACACAGAAAATCACAATACTAAATCCGATTTGTACTTTTGCATTATGTGTCAACTTGCTCATACATGCAATACAACTACATCAAAAACGCAAACGTTTTAACGGACCTTTAAAACGGACGTAATGTATTGGCGTTAGCGCAACGTATACAAAATTAAATTATTAACCCTGGGGATTTTCAGAGATAAAAATAAGGTTCAACATTATACCAAATTGGCACCCAACGTGGTTCCGCCACGTCGCTATTGCTTTTAGAAGGGTATGTGAAATATTGAACTTACCAGGTTTAATAAGCTTATTTAAGGTGTTTTTATAATCTCTTAGATCTTTGTAATAACCCATTAATTTCGGGGTTTAACCTCATAAATGAAGGATTGGAAAAAGCGTTGGTTATTGATTATCATGTATAATTGAATTACTTAGCTACGAATCCTCAGCTGGGCTTCAAATTGACTTAATCTATCATTAATTTTAACGTAACATTGTATTGATAATTGTATTGATAACTTAATTTGGGAAACTAAATATATTGGGGTTGGTTTTGACTCAGATAAAATGCTTTACCTAAAATGACTAAACCAGAACTTCGGATCTATGAAGATGATTTAGATATTATAGTCATTTCCTCAAGTTAAATGGCCTACAGATCTACTGCATAACACTCACTTGCGGTCGCTGTTTATTTAAATAAATAAACAAACGTGTTGAAGCACGTTACTTCACTTTAATAGAACTATCTACTACTCTCCGGTCTGTGCTATTCTGCGATGCAATTTACTTAGCGATGGCCAGACAAAATGGGTGTGTAATGAGTCGTGGTGACACCATGAGTTATTGCATACTCTATTCATAAGTTTAAGCACGAACTGAGTACGTTTTAGCTAAATTAGATAGTAATTTATTCGATGGGAATATGGAGGTGACTTGTTAATTCTTTTTTGGTATGTTTAACGTTTTGTTGCCCGGTCGGTAGCAACGGGGATTGTAAGCGTAAGAAACCGTAAGGTAATAAGCCATCCCATTTTAGTATCTGTAGGTTCACCAACCGAAGTATCTAAAAGGTGGACCGACGATCTAGCGAAGGTCGCGGGAAGCGGCGAGGCCTATGCTCAGCAGTGAGCGTCAAAGAGATCAGCCCTTTAACGATGGGGATGATAATAAGTAACCCTGACTCCACTTTTAACTCTACTAACATAAGAATTCAACCCAGTTCATAAACGTTCCTCTCAGTGCGAACGAAGGTGACGTAGGCAAACGTTAATTTCATGCAGTTATATTCAAACGTGCAATATGCATCGCCCTTGTGTACGAACGTTATCGCGTTATGCAATATTTTATTACCTATCGTGTTTCTTACACTATAAAACGTACAGCTTGATTGATTGGCTATATTTCCAATAACAATAATGTTACGTCATTTCAGGAAACCTTTTCAGTGAATTGACACGATTAGTATTATAATTGTAACATTCCTCCTGGCCGATTTCGACCACGGCGACTTATCTCAACAGAGATCAGCTAACTACGCAGGAAATTTCATAGTGCACAAGTGTAAGCGCAATGCACAGGTGTACTCACTGTCACTCTTAAAGTTCGGTGAGACGGCAATCCGACATGATCGGAGATAGATCAGGCGCAGGACCAACGGCTTAACGTGCTTTCCGAGGCACGGGGTTGTAACACCGCCAGCTTCAAGAGCTGTTTTTGAGAAATTCATGACAGAAAATCTCAGAAACAATTTTTGGCTCGACTTGGGATCCGAACCCAGGACCTCTCGGATGTAAGGCAGAAACTTTGCCACTACACAAACAAGGCAGTCATATATATAGTATCATACAAGTTTTATGACGAGAGCAGTGCACCGACAGGGTTCGTGTCGACGATCTGGGGTTCAATTCTCGTGCAATCGAGAAAAGTTCACAATCGTGAAAAATTCGGTCGATTAACACTCGAACGCAGAGTGTGTGTGTGTGGTGCTGACGAGTCGAAGTTTGAACTTTTTACCACGAATTAGGATGTTGTAGCTGTCATGAAATACATCTAATAAAAGTAATTAAAACTTTTTTTTATACGCCTAGGCTTAGCCGGCTTTATACGTATTATAGTGCAGAAACGAATTCTTGAGAATAGTAGGTACCCCTGATCCCATAAAACTTTGTTCTTGCTTTACCGTTTAACGCACCAATATGAACCTTAATTCTTAAGCATACGAATTTAGCGATCGAGTCTCGATTTCATCACAGTAGCGATATCGATCAGCTGTTTGTTTGTATTGCCACGGGGGTCGGTAACCCAGTCTTACATGCCAATGGCACCATTCTTACTGAACAGTGCGCTGCCCTGCAAATCCAAAAGACTGTAAGTCGACTTCAAGGGTTTTTGCTTAACAATGCTCAGTCGAATTCTTTTGGTTGGTTTAATACCTTTGAGTGCATCAAACAAAATAAAGTAACCATAAAGAATGAAGTCGCACATTTTGTATTGCAAACACTGTATTACGGTTTATTCACTTTTAAGGCTTCGGCATAAATCTAGATTTAAGCTATATTTTATTTCATAAACCGGAAACCTGAAAAATTCATCGGTTATAAAGATAAAAATATGAATATGCAACTATAAACAGCATTAAATAAAATATATTTGAGCTTTGAACATTAACTGATAATTGAAATTAAGTTGTTTTAACCAAAATCTCAAAATTGCTTTTACAAAGATACAGTGTATTGGCTCGATAGGGCAGTGCGCCGAAAATACATCCGTGAATGAACCGAACCCAACGGGTAATCCTGGAGAGGCCATGGAAATTTTCACATCCGGCATACTATCGGAAAACTTGCGCTTACGTCACGCCAAAGTAATCTCTATATTGATGTTGCAAGGAACTAAAGTCGTTCGTGAGCAGATGTTCGCGTATGATTTTTTTGTGAACACGAGATTGAATAGCCGTCAAGGTTTAAAATGGAACAACGAGATATGACTACAGATATGGAAATAATGAAATACTAGTCTGTGTGTAGAAATATAAAAATATTTTTTAGACGGAGATATTCGGAAGGCACGTTAAGCTGTTGGTCCCGGTTAATATCGATAGATATTAGTCGTTAAGCCTGGTCGGAGGCCCTCAGGCGGCTTAATAACATCTGACAGTAAGGTTGGTCACTTACCTTACACACACCCCTCCACCAATCCGCACTGAGCCCTCGTGGTGGAGTATGGCTCGCACCACCTCATAGTTGAGGTGAGGCCTGTGCCCAGCAGTGGGACGATATAGGCTGATGATGATGATGATGAGACGGAGATAATCATAGAAATTGTGAATGAAACATTGTTTTTTTAACCCTCGACGAAGAAGAGGGGTGGTATAAGTGTATGTGTGTGTGTGTCTGTCTGTTGCATCGTAGCTCCCGCACGAATGGACCGATTTCAAAGCGTGTCTTTTTATTCGAAAGAAAAAAAACATGGTGGTTCACGGTTTTAGTAGTACAAATCAAAAGATTCCCTTAATTTCGCAGCTGGAATTGACGATGCAAGTCCAAAAAAAAAGTTATTCAATTAAGATTTTCATACATGCTAAGTTATATTCCCAGCTCAAATGCAAGAAAGTAAGTACAAGTAAAGTCAGCATTTTGAATTCAATACAAGATAATACACAACCAAGATAGGAGTTAGTTCAAGCAAAAGCTGAGATTGACTCAGAAAGTCCGCTGCATTTGAGCTGCTGAATTTAGTTGAATTACAACCTTGCAATTAAAAACTTGGAATCTTCAAAGCTAGAGTCAGGCCTCTCTCACTCGATGTACTTGCGCGCGGTAATAGCCTACAATCGCCCGCACAGCCGGCGGTGCGAATTCAGTGGGCTGCTAACAACCGTCAGATGCGCTTGATAGATTATTGTAAAATATTACTTTATTACCTTGTTAAAAATAAGAATAGGTAGGTTTCAAATCAGTACTTTGTAAGATTAGGAAATATTGCTTTTAATCACTTAACATATTATATTTAATATTTTTAAATTGTTTCATGATTTATAACATTGATACAAAGTATTTTGAAACCTACCTATTCTTATTTTTAACAAGGTAATAAAGTAATATTTTACAATAATCTATCACGCTCTATAATTATTCGTGTTACGCTTACGATCAATTTAGTTTTCATACGAACCAAATAAGTAATATGTGCTTGTTAAACGTTAGCTTTATTTAAGAAAAATGACTTCTGGTGGTGGAAATTTATGTGCTGTTGATGTGTCCGTCAGGATGACTGGACTAAACGAAACATTTAGATGGGACCATGTGCATTATTTAATACCTATTTTCTATTATTTGATACGATTTATAAAACATTTGCTACCTTTGTGTTAATATCATTATTAAATAAATTAAATGGCCAGTCATTCTGACGTCAGGTTGACTGGCTACTGATGAGTTTTCATAGTATTAGCGTTGTATTTACTACTTTGCTAATGTAGATATTCACTACATAAGCCATCCATCTAAATGTTTCGTTTGGTCCAGTCATCCTGACGGTCACCTGTTGATGGTAGAACAGATGGAAGAAAGGTCAAGGAAAGGTAGAAAGTACCTATTATTTTTTGTTAAAATAATGTAATTATTACCCGGTAAGTTAGTAATTTATTAACAAAGTATAAAAACAAACAAATTAGTAGGTGGTACCTACGTAGGTAAATTGGATAAATTCAGGTAACTTGGGGTTCGGCTTTATTGAATTAAAATGTAATTAATACCTACAGTGAAACAAGTCAGTTACTTTATCGAAATAATACCTAAGTACCTATTATACCTATTAGTCTACTTTTTATGGGCTGCGCACCACCTACGAACTGTGCGTACCTACCTACCTACCTACTCGACGTGGTGGTTTAGTCGACTAATGACTAATTAATTAGCGAAATGACTATAATATGAATAATGTTATATTATTTCAATAACACAAATACCATTTTAGAAAAATGAGTTGAAATATTTTTACCGAAAGTGTCAACCCTAGTTCGATTGTCGCTCGGTCTCACGTCACGTGGCACAGCTGCGAAGCAATAGTGACTTTATACTCAGAGCTGTAGGTGCATTTTTGTACGCGGCAGAAAAAGTAGTCTATTAACGCTGTAGGTATCGAAATTTTTCTATGGAGTGATTTAAGATTAAGATATAACAAGCGATAAACAACGCCCAGTTATATTGTAATAGAGCCATAACAGTTTCACCCAGAGGAACTTGTTATTTGTATATGAAGGGAATGTTATGATTATATGTAAAATTAAGGCTGGTTTTAGTGTCACACGGACCGTCAGTACACACGGCTCCACATCAAGCTAATCATTTTCGTTGCAAAATCACCCTTATTACGTTAGCATAAAATACCGCAGTGATTAGCTTGACGTGTAGCCGTGCGGACAAATCGCTCCGCAAAGATCGATCTTTCGCGTCTGTCGTTTTAGTTGGTATCGAGCTGACTGCCACGGTGTACGTACGACTCGCCATGATTGTACTACGCTGACTGCCTCGTTGGTGTAGTGGCAAAGTTTCTGCCTTACATCCGAGAGGTCTTGGGTTCAAATCCCAGGTCGAGCCAAAATTGTTTCTGAGATTTTCTGTCATGAATTTCTCAAAAACAGCTCGGAGTCGGTAAGTTGGCAGTGTTACACCCCCGTGCCTCGGAAAGCACGTTAAGCCGTTGGTCCTGCGCCTGATCTCTCTCCGGTCATGTCGGATTGCCGTCTCACCGAACTCTGAGAGTGATGGAAAATTGAGTGCACCTGTGTATTGTGCTCACACTTGTGACCTGTAATATCTCCTGCGCAGTTGGCTGTTGTCTGTTGAAGATTGGCCGCCGTGGTCGAAATCGGCCAGGAGGACTATTATTGTTACTACGCTGACGCGTGCACTCCGCACGGCACACGGTACTAAAACGCTTACTGAAGGCAGAGGCGGGCGAGCAAGCAGAGGTCCATACCTACCTACCTACCTTACGGATACCTACATACCTTATTAAATATAACATGGGGTGAGAAACTTCACTTACAATCAGTCAGACTGCCCTGCTCTCAATCACAAATGGAACTACTTTGTGTTGTGACCTTATTATGTTGTGTCACTTTTCGTAACAACTTGCTGACACCTGACAACGTGGGAAAAAATATATGCGTGTGAATATTTTTATTGAAATAAATACATTTTGCTTTTTCTGGTAAAATATTAATGAGACGCACATTTAAAATGCACTCACAGTTTGCTCCGTATTTAAATATTAGTTTCCCAGTTCTGACTTACTTTCTAAATGTTTTAAAGCTCATCTAATTTGTCATAATTAAGTAATCCTTCTGCAAAAAATGAGCTCAAAAGTTAAAACTGGAATATATATGCAGTCGTAAGCTAGAATGCCTAGACTACTTATTACGTAGGATAGGACTACATTACAGTAGGTTGCTTTTTTGAAGTTAGGACTTTCTTAGTTTTAGCAAAGAAGTGGCTTTTAGAAATTTTCTAGGTCTCCAGTTAAAAGCCATATCTCAATTTTGTCAGCTAAGCAGTTTTTTCACTTAAAACTTGGATTTCACTGGATAAATAGAAAATCTGAGGCCGCTATGACGAACAAAACGATGGGCCAAAAGGCAAATTCAGTTTAGTGCATGGATCTGTACATTGTCAATGATTTTACGCAATAGATTACTTAAGTGTACTTAATTTTTATGTAATAACAATATTATTACATAAAAAATAATTTAAAAATCTGAATTCGGAATCCGCTGTGACGTCATAGCGGCCTCCGAATTTAGATTTATTCTTTGAAATCCAATTTTACGGCAAAAAATGCAAGCTGTCAAGTTTTTGTATAATGGCTCATTAAATAAGAAAGTTTTTGCTATTGCTCATGCTTGATGCGGCAACGTTACATACTTTTTAGCTATTTCCTAACGCTAACGCGGAAATGTAACTTATTAGCATTCGTTCGTAAGAAAGCTTGGCTTTACTCTGAAAAAAAGAAAAAATAGGACAATAATTTTTACTATGCTGTAATCTTACACATGACTGGTAGTCGGTAGGTTAGTCAATTAGTAAAATAAGCTTCTTATTTTATGTTATACGACATAATAAGGAAACTTGAAAACTGAAGAAAACATCAACATCTATTTTTTTAATGACAACGCAACGACAGGAGATAAATAAGCCTAATTTACTGAGACAGCATCATTTGTCCGGCGTCTTTTTCAGCCTCCTTGTAAGACTAACCACTATAAATTTTGGACCCTTGTTAAATCTTTCTACTGACACTTTACTTAGAATTTATAAGGGCATTGAATGACAATTAGCGTAATGCGACACGAAGGCGTTAGAATAATCTTTTGAGATAGGAAAAAAAAAGATTTTGAGAACATCCCTGCTTTTAATACCCTAAATATATGAGACAAGTTAACCTTTGTTTAAACATGATACATGTACTTTTAAATTGGATAAATTTACGTTGTAGAATTATATTTTAAGCAAACATCAGGCTGACTTAAAAGTAACTTGTTATTATTTAAACCGTAAATGAGGTAAAAAAGGAAAGTGAAGCACATTAACCTTTGCGATTCGAATTCTGCTGCGATTACATTTAGATTTAGATAATGAGTAAAATAAAACTCAAGATTCCAGCAAAAAAACTCGCTGTACTCGTATGTGCATAGAGGATACTCCTCTATTCCACTTTTAGTAACTTGAAGCTTTTACGAGACACCTAAATTGCTTGCCCTAGCGAGTTCAGAAACATTATTCATATCGCGCATTATCCGCGGATTTTAAAGCCCACACATGACCGGTGTCTCAAAGAGTTTCGCTATGAATATATTTTGCTGCGAACAACCATTATTTTAGTTTTATTCCTAGACTGAATCTATTTTATACACTTCAGATACAGATCGGTACCAGTTTAGACCCTGGGGGGTGCATGATAAATGACGATACCCAATGCCTACAATGAGTCTCAGGTCTAGACTAAGTAACTCTCGATTGTCGCACTCGATAATAGAAATGTGCCGTTATTTTTCTTGCTTTTCACCAACTCGTTGGAGAATGAGTATGGTACCGCAGCTAAATAAAGCTTGTGGGAGGATTTTCAAAAAAGGAACTCGTTTTTCAAATTGTTAAATAATAAACAACTGGCCAGTATCAAGGGGCGGGGTGTATGATAATAAATGGTTCGACTTCAAGACAAATAAAAGGCGTTGTTAGACCCGCTTGAATTCGAAATTCAAAGCAAATGCATACATTACATATTTGTAAAAATATTTATCTCGGGTGATGTGAGAGTGGCTCCCGCAATCATTGATGAAACAGCTGGCTCAAAGCGTTAATAAGCACTTACAAAATTCAACGACTCCATTATGGTTCCCGGTAGCTCAGTGGTCAGAGCATTGGGCCGGACTTCCAAAGGTCGGGGGTTCGAATCCTTCACGATGACCGGATCCAAAAAGAATTTTTAAGTGTTATGTCTTTTCGAAATTAAATATAGCGTTGTGACCGTAAAAAATACTTACAAATACTTAAACAAATAAAATACATACAATCTTTTGCGCTGAAGCACAGATTACTAAATAGTTACTACGTAACAGATAAATCACTCCATAGAAAAATTTCGATACCTACAGCGTTATTAGACTACTTTTTCTGCCGCGTACAATAATGCACCTGCAGCTCTGAGTATAAAGTCACTATTGCTTTGCAGCTGCGCGAGACCACGTGACGTGAGACCGAGTGACAATCGAACTAGGGTTGACACTTTCGGTAAAAATATTTCAACCAAATTTTTCTAAAATGGTATTTGATTGACTGTTGTTGAAATAATATAACATTATTGAATAACAAATGTGTAAGAAGAAATTCAGCCTGTATAAGGTATAACAAGCGAATTATGAGCTACTTAATTGTGACTCTTGCTATTTCTTTCTAAAACGAATCTGTCATATGTGGAATCTGTCGTTTGTAGATTATTAGTAGGTAGGTACATTTCGGGAATCGGTCAATTTTATTGTCAACTACGTGGGTACCTACCTACCTACCTAGTCATTTAGCTAATTAATTAGTCATTAGTCGACTAAACCACCACGTCGAGTAGGTAGGTAGGTAGGTACACACAGTTCGTAGGTGGTGCGCGGCCCATAAAAAGTAGACTAATAGGTATAATAGGTACTTAGGTATTATTTTGATAAAGTAACTGACCTATGTTTCACTGTAGGTATTACATACATTTTAATTCAATAAAGCCGAACCCCAACACAGCCTACTGAATTTGCACCGACGTCGGTGCGGGCGAGAGTAGGCTATCACCGCGCGCAAGTACATCGAGTGAGAGAGGCCTGGCTGAAGTGTTAATTTGATTAACTTTCTGAACGAAACCGTATGTACTGCAATTCGAATCGCTTTAGCTTGTTACATTGTCTTCAGCCTGCTTTTGTTTCATCTAGGTTTCTTGGCAGATCGACACTGCAGTTGAACTGTAAAAACACGAATCCCACACTGACCTACATTCCTAACTCAATAAAGCCTGATTGTAAATTCGCTTCTTGGCAGGAGCCACTTAGCTTGTAGCACGTTGTTTTGTGCCTCGGATTGGCCTTATTGGACATCGACCACGTACCCAATAGAGACGAAGGATCACACGTTTTGTTGAAACATAAAATTGTTTCGAAAAACGCTAATAAGATCAAGGTACAACAATTTATTTAACTAGCTGTCGCTCGAGGTTTCCACGGCGTCACTTTTTTCTAACCTCCGTTTTCCGAAGAAACAAATATCCGCAAAAGAAGATATGGTATTGCATGGTCAAGACTTCCCAGTACCGTAAATCGTAATGTAAATCGAATAAATTCATATATATTTTTTGAAAATGAGTACCACCGCTTGAGGGTGAAAGAAAAACACACATACTTTTAAGTTTTTGCATTTATAATACTATTATTTACCATAAAGTTTAAATTGAATCCTCACACAACAATATTTTATTTCATTATTTATTTAAAAAAACTTCTGCACCAACTTGTGTACAATGGCGGACTTAATGCTTATTGAAACATTCAATAATATGTGTTAAAAGTGACAAATCAAAAATGAGTTTCGGAATATGCGAGCAGTGGACTCTATTACAACTCTATTGGTTAGTTGCTCGATGTTATTGGATGACCCTATTAGTCCGCTGCCGGAATCCTAAATAATGTTTTACTTTCTCCGTAAGAGTAAATTTAAATTTTGTACAAGTTTTCTTTTGCAACTTATCCAATAAAAACTGTAGGGTCATGATTTGGAACTATAACAAGTCCGTGAATTTAATTAAACCAATGGAATTAATTTCTAGAACGTATTGAACTGTATTTGAGTTGTTTCAATTGTGCCGTCCATCAAAAAAATACTTGATTTAGCATAACTATTCTTACAAAGAAAATTTGTATGAACACTTCACGATCACAAACCAAAAAGAGGCAGATAGGGTATGAGCTAGTCGTGTGTGGTCCTACTAAACCAAGTCCATTGGACCTGCTCCTCTCCCAGTCGTCGTCAGTAAGTTTGTTTCGTCTAAAACAAATTTCAGCCAGTTTCCAGACACCAACTAAAGTATTAGGTATCTGTTGGTAATATTCTCTCTTCAGTCTTATGAAAACCTTCCCTTTGTGTTTAGTTCAATGAATTCATAAGGCGCTCGCTGCTTTAATGAAAATATTTGTTGAAAGAATCACTGTGACGACAATAAAGGCTTTGGTGCCAACCATTCGTTTCTTTGAACTCTTTTTCTCGGGACTAGCTTTGTTATAGCTTACAATCTGCTAGGAAACATTTGAATTTAAAATTAACCCACCACCGTGTATACTGTTTATCGTCTTGTGACGTAATGAGAGCAACTTAAATCAAACGAAATGTAGTGACAAATATCGGAATTAAATCTGTATGTGTAAAAACTAAAAGGAGTAATTAAAAGCTTTATTTCGAAAAAAAGAATCACACATCATAAAAAGATCCTGTACCTTCACCTATAGAAATAATATTTTAAAGCTGAAAAAGAGGATTATTTTGCTATAAATTTCCACTAACCGGCGCCAGCATAGGAACCAAAATACATCCAACTGTAATCACCTGAAAAAGATAGAATGGATTTCCGTAACGTAACGCCTGATTCCATCAACTATATCAAATCAGCAAGAATATTTTACTTTATAGCTTTACCGGAAACTTTTGATACTTCACTACGAGTAGAGCATTTTAGAAAAGTAGTCTTTATATAATTGGTCCCAGAGTGCCCTAGAATTATTACCGGCTAGAACTTTTCTGAGGATGGCGACAAAAGCGATCCAAAATTAATAAATTCACTAGATAAAATTTATGTCCGTCTGGCATGAAAATATGCTGAACTCCCAAATAAATGTTCTAGATAGAAATTGTAGCTTTTATAGGAAGCCAAGGTCAGAACCGTTATATGCTGTATTACAGAAGAAAATTGCCTTTTGAAATATGATGTGAGTGAATGTGCCTAAAAATCTTCTGTTACAAGACCAAAAATGCTAACCCGTGTACTAACTTAAACACGAAATCAGAACTTTTGTATTACTTTGTAAACATGATGACACCTTTCGCAAGCAAGTAACCCCAATTCATTTACAAAATGCTGTAGGAACCAATTTCTCAACACTTAAAATTCGATAAATATTCAGTCCATTGATTTCTGAGACACCAAATTTTGTTAGAATAGTACTTGTTAATGAGATTTTCGAGATGTTACATCTCAAAAATTCCTTACAGAATCGTTTTGACGGGTGATAAAATGTATTCCAACGATTACTGGTGTTATCATTCCTATTTTGAGCTTAGTTTAGTAGCCTTACTGCCAGGGAGGCCTAACCTTTATTCTATAATAGGAAAAGTTTGTCTTTTATACGGACGAGTGTAGGAGCATACCTTTAAATAGGTTTGATAAAAGGTTGAATCGAATCTCTGTTTGGGACACAACAAGATGGAGGATGTCCAGAAAATATTTCTCATTGACTAAATATATAAAAATAAGGTTAAACTAAATGACAAAACCATTTCTGTCGTACTCAGACAAAAAATTGTAGAGTTTATTAAACTATTTCTACTGGATTATACTAAGTTTCGGAAGTGTACGAATTTTTTGAATAATTAAAGTATTAATTTCACGTAGCTTTTGTTTCGTTTCGTCATGTGTCATTTATTGTCATTTATTGTCAATTAAAGTATTAATTTCACGTAGCTTTTGTTTCGTTTCGTCATGTGTCATTTAAACATGAATTGTGAAAATTTTATTCATTAAACCGTTTTAGATTAAATTAACAAAAATATCCTATACTCCTTTAGAGAAGATATAATAGTACGATAACATAATAAAACACTTTGCAGCAATAACAGTAGAAAATAGTGTGTTTAGTATTCAAGCAGGAGTCGTCAACCTACCCTCGGGCGCGAATAAACCTTTCAACGTTTTATTAGAACGTTCGTGGAAAGTTTTACGAATACTGTAAATGGACGAATGCATGTCGGGGATCAACGAAGTCAACTTGTAAACAAATGAGGATTCGCTGAGATCTAACCGCAAAATTATTTTTAACACTTTGGAAGTCAAAATCTGTTATTGTTTATGAAACAATAACGAATGAGAAACGAGCACTAAATTACTTCCTCTGTTTGTTTTCAGGTAATTTCCACGCCAGTCGCAAAAACAAAAGATTTCAAATATGTAAGTAATAAGTTTCATATGAACGCTGTTCTGGTGAGTCCAATATTAATATTGTAAGAAGGTAAGGCACGAATAAGATTTTCCTGGTTGAATATTCGACCGTGTTTGGGTGTAGAGCTGATTTCATAATATTTTATATATGATTAATATGATTACGAATATCATTTAGAAATTATCAGCAGCCTCGGCACGTGTATCTACTTTATAATTTCATCAGAGTTTTTGTAATGAAACAAAATGCTCTGAATTATTATCGAACAAAGTTACACTTGTGTGTGTCAGTTCAGTGTGTGGAGTTGTTTTGTTGGTTCTGTAGGTTCATTCATTACTTGTGTCCGTCTCCTATCGCGTCTGCTGTTGATAAAATTATTGTATTCCTGTCTGTGTCATATAGCTTCAATCTACGCGGGTGCGTATTGAGTGCATCGTGAGTCCTCTACACCTCCTGCTACTCTACATCTTGTAATTTAGAAGTTTATACTGGCCTAAGACGTCGCCTGTGTTTTGTTGATAAACCTTGTTCGCAACTGCGAACTACAGGACCGCCCGAAGTGCAAAACAGATTAAGGCAATTTGCAACTGCTCGCCCATATTTAGATTCCTGTAGCGTGTGTCAAGTTCGTCTGAATTGTGTGCACAGCAGACGCAGTTTCCGTAATCACCAGTTTCTGCTGCTGTATCTAATGCAACAGGAAAACGATGTGTGCAGTCGCGGGGTGTTGTTTTTATGCTGTTTATCAGTTTGTGAGGGCGTGTGTGTGCGTGCAGTGGGCTCGTATGTGCAGCTGTGTGCGTCGGTGCGCGTGTGTGGGTGTTCCTGTCGTCGAGGCGCGCGGCGGACGAGCGCGGTCGGGCTGCGGGCGCCGGCCGACAGTCGTGTTCCGAACGCTGCGAGGCTGTCGCGTCCCCGTAGCGCGAAGCCCCGACTCGCGATCCTAACTTTGTGCACTGGAAACTTTTCAAAGCAATTTCGGGCGGATTCGATTGTCGCGCGTCATTCTCGCTTCGAATTTCGAACCGCATCGCGGAGTACACCGTGCGATCGTTTGTACGTGCACTGTCGCGCGTTAATACGACTCTGTTAGTCTATTTTTGAATATTCTCTAAACGCTTCAACGCGAAGTTTTCGAAACGCAGCCCGCCGCCGGGTGAACGGCCTCAGTGTATGCACGCCTGCATCACGTCTCTTGTGTTTTTGTTGACGGATAACATTTTGTGCAGTTAACATCGACCGTTGAATCCGAGAAACGTTATCTGTAAGTATGACCCCGGTTGATTTACGATACTCGCTCCGTTTATCCATGTGTTCTGTGATTTGTTGTATGTTAACTTTTGTAGGCCTGTTGATTGTCCAATACATACTTAGGGTGTATTGTTTGAGGCGTGAAACTTGAGGAATTGTAAAAATACAAACAAACATTGACGTGGTCTTATTGACGATCGCGCACGAGTGCTGTGCCGTGCGAGCGCTTTGTATGTGTGACATACACATACTTGTAATATACACACGACAGCACATCAGGGTAAACACTCCGGCATCTTGTGGACTTGTAATAAAGGGCGATTTTGCATCAAATATGGGCATCTTGATGTGATGTCTGTATATAGCTACCGATGATCTGTGTTATGTTGTGTACATTAAAGCATTTATAACGTGCACCTTTATGCCTATTGTATTTTCTGAGTTTACTCTCCTTCGCAGAACGTTTCGCATATCGTTATATCTTGTCGGAGTAGACCGTATATCTATGGGACCAGGAACATACTAATAGAGTTCAGAATTTCTAAAAATCAACGAGAACACATCCAATCAGATCACAATATTTTATTAGGAACTCTACATTCGATCATCTTTAGGTTTCTTATTTTTGAAATTATTACAATGCACTTAAGTTGTTTGCACTAAAGTGCATAAGGGACTATTTTGTTGATATTAGGTTTCTGTTTATTCGTATATTCGAAAAGGTTGGCAATCTGCTAATTTTATTTGGTACTTTTTTATCGTGGAATACTTTTTAATGTTGAAGTTTACTTTTTTCGATATATGTACTCGTTAAACATGTGTATTTGCTAAAGCGTGATCTGATATTACAAGGTCAAGATCAGAAAATTGCAAAACCTACAAAATTATATTTAAAACAGTGTTAAAGGTAACCATTTTAAAAACAATCATCCTTATCTCATCAGTAAATAAAATAACCTACACTACTTGACATTTAATTATTATCAGTATCTCCTTCACAGCTAAACATATTTATCCGTAAAAAAATGTCTTAGTGTTTTTTTTAATTTCTTAAAGTGAAAAGAAAGGCTTTCTGTAATGCCTAGTTTTTTTTAATAATTCAGTGTTATAGAATCTGTTCAGATTTATTTCTCCATTAAAAAAAAATCTAAGTTGTTTTTTATAGTATCTAGATCTTTTTCATTAAGTTTAGATGTCGCCTCAGACAACTATCATGTATCTGCTCAAGCGACGCTTTGATGATGCTTAATAGAGCGTAAAAATTGCCGATAGATACAGGTAAAAGTGAATATCCAAGTGAAATCTCATTTCTTATTCAGTGGGCTACGAGTTTTAGGATTCGCTTCAAATAGTTTTAATACTTGTCGCCAAAGTGATTTCGTGTAGCTATTGATAGCGATCTAAGGATAGCACTTTATTCTATAGCCCTTATCCAATGTTACACAATAAAAAGTTTCAAGATTTTTTAACGACATCGATAGCTTCTACAGCTAATTTGTATTGTATTCACACTACTTTTCCGTAGGTCATTTCTGGTTCCTTGGCTTTTCTAAGAAAAGGATCAGGGAGGAGCCTAAAGTTACTTATGATTCTAATGTTAGTACATAAAAGAGACCTTTTTAACTTTTGACCGGATGTTATGATAAGCTTGTGTGACGGACGTACCACTCTCCTTTATTCTAAAAATTATAAGCTAAGATATATTCCTCCTGAACAATGTTCAATTCCTTAGCATCTTAGTATAACCAAACGTTTAATGGATAGTAACGTAATATTTACCGTGATGCAAAACAAATTCACACAAGGCAAGCATACGCTACGCAGTTCTAAACTCAAAACAAGCATTCACAACAAGAGAAACAATAACAATAATATCTAAATATTCCAGGTTTTAATATGAGAAAACATAATAATTATCGTATCATATCAAAGCAATTTGACCAACCACGTAGTTTGCAAAAGACGTCACGTCAAAATCACGTCAACAGACAAAGACACAGATGATGATGATTAACATTGATCTGTAGATACAAATTTAACGATAATTATAGAATTAATAATTTCAACAGATTTACTATGGAACAATGCAGATAAGACAGTGTAATGAACTTGAAATAGAACTAAAGAATGTACGCCTGATTGAAAGGTACAGAAAAGTACATTTGAAGACGGTGTAGGGATAGTAACCAAACTCGGGATTAATCACTTTCGCTTCCAATTGATAAGATGAATCATGTCTCATTAGTTATCTTGTATTCAATGAAGACAAATTACTGGTCACGTTGAATAATTCATAGGAATGATGGATAAGAAAAGTAGGGGGTTACATATCAATACAAACTGATCAGGGATCTTATGAAGGCACCGTATTAGTATAACATCGATAATAATATTATATATTCCCATAAGGAAAATTTGATTGAAAATAAAAGTAATATTACGTATAAATGAAAATGATAAGGTTATTTCAAAAAAAGAGAAATTCTGCTGCTAAGCGGAAAGTGGTTAGTTAAATTGCGGTTACTAGGTTCTGTTGCAGGCACGTTACGGTATCAACACTGTGGTATCTTATGCTCTTGTGATACGGGCGATATTGCAACAAAAATGGGTAGCCTGTTATGCTGGCCACTGTACCTAGGTATTTTTATCATAAAAATATAACTCAGTGTGGAATTAATAAACAATATATATTATGGCTTCTTACTGACTGGCTCTTACTGCCAAACAGTGTTTACAGCAACCACCCGAATGAAACTTTCCTAGGAATAAAACAGTAACGTATCAAAAATTAACTAAACATCCTTGACCGTTTATTTGGGTCCTTTCTTTTGGGTTGTAAAAACATACAGAAATAAAGATTACAAGATAAGCGAGGACAAATTTAAGACAATAAAGATTCTAGTCCAGTTAGAATATTAGAAGGCAACCAATTAGGTGTGTAACTAAAGAGCAATTACGGCCGATTCGCCTGATGTAGGCAACCACTCAAAACATTCAAGGCAACGTTGCTAATTATAATTGACAATTTGGTCCACAACCTCCTAATTGACTGAACGATTAAGTTTCATTACTTCAATTTTCACTGTAAATATTGTAGCTGTTTGAATGTTTCCATTAACAACTGGTGATGATCTTTCTATAACTTAAGTGGTTTTTGATGATCTCAATGCAAGTTTAAACGTTATCATTATGTTTATACCCAATGTTTACTATCTGCAAATTGACTTATCCATTACTAACTAATTTATTTATAACATTTCTTTTAAATATCCAAAAAGAAAAAATATTTCGTTCCGTTCCGAAGTACTTTAACCAAACGGCGCAAATTATGAACAGAACAATGTGTCTGTGAATAATATAATGAAATTTCATTGAGCCTATATTTTTGGTTGTGAATGAGCCATACAAATCGCCGGTGAACAATAAAACGAAACGGCTTTGTAACCAAACGAATCGCGATAGTCGTAACACAGTAGCGTTATCTTATCATATTTACGTTTTAGTTAGTAAACTTTCCCGTGTCTGTATGAAGCATGCTCATGCCTAACGACATTTTCCATTTAATAATATAGAAATACTATTCTGATGGTATGGCCGTGTGTGTTGTAATCCTGTAATGTGAGGCAGCACGCGATATTACAACTACTGTAGAGCATAAACTATACGCAGAACCAAGCGATTTTAAATTAGACGTTACACACGGCTCCTTGTATCGATCTTATTCTGTTAAACTCTTGCTTGAATTAAGTATACACAAGTTTTAGGCAGGAGTTTGACGACAAGAAAAAAATGCTGTATAGTTTCTTTCTTATCATATTTTTTAATATAAAAGACTACTAGAGGATTGTGATATGGTCTTCATTTATAAATATTAGCAAATGATAACCTTTCTTGAACATCTGAATGGCTTGTTCTAAGTATCCGCAAAAACCTGCATGGCTTTTGGTAACAGTAGAAATTCGAAATGCATTTTTTTCTAATGAGAATCATTCCCTTTCTAAGTGTATGTAAGATCTCTTTGTTTCTCGCATCGTCCGATCTAACCCCGACGCAACAATGCTTGTTGTAAATTTTCCACTAGAAAATTGTTTGTTTGCTCGTGAAAAGGCAGTTATCTCACAAGAGCACTCCGGCAAATGGATCCAGTTACTGCGGCTCTCAAGATTTGATTTTTGTTATTATAACTTACGAATAAATAGATTTCGCATTAAAATGTTTACTTCAAGGTTGAATATTTCGTTGATGCATTTAGTTATTGCAAGAGCCCTGATTTTGATAAGTATTGTTTGTTCACCGTCATTTTCCTCATTTATAAATGGCATTATGCATGGATTATTTCAGACAAAATACCCAAAAGACTACGCTCACACCACTCGCACTTGATTTCGCTTGATCTGTCCGGGATCTCATCTGAAACTGTGTCGAGGTGTGTCTGCCGGCCTCTATACCCTCTCAAGTCGGCCGCTATCTCATCCATGGCGCATATCTGGCGCCTCTTAATTGCTACAGACTAATAATTACTATCAGTTCTCGTGCACCCCTCGCCCCCCGCGCCACGCAATAACGACAACACAGCCACACTCACTCACACATGGACAAGCAGCACGTGCTATGCTATACAAGATACCCTCGAGCGTTCGGTCACGCGCAATATTATCAAGTTGACAAGGGATTAGGGGACTCTGAACACATTTACCCTTATTGATTGACATGCAAATTACGCTAATCGAGAGAAAATTAACACGCTCAATACGATAAAAATGAAGGTGCAACGGATTAATGACTCGACAGCAAATGTTTTGTTTATATTGATGATACAAAGGTCAGACGCGACGACTTTAGGAAATTTACGTACTTGACGTACTACGTTCTCGGAATTACGAATTTTCTATTCCTTTTAAACGTCTTATCTAGAAAATTCTGAATAATGAATATCATCGGAGCGCGCTTCGACCTGCATTTTGTCTTGCTACTGGTGGAGTGAAATATTTTAATATTGTTTACGTGGTGTCGGGGAAACCAAGATTAAGTGCTGAGACGTTACCAAGTTCAGCCATTAATTCTTCGATGGGTGAACAACCTTCCTTTCTCGGACTTGTCTGGAATAGCAATTATTGTTGAGTTCGAAACTTAGCTCTGTTACCTAAATGTTCATCGTCCACAAAATGTTCTATTCAAATCGCGAAAAAGTAAGGAAAATTATTGTGGTACTCTTATGTTTTCTGTTTGCTTACGGAATTACAAACGATTTAATTTGACATGATGTTTATGGTAATTTGCTATTTCCTGTATCCCTAGTAATTGTAATTAATGCCATTTATTGGCAGTAACGTAATGATATTTATGGCTTGTTCATTCTAGAATCGTTTTTTCGTTCTTTACGTCTTAAAAATAATTTGTCGCTACATTACGGTTTGAATATTCAACGGAATGAGTGTTCGAATTTTAACATTGGAACAGAACGATGTATAATCAACAACGTCATTGTGGACCGATAAGAGATGACTTGTCGGGATGACGGCGGGGGCTTGGTCCGATAACAGGGTCAAACAATAGCGGACTATAGTAGCCACTGTGCTCATATGATTTACCTACTTCAATTTCAAGATATTCCCCTAATTACCTTCTCGGATAGCCTTGGTTTCTGAACTGCGCGTTGTTGGTTTGTCATCAACGGTGCTTTGAGAATTTTACTCGATAGTTGTTTTGTAACTGACTGATTATTTTCGATGGACTTATAAAGCTTTCGTTGTTTTGCAACATTGTTAAAAAAAATATGAGCTCCCTATTTGAAATGGGTTACGTACGCGGAGTTCAAGGCAGTTGGTGCGGTGTACATAGCGTTGAATTATTTTTTGCCTACCCTGTAGCGTCGAATGCCCGTGGTGTCGAAATCCGAAACGTTCGAAAATCCAAAAAATCCAAGACTAAATTTACATAGAAAACCTCAAAAAATTGCGTTTATTCTTAAAAAGATTTCCTATGTAAATTTAGTCCTTAGAAAATTTAGTTTTTCGAATGTTCGGGCTTTTCATACCACGGGCATTCGACGCTACGGGGTAGACGAAAAATAATACGGCACCACGTCCTTTGCATCAACAGCCTTCGACTCTACCTAGGTAACGCATTTGAAATATATTGTTATGTCTCTCTTATGTTCTAGCTTACATTTCACGAGTTGTCATTAACTTAAAAATAAAATTGTCTGTTCCATGTTTAGATAAGCTTTTAGCACTGTCTTTCGTAATTGTAAAAGAGCTAGAAATATCTGTTGACGTCACGTCAGCAGTGGGCCTGCCGGCAGTACACATATTTGGCTACTATCTTCAAGACTACATAATTGGGGACAACATCACATACGTTGCTCTAATCCCCAAGTCAGCAGCTTAAGCACTTGGTTATGGAAATCATAAACAACATTGATGATTAATGATGTTGTATCTTTTCAAGTATCTTAACTTGTTTTCTATCACCTCGACCTTGCGTCATCCATTCATCCAATAACTGACTCCGCATCCTGGTCAAAAAGTAATAATCATACAGGGTTAATGATGGACGAAAGACAAAGGCAACGTAACGACGTGGCCATATAATCGTGGGCACATAAAAATGAATGGCTCCACGCAATGTTCACGCCCTATTTACCTGGGGTACTAAATCTCCTTGAGGATTACAGTGACACCAGACCTATCAGCGTTTTGTCAGGACATATACAAAGCCGCCCCTAGCTTGTAAATCAACGGATTTTTTTTGATGTTATAATATCCTCAAATGCTTGTTTAACATGGATGAACACATATTACCTTTTTTTAAATTATATTTTTTACAAAATTATGTTAAATTCTAACTCTTTATAGTCCTGGGTGGAACCCACGAAAATCGATCCACATGTGTCTCCGCTCCAAGCCTTCCTCAGTATTGCGAGTTGGACTGCCTCGTTGGTGTAGTGGCAAAGTTTCTGGGTTACATCCCAGAGAAAATTTTTGGCTTGACCTGGGATTCGAACCCAGGACATGTTCGAATCCCAGGTCGAGCCAATATTTTTTCTGAGATTTTCTGTCATGAATTTCTCAAAAACAGTCGGGAAGTTAGCGGAGCTACGCCCCCGTGCCTCGGAAAGCATGTTAAGCCGTTGGTCCTGCGCCTGATCTCTCTCCGGTCATGTCAGATGGCCGTCTCAACGAACTTTGAGAGTGATGGAACAGTGAGTGCACCTGTGTTTTGCGCTCACACTTGTGCACTATAATATCTCCTGCGTAGTTGGCTGATCTCTGTTGAGATTGACCGCCGTGGTCGAAATCGGCCAGGAGGACTATTATTGCGAGTTATTTGCACGAGTGTGCTTTTGCGTAGGCGGCCCATTTTTAAGTTGACGATTGCTGTAAGGATATACCGTATCTTCCTATGTTTGGCTTGATGTAAGGTTCATTATAAGATTTCGTGTTAAAGTTATGTGGGCCGATTTTTATGATAGTCAGAATGTTTTTTCTGGACTTTTTTAGATAGAGTATCACAAAAATTCTGGCTAGTTAAAGTTACCCTTGTTTCAACAAGATTTTTTTGTTTGGTTTTCGTCAGCAGTTTATCCTAGGAATAAACCATCGTAGCAGTCCAAGAAACGACTTGAACGACAGTCTCAAATCTCAAGGTTTACCCTTCTCGAACCTTCTGAATCACATCCGAAAATCGCGCCATACAAACACAAACAAAAGGCGCGTCTATTGTTCTTTATCATAAAATAGGTCATAAAACGACCTTAAACCGATAACCGGTCGATTTGCAGTCGTATCTACGATCGGGACACGACCACACACAGGCCCACATCTCATTAATTCAGAGTACACGCCCTACTGTAGCATTATGTTGCTAACTCTACTACTTTATTGCTAACAGGGCCGGTTGCATGCTGATGCTTCATTTCGTAGTTGGCTCATGTTCCGTACTTTTTGATTGATGCAGGTATCGATTATTGTCGGTTAACACGCCTACGCAGTTGCTCTGTACGCGGCCTGGTTTTGAAAGGCACATCAGTGTACCATTAATATTGGATGCTAGGGATAAACCTCCCTAACAAACAAGTAGTAATAGTTAGGCGGCCAATCTCAACAGAGATCAGCCAACTGCGCAGGAGTTATACACAGGTGCACTCAATGTTTCTTTACTCTCAAAGTTCGGTGAGACGGCAATCCGACATGAACGGAGAGAGATCAGACGTAGGACCAAATTAACGTGCTTTCCGAGGCACGGGGGTGTAACACCGCCAACTTCCCGACTCCTAGTTGTTTTTAAGAAATTCATTACAGAAAATCTCAGAAACTATTTTCGGCTCGACCTGGGATTCCGACCGAGGACCTATCGGATATAAGGCAGAAAATTTGCTACTACACCAACTTTGAGGGTTTAAGGAGCTGATTATTATACTCATGTTACCTTTCAATTTATTATAGGAATAAGGAAGAATATACGGAGGATAGTGCACCTTGTAACCGAGTCTTAGACAAAGTTTGGTTTTGCCAATCACAGCAGGTCATCTCAATAAAGATTGATCCTGGAAAATTTGCGTTAGTCGCCTTCACCGGATACGCTGAGGACAACATGATGATGATGATTATAGGAAACTAAAACCTCGTCTTTCAAAACTAAAACACAACAAAAGATCGCTTAGTCGCACCATTTATCAGTTCGAACTTTTGTAGAAACATTTTTTTAGCAACCTTATGCAAGTTCGTGACTCGCTTAAAAGACTATTTTTGGCGAAAAAATTAGCGTGTTTGGTACGTCTTTAAATAAAGATTATTCAACCGTACATTTTTACTTTCGGTGCTAACTTTAAAATACTGCTACTAGGCAACATATTTTGTCAAATTAAAATTGATATCTTCACAGACTTGTTGTCTACATATTTTAATTGACTTCAAATGTAGAGCCGGTTTTTTAACAATAGTATATCGTTATACAAACACACACTTAAGTATGTAGTCCTGAATGATTGAGATTTTCTTATGGTTCTCCTCAGCTTACGTTTTTATACTTATTTGTTAAAAAATTGTGATTATAAAAAACTTCAATACTTTCCAAGAACGTACATTTGAAGTGACTATATTATGCTATATTACATGTTTTAAATGTACAAAAAAGCCACCATAATAACATGTATATGGCAAAATGGCAACAACAGCTTTCGCCAAAGTTAAAAACGCAAGACGTAGAATTGCAGTCACATATGCCCAGCTGTGGGTTCGCTCCCCGCATTTTAAAACCTATTACTTTAATTTAAGAGACATATTACCATGCTCTCGGGGGGACAGGTGTTGCAAATGGACGTTTAGCTGCGTTGTGTGCAAGTATTTTATTTTATGCGAAATGCAATTTGGCACCACTGCTGACTTGGGACCTGCGAGTCCGCAGAATATTATTCAAACATTGAAATGCAATATAAAAGGAAATGTATGATACCGACGCCAAGTCATAGCAGTAACGAACTTACTTATTTATTAGTCGATGAATATAGGTAAGTACACGTAAACGTAAGACCTCCTTCATCCAGTTGGATGGATTAACATCGGTCTTATGTTCGATAAACTTATCGTTAAAGCTGAAAAAGATGATTACTTTGCTTTAAATTTCCACTAAACGACGCCAACGCAGGAACCAAATTACATCCAACTGTAATCACCTGAAAAGGTAAAGCTGGAAGTCGCAGGACTTACAATACCTACAACTCACAACGTGACACAGAAGATCCTGGAATCACAACACTGACACCAACAAACACTCGACGCGTTTCGCCACTACACGTGGCATCCTCAGGAGATGTTGTCGCTTCGACAGACTACGAGCGACTTACTTAGCAAACTTATCGTTTGTAAGTAAATGTAAGCTGCTGTGGAAAAAGCTGGCAAAACAATACGTAAGAGTACCCGCGGTATGAGTACACAAACGATTTTTCTAATCCATTATCATAGTTTTTGATTTCAGTTTTGGATGTGGCTATTGTAAGTGTAAATTATAAAGCTGAAAAAGAGGATTATTTGCTTTAAATTTCCACTAAACGACGCCAGCGCAGAAACCAAAATAAAGCAAAATAATCCTCTTTTTCAGATTTAGTCATGGATAGTGTAAATTATCACTTGTTGCCAAATCTAATCAATCAAAAAATCAAATCAATTTTACACTAATTCGCTTCTGTCTAAACATCTCGATGGCTATGTGCGTCGTCTGAAAGGTTAATTATATTCCGCTTCTGAAACAGAAGGGAGGTATAAAGTCGGGTGTTGAGTAGATTAAAACATTAAAAAGGCGTGATACGTCCAGTGTTCTTGAGGGCACGACCCCGTGACGTCACGCTTCGGATGAATGGACACCCAACCCACCCTAGGGTAGGGATGGGATTTGGAAAATATCGACGTATCCGGCAATATTGATCGACTGCTTCTCTGGTCTCGTGGGCAATGCTGACTTCGTCCGCTGCTGAATTTGGCCTCTTTATTTTATCTATTTAAATTCGTCATGCATCTAGTTCGAACAAGTCTGACTGCTGCCAAATGTTTTGAAACTTTCAATACTTTGTTTTGTGTCGAGCTGATAAGATTTTTAGTTTCTCCATTGAGCATGCAAAAGTATTAGTATTTCATGGTGCCTGTGCAAATATCTGCTGAAATACGCAACGCTTAGTCGGATTTTGGTTAGTACGACCTAAGCACCTTAAAGCAATGTGATGCTCACAAAATAAAATGCTAAAATATGATCGCAAGATGAATTGTTAGAACTTATAAAAATAGCACACATCAAACTTTGCACTCTGCCTCGTCGAACGTTGTTTTGAAACTTAAACGACTATTTTGCTGTCTGCTGTTTATCATAATAATAGTCCTCCTGGCCGATTTCGACCACGGCGGCCAATCTCAACAGAGATTAGCCAACTACGCAGGAGATATTATAGTGCACAAGTGTGAGCGCAATACACAGGTGCAGGTTCCATCACTCTCAAAGTTCGGTGAGACGGCAATCCGACATGTCCGGACAGAGATCAGGCGCAAGACCATGGCTTAACGTGTTTGTTCATAATAGCATAAACGACAAACAAAATGTGGTTCGTGGGTGACCAAATATCGATATTTACCGACACTATCCATCTCTAATCTTACCCCCTCACCACCCACAGGTCAGTCTCACACGAGCGATGATCTCTAATATCAAACCACGCCATCTGGTACCCCAGTCGAATCAACTTCGCCGGCGCCCGAAGCATCACGATGTTTTCTTACTACAGCAAATATTGTCGAGAAAATGAAATGATAGGTACCTATTCTATTTGTTAGGACTTATCTGTATGTATTAACGATTGCGCGTTATATTGTTCAGTGCTATAACAATTTCATTCTGCGTAAAACATGCATTAGTCTTCCGTATACAAAAGTTTTCAAAGGTCATCTCATCACATTTGGTTTAGAGGCTTCAAATCAGTTTACTATAATTTTACTCACTTTGCTATCAAGGATAACACATCTAATCCGATTTAATAGTGCCTTGCCGCCGATTCAACCGCCAGTAATTCGCACTGCAAATGTATGTGTACTGTTAATCGAGTTTCGGCATCTAAATCTGAATCCTCATTAGTATGATAATCTCATTGTATCAGTTAACGCGAAGATTACTGCCGCCACGGTACAGGATTCCGTGAATTTGAAATATTCGTATGAATATTAATTTTCCACTCTTGAGTCGGTGAAACAATTGTCGAGCGCGTGGGAGTTTGGATTATTATAATTCGGATTAAAACAGACGCGCTTAAACTTTTTGACGAGATTGATTGTTAATGCCAGCTTTAAATGTTATGATAATTGGTTCTATTTACGTCAAACGCGAATCATTTTCCAAAGTAAATGGGCATCATTTAGTGTTCACAATAGACATGATGGCCACTTTATTTTAGTGACTGGTTTCTAGATCAATAAATATTTATTTATTTATTTATTTAAGCTTTATTGCACAACAATACTTTGTACAAAAGGTGGACTTAACGCCGTAGGGCATCCAAGCAGAAATGATTAGTGGGCGGTGCGACAAAATAAATAAAAGAGAAAACACAAAAATAATAATACGAATAATATGACACATAAGATTAAATACAAAATATAATAATAAGGTACGTATTTTTAATCGTATGACGTCACACCTGCATACGATTTGGACAGAGAAACCCCTGCTCTGTAACTTTAAGCTATGTCTTAGAATATTATTTTTAACTTGATTGAAAAGTTGATTATCTTACTGACGAATGACACCACCTATCATTATTACGGTCACTCCCACCCACCCAAGTCCGGTATCGTTTCTCGGTGGCGCTGAAGGGTCTTGGTCGGGTGCCATATTTGGTTACGACAACTTGTGACTCACCGTAGGTGAAGCTAGTATAGACCTAGTAGGGTCTCTAGTCGATAAGGTTGTGGAACCGTTAGTTTATAATATGTCAGAATATTGTGATCGGCCGATTGATGTCACAACTTAGATTGAAACCTTCGTGAAAACGGTTTTTTGATACCCGCCGACAGATGTCAACTGAAAGCTATAATATTACGAGTGATATTGTCATATTAATGTAATTGTCTACTAGATTAGAATATTGTTGATTGTTTCGTATTAGGGCAATGTATAAATTATTATACAGTTCAATCACAAGTCTAAGTATCGGCAACTTTGAAGGCAAACAGTGTCGAATCTACAATACAAATTTAGACTACACATAGTCAACATGTGTAGTCCGTGAATTTGATCTGTTGATTGGTGCTATTTATTTTTAATTGTACTGTTGAAATAGCCACCTGCCGTGGCTATGGCAGAGACTGAAACAAACTTTTTATTTTATTCAAATTGGTTGGTTAGTTAGTTGGAATTTAACAAAAATTGTAAGATGCAAAAGTAGAACATTCCATTCGCCTGTTTTTGACGTGACAACGTCTTATAAATTGGTTTGCCGGGTGACACTTCAAGAAACTGCGTTACGCTGCTCCGCTCACGTTCCGCGCTCACAATGAGAGCGAGTGAGAGGCACGCGTCCCTTCGACTCGGGCATGGTTAGCCCGCCTAAGAGCGAGTGAGACAGACATAAAAAGTGAAAGGCACGCGTCCCTTCCACTCGAGCACAGTTAACCCGCCTAAGAGCGAGAGAGACAGAGCGAGAGAGAGAGAGTGAGAGAGAGAGAGTGAGAGAGAGAGAGTGAGAGAGATAGGCATACACACCGGTTCATGTTATACGAATGAATATTCACATTAAAATTATTTTACCACTCAAAGTCGTTGTCACGTAAAACTTTCGCCCGTATACCGACTTTACAGGCAACCAATTTTTTATGTGTGATGAATGTTGACAATTTTAAATGTCGGTAACAACTTTTAAAAATTTTTTGCACATAAACATTTTATTTACATTCAGAGAAGTACGCTTTCAATGAAAATAAATATTACAAGTGAACCTCAAAGTAATAAAGCTGAAATATAAATGTTGCATATATACCAATTCCTAGAAATTAAGGTTTGCTGTGGCCATACCAGCTTATGAGCCTAGCGAGCTTAGGGGCGATTTACACACATTCGTCGAGTACTTGACAACGGGTAAATACAAATAGTATTTTATAGATTTTAGTGTTTGAACCTCTGGGGACCCCTACTCTCCAAGGCGTTGCTATATGTGAACGAGGCAACGCGATAAGTGCGACGCGAAGAGACGCGATACGACCAATACTTGTGTCAATGTCAATCGCGCTTCCTCACATTGCACATGATCATAAACGTAGACACGGCTACACATCAAGCTACTCATTTTCGTTGCAAAATCACCCTATCGTAAGCATAAGATACCGCCGTGTGGCCGTGCGTACATACACGCCTATTTTCACTATGAAAGAAATATTCGCAAATTGATTTTCAATAAAATAATTCATAATTTCAGATCCCCTTTCAATAATATTTTTCTGCAGTTCACAAAATTTGATTTTTAATTTAAATTCAGTGGATAAATAGTCACTCAGTCGGCATTGCACGCGATGACGTCAAAGTGTGTTATTCCCATACAAACTCTATGGAGAAAATCTCTAGCAAGCTTGACCGTGAAAATACTAACGAAACGTTACGGAGTACGGCTTTTACTACACATATTTCTGCGTAGGTTATTATTGTAAGTGCAATATATTATATCGCATATTCTTATGCAAACATGAATATTTGATCGAAGTCTGTCCCCAGCTCGTGTTTTGACACGCGAGGTAACTGAACTTTAAAAATAATATAAAACCTTAGTTTTTTTGGTTGTTTTTGAATAAATTTCAAAGTATTGGACTCCGAGAAAAATTAACTCGGAAAATAAATCTAAAACATTCTCTTTACAAAGCAAAACCAAAGTTACAGTCAATGTTTAATTTTTCAAGCGAGATTTATTATATATTTTTTTTTACAATATTGAGGTTTCTTTATGATGCCAATAAATGATTTCTTTTTGATTGACCGTTTTGTAATAAGAGCAGTTCGTAAAAAAGTTTTAAAGCATCATCTGTTTACTTTATAATCCCAGTACTTACTCAGTCACACAGTGGAAGAATTTTTAATTAGTTTATTTTACATGCGCATACGCACATAACTAATCTTAAATTTTTATTTCGTTCGTCCTTATTTAAATATTATTGGTAAGCTTCTTGAAGTTGACAGCAGTATGAAATTAACTTTATTAAATACCCGTTTTGTTTGGTTTTGTATTAAATATCTCATATACAGGTTGCAATTTCAGTGGTTATTTTTCCACAGTGAAATGATTCAAAACTTTGTTGGGAGGGCTCCGCTTCACGAAGTGCTTTCAGTTTGGAGAACCTGAAATAGTCCAGACATAAAAAAAAACAGGATTCGGTGGTACTACAGAACGATTTCTCTATATAAATGATTCTGCTCCGGGAACACCGCTGGGAAAAGTTATGTACTTAGCTTTTGGAGTGGGCGCCTGGAACTAGTTTTTTTTTAACGCGCAGTTTCTCAAGGTTATATATACATCTAATATCATTGCTCTTTCTCGCTTTAACACCAGTAGCACATTAACAACTATAAACGAATAATTTACGCTTCTTTCACGTGTAGCCCACATATGCCGGTATGAATGCTACCTTGCTATTGACCTCGTAGATGACACAGGAAAATGATATGCTTAATTCATTGATAAACGAATGTCGCATCCGAGATGGAGGCTTACAAAATGCCTTTTGCGTAGAAATTTTAATTAATTAATTTATTTAAATTTTATTGCACCTATAGGAACACAATTAGCGGACTTAATATCAAATGGCATTTTCTACCAGTGAACGGCATAGGAATGCAGATAGATAATTGGTGGTGAAAAAAAAGAACAATATGTGTATATTTTAGACGTCTTCTATATTCTGTTATAACGTGATTACAAAACTTTTTTTTAAAATCTTGATGTAGCAGTCAAAGGATCATGTCAGCCTATCAGCTCTAATACTGACAATATCCAAATTATATTTTATATGTAACACTTCTCTTCTATTCTTTAGCTGCACCCAAGAGAAATGTTATGAGATAATTTTAGATAACTTCATAATGGTAGTTTAGTAGCTTCATAAACTTAATATCCAGGATATCCAGATTGGTAATTACTTATATAAAAAAATGCAAAACAAACAAACATCCACCATTATTTTATTGTCTTAATTCGTTAAGTAACCGTGAGTTGTATAGCAACGAGGACAATTTCCGAATGGAATTTTCCTAAGCCTTCAATTGTGACATCAGTTAAGAGAACTTGTGTGAATTCCGACGGTATTTTATTTATTTATTTATTTATTTAGGGATTATAAACAAACATAGACTTAAATATAAACTTATGTAATATAAATAGTAACATATCCTACCACATAATCCACATATAGGCATGACAAATAGTACAGAGGCAGGGTGAAATGCGCGAGTATAAGAATTATACAATATTTTACACAAACATAATTAATAATGATTTTGTTAAGTAAAAAACAAATATAAAAAATATGATATTAAATTTGATAGTTTTAGGGTAAATAGAATAGACAATTTCTTAAACAACGAATTTTTTAAGTAACTTGAGTTAGCAACACATTTAAAGCAAGCTTTTTAAATTGTGAGGGATTCTGGGAAAAATCGAGGTTGTGGAAGAACTTGTTGAAGTCGGATAGCAGTCTGTACAAGGGGGCTCGCATTCCAGCGTTTGTTTTACAAATATCGACATGAAAAGTCCTATAGATACGCGCACCTCTGCGCAGGGTGCAACGCGGGAAGCTGAAGTGGATTAGGTTGTTAAGAGTAATGCAATCAATTCTGCCATTAATCAGGTTGTACAGAAACATCACAGACAAAAGCAGACGTCTTGATTCAAGGCTCAGGAGATTGCATTTCTTCAACAACTGTTCATAAGGGGCTAGAGAACGAAAGAACTTAAAGTTGACTCTTCGAAGAAATTTGCGTTGAATTTTCTCAATGGACAAAGAGTATTTCCTATAAAACGGATTCCGAACTGGCACGGCATATTCAAGCTGTGACCTCACCAGTGTACGGTATAGATGTATGAATGTTACTGGTTTTTTAAAGTTATCCGTAGACCTTGATATGAAACCATACATCTTGAAGGCTTTGCTAATTACCGAGTTCACATGTATGTCCAAGTTGAGCCTAGTGTCTAGTAGAACGCCTAGGTCTCGAATTGCAGAAACTCTAGCTAAACTGTTGTTATTCAACTTGTAGTCAAAAATAAGAGGGTTTTTATTTTTGGTAAAACTTATACAACTACCTTTAGGTGTACTCAGAAATAATTTGTTGGCTTTACAATACTCCGTTAGTGTTTCGAGGTCGGACTGAAGCAGAAGGCAGTCATTAAAATTTTTTACTTTTCTAAAAATTTTTAGGTCATCGGCGTATAATAAAATTTCAGTGTTGTTAAAGCATTTTTTAATGTCGTTTATATACAGAAGGAACAGCAGAGGACCAAGAATAGATCCTTGGGGTACACCTGAAGACACAACAACATTGACCGATTCCAGTCCGTTAATTGCGACCCTCTGTGTTCTTTTTATTAAGTAGGAGGAAAACCAACGCAGCAGGTCACCGCGAATCCCATTGAACGCTAGCTTTTCCAGGAGCAACTTGTGATCCACCTTGTCAAAAGCCTTTTGAAAGTCCGTGTACACTGCATCAACTTGTACCCGTTTATCCATGCAAGTGAATAAATTGTTTACAAATAACGTTAAGTTGGTAGATGTAGAGCGGCGTTTAACGAAACCGTGCTGTTCAGGTATTAAAATGTGGTGCAGCAGCGGGTATATTTCATTATGAACAAGTCGTTCGAAGACCTTCGATAGGCAAGACAGTACAGAAATGGGCCGGTAGTTTTCAACATTGCGTGCATCACCGGCTTTAAGGACGGGAGTGATGAAAGCTGTCTTCCATACACTCGGAAAATTTCCTTCTCGCAGACATTTATTAAATATAATATGTAAAGGGTAACTAATGGTTTTATGTGTCAGCTTAAGAAATAATGGTGGTATACCGTCCGGACCCTTACCTTTCGAAGTATCCAGCGTGCTTAGCACTTTACTTATGTTGTCGAGAGAAAAACTGATTTAAGAAATAAGGAGGTCGCCATCTTTGCTATCCGAGTATTGTGTGTCAACAGAAAGGTCCAGTGTTGAGGGTTCGTAAACGGACATAAAAAACTCGGAAAACAGATTACAGATTACCTTGGGGTCACTTGAGATGTTAGTCTTATAGAACATAGTCGAAGGGTAATTCGTTGTATTTTTACGGTTCCTAATATAGGACCAAAAGGACTTAGAGTTGGTACATATGCTATCCTCGACACTCTCAATATACTTAGCGTAACAAATAGAGCATTGATCTTTGAATCTGGAACGAAATAAAGAGAAAGTTTCATAGTCGGAGATATTCCCATACGTTTTCCATTTTCGCCAGGCTCGTTCCTTGTTGTTATATATGTGCCTCAGAGCTGGAGAGAACCATACAGGGAAACGGGAAGACTTTTTGTTTGAAAAAGGTACGTTATTCTTAATGATTTGGTTGATTTTATCATAGAAGACATCAACAGCTGCATCAGAAGTGAGGTCAGCGAGCAACAAGGACCAGTTGATTTTTTCGATATTGGCATTGATGTCTTCGTAATTACCTTTGTGGAAGTTAGGTTTAGGTGGCTGATACCGTTGCATGTGTTTGGAGTGCAAATTAACAAAAGTAAGCGCGTAAAATGTAGGGTGGTGGGGACTAGCAGGTACCAAGGAGGGACATGTAGTTAAGTTACTTTCAATGTTTGAAATAAAAAGGTCAAGAATACGGTCGTTATCGTTTTTTATTGTATTTAATTGTTTAGCATTTAGTGTATTTAAGAGATTAAAAAAATTATATGTAATAGAAGTAGGGGCGCTAGTCGGGGCAGTCAGAAGAAAGGTTGACCAGTCAATTTGAGGTAGATTGTAATCACCTATGATGAAAAATGATTCCGCTCCTTGGTCGTTGAGAAGGTTTTGTAGCATTGTGAAATGGTCTAGGTATATGTCTTTGGTAGATTGCGGAGGAAAATAGACAGCGCTGATGTAGTGCCTTCTGTCTAGGTCGAAAGCCGGTAGGTATAGATACAAAGACGTGTTCGATGGCTGAGGTGCAGTGATTTATATTTCATACGTCAGTTTCTTAAACATTGCAATCAATGTTTAAGAAACTGACTGATAGAATTTTGAAGTTTACATGTGCGTATTTTTTTCATATTATCGATATTTATATGGAAATACTTACAACCGACGTAAATAGCTTGCAAAATTAGCTTTTTAGTAAACTTTTTTAAAGTTTGCTCTACCGTCATGAAATCTTAAACTTAACGGAGTGTATATAAGAAGTGTGAAAAGTTCTATTAAAAGCTTTTAATTTGTTCACTATATTATGGACAAGCAAAGCTATTTATTCCCCGATAAGCCAATCTCTCTAGGGAAATAACGTTGTACGAGTAATCCTATCTGTGATAACGCTTCCAAATTGTTTCATAATTGCCTGAAGGTCAGAACCTTCAATTTCTGGATAATAAAATTGTTATCTAGATTTTACGTGTTATACATGATAGAAGTTACTACACTGTTAAAATAAACGAAAATAGTGTAAAAAAGCCCTTTTTTGAAATGCGAAAGATATCGCCATACAAATCAGAAACACACAAAAATGTGAAGACGTTTCTAATGTTGTATGTATTATCTAAACTACATTACCATTTCAAAGGCTAAAATACGCAAACTGAACTAACCTGACTGATGACGTCATTTTGTTGTCACATTATCTTGAAGAGCAGCACAAAACTGGATATTAGTCTTTGCATAATTTACTCTCATTGTTTTAACTTATATTTTCTGCTCAGAACTATTAATTTGTTTTAAGAAGGACTAAGTAGCCCATTAAGCATATTAACTTTGACCAAAAAAACACTTAAAAACATGATAACACCATAATACGGAAAATATTTTTTGGGCATTTCGTACAAACAAAAGAAAATCTAAATGCAAAAGTCAAAAATGATTACTTATTTGTTTTAGGTTTTAATACTTAACAAAACTTTGTACGAAAGGTGGACTTAACGCCATTGGGCGTTCTATACCGGTCATACTTTTGGGCTTAGCAGGCTTTGTTTCTAGGTCATCCAACAATTAGATGCTCAATTGTCCTATGGTGATTCTCATGCGAATATTCACGCGTGCGTGACGTTTTTGTGTTTGCTCAAGTGTTTCTTGACCTTCCGCAGGCGGTCTGTGACCGCATGCTAAATAGGCTGGCGACACGCATTAATTGATTATATAGTTTTTTTTTTATCACGTGGGCAACATCGTGCGTGACGCTACCATTTGTTTTTTTTCCGCCGTAACGAACTAGAATGTTCGGTACTATAGTTTATCCCACCAAAAACATTTTCATGTAAAATGTTGCCAAGACGAGCCCATATGACTCGCACTGTCAAAAAGTTATCAGATCTCATGTAGAGCCAAGCTTCTAACACTACACGCCCTAACTCTACAAGGCCTAACTTCACAAACTCTACACCTTAGTCAAAATATGTGGCTTGGCCATTTCGCTACATTCACATCGGCGTAAGGTGAAAAATCAATTCACTGTTCATTACTTTTGTGTTATACAATAGTTCTTGTAGTAACGAACGGCCAAGCCACATATTTTGACTAAGGTGTAGAGTTTGTGAAGTTAGGCCTTGTAGAGTTAGGGCGTGTAGTGTTAGAAGCTTGGCTCTACATGAGATCTGATAACTTTTTGACAGTGCGAGTCATATGGGCTCGTCTTGGCAACATTTTACATGAAAATGTTTTTGGTGGGATTTCATTTCTTTTTGTAAGTTGTTTGTAATAAAAAAAAAATTTATTTTTTTCTCCTTTTTTTGGGGTGTATTTCTTGCACATCAGAGACGCCTTTTTTATAGCCCACTCTCTATCTTTGCCTTTTTTGTTTTTAAATTGATACTTTGTCTCAGCCCCCTGGTCTCATACAAACTCCCATCCCCTAGTTTAAGGGTTGGGGGATGAAAGTTACAAGTTTTATAATTTTTTTGTTGTTTGTGTGCTAATACTAGCTTACATACAAAATTTCAGCTTTCTAGGACATTAGGAAATACCTTAATAATTTTGATGATCATCAGTGAGTCAGTGACGAAATCAGCGTTTTTTAGATATAAATAAAATCTGAAGTATAAAAGCTAATGTAATTAAAACTTAATATGTTCGATAAGTCCGCTATTGACAATATATCCCGAAAATTTTGTTGATCTAGCATAATCCAAACCCAAGTTATGAGGGTTCAAAAAAACGACGAAGCGCTTCGAGAAAAGGTAGGTAGTGCCCGTGCGCTTCGCTTGGCTCGTCTTGGCGGGGGCACTACCGTGCCCCCAGATATTTTCTGCGTGACAGACAAAAATGTTGCTATTTGATATTTTCATCATTAGCAAAATGTAATGGGGTATTATTTGAACTTAATCACATGTGAGTGAAGAAACAGCCATAAATTTAAAATGCCAAAAAAATGAAAATTCTACTCGCGGATAGAAGAGTTGATTTATGTAAGTCCATCATTAACCTTTTCTAGTACTTTCTACCTTTAATCAGCAATCCAAATTGATTCACGTCTTAAGTCATTCAACAAGCATCAAGTCAAAACAAGTCTTGGCCAACCGGTTATTTGAATTCAAATTGGTATTACTTATAACCGTTCGATTTTATTGATTAGATTATATGAATCATAATTGATTTCGTTAACGACCGCCAATGGCCGCGTTATTGCTAAACATCTTTTTGACGCCTCTCGGTAGGATAGATTATGAAGCACTCCAGAGCCACCCAATATGTGTCGACCCACTTTACCCCGATCCTAATTTTCCCGCAATATTTATGTTTGTCACGGTCCGGGGCGGGTGAACTACATTTTTCTTTTTTTTTCTTTTCAGTTGCGTATGTGCGGGGCTCTATAGTGTCGGCCGGTGATGGCTACGGCTGACGTAGTGTGTTGTATCTGTGGCTAGTGTCAGTGAGTGGGGTGGTTGTTGGCTGCCAGTGTTTATGTGCCAGTGGTGCTGTGATGTGACAGTCTATGGAAGTGTCAGGGTATCGGAATGTTCACGAAGCACGGCAAGGCCGCTGAGCGGTGCCTGCACTCGCATAGGGGCCGCAAGAAGAAAAAGCCAGCGCCACACACGCCCTGGAAATACTTGATGAATTGCCCACTCGTTAGGAAATGCTTCGGTACAGTATTTTTTTTTAATTTCTTTTTCATTTTTTCTTTTCTTGTTTTTGCGGTGTGTACCTTAATTAGGTCCCGTCCCCATTTTTCTTATATTGAAAACCATCAAGGAATAAATTGACTAACTTCGCACTAACATTATTCATAGTTTCAAAGGAGCATAAACATTGAGAGAACTATTATAAGTTAACGAGGTTATCAATTGGCAATTTCCATTCTAAAACGAAGTTCGCGTCAAATGTTATTGTTCTATCAAAACGGATCGAACTTTCAGTTTTACTGGAACCGAGTTTGGTACAGTCCCAGCCAGATCGATTAAACCGTTAAGTAGGTAACTTCAATTGACTGCGAACTCCAAAGTGATTACAATTTTTTTAAGTCCGGCAAAGGATTAAAATACTTTTATGTATTTTCATCGTTCGAGGTTGAGTTTTAATTTTCTAATGTGCGATTATTTTACATTTTGCCTTATTAATCAAAGTTGCCAATGATTTTGGAAACTGGTTGTAGGTAGGTTAGCCTCGAAATATTAAGTAGAATTCAAAATTCACGTTTGTATCAGGGTCCGATTCTTTTTGTAAGTATTAAAATCATTTTTTTTCTATTGCCGTGAAAAAAAAACAGATTTATTTATTCATATACAGAATTGGTTTTAACATTTCTTAAAGCTTAATTTTTATTTATTTAATGTCAATCATTTTATTTATGAGAGCTTTGTAAAACAGACCGTTTTCTTTGTGATTTTCATGTAAAAACCTTGTAATTAGTCATTGTATAAATTAAATTAATTATAAATTAATTGTAAACAAATCCCAATTAAATAACAGTATTAATAGGCAATACAAAAAATACATATTGCCTGGGCCATGCGTGCGTTTCTCATTTGAATACCTACATACAGTGACACTGAAGATTTTGACGTGACAACGTCTTATAAATTGGTTTGCCGGGTGACACTTCAAGAAACTGCGTTACGCTCCGCTCACGTTCCGCGCTCACAATGAGAGCGAGTGAGAGGCACGCGTCCCTTCGACTCGGGCATGGTTAGCCCGCCTAAGAGCGAGTGAGACAGACATAAAAAGTGAAAGGCACGCGTCCCTTCCACTCGAGCACAGTTAACCCGCCTAAGAGCGAGAGAGACAGAGCGAGAGAGAGAGAGTGAGAGAGATAGGCATACACACCGGTTCATGTTATACGAATGAATATTCACATTAAAATTATTTTACTACTCAAAGTCGTTGTCACGTAAAACTTTCGCCCGTATACCGACTTTACAGGCAACCAATTTTTTAGTAAAAACTTCATGGTTGGTTTTTTTCATAAAGTACAGTATTACTTTATGTAACTTTTACTATTTTTAAATTCGAAATAACAATCTACGTCATTCATTCAACTCCAATTCGCCTTGCCATAGTGCGGACCTTTATTGGCTCGTGTATGCGTTTGTTAATCTATTCCTGTCTACAACATGTCGAAGTCTAAGTTCTACACAATATTAACGGTTTCACGCGGCTTCGTCCGCGAAATCTATGTTCCCAAAAACATACCTACTCTAAAGTGTCACATTTCCCAAAATCCCGTTTCAGTTAAAATCTCAGTTCTATAAAGAACTGTTGTACATTTGAGCCTCCTAGCACTTAAATTAACGAATTTTCAAACAAACTTCTAACCCCAAAAACCACCCTTTAGGGGTCGAATTTCGCAAAACGTAAAAAAGAAAATGCAAAATATGAAACTTCTAGCCATTGCTATTTCTGAGATTTCGTGAAGCATGAATGAGTGACCTTTCGTTTTTGTGGATAACTTATTTAATTAGGAAGTTCGGTAAAGTCATTTCAACAAAAACTGCATTGACACCAAAAGCCGCGTAAAACAAAACACGGCAGTAGACCCTCAGAGCATCCTCGGCCGATGAACGTTCCCGACCTTGCAGCGGCATTCTTGACCAGTCGAGTGGTCGGCCGATCGGTCCACCAACCGGTCGCTAGACGAATAAATCTGTTCGAACCCCTCTTTATATGGCAACATCTTTTGCACGCCGTTTTCGGAGAGTTGTAGGATGGCTTGTGGATAGTGGATGGGTGAGGGAGGCAAACTTGAACATGATCTGTCTTGGTAGTTAGGTGGCTTGTTTTATAAAATTATTTGGACGATTTTATGCACTTAAATTCCACAAGAAATGATGTTAGATATCAAGTAGATAGTTAACATAAACACTACTTATAACTACTAAGCTACTGTGTCTGTCAATTCTCATTATGTTTGTATAGCGTATATGACTAGAAATTTGAGAAGGTACATGTATGTTAATATGAAATCGACTTATTTGTTATACAAGAATCAAAGTCGTTATTCCGAGTTCAACAATATTTATATAAATTAATGCTATCCATGTTTATTAAATGAAAATGTTACTACCTCATTCGTTATTATGTTATTACCTAGATGAGTTCTACGATATTTTATTATTATAACAATAATCATTTATTTCTCACCAAAATACACAGATATCAAGAGTATAAAATAAATTAGTTTCAAAATAATTCATAGTGGGCTGATACCTGAACTAGAAGGTTCCTGTATCTCAGGTTATCAGCCCTCCACCACACTAGTTACAATTAAAAAACAACAACATTCAAGAATCAAAATAGGTTTTGAAGATAAATTAAATTCGATAAAAAATGGTAATGTAAAAGTAATAGTGGCACCTGATCTTTAAAAGCTTGTCTCTATCTAAAACTTTTTCCTCATTTCATATGTACTAAGTAGTATATGATAAGTTCTCATAGTATTTCGACTGTGGTTTTAAAAGGAGGGTTCTCCTTTGACAGTCTAGTCGATTGAAAAAAACTGTTAAAGGACCATTTTAAAAAATCACATTTTATTAAAAACTAATAATAATATTGTCGCTTGAAAGCTAAACTTGTAAAATACAAGTAGACCTTATCATGCCGATATCTTTAATGGCTCCGTAAACATTCAAGTCATGTGGCATAATTTCATTATGTTATCAAACAACAATACAAAGTTATCTGTCAAGTAACGTTTTCATGTGTTTTATAACTGTTATGTCATCTTCAAACTGGCTATAGTGTACTGTAGCACCCATAACTTAATACAAATGTCTTAGGCAATAAGCACCAATGCACCATTTATTCAACTTTAGTAGGCACCAGACAACCACGCAAAGGTTGTCCTGCCAATTGTTTTTATTTAAAAAAGTGACTTTTGTTTTATCCCAATAGATTATTTAATCAGCATAAAAAGTATACCGTCGCCCAAGTCAATGTATACCCTATCGGCATAACAAACTTTATCAAAATCCGTTCATTAGTTACAGCGTAATTGACGGACAAACATCCAAACAAAGAAACTTTCACATTTATCACATTATTATGATTGATCAGTGATCACAATACATTTCAAGTAACTCATTTTCTCATGTGATTTTTAAAATGCCTACGAATGCATTATAACGGGTTAACTCCTGTAAAGATATGTTAATTGGATACTAATAATTACTATTAACATTTTACATTTGATTTTAATTAATTCTATTGTTAAGATCAGTACTTGACAGATAAGTAACCTTATTTTGAACTTTAGTCTGTGCTTGAAGTTCGGTATATGAAACTAGAGTTTACACATGTTTAGCCTGATGAAACTAGATTTTACATATGTTTAATAAGAACACAACATATTAAAATGTGCGTAAAAGAAAAACTGATGTTTTGCGAATAAATCTCAGGTTCTAACTCGAAGGTATGTCATCAAAGAAGACCTTGCATTTGGTAATGTAATACTTAGTCGAGTTTGCAATGTTGTCGACCGCAGACATGTTAACAAGTAACGAAACTTGAATCTAGCCGAGTGACTCATAGTTTACGTGTTAGCATTCCGCAAACAATATCAAAAACCGGTCTCGAAGAACATTTATCGATTAAAAGAGATGTTTATCTTTCAGAAAAATAAAATTTATAGTTAAGTAGATATCATTTTGACGACCCCTATGGTGTAATGGTCAAGACGTTGTAACCAAGAGGTCGCGGGTTCGATCCACACACTGTACAAACATTTGTGTGCATGAACATGTCTGTTTGTACTGGTCTGGGTGTTATATGTATTTATTAAAGTTTATTTGTAGATATATATGAAAAATAAATAAATTGATGATGAATCTCACTAAATTGCTCTACCAAGCTTGTAGCCGAGAAAAAAAAAGATCTATGTATAATGAAAATGTATACACTTACTTCCAAACTTCCAGACGGTATTTCAAGATACAGCGTGTGTACCTAACAGGTCAATGTTTTGAAAGATATCTTCTATAAGTGAATTCTTGAAATAAAGTCTGGTAGCTATTAATTGTGTAGAGCTATGTGGAATTGGTTGATCTTCTATTATCATTATTATATTGTTTTAATATTTGTATTTCGTGATTGCAACTTAGGATTTCGCTATTTATAAATTCTTACAGACCTCGTCTTGACGGAAATTGGTTCTGGGATGACATGATCGTAGAACATTACCTTTGTCTTGTCCAAATTCATCCCAATGATATGATGATGATGATGACAGACCTCGTCTTTGACGCACCTTTCTAAAATTTTGTGATGAGCCTTGCTTCCAAATATGTCGTACGTCCAACTTGCAAGCTAGGTACAACTTTCTTTCCATTTATTTTCTTTTGTCCAATTTGAAAATAGCAAATCAATCCTAAGCCCCGCTTGACCGTCGCGTGCCCGACCGGTCGTCCGATAGGTTGAGTGAACACACTTGTTGCCGTTCAGCAGTCCACGTCTCTGTGCTCCTGATGTTTTGCTGTAACAAGCAACCTCCAATTACAACCGGTTTGCTATGCTTCTGCCGGAAAATGTTGCTACCAGTACTGCTTATTTTTGAAAAAGAATGCAAGCTATTTTTATAAATTAACAATTTATGATGATTTATATCTAGGGGATAAGGATCAGCGTTGCCAGATTATTATTTTGACAAGTCGGTATTTTGAAACTTTTTGAGTAAAGAAAAGGGAGATTTTCTCGTCGAAAGCGGGGGGCATAATAAAAATAAGTGAAAAAAAAAAACCGCTCAGAAAAGCAGTTTGATGTTTGGATACTCAATATGAAAGACTCTAATTTCAAAGGTTTTTTTAAAGGTTTAAAGATCTTTATTCTCACTAAGACTTATTAACTAGGTCACTTACATGAGAACAATGCTTTCAAAACATTCTAATGCATTCGGCCGTCGAGATAACACAATACTGTAGAATTAATAATTTTGTTTCGGTACACAGACACGCACGCACTCATACAAAATAAATAATTATTCTATTTACGCGACTAAGTTAGTTTTATAGGCTGGTTAGTATATTAATATAAGCACTTAAATGAGTGATTCATCCTCAATAATAAACTGACCTAATTTTGTCTTGAAGACATTGAATGACGTGATATTTTTTATATCTGAGGGTACATTGTTGTAAAGCTGCGCTCCTGCATAAGTTATCATCGTCTTACCGTAATTTGTTCGTGGTTTGGGTAAAACCAAGAAGCTGGCGCGTCTAGTGCAGTGGTTGTGAACCTTTTTTCGTTTAATGAATGTTATATTGGAATGAATATTTGACTCGAGTTTTTTTCGAACAAAAATTATAGTGTTGTAAATATATAGTTTTTTAATATTCATTATTTTTGTTTCGCGATATAGTTTTTTAGTTTCTGTAAGGTAATTATAATTATAAAGCATTTTAATAATTTTATTTTGTAAGATCTGAAGTTGAGCCAATTTAGTTTTCGATGCACTTCCCCAGATTTCAATAAGGTACATTAGTTGCGACTTTACCAGGGAGTTATAAATTATCATTCTAAGTCTACGCGGAATGCATCGAATACCATTTCGAAGCAATCCGCAGAGACCTATTAATTTTGATTTTAGATGTTCTATATGAGTGTTCCATGATAAATGGCGGTCCATATACAAACCGAGATATTTTTCGCAGGCTTTTTCTTGGAGGGGTATATTATTTATAGTTAATGGCGCGTATGACGGAATCGGCTTGTTTCTTGCTCTAAACAATATGTAACATGTTTTCGAAATGTTTATTGCCAGCAAATTATACTGGAACCAGTTAAAAAGTAAATTTAGGTCATGTTGTGCTTGCGAAATTATTTTATGTATAGACGAATCAAAATAAAAAAGGCAGGTATCGTCAGCGTAGAGGGTAAGATGTCCATTTAGGTCCAGTTCCTGTATATTATTTATATATATCAGAAAGAGCAGGGGGCCCAAAATTGAACCCTGGGGTACCCCATACGATATAGAAATTACGTCGCTTTGATATTGGTCTATTTTGACAACTTGGCACCTGTTTTCTAAGTAAGACGCAAACATCTGCAGTGCTTTTTCAGTGATGCCTATCGTCTCCATTTTTTTCAACAGCAATTTATGGCTTACGGTGTCGAACGCCTTTTTTAAATCAATAAAAATACCGAGTGATATTTTTTTGTCATCTATGTTCTGTTTAATTTTAGTGATAAGATCCGTTGTTGCAGTCATTGTATTGCTTTTTGACCTGAAACCATACTGCCGTTCCGATATAAAGTTAATACTTTGTAAATATTTTTCTAGCCGTACATGTAGAATTTTTTCCAAAATTTTTGACAACACCGGTAACACAGAAATTGGCCGGTAGTTACCGGGGTCTGATTTTGGCCCTGATTTAAAGATTGGAGTGACTTTAGCAATTTTCATTGTATCTGGAAATATTCCATTATCCATTAGTTTGTTAAAGCATTCAGATAGTTTTTTTGATATCAGTTTTTTTATACACTTTATAATTTTGGTGCTTATTCCATCGAGACCAACACTGCAGTTTGGGTCAAGGCTGTCAATTATGTTTAAAATTTCTTTTTCATCACATGGTTTGAAATGAGACATCTGAGTATTTACGGGTTGTGGTAAGACGTGAATGCAGTCATCATGAAACTTACTGGGTATTTCATTTGCTAAAAGTGTCCCTATATTAGAGAAATAATCATTAAACATATGGCAAATATTATTTAAATCTTTTATTTCTTTTGAATTAACTATTAGTTTTGGAGGAGCACAGCTTTGTTTTAGTTTGTTAGTTGTTAGAGTGTTCACTAAGTTCCATATTTTCTTTGGGTTATTACTACTTTTTATAAATTCCTTATGGTAATATGATTTTTTTGTGTTTTGTATCAATTTTGCTACTTCATTTCTTTTTTTATGAAATTCCTCCTTAATAAGTTCTGAATCCGGATTATTCTTAGATTTTGAGTACAATTCATTTCTTCTATCAATTTCAACTAACACTTTTTTATTTATCCAGTCTTCTTTTGGCAAGTTTAGAATCTTAGTTTTGCTAACCTTGCTTTCAGTTATACATTTTTTTATTTGTGTCTCCAGTTCTATGTATTCCTTTATATTCTGCAGTTCCATTGTTTCCATTGTGTCATAAAGCACAGAATAGTTGATGGCTTCATAATGTGCGTAGCATTTTGGCGGTGATTTGATATTCTTTATTTCTAGACATAACTGTCGATGATCAGATAGCGGGGAGTCAACTAATATCATGTGAAAATTGTCCTTTTGCAGGTTTGTACAAATATGGTCTAGGATGGATTTTCTAGTAATGCATTCTCTAGTGTAGTGTTTTTTGTTGATTTTATTGATAATTTTATGTCCTGTCGCTTTTAGTAATTGTTTGTACATCTTAGTTTCTTTATCTTTTGCTAATAAATCCACATTAAAATAAAATCAATAAAATCAATTTATTTTTGTAATTAGGCTAACAAATTAGCACTTTTACACGTCCCAACATATAAATTGACCCTACCACCGCTTCGGGACAGTTTGGGCCAGTGCTGAGAAGAAGCGGCGCAAGAAACTCAGTCACTATTGTCATTGCCTCTTTTCAAAATTGATTTACAATAATTGTAATTGTTTGCATTTAAACATTTCCATATATCTTTGTCATTTATATAATCATCAATTTTATAATATCCTTTCGACATTAATACATCTTTTACAACTGTTTTAAATTTATCTAAAGGCAATGAAATTAAATTTTCAGGTAATTTATTAAAAAATATTACACATCTACCCATAAATGAGTGACCAACCTTATGAAGCCTAAAATGTGGAACGGCAAGCCTATTTTTTTGTCTTGTGTTGAAGTTATGCAAATCGCTATTTTTAGGAAATAAGTGTAAGTTTTTTCGAACGTAGATTAGGTTTTCGTAAATATATTGCGAGTAAACTGTGAGTATTTTAACTTCTTTAAACAATTCTCTAAGTGTTTCATTTGATTTAAGTTTATAAATAGCCCGCACGGCTCGTTTCTGCAATACGAAAATTGTCTCTATATCTGCAGCTGAGCCCCATAGTAAGATGCCGTATGACATGATACTGTGAAAATAACTAAAATAAACTAGTCTTGCCGTTTCAACATCAGTCAGAAACCTTATCTTTCTTACAGCGTATGCAGCGGAGCTTAGTCTCTTTGATAAGGTCATGATATGAGGACCCCACTGGAGCTTATCATCCAAAGTAATTCCCAAAAAAGTTGCAGTATTTGAAGTAACTAGTTGTTCATCCTTAACAACAACCCTTGTTGGAACTTGTCGGACATTGGGCATTGTAAACTTAATGCATTTAGTTTTGGTCGCGTTAAGCAATAAATTGTTAACGGTGAACCAATGAAGTACTCGCGAGAGAGTACCATTTACATCGTCAAACAATTCTTTACCCCTTGGAGTTTTAAAAAGTAGTGAAGTATCATCAGCAAATAACACTATCTCACAAGCACCGTCGACAAAGTATGGAAGGTCATTAATATATATTAGAAACAGTAACGGTCCCAATATCGAACCCTGGGGCACACCCATAGTGAGAGGTGCTCCAGGAGACTCTGCTCCATTGATAGAAACCTTTTGTGTTCTCTCAGTGAGATATGAATTAAATAAGTTACATGCATTAGTTGATACACCATAATGGCGTAGTTTTCTCAACAGGGTCTCATGGTCAACACAATCAAACGCTTTAGAGAGGTCACAAAAGATTCCCACAGCATCATGCTTACTATCATAGGCATCAAATATATGTTTCAACAGAGCGACTCCAGCATCAGCAGTACTGCGACCCTTTGTAAAACCAAATTGTTTATTATGCAATAAATTGTTTGATGTGAAGTGAAATAGTAGCTGATTGAATATAATCTTTTCAAAAATTTTACTTAGAACCGGTAAGATTGATATCGGTCGAAAATTTGAGGGGTTATTTTTGTCACCAGATTTAAATAACGGTACTATTTTACTAAATTTCATTAAATTTGGGAATTTTCCTTCATCAATACATTTGTTAAAAATGATCGCTAAAAGAGGTGCTATGATTTCAATAATAGTTTTAATTATACATACGGATATTCCCCAAAGATCCTCGGTTTTTTTCATATTTATTTCATTGAATGCGTTCATAATTACATCGGTGCTTACGTATCTAAAGTATAGTGGTGAATCACACTCATCAATATTGGATTTGAGAATGGATTCAGACAGTTCTGCAGAAGAGTTAAGTTCTTTAGTAGTAGATGGTGCTATATTAGCAAAGTACTTTTCAAAAATATTAGCTACTTCTGCATCAGATTTAACTAGTTTACCTCCATCTTTTAATGAATATGAACGATCTTTTGTTTTATCTTCACCGGTTTCTTTGTTAATGATATTCCAGGTAGCTTTGGCTTTATTTTTTGAACCTGAAACTATCCTACGAAGATGATTCGTCTTTGCTTGGGCACAACCTTTTTTAAAGATTTTTGAATATTTTTTAACATATTCTATAATATGTGGGTCCTGAGAATGTTCTCTAATACTATACAGATCATATAACTTGTTCCTGCTTTTATAAATACCTGGTGTAGCCCATTCATTAAACTTACTTGTAAACCGATTAGACTTAACCTTTTTTTTTGTGAAAATTGATGCAAATTCGCTTTTAATTAAGTTAAAAAGATCTTCATATAAGTTGTCTACGTTACTACTACTGTTTGGTATTAATGTTTTCACACCATCAAAAATCCTATCCTTAAATCTATTTATCCTGTTTGCAGTGACTGGTCTATAAACTATATCTACTACGCTCAAGGCCGGACCAGACGGAAATGTGACCTTTTGTCCTCTATGGTCGGAGCTTAGACATTGTAAAATAGATTTATTTGTTATTTTGACATCACAAAAAATATTATCTATGCAAGTAGCCGTTGTTGGAGTCACTCTGGTAGGTTCTTCAAAAACATTATTTAGGTTATACGATTCAAAGAGATTAAGAAATCTCATAGAAATTTGTGTTTTTTTTAATATGTCTATATTAAAATCACCGCATACTACTAAATTCTTTTTTGATTTTGATGCTTTTGATAAGACTTTATCCATAGTGTCTTCAAAAAGTTGGTAATTAGCGTCTGGCGGGCTATATACGCTTATGACAATATATTGATCTAGTTCAACACATGCAAGTTCAATAGTTCGCTCAATGGAGAGAGATACAATATCTTTTCGTTCTTTACAGTTAAATTGATTTTTCAATAGAATAAGTGACCCACCTCTAGTTGTAGTCTCCCTTGTGAACGAACTACCGACCTTATAATTGTCAATACTTAACATTAATTCATAGTCCCTATACCAGTGCTCAGTCACACACATTACATGGGCGTTTAAATCTTGCAAAACTAATGATAATTCTAATTCTTTGCCAGCTAGGCCTTGTATGTTTTGATGTACAACAATAAAACTAGACCCAGCCTTTGTCTTCCCCCTTAGTTTAAAGTGTCAGAGGTTGTCAAGTTAATAATATCTAAATTAGTACTATTACTAATATGTTGACAACCATGTGATATGGTTGAGTTTAAAATACAATTAATATTATAAGCTAACAAAGTAGCTATTCGTTTTTTAAATTTAATAGGCAAGTGTAAAGAGCTGCCAGTCAAATGAAATGAATTATTAATGAATTTATTCGTGTCAAAAAACACAAATTTGTCACTGTGACGCTGAGATAAATTAAATAACAAAGTATTCAGCATATGAATACTGTTATTTTGTGTTACCGTATAATATTTTGAAAATGGTAGGGAACAGAGGATAATTTTTTTGACATTTAAATTTGTCAAAATGGTCCAATTCTTTATAATATTTTTCTTACTAACGTTTTGACTGTTCCCTAACATTAATACAATAATCGAGTTTGAGTTGAAAGAGCTGTTTCGTATACTATTTACAATTTGATCCAGTGATGTGTCTGGCATACAGTTATTAATAATTTTACAGCTCAATGACCTATTCAATAAGGAACCATAACCAATTCCTAGCTTATCTGAATATACATGAACATTAGCACATTCGTGAGTAGGCTTTTGAGAGACAACATCATAAGTTTTTGAGCAGTTTAAATTTAAACTTTGTTCTAATGGACATAACTGCAAGCTTAAATCACTTGAGTCCAGTACAGTTTCCAAATTAATGTTTGGCAGGGATTTACAAATTTGGTTGGTGGAGTTTATGTTCAAAAGTTTATTTGCAGCTAGGATATGCTCAGAGATTTGTTCCTGAGAAGAGTTATATTTATACGTCATTGACTGCATTAAAATCTCCAAATATAATAGCTCTCTTTCTGTTTTCTAATTGTATTGCGTATTCTTCGAGGAACTCTTTAAAGTTTGTATGGCCAGGATTATATATGACCCCCACCTCAAGTCCGTATTTTTCCAATCGAATCCACAAATAGTTGTTTCCTCCCACATATTTGGATTCCGTTAAACTATGCTTTAGGTCGTTGTGGACAAATGCTGACACACCACCTCCTTTAGAATCTGTTCTGTGATTGAAGTAGTGTGTATAATTTGTGAGTTGATATTGCAAACCTTGCGCTTCTGTGCGAAACCAAGTTTCTGTCAACAATATAACATGAATTCAACGTACAATAACATACTTCTGTTATCACCGAAAACGGGAAAGCCTGTACCGCGCGGGACAAAGCCTGTACCGCGCGGGACATATAATTTTGATTAAAAAAAACTGGATGTCCCGCTGATAGGGGGTTACTCCCATTGTAGACTATTTTTTTTCATTTATTAACAAATAAAAAATCTTATAAAACATGTAGGTGTTAACTTAGTATAAAACCACTAAGGTTTGTAATTTCACTAAGCTAAAGATTACGTAATACTTATCTTTTATCTATAATTTATCATGATTCGTATTCTAATATATATATAATATTAATATTTATAATCTATTGTATCACGTTACTTTACCTTTGCTATTTTATATGGTTTTCGCAATCTAATATATAGATTGGAATTACCTATAAACTTATTTCGCACTAAACCTCCGAACCCACTGGCATTTGATTGTGTTCGTATTGCATTGCAACACATTACTTGTGGAAGTGCTTACATGAAACAGGCTGTGTACAAACATAAATACTAGGTTCACACGCCAGCACATCAGACTACTCATGTATGTTACAAAACCGCACTTATTACCACTGCATAAGAAGCTGTAGTGTTTAACTTGATGAGCTGCCATTTACTTAACGCTATAGTTAAACCCGCAATGTTGAGGCGAGCTTTGTGGTGAGTAAATGTGTGAGTAATCACTGAAAAACCACTGCCATTGGTATTTTAAGCTTTAATGAAATCGGTTGGAAATTGAGTCAGGATTCGCCCACGAAAGGCGTATGTTTTACGCTTGTTTGCCAGCGATAGCGACGAAAAATGTTATTGTGCCGAAAATATGTAATTGCACTTATATTTATGAATTTAAATTGCTTTTGCATTGTAAATATGACAAAAAGAGATCACGACGGATCGACTTTTTAATTTTTTAGGTATCATTGACCTTACTAATTGATCTGAAATTTTTTAAGACCCTTTTCCCGTGCGTTGACGATTTGATTCTGCAGGTAACTTTCTAACTTAAATGCCATTTTATTCCCAACTGAAATATCGTCGTACTTCAAGAAATATTATTTTATTTATTTTATATAATTCATCCATTAAATTTGCATTCATTGGACATGATATCGAGTCTTTAGGCATGCATAGTAGTTACTTTAGACATCCCTGATCCTGAAGCCAGACTTGCCAATACTGGTAGCGTTTTAACGAGATTTTAATGCTTCTCTCCTACTCCATTTATTATCGCTGGCGCCAAGAACCTTAAGATTTATAGCTATACATAATTTCCCGAGTCGGTGGTTTTCTTCAGTTATTTTCTTATTCCGGTTTTATTTCTTTAAACTAGCAAGTTTTATGTGCCTTGTTAGATTTTTATTTGCGTGTAAATAATATAGGTAACGTTTCCAATCTATAAAAGCGCTGTTTACGAGAGGAAATTTAATGTGTTAGAAGTACTTATTTTTAGGAGCACTCACTTAGGATAAGAATACGCTTTAACGGCATAATATACTTGAGAGAAACAATGGAGATCAATGATTTTGAGGTGAAGACTTGTGAATTTTTGGCATTTCCGTTAAAAAAAATAACTTAAACAGTATTTGTAGAATCTTACTTCGCTTGTAGTCGATGCCGATATAAAACACGAGTTTTTATCATACAGAAAACTCGTAACCATGGGATATTCTTTGTGTGTATGTATTTAATATTCGCGGTCAGTCAGGATTCCTTTTGTGACCATCGTGGACAAAGGTCGCCACGTCCTATTTGTAACTTGAATGAGAGGTCGTATTCTAATACGTTTTCCTTATTCTCGACTCACGGCGACACGCTCGCTTGCAGTTTTTTCTGGAATCATAGTAATAGTCCTCCTGGCCGATTTCGACCACGGCAGTCAATCTCAACAAAGATCAGGCAACTACGCAGGAGATATAATAGTGCACAAGTGTGAGCGCAATACACAGGTGCACTCACTGTTTCATCACTCTCAAAGTTCGATAAGACGGCAATCCGACATGACCGGAGAGAGATTTAGCGCAAGACCAACGGCTTAACGTGCTTTCCGGGGCGCACCACCAACTTCCCGACTCCGAGCTGTTTTTGAGAAATTCATGACAGAGAATCTCAGAAACAATTTTGGTTCGACCTGGGATTCGAAACCAGGACCTCTCGGATGTAAGGCAGAAACTTTGCTACTACACTATCGAGGCAGTTCTGGGATCAATGAAAGCATGGACTAGTCTACTGGTATTATCTAGACTAGTGTTTTCGGCAACGGTTTGTGTAAACCTTTATCTATTCCCCGTCAGCAGTATATACGAGTAGATTTATAGCACACAAAACGTAAATAAGATTACCAACAATCAATTTAAACAGAAGGTGTACAATTTATGCGGACTTATTGCTTGAAGCGATTTCTTCCAGATAACCTTCAGACAAAGGGCAAGGAAGCAGGAAAGCCTCCCTGGCTTTAAATGTTCTCCCTCTATCTCTATCTATAGTTTTTTTCCTTTAACCAATAGATAACTTACCAAGCTTAAGGTCCCACGGTCAACGTAGTTTTCATTTTATAGGGATTATTATTTCAGCTAAGTGAATTCTGAAGGTCAAGAGAATCGAAATCATACTCTCGACTTGCATAGTAGAACCTTGTATCCTCGTGAGGAAATTGGTTTCCACGCGTGACTCCATTACGTGGCTGTGTTGACACGCGCCAGGCCTTTTCTTTTAATCGGCTATCTTTATATTAATTTATTTTGATGGTGTAGTATTATTAGATCATTTGTTTGCAGCTATAGCAGGTTCATGCATGTAGCTTGAACAAAATCTATGTTATGATATTCTTTGTCTTTATTTTGCCTGTGTCAATAGACTTATTTATATTTAGCATTTAAGCCTCGGCAACAACGATTTATCCACATTTTAGGACTTAACAAAGACGTTACGTTAAAACATAAAAATATTTCTTCAGTCCCCTTACTGAAACACACAGTACGTAAATTTTAATTTACTATCAGAATTCAAGTTTTAACATATTTAGTCTAGCAATGAGTTATGCCGTTCGTATGCTTTACGAGTATCCATTTCTAGGGAAGCACAAACATACAAAATGATTTGTAAAGGTCTTAAGCGTAGATAGAATGAATGTAGCCAAAGTGAGGGTGGCATTTTAATGTTTTATAAAAACCCTTAAAAAGTCTTAAGCGTAGACATAATGGATGTAGCCAAAAGTCTTAAGCGTAGACAGAATGGATGTAACCAAAATGAGGGTGGCATTTTAATGTTTTATAAAAACCCTTAGAAAGTCTTAAGCGTAGACAGAATGGTTGTAGCCAAAATGAGGGTGGCATTTTAATGTTTTATAAAAACCCTTAGAAAGTCTTAAGCGTAGACAGGATGGATGTAGCCAAAATGAGGGTGTCATTTTAATGTTTTATAAAAACCCTTAAAAAATCTTAAGCGTAGGCAGAGTGGATGTGGCCAAATTGAGGGTGGCATTTAAATGTTTTGTAAAAACCCTTAAAAAGTCTTAAGCGTAGACAGAATGGAATTAGCCAAAATGAGGGTGGCATTTTAATGTTTTATAAAAACCCTTAAAAAGTCTTAAGCGTAGACAGAGTGGATGTGGCCAAATTGAGGGTGGCATTTAAATGTGTTGTAAAAACCCTTAATAAATAAATATTGATTTCGCGAAAGCGTTCAATGTGCTATTTTGACTTGGCCCTTAAAGTGTTCAGATATCCTAGCTGGTGAGTGTTACCTGTAATTTATCCAGGATTAATATATCAAAGCCGCTTAGTATTCAGACTAGGGGTTGTCAGATTTCCTCGCCCTGCTGCCTGCGGTTGAACTGCATATTGCAGGTAAGAAATCACCTTTACGCGGTCGGTGAAAGGTATTGTCGCAAATTTTCACGTACATACCCCTGAAAAGATTGGGTTAAGCTTGCATTTTTGTCAAAAAACAGTTTTGGATAGGGTTACCAAAATTTTACGTTTGTGTTTCGTGTAATAAACAATTATTGGTTATAGGATAGGACACGTAACAAACTCGATGTCGTGTCTAAGTAGGTAGTGTTTTAACTGGTCGTCAGTGCAGAACTTACTTGCAACAAAGTTGGCATCTCGCTTTACTTCGATAATGAATTAATTATACATAACATAACATATGTACTACACATATATAATATTATACGTGTGAATTGGCATGATGACATCTATCTTAAATATTTTGTAGACCATGGCGTTTAAAAAACATAGCCACTATGAAGTTAATTCAACCAGTTTTTTTCTAAAAAGCTGTAGAAACCATTTTTAAACACACAAAACTCAATGAATATTCGGTCAATTGTCTCCGATTTCTGATACATGACCGTGACGTCACGTTCATGTATTCCCATACAAAATCTATGGAGGCAGACCGTTTTGACAGATAATAAAAATTAGGCCAACGATTGGTGGTGTCATCGAGCCTATTGTATAATATATTATATAATACTTATATCGAATTTAAACTACGCGAAGTAGATTCCGTACTTTCTTGTAATCGGGTCATTTCATTCATCATGATAGAGTGTAGGTTTCAAAGATGTATTACTGTATCGCACTGTAGATTGTAATTAATGACTTATTTAAATGGATACACACAAACATGGCTATTACGCCTACGCTGTTTCTAGAAGCTATAGAAGACTTAGGGTTGTCATTTTCGCGATTTGCATAGGCCCCTTTTATATGCTTACATTTTGGCAGAAAATACGTTGCCACTTTTTTAAAATGTAAAGCATTAAACGATGTCGAAATTTCGGCTTATCTAAGTAAGTCTTATTCGGCAAAAGTTTGTATTTCATTGAAATTACAATGCCTTTTACTCTCAGGCTCAAAAATTTACCTAAAAAACAAATATCACTTGCCTACGCTGACAGTTCTCGCTTATCAATCGTAACCAAATCGTTATTGAATAGCTCTGGTTTGACATTTCGTCCCTACTAAAAAAATTAAAAAGAGGCGGTTCATATACGATTTTGGTACGACTGATTAGCAAAAATAGGCCCCAGCCTTATGCCTGCCAACCCTAGCATCATATGAAGTGTATCCAAGATCTGATAAATGTTGCGACGCGACTCGTCGCAGGAGCGATTATTGGAGTGATCCCTGGAGAGGCCTTCAGTGTACGTGTTAGGCTGATGGAGGGTTATTGGTAGCATAGTATATTGAGTTTATTTCTTAATTTGGCGCTTAAATATAGGGTAATGTACATCATCAAGTAAATCTTTACTAAAATATTAAACAATAGTGCGACCTTATAGCAAACATTATAGTTTTGTTATAAAAAAATACAGCTGAAAATATGTGCTAGGCGCGGTAAACAAGATTGCTACTGATGACATTAGCTGCTGATGAAAAAGATAATTTAGTTCAATCAACGAAATCATAACTTTTCATGACATCGACAATGACAGTGGCAAGTCATTATGCCATATGAAAATCTTGTTTACCTGACATTTCAAAATGTCATCAGATTCCGGTGCCCAAAGCAACTTTCATAGTGAATTGACGTGAAAATGATGGTGAATAAAATTAACAATGAATGGAAATTACTGCCCGCGCACAGGTGTGCGCGGGCAGTAATTTCGCGTAAATTCGCGCATACTGTCGCCGTGTCTCACGACTGACAGCGTGCCTTCCAATCACAGCGGCTAAATAGCCTTAAAACGGAAAACAGTGTGTCAGTGTTATATGAAAGTGTCTGATAACTTCGAAATGTGAATGTGTGTTCAAAGTGTGTTCATTCACAGACCTCATCAATTAGATTGAAGAATTTATCAAAGTGGCTTAAAATATTACAGTAAGTATTTGTGGGGAGCAGAGTTTTTTTTTTGTATAACAATCAATTATAAGAATTATACAAAGCAAAAGAACACTACTAAAATCTGGAATATAACATAACAAATAATCCGAGACACTTTTTTTATTGATCAAGGGCTCAAAGCGACATCGTAGAGTAGCCGAAATATAATCTCAAATAACTAACAAAGGACGTTCATAAGTTAACGCATGTAATTTTCCATTAAGATGCCCAGGATTCCATTTACGCAGACAGTCGGGTTGGGCATTCACATATTCTTTGCTTGTATAAATATTGTTTATGCTTAGACCGCCTTATCTAAATGGAGCTTTTAATGAAGTGAAACTTAATACTCGTATTAATTAATCGATTGATTCTATATTATGACAAAAAAAAACATTCCTAAACAAAGTTCATGTGTGTCGCTGTGACATTTTTATAATTACAAAGTAGTGTTTTCTTTAATAACATAGAAAAAAGAGAAACCGACATTTCTTCTTAAAAAGCTTCTTCGTTGCAGTGAAGTGTAGGAAACAATTTATGAAATAAAGTAGTAGCAGTAAAACCAGAGTCACTTTGTTGCTTGGTCACAACTTTGTCGGTTTATAAGGGAAGTCTTCCTGAACTGTGTGTGTGTGTGTATTATATGATTTCCACTATTTGCGAAATTATATGACACTGTACCGGTTATTAAAAAAACCTTAAGCCCAGCTCACCCGTGCGGCTTAATATCGTCGCGATTCGCGACTGTCAGCTAGTTAGCCGCGGCAATTGGTTGACCGCGGCTAATTGGTTGGAGTCGCGAGTCGCAGCGACAGAAAGACGTATGTGCCTCTGCGTTAACTAATAATCACTTATTAGGTGATATAAGTACGTACTATCGCGGTCTGCGTCGCATGAACACCTTTGAGGCGAAAATCATTTGCACATCGCGCGCAATCCCGCTTGCTAATTGCTCCGCGTGTGTCGAAGTGCATGCAAGCAATTTTCGTTATAAAGTGTTCACGCGGCGCTGACCGCCACTGCACATCAGCCGTTCGACGCCCACAGCTGAGCATATGCCTTCTCAACGATCTCCACAGCAATCGGTCTTGCGCTTCCTGCTCCCGCCAGTCGAACGGCTGATATGATCAAGATGATGATTATGTACATAAAGTTATGATTTCTATACTAACTAACTGTGAAATTAAAACACACTTAAAGAAAAATGGACTGCCGCAGACGGGACTTGAACCTGCACCTCTCGCAAGCTGGGCGATTGCTCTCCTAATAGCTACCGTGACACTTACTCATCGGTGCGAAATTTGTCAAGTGCTCCTTAGGCTGCAGCCAGCCATCATTCATCACTGTTGCTGTTAGATTCCTACAACAACCAAATAAAACACCTTTTCAGCTGTTTAGCAATCGGTAAAGATTGCTTGATCAGCTTATTCGATTGGGAGAACACTTGCCCGGCTTGCAAGAGGTGTTGGATAGAGTCCCTACGGCAGTCAATTTTTCTTTAACTGTTTTTAAATTTCACATTGTAAAGAAATTTGAATTGTTAATGCTCAAATATGTATTTAAATTTCTCAAAAACAGCTCGGAGTCGGGAAGTTGGCGGTGTTGAACCCCCGTGCCTCGGAAAGCACGTTAAGCGGTTGGTCCTGCGCCTAATCTCTCTCCGGTCATGCCGGATTGCCGTCTCACTGAACTTTGAGAGTGCTGGAACAGTGAGTGCACCTGTGTATTGCGCTCACACTTGTGCACTGTAAAATCTCCTGCATAGTTGGCTAATCTCTGTTGAGATTAGCCGCCGTGGGCGAAATCGGCCAGGCGAACTATTATTTAGTAACTTAATTAACTTCTAACTTTAAACTTTGTTTTTCCTAGTTAACCTGTGCGGAACGCAGACAAAATGTACAGTTTTCACCATAATCTTAATCAAATGAAAAATTCCGTTAAAACGTGGGCATTGAATAGTTTTTTCCGTCTGGAATGGAAAAAGCAAAGAGGTCAAGAGGGTCACGAATGCACAAAACATTTACTAAGAGGGCTGGAATTAATTTGTTCCTACTGTAAGTCGCATATTGATGGGAAATGCCATCCACTTAGCTAAAATGCTGTGTGTATCACGTTACAATTGTTAAGGTTTGAATTGTGCATTTTAACTTCATGCATTTGTTAAGCTCCATTTTTACTGAAAATCTTTATTACGATCTGAAGTGAAAGTATGTATTAATTTGGCACCGCAACAGTTCAACCAGGTTACCAGAACTATTAATGTAAAATTAAGCGCCTTCAAGGCGAATATGTGTTTTTCGAATTTGAGATGACGCAAATCACTGAGTACACGGGCAATGAACTTAGAATCATAGGAGTTTGTGGAAAAAAATGTTTTGCTCCAGTCGATAATGTATCCGTTTATTTATACAAAAGAAGCCATGTATTTTTCCTTTGGCTATCTTTGAAGCCCATTCGATACGTGATGAAAGAAATTCTGCTACTTCTTAATTGTATCTACACACACTACATAAGTACTGCGTGGCTTTTTGCGTTCTTGTTATTAAAATGGATGTCAAAAATATTCGAGCCAGATAAAAGTCAATAAAAACGACACAATTTTATGACTTGGTTATATATGGTTTACACGAGCCGAATATATAAGAAAAATCTTTGACGCAAAAATGATCTTAGAACTTATTATAGTTTTTTTTAAGCTAATGAATTTATGAAGTTTAAATTGGTTTCGTTACACGTTTATCAAAAGGTCTTTTTTTAACCAGGTAAATCTATCTGTGCTGTGCATTTTCCTTATTAGCGTTTTAGAGGTCAAAGGAAAATAACATATGAATTGCACTCCGCAGGCCTCGAAACGGTGATGCAAGCGTAACAAAGAAAAAATATCGTTAGCTTCGTCATAAGCTTGATGGTTCACGGTTAAAAAAAAGACGTCCTAAAGATTTTCTAAAGTTACGCAAAATTTAACTAAGACGAGATACTTACAGTTTTTATGGTTTAAAATCAATACAAATAATAAATCAATCAATCAATTCGGTAGCAAATACCATCTATAATAACCGGTAATACTAAACAGCAAAATAATATCTAACCGGTACTTAGCAATTGATCGGAGTGAAGACATATGGTAAACTAGGATGTCCCGCGACTTAGTCCGCGTTAGGTAGTTTTTTTGGAATGCGTTGTTTTCCCGTAAGAAGTAGCACATGTCCTTTCTCGGGTATTAAAATATCTTCATACAAAATTTTATGCAAATTGGTTCAGTAGTTTAGGCGTGATCGAGTAACAGACAGACAGACAGAGTTATTTTATGGTTAAAGACTCTTTATTTCTCAATCGAAAATACATTTCACTTACGAGAAACTTAAAAAATTAAAATTTTACGTAATTTGTGTGAGCGACGAGTTACTTTCGCGTTTATAATATTATTATGTATTAGTATGGTTGGTTAGGATCATTTTTTTTTGTTGCGTAGCGTGTTATTGCTTCAGAGTCACAATTTGATAAGTTTGATCGTAGAAATTAATTGTGTACTGATTGTATGCTGGTTCACTGACTGTCGTGTTTGTCATGGCAGAGGGGTGTGGGCGGGCGCGGGTGGTTGATCGACAATGATTTACAACCGTTTACTACAGTTCACTACATATGGAGGAGCCAGAAGGGCTACTTGTGTTCTTCGTTGTTGTCTTGAAATTGATTCGAAAAGACACTTAAAAATTTTTTTTCGGCTCCGGTTATCACGGAGGATTCGAACCCCGACCTTTGGAAGTCCGGTCCAATGCTCTGACCAACTGAGCTACCGAGAACCTTAATGGAGTCGTTTAATTTTGTAAGTGCTTTTTAACGCCTTGAGCCAGCGTTTTTTAGCTTTGAAATTGATTATTGATATTGTAGTAGGATTCCCCTCTTTATTTCACACTATTGAATGTCATAGCGTTGTGGAGTTGAGATTTATTGTATTTGTTGAGATTAACTCATGAATATAAAAAAAAACAATTATTCTTCATCGTCATGCTCGCATCGTTGCTCCTAGTATGATTCTATGAGTTCCTGAAGTTTTCCTGGTCCATTTCCTGGTTTTGGCACGTTTGGCTATTAGAATCATGTGGTCTCATTTTATCAGATAGACGTATGGAGCAAAACTTCTTATATAAGCATGAAATTGGCCTTAGCCAACTTTGAAATTAGGTTTCTTTGTACCCTAAAGTACGGCAAAGTGTGTGTGTGTCACCCAACTCGGTATGATCTACGTTTGCTATCATCATTTGTTTCAACTCTAAACATGAAATGGTCTTTGGCCAAATTCATAATTTGTATGTTTTTAAATTCCTCTTAGTACGTAAATAACTTGAAATACATTGTTTGTTTTTCCTTTTTATTATATGTGCACGGCCTGAATTTCCTCTGCTTGGACCTATGGTTGACTGGTAGAGAATAAGTAAAGTAAGTAAGTAAATAAATAAATATTTCTCAACAAGCACACCAATTCTCTAGTCCCAAAGTAAGCTACGAGGCTTGTGTTATGGGTACTACATAACGGATATACATACTTAAATACTTTTTTTTGTAAATAAATACATATTATAAATAGAATACCTTCGGCATTAAGTCCGCCATTGTACACATGTTTGTGCAGAACTTAAATAAATAAATAACGACTCTACTGGTCCCCTTTAAATTACTACTACCATCTCCATTCAAGACTGACACTCGACTCAGTGCACCTCGCTCAATCAATCCATGACTTATCGTCCATCGCGTTCATCATTTGTTATGCACTTCCCCAGTCATTTGTTTGTGTCCCACTTTCTAGTGTTGGGACTTGGGACGACATTCATTCATTTACATTGAACACACCATTGCACACATAAAGTAGACTGCGTTGAATTCTGAATATAGTAACAGCCATACAAGAACTCATAAGTTTGCGGTTACCGTTTTTCTTCATGTACGAGTAAAACCATCACAATAATATAGTTTTCTTTCTTTTGCGATTGGGGTGTATGTAGCCTTGTTGTTAAGGAAACTTCAAGTTATTTAACTATAGAAACAACGTACGTAATATATGTGGTGTCCTATTGACGTTTATATAAGAAGATACAATAAATGTTCACTTCAATGACTCATCGGTACAAAGATTTATCGATATCAAGATCTAGACTCCTTTTAGCGAATTGACGAGTCCTACGATTTACGCTAATTAGTGTCTTGTACGTATTCACCCACTTCATATAGATCTTCATTTAAACTAATTTATATTATAACTTATTATAACATGCCCCTAAATCATACGAATCGTATTGGCAATCCAGCGTGAGTGTAATACAGTTTTCAGATTATAATAAACGGCCTTTGTTCGCGATATACTGCGGGATTTAAGCAGCAATTTGGTATGGGAGGGGAATCCCCCAAATCTTGACAAATTATATAAGCTGTGGAACGTGTCCGAATAAGCCAAAGCGGCGTTTTAATGGACGTTTAACACGATTATAGTTTAGTGAGAGCAGAAATACCATTGCTAGATTTGCTCTGTATATAGCATATGAAGAGTATTCGGTTAATCAATTACTGCATTATTTGAGACAATGAATGACTTATCGGAACATACTTGTGACATGCCAGATCCGATTCATAAAAATATGTTGAGTTAAGAAATGTTTTAGTTGTTTAGGGTACACGAGTGGATTTATTCTGGAAAGCATATTCCTGAGTCTTCAAAGTCACAGTTTCAAGTTTACTGACTTATTTCGGCTGGCTTAGGAACTAACGTTTAATTACGGGACAATAAGTTAAATCTTACCTCGCTCCCGGTTTTAAGATGATTAAAATCTATATAAGTGATGGTTTTTGTTAAGGCATCCCGAATCGCGGTCGACGCTGATTCAACAAAGTGTGTTTCTTTTCCAGTGAATGTTGGATGCAGGCATATTTTTGGTTTCCTAGATGATGATTTTCGGATGAGGATGAGGATACGAAAAATCATCATCTTAACGATAATGATTGAGCTAAGGTGATGAAAATCATAAATCTTAAATTAATGTTTTTTTTTTTAAATGTCATATCAATGACCTGCATCGATCAATTGAAAATGGAATCTTATTCAAGAATATAATAACTTCTCTTCCTATCTAAATTGTAGCAGAAAAGAACAACTTACTTTCCAGTTGAAAATCCCCAGAATGAGCTAGGAATACAGCTGGTAAGTTTGAACAGCTGGACAGAATTTAATCATCTATGAGTAGATCCACCGTGATTAAATTATTTTTTGAAAAAAAAAACCGCCTTGAAATCGATCCATCCGTTCGAGAGCTACGAAGCCAGCAGACATACACACACAAACAGACACAGGAAGCCAACTTATAACACTCTTCTTTTTTTTTGACGACCGGTTGGTGCAGTGGTCTACATGTCGGACTTCTAAACCAAGGGTCGCGGGTTCGATCCCCGCACAGTACAAGCATATGTGTGCATGAACATGTGTGTTTGTACTGGTCTGGGTGTTTTCTATGTATAATATGTATTTATTTACAAAAAAAAAGTATTTAAGTATGTTTATCCGTTGTCTAGCACCCATAACACAAGCCTCGTAGCTTAATTTGGGACTAGAGAATTGGTGTGATTGTTGTGAAATAATTATTTATTTATTTATCTTCTTTTTCGCCCTCTTTAAAATTAAATGACTTCTGCAGTGGAAACTTACATGTCTTTTAATTGAAGAAGAGTGTCATAATCCTCTACATAATTTATTTATATCGACTATGTACCTAAGTAATTTATGTATACCTACTACTCGTATGTTTATCGTGTAGCAATATGATTCATCTAGTTATTTGCCTAATTGAAAATCGGGCAATTAGTAACTATTATGATCAATTTCAATGCGAAACTTATTGGACAATCAACACGTTTGCTAACTCAATTTATCGTCGAATTACGTAGCAAATTATATACACATAGTTATATATTTATGATAGATTAGTATTGGCATGGTTTATAGCTGATATATTAAACTTCATGATATTTTTGATAAACATTTCCAGTTATGCCGAATTATTGCAATTATACATGTGTTGCAATATTTTGGAACAGAAACAAATTTAAAGCAAAAAATATCGTGAATTGTAGCTTCAATTACTGCAATCTGTTATCGAGTATCGTATATCAACTAAAGGTCCTACTATATCAGACTTGCCTCTATTTTCGATTCAAGCCATTCCTTTCACAGAAAGCTCTCATAAGCGTCAAGGAACGGCTAGAGTTGAAAATCCAAATTCCGATTCACAGAATCGACCCCCTTTTGTGTAAGTGTACATGAAAGATGTAAAGTGAATACGCAATTAGTGAAGTGCAAGCGAAGTGTCGATAAGTTATCGAGATGTAGACGGTGGCGCTCCCAGTGGCGCGAATGGAGACTTGGGCGAGGTAGCGCCCGCATGGGGCAGACGGCGAGTATGTGTCGCCTCCACGGATCATGTCTCCACCAGAAGAAAAGTAAGTTGAAGGGTATAGATAAGTTTTAGCTTGTGCAATGGTATCGCAATTAAAATAAATACTGACAGAGGCGGGAGTCGAACTAGTTAATTTCACATTTTACGAGTAATTATTATTCTGAGTGGCGAAGTGATCACAAATCCGCTCATTTTAAACACCAGTTTATTCTCGTCTCAGTCAAAAGTTTATTTTTGCTTTTAAGTATTGAATCTAGCATATGCTTGACTAGCTCTGTTTTTCGCCCGAACATCAAACTTATTTCGTGCAACTGCATAAAATACCCCTGAATCCCTGATACATCAATGTACTGTGCATACTTAATACCCTAGACAGATTTCCATATAAGTATGCATGGTATTGACGAGCATATCAGTACAAGACGGAAAGTCTCTTGGCGTCGCGACGCGTCCAGAAATAGTCGGCGGCATCTTAAAGACATCGAGTATCGATTGAATACTTATAGTGACGTGCGCAAAGGTTCATATTAATGTTAAAAGCATACGAATGTTTAAAAAAATATGGTCTCAAAATGAGCCTTCAGAAATCGAACTCTCCTTAAAGTAGATCGCTCTCACAACTCTAGACCCTTGGACATTTTAAACCCATGGTTCACTTTGATGTATGTAAGTTTCACTTGCATATCTAGTCAAGGGATACCTTGACTCTTGAGTTAAATTGGGTTTCAGTTGCTTGTTAGTCTTAGGACAAAGACAATGTTGTTGACAAACTGTCTAACTTTTAACCGTAAGTTAGTACAGCAAACACTTGCCAAATGGCGTAACTAAGTGATCCTCTAGGGCCGAATTCACCGGCTTATAACTAATAAAAAACGTAATCAGATGATTGACCATTGGCCATTACGACAAGTTTTGCGGTAACACTTAACAGTGACACAAATCATTTTAATTTATTGTTAAAATTTCGGCTCACCCCAAACATTTTTGGCATATTTCTTTATCTTATTCTAGTCCCATATATGAGTTCGCCCAATCAATCATTATAAACATAGGCCCATGTTGTAATCCAACTTGAAAGATTTATTATGTTCTCGGTCCTTAGAGATCCGAGTTATTTAAAACAAAGATATTGGACACGAAAATATTTCAACGAACCCGTTATACATTTTGTCAATCTTGATATAAGTTAGCGACTAGAAATAATCCTGGGTCTGACACAATTTCATTTTTCTGAACTAAAATGCGCGATTTCCATTTTTGTTTAAAGGCTTATTTTCCCTGTCTAAGCTTTCTTATTAAAGAACAGTGAATAATTTTTACAGTAAAATTAGTGTTAAATATTATCCTATCTATTTTGCATAGCAGGAAATAAAGTGCACACTAAAATTAAAAGTCTTCATGAAATAAAGTGAAGCATTGTTCAAGTTTTTCTTTTTTTTCTGCGTTTTATACTAAACACTACTAGATGTACTTGTTGCTATAAGTAAGTGAAATAGCTTTATCTGTCTGTAGTAGTCTGTAGTGAAATAGCTGTATCTTAAATTTAAAACCACTAATCATATGGGAACACATTATTGAAGCGTCGAATAAGTAACTGTTATTTTTCCATTTTTCACATCGCTTAGGATACCTATTTGCTTTCAAATAATGATTATGTACATATTTAATTCAAATAAGAAATTTGTTTGACAGAAGGTACGCTATTTTTTATCATCAAATAATTTCCATAAATTGAACGGAGATATTTTTCCAGGATATTTTTAGAAAGTTCCCGAAATACTTTCGCGATGATATAAATCGTGTCTTTTATATTCAGTTGGTACTTACTGTATGTCTTACCTAGTTACCTGGGATTTTTTATTTTATTTAACTTGAAACCGTTTTTGTTCCGTTTGAAATATGTAAAAGCCGCGGATTTAGGGTTCTCCGCGCAAAGCAATCCGAATATTTTAGAGGTTTCTCTGAGATCTACATAAATTTGTACTATTCGCCCGTTTATTTATAAGCCCACAAAGCTCTTTGTTTAGTTATTCACTGAAATGTAATTGGGTTCTGTAATGAAATGACAACAATACATTGCTCGGCTTGTAAAGAAAACATCTAAAATTATATCAGAAATTCTTGCTTCCACAAATAGCGTTATTTATCATAGCCTTATATGAATGTGGTATATTGTGTACAAAAAATGCACGGTACAGTCAGGGCTTTAATATTTAACGGTTGTGTCTTTATTGCGCGCAGGGAGATGAAAACGACGAACTCAATTTAATTTGTTTTCTTCGCCGCAGTTACTTTGTTGGGGGTTTCCTTTTTTCGGCTTTGGTGGTTAACAAAAGGCATTTCGCAATATATTAAGCCCTTGAACTTGGCAATAGGTTCTCGTGTGGCTGAGTTGTCGTCAAAAGTATTAAGAGCTTTACCACTTACAATCACCGTTGTACTCACGTATTATTACATTTTGACTCTTATGAAAATTTAGTGAGCGTTGAATATACGAGTATGATACTAATTTTGAACTTTTACATCAATGGTATCAAAGCTTCTATTATTCTGATATTCTGTAGTACAACCCGATATGTATATCTTGGCAACTTAGGTTGCTTAGGTGGTGATGTATTTTGTGTAGAAATATTACATACAAGTTCAAAACGTATCATTAAAAATGGTAAAAACAGTTGAACAACAACAACAAATAAAGAACAACAGAGACATCTAGTAAACGCCCATCACTCAGCTCGGAAACAGTTTTCGTTGCAATTCCAGTTTTTCGGGAGACATTAACCGTTCCGCTTTTTCACTCCATTTCGTTTGAATTAATACTTATTTCGGTTTTGTAGTTGCATTGGGGCACAATCACTGGTTTTTGAGCTTAATCTACGACGATTTGTCTTATATTATGATGATAACTCTTTATCTTCTTCCTTTATTTTCCTATTAGTAAGTTTTATTTTAACTCCATGAACTAGTATTTTATATCTTGAACAAAACCGATTTTTAAGCAACTAATATTAAGTTCCATATCATATGAAGACCACTTTGGTGTAATGGTTAAGAAGTTGACTATTAATCAAGAGGTCCCGGGCTCGATCCCCGCACTGTACCAACATTTGTGTGCATGAACATGTCTGGTCTGGGTGTTATGGTTGGGTGGATGTTTTTTTGTAATACCACTGTTGATTCTGATATCTGTAACACAAGTGCTTAAGCTACTTACCACGAAGTTAGATCAATGTATGTGATGTTGTTGTATTATATGTTTATTTATAGATGTTCAAAATTCTTCCCACAAAATCATTAAGGTATTGGCGTAGTGTTGTGTTGTGACAGGGAAGACTGATGGTTTCTCTAGCTTGTTGTTCGCCGAATTCCTCCTTCGCCTGAAGCGTCAAAGTTGTGCTAATACAAAGACGCGATAGGCGTTGAATAATAAGTAATGATACTTGCTGCAACCAATCTTGATAATTAAATTTGTTGAAATATTTGACACGCCCTTTCAAGTTAATGATTTTTGTTTTAAACTAGCAATTTTCATTAAAAATTGGTTGCCTGTAAAGTCGGTATACGCGCGAAAGTTTTACGTGACAACGACTCTGAGTGGTAAAATAATTTTAATGTGAATATTCATTCGTATAACATGAACCGGTGTGTATGCCTATCTCTCTCTCTCTCTCTCTCTCTCTCTCTCGCTCTGTCTCTCTCGCGCGAAACGTGAGCGGAGCAGCGTAACGCAGTTTCTTGAGGTGTCACCCGGCAAACCAATTTATAAGACGTTGTCACGTCAAAATCTTTTAAATATATATATGTTTTCAAACTTTCGCGTTGTATTGTGACACTAACTTTCGGATGGATTGCACACAGCCGTGGTCAGCTCGTGACTACGTTGAACAGTGAGTACCTACTAATACTCATTAAAATGTATCGCATTTAGACCCAAATACAAGCAATTACTTTTAAGGATATCTCCATAAAATCTGCTTTATTTAAATGTACTCTAAAAGTAAATGAACATTTTTCGATACTACTTTTTCCCAAACCCACACAGTCATTGGAATCATCGAACTCTTATTGAGGGATGTTATTAATATTTTATGGAACAACATTGCATAATGATTTGCCACATTTTCCTTCAGCGCTTTAAATAAATCGGCAATCGGACGCAATTTCTGTCACGATTGAATGAACAACAATAGGTAATCTACATAATATGGGTGTGCATTTATCATCAGAATTATTCAAAATCAAAAAATGCCCGGAATTTATGAAAAATTCAAGAAGTATAGCTAAGGATGAGTGTGATTCTGAATTACAATTTAAGCCATTGTGAAGTTCCCAAACAATCTGAACAAGCCTATGATTTTAATTTGTTTCACGTTTGTAGTCGTAGCAAGGAGAGTAGCAAGAATATTATTTGATTCACTTTAATCCAAATATTATTGTCTGCATCTGTTTTATAAGTAGATTCCAACTTAGATAAAATCTTTTATTCTCCAAAATACGATAACCGTAGAAAGGTTGAAAAAATGAGCTTCCTTTATATTCCTTAAAGCTTGGAACTTTTTGGCGGCCCAATGAAATCGAATTTTCGAGTCATTCCTTATTCCGCGTAGTTTTCCTCTTATGCTATTTTTAGCTACAGGTCTGAATGAGTTCTGTCTGTAACTAAAGTTTTGCATTTGCTATATTAAGTCTTTACGTTGATTTTTAAATAACTCTGTAACTCAAATCACTTTTCTTCCCTCTGATTGTATGAAGGTTCTAAAAATAATAACATCGCCTAATTCCTTTCATCAAGGGAAACTCCCTGTACTTAGCCACCATTATAATATTTTCACAATATTTAGAAACCTTGACCCATTTTTCTTCTCCTCATACTTTGTTATCGATTTAAAAGGAATTATTGCTTAACGGTTTTTCAAATCAATTGCTTCGTAGGCTTTGGCAATAAGCCTGGCAATAATGAAATTGTAATTTTCCTTGAGTGTTATATTTTACGTAGGTAGGTAAGGGTATGTTTTCAATCTCCTGCTGATTGCTTTAGATGTTTGAAGGTCGCATCGAAATAAATTATGCGGAATAATTCCAGGGATATGTTCAATACATACTCGTACCTTGCTAAGAAATAAGTAGGTAGGTACCTACGTAGTTTTGGTGTAAACTGAATGGGTTGAAAGCTTCCAACCGTTTCTGTGTCAAATTAGAAATTAGTTGAGTAATTTTCTCGTCCATTGTCTCCGCTATTTGACCCATTACCTTACGGTTAAACACTCAAACGCCTCAACTTCCATATTGATTGGAAACAGTGTGACAATTTAAATTGTTTGCGTGATCATTAATATAGTCATTGGCGGTAAGTAGGATCAAAGAGGTACCTTACATAAATACTCGGATCTAAGGTTGTTCTTTATCAATGTCCAATGATTGGTTTTTAAAGTGTTTCGTGCCATGGTGTATCTTTCCCCTCATAATGTAGCCACATTATAAGGGGCTGTATACAGGCGATAAAAATAAACTTACCCAAAATCCCACCCTCATCCCAAATTATCATTAAGTATATACCTAAGAAAAAAAAAACCAAACGAAAGCTGAAAATAATTTATTTTATATTGAGGGTGTCGTAGCTTTGGGTCTTTGCTTTCAATATTAGGGCAGATACAGTGAGGTTAAGTCGTAGAAACTTAACACTTTATTATTTGTTGTTGTTTTTGGAGTCCTATGGCACCCCCGTGGTGCAAAGGGCCTTCGTGAGTTGTCGCCATCTCCCCCTGTCCTGCGCTTGACTCTTGACATCCTTCCATAGTAGACCTGCAGCAGTTATCTCCTGGTTGATGGTTCGTCTCCACGAATGTATGGGTCGTCCGCGTCTTCTCTTGCCATCGGGCTGCCATTCGAAGGCTAACGACGCAGCATTGTACTCACTTCGACTTTATTATTTGTAGTAATAGTAATAATAATTACTAATAATATAATAATAACTTTATTATTTGTAGTAATAGTAGTAATAGATTAAACAAATTTTTAGAAAAATATAACATACTAGATGATAGCCAAAATGGATTCCGGAAAACTAGATCAACCACCTTAGCCGTCTATAGATACATACAAACAGCCCTTCAGCACCTGAATGATAAGAAATATGCAATAGGTATCTTGCTAGATATGACAAAGGCCTACGATAAAGTGTCCCATGATATTCTACTTTCCAAACTGTAAGGTTCAGGGGTACGTGGTACTTCATACAATTGGTTTAAATCATACCTCACAAATAGAAAACAGATAGTCCAAATTGAACATCATAATTCCAAAACAAATGAAATAGAAACAGTAACATCCGAAGAGCGAACAATGACCTGTTCCATCCCACAAGGAAGTGTGCTAGGCTGTGTCCTGTTCTTAATATATATAAACGACCTGCCAAAAATCTTTGACCAGCAAATAGCATTGCCTGTACTGTTTGCAGATGATGTATCAGTCGTAATAAAATGTGAAAAACACCAAAACCCAAACACTATAATCAATAGTACTCTGGAACAAATAGTTATTTGGCTTGAAAAACATAATCTCGAAATAAACCTAAATAAAACCAAAATTATGGAGTTCCGGGCGTATCAAACAGCACCTTTAGATATAAAAATAATATCAAAAAACACCCAAATAGAGACAGTAGATGTATTTAACTTGCTTGGTTTACACATAAACTGGAAAATACATATAGAACAAATAAAAACAAAACTCTCAAAGTTCACTTATGCACTTTTCGAAATAAAACATAGCACAAACACAAAGACAGCAATCTCAGCCTACTATGCTTATGCATATTCCTGGCTTAAATATGGAATTATACTGTGGGGTAGTAGTGTGAATATAAATGATATTTTTCTACTTCAAAAAAAATGTGTAAGAATAATAGCTCAAATAAACAACAGAGAAAGTTGCAGGCCATTTTTTGTCAAATTCCGACTATTAACCCTGACTTCAATATACATATACGACCTTTGCCTATTTGTCCACAAAAATATCAATCTATTTAAAAAAATGAAGGATATCCATAACAAAAATACCCGTAATAGAGAAAATCTGTTCATTCCACCATCAAGAATCAAAATGCTGCACGACAGCCCACATTACATGGCTATAAGAGTATTTAATAAATTACCTCAATACATAAAAAGTGAACAAAAATACATAACATTTAATAAAAAGCTTAAAGAATTCCTCATAAATAAATGTTATTATAAATTAGATGAATATTTAACATAAAATACACAATGAAGCAATATAATGTACTGATACACAAAAAATAAAAAATGGACAAAAAAGTCATATAAGATAACTAAATACACAAATATAAATAATAACAATACAATACAACAAATTACCCTACCAAATGTGAACACTGATTTAAAAATATAAAATATTTAAAAAAATAAATAAAACCAGTACAGAACTCATAATCGATAAATGTTACAACTAAATAGATAAACATTAAATAGAAAATACATAATGATAAAACTAAATAAACTGATACCCAACTAATAAAACAAGAATTAAGACATGCATAATAACTAAAATAGATAAAAAAAAATAACGACATAAACAATAACTAAATACAAACATATAGATGAAAAATACTTAATAACCAACTGTTTATTTTTATTACTTAAGTTTTTCTGATATTGTCATAACTTTAATAACCGTAAGTCCAAAATGCAATATTTGTAAGTGTTATTATTATAAGATACCTACTAATAATAATTGGATATAGCCCTCAAATCATTTTCAATAATTTTTGCAATACCCAAACTGAAAGGGTTACTAAGTTATAAGTGTAATTGTCTAGCATAAGACCTGCTATAACTATGTATGTATTTAACACTTAGTTGGCAAATAAAAGAATATGAATATGAAGAATATGAATATGAGTATTTTAATTACCCGAGCAATCGGTATTTCATTTATCGGTCGTCTATAATAGACCATAATGGAGAACTAACCCCACCCCAACGTGCTCCGTCCTGCCACAAGTAATTTAAACTTGAGGGACAAATCGCGTTGCGGTCGCCAGTGTTGGCAATTCTTGTTGCTGTAAATTGCCTTCATGAAGTTAGCTAATAGCTGTGTTGGAGAATTTGCGTTTATCATTTTCAAAGTAAGTCTTGTCACCATTGTTTTCCGGGTCAATTGTTAATGATTTGCTTAATAACATCTGTAGTTCCCAAAGAGCCACATTGATCTCCGATAACTTAATTTAATTTATTGTATAACGAAACTACAAAAGTATTTAAGTTGGTCTGACTTTAGATTGGGAATAACGGATTAAGAAGCCGAATAAGAAAGGTGTCTACTATCAATCCAAATTATGTACATTTATCTGTAGCAGTAGATATAGTACGAATGGTAATCACTGTTTTTGGTATTGTGCTTTCAAAATGTTCTTTGTTAAAATAATGCACTTGTACCAATTAAGTTGCATCTCCACCGAGGTGTAATGTTTCCGTTATTGTTGAAACAGACGTTGCAATTTACATATTGAGGACTTCCCTTTCCTTTACATATTCGAGGATAACCGCCTAAAACCTGTTTGTGAAGATTTACACAATTTATACTTATTATAGACGACGCGTGTACCTCATACCTAACATACTCACATATTTGTCTACCAGAGATTGCGTTTGAATTGAAGCTTTTATCTCAATCGATATGTCTTTGATTTCGACCTCCGTCATCTTATCTTTCTTCATGTCATGTCAGGCTAAGAATCATACAGCCGTTATTGGCGCAAAAAAAGACTAAACCTAAAAAGTTGTTTGTGTTTTGTGAGTTTCTTGGAAGCTGTCGTTCAGTCGAAGTCAGGAATGTCTTCAATAATACATTCCCAATATTGAATCAAAGCGATGCTTCTCGGAAGCATTCTAAAGTGAAGGTCATCTGGAATATAACAACAAAGGATTCATTATAAAAACTTAAAAAGTAAAATCGTTAAACGGCAGTTTTGTTCTTTGAGAATTTTGATACGCCTCAAGAGGATTCCAGTGTCTAATTTCCACTGAACGCGTCCCAAAGTAACGCAACTTGGCACATTCTAAAGCACAAGTTGTGGATATGACAAGCATCCTAACTCTTCAAACAAAACCGCTACTAAGTAAAAGCTTCCGAGGGGTAGGTATGAACGAGAGTCGTGTAAGCATTGTTGCTTGGCCGTCATAGAACTTTGTTCATCCCGAAATGGGATTCTTTAGTTAGGGATGAGCGGCACTAAGATGAGCTAGTCGTATAGAGTTCAGAGAACTCCGTACTAATACTTTATAGTGAGTTGCGAAACCTCATTCTACCTTGTATTATAAAAAAGAATGTGGCAATATTGTAACTTAATAGTATAATTTTGCTTCTATACTTGTTTCATTCAAATAAAACATTTGACCCCCAAAATACAATATAATGCATTTAAAAAGTTTGCTGTCAAGCAAGACTTTCAATTTGATTCCAAAACAGATGCACGTAAAACATATTTGCAAATAATATTTGGTTGTTTCTAAATGGTTGACTGTGATAATCGAATATCCGGACCCACCTGCCTCAGCCAGGCGCAGGTATTATGCGCACATCACTACACTCGAGTGAACAAACTAAATTTTCCAGCGCACTCACACGAAATTAAATTACTTAACTCAGAGCTGGATCTGAGTTACGTCAACGGAGAGTTGGGCTATAAAAAGATTTCGGGTTTGTCTTTAATGTATTTTACTTTCGTCGGAACACTCTTCAATGCTTTGAATCTTAAATTTTATATCTCGGTTTGATGTGCGGATCCGTCTTGTTTGTCGTGGAACGTTTTCCTCACAACGTATTTTTGCACACAGATTTTGGAAAGTTTACCATTAGACGTTGGTATTGCTCTTGCTTTTTGACAAATGAAAAGGGCTATAGGTTATACGCTGTGCCGTGCTGAGACTCCACTGAGAGGCCATCTACTTCTGAACATAGGCCTGACCTGAGGCTTCCAGGTTGAGGGTTTACATTTCGGCCTGCATCCAGTTTGATCTTGTGATCTATACACGTTTGTCAAGTCTTGCACTTTTGCACCTTTTGTTTTTTTAACATCAGGGAATTGCTGTTACGCATACCCAGCCACTGGGGTAGCTAGGGGTTATGTGGGACTCCAGGCCTCAGAGAGAGAACCCGTCTACCCACTAAAACCCTGACGGTGCCCTCCGATGCCATATGAGTCGGGGACGTGGCGGGTTCACAGTAGGCTGAGAGACCACAGGCATTTACCGCAATTGCACTTTTGCACTGACACCATTATCATCACATCAGCATTTTGATGCCAACGGGCAAGAGCTACTTCCCCTAAGGATTTCCACAGCGATCGGTACTGCGCTTTCCCCGACCTTCACCTGATCGTCGGTCCCAATGGTCGGTTGGTATCGCACCTTACGCTTTACTTTCAAATATCAAATGGTCTCTAGTCTCAACTCTAGAACCTTCCTCCTACTGTCATTCATTATACTTAAAAGTGAGAATATGAAATGCAACTAAAAATAATTCACATAATATTGCAGAAATGATAAAGTTAGTTGCAAAATGCAGACGTGACTTGCACGCGGTGCGTGTGATATTGAATTTAGATGAGCCTAGATGCACTGATACTTTCCTGACGCACTGGAAAGTGAACATGCTTATTTACTAATGCATTCTTTGCAGTGTCCAATTCATCTGGGAAAGGTTACACATGAAAACTTATTCTACATCAAATGTTTTGTCAAGGAAATACACATATCCATTCTAAAAAAATATATGCGTAAACTCTGTATATCTACGAGTATTAAGCTTTCATTTCTTAACCACTGTAACGATTTAAATTAAATTTAGTATGGTATCGATAAAATATGGTACAATTACACAGTTGTAGCTGTTCAGTGTACCTCATCCAGAAGTGTCACTAGTTTATAGCGTGAGACAGGCAATAGTCGTTCAGTAGTCTCCGCTCTGTATATCCGTGATTATTTCCTGTCTAGCGGCTCCTGAAAAATCCCTCGCACACATCTGTAATCTCTTTATGGTAAACTTAATTTCCTCTATTGAACATTTTATGGGGAATAAACCAGGCTTGTTTTTACGAGCCTGTATATTTGGGCATTCTCCGAAATCGATAAGCTTAAGTGTACATTTTACTATCAATGTGGCCGTAAGCAAAGCTTGTAAAGTTTTATCTGAATCATCGCTGTTGTGGTTTTTGGCTATGGAATGTATACGAGTCCTTATCTTGTTTCACTCCAGTTTCTATTAAGCCTAATTTAAAATACTGACTTACTGCCCGAGCTAGACAGATAGCTCTTTACCACAAAAAATCAAAATACACTGAAAGATTTATCGCAGTATTAACTTGAACCGGAAAGCAAGATCTTTGCTAAAAATATCCACCACTTTACTCGAGATCTTAAAATAACTAGGGAAGAATTCCTCAAATGAAAAAGAAAATGAGAAATCGGAGTGTTCTCGAATCTCCTTGATTTTTCTTTTAATAAAACGCGTGTTTTGTGTTTTTTTTTTGTATTAGATCAAAATACATAATCTTTTGTCTGAGGTTTTAAAACTTAGGAGTGGTTTCACATTTAGTCGAATTTAGTAGCGAAGCAGTTGTGCGGCTGAGGATTTCATACGAAAAGACAACCACTTCCAAAGGAATTCACTGTTGTCGCGTTGCGGTCGCGCTGCTGACGCCCTAATGTGAAAGCGGTCTAAGACGATAAAATTGTCTGTCAGGTCAGGTCAGTTCAAGTCAGATCTGAATTGCAGACAGCATTTGTTTGAGAAGCGATTTCAGTCCACCAACAATAACAATATCTGAATAGGGATTAGAAGTATAGTACATCGCGTTGTTTTCCTAGTGCTTTCAAATGGCAAAGGTCAAGCGGTTCAATCTCCGGTGGGGTCATTACACTGCAGTTTATGCAAACTGAATTAAAATGCATCTCAGTTGAAATGTTTTGAGTTCGCGCACAAAAAGCTCATCAACTTTGTTGGGATTAAGTCGTACAGTGAACCATCACAACAACTACTCGATTCTGGAACCTATTTCATTGTGTCAAAGACTAAAATCAGCTTCAACATTTTTATTGCGGAATGTTTGGACGTTGCAAGAGAAATAGTTGCACCACCCTAGCGAAGAAAGGTTTTCTTTGGACGCTCATTTAGTATTCTTGTACTTATAACAAAATGTACTGAAGCAAATGCGAGTTCATAAAATAAATTAGGAAATGTACTAGAAAATATACTACTATACTAGAAAATAAACTAGGAAATACTATACTCGAACTTCAGAACATGTTCTGAAGTACGAGTGTCTTATTTTAAAGTATGATTTTTAAAATATCTGAGGAATTTATTCCTTAAAGATTAAAATAATCTTACCAACCAAGCACGAACGCAGCAAACTCGAATATTCTCTGGCTAGGCGTATTACATCAAGTGCATGAGGTTGCAGCCATAATGTTCGGTTAAAAGAAAAATACATTTTATCATTACATTAGGTTAGTAAAGTAAACACATCAGCCGTATTATAAAATCGCTCACAGCCCAAACTTTTGTGTGCAAATAAGGATAATTCTTTGCAAAGTTTTGATGGATCGTGATCCAAAAGTGCTCGGCCTACGCTGTTCCTTATATACTTAAGTTTTTCATATATAAATCACGTACAAGTAACAACAAATTGTTTTCATAAATCTTGGCAAGATTAATTGAATGAGAAAGTTAGAGTAACTGTGATTATATGTTTCGCGTGAGGATTATGTTAATTAGTAGTTAGGAGTTGAATGATTATTTACTTTAAATAAACATTGTATTATAAACAACAGGACCCAAAATCTGACACCAGATTAAGGGTACATTTTCCTCCAGAGATGTGTTTATACTGCGAGGGTGTGACAGCTATGGACCTTTTGACATAGCTTCGCTACTTTAGACCTCGTTGACTGCCTCGTTGGTTTAGTTGGGAATTTTGCCTCTCATCCGAGTTCTCTCCTGAGTTCCCAGGTCGAGCCAAAAATTGTTTCTGAGATTTTCTTTCAAAAACAGCTGGAAGTCGGGAAGTTCGCGTTGTTACAACCTTGCCTCGGCAGGCACGTTAAGCAGATGATCCCGCCCGTGCTTGATAACTCTCCGGTCATTTCGGATTGCCGTCTCACCGAACTTTGAGAGTGAAGGAACAGAGAGTGCACCTGTGCATTGCGCTCACACTTGTGCACTATAAATATCTCACGCGTCTTTGGATGTTCTCTCTTAAGATTGGTCGTCGTGGTCGCAATCAGCTATATGGATTTTTTAAGTTTACCCTTTGGGCACGGAACCTGAATAAGGTTTCATCATCAAAGTAACAGCTTGCCATCGCAGGTCAACTCATCATTGAATTGTTAGGCTGGCCATATTCTCCTACGTCGTATACTATCAAATCCTTCGTTCCGCTATTTCACGGACAGTAGAACGATTTCTTTTTAAGTTAAACAATTTCTAGTACGCACGTATTTTGAGCTCACCGTTAAGTAATATAAGAACATGCAAACATAATGTAACTGTGGCAAGGTTGACTATAGGTGTAAGTATACAATATACTGTGCCGTTATCACATATGAGTCATGTCGACTCGTGCGGTTGTCGGACGGAAGGTGACAAACATACTTTATCGTGAAAATATTTTTCTCGGCGACCCGGTCCCCTTTCTCTGGTTAGGTAGGTGTCGGTCTATTTAGCCACGATAGTTTAAAATGCCAGCTTGTTCCTGAAAGATTTGGGACTAGTTCAAGTAGTAATAGTTATTTAGCGATATTTAATTTGTGCTTTTATGTTTTTGTATAAAAAATAAGCTTCTTTCATACCTTCACATGGACATCAGCTTATCATGTAACGACAAGCTTGTCTTAACTAGCACTAGGTTCTTAACGATTTTTTTATATAAATATCTACGCAAGCACTCGTAGTAGCTTTTATGGAAACATGAGGCAGTGTGATCTAAATAACATTTAATTATTCTGCAAACATTGGTGTTTCAAATGTTTCTTTTAGTTTTTTTCGACGTTCATTGAACAAGCTTCTATTTCGTTAACCAATCGTTTTATTTCATTCAACACATGGCTAATAAAATAAATTGTTGCCCAGACCGTTGATCCGAATTATTTCTTTCGTACCACTTTTATTAACTTTAAAACTAACGATAAAAATGCAAATATTATGCAGATGCGAAACATCGAAAATTGTGTAAAATAAAATGGAGATCAGGCGAAATTGGATACGCTTCAGCATTGCCTCAGCAGCCGCGTTTAATATTTAACGTTGTTTGTTTATAGAGAAATAATTTTAATTACCTGCCTTGTTTGGCTTTCATTCAGGTGACGGTAGATAATTTTCTTAAAATACGTACAGTTAAATTTCTTAAAATACTTGCCGGTCGCTATAGAGATTTTTCTACTAAAAAGCAGCGCTACTTATCCAAAAAGCAGAAGAAAATTATGAATGGAAGTACAAATGAACGAAAAGCAGCATCGCACCATTACTGTCATTAGGTAATTTATTCCTACATAAAGATAGCAAGATGACCGTCAAGGCAACAAAAAGAGCACTATCAATTCACACTCTCACTTCATCCATGCCTTTCTTTCAATTTTGTTCTGAAATGTCCTTGTTGCCATATCAAACAGGGCTATGAGTGCTATGACGTGCGTAATATCCGATAGATAAACGCTATCTAAAAAGCATAATCCTGCTTTTATCTCGATCGATGTAGAGCTGGGAATGGCTTACCTGTAAAAACGTCCTTGTTTCCAATTAACAACAAGTGCATACATTTGAATTATAAAGCTATGAGTAAGGGATGATTTATATTAGACCGGTCCGTGTCCGGGGCGTACCGCCTACGTGGCCCGGACGGGGCACGGATTTGAAACGTTACATACATTTTGTATGAACCAGTTTATATTACACAGTGCATGATCCGTGTCCCGTCCGGGCCCGGACGACGCTTGTCTACACCACGGTTGTTGCACGGTCCCGCCCCGTCCCCTCCACGTCCCGTTGTAATGCGAACACTCTTCCGTGCTGCGTACGGACAGTGAGCGACGAATTTTTAGTGAGGGAGCACGCACGTTCTTTTTGTTTCACCAAACCTCAGTTTCCTTGTGATACGGAAACAAAAGATTCTTTGTTGCATGATTTTGCTGATAATGGACGACGAAAAATTAATAGAACATGTCCGAAAGTATCCTGAGCTTATTATCTGAGACATACTGCTAATCGTTGTTTAGGTTCTATCGGTGTCTTGAATCTCGTCTGCTGTCTTGTAAGGGCGGGCTTTAGCTCATTTAGTAAAATGTCAAAGTTTTCCTTGGACATTCTAAAATATCCAAAGAATTTATCTTCATTGTCTGGCAAGTATCTACATAGTGTATTAAATTCTCCGTCAAATTGACGTCTTCTCCAAAGGGGATGCACGCTCCATTTCCGTTTAACCTGGTTCTTCTTAGTCCTTGCTTCTGCTTCCTCTTCATCAAGAGCTATCGCAATAGCAGCCATCTCCAGTAAAGAAAACTCCATTATTATTAAATTGCAATAATTTGGGATTATTTACATCACTACGCGTGAAGCGACCGTGGTAACTCGTTTAACACTCGGTGTAGTTAAACGTGCAGCACGGACGGGCTCCGCTCCGGCCCCGTCCCGGCCTCGGCCCGGCCCGTACACGGACCGGTCTAATATAAATCATCCCTAAGCCGTGCCGTGTTTAAGTGTGTTGACAGAATTTGCACATTAGGTGACTAAGAGCTGATGATTAGCGCCGTCTAACTGTTGTGTTGATAAAGTGACAGTTTATTTAAGTACACAGTACCTTTACTTCAATAAATTGTCACTTTGTGGCTCCGCTAATTTAGATATAAAATCATGAGTCAATGTTTTGTTTTCGCACGACTAGCTGCATTGTCAAAACTTGTCTTTTTGAACAGTGGTTAAATAGTTAACTGGTATTTTACTTGTAGCTTTAGGTACATTACTTTAAACTAGAAGTTACTACAAATTTTTAAATCAGTTGATACAGATCCAAAGATGGTGTCCGGTGTATGACCGAACATTGCGCACTATCATCATTTCCCCAAATTAAGTGTAATTTTAAGCGTAATTTTATACTTTTGGGCTATAAACAATATTTCCAGTTCACTATAAGCATTTGTCGCGTGTGTACTCATGTGTTTCATCATTTATCAATAAAAAAACAATTTATCGTATATCATTTTAAAGCTGTATGGAACACCATACAGAAGGCGCTAATCAACGCGGCGGTCTTTCATTCAGACTTACGCATTCCACCGTATTTAAATTAGCCGGATCGTAAAATTCCCAACTCCTAGATGGTTCGCAACACGACGAATCATACAATTTGACTGCAACATAGACATAGCCCGAGGCATGTGTCAGTTTCAATTGACCGAAAGCAAACGAACTCGTGTTTAATTAGTAGCACGCGTATTACTATATACTTGGGACGATAAGGAATGCTTCAAACAAATGACACAGTCTGTTTTAAGGCCTCGCTTGTGCCAAAAGTGTATGTTTGGCTTTAATTGGGAGTTATTGTTTTGGTAGTTGCCTATAAGAGTAGATACGAAATTGTACACTTATCATTCGGTTTTCTCTTCCTCTGCGCGTATTTTGATTCACGTGTAGCTATTTTGCATTTTTTGTACTTACAATTAGACATGAATAGGACATCTCAAATGTAATGACTATCCTTGGAAATCAATTAGACAATATTCAGGCTCCAAATATATTCCATACATTTTCTCAAATGTCAAAGGTTCTTTCCTTTTGTAGGTATCACCAAATTATTTCTGATCAAAATCAAGGTTACGCAAGACACCTTCGCGAAATCTGCTCCACCCTTAAACATTTCTATGGCTTAACATAATTAATTACATCGATTTGTGTTCGTCGCCTCGAATGAAGACTGATTTTGAGAATTCGCTTCGTGTAACGGTGTCGATACAGTAGGTACACTTCACTGGCAACATCATCTCTGTTACTGTGATTATAATTCTGAATTTAAAATATAAATAAATAAATATACAACAACATCACATACATTGATCTGACTCCGTGGCAAGTAGCTTCTTGTGTTACAGATATCAGAATCAACAGTGGTATTGCAAATAAACTTAAATATATACATATACCACCCAGACCTAGTACAAACAGACAGTGCTCTTGGTTAATAGTCAACTTCTTGACCATTATACCAAAGTGGTCGTCAATATGAATGTTGAGGCCGACTGTACCCATTTCCTAGTACAATCACGATTAGAGTTGAGTGAGGTTCGTAAAGTGATCGTGTAGTGCTTCCTGGAAACAACGCAACAGGTACATACATTGAATGAATGGTGCTCGGTTCGATTACCGATTAGGTGAGCTATAAGCCATACCATCCTTAATACGCTTTTTAGTACCATGGCAACTGAGATCACGAGACCACCTCACAGGGTGTTGCCGAGTATGTAATGGTATTGAAGAATATTTATAAAACTAAAATAAAATTTGAAAGCTACAGTGAATAGGCGTCTTCTTGGTGAGCTTGCTCCATCGTAGACTCGAGTCTTTGCCTTGGTGGGCTTGGTCAAGAGCAAACCTACCCCAAATAAAAAAATAACAAAAAAAACGTTTTTCGACTGGTACCCAATCTTAGTAAAGATTTAGCCAACTACGCACAGAAGAAATTTTAACGCACAAGTGTGTACGCAATGCACAGGTGCACTCTCTGTTTTTAGGTTATTTTAAAACACGAACCATAACGAAATATTAACAACACTTTAGCGAAGAATAAAGGGTGTTGCGGCAGCTACAACACAAAACCGTGTTTAGTTCGTGTTTATGTTATTATGACCATCAATTTACGACGCAGCATTGGTGACACTACATATCAAATTGGTACGATAAATTTTCAACAGTTCTTAATTTAATTTATTTATTACAAAAACGTGCAAGCTAACAGAGCAAGTCTAAAACGCTTTCAGGTCAATTATAACATAAGAAATCAATGAGTAACAAGTCAAATATCATAGAACAAGTAAATTCGTTGTAAGTACCCACATACATTAGGTAAAATTTAATGTCTAAGTAAATAATACTTACTTACTTACTAGGGTGACTCACGCCATGCATCTCGGTCTTGCGACAGTTCTTGCCAATCGCTATGGCCGAGGTTGAGCAGATCTTTAGCAACAGCGTCTTTCCAGCGGTACCTAGGACGTCCAACCGGGCGCTTCCCATTTGGTTGTCCCAGGTACGCTCGCTTCACGGCACGATCCTCTCCCATTCTCTCTACGTGTCCGAGCCATCGAAGCCTGGCTGCTTTGGTCTCCCCAATAATGTTAGGTTCTGAGACTAGGTCTTCAATCTCCAAATTCTTCCTGACTCTCGACCTCCCATCTTCCAGTTTCTTCGGTCCCAGAATCTTGCGCAGAATTTTCCTTTCCGCCACTAGCAGCTTATTCTCTTCTTTCAAGGTCAGTGTCCAGGCTTCGCATCCATACATTAAAATTGGCCTAATAACCGTTTTGTAGACACGAATTTTATCCCCTGCGTATCAGCTTGGACACCAGAAACTTGTGAAGAGCTGCCGTGCATCGCAGAGCATTTTGGATACGAATATCTATCTCTTCCTCTCTGTGATTAGTATCTGTAACGGTACACCCCAAATATTTGAATTTGTTGACACCTTGATAGGTGTAGTCAGTAAATAATAATATGTCAAAATATAAATAAGTCAATAATCGAGTTCATTTGACTACGTACTTATGTCGTTAAGGAGCACACAGAATTGGTCAAACAGATGCCCCATATGGTCATAAAAAATATCGATGTCATTGTGACGAGCGAGTAAGTCCCCAATGAGCCGCAGAGCACGGACAGTGGGCGCTCAAACAACGTTCCACTTTTTTGAGGTAAGGTTTTTCACGAATAACCCTGTATTTCATGTATATGATTGTTCTCTACCGTATATTCCGGCCAACGGTTCCGCACCTGTCTATAAGAGGCTTAGCGAAAATCCTTTCACACTTTGATTGATTCTGGTTTTGAGGGTTCAAAGGCGATTTGGTTAGAAAAAAACGGCCCGCAAAATTTGCTTACGCTCTTTTTATACTGGGCTGAAAAGGAAACGAAGCCTTGAATGCAAAAAAATTGAATAAAGAATACGCTAAAGAGTATTGCCAGAAGATTGGGCAACAGACTATTCAGTTTTCATGTAATTAGATCAAAACTAATTGGCTTTTAAAAACTATTAACCAAGCCATTTGTGTTTGTACAAGAAGTTTCTTCTTTCCTCACTTTCATTAAAAGTCTTTTTTGTTAGCAGCGACGTTCAGAATAATCGACGACCACTATAGTGTACTGCTCAAGAAGTTGACTATTAAGAGTTCGCGGGTTCGATCCCCGCACTGTACAAATATTTGTGTGCATGATCATTTCTGTTTGTACTGGTCTGGGTTTATATCATGTATTTATTTAAGTTTATTTGTAACTTGTAGAGTAGCAAAAGCAATTGTGTCTGTAACACAATTGCTTCTGCTACTTACCTTACTTACGGAGTCAGATCAATGTATATGATGTTGTTATTTAAAAAAAAAAGAATAATTAACTATTTAATAGAAAAAATAATTTATGAACGGGCCCCTAACTTTTTATATTCATTTAATTTATTTAGGAAGCTACCTTACTGAGGTAAGGATCAGTATATATTCCGCAACGTTCACCAAAACATTAAGATCTTCCTTCTAAGCGCAAGTGCCATACCACACGTACCTCAATAATATTTCATGAACGTGCCTTAGAAAGGTCACTCAAATTAGGCTACTCATTAACCCAATGTTTTTCCGTTACCCAACCGCATGATGATAATATTATTGATGTTACCAGGCCATTTATATTCACCTGGTGCTTATCCCAAATACAGGAACCGAAGGCGTTTCGGTAAACAATCAACAGGTGATCGGAGGTTAGCCTGTTGTAAGGCAAGATTAAGCAGTAAACTCAGTTATGAATTTATGTTTAACAAGTTCAAAAATTATCAATTTATTACACTATAATATTCTTCATTAAGTAAGTAATTCAAAGTATGACAAATTTGATTACAGGCAATGACAATTGTGTCTGAGTTGCTTGCGCCACTTCTTCTCAGCGCTGGCACAAATTGTCCTGAAGCGTTGGTAAGGTTAGTTAATATGTTGGGACGTGTAAAAGAGCTCCTTGTGAGACTATTTACAAAAATAAATTAATTTTAATGATTTTTAATTACTGGTATAGAAAGCCTCATGGCGTTGATTTCATTTTGCAATAATAAATTTTCATGGTACAATAAAGCTTAAAGAAATATATTATAAATACATTGTACTGTTATCGTGTGACCTTTGTGATGTCAAGCCGTTAGCCCTGCTCCGAATCTCTCACCACTCGTGTCGTATTTCTTCTTACAGAGCTTTGAGAGTTAAAGTACAGAGGGTGCATCTGTGATGCGCACACACCGTTGCACTCTTGATTGTTTATTAGTTTCTTATTATGCATTAGTATATTAATGTTATTTGACGACCGCTTGGTGCAGTGGTCCACAGGTCGGACTTCTAAAACCAAGGGTCGCGGGTTCGATTCCCGTACAGTACAAGCATATGTGTGCATGAACATGTGTTTGTACTGGTCTGGGTGTTTTCTATGTATAATATGTATTTATTTACAATTAAAAATGTTAAAATATGTTTATCCGTTGTCTAGTATCAGGCCTCTCTCACTCGTTGTACTTGCGCGCGGTAATAGCCTACTATCGCCCGCACCAATGGCGGTGCGAATTCAGTGGGCTGCCAACAACCGTCGGACGCGCTCACGACGCACTATAAATATTCGTGTTACGCTTACGATCGATTTAGTTTTCATACGAACCAAATAAGTAATCTGTGCTTGTTAAACGTTAGCTTTATTTAAGAAAAATGACTTCTGGTGGTGGAAATTTATGTGCTGTTGATGGGTGTAGGTCGAATACTAAGAGAAATAAAACGCTGTCTTTTTTTAGTCTACCAGCTAATGAAGAAAATGTAATTATTACCCGGTAAGTAAGTAATTTATTTACAAAGTATAAAAATAAACAAATTAGTAGGTGGTACCTACGTAGGTAAATTGGATAAATTCAGGTAAATTGGGGTTCGCTTTATTGACTTAAAATGGAATACCTACAGTGAAACATAGGTCAGTTACTTTATCGAAATAATACCTAAGTACCTGTTATACCTATTAGTCTACTTTTTATGGGCTGCGCACCACCTACGAACTGTGTGTACCTACCTACCTACCTACTCGACGTGGTGGTTTAGTCTACTTACGACTAATTAATTAGCGAAATGACTAGGTAGGTAGGTACCTACGTAGTTGACAATAAAATTGACCGATTCTCGAAATGTACCTACCTACCTACTAATAATCTACAAACAGATTCCACAAATGACAGATTCGTTTTAGAAAGAGATAGCAGGAGTCACAATTAAGTAGCTCATAATTCGCTTGTTATATGTACCTAATACAGGTTGAATTTCTTATTTCACATTTGTTATTCAATAATGTTATATTATTTCAACAACAGTCAATCAAATACCATTTTAGAAAAATGTGGTTAAAATATTTTTACCGAAAGTGTCAACCCTAGTTAGATTATCGCTCGGTCTCACGTCACGTGGTTTCGCGCAGCTGCGAAGCAATAGTGACTTTATACTCAGAGCTGTAGGTGCATTATTGTACGCGGCAGAAAAAGTAGTCTATTAACGCTGTAGGTATCGAAATTTTTCTATGGAGTGATGTATCTGTTACGTAGTAACTATTTAGTAATCTGTGCTAGTACCCATAATACAAGCCTTGTAGCTTAATTTGGGACTAGACAATAGGTGTGATTGTTGTGAAATATTAAAAAAAATGTTCCATAGGCATGGCATGCTCCTTCAAAGTTGACTGATGATTTTGTTAAGTTGCGGGAAGCCGCTGGATACGGGCAGCACAGGATCGCGGTGGAGATCCTCGGGTATGACCTTTGCCCAGCTGTGGGTGTCATATGGCTGATTTGAAAATAATGATGGCATATATGCTTGAATTAATCGACCGACCTACTCGACTTGCACAAACTAAAACTACTGATGCTCATCTAACTGTTACCACCATTCTTAGAAAAGGACGGCTATCTAGACACGTACAAAATAATATGTGACTCACGTCGAGTCGTTACTTAGTGACACGACCATATAATAAGGTCTCCATTCGTAGCAAAGTCTACGCAATGATACGCGAGTTTTCGTTCAAATGTCTATGAATGTTGAATTGGTGCTTTATTGGTCTTTGGGCTGGCTAGTTTAAGGACGATCGAATTACTGTGGTAGTTTTTGAGTCTTTATTGGTATATTTTCTCGTTGAGACACCTGCAAAATTATTAGGTCTCTCGAATTCTTATCGAATGGAGAGATAAATTAGCCGTTTAAGCTGACTGCAAGTGTTTTCTGGTGTAATTGGTTCCTTACGGTACAAACCAAACAATTTTGGTAAAAATAACAAAGACGAGTCGACAAAGAGGTGAGTTCTCTTCCAGAAGAGGCCTTTTTGTGCATAATGTGATTACTTGTGCAGGAGTGAGAAATTATTATGCTGCATGATATATTAACTAGCCACCATCATAATCAAGGGTTAGCTAGACATCCACTGTGAAGGAGCTTAAGCCTGTAGCTGGCTTTCAGTTCGAGCGGTTATAAGTTGAACTAACTAAAGACTGACGCCATCTTGCTGGTACTGCTGCTGGTTGCTTACTTCTCTAGCCTCAAACGGCCTCGAACTTAATGTTTCCATGGTTACGAAATCATGTTTATTGTTCTTACAGTCAGCGCACACTAACGCGACTGATTGTATTAATTGGGATGATGACACCTATCTTAAATATTGTCAAGAACATGGTGTTTAAAAAACATAGCCCCTATGAAGTTAATACAACCAATATATTTCAAAAAAGCTGTAGAAACCAATTTTTAAACACACAAAACGCAATAAATATTCGGTCAATTGACTCCGATTTCTGACACATGACCGTGACGTCACAATCATTTATTACCATACGAAATCTATGGAGACAGACCGTTTTGACAGATAATAAAAAGTATGTCAACGATTGGTGGTGTCGTCTAGCCAATTGCAAATCCTTGTTAGAAATATGAGTATAGACTTAGAATCAGTGAGAAAATACTATGTTCTATTGAAATAGAACATCAATGAATAATATGACTTCACTGGAAACAAAGTGGGCCGCATGGTGTAGAATTGATTACGATGATAGCATGATTGATTGATTTCATTGAAACTATCGCTTATTCTATCCATTGAATTGACCACAATCGATGTAATAAATATGAAATGTGATCCACACATGATAAGATGATGTATTAGTCACAGGTATTATAGAGAGTATTATATGTGAACATATAATTTGTAAAAATAGTTATAATATGACCACATTTGAAAATATCTTGAATCGACTGGTTCCTCAATTTACATAGTTTGAATACATTGCAAATTAGATAGGACAGATGTTCTGGGTGTTTAACATTCTCTAATTAGGAAGGTAATTTGCTTTTTATTTCAAACAGAAATACGCACTCTAAAGTTCGTAAGTAAGTTTGAGAGATAAAGTTAGTCGACATCAAATAAATACTTTTCGATGAAGTTTTTTAAATAGTATGACATTGATTTGATGAAGTTTTGGTTCAGTTTGGCAAATCGTGTTTGACATTATTTTGTTTACGTAACTTTTACATGAAAATATATAAAATACTCTTAATAACAGAACATTTAATATTTGCGACGCTTGAAAATGGCTTTTAATTTGTGCGGCTGTTGCGACTTTTGGAACAAAGTTCCTGGTGAAATATATATATTTTCATTAAATATAGTACTTAGATTTACGCCAATGAACCTGCCGTATAGACTTCCAGAGCGAACGGTTACAAGCGGCATGCATCCAGTTCGATCCCACGATCCACAAGGCTTCATGTAGAAGACGCCGGAAGCCGGAACGGCACCGGCGTTGGACCAAAACCGAGCGTACACGAATAAATATCCCGCTGAAGAGCCGGACCAACACCGCATACTCATCGGACAGCCTCTCTAAACATAAGGGTTTCAGTCCGGCGTCCCCCAATCTAGAACTTTCTACCCCAGTCGCCGTCAGAGTTTCCTCCTCCTATTTTGTTTAACACTGTACCGTACATCATGCTAACCTTCCATCTCTCTTGTCACCAGGTCTACAGTTGCGGAGCATAGAGGAGCCGGCGGGCGGCGCGGGCGGCGGCGTGCCCGCGCCAGCCTGCTACGACGCCGAATGCGCCCGCACCGAGGCTTGGCTCGATGAGAACCAGGAGTTCGTGCATGATTATTTTCTAAGGTGAGCGTTTTAAGACAAGAATCTTTACTCTCTTAGTTGAGGTGCTTGTGGCGCAGTGGTTGCAGCACTTTGGTTGTGATTCCAAAAGTTAAGCAACCTACGGCGCGGTCATGTTTGGGATGGGTGACCATTCTGACCATAAAAGTGACGTCTATTTACAAGCATCTCCGTGCTTCGGAAGGAACGTGAAGCTGTTGGTCCCGGTTAATATCGATAGATATAAGTCGTTCAGCCTGGTCGGAGGCCCTCGGGCGGCTTACTAACATCTGACAGTAAGGTTGGTCACTTACCTTACACACACCCCTCCACCAATCCGCACTGAGCCCGCGTGGTGGAGTATGACTCTCACCACCTCATAGTTGAGGTGAGGTCTGTGCCCAGCAGTGAGACGTATATAAAAGGTTGACACACTTAACCGGCACCACCCTAACCTAGCAATTAACTTGTTCTTCAAGTTAGAGCATTAAGTTGTGAGTCGTACGTACGTCGTGTGTATATCGATAAATTTGAGTCAATGCCTAGTGTAGATGTAAAAAATTTTTTCTCCAAAATCTTGTTAATTATCATTAAATAGCCATTTATCTACACAAAGAATGAAATGCAAAACAATTAATGAAATTAGTTGTTTTACGGGCAAAAGCGGCAAATGATGATAAAAGTAATCACTTTATAAAATGATCACATCTTGAGTATTACCCTAAAAAAATTACAGCCCTCGTCACACTCATTCACAGAGCAAGTCACCATTGCTGAAAATAATTTTATTCACTAAATATTAATATCAATTTATTTTAAAAAAAACAATTTACTGAGGAGAAAAGGGAAGAGAGGAAATTCTGGATACTTGTCAACGATTACCCATATTTTTCTATCTTGCTACATTTCCATAAGAGATTTTATTCTCCCTCGCACAATTTGTTAGTCTATACGAGTATATCCTAAGTTTTTAGTAGCAGCAGACGTGACGTCTCATTTTGTCGCTATAACGTGTCTTTATATAAAGCGTTAATTAGCCGGGTCCACAGTTCCTCACAAAACATTCCAACGTGTTTCGATTGCGCGCACTTGAGTTGAGGTCGAGATCGTACTCCGTAACGTTACGTCCGTGTCCGTCATACGAGTCCAGCTAGCCCATTCGCTCTCTCGGTCGGACTTATAAAATAAAAATAAAAATTGAGTTTATTACTTCCAACAAATAAATGATGCAGCACTTAATAAATATAAAAAAAATACATGGAAGCAATTGGATGCGGCTCAGCTATTGCTGACATACGACAGCGCTGATTTACAGCCGCACCCACTCCTCTATTTTACTTAACCTATCGATAAGAGCCCGACAACAAATATGAATATTTTACTCTCTAGGGTGACCCATATTTTTGCGACATATATCAATGTGCCAGTGCTTGTATAATTGTTGAAAATAAATAAAATAAATTGTTGGGTTCTTACCCAAAATAAACATCTAAAAATAGCCAACCAGTGAGCTGGAAATCAGTACTTCATATGAAACAACATCATAACGTTTCCAATGAGCCTGTTACGCAATAGTTGCGGAGAGGTATAGTTAATTAAAGATTTGTTTACACAAAAGTATTTACATTTCGTGCAAATAGCACGGCTTTGGACAATCGCAATGCATTAATTGGAATCGATTGTTGAGTTTGATTGTGTTTGCTGTACGGATTTTAAATTGGACCGTGTTTCATCATCTTTGTGAGTTATTTTTGACTTTGATAAGAGCCGAGTCAGGCCTCTCTCACTCGATGTACTTGCGCGCGGTAATAGCCTACTCTCGCCTGCACTGACGTCGGTGCGAATTCAGTGGGCTGCCAACAACCGTCGGACGCGCTCACGACGCACTATAATTATTCGTGTTACGCTTACGATCAATTTAGTTTTTATACGAACCAAATAAGTAATCTGTGCTTGTTAAACGTTAGCTTTATTTGAGAAAAATGTCTTCTGGTGGTGGAAATTTATGTGCTGTTGATAGCTGTAGGTCGAATACTAAGAGAAATAAAACGCTTTCTTTTTTTAGTCTACCAGCTAATTAAGAAAGTGTAATTATTACCCGGTAAGTTAGTAATTTATTTACAAAGTATAAAAATAAACAAATTAGTAGGTGGTACCTACGTAGGTAAATTGGATAAATTCAGGTAAATTGGGGTTCGACATTATTGAATTAAAATGTAATACCTACAGTGAAACACAGGTCAGTTACTTTATCGAAATAATACCTAAGTACCTAATATACCTATTAGTCTACTTTTTATGGGCTGCGCACCACCTACGAACTGTGTGTACCTACCTACCTTCCTACTCGACGTGGTGGTTTAGTCGACTAAAGACTACTTAATTAGCGAAATGACTAGGTAGGTAGGTAGGTACGTACGTAGTTGACAATAAAATTGACCGATTCTCGAAATGTACCTACCTACTAATAATCTACAAACGACAGATTCCACAAATGACAGATTCGTTTTAGAAAGAGATAGCATGAGTCACAATTAAGTAGCTAATAATTCGCTTGTTATACCTTATACAGGCTGAATTTCTTATTTCACATTTGTTATTTAATAATGTTATATTATTTAAATAACAGTTAATCAAATACCATTTTAGAAAAATGTGGTTGAAATATTTTTACCGAAAGTGTCAACCCTAGTTCGATTGTCACTCGGTCTCACGTCACGTGGTCTCGCGCAGCTGCCAAGCAATAGTGACTTTATACTCAGAGCTGCAGGTGCATTATTGTACGCGGCAGAAAAAGTAGTCTATTAACGCTGTAGGTATCGAAATTTTTCTATGGAGTGATCTACTGTTACGTAGTAACTATTTAGTAATCTGTGGCCGAGTATCGTGGTGTTAAACAGGCTGTCCAGGCAACAGAACAACATACTCCATGGGTGAAAAGTTAGGACCAACAATACCAATAGGTACCTCAATTTTACGTTTAGAGAAAATAAGGAAAATTTAAGTATATTTTCAGCAATATTTATTTATTATCGCTAATAGCGATTCATTTATCTGCAAATGTTAAAAAAAGAACATGTCATTTTAAATAAAAAAAAATGTATGGACAAAAAACTCTACTGCTAATTTTCTCGTTCACTTTGCCAACCGTGAAAACTCTGCACTCGGCTAACAACTCGAGATGCCGTACTTCGTAAAGTTTCCTCCGTATTTTCGGGTCTAGCCAGCCCGCTCGCTCGCACGGCCAAGCTAGTAAGAGTGATAGGGATGGCAACATTCGATACTACGGACAGCCGTTTAGAGATAAGAGCTTCAGTTTCAAACTTCTGGGAAGTTTATTTACTAGTTTACAGTTTTCTTTTTGATAATTTTTCATGCCATACCCTAGCGTTGGTGCAGTACTTGTGTTACTGACGGTAAAATTTCCTTTGACATTTCCACTGTGACACAACCGTCATTGAATGCAAAATTTGTCAAAATAGTATTTTGGTGGAAGTTGGTTGTTTGTAGTTGTGCTTTATTTGTCTGAATTTGACATGCGACAACTGCAGCTCTGTAGTTTTAGAAAGGATGAAACTATTAGGAATGTATTTGCACGTACGAATAAACGTTATGTGATGTAAAAAAATCATTTATTTCGCTCAAAGTTACTCTCTCTATTTCTCGTACAAATGCGTCGATGTTTGGTAAAATATTTTTGTCGCGTATCGCAAATTATTTCACAAAATCGCTGTCGAACGTGTTTCCGACACATAAAAGCTGACAATCGAGAGGCCATGAGGAAATCAGAGGGTCTACTGTGAATCGCGTTGTATTATGTGATTTTGAAGCTTAGGCATAAGTCTAATAGTCGTAAACGCGCTTGAAAAATAATTTTATCTTCCTCGACGTCAAGAAATGTGAGAAGAAGAACCGTCACGTAATAGACTTTTGATCGAAAAATGGCTACAAGTACAAAATCTCTCGAAATCTGAGTATTGGTAAAATAGCAACAATCTTAGACTTCGCAAATTTCATGGGATTACCACAACATGTTTTCGTAGGTAAAATATATTCATTTACCTTCCCGACGTTTTGTTCGTTTCGGTTACAAGAGTCATGGCCGCGGGCTGAATTAAAAACTTTAAGATAAAAATGCGACATGAAAATCGAAATTAAGTAATTTTACTGTTAATTTGCGTGCGCTGTGACGCTCCTTGGGGGAGGCCTATGTCCAGCAGTGGACTGTAACAGGCTGATATGATGACTGTTAATTTACCAATCCTACATACTTCTGACAAAAACCAAATACCTACATGAGAGAGACTACTAGATAATAACATGTAGAAAACGTTGTACAGAGTAGCTCAAGGGGTGACGAGATAGCTGATGGCTGCCGTTAGCGGTCGAGAGTGTCGTAAATTGGGCTCTGATGGAACTGAAACTGAGGAATGATTTCTTTCATTTCTTTCACAAATAACCTATTTTATTCTACCCTGAAAAAGCTGAATTCGTAAGTCGTTTATCCAGTCGGCTTAAATGATTGGCGTTATGGTTTGTTCTCTCACTTTTCCTTTCTTTAGGAATCTTTTGAATTGGAAATAAGTCGAAATTGCACCGCTCATGGGCCAGTCATAAGTACACCCTATTTATCATTGAAAATTTTTTCAAGAACATGTAATTTATTCTTGTACCACTTATTTTGTTTACTTTATAACGATTTTGTGGCACGAATCGTCTATAATAATAAAAACGTCAGTGACGATGTTCTTCTAAGCGACGTATCATTTTTATCATTTATCATTTTTATCCTCCCCCATCGATTTTCTTCCGTTCAATGGAGAAAACTTGTCTATATTGGTACTTGTTAAAACCAGCTAATTGCAAATTTGATTCGCACGTAAATGGTTCCGTATGTTAAATACGATCAGTGTGGTATCGTTTTTAACCCTTGGTTTTACAGTACCTGAAACAATTCTGATAAGTGTCCATACGCACCAAGCGGTTCAAATCTACATTCCTGTTGCACGGCTAAATAATAGAGCTCTCTCCTGGCGGAAGTGTTCCGCTTAGATTATAAAGTGCATATTTCTTCTTCTTAGCGTGTCGATGGAACACGAGAAATTACATCGTGGCAGCCCAGAACTCAGCCACTTGTACTCGTATTGCGGATCGACTGCAGATCATTAAATCCGCTGGCGTGCAGGTGTTGGGGCACGCCGGCCACGATGTTAAGTGTGCCATAGTTAGCACTGCACCGCAACCACAGTCTACATCGGTGCTTGCTGAAAATCCCCACATAGCCATGTTCTCCTTACTTCGACCAACCTGAGTCCGAAGCCTGTTTAAGGATTTTCAGATCGGCCACGGTAGATCATGTCCTGTAGGGAGATTCTCGGCAAGTGGGACAAAGGGAGTAGGCAGGTAGCTTTTTCGCGTCAAAGATCACGTCTGACCTGTGCTGCTGCACGTGGATGTTTTCAAGAAAAGAGTGAATAAGCTGCTTCTAGACAGACATGATCCATCCTCGGCCTCATCGACACCATCAGCTGAGATTTTGACCAAATGTCTGGATAGCTTGCTAAAAAATAAAAACAAGAAACATGATTATTAAAAACAAAACGTCATCCTTTTCAAACCAATTTTCGGTGGAAGTTTAGATGGCAATGTATTTTTTTATTTTTTTATTCTCTTAGTCTCGAAGTTACAGTGGGGGCCACACATTTGACCACTTCGGAAGTGTCTCGCGCAAACTATTCAGCTTAGAAAAAAATTATGTGAGACATCTAAATATCATTTTTGAAGAGTCACACATGAGAAATATCATTTTTGAAGAGTCACACACAAAAAAAACAGTTTCAAGTACGGGTACCCTCAATTTTAAAAAATCTTAGTGTGGTTCACAAAATACTTCTACTAACCTAGTTTTAACAGTATAGATCATATAGTTTCGGAAAAAGATGGCTGTGACATACGGACGGACAGACATGACGTATTTGCCGGCACGTCCTTACCGTCATCAGTGGGGTTATGTAGCGTGGGCGTGTGTTTGCGAGAAGTTACAAAAACAAACACCGAAACACACAAACTGCTTCTTAAATAGGGAAACACTGTTTAAATGTAACACAAATCAAACTAAACCAACAAATATTGGTCCGTCCGCGAGATTCCATCAATGTTGCGCGCCGTCAAACAAGTGCACAATCTGATGGCTGCTCGGTTGACGTTCCACCCGAGTGCCAGCATCACTCTTCTTCAAAAATGCGCTATACCGCCGCGCCGTCGAATATATAAGGGTTCCGTGTAATTGCCTTTAGGCTGCGGAACCCTTAAAAGGTATTGATGTCTGTGCTAATATATGTGTTTTTGTTGGCAGAAAAGCGACGCGGCAGGTGGTGGACGCGTGGCTGGTGTCTCACGCGACGCCCCCCAGCGCGGAGCTCGCGTCGCCCTCGCGCGCCGGCTCGGGGTCCGGAGCCACCACACCCGTCAGGTAAATATATAATGCGTAACGAATCCTCATTATTTGGGGACGATAATTGGTCATGTGGGACTCCTTGAAGAACGGCAACTAGCTACGACCATTCTTAAATATACCCACTAGAATCTCCGCGAGTTCCTTTGTGCCGCTATAATCAGGAGAGTGGAGGATCGCGAGTGGAGGCGTTATGGTACGCCAAGTCGTAGCTGGTGTCACACGCGACATCCTCCAGCCAGCAGCATGTAAATATACCTGAGAAGCATGTAACAATCCCTTACGCAGGCTATAGTTAACAATCGATGCTAACGTGAGATTAGACGCGGCGCGATGTACGCCAGATAGTAGCTGGTTTCACACGCAACGCCCCGTGGTAGCGTGGAGCTCGCGTTGCCCTAACGCGTCGGCTCAGGTTCCGGAGCCACCACACCCGTCAGGTTAATATACCTGAGCAGAATATGAACGGTCACATATGCAGGCTAGTAGAAATCGGCAGGTTGTGGACGCGTGGCTGGTGTCACACATAACGCCCCCCAGCGCAGAGCTCGCGTCGCCCTCACGCGCCGGCTCGGGTTCCGGAGCCACCACACCCGTCAGGTAAATATACTTGAGCAGCATATGAACCCTATACTTGAAGACATCAAATTAATTACATTGCATTAGTCTTGTTTAATCAATGATGATCATCCTCAAGGTACGCTATGCTTCGCCTTGGCTATGTATATTATATTTTTAGTTATTATTTGTGTCGTTCGTCGGTTAGTGCATTATTCTATGTATGTTTGTAGATACGCATTTACATTTTACCGTCCATTTGCTTTGGTTTCGCAAATAATACCTCAGTTGTGTTTTATCTCGACTCCGTTTGAATTTATACTTGTCATATAATAACAAGACCCCTGAGGTCAAAAGCGAGCAGAAGCTGACTCGGTTAACTCGAGATAAGCATGTCAAAACTAACTATGAATGCCCCTGGGATACAACTGGGGAATGACGACAATTCCTAGCCAGTATACAAACACCTCTAGACATCTCCAGAAGCACATGTTTGTGTTTAGACTTTATTGAATTACCAATTCAATATTGTCAATTTCGAAGAAGAAACACGCTAAATACACGCTTTATGTGTGACAAAGGTATGTTTCAAATGGTATTCGTTGGTATACAGTTACTGCAAGTACTTTCTCATGTCGCTTGACAAAATGCTTTAGATATACAATTGTCGTACTTCAGTATGCAAACAATTGTCTTTGAGAGGTCCTGTGATAACATTGAGACAAGTGACTTGGATATAAATGTTCTAATTTCATAAACGATATGCATAACTGCACTTTATAACAATCTAGGCCAAGAGATGTACGACCAATGCATTTCAAGGAGCCGGCACTAGGAATTTATAGCGCAAATGACTTCGGCTTAGCAATGGCTATTGATCTCACCGCTTGTGGAAAGTCCCTGGATTTAGATATTCCCAGGTTTCCCTGGGGATCGGACGAGTCGGGCTTATCGGGACGCATCTGTTATATATCCAGACAATATATCTCGACAGCACTGGGCTGGACTAAAGTAGATCCATTTTGAATAACCTGGGCTACAAAATATTCGAAATTTACGTCTCTGGATACTCAGGAGTTTTTTAACAAATAACACGAAATCTACAAATGGGAATCCATATACAAAGTTCACTCAAAGAATGCTTCACATTACAATGTACCTTTAGCCATCACCACCGACAGAAACCTTTCTAAATTAGGACCTTCATCAATTAAAGACATTTGTTTACGCGACAACTTAGTAACACACTACACGTGGATTCATCCTCATTTACCTGGAAAATATAAAATGTTGTGGGTCGAAAGAGATTTGAGTCGAGTTTTGTAACGTTTTCCACAGTGTGTAATTCGATTTAGGTATCCTGATGTTTTTCGTCCTGGATTTGTACAAATATTGGCGATAGTATTTAAAACAGCCCCATACAAGATTTGTGTTCCATTTATAATGTATTATTAACAACTGGCCTATCCCGTACTGCACATATCTTTGATGGAACTCTTCCAACACCATTCTCGGAAATAACGTGTCTCAGGTACTCAAGAAGAATGAACATTTCTTGGGGCTCAACTTAAAATTTGCGTAATAATGAAGTACATTTCCGCCGCTATGAAATACAGAATAGGTGATAAAAAAAATTCAGCTCAACTGTGAAAGATTATGCATTAACATCGCCAGCCGGTATTTTTAATGCTGCTCTCCGAATCTAATCCGGAACTCTTTTACATTTCAATCCTCGCAAATGAGACACGTACGCTGGCAAAACCTTAAAAATGTTTTGATGAGCCTATTCTGTCGCTTTTTTGCGGTATACTTTAGCATTCCGTTTTCCCATTGAGTTATGATTATGAATAACTGAACGAACCGTCATCTATGAAAGGAGAAGCGTGATTGACTTTGTTTAGGTGTCATACATGATTGAGTGGTAAAAGGTAAATCTAAAAAAAAAATACCTAGCTGTGTGGAGGACAATTTTCTTTTACCTCATAAATCTTTGACCAGAGTATTTAATATAGAAGTTTACAAAACTGTTCAGCCTAAAAGACACTTGCAAATTGTTGAACCGTGCGGTGTTAAATAATCACACTTTTCGAACTGGGCACAGTTTCTAACAACTTCTGATACGAAATAAAAAATCGTCACGAAAGGTAAAACTTGGGCCCCTTTCCTTCGTTATCTCGGGAACTTGGCCGTCAGTTACAAAGAAGTTTTCTCGCGAGTCCCAATTCCACGATAAGAATAAAATTTGTGTTTGCCAAATACAATGGCTAGTAAATGCTTTGTGAACTTGATAAGGCACGTGGCTTGGTGCTTTTGAAAGTAGGTTACTCACACTGAAGGTGCTTATACAGTGCCGGTCAATGCATTGAGTGCAATTCGCTCTGTGAAATGCATTCTTTATGATGGACTGAACTGTATACATTATTTTGCAGAAAATCTTTCACTGGCTTAAAATGGCATACTGCCTTTAAAGTGCTTATTTGGGAGTTGAGTGCAGCGGTTGGGCAGAATGATATTCGGCAACATATTTTTTTCGCCGAGGAAATGCTTTATGTATACCCGTTGCTGTGAAGTTAGCAACGGTGAATGTGCCCTCGTCCAGGTTTACCCACTAAAACCTCCGCGGTTCCCCTCTAGTCGATTAAAGTTGCGACGGAAGTTAGCTTGCCTCATGCTCTTCGTCACACCAGCGCGGCGGTGGCAGAAATATCTGCAACTATTTATCTTAAATTCAATACTATGAACATGTTCTGCCTACACAGACAGCAGATGGTGTAGTCGAATCCATTCCGAAATCCCGATAGTGCATTAGTTTTAGTCTGTTGTTACAGACAAGGCCTGTACGATTAAACTGATAAAAGTATTCACGCAAGCCAGTCGGTAAGAGCTCTCCGTTTACCAGAACCAGCGAGATGGAATCCGTTATATTCAGAACTTGGCCCAGAAGTGCGACGGCTTTAAACAGTGGTCTAGTTTGCAAGCTCTTGCTTGGCTCAAGCTACGGCCATTATCTTCTCTTCAGTAACGATTTGCCGAGTCGATATCTTTTTCGTATTTCGATTAAAACAAAGGCTAGTCGGATGGCGGCCAAACGGTTGACTTGTTCTAGAGACTTGGCAGAGCGCCCATACATAACAGACCAAAGGCAAATTTCGCGATAAACGCATCTTGTTTGTGGAATTGCGTTCTCCAGTATTTCCTCAGTGACTGAATCATTTCGATGAGCAGCTGAAAATGTTGTCAAACTAAATGCAACTATAGAAATAGTTGCATTTAGTTTCACATTATTAACACAAGAATTGTTGATTCATCAATAATCGCGTGCATTTGCACTGCTCTACACTTACCAACTTATATTTGAAGACACTATAACTACTGGCGCTTTTGCTTAGTTCCAAGATGAACGTCAAACAACCCCTCCACTAATCCGCACTAAGCCCGCGTGGTAGGATACGAGTATGACTTGTCCCTCCTCATAGTTGAGGTGAGGCCTGTGCCCAGAAGTGGGACGTAAATAGCTGATGTGAAGATGAGCGTCGAAGTTGTCAAAAAGTTATAGCCAATTAAAGTCCCTGTAACGCCTGTGGTAAGTTGCAAACACGGTTTGGGAGTGCAGAGTTTTATGACGTTGCTTTTGAAGCAAAGCTGCAAAACCTGCCATTTTATACTATTTTTTTTTGGGATTTGTTTGCTCTTGACTAAGCCTAACGAGGCAAAGACTGAGTCTACGATGGAGCGAGCTCGCCTAGAAGATGGCTGCTCACTCTAGCTTGAAAATTCCTAGTTTGTAACTGCAGGGAAACACTGACTCAGGTAGTGTGTTCCACTCCTTACCGTACCTCATCTAGACGTTAACATATCCACGCCTCTTGTAGACAGGAAGATCTCAGCTTACGAGTTTGAGCGTGGGAGTCTACTCTGTTGCCAACCTGCCATTTCATATCACTAAAGAAAAGACCCACCATACCTTATCTGACGCACCAAGCGATTCGAATCTACATTCTGTTGCGTACGGTTAAATTCGCTACCGGCTGAAGTGTTCCCGTTAGATTATAACTTGGATCTTTCAATAAAAGAGTGAATAGGCTGCTACCTCTTTGGTGTAGTGGCAAAATTTCTGCCTTACAACCGAGAGGTCCTGGGTTTGAATCCCAGGTCGAGTCAAAATTGTTTATGATATTTTCTGTCATAAACAGCTCGGAGACGGAAAGTTCGCGGTGTTACACCCCCCTGTGCCTCGGAAAGCACGGTAAACCGTTGGTCCTACGCCTGATCTCTCTCCGGTCATGTCGGATTGCCGTCTCACCGAACTTTGACAGTGATAGAACAGTGAGTGCACCTGAGTATTGCGCTCACACTTGTGCACTATAATATCTCCTGCGTAGTTGGCTGATCTCTGTTGAGATTGGACGCCGTGGTCGAAATCGGCCTGGAGGACTATTATTATTAAATAGGATGCTACTAGACAGACATGATTCATCCTCGGCCACACTCCACATCAGGTGAGATTGTGGCCAAATGTACTTAGAATACTTAAGAAATAGCTACTTATAAAATTAAATTAAAACTAGACGTTAACGTATCCACCCCGTTGTTGACAGGAAGATCTCAGCGCACGAGTTTGAGCGCGGGGGTCTACTCAAGCCGCTGGTGACGACGGTCGACGGCACGCCCACCTTCCTCGGCGACCAGCCGCACGCGGTGCCAGCGCGCCCGCAGCGCCGCTCGCGCCACGAGCTGCGCCAGCTCGACGAGAAGGAGCTCATATTTGAATTAGTGAGTGGTCTTTGTTGGTAAATTCCTAAACCCCACCACACTCTGAGTTGACAGAACCCAGATATTTATAACTTCAGTCCTCTGCAAAAGGCATGGAACATATCAAAGATGCGAAAGCCTCACTCACATCACTCAGAGGTTGAGCGGTGCACTGTCAGAATGGTTTTAGGGTTCCGTAGTCCGACAAGGAACCCTTGTAAGATCGTTCAGACGGTCCTAGTCTGTCACAGCAGAATATCTTCTACGTTTATGGACTGATTTGCATGTTACTTGGTTCGAGGATACTACTATTGATCTCATTTTTAAAAATACGAAAAATTAAAATTACCCCCTTTAAGGGTACCTCCCTATACATGTAAAGGGGGGGAGGGGATACTAACACTACAAGTCATCATAAAGCGCTACTAAGACTTCTTTGTATGATATAGCGCTGAGGAAAGTTAGACGGTAATGCAAAAGTTTGCACAGATACTTTTAATCCCCATTGCTAGTCGTCTGTGCAGGCATATGGCGTAATATTTATGGTTACACACTGTGTTGTAACCGTCTTATACATGTTCTTTAGAATCCAAAGGTGTTTAGAAACCATACAATTACAATGTTAAGCAGAGCATCTACACGGCACGGTGAGATGCATAGCTGCACGACATGAAATAATAACTTGGTTTTGCATGATTTGATCAAAGAAAACTGTGATTTCCTTTACTGGTTCGAAGTAAGAAATAAATGGAAAACACGTACGTAAATTATACATTATGTTAGTACGTCTTATGCAGCGAATACGGCTTATTTATACGGCTTTTTTAAGACTTTCGAAGCCAAAAAATACTATCAGTTAATTTCTCTACTATAAAAAAAATGTAGCGACCCGTTTCAGTGAGAATTGCCTATAAGATTTATATGAAGTTCTAAAATTCTGCCAAATAATGTGATTAAAATTTGTTTATTTTCCAATTTTTGCTTGAAGTTTATTTTTATGTTCCAAAATTAGTGTGAAATATTTCATGTAATTTTACTTCTATCGTCTGGTGGGTGTCCAATTATTTTTAATTATGGAGTAAATAATAAAAACGAAATATCAAGAGAGCACTTAAGATGGGATCGGAGCTCGTTTCTGTTATTTTTTTAACAAGCTCCTGAGAAATGGAAATACTTTTTAGTAAAATTAAAATGTAATCACAATGATAGAATATCATTTAAAGTTTCCAAATTGGCAAATTTATTATTTTTTGCAGAAAATTGTTATTTACAAAGTAAGTTGGTGTTCAAAACTAGTTAACATTTGTCAACTACCAGTTCGCCTTGTTAAAATTTGAATTGAAATCAGTACGCACGCCATTATTTAACCATAATAATGGTTAAGACAATGATGCCATACAATCGACGATAACAATGGTTGACAGCCTTGAGCTCCATGACTTCATTCATACAAAATTAGCCCTCCGTCGAAATCAGTTACGCGTTGTGTGATCTATGCTTTATTATGCTGGATATCTACGTCAAGTATTTCGCGTAAATTGTAAACCAAATAATAAAAATATATTTTATTACATTTTTTCACAAAAAATGCTTATCTGTTTCTTTAACAACGTGACATGCAAGATTAAAAAAAGAAGATTAGAAATTAACGCTATAAAATAAACTTACCTATATACAAACTAAACCGTATTATAATCACCAATCCAATTCCAATCCGATTCCAATAATATCTATGCGAAGCGGAGAAAACTATATGACTAGGTAACGTCAAACACTTAGGGCGCTTGTCCACCAGCGCCGTCACCGTCACGTCAACGAGAAAATGTATAAATAAATAAATAAATAATAAATATTAATGAACGATAAGACTGCGCCGAAGTAGCTGAACGGTATTCACATACATTTTCTCGTTGACGTGACTGTGAAGGCGGTGGTGGGCAAACGCCAGTACGCACTGAGATTGGTTAGAACCACACTATAGCCAGACATACCCATAACCGCTTTAGGCTAGTTTGCCATTTGGCTCTTAAACCATAACCAAACCGATCCCGATTTTAATTCGTCTGCGAAAATTTTATAAACAGCTGCTCCACACTTTGTAGTGTTCGGAAATTTCGAATGTAGCCATCCCTGTTACTCTTACAAGCTTGACCAAACGACCGAACGTGCTGGCTATACATGAAAATACGTCCTCAGACACGGCGTGTTTGTGAATCTTCAACACTGGCCGTTCTAACAACTAACGATATGTTGACTAAACCCACCCGAATAACTGAGGTAAAGGCACTGCTCCTGCCCCCTACTCTCTAAGCTGTTGTCAGTTGTTTCGGATGGAGCAATCTCCACCCATCTCACGTTCTCCGTGCGAGTGAATGCGTTGGATAGACTCAAAAATACGAACAAAAAGTTATAAGACGTACGGCCTCTGCTTCGAGAGCAACTTTTAATTAATTCAGATGCCCTCTCCACCGTACTGTAGCCCAATTAGGAGAGCTAGTACACGGATATATCTAAAATTTAATAAACTAGAGCAGGAACTCCATACAAAAAGTTTGTCTCCGTGAGTTTGAGCACACGTGTGCTCCGTAGGGTAGACCGGGTACAAATGTACCACGGGGCAATAGTACCATTGCCAATATTTCCAAACATAGACAACCTTTCCATGTGTGTATAGCGTCACGACACGAGCTCCGGGCGTCCCCACCTCCTCACCAGTCGCCGGCGCGCTAGCTGTGAGACGGACGTATGCAGAGCTGATTTTGTGTTTTCGGAGAATCACAGTGAGTATTCTCATCATTTGTTTTAGTCTGTAATTCACATCAAACTCGGTATCTTAATAAATTATTGCTTGCATTCGTTTATTTACACTTCAAACTTTATAACAGTGATGCATTATAGATACATTCATTGATAAAATTCCGCAATTTTGGGTTTAATAGTTAAAATGTGTGTTTGGAACAATTGTACCACTAGCGGTGGGGACAATTGTAGCGGTACAATTAACCCCGTGGTACAATTAACCCCGATACTATTTATAGTAGTTATCAATTATTATAGTCAATTAAAATGAATGATAATTAGGTAATTAGTTTAGGCACATACTTATTTGGACATTTGTTTTAGATGCCACGGCGAAGAGCGAAGTTAACGGATCGAGGCTCTAAAGACTTGTTACTTTATGAACAGGCATTTCAAGAAATTCAAAATGGGCGGTCTATTCGTGCCGCAGCTGAAATGTTTAATCTCTGTCACGTTTCACTTATAAGATGCAAAAAGAAAAAAGAAAATAATCCTGATGGTGCCATACATATGGGATATAATCCCGCGACCAAAGTTTTCTCCACAGAACAAGAGCAACAAATTTCGAAATACTTAATAAAGACTTCTGCCATATACTTTGGTCTAACACCCAAAGAAGTAAAACGACTTGCTTTTGAATTGACGAACAAATATGACATTAAAAGACCGGAATCTTGGAACAGGAATAGATCAGCAGGTTCGGATTGGTTTTCCGCTTTTATGAAGAGAAATCCTGAACTATCTATAAGGTGCGCAGAAGCCACTAGCCTTTCTCGTGCTACAAGTTTTAATAGGACCAATGTCAATGCATTTTTTAATAATTTGGACAAGGTATTGGAACGTCATAGTTTTGAAGCAAAAGACATATATAACATGGACGAGACAGGTATATGTACCGTTCAAAAACCGGATCGTATAGTGGCCAAGAAGGGATCCCGACAAGTAGGGGCACTTACTTCTGCTGAGCGTGGAACTCTCGTCACTGTGGCAATGGCTGCAAATGCGTTAGGGAATGCTCTTCCACCATTTTTCGTGTTTCCGCGTCAAAGATATCAAGAACATTTTGTTAGAGATGGTCCGCCAGGGTGTGTTGGAACTGGTAATGCGTCAGGTTGGATGGAAGCAACACAATTTCTGAAGTTCTTAGAACATTTTCAACACCACACTAGATCATCTTGTGAAAACCAGGTGCTGCTGCTTCTGGATAACCATCCGTCACACATCACAATTGAAGCGTTAGATTTCTGCAAAACTAATGGCATAGTGGTTCTGTCATTTCCACCTCACTGCTCTCATAAATTACAGCCACTTGATCGTTCCGTTCATGGCCCGCTAAAGAAGTTCGTGAACACTGCTTGCGATGCTTGGATGAGAAATAACCCAGGACAGACAATGTCTATTTATCACATCCCATCCATTGTAGCCACTTCATTTCCACAGGCATTTACCCCTAGAAATATCCAATCCGGATTCCGATGCACAGGGATTATGCCCTACAATCGAGAAATTTTTGATGAAACCGATTTTGGCCCATCGTATGTGACTGATCGTCCACTTCCTGATTCGGTGGAAATACAGGAACATCTTCGCATAGGTTCTCCACCTATTTCTCAACAAACCACACCTCCACAAGAAGCTTTACAGTCATATGAGGTAATCAGGGACTTAAACTTTTCAGAAGTTACTATTTCTGCACCTGAAAATATCTTGGAAGATCTCACTTTACCTATTGATCCTTTAGGTGTAGATAAGTCTCAACCAACCGCTTCACAAATAGAACAAGAAGCTTCAAATCAAGAATGCTCGCCTGGAATCATGCCATCCAGTTCATTCTGCGAAAGAATACCGCTCAGCGAAACAACAAATACAGTACCATACAACAGACTGTCACTACCTTCCTGCAATCCACCGGCATCAACAAATAAAGATCAATACTTCTCTCCAGAAGTAGTTCGTCCATTACCTAAAGCCCCACCTCGTAAAACAAATAACCATGGAAGAAAAAAGGGAAAAACAGCTATATATACCGATACACCAGAAAAGAACATCATAGAAAAGGAAGCAGAAGAAGCTAATAAAAAGAAGAGAGCCAAGCAAGTTAAAATTAACCTCAGAGATAGTAGAAAGGGGAAAGGTAAAGGAAAAAAAAGTGAAACAAAAACTATAGAAAAAAATAGAATGCCAAAAGATTACGCTAGGCCTAGTACCTCTAAAGACGAAGAAGAATGGTTTTGTATTGTATGTATGGAACCTTACAGTGCCAGCCGTCCAAACGAAATTTGGGTGCAATGCACAAGATGCGGAATGTGGGCACACGAGGAATGTACGCCACAAGAGGCCAATTATGTTTGCCATAACTGCGAGTCTAACTAAAAATATTAAATTAATATTATAATGATACGATACGGGTCAATTGTACCATGGGTCGTTTGTACCACCTTACAACTGGAAAGTTTTTGATTTTTGTGGTTATTGATCGTTATTAAGATAATTATGTACTCAGAACTAATGTTTGAGTCAAAGGGATGTTATAATATGTAAGAGTTGTTGGCTACTTTTTGTTATTTTGAAAGAATAGTTGTGTTTTTTTAAGTTTTTCACATGTTAATTTTCTCGACTGATTACTTTAAGTATTTTGATTTTTAAGACTAAAGGCTGTTACTATATCTTTATTACAGGGTAAAACTACCAATTTTTAATAAAACTATTATTAACAACACACAAAAAAGAGTTTTATTATCAATCATAATGTTCGGTACAATTAACCCGCAATAGGGGTCTATTGTAGCACATGACATCATTCTGTTCAGACGTGATTTTCACCGACTTATCGGTACTGTAGGTTTTATTTGAATACATTGATTTGTAGCTTAAGAGTGTAGGTTTTAAAATTTAAATACAGAAAGAAATATAATTCAGTAGATTTGTCGCTATCAACCAATGTTTCGAATGTGGTACGATTGTCCCCGGTCTACCCTATGTTATATTTTGATTGTACAATTCAATATGTTAGGTATATTTGTTTCCCATTCATAGTGGAGAGGGGTCATATTAAACTATTTTTCATTATAAATAAATAAAAAAAACATCACATACATTGATCTGACTCCGCCGTGGTAAGTGGCTTAAGCACTTGTGTTACAAACATCAGAATCAACAGTGGTATTAAAAATAAACTTAAATCTATACATATAATAAGACTGTAAAAGATCGATTTCTGTACATTGAAGATTTTTATGAAAAATTGTTACAGGGGGTCTTAATTACCGTAATAGAAGCCAAAACAACAATTTTTAAAATTTTTGTCTGTCTGTCTGTCTGTCTGTCTGTCTGTCTGTCTGTCTGTTTGTCCGGGCTAATCTCAGAATCTACTGGACCGATTTTGACGGGACTTTTTTTATTTGACTCAGTATCACCTGGAGAGTAAACTGGGATATAAATAATCACGCCGATGAACTTAGGGGGCAGGCAGGAAATTGAATCTCAGAATCTACTAAACCGATTTTAATGGGACTTTTTTTTATTTGACTCAACATTACTTGGAAGGTAAAGAAGGATAGAAATAATATTACATATTGATAAATTCTGCCCCCAAAGGGATAAAATAGGGGTTGCGAATTTGTATGAAGCCCGGTCGCAAAAAACTAACATCCACGCGGACGAAGTCGCGGGCAGCCGCTATAAATACATATAACACCCAGACAAGTAAAAACATGTTCATAATGTTTGTACAGTGCGGGAATCGGACCCGCGACCTCTTGGTTAATAGTCAACTTCTTAACCATTACACCAAAGTAGCCGTCACTTTATACTATATTATAGATATGACAATGGTGATAAAGAAAAAAAACTACTGATTAAAATTTTATCGTTGTGCACTTTTTAGAACAAAATTTAATATAGCTAACTTTTTTCGTCTCTCGATATTTTGATTTTTATTTGAGTTGAATTTCATTAACGGAAAAGTTTTCGGATGTCTATAAAAATGATAACATGCAACTGTTAACAGCTTATTAGGTAGACAGCTGTTAAGGTAGACAAGACTTTTGCATCAACAACAGTTTCAATGGTCAATAAATAAGGTACCTATGCCATGGTATATGTAGTTTCATATCAGCTTTGACTGGCTGTTGTTTGTTTGTTATGATTGTAAATTGGTCTGGTTTGTTTACATGCACTCATTTTAATACCGACTGATATCAGCCGGTAGTGTTTATCGGCAATGACCTCTGTGTTCAAGTATCCCGGGGTCTACAGTTGTCCGTTTCAGATGCAACCATCTAAGCTTGACCGTGCAAGTGAACGCGCTTGCTAACCCGAAAAGTACGTAAGAGACGGAGTTATGGACTCCGATCCTCCTAACGCTTAGTCTGTATTTTCGACTTCAGCCATCTTTTTCACTCGCACTGTCAAGACTGTATGCGCGACAGGGCTAACTGCAATCTAAACACACGGACATCAGCTTACCAGTTTCCCTCTTCTAAGGATTGCTCTCATCATTTATAAGGATGGGAGCTCGGGAGCACGAGTTGGGATGAGGCTGGACCAGACCGGCTGATGGGCTTTAAGAGGAGAGATTGAGGTGTATGTTCACAAATTAGTTTTATGTTTATGTCAAATGATTAATGAAAGTCAAATAAGAAATTAAGCTTAAAAATAAGTATGAGGAATGTTGGAAAATATATTTTCATGTGACTGCATTTTTATTTTTTGACGCTGTCCTACTGTCTTGTAAACATTTTAATTTTGTGCAACATTTCACAAAAATAAAACACAATAAAAGTGTTTTTAATACATCAAAATGCCTACCAGCCCAAGTAACTTTGTTTATATTAGAACATAGAATAAACGCCAAATACTTTTAGAAAATATATTGTACTAGCGGCCCGCCCGCGACTTCGTCCGCGCAAACTTGTTTATCCCAAGGGAGCATTTAATCGGGATGGCAAGTATCCTAACAACTAGTTCATACCCTGTCTGTATACCAAATTTAATCAAAATCCGTTCAGTAGTTTCAGCGTGACTGACGCTCAAACATCCAAATATCCAAACAAATAATTTTTTACATTTATAATATATGTGTGATTCTCAAAATAATTTATGGGTGTTATTAATATCCCACACACAATTTCTTCCATTACTATTCGTGCATTCATGTATCATCAAAAAATGAAAGTATTATCTGTTATGAAAAAAGAACGTGAACTACCGTCGTCAGTGTCTTTGTATTAAAAGTGGAGTATTGGATGCAGTGCATCTTCGTATCCACATAATTACTTGGTAGGCATTCAATTTACAATAGATATTCTATTTTCATATATACCTTCTTCGTAAGCGTCGACTGGTTTTACTACTAAGGACTTAATACAGGATCTAAATCTGTGCCCTGACCCTGTGGTTGTAGAGTGCGTTTTCAACTTCACAATCGTACACATTCAAAACTAGGTTCAAAAGAAATTGAGCCGCGAAAATGAGAACAAACTACTCCACCGTCACTATGAATAGTTTATGAAATCACGTGCGCGAATGTTAGTGAATGAAACTTTATGGCAGCTGTCCAAGTTGTAATTCGCATAGAATCTGTTCCGGTAGCTTTGGAAGCTCATAAACAACTTTATTACCTAGTCGGTGTAGACGGGATTTGAAACTCATTTAAAGTTTATTGGATAACTGGGGCGAAGTCTATCCATCAGTTGTTTCAGGAATTGAGAGGTGCCAACTCTCCCGAGAGTTGCGGTTTGGTTAGTTACACAGGGTGGTGACCACGATACGACAATAAATTTAAGTATACATGTCTTAGGGACATAAAGCTCTCAGAAGACTTTTCCACTTTTCTTCATATTGGGTGATAGCCTCCAACTCCTTCCAGCCAAGCCCAATGAACGCACGAGAATATGTCCTTAATAAGGATAACAGGATTCCATCATCATACATGTCTAATGGTGAACCTAGTCTTCATACAAAAAATCAAAGAAATTTACCCAATGGTTAGTCACAGGACAACATTTTTCCCAAATTTATGATAAATATAGTGTGTTCTATGTATTCCGAATAAGGTTTACACTTTAATCCTTGTCTCGCTTGGTAGAGATGGCTCGAATTTGTATGTTTTTTTTTTATTTTGTTTGAAAAGATGTAAAATAACGTTGAACTAGTATTGTCGATGTTTTCATTTATTGTCGTATTTTGGTCTCCAGCCTGTATTACTGAAGTAAAGGTGAGAGTTTTCTAATATGTTTATTTGCTAACAAAAAATGTTTTCATTGTGAAAGTCCCAGATCTAATCTAACTGCCGACGCAAGAGATGCGGGTGCACTGCATGGGTAGGTACCCAAGTACTCATTCGATTTTTTCAGCTTAAGGTGTTTTTTAAAGTTCAACATAACTTTTGAAATCTTTCTACGCGATTTTGAGTTTTAACTTATAAATAATATAATATAGTTTTAACTTAGAAATATATTTTTGTTAAAAATCAAACATCCACTGCAAACACTTCACCTGTTTCGATATTAAAATTATTTTAAATGTTGAAAAACGCTAAAAAAGTAATTGATTGTCATGCCCTGATAACACGACTATTTATGCAGGCTTATACTTTGAAAGGTATAATAAACTCACAGAGAGTAGCTGTCATATATGATTCAGTGTCGCAAAATGTGTACTTATTTCGCAGAATATGTAAGAGTTGGGGCAATGTACCTTTTCTACTTTTCGGCCTAGTCCAACGGCCCAGGAATTCTAATCCATCTGTAGAATGCCAACTAGGCACTCATCATCATCATTATCAGCCAAAGGACGTCCACTGCAGAACATAGGCCTTCCCCACAGTTTTCCACATCGACCGATCACAAGCGGTCTGCATCCAGTGTGATCCTGCGATCTTTACAAGGTCGTCTGTCCGTCTTGTCGGTGGACGTCCTACGCTGCGCCTCATCATCATCATTAAATTATATCAGCCGTTCCACGCCCACTGCTGACCATAGTCCTCCTTTAAGGATCTCCACCGCGATTGGTCCTGCGCTTTCAGCGGCTTCCCGCGACCTTCACCAGATCGTCGGTCCACCTTGTATGAGGCCTGCTCATCCTAGGCCCTGTCCTTTTAGAATTTAAAATACTCCTCTCTCAAATTCAATATTCCTCGATAGAACTATAACCTCCTTTTCTCGTAGAGGTGAACCCGCGACAGCTGGCCGCCCGCACTCCTCCTATTACTCAATTATGCTCCATTTACCACCGAGATACGGCCGGCTTGATAAGTACATTTGTGTCAATTCACGGAATGAGTTAAGTTTGTTTGTTGACTGAGGATTCGCTACAATGTAAGGTGGAGCGAAGCAGACGACAGAATTACGCGACCACGACCGTCTTTGGATTCGACTAATGCATTTCAAAGTAGTGTGTTATAACCCATTTACGCATGTAATGGCGTGTAGTTAAGCTCTTGACATTGTTGTGTGACATTTTTCTTATCTGAAAATGAAAAAAATGCAAGTAAAATTCGCGTTGAGCTCTTCAAAATTGCTATCGTATTGCAATGACATTGCCACATTTAGTTGAAATTTGTACGTGTATGCTTGTAAGCCGAAAAACAGCACACGTTGAAAATTTTATTTGAAAACTACATTTTGCTGGAGTTCGGACACAATATGTTTGATGCCCATTATTTAAGTAGATAGAAATAATGCGATACACGTTGTAGAAAACCATTTGAAAATTTCAAGTGTGAATTCTGGCCGTTACCACAATAGTGTCAATTGCCTATTGTAAGTACCTACCAATTTTTATATCTGGCTCTGTCTCGCCAATGACTTCAGTATGCGAGTTATAAAGTTCAGTACCTACTTGATCCCTAAGGCGTTGTCCCATGTGACCGACGCAATGCGACAAGTGTGACGCGACGCGATGCAACGTAATACGACTAATACGTAAGTACTTCAAACGTTATGTGTCAATATCAGTCGCGTCGCGTTTCGTCACGGGTCCCTTTCATAAACGACGGCATAAACGAGAGCTACACAACTTTCAGAAAGGAACTCTACTCACAACTGTGCCATTGACCTTACCAAGACAATCAATTCAAGTTTTGTTGTTGTATAATATGCAATTGATACGTGAATCATTCATCGTTTAGATGCGGTACTCATCAAAATGTAAACAAACAATGACCTTTGTAATACCCAATTATTTTGGGTATTTCAAAGGACAAACGCGACAAAGCGGCGCGACACGACGCTAAAATAATAATAGTAATCATTTTTTCAGTCTCAATAAACAAAAATTATACATAAAAGATTAAAAATACACATAGGTTTAGAAGAAAAATATATATTTTTCATGTCGCCGCTTAGTCGCGTTTGTCGCTCACCTAGGCTAGGACCACGGGCACACAAAATAATTGAGTATTTCAAAGGTCAATGTTTGTTTACATTTTGATGAGTACCGCATCTAAATGGTGAATGATTCACGTATCAATTGTATATTATACAACAACAAAACGTGAATTGATTCTCTTGGTAAGGTCAATGGCAAAATTGTGAGTAGAGTTCTACTCTAAAAGTGGTGTTGCTTTCAGTTGTTTGTGCTAGTTAAACAGTGCGATCGCCGAGATGCCTATAATCGAGACTACAAACGAAGTCTTTGAGTAGAACCTCAAAACAGTACGAATACCGAATGATTCATTATTTTCATTGCAGATTCATTGACACGGTTTCGCGTGACCTTGTCCTCACTGACTGGTGTTGGTGTAAGTAAACTAGATAACATTTTTACAGTTTACTTTCAAGTCCGGGTGTTTGACATTGTGGTCTCATTAATTCAAATTAAAATTGTCTTGGTGCAGGAGCACTTCGGTAATATTTTTTTAATCATTTGAAAAATTAAAATGTGTATTTTAGAAAATGGTGCGACCTACGGAGGTGACGACCCTCAGTCATGAGGAATCGACGGGAATGAGATAGACTGTAGGTTAGGATTTTGTGATTTGTTAAACCCTGATTCTGCCTGCCTTTGAAAAAGCTTAAAATTATAAATTAAGTAATTAATTACAATGGATAAGGAAAATATTATTTACTGCACCATAATAAATAGATTTTTTTAAGATAAAATCTTGTCAAAACACGTTTTGTGCAGACAAAGCTATGTTTATAATGACGGAAAGAAAAATTCCTTATTCTACGGCTCTTCTTTTATACAACCATACCTTCTTCATACTACCAATTTAAAATTTCACAATGGTATGACTGGTAGAGAATGCCTTACGGCGTTAAGTCCACCTTTTATACATAGTTTGTGAATTTAAGCTTAAATTAATAAATAAAAAGTATCGTCACGTCCCCTTAAACACTACATAACAGAATAAGGAAGACAATACAGGGTGAACTAATTTATAAGGCCGAATATTTGCGTAAATTATTCCACGCAGCTATGATTTAAGGTTTTCCTAATTACTGAAAACAATCCATTGTCATTCCACTTGCATATCGTTCACAAAAAATGTCGGTCGTGCCGTGCATACTGATTGTAAGAAGATTTATCGCTCGTTGCTAATGGAAAAACTTGGATCCGATTTTAATAGTTGATCTTTCCAGAGGATCAGGTGTTTTAGTATCCTATGTCCGTTTCCTGGTTTTAAGCTACCTCTCCACCAATTTTCAGCCAAATCGGTGCATCCGTTCTTGAGTTATAAATAGTGTAACTAACACCACTTTCTTTTATATATATAGATGAGCCACATTAACTCGTAGGGGGGCATTCAAGTATTACGTATGCAGATTTATTACAACTATTTACCCCCCATCCTCTGTACGGTCTTGACCGCACATTTTGTTCCATCAGCATTTTACTTCGATGTATAATTTTTCACGCTCATCAATTAGTACTAATAAGACCGCCATACGGTGTACTACTTATCAGCAAAAGTAAGCAAATCTTTTACCCCCTCCCACCTTGCTTACGTAAACATTTTTCTTAAAGTGAATAGCGCGCGGTAATTCGCCTACTCGGTTTTAAAGCGAGTGCCTAAACGTATGCATTGTTTGCGGGAATTCCATGTGAGGGTTTCCATTCGTGTAAAAAAGTTAAGAACTACTGACAACGTAATCATCATCTAGACTCCCCAACCCCCCATGTAATCCAAAATAAGCAAAGCAAAGACTTCTCGTCTTCCCCCTACATGGATTAAACGTGATTATTAAAAAAACGTAAAAGTGTATTTGATTAATTGCAAGGTGTATAATGTAATCATATCTTCCTAACCGTGACTCTTGACCCCGGGTCCAACAACGGTAAAAGAGAGCCAATTATCGAATTATTATCCCGACAATTATATTCGGCGGCAGGTACACACGACTCCACATTAAGCTACTCATTTTCGTTGCAAAATCACCCTTATACGTAGGTTTAAGATACCGCACCGCAGTGATTAACTTGACGTGTGGCCGTGCCAACACCGATCATAATGACCAAAAGAAAACTCGTTTTTTTTTTTTTTCATGAACATTTGACCTGCGCGTTAAGATAAGTCAACAGTTCAACCAAAATGTTTGTTACATCCAAATTGGTTTTCCGGCTGTTTATTGTTCATCTGAATTTAGTTTGCGACTAGGCAGCGAACGTTTGCAGTTTGCCAACTGCCAATTCTGGTTGCTTCTTTTGGTGTAGCACTGCAAACATTCGAGTATAGGTGGTGTGTTTGTAAATCAGCAAGTATAGTAGAGCCAGATGAGGTTTACCATAGTATGTTATTGTTAGGTTTTGCAGAATAATTTGCTTCTGCTCAAATTTTTTCGATAAGGGCCAAATTTTCAATAGTCAGATAAATAGTTATTGAGCTGTTAAATATTATGTGACCGAATTTAAGATGACATTCTGTTTGAACTTTTGCATAATCAAGTTTATCATCTCAAATCTGCCATCTTAGAATTATATTCGACTGTTATCGTTATCTGAGGTATCGGTCTTGAAATTGCTTATCATAAAACCCTTTAAATATTTTCAAGTGTAGAATCAAGTGTTTTCTTTAATCTATCGTAGTCTATGAAGCTTTGAACATTATAGTCTTTTCTCGTTCAGTTCTCGCTCAATTTGTTTTTAATTTTGACCGAAGTCTAGTATGACGTTCGCTAGGTGTTAAACAAACGTGTCGTTTCCCTGTTTCGTCGGTTGCATGTCTTTGAAGTATACTTCAGAGTTTTAAAAAACGCGCGTTTGTGGTTAAACCGTTCACGTTCATCGTTGGTTTTTCGAAATCGTAAACTTTCCCGCTCTCTGGTTTATTTTTCTTCGTTGCCGTCCGCTATGAAAAGTTTTGGAGTCAAAGGTCATGATTTTTATTGCCTTCTGAAGGATTTAGAGTTTCCGACTTACTAAAAGTTGCTTTTCTATTTAGTATTTACTGATCTGTCGTTTTGGTTATGAAAATTGATATATTCGTTAGAATTTGAGATAAAAGATAAAATAATATAGGTAACGTATAAGTACGATTTATCCATCCATTGGCACAATTATATTTTCTGCCAGTAGGTAATTAATATATTAGCAACTAGTAAAATGTAATTTTGTTTGAATCTTGAATTGTCATTTTCTTCAAATAAGTATCCCACAACCATAACACAAAGAAATATGTAATAGTTGCCATAGAAATAACTACAAATCTTTCCACTCCACAGCAAAGCGCTTTCAATTAATATTGCCTCCACAGTTTGATATACGTGCTAATTAAAATGATTAGTGCTGTCTCAATTGGCTACGCCTTAGCGCTAGGACGTGCTCGTTTGACAATAGATCTTACAGTCTAGCTAGAACAGGACTAGGACATTCGCTAGTGTAACTGTGGAGCGATAAATACGAAACTGTTCCATCCTCTGGTGATGTACAGCCGAACAAATAACTGTCTTTAGGGTTGCCAGATGTTAGCAAAGATTCAGCAGATTTTTCGGATACTATAAAGCAAGCTAACTTATGAAATTCCTACGAGTATATCTCTTAGGACCTGTTCTGTATTTAAATTTTTGCTGAAATTTTTGGTCATAGATGTCTATTACGATGTGTTACGTATACATTTGTACGACCTATTCAAACCTGACACTGGCAGCCTATCCTATGTACTTACACGCCGGAAAATCCATATTCATGGCGCATCCATTCACAAGGCTGCCGAGGAGTTGATCTGGCTACGGAGATAACATTGTCTATTCATTCTGATTTACGGAACTACGAATCTGTCTGAGTGACCGCTTGCATCTAATTATGAATGTTATAGTATGTCTTCATTTGCTGCTTCTGATTTTTTGTAACTCTGTTGCACCTATAAACAAAAGGCCTCGTTCTACGTCAGCAACGCAACGCGGCAAATGCGTTGCGACGCGACACGACAAAAACTTAATGCACCTTGTGTCAATGTCAGGGGCGTCTCGTCCCTTTGTCGTGTTTGTAGCACTTGTCGAGTTTGTCGCTTGCGTATACAGGTGTATACAGGGTGGCGACGACAATACGACGATTTACTTTCTGTCTGTTACGCTTTCACGTCACACAATTCAATTTGGTACACATACATGGTCGTCAACATTCTGTGTGGGTATTAAATTTCATCCAAATCTGTTCAGTAGTGCAGGCGTGAGAGCGTAACAGACAGACATTCAGTTGTTGTATTGTGGTCGCCACCCCGTAGAACAATAGATCATCATAATTGTTTTATGCTTTTTCAAATATCTTCACTTACAACAACAATGTTATTATGTAACCCTGCTGACATAAATAGCATGTTCTCTTAACGCATCGTAAAATTACTTATTAAGATTCCAAATATTTCGCTTTTTGGGTTTTCTATCTTTACACAACAGTTATTGTCATGGAAATTTGATTTGGTTCTACACAATGAGAAGACACTTGAATAAAAGAACGCAATATAAAATTTGTCCCAACTCGCCAAAACCACTTTGAATTTTTAAACAAAGGCGAAAGTTTCTCACAGAGTTAGGACATGGAATACCAATTTTCTGCAGCCATCTTCCAGCTAGACACTTCATAAACATAATCTGGGATAATCCAAATGGGAAAATTAAATTCCAGCCATCAGCAATTTTGACACTATTACTGGTATTTTTTAAGTGATGTATTTTTAATTTCGTCGATGTTGAACGCAGAATCGGTCGGTTAAGTGAACGCGTGAATTATTTGCTATCAATGAAAGCTAGTGTATAACAAATAAATACAAATACAAATTCCACGACAGCTATGGTCTAGTGGTCTGAGGTCCAGACTACAAAACCGTCTGTCGCGGGTTCAAATCCTGCTAGGGGCAAATGTTTGTGTGATGAGCAAGAGCATTTGTACCTGAGTCATGGGTGTTTATAAATGTATTTATGTATTTCTATCCGTTATTCTAGCCACCATAGCACAAGCTAACGCTTAGTTTGGGGCTAGGTAATTGGTGTGTTCGCTGAAACAATAAAAAAAAAACACGGGTTGCACTCCGGGAGTGCCGGCAGAAGTGAAAACTTGATTATTAACGTTGTGCATTTTTGATTTATTTGAACCGTCCTACGGTTTTTCGATCAGCATCACGTGACCTGACGCGAGTTTCACAGTTTCTACCCATGCCACAAAATTGCTCAACGCCGCTAAAGAAGTTTTCACTTCAAAAATATATATTTCGTCAACTTAAAAATAATTACATCACTTTGGTTAGAAACTCCTTTTAAGCTACGACAAGCTTGTGTTAGGAGCATCTTCTCTTCCATACAAAAGCACTAAATAATTTTCTTTGCAAGATAGATTCTTTGCGAGAGAAGATAAATGAAAAGCTTGTAATAGAATAGGCTGCGTAAAAGTTAAAACTGTCCAATATCCTATTTTTAGTTTTTGAAGTACCTGTCTTGAAGATCTTACTATGGAAGATACTATTTCAACAACATTGTCTTCCTTTAAAAATATATTATATCGATAAAACATGTACAGAGTTTGTTGTTCTCTTTTCTAAGACATTTACTTTAGCCATAACGTTAATAAATGATCGTAGACCACAAACTAGACACGCTAAGACTTCCCGGCATTGTATCAACAAAATTATTGCGCGTCGAATACAAATTTGACCGTTATCAAGATGCTCGTTGTACAAGCACTTTGTAGCTCTTACAATGAAGAAGCTTAGGAACATAAATTTTCACATTTTAAATAATGTCCTTAATATTGTTTTGTTGATGGAATAAGGCGTTACTGTGAGGAAATCCATGACTAAAGCTGTAAAAGAGAATTATTTTGCTTTAAATTTGCACTAAACGACGCGAACGCAGGAACCCAAATACATCCAACTGTAAAAACTAGAGCTGGAAGTGGCAGGACTTACAATACAGATTGTGAGTTACAATGTGACACAGAAGATGCACCTAAAAACAGAACACTGACACCAAAAAAAAAAAACAATTGACGCGTTTCGCCACTACACGTGGCATCCTTAGGTGATGTTGTCGCTTCGACAGATAACGACTAATCTGTCGAGGCGACAAATGTCCTGAACGAATACTTGTGCTATTGTCAATCGCGCTTTTTCACGTAGGATACTATCATAATGTACATACGTTGGATATTGTCGCGTCGCAATAGGCATAGTGACACTTATCGTTAATATTTTCAAGACCATTGTGTTTTAAAAACATAACCTCTAGAAAGCTAGTAAAACCAATTTATTTCCAAAAAGCTATAGAAACCAATTTTTATTTACATAGATTAAAAAAAATTGAGACAATTGTCTTCGATTTCTGATATAATATTAAGTCGTCAAATTTATCTAATTAAAAATTCGTCAAAATGTTTGGAGGCAGATCGATTTGACGGATGATAAAGAGTATGTTAATGATTGGTGGTGTCATCTAGCCTATTGTCGCGTTTGTTGCTCACATAGGACAACGGGTAAGCGTGTGTGCGTCAGTGTTTAAAATTCGAAGACCATTTAAAAATCAAATACTGCTAATACAAAGTAATGTCATACATGGTCCTTTAAAGTTTTTTTCAAAGGTTTCGAGATATTTCTTTTATAGTTTCAACCTATTATTACGTAAATCCAAATCGGCTAGTTGAATGTAACTCGGATGTATTTTCATTTTTGGTCATAACCTCGTTCTATTTTTCGTTACATGTTATTTTTAACGTTATTTTTCATACGCCAACAAGTTTGGCAGAAGTTTCCATCGTTGACTTGTTTTTGAGTTGAGCACTAAATCAGCCCTGCCAATCCGGGGTACCTACTGAAAGTCCCTACAACGGACAACTTGGTCGCTTTAAGACAAGTTTCGACTAAGTTTACTAGCTAAGTGATTCTCGAAGTTATAGTTCTTGCATTTCACGAAGGCGAGTAGTCTTTATTTGTTTTTAAACGTGTACATGCATAATGCAATAGTGTGCGTGTATGACGACGCGGTCAGTCGCGAGCGCGCTGTCGCTCAGGTTAGTTGTGTTTATTGTTTCCGGACGCTAATTGCCGTGAAGTACTGTCAGCATGTCAAAGCGCAAAGTTATCCATAGCGAGGTAAATATTTTTTTTCTAGTTTTGACATTAAATAAAAATGATTATTTTTTAATTTAAGTAATAGTTTAGTTTTGACTTTTGATACTTATTCAATTGTATATTTTATTGTTTTTAGGGTCGAGCAATCATTGCTAAAGTCTTTCACTTTCTAAAAGATGAATATAATTTTATGAAAGCAAATAACACTGATGGATGTGACCTAAGTCCATTAGCAAACATATTAGAACGAACTGCCCAAGCAACAGGCGTCAGTGAACGCACAGTAAGTAGGATTTTAAAAGAAGAGAAAGAGTTGCCATCTTCATCAACCAAGTTTACTTCACCCATGAAAAAGCGACGAAAAAGAGACGGTAAATTTAATTTAGATAATATGAATCGAGAAATTATTCGAACTACAATTCAAAATTTTCATATAGAACACAATGAACTTCCAACTTTGGCAAAACTTCAGTCAGCATTAAGAGAAAAAATTGGTTTTGACGGATGTTTGAGCACATTACGTTCGTTGCTTATAAAAATGGGCTACGAATGGAACAAAATTGAAAACAATCGTAAATCTTTACAAGAAAGGCATGAAATACAATTGTGGAGATTTAATTTTTTGAAAAAAATTCATGAATACCGTGAAGAAGGCCGTCCCATTATATATACAGACGAAACATATGTGCTAACTTCGCACGTACGTCAAAACACGTGGAATTTAAAAAAACTAGATACTAAGACAAAAGACAAGTCATTTTTAAAAAAATTGAGTACCGGTGCTCGTTTTATTATAGTGCATGCGGGTAGCAGTAGTGGATTTATTAAAGATGCTTCGTTAATATACAAAGCATCATCCACAACTGGAGACTATCACTCAAATATGAATTTCAATAATTATAGCAAATGGCTGAATGAAAAGCTGCTGCCAAATTTACCAGATAAATCTGTTATAGTGATGGACAACGCATCCTACCATAATACTCGAAGTAGTAGTATACCTACGTCAAATTCGCGCAAGAGCGACATGCAAAAGTGGCTGACGGAACACGGTATTCCTTTCAATGCACTGTCCCGCAATGTAGAATTGTATGATTTAATAATCAGAAATAAGCAGCGTTTTATTTCATATAGAATTGACGAGATAATAAAAAGCAAAGGTTTCGAAATACTACGACTGCCACCATATCACCCCGAATTAAATGCCATTGAAAACATCTGGGGTATTCTGAAAAATAAGATTGCCTCGAAAAATATTGGTCAAAATATGACAGAAGTTCAAAATTTAATAGCTGAAGGTTTAAACAGTATCGATAACAACATCTGGCTTAATACATGCAAGCATGTCGAAAAAATTGAAAAGGAGTATATGAAATATTTTGATTATGACTTTGAATTTGTAATTAATGTGGGTGAATCAAGTGATAGCAGCACGACTGACTTTGAAACTAACGAAAGCAACAGTTTTTCCGAAGAAGATTAAGGCGACACATTTTTCACATACGTAAAAATAGATAGAAATTTGTTATTAAATAGTTCCAGCCTAGCCTTATTTTCATAATTTTGCCATATCTTGAGTTCAATTGTATATCCTTATTTAAGTCTTATGATTCGCTTAAATTAAAACTTAAACCCAAATGTAGAAGAACATAATTTTATTTTAATACATTCCCTTATTTATTATTTATTTTAAATAATAAACATTTTAGTTTAAAAGTTTTGTTGTTTTATTTTATTATCAATTGAACATACAAAAATATTGGTATTATTTTTATGCTAACCATACCCGCTTTCGTTTTCACGCACACATCGACACATATACGGACACATATTTACCACAAGTAAATTCTGCTCGACTTCGTGATTTGAAAGAACTATAATAATAAAGCAATTCGATGCCCTGTTGGGGGACCAATTCAAAGTTAGTTTTTGTCATTAGAGCCTAGCAACCGCTTGACCTGGAATCTTTGGTATGTGTTTAGCATTGGACGTCTTTTTCAACTTTGATGATCATGGCCTGGCCTTTGTTTACTTTATTATTTTTTCGTTTTATTTTTATTTTATTAATTTTTTGGGAAACACAATTTTCACATTACATAACATAATAAGTAATTAAAATACCACATAAACCAATTAAGTTTTCTCAGCTTAAATAATACATAGAGTAAACCGATTAAAATATTGTTGAAAATGTATATGTAAAACTATCAAATTATAAAAAGATGACATAAAGCCAAAGAAACAACATTACTTATTTTTGCTAACATACAAAATTACGTCCTGATGACAAACAAAGTTAAACTATAAATCCATGACTCATGGGAGAATGAGGGTAACAAATTTTCCAGTTACAAAATCCAAATATAGTTTTATAAGTAATCCTCACTGGTTGTTTTCATCGTTCTTTTTTTTCTTTTCTTTTTTTTACGGGAGCTATGATTTTGAAATACCACACGCTTCACTAGTCGTGAAAAAAGACAAATACGTCTTGAATAATCATTCGTTAAGAACCACGAACTGTGACGGCTTTAAGTCGGATCTGCCGAAGTTGAAATCATAAACAACCAGATTTCAATGCACTGGGTACGGCCATATCAGTCACGAGGTATCGTGTTTTTTGACAAATTGCCGATGACGTATCTCGTGTGACTGCTGCCTGAGGCTCTTGATTTCAATTCCGAAACGCAATCTAAACCCGAGCCCCTATCAACGTGACGTGGGTGTTTATAGTAATTTGCCATGGCAATTTATTGAAGCACACGCCTACATGGAATGATTAATTATCCACGATTTGGGTCGAACATGACGATACAATAATCGGGGGTGTAAGACAAACAAACAAGAATCCGATCCAGGAGGCTTACTACGAGAAACGATAACGTGAACAGACGACAGCACATCACGCTACGAATTCCATCGCCCATAAAACATGCGCATCCAGATGCCACAGTTTTTACCTTAACGATAAAAGCCTCAGAGGTCTTCTTCGTAATTCGAAATCCGTAATTACGATAAGCGTTCTTTCGTTTGCTTACTATGAAACACATTGGATCCGACATCGGATCGAAGTGCGTATTTTGTCATTTAGTAGACCATAGAATGAAGTTTTGAAAAACGAAAATGTTCGAATGCCTATTTTAAAACGATATCCGACAAAATGAAATCGTTCTTTCGATTCTTGACACACGTAACATGACAGCACGGTAAGGTTAATAATGTGGTATGCTTTGCGCATTTAATAAGCGTGATTAGTCCAGATTTTCGTCATATTTCGCTTTTCGGAATAGGCCTTCTTCTGGCTTTCGATTATCGTTTGACTGACTGATCGTCCGCAATTTCAAACTTCGTTTTTCGTAGTAGGCCTTCAGGATCGGCTTCGAACACAATCAGTTGTATTTGTAGGGACCAGTAGTAATTTGAAGTTAAATTGAACTTTGTGATTAAAGAACAAAACAGATGTTTTTGACTCCATTGTATTTGAACTACTTCACTTAAATTCAAACGATAGATTCAAATGTTTAATATTTCAGTGTAATTTTGATCAAATGCATGATTACTGCATGTATATATTTGCAAGCGTTTTTTGTTCAAAAATACAATTACAGTTTTCAATGATGTAAAAAGAAATATAAAAATATTATCACACTTAAGTAAGACGAAAAAAAAATTATTTTATATTTATCTATAAATTAGTAATCGCTGGATCTATTTGGCTAAACGATTTGTAACACTTAGTTGTTCCTGAGAATTTGTTTTGGCACGATACATATCTAAATCATTTTGATTTTGCTCAGTTGAGTACTGATGTCAAAATCAAGTAAGCATACTTTTATTTTTCGTATTTTTTCAAAGTTTTTTTTATGTCTGCTTTGGCGTGATTGTCAAACTATTGCTAGATTTAGCGTACCCAAAACTTGGAATATTTTTAGAGTGTATCTAAGAATATAATTTACAATGATTATCACTCGTTTAGCACCTTGTTTCCATAGACTATTTTCATTTTAAAATATTTTGGATGTGAGTACAGACAATTACCCATTTCTTTTGTTGACGACCACTTTGGTGTAATGGTTAAGTAGTTGACTATTAACAAAGAGGTCGCGAGTTCGATCCCCGCACTGTACAAACATTTGATTGCATAAACATGTCTGTTTGTACTGGTCTGGGTGTTATGTATTTATTTAAGTTAATTTGTAGTACCACTGTTGATTCTGATATCTGTAACACAAGTGCTTAAGCTACTAACCACAGAGTCAGATCAATGTATGTAATGTTGTTGTATATTACATTATATATTATTATTATATTTATTATTTAAAGCTCCTAATAGTAGTGCATAAGATGCCCCAGTGCTTATACTGACGTGCTGTCAACCCTACTGTGGTTCCACTAGCTCCAGTGCTATTATTGCGATAAAACATATTTTATTACTATTTTTAGTTATAATTCACCTACGCAGGTTAGCTTTATATAGCCAATAATCACAGTTATTTCTAACAATAGCAGTTGCGAAATTATCTTCATAATTGAATCGAGCCAACTAATTGTCTCATTTCTTTGTCCACCGATACAATTACAGAGTGGGACCCGACTATTAGTTCTCGCATTTTTCTCTCATTGGATTTCTTATATCTATTCCGTGTGAGCAGATAATCAACGGTCTTATTATATGTTATTCCTTCTCTCCTTTTAATTATAAATTTTGCACTAGCAATAAATCTTAGAGCCTGAGCAGAGGGCATGTTTAGTACGCGCATGTCGGATTTCGGCGCGTCTGACGCGCGTATGAAGCATGTTTGCACGACAATAGGCTGCTAGATGACACCACCAATCGTTGACATACTCTTTATTATCTGGCAAAACGGTGTGCCTCCATAGATTTTGTATGGGAATACAAAAACGTGACGTCACGGTCATGTATCAGAAATCGGAGTCAATTGACCAAATATTTATTGAGTTTCGTGTGTTTAAAAATTGGTTTCGACAGCTTTTTAGAAATATACTGGTTATATTAACTTCATAGGGGCTATGTTTTTTAAACGCCATGGTCTCGAAAATATTTAAGATAGGTGTCATCATGCCAATTAAACGTGTTTCCTGTGCGTGCAAAATAGCTCGCGTCTTTAGGCCCTTATGTTCTTTTTAGACCTTGTAATTCAAAAGGGAATTAATATTAAGATTTGTTCGTTCAACAAGGGCGTAGCTGCTTTTAATACTGACTGTACTTACTGCATATTCTTTGAGTGTGTGATCATTAAAAGCATTCGAATACCAATCGCATACATGAAAACAGTATTGAATGCGTAATTGCATCGTTCGAGAATATAGTTGGGGTTTTAACCAGTCATATGCAGAACGTGAGTTGAATTTGAAAGCACTTTGGATACAATAAGCTGTAATAAACAATTTAGTGCTATAATGTGATTTTATCGAGGGAATAACAATAATAATTTGCAGTAAAGTAGAGTGTACTATGTTTGTAGTTAACAAATGATTTGTTTTTGTAGAGGTACAATGTATCGTTTTGAAAACATGCAGGATTTCGTATCGATCTGCAGGAGACTGATCGCAATCCAAAGACTCAAATACTCCATTCCATATTAAGTCGTTGAGAATGTGCACCGCGATTCTGATGAATGAAAAATATTTAATTTTCATTCACACACACGACCGCTCCACGCCATTCACTCCAAGCACGCATAGTTTTTCATTTGTTCGTATGTCGACTGAAGAGATATTTTCATTCATAATGTAATATTCCACTAATTTTGCATTCCATAAATTAGCTTTCAACCACGATTTAATACCTCTGTTAAGTTTTTTTCATATGCTATATGTTCATTTGTCTTTTCCGGTCGATGTTTGAATTCAATCAATTGTGAAATGTTTATTCTAATCTATTTAACAATGTAGGCGTTAAAATCATCTTTCATTCGAAATATAAACTAACTTATGAGCTCAGGCCTACTCCTAAAAGTACTTTCGAAGAGATTTCAACTCGACGCTACATCAAAGCCTCTTTTACAAAACGATTCTGTTTAAATAGCACTAATATAAATAAATACGCCTGTCATTTGCAGAACATCTAGGCCACCCAGATCTGTCGATGCCAATGACCTCTACTAATGCTCGCGAAAAGTATCAAGTGTAAACATCCACACATCTAAAACCAGATCCTAGCCGTATACACGTTGTTTTGTCGATTAATCTGTCAGTGTGTGTAATAAACAACCTAAATTCTATACCTTATAAAAGTGTATGAAACTCAGTTTGTGTCACTCATGTGCGTGAAATAGACGGATATGGGTAAAGTACCAACTTTTACCGGCTAGATATTGAAAAAATAGTAAAAGTATTTCATAAATCTTCGTTTGACAGTCCAGCCAGCCTACGCAATCCAGATAAAATTCTGCGTTGCTATCCCATCGGCCAGCACAGGTATCTTTTTGGATATTAAGGCCTCAGAGCGTAGCAACATTGAAATTTAAGACCTTAAATAAATCAAACAGAAAGACTGTTTTTTTTTCAATATTGACATAAAGGCACAATATTGGAAGAGGGCAGGTAAAAAGGTTACAAATTATACCACGGTAAAAGTCCAAGTAATAGTCAGTCATGTTTTTTGCATGCGCGCCGTGACCGAGTGGCCGCGTTACCGGCGCGGTGTTGAACCTGCGTACGCGCCGTCTAGCCAAGTGACTCATACCCTTACTATGTCAGCTGGTTCTGAGTTTGGACACAACGGGGGGAGATAAAGAAGTATCGGATGCAAATCCACCGGCCCTAATATATAAACGCCCTAATATATATACGAGTATTTTGCTCAAATTCCCCCTTCCTGTCAATTAAATATTCCTTTAACCGAAGGTTGTCTGGAAGAAACGCTTCATGCTATAAGACCGCTTAAGTTGTAAATCTTTCTTTGTTAGACTTGTAATTTTTGTTTTGTGTTGTACAATAAAATGTTAATCTATCTAAAACGCAAATAGCATCTATTTGGTGAATATATCAAGAGAGTTCAATCGTCAGCGCATTCAGGCTATTATTGAAATACTGCCTTGTACTCTTTTTTTCAGTCTACGAACTGGCCCTCTACAAATTGTACTGACGATCTGGTGAAGGTCACAGGAAGCCGCGATGCGGGAAGCGTGGGACCGATCGCGATTGAAATCTTTAGCCTAAGCTCAGCAGTGGGCGTCGAACGGTTGATATGATGTTGATGACTCCTTTCTAACGCCTTGTAACCTATAAGCTTGATCACTCCTGTCATTGAAGCTCCAGTTCCGAATCTTTTTATTCCAGTTTCGGTACTAGCAAAAATGTTCTCGCATTCACTTTCTATGAATGCATTCCCATATGTGAGTGTCAGAAATGACGCCGACATACGGATAGAAATGGATGCGGAAGAGATGCGGTACTGAACGTTCAAAGATATGATGGAATCACGCTTTACGTGCTCGCCAATAAACAATACTAAACATCTAATTACATTGTTGTAGGTGAAAGACATATGCAACGAGCTGGAGGTGAGGGTGCTCTGCCACAAGATCCTTCAGAACGTCTCCATACTACTGGACGCGGATCGAGGGTCGCTGTTCCTGGTGCAAGGCGAGAGGGCGGCGTCACCACCACACCCTCAGAATGGCAGGTTAGTTAATAGAATAAAATGAAGTAAGATTTTATTTGGCACATATATCATATCATATTTGGCACGCTAACGTTGTTTACACAACATTTAATAAGAAACACGTACGTAAAACTTTAAGTACTAACTCAAAACAAGTCATTTTAATTAAAACATGCTTACAAATACGAGTAAATGGGCTCTTGTCGGAATCATCACTGGCAGTCAATTAGGACGTTGGCACTATTTAAAATGCTGATGAAAAAGTGTATCAAGTGCACATGCTTATTCTTTAATCTTTCAATACAATGTAGTAACATGTCAGAGTAATTAAAGCCTGCTTTTAATGCTAATATAATTGAAGAAATTCGCACAACTGGTGTGCTATTTATGTTATACAACCTCCGTCTTAACGGTGAAACGATGTTCATTATGCGTTGGTGTTTAAATTAATTAACCTTTGTTAATTGGTTCGCAAAGGAAATTATAAGGAGATGGGGTACTAATGTTTTTGTGAAATGTCACTTACATTATGTTTATGTTTAAATAATAGTGCTAACCTTAAAAGTAGGTAAAAAGGACAAAAAAAGATTCAATTATTAAACTTAGGTAGCAAATAATTTGTTTTTGATAAAATAATATAAAACTGTGTAGGCAATAGCTTTTATAAAGACCTGAGGCAGATTCTTAGTGATTTAAATAAGAATCCATTAGTCGATGAAATGAGAATCTTGACCCTAGTGATGTGATGTTATTGTACCTATTGAAGTAATTATTTTAGAGGTTCTATTCCCATTTATGTAATAAAAATGCAAATAATTTTTCTCTAAGACCGCTTTATTTTATTTTTGAAGCGCAATAGTTTTTCAAGTCCAACTTGCGTTCTATGGGGTGAGCACGAACATTATCGTAACGTATTCGTGTCGTCCAAGCGTCAAAAACTGACAGTTTCCTCATACAAATTGACAAGTTAACGAAAGGTAAAAGCTAAGAATACGTGACGATAGTTATTCGTGCTCACCTCACTGGTAGCACAAACACTATCGTATTAAACAAACAAACTGTCAAGTAACGGATAATAAACGATACGAATACGTTACGATAGTTGTTCGTGCTAGGCCTATGAAGACGTACCGAAGTATGGTTTATTTATAACTCTACAAAAAGAAAATTTAAAAAAAATATGGTGAATTATATACATTACACAGTATAAACCACTAACGTGTGTTTTGGAATAATTACAAGGGTGTGTTTGTATCACATACAAAGTATTAGTCGATTTGTTTCCTAAGATGTCATGTCAGTAACAACCATATATACCATAGTACCTAACCGAGTTGCACAAATACTCGAGTCACGGAATAAATCGATACCTACCTACTTACACCCACATCACTATTTAATTGCAGCTCTAGTTGTAATCAGGATCTATTGCGGCTAGATCTGGTTCGTTTTTACGATCAGTCGACTTGAGCACGTGTTTTTGTCACAGTGATGTCAGATTCATCGAGTTGATGATGTTAACTACCTAAGTATCATGAATATTTATGATTGGCGACAACTTTGGTCTAGTGGTCTGTGGTCCAGTCTACGAAACCGGCTGTCGTGGGTGCGAATCCTGCTAGGGGCATATATTTGTGTGATGAGCACGAGCATTTGTACCTGAGTCATGAGTGTTTATAAACGTATTAAAGTATTTCCATCCGTTATTCTAGCCACCATTCTTTTAAACATCAGGGTAATGCTGTAACGCATACCCACCAGCCTCGGGGCAGCTGGGGGTTATGTGGGACTCCAGGCCTCAGAGAGAGAACCCACCTACCCACTAAAATCCTGACGGTGACCTGACCATAGCACAAGCTAACGCTTAGTTTTGGGGCTAGGTAATTGGTGTGTATGTTGAAACAATTCATTTATTTATTTTTTATTTATTTATGACGCACGTCTAGTTCTATTTATAACAAAACGCATGTCTAGAATAATTTGATTTTACACGCATCAGGTGATGAAGTCAATTGTCCTAGTACCTATTTGGGCCAATCAACTTTTATTTGTTCAGTAAGTAAGACAAATAATAAATTAATCTCGCATAAAGGTAGCATAGGCATATAATTTTTCAATTTGAAGAAAATTACAAGCCGTTTTTAGGTAATCAGAGATCGCTTCGTACATCCGCATGTATTCGATGTTAAGATATGTCTAATAAAACTCAAAAAGTACCCGAATTAAACCTGTAAAACTATAGCTGAAAAAGATGATTATTTTGCTTTAAATTTCCACGAAACGGCGCCAGCGCAGGAACCAAAATACATCCAACTGTAATCACCTGAAAAGGTAGAACGGGAAGTCGCAGGACTTGCAATATCTACAACTCACAACGTGACACAGAAGATGCACTGGATGCACTACGAGCGACTGAGTCGCTCGTAGTCTACACACCACGTGATGATCATATATGATTTCAATTAGGGTTACACCATGTGATAAACTTTCAGAAAGCAGAGTAAGTAGGTTTATTAACATCCTACAAAGTTTCTTACTTCATTCGGATGTTTTACGCCCCTCTCAAACAAAACAGAAATAAAAACTCGTATCCCAAATACTAATTAGGTGTTCATTAATCCACCAAGTTGGACGACCTTTCGAAACTTTCTTACACTTCGCCCATTCTAAGAAGTCAGTGAACTTTATTAATTAGTTTCAGGTGTATTGTGGGTTTGATGATGTCTGGGCTGGCACTAATTACACAAACTAACTTCACATACAACAGTTAAGGGTAATTATTAGGATACAAACGGATGAACTTGCTAAGGCAAATCTTGAAATGAAGCTGTTTATCAAACCATAGCACAGTGAAGAGCGCTAGGGCATGGTATTTATTTACACTAGTAAATTACTTATCAATATGCGTCTTTAGACCAGTAACCGCTGTTTTGTATATAGTCATTTCATACTTTGTCTGAAAAGAACATACTATGCTATTTCAGGCCGTTATGTGAAAGGTATCTCTCGACGTGAGTGACTTGGTTACGATTGATAGGCTGAATCACCGCTATCCTTCTGAGATAATACCTTAGATCACACATTTTCCCAATCAGATAAAATATGCATATGATGTAATTTCTGCACGATAAACACTGAGGGGGTGCGAATATATATATATTTGTTTTTAATAAGAAAGTAGTGGCTTTCCAGCCTTGACTGTGGCAAGATCCTCGCTACATTTCCCATTAATCTTAGTAAATCAAAGCATCCATAAAACACAAACTGCACTACTACTAGTCTTGAGAGTCCTAAGAAATAATTGCGTCCAGCGTCTGTTGGCACTGAGACCCAATTAGTCTGGAAAGGGGCAATTTTTATTACGGAAATATATTTACGACTGTTCTATCGGTCGCTATCTAGCCACCGATTATAAAAACAGACCTCTGTTTTGCAAACGTTAAATTTAATAATCAAAGTGTGAGTGAAAACGAATCTAGACAATTGAGGACATATATTTTCATATTCCACTACGTCATATATAACTTCATTAATAATATATTCCTAATTATATTAATTTCTACCTTAATAATATATACTTCAATCAACGCATGTTTGACGACCTACGTGGTGTAATGGCGTGCGTACCGGATTTAAAAGTACCGCTATCGTTCGTTCAAGGTTCCCGGTTCGATCTACAGACGGGGACAATGTAGAGAACCTATATTCTTTGTTGTCGCGGGTCTGGGTTTTCGTGGTACCTTCGTTACGGAGCAATGTACGTGATATTGTTCCCTTAAAAAATCTTCAATGGTTTTAAGACGCAATATACACATGGGTTGCTATTGTAATTTGCATGGTTAGTTGTGTTTGTACTTCAAGTCGCGCGATTTGCACCGATCAGTCGTGAGTTATGGTTATAAGGTTGTTTTCTTTGAACATAATACCGATATTAACACCGAAGTACCACTTCCGCTTATGTAAAACGAAACTTATCGAAGAAAATCTGTGATTTTAAGAACAGGAATTTTATAGGTCACTAGCGGACCCGCAGAAGTTGTCCTGCCGTATTTTTTTAAAAGTTCAGGGAACCTGAACTTCCACGAAATGTTCCTGAATGTTTCAGTTCTCCAGTTTTAGCAAGACTAACGATCTGCAATTCATTTTTATATATAAGATTTAGACTTGTCAGTATGTCAGATCAAACCAAATAGATGCAGATACAGTATGAGATAGCCGCGCGTGGTCCTACTAAACCGAGTTCAATGTACGTTTTACGTCTCTCTTCCTGACGCGTCACCTGCGCGTAGACGCGCGCGCCATATTTTATTTGGGATATATAATAAACTTTAATTAATAAACTTGAACTCTTGCGACGTGAATTGTGTATAGTGATGCCTTATGTGAGCAGCTGCAGCTGAAGGACGAGGCCAAAGAACGAGAACTCTTGGTGAGTGTGCATGTTCCTTCCACTTCCACGTGCTCTTCAATTTTCTTCGTCCTCTTTAACCTAGGTGCTTGCATTTGTTCATTTGTTAGGCCAGCTGGACACTTTCATGCGCGCTTCCCGCACATACAGTCCACTTTATTTATATCGAAACATTATTAAACTATTATTGATTCCATCCCTCACCACTTGAACCGGCCCTCGCCACCGTGGTGGTTGATTGGCGCCACCACCCTCTTTTTTTTGGTTTAACGTTTAAGTTGACGATTGCACAGACGTTTCGTATCTTCCTCTGTTTGGTTTATGCTGAGGTCAGTATACTACAAAAGCTATTTATGGGCCCTCATTACAGCCCGACAACATTGGGACGGGACGGTAAACGGGACGACAGATGCTTGGTAGTTTGGCTAGACAGTACCAAATCGGTTCATAATTACAACTGCGACTGTCGCACATGTTTTTGTCTGCCTATAATGCTATGTTACTGCCTTCGAAATATTTTGGGTACGAGCGGCCTCCCATGATTTCGTCCGCGTGGACCTAAAGTCCAAAAAACTAATTTTCTTACAGACTTGGCTTCTTACGACTCTAACTTGCAACCCCTATTTTAAACACTTAGGGTTGGAATTTAAAAAAAAATAAATCCTTTCTTAACAGATGCCTACGCGTACATCATAACATCTACCTGCATGCCAAATTGCAGTCCGATCCGTCCAGTGGTTTGAGCTGTGCATTGATAAATAAATAAATAAAAGTTTATTGGTACAAATTGTTACATCTGGTATCTTAGAATAGGTACAAACAAAGTATTGGCTGGCGACACAATAATGAGATACGGTTGACCGTTAACGGCTGTACTAGTTTTTTTAAAACTGTATGACAGTCATTAGCGCCCTCCACCGGACTTAAAACAGGACTCAGATAAGCTATTGCTATCTCTAAAAATATATATCTACTTTTTTAAATTTAATTCAAAAGAAACAAGAAGAATTAGGTTTAACAAAATGTCTTAAATCAACAAAGGTGTGAGTGTGTGCGTGCGTGCGTACGTCGTGTGTGTGTGTGTGTGTGTGTGTGTGTGTGGTGTGTGCGCGCGCGTGCGTGTGTCTTTGTGTGTGTGTGTGTGTGTGTGTGTGTGTGTGTGTTTTGTATGCGTGCAAGAGTGTGCAGTGTGTTTGTAATTATGTGTGTGTATGTTCATTTGAGCGTTGTTTGCCCTAACAATTATTATTTATTATTCTTTACAAGGAGGATATTTTCATATTAATAGATCACTATGTCAGTCAGTCACCTTTGGTTTTATATATTTAGATTGGTATTTGATTGATATTGACTAAAATAACGTTAGTTAGTTATAGCAAAAGTAAGTTCATATTGTCTCATGCAGGTGTGTTGCATGAGATCATTTCGAGTCCTTCATTTGAATACTATAAAGCCACTTTACTCTCGTTTTATTTCAACGATAACTATAACGCGCGGTTAAAATATTGTCACACGTGCTTTACAAAAATCTGAAGTAATCTTTTGAATATCCTACAATGTTTTTTTAAATAACTTTTTCTTCGTAAGGACCATCCACGTATTTAAGGAATATCATAAAAAAATTGTCCAAATTTGTCCAGGCGTTCTTGAGTTATGCGCTAACCAACACATTTTCGCGATTCAGTTTTATTTTATAGAAGACTATAAGTACCTAATATAATAAAAAGCCGCGTTTTAAACTCTGTATTTTTAAAGTTATTAAAAACCACAATCCCAAAAAGATTTTGAAGCTCAGAAATATTCGTTAATCAATAGGAAAGTATCATCCGTTAGTAACATAACATCAACATTATGTAAATAAATATATTGTTTGTTCAATATCAACCTACCCTGAAAATACTCGTAGTAATCCAATTTAACCTGACTACAAGTTAAATTGGTGTCTAATATCCTAACTTTGGCATCGTAACGCATTACTTCCCAGACGAAAATACTCGTATCTAAGCAATTTTCTCGCAAATCTTCAGTGAATTACTACGCCCCAAAACCAGACGTCGACGCACTATAACGAGGTTATTGGCGAATAAATAGTGCTAGAAAGAAATCTGAGGCTTATATTCTGTGAAAAAAATCCACTTTCTACTCTTCCTATCCTTATCAGGCATGCAAGCGAGAATGGGCGAGCGAGTGCGATGGGGTGTACAAGAAAAGTTGAACAATGTCTGACGTGGTGGAGTTTCAGGAAACTGAGTCACGAAACCGTCTGCTCGTAAGGAAAAAACAAATTCTTCTTTCGGCAACTTGAGTGGAACGCTATTTATAGCATCTCAAACTTTCAGACAAGGTGCCCACTCCTTAATCCGATCAGTGGCACCCTTTCAGAATACGTATGTTAGGAAGGAAGGTGTGGGCAGCAGGTACCTGGATATAATACTATGTAATGTTCGGGGAGGGTATTCTGTGATCAATAATGAATATTAGAAATTGTTTTAGTATCCTTGTACTTGTTACGACTTTTGTTATGAATTATCGCAGGTAGCAATTATTTTAAAGATTGAAAACGTTGCTGTTAATTTGTTATGATTGTTTACTTCTAATCGATGATAATCCACTTTCACTTTAGTAAAACGTTGTCACTGTTTGAGAACCACTGGTCAACAAAGAGCCTTCTAGACCGTGACAAAGAAAAATACGAATTTCGGAAGTTCAGTTTCCTTTGGGCAGTCAGAAATATAAAGATAAACAGATTTTATCCATATAAATTTCCAAAAGGTTAAGTTTTGCGATACAGACCTATTTTGTTGAGTCTGAATATTGCTTTCTTGCTCTTGACTTAACTCATGTTTACATCATGTTTTAAGTGTTCCGTTTTTTTTTTTAATTTTATTTAACAACAATCACACCAATTCTCTAGTCCCAAATTAAGAAACGAGGCTTGTGTTATGGGTACTAGACAACGGATAAACATACTTAAATACTTTTTTTTGTAAATACATATTATACATAGAAAACACTCACATGTCTTTAAACATGTAAAAACTATAAATAATCAATTTGAGGTCTTTTTGTCCCTACGTAACTACACCACACAGGTATTTTAATTGAAGAGCAGGTTTTTCCTCGTATAAAAAAGTTTTGTCTTACTGGTAAATAAGAAATCAGTTTTATTTCTATTAACTATTTAAGAAGCTTATGAACCACTTTCAGTTCGCCTTTCAGCATTCCCACTTGGTAGAGAATACCATAAGACATTAAGTCCGCCAACTGTACACTATGGGTGCTAATAATATAAAGTTTAAGTAAAAAAAACCTGTATTTTACTTTGAAAGTTGTCTATCGTCAAAGTATTTTTACGATGCGGAGTTTTACACAAGTTATAATTAAACAATGCAGTTTTCATTAGTTTTACAACCCTGGTGCTTCACGATAAAGGAATATTACTCAGCTACTCGCTACAGGATGACTTTTAGAGTGTTAGACAGAAAGATGCAGAAAGCTCACTCTTTATATATGAAGGAAAGAGAATGAAAATAAATTTCCTATAAATGGAGAAATAAAGTTAAGCCGTCCTGCGCCTGATCTCTCTCCGGTCATGTCGGGTAGTGCACCTGTGTATTGCGCTCACGTTGTTAGTAGTTGTGTGTAGTTGGCTGATCTCTGTTGAGATTGGCCGCCGTGGTCGAAATCGGCCAGGAGGACTGTTATAAAAAACTTTGGTACCTATAATATTATTAATAGCATTTTTAATTAAATTACACGATCCAGGAATGTTATAATTAAAATACTACTTGTTTGAATTATGGCCAAGGTGAGGCCAAAATTCAAACAAGTAGTATTTTAATTATAATAATTTTTAATTTCAAAGTAATAAAATCATTTTAATTGTAGTAAAAGTATCCACAAAAACAATAAATTGTTCCTAAGAACGTCAAATAAAAACCCAATCTCAAAGAACTATATTAGAAATAGCTTCTGATTTGAACATTCTAAGAGTTTTTTCATCATAACATTTAATTTAGCACATTTTTCAAGTTAATTATATTTCAAAGAAAGCCAAAGAAATAAGTTTGGTGAATTAGGTTATTTCTATACTACCAGTAGTCAAAGTAGATTTTTAATTATTTTATTAGCATGTAACGAAAATTGATCAATCTTCTACTAAAGTAATTCAATACATAGTCTTGCCCGTTGTTTTTTTTTAATTTTGTTATTTTTTAAACCTTTCCCGGACTTCCACGAATGTTTCAATTCTAAAATTATTTAAATCAGTTCAGCCGTTCTCGAGTTTTAGCGGGACTAACGAACAGCAATTCATTTTTATCTATCAGTATTACTATTACACTATTACTATTATGTAGCAGAGTAGCATACACAAAACAGACCTCACCTGCGACTTTCTGTCGCCGTGACTTGCCACTGACAGCGTGACCACCAATTACTCGCCGCGGCTCAATCGCTGACAGTCGCAAGTCGGGGCTACAATATGCCGCACGTGTGGCCTGACCTTTAAAACTCGATGAAAAACCACAGGAATTACGGGCACCTTTCCCGTGTTATTTTCAATTATCTCGGATTTTGCTCGCAGCTAAAGAATGTTATTTTTAGAGCACAATTATCAAAGGAAACTTGGAGGGCGGCTTCGTCACAGAGTAAATGGGAAGAGTGAGCTGAGTGCCTGGATAGAGGTACAAATAAAACATGGAAATGTTTCGAAATATTTTATCAATATCATTTGACATGTAAGCACTTTCTATGATACTATTTTTTTTATTATGGTAATGATCACTGCGATTCTTGCTTATTGCGCCGCATGAATACAACTTACAACAACTTTTTGTGTACCGTACATGATGTTTTAATTTTATCCGAGTAAAAGTACCGGAAGTAGCAGTGCCTGAAAAGCCGGGTGTTTAACCAATGCGTCTTACCAGTCTTAACCTACTGAGCCGTGGATGGAAAGGTCTATGTTGGGGATCTCATTGAGGGATAAGATCCGGAACGAGGTCATACGACATAGGACTAAGATAACTGATGTTGTCCAAAAATGTAGCAAGCTGAAGTGGCAGTGGGCTGGCCATGTCTGTCGCAGAACCGACGAGAGGTGGAGCAGGAAGGTTCTCGAATGGAGACCACGCTTAGGTAAACGTAGTGTGGGACGCCCCCCGGCTAGATGGACAGATGACCTGAAGGAGGCAGCTGGTAGTGACTGGATGCAGAGGACGGGAGATCGTGCGCTGTGGCGCTCCTTGGGGGAGGCCTTTGTCCAGCAGTGGACTGCAACAGGCTGATATGATGAAAAGTACTGGAATCACCTTTTTTTTGCATCGATTTAGGTTTTTTTATGCTGCGTATGTATCCATTACTTAACACTTTTTTTGCTTCACATCTCCACCCACACCAACAATGACAATGCGATTTCTACATTTTTCTCTATTGTGGTTTTATTAGCTCCAATAATAGACACGTCCCGCGCAAAGTTACCTTTTGTGTTTTCAGTAAAATACTCGACTAGCACTAAATAAGAAAAGAGTCAGTCTTTCTTAGAATACCAAGTGCTAGAATACCAAGAAGTCGAAAGGTATGATTTTAGCAGCCTTATATTTTTTGAATTGATGATTTGGAGTTTGCAGTAGCTCGCGTGCAGGTTTATTTGACTTGAGTGAAGCGAATCAAAAGAAATGGCATTCAATAAATGGTTTGTATGAAATGTGTTGTATGAAATTAAATAAATATGCAACAAATTCACATACATTCGTCTGTCACCGTAGTAAGTAGCTTAAGCACTTATATGATATCAGAATCAACAGTGGTATTACAAATAAACTTAAATAAATACATATAACACCCAGGCCAGTACTAACAGACATGTTTATGCACACAAATGTTTGTACAGTGCGGGGATCGAACCCACGACCTCTTGGTTAATTGTCAACTTCTTGACCATTTCACCAAAGTGGTCGTCATAAAATTTAAAATGGAATAAATTGGACGTACCGAAGACTGATACAGATATCAAAATGTGGCCCTAAACTATCAGAATCGAATTTAGTTAATAAGAGGTTAACATATAAACCTTAATTTCTTGAGTATAGAAGTGAGTTTGTAAGTCGTAATATGATTTTCACGATTTGTTATTATGTGAGTCTGGGCACAATAAATTAAATGTCGTCAATGCCAGAAACGGAATCAACTGAGCTTAAGAAATGATTTATAGGATTATCAAACAAACATTTACATTCAGTACGAAATTATAAATTTCTTTGACCCAATTTGTACCTACGTCTTAAAAGCGTCTACATCATTACAAATTGGCCGTGACCGCATTTTCTCTCTTGAGGAATTTATAATCTTCATAAAACTTAGTTACCGGACAAATTACATTTGGAATTTTTAATTCTGTAATATTCATACTTGGAATAACGTGTTATTTGGTTGAATTTATGTTCTAGCTCCCCGCCAACGACTTCGCCTGCATTGATTATATTTTTTTCTGGATCTCTAATATTTTAATCATATTATTATACGTATAAACCTTGCTCTTGAATCACTTTATATATTAAAGAGAAACTGCATCAAATTCCGTTGAGTAGTTTTTAAGATCTAAGCATGCATACCATGTAGTGTGAACATGCAAAGTTACATTTACAAGAAAGCTAAATTGATATTCATATGAGAATTCTGCTTCAAATTTTGAAACTGCCAAGTTCATTGTAGCTTTAAAAACTTTTACGTCACTCAGAATCAGTAACTATACTCGAAAGTTTATATAGAAACTGGTATAACAGTTTTTATGCGATTACTTTGTGATTAATGAGAACCGCGAATTTAGTGATAACCTTAAATTACTTACTAAAGCTAGCAACTACTTAGTAAAGCTAGCAACGTACTAGGTATAGGTAATTGTTTAATCATTAATCTAGTAAAAGGCAAGGCTTTTACTGAAATCTCAATGTTTATTATTGCGTTTACCAATATTCGGTCACACGAAATTCTGAATATGATGTAATTTTATTGTTTTGGCGCTAACCCCGGTCGAATAACATTACTTACATATTCTGACTCCAATACATAAATGACAACTTGCTTACATTTACACAAAAGCAAAGACGCTTTATTTCTTTGATTTGTCAAGGTTCCAAGATAGTAATATGAAAAAGCATATCAAAGCTGTTAAGTATTCTTTAAAGATTATTTAATCGCATACTTTTTTCTTGTTTATTTAAATGGTGATTAGTTTGAAATCATTCAATTTGCAAAGAACCTTTAACCTTAACTAGCCTACCGCTAGTAGCTTCATCCGCGTGTAAATCAGATCTCTGGTATATTATGTTTTCCTAATACATTAACCTTCCTCTTGAATCTCTCTAGCTATTAAAAAAGCATCAAAATCCTTTGCTTAGTTTTAAAGATCTTAGCATACAGAAATAGGGACTTTGCTTTATACGATGTAGTGATAATGAAAGCTTAGCTTCAATATATTGCGCAAGGTGACACAATGAAACATAACGGTTGGCACTTCAAAAGAAAATATGCATTGGAAATACTTCTCGGGCACAGAAACGAAATATTTCAAAGGCAACGATAAAAAAGCACCCTATATCGTATTCTTTGGAATCCACCGAGTTTGTGTAGCTTCGATTGTTATTATTCAGTGGAACGACATCGGAATTCCATTCAGATTGAACGAATCAGATGGAAGAGTTTGGTTGTGACGCACGAGAATATCTCAAGATTTAGCCACAATGTAAAATAGAATGCAAAAATCAAATTTCTTGTATCTCCTTGACGCGCCTACTGAGTCGTCCTCATAGGTGAAATTCTGATACATACTGAATTTGCAAAAAGGATTTGCTAATTTTATCAGTATTAGCCCTAACCTGATAAAAGTTCTATATTGCGCACGCATTAAGTACTAGTAGTGGATCATTCGATTTTGGTTCGATTTCCATTCGATTCGACATTGGTAGTAACTTCTTTTATTGTTTCCAAAATATGGATACTGACTAAGATATCACCCTGTTTGTTACCAGGTTCAAGCCTACTGAAAAAAGCCTGCATGTGTTTTGCGGCACAAACTTTTGTTGCTAAACTTGGCCGATTATAATAAAATTGGGAAGCGTAAAGTTGGACCAAATATTAAATTATTAATGTTGGAAATCTTTTCTGTAATGTTACTTCGGTCTCCAGCTGGGCGAAAAAAGTTAATGATCCAGGCGAGTCGGTTATTGATGACACGTATTTCGGCGTCAACTCAGTCAGGGTCGTTGGATTTTTTATTGACTACAAATTCGAAATTTCACGTAGTAATTTTGTCACTCTGATAACCTTTATTAATATTTATGCGTGAAAAATTACTTTATGTTACCGTTGGAACCTCGGGTTAGTTCTCTTTGTACTTAATAGAGGGAGTTAGAAATAATATCCGAAACATAGCTGAAGTTACGGAGGGGGCTTTCTACGTCACAGCTGTGAAGAAATCGTACGCAGACGTGACGTCGGGCTAGATCAATCTAGCACCGTAATTCTTGTACATCATCATCAGCCTTTCGACGTCTAATGCTGAGCTGACTCCCCTAAGGATACAGCGGCTTCCCGCGACTTTCATCAGATCGTTGGTCCATCTTGTGGAGCGCCTGCGGACAGAGAGTCGTCCGGCATTCGGTCGCCATTAGAGAACCTTTCTGCCTCAACGGCTATCTGCTCGCCGCGCTATTTGTCCTGCCCACTGCCACTTAGTTGAGAAGCCCTTTGAGCAATGCCCCTGTGTATAATAAATAAATAATAATAAATATTTCACAACAATCACACCAATTCTCTAGTCCCAAATTAAGCTTCGAGGCTTGTGTTATGAGTACTAGACAACGGATAAACATACTCAAATACTTTTTTTTGTAAATAAATACATATTATACATAGAAAACACCCAGACCAGTACAAAAACACATGATCATGCACACTTATGTTTGTACTGTGCGGGGATCGTACCCGCGACCCTTGGTTTTAGAAGTCCGACCTGTGGACCACTGCACCAAGCGGTCGCCAATCGTCGTATAAAAAAAGTTGTCAATGTCATCCTATTGTCAACTCTGATGAAACAAATACAAATAAGTCATGTGTGCATTGTATATTACTCTTATTACATTCATTCCTATCCCATGACCTTAAATTGACATTAGAATGTTTCTTCCTATAGCTCGTCTCAGTAAAGTGACCAGTACATTGTTTTGTCCAGAAATACCCTATATTCTATCTGTATTCCGTTTTTTTATTCCAAATCTCTTTTAATTGTGACTCATGAATACGGTTCTCTGAATGGAGTATGGACTAGCGAAACCAAGAAAAAAATTTAGAAGCGTACCAGACAAGCAGACAAGGTCCATTTTACCATATTGGGCCATCAATATTTGACTGCCTCGTTGGTGTAGTGATAAAGTCTGTGCCTTACATCCGAAAGGTCCTGGGTTCGAATCCCAGGTCAAGCCAAATTTTTTTTTAAGATTTTCTGTCATGAATTTCTCAAAAACAGCTCGAAGTCGGGAAGTTGCCGGTGTTACACCCCCGTGCCTCGGAAAGCCCGTTAACCCGTTGGTCCTGCGCCTGATCTCTCCGGTCATGTCGGATTGCCGTCTCACCGAACTTCGAGAGTGATGGAATAGTGAGTGCACCTGTGTATTGCGCTCACACTTGTGCACTATAATATCTCCTGCGTAGTTGGCTGATCTCTGTTGAGATTGGCCGCCGTGGTCGAAATCGGCTAAGTTGACTATTATTAAGCTACTTTACCACGGAGTCAGATCAATGTATGTGAAGTGGTTGTATATTTATAAATTTATATCTTTCAGTCATAGGTAGATATAATATTGAAGCCGGCCCATATAGAGTAAGGCTAAATAATCCTAGTATGTATAAGTCAATAATAAGTCAATCATCTTGATAAAGTTAGCAGAATCCCTTGTTCATAAGTTAGATATCTTCAGGTCTCAAATTTTCGAACTGATTTAGGGCAAAAGTACATTCTACGCTTTTGTTTCCTAGCTAGCTGTGTGTTTGCTCCCGCTGTATTCTCGCTATTATTTATGGGTGTTCCGACCTTTTGGGGCTATGTTAAATGTATACAATCTGCGAAACGTTACACAATGGGCAATACAAGGCGTTGCCAAGGCCAAGGATGTACGGGATCAATATAAGAGTGGATGTAATGTCGCCACTTACTTTCGTTGTATCTGAATGACCAAGCTATGCGCGGAATTTCTAACGATTAGGGAGAAGTAATGCTTATAATGCTTGTATCACTGGTTGATACTAAAACCAGTTGTTTCTCAATATATTTATGAAAATATTATGTATGTTCGGATAAACTTGAGTTCATTTGCAAAAAATAGTTATGTATAGCTTTGATACTAGAAATAAAAATAAACTGGCTATTCCACAATTCAGGCATCAATAATAAATAAATAAAATAAAATTATTTCGGACTACTGCGACCCAGAGTGTTAGTATGATGGAATGACTTAATGAGTATGTTAGTAATTAATTTTGGAATTTTCATCAAACGGTTGGTCACTCTTTTATGGGGAACTGTATCCAAAATTTCAATAAATTACCCCGAAGTATAAAAAGAATTTCTTATTCATAAATTAAAATTAGTGATAAAACACCTTAATGAGTAAAGTTTATTATAATGTTAATGATTATTTTAACGATAAATATGTATGGACTAGCTCACAGCAGCGCAATTCATGTACCTTATTCAATAAACATTCTTTTAAAGAGGCAATGACGACCGAGTTTCTTGCGCAGCTTCTTCTCGGCACCAGCCCACAAATTGTTCCGTAGCCGTGGTAGGGTTTCATGGGACGTCTAAAAGAGTGGGTCTTTTTGCATAAATTAATAAATAATAAATAAATAAATATTTCACAACAATCACACCAATTCTCTAGTCCCAAATTAAGCTACGAGGCTTGTGTTATGGGTACTACACAACGGATAAACATACTTAAATACTTTTTTTTTGTAAATAAATACATATTATACATAGAAAACACCCAGACCAGTAAAAACACACATGTTCATGCTCACTTATGCTTGTACTGTGCGGGGATCGAAACCGCGACCCTCGGTTTAGAAGTCCGACCTGTGGAACACTGCACCAAGCGGTCGTCCAATAAATGACCTTTAATGTAGTTACCTGCTTAAATCCGGATTTAAAATCCTATTGGAATGTAACTTCGAAGTCCGGACTCGTGGTTTTTATATATGTCGGCATTACCATCAACGGTTATTCTAACCTTGCAAGCGGTGGCGAAATAAACCTTTAAGTTTTAATCATATTTTAAAAGTTTTTAATGACCAAAACACGGATGTCTAGACATTTTCTACGGACGAAACCTAGCTAGGTATATCGATTTATCGTACTTTCGATGCTTTCGGGTTAATATGGTGAATGCTTTGTCGTTTGAATTTGCGTTATGTACTTAAAGGAGCCGTGGACACTGTATAATTGGATCTGCCCACACAACCCAAGCGAAATCAAGACTGATGATCGCTCGCAAATTTAACCGGAACCATTTTACTACTTACACACACACACACATTGAGAGCTCATTAAATATTGTAGGGAAGAATTTGAATATATAAATCGTTTCTGTAGTGCGTCCGCCATGTTCGTAGAGGCGCATACAAATAGCTTCGCGGCTATCATCAGAAAAAAACAAGCATCTCTGATGTTCAGGTTGCGCGACACCTCCAACGGTATCCTGAAAGTTATTGCAGGGCGACTACATGTTTATCCGTTAATGTGGCACATAAGCCAAAATATATGCACCAAATTAGTTATTAGGTACTAACATAGTGTGTAAGATGTATTGTTTACTAACCCTACTTGGATCCTTTGTTGTCCTAATAAATAAATAATTTATTATTATTATTATAAAGAAACAATCGTTGGTTCGTCTTCTTGTACCTACCTATTGACGACCGCTTGGTGCAGTGGTCCACAGGTCGGACTTCTAAACCAAGGGTCGCGGGTTCGATCCCCGCACAGTACAAGCATAAGTGTGCATGAACATGTGTGTTTGTACTGGTCTGGGTGTTTTCTATGTATAATATGTATTTATTTACAAAAAAGTATTTAAGTATGTTTATCCGTTGTCTAGTACCCATAACACAAGCTTCGTAGCTTAATTTGGGACTAGAGAATTGGTGTGATTGTTGTGGAATATTTATTCATATATTCATTTGTATGTATGAAATATAAATAAAATAAAATAAATCAGTTTGACGGCGAAATTTATTTTTGGTACTATTGGTAAAATAGGTTTCTAAACAGCCTACTAGTTTCAAAGTAGTCTATATATACATACAAAAAAGCTTAAGAGAAAAAAGAAAAAAAAGGTCTGTACTTGAGAGATATTTAAATAAAAATTGGCAAGGGGTGTTAAGAATCGACTACAGAACACATTCCACTGCTTTTTATCATTTTGTCTTTTTTTTCTGTCTCTGTTTCGCAGTGTATATGTACGCTTATCACCTGAAAACGGCTGGAATGGATTTAACACATTGAACGCCATGGTGGTCACCGGTGACCCCCAAACAATATTATTTATATTGTGTCTAGTCTCTCGGCAGTCAAAGGCTTAAATGACAACTTTATTCGTCTATCAAGAAAAATACCGGCCTGGCTACAATTTATTTTGAAGATCTGAATACCTAAGGTGGAACTTCTGCAGCCCAGCTTAATGATAAACGGTATAAATATGACGCCTTAAGAAAAGAAGTTCACCGTGACGAGCACTTTCTGTCCGAATATCAAAAATGATGATTTGATGTAACACGTCGGCAGCCCAGCTATCTATACCGTAAAGAGTATAAATGTCGAACCTCAAAAAAAGTAGTTCAACGTAACGTATGTATTTTCACCTCATACAATAAAATATAGTTAAGATCTGTAGTGCTAAATGTGGAACATTAGCAGTCCAGCTTAACAGCGTAACAGGTACGAACATAACGCCTTAAGCATTTTCTTGATATATAAGAAATAAAAAGTTCCCGAAGAAAGTGTAATGAAATAAAGCTGTATTGAGAATGAAACTCTATATGTAAGCCCCAAATATAGGCGAACGGAGTTCGCGGGCGTAAAATAAAAGCAATTTATTTATTCTCAATTATGAAACAAATACTATTGTACTAATAAAAAAATATATAAAGAACAAAGTAGTGTTTTAAAGGAACGAATAAAACGTTGAGTACTTTTTATTTCTCACAGATTTTCCGCCAGAAATCCTAGCGCCGCTAGTCATATTGTTAATGTAAACATAGTTGCATAACGCTAAGGTAATTCAAGATGCAAGTCCTCACTGAAGCCTTAGTAAGTACTAAGGGCGGTAACTTGGAAATAGAATTGTTACACAGTGTGGTGAATTTACAAACACTACTCTATGGGTGTGTAGGCGGTAGAAATCATGTAGGTTCTCGGCTAAACAATACGATGAGTAAGTCGAAGGACTTGGTAAGCTAGAGAAAGTCTCGATCAAAATGAAAGTTAAATCAAAAGGAAGCTTACGCTTGGTTGTGATTCTGAGCATATGTGGCTAGTCCGCACTTTTTTTCACTACTTTATGGGTGTGTAGGCGGTAGAAATCATGTAGGTTTTCGGCTAAACAATACGATGAGTAAGTCTCGATCAAAATGAAAGTTAAATCAAAAGGAAGCTTACGCTTGGTTGTGATTCTGAGCATATGTGGCTAGTCCGCACTTGTTTTTCACTACTTTATGGGTGTGTAGGCGGTAGAAATCATGTAGGTTTTCGGCTAAACAATACGATGAGTAAGTCTCGATCAAAATGAAAGTTAAATCAAAAGGAAGCTTACGCTTGGTTGTGATTCTGAGCATATGTGGCTAGTCCGCACTTGTTTTTCACTACTTTATGGGTGTGCAGGCGGTAGAAATCATGTAGGTTTTCGGCTAAACAATACGATGAGTAAGTCGAAGGACTTGGTAAGCTAGAGAAAGTCTCGATCAAAATGAAAGTTTAATCAAAAGGAAGCTTACGCTTGGTTGTGATTCTGAGCATATGTGGCTAGTCCGCACTTTTTTTTCACTACTTTATGGGTGTGTAGGCGGTAGAAATCATGTAGGTTTTCGGTTGAAAAATACGATGAGTAAGTCGAAGGACTTGATAAGCTAGAGAAAGTCTCCATCGAAATGAAAGTTAAATCAAAAAGATGCTTACGCTCGGTTGTGATTCTGAGCATTTGTGGCTAGTCTACACTTTTTTTTTTGGGTATTTTTGAAAATATTTTTGTAAGTAAGTCATCAAAGTAAGACTCTGGTAGTTAGGTAGTGAATCCGTGCGTGGGCTTAGCAGCTTAACGAAACGAAATGATTCGGCTAAAATACGAAAAGTTTCGATTGAGTTGAAGTGTTTATTCCATCTGGTGTTTATTTTTGGATTAAATATAAATTTTGAAGCAAATAATCGTGTCTAACTCAGTCTGCAGGGAATGACGTAGAATAATCTGGTCACGACGAGTGGGACGAAAAAATAAGGACGCATTGAATGTAAATTGGCATTGTGATCTAACAAGTTTTAATAAAAAATTTAATATTATTGAATGAACTTTCAAGTGAAGATGGCTGATTGGATCTCATGTTATACGAAAAATGGCGTTACTAAAACAAACTATGAAAATGATTACCCTTACTTACACAAGTTAAGATTTCAATAACTTGAACTGTGATATTTCGTATGTTAAGTGTCCTAGTCAAATGCTCATAGTGCGCATACTTTGTAGCAAGTAGGCCTAACCAGGAAAAGATGTGATTTACGTCGTTTACTTTTATTCGTGCTATTGAAAGATACTGAAGCTTTTTATTCCATCATACTCTATAGATACCCTGTCGTTAATAGAATGTTTAAAAACGGTATAATTTATTTTACAAAATTCTTCTAAATTATTTGTATAGATAACTATAAAAAAGTTTCGCGATGATGCTAATCGCGGCTCCAAACCATTCGTAGCACTGTGGCGAGTCGTAGCGGTTAAGGTCACGCACGGCCAGCGGGGAGCGTAGCCGGGGAGGAATCATAACGTAACGAAAGGATCCCCAAGGATCGCGGAAAGTTTCGATTGAGTTCGAGAGCCTATTGTAGATAGCTCACGTCACGCGCAAACATGAAGCTAAGCTATTTGAAATTTGCGAGCGGTTACGAAACAATTTAAACTAATAAATATATATTTTTTTATTACTCCACAGAAATACACATACTAAATAATGATTAACTAGTGACAAAAACGGCTATAGTTACAAAAAAAAATGATAACACGAAGATGATTTATAATTATGGTTTGCTCTGGCCTTCTTGAACAAAAACGTTGAAAAGTAAACTAGTTAGTAAAATGCTCTGACGGATTCAGTCTTATCCAAATATAAATAAATAAAAAACAACCAATTCGAACTGGAGTATGTGTAACATTGTAATTTTTTTGATATGAATAAATCATCTTAATTCAAAATAAAGAAATGAAAGCAAATTATAATCGCATTACACGTTATTCATAAACAGATGTCGGTTTGAACTCACAATTACGTTCAGCTCGTTATTCCAACTCGCATTAGCATGTAACATCATACAAACACTAATGCGATTCAGAGCCCATCCAGTTGTGTTATTTCCATGTTGGAGACAGAACGAAGTTACATGTGTAGTCGTCACTTAAGCCTCGCGCCGGAGGGGTTTTATCGAGTTTCCAGAGTGCTCTAAAAGGCAGGGACTCCTGCAGGGCTGAGGGTAAGGAGACAAGTGCAGATACAGATTGACAACGACGTGACATTAAGCCTGAAGTGGAAAGGAGAATAGATCTAAGAGATATCTGTGACTGTTATGATGCAAAAATTATGTCATCAATGAGCGACTGACTCTATGGATGAAAGTGAAATGCTTCTTTAGACTTTTAAATTTATTAATTTTTGTTACTCAATGGAGAAATTATTAGCAAGACGATTTTCAAATTCTCAAGTGTTCAAACAGTACAGTTGCTGATAGTATTGTGATGATTTCCAACAGATGCATCGTCAGATCTTTTCACTTATGTCTAAAAACACTTTATTTACCGTGAGGGTTGTTAGTTAAGGTAAAAACCCGAGTTTAATATTAAATTAATATTAATGTACAGTGTATTTGTGCTTAGCTAATCCTATACATATGACGACTAATATGTACTCAACAATTCGGTTTTATGTATGCTGTACGTGATGAATCGTCCTGGGCCCAAATGCACATGAGTTATGTCGGTTTGCTTTTTATTATGCTAAATGTCACATTAAAAGAGATTTTTAATTAAACGGAATTAAAAAGGATTCGATGTTAAATGGCTATAAATTGTACGTTAAGTAGATGAATGATCGTCGTGCGTATATAAAACTTTTAAAGTTACTGTGAGTAGTAAAAAAAAAGATGCAATTATGCTAAAGCGTTTTCTTGTTTTCTTTGGACCTTGGGTGGGTATAATTTCGAAGGCTTTATTGAATAACCTGGTTGTAAATAGGTGGCCCGCCTTTTATGAAGGGTTAGTGTGCTCTAGAAATTTGAATGATAGCAAATCCGGGAGTCGTACGTGACATCGTCCCTTTTTACCATTCCGTTGGATCACGTTTAAATATCGCAAAGCTTGAAGAATGGCTTGTCAGTGTGAGAGAAAACGTAATAAACAAGGTTGGGGAGTTATGCCTATTTTGAGAGTTGTCCTTCAGTGGTTATATTTTTTTTACCGTTGCGAAAATTGTACCGCTAGAATCGGATGTGCAAAATCTACTTATGTCGAAAGGAAAAAAATGTATCTGATTTGAAAAAAAAAAATAGGTTGAGGAATAAAATGAAGCGAAAGGGTTGTCTATACTACCAGATTTTTTTCTTGTTATCATCATCATCATCTCACCTCAAGTATGAGGTTAACTGCTGTGTGGATTGGTGGAGGGGTGTTTTTGAGGTTAGTAACTTACTGTCAGATTTTATTAATCCACCCAAAGGCCTCTGACCAGGGTTTTGCGACAAATATCTATCGATATTAACCTACTTCATTACACAAAATATATTTAGATGTTTACCTAGTTGTAAACGATACATTGTATTTCCCCACCAAGCGTTTAGTAGTGGCTCGTTTTATTAAACGAATTCCCCTACTTGTCGATTGGAAAATTCCCGGGGCGGCCACTGTGGAATTCGATTATGCCTGTCCCGCGCCTGTCGTGTTTGCGCACTGATAGCCGTTGTAATTTGTTTTTTACACGAGACGTCTAGCCAGATGCCCTACTCCCTGAGTCTTCGTCTGTATTTTCCACGCTAGCCATCCCGTTTGAATGCACTATCAAGCTAGCAAGTCAAGGAAGCGACTATATATCAACAATTTTAAAGATACCAATGATGCCGTGTTAACATAATGCAAAGGTTCTGGTTCAGGTTCAAAAACTGATCGCTGTCTGTTTCAACTTCTAGCGAGAGTTTTCTCGCTCAGCGATGCATGCTTGGCTGTCACCGCCAGCGGTAAAAGTCACCATTGTGACACAGTGAAATGGCTATATTCGAAACTACAGAGTTTCGACCGCTGGTTAACGGAGTAGAACCTCAAGATCGAACTGATCTCATTAGGATTCGCCTACGTTTATCTGTGGCTCGATTCTCTGATTGGGATATGCTGTTACGCGAAGTGGCGATATCTTGGAATGGAACCCCTTTTTTTGGGTCTTTAGCATATTTTTCTTTTTCTAACACCTGTTTTAGTCAGCCCTTTGCGTATTGAAGAAAGAAAAAGTTTTCTCTCGTATTATTTTATTTTATATCCCGTAAAACCAACAAACCGGATACATTTACCGTTGGGACGTTTGTCTATTGATATATCAGACAGCGTGCTGAAGGACGCTTATATTTGGTACCAACTCCATGACTTTTGATTTTCTTATACCAAGTCAGACTACGTTTTGATATTGCTTCAAACTTTTTGAATCTCTTCCAGTTTACATCTCTTCATACTTCTTCTACAATCTCTTCCATTTATCTTTTTCGTTTTCGGTTTTTAGACCTGCGAGTACCGGCACCTAGTGCCGTGCATAGTAAGAACCATCCCCGTTCTTTAAGGAATATCATTAAAAATTATTGGCCAAATTGGTCCAGGCGGTCTTGAGCGTTTACCAACGCATTTAGCGATTCATTTTTATATTATAGATAAATCAAGCTGTATAAAAAAAAACTTACCCTCCCTTATCTTTGTCCACAGATGCCTCGTTTCAAAGCTATTTGACGTGTGCTCGAAGTCGACCCCCGAGCAGATGGAGCACCTGGAGGAGATCCGGATACCCTGGGGCAGCGGCATCGTCGGCTACGTGGCCGAGAGCGGCGAGCCCGTCAACATACCCGACGCTTATAAGGTAAGAAAATTTTGACCGTACCCGAGATTACTACGAAGAGGTGCTAGTGGCGCAGTGGTTGCAGCGCTTTTGGTAGTGATACCAAAAGTTAAGCAACCTAAGGCGCGGTCTTGTTTGGGATGGGTGGGTAGAATAAAAAAATATATTAAATAATTTTTTTTGTTACCAATAAAAGCTTGTTTTTTTTTGTTTTTTTAATCTAATATTTATTCTATTACAACGACTCACTTTAATAAAAGCTTGCTGTGTTCCGTTTCGTACATGCAATAGTGCCAAAATTATTTTATCTTATGAACATCAATTAAGTAGCAAAAACATCAATGGACGATGTTAATTCATTTACTCTTTAAGCTTTAAAGTATTAACGACAATTAATCGAATAAAGTATGTAACACTTGTTCATCTTTATATATAAAAATAAGATGCTCTTCGTTAGTCTCGCTAAAGCTCCAGAACGGCTGAACCGATTTGAATAATTATAGTCTCAAAATATTCGTGGAAGTCTAGGAAAGGTTTAAACGATAAGAAAATTTTGAAAAAATGTGAAAATTGCTGGCAGGATAGCGTCTGCCCAGTTCACTAGTTTGTAATGCTTTTGGCGGCTTAAAAACAGTTTACATTGCGTATATCGTTATTCCAGTGTTCCTTTGTTTTCTGGACTAGTCTAGTGATAGGTACTCGTAAATCTAATAAACGATGTGAGAAGTCTGCTAGATGATGTATTACGGGACCTTGTACGAGTAGGTTTAGTTATTTCTCACTCGATCTCAAGTCTCAAATCCCGGGGGCACAGTCGGTAGAGCAATGAGTTTGATAATATCCGATACATGATTACTCTCTGGTAGACCGTCAATGTTGGGTGGAAATCATGTCGCAAAGGCAACGAAAAAGGAAATAGGAACCTTTAACTGCAATATTATGCCGGCAGAGTGCTTGGCGAGCAGAATCGATACTAAAGGTAAGCGTCCACACGTCCGAATCGGACGCATCGTACGAAGCGGATTACAGTTTTACTCTTTAGAAAACTCATACAACAGCGTCCACTTATCCGCAGTTTTTTAAAAGGCAAAACTTTTATACAACGCAAAATTCAACCCGTTACGTGCAATAGGTCCGATACGCGCTAGTGGACGTTTAAGTTTAAAAATAAAACTAACCATAGAGACACCCAGTCTTGTTTTCGTGTTCGGCTATGATGTATATGTAATTATTAGTATCATATCACTGAAAGGGAAGATGTACTGTTAGCGACAGAAGATTCGCTGATATAAACCCGTCTATGATATTTATAGAATAGGTTTTTTTTGAAGATCGTCTCTGCTATGTCTTGATTTATAAAATTAATGATAAAAGACATTAATAGGAAAAATGAAAGTTGTAACTCAAACCAGACAGACAGTTTCTATTGAAGAATTTCTACTTAAGTTCCAGACGCGTAGACGGTTTGATTTGTGACACAGAAATCGTCTATTTTGGTTCCACGAATCGTTTCTCGACTCGAAAGTGATCGACATTCGCATTCAAAAGTGAACAATGGCCAATGAAACTAGACGACAGGATGGCCACCCGAATAAAAATAATTTTTACGAAAAATAATATTCCAATTTCATGTTCTCTCCAACACCCAAGACGATTCGAGTCACCTGATAAAAAGGAAACGAAATAACGGCGACGAAATATGAAATATCAAAGAATTGCCTCGAAAAGGTAATTCAACAAAAGATTTAACAGTGTCTATTTTTGGAATGATAGCACAAAAACAGGCCAAACATCTATCTCAGCTTCTGTTGTGAATATTTATGTATTCACGGACGTGGCTCTTTCATCTCCAAGCTGTTATGATGGAACAGAAATAAACACGAAACGCAGAAGTCATTTAAAAAAGCGGCTCATATACGTTTTCCACAATTCTTAAAATACCAGCCGTAATGAAAATCCGCATTCAAGAACTTCTTAATGCTCGCTGCCTGAAAGAGCGACTCCATGTAAAAATAGGTTTGCATAGCTCTACTATTGTAAAGCCTGCCTTGCCTAAACAATGTAAACATGTGAACCGCCCAGCGTTCTAGACAGACTTTTTATAGGGTTCTCGATTTTATCAAAAAAGTGTGGTATTTTACAGTGTGATATAATAATAATAATAATTTATTTATTAATGTCAACAAATGGACCAATTACAAAATTAAAAATTATGAACGTATGCATATTTCTATGTAATACATTGTATTTACTTTTTGAGTTAAATAAAATGGTCAGATAAATTGATCTTGCATACGTAGTGTAAAACCCCAAATCACCTTTGGTGCCTTGTGCTTACAATCCTGTAAGGTTATCTTACGTGGCGTTCAATGAGAAACCGTAGAGCAAAAAAGAATACCAGAGACAAAAGAGGATCACCACCTAACTTATGACTCATGATGATGACAAGAATTATTCAAATCTAGTGGACCCAGCTGACGCCGTCCTGCCCGTATTTTTCCATATTTTCTAACCGTTTAAACCTTCCCTGAACTTCCACAAATAGTTCATAAACAAAATAAGCAAAATCAGTACTACCGTTCTCAAGTTCTGGAGGGACTAACGAATAGCAATTCATTTTTATATATAAACTAGTTGACCCGACAGACGTTGTCCTGCCCGTTGCTTTTTTTTTAATTTTAGATCTTTTAAACCTTCCCTGGACTTCCACGAATATTTCAAGACTAAAATTATTCAAATCGGTTCAGCCATTCTCAAGCGAGACTAACGAAGAGCAATTCATTTTTATATATAAGAAGAAGAGAAGAAGATTACTTTCTTAGTACCATAATTTAGTCCTTTGTGTCTTACACACATTGTCGTCTATGTTCCTTAATCTTGATGGTGTTTATACCTAAACTTTCGTTTTTGTGAAACCTTTTAAATTAAATGACACACCACCCGTCTCGCCGGGGGGCGATGAAAAGTTCATCTCCCAGCAATCATTTATAACGCACACAGAAGTGTCTGGGAGTGACATTTGATCATTATCTCTATATATATAAAATTCTCGTGACACAATGTTCGTTCCCGTTCTCCTCCGAAATGGTTTGACCGATTCTTATGAAATTTTGTAAGCATATGGAGTAGGTCTGAGAATCGGCCAACATCTATTTTTCATACCACTTAGTGATGAGACAAATAATTTATATTGCATAACAACGTTTGCCGGGTCAGCTAGTAGAAATCTAAAAATAAATGTTTTCTTCACTACATAGTATAACGCAAAGTCGTTTCCTACGTCTGTCCTTATGTTTGAAATATGTATGTTTGCTTGTATCTTTAAAACTACTCAACGGATTTTGATGCAGTTTTTTTAGTAGACAAATTGATTCAAGAGAAAAGTTTATGTGTATAATAACAATTGGGCAGGACTACGTCGAACTATAGCAGTCTTCGAATCTAAAGTTCTTGACTTTAGATTACAATGAAAACGTATATTATTAGCACATCATGTTTGTATACTTTTGTATGCACCTACTAAGCTACCCAGAAGGTGCTTCAATTCGTGTCGTATATGTTATTTTAAAATTGTCTGGGAAGTATATACACTTTATTTAGAAAATTAACAATATTTTCTGCATTAAGTTTCGTTCATGTAAATTTTGTTTGTACTATTAATACTTCAGTGGAAAATGACATTTTGATAAAGTTACTAACTGTTGAAAAGATTTTAATATTTAATTCTGATCATTCTAGAGAAGGTTTATCATGTTTTATTCATAGAATAAAATGTCACCTAGTGTTACATTCTGGGCACATTTAATGCTTTTGGAATTATAATTCGATTTCACTTATTTACAACCACGTACGAACTATCGGACGATTCATAAAATGGCTAGAACCGATCAATTTATCATTTAAATAAATTATATATGAGTAGGTCTTATAAAATTCTCATCAATATAATTATTGCCTATTTAATGGTCTGCAACTCGTCTCTGAGAAGTTATTACCTTGTCTTGACTAAGCGATTAAAGATAGGCATAAAACATGAATGTTGGCTTATGTACGCTTTTGTCACGTCAGTAGTTTTTCTTTGGCTATTTACTTATGGGCATGTTGTCCTTTAAAGGCTAAGCGTAACGTTGATGATGCATCAACTCCATGGTTGTTTTTTTAATATTTTTTTTTTAAATCGGTGCTAATTAAATGTGTGTAATATTTAAAACGCGAAAGTTCGTAAGTATGGATTGATAGATGAATGGATGAATGTTTGTTACACTTTCACGTAAAAAATACTGTTTGGACCTTGTTTAATTTTACAAAAATAAGCTTTTTTTATTAATTAATGTATAAATAGTTATGAAGCTAGGGTTTTACACAAGCCACTAGTTAATAAATATTTAAGGCTCTCAAGCTGTTGCCCTTTTCAGGCAAGAGCAAAACAATCTAGATGCATAAATATTTTCATTAATCCATTTTATTTAAGACTTTCTTCCACTTTGCTCAGCCTATATATATTTTTTTATTTACATCTATCTTATGACACGTATGTAATGCCAACTCCAATAAACGCTTAGCAATTGGGATGATGACACCTATCTTAAATATTGTCAAACACATGGTGTTTAAAAAACATAGCCCCTATGAAGTTAATACAACCAATATATTTGTAGCTGTAGAAACCAATTTTTAAACACACAAAACGCAATAAATATTCGGTCAATTGACTCCGATTTCTGACACATGACCGTGACGTCACAATCATTTATTACCATACGAAATCTATGGAGACAGACCGTTTTGACAGATAATAAAAAGTATGTCAACGATTGGTGGTGTCGTCTAGCCAATTGTCACAACTACACGTCAAGTCAACACCGTTCGTATGCCGTTCGTACACTCTCGCGGGTATTATTTTATTTTTGAAAAAATTTCCTCGAGTTACGAGAACGACAGCGCCTAAAATATCTAGGGAATTTTACTCCGTCTGTATTTTCCTCTTTTTTAGTCACTTTGATTTATCGTGTTACCGTTTGCCGTTTCATTCCCCAGATGTGTTAATGGAGTGACTACACAGAGGTAACTGACGAATGATTTTATTTTTATTTAATTAATTATTTTGAAATGAGTATTCAAATGATGAAGGATGGAATCCTTGCATCTGAGCTCGGTATTAAAATCATTAAGATTGATATGATTGAAACGAGCACTGTCGATTGCAGTTTGTCTCGGACTTGTACAGTGCGCTCCATGTAAATATAATAATTATTATTTCTTTACCTATTTAATCTTCTAAAGACCTCAAAGAATTAATAAAAATGAAATAAAATATACCACTAGCAAATAATTAATTAATAAGACATTCAATAATTAAAAACAAAAAAATATTTATGTTTATTAATGATGTTCAAAATAATAATATTTTAGCATTAGCTAAAATCTAATGAAAGAAGAAGAAATATGCTTTCATCTGTCAATTAGCCGCAACCGCATCTCATAATCATTTATTCCTTACTCGCGAACTCCATGTTTCACCTTTTCAGGTATATAAAGTATTTACATTTTAACAATAGTATTTAGCATAATAATAATAGTAGGGCAATATTTTATAATTGGAATTATATGTACATAGGTATATGTATGTATGTAAGTATATATAGGTATATGAGAATTTCTCAATCGAATGACCGCATAGAAGTCAATTAAATTTGCAAATTTTCTCATATCAAAAGGCTTGACATTAACAACGAGATGCAGTGCGTAAATATCTACAGTTCTATCAGCCAACCTTATTTCATTAATCACAGTTATGTATTACGTACTCAGACGGGTACAGGCTCTTGTCATACGCAAGGGGAGCAAAAAAATTACGAAACGGTAATACTCTTTTACGAGTTGCTATTAAACAATGACAGTGCCAGAGCTTATGCCCAGCGCCATTACGCGAGCTGGTGGAATGTGGACGATTCCCTGACGGGAATTGCGCTCACGTATGTTAATGTTTTGGGGGTCCTTTTTATTTGAATAACGTTTCACTCCGCATTGGGCGCATTCTTGTGGTTTAGAGCAGTTCAAAAGGACAAAATAACACTAACGGTCTATGAAGAACAGTTTTAAAGAGGCCAAATGGACTGACTACCTTGTTAACTTGCCGAATCGAACTGGACAGTTTGACCTGTCTTACTATTTACTTACAATGATAGTGATTATAAGCTGAAATATACAAAAAAGACACATAATTATGATGTAAGTAAATGAAAAGTTGTAAGTATCTTACATTAAATTGTATTTTTTTTATATCTTAGTGCTTTATCAAGGTAATACGGAACTCAACTGTAACTAATAGTCGCCCTTGGCTCGTTATTTACAGGTTACAGCCCGACCAGCTTATGTTATTTTGATGGAGCCATCATAATACACCATTCCGAAATTACCGACCTATCTCCCATGCTGAGTTTGTAATGGCGAACATTTTTCAAGCTGATAGGAACAGTCGGTCACGGAAACCATAGAAAATTCGTTATTCTTCACCAAAGACATTATAAGATACTTCTGAATTAACTTAACCCGACGAAAACTGCTCCTAGGGTTAGCACATTGAAATCAGAGTTAAGTTTGGTGTTTTAAGAGGGTAAGAAGATAAAAATATTAGTTCAAAACTAAACATTTCATTAAAACGAAATGCTTTTTTTATGATGATAAAAAAATGTCGTACATTTTAAATATTTTAAATTGTTGTGTCATCGTAGTCTTTCGTTTTATATCGTCTTGTTGCTGCTCGCTCATTTCGCTTATCAAGACTTTAGAGACGAGAAATGGCAACACATTTTTCCACCTGACTGTACGAGCAGAGATAGCGACTGTGATATTATCGGCATAATGAATGACCAGCCATGACTTTGCATAATAAGGCCAGTTATCATCCAACTTTTCTTTGGAGATTAACTGGAAGGCTTAAGTCTATGATATCTTATTTTTAAATTCGAACTTCAAAAATAATTAGGGGGATTCTTGGTCACATTTTTGCCGAAGCGGGTTTTCCGTGTTTATTTTGTGATGGACTCAACTAACTGTACTTTTTAATAAAGTCATGTTGTTAAAAACAAAACTAACATATTCAAAACTAGCATTTAAACGTGTCGATGCCAGTTGAAAAAATAACGCCATTACCAGCATGATACAAAACAAAAAATTCTTCAGACCGAATTTCTCTTATATACGAGTAGTATTAAAGTGTAAACCGTGAACATTTAAAACAATACAGCAAAACCAGTGGTCTCCTACATACTCAGGAACTTAAAGTGACCTCTTCAAGTCAAATTTACATTTATGTTATGTTATTGTAAAGCCGGAATTCCCTGATGCTAACTCCTCTTTTCGGAATTATTCTTTTGTTCATGTTTTCTTTCAAAGGTCTAAGAATGCAGCTCATAATCATAAATCTGCAACGTTATTTCGCCTCTGTGGTCGTATTATGAAACAGGGATGTTCTATGCACGAGGAACATCGACATCATAATTTACGACCACTTTGGTGTTATGGTTAAGAAGTTGACTATTAACTAAAAGGTCGCGGGTTCGATCCCCGCACTGTGCAAACATTCGTGTGCATGAACATGTTTGTTTACCTGTAACACAAGTGCTTAAGCTACTTACCACAGAGACAGATCAATGTATGTGATGTTGTTGTTTATTTATTATTTTATTTATTTATAATACAGATACCCGCTGTCGTGCGTGAGCCACGCAACGGGGATAAACGTTGATTGGTCCTTTTTTCTAATGGCCAATAATGTTAGTTTTCGGGCCAACGTTGGCGCGATAGTGTGAACCCCGGGTAATACGTTTGAAGTGTTACTTGTCGCTTTGCGTTGCCTACGTAGGACGCCTTAGAGACATACGAGTATAATAGGACGTCGGTAGTCCGTCGGCCAATAGCGCGTTTCTACCTTCAATATTATCACCTCTTAAACTCAGCAGCTTTATTAAAATTAACAACTGCCTTCTTAGTTGTCTACAAAAACACATACAAATTAAAAATGAAAAGAAGTCACGTCTTTAGAGTAATTTTGATGGTCTCTACTTCTATGACACAGTTTTCTGTATCATAAATATTGATGCCAATTGGTTTGAATGGATCGGTTGTCTTATTATTTTTAAAATATAATATTATTTATCGAACACTACCTACATAGTTACGTACATCGCTATTACGGAGTTATGAATAAGGAGGCAATATTTTATTATGAAAACAAGATTATAAAAGTGCGGTTATTTTCATCGAGCCGTGTCGCATGATCACTTGCTCCATCCTGCTTTTACGGTCTGAGTTATTGTAAAAAATTGAGTAAGCTTATCTACAAAAGATACTGATTGCATATGAACTTTTGCTCTTCTGGGTCTCATTTGTAAACAGTAATTTGACGACCACTTTGGTGTAATGGTTAAGAAGTTGACTATTAACGGGGGTTCGATTCCCGCACTGTAAAAACATTTGTCTGTTTGATCAATGTATGTTGTTGTTTATTATTATAATTTAAATTATACCTCCCAAAGTTGCAACATAAAACATGTGTCTTTTGTCTGTATGTTCTTAGATTTGAATGTCATTTTTTTTGTATAGTGTTGAACTGTAACTGAATAGAAATCACAATCATCAACATTCATTTGAACCACTCGATGTCCCATGAAAGGATTGATAAAAGTTGATGTTACGACCTTTGAATGCTCTTTGCATAGTACACAACGCGATTCTGCGAATACTCCGCCTCCCCTTTTACCTTTGGGAATCTTCGCGTATAAAGTAGGGATGTTGGGCGCTCCGTAACCGTAACCGAAACTATCGGATAGCGGCGGAGTCCAATTAAGAGATCAATAAATATGTTTTTCATCATCAGCTTTATATTATTTTAAATAGCTATAATAATTACATACTCAGCCACTGACTTACTGTTCCTACTAAATGATCATGTGTAATGTAAAATCATTTTATTAGCAACTAGACGACATCAACTCAAGCGTCGTCCTGCCGCCGTTTTCGTAATTTTTTTTTTAAACTCGCCGTGAAACCGACCCTGAACTTTCAAAAATAATTCAAAACTAAAATTAGCAAAACCGGTTTATCCGTTCTCGAGTTTTAGTGAGACTAACGAACAGCATAACTGCTGTTCGTAAAATACAAATCAAAGTAACGCTAAGAAGATAAGATTTGTATTTTACTTTAAATTTCTTTAAAGAATTGTATGTCGTAACTGAAATTGTACGAAACCAACGGATAATCTGAAATATTTTCATATCTGTCTCCAGTATAAACATAATTCCTATAAATACTTGTATCCGAAAGATAAAAATAAATTCTATAAATATCCGTATCCGTAGTTATCGTCACTTACACCCCTGATAAAAAGAATCACCCACAATGCTGCTATTCTACCAAGGTTGAGTATCGTTAAGAAGTCATTACGTTTTACGATTCCTTAGCTTTAAAAGAAACATCTCGGGATATCTGCATATCTAATGTCAAGTGTAAAGCAGAAACGACGTCGCATTATTGCCGTCTATCGGTTATGCCATTTTCTACACGTCTTCCCCGAGAGTAATATATGAAGCACTTTACAGGAGATTGTCTATGATTATTATAACTGGGATATTTAAATTATCAGATTTTGAGGATAGCATCGATGTGCATTAACAAGTACCACATTATGGTTAATGCTTTAATTTTTACGGGTTATTCCCAGGGTACCCCGATCCCCAAACCCTTCGTACCGGAGGACCCCGATTTAAATTCATTGATTTGATTTCATCCGTAACTTGATGAATTCATTCAAGTCATCTCTGGGGTTTTCCGTAAGTTAAAGTGCCAGTGTTATTTATTTCTTAAATAACACTGGCACTTTAACTTCAATCTTATTGTAAGTATATTATGTAGAAGCTAGTATAACGTTTAATTTTTTTGTATTTTGATCTGCAAGAATTAGAATACATACTTAAATTACTTGATAGCAATTAGAAGTTGATATGACCGAATAAGAGGGTGAAAATAAAGATGGAATGGCTATGAGAAACTGTGAAACTTTGTAAGTTATCTTTTTTAAATATTCAAGAGCTCTTCTTCGTCTGTCCCATTTTTTTTATGGAACGCCATATTATTTATGTTGACACCAATAATTTGAATTTCAAAGAGCTGCAGGAACAATGAAACTGCTTGGGTTGTGCCAAATTTCACTGCACTTGATGTTGGCCTGGAAAATATAAGAAATGGATTTGGCACAGAAAGTTGAATGAAATTTTTTTTCGTGATGTAACTGGGTGTTACAAAAAATGTTTTAAATGCCAATGTACACAAACACTTAACACAAACTATGTTTCATTTGTTTTTTCATTTATTAACAAATAAAAAATCTTATAAAACATGGAGGTGTTAACTTAGTATAGAACCACTAAGGTTTGTAACTTCAATTGGCTAAAGTTTACGTCGACCAACATCAAAAACAAACGTAGGCAAGGTAACAGTATACATAATTAAATATTTGGTACTTAATATATCTATAATTTATCATCATTCAAAGATATGTATTTTGGGTAAACGAAGAATTTGACGAATACGTGCAGTTTTGTTTACATGTTAAAATTAAATGGCCAAAAGAGAATTTAGAAAATGTGTTTTGAGTTTGCATTTAATGTTCAAGGAAGAAAAGAACTCACTATTTAATATTCTAACTAACATTGGGAAACCTGCATTTTGAATTGAAATCAAGCCGAATAGATAATAACTAATCGATGGAAAACAAATTTCATTAAAATCAGTTTAAGAACTTCATAAAACATACTGGTACAAGATACAAACAGTCTTACCATCCTCCCTTCAGAGCGGTAAAAAGCATTAAGTTGCTACAAGGACATGTTGTTAAATAATTTCATGTTATTCCCCAACGCCCTCACATTCGAAATGTGATACAATCGCTCAATGTCTGTCACCGGACCGGGGTCTCTCCTTGCCCCGGACAAAATTATACGAACGATTTGTTGTCGACAGGAGAATGATACGGGCCATCTCTTCAAAGGAGATCAGTAACGTGTTTCATTTATTTTTGAACACTTGTAAGAATAAAATACATAAGAATCTTACGGTTGCACATAGTACTTGGACTTGGCAGACGTCGTCCTGCCCGCTGTTTTCGCGTTTTTTTTTAAAATTTTCTCACCATTTAAACATTCCCCAAACTTCCACAAATATTTCCAGACTAAAATAATTCGAATCGGTTAAGCCGTTGTCCAGTTTTAGCGAGTCTAAGGACCAGCAATTCATTTTTAGGGTTCCGTACCTCAAAAGAAAAAAACGGAACCCTTATAAGATCACTTTGTTGTCCGTCCGTCCGTCCGTCCGTCTGTCAAGACCGTTTTTCACAGGAACGCGTGGAGGTATCAAACTGAAATTTCTATATGATACTAAGGTCTACTGTCCCTGGAAGCTGTGGAAAAATCAACCTTCTAAGCCAACGCAATCAAAAGATCAGCCATTTAGGACGCAAATTTTCGAAACTCTCACGGAAATCAAAACCTACAGGGTAGTTCCCGTAAACTTAGAATATTGAAATTTAGTACGAAGTCACGTCTTATAGTGCAGATATAGGAAAAATTACGAAAACCGTAAATTTTCAGTTTCAAAAAAATATTTAAAGAAAAATATTTTTGACAATTTTGAAAATTTGAAAGTTGCTACTCCTTGTCTCATGAACGCGTTGAGTATAAATTAAAATTTATATTAAATACTTAAGTCTAGAATACCCGTGACACGGTAATATTATCCATACAGTATTCCATCTCGGCCGTGTTTTTAAAATAAGTACCTACCGCCGCGCGGTACGTCAGCATGAGATAGGGCTGTCGCTGTCGCCTACCTACAGCGTTTTAATTGCATCTGCCTACTTTGGGTTTATATCTAGTTTTGAGATTGTACATTTGTTACTTTTTATTTATAAGCACAGATACTCAGAAACAATATAAATTATTTATATGATTACATAAAATACTTTATGAATTGAATAGAGTGTTCAATTAAAATGCAAGTTGTTTTATTGATTGATAGATTTAATTAAAACCCATGATTATGTGACTTTTTAACAAATCGGGCTAATAAATTTGCGTCCGAAAAATATTTGCGCATTGATTGTATTACTTACTAATATTATTCTCGTATGAACGAAATGCTTAATTATTATATTCGAGTGTATGAAAAATCCGCAATCCAAAAACAGCACAATATATTCTACTTGTCATGTTAAATAGCTACTTGCTAACAAATCGGTCTAATAAATTTGCGACCGAAAAATATTTGCACATTGATTGTATTACTAATATTATTCTCGTATGAACAAAATGCTTTATTATTATATTTGAGTTTATAAAAAATCCGCAATCCAAAAACAGCACAATATATTCTACTTGTCATGTTAAATAGCTACTTGCACTTATTTCGAGTTAAAATTCGGGCGGTTACTGATTAAAAACCAGCACACCGTCTGTTCGTCACTACGGCAATCCGCGACTGTAGCATGCCAAGCGCATGCCAAGCTCCGGGCGCGTAGGTATAGCTCGCGCGTCGTCCGTTTATATGAAGATGGAATACTGTATAGATAATATTACCGTGCCCGTGATGGGTGAACTTTTACTTATATACCTACAGGTTTGTACGGAACCCACGGTGCGCGAGTCCAACTCGCACTTGACCGGTTTTTTCATTATATTATTAGGTATGTACTACGAGTATTTCTACCACGAATTGATGAAGTACTTCTTATCACCTCTCAAAACGCAATTCTCCATAGAGCTTGCATGGGAATATTGCACTATGACGTCATCGCATGCTATGCCGACTATATTTTAGAGAAAAAATGTTTTTGAATATCTATTATAGTGACAACAATTGTTTTTTTCTCCTCTGTAACGAAGAAGAATGGAATCTGGAACTAGCTCGATAAACATTTTTTTCTCACGTTCTCTTCCCTTGTTCAATAAGTTTATTTAATTGAAACCATTGTTATTGCATCTTGTTGTCTATTTATCGGTTTTTCTATTCATCTATACTAGATAAATTGATGTAAAAACGAGATCTTATCATGCTTAATGATTATTTTCTCGCATAATCACGGAGAAAATATATCTGAAAGTAGCTTTATTGTTATATCGGTTTGTTATATGACTATTTGTATTTAATCCATCGTCAATAATCTTACCAAGAATACGATAGTATTTTCTATCTGAGCTGTGCTTGTAAACATACTGACAGCTATTGTACGTGAAGATATGATGTGGTATTCATGTAAGTAAAATTCCTGTCGTAGGCAGATTCAGAAATTCATTTGATTATCACACTGCATCCGCTTTGTTGCGGGGTCCATGGGGCGACAGGTTCTTTGTAAGCAAGTAGATACCTCAGTTTGAATGAAAAACATGCGCACCGCAACACACTGACAACACGTAACCGTGCGTTGCCGTTTGAACTATCTAATTGTTTGAAGAATCTGGTACCGAGTGCGGTTTCCGTATGAGAATCGCTTGAATCAAATTGTATTTGATGCATCTTTGGGACCTTTTACAGATCTGTTCTAATAAAAAATAACGCTCCCATCTTCCACATACTTACGAGTGTCATTGCCAAAGGCAAAGTAAACGATTTATCACACCACGCTATATTGCTTGTTTTAATACAAAATGGCGCTAGGCGATAAAACTGTTGGCAGCATACAAGGCGAAAACTTGCGATTGTCCGATAAATTACAATGGGCCTGATTTATTATTTGTCTCTTTGGCTGCGCGCACAAATTCTGCGACAAGTGCTGCTATGGCGACAGCGACAGCGTGGCGTCAGACCGAGCACGAAAATGAGCGATTGAAGAGTGATACGAAGAATGCAATACTCAGTTTCGTCAGTTTTAATATAGATCGTTTTGTCTAGTGGTAAGGATGCTGAGTTCACTCGTAGGATTCTGGGTTTTGAATCACAGTACCCTTTTTATTCAAACGTATCATGTTTGTCATCTCATCTCATCTCATCATCCTATATACGTCCCACTGCTAGGTCTGACCTCACCTCAACTATGAGGTAGTCCAAACCAAACTCCACCACGTGGGCTCAGTGCGGATTGGTGGAGGGGTGTTTTTAAAGAAAGTTAATAAGCCGCCCGAAGGCCTCTGACTAGGCTTCACGACTAATATCTATTGATATTAACCGGGACCAACAGCTTAACGTGCCTTCCAAAACACGGAGATGCCTGGTCCATCCAACCAATGAAATGTAAATTAGACGTCACTTAAATGGTCACAATGGGCACCCATCCCAAACATGACCGCGCCTTAGGTAGCTTAACTTTTGGTATCACTACCAAAGCGCTGCAACAACTGCGCTCACGTTACATTTGTTCTAACATATTGATAGTTACTTAAATTAAGACCAAACGATTGATGCTTAACTTCATGAATTTGACTATGCTAATATTTTGTTTTACGGGCTGTCAGCGCTCGACTCTGTCACTTGTCACTCATCGCCACGCTATCACTGTCGCCATCGTCCCGCTCGTCGCAGAATACGGTAGTTGACACCACCAATCGTTGACGTACTTTTTATCAACTGTCAAAACGCTTTTCTTCATAGAGTTTGTATGGGAATAACACACTTTGACGTCATCGCGTGCAATGCCGACTGAGTGACTAATTATCATTTGAATTCCAATTAAAAATCAAATAATACGAACTGCAGAAAAATATTAGTGTAAAAGCATCTGAAATCATGAATTATTTTAGAGAAAATCAGTTTTTGAATATTTCTTTCATAGTGGAAACAAGCCTATTCGTGCGCGGCTTTTGTGTGATGGCGGAAAAACAAGTGACGTTTTGATATATACGATATTTGCCGTGAAAAATATAATCATTGGGAACGAATTTTATGCTTATGTAAGATCATTAATGCATGTATCTGTAAAAATGTTGTTACCACCCTTAACTGATCTCATCATGCATTTCACAGTCAACCGTAGCCATCTTAAAATCTATTTAGGGCATAAAATTCAAAATGTATGTAAAAACAACTGTAGAGCAACGCATGAACACAGCGATTTTGGGGAAAATATTAACCTACATTATAATATTATAAAGGGGAAAGATTTGTGTGACTTGAATAGGCTCAGAAACTACTGGGCTGATTTAAAAAAAAATCTTAGACGATTAGAATCCTGCATTATCCCTGATGAACAAAGGCTAAACGCGTGTCCCCCGCGTCGAAATTTTTGTCCGCCGGTGCAAAGCCTCGACGGGCCGTTAGATTTTTTATATTTTCTTATTCTCACGTCCTTTTTACTTTTCCACGCTTGAATAGTAACTAGTCAGGATTACATTCGGACTGACGTTTCTCGTGTCGATTTTTCACTTCGACGCAAGATTGGGCCGACCATTCTTCAAGATAGGAAATCTCAGTTAGAACGCTGGGAGTCGTAAATTTTACACTGCCACAATGAACTATGTCTCTACATGACTGAATAATGTGCGATTTAGTATGAAATTGAAAAAAAGTATTAAGGATAAACTACAAGATTGAAAAAAAGGAGTCGCAGAAAGATATTTCCTTGGCTTAATCTTTATGTTTATCTTAATTAAATCGTTATGTATTTTTTATATTTATTATTTACTAGTGGACCCGGCAGACATTGTCCTGCCCGTTTCATTATTTTAAAATCGTCTGATCTTTTCAACCTTCCCTGGACTTCCACGAATATTTCGAGACTAAAATTAGTCATATCGGTTCAGCCTTTCTCAAGTTTTAGCGAGACTAACGAACAGCAATTCATTTTTATATATAAGATTTATTATTATTTATTTAAACTATACTCCAGACGCAAAACCCTCCCGAGGGTATTAAAGTTTAAATGAAATTTTTCATGTTTATAAAATATCGAATATCTTTCTAACATGATTGCTAAGTTTTCGAGGATTTTGTGACAAAAGTTTTAACATTGCCAAATAAGTATCAAATAACAAAGACAAACGACAAGTTAAATTACTTTAAACATCTTCGTCGTCTCCACCAGATAATCTGATAATCTCCTAGGATCAGTCTAGTTTTTAATCAACTTTAAACATGTTTAGGTATTATATATAGATCTATCTTGGATATTGAACACACTTACTTACCTTAGCTACTATGTATAGGTTTTAAGCATTGGGTATTTAATCTAAGTTCAAAGCTAGGATATAATGAGTAGTAGGGATGCGTTTTGCGTTCTTGACACAAAAACTAGGTAGGTATACTGTGCATAAAAACCATCGGCCCACCAAAATTTTGCAGTGTTGTTGCTATACCTAAATACGTGAGAGTTATATTGAGGCTTAAGAAACTTTATTCTCATTATGAATTTCATTGTTAATTCACTTACTGATAAAAACTCATTAAACTTAAAAGTAACAATTATAGCAGTAGTATGAGCACTTATGATAAAAACTTAAACTTAAAAAATAAAAAGTAGGTAGTTTTATATTAACTAATAGTCGGTAATGGACAATGCGTGCAACAGAAACATCATCGCCTGCTGTTTACAACACCGAGCAAGTGGTTGCTCGGTGCTTCATGCTTGTGGAAGCATGCAGAGTAAGAACATACTGGATGTGGCATTGATATAATATAATTTTCTGTTTAAGTAATTGATTACTGAAATTGATATATTGCCGATTTTTGACGGCCGATGTATGTTTATTCCTTAAATTAGAATTAGTTTCCTACCATATTATTGTCTAACTTCTTAACTTTTTTTTATTATAAACTTAATAATGACTTCCTTTCGCAGCGGTTATCTCAGTATACTTTTTTACTTTAAAGCCAACTCAAAAATTCAAGCTCAACTGTTTGGAAAAAACACCAAGTGTAAATTTTCAAATGTTAAATAATTTATTTCGACCTCAACGAAGAGAATTTTCTCATGTAATCCGCAAAACATGGAGGGTTGGTACACACGGGCTGTTTAACGAATTGCTGGGTTTTGTATTTGTAAGTCATTGAACGTAAACTTTTTATTGTATACCATGTTCATTTAATTTACTTGTTTTCACAATTTTGGTTAGTTTATATGTATATTTTTTGGAATGTGGTTGTACACTGTTATTTGTCAGTTTGGATATTTGGAACGTTTTTAATTTGCCATGTACCATGGTTCAATTCATTTTAAATTTTTAGGTGCGTAGGTATCTACATAACTTTAAAGCTGGAAATGAAAAGTCACGGATTTCCGCAAAGTAACGCCTGTTTCATCAATTATATATAACTTGATACTAGTTTTTAGTACAGAAGTACTTTTATACTTACTGCTTTATATTGACAATAGTGCTGGAATAAACATACGTACCTTTAAATGTAAATGTATTGAGCCTAAAGAATGACAGAAGACAAGGCTTGTTTTTAATAATAAACGACGCCAGCGCATGAACTAGTTTTTTCAAGTGGTTACAGTTGGATGTATTTGGGTTCCTGCGCTGGCGTTGTTTAATGGAATTTTAAAGCAAAATAATCCTCTTTTTCAGCATGAGTCATGGATTTCCGCAAAGTAACGCCTATTTTCATTAACTTAATAATTGTCTCTTACTACGTCTAACCTAGCTTAGATCGCAGCTCTTTTCTCGAAAAGGTGTCAAAAAACTAAAGAAAAAGGCTCCAGTGTGCCCTATTCTTACACAGTGCTTAGTCGAGATTCGTCAGTGCGAGTAACATAAATTATTCCAACCACTCCTCTCGGGATAAATGGTGTGCTTAAAAATGCTATCCCTCTTCAGTCACCTCATGAATTTGTTGATGCTGCCCGGATTTATTGGCTGACTAGCATTCTGATTTCTAGAAAATGTGTTTAAACTCCCAAGAAGTCGCTAGTAATTCCCTGTTTAAATGTACGGGGTAATCCCGGTGTGAAATCAAGGGTTGTTTTATAGTTTAAGCAAGATCTTAAGAGTATAATGTTGATTGTATATTGTTTAGATCTACATAGGTCAGTCTAAAGGCATGCGTTCACAAGCGGTATTGCATCGGAGGTATCGCACGTAACGGGTTATACTTTAACTGCGTCCACTCCAATCGGATTGCCGATTACACTTTTCTTCGGATTTTTGTAGATAGACATTCCGTATGACGTCATCGGTACGCATCGCATGTAGACATTGCCGAGAGAGCGATCCGTACGGTGCGAATCAGTGGACGCTGTTGTATGAGTTTTCTTACAAGCCAAACTAAAATCCGTTACGTGCGATGCCGGCCTGTGGACGATTGCCTTAAAAGTTCAGTCCGATACCAAAAATCATTGTCAAAATATAATTTCGTAATGTGCTATACCACAAATTCTTTTCGGTATCCTTCGTATAAAATAGCAATAATTGTCATTCAACTGTCGCTTGAATGAAATGAAACGCTAGGTCAAATTTATCCCAAAATATATAAATGAAATTTTCGGTTTCAAATGTACTGTGCCAAGAATATCTTCTCTCGCATAATCCAATTAAGCCTGTAACTCTATTGGCGTGCCTGCTCAAAATTTCAGTAAATTACGATAATGTGTCCAGAAGGTTTTCGAAGAGGATTCTTCGAATCTCGTCGTTTTTGGAGGTTGGGGATTCCTGGTTAGGTGAATCAAAAATAAGTGTGAACTTCAGTCTGCTTTATTGCGACAGCTTCAAAGCGTGTTTGTAAGGTTTTTTATTTGCGTAACTTGCTATAGCGTTCAGATACAAGGTATTATCTATCATTATTTGTCGTTCATTGGTTTTAATCGGGTTTTACGTCAACTTACACCATTTTGCGAGTTATATCATTGACCTTACGGTAGCAGTTTTTTTATGAAATGCCATTCCAATAGAAACCTTGAAACGTCTTGTAAACAGCGAAAAAAAATCAATTGAACGACGGTCAAGGTTACTGTTCCTCGATTAATTTCCATAGCTAATTCACCGATGGGATGCTTAAGATGACTGTCACGTTATGATTTGGCCCGAATCCAGAGGCCCTACTCTGTAACGCTTCTTCCGTACTTCCTACTTTACCTTTCCTTTCGCTTGAATGACATTAAGGTGACAAAGATGGCTACTACATTCAGAACTACTCAGTTCGACTTGGAGAATAGGCCCTCAGAACCGTGACCTTGCTAGGATTGGTGGTTTGTGCGTGATCACGTTTCGCTGCTTTATGAAAACATTTTGCGTATGATCGCTTTAAGTGCGCATATTATTTTGCTGAATCCGCTGAGTTAAGCTATAAAACAACTTCACCAGTCGCAGGATTGAACTCGGTGCTGGTATTAATTTATTCAATTATGTTAATATCATGATGAAATAAAATCATCAATATAATGATAGTTGAAATTTATGCAGAATAATTTCTCGGTTACAAGCGTTGTTTAATATTTCAAGACTAATTTGTTTTACCATGTTTTAAAGCATAGAAATACCTCAAGAATTGACGGCGACATGTCGTTTAGGTCTAGAAAGGGCAATTAGTAATTTTCTAAGGACCCGTGGCGTCATTTTTCTTTCGATCGGCCAGAGATAACTTTATTACTGTTTTGTTGCACATTGATTAGGAAACATATGATCGTGGTTAAAATTTCTCTAACCAAGATCGAAGCCAATATGATGTTTCTAAGTATCGATTTTTTAGCTTCGCTTTCACAAAAATAAAGTTCTTAGACGCCATCTTTACCCAGACCCCTTTCGTTCCTAATTTTTTTTTATCTCCATCTTTTCAATCGAGTCTTTACTTAGTAGACTTAAGCTCACAAACTCTCTGATATTATCATAACAATACCGGAGCTGGAAGGCTGTAGCCTTTCATAGCATAAGATCTTTAACTTCTTAGAGAAAGTTACTAGACTGTAAAAAAAACCTTGCTTGTTAATAATTTTTACGCTTCGTTAGAAAAGAATACAAATATACCAAACTTATTTATTTTTACCACCGCATTGGCTAAGATTGACTAAACAGCCTTTTTAATAAGATCCCAGATAATTTGGAAGCTCAAAATGAAATTAAAAATCAAAATTACAGAACATTTTCACTAGGCAACAGTTTTATGATTAAATATAGGCCCATAGATTATTACCCTATGGACTAACATACATACATATATAACATAACTTATTTCAAAAGTTATTTGATTCTTACTAAGATAAATATTTTTCGTACCGTGCGGTTATCACAAATAAGAATCTTAGACTATACTTGGCCCCATTCCGAGCATACTATTTCAGTTCCATAGTTCCACTTTACAACAAACTCCCCAATCGATACAGAAGTTACTCCTTAAAAATTTCACTTCGTCCAGTAAGAAATATAAAATCTCAGATCCAGAGAAGTTGAACCCGAATCAAATTTCATGTGCTGGTTTACTGCTATTGAGTTGATGCCAAGAGCATTTTGTTTTAAACAGTTTGTCGAAGTATACGCTTATTGCAGTCTTACGTTACGTATCCTTTCTGATTCAACGGTTCCTTTTATGCTCTGACTTATGGCTTTCAAGGGTCCAAAGTTAGTAAACTCATATTTTCGTAGATATTGTTATCTTAGCCGTTATTCCATGAATTTCAGTCATACTTAGTAGTGGGTACTATTGGATCGTCTAGTCGTATCCACCTTAGACGTAATTCAATTCTGTGGATACTTCGCCCGGTGCAGTTTCCCCAAACTGCGGAGAGCCAGTGAACGATTTAATCTTAAGGCCCCGTACACACTGCGCCTTATAGCATCTTTTTAATTTGGGATAGGTTTGCTCTTGACCCAAGACTAAGCTCAATGAGGCAAATACTGAGTCTACGGTGCATACTCAGCATTCACAAAGTCATACTTAAAAATATATACTGTATTATTGAACAGCCTTCTCAACCTAACTTATCTCAATTTATAATTGAGTAAAGCGAGTAAATTCCATATACACATCTTCACTCAAACAATGTATAAAAGTTGTAACGAATTGGTTAAAGCAATTAGATTATGGATTATGATGAAACAGAACTTATGTTAACACAATAAAACAATGCGAATTCTCGTTGTGTATTTTCTTAAATGTTAGAAAGAGAGGGTTCCCCTGATACAGGTTTTTTTCAAATTTAAAAGGAGATTCACGACCCCTGTGTATTATTCTTATGCAAAAATAAAGGAATTAATATATTTTTTTGATTTTATTTGATTGTTGCTGATAGTCGCAATTTGTAAAGGGTCTATGCATGGGTCGTGTTTGTAATGCGCGCAAGCAGTCTGTAAATGCTGTCTGTTGCATTTGTGAGGCATTCGATACTCACTTTATGATAGATTGAAATGTGATTTTGCGTACGTGAAGTACCTGCACGTTTCACGAAAGACTGTTTCTGTTTTTACGCATTCCTAGAATCGCACCTGAACTTTGCGCTGTCGAAACAAGACGCAACTAAAAGATGTCTTTCCAGGAACAGTTTAGCTGTGCTTGAAAATGGTTGCGCATGGAGGAATACCTAGTTAGTATGTTTAGGTAATAACGTCACAAGGCATTTGAAGCGCTTCTACGCGAGCCATATGCACGACCTCTACGCTTTTAAAATACGCTGTACGCTTTTGCCTTAATCTTGCCAGTTGTCAGTAGAATCAATCGAATGTAATGAACGGTGGTCTCAGATACGGCGGTTTTGGCTAACGGCCATACGTCCGAATGCGGTACTCCACAACCATGTCCGTGCATTGAACATATTACGGACCGTATTGTGCCAGCCAGCCAGCGATGTATCGTAAATCCAGATGCATTTGTTAAATTGATTTCTGTGTACGGCGAAACACTGGCACCAGTTTATGCGATAGTCAGTCAGCGTTGTATGAAACTCTTGGAGTCTCGCCATAATTTTCTGCTGGGAAAATACAGATTTGAAAATTGAACGGGAACTGAATTTTTCTTGAAGATTTATGGTCTTTTCTTCACTGATATGCTCCGGACGGAGTTGTAAAATACGAGTAGTTCATTCTCTAAAAATATGTTTTAAGACAACAGCCAGCTCCGTCTAAACTAACGAAAACAGACTGTTACGAATGTTACATTTAATCTAGCAGGAAATTAGGCACATAATGCGCAAATGGGTGAGAGTGTCAAACATTTCTTAAGCCGAGTCGAGGCCGGATTCTTAAGATGTTGTTAAAATTCATTACTCAGAGCAAGACTAACTCGACCACTTTAACTAAGTTTAGTTAGTGTTGAAGAAGCAGTGGATACAGTCATCAGCACATCATGATCATGAAGCGGCATCTTATGGAGTTACAATAAGAGCGTAGTTTTAGCAAAAATAGGTAGCCAGATATGTTCTCGTTTGTACGTATGAGAGGCATTGAGGGGTCTTATCCGAAGGACAGTTGTGGTTTGCGGCCGACGCCGTCCGACTCTGATTACGCTCTTAGTACTCCTATTATGTGACTTGCTACTGCCAACGTAGTAATGGCCCGATTAGAGATGGCTAATGGAATGGTGAATGCATCACCAGAATTTCTTGGATCACCGCCGTTTTATTTGAGAGTGGCATTGGATGACTTATTAAAGGTGATTCACTTAAGTTTACGTATGATAAGGAAAATTAAGATTGTTTCGGATAGGTCAGGCGATATGGCTATTTTGAATTGCATTTCAATTGTACATGTTATATAGTGAATACCTATGTAGTGATTGATTTAATTTAGTCTCGCGTCATCTGTCAATCGACATATTCACAACAACGAATATTGGTATAGTGAAGACTTGGTCTTGATTGATATACCGTAACCGATACAATAATCACAATATTTGTAACGACCATACTAATCCTAATCTGCTTTATAATAATCAAGCTCATACAACATTAAAATTTCGATCGTCGAGAACACGTAAAACTATTTTTCTTAAATCCTATTTGAAATCTAATTTCAGTCTTTCTTTGTTGCAGGATGAGAGATTCAACCACGATATCGACCAACAGACCGGCTACAAGACGAGATCGTTACTATGTATGCCGATCAAAGACATCAACGGAGAAGTCATTGGTGTTGCACAGGTAATCGTCACCTTTTTTTTAAACTGGCCCACATCAACATCATATCAGCCGTTCGACGGCCACTGCTGAGCATAGACTTCCCCCAAGGATCTCCACCGCTATCGGTCCTACGCTTCCCGCTATCCGCACCGCATCCAGCTAGCGTTGCCAGGTCGCCAAACCTATAGCCGGACAGACCAGCCAGTTTGGCCGTACATTAGTTAAAAAAGCCGGACACCCTATATTATTGAGGATTTTGCCTTAGTATTAATAGGTACGACAAAAAAAAATCGGTTCGGTAGTCAATTCTCGTCGCCTACGCTCGGCCACGCTCGGCGGCGCGGCGGCGCGGCGGCAGTGCTCGCTTGTTTGCGAAATGTAAAAAGCCTAACAAAAGCCGGACAAGACGGACACCGTTTATTTTGGCCGGACATGCAATCAAAAAGCCTAACTATGTCCGGCTTTATCCGGACGCCTGGCGACGCTACATCCAGCAACTTCCCGCTACCTTCACCAGATCGTCGGTCCACTCAATTTGGTGTGGTCCACACACCACAACAAATACTTAATGATCGAAAGTGTCCTTCTTCTTCCAAAACATATTGAACCACCTGCTATTATTGCTCCGATTATTTTTCTTGAATGTCATTCAAGTATTCACCAATATTTTGGTATTGAGTTCATCTGTAAGCTGTCGTCATGTATAATATCACTTTGTACGGAATCCATACATTATCTAAGACTGTTTTAGTTTTCTCTTAATTGCTTAACTTATATCAGCTTTCCTTGTATCAAAATTAGATCTAACAAGGGTTTTAATATGAGACGATGGCGTTATTGATGCTTTTCAATCAATGAGATGATGACCTTTTTGCATTTTGATGCTACGCTTATCATTATTCAAAACAGGACTATTTTTTTACGAATAAACCAGTTTTTTTCATTTATTTATTTCGTAGACCACCCAATAAACCATAGCAAATCTACATCAGCGTCCAATTCCAGGTGATAAACAAACAGAACGACGGCCCGTTCACGCCGAACGACGAGAAGGTGTTCGCCTCGTACCTCCAATTCTGCGGCATTGGACTCCGGAACGCCCAGCTGTACGAACGGAGTCAGCTGGAGGTGAAGAGGAACCAGGTGTTGTTGGACCTGGCGAGGATGGTGTTTGAGGAGCAGAGCACCATCGAGCACATGGTGCTGAGGATACTGACGCACACGCAGAGCTTGATACGCTGCCAGCGAGTTCAGGTTAGTATTTTCCGGGTCATTTTTAACCTCCGACGTATAAAAGGCGTGTTATAAGTCTGTGGCATTGTAACTCATGAATGGATGGACTGTTTTCAAAGAGGTTTTTTTTATGTGTAAGATAATTTATTCACGGTGGGTCTCCGCTACACCTGATCAATATCCGGTATTTTTTAACAGGAAAGCTACGAATTTACGTTTATTACGAGTGATTTAATATCCATAGAACCACGAAACTGGATGTTCCGTATGATTCCGTAGATCTTTTAAAACTTGCTCGCATTTGTAGCATTTAGTCTAGTGCCGAAGCTTTGCCGGAGAAAATCACTGAAAATGACGGAATGGTCAAATATTAATAAGCGCGATTTCCATTTAGGTTAATAAGACAAAACAAATTCATAGTCGTGGAATGTGAATTAATAATTAAAAAAATAACGTTCTCACGGGCTCTCTAGTCCTTCTGAGCTAATTCAATTCAAAATTCAAAAACAGCTAACTGACAGCACCTAAAATTTGCCTTTATTTAAAACTTGCAATTTTTTAATAATCTTTTACGTAAAACAACCTTTTTTTAAGAATTTGTAAATATAAATAAAAATCGATTTCTTGTAAGAAATTAAATTTACTTAAAGTGGACTCAACAGGGCGGTGCCTATGAGGTTTTTCAAAGAACTCCGAAATCACTTTAGTTGAAGCGTCGTTTAATTTTTAAGTAAACTCGCATTACATTTTTGCTAAGTGGCTTCAAATCGTAGTGTTCCTCATAAACCTAAATCTTTTTTTGATGTACTCGAACACACTGAGAAAAATGATGTTTGCAAGTCTGACGACATGAAACGTTTTTAGAGTGTAAGTATGTTGTTGTCTTTCATTCTTTAGTATTTGCGATGGCATCGCAATTCGCGTTCAATTCATAGACAGTGAAGGCAAATGAACATTATTATTAGATCTGTCATGTTTTATCTAAGATGACATCAAAATTTTACGTATCTACCAAAATTTTACTGCATTTTTTGCTTTACTTGAATAATGAGTGCGTCTATGATATAAATTCTAATTTTAACTGCCTCGTTGGTGTAGGTGCAAAGTTTCTGCCTTACATGCGAGAGGTCCTGGGTTCGAATCCCAGGTCGAGCCAAAATTGTTTCTGAGATTTTCTGTCATGAATATCTCAAACAGCTCGGAGTCGGGAAGTTAGCGGTGTTACACCCCCGAGCCTCGGAAAGCACGTTAAGCCGTTGGTCCTGCGCCTGATCTCTCTCCGGTCATGTCGGATTGCCGTCTCACCGAACTTTGAGAGTGATGGAACAGTGAGTGCACCCGTGTATTGCGCTCACACCTGTGCACTATAATATCTCCTGCGCAGTTGGCTGATCTCTGTTGAGATTGGCCGCCGTGGTCGAAATCGGCCAGGACTATTATTCTAATTTTAAATTAAATCCCATACTAGCTTCCCGCCAGCGGCTACGTCCGCGTGGAATTCGGTTCTCTAATACATTAAATAAAGCCTATTTTCATCAGGGATAATGTACGATACTAATGGTAAAATATTTCTTAAATCGATCTAGTAGTTTCGGAGCCTATTCAATTCAAACAAACAAACAATCAAATGTTTCCTCTTTATATTATTAGTGAAGAAAACGTTTTAGAACTAAGTAATTATATTTCATGGAGCTAACTGATTGCTATTTGCTTTTGAACGCATTTCAAGCTTTCATGAAGGTGTCAACACCATGTTAAATACCAAAAGCCAATGCTATTAACACCTCCATGAATTTAAACGATGATAGCTTTCCTTGGTAATTGTGTTTGTGTTTAATAAATAAATATATAACAACATCACATCTGACTCCGTGGTAAGTAGCTTATGCACTTGTGTTACAGATATCAGAATGAACAGTGGTTCTACAAATAAACTTAAATGAATACGTATAAACCCAGATTGGTACAAACAGACATGTTCATGCACAAAAATGTTTGTACAGTGCGGGGATCGAACCCGCGACCTCTTGGTTTACTCGTATAGTCAACTTCTTGACCATAAGACCAAAGTGATCTATTTGCTATTGAACGCGTTTCGAACTTTGATGAAGGTGTCAAGCCGTGTTAAATACCAAAAGCCTATTAACACCTCCATGAATTTAAACGATGATAGCTTTCCTCGGTAATTGAGTTTGTGTTTAATCAACCGCATTTGCAAAACAAAAGACTCCAATCGTTTGTGTTAATCGGATATCCTTTTCAAATGGTTGCGCGTTAGCTGTGGATACAACATCAATTTTTACTCAGTATGCTATACGCCCGGTAGGCGATTTTGCAACGAAAACGTGTGGTCTGATATGCGACTAATATACAAATGGAAATTAATTCAATATTGCCACTGACGAATTAATCGGTTTAGTGAGCAAACACTAGGGGCAAGAGATTTAGTGATTAGCATTACAAATAGCTATTACCTATGTTTAGAAAGGTTTTTGTTAGAGATATTTTGCAATTTAATTTAGGTTCATTATCTACGTAGGTTTAGTTTTAATTACTTATTTTAAATAAGAATAAAAAATAAACATACAACTTTATAGTTACTTTCTGTTGTGAATGCATAATGTGGCTGCGCCCACGTTCTATTTAATAACTATACATATCGCTTATTACAGTCACTACGCACTAGCCCGTCTTTTATGGTACACGGGCCCTCGCAAACTTATCACTTTTATTTATTCGTAAGTAGGATTCTACGTATGCACGGCCGCACGTCAAGTTAATCACTGCGGTATCTCTTTCTTACGTCTTACTTAAACCCTTAAGTAAGACGTAAGAAAGAGATACCGCAGTGATTCATTTTCCTTGCAAAATCACCCGATTTTGCAAGGAAAATGAGTTGATTTGGAGCCTTGTGTAGGTACCTATTTATTTTTCATTTCCCAGCTACTATTTTTTTTTATAAAAAGCCATGATCTCTATTCTTTTACTTTAACGTGGTTCTAGTTTCACTCAAGGTAGCTTCATAGTTTAAATTCTCCAGTGGATACTAATTTTCTAGGATAAAAAGCAATTCGCTCTATTTGTTTAATTACTTTATTCACAGTTTTAGTTTACAGTAACAAAGTAACAAAGAAGCTTCATGGTATGTGGTCCACACTCCAGTGGATGCTCCACTTGCCCTGTTTCCTTTGCCCGACCGACAGATACTGTGTCGGCCAGTCGCCTATCCGTCGCCAGTAATCTGTATTTAATCGACACCATCTAGACACAGATGAAATTGTGTGCAGAAGTGCAATTGCTCTTTGATGAGATAGGTATAGGTAAAATACCTTATAATTAGTTTTGGGTCTGTCCATCTTTTTCAACCATATTATTGAAGGAAAGAAAGAAAAATAGTAAGAATCAAAAACTATTACCGTTGTGGTTACTATTTATGATAATAACCTCTAATTTGTTGATCATTGTTTAAAAAAAATATTTTCAAAAATATTTGTCACACAGTTGAAGGTCCCAATATTTTATATTAATTCTTGTTTTTTCTATTATACGCCGCTGTTGAAACAGTGACACTTAGGTTATGAATTGACGACCACCCAATTCACTCCCATTGCCGACAATAAATGAATTCAAGCTAACAGCCTTTAATTGAAATCAATTTACGTAATCAACTGTTCCACATAGTGCATAGCAAACGCTATTAATTGTTGTGCTAACTGCACCATCGCTAATGCATTTTCTAGCGCCGTGAACATTACTCATCGTGATGTCGAGACACTGAAATACTTAATTAATAAGGGTTGACTATCTGTCGTCGGTAATCTTTCTTTAATCGACATCAAGACGATGCCACAGATTGTTTGCTAAGAATCAACACTTTTTTTTACCTCGAAATGTTGTATTACACCGCGTCTCGAACTATGTGTTGTCGTCTGTTTATTCCCTATAGCACGCGCTCATAGGTATTAAACTTAAAAAAATACAGACTCTGTACGAAATTAAGAACTATTTTAGTCTTTGATGGTAATATGATTAAACCTACGTCAAGTGGCGCCATAATTATCAACCCTCGGATTAAAGCTAATTAATTAGTATGAAATTCATTCGTGCTTACCTCAAGGGTTAAAATGAATATGCTTATTTTCTGACTTCTCTAAAAAGGTATTTTTTTACTGGTTTAAATTAAATTTTAGCTCATGATCAGTCTTTACTTACCAATACCCGATTGAGATTAACTTTACCCTTTAACCGATCAATTGTCATACATAAAAACATATATGACAAACGAATAGCGTTTGTCATATCTGATATGTTTTCATCTATGACAAAGCTATGATTGCAACGTCAAATGGCGCCCGAGCCTTATCGCGGTCATCGAAGCTACTGGCAGAATTCTAATTGTGATTCATCTGTCGCCTGCCATTCAAATGTTCTGAATCCTAAATTAGGTGACAAGCGAACCGATAAGGAACATCTGTCTAGAGACCGTTTGTAATAAAAGCCAAACTATATTTCCTTAAGGAGCCCATTGTGTTGCGGCAAAGCTTAACTGAATAATAGAATGCTTAATCCAATCACAGAATCTTGTATACCAACCCCGTCTGCGATCTGTTGATATTAGTAATCAGAGTGATCACAATCCTTTGTACTCCGAGCGTGTATCCCAAAAGGGATAAACATCTTCATAATTAAAGTCAAGTCTCTTAGAAAATCCGTCTACAGTGTGCACAAACAAACGTTTATCCTTTAAAGTATTTGTATAACAAATGAGATTACCCATCTAGACGCCATTTGCAATAATAAAAACGACATTATAGGAGGGTGGGCGCCGAAAAATGAGACTCTTTTTGTGGCTGTACAGTAGGAGATAACGAAAATGTTTATTATTATTAGTAAATCCTTTTTGCACTTATCCTTGCGACTTTTGTCTGACATCCATTTCAAGATGAGCATCGCTAAGCCAGAAAAACCGGTCAAGTGCGAGTTGGACTCGCGCACCGAGGGTTCCGTACAAACCTGTAGATAAGGAGTAGTAACTTTGAAATTTTCAAAATTGACAAAAATTTTTTTTTATATGATGAACTGAAAATTTACGGTTTTCGTAATTTTTCCTATATCTGTACTATAAGACGTGACTTCATACTAAATTTGAAGATTCTAAGTTTACGGGAAGTACCCTGTAGGTTTTGGTTCCCGTGCGAGTTTCGAAAATTGCGGAAATTTGCGGCCTAAATGGCTGTATCTTTTGATTGCGTTGGCTTAGAAGGTTGATTTTTCTACAGCTTCTAGGGACAGTAGACCTAAGTATCACATAGAAATTTCAGTTTGATACCTCCACGCGCTCCGGAGAAAAACGGTGTTGACAGACGGACGGACGGACGGACGGACAACACAGTGATCTTATAAGGGTTCCGTTTTTTTCTTTTGAGGTACGGAACCCTAAAAAATCAAGAAATGAAAAACCTTTTCAGTTCGTTTTAATGTCTGCGCGGTTAGGCAAGCAAGAGGTGTTTTGAGTACATGACACGCCGGTTCTTTGCGGCTAAATATTTATAAATCTGAAATAAGTTTAAAAGTATTTCCATGAAATTAAGGCATTATGTAAATTGAAGCTAAAGGAAATAAATTGCAATTTTAAAGTTTTTTTCTAAAACTGGCGTAAACAGAAAAACTTTGGTTCTAGTTAGTAAAAAACTACTTGAAAACCAATAAACAAATTATCTTTGTTATCATTAACTTCCTACTGCCAAAATTGGACCATGCTAGCATAGCAAATACCAAAAGCCAATGCTATTAACACCTCCATGAATTTAAACGATGATAGCTTTCCTTGGTAATTGTGTTTGTGTTTAATAAATAAATATATAACAACATCACATCTGACTCCGTGGTAAGTAGCTTATGCACTTGTGTTACAGATATCAGAATGAACAGTGGTTCTACAAATAAACTTAAATGAATACGTATAAACCCAGATTGGTACAAACAGACATGTTCATGCACAAAAATGTTTGTACAGTGCGGGGATCGAACCCGCGACCTCTTGGTTTACTCGTATAGTCAACTTCTTGACCATAAGACCAAAGTGATCTATTTGCTATTGAACGCGTTTCGAACTTTGATGAAGGTGTCAAGCCGTGTTAAATACCAAAAGCCTATTAACACCTCCATGAATTTAAACGATGATAGCTTTCCTCGGTAATTGAGTTTGTGTTTAATCAACCGCATTTGCAAAACAAAAGACTCCAATCGTTTGTGTTAATCGGATATCCTTTTCAAATGGTTGCGCGTTAGCTGTGGATACAACATCAATTTTTACTCAGTATGCTATACGCCCGGTAGGCGATTTTGCAACGAAAACGTGTGGTCTGATATGCGACTAATATACAAATGGAAATTAATTCAATATTGCCACTGACGAATTAATCGGTTTAGTGAGCAAACACTAGGGGCAAGAGATTTAGTGATTAGCATTACAAATAGCTATTACCTATGTTTAGAAAGGTTTTTGTTAGAGATATTTTGCAATTTAATTTAGGTTCATTATCTACGTAGGTTTAGTTTTAATTACTTATTTTAAATAAGAATAAAAAATAAACATACAACTTTATAGTTACTTTCTGTTGTGAATGCATAATGTGGCTGCGCCCACGTTCTATTTAATAACTATACATATCGCTTATTACAGTCACTACGCACTAGCCCGTCTTTTATGGTACACGGGCCCTCGCAAACTTATCACTTTTATTTATTCGTAAGTAGGATTCTACGTATGCACGGCCGCACGTCAAGTTAATCACTGCGGTATCTCTTTCTTACGTCTTACTTAAACCCTTAAGTAAGACGTAAGAAAGAGATACCGCAGTGATTCATTTTCCTTGCAAAATCACCCGATTTTGCAAGGAAAATGAGTTGATTTGGAGCCTTGTGTAGGTACCTATTTATTTTTCATTTCCCAGCTACTATTTTTTTTTATAAAAAGCCATGATCTCTATTCTTTTACTTTAACGTGGTTCTAGTTTCACTCAAGGTAGCTTCATAGTTTAAATTCTCCAGTGGATACTAATTTTCTAGGATAAAAAGCAATTCGCTCTATTTGTTTAATTACTTTATTCACAGTTTTAGTTTACAGTAACAAAGTAACAAAGAAGCTTCATGGTATGTGGTCCACACTCCAGTGGATGCTCCACTTGCCCTGTTTCCTTTGCCCGACCGACAGATACTGTGTCGGCCAGTCGCCTATCTGTCGCCAGTAATCTGTATTTAATCGACACCATCTAGACACAGATGAAATTGTGTGCAGAAGTGCAATTGCTCTTTGATGAGATAGGTATAGGTAAAATACCTTATAATTAGTTTTGGGTCTGTCCATCTTTTTCAACCATATTATTGAAGGAAAGAAAGAAAAATAGTAAGAATCAAAAACTATTACCGTTGTGGTTACTATTTATGATAATAACCTCTAATTTGTTGATCATTGTTTAAAAAAAATATTTTCAAAAATATTTGTCACACAGTTGAAGGTCCCAATATTTTATATTAATTCTTGTTTTTTCTATTATACGCCGCTGTTGAAACAGTGACACTTAGGTTATGAATTGACGACCACCCAATTCACTCCCATTGCCGACAATAAATGAATTCAAGCTAACAGCCTTTAATTGAAATCAATTTACGTAATCAACTGTTCCACATAGTGCATAGCAAACGCTATTAATTGTTGTGCTAACTGCACCATCGCTAATGCATTTTCTAGCGCCGTGAACATTACTCATCGTGATGTCGAGACACTGAAATACTTAATTAATAAGGGTTGACTATCTGTCGTCGGTAATCTTTCTTTAATCGACATCAAGACGATGCCACAGATTGTTTGCTAAGAATCAACACTTTTTTTTACCTCGAAATGTTGTATTACACCGCGTCTCGAACTATGTGTTGTCGTCTGTTTATTCCCTATAGCACGCGCTCATAGGTATTAAACTTAAAAAAATACAGACTCTGTACGAAATTAAGAACTATTTTAGTCTTTGATGGTAATATGATTAAACCTACGTCAAGTGGCGCCATAATTATCAACCCTCGGATTAAAGCTAATTAATTAGTATGAAATTCATTCGTGCTTACCTCAAGGGTTAAAATGAATATGCTTATTTTCTGACTTCTCTAAAAAGGTATTTTTTTACTGGTTTAAATTAAATTTTAGCTCATGATCAGTCTTTACTTACCAATACCCGATTGAGATTAACTTTACCCTTTAACCGATCAATTGTCATACATAAAAACATATATGACAAACGAATAGCGTTTGTCATATCTGATATGTTTTCATCTATGACAAAGCTATGATTGCAACGTCAAATGGCGCCCGAGCCTTATCGCGGTCATCGAAGCTACTGGCAGAATTCTAATTGTGATTCATCTGTCGCCTGCCATTCAAATGTTCTGAATCCTAAATTAGGTGACAAGCGAACCGATAAGGAACATCTGTCTAGAGACCGTTTGTAATAAAAGCCAAACTATATTTCCTTAAGGAGCCCATTGTGTTGCGGCAAAGCTTAACTGAATAATAGAATGCTTAATCCAATCACAGAATCTTGTATACCAACCCCGTCTGCGATCTGTTGATATTAGTAATCAGAGTGATCACAATCCTTTGTACTCCGAGCGTGTATCCCAAAAGGGATAAACATCTTCATAATTAAAGTCAAGTCTCTTAGAAAATCCGTCTACAGTGTGCACAAACAAACGTTTATCCTTTAAAGTATTTGTATAACAAATGAGATTACCCATCTAGACGCCATTTGCAATAATAAAAACGACATTATAGGAGGGTGGGCGCCGAAAAATGAGACTCTTTTTGTGGCTGTACAGTAGGAGATAACGAAAATGTTTATTATTATTAGTAAATCCTTTTTGCACTTATCCTTGCGACTTTTGTCTGACATCCATTTCAAGATGAGCATCGCTAAGCCAGAAAAACCGGTCAAGTGCGAGTTGGACTCGCGCACCGAGGGTTCCGTACAAACCTGTAGATAAGGAGTAGTAACTTTGAAATTTTCAAAATTGACAAAAATTTTTTTTTATATGATGAACTGAAAATTTACGGTTTTCGTAATTTTTCCTATATCTGTACTATAAGACGTGACTTCATACTAAATTTGAAGATTCTAAGTTTACGGGAAGTACCCTGTAGGTTTTGGTTCCCGTGCGAGTTTCGAAAATTGCGGAAATTTGCGGCCTAAATGGCTGTATCTTTTGATTGCGTTGGCTTAGAAGGTTGATTTTTCTACAGCTTCTAGGGACAGTAGACCTAAGTATCACATAGAAATTTCAGTTTGATACCTCCACGCGCTCCGGAGAAAAACGGTGTTGACAGACGGACGGACGGACGGACGGACAACACAGTGATCTTATAAGGGTTCCGTTTTTTTCTTTTGAGGTACGGAACCCTAAAAAATCAAGAAATGAAAAACCTTTTCAGTTCGTTTTAATGTCTGCGCGGTTAGGCAAGCAAGAGGTGTTTTGAGTACATGACACGCCGGTTCTTTGCGGCTAAATATTTATAAATCTGAAATAAGTTTAAAAGTATTTCCATGAAATTAAGGCATTATGTAAATTGAAGCTAAAGGAAATAAATTGCAATTTTAAAGTTTTTTTCTAAAACTGGCGTAAACAGAAAAACTTTGGTTCTAGTTAGTAAAAAACTACTTGAAAACCAATAAACAAATTATCTTTGTTATCATTAACTTCCTACTGCCAAAATTGGACCATGCTAGCAGAAACAAAACTACAAGCAATGCTATTTACATAGTCGTAAATAAAATTGGTATAAACATAGGAGGTAGTTTTTGCTCCATGTTTTTATTATTTTAAAGCTATACGAGCAATGCAACCGCATACAATGTCTTGGTATGATTGGCCCAAAGCCAAAACATCCTTAAATGTGAGACCAGAGCACTGTTTGTAGAAAATTTTATAATCCAACGAATTTCTCGCACATTAATGGTGTAGAGACAGCTTTACGCATCCATTTTGAAACAAAGCAACAATCATTTCAATCTACTACCCTTTAGGATAATGCAAAAACATACATACGGCTTAGTTGATAACATTTATCACTCGGATAACTCCTAAGATATATGAAAAAAGAACCTCAATTTCAAGAATTCGTAGCGTGTAATTCACTACTTACGACTTTCTACACTCGGCGTATCGCATCAGATCGTAAGGAACTTGTCTCCTTTAACAAACTCAGTGTGCAAACTGATTAAAAATTATGACTACCTATTGTCAAACATTAATGTTTAACAAGCGGCCCGCCCGCCACTTCGTCCGCGCAAATGTTAGCGTTTCGGCCTAGTCTACTCGCCGAGTTCTTTAAAACGGTACCTCAATCATATTTTAGGCCCTCGCATCGCGCCACATGCTGGTGGGAAAGGCATGATTTTACACAAATAACTGACACTTGAGTCTTGTCTTTTGATATATTTTTTATAACACGCAATATTCACCGGCCAAAGTGTATCAAAGGGTGCATTGCTAGAATAAAACTTCAAAGCTTCTAAATTTATAAATTAATGTTTCTGAAATAAGAGGCTCTGCTCTAGTAGCTTCAAACTCGCTTTGTGTAAAGCTTTCGTTTTAAATGTCATGCATTTAATTGGTCATATTTTAGTTGTGGTCAAAAGGAAATTCTTTTGCTTTTGAAGCGAAGCATAAAATGCAAAATAGCTTTCATTTCCAGCCCGTGAATAATACTAATCTTAAAAATATATGGCTTATTGTTATTAAGGCAACAGAAAAATTAATGAGCAGTGAATAAATAATTGGGTTTTATTTATATTGGACAAGCTGCAATTGCAATGGATTATAAAAAACTAAATAACGGCGGCGACTTCATGCATTCATCATCAGCCAATATATGTCCCACTGCTGGGCACAGGCCTCACCTCAACTACGAGTATGAGGTGGAGCGAGCCATACTCTACCACGCGGGCTCAGTGCGGATTGGCGGAGGGGTGTGTGTAAGGTAAGTGACCAACCTTACTGTCAGATGTTATTAAGCCGCCCGAGGGCCTCCGACCAGGCTTAACGACTAATATCTATCGATATTAACCGGGACCAACAGCTTAACGTGCCTTCCGAAGCACGGAGATGCTTGTAAATAGACGTCACTTAAGTGGTCAGAATGGTCACCCATCCCAAACATGACCGCGCCGTAGGTTGCGTAACTTTTGGTATCACTACCAAAGCGCTGCAACCACTGCGCCACAAGCACCTCAAATGCACACACACCTTAATGTATTAGGCGATTGAAATTGTACTTATAATATCAACAGGATAACATAATAATATAATGTATTATGGATATTTGTAGACTTTCATCTAAAAAAAAACGCAATTCTGGCTCTGATTTGCGGGCAGCTGTAAATAGTTACAAATGACCAAGAAAAATTTTAAGAAGATGAAGTTGAACGAAAAACACCCTCCAAGTTTGGGTCTCTACCATCATTTGCTTGCAGCTAAATCTCTATAAATTGTGCACTGATGCATAAAATAATCAGCCTCATAACTGCAATGAAAGTACCTATGTAAAAAAATGACCTAAAGTTGAGAATTTAGCAAGCAGAGCCTGCCAATTGCTACTGCCAATGAATAAACTGTTTTTAAGTGCTGTCTTTTTTTTTGTTGTTTTGTGGTGAAAAACACTATTTGTGTTTCAATTTCTAATAATATTAAGTGGGAATCAAGTGCCTAATATTTTCGATTATACTTTGATATGACGGATAAACCTTATTTGCACTTTTGCTTTGGAGTGTTTTTTATTTACAACCTCAAAATACATATACGAACAGAACATGAAAACATTTATTAAAATACATTTTTAAATTTTGCTTGTCTGATAGACGTCACCTCGGTGTTAGTCGTAGAATTTTACCGCATCGATGGTTTTATGCTGCTAGTTTATACTTAATACTGAACTCCACCTTTGCTGCCAACCTATTATATTTTTGGCATGTATTTAATGCGGCGACTAAATTTAAAAATACGGTCACTCATCTACTTATATCTATTATAAGCCTTGTGATAATTCTTTGTGACACTCCTTTATTATACTTCTTACGTTAGATTTTAGAGGTTTTATTTCGTCCAATATCAAATTTTAGTGACGCATTTCTGTCTAAAATATTAAATGATCTGTGGTGTGAAATTGCAAATGACAAAGCGATTTTATGCATAGCTATCAATTTTAATCTTTGCAAATCCCCTCCTTTATTTGGATATGTTTGGATTTTTCGACATCTTTTGTGAATTTGTTCTAAAAAGGTTATTGCTTTGCTATTTTTACACGTTAAGTGCTGTAACTAAAATATTTTGTTAAAAAACAAAGTAGGTTCAGTAAAAATTACTCTTAAACATAGTGCCTTAGAAATAATGAGGAAACTCGATGCGAAGTATCGTATGTCTTGATCAATCGCGCCATTGCTCAGACTGGCTTTGAAATACAAGTTAAGGAAAAAAATATGATAACGATTTGTCAGAAAAAAAACTGGCCGCTCAACTCGATACTTTCTCCCGAGATGATGGATCAGTCTGATCGATGGCCATCTTCGGATGTACTAACTAACTCGAGATAGATCGTGGGTGCTTTACGGCGTCTCATCACGTGATTACAACTATCTGTTACGTGGGATATGTGCAGAAGATCGTGTGGGCACTTTGCAGGAAATTGTCGAAGTTATGTGCTCACTTTTCTTAAAAACCAGGCCAGGCCTTGGTATTCACAGAGTTAGTACCTAGGTACAAAGTCCCTTACAGACGGGAGACTAAAGTGATTAGTTGAAACTTTCTAACTCTAGAGTTTCTAAAGTTGCTCAAATTCAAGAAAGTTTAAATAGTCTTACTACATTTTCTTAGTTTGAACCTACCTTCTGTTCTCCTTACTTTTTATTCGCCTGGGGCAAACCAGCTGAAGAGTCACTTTATCAGTTAATGAATTTTAATAAATTAGTTATAAAGTATAAATAAATAATAAAATAAGTAAATAAATATACAACAAAATCATATACATTGATCTGACTCCGTGGTAAGTAGCTTAAGCACTTGTGTTACAGATATCGGAATCAACAGTGGTATTACAAATAAACTTAATAAATACATATAACACCCAGACCAGTACAAACAGACGTGTTCATGCACACAAATGTTTGTACAGTGCGAGGATCGAACCCGCGACCTATTGGTTAATAATAGTCAACTTCTTGACCATAACACGAAAGTGGTCGTCAAAGTATCTTACAAACTTTGTTAATGGTAATGAAAATATGTACCTCCCAATGTTCTTTTTCCACAGAAGTCCATCACTCCGCCCTCTCTTCTAAAAGAAGCGTCGAATCAACTTTAATAAAAGCTAAACGTTACAGAATGGAAGTTGTAAACAGCGGTTAGCAAGTTAAAATATGTTTTGGACTAGCGCGAAGTAAAAGGGTGGCATGCCCTAATGACAATGAGAACGATGCTGGGGTGCTACTCTGGATGTCGATGTTCCTAGTTTCGAATAAGGCCATTTCTGTCGCAGATAAGAGATAACATCTCATTTCGAAGTCTTATCAGCAGATCGTGCGTGATACGATTGCCTGTACTGGTAAATTTTTAGCCGGAGACTGGAATTTATATTTATGATTGTTCAAACATATCTTGAGTACGCAATGGCGTAATTTTGCGCCCCCTTTAATTTTTTGCTACCACAGCAGGCGTATCGTGCTCAATGTTAGGCTCTAGCTTAGCGTTAGCGACATTTAACCAACTACTCGTACACCTGTAACTAGCCATAGGCATCGCTCACATGGTCACACTGGTAGAAATAACGAATTCTTGTTCATAGTTCTAGTTTTACCGTGCGAGCGGGACAGCTTTAGTCGAAAATAAAGCCCAAAACGTTACGGATTAGGACCTCTGGCGCGTTGCCCTGGGGAAATCCTCGGAGAGGCTTTACGCTTGTCCAATAACTTTTAGGGTTCGCTTGTTTAGTACTAATATGTTTTAGTTTTTTAAGAAAACTTTCACTAGAGGCGGATTCGGTGGATTTGGTTTTGTAAGAATACTTTCCTTAACTTTTCAATGTTAATTTGGTTACTTTTTTGTTATCTTATATGTCCTTATTTTCTGTGATTTCTAAACATACAATGTCAGACAGCCGGAACGATAGTGTGATAAAAATATATTTGCCACCATTTTAAGTTAAAAGAAAATTGACAGTAGCCATCCACAAAATGTAATTCCAGTTTGAAATATTGCTTGTGTAAATCATCGTGTTAAACGAATGCGTCCAATAGGAGGGGCGGGGGACAAATACCTCGTAATTTATTGCCTTCTGATTTAAACTATTTACAAACAAGCAGTCACTGTAAATGTTGAAATTGTACGTGCATTGGATGTAAAAACCACAAAAACCAGTGATTTTCTTTAATTTTTTATAACCTTACCCCAAACTAAGCGTTAGCTTGTGCTATGGTGACTAGGATAACGGATAGAAATACCTAATACATTTATAACACCTATGAGTCAGGTACGACTGCTCGTGCTCATTACACAAACAATTGCCCCTAGCTGGATTCGAACCCGCAACAGCCGGTTTTGTAGTTCGGACCTCAATCCACGAGACCAGAGCTGTCGTCTTGACCACAGTTTTTTATCTTACGAAGAAAATTTCGTTAGGATCTCTGAAGTTATTTAATACCTACTTTACTCATTTGTGATATTTTAATCAGGATGTCGTCATTATTCGCTGTGACTTCACAAATGAACTAAACAAAAAATTGTAAAACGTTTTATGGAAAGACCTACTCATACTCATAAAGGATATTAGTCTTATTTCTGCACGAACTATACAAAAATTTCCGAAAAAAGCAAGAATTTCCCTCATACATGGTGTCCCAGAAGAAGTGAATCAAACTACGATGGGAGGTAGCATGACTAATGTTTAATCCCAAAAAAAAAATTTTTTTTAATTTTTCATACTCCGATTTGCTTATAAGGTAGGTAATCTATACGATTCAGAGACATAAAAGAATACTTCCTAATATACGAATAACGTGAGAATCGGGCGTAGGTATCTCCCTTCATATCCAAGTTGCGACCAAATCGTCTTCGAGCAATATTCTATTGGATATCATCCAAGAAAAACCCAATTATTGAAGATCCCTTTGCAGATAAATAGTATGACGCCCGTCAATGCTCCCTGACGACACTTTAGTTAGTTTTCGCGATATTATTATTCTTAGAATACTATTTCGCCGAGGAGTTATAGATGATTTTCGCCAATTCGATATCTATTGTCGTGCTAACGTATATCAGATATTGGTTTCTGTTAATGCGATTGTTTACTGAATAACATTTTTCGAGTTTATAAATCACTGAATAATGTTTGTATTAACTACTTTAAGTTAATAATCCAGACTTGAGATAACAAATCAAACATCAGTAATTGGAAAAAAATAAATTATTGATTTCTTCTTTTTCTTATTATTTGTTTCATGTGGGCCGGCTAAAGGTGTAAACAAACCATTGAGAAAATTAACTGCTAAAATCTCAATAAAATAAAACTGCAATTGAAGTGATCGTTGTGGATACCCCAAACCCAAAAGTGGCTTCGACAATATTTACCCAGCTAATTATTTCCTACGATACGATTTACAATAAAATTTGCATCGAAATCGGCTTGGGAAATTAGATTAAAACGGTCGGTCGGCCTAGCCTAAATGAATTTTGAGGGCTGAATTACCTTTGTTTGTTGGGTGTTACTGAGTACGGAAATACATTTAAGGGTGTAAGCACTGCTGGCTGTCTTCTCAGAGAGACCAGTTTGGTGCGCCAATGCTAAGTCAAGAATTTAGAGCTCTCCTGTCCAGTATTTATTTACTTTCTTATTTTAAAAATGCTTGGTTTTCTACTGTCATAAAAGTCTAATGTTTTAAGTGTTCGGGGAAATATGGAGTTTCAGGGCAAATTACACACTTATACAAATTTTGGGAAACTTTTTTGATTCTGTACAGAGAGTAAAAAACCAATATGAAGAGCTTTGAAATTAGAAGTTAGTGCGAAATTCATTTAAGAAATATAGTTTAAAAATGCATCTCTTTCGTCTATTTTTAAGCAAAATTTTATTTTATATGTTAAAGCCGATTTAATCGCACTTAACGAGGTGTGTAAGTGTCTGAGACTATCGTAAAAAGGATCAAATTATATTAATAGGCATTGCTATGGTAATATAATCCTACTGAGGACGTTTTAATATTAACAAACGACCACTTTGGTGTAATGGTCAAGAAGTTGACTATTAACTAAGAGGTCGCGGGTTCGATGCCCGCACTTTACAAACATTTGTGTGCATGATGATGTCTCTTTGTACTGGTCTGGGTGTTATATGTATTTATTTAAGTTTATTTGTAATACCACTGTTGATTCTGATATCTGTAACACAAGTGCTTTAGCTACTTACCACGGAGTCAGATCAATGTATGTGATGTTGTTGTATATTTAGAAAAATCTTTTCAAATCTTTTCAATGATCTGAAAATATGTGCAGAGGCAAAATACTGATAGATAAAAAAATAACACATAAATGACAATAGATTGATGAATACCTATTTATGAAGCACTTTGAAGTTTTTTTTTCTCAAAACAAGTAATATTAATTGGTTTGAGTTATTTCTACTAGTATAAGCCAATAATCGGAATATCCGATCTTGCAAGATTAAAATCCAAAACCCTGGACTAGTAAATAAACAAACTGTACCCGCAAACACTGTTCCATCTCCAGTATAAATAAACTTGGGTCTAGAACTATTTGTTGGTCTTGCTCCTGTTAGACAAGATCAATAGACATCTGGCCCAGAGGACGTTGGTCCTTCCCATGTTTACTTTGGGACTTAGGTTTGATGTGAAGCAGAAAACCGTTTAGGTTTCTAAAATAAATCAATCAAATCAAAAAAAAAACAAAATAAATAATATAATCTGGATATTTTAATAATTTTTATTTAATTTTTATCATGACTGCTTCGTTAGTGTAGTGGCAAAGTTTCTGCCTTACAACCGAGAGATCCTGGGTTCGAATCCCAGGTCGAGACAAAATTTGTTTCTGAGATTTTCTGTCATGAATTTCTTAAAAACAGCTCGGAGTCGGGAAGTTGGCGGTGTTACACCCCCGTGCCTCGGACAGCACGTTAGGCCTTTAGTCCTGCGCCTGATCTCTCTCCGGTCATGTCGGATCGCCGTCTCACCGAACTTTGAGAGTGATGGAACAGTGAGTGCACCTGTGTATTGCGCCCACACTTGTGCACTATAATATCTCCTGCGTAGTTGATCCTGATCTCTGTTGAGATCGGCTGCCGTGGTCGAAATCGGCCAGGAGGACTACTACTATTTTTATCATGCTGTGTACACTATTCTTAGGTTAGGTTCTGTTCTTTTATTTCGTTGTTTGTCATAAATTTGTGATTATAAATTTGAAGGCATCTTCTTCTTTTTCTTAGCCGTTCTTAACAATTAAGGTCACTGTATCCTACCCCACCTGGAACCGGCCACTCTTTTGATGTCACAGCTCTAACGCATTTGAGGTCTACCTACTGGGCGCCTTTCTACTTATGGTCTTTATTCAACCCCTGTTACACCAAGAATAATGCTTACGGGCTTTGTGGACTGCCCATTCCCAATTGAGTCTTGAAGACATAAAATGGCTGTAGTGGAGACTCAAGTTGTAATGGCTCAGTAATTATTCGTTTAAGTGAAAACCTCAATGTGTTGAAAAGTTATTAATCATCAGCAGTGATCGGAATAGGGTGAGTATATTTACCTACAGTTTGACGAACAGAGACGGAAATCGGAGACTTCCTTACGACTAAAATTTTTTTACCGGTAAATTTACCGGAACTTTGATATGCAACTTTTTAATAGCTAAATGCTTCAATAAATCTTAATTAATGTTAGATAAAAATAAAATAACGCATATTATAAAAAAAAAATTATTAAAAAAAAAAATTGTTTGAACATTTCAATATAACATATAACATGAATATAATATATTAATGACTTTCTTATCCTAAAACATAATTATTTTAAAGTATAAATAAATATAAAGTTTAAATATTACACCTTTTTACAGTTTTTGTAATTGGGTTTGCAGCTACGTTTGTAGCTGCACAATTACCAACACCGTGGACTTATACAAAATGTAAACGCGATTACTATAAACGTAAAAATAATAATTAATTATTTATTATTTTTACGTTAATTCTTTATTAAAAACATAATTTACTTTATTTAAATGAATTTTCTGACCCTAAACTAGACAGCAACTTGTATCTTAGAGATCAGTGACTTCTCCCATTCGTATGTACAAAAACAATAAAAAAGTATTTCGATTTTCACAAAAAGTTAATTTTAATATTCAAAACTAAACAAAAATATTTGAATGAGTGACATTCGTTATAGCTTTCTAAGTACAAACAAACAATAAAATACAGACATTTAGGAACAAATAAGTTTGAAGTGTTTACTATTATTTTTTTGGCTAATTAATACAATCAATACCAATTGAAAGCAAAAATTTCGGTCGAAGTGAGCGTTTGTGGCAAATATAGTAGCATATATTTGGATTCGAGAAGGTCAGCAGTTTTTCCGGAGCGACACTTCGGTGCAGACACTCGCTTCGAAATTACAAATAATCTTGAAATTAAAATGAAACTAAGTCACATATCTAACAAATGAAAACAAATACATTAGTCTTCAATATTTTCATCATCGGTACTGTGACAAATTTTGTTATCCTGTAAGAAATTGAAGTAGATGATCATTAATTTTTCAATATTTTCAACTTTAAGTTTAACTTTTGAGAGTTACGCCTTGATTGACAGTCACGCGGACGGAACCACAAGCAAAAATTAGTCAAAATGAACAAAAAAGTTTAAAATAATTGTCAAAATCGTTACCTGAAAAATAATGCATGTGCATTTTTAATTAATTTGAAAAAGGATGTGTAAAATGAACCAAACAAGAATGTTCAAAAATGCGATATAAAGATTTACACATTAAGGTTTCAGCATATTTACCAGTAAATTTTTTTATAGTAATCGCGTTTTATTAAGTATTGAATTACATTTTGTATAAATCCGCTGTGTTGGTAAAAAGGTGTAATATTTAAAACTTTATATTTATTTATACTTTAAAATAATTATGTTTTAGGATAAGAAAGTCATTAATATATTATATTCATGTTATATGTTATATTGAAATGTTCAAACAAATTTTTTTTTAATAATTTTTTTTTTTATAATATGCGTTATTTTATTTTTATCTAACATTAATTAAGATTTATTGAAGCATTTAGCTATTAAAAACTTTCATATCAAAGTTCCGGTAAATTTACCGGTAAAAAATTTTTAGTCGTAAGGAAGTCTCCGATTTCCGTCTCTGTTCGACAAACTGTAGGTAAATATACTCACCCTATTCCGATCACTGATCATCAGTCATCTTATCCAATGATTTTTAGAAATCTGAAACGTTATCAATTCAACAATATGTATAAATATATTTATTTATTTATCAATCTTCAATAAATCTTCAGTCCGCTCATAGTCTAAGTTCCGTAGAAAATTATCCAAAGCTCTTCCGCAAACAAAACGTGTATAGTTTTTGAGAAAAAATCCCTGGCACGCTCATGTTACACAGTTAAATCATTTCTGTTTAGCCCAAAGCCCAATAAAGCTTAAATAAATAAATGTATGCTTCGGGCATTCAAATTATGTTTGAACTCAATTACCATTTGTATTAATGAGCTTAGGTTACGGTACTGCATTTGATTTACATATTTTCTGCTAATTTACATTGTGTTCCCGCATCAATCATACCATGTTTTGGTGAAAATACGTGTCTATGTTAATAATTCTGTATCGAACATACCGAATGCAATTAATTGCGTTTACAAATATTTGTATGATAAATTATTTACTGACTGATGCGATTGCGTTCATCATCATCAAATTTAAGAGCTATGCTCTTGTCGGTGGAGTTTTTTCCATGTTGGTCTATTCAATGCCATTTCTTTGACTTCCTGATATAACACGACACCTAATTTTTCTTTTATCTGATCCATGTATGATCGTCTAGGTCTTCCTCTCTTCCTTTTCCCTTCTATTTTTCCTTCAATTATCGTTCTTATAAGGTCGTCGTGTCTTATCAGGTGTCCTAACATCTTTCCTCTCCTATTTTCAATGGTCTTTAGGATTTCCCTCTTTTCTCCCACGATGTTCAAAACTTCTTCATTAGTCTTTTTTTCCGTCCAACTAATCCTTTCCATTCTCCGCCAACACCACATTTCAAACGCCTCTATTCTTTCTCTGTCACGTTGGGTTATTATCCACGCTTCGCTGCCGTACAACGCAATGCTCCATACGTACACCTTTATCAGCCGTTTACGGACCTGCCTGGATATTCGGGCTTTAAAGAGGCTCTTCTTAAAAAGCTTTTTTCGCCAATGCTAGACGTGTCTTTATGTCTTGTGTACATCTGGAGTCATCTGTCACTATGCAGCTCAAATACTTAAAGTGCCTAACTTGCTCTATGATGTTGTCATTCAGCTTAATTGGTTCATGCTTTGGTCTGGTCTTCGTAGTTATTAAAGTTTTAGTTTTACTGTAGTTTATTTTTAAGTCGAACTCTTCAAATATCATGTCCATCTCTTTAACTAGGCACTCCAGCTCCCCAGCGGACTCTGCTAGTGCTGCGATATCGTCAGCGAAACGAATAAACTGCACCCTCCTACCATTCATGATAATCCCCCTTTTTCCAGATTCTACTAGTTTTATAATGGCGCATTCGATGAAAACATTAAATATAAGCGGTGAAAGCGGGCATCCCTGTCGTACTCCTTGTCTGATTTTAGCCTTTTCTTTTTCTTCCCCCAATTCTATAATTGTATAATAGTTTGCGATTGCGTTATTCAGAGTTAAAATTGATGTAAGCCATTGTATAACCAATTTTTAAATAGCGACGGAATACACTGTGAAATTTCTGAAAAAAAAAACTATTTTAGTAAACGCTTAAAAAAACAGTTATAAACTGGTAATTTTTATACTGGAATCTTTCTTATTGGTTTGGCGACCAAGATGGCACCAGATTAAACTAGTTCCCGATATAGAAGTCCCTTCATGTAACTTTCTGAATAGCACCCTGCGTACACCACCCCTAAGTGTTTGTTCACGTAGACTCGCGGGCGCGGTGGCGGGTGCGGTCACGAAATATGAAACATATGAAGTGATATACAAGTGTTCACGTACGAAATTTTTATTTTTTTTATTTTATTTATAAGGTTTGTCAACTGTTGATACAATAATGCTTCCTTATGTTACGACTAATACGGCTATATGATAATTGTTCTACAGATTTACAGACAAACACAGCATGCTTAATCTAATTACGTACACACACGTTTTTTTTTTTAAAGTTTATTACACTTATTTATCTACTTAATGGAAAATATATTTTTTTCTATATTTATGTAAGGAATCACAATGTATAATTATCAAGAGATTCTAACAATTTGTTAAAGAGCTTGCATAAACGTGGGATGTGCGAGCTGCTGCCGAGTTGTGTTCTGCGAAAAGGCACCGCGTAGATATTTTTGATAGTGTGGCGTGGATATCGATACGGAACTTGAAATGCACGTGCACTTCGATAGACCCTAAGTACCGAGTTCGCGCCCGCTTGTTTGCCCGGGTGTTTCTACGTGAATAAGCACTAAGGCCCTGACTAAAGCAAAGACAAATCAAGTGGTTAGGAGATGTTCGAGGCAACTATTATAATTAGGAGGATCACACGTCTTGACATAATTTTTCGTCTTTACTTTGGGATGAGCCTCATGTTATATCGTTCAAAACTGCTACAAAATTATATTAGAATTTTACGACGCGTGTATATTCATTAGGTATGCGAATCGATTGTAAGCTATTTTTTTGCCCTTAAGTGATAAGGATATAATGGTTGAAGGGCATTGTCGTACCGGTAACTTAAGACCACAAAGAAACCAACCACCAACCCAAAGAAATCTAGGTCGAAATAAAAAAAAAGTATTTTTGGGCCCCCATTCATAAATTCCAATCAGCTGATCGATTTACCGTTAAAGTTGTTCAGTTTTACGGGCACAACCTCTCAGCCATTATAGTTTTTTTTAAACAACCTGTATAAATAATTAGAAAAATATATATTTTTTAATTAAAAAAGTGGTTTTATCCAACCAGGTGCTCCTCGTCCACGAGGCGTCCAAAGGCAGCTTCTCGCGGGTCTTCGACTTGGAAGCGGGTGACGAGGCAGACCCTGGCACTCCGAGAACGTCCCCGTACGAGAGCAGGTTCCCCATCAACATTGGCATCACCGGCTACGTCGCTACTACGGGCGAGGTGAGGGCTTTTTGCGAGCTTTTTACTAAGTTTCACCATGTCTCGATGTTTGCATTCAAATTTTGCAAGCTAAATGTCACCCACTTCCCAGTGTCCGATTTAGTTGAATTATGTGAACATATATGTTGAGTAAAGATGGTGTGACGATTTGACGAATTTTCGATCAGGTTGGGAATCCATAGCCGCCAATAGGGTACTGTGGAGGAGTTTGGGGGAGACCTTTGCCCAGCAGTGGGATGGCATAGGTTTATAAAAAAATTGTGTGCAACGCAAAATTGGAATTAAAAAACTTGTATGGTGTATACGGCGGCATCCATTTATCCCTCTAACCTTCACTATTTAACCTTATGAGGACAGAACATGTTATATATTTCTTTGGTTCATCTAAACTGACGGGTGCTGACTGCCGCCTCACGCACTACAGCAGGCTTATTTGTTTTAAATTGAAAGAAACATAAACAGCGTAAAAACCAATAAATACAATAGTTTTATTGCAAAAAAAAGTATTTAAAATTACTTTCGAACGCTTTAAATGTTTGTTATTTGAGCGTTAACTTATGTTAGCTAAAAAAGTGCACGTGCAAGATTTAGTCATTCCCATTTACCCATCAGGCGATGAACAATTCAATTTCTTACTGTAACCAATTTTACGACAAGCATTTAATCCTCCGTTTCGCAAAGCCGTTTGTTTACTAAGATTTAGTAGTTTTGCCACAGTCCAAATCCTTTGAATTACGATACTGCCACCTCCACAATGTAACAAGCTCATAATTTTCACAGACGGTGAACATCCCGGACGCGTATCTGGACCCTCGTTTCGACCCGTCAGTTGATGAAGGAACGGGGTTCAAACACAACACTATACTGTGCATGGCCATCAAGAACTCTGAAGGCAGAATTATTGGAGTCATACAGGTAATATTTGGTTTTCATTTTTAGTAACAGAGTAGTAAATAATGTCCGTTGGGGTGGAAAGGTTCTCGAATGGCAACCGCGTGCCGTACGACGTTTGACGATCTGGTGAAGGCCATGGGAAGCGCAGCACCGATTGATCACGGTGTACATCCTATGGAGAGTCCTATGCTCAGTAGTAGGCGTCACACGGCTGATATGATGATGATGATGTTTAGGACCGTATCGATTGAAATAGGGTATATAATATAGGGTATAGCAAATAAGGTATAGCCTATAATTTAGCCTGACGATTTCATGCCCCTGCCGTAGAACAGGTTGACTGACGGTTGCGATTTACCACGAGACCGCAGCCGCTGCAACATAAATAAACCCGTGAAACTCACACTGACCTAACCCACGGCACTATTCGACCCCAACTTAAATGTCGATGACGCTCTAAAGGACGGTCGTACACGATTATGGAGAACTATGACAGCTAGTACGCCAAAAAAAGTAAAATACTATGTAGTGACAGACGTCAATTTGGTAAGGTCTACGCAATGTCCAACAGGAAATCAAAGTTAAGGTGTTGAAGAGGAATGACACGTGCTAACATATTTAGCCGTCGTGTTCATACGTATATAGCCATGCTATTGAATCCAATATCAAAAAGTGAAGATTATTCGTAGTCCTACTGACTGAATATGACACGTCAATACAAGCAATAACAATCTTTTGCCTCACACCAATCAGTCCACCTAATCGATTTTCAAATATTTTTCCCTAGTTTGAAACCGCCCACAGTATTTCTCAACTTTTAGATTTGAAACATATACATTTATAACTTTATGCCTGATCTTGAGAAATCGAAGTATCCCGGTTGAGTTATTAAAGTCATTTATAATCTGTGCGAGCTAGCTAGCACAAAATTTATTGCCATTCCACAATATATAGAGTACAAAGCTATTTCAGTAATGATTTTCGAAGAGTAAGAAAACTAAGAACTACATTTGACGACATGATATTTTGTCGGGCGATGTTATGATCAGCAATCAAGTGATCATTGATTCATTCAATATAATGAATGACGTGCGTTTTGGGACACAATAGGAGGGAGACGTCCTATTATCGTTCTCTAGTATTGACAGTCTGATCTGCACAGTCAGAAAATTTGTACTGTCTTGAAGAAAAAATTGTATGCGAAATTGTAACTCACGCGTGGAAAATCGTATGCGCTTAACATGAAATAGATTAGGAATTAGATTAGGTAACATGAAAATGTTTCTGGTTGTACCATTATTTACTAGCTAATTTATTATTATAACAGTAATTTTTAAACGCACATGCTCCCAATTTCCCTCATGATGATGATGAACATAAAATATGGCGTTAAAAGTGTAATATAACGCATGGAGTCAAACCGAACGGGATCTTTAAATTATTCGGATGATATGAAATATTCATACCAAAGGCCAACAATAATAAAATTGTTACTAAAATATATGTATGTAGCGCAATGCGGTTATATGCGACAGTATGTGACATACTTACGCATGGCGTAGTTAGACCATATTTATCGGGTTCTTAAAATGTTGATAACTTGTATTGTTCGCTAAAAGGTTCAAACATTAATATTTCAGGACTAGTGACTGTTCATTAGTAAGGTCTTAATAGGCTTGTTTCCACTATGAAAGAAATATTCAAAAACTGATTTTCTCTAAAATAATTCATAATTTCAGATGCCTTTACACTAATATTTTTCTGCAGTTCGTATTATTTGATTTTTAATTGGAATTCAAATGATAATTAGTCACTCAGTCGGCATTGCACGCGATGACGTCAAAGCGTGTTATTCCCATACAAGCTCTATGAAGAAAAGCGTTTTGACAGTTGATAAAAAGTACGTCAACGATTGGTGGTGTCAACTACCGTATTGGAAAATTCGCTCGAAGAGATTGACACGTACTAACCCTAGGTACGACGTGAAAATTGTCTGCATCTTCAAACTTTTACTTAATATAAGTACTGCTCAACGCTAGTCTTATTTAAACATTGTGCGAACGTCTAACAATTTTTATCACGGTTACGACACTTTATTTTCACGATTTTGAGTCATTTTACGTGCCAAGGTAGTTTAAAACAGGCACTAAAAGCTTTGAAATTATTTCGCACTTTCCTCGTACACGACCCATTTCACGCGTATGACCTGTTAACAAGGCTACATTCAACTTTCTATCCTGAAAATTACTCACAAATGCGGCACCGAGTACAAATTACTTCTAAAGTCGTCCCAATTATAAAATTTTCAACGTGATGAAAAAAGCGTTTCGCACGGAATAATTAAATTGTTTATTCGAAATTGTTGCGCAATGCGACACTAGGTTTCGGCGGGCTAAGTCCGTTCGAAGTTAATTTATTTGCGAAATAAAACGAACTCTCGTGCTTTGCTCTAAGCCCATTTGTTCCTGGGAACAGGCTTTACGGATAGCATAATGTTAGTGAGATTTTACGAGGCCATTATGCTCTTTCATTTCGTTTTAGGAATACTGCTCTACTATTTTTTGAGTAAATACGGCCTTTTTCCATTGCTATTGAGATATTTGACTTGACAATTGAATGTATATTCACGCCACTGTTATTTTTCCTATAAGTAACGTACGCAATAGCATCAGATCGGTAAGCATTAGGTGAAATGGAGTACAAACCATTAAACTTTTAGCTCGCCATTCAAAGGAGTTTGATTATGCTCAATTGCTACGGTATCTATCGTCAAAGTATATTGCTGTTTTGTGAAAAGTTTAAATAGCCTCTGAAAGACGGCATGCTGCATCTTGCCCGGCATCAAAACATACTTTTAAACTGAAAAGTCGTTAAGGTCAAATTCATACTTTATTGATGACATGTTTACTACATTGATTTAAAGGGATTTAATGCTATGTCACTTCGTCTCATCCTTTGTCCTTACAGAAGACTATAATTAATCAGAATTGACCCATAACTTTGATACAGCTACCTATTTTTATTCCTTTTCGTCACCAAATTGCAAGTTAAAGTTAATATCACGCACATAAAAGTATGACAATGAATGTGCCATACAAACTCGTCTCAATAGCAGATTATGCCCCGAGGGGTCGCAAGGACGGCAACTTTGTAACTTGTTTTCTTAATTTCGTTATTATAACACTTTCGCGGCGAGAAACTTTTGCCGACTTGCCACTTAACGCGGTGTCAGTCGCATTATCAGTATCATCCGACTTCTGTGTTTTGCAGAAGTTGCTTGACGGTGGCGTAACTAAATCAACGAGGAGGCATTCTAAGGGAACGACTTCTAAAAACAAGGGAATGACGTCTCAATTATCCCCCCGCCATACTTACGTAAGGCTTTTAAAGGAGTTTAAATGGCTGTCACCGGTTTTTCTCAGTAGATACTAACGGACAGTTTCTCATGCATTGATTACTTTAATGATTGTAATATCTCATTGATGATTAACTACTACGCCAAAGCGGTACCGCATTAACCAATCACAGTTGACAGTAGATAGGACGAGCCAATTGTGATTTATTAGTATTAGTTCAATATAACAGGCTGTAATTACAGTAATAAGGACATACGGATGGGCACATTGGAACATTTGCTACGTACTAATAAATGAGTTGTGTATCACATTTTGCACGCAATGACAAATTAGGTCGTATCTCACTAGGATACCATTACAGTACCACACATGTGTTTAGTATTAAATAGTAGTGATTGTACCTGGGAGTAATACCGTTAAGTGTATTGTTGAGGGAAAATACTTTTGTAGGCCTATAAAAACGTTCTTGCTGGGCGACAGACGTTGGTGGGGGCTAGGAAACCTAGATAGCGGGGGTAGATGTGAGAAATCGCAGGCTCTGCGCGTTGTGTTAGGTACCCCGAATCCACACCCTGGCCGAATATTTGACCTGAAATTGTTTTACCTTCTAAGTAGAACTAGAAAGAACCTTTAGCCTCAAAGTTGATTGGTGCATTTTTCAAGTGACCAAACAGCGTCGCTTTTCGGACCAACTATTCGACCACGTTGTGGAATCAGAATCAGAATCTTCGTTGCAAGTCACATGAGTAAAAGGTTACAAATAATGTCAAAGAACAATGACGCCCGGCAAGGGCACAGCAATCTAAGGAAGGCAAACATTGCCTATTGCCGGTTGTAAGCGATTTTTTGCCACCCGTCGCCCTCCGATAGTCTGTCACTCCGTTTTCCGTGGAATGTTGCGCACTAATACGTCTCAGTACGTGAGTTCTTTCTTTTCTGAACGCTCAAAACTTTCATTTCCAGCTGGTCAACAAATTCGACGAGCTGCTATTCACGAAGAACGACGAGAACTTCGTCGAAGCGTTCGCCATATTTTGCGGAATGGGCATCCACAACACGCACATGTACGAGAAGGCCATCACGGCGATGGCCAAGCAGAGCGTCACGCTTGATGTAAGTTATCTTCTGTTCTAGCTAGATCCTGATCATTACGACTTGATGTCGAATTTAGTACGTAATATCAATTAATACAGGGTGTCCCAAAAAGAGCGTGCAAAACTGAAGGAGATGATAGACTAAAAAAATACTATTAATACGAAAAAAAAACACCTCAGTAAAATTATCATCATTTCAGAGATTTTTAATTTTTCATGTTTCTTTAAAATCACCAATTTTTTTTTATAAATGGCCATCCAATAGTCTTTCATCTCTATAAGTTTGGCACGCTCTTTTTGGGACATCCTGTATATTAGTCGTTTAGCCTGGAAAGAGGAGGCGACAAATAAAACCTCCACCAATCCGCACTGAGCCCGCGTCTTGAAGTATGGCTCGTACAGTCGTCGTTAAAAATGTAGTGGCACTTGAAAACCAAGCCAAAATAACATTTTGAAACAATATTATTTCGACGTGGTACTAGAGTGACGCTAAATTTTTGACGCTGACTGTTACACATTTTTGCCTAAATTTAAACTTAATACATTAAACTTCCGTAAATCTTCTAAGAACGGTTATTTGAAATACAAAACGGGCGGCAATACGGAACGGCTTTTGGACGTTTGTAATATCCTGCTTGAGTTTTCCTATGATTACTTAGAATAAAATTAAAAAAAAACTACTACACCCGCGGTTAAATTTGAGCGAAATGCAAACATTTTTATTTTTCCATCGTTAAATTCATCCTGCCGTCTTTGATCGAGCCAACCGCGGATTCCATTTGTTCATTAATGGAATGAAACTCGTTTTTTATCGAGTTGGATATCGATTTCATTATTTTTAATGATCAATTTGTGTGATTCCAGGTGTTGAGTTACCACGCGTCCGCATCGTTAGACGACGCGCAGCGGTTACGGGTAAGATGTTATCATTGATTTCCTTTTAATGAAATGTAATTTTCACACGATCGGATATGCGTGCTCATTGATATCGGTGCGATCGTTTTGTAAACGATACTGGATACTCAACTGCAGATATCTCATATCATGGACTTATGGATAGTTGTACAATAAAAAAGCCAAATCTAATTAATTATATAGGAGGTTTTAAAATTTAACAGTTAAAATTGTTTTAACCGATATCCGCATCAATAGGTTATCAAAAATTCTTAAGACGCAGATCGTACACAGCAATATTGAAAATTTATTACTATTATTATTATTACTCAAAAGAAAGAAATATAAGCTCTTTTTAGCCTGAGATACAGGTTTAACCTACTTCAGGCAAAGAAAGTCTTCAATCTAGTGTAATTTAAAGCTCTAATGTATTAACTTTTGTTCATTGAAACTGAATAAATGCTTTATTATTATTACTATTATTGAGGACCATCAAGAGTGCTTTGATTTTTTACCAAAGGCTTACAAATGAAGTAAATGGCATTAAAAAGTCGAAAGGTCACCGTCTCACTCGAGTGTTTTTACTCCATTATTTCCTCTCTCTCCTTCCAGACCCTCAGGATACCCTCATCGGTGCACCTCAACCTTCACGAGCTAGATTTCGACGACATCGATCTCTCAGACGACGACACCCTCACCGCCTGTCTACGGATGTTCTTGGACCTTGACTTCGTGGAGCGATTTCATATAGACTACAGCGTACTATGCAGATGGCTGTTAAGTGTGAAGAAGAACTATAGAAATGTCACGTATCACAATTGGAGACACGCCTTCAACGTCGCGCAGATGATGTTCGCGATTCTGACGGTGAGTTCAATCTGATAGATGTTGTTAACGCTTGTCATAATCTAGGAGGTAGCGGTGCTTTTTTGTCTTGGCTTAGTCGAAGAAAAAGTTTATTTTGTGACGGAGATCTTCTTCGTATTATCGTTGTATCTCACGCTTTTCATACTTTAAGTTGTGAAAAATTGTTGATTGAAAAAAAATCTCCTTACAGACTCACTACTATAGTTTACCGTGCTTTGATTTGTCTGTGGACTCTGTCAGTCTCATTTAAGTGCTTGTGCATGTTCGAAGTTTTGCATTTGGCTATATTTAGGACTCCAATGCAAATGAAAAAGTATGATGCAACGTTTTCAAAATCAAAACTTAAATATTTGATTGTTTCAAAGCCTTATTCGTTCTTGCACTTAGATTAAGCATGCTTATATTGCACAATTTTTTTCGCATTCCCTATGCAATATATGTTATGTCTGTGTGTGTATGCGTGCAAATATTTAATAAACTATTTTCACAGCGGTTTAAATTCCAGGAGACACAGTGGTGGAAGATATTCGGCGAGCTCGAGTGCCTGGCGTTGATCATTGGCTGTCTGTGCCACGACCTTGATCATCGGGGGACCAATAACTCTTTTCAGATCAAGTAAGTTGAGTTAAATAAAATAAAATAAATAATATATTATATAATATATTTCACAACAATTACACCAATTCTTTAGTCCCAAATTAAGCTACGAGGCTTGTGTTATGGGTACTAGACAACGGATAAACATACTTAAATACTTTTTTTTGTAAATAAATACATATTATACATAGAAAACACCCAGACCAGTACAAACACACATGATCATGCACAATTATGTTTGTACTGTACGGGGATCGAACCCGCCACACTTGGTTTTAGAAGTCCGACCTGTAGACCACTGCACCAAGCGGCCGTCTCGTTGTAGTATAACTTGATGGTTCCTGTTATTTCTGTAATTGAATTGAAAAGGATTAGGTAACTCTGCTTCTGCTTATTTTGTGATGTTTGATTTAACAAAATACCCATATGATGTGTTGATGCACAGAATGGAGACATAACCACAGATTACTAAATACTTAGTTCTTGTTCACATAGAATGCGCGGACGTTGGCGCGAAATTTCAAACATATTAAGTGATATCCAAGTGTTTACACACGAAACACGGGGGCGTGGGCGCTAAATTTCAAACATATTCAATGATATCCAAGTGTTTACACACTAAACACGCGGGCGTGGCTGCAAAATTTCAAACATATTAAGTGATATCCAAGTGTTCACACTCAAAACGCGCGTACGGTTTTAGTAGCGAGTTGGCGCCCGCGCCCGCACGTTTCAGTCTGAAGAAGCACTTACTGTAACGTCAAAAAAATATTAAGGCTATCTTTAATATTAAAGGGGTTCTTTTGCGTTACGATCAGTTATAATTATTTTACTTATCATTATAAAATATGCTAGTAAATATCAATATGGTGGGCTTCACATCAGTTCGATAATATCTTTGAACAGATTAATTTAATGACATATTAGCCTGGTGCACCTTTTGCATATAGGTATCCCTGCTTATTTATCAGTGTCGTGAAATAGGTCACTAACAAGGACGATCATTAAACGCACCTCAAAAACGAAATGTCCTTGACTAAACATGTTTTTTAAATGAAATATCTTCTTCCAGGGCGTCATCACCTCTAGCCCAGCTGTACTCCACCTCCACGATGGAGCACCACCACTTCGACCAATGCCTGATGATCCTCAACTCGCCCGGGAACCAGATCCTGGCTAATCTGTCATCAGATGACTATGAGAGGGTCGTCAAAGTGCTCGAAGACGCTATCCTGTCCACTGACTTGGCTGTTTACTTCAGGTAAGAAAGTATCAACTCGCGCCGTATAAGAAGAACGCTGGATGAAAGGAGTTTGCGGCAGCAGTTGCTATCCTGCTCGCTCGCGGCGGCGCGGACGTGCGGCGCACGAAATGCCCGCTCCCTCCCCATATTCTCACCGCTTAGACCTGTATCTAGTGCGCAGGTGATCGTTTGCGTTTTTATACAAGGTGTAACAAAAAACCCCGTTATAACTGAAGGGTGTTGTTGTGCCCGTAAACCTGAACAACTTTGGCTAAGAAACCTAGGTCGAAATCTCAAAAAATCTTTTGGCTCTCCCACAGTAAATCGATCAGCTGATTGGCAATTTTGTACGGGAGGTCCGATTTTTTATTGAGATTTTGACCAAGGTATCATTGGGAATGTTGTGCAGTTTTCCAGGCACAACAACACCAGTTCAGTTATAACGGGTTTTTTTTTACACCTTGTATTCCTCGTGTTCCTTTAATTCACTCGTGTCCCAATGTTCTTTCCCGTACTCCTCCAAAACGGATTGACCGATTCTCATGAAAGTTCGTGAGCATATTGAGTAGGTCTGAGAATTGGCCAACATCTATTTTTTATACCTCTTAGTGATAAGTCCATCCACATTTATATGGCAAAACAACGTTTGCCCGGTCAGCTAGGTTTTTAGGAGTTTTCCGAAAAATACTGTTCCACGTACCGAAAAATAAATAACGATGCTAACATTATTCCTGCCTCAACAGTTTTGACTTTTTCTATCCGTTTGGTGTTTTACACCTTTCTGAGGAGTGAAACCACATAATTCAAAACTTTGCCTAGTGATGTGCCAGGAGTGCGCGAATTCGCGTACACACTAAATATTACAAGTTGTTACAATGCATATACCACCTACATTTATACAATTTTTCCATGCATTTCAGTAAACGCAAGCCATTCATCGAGCTGGTCAGCAGCGAGCGCTCAGTCACCCCAGCGTGGGGTGAGTGCGAGGAACGCCGGGGGCTACTACGAGCCATGCTCATGACCGCTTGTGACTTGGCCGCTATCACGAAGCCCTGGCCCGTGGAAAGACGCGTCGCCGCACTAGTTGCTGGCGAGTTCTTCCGCCAGGGCGACTTGGAGAGGCAGAACTTAAACCTGACGCCTATAGTGAGTACCCTTTTTTTTAACTTCAGGGAAATGCTGTTACGCATACCCACGAGCCGCGGGGAGCTAGGGGCTATGTGGGCTCCAGGCCTCAGAGAGAGAACCCGCCTACCAAGTAAATGACGGTGCCCTCCGGTGCCATGTGAGTCGGGGACGTGGCGGGTTCACCGTAGGCCGAGAGGCCACAAGCATTCACCGCAATTTCCCGGACTCGGCCGACTCACTTTGTAGCGAGCCCCTACCGGTTGAGACGAGGGAGAAACTCGACCCCGTCGCAGAAACAACAGACGGCGCGCGGGAACACGCGCGACGCAGTCTCGGGCCCCCTTTAGCGGGCGACAGACACCCCCGTGTCTGAAGCCCGGGGCCCAGGAAGGGGCAAATGGAGAAGGAAATTTAATTGGAGGTCGCTACCAAGTACAATCTTCGTAATAAGATACAGGTTAAGTAACCAATTGCGTTAAAACAGTGTCAATGTACAGATCGATGCACTGGACTGAAGTTTCCTTTCGGGCCATCGATCTGTACAATAACAATGTTGTAACGCAATGGATAACTTAACCTGTATCTTATTATGAATATTGTACTTCATAGGGGCCTCCGTTTTTTATTTGTCCTTTGAAATTCAAGTTTTCGTCAAAAAACTGCTCGGCTGTCAAAATTGTTGTCATATGAGCCTTAAAGGAGAAGTAGTAATGAAGACGTTGATATTGTACATTACGCAAATAATCCGATACACTCAATCCTTAAGTTTGCATGATTTGTATTAAAAAAAATGTCTTAATCACAATAATATTGTTACAGGATATAATGAACAGAGACAAAGAAGATGAACTCCCTGCTATGCAAGTCAAATTCATAGATACAATATGCCTGCCTATTTACGAGGTAACTATTACTGTTATTCAAATAATCTACGCACAATTTAATAGTACATTATGGTACTAGTGTGTAACATTGGTGATTACCGCCGAGGCGCCATTGAGACCCAAGCCGTAGGCGAGGGTCTTAAGAGAGCCGAGGACGGTAATCATCAATACACACGTGTATCATACGACGTTTTTCAACACACTTGTGAATAAAATAACAATAAACGCTCATTATATTTAGTAGAAGTTTATCTAGAGAAACAATTAGTAAATGTGCAGTTAGTAAAATTATAATTATAATTTTGATGGCATAGCGGTCTCATCAGATAGATTATTTATTGAAATACTTTCATGTTCTATTGTGATTTGAGATGGCTCATTATTCGTGTAGGTAGGTGAAATCCAATCAGTACTTGGTGTTTCGTCAGTAGGAAGCGCCTTAGAATCAAGTTTAATTCTTTATTTTCCGCGCATAGGGGTTGCGCCTATTCTACCACGTACAAAATGGGGATTTTAAAGTGTTCTTTTTTTAAATCTATAACTCACTAGTGAGTTATATTCAATTCAATTCAATTCAATTTATTTATTTATCGGACAACAAAAATCCATGGGTTAGTAATACAATGTTGCTTAAACTAGGTGTTAGTAATTACATATATGTTTTCAAATTTTATAAAATTAAATCAAATCAGTTTATTAAATTAAATTCAAATTAAATAAAAAAATAAATTCAAATAAGTTCATAAATTCAAATTAAATCAAATTAAAATTAAAAACAAATCCAAAAATAAAAATAAATAAATATAAAAATCAATTAGTCATGTACCTAAGAGGCACCCCGTGCGGCCGACAACTAGAAGAATTATCGTCCACTGTAAGAGTCATCAGTCGCACGAAATTCCTGACAATAGGCGCATGCGGATCATCTGCCACCATTCTCAGGATGCTGTTGTCACTCCTCCGTATTCTTCCCATCAGCGACGCTACTTTTTTCCGAACTACGGCATTAAAGCCGTCAGTTCGGGTCTGCGCAAACATGCCAGATGCACTGCAGAAACGGGGAAGTGCCAACATCATCCTGAAAACGTTATTATACTGTACTCGCAGGGTGTTCAGAGATTTTTTGGCATACTGAATCCACAGACTGCCCGTGTACAGACCCTGGCAATATGCTTTGAACAAGGTTATTTTTACCTGGTCCGAACAGCGGGCAAATCTACGGGCCAGCATATTGCCGCGTATCGCCAAGGCCCTCCGCTCCCTTTCGATGTCTAGATCATCTTTAAGGTCGTCGGCAAGAATATGCCCTAGATATTTAAATTGATAAACCCTTTTTAGTTCCAAACCATTTAAAGTTATAGCGGGGATAGATTCGGGGCACCTTCCGGCGACCTTAAAGACCATGTATTCGCTTTTATTAATGTTGTACACAAGACCATGCGAGGCAGCGTAATTTTCGCAGACCTTTAACATCACTCCGATCGCATTCGCAGTGGGACCCAGCAACACCATGTCGTCCGCATAGCTGATGCTATTGATACTAACACCCCCCACACGGCATCCAACACGCATGCTGCTGAGCTCCACCAAGAGATCATTAACATACAGGTTGAAGAGCTTCGGGGACGATAACCCGCCCTGTCTCACTCCGCACTCCAGCCTATATGACTCGGAGAGACTGTTTGACCATTTAACATTGTTGGTCTGGTTTGCATACCAATATCGAAAGATATTGATCATCTCAGCTGGAATACCCCTGTTCTCCATCTTCCTCCAAAGCACATCATAGGAAACGAGATCGAAGGCTTTGGAGAGGTCCAGAAAACAGGCGTAAATAGGCGTCCTCCGGTCTGTGTAATATTGGACAGTATGCTTGAGGCTCACAATTGCGCTTTCAGTCGATAGTCCGGGCCGGAACCCGAACTGCGCGTCATGTAGGTGTAAGTAATTATGTAGGCAAGAGTCAAGCAGACTATCCAACACTTTAGCTATCGTAGTAGCGAGGGAGATTGGGCGATAGTTTCTCTTATCCGAGATATCACCTGTCCTGTTCTTCACTATGGGCACAACGGTAGTTTTCATTAGATCAGCTGGTAAGTACGAGTGGCTGATGCACATATTGAAAAACAAGGAGATGACTCTGGGCAAATGCACCCCTGCATATCTCAGGTGTTCGATACTAAGCCCGTCATGCCCGGGGGACTTTCCTCTGCTCATCCCTTTAATCACAGCCTTTACTTGGCTGGTTGTAAATAACAGCAAAGGCCCCTCCCCGCGCACGCCGGACCCAGACTCTGGCTTCGTAACAGATGGACCAAGTGGTGACCGCACCTTAAAATGTTCCATGAACAGATTCGCAATATCTCCCGGGTCACTATTGCCCTCAACACTCGCCGGGAGCCCAGGCCTAACATTCATTTTCCCAGTGGATTTCCAAAACCTACTAAAATTATTTTCCGCTCTAAGTTTTGCTATTTGGTCCATTTTTATTTGTTCCTGGTTATTTAAGCACCATTTTAGTCTGCCTTTAAAGATCTTACGCGATTCACACATTTGCTCGTATATTGGGCCAGAAGAAGGTCGGCCATGCAAAACCCAGAATCGGAATCGAAGCCTGGCCTCCCGGCGAGCTTCCCTTACATGCTTGTTCCACCCGCTCAAGACTTTATTCCTCCGTGGTTTATCTCTAGTCTGTGTCTTGGTCTGAACAGCTGCGTCCTGCAGAATATCTACAATACGTTTATAAAAGCTGTCCAAAATTATGTTGTGGTTTTCTATGCTGCATGCCCCATGGCTGCAAGACACAAACTCAGGAGGAAAGTCGACATCCCGTAAGCTGTTATTACATATGTTGCGATATCGATTGATCTGAGATTCATCCCTTTCCCCCCAGATCACTGCACTACGCCGCACCTCATGTATCAACAGCTTAGGCCTTACAGTGTCCAAGTTACATTCCATATATATTGGCAGATGATCCGAAACAAACACATCTTCCAAAATCCCTACATTCAAAATGGTTTGCCGGGCAGATAGGGAGACCACACAGTGGTCCAGCCAGCTCCTACTTCCATGGTGCGGGTCGATATAAGTGTACGAGTCGGCTTTCAATATTTCTACATCCGCACAAACCCAAGACCGGTCCTTACAGAAACCACTTAGCTCTCTGTAGAATAGCTCATACGGGTGAGCATTAAAATCACCCATTAGATATGTAGTTTCGACATCGCTGCTATCTTCAATCGCACTTATTTCACTTAGAACTTCCGTAAAAATAGGCAGGTTTTCATAGGATTTAGTTGGCATGTAAACTGAGAATACTAAGATAGTACGACCGCTAATAGTACCTTTGATAGCAGCGAGACGTTTACTACAACATTCAACTACTGACACAGTGTCGAAAATTCCCTTCCTCCACAGGATGGCCACACCACCATACGGTCTCCCCCTCAAAATGCCGGCGGATGTGTCCACAGCAGACTTACCGGTATACTCAAATTCACTGGAAACGGTTCCCAACAACGGAACGTCGTGATTGAGAAGCCAGGTCTCCTGTAGGCACACTATATTGCTCGTTTTACATAACGACCTAATATCTTCAACTGAAGTCTTGAAATTTTTACAATTAAAACTAATTAATTTACAATAGTTGTTTTGGTCAATATTCATAATTTAAAAATTTATAAATTTAATTAACTGTTACTCTTACGACCATCTAGCTTATTGCCGTATACAAAATGCACAAAGCGCCTAAAAGTAATGCCATCAGGCCAAAATTCATCACTTAAAAATAAATTTAATTTATTTTTTGTCACAAATAATTTGTACGCGTTATATTTTTTATTAGATTTCATTTTAATCAATTTTAGCGACACTGTTTCATTCGTCCTGTCTTTAATATAGCTAATAATATCCTCTTCACTTGTTTCTTTACTAACGTTTGATATAAACAACGGGACCATAACACTCGCAGCTTTAAAATTAACATCAGGCGCCGTAGAAGCTCGTCCTTTCTGACCAATAAGTTTGTATCTCTTGGCAGTTTTGGATTGAACTATTTGCCATTCACAATTTTCCTCCCGAACCTGCGTGCAGTCCTTAGTTGTTCTGTTTTCTTTACGCTCTTGTAGGTTACTTAATGGCGCGGGCGCAGCGATAAAAGAAACAGCTGTATTATTCGCACTAGAAATAACACTTGTTGCAGAGGCGATTACGTCAGCGCTCGCGCAGGGAGCAATAACCGGTGCATTTGAAACCGCAGTGCGCTCCGTGGCCTTCACGTGCAGTGCAGCGAAACTATGCGCCGTCCCACTCGCACTCAGCTTACTGACGGGGCTCGAGCGTGTTACGTTGGGGCTCGTCGGCGCCTCAGCGCACCTGCGACTTTCTATCGCGTTCAGTTGTTTGCATTGAAACGAGACAGACTCGTCCTCGCTATGTGCTCGCGTCGTTGATCGCGTTGGAGTCGAGTGACCGTTAACTTCAACCGCTGATGCTTGCGTAGGTTTTATCGGAACATATTGAAGCCCAATTGGACCACTATTTAACTCATAACTATCATTTTCTCGTAAACATGCTCCTCTTCGTTTATTTACGTAACTATTAACAGGAAAATTATCCACAATAGATGCATGTTTCATGTTGTCTATTTCATGTTTTAATTTATCAAACATCTCTACCGTAGCAGTAGTCTCCTGTAATGAGCTAACTTGTCTTTGAAGGCTTACAATATCTTTTAATAGGCGGGTACAATCAATATGATCGAATCCAACACTAGGGACTAGGTGGAGATCCTTTGCCACAAATATCGGAAACCTCTCTGCATTTGTGCCTTTCATGAGCCCGATCATGTCGTCTAGATCTTTTGACATTCTCTTCTTTCCATCTCCTCGTCGACACGGCTTCTTCTTCGCATTAGGGATCGAGTCAAACAACAGCGATTTCGCCGAGGCTATACTTTCAACGCTGAAGGATGAAGTGACTAACTGATGTATGCTTTCTTCATCCATATAGTCCAATACATTGGCCAGAAACGCTAACAGTTCATTGATAACTACATTACAATTTGCACACTTCACAGTTTTAGAGGTCATTGTCCTCTTCGACGAGCCACCGATTACACAAAGGCAAAGGCAAACGCGTCCGCGCGCAATCGTAAGCGACGGTAGACTGATGATGTTATAGCAATGAAAAAGTCACAGTTTGATTATAGGTGTCATTATTAGTCTAATTGCAGTGAAATTACAACCACTTTATGAGCAAGTGTGTTGAAAACCTATTCATACATATTGCTTGTGAGTAACAAAGCAAGTGACTATTGATTAAGGGCTAAGTGTTCAATAGTCAGATAAATAGTAATCGAACTGTTAAATCTAAGCTGACAGAATTTAAGATGTCATACGGTTTAACCTTCTGTATAATGAAATTTGACATTTCAAATCAGCCATATTGGAATTTTATCGGACTGATAGCGCTGTCTGTCTATTAAAAAACCGGCTAAGTGCGTGTCGGACCACGCTTAAAGTAGGGTTCCGTAGTCAATTTTGGCACCGCGCTGTTTTGCATTTCTTGCTTGATTAAAAAGTAGTAAAAACTTTTTTTTAATATAAAAGGGTATAAATTTAATAAAGTATAATAAAGGGTATGAATAAGGGTATAATTTTTCGTATTTTTAAAAATGAGATCTATATGTGAAATATCCTCGAACCAAGTTACATGCAAATCAGTCCATAAACGTAAAAGATATTCTGCTGTGACAGACTAGGACGGACTGAACGATCTTATAAGGGTTCCTTGTCGGACTACGGAACCCTAAAAATCGGCTCTTGGTTAAGTAAACTGTTTTATAAAATTTCAGGCATTCGCTGTGCTGTCATCAGCTTTGCAACCAATGCTGGACCGTGTGAAAAGCAATCGAGCGCACTGGATCGACCTAGCGAGCAACGAGAAAGCCAACGACAAGATAGAGTATGGTCTCGAGAAGAACCACATCAACGATAGAAACGACAAATCGAGCATCAGCTCACAAAACGTTGACGACACAGAGAACACTTACGAAGGCGACAGCAGTGGCGCAGTAAGTCTGTCCTCAGAATCCAATTCGAAATATGAAAATATTGAGAATCCAGTAGTTGGTCTGCTATGCAACAACGCGCTCGCTCTACCGCGCGATTCCAGCAAGTTCTCCAACCTAAACGAGCTAAACTAAACTAAACTCAAAATGATATGGACCATTGTGATATAGTAACGCGTCTTATATGTGGATTGCGTCCCAACCTCATTTCTAAGGCCAATAGAAAAGCCAAATCGTCCCGTAAGACGTTAAGTTTTTAGTGTAAAAGATACATTTTTTTTGTGTCTGTTAGCACAATATTTTGTTACTTGTACGTAACTCGCAGGTATAGTTTTGCATTTTAGAATTGATTTTCTTCTTATTGGTATGTTACGATTTTTTGTAACTGATTGGAAATTGTTAAGCTTACGATTTTACCGCCATATTTATTTCATATGTTCCTATTGGCTTGAAAAAGAGGTCCTTGAAACGAGTGTGAATGGTTCTTGTGTGATATTCGTGTAGTAGATAGTTAGATGATTTAGTTGATTTATCAGATCCACAAGCGCATGGCGTGTATGCTATCTATAAGTCATCAGGACTGCACTATTTTTGTACACTTTGTTTAGCTTTACATTCTAAATAGGTTATTTTAAGGAATTTAAAAATATTTTTATAGGTCAGCACATCAGGATATCCATTATTATTGCGAAATAGCCCGTATCACAAGTACATAAGATACAGCAGTGTTTACTGTGATGTGCTGGCCACCGTACCTAAATGGTTTTGATTTACCTCATTCGTCTATTCCTACGTTAATCGTGTGTCGACATAAATTTATCGTATCGTTTAAGATATAAATGAATAATCGATTTCATAAAGTTTTTTTTTAAACTGATAACAGGGCCTAACCGTCGTCTAATCTAACGTAGTTTTATAACAAATGAATGACCAAAATACCAAAAATTTGGAATAGTGCTAAATTGTTTTGTGCATAAAAACATATTTTAAGACATTCAAGCTTTGAGTATTATAATCTAATATGATGATAATATTTGACATTATTAAGTTCGTTTGATAAATTTCATTTAGTGTGATGTAATATAAGTAAATCATCAACATTAATGTAAAATCATTGCATATCGGGTAATGAATGGACAACAATATTATAAATGTTTATTTGAAAAGGGTAAAGTTAATGTTTAGGAGTATAATGTGCACGAGAGAAATGATTTTCAAGTTTTCAATATTTTTAGCATTCACAATGCAAATTTGTTTACAATGTAAAATTATAACACACTTACACTTAAATTAAAATCGGACTGCCAAAGGCGGGACTCGAACTCGCACCTCTCGCAAGCCGGGCGATTGCTCTACCGATTGAGCTTCCGTGACACTTAGTCATGGGTGCGAATTTCTTGTGCTCCTTAGGCTGCAGCCAGCCATGATTCATCAATGTTGTGGTAAGATACCTACAATAATTGGTAGAGCAATCGCCCGGCTTGCGAGAGGTGCGGGTTCGAGTCCCGTTTGTGGCAGTCCGATTTTTTTATCTTGTAAATAATCTTATTTCGAGATCAAGTAAGTAAACGTTGCATCCACGTGCATATTATGATACCTAAAAATTACAATCGCACAACATTTTGTAAATAATATATTTAAATTATTAATGAAATGTAATTTTTGGTAAGTATGTACTTATTATGAATTCAATTCAATTTCGCTGTTATTTTGCAGTCGCACTGTACGGAACTCCCGCCTCGCAATAATTTTATGCCTGACAGTTTATGGCACAAACAAGAAAGGTACAGAAGGTTCATCCAGCATAGTCACAGGATCGTAGCGTGTTACGAATAGAAAAACTAAAACTCATCAAAAATATATTCGTGTTTTTTTTCGTGAATGGGCGTGAATTTTCTAGATAAAAAAAACAGCTGAACGCGCACTCTGACGTTCCCAATTCGAACAGGCTTGTGAATAGTCAGAGAGCGCTTACATACCAGCAACGAAAATTGTCTGTGGTTTTCAACATAGCGATACAAATCAAATCAGACTTTTGCTATTCAGCAATTACCGTATTCACGGCTTAGTATCTTACTATGTCATTATGACTATGTTATCCGGATCATATGGGTGCGTGCCCAATGGCGCGGAGCGAGGCCGTGGAGCGGAGAAACGGAGAAATAATTACCAATCAGATTGCACAAAATCTCCGCTTCTCTGAAGTGGACAATCCTATTGGTTAATTCTCTCCGTTTCTTGGATCCGTGCCGGTGGAAAGGCACCCTTAAACTGAAAACACACTATATCTCGTAAAACGTGAGCTGTACAACTCCGATCAGGGTTTGTCTCCATGTAATCAAGACGTACGACAACATGATTATGAAAAGAGATTTTTGGAAATAGAATTGGAAATTTGTGGGCCAGTGGGTATTTCGCCTAAACTATATACGCGTTCGATTTGAAGTGAACCTTCTGTATCTCTCTGTCTGTTATGGTGTCGCATATCCATTCCAGTTTTTCATTTCCTTTCATCTGCTGAATGTGATGTTATGAACATGAATATAATAATTATGTCAATTAAAAAAGCTATACAAATGTAAAAAAAACTGATAATTTTTCTACTTGTAATATCAGAAAACTATGCAAGTAATTGAATTTATGGCATGGAAACGATAATGCAATCATTGAAAAATCTGAATAATGGTTCCACTAAGTAAAGTTATTATCATATTGATAGTTGAGACTATTTATATAAAATTAACAGATTCAAAAGTGCTTTCAATTTAGTCCAACCGTTAATTGATGGTTGAGAGTGCGTTTTCCATTTCTAAATGACTAATTATACGTATCTTAACTTTTCTCTTCAGTGCTTACATTGGATCGGTCATTCATTCTGCTAAGGCGTTGTCCTACGTGAGAGTGGCAAAGCGACAAGTGCGACGCTACGCGATGCGATCATGCAAACAATACTTGTGTCAATATCAATCGCTTCGTCACGTACTATCATAGACGTGCAAAGATTTAATCTTGTCGCGTCGTGATGCACTTGTCGCGTTAAAAAAGTGCGCGACAGAGATTAAAACTCGTAAAATCATATTCAGTCAGGGACCTATTCATATAATGGAAATTAAAAACGCTATTTCAGGCATCTAAATGTCGTATATGGAAAAATTCGGATAAAAAAAGTTTGACCAATTTCGCCATAAAGGAAAAATATATGTATATTGTAATATTTTCTAATTGGAATAATTCTCTCTATAAGCATTAGATATTTACCTACTTGAAAATAAAAATCTCAAATTATTGTGGTAATAAATATGTACAACCCTTATCATAAGAATCGCTCTAAGTATTATTAGAAAGTAATTAGAGAAATAATAACTGTAATACACTAAATGACGAGTTGTATGGTGTGTGAATAAATATGGAGGTTGTTTTGTTTCAAACAAAAAATGTTATTTATTTATGATTAAACAAATTTTGAAATAATCGGTTTTTATTCATCACTAGCGGAACCTGCAGATGTTGTTCTGAACTAGGTTTTTTTTCTCATCGCTTAAACCTTCCCTGAACATGCCCAAATAATTATCAAAATTGGTACAGCCGTTCTTGAGGTTTAAAGAGACTAACGCCCTACAATAGTTATTTGTTATACAAGAGTGCAAAGTTGCTTTTTAACCGCGTGTTCAATTTTGATGACCGAGCAAGCGAAGGATTCTAAAATTGAATCACGAGCGCAGCGAGTGATTCAAAATTAGAATCCTGAGCGTTAGCGAGGGAATCAAAAGAGCACGAGGTGAAAAATCTTTGCACTCGAGTGCAACACGTAACTTTTCATTTCACCTCAGCGAGGAAATGACTAAATGCAAATAAAACCGTTGACAATCACAAGATAGCTACTTTTATTTCAGTTTAGGTATTAACTACTGCATTATGACAGGTAAGTATTACAGAATAATCTTTAAATTGTAACAAAATAATATTTAGGTATAATTAATAAAAATTGGAAGTAAAGTTGCTACAGTTATTTAAATTGAGTGTAATATTTTTGTTGTTGGTGTTAGTCACTTGTGTACTATTTTTCGAGTGCTTGCTTTCTTGTTCTCGGATAATTCTATAAAATATGCCAGCAAAACGTTTTCTGAGAAAGTTTTGGCTGCTTTTGCTAGTCGCCACGTGTTGAACATAACGTCCTACTGTTTTAAATACTTCTCGCATGATTGTTGAGGAAGAAAGATCATTTGCGAATTATTAACAGTTTCAGTCAATTCTGTTGGCGTCAAACAAACTTCCTCGTCGCTAGAATCACTCATTTTAGTTTTTTCACTTCTTTTCAAGTTTCTTGTTTTTAATATAAGGTTTAACAATGACGTGAAAAAATGCCGCGTAAAGAACCGCCAACAAAGCAAATTAAAAAAAGAGCACCAAGAAGGTTCCAAGTTTGAGTTTTTAACAAATTAAAAAAATGTTGTATGATATATTTGGCACCATAGAGGTAGCAATAAATAGGTTTAATGATTTTTTTAATTCACAAACTTGGTGCACACGATGTTCTAAATTCAAATTGACTTTAACCTCTAGTGAATAAAAACGGCTTTTCCACTCAGATATTGAAGAGCAAAATGACTCTTTCCGAGATGGTGGGATGAAAAAATAATTTTGTCGCCCCGCTGACCGTGACGGAGTGCGATGCAGTGTCTCCAAAAATTAGATATTTAGAAATTAAATTACAAGTTGTAATTCAACTCAACCAATGAGAGCGATTGCTAGTTCGCGGTGCGAAGCGGTTCAAAATGGCGGATTGGTATGTACGCAGGCAAACTCAAAAAGGTGGAAATAAAATAATAATATATAATACCTGGCAGAAAGACAAGAAAAGAAATGGTCTGATGTGATCGAGTAGGAAGGGATGCACGTACCTTTACTCCTGAAGTGGCTGATGGATCAGCAAGGCGTCAAGCAGACACCTTACGTGGCCACGTGCTCCTCAAAGTTGCAGGCATGGGAGTTCAGAATAGCAGCAATACACATTATTTATTTATTTATTCATTAATTAAACAAACAACGTTTTAAACGGACAACCTTAAACTACACTGGGACAGTGTTAACACACAGTATATCTAAGAGGTCAATTCAATTCTGTTACACAATTGAGTCGCTGTGCCGGTTCGCGGCGGAAAACAGCGAGCACTGATACGGGTTCGATCGGCGAGCGACACACGACCTTTTTGGCAGGATTATTACTTTTCATTCCTGCAGTTAGTCAGTCAGACGACCACTTTGGTGTAATGGTCAAGAAGTTGACTATTAACCAAGAGGTCGCGGGTTCGATCCCCGCACTGTACAAACATGTGTGTGCATGAACATGTCTGTTTGTACTGGTTTGGGTGTTATATGTATTTATTTAGGTTTATTTGTAATACCACTGTTGATTCTTATATTCTGTAATACAAGTGCTTAAGCTACTTACCACGGAGTCAGATCAATGTATGTGACGTTGTATAGTTGGTACTTCTTTATATTTTCTTGGGGTACTTCCTTCAGATGTGTTAGAGTGACTCGCAACATTTATTTATACGGGCTGTACAGGTGTTAATTTTATACAGAGCTAATAGTTTTTATCATGCCTGAAGGAAACTGACATGGTGACCTTTTGACTTTGTTTTTTTCGCGATGAGCCAGGGATGGTTCAAACCAAGGTTGTTATACAGTCTATTTTTTTTGCCGGCAGACTTAATCGTTTGCCGATCATCTGAAAAGAGCTTCCAAAAGGTTGACGAAACGGGCACATAGACAAAAGTTATTGGTGTTGAAAGGAATATTAATAAATAAAAACTCCTTGTAGAAAAAAGTTCGGCGCCCAACAATGACGTTAAGCTCAAAATAAAATGTTTGACGTGACTGTATCATATTAACTGTCATATTTATTCCACAGACTAATAAGAGTATTCGGTGAGGGTCACATTGTATATCCATTTTTGTAATTTTTTTATCAAAATATATATATATACATATAAATGCCTCTCCTCGACATCACTAACCCTGCAGTGATCATCTTCCTAAAAGAGAATTATGAAAAAGAAAATCGTTTGAGACTCAATTGGATCCACAAGCACAAAGCTCAGATCCAACAGGCTGCGACTCTCTCCAGAGAACCCACGAACTACTTCGAGAGCGATGTCACAGCTCATAACATGATAGAAGGAATGGCCACCATCACCAGAGATCACGTAGTTGCAGGGTACAACCGTCGCAAAGTGCCACTGCGAGACGGAATCTTTATCCCTGGAGTTAAGAACCTGCGTCACGGGCATTCCGTCGTCGACATCGGTCTTGGAGATCCTAAAGAGGATCCGAGACTTGTTCGCCCAGAAACAGATTTAAAACCGGACCCGATAATGAGGCCTGTGGATCCGAGCGTAACGGAAATATTTTACAAATCGAAGCCCGATTATGGGAGATTGGAGTATCTGAATAAGCGAAGCAAGGTCTGGCCGGAGAAGAGGTTTTACTTCGCTGAATGCAGCAATTGGGAGTACGGTTGGCGGATGGGTGATAGTGTGTTACGCCAGAAACCAATGTTTGGACGATGCTGGCGGCTGACCAAGACCCTTAAAAGCCGCGTAGGGCCGCAACCAGACCCAGCTCACTACAAATCCTCAGACCCCCCAGGTGTATCCAAATGCATTGCCATGTGATTTATTTCGAATATTTTTTAATAAGTTTCTTTCTCTTTTTACCTGATTTGCTTATCAATGTTACATAATTGTTTTAGAATAATTGTTTAGTTAACTATTAGAATTTTACATTTTAATTTAATATTATAACATTAATACATAATTAACCTCTTTCATTGATTCCACTTTAGCACTTTTGTATGGAAAAGGGTTCATATGAAGAACTATTCTTACGATTAAGACTAAGATTACCTCTCCGATCGAATAGAGCTTCCTGATTCAAATTCACTAGGGCTAAAGACCTGATATTTCCAAATATCTGGCGAAGATCCTAAAGTAACTCTAACTTATTTAGTTTCCATCCAAAATTTTACTATTCGTTAAGCTGTCATCATGACTCTATAACATATACTCAAATAAGCGTCTACGTACATATCTCAATAAAAAAAAAAACAAAATAATGTGAGAACTTCCCCTATCGTTCTATTGGTAGCATTGAGCTTAAGTTAGACTTACGTCTGCTAGTTGGGAGCTCCCTCTGTTGTAAAGTTTCCGTAGCTTCAGCCTTTATAATGTTAAATAGATACAATGCTTAAAGGAAGGTGACAAAAAGGGTTTATGGTCAGTCGCTACAACATTTTAATCTGGGTTTTCGTAATAAGGGGGCCCTAAGTAGACTTCGTTGTAGAAGCCCTCTTAGAAAAAGGTACCTACTGATTGCTTATTGTATAAACTATTCTTATGTAAGTGTACGTATTCCTGACTATAAAATTATAATCTACGAAACTCAAACAATTTTTAAGTCTTTTATGCTAAAAACCCCATTTCAGTACCTATTTAATTTAGTCTATCACTCTGGCAGGAACCTAGGTACCTAGGTAGAACTAAATTAAAAATAGCTCAGATACCCATCTATTATTTATGACATCCAATAGTTCTGTTTGCTACTCCTAAATGTGTAATGCGCTCATAGCGAAAAAGTAATATTCGTAGATATCACACTGCAAATACTGCAATGTAGAAAATAGAGCAATGAAAACAGCCATACTTGCCGCAATGTGTCCTGCCTGTGCGTGTTCCCGCCAACTCAACCCATCAATAACACTGCGCATGTCCTTCTGGGCATCACCTCGCTCTCTCTTTTGTTACCGAACAGCAAGGGAGAAAGCATAACCTCAAAATTTCCGCACATGCGCAAAACTCCGCAGGAGTAAAAACCGCTCTACCTTGCAGTGCTATGCTGCGAAGGAATAAAATCGAAACGCATGCAGTGGCAATAAATAACTAAATTAAACAAAACTAAATTTCTAAAACATGTCAATATAGTTGTAATCTAACAATTAGCCTTAAATGTACATAGCGTTAATGAATCAATTTGTAAATGAAGTGATTTTAGAAGTGTTGTCCTAAAATATTGATGAATTTTAACGCAGTTTTGTATCAAATTGGTAATCTGTTAAGTGATGTGAATAGACTACAAGAAACTAACAAGAGAATAGAAGTAAGTAGTCCATACAGTTTTTCCATTCTATTGCAGGACTGACATCCTGATCAGTTTTGATATCATACATTTAATCACGGTACGAAGTATTATTAGACTAAGTGACGGCGTATTAACCTAGGTACACCTAAGACACTCCTAACGAAATTTTACCTTTTTACTTAAATCTCATCTTTGGTATTAGAAAATTAAAGAAAATTCATTCATGAATGACCCAAAACTGCCGATGCACGGTGTGACCACTGTACGTCACGGTAAACACTACGGTATCTTATGCGTTTGTGATAAAGGCGATTTCGCAACAAAAATGGGTATCCTGATGTGCATCTATACTTGTGTAGGTGGGTGTCTCTGTAGTATTTATCCTTATATTAAATACTCCATCGTGTTTATCATTGTCCTAATAATGTTTACAATGTATATCTGATAAGATAGCCCATTAAACTTTATGCAGTTACTTTATAGTTATTTTATTTTAGTGAATGTGCGTCGCCAAATGTTCGCCATGTGTTAGTTTCGCGGCTTATAGCGTCGAGTTGGGCTGGATTTCTTTAAACAGTAATTTATGGCTTTAGAATCGAACATTTTCACTAAAGGTTAAAAGTCTTAAAATTATTACCTACATGAAAGAAATTAAGGAGACCTCTAGGACATAAAATATCAGTCAAAACATTCTTATAAGATATTCTTGACAGCTCCTCCCTCGTGTCTCATGAGACCGATATCGGCGCCATAACAAATATCATAATTTATAATTCAAATGAAATGGACATCACTTAATGTAGGTAGGTACAAAATGACAAACGTACCAGAGCGATTAGTAGGTACTATTATTCAGTACTACTCGCAAATTTGCGTGCAAAGCTAAACAAATGAAACGGATTCCAGAAATCGTATTTCCAGCTCAATGAACTTTATTACTGAACCAAAACATAACGTTTGGTCTCAATTAACTTCTTTGTTGTCGCGGCTATTTTTAATACAAAGACCCATTTAGACACCTTTGACCGATTGAAATTTGGTACTTATTTGCTGTTTTTTTTTTAAATCCAGAATTTAATTTATGTACAGTTTTCTAATTTCAAAAATATTTGCGGGGAGTTACACAAGTCAGAACTGTAGGTTAATAATATAAACTCGTTTTGTTTATTTGAAGGCAATGGCATAAACTAGCTGTCCAACTTAAAATCACGAAGATATTGTAAGTACTATTCGCCTTCTGTCTTGCACAACCTTATTCGTGTGTCGTGAAGTTAGATGTAGCATTAGATGTAGTAGCATATGATAGGATAGGGTAAACGTAGTGATTATATGCTTCTTGGTAATTGGTATAGGGCAAAGGGCATGCTTTGTGCGTTCATTCTCCCTTTGATAAAACCAAACGGAGGAAGATACAGTATGTCCTTACCATCGTCAACCGTAAAAGGGACCACGTGTAAACAACGAGCAGTACTGACGACGACTTGGAGCAGAGCAGGTCCAAGGACTCAGCTTAGTAGGACCACGAGCTGCTAGCTCGTGCCATCTTTTAGGTTTGAACTTAGAATTCTCCACATTACTAATCAGACAAAATAATTAATAAAAACAGCAACCATGGTCATAGACGCAAGAAATGTTGTATAAAACTTCTTAATTAAAAGTACCAAAGATTCCACGAAGGTTTGATCACCATTTTGACTTTCGACATCTGAGTAACAGACACTAGTCTGACTTCTGTCAGTACGAGTCCAAAATGTCCAAAATTGTTACAAGTGCCGCAATGATGAACTGTGTTGATACCTTTGATGAATCTCCTAAAGGATAAGAAATGGAGACCGCGATTTAAAAGTAAACATAATTTACATAGCCTTTATTGTACCATCAATATTTCGCAATAACTTGTGTACCTGCCTGGATTGGATAAGGATTAAGATCATAGTGCAAAAATAGGTGCGTGAGATTTTCTCAAAGATTCTCACAGTCAAATTGCTAAAGAAAACCTTTTTCAAGAGTCCCAGAAAAATGAAACAGCAATAGCTCTGAAATATCCTTTCATATAGGTACCTAGATGTGGTTGTAGGTACATCATATGACTTGGGGCTGGGATCATCAACTTTAGAGTAACAACCCATTTATATCAGAAGATGTTGAACGAATCACCGGACTTGACCTCTAAAAGGACGTAATAGCACAGATTACTAAATAGTTATGTAGAAAAAAGGGTACGATTTAGAAAAAATACGTAATTATTGATGATACAGCACAACACTGCGTTATCTACTTCTAAGTAATAAAGTTTCCTCGGAGATTGTCCTAGCGTTGGAATCGAACCTGCTATTAGTTAAATGGCATTGGGCCAAATCGATCGTTTGACCTACATTCTGAAACTTATCGTCATTGTCTTATCAATAGGTATCATACAATTAGCTAAGCTTTAAGCTTCAGCTAGATAAAACAGTTATATATTATTACTTGATTTTCAAAGAAACCTATTTATGACAGAGTGGAAATGTTTCTGAAAATCTTATACTTCCCTCTCCTAAAATTTTCAGTTACCAATCTTATATTATTTTAATACCGCGCGTATTACCATAGACTGTCATTCATAAAATTAGAAGAGGGTAGGTAATTTGAATATTATCTATGTCATGCAACAGTGGTTTTTCAATAATCGTATTTCAAACAACCGCGATTATGTCGCGTATCATTATTTCAGTAATTTTCAAAAAATCAAGGTTAGATATTTACGATAACTAAAGTTTTTTTATTTGTTTACCTACGTTGTCATCCAAAGTGCAAATTACGGGTAAATCGATACATTCGTGATAGCCCAGCCAATCATGTTGCATCTGATTTAAAAATCCAAGGCCGCGACTAATAGCAGGTTTTATTGGGATTCAAAGTTAAACCGCGTAGATATTTTATGTGAAGTGGGCGTGCTTCGCACCGTCTATAGTTTTAATAACGAGAAAACATTACTAGATAAACGCTAGTTTTTTTGTTACTAGCGTCACATCGATCAGTACGTATTGACCTCATAAACCATTGTTGCAACATTTTCGCGTGATAAAAACAAACCGAATGCTCTTATCATAAACGCAGGCATCGCAATCCTTAGCGGACGTCTACACCTCAATTTAAAAATAAAACTGGTACACAGTTATATTAGAACCGGCGAAAAAGTTGCGAATAACGGGTTCGTTCAAGTGCTTTTGTATTTTAAAGGTGCCGAAGTCTTCGAGATTGAACCTGGCTGCGCGAGATGTCGAAACGTGAGTATTTTATCACTTCGCTACGAATATACTGTTCCACAACACCAATGTAAACATGACGTGGATTGTGTAGTACTAGTGTGCGTTCATCGTTCATGTGTTTTGGTTGAGTTCTCGGCCCGAAGAAGTCGAGTTGAGCGTAGCCAATCTAGTTAACCAAATAAGAGTACTTATCTTCTTTGCATCACAAATGTACCGCAAAAAATGACAGATAAGGTCGCATCGATAGTGTATTTGGGTGGTATTTGTATGTTAGAAAATATAAGATTTTATTTATTTGACACATAGTAGATACAACATAGTAATTCACAAAAAATACAATTTAACAGAAAATATGCCAATAAGGTGCTCGCTTAGTATACGCCGTGACAGCACTTGGCATGACACGACACTAATTTTCAGCGAGGACCAATGGGCTCTGAAAGTAAACACATTCAATCTCTTATATATAACAATGAATTGCTGTTCGTTAGTCTCGCTAAAACTCGAGAACGGCTGTACCGATTTTGCTAATTTTGGTTTTGAATTATTTGTGGAAGTTCAGGGAAGGTTTAAACGGTTAGATAATATTTTTTTTAAATGCGAAAACACCGGGCAGGACGACCTGTCTGCCGGGTCCGCTGGTCAAAAATAAAAATAAATGTGTTCAATAAAAATAAATAAAATACAAAACTCAATTAAATTACACACAATCATATTCGAATAATAAATAAAATAAGTGAAAATACAAGAATTTTAAAATAAATAAAAGAAGAATAAAATATTAAAAATACTAAAAATAATAAATCATGCAAAATATAACACATTGAAAATGTGTAGAAAATAGGTAGGTACTAACGGGTTTCGGCTTTTTGAAAACACGTCATCTGTCTCCTAAAAGGTTTATTGGTACATAAAGCACACGGCGTATTTTATACGCGCAGGCGACGCGCAGATGACGCGCGTATTCGCGCTTCCAACGAGATTTGAACGCAACCCACAGAGTAAGTTTTTTTTGACGCAACCTTTAACTTAAGCACACAATGCGGTCGTGAAACGCGCTTCTACTGCGCGTAGTCGCTCGTAGCCTTTGCGTTTTGATCAAACACACCTCTCTCCAGGCGTAACACTTCCCTCCTCTGTCCCTACTCCGCTCATTTGTATGCGTGTATACGTGCTTTATGCGCGCGCTTGTATCATCAATGCAAACGCAACAATCAGCGTCTACGGCGCCGATAATGCGCGTTCCTAATACGCGCTTCGCCTGCGCGTATAAAATACGCCATGTGCTATGGGCATCAGGTGCGAATCCGTTTTTTAAGGTATTACGAGAGCCATGACCCCAAAATCTGGTTTGACAGCTTGTTAATGGTGCTAGCTAACATATTTGAGTCAGATTTTTAGCTCAACCGCCAAGATAGATAGATCGATTAACTGATTACAATTTTTAAAAAGAAAAATGTACAATTAGTCTTATCGCTGGAAGCGTTCTCTTCCAGTCGACCTATGAAGAAAGGAACTTTTAATAAACAGAAAATGAGGAATTTGGAACAAAATTGTATGAATGGATATTGTAAAACACGCCAAGGTTTGCAGGTAAAATACTTACTCGAGATTTTATGAATCCTACTAATATTATTAACGCGAAAGTTTGTAGGTAAGGTTATTTGTTAATCTTTTACGTAAAAACTACTGTAAGGATTTAAATAAAATTTTACAAAAATATAGCTTTATTATAACACATAGGCTACAAATTACAAAGAATTGTGAAGGTATGTTTCCACACGGACAAAGTTGCGAGCGGCCACTAATTCTTCAATAAAAGTCACCCACTTGACCTATGACGTGCTATCTTATCTGACATGTTTAACAATATTTATTTATTTGATCGCTCTACAATAAGATGAAAGGTGAAGAAAAAGACAAAGCTGACATTAAAACGTTCCAGTATCTTTTGACACGACTTCAAGATAATCTTAAATGCCTAGAGCACTACGTGCTTTTCTCATTTATCAACCAAAAAATAATGGATAAATGATTGCATTTTTACTTCGTAAGGCAATGCTTGACGTTCACTGTGTTATTAGTTAATTATTTTTGTTCTCTGTATTAAATATCGCTAAAAGCGGTATCCGTAAATTCCGTAATTATAATACTTGATCTTGAAACCGGTTAACAGTAGTGATTCCGCCAAGATTCTTGCGTTTTTTTAAAGCCATCAAGTTAAAAGTATTTCCTGATTAAATTTTTTTTTATTTGAATGGTGTTATATTCGTTATATAAAATATAGGTATAAAATATTCTGCCTAGTTTTACCATTTAAGTTGCAATGTCTTGTAAAAGTGAATTACTGCCTTAAAGGTGAATTTATATTTTTTTTGTGATTATCATTACCTCTATATATGTATATAAAATTATTGTGTCACAATGTTCGTTCCCGTACTCCTCCAAAACGGCTTGACCAATTCTCATGAAATTTTGTGAGCATATTGAGTAGGTCTGAGAATCGGCCAACATCTATTTTATATGTAATGTATATTATATGACAAAACAACGTTTGACGGGTCAGCTAGTTTAATATATAAGTAGTTGTATTATGTTGTGTTTTGATGTCCATTGATAATAAAACTCTTCTCTTTCTTTCTTTCAATTGTCTTTTAAATAAATTAAAAAAACGAAAATCGGTCTATGCGGGCATCAGTTCGGAAGCTAAGATGCCACACAGAGAAACACAGAAACAGAAAATTGGTCAAACTTACACCACCCCTCTTTATCGTCGGGAGTAAAAAAGATATATGTACACCTACATAATTACAGAGTAGATATTATAATATAATAATAATAATAAATATTTGACAGCAATCACACCAATTCTCTAGTCCCAAATTAAGCTATGAGGCTTGTGTTATGGGTACTAGACAATGGATAAACATACTTAAATACTTTTTTTTGTATATAAATACATATTATACATAGAAAACACCCAGACCAGTACAAACACACATGCACACTTATGCTTGTACTGTGTACTGTGTAGAAGTCCGGCATGTGGACCACTGCACCAAGCGGTCGTCAAATTCATATTGGACATTTATTAAATATAGGAACGACTTAAGTAACCATCAAACTCAGTGTGAGGCAGTTAGTTATTTATTGGGGCTTTGATTTTGTCGTGAATCAATCAAAACGTTCCCATTAAAAAAAAATCTTAATTTTGACTATTTTGTTACTAATAGGTTTTCACATTGGAAAACCATCGAGTTCCTAAGAAGTACATACCTATATAATAAGAAGGTACAGTTTGCATCAAAAATATAGTGACGCTTAACCGTGTCGAGTAACGAATTTGACACCTTTCAGCCTTAACCTTTTCTAATTCTTCTAAGCTTTCAGAAGATTTAATAATAATAATAATAATAATAATATTTCTTTAATGCACAATTACAATATTATATAAAATACAATAACAATAAATTAAACTTTAAGCAGATTGCATTGTGCAAATTGTAGATTGAAACGCACGAAAATTTTGCAGGGGTCCCCAAACTAGGCAGAGCCTGTGACTTGGGAGAACCAGTTAACAACTATGTGAATACCCAATAATAAAAAATAAAATAAAAAACTTAACTTACTTAAAAAGATTTAAAATTACAAAGCAGCTATTTCTAATGCTATAACAAAATCGGAAAATACAACAATAAATAACAAACTATGCATCAACTCGTCATAATAATTTCAGTAGTGTCATAATCCAGCGTTAATAGCCATTTTACCAGAAACGATTTAGCTTCCGCGACAGTGCATGCTATGATGTTGCAAGAACGCAAAACGGAGTTGTAAATTTTTGCCCGAATGCGGTCCCCAAATCTACACCCGAACTGAGTGTTAACTGTGGGAAGAGGGAGAGCAAAAACTCGTTTTTCTAAAAGAGCCTTATACTGTTCCGAACAAATCAGTCTCTTGTGAGCTAGGAGAGAAGTTTTTAGGATGAAGATTTGCCGTACAGTAAGAACTTGAGTTTCTCTGTGGAGGTATTCTGTGGGATATCTGTACGGTTTCTTAAAAGCTATTTTAAGAAGAGACCTGATCGCCCGTTCAGCTGCCAGAAGAGTAGTCTTAGCAGCACTACCCCAGACCGGTACACAGTAACTGACAACCGATTCAGCTAGCGCCTTGTAAATCATAAGAAGTAAGTCCCTGTTGGCAATATCTCGGAGTATCTTAAAGATACCGGAAAGCTTCCTGATTCTTTTAGTTAGTTGTTGGACGTGCTCTTTAAAATTTAAATGTTCGTCGACCATGACCCCCAGGTATTTGGTGACTGAGGTTCGGTATATGTACTCGCATTCACATGGTTGAGGTGAGGCCGGGCTACAGGTGTGGATTCTCATTTTATCTAAACAAGTGGAGCCAGACGCTGCAGTAATGTGAAAACAAATGAAGTTCGTTTTATTATAATTTAGCGTAAGCAGATTTTTATTAAGCCAATTGCAAACTAACGACATTCCATCTTGAGCGGATTGAAATGCGCTTGACCAGTTGTTACCTTTGAACAGAATTGCAGTATCGTCGGCGTAACATAGAATCTCAGCATTTGGGAGACTCAGATCGTGTAGGTCGTTCATGTAGATTATAAATAGCATTGGACCAAGAATGCTTCCCTGAGGGACACCGAAATGTATGGGAAGTTCTTTACTTTTATACTGTCCCACTCTTGTAAGCTGTCTTCTGCCTGTAAGATAACTTCTGAACCAATCAAGCGCAAGCCCCCTAATACCCAGACCCTCAAGCTTTTGGATAAGTATTTTCGGAGAGATCGTGTCAAAGGCCTTGGCGAGGTCCAAAAACACGCCCACACACCTTTGGCCCGTATCCAGACTACCAGAAATGAGCTCAGAAAGTAACCTCACCGCATCTTCAGTAGATTTATGGCGTCTGAAACCGAACTGTCTTGGGGATAACAAATTATTACTTTCAATATAGTAAGTCAAGCGATTATTAACGATTTTCTCCAGGAGCTTAGAAAAAATACTGAGCAACGAAATAGGTCTATAATTTCCTGGGAGATCTTTTTTTCCTGCCTTATGGATCGGAGATACTACCGCAGTCTTCCATATACTAGGAAAATGACCAGTACTCAAGCTGAGGTTGAATAGATGAGTCAAGGGATCACACAGAAAATACCTGGCACCTTTAATCAACGCAGCGTTGAATCCATCAATTCCTGGTGCGCTGTCGGTCTTTAGTTGAGCAACCAGGCTAAGTACCTCATCGCGATCAGTTGGCTCCATAAAAAAGGACGACACAGGAGACCCACTGCCTCTGACTTTAGATGCTAGGTTGGGTTCAGTTTCTTTAGTCTTCTGAAGTATATCATCCGCGAGTGTGAAGCCCACAGAAGAGAAATAGGCATTACATTTATTTAAGCTGTCAGCAGGATCCTTGGAATTTGAAATTAAGTCGATTGATTGTTGCTTAGAGTTGGAACAGTAAAATTTTCTTATCGATTTCCAAAGTTTCTTCGTGTCACCACTGTTCTCTTGTAGCTTCTGCCTCTCATATGCTAACTTTGTCTTCCTAATTATGTCCGTGTAGAAATTCCTGTACCGCTTGTATGATATTTTTATGATTTCATCATTTGGATTTTGCTTAAGTTTTGCATGAAGTCTGTCCTTGTGTCTCGAGCATCTTAGTAATCCCGGAGACATCCATGGCTTAAGAGTGTATTTTGATTTGCTAATTGTTACCATTTTAGAATGGGAATCGATTGTTTTCCTTAATAAAGTCATGAATGTCTCTACTGCTTTATCAAGGTCATTAATACTGGTAATGTGCGTCCAATCCCATGTTTCGAGGTCATTGTAAATGCTAACATGATCGATGACATTAATCGATTTAGGTGGTAAGTTACTGGGAAGCTTTGCGTTTAAAGCAAGACCCATGACTGCAATCCTATGGTCAGTTATATCAGGATCACAAACAACACCAACAGCCAAATGTTTTGCCCTTAAGAAAATGTGGTCGAGACAGCCGTCTAGACGAGTCGGAATAGTGATGGCCGGGTCCAACCCGTGCTCTGCGTTTAGACACAAATATTCTGCAGATTCAGCGCCCAGGATATTGATGTTGATGTCCCCTGCTACAATGACACAGGGCCTGTCTTTTAGAGAGTTGAGGTTAGTCCTTTATTTACTAGGAGATCGGAGATAGGAGAAGAGTGATCACATTGGTTTTGTTTCCCAAATTAAAATATATAAAACTCAACGGTGACTGATTGACTGACTGACAGTGATCTATCAACGCACAGCACAAACCACTGGACGGGTCGGTTTATATTTTGGAAAATATACGCAGACGAAATTGCGGGAGACCGCTAGTTAGTTTATATAATGTATACAGATGGGTTATTGAGGACGGTTATGTTGCTAGGGCTGATTTTTCAATAGACAGATAGCGCTAACCGTCTGATAAAATTCAAAAATTGCTGATGTGAAATGTTTAAAATATTTATCTGACTATTAAAAAAGTAGCCCTTATTAAACAACTTATTTACAATCAATATTTAATTGACCTCTGATAAATTACTTTTGCTTATTACTCTTGCGCTTATCAATCTTATTGTGTCAACTTTGTCCTCGATAGTAGCAAAGTTATTAAAGGTTTCACGCTGATAACAATATGTACCGTAGGAATCATGTGACCATATCTACAAATTATTTTACTTTCTTCTTCCGAATAAATAATGGATTTTTCCAATCAACAAATTCCAGACGGACAATTTGGTAAGAATAAAATAACCCCCTAGATGCAACTTCAAGAAATTAGAAGAAATAAGTAGACAATTATAAGTCTATCATGCTCAGTCTCCAACTAAGTTTATACCAAATGTATAGTTGAACGAAAATCTTGAAGTAACAAAGAAAAATGTCCCTCCAAAAGTGCCGCTCTACTCAATACTCATTCCGTGAAGCATTAAGTACGCTATTTAGCCTTACATTAAAATATATATAACATGCCGACAAACTATTACACAGCTTGGCAGATTATTGTTGAATAGTAAGGGACTGATTTTTGGAATAAAAAAATACTTAAATACCTAAGAAATAAATATCGGAAGATATGGTACGTCCTTACAATAAGCATTTAAATAGCTGTCTAAATCAAGGAAGGGATCTATTATACCAACTGTTACGTAACAGGTGGCAAAAGAGTAAGACAAGATTGCTTTGTTGGCACTTTATTGCACAACTCTTTAATATATATATCTTCAGTATTTTATGTTAGACAAAGCACTTGGCAGCGAAATTTGCGAGAATATTCTCCGCTTAAATTCGAAAGGGATTGAAGTGTCAATGAGATAATTTGCTTCCTACGAGAGCAATTTCTCCGCACAATAATTGTGCAAAACAATTATTGTTTCCCGATCCCAGCGGAGATAGCCGGTCGTTGCACCTCGGTAATTACCTGTGTTGCCATTAATACGGCAACTGGATACCAATACTAGTCAATTTCTGCCGATTACGGTAAAGTTACCGTACGAAAAGTTACGGCATGCACAACTTTTAGCAATTTTTACTTATTTCTTAGGTATGATAACTTTTGGCATAAATTGTGGTATCAATTAGAAGTCAAAACGCAGTTAGTATCTATGATTACCTAAATTTAGAAATATCAAAATAAAATTTTAACGGTACTTCCCAAACTTTACCTAAGTTAGCTCAACTTTAAATTCAGTCCTATAACGTACATATTTTTAAGTTCAAGGGCTAGGCTAGGCACAATTTCGCTTTGAAATTGTGTCAAATGCATCTGGCAACACTCACGTGATTGAAAATGCAACGTTAGTCGGCGCGAGCGCATTATCTGTGTCACCGGACCTGCATACCGGGTGTAAATTACGTGAAACGAGAAAATAAAGCAAGTTTTTTTCTAATGAGCATTGATCATCATGCCATCAAGAAAGTTAAAAGTTGAGTTTTCTTAGAAAAAAAGCGTCTGTGTATGAAAATTATAGCCTTCCAGCAAAGCGTACATTATACACTGGGTACCTTCCCGTAACCTTTACTTGATGGCATTGATTCTGACGATAAATACACACAATTTCGATCGAATTTAAAGCGATCGACCGATTACATAAATTGTCAAGTTACAAGGGAGTAGCGTCAGTAATTTTTTTATAAAAAAATAAAGAAATTTTGCCAACATGCGTGCCGTTCCTAACTTCCTAACGTTACCCCAATCATACAACAGTTATGACTGGTTGATGACGGATAGAAGTTTGATTTCATCACAAGCAAAGTGGGGCTTCCACCGATCCAAAATGGAGGCCAATGGCCTCGGGTAGGTCATCTGTGCAATTATTTCTGCACATCACTAGAGAGTCCAATAAAGATAAATCCATTTGATATCTTTGTGTAGGTACAATGCTATAACATATTTTTAGTATGCTGTTTATTTATCTAAGAGAATCTACTGGAGCGGAGCGATGTTGCTTATTGTTTTAACTAAAGTGGTGGTATTTTTGTTTAAAAAATTATATATAATAGACATTACTTTGAACCCATAAATCTAATCAACTTTTGAAGTAAATATATATAAAAATATTTTAATTACATAGTTAATTCGATTTTTATTTCTGCAGTCCTTTCTAGATAAATAATACCCAGCACTCACTAACTATAAGCTAATTAGTATTTTAAGACGTTAAGTTATGTATATTACATACACGTTACGTTAGTAACTCACAAATCTGATATAAAGCACCGCTCAACACATTGGCAGGCACTTACTGCGAACACAAAACGATGAAACGTTTCAGCATTTCCGCAAAACCGTTTCGCATTTTGACATTCAATTTCGTATAACAGTAAAGAACAATTATACTGATTGCCACTCCGAACAGATTCTAGTTCCAAAAAAGAATAGTCGAATCCAAAAGATGCGGTCATTCAACTCGGTCCTACCGCAAGAGGATATGATTCGATAAATAACTGTTTCGGTATTTTTTATTGCCAAAATCTGGGTTATGCGTTTGATTCGTGATACAACAGTTTTTTTTCTAACGACGTAGATGATAAAGCTGGTGCAGAATATTATGTGTTTTATGATAAACAATTGGCAAACGATAAGGAAACTTATAACAAAGGAAATATGCAATATAAATTATAGAAAAATCTCAGCCAACGTTCTATGAATCACATTTAAGCTTTCAGTTCAACTTAAAAATTTAAAGCTATCTCACCATTTCAATTCCTTGTATGCCTTTTGTAAACTCTATAATCGTTCTTACAAAAACATTCGCTTATTTTTAGGTAAAAAAATATGTAGCTAGCTTAACTGTACTCAATCAGATGAAGTATCTGCCAAACGTGAAGATGCTGTAATAGACGCATGGTAGCTGCATTGCGGTTGGTTCTATATCAGTTTGGAAAACTCCCAATAAGATTCTGTAGAATTAGGGTTCCCTTTTTGCTTTTCTCTTTAAGAAAAGATGGAAATATTTTGCCATCTCGTTTTGGAACTTTCTCATAGCATATCTAAAACTTAACTACAGAAATAAATACCAAAATTAACTGTAAAACTGCAAACATGAAAATTACACAGTTGCCCGAATAATACATTTTTGTTCCATAAGAATATTTGTATTACCTACTTTTAGTTGCAATACAAGAACCTCTTCCGTTTACATTACGAGACACATCTTCCAAAACTCAAACATTCGTGGTGATCAGAGTATTTTCGTTGGGGCGCGATTTTACGATTCGTATTCGCGAACCGTAAACTGTAATACAATTACCGCGCGCGACTATTACAGATATTACAAACACAATGGTCAGCATAATGGTTTTTTGTGTGATCACCATCGAAGTAGGTCAGGCGTCGGGTAAATCGTGCGCATGACACAAGCGGGCAAGTTCAGCACGCATGCGCCAATGATGATGGTGACAGATTGGGCAATTAGGCAAAAAGCCTTCTTGCACCACCCTATTTTACGAGGAGAAATTGCTTTACCTACTGCCCTGGAGACGATGGCCTTTAGATTAATTTAAAACAGTTGTAAAAGAGATATTAAAGTCAAAAGGATATTATAAAATTGATGATTATTTAAATGACAAAAATATATGGAAATGTAACAATTACAATTATTGTAAATCAAATTTGAAAAGAGGCAATGACAATAGTGACTGAGTTTCTTGCGCCGCTTCTTCTCAACACTGGCCCAAATTGTCCCGAAGCGGAGGTAGGGTTAATTTATGTTGGGACGTGTAAAAGTGCTACTTGTTAGTCTATTTGCAAAAACAAATTGATTTTATAAATTTTATTTATTGATGGTAGGTTATGTAGGGCTCCTTGAAGAGTGGCGACCACGGGCCGCTATTAGCAACGGAGGATCGCCTATCTCGTGCGCTCTGTTGCCACTTGTTCCATACTTGCACAGGAGGGGCTAGCATCATCGGAGACATAATAAAGTGATGTTAATGTGAACTTCTCTGACGCCGATAGAAGATAGAATAGACTAATTTTCGAAACCTGGATTTGGCTTACCCTGGATGGAGTCCTACCTATATGCAAAAAAGAATATTAATGTTTCTTGAAGATATTACGTATTCTATTTTAGGCGATAACACGCTCGCCAAGGCTTAGTCAGGGTTTCACTGAAGCCTTTGGCATGAACTCAAATTTAATAAAATCTTATATTTGGCCTTAGATTTAACTTCAAGTGTTTTCATGCTTTTCTTATACTTAGGTTGCTTCTGCATATATCGTCCACATATTGGTAGCGGCAAAACCGCACTTGTTTAAGAAAAAGTATTTACCGGTTTATTAGTTATAGCAAATTTGGTTTTAACAAATTAGTTACAAAACAAAATGGAAATTTTCATTCGGTCCAAAACCGATGACATAACTTTTTAAGTTTTTTACAGTTTGAAAAAGACACTTAACATCTTTTAAAACTTTAAAAAATACTTTACAAAAAAGTGAACTGTCCTTTCATTTTTATTTATGTCGGAAGCTTTATCTTGTGCTGTCTACAGAATAAACGATGAAACTTGCACTTCTACGTGCATTGTCTTTGCCGTCGAGTAGGCGCGTGGCTCCATCTGCTGGTTTACCGTTACTCGACACAGTAACCGCAAACCGGGAGATTAATGTAACCAGTCGACGCAGGCGCAGAGGGCGGCTGCGAGCGAATATCATGGAGCATAGCTATCGAATGAGACCAGTAACATCGTTGTGGACACTCTATCGGCTTTGCATAAAGGTCAAAAGCTTTGGAAAATGGTCAAACGCACAAACACAGAACGTCAGTAAGAAACATTATACTTGGCTTAGTTGTCATTTCCAGTATGAAGCTAAAGGCCTGCGGTCGTGTAAATAAACGTTAAGTTGTTAAGTCGTTGTTTTGGAAGCGTAATCGCTATCGCAAATCTCAAGTTTACAAATCACAAAAATAGCTATATCTAAAAATTTCTTCGGATTTTCTGGCATAAAACCACAGTAACAGCGTGGTCTCGTCTCGTATGTCGGACGAGTGAAGCCTAGTACTTGATGAGAGCTAAGGATTGAAACAGAGCTGAATATAATAATATAAAATTAGTAAGCCCGAAATGCATACCATGAAATTAACGTCACTCATAATTTGCAATAGTAAACATGAAGATTATTATCAATAGCTCTGTATGAAGCGACCAAGAATAAATCAAAAACAAAAAAAACATGGAAACATTTTTTATGAGTTATTTAGATAGATTATCTAGACATTTGGCCACAATCCCACTGAAGGTAATTGTCGATGTGGCGAGAGACATGTTCCATCCTCGGCAGCCTATTTACTCTTTACTTAAAAAGATTCAAGTTATAATCTAAGGGGAACATATTAGTCACTTGATAATGAACTTCCTGTTTCCACGCATTTATCGCGGTAAATTTTAATGCAAGTGTGCATCAGCCATGCGTGCAGCTGCAAAACGTTAATTAAGTAGTTGTTAGTAGTACATGTAAGTTTGTAAAGTTAAAAATTTCGATTTTTTACCTCGCGCGGAAACACGGGTATGATTTTGGTAAGCATTACAGGAATATCCGAAAATATTTAGACTTACCACAAGTATTCTCGCTAAAACTATTTTTTGAAATCTGAGTTGTTTCTTACCATAAATATCGGTTTTCCTGCTAAAGAGGGACATTACTTTGGTAAAACGCATTTTTAAACTCGGTTTAAAATTTTCAACTTCCCTTGGTTTTCGTCTAGTATCTAAAAACCAGTAGAAATGTTGTGATGTCCACATTCTGAACGGTGTCTATGTTTAGTACGTAGAAGTTATATTACCTTGAATGCCTTAAAACTACCTACACAGATATTGATTTAGGGTCGCCGATAGTGACGCACTGTGAGTTTCCCAGAAGCGTAGACTATAACGCTGACGATATCTATTTTCAGGGCCTGAATATTAAAACAGACGTTTCTGTTCATCAACGTTAGAGTTTGTTGTTGTACGTGGACTTACTACCCGATACTTCTTAATCAACTGCTTTGAAAAAGAAAATGGGGTAAAGATTCTAAAACAGATGCAATAGTAAAATATTTGAAAAAAAAAACCGGTCAAGTGCGACTTGGACTCGCGCACCGAGGGTTCCGTACAAACCTGTAGATAACGAGTAGTAACTTTGAAATTTTCAAAATTGTCAAAAATATTTTTCAATTTTTTTTATATGATGAAACTGAAAATTTACGGTTTTCGTAATTTTTCCTATATCTGTACTATAAGACGTAACTTCGTACTAAATTTCAAGATTCTAAGTTTACGGGAAGTATCCTGTAGGTTTTGATTCCAGTGCGAGTTTCGAAAATTTGCGGCCTAAATGGCTGTATCTTTTGATTGCGTTGGTAGATTTTTCTACAGCTTCCAGGGACAGAAGACCTAAGTATCATATAGAAATTTCAGTTTAATACACCTCCACGCGTTCCTGAGAAAAACGGTCTTGACAGACGGACGGACGGACGGACGGACGGACAACAAAGTGATCTTATAAGGGTTCCGTTCTTTTCTTTTGAGGTACGGAACCCTAAAAAAGATAAGTGCTAAATATATAAACATGTCTGTAATTTTTGTTTTGTGTTGAACAATAAAGTGTTGATCTATCTAAATATCAATCTATATCCGAATAAGTCCAATACTCCTGATGAAATATTCACCCTATGATGAAAAGCTCACACGCTGAATATTTGAATAAAAATATTACATATAAGGAAAAGGATGGGTAAACGAATAAAGAACGAAGATAACACATGAGAACATTTGCATGGAGCGAAATGAGAAAGGGAGGAAAAGTCGTGATGATGAAAGTCACGAAATTCCCAAAAAGAAGAAAAAATTGTGGTGTTCAATAGAAAATGCTTATTTAAAGCAAAAAACTCTCAATTTTTCTATTGACCATTGAAAACGAAACATAGATTAAACTTATCAGATTGTTAAATATGAACCGACCTAATTTAATATAACATAAATTTTAATACTATTTTTGTAAGAGCTTTTCCCACCAGCTTTTGTCGTGGTGCTAGGTCCTAAAAATGTGAATAAGACCGTTTTATAGATCTTGACGAGGAGACTGAGCCAAAGCTCTGACATTTGTTCGAACTTAAACGCGGGCGACCGCTAGTTAATTTTGATTTCCATTAGGTATTTTTTAATTTTAAAAAGACAACACTTAAAAATTCTTTTCGACTCCGGTCATCGGGAAGGATTCGAACCCCCGACCTTTGGAAGTCCGGTCCAATGCTCTGACCACTGAGCTACCGAGAACCTTAATGGAGACGTTGAATTTTGTAAGTGTGTAAGTAATTTTTCCATTAGGTAGTTTTGACTCTTTAAATAAGCCATCTTAGAATTATCTAACTAGTATTGTAAAATCGGCCCTTAGGAGTACCTTTGTTTATACTGCAAATAAGTGTTCTCAAAGTTGTCTCAAGTCGAGTAAATAATGTTGGTACTATCGCCGCCATGCCATGTCGGCCTACATCCTAGGTTCCTGCGTGCACCGTATGTATTTATTCAGATGCACTGTCATAAGACATGGCATTGTCTCGGCGTTCGTGACACTTGTTATTAACGAGGAAATGGTCCTAAATGGCCATTTTGAATAATGCCAATTTTGCTAAAAACACATATAAAACAGTTGTTTGTTTTTATCAGTGAGTGAATTATAAAATTTTGTATATGCCAGTAAAGTTTAATAAGTGAACCAATTATTAGGTAATATCATGCAGGTTTTAGATACCTAGGTACTACCTATCCAAATGTCAAGATTTGTGCTCAGTCAGTACCTACATACATATTTCGTAGACTAAATAAAAATGGAACGTTTAAGTAGTAAGCAAGCTAACAACTACTATTTAACATGTCCTATTTTTTTTCGTTTATGTATATAATGTAATATTTTAAAGATGTTTAATTATTTTTGACTGCACAAAATAAAAGATTAATGAGTAACTAGCGGCCGCCCGCGACTGTCCGCGTTCAAGTTCGAACAATTGTTGAGTTTTGGCCTAGTCTACTCGCCGAAATCTTGAAGACAGTACCTCAATCATATTTAGGCTCTAGCACCGCGACACAGGATGGTGGGAAAGGAATGCTTGTACACAAATAATATATAGAAATTGCAAAAGTTCGTAAAGGCAACTTATGTAAAAGCTTTTTAGGTCTAGGTTAATACTTTATTAAATCATTACAGCATTTTTTTTGTTCTAATCTGGAAATAAAATAATAAATGCTCTGTTTTGACGTATGCGATAGATTTTCTCATCCGTGTACCTGTGTACTTTTTATCTAGGTACGGACCACAGAAAGCATGACAAACCAATTTAGTTAGTGAAATGAAACTAATATGTACAAGGTAGCATAATAAAATGGCTGCGTGAGTTTAGACTATGATTGCTATAATTGATTTATTTGGACATATGCAAAATACGTCGATTTGGTTACTAAAAACAAAAAAAATACAAATTTCCTTAAGTAGTTAGAGGATTGTTATTTTTTTGGTGTACCTAGTACCCCAGGTAATTTATAAGTAGCAAACTCTATTTTTTTAGCGGAAACGCGTCATAATAACACATTTTCTTTAGATGGAAAACTGAATTTGACTCGGTTTTCCCAATATGCTTAGCTCAATTTGTGAGTAGACCAAAATGACCAAAATGTTTGCAGCTATTAATACCTTCCATAGACTATTGAATCAACTGGACACGCCCTACAGTTGCGAGTGTTACCCAATATGCATACTGTGGACCTGATAAACGTCACGTAGGCGCCAGCGCCATGCCTTGCCCTATGTTACAATACTTAGTCACGTTAAGCTTAGGAGCTGTGTTTAAGAGCCATAAGTTTTATACTGATTGTACTCGTGAATATTTATTTGTATTTAGCATGTATCATAGATGAGAATGTGAGATGCATGTGTGGCGTGTGAAAAGAATGGACAAGGTAAGAATTGAGTACAGGGGAAGTTTAAAAGTAGCACATGTGAAAAATAAAATGGTTGGACGTGTTCGTAGAAGTATGGCTGGCGCGTGGTCAGCGTCGTGGCATGAGACTTCGGAGACTAATAAAACAATGGCTTCTTTTATATCGTATTATATTGTTCAACATAATTGACACAATATTATCAATTTTATGATTACAGAACGATTATGATTAAGCAGATAATTAAAGATTTTATACGAGCACAAAAATAATCGGGCATGTACAATGCACATAGGAACCGGAGATAGAAGAGCGAAAACGTATGCTGTCAAAAGTGACAAGTGACAGACATAGACAATTAATCTTGCCCTAAGCAATATCTGGTGTAGAGCATAGACAAATCTTAACAGGACGTCGTTTGGCTTGGTATAGACATGTTAAGAGGAGGGTCGAGGGCCACGTGACGCGGAGAGTGAGGAGTATGCAAGGTGAGGCCTGGAGAGGAAAAGTGGCCACGGAAGAAATGGATTGACTGAGTGAAGATAAAAATGTGTGTGAAAGGAGAGGATGACCCAGTGACGATGGGATGGTATGGAAGAGAAAAATATACTGACTGACCCCAGATAATCTGGGAAAAGGGCAAGCGAATGATGTACTCGTACTGTAGCACTTAGTAGGGGTCAGAATTTGTTTATTTTGAAACAAAATTAGGAAGTCATTAGATCTTCCCGGTATTGTATATGAAAAATACAGCTATCTTATTATCCGAGTTTATAATCACAAATAGATGGACAGCAGAATTTATGTAATAGGATCCCGGTTTTGCCCTTTGGGGTACGGCAATCCTCTAAAACACCACCTACAGGTACAATGGTTTGGTTGGCATCATATGTTCTTTAATATTAACTCTCTTGACTGTTGCTCTTACAATTTACAGAAATTGAACTGCCTTAGTTTTCGTGCCATATGTCATTCACAAGGCTTGTCTCCACTTCCTGGAGTGGTACTTTGAATGCAAGTCCTAGTGCGAAACTGCTTTGTGCAAAACAGAACAACGAGCGTTTTCTATTACCATAAATTCGCTAACCTATTGCAATTATAATTTCCTACATGCATTTTGTAAGGCATAGAACACATTATTACTGGGTTACTGTTATGTATGATTTAAAAAAAAAAAAGGTTATGCGAACGACATAGAAATTATCTAGATTGCAGGTACTCTCGTGGTCTCTCCTGTGTACGAAACTTTATGTTGGAAACTATGCTATATGTGATCAAATGCCATGTGCCTCTCTGATCAAAATGCTATCAAATTTTGCCTCGAATGTGTACCGACCTTTATGTTGGAAATTATGCTGTGTTTCAATGCAATTTCTGCCTGATCAAAATGTGATACCGCCTCCATTGTGTACCAAGCTTTATATAGGACATGACACCAATATAAAATGCCATGATACCCTGATCAAAATATGATAGTGTCGAAAATATGTACCAAGCTGTAAAAATGATGCCATATGACGTGTTCAAATGCAATTTCTGCCTAATCAAAATGTGATTGCCCCTGGAATGAGTAAGAAGCTTTATGTTGGTAGGTGCTCTTTGCCCTATGCCTTTCACAAAGCTGCATTACCTCCGCGTTTCGCAGTTATCGTGATAAATATGCATTCGAGATTGCACCAGCCATTTCCATGTTGCAATTAATAAAAGTCAAAGCAAAATCATACGGTGAGAAGCAAGGAAGTAAGGATAATTTATTTGGAAGCAAAGTTTTGGGATAAAAGTCAGTTTCGGCAAGAGCAAAGTTATTTGGTAGTATTTATTATATACCTCGTGTGTGCATAAGTTTTGAGACGAAGTAAAAGTTGCATAACTTTTTTTTATAATTAACATATATTTCTAAAATTTTCAGTAAACAATTAGTAGATAATAACAAACAAAAAATAATTATTATTATTCAAAATGACCAACTTGTTTTTAATATAGGCCCTTAGACGATTTGGTCAGTAATCAATGACGGCACGAATCTTTTCCAGCGGGATTCGCTTTGCTTCTCGGACAAGAGCTCGCTTCAGTGACTTCAGGTTTGGGTGGGACTTTCGGCAGGCCGCGAGCTCTAGCTCAGCCCATAAAGCATAATCCAGCGGGTTGAGGTCGGGGCTGGAAGAGGGCCATTCGTTCGCCGCGATGAAGGCCGGCACATTTTCCCTCAACCACGCTTGGGTGGTTTTTGCTTTATGGGATGGCGCTGAGTCCTGTTGGAAAACCCAATTCTTGTTGTGAAACAAAAGGAGGGGCAGGGGTTTCACAACAGGCTCTTAGATGTCAGTTTGATAGTTCTTGGCTTTCACCTTGACGCCTTGTTGACAGAAATGGAGCGGAGTGACACCTTCATACGAAACTCCCCACCATACCATCACACTAGCCAGATGATGAGTACGCGAGACATTCCGTGCTGAAGCTGGGACGTCCTTGATACTTTTTGCATACACTTTATTGTTTTGTCGGTTGAACTTTTCTTCGACAGTAAAGATTTTCTCATCGGTGAAAAGTATTTTCCTCGCATCGTGTCTCTTAAGCAGTATTGGACAACGTTCGCGTCGCAATTTACGAATGCGATCGTTTAAAAAAATGAACTTTCCTACGGCTATACGCCTTCACCTTAAGATCATATTTCAGTATTCTGTTGACTGAAACGCGCGAAATATTAGTCTGCAGAGCTAGTTTTTCCTGAGTTCGACATGGATTTCGGCGAAGTCGCTCTCGGATGATTTTGATGTTCGCAGGCGTCCTTACAGAGCGCGGCCGACCACTCCTTTGGCGATCTTGCAAAGAACTTGTCTCCTTGTATCGTTTAATAGTGTAATACACGAAGTTACGGCTCACACCAAAAGTTTTCACGTCACGGAAAATCTTCGTTGGTTTTTTTCCCGCCTTAAATAGCGAAATCACGGTCGCACGCAATTCTTTTGTTCTCTCCATCACGAGAAAATTGAAAGAAATGAATTTGAAAATCAAAGGAATTAAAAGTTAACATTCGAAATTAAAAATTAGAAAAAGAAATAAATAGCAGCCAGTAATTTTTTATTTCTTTTTTTAGCACAAAGTTTGTCTCAAAACTTATGAACACACGAGGTAAATAAAAGGAATAAATGCAAAATAAATGCAAACAAATGGCATATACATTGTTTTTTTACGTCATATACGTAATTTTTAAATAAGCGTATAAACATGACTGCGGCAATATCTATGGCCAGATAGTTTCAGATTTCAAAACCTGACTATGTTATCGGTCATCTAATCACGATTTTTTTTAATAAATTAAATCCAAAAAAATAAATAAAATCATACTGGAGAAATATGGCAGTTTATTTTGGCACCTAATCTCGAAACTGAAAAAACAGAACAGTTAGGTATGAAATTGATACTTATAAAAATGCCTTAATATGATAGAGAGACAGACATTAGTAAAAAAAACTCCAGAACTCCTAGCTTGGTTTTTGAGTGCCCGCACTTTTATAACTGAAGCAAACATAACTTCGATGCCTTCGTATACCTTCATGATTGTCAATCAAACCGATCAATCGAATGATTCACCGGTGCGTGACGACAATCGCACTGCAAAAAGTCATTACACAAAAAAGCTGTACGTTTTTACAGCGGTGCTCGACTATCAAATGTAAGTAGGTCAAGTTTGGCGTACTACGGGCCTGCAAAGCTTAACCGGTTGTGAGGTCGTCGACCCCTCAACCTACTGGCTGGCTACCCCGACAATTCGCGAGCGGTGCCAACCACCTAGCAACATTTGCAACTAGAAATTATTAGGCCGCCAATATGAGAGTGCGTTTTTTATGCTTTGGTCGTGCGCTTATAAAATACTGTTTCGGTTGCGAAGTTAGGTCGTCATATTTATTTTCATAGTTAGTTCGTTATATTTATTTATTTATTTAGTGTGCATATATATTATGTGTATTTATAAATATGTATTCTGTATAAATTTATTGTATATTTTATATTTCATCTCGTGTCATATTATTGGTATTAGTATTTTTGTGTTTTCTCTCTTATTTATTTTGTCGCACCGCCCACTAATCGTTTCTGCTTAGCCCTAAGGTATGACTGGTAGAGAATGCCCTACGCCGTTAAGTTTACATTTGGTACATAGTTTTGTTGTGCAATAAAGCTTAAATAAATAAATAAATAAATTAGGATTTGCAGACGTTACTAAAATGAACTTACGTCACGTACGACATTTCTAAGTGAAGCTTACGGAGAATCTAGGACCTCTTTGAAATACGAGTATATACCTATATTTATCAGCAGCACTGAATCTTACAGGGTAGTAAAAAGATTCCTTTGAGAATTTGATATTTCAAATGTAAAGTAGTTTTGGCGGCTTGAAGTTACATTTATGTAGTAAGCTTTTTATTAATTCCCCAAAAAATATATTTTCTGACGACATACGTAGGTGTAAGTCTTTGTAAGTACGTTTTATAATTAGTTACACGTTACTAAGAATAACATGTAACTCTTGCTCATATCTTAAATGTTTAAAAGTTTTCCTCGTCGTCTGAATTTTCAACAAAGTAATAAAACAACATACTCTCTGTAAAGCTTATTTATATGTCTGTCCGAACAAAATGTATTGTTTGCTACTGATTTTATTATTTCTGTGGACAAAGGTCTATAATCCATCAAAATGTTGAGTTCAGTGCTCGTTTGACTGTAGTGAATGAAACATGCAATTTCAATTGAACACAAACGAGGAATTGTTGCGGTTAGGTACTCTTAGGTATTTTAAAATGTGAGTAGAGGTTATTCATTCGAATAACTGCTGCTGAAATAAACGTCATTGAATAGTAAATTTGTTAAGTAAATTGTGTTACGGCTGAAATTGTGTCATAATAACATCAAGTCAACCATAATTTGGCGAACTTCGCAATATAGAAGAAGTAATGACTGAAAACGCCAAACCAGAAAAAATAAGCATTTTTATCGTAGAGCTTGGTTTAATTGTAAAGATTATTTCTTATTCTTGTGAACATCCAATCCAAAAATAGAGGAGTAAAAAAGTGCCGCAGTTTGAGTCTCTTAATCTCTTCTTTTTTTCTTTATATTCTTCTTTCTATTTCTCTTATATAATCCTACTTAATATTATAAACTTAAAAGTTTGTTAGTATGGATTTTTAACATGACGCATGGACTCTTTCACATGAAAACTACGGTATTGATTTAAATAAAAATTGTCAAACCCAGAATAACATAAAGGCTATTTTCTCAAGATTTGTGAAGACAAAGAGTTTCCACGCGGACAAAGTCGCGGGCGGCCACTAGTATAACTCTTTACTAGAATCTTGAAATAACACATAAAATCATATTACCATCTACACGTCTGCTCTCCGCGAACTTGTCTTGCTCACTACACCGCAATCGTAGAAACGCTCATTTCGCATTCATCGCCGCATAGAACTGCATACAAGTTCAAGGCTGGCCATCCCTCGCTTCCCATTGCATGTGCATATATTAATTCCGCTCACAAACACGACTACCACCATTGTCTATCACTGGTGTACCGAGGTCGAGAACCCCATAAAGGATTAATGACACTATTGTATGGAACACGCTGTGCAGTCTTGTCCCTTTTTTCACAATGCACCTGCACCTTAGTGTTGTAAAAGAACTGAGTCTTCTAGTCTTCATTTTGCGGCTGTGAGTACTTTTTACAGAAGTGAAGATTTATTAGTCTTCCCAGTCCTGAGTCTTGAGTTCTTTTGAGTCTTTTCAGTTTTTTCAGTCCTATCATTTTTTGAGTCGTAAATTCAACGATTAAAGACTTAGTCTGGAATGATTTTTATATAGAATGGGCTTTTATAAAAGACTTGTCTTTTTTTAAAAAGACTAAAAAAACTCAGAGAAACTTGAGCTTTTACTTATCCATTTTTGGCTTCGAGTCTCAAAATAAGGACTCTAGTCTAAAAATTATGACCAAACGACTTAGTTCTTTTACAACACTACTGCAGCTTGCTCAGAGTTTAGTTACAGCGCGCGTTATGTCAGCCTGCAGTTTAGTTGATAAGGAAAATTGCAGAAGCTTTTTCAAGTAGTTTTATTATCGCCGTATCTATCGTTAGTGGTGGAGAAATTGCATTCATTATGGCATAATATCTGTTAGTCTTTTATTTTAAAATTTAAAATGGCCTTTTAAAATATATAGAGAGCTTAATAGACTAAGCTTTTTCAGAAATATTGTGTTATCCAGGCATGTGGCAACAATTAAACCTGACGGTAAGTGTCGTCATGAAATAGGTTTGCATCTTCTGGTGAAGTTATGACTATTATTTGACAAGTCTAACTCTCAGTTAAATACACATAGCACGCTCTATTGCGTAAATCGCCATAAATTTGCATAGTGCATTTGCAGTTTCCAGTGGACCTGCGCAAATAACAGACAGACAAATCATGTCGCTCCGTATTAGTCAATAACGATGTCTCAACTTGTTTACAGACATGGTCATTTCAAGCCGTTTGCTTAACTCGACTCTCCAGTGCTGAATTAGTACAATTATAGTTTGCCGAGCTAACCCATCCTAACCCACCCGTTTGGTGACCGGCAGTCCTGCTATCTGTGATAAGTGAGTGATTTTTTGTGATATTTTATTTAGTCATGGTCATGGTTCGTTATCGACCTTTTTTAGAGTCGGTCATGAGCTATTTAATTAATCCCCGACGAAAAAGAGGGTTATTATAAGTTTGACCCGTATGTCTGTGTTTGTGTGTGTCTGCCTGTAGCATCTTAGCTCCAGAACAGACTTTCCAATTTCGATGTGTTTTTTTTTATTCGAAATGTTTTTTATCACCATGGTTCTTAGCTATAGATGCTTAAAATCCGAGTAGACGTTTAAGCTCCTTAGGTGTTGCTGGTTTTCCTGGCTTATACGGGGGTTTTTTAAATGAAAAGTAAATAAATTCAATAAGTATAGAGTATAAACCTAAGTACTACAGTATAATTCGAAGACACGGACGGAAGGGGATCTTGATATTTTAATACATCAAACATACCCTACAAAATGTGCATGTGCCTTAAGACTTAATAAAAAATCGTGTCCAGCTTTTGAAACTTACAATTTTTCATCGTTAATGAAGTGTACCTACTCGTACATCCCTATAAAAATTGTCTTTGGATTCTAAAATTTGTTCGGTCAACGCATTACTGGTCGATGCCCTTGCGAAGTGCGTTAGTGCGGTCTAGTGCGTCGACACTCAAAGATAAAAGACTCATACAATATGCAAAGACATTTCGTAAGATTGTGCGTTCATGGTAACATTGTAATACGAACAGTCATCAATAACCGCGATCACTGTGGAATATAAATGGATAGATGACGATGCGGTAAGGGGATAGTTTTCAAGGATATAGTTTGTTTCATTGTATGAAAGGCTTCTTGATATGTTTACTACGAACAATGTCTGGTTGCTCTCTTAGATTAGGATTTTTTAAACTGATGGTTTTAGATTTGAAAATCGCTTTGGAACTTAAAAGGATTTAAAGAACCATGAACATACTATGTTTGAAAAAGAAATTAATTTATATTAATTAATTAATATAACTAAGCATCAATCTTATATTTGCTGGTCAATAGGCACAGGAAATCACGAAGCAGTTTACGTTATTTTTCCCGATTGCCAAGGAAGGGTTATTTCATTAAGCGAACAATGTGCACGTCTTAAGCCATATAAGTCAGAAGTTTCAAGGGTTTCAAGACTTTCAAGTAATTTTCAGTCCATGGTTGCATTGCAGGTCATGCAAAAAGTTTTTTTGCCAAATATATTGAAGTCTAGATATTTGAATACCACACTAAGATTATCTACCTAATATAGCTCCCACGAAGCGCATTGTAGCGTGTAATTTCACACTTGGGCTCGGTGCAGTGTGTAATGAAAACCATATTATGGGCCATGTTTGCATTTTCTATGAATTTCACACTACGATATCATTGGAATTTGAAATGTCCACGAGACAAATAGAATTCTAGAGCTTATGAAAAGTACCGGCCTGCCTTAATTGAACAGATATCGAAATATAAAACCAGATTTTTCTTTTACCTCTTTCCAGTGAATCAAGAAAATTGTAATAACATCAAAGACTATCGTATCAATGACACGATTTTGAAATTATGTTTGTTACTTACAAATCACTACAAGACAGTTGCAGTTATGGCAACAGAATATTTGATCAATGACAGTTGCTGATACTGACGAACAAACTGATATTTGCTTCCAACTCCCAATTGTGTGACTGACTTAACCAATGTATAATTAGAGCGAAATTGATAGCCCACAATCAGGTCCAGTGAAAAGTCCATTAAGCTACCATCCACGCATACATGCGTCGCGACCCGTATCCGCTCGAAAAGAGAGAGGTGGCCGGGCATGGCAGGGGAGGCAGCGTTCGCCGTCATGGCGCATTGTCGCGACTGCCGCCGCATCGGCCGCGCGCATAGACGAAACCTGCGCCCGCGCACCTATAAACAAGTGACGACACATACTGTTTACTTTACCGCGGTGATAATACGCGCCCGGGAAACGCGGAACAAGTGACGATCGATCAATAAACACTAAGGACGAAACAGTGAGGTACGCGGTTGATTCGTAAAGATATGCGATTGATAGTGTTTAGTTTGCGGTTTATATTGAGGTCGCTAACTGACCGTAGGGTTTGAAAACGAAATTGCACGCACCTGCAATGAAGTTTGTTTATCAAAGATAAAGTTTGTCAGAAGCTGTAGAAAAGCTAACGGAAAACGTATCTTGCGTCGATCCAGCGTGCGATTCACGACACGTCGTTGTTTTCGCATACAATTTTATTGATTCGACAAGAAATTTTGTTTTGATGGCGTTCATAAACACTTTATTTTATTACGAATTTTTTTAATTGCTTGTTTAGAAGTTCTGCATATTTGTATCAATATTACGTTAAGTTATAGAACTTGATTAACACTGTCATTAAGTTATCACTTCAGTCGAACCATTTTTCTGGAATTAAGTTTCCATAATCTTATCTTCATTGCTGGTTAATTCTGCAATAAATCTAACAAGCCCATTCAAATTGTCGCAAGAGAACAATTCCATGTAACAATTTTCATCTCACCACTGTCTCTTTCTTCCCAATTACGATCTTCACAAGCGCCGCGATTACCTTGTCGCCTTAGAGGCTTGAGTGTCTATTATTTTAACAAGTACTTACGAAGCAATCGTGCTTTAAGATCCAAGTGGTCACGATTTAGGCCAATATCACACTTAGAACTTAAGTTACATATTAGCTTCTCAAATGGTGCGCCAAATTTGTTTTTACCCAGCACATGTTTGTTTTTGTTAGTGGCTGCTCTGATTGTCTATAGAATCTCAGTCCTTCAGATGAGTGCCCTACTAAAGTTGTAGACTGTGCTTTTAACATGCTGGGTTTTTACCACAAAGGCATTTTATAAATAAAATAAAACTTAATCTTAATAGATCGTAGGGAGGATTTTTTATGATCCGTTTAACCTGTTCATTTATTGCCTGTTTGACTCTATATTTATTTATTTCATAGCTACTTTGCTTAGATACATTTCAAGCTCTAAAAGTAGACAAACTCCGTTCTCAATCCCATAGCAACAGGCTCAGTTCCTTACTCGTGTGGTCTAAGGCCCAGCGTTAGAAATTTGATAGCCATTGTGTGTTTTTAGGTCATGCCTCTGATCTCGGTTCGCTGCTATTCTAATAGCGATTCTTTGTTCTATTCAAAGTATGAATTAATGATGGCCGCCTAGAGACATACAATTACGATTGCTGTTTTGCTTCTTTTCAAACTACCATAAGACTTGTTTGAAAGCTGGTGTTAGGATTAAAATGCCTTTTTTCTCTCGCAAAGTAGTGACATTCCGATTAAACAAGCAAGATTAGTAGTAAAAAGACAGCATTTTCTATTCTTTTTGCATAATCATGTAAAAATAACATCTTTACGTTAGTTAGTTAAGTTTACCATCGTGACATCCATAAGTACCATGTTTCCAATTAGACTTGAACGCTAATTCTCGAATACGAATGTTGGCAACTTCATCGCATACGAATTTAGCACGAAGTGCATTACGTAGACGATGCAATCTGCTTCCTTGTGATTAGAAAATTCACTGCACATTTGCCAAAGGCTTTAATCATGTAACATTTCTGATTGTATTTCCATGCTCTTAGGCTTTCTTTTGTGTATGGTCTGGATATAATTTAATTATTATTACTTTTGGCAGAAATAAGCGTTGTCGTACAATTTACAAATTTTTAATATATTTATCATCCGTTTTCACTTTGTCTTCACTATTTAAGGATTCCAAAGTAGAAAGACCTCTACTCTACTTACTTCATAAATTAAGAATATGCTCAATGGCACTCATAAAAACATTGAACTTTGCTATTTCCGTGATGGTAACAAATGACATACATAGTCACAATAACATAAACATTGCAATCATCGCTGATTGAAGAGCGCATGACTTTTGCTATTCCTGAGTAGAAATGACTTTAGTCATCACGTCAATCAGTTAACCAAGATGAATGGACGTGCACTTGTAACAACACAAGGTCTTCCATACAAATCGTCATTGCATACAAAGCAAGCCAACCGAGAACATTTTCACAGACAACGTTGCCCATGACATACAGTTTGAACTTTATCGGTATAAAATCTGTGAACTTTTATTTATGGCGAGTAAGGTTACTCTATAAAACGGTTTATTATGATAATGTCAAGTAGAGTGTTGTGTTTTGATGATATCTTCATCATCTCTGTCTATTTATTTTCGATTTTTACTCACCTATCATAAAGATTTACTTTATCAAATCATTCTGAAATAAGTTATCAGACTATATATAAATATATACATATATACTAGATATTGCAAAATTCTGATTTTTTATCCTTTAAAAGGAATTATAGAGAATCCATATCCAAATTGGTACTAGTAGACCTTTAGATAATTTTATCGCTATTAATCCTACCTGCAATTAAATTTATGCAGTGCAATTATCAACTCGCGAGTCGTTCCGCAATCATAATCCACCTATCAGGACAATGTGCACAGTGCGTGTGACACGTTTCTCAACATCACTATAATTTATGATTAAAGCCCGATTACAATTCGCTGAAGCAATAAAATATTACCATAGCAGGGCTTGGCAAACACAAAGTTGTGCACTTTAAATAAACGTTCGACGAAACTTAAAAGACATCCTGTATATGTTTATTGTTATTTGAAAGGATAAAGTCACCACGATAAAGATCGTTATTGTATTTTACGTTGCCATAATGTGTAATAGTACGTGTTCGGAAAGTATCCGGCTTGCGAACGAAGCAAAAATTCCCTTTGACTTGGTAAACAATAGCGTTCGTGAAGTTCCTTGCATGTAGATTCGTGGTTATGATGCTGATGCTGCTGCTCATCGGAGCCATTATTATGGAGCTACGCAGAGATTTTTGTAAGATAGATTAATCTAAAACATCCACAGAGGAAAGTAAAATTTAATGAAATTCTTTTAGTTAGAATATCCTCTTTATATCTATAAATACCTAGATAACATGAAACAGAAAGTACCTGCGTAACTCCTAGATCTAGTCACCAGCTCAAAAAAGATCAAATTTAAATAAAATTATATGATATTGCAAGGCCTGTCCAAAAAGTGCATTTGAAGTTGCACGTGAAGTTTTTTTTTTTGGATTTTAAGATAACCCTTTTTTATCATTATAGTGATTAATGGGAATACCGGATATGTTAAGACGGATACTTTCTAGACACGGTTAGAACGATAACGTTCAATAGCAAGTGGACTACGTTCGTGTACATGTGAGTCACGAACGTGGGTGTCTCATTTCGTATGCGCGGACGCAACACCTAGGAAGTGCATTCGTGTAAGTACAACGATACGCTAGTTTTGCAGAATTATTGATTGTTGATTCGGTTTTGTTTGAAAGGATAGGCATAATTATAAATGAGACGTTTGTTCAAAAAATATTTTTTTAGGACTAAGACAATGGTCACAAGAAAATGCATTTTACTCTGTAGAGAAATACCGGAGACATACATAATAAAAAATGATAAAGTTAAGGTCCAGCTGATATAGTAAATGTTAGATGCATGGATACAGTTCTTTCTTTAAAATTATATCGAAATATTAGTTTTAAGACACAATATATTTGCATGCTGTAGTTATACCACAGATTACTAAATAGTTACTACGTAACAGATAAATCACTCCATAGAAAAATTTCGATACCTACAGCGTTATTAAACTACTTTTTCTGCCGCGTACAATAATGCACATGCAGCTCTGAGTATAAAGTCACTATTGCTTTGCAGCTGCGCGAGACCATGTGACGTGAGACCGAGTGACAATCGAACTAGGGTTGACACTTTCGGTAAAAATATTTCAACCACATTTTTTTAAAATGGTATTTGATTGACTGTTGTTTAAATAATATAACATTATTGAATAACAAATGTGAAATAAGAAATTCAGCCTGTATAAGGTAAAACAAGCGAATTATGAGCTACTTAATTGTGACTCTTGCTATCTCTTTCTAAAACGAATTCTATCATTTGTGGAATATGTCGTTTGTAGATTATTAGTAGGTAGGTACATTTCGAGAATCGGTCAATTTTATTGTCAACTACGTAGGTACCTACCTACCTACCGAGTCATTTCGCTAATTAATTAGTCATTAGTCGACTAAACCACCACGTCGAGTAGGTAGGTAGGTAGGTAGGTACACACAGTTCGTAAGTGGTGCGCAGCCCATAAAAATACTAATAGGTATATTAGGTACGTATGTATTATTTCGATAAAGTAACTGACCTATGTTTCACTGTAGGTATTACATTTTAATTCAATAAGCCGAACCCCAATTTACCTGAATTTATCCAATTTACAGTTCTTGCATTTCACGAAGGCGAGTAGTCTTTATTTGTTTTTAAACGTGTACATGCATAATGCAATAGTGTGCGTGTATGACGACGCGGTCAGTCGCGAGCGCGCTGTCGCTCAGGTTAGTTGTGTTTATTGTTTCCGGACGCTAATTGCCGTGAAGTACTGTCAGCATGTCAAAGCGCAAAGTTATCCATAGCGAGGTAAATATTTTTTTTCTAGTTTTGACATTAAATAAAAATGATTATTTTTTTATTTAAGTAATAGTTTAGTTTTGACTTTTGATACTTATTCAATTGTATATTTTATTGTTTTTAGGGTCGAGCAATCATTGCTAAAGTCTTTCACTTTCTAAAAGATGAATATAATTTTATGAAAGCAAATAACACTGATGGATGTGACCTAAGTCCATTAGCAAACATATTAGAACGAACTGCCCAAGCAACAGGCGTCAGTGAACGCACAGTAAGTAGGATTTTAAAAGAAGAGAAAGAGTTGCCATCTTCATCAACCAAGTTTACTTCACCCATGAAAAAGCGACGAAAAAGAGACGGTAAATTTAATTTAGATAATATGAATCGAGAAATTATTCGAACTACAATTCAAAATTTTCATATAGAACACAATGAACTTCCAACTTTGGCAAAACTTCAGTCAGCATTAAGAGAAAAAATTGGTTTTGACGGATGTTTGAGCACATTACGTTCGTTGCTTATAAAAATGGGCTACGAATGGAACAAAATTGAAAACAATCGTAAATCTTTACAAGAAAGGCATGAAATACAATTGTGGAGATTTAATTTTTTGAAAAAAATTCATGAATACCGTGAAGAAGGCCGTCCCATTATATATACAGACGAAACATATGTGCTAACTTCGCACGTACGTCAAAACACGTGGAATTTAAAAAAACTAGATACTAAGACAAAAGACAAGTCATTTTTAAAAAAATTGAGTACCGGTGCTCGTTTTATTATAGTGCATGCGGGTAGCAGTAGTGGATTTATTAAAGATGCTTCGTTAATATACAAAGCATCATCCACAACTGGAGACTATCACTCAAATATGAATTTCAATAATTATAGCAAATGGCTGAATGAAAAGCTGCTGCCAAATTTACCAGATAAATCTGTTATAGTGATGGACAACGCATCCTACCATAATACTCGAAGTAGTAGTATACCTACGTCAAATTCGCGCAAGAGCGACATGCAAAAGTGGCTGACGGAACACGGTATTCCTTTCAATGCACTGTCCCGCAATGTAGAATTGTATGATTTAATAATCAGAAATAAGCAGCGTTTTATTTCATATAGAATTGACGAGATAATAAAAAGCAAAGGTTTCGAAATACTACGACTGCCACCATATCACCCCGAATTAAATGCCATTGAAAACATCTGGGGTATTCTGAAAAATAAGATTGCCTCGAAAAATATTGGTCAAAATATGACAGAAGTTCAAAATTTAATAGCTGAAGGTTTAAACAGTATCGATAACAACATCTGGCTTAATACATGCAAGCATGTCGAAAAAATTGAAAAATGAAATATTTTGATTATGACTTTGAATTTGTAATTAATGTGGGTGAATCAAGTGATAGCAGCACGACTGACTTTGAAACTAACGAAAGCAACAGTTTTTCCGAAGAAGATTAAGGCGACACATTTTTCACATACGTAAAAATAGATAGAAATTTGTTATTAAATAGTTCCAGCCTAGCCTTATTTTCATAATTTTGCCATATCTTGAGTTCAATTGTATATCCTTATTTAAGTCTTATGTTTCGCTTAAATTAAAACTTAAACCCAAATGTAGAAGAACATAATTTTATTTTAATACATTCCCTTATTTATTATTTATTTTAAATAATAAACATTTAAGTTTAAAAGTTTTGTTGTTTTATTATATTATCAATTGAACATACAAAAATATTGGTATTATTTTTATGCTAACCATACCCGCTTTCGTTTTCACGCACACATCGACACATATACGGACACATATTTACCACAAGTAAATTCTGCTCGACTTCGTGATTTGAAAGAACTATACCTACGTAGGTACCACATACTAATTTGTTTATTTTTATTCTTTGTAAATAAATTACTAACTTACCGGGCAATAATTACATTTTCTTCATTAGCTGGTAGACTAAAAAAAGAAAGCGTTTTATTTCTCTTAGTATTCGACCTACACTCATCAACAACACATAAATTTCCACCACCAGAAGACATTTTTCTTAAAGCTAATGTTTAACAAGCACAGATTACTTATGTGGTTCGTATGAAAACTAAATTGATCGTAAGCGTAACACGAATAAATTATAGTGCGTCGTGAGCGCGTCCGACGGTTGTTGGCAGCCCACTGAATCCGCACCGACGTCGGTGCGGGCGAGAGTAGGCTATTACCGCGCGCAAGTACATCGAGTGAGAGAGGCTTGGTTATACGGCTAAATACGAGTAGGTATAAGTGACTTTAAATTAAATGACCAACTTTGTTTAGCCCTATTTATCGCAAATAAAAATGATTTATTGATTGATTGATTAAAGAAGTTTTAGCCCGAGTCATTTATCACCAGATAAATATATAAACTAACAAACAAGTAACAGAAGCGCGAAAAGAATGGAAATTAGTTTATTGGTGCAATTAAACAGCGGATACGTTTGTTTTGATTCGAACAAACGTTTTACTTGCCATGACAAAATGGCAGAAGATAAAAAAACAGTTAGCAACGGCGCGTGTTGGAAGAAAGCCGCAAAAAATGTTCAATCAGAGTCCGGTTTGTCATATCACTTTCGATTAACGGTAGATTTTACTACAACCGCGTGACTATGAAGTAATTAAAACGGTTTTTATCGGTCGCATACCGCTTTTTTTACTGTTATTCGCGGTTTAGAAAAAAAAAATGGATGTCGAATTGGCGACCTTATCAAAACACGTTGCGCGCGAGTTCGTCGACCCGCGTTTGTTTTGTTGCGGAGTCTACTGCAGCTTTGATTTGGTAAACTGTTGTTAAGGTACTTGGCATTTTTATGGCGCGCCTATTAGACAAATTGGTAATGCGGGCTGCGTGCACTGACCCAATCAATTTGTCAGTAGCACTTTCTTGGTTTGAGCTATTTTAAAATTATTGTTTCAGACTCTTTCTATCTTGTAGCCTTCCATTTTCTATCTCAATGTTAGGTTGACTGAACTCTATAAAATTGTATATCGTCGAGGCATCATTTGTAAAAAAAAACGAACGTCAACTTTCTTCAAAGATCTTTCATTATTTATAAATTTCATTTACGCACCAACACGTTCCATAACCATTGTTGTACTGTAATGAAATCACATTCGACTAACTCTACTCTATCTAGGTACATTGCTTCGTCTACTTTTTCTACTCGGCCATCCTTTTTTAACCCCGACGAAAAAGAGGGGAGTTTTATGTCTGTTTGTGTGTTTTTGTGGGTGTCTGTCTGAGGCTACATAGCTCCCGAACGGGTGGAGAGATTTCATAACGATTTTTTTTTTGGAAGATAACTTAATCACTATGGTTCCTAGCCATACCTAGCAAAATTCCGTCCTCGCTGTTTTTCTCGCTCATTCCGGGATTTTTTAACTGGAAAGTTATTGCTTGTTCGCCCAAGCTGGCAATAGTGACAGGGACGCCTGCATTTATTACAAACCCTCGTGGTTTGTTTGTACCAAGTTAATTAGTTAAGTGTTTTTAACGGTTCTTTACATGATAATAAAGAGTTAAACAAAATTGCTACTTCGGACTCTTCAAAATCAAAAATAAAACAATTTTTTTTCTTTATTGTTTACAAATACATTTTACGAAGTTTTGGGATACCCCTTTTAAGCTTAATGCTTGTGTTAGAAGATCCCGCTCTTATACGCCCGAGGTATGCTAGGTATACTTAATATAAGTTTTTATATAACATTATTCTTAAAACTAAGATGTGTGGTGTGTTCTAAGTCTCACTTGTACTCTTGAAGGTAATTCCAGAGTAGGACCTCAAAAGTGCAAATTGAGCACTGCCCTTTATCGTTTGTTGAAACGCGGCGGGCTGCGGCAAGCGCGTCCCATCATAGTGCATCCATCTTGTTGCACAATTTTGTGCATAGACGTCCAGATGATTTATGAGCACAATTGTGTTTCCCGTTGCATTCGCATGGAGAGGTAATAATACATTTTTCATATTATGCATTGGCATATATTCATTTGACATCCTTTTTATTTTCATCATCGTATCATTCGATATCAGCGTGTCGGCGCCCACTGCTGAGAATAGGCCTTTTAATTTTACTTGCTTTTATTTAACCTGTCCCGGTGTGTGTTTGTTATCAAATTTTGCATGCTGCATTTCCTATCATTATCTACCTAGTTATGTACCTAAATTAAAGTTTCAGTTTAAATTAAAGTTTCAGTTAGTTTATTTTTAAAAGATATTGAATCGCAAGCTTAGTATTCTGTTATGATTTGTTTTTCCAAGGAAATTGGTAATTAAAGTCCTGTTCATACGGGCGTACCTAAGTTATACCTAATGTTGTCAATAGCACTAGGTAAATAATGTCTTGTGGGTCATGCACAAAAAGGTGACACGCTGACCGCTTATCATGACAGTGCGAAGATTCGGTCAGAAACGTGAATACCGCTATTACCGGATACGTGTAAATAAACAAAAATGCACGATAATTTTGGATCGTGAGAAATAAAATATTCTGGATGTGGAGATTGAAGTAGGAAGTGGAATTAAATTCAAATAAAAGTGCACCAAATCGCAACTTGTGCTGAACTACATTTTAAGTTACATTTTATTATATGTTTTAACTAATTATACGACCAGAAATTGAAGCTCACCAGATGTTTTCCAAACTCAAGTCAGGGGTTTTAAATTCTAAATTTTTGTTTTTAGTAAGGCGTACTACAATTTTTTTCAATAATCATGCCAGAGTTTATGACAGCCATCTTAGGCTTAGGACTCTACCAAAGAATAGTTGTTGCGGAGTTAATTAGAGTTAGAAGCGGAGAAAAAAAAACAGACATGTTTTCCTGCTCGACTAACGGAATTCAATTGGTTGTTTAAAAATATCATTTTAATGCTTCAATGGAGCCGGGACCTAACCTTATTCGAATAGTTACGCCTGACAACCTCAACCGAGAGGATGATGACACGCAAATAGTCCCACGGAACAAGTTTGGTGACATCCGAGCAATTTTATTGTTCCGTGAACCAGATCGAAATGACAGAACCACCGTTAGGTGCGAACGGACCGATAGCGGAAACTGACCGTTGCTTTATTAGGGCCTATTTGATTTGATGTTGATAACCTATTAGGGTTGTCTCTTTAATTTGTGAAGTTTAAGAAATTGGGAATATTTTACGCAGAGTTTTTTTTGTTCCGGTACCTACAACGTGTCAAATGCTTGAAGATGATGATATTTTCATTATGTTGTATCAGCTTGTTAAGTTACTTAATTTTTTTAGCATTAACAACGCAAATTTCTTTACAATGTGAATTTACGTCTATCATTTGATATCTGAACTGTCATTGCGTCCACAATTCTATAGTAAGAGTTAGTAATAGAGTTAAGAATAAAGTAGGTACAATGGATGCACATAAATTGTGCACTGCTCCGGCTTTAAACTCGGAAACGCTTACGAAATTGAGGTTAACGTCGTATCAAAACAATCCTATACGAAATTCTTGTTTCCATAACATCTGTCAAATCCCCCGGTCGCCACTGTATAAATTGTGATGAATTTTCGCAACAATACGCAATGGACTTATTAGATAAGGCGAAGAATACAACACCGTTTACTGATATTTCGAATGTAATAGGTTCTAGAATAATTTCTTCAGTGCTGTCTCTCTGGATGGCGATAAAGGTGCGAAGAAGTGAATCGAGCAAAAAAAAATATCTCTTTCTGTCTCTCTTTCTCTAGTGGAGGTTGGCTCTTCTTCAAACCACATTTTGACGGTCCCCGTCTGTAACAAGACAGGCTTAAATCTCATCAATTACCTAATCTCGTTCCACATAAGTCAGTCACAGTCCTTGCAATGGCCACTTGTGTAAACGTAGATAAAAAGCTCAAAGCAAAGGTGCTTTGTATTAGTGAGCTTTTTATCTGCCAGAAAACCGAAGTTTTGGTGAGACTACACGTGTGCTCTGACCCTAAGTGCTCCAGTTAAGCTCCCATGTTTCTGGTAGTTGTTTGTGATATATTGCTTTTGGCCGCACTTGAATCAACGTAGTGATTAACAACCAAGTCGTTTGTTCCTTCTGCAAAGGCTATAGATATAGATAGATATATTAACACTTTTTTGTACAACACAAAACAAAATTACAGACAAGTTAAACAAAGAAAGATGTACAATTAAGGTGGCCTTATCGCTTGTAGCGATCTCTATGTTTTTCTATTGTATATTTTAGCTATATTTGTAGTTATTGTAGTGACCCGTCTCTCGCTTCTTGTGTTTTGCTTAACACGATTATTTCTTATAGGTGGTTGGATGAAGACGACTCGTAAAACCCTTGATATAAATATGTGTTAAGCCGGATCCACACGTTGGGCAACAGATGCCCGAAAACTAACGCTATTGGCCATCTATAAAAAGCACCAATCAACGTCGATGCCTGTCGGTTTTTTGGCCAACTATTCCCCAACGTGTGAATCCGCGGTTAGATAGAGGTAACTTTCCGTTAATAAATTCAACTTCTACTTCAGCCTCTGTGTTAGCCGTTTCATCTGCACATTTGTTTTAAATGCTGTCATCGTGCTAAGACCACTAGTGACTAGACCATGCATAAACCTCACCATTAGAAGTCCGTAAGTAGTTCTGAATTTATTGGGTCAAAGCGCTCCATCGCATTTGCCGTGAGGATTAGATGTTGGGATTCTAAAGATCGTTGCTTTGAACTAATTTAAAGCCGACGGCTCTAAGACCCCGACTGTCCACTAAAACTAGAGTAGAGATTAAGTTAGATTTGTGAAGCAGGAAACTTCTGGTACAGAAATTAGTTTCTTGAATTATTTATCATCCAAGACGTACTGAGTTCTTATCAACAGATGCAATCAGATTAGGACCATGTCTGAAAATTATAAATTTAAATTCAGAATTAATGCTTGAACTTTCAGGCATATTAGTTTTTTTTTCTACGCAAGAAAAACCTTTTCATGCTAAAAGGGATTTTTACTCCTAATTATGATGAACATTTTACGATCAACCAAATAATGGTGGTTACTCGAAATGAACAATCAGTGGCAATTATAGAAATATTTACAAGTCAGCAAATGGTTTCGACGGTTATTGCGAGTGAAATAACCGTCTACTAATAAATATTTACAGTCCTTAATTACAACGTTCGTAAGGTACATGATGGTTTAATACAGAAGCCCTGCGGTAATGGTTCGGTGAAATGTTTTGCGTTTTTAATATTTTTTACAAGCTTTTATTTCGTTAGTTTAGTTTCATGTGTCCCAGAAATAGTTTGTTTGTATTCAAATTTTGCAAGCTAAATTTTACCCACTGCCCAGTGTCTGATTAAGCTATTTAAAAAAAAAAAGAAACACGTTTATTTTCGACGACAAGGCACAATCTCATTATAAAAGCTCGCCGAAAAAAATATTATTTTTCTTTAGTACATGTTTTTAATCGGTGTACTGACAGTATGTCAGACTGATTTTTTTTTTATTTAATTTTATTTATTTTGAAAACCAACAGCGTAATACATTGTATAGATTTAAGTAGTAAATTAAAGGTAAGTAAAGCTAATAAATAAATTAATCAAAAGATTCGGTATTGAAAAAAACAATCGTTATTTTACTGTCATTTCGTTAAAATAAACATTATCTTGCTATAAGAGTCATTTTGCAACAAACAGGGTGTGCTGTCGTCTACATACTCGTAGATTGGCATAGAAACCTGAATGCAGACCTCAGTTAAGACTTCGATCACAACAAGACAAGTTAAAGCAGTCGTAAACTTAAAGGCAATCTTGGAACATCATTGGGTATTTTGCCATGTAATTGAACCGTCAACCATTAAAGTCCATAGAAGAGCCAAGAATACGCATGTTATAGGGCCGACTGTTCTAGAAAAAAGAAAACTAATACAGGTTTTTATATTTGGTGAAATATCAGAAATATGAAAATTCATAAAATTCATTTGTTTCTGTGTTTACTTATATAGGTCCAATAAAACCCTACCACACACCTATGATATCTTACATACTACAAAACAAAGTCGTGAACAAATTATGTAAACAGAGTCGTAATTCATAAAATGACAAAGCTAATTTACTAAATATGCTACAAATATGGAAGAATATTTTCATCTTCATTATTCATCATAATATTTAATATCATTCATCAAATATTTTCATAATTTTTAACTTTAAACCTAAGTTTAAAAAAAGAGATTAAAATATATCCCAATCCATATTATAAATGCGATCACAAACAGAAAGACGTTTAATTTTTTGACTTTTACAAGCCGCATGACTGTAAACGTAATTTACGCCGATGATTTGTTTTGACTTACGCTTGTTTTCTTTATTTCTTCATCACTTGCCTACAACAACATATGGCGAGTTTTATTGCGAAATAAAATCTGCTTATGTAAAAGTTTCTTACGCGTAGATCAAAAAAGAATTGGACGTTTAATCAGAACTTAATTAAAAAAACTTGCCAATTATGCCTAGTTTACGTTGATGGAAGGATCGATTGGAAAGTTAAGGTTTGGATAACATTTTCAAAATAGTATAAGAAATCAAAATAAGTTAAAAATAAGGTATGGCCTATCGTGCTTGTTATAAAAATGATTCGGTCCAGTGATGCAGATTTTTTAGCAGTTTAGTTACTAAAGGTTTTTTTTGTTGCAAATCCAAAGGACCGAATGATTCATTATAGGTAATCGAAGGCATCTTTATGAATAATTAATCAATTTAACACGTCAAATTACATAAATTATTAATCATAACACATTGCAATCGGTTCAATGAACATGAAAAGATAAGGTGTCCGATGAAATCAGACGCTAGATTACATTTCAGTTATCGAATGGAAGTGTTAATGAACCCCACAAGGCCAGAGTCTCCTCAAGATAACTCTATAAAACCTTTTAGTTTTATGGATTTCGATTCATTCCGCAACAATATAATACGATATCGAATATATTTACAACAATCGAACGGCTGGCGTGTTTTTATATGTATTTTAAATGAAATTACTTTTCAAAGTTATAGGAATCGTTCCACTAGAACCGACAAGCGTATGATAAGTTCCAACCATGGTAATAAGATTTGATGGGTATTGATGACTGTGTGCAAAAACAACAAAATGGGTAGCGGAAAGTTCGGTTTCAACGCTAAAAAGGACAAAGTGACAGTGGGTGATGCAAAGACTGAATTTAGTGTTAAGGAAAAATTCCACAAGATACAGAAGAAACTAAAGAAGACTGAAAAACAGAAGACTGATGTGGAGACACCGGAAAAGAAGATTTGGTGGAACCAGTGCGGGAGTTGTAAGTAGCTTTAAATAAAAATCATTTACACGAAGTGTAGAAACATAATTGACCGGCTCATTTAAAAACCATTTGCCTTCAGACACAGAATAATAAAATCGCTGTTTAACTGCCTACCTATTATTATAATATTCAACTACCTTTTAGAGATTTTTATGCATAAGAATAGCATTTTGATCCTATTAAAAGCTTAAAAGTGCTTATTATTACACTGGATTAATTTAAAGAGAACAACCATTTAGCGCAAAATAAGTATTTAACCTTCGACTAATTTCGCAAGCAAAAACTTAATCTGCAATCTTATTGTGGCTCATCGCTCTCGTAATAAAAGGTTCTCCTTCGAAGGCTACGTGGTCTCTATTGAAAAAGCCGGAGGCCCTTCAAGGGCCGTCAAGCTAGTTACGCCTTTTGAATTTACAATGAAGGGAAATTGGAGCACCACATCAAGGTTCTAACTTTTGAAATAGCAGCACCTTCGAGGTCATTCCAGGGGATCGAGGTCGACTACGCCGTGACCTAGACGCCTTCATGTTATATTTGAGCCCTTCTAATACTTGAAATGCCGATTTCGACATTGACTTTTGCGATTTGTACTGCCCTTAATTACATGACAGTTTGATCACCATTTTGTGTGTTACAAATGTTACAAGTATATGTTTACTTTGGTTGTAGATAGTTATTCAAAAGCTTATTTAAATTCAGATTAGTTGGCTATCTTAGAATATTGTATAAAACATCTTCAATACTGTAAGGTATTTATAATATGGGCCTGTATTTTATAATCTGTTGCCCGAATCAAATATTATTATTGTTAATACATTTCAAATTGGGTCATAATATTATTAAAATCCAACAGTGAAATTCAAATCTTTTATTAATGCAATGTATGTGATGCAAAACGATGCAGCATTACGCTATCATAAACCTATAAATGCGCACAATGCCATATATGTGCATAAAATATCTCTGTAAGTGTGTCAGTGGAAAGCGCGAGAGATTCCCGAGAAATCTATGCGCGAACGCGACCGGCGCGCGCGCCCCCCTGCTTCCACTTTCTAAACTGTCAAGTGCGCGCGCGTTTTATAGTTCAGGAACCGAACCGCTGTCATGAAAGTGGCTGAGCTGACATTTCCTTGTACGTCGCTCTCGCCAGTGTGATCTTTGATTAGGGCGAGGCGACGTAAGACTCGGAGGAAGTAAGGCGGCCTGTTATACAATACCCTTTAGAAGAAGTCAACTATGCCTAGAAAGAGCAAGTAACAAGTTAAATTTATAAAAGCTTTTATAGGTCTTACTAAAGCAAGAAAAAGTTTGGTAAATATTTTTTTAAAGCAGTCATAAGTCGGTCTGTACTATGTAGAGTACGTGCTATAATCTTACATGTACCCAAGTACTGCATGGACGAGTATGATTGTTTTCTGTTTGTGATTATAATGAAATGCAATTTAAAAAATATTTCAACTTTCTTTGAAACCTACATTGGCATTCTGATATAATAATGTCCTTCGAAAATTCATTTTCGCCGTTTCATAGCAACAAGGAATCGAACTTCTTAAAAGAATGCGTCAATCTTCATTAGCCAAGTCGAGATTGACAACTAAGGCCGTTTCGGCCAGGTCATTATCGAAAGTACCAAGACCCGTAGGGTCTTTTGTTAACGTTTAATGGACACTGTCATTACTTTGCCACCATGTTTTGGCATGACGATTTATTAATCAGAATAGCAGACTGTTAATTTTAAATTAAATAATTCGAGATAACGTTTCGACGTATCGTTTAATGGGTTTATTTGTAAAACGCTCAAATAAAATGGTAAGACAATTAATAAGGATACTTGGAAACAATTCAATTAGTAAAGGTTAAGGATTAACAAATAGGTTGTTAAGGTAGGTCCTGTATGAAGAGGAAAAATGTACACGTCGAACAATAACTAACAAAGCATTTATAATTTTGAACGGAGTTGAGCTGATAATCCATTCGGAGATTTTTTAATAATCTTATATTGGATTAGACAAAAAAGGTTTGTAGTTTTTAAATCCCGACCAGCAAAGGCCCGTAAAATTATTGGAGCACGCAAAGTTAAAAAGAAAGAATAGACGTTATAACCTATCTATCTTAGCTACTTTAACTTTTCAGCCAAACCAAACAAATTGTATGATATATCAGATTGTAACCTCCTTTCTCCCTTGTCTACAGTGAGCGAAATAGACCAGTACCTGTGGATGGTGGGCGGGTCGGCGGGCGCGCTCGCGCTGACCGGCGTGGCGGCTGCCTCCGCCTTCTACCTCAGCACCCGCCCGAAGCCAGAGAAGCCGCTGGTCACGCTGCACGAGCAGAGTCTGCTTGAACCTGTAAGTGATGTACATAGATTAAACGTGCATTTGTCCCTTCATCTATCTAGCTTTCTTCTTATTAGTCAGTTGACTTGTAGAGCAGTCATGGTCAGGTAGTCTTTATAAACGTGGGTAGTACTCGTAGTAGGGGAGCCCAAGAGGGGATTTCGGGATTTACTAAAGCGCGGCAAATTAAAACACAGGGGCATACATTGTACCCTGCTAAGTAGTTTCACCAAATGTGAGTCTTCTATTAAGGTTCGTCAAGGATAAAGGATCAGAATAATAAAAAAATATGATCATCAAAAATTCTCGAGCGCGTCAGATTGAGATAAGGTGAGGTAGTTACATGCTATGTATTCACTTGAATATGCCTAAATGCATACTCAAAAGCATACCAATCTAGTTTTTACGTCCAGTTGTATAAGTACATACATTGAAACGAGCAGACACTACCCCAAGGCAGTTTGTAGGCATTATTTGAAATGTTTGAAAGAAGCTTTCGTAATATTAGCGCCCTAAAAAGCATCAGCATACTTTCAACTCAAAGGAAATTTAACTTCACCACACTATGGTGCATTGGAGATGTCAATCAGTCAAACACTCATATTAAAATCTGACGATACGTCATGTCATGGCAGGAGGCCTACTTAGTAATTTAATGGTCTGTAAATACCTATTTCGATGGAACTCAAGTAAAAATTTGCAAGTGGTAAAATCTACATTTATTGCCACTTTAATAGCGTTCGTTTAGCTCTAAAAACTGTATAGGTTTAACTGGTTATTGCAGTGCACTGACCTCTGCTACGATAGTGAATTTGATTGGTTTTTTACAGTTTGTAGGCTTTTAACTGTTTCTAAATATGTTGAAACATTTGCAAGTTTAATGAAATTGTTTTTCTCCTATTTGTGGCTTATGTTATAATGACGTACTAAAGTTTCTGTATTATTCAAATTACATTTTTTATTAAAAAAATCTCTGACTTGGCAAAACAGTATTTAATGATTACTTACCTTTATATCCACATGGAAACAGGATTAGCGCTTATGCCTAAGATGATAAAGTACGATACTATGCAGTCTGGTTCAGCGAAATCTAAAGTTCACAACCGATAAAAAACATATTCTCTTGTTTATGTCGTAAATTGAGGTGAACGACCGACAAAGCGAATAGCAGGTGATATTAAAATAATTCTCGAGATAGAAATAGAAATCTAAAGGTATATCAATATTAGTTCAATATAAATTTACAAAATGCAACTCGTCAAAATAAGCATTCAATATGTTGTAAGATATTTAGAACGAGAAAACGATGACATGTGAAATAACATTAGTATTGCGAAATAGAATTAGTGAGAATATAGAAAAATCTAATATTAAAACTCTTTAAATGCAACAAGACTAAAAGATGATGTAATAAAATATGATACATTGCATAATGACTGCTTGCCCGATTTAATTTATTTTCACGATAGAAGGACATTGGATTCTGAAAACAGGGAAAAAATAGCATATGAATTGAAGAAAATGACAGTCTTGACCTAAAAAAAATGTAAATAAGCGGCACAATTTAATGAAGTTCTAAATATTAAAAGCACAATCTACAGCAAGTACGTTGTTGAAAAATAGACGTCTGATTGTGTCAGTGGGGAACTCCTTTATATCACCGTATCAAAGCCGAAGTTGCCCTAATCCAAACGGGAGCTCTGTAGAGTTGGCAAAGCGCATCCCAGAGCGATATTTTTAACTCATTGTACCACGGGCAGCCCTGGACGATACTCTGCTGTCAGTATACAGAACTCAGCGAAAGTGATGGAACACTGAACTTTGGCAAACGCGAGCCTCACCGGAATCAGGAACGGAAAAGTGAAAAGTGACACAAGTGACAAAATTTAAAAAACACTATTGACTACCATGATTGCGCAATGCAACGAAGCTTAATTCAAACAAACGGTGCATTTTGTGGTGTGATACAAGTTTAGATAATAGCTGTGAGGATGGCGTGCTGCGATTGTTGCGTCGGAGTCAGTCCGGTCCGACCTCCGATAAACCTCGCGGAACAGTCGGAGTCCATAAAAGTAAGTCACTCAAACAATGCAGTTAAAAGATCATCTCGTTGAATGTCTGCCTCAAGGTCATAGCAGTTGAGATTACTAATCCACGAACTTTACGATTTTTATATGAATGAGTTTCACGTAATCGGAATTTATGATTCTCGTTCGTTAAGTATCGTTGAGTTCGAATGACATAACATTTTCAAGCGGAGATTTAATTTTAATTGCAATGTTTATCGGCGGAATAAAATGATAGAGGTCGGGACATTGTTAGATGTTACTCATGCCCAATAGTTGGCAAAGCTTCTTAACATTTCGAACCGGCAAATTCAGGCCCACCATCAAAGACGATGAGGTTTACAAATAGCAACAGCAAGTTCTGGTCTAGATTATTCTGGTACTTTTTATTGTGTATTTCAAGCAAAATATAACATCCATGTACTGTAAATCTCCGATTAATTAAATATTTCGTTTAATTCGGACGTATGTCATAAAATTAATAATCAAAAGCCAATAACTTCATTATAACGACGTGAAAATTTTAAATAATTACTTCCACATGCCACTTTATTACCTGGCTACTCTGAATACAATGAAACTTTTAAGATACTTTGTATTTAATAGCTTTAATATTGCTCAATAAAGTATGGATTGGCATTCTCTTTCGTCTTTTTCTAGATTTTAATAATGCCACAAAGTTTTACTAAAAGAGTTGTGATGTTCAATATTATGATTATAATATTATTTTATTTTTAACAATTCTTATATTTTTCCATTTTTGAAGGTAGATAAATTTTTCGATATAAATTTAAACAAGCAAACTCCACAAACTTAATTTACAAACATGCCAAACGGTGAACTGAAATTTTAAGACCACGAATCATCAGTACCAAGACAAAAAAGAGTAAGTAGTAAGTAAGTAGTTTCAGTTAAATAAGAAATATATTGTAATGGTATTGCTTTGAAAATACAGATTGCCGCTTTACGAAGTCGTGTAAGTTTCTGTAACCGATTAACAAATAAGAATGAATTTTGTTCATATGTACCACGTCGGAGTTTTAGCTTTATTAACGAATTATCAATGGATTATGTCACCGAATAACAAAACCAAATGTATAATAATTACTATAAAATGAAATCGGCAGCTGCAAATCATGCTTGTAGACTTCTGAAACTCGAATCGTTACAATTTGTATTTTGTCGCAACTTTGACATGGAACAGACGACCTTTCTGTTGGAACTAGTTCGCAGAATGTTCTAAATAAAATACACCATAAATCCAGATTAAGTGGTGACAAGATACGTAATGGCGTCAAAACAACTAACAGAGAGATAAATAATAAATCGTAGACTAAATAGTTCGTGTCTTGTTAAGCCCTTTTCGATTCGGTATGTAGAGATTACAGTTCACTCGTTTGAGTGGTTACTGCGGCATAAAAGTGTTGTTTGTGATTTTGTTTATCGCATAACGTCGGGCATCAAACGATTTCTATTTTAGTAAATGCCTTGGAAATCCAGAACTGTTAACATAATTCCATCTCCTTAAAGTTCTTTACGCATGACTTCTGTGTCATGATATTTGGTATCGAGTTGCTACCAATCTGACCCGATCTATTAAATATTAAACCAATTAATATGATTTTGACTTCTACCTTAACAAATAGGTTCCCGGTTTTTCCACAAAATATATCGCATTATTATGATCTACAAAGGACAAAGATCATTTACTTTGGCACCCAAAATTTACAAATTTATGACAAAATTAAAGAAAGAAACCATAATTATTTCTCCACTTTTTTACTTTTGAGTAAAGGTTTAAAAATACTTATTTGCTAAAAAATTAACACTCATGTCAAATAAATCACATTGAACAAGAGACACAATAGCAATATTATTTTCGCGAACTTCTTATTACGCAATGTTTATTTATAAAAGCGTTTCTGGATGTTTACACGGTATGTTGAACTATAATTCGATCAAGAGTTAGGGCCCATATAAAATATTCATGTCCATTCCCCTTGTATACTCTACTTCTACCTGTATGAAGATCAATATGAGCGTAGGCGTGATCTTATTTACATATAGCGTGATCCGCTCGGGAATTGAAACTAAATAAACATTCCAACCCGTGAGATACGATTGCTTATTACGTAGATGGCTGTAACATAAAATTTTATTGCCATTATCAATTTCCTTTTGATTCCGAATTTGGACGCCTTGAAATGTGCTGGAATTGGAATACTAATATAAAACAATTTTAGCTATTTACACGAATCTATATAACCATAACATTTCTGCCTATATAATGTTTTAAATCAACTATAACCATTTAATAAAAACATAACATCTGTATTCAAAGCAATTATTGGGTCATACCTTTGTCTGTTTAGTCGCTCACCATCAGACCTACCACACTTGGTATTCGGTGCGAACTTTTTTTTTAAACATAAACTTCAAGTAATTCACAGATTCAAACCCTCAAGTCAAAGACACGCACACACTACTCGAAATGTACCTATGCGTTTTAAATTGTGATGTCTCAGACCTCGTATTTCAATGAGGATAAATTCACTCGTAATTTATGTTTCTGTAATGTTTTCCCGTTGAACGAAATCTCCGTCGACTAATCCGATAGTGCTTCTAGTATAATCCGACGCTACTGCTATATTAATCCTGGCTTGGTGAATATTTTTTGCTGAGTAGGTACTACACCAAACGTTTTATCACGTGTAAATATTAGCCTTCATTCAACTTTTTTGGTACTTTCCTTAATTCATAATGTGTCACGAAACTGTTTGCATGTTAGGGATTCATCAAAAATTCATTGCAATATTTAAGAACAATGATCTAAAATAATTCGACAGAAAGTTTTTCTTATTAGTCACATTGTTACTAGTCTTTCTTCCAGTATTTTGATGATTTTAATTATGATGAATGGTGGTTGCTAAGGGAGTAAGAATCCCGTGACATGCTTGATCGGTTGCCAATTTCCACGCCTCTTCAGCACATGACGATTGACGCGTGTCATTGTGATCCGTAATTAAAATTGATGTGTTTCTGATGTTTCACACTTGCAGTTTATCTTCTATCTTAATTCACGTAAGCTTATGTAAGTTAATTAAAGTAATATGATTAATTCAAATGTAAGGTGATACCATCTATCTTTGAAGTCCTTTCACTAATTCAGTTATGATTGGAAATTCTCTTCACATCAAACAGAATATTAAGGGTATTTCTATTTGAACAGTTGGTTACTTGAATTGATTTTGGTAATCGCCATGTTTTTTGTCTACTTCTGTCATATTTATTGTTGAGGAGTAGGTAGACAACTAACTTACATTAAGTATCAATAACATTCTACGATGCCGTTTCAATCAATTTATAACTCGTTTCACCAATGTAGGGTATATAAATCTGTTGATAGCTCGCAGCTGTGTTTTCTTTAAAAAGTGTGTTATGCGGAAACCTCGGCTAGCCGTCACAATGTCAACTATTTTGGATATACCGCGCCGTGCCAACCGCTGCATCATCGTACGCCCTTCGCCGGGGTTTCCTACTCCGTACTATGAAAGGCGGTTGACAATATTGTGAGAAGTGACATATGAACTACGCAGAAAGCTTTATATTTTGATTCTATGAAGATTTTCGGTCCTTCTGGACTGTTATTGTGGCCCAGCTAGATGACTTTTTGATACACAGCGGGGTAGCACTTAGCTCTAAGTTTAAGTTCTGATAAGGCTGAAGATGGAAGCGCTGGACTCCCGGAATGCTTACAAAAAGCACTGAGGCTGTAGCTAAATTTATCTATTACTGCTGAAATATAAGGAGTTAATCTATCTCAATTGGAGAAATAGAATCCATAGATGATACTAAAAAGTGAATGAAGTTAAAAAAAAAATCAACAATCGTAGGAACAAGAAATAAAATTAAATACTATCCGCTCTTAAATTCGTCACAGTCTACATTAGAAGACACAAATAGCGTGACACTGTCGGTATGTCACACAGTTTTTAAAAATACTCGGTCAGAGCCGACGCATTTTTCACTCGGCGTCATGCGACCAATTTCCTCTCGACCTTGTAAGCTAAATTCAAGATCAAGTTCCACTATTAAACTTAACACATTTATTTTTCTCAGTTCTTGGGATTCAATAACATCATTGCGTACAACTTTTTAAATACACACAACGTTGTAGGACTTATTATTTTCAGGCGGTTCCTTGGCAATTATCAAGATCATAATAACCTCTTTCGTTCATACATCGTTAACATGTACATGTGCTATCGTGCTAAAATCTTGTTAATAGTAGTTTTATGGCTCGTTAATGAGCTGAGACTATCGCTAGAATCTCAAAATGAGCAGTAAATATTAATTAATGAGAAAAGTTACCTACTTTATTATTAGAACGGGTAAAGTGGATACTTTGTAGGTATTTTTTTTTAAATTATATTTTTACCAGATTGTTTGAAGGACACTGTAAGATAAGAAACCAAAATAACAAACAATATGAACTAGGAAGTTAATCTTTGGTTAAAAAAAAACAGTGGTTGCCTGTAAAGTCGGTATACGGGCTAAAGTTTTACGTGACAACGACTTTGAGTGGTAAAATAATTTTAATGTGAATATTCATTCGTATAACATGAACCGGTGTGTATGCCTATCTCTCTCACTCTCGCTCTCTCGCTCTGTCTCTCTCGCTCTTAGGCGGGTTAACTGAGCTCGAGTGGAAGGGACGCGTGCCTTTCACTTTTTATGTCTGTCTCACTCGCTCTTAGGCGGGCTAACCATGCCCGAGTCGAAGGGACGCGTGCCTCTCACTCGCTCTCATTGTGAAGCGCGGAACGTGAGCGGAGCAGCGTAACGCAGTTTCTTGAAGTGTCACCCGGCAAACCAAGTTATAAGACATTGTCACGTCAAAAAAGAAGTACGTATAAAATGTTCTTGAAACCAAACATAAGTAGAGTCAAAACACAGTTGATTGCCCTCAATCCACTCAGTGTAGTTTGTTAAAGTAATGACATAACAATTCAAGCAGCAGAAAAAATTGCAGCAGTTTTTTTTTCACCAATGACTTTGACCCGTTCATCGTTCCATTTATCATTGTGCAAACTGTTATAATATACCGTAACGTGTAAGAGTGCTTCATCCTCTAATTCAAGTTTCGGAGTTAGTGGGCCAAATATCATTATGCTAACGGAGAGTTATTTGAACTCAGCTTAGAGACGGTACTGTTTCAAAACTATTTCATTGACTAAGCTTTTTGTCATAGATTGTACTCGTAGTGTGCATATTTTTTGTTCTAAAAACAATAACATCGGCAATACATACAAGCATTGTTAATTAGATTACAACTGATTATTAGTTAGCTGGTTGCTACACGGCTTCTGTGTAATGACCTATTAGATGAGCGTGTTGTCATAACAAATCTGACCAACTTTAATTGTTGTTACTAACTCACCTGTTTTTCTATCTTTACAGGGACCTGAAATGGTACGGGTATCCAAATTCTACAAAGAAGCTAAAAATGGTCGCTTCCTCCGTTATCTACACGAAGACACGCGCACACTATACGAGACTTTCCGTAGAGGCGTTAAGGAATCAAGTAAGAAACTCTTTTTTGCTTTTTGTTCAACTTGTTTTAATAGATGTGTCTGCGTTGTTAGTCTCGAGGCTAACCAGACCTCATCATTATGGTACTCCGGAGATATCTCATAGCCTGCAGTTGTAATAGTGTACGCGCACAATTGCAAAGTGGGGAGTGCCCCAAGGTACAATTCTAAGCCCACCTCATTTCCCCTGTTTCCGCTCGTTTGCGATAAATACGATAATACCCGTGTATTACAAAATATTGTTTTAACATCATTCACTAACAGGTTCTCGGAGTACAGTTAAACGCAATTTGTGCCACTGGAGCTTATGAGACAGTTGTTTTTGTAATTTTGTTTCTCCGTGCTACTAATAGTACGAGAGCCCACGACCAAAACCATGTCTCATAGCAATACGGCAAAAACCCTATAAAATCGTTAAATTGTATGATTCTGAACCCGACTAGGTGTGTAGTAACGGTCGAAAGTGTAGCAACTGCGTGGGAGGCCATTTCTGCTGTGTCAAAAAAAAAAGACAGTCGGTATTATAGCAATACGTCTGATAGTGAAAATGTACATAGATTTTACAATTGTATTACGAAAAAGTTTGTTTTCAGACATTTTGCGCGTAGCATATAGCCTGAGCGCATTTTTGAAAATGTCAACAAATTTAGCCGACCTGTATCATAGCAATACGGATAATTTTTTTTTTCAACGTTTCGTATTGCTGCCATGATTACCAACAACCTGTTTTCAGACACTTTAAGTGTAGCATATACTCCCAAAAACGAAAATAACGTTTCGGAGTCGCCTGGCCGACGTCTCTGTTAAATGTTTTTTTGAATTTACAGCCTTCACAGATATTCAAGAATCTCCCTTGACTATTATATGTACTTTGACAGATGACAGATGTCATTACTTATTTCTTTTGTAAAAGTTACTCAAGTGTGCTTTAAATAAAACCAAAACTATCAAATCAATCAGTATTTAATTTCAACAGCCTCAGCGCTTGTTACGCTCCTGCCCCTTCCCTTCCCTTCATCCCAGTTTCCTTTAGTGCGATTTATTTCAGTCCTTCAACTTCAATGTTAAGGTTTCGGGTAAATTCTTTGTTAATTATCATCTAATAAATTCAGGGTCGCAACGTATTCATTGGTTTGTAACAGAAAATTCAAGATGCCTCAATACGATTTTTAAATGATATCTGAGTATCGAAAAGTTGTCTGATAGAGAAGGTGCTACACTTAATTTGTCTGATATAATTTTTTTGCACATGTGGACAACTTATTTTATCATGTCCAACAATTTTCAGACATATTGCTATGATACCGATCGGTAAAATTTGTTAACATTTTCAAAACGGTCTCAAAATTTAATGCGTTCACATTTCCGTCTGAAAATTGTTTTGTTCGCATCAAATAACCAAAATTTACTAATAAAAAAGATTTTCAGACGTATTGCTATGAGACATTTTTTTTGTCTCATTTTTATTTTTTTTAAGTGATTTTACGGGTTTGCGTTACACCACTAACGTCTGAAAAATATGTTTTCGGTATCTCAGAACTATCATTCAACTACAGTCTGCAAATCAGACATATTGCTATGATGCAGTTCGGTAAAATTCTTTGACAATTTTGAAAATTCGGTCAGATCAAACGCTACGCGGAAAATGTCTGATATTGGTATTTTCGAGTTCAGGATAATCGTATCTATCGATTGGATGCAGTTTTGGCCGTATTGCTATGAGACAAAAATTGTGGTCGTGGGCTCTCGTACTATAAACTTAAGATGAAAATAAAACAAAGAAGCATGAAACTTTGTATTCTGTGGAATATTCCGCAGCTCAGGCAATTTCTGCTGCGCGAGTATATATTAAAGAGATTGACAGAGATATGGTTATAAATTGTGCGTTATTTATTATTTTTCAGATAATGGTAACTGTCTGGGCTGGCGGGAGGGACCAAATAAGCCCTACGTGTGGCAAACATACAATGAAACCTTGCTCCGGGCGAAAAACTTCGGATCGGGGCTTTTATCTCAAGGGCTTGCGCCAGGACAAAATACTTATATCGGTAAGTTTTCACGGGTGAAAAAGGTTATTATTATAATTAAAAATAAAAAATAATTAATAAAAAGTGTTTAAGGAAACACTTAGTGAAAAAAGTGTTTAAGGAAACACTTTATTGAAGTCCTTATCGGTAAGTTTTCACGGGTGAAAAAGGTTATTATTATAATTAAAAATAAAAAATAATTAATAAAAAGTGTTTAAGGAAACACTTAGTGAAAAAAGCGTTTAAGGAAACACTTTATTGAAGTCCTAATTTTTGACCGGACTTATGGTTATACTGGTATTATATTGGGTATTTAAAAAAACCCGTAATGGCTGAAGGTTGTTGTTGTGCCCGTAAAACTGATCTACTTTCCAAAAGAAACCTAGGTCGGAATCTCAAAAAATATTTTAGACATACTACATACATATTGCCAACTAGCTGACCCAGCGAACTTCGTACCGCCTTAGCGTTGCAATGATTGAACAATGACATCGAATTACATTGACATTAGTTACGCGCGTTTTTTAAAATATGCAAAATTAAATGTATATTTTTTAATATTTCTGAGAGATTTTCTTAATATTTCTTTATGTAAGAACCTTCTCCTAATAATAACAAATACAACAAAAAAAGAATTAGTGAAATCGGTCCAGCCATTCACGCGTGATGCCGTGACCAAGGAAAACGGGTTTCATTTTTATATATATAGAAGATTAGCTGATCGATTTATTATTTCGACCTAGGTTTGTTTGGAAAAGTTGTTCAATTTTACGGGAACAGCATCACCCTTTAGTTATAACAGGTTATTTGAAACACCTTGGTATATTCTATTATTCAATTTCATCCGTCGCATTCCCGTACTGATGTATCGTGCATAGCTGAATGTATAGGGTTTTATTTTACATGGAAAATCTTAACGAAAACATGTATTTTTTCAGGTATTTATTCACAGAACTGTCCTGAATGGATCATGACAGAACAGGCTGCCTACTGTTATTCAATGGTCATCGTGCCATTATATGATACGTTAGGGGCTAACGCATGTGCCTTCATTGTTAATCAAAGTACGTATTATTATTATTTTTTAAATATATACAACATCACATACATTGATCGGACTCCGTGGTAAGTAGCTTAAGCACTTGTGTTGCAGATATCAGAATCACAGTGGTATTTACAAATAAACTTAAATACACTCTTTTGCAAAAAAAACGGGCACCTAAGGAAATTTACGTTCTAAGGTCGATTTGAGTTAATTAAATGAAATTTATTTCTTTGACGTAGTCTGTATACTTATAATCGTGTAAATTAATGCGCGTGAAGTGAGTTCGGGCAACTAAAAGAAAAAAAAAACGATGGATTCTTTAAAACCGATGTACACGCCCAAACAATAAGAAGTGGTCGGCAATAAAGATAAGATTTTTTTTTCTTTTTTTAATTAAATAAAGTTACAAATGTAAAAACCTAATACCGAATGTGACCTCCTCTTGCCAAAATCACAGCTTGAATCCTTCTGGGCATGCTTTCCACGATGTTTTTAATAACGTTTTGAGGAATTCGTTCCCACTCTTCTGCAATGACTCTTTTTAGCTCCCTGATGTTTTGTGGAGCAGGTTGCACTGATCTTACACGTCTCTTTAGAACATCCCAGACATGCTCAATTGGATTGAGGTCAGGACTTCGAGCTGGCCAATCTAAACGACGGATCCCAACTTCTTGCATGTACGCTTCCACGTCGCCAGAACGGTGCGAGCGAGCATTGTCGTCCATAAAAATGGAATCTTCCCCAAGTGCAGTCAATGTGGGTTGTGCATATGGAATTAGGACTTCCATTATGTACCGATGTGCATTTAATGTTCCATTTTGTATGAAAACTAACTCCGTACGCTCCGTCGAATTAATTGCTGCCCAAAACATAACGGAGCCTCCGCCATAAGGAGTGATTTCTTCGAAACACACTTCCGCATAGCGTTCCCGTGGTCTTCGCAGCACTCGCCGGCGTCGGTCCTCTCCACACAAAGAGATTCTAGCTTCATCAGAAAACAATACTTTATTCCAGTCCTCCAGAGTCCATGAAGCACAGTTCCGAGCAAACTGAAGTCGAGCAACACGGTGCTCACGGAGTAATTTAGGGCCCCGAGCTGGGCGGTAACTCCTGATATTGGCAGCCAAAAGCCTCCTCCTGACCGTCCACAAGCTAACTTCTACTCCTCTTACTGCTTCAAGGCTCTTCTTCAGGTCCACACTTGACGCCTTACGATTCCGCAACGCCTGACTCACCAAAAAGCGGTCATCTCTTGGTTCTGTGCATCGTTTTCTTCCCGAACCGGGTCTTCTTTTGACCGAACCGGTCTCTTGATACCGTTGCCAAGTCCTCTGGACAGTTGAACGACTCACATTTAGCCGCTGAGACACGTAAGTTTGCGAACAACCTTCTTCAAGTAGGGCTATAATTTTACCGGCCCTTATCGCTTTATCACTCATATCAAAAAGTGGTATTTAATGTAAAAATAAAGATTAAATTGTTTAATTTGCAGAAAATGTCCAAAAAGTTTTAAAATATCGTAATCAGTTAAAAATCGTTTCAGCAATTCGCGCCATTAGTAAAGCAATTTTAGAATAATCCACAATAATCATTATTTTTCTTTTATTAATTTCAAATTTTAAATTTGGAACGTAAAGAATCATGCCAGGATGCTTCAAATAACATGCCAATACATCGTCAAATTAATAAAACCTATTTCTTGTTCTTCTTCATTAAAGTAGAGGAAAAAATCTAAAGTGCCCGTTTTTTTTGCAAAAGAGTTTATATACATATAACACCCAAACCAGTACAAACAGATATGTTCATGCACACAAATGTTTGTACAGTGCGAGGATCGAACCCGCGACCTCTTGGTTAATAGTCAACTTTTTAACCATTACAACAAAGTGGTCGTCAGTTTGATTTATTTCAATGTTAAATTAATATTTTGAGTATTTCACCTTCCAATCGTGAAGTTCACAAGCGACATTATTTTGCTGCGGAGCCGGATTCGGCCTCCTTTCGTGTATTTTATCCTTTAGAAATTACTACAAATTCCATTGATAACTCTTAAATTTAAAGATATTATGGACATGGAGTTCATCAGTTTAATTTTCATTATTTCGATTCCAGCTGAAATGACAGTAGTAATATGTGAAGACGACAAGAAAGCCAACCTGTTGTTGGATCAGTCACCTCGTTGTTTGAGGAAACTGATCACAATCAAGGAGGTGTCACCGTCTACCCACCAGCGGGCGAAGAGTCGAGGAGTGGATATTATGAAGTTCAGCGACGTAGAAATACTGGGAGCGCAGAAGGACCATCCTTGTGTTGTAAGTTTGAGTATCTACTACACTTACTCTTGTAGTCTGGTTTCCAAATTTTGAAGTCAGTTGATCCATCACTGACAGACCTTCGAAAATAGTAGTTTTTTTTAAAATATACAACAACATCACAATACATTGATCTGACTCCGTGGTAAGTAGTTTAAGCACTTCGTGTTACAGATATCAGTATCAAAAGTGGTATTACAAATAAACTCAAATAAATACATTTAATACCAGTACAAACAGACATGTTCATGCACACAAATGTTTGTACAGTGCGGGGATCGAACCCGCGACCTCTTGGTTAATAGTCAACTTCTTGACCATTACACCAAAGTGGTTGTCAAATTTTCCATCTCTGATTCAGCCCCCCTACAATTTAAGCCGTTTTCCGTAATTTAGTAGCCATCCCAGTCACGATTAACCGTGCGAGCGAACGCTTTGGCAAGACCCGAAAATACTAACAAAACGTTACGTTAAACGTTTACGTTACGGTCTCAGATCTCAGCTTCATTCGCTAATGCCAAGTGAAAGGTAATAAGCAGTGATCGGAATAGGGTGAGTATATTTACCTACAGTTTGACGAACAGAGACGGAAATCGGAGACTTCCTTACGACTAAAATTTTTTTACCGGTAAATTTACCGGAACTTTGATATGCAACTTTTTAATAGCTAAATGCTTCAATAAATCTTAATTAATGTTAGATAAAAATAAAATAACGCATATTATAAAAAAAAATTTATTAAAAAAAAAAATTGTTTGAACATTTCAATATAACATATAACATGAATATAATATATTAATGACTTTCTTATCCTAAAACATAATTATTTTAAAGTATAAATAAATATAAAGTTTAAATATTACACCTTTTTACAGTTTTTGTAATTGGGTTTGCAGCTACGTTTGTAGCTGCACAATTACCAACACCGTGGATTTATACAAAATGTAAACGCGATTACTATAAACGTAAAAATAATAATTAATTATTTATTATTTTTACGTTAATTCTTTATTAAAAACATAATTTACTTTATTTAAATGAATTTTCTGACCCTAAACTAGACAGCAACTTGTATCTTAGAGATCAGTGACTTCTCCCATTCGTATGTACAAAAACAATAAAAAAGTATTTCGATTTTCACAAAAAGTTAATTTTAATATTCAAAACTAAACAAAAATATTTGAATGAGTGACATTCGTTATAGCTTTCTAAGTACAAACAAACAATAAAATACAGACATTTAGGAACAAATAAGTTTGAAGTGTTTACTATTATTTTTTTGGCTAATTAATACAATCAATACCAATTGAAAGCAAAAATTTCGGTCGAAGTGAGCGTTTGTGGCAAATATAGTAGCATATATTTGGATTCGAGAAGGTCAGCAGTTTTTCCGGAGCGACACTTCGGTGCAGACACTCGCTTCGAAATTACAAATAATCTTGAAATTAAAATGAAACTAAGTCACATATCTAACAAATGAAAACAAATACATTAGTCTTCAATATTTTCATCATCGGTACTGTGACAAATTTTGTTATCCTGTAAGAAATTGAAGTAGATGATCATTAATTTTTCAATCGAGAAATACATCTTTTGAGAGTTACGCCTTGATTGACAGTCACGCGGACGGAACCACAAGCAAAAATTAGTCAAAATGAACAAAAAAGTTTAAAATAATTGTCAAAATCGTTACCTGAAAAATAATGCATGTGCATTTTTAATTAATTTGAAAAAGGATGTGTAAAATGAACCAAACAAGAATGTTTAAAAATGCGATATAAAGATTTACACATTAAGGTTTCAGCATATTTACCAGTAATTTTTTTTATAGTAATCGCGTTTTATTAAGTATTGAATTACATTTTGTATAAATCCGCTGTGTTGGTAAAAAGGTGTAATATTTAAAACTTTATATTTATTTATACTTTAAAATAATTATGTTTTAGGATAAGAAAGTCATTAATATATTATATTCATGTTATATGTTATAGGTATTGAAATGTTCAAACAATTTTTTTTTTAATAATTTTTTTTTTATAATATGCGTTATTTTATTTTTATCTAACATTAATTAAGATTTATTGAAGCATTTAGCTATTAAAAACTTTCATATCAAAGTTCCGGTAAATTTACCGGTAAAAAATTTTTTGTCGTAAGGAAGTCTCCGATTTCCGTCTCTGTTCGACAAACTGTAGGTAAATATACTCACCCTATTCCGATCACTGGTAATAAGTAAGCTTTTCCAGTCTCATAAATCATGGGGCTTACATAAAACAATAGTAGATATGTTGTATCATAGGTACTTAGGTTGTTAGTGTTACGTCAATGTTAAGCAATGTTGTGAATGGTGTTTGGTTACTAGCTCTTCGTTGCATTGAATTTCGCGTCAAATTCCGAACATAGACTTGATAATGTAAACAAACATGTGCTACTTTTGTTGTATCAAGTTCAGTCAACGACGCGTTTGTGTTGACAGTTATAAATGAAAATCTTTGCTTTGCATTATTGCGAAATACATTCCTTCCTGTTGATTGTCTTACCTACATTTGAATATGTAAGTGTAGTAAACATTATTGTCAAAATTTACATTTACATCCACACGAATATGCAAACGAACAGTCATCTCGTTACAAACCCTTCACCTATCTAAATTCATGTACCTATATGAAGCTGAGAATTGTTAATATATGGCATAAGGAAAACCCGACTGGCTAAGGGCATTTCTACGAAGCGATTACACGTCAGATGTTCAGGGTAAAAAATAAAAGGCGCGCGCGCATACAACGTGAGACTAGCGCAATCTTATCCACCCGCGCCCGGGGAAGTGAGCTGTTTGAAGTGGTTTGCCTCGCAGTTTTTAATTGCTTTGAGCTTATTTTTGTGATAAATTGTATCCTTTCGTATTCTTCTTAATAAGACGTTTAAGTAGGTACTATATCAACAGCCTTAGTCAATGTCAAAATTTATAACTATAGGTAAGGTAGGTAATGGTGCGGTAGGCAGCCATTCTCATTCCTAGAGTTTGGAAATCTGTTCTAATGAAACGCAATACTTACATTTAGATATTTACTCTCTGACTGTAGTCATACAAAACTAAAAGAGAGTTAGTCTAGTATTTATCAGAAAACTCATCTTGAGAGGAGCATATAACGTCTCCGTGTATGAGAAAATAATAATATTCTATCTAGATTCCCCACCCGTAGCACACCGAAACAAATTGCATATTAACAGTGTAAAACCCTTGCAGCCACCGAAACCGGACAGCATATGCACAATTTGCTACACTTCGGGCACGACGGGCATGCCCAAAGGCGTGATGCTGACACACGAGAACGTCGTCGCGTCTATGTGCAGCGTGATAATGCAATTGGGCGAACACCGGCCGGCCAAGACTGACGTGATGATATCGTTCTTGCCTTTAGCGCATATGTTGGAGCGGTGTTGTGAGGTAAATATACTCAGAATACATTGTGAAGCTCAAATAGTAGTATGGGTGCGTGTGTAGTATGTAACGCAGTTGGGCGAACACCGGCCGGCCAAGACTGACCTGATGATATCGTTCTTGCCTTTAGCGCATATGTTGGAGCGGTGTTGTGAGGTAAATGTACTCTAGAATACATTGTAAATCTCAAATAGGAGTATGGGTGCGTCTGTAGCATGTAACGCAGTTGGGCGAACACCGGCCGGCCAAGACTGACGTGATGATATCGTTCTTGCCTTTAGCGCATATGTTGGAGCGGTGTTGTGAGGTAAATATACTCAGAATACATTGTGAAGCTCAAATAGTAGTATGGGTGCGTGTGTAGTATGTAACGCAGTTGGGCGAACACCGGCCGGCCAAGACTGACCTGATGATATCGTTCTTGCCTTTAGCGCATATGTTGGAGCGGTGTTGTGAGGTAAATGTACTCTAGAATACATTGTAAATCTCAAATAGGAGTATGGGTGCGTCTGTAGTATGTAACGCAGTTGGGCGAACACCGGCCGGCCAAGACTGACGTGATGATATCGTTCTTGCCTTTAGCGCATATGTTGGAGCGGTGTTGCGAGGTAAATATACTCAGAATACATTGTGAAGCTCAAATAGTAGTATGGGTGCGTGTGTAGTATATAACGCAGTTGGGCGAACACCGGCCGGCCAAGACTGACGTGATGATATCGTTCTTGCCTTTAGCGCATATGTTGGAGCGGTGTTGTGAGGTAAATGTACTCTAGAATACATTGTAAAGCTCAAATAGTAGTATGGGTGCGTGTGTAGTATGTAACGCAGTTGGGCGAACACCGGCCGGCCAAGACTGACGTGATGATATCGTTCTTGCCTTTAGCGCATATGTTGGAGCGGTGTTGCGAGGTAAATATACTCAGAATACATTGTGAAGCTCAAATAGTAGTATGGGTGCGTGTGTAGTATGTAACGCAGTTGGGCGAACACCGGCCGGCCAAGACTGACGTGATGATATCGTTCTTGCCTTTAGCGCATATGTTGGAGCGGTGTTGCGAGGTAAATATACTCAGAATACATTGTGAAGCTCAAATAGTAGTATGGGTGCGTGTGTAGTATGTAACGCAGTTGGGCGAACACCGGCCGGCCAAGACTGACGTGATGATATCGTTCTTGCCTTTAGCGCATATGTTGGAGCGGTGTTGTGAGGTAAATGTACTCAGAATACATTGTGAAGCTCAAATAGTAGTATGGGTGCGTGTGTAGTATGTAACGCAGTTGGGCGAACACCGGCCGGCCAAGACTGACGTGATGATATCGTTCTTGCCTTTAGCGCATATGTTGGAGCGGTGTTGTGAGGTAAATATACTCAGAATATATTGTGAAGCTCATAGAGTAGAATGGGTGAGTGTGTAGCATGTCCAAATGCAGTTGGGCGAATACCGGCCGGCGAAAACTTACGTGATGATATCGTTCTTGCCTTTAGCGCATATGTTAGAGCGGTGTTGTGAGCTAAATGTACTCAGAATATATGGTGAAGCTCATAGAATAGTATGGGTGAATGTGTAGTATGTAATGCAGTTGGGCGAACACCGGCCGGCGAAAACTTACGTGATGATATCGTTCTTGCCTTTAGCGCGTATGTTGGAGCGGTGCTAAGAGGTAAATAAAACAAATATTACCAAATATTGTGTCAACTACAATAGTTTCGGGCCGAGTCTTCTTTGATCTGATGCAGCGTAAGGAGTGACCGTGCAGGCGAATCCTTACGAAAGACTATACAGCCGGCCACACCCCGCGCCCTTACCGAATTCGGGAAATCGCTGCACATGACATGTGCCACTAGTATATAGTTAGCAATCGTACGCGAGGTCGCAAGGTCATATATATTTTGCATACTTTATCATTTCAAACCACATTTTGTGTACTTTGTGTAACTTAGCCAAAAAATCTTTCAAGTCTTTTTTATATTTAGTGTCGAAACGAGCTAATACGCGTTAACTGTTCTCCTCGGCCGCACCGGCCACACACAGTATAGATTTGTAACGGCAATGTTTTCTTAAATTTCCGGCAACCTCCGACTTGTTGAGTTTAAACACGAGCCCGTCGCGCGGTCACCGGTGAGCCTCACGGTCTGAACGGGTAGTATTGCTGTCGCTCACCGGTGAGGCCCACGGCCCAAATGGAACAACTACGTAATTTGAATCGGCTTTTACGTTTTAAGGTGGTAAACCCTTTCTTATCGCGACCGTAGGTATTATCGCGGTCTGCGCCGTATGAACACCTTTAAGGCGAAAATCATTTGCACATCGCGCGCAATCCCGCTTGCTAATTGCTCCGCGTGTGTCGAAGTGCATGCAAACAATTTTCGTTAGGAAGTGTTCACGCGGCACTGACCGCCACCGTACCTTAGTTGCATCTAGCACATATTTTACAACCCAAATAAAATAGCATCTAGCTAAGATGATGAGCATGACGATGATGCGTTTCAATCCTTGTACTGTCTTAAAATTTAAACGTCAAGGCATCAGTCAGATCACAGTAATGCCAAGAAATACACGTGTTACAGCATCCGTTGGTAATGCATATTGCAATGCATTGCATGTAGACATTGACAGATGATAACATTCTAGGTAAAATGTTTATTATTGGAATGAACCGAAATCGTTTTGAAATCCCGGAAATTATTGTCAAGGTTGAACATCTTTCCAAGGTAATAGGGTTATTTTCCATTTTCGAGGAGGCACTTGTTTGTTTTGATTGGCTACCAATAGTCTTTGATGAAATTATACCTCCACTTTAAATATAAGCGGTTCGAAGGCCCAGAACTACTAGTTTTTTCTCTGTCCTTTAGTGGGTTCATCCTAATAGCCGTAGTTAATGTGCCGAACCTTAACCATGACACTTACGAAAATATTACTTTTCCATAAAAAAATTTGAAGCGTGTACTTTTATTGTAATGGAATCGATTGCAGAATCTTGCCCTATTTTTTTTTAATCGTCTGGGAAATGATGTTACGCATACCCGCCAGCCGCGGGGGCAGCTGGGGGTTATGTGGGACTCCAGGCCTCAGAAAGAGAACCCGCCTACTCACTAAAAACCTGACGGTGCCCTCCGGTGCCATGTGAGTCGGGGACGTAGCGGGTTCACGGTACGATGAGAGGCCATAGGCATTCACCGCTATTCCCCAATTTTACTTTGACCTTCTCAACTTGCAAAACTCAACGTATTTTTTTTTAATTTGTTTTCAGAATGCTCTCTACATGGTAGGCGGTGCGGTGGGTTTTTATAGTGGCGACATCCGAAGGCTAGCCGACGATTTGAGTGCACTTAAACCGACCATGATGCCTGCCGTGCCACGACTCCTGAACAGATTGTACGATAGAGCGCAGTCGGAGATTTCAAATTCGAGGATAAAGAAGTTACTGTTCAACATGGCGCTGTCGGCGAAGGAGTCTGAATTAAAGAGGTTGATTTCGTAAACAATATTTACTCAATTAGTTTTAAATGCTTTCAATTCTGTTGTTGAATCCTCTTAACGGTAAAGAAAAAGGATTTTCCGGATGATAGTTGGTTGTTCAGTTACTCCTTAGAACTTTTCATCAAGTGCTTTTGCTAAAACTAACAACAAGAGGACCTTTAGTTGTCTCAAAGATAGCTTACGAATTAAATCTGCTTGTTTAAAAATGAAGCCAACCCGTTAATTTAAAACTTCTTACAGTTTTCGTAATACGCTCTGACAACCATCCAAGTGGATTTGTGATTCATCTTAATCTGTGATGCTAGTTTAATAGATCATACTCGTAATATCTAAGTATTATTTATTGCAGAGGCATCATCAGAAGCGACTCGATATGGGATAAGCTGGTGTTCCGCAAGGTGCGAGAAGGGATGGGGGGCCGCCTCCGCATCATGGTGGTGGGCTCCGCGCCGCTCGCGGGGAACGTGCTGACCTTCGCGCGCTGTGCTCTCGGCTGCCTGGTGAGTCATCACCATCTTCATACCTCTCTTTATGCCTCCATCATTCCATCAGATTCGATATAGGTACGACAAGCTGATATGTCGCTTGCGGGGAACTTACCTTCGCGTGCTAAGCACTTAAATTATGTGACTCGATATATGAAATCATCTTTCTTATTTATTTATTAAACAAACAACGTTTTAAAATGAAATGACAATAGTCCCACAAAACTATTTACATAGTTTGTCTGTGAGATCACGAGTCTCTAACATATTAAATCAAATCGTAAATACTAAGTTAAGTTAACTAGAAAATAATTTTTAAGTTTTCTTTTAAAACATTTTTATGTTGTTGTTCTTTTAATTAGCATCATAAGGAAGTATATAACTTCTGTGAATTCGCACTGAGCCCGCACTGAGTTCGGCTCGCACCACCTCATAGTTGAGGTGAGGCCTTTGCCCAGCAGTGGGACGTATACTCGTATAGGCTGATTATGAATTAATAATAATAATAAATATTTCTCAACAATCACACCAATTCTCTAGTCCCAAAGTAAGCTACGAGGCTTGTGTTATGGGTACTAGATAACGGATATATGTCACCGGAAGATAACAAGATCCGCAAGTTTATAAATTTCCTAGGAAATTTATAAACTTTCGTAGGATTCTAAACGGGGGAAAAATTGTATTATATTACGCCTACATTTTCGGAAATTTATCAATTTGCGACATCTCGTGGTAAATTTATAAACTAACGGATATCCAAAAATAAGATTTTAAACGGTTTGACCAATCACAGAAGAGTTTTTAATTTTACGCTTTTTCACAACACGGCAAATAACACACTGCTCTCTGATTGGTTCGATGTTGACAGTCGCAATGTTTGAGTCCATAGACTTTAGTACAATCAGACTTGCCAAAATATTTTATAAGTTTCGGTTCGACTGTAAGGTAAGAAGTACCTCACAGTATCTTTAATATAAAGCTAGATAGCTACATAAATTATTGGGTTCCTTTTTACGTATGAAAATACACTTCCGTTTATGTTGGCTTCGTAAATATTTTAGCGGTGCTGTATCATTTCATCCGATATTATCTCGTGGGAAATAACCGAGCACTCCGCTTTTATAACAAACAATCCAGTGAATAATTTTAATAACATGACGTTATACCGAAGGTCGCATTATTTCAATCAGACCTGAGTCTATACTCTGGAATCGTTTCATCCGTATTTTCTATCTATGTATATCGGTCTAGCCAGTCCTCTCAATGCCAATACTATTTCGGTTAAGCTCGAAAGAGTTACATAGGCTACATCCTAAACTACATACAACGGCTTAGAGAGTAGAGCCTTTTTTGCATTTATTTTGCCATCCAAATATTTAATAGTATTGTATTTGATGATAGTACCTGATCACTACACCATGACTTTCATCGTACCATTAGCTAACATTGCCATGGAAAGCTAGAGAAAGATTCGTAGGAAATATTGACGCATTGGCACACGTGATATGACTTAACTCAGTCTGTGAGTTTTTAATGGGTGAAATTAGTTTATCCGTTTGGGGTAAAATAAAAATTAGTTCATGAAACTTAACTTTTTGAGCACCAATTTGAAAGAAATAATTTTAATTTATTTTCATTTTGATATTCAAATTGGTTTTTTCCCCATTATCTATTTCATCGGCCGTATAAATTTTGACAGATCACATTAAAAATCCTTCCCCTGTAACATCTGTCGCTGGTTTTAAGATCTATGGTAACTAACCACAGAAAAAGGAATTGCATAGAAATAGGATGCTCGCTGATTTGTACGAGAATATGTGTAACCAAACTCACAAATATAGACCACTAAAAACCCTCGAGTTTTGATTGGTAAATCTTGGCGGATACAAAAGAAATAAGAGCATAAACCCATTAATGCAAACTCAACCTTATTATGCTAAGAATCTAAACGGGGATTTTTTTTTTATTTTCTTGTTCAATATGTCACTGCCCGTTGCCATTACAAACTATCAATATTTCTAAATTTTGCTGACACGCTCATCAAGTGCGTCTTCGTGAGCGCAGTTAGTTGGGATGATGACACCTATCTTAAATATTGTCAAGAACATGGTGTTTAAAAAACATAGCCCCTATGAAGTTAATACAACCAATATATTTCAAAAAAGCTGTAGAAACCAATTTTTAAACACACAAAACGCAATAAATATTCGGTCAATTGACTCCGATTTCTGACACATGACCGTGACGTCACAATCATTTATTACCATACGAAATCTATGGAGGCAGACCGTTTTGACAGATAATAAAAAGTATGTCAACGATTGGTGGTGTCGTCTAGCCAGTTATACACGCAATCGCCCACTTACACCTTCTATTCTTACGCAGTAAGTAGTTTCGTTATTCTGTGTAACTAACTGATGTTTCCTTTCCACAGATCGTAGAAGGCTACGGTCAGACGGAGTGCACTGCGCCGGTGACTCTGACGGTTCAGGGCGACCACGTGCCTGAACACGTAGGGCCTCCCGTCGCTTGTTGCAAAGTGAAAGTAAGTGTTACCGATCATGTTTCTTCTTCTTAGTCAGTTGCTCTTGGCTCAATACGGATAATTATAATCCAATACGGATTAAATAAGTCTTCTTAAACTTAGATTAGCTTAAACTTTGATATCTTTTCAATTTTTTTCGAAACACCAATAATTGAATCTCGATTTCAGAGGGTGTAATATCGATTCAGAACTCGATATCGATTAAAAATATCGATTGTTAGTCTAAGAAATCGATTCTTCGATTAATCGATCTCAGATCGCCATGTCTTATATCTGCCTTTCGACGCGTACTGCCGAGCTTAGGTCTTCCCCAAGGATTTCCACCGCGATTGGTCCTGCGCTTGCCCGCAACCAGCGACTTCCCGCGACCATCACCAGATCGTCAGTCCAGTTTCTCATACAAAAAGCTTAAACGTCTAGTAATCTCTTTACAGCTAGTGGACGTGCCCGAAATGGAGTACTACGCGGCGCAGGGGCAGGGCGAGGTGTGCGTGCAGGGCGCCAACGTGTTCAAGGGCTACTTCAAGGAGCCACATAAGACGCAGGAAATCATCGATCAAGACGGCTGGCATCACACCGGCGACGTTGGCAAATGGCTGCCGGTAAGTAACTAGGCATCATACTTGTCTATTTTCGTACATAAGACTGGGTAAGACTTAACCTTGGCTTGGCTGGTGATATCGGCCTGTGGACAGCAAGATTGTCCATAGTCCAATAGCTGATTGGATAACTTTACGGGTTATTTTCTTATAGAAGAGACTCAAAGACATTGACGACCGCACAGCAAGGTTCATTCTTCTTCTAGCAAGTTGACTTTTATTTCAGCTTCAGTGAAATTGGCAGTCTGAATATATTTGCAATAATCTGCAGGAAAGGAAAGTTCCCAGAATATTTCAAGATTTTTTTTACTGAGAATCATGATAATGGTCTACTTAATCTCTAATATTAGTCCGATGAACTGTTTGGAAGGTAGTTATGCGATCCGATGCATTTTTGCAATCTCTTCCTAATGTAAACAAGCAACTTTCTTCTCTTCCAGAACGGCACCCTCAAAATCATTGACAGAAGAAAACACATCTTCAAGCTATCGCAAGGCGAATACATAGTTCCTGAGAAAATCGAAAATATTTACATAAGAAGTCAATACGTCGAACAAGTGTTCGTGCATGGCGAGTCTTTGAAGGTGAGATACTTTTTTATATACCTACCTAGTATATGACGCACAAAAAAATACAAAAATGGCCAAATTTCAGCAAACAGTCCAGCTAAACTAAACTTAACATGTGACGCACAATAATGCAAAAGAATACATTTTAAATTCAAATTTAACTGCACATTGGTGAGCCAAAACTACAGTATTACACGTATTAAATGTAAGTGTTGGCTTTACCGCTTTTGTGCGTGTATTTTCTATTTTCGGTAGATCTTTAGAGATTCGTTAGATATTGTCGCTCGTAATTATTATTCCTTATTATAAAATTAGCAGAAGGTACAGTACATCAGGCTACCTACCCATTTTAGTTGCACAATGAAACAATTTGTTAAAAAGACAGAACCTCAAAATCCTATTATTTTATATAACATTCAATTTTACTTTTGGACTTTATTACGATTACTATTGTAGTGTATCCTGAGTAATACTGAGTAGGTATATTACTTACATAGAGGTCTTCACATTTCTTAAATCAGCAGAGCAGAAGTTACTATTTGTTGCGAAGAAATTAGCCACCGTAAAGCAATCAATTCATGGCAAATTTGAACTATCTGCCTTAATATATCCGCTTACCATGATAGGAAAGCCTTTTAAAATTGATTCAATGAGATAATTGAACGAATTTCGAAGAAATTTCACGAGAATCAAAATAATAATATTGTCCAAATATCAACAAACACAATAGTACTTGACAGTGAAAATTCTTGTTTGGCAACAAGTGACGTTACGCATATTGATTGGCGTTGATTGTCACGTGACTTGAGGGTGAAATATTTAATTACATTTTATTAAATAAAAAATTAATCCTTTGGTTTTTAAGGAAAATATTGTGTTTTTTCTATTATTTTTATTATATAAACTACCTTTTAATGGTAAAATTATAGACTTATTTGAGTACAGTCCACATCCCTATTGGTAACCATACCGCTGAAAGTTAGTAAATTTAAGTTCATACTCATTAAATTATTTTGTACAAAACAAAAGTTAATATTAACTTTTTTTTAAATATTTTTATCATTGTGATTAATTAATTAAAAATAAATATTTATATATATTTAGACCCTGTTTTTTCAATAGGCAGTTACCTAATGCTAATTATTAAACAAAATTTCAAGATGGTTGATTTTAAAAGTCGCCATTGCTTGTAAAACTAAACTAAAGTAAACTTAAATTAGGCCGTTTCATATTTACCAGACCTACTCGTATAATTTATCTGACTATTGAAGAATCAGCCCATAGTCTATTGTCAACAATGTTATCTGTGCATGCCGTGGCAGCCTGTAAGGCAACACTCTAAAATGACCTCTAATAATCAGTGTATATCAATGTGTGCTGTATGTTTTGTTGGTTGTCCTTATTAAATAAAATAAAATAAAAAAGAAACCCCTTCAGTATTGTGCATAGCATTTCCAACGATAAAATGCGTATCTTGCCCATTGAACAGCTTCGAAGAACAGTTATTGTTCTCTGGCTATGCTAATTTATTGAATGGATGTCCTACAGTCGTCGCTTTAGATTAATTAGTACCCGGCATACCACATGCCAATATCTGAATTTATTGTTATTTAATTGAATGAGTGCCATTAAGTTGATGTTGTTATTTAACCACTAGAAGATACTATTGTAGCCGCTACGATCGACCAATCAAACTCAAAGGGATCTACAGTTCTTGCATTTCACGAAGGCGAGTAGTCTTTATTTGTTTTTAAACGTGTACATGCATAATGCAATAGTGTGCGTGTATGACGACGCGGTCAGTCGCGAGCGCGCTGTCGCTCAGGTTAGTTGTGTTTATTGTTTCCGGACGCTAATTGCCGTGAAGTACTGTCAGCATGTCAAAGCGCAAAGTTATCCATAGCAAGGTAAATATTTTTTTTCTAGTTTTGACATTAAATAAAAATGATTATTTTTTAATTTAAGTAATAGTTTAGTTTTGACTTTTGATACTTATTCAATTGTATATTTTATTGTTTTTAGGGTCGAGCAATCATTGCTAAAGTCTTTCACTTTCTAAAAGATGAATATAATTTTATGAAAGCAAATAACACTGATGGATGTGACCTAAGTCCATTAGCAAACATATTAGAACGAACTGCCCAAGCAACAGGCGTCAGTGAACGCACAGTAAGTAGGATTTTAAAAGAAGAGAAAGAGTTGCCATCTTCATCAACCAAGTTTACTTCACCCATGAAAAAGCGACGAAAAAGAGACGGTAAATTTAATTTAGATAATATGAATCGAGAAATTATTCGAACTACAATTCAAAATTTTCATATAGAACACAATGAACTTCCAACTTTGGCAAAACTTCAGTCAGCATTAAGAGAAAAAATTGGTTTTGACGGATGTTTGAGCACATTACGTTCGTTGCTTATAAAAATGGGCTACGAATGGAACAAAATTGAAAACAATCGTAAATCTTTACAAGAAAGGCATGAAATACAATTGTGGAGATTTAATTTTTTGAAAAAAATTCATGAATACCGTGAAGAAGGCCGTCCCATTATATATACAGACGAAACATATGTGCTAACTTCGCACGTACGTCAAAACACGTGGAATTTAAAAAAAACTAGATACTAAGACAAAAGACAAGTCATTTTTAAAAAAATTGAGTACCGGTGCTCGTTTTATTATAGTGCATGCGGGTAGCAGTAGTGGATTTATTAAAGATGCTTCGTTAATATACAAAGCATCATCCACAACTGGAGACTATCACTCAAATATGAATTTCAATAATTATAGCAAATGGCTGAATGAAAAGCTGCTGCCAAATTTACCAGATAAATCTGTTATAGTGATGGACAACGCATCCTACCATAATACTCGAAGTAGTAGTATACCTACGTCAAATTCGCGCAAGAGCGACATGCAAAAGTGGCTGACGGAACACGGTATTCCTTTCAATGCACTGTCCCGCAATGTAGAATTGTATGATTTAATAATCAGAAATAAGCAGCGTTTTATTTCATATAGAATTGACGAGATAATAAAAAGCAAAGGTTTCGAAATACTACGACTGCCACCATATCACCCCGAATTAAATGCCATTGAAAACATCTGGGGTATTCTGAAAAATAAGATTGCCTCGAAAAATATTGGTCAAAATATGACAGAAGTTCAAAATTTAATAGCTGAAGGTTTAAACAGTATCGATAACAACATCTGGCTTAATACATGCAAGCATGTCGAAAAAATTGAAAAGGAGTATATGAAATATTTTGATTATGACTTTGAATTTGTAATTAATGTGGGTGAATCAAGTGATAGCAGCACGACTGACTTTGAAACTAACGAAAGCAACAGTTTTTCCGAAGAAGATTAAGGCGACACATTTTTCACATACGTAAAAATAGATAGAAATTTGTTATTAAATAGTTCCAGCCTAGCCTTATTTTCATAATTTTGCCATATCTTGAGTTCAATTGTATATCCTTATTTAAGTCTTATGTTTCGCCTAAATTAAAACTTAAACCCAAATGTAGAAGAACATAATTTTATTTTAATACATTCCCTTATTTATTATTTATTTTAAATAATAAACATTTTAGTTTAAAAGTTTTGTTGTTTTATTTTATTATCAATTGAACATACAAAAATATTGGTATTATTTTTATGCTAACCATACCCGCTTTCGTTTTCACGCACACATCGACACATATACGGACACATATTTACCACAAGTAAATTCTGCTCGACTTCGTGATTTGAAAGAACTATAACTTGTCATTAACGTACATTTGTACACTGGTTTCGTACAAATCAGCGATCATGCTATTTCTAGGTAATTTCTTGTTCTGTGGGTGGATGCCCTAATCTGCGCTTTTGGTCCAAAGGTCAGAATCGGAATCTTTATTGCAAGTCATATGAGTAAAAAATGATATATGAGCAAGGGCACAGCAATCTTAGAAAGTCAAACATTTCCTATTCACTTGAAACTTAGGAAAAATATTAATATAACATTAGAAATTTAAATTATAATAACAATTAACACTATGGGCACATTAAATAAAGTCACTGTTGGAAAAGTAGATAAGGTCTTCCAATCTAGAACTTATCCTCCATATCCTTAATTTCCAGTCATGCGTCGTAGCGGTCGTGGTGCCCGATGTAGACGTTGTTAAGTGCTGGGCCCTGGAGAACGGCATCAAGGGCACATTCTCCACACTGTGCGAGGATAAGCGAGTCAAGAAAATCATCTTGGACGACATGCTCCAGTGGGGCAAGACCGCGGGTCTGAAGACTTTTGAACAGGTGAGCAACGGTTAACGGTTGTGGTCAAAAGCTGGTCTTTGGAGGATGGCATAAAGGGCTTACACGTATTCTCCACGCTGTGCGAGGACAAGCGAGTCAAGAAGAGCATCTTGGACGACATGCTTCAGTGGGGCAAGACCGCTGGTCTGAAGACTTTTGAACAGGTGAGCAACAGGTTAACGGTTGTGGTTAAATGGTCTCTAGAGAACGGCATCAATGGCACATTCTCCACGTTGTGCGAGGACAAGCGAGTCAAGAAGATTATCTTGGACGACATGCTTCAGTGGGGCAAGACCGCGGGTCTGAAGACTTTTGAACAGGTGAGCAACGGTTAACGGTTGTGGTCAAAAGCTGGTCTCTGGAGAATGGCATAAAGGGCTTACTCGTATTCTCCACGCTGTGTGAGTACAAGCGAGTCAAGAAGATCATCTTGGACGACATGCTTCAGTGGAGTAAGACCGCGGGTCTCAAGACAGCAGGTAAGCAAGCAGTTTAACGGTTGGAGTTTCTTTATGAATTGCTAATCCAGCAAGATGTTGCCCAGGATATGGACATATGTGTGTGCATTATGCAATATATGAACTCTCTTTCCTGTACTGTCATAATTCACTGAGACTTATTTCATACTTTCCGAAAAGGCAAGAAGTCCAAGTCCTATATCTATTACAATTAAAATATATATATATATATATATATATATATATATATTTTAATACGAAGCTATAAACGAAGAGGCCTTCTAATTTTTTTTGGACGTATCCCGTCAATTTTGGCCAGGATCAAAGCTAGACCAAAATAAAAATGTTAACCAGTTCTATGAGGCCTTGGTTGGTCCAGGAGAACACTTATCTGTGCCGCAATGAAATCAATTGAAAAGCAAATAGGAGGAGTTGAATACCAATTAGACAATTTTATTTAACTACTTTAAACCTTTCTTTATTTTTTTCAGGTTAAAGACATCTATCTCCATCCAGATCCGTTCTCCGTGCAGAACGGCCTCCTGACTCCGACCCTCAAGGCGAAACGACCTGAAATCAGGAACTACTTCAAACCACAAATAGAGGACATGTATAAACAGCTCGAATAACAGTAGCACATAGCCAATAGCTTAAGAAAACGTAGGCCCGGATTCACAAGCCGATCATACTTATGACTGTACTTGAGATCGTACTTGAGTACGACGGTATCTCAGCACGGCATCCTAGCAATATGAAATGGCTATTTTAATGCCAGGATGTTAATTCACACGAACACGAAAATTGTATAGTGACATAAAGCAAGACATTAAAATCGAATTAACCTACGGTTAAAAAGAACTTCAGGTATGAACATTCAAGCTTGTAAAATAGTTATACTATTGCTTAAGCTGCTGCAGTACAAGAAGACCATTTTAAAATTATGCTGTAAGTAAAATAATCCAATACACGTGACCTTAAAAAATTGGGATCGGTTTATCCCTAAGGGGCCTAAAAGACCTAAACCAAAATCGATTAGAAAGTACCTTAGCACTTCTAGCTACTATAGTGAAATACTATGGAATAACTGACAATATCGGTGAATGTAAACGAGTAATCAAAAAACAGACATTTGGCGTAAAACCAATTTTAATTTGGACACTGCCTGTCATTAAGGCCATTGGGTACTTACTTGTAGTACTATTATTTTTAATGGCATTATTGAAGTATAAAGTTAATAAATGAGAATTAGTACCTAATGAAATGAAACATGCCCGCAAATATTAATTATAACCAAATGTTCTGCTTTTGGTTACCCAATTCTCTGCACTACTTATTTCAAGTGCTGAAAAAATACAAAATTATTATGACTGAAACACTATTTGAGCCTAGCCTTGTACGCATTCGATTAAATAATTATCAGCTATACATTTTTGCAATGGCAATAAAACTATGAAACATTGTTTCTTTTAAGTCAATTAAAAATGTATAAAGATACTGAATTAGACGTTTGGCTCTGAAACTAAATATTACTAGGGAAAATGTACTCTGACATTATTCTAATATAATTGTGTTTTGTATTTTGTAAAGGAAATCTTAAGCCTAGTCTACACTGCAGCTAAGTTATAATGAGCCGTATTTACGAATGAGCAAAGTTTTTAAATAATTAACATACAATAAATACTTTTAGAATACGCTTAAGATTTATTTAGCACATTTTTGTAAATCTTCTCTTTGAATGATTACTTTCTGCAAGTGGTTATGGCTCGTATGATTTAGTTTGTCAATGGAATTGCTGAACGTTATGATTTCAAAACAAGTTTTATGGAGGTATCTTCTAAAATAAACAACTAGTTTTTAGGTCAAATCGAAAGCAATATGGTTAACGTACACAAAACTGTAGTCTTATGCTGTCCAGGTGAATATAACATGACAATGATTTTTTTTTACTATTACTTAGGCGTGATTTTTTATCATTTGAACAGGACATCGTTGTGTGATCAGTGAGTTGGTCGTTTGTGAAGCTGAATTGAGTGGTTCGGTGCAAATACCAATAATCGTTGTCCTACGTGAGCAACAAACGCGACAAGTGAAGTGCAACGCGACAATATCAATCATATACGGTCGTGGTCAGCGCCGCGTGATCACTTTCTGACGAAAATCGTGAGTTTCGCCTTAAAGGTGTTCATGCGATGCAGACCGTGATAGTACGTTAATGATAATGTCCTGCGTGACAAAGCGCGATTGACATTGACACGAGAATTGGTCGCGTCGCGTCGCACTTGTGGCGTGGCGTCTTTCACGTAGGACGACGCCATAGTCTTTAGTCTAAGTAGATGAAATACTCGTAAATACTTTATGCCGTGCCTTCTACCTAAATATTTTGTAATTCAAACGTAATGAATACGCAACATTTTTATTTGTGAGGCGCAAGAATCATGCTGTCTTTTTTTTTATTGCCATAAGTAGAATTTTATAAATTACTATAACGGTTTTTTTTTCTCTTGTAACTTTATTGTGTTAGATTGTGTTATGCTTTTAGCGGGGTTGTGCGGTGTGCTGTTGAAAAAATGAGGCTCTAATTTTATGTATAGCTCTAACAGCAACAGTGTGACCCCGGCTTAATTTGGGCTATGCCTTGAGTTTCCCCGAACCCAGGGCCTCGTCTCGGAGAATCCCAAAGATTACTATTAATTGAGTTCATCAAGATAAATAGGGGTTCTTCAGGGCGAGGGCCTCGGGGATCGAATTACTCAGGGAATAACCCCTTAATTATGAGGTCGAATCTCCGTTTATGTTGTTGCGAGTGTAACTTGTGTGATCCACACGAGAATGGCATAAAATTAACACAATTATTAATCCTAGGACAAAATATATCGCACCGTGTAGATTAAATAATTTTTGTATTATCTACGCAATATTTATAAGTTGATTCATGCTTTGAGCGAAAGTTGAGATTTCATGTTGTTCAAAACCAAAATTTTGTTGTTATTGGTGCAAGTTGTACGATAATTTATTTTTAAATAAAATTTCGAAAATATTAGTTTGTTGTATTTATTTATTTGTGTTCACCTTATTGAAACAAACAAAAAAAATCTAACTTACATGTTTAAGATATTCAAGGAAATAGAGAGATTCTGTCAGTTTATAAACTTACCTGCGAGTATTTGCTTATTAATGTTATAGGTCAGTCTGTGGGGAAATGAAAAAGCCTTTGCTCTACAAAAGGTGGCGTAGAAAATGTTTTGACACAATATTGTTTCAAAACATTTTCTCTGCCACCTTTTGTAGAGCAAAAATACCTATTGACTGGATACTTAAGGGAATTCTCAAGCTTAAAATGGCGTTTACTTGCGTTTATTACTTTAATTTATCGATCGATGTGATGTTCGTTAAAAAACACGAATAGTAAACGTTTTGTAATTGATTCGACTGACTGAAGACTGAAAATCACGAAACAAACGACAGCAATTCCCGCACTTGAAAGATCTATAAAGTTAGCATTCGGTTCCTAGCGAACGGCGCGACTGCGAACCACACGACCGACTCTTAAAGGTAGCGGTTGTCGCTCAATATAATAGTCCTCGTGGCCGATTTCGACCATGGCGGCCAATCTCAACAGAGATCAGCCAACTACGCAGGAGATATTATAGTGCACAAGTGTGAGCGCAATGCACAGGTGCACTCACTGTTCCATCACTCTCTAAGTTCGGTGAGACAGCAATCCGACATGACCGGAGAGAGGTCAGGCGCTCGAGGCACGGGGGTGTAACACCGCCAACTTCCCGACTCCGAGCTGTGTTTCAGAAATTCATGACAATTAATCTCAGAAACAATTTTGGTTCGACCTGGGATTCGAACCCAAGACCTCTCGGATGTAAGGCAGAAACTTTGCCACTACACCACTGAGGCAGTTCGCTTTATATAAATCCATAATAAGCAGTGAGTCGGAGTAGTAAATGAATTGGGAAGTCTAGCTCAAGAACGTTGTATTCCAACCGCTCGCAAGCTCGCTAACGGCACGGCCCGCCGCGCCTTTGAAATACAACGTCTTGATCTAGCCTCCCCAATTCATGAGTAAAAAGGTTTGGCATTACTTATTAGGTTAAATTATTTCGTTGCAAGCCATGGATATAAACGGTCGCGTATAAAAAATGAAATTTCTTAAACAAAAAGAATCTCTTAAATTGGAATGTATCTGTCCTGCTCAAACGAGTGAGGTTAAACGTCATGGAAATTTACTACCAAATTCTATTCGCAGTATTGTTTGCGGTCCATCAAACTGTGGAAAGACCAACTTAGTAATCAGTTTATTGTTACACAAGAATGGACCTCGATTTCGTAACCTCTATGTTTATTCAAAATCTTTGTATCAACCTAAATACGTATTTTTGGAGAAAGTATTGGAAAATGTTGAAAATACGTCCTATTACAAATACAATCATAACAGTGAAATTTTAAGTCCACACGAGGCATTACCGAACTCTATAATTATATTCGATGATGTTGCTTGTGAAAATCAAAACAATATTCGAGACTACTTCGCTATGGGTCGTCATAAAAATATTGACTGTTTTTATATAAATCAAACATACACAAAAATACCAAAACAACTAGTAAGAGATAATTCTAACCTCATTATATTATTTAAGCAAGACGATATTAACCTGAAACACGTTTATGATGAGCATGTGGGATCTGACATGACATGGTCTCAGTTTCGGGAAATGTGTTCAACTGTTTGGAGTAAACCTTTCAGTTACGTTGTAATTAACAAAGATTGTGAACGAAATAAAGGTTGTTACAGAATGAAGTTTGATACATACATAGTAGTGGATTGAACGCTTTAAATAGCTGCTTGGTTATTCAACAATCAGTTTCATTTACGAAGTCAATCAGAGTGGAACCTTCTACAATGGAACGAAGTCTCAAGGAGCAAATTGTAAAATCTGCGTCAGCTGTAAAAAGAAAAGTAGAAATGCTAAAAGATTCAAAAAATACAAATGATATGGCTCTCGAAACAATATTCAAACCTATAGTTAGCCCACTCAAGCTTTTAACAAAAAAAACTAATGACAAACGTTACACCGATGAAGAAATAGAACAAAACAAATTAATAAAAAGAATAAAAAATACCGAAAGTGAGTCGACAAATAATTTGGACGAGGATTTCGATTACTTTAAAAAGGTTGTTGATAAAGAAGAAGTCTCGGATGATGATGGTGATGACGATGATGATGTCAGTATAACCCCTAAAACTCTTACTTCATCAACCATCGAAGACCGCGATGATAGCCCTGATATCTCATTTAAATCACTTCAGTCATTACCAAGTGTTGACAATGATTCTTTACCATGGTCAGTGACATCTGAAGCAATACAAAACTCAAATATACCTTATGGTGTAAGAGTTGTCAATGGAAAACTTATGATCGGTAAAACTCGTGTTCATGATGATGATCGCATTCTGAAAATTGGGAAGCGAAGTTTCAAAAAAACTCTAGGCTTAAAAGAATTATTATATAAAAAGACACCAAATTTGGAAGTAGTAACAGAAGAAGACTTACTAAATTATAAAATAATACTTGCGGACACTAATGTGCACAGACGGGGCTACAATCCAATGAATCCAATAAACAGCAATAAAGGATTTAAATATAAGAACGTGATCAAACCATTGTTCAAATTTTCTAGACCTCATACAAGCAGTGTAGAAAGTCTCCCTCAAGGGGAAGGTATCGAAATTTTAAAAGAAGTTAAAAAAGATACTGATTTAGTTTATTGGGATGATCCAAATGAGCTTGTGGACCGGCTAAAATTATTACTAGCTTCATGGGCTGCTGGTAATACAGGAGTACACAATGAAATATATTCAATAATAGAAGAACTGCACGAAGCTGGTCTTATAAAACAAGTGAAATATATAAAGCTTCCATCCGGAGGATTAGGCAGTATCATCGCGCTAAAGAAGCGGACTGGACGACAATGAATATTGATAAGTTCGGTCACCACGTACATAAACGTCTCCGACGAACTGAATTCTCAGACATTATTTCCGAAACATTGATAAGAACAGATAAGGGTAATTTTGATTTGAAATTAGCAAGATTAACAGGACTACAAACTCCAGAGAAAGATGACGAGGCTGTTAATAAAGAATACGTAGATGAGTGTGTTCAAGATCTAAGAAATGAAATTAAAAAAGTTCAAAGTGATATTAAAAAATACCTTAATAATCTTGAAAAATTGACTTCTGTCAATTTGAGTAAACTGTATTACACAAAAAAAGAAATTGATGACATAGTTGCACCAAAACCTACTAAGAATGAGTAAACAAGAAGTCGTAAATGAGCTTCATAAAGCTGTAAGAAGAAATTTTGTTCGTCGGTGTACGATCATTAAGGGATTAGACGATCTATGGCAAGTTGACCTAATAGATTTTCAAAAATTCTCCTCATTTAATAAAGGATTTAAATATGTTCTTGTCGTTATTGATGCTTTATCAAAATACGTGTGGGTGAGACCGTTAAAGTCAAAATCCAAGCAATGTGTTACAAATGCAATGACTAGTGTATTATCCGAATCTAAAAGAAAACCAAAAAATTTACAAACCGACCTAGGTAAAGAATTCTACAACGATTTATTTAATAAGTTAATGAAAACATATCACATAAATCATTATTCCACATACTCTGTTAAGAAAGCTTCCATTGTAGAGCGCGTGATTAGAACTTTAAAATCACACCTTTACAAATTGTTTAGTCTGTGTGGTAAATATCACTGGGTTCAGAATAACTTGGATTCAGTTGTGCAGCATTACAATAATACTGTACATCGCATTACAAAATTTAAGCCGAATGATGTTAATCAATCAAATGAGAGTAAAGTGAAATCTAACATTAATAAAACCCACCAGCTTAAAATAAAACAAGGACCTACCTTTCATATTGGAGACTTTGTTCGTATAAGTAAATACAAAGGTGATTTCTGTAAAGGTTATACTCCTAATTGGTCTACGGAAATATTTCGTATTGCAAAAATAAATCAAACAAATCCCCAGACGTATCAATTAGAAGACAAACACAATCAATATATTCTAGGTTCTTTTTACGCCTATGAATTACAAAAGTCTAAATTCCCAGACATCTATCTTATCGAAAAGGTTATTAAAAAAAGGGGGAACAAACTGTTTGTAAAATGGTTAGGGTTAAGTAATGAAGAGAACAGTTGGGTTAACAAAAGTGAATTAGTCAAATAGGTATATAAACAACTCAAGTACTTGTTAAACTCACTCTTTGCCTATCAATGAAGGGAGGTAGTGGTATAATTAATAGCTGGATAGATCATTTACCGTTTGAAGTTCATTTACCTGGATATCAATTTTGCGGTCCTGGAACTAAACTTCAAAAACGAATAAGTAAAGGTCAACGAGGAGTAAACAAATTGGATGAAGCCTGCATGTACCACGATATTGCATACAATAACAAAGACTCGAGCTCTCGACGTATAGCTGATTTGAAACTTTTAGATATGGCTAAGAAGCGGTTGAAATCAAAGGACGCTGGGAAAGGAGAAAAAATTGCCTCTTGGATCGTAAAAAATGCTATGAAAGCCAAAATAAGAGCAGGCAGTGGAATAAAATGTTTCAAGAAAGGAGTAAAAGAAATTCAGTCTCAATTGAAAAAAAGTAAATACAAAGACCACCATTCCGCAATAAAATATGCTTATGCAGCTGCAAAAAAACTATTTCGTAAGAACAAAGGATTACGCTTACCCCGATGTATTCCACTTCCAAAATCAGGAGGCCTTTTACCACTTATTCCTATATTTGCGGGATTATCAGCATTAGGTTCACTTGCTGGAGGGGCTGCTGGTATTGCAAAAGCTGTGAATGATTCTAAAGCCGCTCAAAAGAGTCTTCAGGAATCTGAAAGACATAACAGAACGATGGAAGCGCTTGCTCTCGGAAAAGGTTTATACATCAAACCTCATAAAAAAGGAGCGGGTTTATACCTAAACCCTTCAAAAAACTAATAAAGCGATTACCCAGACGTGCACTTACCAACCTAGATATATTAGAACATTCCAGTGATATTCCACACTTTCGTGGCGTTTATATGAGAGATACATTGCCCATGAAACCTAGAAAAATTGAATGTGGAATACTGAATTTAGATATCAACTCAAATCCAGGCACGCATTGGGTAGCCTTTGTAAAGAATAATAATTACGTTCAGTATTATGATAGTTTCGGTAATTTAAAACCACCTTTAGAATTTATAAAGTATATGAACAACTTGCCAATAAACTATAATTATACAAGACATCAATCTTTTGGCACTGTAAACTGTGGTCACCTTTGCCTTAAATTTTTAAGAAACTATTGGAAAAAATACTTATATAATAAGTGATTTAAATAAAAATGTCATTACAAAAATGTCTTTCACTGTGTCTATAACTGGAAGCGGAGCCTCTTTATCTACAAACTATTCCCCAACTTTGGAACTTCGAGGAGACTATGAATGTGGTCTTGTGTATTTTTCAACGTTCAATTCTATTCCTAATATAGATGAAAGAAACAATAAGTTTTGTTATGGTGAAAATGAAATAATACAAATTCCTGAGGGATCTTATGAGCTTCAAGACATATGTGATTATTTAAAAAGTAACATTAAAAACAGTGTATTGAAATTGACATGCAATAACAATACATTGAAAACAAATATATTTTGTTCTAAAGATATACATTTTAATAAAAAAGAATCCTTGGGTAAAATATTAGGATTTGGAATGGAAACAATAAAAGCAAATATAAGTACAGAATCGCAATATCCTGTTAGCATTCTATCAACAACCATCGTGCGGATTGAATGTGACGTAGTTGGTGGTTCATTTGTTAATGGAAAAGCAAGCCATATAATTTATGAATTTGTACCTAACGTGCCACCTGGATACCGGATAATTGAAATACCTAAAAATTTGATTTATTTTCCTGTGAATCAAAAGTCTATAAGTGCTATCAACATAAGGCTGTTAGACGCAGACAATAAAGAGATAAATTTACGGGGTGAAGAAGTGCAGCTATATTTACATTTTAAGAAAAAATGATAAATTTCAATAAAAACAGCAGCATAAAGACTTTTCAAGACAGTCTTCAAAGACCATCTCACAAAGGCACATCGCTTCAACTTAAAAAGAAGCTTACCAAAACCAACAAAGATTTCCTTAAGCTAATTGGGTTGATAAAATGAATATTTTAAATATATCTCAACAAACGTCATATGACAATACCATTGAAAGTTTTGAGTACCATTCTTACAAACCATACGTCTCAAGTTTCAACACGAATGATGAAATAAGAATTCCTATCAACCAGCAAGACTTGTACGTGTTGCCTTCACTTAGTAGCCTGTACATCGAAGGAAAAGTAAATGTGTATGACAGCGCTTCTAAAGCAGGAGTTTCAAATGTACATTTTGTTAATAATTCAGTACTGTTTTTATTTCAAGACGTGAGATATGAATTAAACGGAGTAGAAATTGATAAAATTAAGAACGCTGGTGTCACTACTGCTATAAAATCTTATTTGTCTTTAAATGAAAATGAATCAAAATATGCACGAGTTTGGGGCTGGTCACCTGAAGGAACAAATAATGTCACTGGTGGAGCATTTTCCGTATCAATCCCGTTAAACAAAATATTGGGATTTGCAGAAGATTACGAAAAAATTATAATGAATTGCAAGCACGAGTTAGTCTTACTAAGAAGCAACTCAAATCTTAACGCGGTTAAGTTAAAATCAGGAGAAGTTATTAATGATGTTACAATAAGTAAGATAATTTGGAGAGTGCCACACATTAAAGTATCTGATCGTGAAAGAATAAATTTATTAAAGCATTTAGAGAAAGATCGAGCTATTCCATTAGCTTTTCGTAATTGGGATCTGTATGAATACCCGCTACTGCCCAAAACACGTAAGCATACTTGGTCTATCAAAACTTCTTCCCAAACAGAGAAACCACGATTTGTTGTGATTGCCTTACAAACCAATCGGAAACAAAGTAGTGTATTGTCAATGGCCGAGTTTGATCATTGTCATGTACGTGATGTGAGGGTCTATTTAAATTCGTTATATTATCCATATGAGGGATTGAATGTCAGTTTTTCAGATGACAAATTTACTTTATTATACGAACAATACACAAGATTTCAACAGTCGTACCACGGACGTCGTTCAGAACCGTTGTTGAGTTTAAAAGAATTCAGAGACATAGCTCCTTTGTTTGTCATCGATTGTTCGCGACAACACGAGACTCTAAAGGGGTCGATCGACGTAAGAGTTGAAATTGAAGCAGACCAAGATATACCCGATAATACAGCAGCATATTGTTTGATTTTAAACGATTGTATATTCGAATACAAACCGTTGAGTAATATTGTCAAAAAGTTAACATGAATAACAATACGGTAATAGTGGATGTACAGGGATTTAAAAATCTACACAATGAGTTCATTGTAAAAGAATTGGCTATAGCTACTTTACAATATACTGATATTTTTTTAATAAAACCGCCTCATTCTTTTTCAAAACTTACTGAAGAAGAAAAAAGGCGTGTTCGTTGGTTAGAAAGGAATAGGGGATATTCCTGGAGCGATGGCTATATTGACTACAAAGAATTTTTAAGAATGATGAAACCATACTTTAAAGATAGAAAAATTATTGTTAAAGGAGCAGAAAAGGTGAAATGGCTACAAGACTTATGTGGTCACCAAAATGTTATAGATATTAATGATGAAGGTATTCCAAATCTTAAAAAATTATCTGAACTTTACAGAGACGATGTATTTATAACTCATTGTGTTAATCATAAGAATATTTGTGCATTGAGAAATGTTTTGTGTATAAAAAAATGGTGTTTATCAAATAATTAATAAAAAATAATTTATAAAAAAAGCTGTTTTACTCACGCTACCTTATATTTAACTATTTTTAAATTTGATTTCAACAACAAAAAGACAATAATTAAAATACATTTTCAGTTACTTATAAACTTTATTAAAATACAATTTGAATTAAATATAATTTTAATGTACATAATAAACACTATTATTAAACCTTACAAAATAACTATAACAAACCAAAATCACCACAGAGCTTTTTAGATATTTTTCTTACTAAAACCTCGGTAAGATCTGCAATTTCATCTACGGAATCCTGCACCACATACTGCGCGTTGACCACCACATTTTCTTTCTCTTCACATGGATTAGCCACCGCTGATTCTTTTTGTAGATCCAATATTTTGATTTGGATTAGTTTAATTCCACGGCTTTCCTTTCTTATAACAAAAGACTTAGAGGCGTTCGTCTTCTTCTTATTGATTTCTCGTTTTTGTCTTCGTTTTTTCTCATGATTTGTCGGTTGATTCCTCAGCAGTTCCTGGTATTGCTGGGTAAAATTTTCTAACGGATCCTGAGCATATTGGCTGAACATTATGTCGGCTGAATCTTCCATTTTCTGTAACAATCAAAAATAAATATATTAGTTTCGTACAAATTCTGTTTCGCAAAGATAGTAAAAAAAAAAAAAAGTTGTCTTTAATCAAAAATAATATTGCATTACTTACATCTTTAAACAAAAATAATATTCCATTACTTACATAAATTCACGAATTGGCTCGCTGCTAATCTCAACGCTGCTGAATGAAAAATGATTAAATGACTTACGAATATGCAGTTTAAATAGAGTTGATTTCAAAAAACATGATTTGGCTCTTTTACAGTTAACCATAATCTTATATCAGCATTTTTACTTGTAACGACTTGTTTGCTGCCCCGGTTTCTACATATCAGCATTTTTACTTGTTAGCACTTGTTTGTTGCATTATGTATGATGTATGCGCAAAAGTAAAATAATACCAATGCAAAACCGTCAAATTAGCCACATACCACATAAGGTGTCAGGTTTGTGTTTACAGTAATCAGCTTTATATTAAAACAAGTTGCAACTTGATAAATCCGATGCTATAAACATGTTGGGTCTAGCCATAAATAAAACACTAACATTGTTTAGCAGATTTATTAAAAATACGTTATCAATGTATAATAAACAGTAAAATACTAAAAACACTAAATACTAAACTTAAAACTAAACAATGTATAATAAACAGTCAAATATAAGTCGAATAAAATTAAACACTGGTTAAGCTGCTCATATAATGACAATTATCTGACATCAATCCAATTATTTACAAAAAAATGTTATTATTTTATTTTTTATTAAACAGTAATATAATAATGTCCCCAAGACCAAGTGTTGACATTATCTTTCGCAATAAAGCGTTTATCATCTTTTCTAGATAAAGCCACTTTATTTTGCTCTGTAGTAAATATTTGATGTTTTATAGTTTTAAACAGTACATTTTTACCTCTTAATTCATTACCAGTTGACAGGACATTGGTATAGTCAGAAAACTTAATTTTTTTTGTAACATTCTTTTTTACACCTTTTGCTTTTTTGATTTCAGCATTCTCTGTTTTGATACTGTACAGTTTAGACCGCAGCCCAACAAACTCTAATAATATTTTACCTCCTAATTCATCTTTGAATAGCCCAGGGACTTTTTTGTTTTTAGGTATAATATCAAAACAATTTTCCGGATCATAATTGCTTGTATCAAAATAAGTAGGACAAAAAGTGTTCTTTCAAGTCTGAATAAAAATTATTTGTCTCTATGGAGTACAAGAGACTATCAGTATCAGTGTAGCACAATGATATTTTATCATGATAGTAATTTTTCATTACTGAGTAATGAAAATCATACATATGATTTTTTGATAACTCAAGTACTGTAAATCCAATGTATATGGGTTTGTTAAGGATCACTTTTTCGCGTTTTAATTGTATAGCTACGAAATTTTCATCAAAAATTGTTGCACTATGAAAATTTGGACGAGATATCAGCTGTTCAGCTGAGTAATATTTCTTGGTCTTATTTCTCTCATCTCGCCACGTACTTACTAATTTAACATCTACTCGACGTTCAGTATCTTCCAAGGTTTTTCCAAAAATACTGTTATTGAGCAATTTGAAAAAGTCTTGTTCAAATGGCGAGTTAGTATTTTGTCTCAAATGGGTGTTTAAGTCGATATATTCCTTTAAATATGAGCATTGTTTAAAGGATATTCCTTTGTGAATTTTTTTAAGTTTTAATCCATTTTGCAAGCATGTCTTTAAATGAACGTAGTGGATGACATAGTTATATTTATTATACAAATTTGGTATGAGTTTAACATTTTTAGCACCCGGAGGAGTAAAGTTTTCCGCACAAAATGGAAGATCGTTATGTAAATCATGCAACCTCTCAGGGTATTCTAAATCAACTTCGAGGATATAGCCGTAGTCATTGTCATTAGGAATGTTTGTTACGTCGAGTTCATTACATTCCTGTTGGTCGAGGAATTTAAAATCCGCATAAGGCAGATAACTGCACATAGCGAAGCCGTATAAATTATTACAGTCCACGTACATTAAATATTTGCGTGGTTGGGAGCTGTCATAATCAGACTGGAATTGATTATTTGATTTAGCATACCTTTTTGAGCATAAGCAAATACCTCCACGAATTCCCTTTTGTATCATTCGTATCATTTCTAAATCTGAAAGTAGCTCTAATTTTACTTTTGTTTTTAGCAACATGGCGTCAAAGCTAAGACTTGGTGCTGTGAGATAAAATGCAGGATCTAAATCATAGTTGATCTTGCACGTTTTACGAAACTTTTCAAAAATGTCACTTAGTATCAAAACATCGCATTTTACATATAAATCCGTATATTCACCAAGATTTTTTATATTGAAACTATTCCAAACATTTTTTGCATGCTCATAGTCAGAATCACTAATGGCTTCATCGATTAGATTGTTAAAAAACTCTTCTTTTGGTGGTAAGTTTTTTTCGTCATAAACTTTCCAGTTTGACATATAATTGTATGGGTATACACCTTTTCGACTAAGCAATGTTAATTGATTTTCATTTTTACAATAAGCCCTCAAATTCGTGAAATCGTTTCGCTGTAGATTTTTGGCTAATTGTTCTAAACTAGTTCCCAAAAACTTAAATGAGTCTACGAATCGGACCGCGATAAAGTCGCTACTTGAAAACTGAATAAATTTTGTAAAAGAAATGTAGTTCTCATTGTTCTTAGGAATTACTTTTATTTCGCCTGGAATTCTACTTAGTTCACGGATAAACAAATGGCAGTCATAACCTGATAAGTTATGAAAGAACACCGGGATAAATTTCGGTATTCTAAATTTAAGATTACAACTGGAATGAGCGGCACCTCGATATTCACCGGTGAAGTGACAATGGTCCCGTACTTTATCACCAATCAGTAAATTAGAACACAAGTAACAACGTTCAGTATTTTCAAAATTGAATTTGTCTTCTTCCCGATAAATTATAGGAACTGGAGTTTCAGACGCAGATTGAATTAGTTTGTAAATCTGTTTTATGTCTCTTTGCAACCGCTTAACAAAAACAGTAGCACAGTCGATTCCGCGATATGTCACCAAGCGATTATACGAATTATCATAATTACAAACGATGTAATAAGCAAATGCTGCAGGCAAATGTTTTTGTACTTTTGCTGTGTAGGAGCCACTGCTCTCGGAGCAAGGCTCTAATATCGTCTCGAAGTCAGCGTAGATAACGAAAGGCACGTTCTGCATGCAATGATAGTTTTTAAATTGCATTATAGTGCCGCTATCGGGAAGTACGGTGACAACTCCCCCGCAAACGTGCCCATCATAATCTCGATCTGATTTAAAAAATAACAAACATTCTTCACAGAAATATAATTTTCCGTGATGCTTTGTTATTTGATTGCGAACTAGTTTTGTCAAATCCTTAATTAGACAATAGTGAGATTTTGTGTTTTTTTCTAACAAAAGCATGTTAACATGGTTTCTTTTTCGAGACAATGTTTTATATAACGGTCCAACAATATTTTGTTTGTTGTCAATCCCATATACGTTGACGCTAATTTCTTTATTATTATTTTCAAATATTTTAATATCTTTTAATGATACAGGAAAACGCATATTGTCGGTATTTAAATCTTCAGAGAAGTGTGGATATGATGAAACTCGATTAGCGTTTTTTACATCAGGATATAAAGCGCTCATTACTGTCCAAGCAAAACAGTATTCATCATTATTTCTTATATTAACGCACGCTTTTTTTGCTTTAATATTTTTTGGTAAATCTATATAACTAGAACCACCTATTGGAGAATATTTATTAATGTTCGTTTCGAGATAAAGAATGTCCATAAGGGACCAACCACTTCCTTTTTCTTGGAAATCATCTATCTTTTTACAAATAACCTGAGAAACATTATTCATCAAATCGTCAAACGAGTAATTATGAAAGGTTGGAATATTTTCTGTTGCAAATGATTTAATTTCCATTGTATCATCTTTAGGCAAAATCATGTTGACAAATAAGGCAAAGTTAACTTTTACATTAGTGTGAGATGCTATGGCCAAATCGAGCACTTTACGCAGCCTAGACGAAATGGAATGCATGAAGTGCTGTGGTGAAGTGATTGGCAACTTCTGACCACCAGGAGCTTGTTCGCGATCAGCACTGATGCGATACGAGACGATGCGACCTCTAAAAGCTGAATTAACCGTCTCAATCCCTTGGTCATAGCTTAATGCGGTATTATCTTTGTGAATAGTACTGCGCAAATGCCCAGGGAAAACTTTTCTGAGTATGGATTTATTACATACCGAACAAAAAATTGTTTTTGAGTTATGCATGATTAAAAAGAATGGAAGTTATGATAGGCAATAGTAAAATTAATTAACAAAAATGCTTAAGTAAAACAAACTACTATGTGATTTATTATTTTGGTTTACCTAATTATTATATTTATATTATAAAATTATGGCACTCTTACTTTATTTATATTACATTACAGTTGAGAATGGCTGAAAGCTAAAATAACATATTTATTCACATCTGCTAAACAAAAAAAAAAAAAAAAACTAAAGACTACGTATAATACCCTACTTTTTCTTCTCCGAATAAAATGTCGGCTCTATATTATTAAATACCTTATTACTATCTTTAAATATTTTCTTTACGCTACCCCACAAGGGATCGTTGTGGTTGAGCCGAATCCTCAAGCAACCGCTCCACTTGTCAAATCGTTCCCGGGGGTTCACCTCGAGGATTTCGGCCACGTTGAAGACTCTTAGGTCGATGTAAACGTCGCCGTCAGCCTGCAGAGTGCCTTGACGGCTGATCCCGCCCGCGACGCGCCTCGACAGCGACGACCACAGTGGTTGTTGCTTCGGAGCAGGCCCAGCCGCGCTTCCGAACAGGTCTTCGCAGACGATGTCTCCAGGCTTACTGCTTCAACAAAGAAATAGTGATCAGAACCTAAGAGAATAGAGAATAACAAACGATAGATGTTTTACTTATAATAACCTAAATATAACATAAATTAACGAACCTTGACTTTTTTCGAGGCTTCTCCTTCTTCGTCCCTTTGACCTTGCTATTAGAGGCTTTCGCTTTCTTAGAAGACCTGTAACAAAATGTAGTTTGTAAGTTAAATATCTAAACGCTATAAAATTATTTAAATGAAGACTGTATTTATGGAGAAATTAAAACATTATGTTTTAATTTCTGTAATAAAATAAACAACTGTACCCGAGATCTTCTTCTTCACCTGATGAAGACTCCGATTCAGACTCCGCACCCAAATCTGCAGCGGCGTTGCGTTTTCTACGCGATGAATCGGTCCTACAAATAAAAATAAGTTTGCAAAAAAACACTTAAATGACATGATATAGGCACAATTAACAGAGTTAGAATACGTACTCAATCTTTTTGGTGGATTTCTCCTTCTTCAGCACTTTAGCCTTGCTGGCTTTATTTGTTTTCTTAGGTGGGCTGTAACAATATTTGATTTATTAGTTTGGTCAATATTAAAATACATTTAGAGTTTTTCGCCATTGAATGGTCACTCATACATAATGTAAATAGTAATCTATATTTACCGAGGATATTCTTCCGGATCCGAACACGACTCTGACTCTGAGTCAAAGCAAGCAGCGGCAGCACTTTGATTTTTATAGTCTGATTCCGACCTGAAATTATGAATTATAAAAAAATACTGCGATTTATGTATCAAAGTAGGTATTTTAGGCCTTGACCCAAAATTTAACACAAAAAAAAACAGTGACTACGCCATTGAGAGCTCAATAAAATTAAAATTAAAATAACTCACGAACATTTTTCCGGGTGAAGAGCAGCGTTGTTACCACGAAGTTGTTGAAGATGATCGGGAGGTGACCACGAACAGTAATAGCAACCGACGCACTCACCGATCATTTTATACCAAATTTACACGCACACAAATAAAGTAAAAATAATCAAATATACACACGATGAAAATAATGCTGATTAGCTATTGATGGAAAACGAACAAAACAAGTTGGTCAAATTACTCATAAAATTACCTTATTCAGGAAATTGTCAAATTGCAATATTTGTTATTTCAAGTACTAGTTGCTGCTCACGGCATGACTCGCACTAGATCAATAATATAAATATTCATTAAAAAAAAATTGATTGACTTGTAGTAGGATTCAACCATTAGCTTAAAAATATTTGTAACCTAATCGTTAATAAGTTTTTGGATTAAAACATATTTAGTATATTAATGTCAATTATCTAAGTTTTATCCTAATCCGTTCAGACAAGACATTGAAATTATGAAGTTGGAAAGTAACTTCCTACTAACTTAAAAATAACAATGTTAATATGATTCAAGTTTACCTATAATCCATTCCAAATCCATGCATTCAATAAACGTTATTGAGTGAAAAAGAAAACATTTTAACCGACTATAAAGAAAGAGGTTTTCAATTAGTCAAAATCTATTTCAACTTATTAAATAATCCCATTAAATCCTTTGTCGATCACACTTGACATCGTTTACAGTTGATGCCAAAATTATTGGATTCACCAATTTCACGTTACAATATTAAAACCCAAATATCTATAAATAATGAATGAGACAACAAAAATATTGCTCATATTAAAATAATCACCACATTGTTTATAACAATCAAAAATACATATTCCTTCAACGTTTGCATGTAGGTAAAAATGTAAGTGTATTACCAAACCATTCAAATACATTCCGCTCAAACAATGTCCAAACGAAATTACTAGAATCTATTTATTCGGGCTATCATTAACAAAGTCATACACCATAATATTTCTAAGGAAAGTTAGCTCCCAATTCATTGCTCGCAAGTGTAATATGTAACAAGATACATCATGTAAGCAGATTTAAGTTTACACACTTCGAATGCATGGGAAGCTAAGTTAGCGATATATTGAATGTAAGGCGTTATATACACAACCTGAGAATATTGTAAGTAATAAATCATAAATTTGTGTAGAAAAATCCCGGTTATTTTATTCGTAAGTAAGTACCTACTTGCCTCACTAATTATCAATTACTTTCTTGATCTTTAAATGTATTTTTTGAATTAGTTATATTCTAAAAAGCTGTTTTCTAAGTGCTTGAAATTATACTAATTGACTAAGATGATAAAAAATATGTGTATGTATTTAAAACAGCCCTCGGTAAGAATAGCAAATCAAATCGATTAGCAAAGGTTTAAATGACGCTCACTACACAAACACAACTTGTGGCTCAGAAAACATTTGAAATATGTACTATTTCATTATTTTATTCATACATATTATTCATAATTCATAAGTGCAAGCAGTATGCACTTGCCTTAACTTATAAGCGCGTCACGCTGACCGTAGGTAGCTACCTTTTAGTTGAAGCATTAATCCTGTGTGAATAACACATCTTACGTATTTGATTTTGATCAACCAGTTACCGTTATTGATTATTTTTTAGTTAATCGAAAAAAAAAAGAATAACCTAATAGTGAAACGCGAACTATACCTTTTTTCTCTCAGTAAGTAGTGATTTAATAGTAAGTTGATTTAAATAATTTTTACGTGTACTATATTCATATTTTTTTTATTATGGCTATGTTTCTTATGTTTTGTGTGTGCCCTGCAAGCTCGGGATACAGCCAGAAAGAAATACCCGTTTCGGTATGGTTGTAAACAAATCATTTAAAATGTCTCCATAATAAAAACTGTATTGATATATAATTCGTAAAAGTTTTCTCATTGATTAAATTGATATTGTTACAATGCCGAAAGTGTGTGCCCTGCTGGTCGGGGATGCAGCCAGAAAGAAGTACCCGTTTCCGGTACGGCTGTAAACTGAAGCATTTGAATAATATCTTTGAAATCAATAATATTAACAAATCATAATTTATGAAATTGTAAAATTACAATGCTAAAGTGTGTGCCCTGCTGGTCGGGGATGCAGCCAGAAAGAAGTACCCGTATCTGGTACGGCTGTAAACTGAAGCAAAAACATTTCATATATTCAATAATTTGTAAAGCAATTAAAATTAAATATTTACGCTTATAGAATTAAAAAAGAAAATTTTTGATTTGATAAATAAGTTAATAAGTAATCAAACAATAACGGTGACAGTGTGTGTAAAAATGGTGTTAAATGTGCATTGTTCATCGGTTGCTGTGAACAGGTATGTCTAATTGTTTAATGAATTGGGGAGGCTAGATCAAAACGTTGTATTTCAAAGGCGCGGCGGGCCGTGCCGTTAGCGAGCTTGCGAGCGGTTGGAATACAGCGTTTTTGAGCTAGACTTCCCAATTCATTTACTACTAGTCGGGACTCGCGCGACCCAGCGCAATGAACCGAATAATACCATAAAGCTACGAAAAGTGCTATTCCACGATGGACCGCATGCGCATACGCATGTCACTCCCAAAACCCATAGTAAATACGTCACGGTAATAGATTCATAGAGTTTTAATTTATTTATTATTATTGTTTTATTTAAAACTTTATTTAACACAAGAATTGTACAAAGGGTGGACTTAATGCTAAAAGCATTTTCTGCCAGTCACCCAAGTTAAGGTCATGCAGAAAGAAGGCAATGGGTGCAGTTTTTTTTTCGAAACTCAACTCGGGGCACTGTGGTTAGCCTGAGACTCAAACCTTTAAACTTTAGGCATTCCTATGTAGCTTTCAGACATAGATGTTGAATTCAAGATAAAAGGAAAATCAACTTTTGTATTATGTGTTTTTAACAGTGTAAAAATATCAAAGAAATTTTAAAATAATCACACCTTGAATCTAGCTGAAATATTTCAAAGTAGAACATTATTTTCGGAACCGTTTGTTTATGCTGTTTTCCATCGTTATGATGGCCGATGGTTGAAACACGCCACGTTTCCTAGTGATTTTTGTTCATCACTTGTTGACCGTCGCTTCCGGCCCCTGTACCACTGTTAAACAAAACGTAAACAACTAAAAGTCAATTTTCGCTTTATAAAATCTATCGCTTAACCTTTTCTTATGCAGTAGGCTAGCCCAGAGCACCGTGACGACTTACTTGCAAAGTCGAGACTAAAATTCGCCATCTATGAATCGTCTTTCGAAAATTACAGTCAACAGAAGCCACGTGCCTTTTCACTTGTGAACGTCATTTTCAACATATGCAATAGCGAATTTCGACAAAAAACTATGTCTTAGGGCCTACCGTCCAATCTAAGCGATTTTGAAAATACATTTTCTAAAAGTTCTACGAATCTCCCATGGTAATGTTAATATATGATGAATGATAAGATAACATAATTTAATAACCAACGTGCGAATGTATCGTGTTCGTTCCTGCTGAAATATTTAGAAATAAATTTATTAGAACAGCAATTTCTACTAAAAGGGTACGCCTGACAAGTAAAGAGTTATGCTCTCACAATACGAGTATATTTATTTACCCTATATTTTGCTAAGAGCATGTATTTATTTTTGTACTGTGACCCTGTAACCCGCAAAAGACGGATTGCACTTTTCAGCACATATTTCATTTGAGGCTCTTTTTTGAAATAACTTTGCCAAGTTAGCAATCGTCATTTGACGGTTGATTTGAAAAATTAGTATGGGAATCGGTCAGTAGAGAAGTGATAAATGGCTGACCCGTAGCCCGTGACATTATCGACAGATGAGAGGCGTTATATTAAAAGAAAGACAAAGATAGATTAGGATAGATTGTGGGGTAGATATAAAATTATAACATGTAGCGGCAGCCTCTTGCCGTGGTAGACTCATTCTTTTTTCTGCCGTCGGTCGTGTGGTTTCTACAATTTTTCAAAGATTCTATTTGTACTATTTCGTGATTAAAGTGACCAAAGATAGAAGCATGTCGGTGTAAATTGTTTTGTGCTTACAACATAACTTACCGTTCAAGGTGTTAAGGATAATGACAACTGATGTAGCGAATCGCAGTTCGTTAGAGTTCGAGTGCTATTCTCATTTCAATTTCAGTTTCATATATCTTAGTGCTTCAAGAAGAACTTTCTTTGACCATCAGTACCTTTGCATCAGCAGCCTTACTTGCTGCTATTACATTAAGTTGAGCTATTCTGGAATTATAAATGGATTACCCCCGTAGTTAGTATTTTCATAATACGATCTCGTTTTTTAACAGCGTAGTAACTTAACGTCCCAAAGGCCATTAAAATTAATCTATCTATAATAGAAAAAATACAAGAATATAATTAATTAAAATGCTTAAAAAGTATATTGAAACTAACCCAAAGATATACATAAATTTTAAAAAAATATAAACCAAAAAACATAAAATCACTCCCCAGCTCCACCATTGGGTATGTTGCACAAATGGACAAAGTTGCCTCTCTGTATGGCAGGGCTGATTCTTTGACCTAGGTAGCTGCCAGCTCACCTCACCAATTTGTGGAGCTAGCCAACCCACAATGAATGGCAGAAATATGTAGCTATCCGAAAAGGCAGCATATTCGCTCACCTTCAACTTGGCCGCGTCATCCGCCGCACCAACAACAAATTTAAATTGATGATATTTCTGTTTTCTTGTATTTTTTCGAATTTGTCAATATTAATTGCATAATATTATCGCAGGTACGACTGTTTGTGTTGGTTTGTTTAAAAATTTCTCACTCGGATCGAATGTGTTTGACCTTTTATTTTTAAATTAGAAAATACGAAAATATTGATATCATGAAATAAATGTTAATACCCAATGTATCTTTGACATTGAATAATATAATATAATATTTATTTCCAATTTATATTGTTTGATTTCAGTAATCAATTTTAGTAGGTTACGGCTACCCACCGCTAGATGGCAGAATCAGGACATGGTCACAACATTATTGCTCTATTTTCCATTTATGGTAACCAATGAAAGGCTCGGTTGACAGACATTAGATGCAGTTTTTTTTTCAATAATCATATATAATTGGTACCTAACTAAATATACAATTGAATCGCTAGATTGAATCGCTGGATTTGAAATCTTATGTTGGAAATAGCTATTAGTACTTACCAAACCAACTCAGCCAACCGATTACTACATTGAGCTAGGTTAAACGATGATTAACCGAACTTTATCTATAAAGTTTATGTACTTAGCTTATTTTTTCGCATACATATTTAGATCGCATAGTCATTATTAGTTATGCTGCAGTTAGAACGTCTTCCAATGTGCACCAAGCGGTTGTAAACTTCTGTAAAAATAGTTTATTGCCATAATTTTTATATAACCATTAAGATTCTAACTGCGTTATGCCTGTATGTATTGTTAGAATATAATAATGACGTACAGTTTCACCGCATTCATTCATATTCACAACGCGACGCTTTTTATTTATACCTTATACCGCTTATCGGCGCATCGCCGGGGCATAGGTACACAGTACCTACACTACACAGAGTTGTTGTTTAGTTGCTATACGGGCGTCATAGTAGTAGCTCGTTTCGCCGACGTGCCGCGTGCTGCCCTCTGCCGGGAGCAGCCTGTCGGTTCTGTCTCCAGTGACCTTCGCGCATCGACCGCTTCGTTCATTGGCCGCGGGGAGCCAAGACGAGTTGCGTTCCCGAACACCACTCCCTAAACTATGCAACAAATCCTACGACGCGCCTGTACAACGCAATCGAATCCCTAAAACGCGCAGGTGGTGGTGACATCGCGCGTCACCTGTCAAAATGACGTGACGATAACGTTACAAACTCATAACCTCACAGTGAATATTTTGTTTCTTTTAGTGCTAAGCATGAACATTGGAAAAATGTGGGAACCACTTCTACCGGACTACGGTGAGTGAGACTTTATTAATGTTAATGCATCCGATGTGAACATGTTTTGAGGTTATGTAGATAATGTTGTTTTGATAAATAACTCCGCCGGTTCTGAGACACGAACGTTTGATAGTCATTTACATTACAGTAGACAAAGACGTGATCTCTGTGCGGATTCTATAAATAGAATACAGTGTAATGGCGGTTAATCAGCAGTTTACTAGTGGGTTAAGTTTTATTGCTGTGTACTTATTTAAAACAGATCGTTATGTTTACTATCGTGACTGTCCTTATTAGCGGGTTTTAGCTTTGATTTCGTAAACACAATTGTCTTATTCATTCTAAGATCGCTATTATAAATAAAGTTCTATTTTATAACGACATAACAATCCTATTTATTCTAGATATCAAAGAAACAACATCTATCTATATTTAATCTATTTAAATAAGAAATAATAATAATAAAGTGGGACACTCACATACATCGCTCTGATTCCAGTGAAAATAGTTTTGAGCACTTGTATTATGGGAATCAGAAACAATAAAGGTCCCAGAACCACCAAGACCCGTGACAACATAGACAATGGGTTTCCAACATTATCTTCGTCCGGGGATCAAACCCGGGACCACATAGATGGCGGCATCTTAAATCGGTGCTCACGCCACTACACCACGGAGTTCATAGATATACTGACACACCGTTAAAACAAAATAAACTTTATTTATAGAATAGGGATAAGGTTTGCTATCGATCGACCCCTAAATTATTTCCATTTTTGATGAATGATCAGAAGAAGAATTAGACAAGGTCAAAATATTCGTAAATAACAGAAAACGAGGAAAAACTATTATAGGTACTTCATTCCTTAGACTCTCTTAGCCGTAGATTCAATACTAGAGCTGAACAAGAGAAGAATACTTATAAATAGCAGCTATTAAAGTTGGTTACTCATAAACAATTTAATCAACTTACCTTGCAAATATCTTAAAGGTTAGGAATCATAAAAGGTTGATAATATTCCGAAAGCACAAAACAAGAAGAAGGAACATACCGAAACTGATACAGCTCGTATTCAAAACATACAAGACATTAATACATAATACCTATTGGAATATATCGCAAATAAGAAGATGTTTTCGTAATTTCTTAGGCCGAAGATCATATTTGATTTGCTAATGTTGCAAGAGTTTACTTGCACACTCCTCAAACGGAAAAATCACATCTAATCACATAAACATCCTACTGGAAGCAACTACTTTTTTTATTTGTGTAACGTTCTGAAAACAACATGATCAGGAATTATGAGCTTACTCATGGTTTGGTAGATTCTCAATTGCCAAAACCTGGGGAACAAGAATAAATGTTACACTAAGACTTATTATTCAGTGTATACCTTAAGTAATCTTACGTCTTTATCTACTGCCGTCAATATTCTACATTTTCTTCTTTCCTATCTTGATTTTCGTAATTTATCCCATCTTCTTTACAACCTTTAGAATAAATTAATTAAACTTATACCACATTACGCAACTCATGTCTCTTAACAATATTTCAAAGTTGCCATTTTTGGACTGTGAAGTTATGGCCGAAATACAAAAGTGTTTTTATCTTTTGATTGAATAAAAAGCGTATTGTTTGTTTCTAGAGGAGTTTGGCACTGGTTCTTTTTTTTGTCACCTGACTTTGACACAATCTTTAATCGAAAGCAACCAAACGCCATGCGTTATCTTATTCACAAACGGCATGCTTATGCTTACATATAAATTTTGGCATATCTCGTATAAAATGTCATATCGAGTCTCTCTTTTTACTCTCCGATCGTAACTAAATAAAAAAGCAGGAAATAGATAATAATAATTGCAGATAAATATTGCAGATTTTTATTGCGACGTATCGTCCTATCAGTCAGCAAGTAGAAATCGATACCTAAAAGCTTATCTTGACGTCATGGAATAAAATTTGGGGCAATGCTCACCTATCAAGTGTACCCAATATTTTAAGATACGCCACCTTTCGTAGAACAAGGAAAGCACTCCATCCCATTAATAAAGATTTGACTGCTAATTACCTACCTACTTAGATATTTAAAAGATAGCAACTTGATAATTATGTGTCAACGTGATAAGATTTAAAAGGAAATATATTACGTAGTATCGCCAAAATCGTACAATTGACCTAAATTGATGATCAATATGGATCATTCAGCATCATCAGTTCAAAGATACGTGTTGCTTTTGCAAGCATATTATATATTTCACATATTTAACTTGTTACATTACCATACCTAATAACTTTTTTTATAAAACACAAAAACCTAGCCACAAACTAAGCGATAGCTTGTGTTTTGGTGACTAGTATAACGGATAGAAATACTTAAACACATTTTTTCAACAACCATCGCTCAGGTCTTTGGCATGCATCAAAATTAAATCTTATTAACATTGCTTAATAATAGTGATGACAATGTTTTGTACTAAAAACAACGGTTTCTTGTTATGATAGGAAGTTTTCGAGATAATTATCAAGGTCCATATCTATTTTTTGTTGCTGAGTGTCGGTAAAGGTCATTTGCATCTTTCGGTATCACCGAGAGGAATTATTAAGGTCAGATTGAAGCTATTTTAAATTTTAAGGTGGGATTGAGAATTTTTATCATCTCTTCAGCTATCCGGATATCAATTATTGCCACTTCATCGAGTTCTATTTTGAAGTAGATGGAATATTTTGCGTCGCAGAATCTTATCTTTCGGTTGATCGCAATCTAGCTCGCTCGTCGAATAGTTTTATGTTCTTTTCCCAATTGAATAAACAATCTTTAAAATACAGTTAGCATTGCAGAAACACGTTTCGATGAAGCGAAACGGTCTATTTTTTCTCTAGAATAGCTACGATAAATCACCGTACTGAATGAATAATGCAATTATGCAAAACTATAGTGTTTCTCAGTGGGACACGTGACCCGGATTGATATCAGCCATTCGAGGTACTTACGTGGAAGGAATTCCAAACAGTTGCTATAAGGCAATACTCGAATGCCTGCGTTGCGATAGGTACGTTCAACAATTGAAAGTAACGCTCTAGACGTACAATATTTCAATGTTCCGAATAAATAAAAGAAGCTATAAAAGCAGGCAACGATCCATTCGAAATGGACACGTTTCTAAAGACTCAATAAGGTGTAAAACCACTGATCTCTTGATCCGATAAACATTAATCATATTTTAATTCATAATAAACTGTTGACCCCGTCTCTATATGTGGTAATAATTTATATTACTACCACCAATACCTACTAGTGTATAACATCACCCACCACACATAAGCAACGTTTTCAAATTCTTTTGCGTCATGCAATGTCAACATGCAAGCCACGATCTGGATTACAAGCAGTACACGTCCACATTTCTCAATAGAACATAATCGGCATAATATATCCTTCAATTACCTCACACAGTCTCATTATAAAGAAGTTAAATTTTGACCACGTCCGTCCAAAATTTCGGCGCGCAACCAAGTCGTCCGATTTACCAGAAATTTGCATTCAATCGTGGAATTTTAAAACCCGTAAATTGTACTCACAGTTGCTGGAAAAACCTTCATCAATATGAATGAACGCTGCTTTAGGACTAGTTTGTGAAGTAAGAAACGAGGTTTTAGTACTTACAGAGCGCCTTTCTAAGCCTGTTCCGTTGGCACTAGCATTGGTTTAGGATTGACCTAAACTATAAGGTTGTATTTGTCAGCATTGTTACTTAATGCAGAACTTTCAAAATGCAAAAATAAACAAGTTTAAGATTTCAGACATTAGAAATGGTATCATGATGTGACCGGATCGGATAGCTGTAGGCACATACTATGTGATATTACGCAGTTTCCTGTATTTTAATATGACACGTTTAAAATATTTTTAATGCATTTACAACGAAAACTAACCGCAACTTGAGCTAAAACTGATATGAATATTTCATGCGCAATAAAATGAATTACACTAACATCCTGTATTCAATCAAATTTATGATCTATAGATACTTAAAAATCTTAAACCAATCGCATTTTTATTCGCAGAAAGATTATCGTAATTTTATCTTCTCCTTACTCGACCAAATCGTGGCAAATTGCCAATAAACTATTTAGTTTATCTATCTGTTTCTTTTGGCTTTGAACTCCAGCTTCCTAGGTATATTAATATAATCTAAACGTGCACTTGAAATTACAGTAAGATAAAATTATTATGACTACCTCTCTTAGATCTTCGTTTCAAGGTTGATGCATTTACTTTTATTCATGGTATTGAATATAATAATATAGATGATGAAATAACAGGTGTTTAACTACTCGTGCATTTAATAAACTAAAGATGCACTTAGAGGAAAATGCTTTATTAGCGACCAATAAGCCATGACCGAGATAGCTAAAATCTATTCGTGATACGCGCGAAGTCAAGAGATAATTTTCTAGCAATAGTCTCATAAAATTGTCTGTTAGCAAATTCATTCTTGCTGTTGCAAAGAGGACGGACATATAAAATTTACAGCACAATCTTTGATCCCAAAATATCAACAAGTACCTAAACGTATGAGAACAGTCTATTTGTGCATTCGAAATGAGATGTAGGGATCAATAATCAGCTGAGTTCATTTATTCTCGCCACTTAACCAGTGTGAACTGGTTATATTTATCATTATATTAAAATAAACTTCATAACTACGTGTGCAAACCAAATAAACTACTGCTCGCAATCTCGTTTGCAGTAAATGAGAGTACAGTAGACAAGACTCCAGAAATAACTTTGGAATTCTTTACAATTTAGATTAGAAGGAACATAGTATCCTAACTTAAAATAAGAATCATTTTCATAACGCTGCATTTAGTAAGTATGTAAGTATTAGGTAATACGTTGACGATTGTATAACTGTAGATAGAAGAACTAATGTAATGTCGACGAATTGACGATCACTTTGGTGTAATGGTCAAGAAGTTGACTATTAACCAAGAGGTCGCGGGTTCGATACCTGCACTGTACAAACATTTGTGTGTATGAACATGTATGTTTGTACTGGTCTAGGTGTTATATGTATTTATTTAAGTTTATTTGTAATACCACTGTTGATATACTGATATCTGTAACACAAGTGCTTAAGCTACTAACCACGGAGTCAGATCAATGTATGTGATGTTGTTGTCCATTAAAAAAAATGTCACGGGCGTACGGGATCGGTAAGCTATAGTTACAGTAGGTTTGTTGGTGGGCCATTGGTTTGGAAAAGTTCTAGATTGCTGTAAATTGTATTCAAAAGCAAGATGGACTGAAGACCTTGCAAAGATCGCAAAGTCTAATTGGATGCAAGCAAGCGGTTTGCATGCTGACTGACGCTGAAATAAGGCCTAATGTCCGTCCACTAGTGCGGCAGCTTGTAGTTTTTCTAACGCGATGTAGCTAAATGAACATTTTACTGCCTCCCAACCAAACCGACTATAACTTTGCATTCATTAACATATCTGCTAATGCACAAAACGCGTTAACACCACCCGGTGAACTCATAATGCCAGAATTAAAAGTGGTGTTACTTACGGACAAAGTAAGCAATTGGCGTGGCCTTGATTCCATCTTATTTGCTTCGTCAGAGTATTGCAGTTAATGCAACGCTTACTTAAAAAGCAAAACGCAGCACGGGGCATTGAAAAATGTTTCGTTAAAGTTAAGTGTAATGGGTCTCAAAAAGCGTTTGTCAAAAAGATGGTATGAAGCGGTGCACTGACAGAATAGAGCTCACTATTGCAGCTCTTGACTTAGCATATTAATTTTCAGCTCTACTGATTGTTTTATCTTTTATTGCAAAAGTTACTTTAAAATGTAGGTATAGTAGTCATATTTAGAATTTATATGAGGAAACACGTTAATGGTGTTTAGTGACAAGTCTAGCTAATAATTTAGTTTTAAGGAAACTGTATTGTTTTCCTAATAAAATAAAATAAAGTGGTTCTAAGTGATATTGGACGGCTGGGATGACGCTGCTTGCAAGCAGTGACATATACTGACATGTTCTTTTTCTCAAAAAACTATAAATTATAGTTATTAAATGTATTTTTTCTGTATATTAAAGCTAATATACAAAAGTATATAGTATTTTTTCTTATTTTTTTAATGGACTAATGACATTTCTTAATTTTCGTATAATCAATATTTACTCAAACAAACAAATGAATATAAAATCGATCAAGTTCGTCTGATCCACTTTTGCGTCCTTGAGGATTCCAACCCAGGTTTCAGGAGGTGGTTTTGCTCCCTATGTAGACTGATAGGGTGTAATCAACGCAATTCCAGCCTAACTGATCGTGGGAAATATTATGAGACTCTACGCTCCAAGTCGTTATCTGTAGTTTTGCTTGTCTTCCCTGTCACTCTTATAAGCGTCACTATGCGACCCGAAAATACCAACGAAACACTAGGTTATACGTTCTCAGTACAGTATGAGTTTTTAGCGAACGCTAAATATCACGTCCTCTTCTTCAAGAAGCTTCTTTTAAATATAAATATCCAGATCATGAAAAGCAGCGCTGCTGATAAGCGGAAATTAATATAGCATAATAGCCTTTGCACGAAATTTTGGTACGACATGACTGATGGTCACCTCACCCGTGTGTCACATCCGTCCGGTATGCATTTGACATTGGACCGAATTAATCATTTTCTCCGCCGACTTCAAATTTGTTTTTTCTATGTCATAATTTTGCTGCGTAGGTATTATTCAATTTCCTCGTCTACATCGCAAAACATAAACAGCCTCAAGCAAGACAACACACAGTGTAATAAAACAAAAAAAAAAAACATTAAAACCATTAAAAAATTGTTAACATCTATGTTGGCATAACAATAGCACAGCATAATAGATTTTAAGCAGCATGAAAACTAACGACAAATGCTTCGAATGACACTCGCTTACTGAACGTAAACAGGTCTTTAAAGCGGGTACTGGTGTGGTACAGTCAATGTTTGTATTGGGACCGCGAGTCGACTTTCAGACCCTGTTATGGCGTGCGTCCGCGTAATTTCAAGGATTTTTTTTAAGTACAAACACACAAATAACCTAGCCCTTGATTAAACATTAGCTTGTGCTATGGTTGCTAGAATAACGGATATAAATACTTAAATACATTTGTAAACACCTATAAATCGGGTACCTACACGTAAAAATGCTTGTTGAGGTGCACTAGTTTTTCACAGCTGTTGCACTCGAGGCCCGGTCTGGATTTCGTTATGTTTTTTTACAGTTATCACATTTAGACAAGTTGAGTTCGGGGGGTAGTTGTCGGACACAGTTAAGTAAGTACACACGCGCGTTAAGTATAAGCGAGCGACTACGAATGTTCCATCCGTTACTGCTTAAACTTACTGTGACCTGTCTGTACTGTGACCAATGGAGTCGAAATCTGCCCTCAACAGTGCCAAGTTCATTGGCACTTCCCGAACGTTAAAATAAAATTGGCAGAAGCGGCTTGATGGAAAGTCGTCGCAGGGTTTATTTATTGTACAATTAAAATTTGCTTAGCAGATGGACTCGACGCGCAAAAATCATATCTGCACTAATATTATACAGAGGAAAGATTTGATTGTTTGTTAATTTGAATTGAATAGGCTCCATAACTACTGGACCGATTTACAAAATCTTTTACCATTACAAAGCTACATTCTCCCTGATGACCATAGGCTATACTCGTATTTGACTACATTGGTGTAATGGTCAAGTAGTTGACAATTAACCAAGAGGTCGCGGGGTCGATCCCCGAACTGTACAAACATTTGTGTGCATGAACATGTCTGTTTGTACTGGTCTGGGTGTTATATGTATTTACTACTGTTACACAAGTGCTTTAGCTACTTACCACGGAGTCAGATCAATGTATGTGTTGTGTATATTTATTTACTTATGTTAATAGCGGTCCGCCCCGACTTCGCACGGGTGTACAATTTTTAATTATTTTTTTGTAGCTAAAGCACTTATGTGACAGTAAATATATATAACAGCCAGACCAGTACATACAGACATGTTCATGGCTGGGACGGGCCGCTAGTTGCAAATAATTCAAAGTAAATTATATGTAGATTAAGTGTTAGGGCTTTAGTAGGTTATATGTATGAATCTATAGGGGAAACAGACAAGGAAAACTGAATAGGTATGACTGGTAGGGAATGCCCAATGGCGTTAAGTCCACCTTTTATACAAAGTTTTGTTGTCCATAAAGCTTAAATCAATAAATAAAACAGAAATCGCAATAGTGAAATGCATTAACGTTTTATCAAAATAGCAACTGTTGCGGCTTCAAAAAGCGCAATTTATAAAAAAAAATGTGTTAAAGAAAACTAATTAAGTTTTTGGATTTGAGAAAGACGCAAACGCATTTATGAATTGACAAATCTCACATCACACTTAGTTATAAAAATATGACGTCATAGACAGCTAAGAAATAATAAACAACAAAAGAGGTAGATAAATGCATAAAATATTCAAGATAACGCAGTACGAGTATTTAAATTTTGTCCTACATTGTGAGCATCGGGCGTCGCTGATAGATAACATAAAACGTACAGCGAGCCTATGGTACGTACTTAGTTTTTAATTATTTTTAATTTACTATTTCGTAGCTACATTTCCATTTTACACATTTTTGTCTTTTGGCCGAATTTTATTTTAAGCTTTATCCGCTTGTTTAGTACTTCATATATGTTTTTTCATCTACGTTTCCGAAAAGTCAGATATCCGTTAATGATGCGAGTTTCTACATGCAACTAAAAGTGCTAAAATATTATTTCAGCACTTTTAGTTGATATTCGAAAAGTATAACATCATGTCAGTCGCTGAAGGAAAATCGTCGTGTTAACTATGTCAATTAGCTTAATTACGAGTATATCCATTTTTGCTAGGTAAACACTCCTCAGTATTCCGTGTTTTATTTTATTTAAAAAAAACATTGTTTATAGGTTATATTTCAGTCGTTAACTCTATTAAAAACGTGATTTTAATTAAATATCTTAATGTAAATTAAAATATTTAATTAGACTCACTTAATCCGGATAAAATTTTAACTCCAATTTCGCAGTACTTTATCTCGAAATCTTTACAAATATACCGCTAAGCCTTTCAGGTCCTAAGTGGTCACCCTAACAGCTTTTACATTGTTGTTAAATAGCCCGACTGTCACCGAGCTATATTCGGACGAGTTATTTATATGACCAGTTTGGTGGGCTTGGCCAGTTATCTCCATTCCTATCCTGGCTGTGTGTTATTTTTAGACCTGTTTAGTCATGTGTGACCGTTTACATGGAGATTGCATGCAATGAGTGTACGGCTGACCGAACGAAGCATACGGATGATATGTGTACCTATTATTGTATTGGTTCGAACTAGCATGATACGAATTGGCTAGATGACACCACCAATCGTTGACATACTTTTTATTATCTGACAAAACGGTCTACCTCCATTTTAATATCATTGACCTCCATTGATTTTGTAAGGGAATACATGAACGTGACGTCACGGTCATGTATCAGAATTCGGAGTCAATTGACCGAATATTTATTGAGTTTGTGTGTTTAAAAATTGGTTTCTACAGCTTTTTGGAAATAAACTGGTTGTATTAACTTCATAGGGGCTATGTTTTTTATACACCATGGTCTTGAAAATATTTAAAACAGGTGTCATCATGCCAATTGTAAATGCGCCGATACAATAATTGTAGCGTGTCGGTATATTATGCAACAAGATACTGTTAATTCGTTATCTGTGTCTCGTCTCAATCTTTGAGAAAAGCTTCAAGATATTTGACGCACGGTCTTTTGTGTTGGTATTTATTGGTTAGTTTCTTTTAAATTTTATCAGTAAGGAAACTTTATGTTTTAAGTAGTCTCCTGTGTTAAATGGCTCGGTTATTTCGTGTTAGATAGAATCACTGAATCTGTGAATGTTATCTTCAAAACCGAACCGTATTTGTGTTTTACATTTTTTTATGAAACTTAGTTGCTCAAAAACTCACGTTCTATAATAGTATTTTTCACAGCTCTTACAGTTAATTCGGACGAAATTAAAATAGTAGGTACGCAGTTATATGGATTGCGTGTGTTATGTTATACATAAAGACCCCGTTGATATACCTTTTATATTAATTAATGTCATTAGATTCATCATTATTATAATTTTGTTCATTTTACATGAATAATTTTATATAATTATCGTGTGTTTATTTATATTTTATCACCTTACACCTCTATTAATAGAAACATTACTAAGTAAGGGCATAAATATTATACGTATTGTGTAAAGTTCACAACATACACGTTTTACTTATGTTTTAGCATTATATAAAGGCTATGTTGGTTCATTAACTGTTACAAGGGCATTCCTTATATTGCTATCCGGAAAGCGTATTTTCTTGTTTAGCTTGCAAACTTTACTGACAGGACTAATAAAATCCTGTCTGTGCCTAATAGAGTAGTTGACACCACAAATCGTTGACGTACTTTTTACCAACTGTCAAAACGGTTTTCTCCATAGAACTCGTAAGTACATATTAGAAATAACACAATATAACGTCATCGCGTGATATGCCGATTGCCTTTAAATCGATTTGAGGTCAATTAAAAATCAAATATTACAAAAGGGTTTAAGGAAAGGCGGTCTTAAAGCATGAATCAGCATTAACAGTTTTTGAAAATATTTATTTCTCATTGGAAACAAGCCTATTGTTTGAGTTCTAATTTTTTTATTTATCTGAAATGATGTTGCTAGTACATGTGTCTGCACAATCGTCTATGTACGTACTTTATTTATACTACTACAATGCTCTCAAACGAACCGAAGGCACAGTGTAAGCGTGGTGTAAGTACATACGGGCGTGCAGCATTGTATACGAAAATAGAAAACATGTGTGTCATCCTTAACTATTGGACTTTGTCCAACTGAGGCCTGTCACAATTACGCAGATTCGAGCCTAATGACCCAATTTCAGTTATCTCGTGATAACGAATAAATTGCAATGTAAATGAGGCAAATGATTTTCAAGCATTTTAACGCGCTCGGGGTGTATGTATGTATACAACGGAATCTTTGAGCTATAATCTCTAGCTTCCAGCAATCGGATTAATTTGAAACTTTGAACATGTATAAAGTACTGATGACAATGCAATAATTTGATAAGAGTTTTTCATTATCCGTATTAACTAAATAAATTAAAAATAAATAATAGTTCGAAAGCTAAAAAACGAAAAAACAGAAAATAATTTCTGAGTACAAAGAATTTATATTACAGTAGAGTAAAAAGCGTGCCACGCTTTTGAACTACTTACTTTTTAAACTATTTTTTTTTGGCATCTGTCATAATTTTACGACCCCGGTGACAGCTATTAAATCCGATTTAAAATGAATATAAAGATTATCTTGATTTAAAATGAAATGTTTCGCATTTTTTTGCAATTTGAAATACGTCTCCATTTATTAAACTTTAATCTCTTTTCAAGTTTTGATAAAGACGCGTCATTTGTATTTGTAAAAAATATTATTGTTACATCATAATAACTAGGCATGACGTCATGTTTATTAAATTACTAAATTTGTTTGATAGCAACATAAAATGGAAATATTATATGAAGCATTTTGTTTATTACTTATTAGATACTTATAGCAATTTATAAAACAAATGTGGTTTTCAAAAGGCAAGAAAAATAAATAGGTTATCCTAGAAGTATGCCTAACAGAATGAACGAAACATGATTTTTGGGAAATAGCGAATTCAGATCTTGCTTTGCGGACTTATCCTACATATACCGATGCATACTTACACCCAAAACGAATGTATTAATAAATCAAACTTGTATGGCTTTTTATTTTTGATGATATCGAAACAAAAAAAGCCTGGAAATTGTTTTTAGTTTAAAGTCTTTTTACATTAAAAAAAAATAGATTTATCATGCATGAAGAATTCAGAATTTAGTCTATTTAGGTATGGTTAATTTAAGAAAACATTTAAATATTAAGCTACTTGATTCTAATCTGACAGCAGATTGAAGAACTTAATACTGGCTTCATTTATAAATTTAATAGACGAAAATATATTCATCACTATTACAGAACACATAACAGGAAGCAAAAAGCACGTCATTACATAATAAACAGTCTTGATCATTAAAGGTTCTATCAATAAAAATCCTTAGCTCTATTCGGGTTATCCACGTGGATTCAAGACCGTTGGTGCTAAGGATTCGATTCTTTTCAATTTGGATTGCATTACTTTAGAATTTCCTCGAAAAACTAAATTTTGCTAAGGGCTAGATTTACATTCCAAAAACCTTTTTTTGAAGAACCACATTTTGTTGTGGAAGAGGCTTGGACCTAAAGCGTCTTTCAAAAAAAATTACATACAACTTTTTTCAAACAAAGACTATATGTATATTGAAATTGGACACTTTTTACGGATTATTTCGCGATTTATTTACATTTACATTCTACTGTTCGCGTAAACCGAAGAAACAGACTAAAATATTAGGGCCCTATTTTATCAATAAATATAAGTATTAAAACACTGATATCTGAATGTCACAGTGTTAAAATTATTATCACATTGATTTTCATTATAAATTGACTTATATATATATATATATATATATATATATTATATATATATATCACTGGAGCATCAACAGGGCGTAACTTCATGGTAATTTAAGAGGAACCTTGTAGATAGCACTGTCAGTTCAAGCCTCTGTCTGAATCTATTCGTAACTCAATCATGGACTGAATTCGTACAAATATAGTACTAATGGGCTAGTCAGTATTCCATTAAGCATGCGTTATGTTCTGATGCGTCTGAATATATCTACAGCTTTTTTTAAAATAGAATTTACAAGTTAATGGAATAATTAGTTAATAGCGCGTTTTATATGCTAAAACAAATTCTAATTTATTCATGGAATCAGTGACTTATATTAAACACGATTTAACTATATATATAGTAAATTTTAGTGCGTATCTATCGGACTCAGGTCATAAATGTAATACTCATAAATGTTTTTAAAAAAACACCACACACAATGCCCAAATGCAATGTGACGAGTCACAACCATGTATTTACGAGAACTGTGAACAGATAGATACAAAATCAACATACAAAGAAAGATGCACATTTTGAGCGGTCTTATCGCTAAGAACGATCTCTTCCAGACAACCTTTGGGTTAAGGATATTGTTCTTTACAGGAAGGGGGAGTTGGGTGCAAAAGTCATATTTATAATTCTATAACATGATGAACATTAACAACAACAAAAATATGCATCCAAAAATACAGTTGTTGGAGTCCTATGGCACCCCCGTGGTGCAAAGGGCCTTCGTGAGCTGTCGCCATTTCCCCCTGGCCTGCGCTTGACTCTTGACTCTTAGTTATGGCTGGTCAAAATTCGTCTATATAAAAAAAATACATAAACATCCTTTTATATGTATACAAATATTAGAAAATAAACTAAATAAACCTACCTAAAATAATATACATAAACCAATGTGACAATAACCTGACCAACATAAAAATGAAGGGCATTCAAAATGAAGGTGATGATGACGACGACAGATGCTGGAGGATGAAGAATTGCTTTTATGATGATGACCAGTATTTTTTAAACATGAAATCGACGTAGGTATTTCTGTCAACAGCTCCATACACATTTATGAATGCGTCCATCCATTCCATTAATTTCACATTTTGCTACGGGTACATTAACTGTCAACTGTTAAAGTCTTTTGAACAATATTTTATACTTTTTATGCGGGCTAGTGCGTTTGTGAATGTGAAATAATTTTAAAATGTGTTGGAAAACAAATAACAACCTCGGTCGATCAGTCAGTGTATATGTATATGTCCTTAAACTAGCGGTCCTCCGCGACTTTGTCTGTGCAAACTATGAACCCAAAAAACGAATCCGTAGTGGTTAAAATTATCCGTAATAAATATTTCACCACAATCACACCAATTCTCTAATCCCAAATTAAGCTACGAGGCTTGTGTTATGGGTACTAGACAACGGATAAACATATTTAAATACTTTTTTTGTAAATAAATACATATTATACATAGAAAACACACAGACCTGTACAAACACACATGTTCATGCACACATATGCTTGTAACATAGATTTTTTCTCTGTATGTGTATCGCCTGTATATTCTCTGCTTGGACCTGTGGTTGACTGGTAGAGAATGCCTCTGTGCTTTGTGCAGAAGTTTTTTAAAATGAAAAAATAAATAAATTTCACAAAATCCCGTCGTAGTTGGCACTTTAGTCTTAAAAAGATTTTGATATCTGCAGAAAGTGCTAGAGGACCTGCTATTTTGTAGTATCTTATATTTTGCAGTATGTACGTTAGTTTAAGATACCATTTTGCATTACAAATTCTGTATTAAAAACTCCATTATTAAAAATTCAATGTTGCGCCAAGGTGAATGTCAGCGATTTTCGTAAGACGTATCTTCATAACATTCTGCGGTAACTGCCGATTCATTCAAACCAGTTTTATGTAAAGTCCCTCGCACGCATGTTATCATCACAGTTTCTTCGCTTACGACGCGACGTAGGTACTAATATACACACGGCTCCACATCAAGCTATTCATTTTAGTTGCAAAATCACTCTCACTGCGTGGACATAATAAAAACACAGTGATTAGCTTGACGTGTGTCCGTGCGTACAGTTATAGGTGTTCATGTACCCTTTAAATACACATTTTAATATATACTGAAAAAGTTTATTAATTTTTGTTGTCAACTTTACATGTTGAATAGTGTTACATTGGAGTAAATTTATTATTGTAACATATTGTCAAAAGCTTTGTTTATTGAATCAATAAAATTATTTTTTAATGAATTTGATAGCAAACTGTTGAAAAAAATGCTTTTGATAGTCTCGAGTTTCTAATGAAAAAACTTGTTTTTATGGTGGAAAAAACTTAGATCTTACAAAAAAGAGGGAGATGCGGTACGAACTAGTCGCGCGTGATCCTAATAAACTGAGTCCAATTAACCTGCTCCGCTCCTAGTCGTACTCAGTACTGCGAGTTGCTTACATTTTAAGTTGACTGTTGTAAAGACGTACCGTATCTTGCTCTGTTTGGTTTTATATAAGGGAAAAAATGCATACTCTAAAACTCTAAAACTGCATAGTCTGCTTGGCCGGGCAGAGAATTATGTGGGGCTCTTCTCCGTGTGGGGTACACTGGTGTAGCCAGCCAGGCATTACCCATGTATCACCCCATCACCCTCCATTCGACTCTCAGCAAACCAAAGCACCTCGACTAGCAGCGGCTGTGCCGCTCACACCTCACGAAACCCTCGTTTTGCTTTTGCCTTCACTATACTCAACTATTACCACATGCAGTTCCGTTGGACACATAATGTAGCAATCTCCTTAATTCCTATTTTTGAAGCGCCCCCCACCCCCCCTCCTCCCGTCTTGTCACAGTTGGTCACATTTGTGAGACCCCCCCCCCTCCCTAGTGTGACGTCACATATTTTACATTTTTACACCTAGAAATAATTATTTAATTAAAACAGCAGTTCCGTATTATTTTTATTTCAATTTAAATTATGTAGGACATAGAGAGATCTCTTCCGGCCAATTCTAACAGTTAAAATATAGAAACATTGATAATCGGGAAGTGAACAAAACTCATTCTATGATTATAATGAGTTTTGAAATGTTACGTCACAAAATTAAGGACCCCCTCGCTGTCGCTCCCCCTTGTCACACAATACCTCACTACGTCAACCCCCTCCTCCCCCTTAATGTGTGACGTAATTTATGGATGGCCCCTTGGACTGCTCATAAAAAGACACACAAGTGCGATATGTCAACAGAATTCTACCAAGTGACAGACTACCGAAAGCCACGCGCTAACGTTATCATTTGGAATGCGCGTGGACCGGTTCACTAGAGATCGTTGTACGAGGACAGCAAGTCAAGGTAAACTCTGCGGCATCTTATGCTCTAGTGATAAGGGTGACTTTGCATCAAATAAAGGGAGGGTTGGTACGTATCGTGCTCATTAGTCGTCTCTGAAATAATTTGAGTTGTCTGAGATGTTTTTGACGTGACAACGTCTTATAAATTGGTTTGCCGGGTGACACCTCAAGAAACTGCGTTACGCTGCTCCGCTCACGTTTCGCGCGAGAGAGAGAGAGAGATAGGCATACACACCGGTTCATGTTTAAATACGAATGAATATTCACATTAAAATTATTTTACCACTCAGAGTCGTTGTCACGTAAAACTTTCGCGCGTATACCGACTTTACAGGCAACCAATTTTTTTTTGGAACTGGTTTATTTGGGTTTTGATTTAAGGTGCTGTGCTGACAGTCAGTCAGAAGTTAAATAATTTTCTTCTTTATATCGTGTAGGGAGGACGAAGTTTAGTTTGGAATACTCGAAAGGTAACCCAACTGTGTATAAACCCTTCATCGCAAATAAATATGATTAACGATTATTTAGACAATTTAGCAAGAAATATTGGATTTAATAATAACTTCCGAATGTCCTTTATATCTGAAGTAACCTATAAATCTGATTAGGTACATACCTACTGTACCTTTTACCTACGGAATGAAAATACATATCCTTATTCAATCGTGTCTACATTATTTGTTCATTGACTCTGCAAAAAAGTGTTATACTGACACTATTTTTACAAATAAATACATACATACGTACAATATATTATTTTGTTAAGAACGCACCAAAGATAATGGAAAGGCACGAACCTACGTACGAAAATTGGCCGGTGTCTGTCTATTGAAACATTATCTAAACTACAATAAGAATTTGCGGCAGCAAGCTAAAAGACATTCAATGTTATCGCTAAATTAAATGAACACTAATCTTAATTGATCACTTTAAGCCAAGATTTATTGAACATTATCAACAAAACTAATAATTTTGCGCTAGATTCCGTCCGAGGTTACTATTCATGTAAAAAGGGAGATAACATACACCTACCTGCCTATTATGGTGTATTATGGTAGGTTAGGTAAATGTGTTATGTTGTTATCTCTCTAACGCCATCTGTTGCTTCTTTCTGCCTGCTGATCTAAAATATGATTAGAAGAAATTACTTTTTCGCTTTTGGTGTCTACACTATATAAAAAAAAGTTTTGCCACAAATTTTTTGCCCTAAAAAAAATATATTACTATATGAAAATGAGTTTGTGATTTTATTATTTCAAAAGATTGTGATTTTTTCTATTTTTATGAATGTAAACAAAATATATCGTGTCGTGTTACTTGTATTAACCGCCATCTTGCACATTTCTAAAGAACTACTGTGAAAGTTCAGCTACCAGACGCTAGATGGCAGGACCCGCCCCAAATACGCTAGATACAGAATTTACCGTAATTTAAAAGCTAAATACCCCGCGAATATTTTACAAACTATAGTTATAAATTTATATTAATTTAAAAAAAAAAAAACATGAAATTATGTTATTAACCAATTTCGGAGCTAAGGTTCGTTATTCAATGGCTTTATTTTATTTTACTATTGGTTTACTATTTAGGTAGGTCTAGTTTTCTATCTAGTATTTCTAGTGGTCTGGTTTCATCGCCTCAAACACATAACGGTCAAAAATAAACATTTCCCATTTTACGAAACTAGGATATAAAGCATTTCCATAGTTAGTTTTTAAACAAAAGAATTAATACCTTAAATATTCAAGTTAAATAGTCGTTATGATGAACTTATCTGAGTAAGTAGGTACCTACTTACTCAGATAAGTTCAATCCAATCTTAGATCGATTAGGGATCCGTCTTGCGTTTTAATAACTTGAGTATTACCTAAATAAAATACTTAAGCGGGTGTTCGTCATCCGTACTGACCCAAAATTACGTCAGTAAATTTTTTCCAATAGGATAATCAGGATTTTTTTTCCACAAAATTACAATTAATCATGCGCAAAAATCCCAAAAAGCGGTCAATTTATTTTTATTATATGAACCTATATCATCTCACTGCGAAGCAAAGCTCAGACTGCTCCGCCGATCTCTATCTTTCGCCATTGAACTCCCAGTTCCTTGCAAAAGCAACCAAATCATCTCACCATGATGACCTGAGCCCATCTGTCGAAAATTACTGTCTATCAAAACGTTTTAAATCATTTCAATTTACATTTTAAACAAATAGGACCTAATTTCAGGACGTTTGGTTTTGTGGTTAAGGAAACTTCGTGCGACCAAAGTGCAACTGAGCCATATCTTAAGTATGTATTCATAAGACATAAAGGACGGATTACATAAACCTGTGTAAAATTACGGTGGGTGCAGTAAGTACGCTAACTTCAGAAAAAAAACTAGCCACTGAAATTTTAACCTTTTGAACCAAATTTATAATATTGAACAGAAATTCTTCTCCAATTTGTAGAATCTCTTAGACTGTAAGAAAAATATATAGTCAATGTGTATCAATGTGGTTTCATAACAGTAGCTCTCATGACTAGCATATCTCAAGTGGCTGGGACTAGTAAATCTGTCCCTGCGCCTGCGCCGGCTCAATATGAATTTATTGTCCAACTGACAGTATCACGTGCGCTCGTCTCCGCAATCGTGCCGATAAAACATCTTTAAAAAAACCATAAGCCTTATTTCAGAAGTTTCCTTCGTGCAAACAACGGAATCTGTGATTGATAACGATAAAAAGATTTCGATAGCATTGTGTTTGTGCGTGAAGTGTGAGTCTAAGAGGATTCTTGAAACTGTAAGTAGCCGTTTTAGTGAAGGAAGAAGTCGAACCGATCCATTGTGTGACATTTTGATAACTATGGGACATTCTTGTTCTTTTTGTCGTAAGGAACATTCCGTTTTTGTAAAAGTTTTAGGCTTTAAAACTCCACACTTTTCTAATAAAGCTTCGTCGAATTGCTCTTAAATCAAAATCAGGATACGAACGTAGTTATTGAAGAAAGTATTGTTTACCTTAACGAAAGCAAAGCTATTAAGATCTCGTAATTACACACTTCGAGATTACAAATGACTTTAAGTCGTAAAGTGAAAATTGCATTTTCCATTACTTTATGCCAGACAGTTAAAATTGAACCAATCATAAAAGCTAGAAAGTACGAAAACAAAAATAACGATAAAAAGTTAATGCTTTTATCACTGTAATTAGTAATCAAAGTAATTTAAACTGCACTTGCTATTCCATTGAGCGATAGCTCAATAGAATAGATCACCGGAGCGTGTTGTAAGTTGTAATAAAAGCGTTTTATGATAGTCTAGTGCATAATATTAATAAAAAATTTAGAAGGTATTCATCATAGTTTGGGAATGTAATCATTTACCACAAATAACATATTTTTTCATGTCGCAATAAGCAATACTTTAGATCTTGAAATGGGGGATATAAAGTTTCACTACCGATGTTAGCTAGAGTGATCAAGCATCTTATAGGTGAACTCGCTCCATTAATGCTCTGCCTCGTTAGTGGGCTTAGTCCCAGGACTAAGCCAGGATTAACCCAGGTTAAGAGCAATCTTTCAACTTTTTTTTTCGTCAGGGAAATGCTGTTACGCATTCCCACCAGCCGCGGGGGCAGCTGGACGTAATGTGAAACTCCAGGCCTCAGAGAAATAACTCGCCTAGAGCAACCTAACCTAAACTATCCCAAATAAAAAAAGTAATCTGAAAAGTCCAAATCTCCAATTTTGGAAGAGTCTTGGCATCAATTAGGATTCAACCAATTAATCAATTAATAAAAGTAATCGTTTACGTGAAAACTTTTTTAAAACATTATCAAAGGTGAAGTATCGTAGTTTCAAGGCTCAGACCACACCTGCGGAAAACTTTCGCGACTGTCAGTGAATTGTGTGAAAAAACGTGTCGCGGTGCTAGAAATTCGCAGGTATAGCCTAAACCTAAGTGCACCCTGCTCTAGTTACATGCGATTGTTCTAAAAAAGGAAGGAGGTCCACAGCTGGTTAGAACACTTAGTAGTATTGATATAATAGTTGTAATTATACACGATAAGCCGTACGTACGATAAATGCATCGTATCTCCGACTTTGAGCAAGCAACTTAAGGTCAATGACCATGTAGATACGAGTATAAGATAACACAAGCTTTTTTAAATTTTATGATGACATTCGTTTTGATCTTCATCTTGGTATTTATTTATAAGAATATTGAAAGATCAGCCGCAAATGGTGCTATGTAGAACTAAAAGAAGAGTTTACAAGTGTAATCGAGTTTCATCTCTAAGGACTTAAGTATAAAGAAAAAAAGAGGCGTCATTTAGAAACATTTCAAACCAGAAGTAGAGCTAAAATAATTTAAACAAAAACAGACCTTTAAAGACAGACAGCTAATTTAATTATAAGTTGTTAACGTAATTATACTTAGCTTATCAACCAGCATAATATATGCTACCTACCTATTTCGTATTCGAAGATAGTCTTTGAAATTAGAGTAATTAACCAAAATAGGTTACTTACGCTAAGCAGCCAAAAATATTACAAAATTTTCTTTACCTAGTTTTTTAGCTAACAAATCAACTGATTTCATTGTACCCTCTAAAACAGAAAAGCCATCAGTGATTAAAACCGCACATCTAATGAATCAAATCATCATCATCAGCCTATATACGTCCCACTGCTGGGCACAGGCCTCACCTCAACTATGAGGTGGTGCGAGCCATACTCCACCTCGCGGGCTCAGTGCGGATTGGTGGAGGGGTGTGTGTTAGGTAACTGACCAACCTTACTGTCAGATGTTATTAAGCCGCCCGAGGGCCTCCATCAAGGCTTAACGACTAATATCTATAGATATTAACAGGGACCACAGCTTAACGTGCCTTCCGAAGCACGAAATGAAAGTTCCTTCAGATGAATCAAATACAAAGAAAATAAACTTTAAAAACCTTAAGCGTTTCGTTTCAATTGAGAAATGTATTTACACGGAGTTTTGTTCAATGTTTGTACATTGTGGGTTGCAGCGGCCATTACAAAGTGTTTATACATGTTTACGATATGTTTGTGTATAGTGTAATATAATGTATCACGAGGTTTCAATTACCAGCCGCCCGCTAACTGAGTGGCGGAGACACGTCATTCTGTTCACGAAAAATTGCTGATAAATCTGTTCCTTCGAAACACGGGACTTAAAATATTTTGTTATCTTTCATTCAAAACCATGGATAGAACTATTTTTACTGATTCGACAATTTTTTCGTTTTTCCTCTTAAATGCATCCCTTAACCCACTGCACGCTGTCATGACTTCTTTTTAAGAACATCGTTTCAAGCAACATTTTTTTATTTTTGAATACCGTATTCAGTGCGTGTCCGTCAAAGGACCACGCCTGTGGATATGGTACAGTCGAACCCAGATATTTTTAAATGACTTTAAGAGTTAAACAATAGCATAAAATAAGCGGGGGACCAAATACAATGTTACTCGTATTTTCCGCCCAACAGCTCATCGCAATTTTGACAGATATTCTAAAAATAAGCTAACTTTACCACTAAAACTAATCTGAATCCAATCCTACTACGCGAAAGTTTGTCTGTGCAGATATTTGAACTTACTCTTTCACGCCAAAACTACACGACCAATTTGGCTGAAATTTAGAGCAAAGGTATATCATAACTGGAAATAACAAATAGGGTACTTTTTATCCCGTAAAACTACACGGTTTCTGCGTATCAAACGAAGTTCTTTGCGGGTGAAATCGCATCCCATGATCAATAAGGATCAGCAAAGGCGTACTTACTATTTCTGCCCAGTTACTCAAAGGTCGGCAACACTGAAAATATCGTGAACCTTTTATTGTAACCGACTGTCTGCACCACTGACACCACCACGCGAATGAACTGTCAATCAAACCAAGATGCGACCTTTGGACCAACCTGCTTTTTAACCTCTTGTTTTTTTTACGCAAATTAAACGTTCCAAGAGGAAAAATATTTAATGAAATGAGAGTTTAATTAGTCGTAAGGGTCTTGACTGGTCGTTTGCGCAAACATTGTAACGAAATTATATGAAGTTGGTAAATGCAGTTCAGAGTGAAGCTACCCTTAAATTATCGAGGTCTTGGTCTGCTGAACGCTGGGCAATTTGAGTTTTTGTATCTAAAAGCATTTTTCTTTAAAATAATAAAAAATACAACAACATACATACATTGATCTATCTCCGAGGTAAGTATCTTAAGCACTTGTGTAACAGATATCAGAATCAACAGTGGTGTTACAAACAAAACTTAATAAATACATATAACACCCAGACCATTACAAACAGAAAAGACCAAAAAAAGGGGTGGTGGCGCCAATCAACCACCACGGTGGCGAGGGCTGGTTCAAGAGTTGAGGGATGGAATCAATAATAGTTTTAAAATGTTTCGATATAAATAAAGTGGAGTGTACGGGACTGTACTGTGCGGGAGGCGCGCATGAAAGTGTCCAGCTGGCCTAACAAATGAACAAATGCAAGCACCTAGGTTAAAGAGGACGAAGAAAATTGAAGAGCACGTGGAAGTGGAAGGAACATGCACACTCACCAAGAGATCTCGTTCTTTGGCCTCCGCCTTCAGCTGCAGCTGCTCACATAAGGCATCACTATACACAATTCACGTCGCACGAGTTCAAGTTTATTATATCACAAATAAAATATGGCGCGCGCGTCTACGCGCAGGTGACGCGTCAGGAAGAGAGACGTATAACAAAAATGTTGCGAAGAAAATGAACAAAATGTTGCTATAAAACAAAAAAATAATAATATGCAAGTGAAGGGTGACGTCACAACCTACACTAATATTTTGCTCTTTTGGAACTCAATCTCGCAAAAACAGCTTTTTGCATTCGTTCCAAGCTCCTGCAGCTGTTATTTAGTTGAGTAAGTGGTATTCATGGCTGGTTGATTTTAAGACATGCCATAAACTTTAGAAAACATTTTGCTGTAAGAGAACTGAAGACTTTTGTCTAAGCTAGGAATTTATATCTTTGTAACTGAAAATACACAGTAGATTGGAATGACGCAAATGAATGGTGCCAACATTTGCACTGCTCTGATCCCAATGTAAGTAGATTCATGCTTAGTCTAACTATAACGCAATAAAATCGCAATACACCATATAACGAAGAAAAAGCAAATTATAGCAGAAAAATCCATTTTAGAAAAAGAAATATCAATAAATTTGACAATATTTTTAAGTTTCTCATATTTTTTAGTAACCACAATAATAAACTCAACATAAGAAACGACGCAGATAAAAAAAGCAATAGCAAGTATAAATAAGGTTAAAAATGGCAAAGTACTTGTATACTAAAATAATGACTAGCAGGCCCCGGCAGATTTTTCCTGTCCTATCAAATAAACACTGTTTCAAAATTTTTTAGAAATTCGGAATACACTCGCCGAGTACTTTAAAACAGTACCTCAACCATATTTTTAGGCTGTACCACAGGCTGGTGGGAAAATAATGCTCTTGCACAAATAATATATACAATAATATTACAAAATTAATAAATATCATAATTGTATAGTAAATAAATGATTGTATGACACAGTCGGGATACACCGCGACCTGGATTCCAAATGTTGCATACTAAACCTCTTCAATTACTTAATAACGGCGACTACGGAAGTCCCTTATTTTGTCGCAAACTATTCGTAAAGAGGACACGGCTGTGAGAACGATCGTAAAATTTCGCTAAAATGTACTTTAGTGAGTGATTGAAGGATCAGCTATTAAAAATAGCAAAATAAAACCTTAAAGAACCTTTTCAAAACGTTCTAGAGGTGATGAAGTTTTCATTGAAATGCGATTTTTATGAGCGATTTAGATGAATTTGGTACTCAATTTTTAATGTTTCATTTAAACTAAATTGCTGAACCAACTACCGTTTCTTTTAGGACAATATAATTCTGTAATTCATAAAATTTTATTTTACTTAGTAAACAAAAAGCGGCAGGATAACAATAAAACCACCGAATCGTCGTTAAACACTTTGTTTAATAAACACTCAGGCAATGAACAACAATTATTCTCATTCCAAACGCGTGTTCAAGAACCGACAAGTACAGTAGCCAACTTAGAAGACTATACGTTTTGTTGCAAAATAGTCCGAATCACAACTGCTGAAGACGCTGTTAAACTTGACATGCTGTCGTCTGTACTAGCAGCCAGACGCTAGTTACTCTAAATCACATAATTGAACATGTGACAACCCCCGGGCATCGGTGAATTGAATTTAATTGACTGACGCTAAAAATAGACGGGAATCAGAAACGAATAGGGTTAATACTTAGTGTGGCAACACAAGCGAGCGAGAGCAAAGATTGTTCGTAAGGAACGAGATAATTTCCATGTCCTTAAGGAATCAGGGGCCGTTTAAGTATCGTTCTTTACGCATACTGGCAGCGTTCTTATTTAAAAAAAATTTAAATAAATTTAGATTCAAAGCGCTATCGCAGAGCTTCTGTTGATCCTAAGCAAGATCTTCATAGAGCTCCTGTTCTTAATGTAGTAGATTATACAGCAATGCTGATTCTTACATTGTACACCATATTAGTCATAATTTTCTATAGTAAGGTAACCTTGTCAAATAGTATTGAATCAAAATATTTCTTAAATTTTCTTGGTGCATCGGTCTTAAAAGTGACTCTTCTGCTATCCATGATTAAACAAACCACATAAAATTTGTGCAAAGTTACTTGTGGCCAAGTTGGACTCTAGAAACTACTAAAGTAACTTATGCCACTTTTGATTAAGTTGCATCATATTCTTCTTCTTCCAAGTCTAGAGTGAACAGGCATCTTCTAGGTGAGCTCGCTCCATCGTGGACTAAGTCTTTGCCTCGTTCGGGCTTAGTCTTGGGTCAAGAGCAAACCTATCCCAAAATAAATATAAAATATAAAAAAAAGTCGTATCTTCATTACTGAAGGTCGTGTCTCGTATGAAAGTCCTTCATCTCTTTAACAATCTCTCTTCATCTCTCCCGGTTCTTGCAGGGCGGTTGTCTCTGAAAACCAAGTGAGTGCGGTCACCTGGTCACACCAGAGGCTTGGTGATCTTTCACGGGGTCTTCTCCCGTCCACTTTGCCAACCACAACTAATTTGTTAAGATTATCAGATTGACGCCATGCGATGTGCCCAATATACCACAGGATTCTTTTAAAGCTCAATGTTGAGAGCCTTTTTGTATACAGGATGTATTTTGTTTGTTTTTTCTTATTAGTCCAGGGCACACTGAGTATCTAAGTCATCGAAAATAAGTCCAAGGGTTTCGTCAATTATTCCATGAAAATACAAATATAACGCTGCTTTATTTTCAGAACTAACGACCCGTTCATTAATTAACGATGACATATAAAAAGTGGTTATGGCACCAAACGACATTCGATATAAGAATAAACGGCAATAATTATAAATTGTGTTGACACCTAGAAAATAAAAAAAGACTTTGTGCGACTTTGAAAAATTGGGAACAACTTCATCCATCCGTTAATGCCACTAATGGCCTGTTAAATTGTGTAACATGGATTTAATTTCACGTAACAGGTGCTAATATTTCTCAATCAGCACAGAACGAGATCAAGAAAAACATGAATGTTTTCCTTCTATTCCTTCTAAAAAGCGTCATCCACATTGTTTTATTGTTTTATATTTCCTTATAATTTTGGGAGAAAATTTTAAATCTCCTTTGTATTGAATATTTTTATTTGAGGTAATATATCAGAAATTAACACCTGTTCAACTTAATCCGTAAACACTGCCCACATTTAACCTTTTAGTGAAAAAATTATCCTTAGACATATTGCCACTTTAATTGTACATGATGAAAATGATTTACGTGTAGAGTTAAAAGAAATGAGTCCTGCAACTGGTAGTTACGACATTAATTGTGTTGATCATAATCTGGCTACAGTGAGAGATAAAAAACTACATGAAAATATTATTGGAAACAGTAAATATTATTTATTGATGATACTTATACAAATCACACGCTTAATTAAGTGTTTGTGGGAAAGCTGTTTCATTGAAGATGTTAAGTTGTTATAAAATAAATAAAATATTTTCAGAATACACTTAAGGCTTACATTAAGCTTATATGTCTTAATAAGTTAAATTAAGGAGGTAAAATATAATTTGTTTGGGTATAAAAGCTGTTGGGTAATACGATGCTACAGAGTAAACACAATAAAGCGTATTAGTAACATTAAATATATTAGTAGAAAAGTACACGAGGAGAATTATGTAGACAGATTGACACAGCATAGCAAAACAAAGCTACGTTCAAAATCATATTTTGAATATACGTGACAATTCTATTATAGCGGTTGCAGCTAGCCAGCTCTTGGATATGAAAGCATGAAGGTGATCTTCAACACACCCCCTCAACTCATGCTTAATAAAAGTCACTTTAGCAAGTGCAACCCCAACCCTTCTCTTAGCACTTGGTGCCTTATACGAGGCAAAGGTTTGGTGAAAATATCCGCCAACATATTTTCTGTTGCCAAATGTTTTAAGGTAATAAACTTGTTCTCACGCAGCACATCTCTAATAAAGAAATGCCTAATGTCAATGTGCTTACTTTTCGCGTGATAGATACCGTGATCTTCAGCTAGGCAGATAGCAGCTAAGTTATCAGCATGCATGTTCACTTTACACAAACTATAAAGACTAAGCTCCTTCAGTAAACAATTTAAATATACTGCTTCTTTCATAGCTTCCGCCAAACTTACAAATTCAGCCTCACAAGTCGACGTCGCAACTATGCGTTGCTTTTGTGATGCCCATGAGATAGCTGCTCCACCGAAAATGAAAACATAGCCGGTAAAAGACCGTCTATCTAATTCACAGTTACCCCAATCTGCATCCGCATAACCTTGAATGCATTTACCCGTCGATTTAAATCTTAAACCTTGAGTTATTGTACCCTTTAGGTATCTAAGGATCCGCTTTGCAGCTCTCCAATGAGTTTCCTGCGGATTCTCTGCAAATTGTGCGAGTTTTGCCGTTGCGTTCGCGATATCTGGTCTAGTCGCTACGCTCAAGAACATAAGTGCTCCGATGAGTTCTCTATACGGAAATGATTTTTCCCCTTCATTCTTTTTCTTGTTACTTATCTCTAATTTTCCGATCTCCATTGGAGTTTGAACAGGATTACAGTTCTCCATGGCAAATCTTTTCAAACTGGTATTTATATATCTTTCCTGTGACAAATGATATTCATTACCATTTTTCTTGATATCAATTCCAAGACAAAAGGTAGCTTGGCCAAAGTCCTTTAGTTCAAACCTCTTTGCCAGTTCTTGCTTGAACATTTTAATAGTGTCTCTATCGCGCGACGCGATTAATATATCGTCTACATAAACGACGACAAAAAGGTCTATTCCCTTACTGTCACGCTTATGATACAAACATGGTTCACTAACTGTCGGATTTAAACCCATTTCTTTGAGTTTCATATCCAACTTGATATTCCACTGTCTTCCAGCTTGCTTAAGACCATAAAGAGACTTCTTCAAAAGACAGGTGTCACCCCCTGCTTTCATATTCTCAAGCATTTTCGCAGCTCTTTTGCCTATTGCATTTTTTCTGCCATCCAAACTTATCAATTTCTCTAAGCTTTCTTTCAGCAGCTCCGGGATTCTCATATAAATACTCTCGTCAAGATCTCCATTTAAGTAAGCAGTATTTATATCTATCTGATCTATGTCCATGCCCATTTCAACTGCTAAAGCAATTAACAGCCGAACTGTTGCTATTCTCGCAACTGGAGCGAACGTCTTGAAATAATCCAGGCCATGTTGTTGACTGTATCCTTTTGCGACAAGTCTGGCCTTTTTCTTTTCTGTTAAATCAACATTAAGTTTCGATGTTAACACATATCGACATCCAACGACATTTCGATCAGGTGGTTTCTTTACAATCTCCCACGTATCATTCTTCACTAAACTTCTTATTTCTGATAGAATTGCTTCCTCCCATTTGACCTTTTCATCACTTCCCAAGGCTTCCTTCAAATTAGTCTCAATAGCTCCAGCAAAATCACCACAGTCACCATATTCTTCCTGTGACTCACTGTCACTATTCTCTGTTTCTCTTACTTCAACCATATTATAGATTTTCCGAGGGCGTCCAACATGTCCTCTCTCAATCCTAGGTCTTCCAGGGCCTCTCTTCAAAGTGATAATCTCGTCCAATGTCTCACTTCTATCACTGGTTTCAGTACTTTCTGCGTTTAGTTCGTTTTCGATAGGTATATGTGAGGATCCAACAATTGTTGTTTGAATATTCGAAGGTTGAACACTAGGATGTAAACTATTTTGTCTGCTTGACAATTCAACTTCGATAGTCTTTCTTTTATTAACATTATCTTGTTCATATTGCAGCTCAATAGATGATTTGTTTGAAACACCACTTTCAGTCTGTTTCTCTTCCTGAAACTTGACGTCTCTTGAAACCACTATTTTTCTTTTCTCAGATATCCACACCCTATAGCCACTAGATTCAGCTGGGTAGCCCACAAAAATTCCGGGGGAACTTCGTGCTGCAAACTTATCCTTCCCTGGTTCTTTTTCCAAAATATGAACTTTTGCACCGAATGTTCTAAAATACTCAATATTTACAGGTTTGTCGAACCATTTCTCATAAGGAATTTCACCATTCAGGCTGCTAGTCGGACATCTGTTACGCAAATAACACGCGGATGCAATAGCTTCCGCCCAAAAACTTGCTGGTAAACCAGAGGATAACAACATACATCTTGCCTTCTCCAGTAAAGTGCGGTTCATCCGTTCTGCAATTCCATTACTCTGCGGCGAATACGACGCAGTCAACCTTCTCTTTACTCCTTCACATTGTAAAAACTTCGAAAAATCATTGTTTACAAATTCCTTTCCATTGTCAGAATGAAAATATTTGATTTTTCTTCCTGTCAAATTTTCAACTTGACATTTGAAAATTTTAAATTTTGACAACACGTCACTTTTATTTTTTAACATATATACTTCACACCAACGAGTACAGTCGTCGATAAAAGTAACAAAGTATTTATTTCCGCCATTCGATTCAACTCTCATCGGGCCTACCACATCAGAATAAATAATTTTTAACTTTTCGTTACATGGGTGACTGGACCTCACAAAAGGCAACGAAACCATCTTTCCCTTAGCACACACATCACAATCACGCAACTCAATATCAGACTTTGTGACGTCTATATTCGACTTTTTCAATACTTTCATAAGATCTCTAGCATTTAAATGTCCCATACGCTCGTGCCATCTATACAAATCCACATCCTTACCTGATACAACAGATGCCGAAGCATCTTGCTCCCTCAAGTAATATAAATTACCTCTACGATCAGCAGTTAACTTAACTTCACCATTCTTGGTTGCATATGCTACATCACGTTTGAAAGTGACTACACAACCTCGTTCGGTCAATTTAGAAATTGAAATTAAGTTATTACGGAGATCAGGAACTAACAACGTATCTTCGAATTGGATTTTCCGCATAATATCATCGTTGCATGCTAATATCTTAACTGTACCCTTACCTTGCGCGGTTGTTAAGGAATCAGTGGCTAATTTCAAATTTTGACTACATGGCAATACTTCATCAAACCTTTTTGCGTCGTTACACATATGCGAGCTGCAACCGCTGTCAAACAACCAATCCTGACGAGGACGCTTAGCCTCAATAGCTGAACAGTTATCTGAAACGTGATACACGGTTAAAGCTTCATGTTTAACATTCACATCAAATTCTACGCAATTAGATTCTGAAGTCTTTCGTTCAAAAGTCTGAGAAGACTTCTTTTTCTTACAATCCGATGCCTTATGTCCAAAATTATGGCATTTGAAACATTTATACTTAAATTTTGTTTCCACTCCAGTCCCATCTTTTTTCTTCTGATGTTTATTTATGTACATAGCCCCTTCTATCCTCTCAACTTGGGCGTTGCCTCTAGAACTATACTCTTCAATTATTTTCACCCTAAGTTGTTCAGGCTTTGGTAGCTCGTCTCTAGATTCAATGGCACATCTGAAGTTCTCGTAGCTTGCCGGTAAACTATACAGCAACATTATCGCTAGAAGATCATCATGAATAACAATGTCCATTTCTTCCAATTTGTCGATGGCTTCATAAAATGAATCAAGATGTTCGGTTACGTTCTGATCCTCACTCATCTTCTGTAACATGAGTCTTTTCATCAAAGTTGCCTTTTTCGCAGGCCCACGTGACACGAACAGACTCTCTAGTTTCTGCCAAACCTCTCGTGCCGTTTTCAATCTTTTAACATGATGAACAACACTCGGATCTAATGCCAAAATTAACTCAGATTTTGCCTTCCTATCAGCAATCTCCCATGTCGTTAACAATAAATCATCCGTGGGTTTTGACTTTTCTCCACTTACGTATTCCCAGAAATCATTTCTAATCAATAGCGCTTCAACTTGCACTTTCCAACTATCATAGTTTTCTTTATTTAGTAACTCAATCCGTACATTTGCCATTTTGTTCACGAACGTACTTTCAGACAATCACTTTTACGAAAACTATTTACACTGTTACTACGCTGCCCATAACCATTTGTTGGGTAATACGATGCTACAGAGTAAACACAATAAAGCGTATTAGTAACATTAAATATATTAGTAGAAAAGTACACGAGGAGAATTATGTAGACAGATTGACACAGCATAGCAAAACAAAGCTACGTTCAAAATCATATTTTGAATATACGTGACAATTCTATTATAGCGGTTGCAGCTAGCCAGCTCTTGGATATGAAAGCATGAAGGTGATCTTCAACAAAAGCTATCATAAATATAGCTTCATATTGCGTCCGAATATGCACTGGTTACGGTTTAATTAAAAATTTTGACTGAAAGTGATCGCCTAAACTATAACTTTACTATAAAAACAATGGCCCCTTTATTTACCCTTATAAAAGAAAAGCCTCTTATAAAAAGTGAGTCAGCTGAATGAATTGTTTACTGCCCAAAAATACATTTAATAAAAAGGTCACGGCATACTTTTAATATTGAATATAGCATTCAAGCATTATGTTCCCGAAACATAAAACTCTCAATACCAGATAATCTACGGAGGTGAAAAACGGAAGGACATTATCTCCTCAGACCATCTAGAAACCTAGAGATTCCGGGTCCACGGCCATGGTTACTGATCTGGCAATGACATTAAGCCCTGTAACGCGCAATTGTGTGCATATGAGTGCCCTATAAGTCACCACTTTATGCACACCCACAGAGATAATACACCCACAAACTGAAGAACTTGAAGTAGAATAAGGTCGTTTACGATTATCATATAATTAACAACGAAAGTTATTCCAGTCTCTTCCAGCAAGTATCTTTGTGAAATTGTATTACCCATGTTTAGACTATCCCTTGGATTGTATATATTATTGTGCCTTTGATACGGTGGGAAAAGTATTTATTATTGGCATTCTGCCTTTCGCTTCTCGTATTCGATTTATTTTCTTCATGACACGGTTCTATTTATGTACTTGAATCATTATGTTAATTGCTAGTAATCCGTTCAAAATCAATTAGTTATTATTTATGTGTTAAGATCTGTTTATATAACGTTTGCTTGCTTTATGACCTATTATTCTACATCCACGTGGTTTACAAATGATTGTATCCATTCTTCATTGGAATATCTATTTTTAATTGACTTTTAAAGTGTCATTTGCTTAAGAAGACTGAGCGAATTTTACAGAAAATGTGATAATATTATTTTCTGTATTTATAAAAGCCAGGTGCAAAGTATCCAGTTTGGTTCTGAGTGAACGGAAAATTTGTCTCGTGACGTGTGTTATCGTAAGAGCATTAGCATTGGAGCTAATAGCTCGAGACACTTTTAAACTCATTATCAAAGGGCTCAGTCGGCAATAAACGACATTGATATGCTGGGTCACTTTGTATCGCCTACGCACGCTTAGAAGTGTGTACAGTAAACCGAATAATTGGTATTAAAAAAAAACGTTGAAACAATTCAATTCTAAAGCTACATTGCCTAGCCGTATTAGCTCGGTATTGAGGCGAGGCATGTGCTCAGCAGTGGGACGTATGCAACTTAGCAGCATGTAGGCCTACGAGTACGTATTCGCTACCCAAGCTCTGTAGGTTATAGCTGTGTGTCATCCAAATTAGGGTACTTGTACTAGATAAAAAAAAGTCGATGGGTCTCACAAGAATCCGTATCTTTGACACGACTCTCAAAAAAAAAAATTACGATAGATACGCGGCCGCCCGCGACTTCGCGTGGTCTATAGTTTTTTGCCACTGAGTTTCATACAAATTTGCAACCCCTTTGTTATCCCCTTGGGGTGAATTTATCAAAATCCTTCAGCAGTATAAAAAATATTTGTACCAAGTTTCGTTAAAATCCATTATTAGTTTTAGTTTCTATAACGGTTATACAGACAGACAGATCCTCAATTACCCTCCGATAGTTATTTTTGACATGAATTGACCTCTCGACAGATTTATTATAATTACTATAAGTATAGATGTGTAACAGAGTAGTTATAATAGTGGTACAGTAGTATACCTCTCATAACATCCATAAAATGTTAAGTGTTTTACGATCTCAACTGTACTGGCACATTCTTTTAATGATAGACATTTACTTACAGTATATATTTTACGGTAAACTAGTTTTCTCTTTAGCTATTTGTTTTACTTTCATGCACATTCTAAAGTTTTGAATAAAGAATTGTACCAATTCAGTTCAGTTCACTTTAAACATATTCACCTGTTTTTAGTTTAGTTGATGTAGCGTTCAAAAATAAATAAATTACTGATATTACCAATGAATTGTTAACGTCAACTAGCAACACTGTAATTCAACTGAATGATAGTTTGTATTCAGTTATCTACCGGAAAATCAGTAGCATAGATTGTGAATGATCCATTTAAAAATATTTCATGATAAAAATAAATAAAATTGACATATTCTGGTCATCGATAGAGATCTATGGGTATTTTTATGATAATTTTATGACTACTCTAAACAAAAAGTATATTTCAAGTATTAATATATTTATTTATTTTCGTGGTGACATGAACTTGGTGCCATATCGATTGTATCTCACCAGTCGTCATATGAAAGATCAAATTGACTGATTAGATATACGCATACAATCATGTGGTTAGTTACATTTAAGTCAGGTGACCAATATTATTTTGATAACTTTAAAAGTTTTAGTATCCTTTGCACTATTTTTAGCTCCCGGGGTCAAAAAGGGTGTTATGAGTTTTGATCTGTTTTTTTCTCTCTCTATCTCTCCGTTTGTCTGGGTTGTGTAGTTTGTACCTTAGATGTTGAAAATTAGCTGTTAATTTATAGCGGTATGGCTGCTAGTGTCCAACTTAACAAAGTTTGATAACATCGTTAATTTTATAAATTAATATGTGGACAATGTTGTTGGTCCTACAATAAAATTACATTTTGTTACTTACCGTATTAATAATAAAACATTGTAAGACTGTTTTTTGTCCTAAATAAATAGAAAAAAAAATTGTTGGATGGTATGATAACTAATTTAAGAAGTACCTACCAAACATTTTAAATTGTTGAATCTTAAGCCTTAGGAACTTAGTACTTTGAGTAAACCTTAAAATCACTCGATTAACACTGCGTCAAATCATCGATATTCAAGTTGACAAGGTATCTCTGAGCAAACAATATTTCCACTGATTAGCACGGCACACACATTTACTTTTGAAAATCGAAGCCAGTGCGTATTCGTCGTACTGATATGCAAATAAATTTCGTATTATTATGCAAATAAACATTTAGGTAACTCAATTTTTTTCTATTAAAATAAACCACTTTTACCTGACAACAAATCTTGTACATCGTACTTTAGATTATTTTAGACTAAACAAACAAAGCTCGTTTTATAAATAGCCTAACATGATCAGGATAAGTAAATCCCTATTTTGTTTCTAATGCATGTCAATTTGCTTGCAGGGTGTCGCCGAGGCACGCGGGGCTGACGGCATCAGCGCCCGGCGCGCGCGCAACGCACTGTATCGCCTGTCCGCGACCGCGCCGCACGACTCGCTCGCACCCACACACATCCTGCGCTTCCCCACTAAACTATACCCACAGTGATAGTGAAAACCAAAACCCTATCTATACCCCCCAAGTGTCAAGATCCCCAGTGGTTCTGTGCAGTGCTCGGTAACCGAGTGAATGCGCGTGTGCTTCGACACCCTCTGCTTTGGATCGTCACAGCGCGTAGCTGGTGACGATGAGCCGAGGGCCATAGTGAACTCTGGTGGAGGAGCGCTAACCGTGGCGCCTACAGTCAACGGCGATAGACGTGCGTTAGACGAAACTTATAGAGAAGTGGAAGTGAATGGTATAATGGGGACTCCGAGCGCGATGAATACGGATTCGGAGAATTGTGTTGCTAATGCGACGCTGACAAACGATATGCAGCCGCTGATAGAGCGGATTAGGGAGCTGGAAGCGCTTCTTAAGCAGCGCGACCAGGAAATGCTGGAATTGCGCTCGCAGTTAGATAAACTGCAAAGCGTGTTTCCATACCAGCAATATGTCAGGGCATCGAGGGCTCCGAGGAAGCAGAGAGCTCAGGGTATCTCTGCGGAGCCTCAGACGAGCTCGTCCCTGCAGGACTTGGCTCACCAGACATTCCCGACGTACGACAAGAGCGACACGTAAGTACACTTTCTATTGTTATTGTTAACCGATAAAGCTATTGATAGCGTTCAAGTGTTGAATCAAAACAAGGACCGATCACATGTTTTGTCTTCGTTAATCATTTGTGCAAGTATCAAAATACCTGTGATTTTTTCGATAGTGGTAGTGAAATAAGCTGTTTTTTCACATTTCCACGTAAGTAACATACGTAAATGATTTGCGGAGCGACTGCGGCAAAATTCACTGACGTCTTTAAAAGTGACATATTGATTTAAACTCGTCAACGGATGCTTATTATCGAAGATATAATCCGTCAGCTTTCCATATCTGGTTTGTGTATCTTGGACTTTCACTGTTATTTAAGCGTCACGGGCGTATTTGTTTGACCCATCTTTTGTTATCTTTCTTTCGAAATTACGTGCAGGCTGTCACAGAATTGATACGGTGCCATCGCCTTTTATTGGTGCTGTCACCGTGCGGATAGTCCGACCATCGTTTGAGATAGCTAGAATTAGCTCACACCTGTTAAATGTCAGGTGTCAGTAAATATTACGTGGACATCATGCGTTACTTTACATATTACACTAGGCTAATTAAAAGTGTATCATCGTAAATGATGATTAATGAGAGGTCTTCCTCAAGATCTCAAGATCTTCCTTTATTTACCGTTGATGTTTATTGATAATGTTTCTAATAGCTACAGTGATACAAATAGTTAATTTGGAAACGACTCTACATACATTTTACTCCTTTCCTTGTTTTTAATGGCAGCTCTATTTTTATTAGCATGCACACTTTAACAATATATTTTCAAAATTTACTACTCCTTTTAGCTAAATCTATAATTCTAATGACCTTGAACTGAAAGGTAAGAAAAGTTCAATCACCTTATCACCATATCTATGAAATCGGTCAGTTCACCTCGTTTCAGTTCGATAAAGATTCTTAAAGTAAACTTCAAAATTACCATTAAGTCAGATACAAAAACGTGGCACCTCGTAAATAGCAGTGAACATTTTATTTAAATACAAGAAATCACAGTCTTCAGTCGAATACTCTTTATTGTAGTAATATAATAATAAGCCGGATAATCTTACTGAGGTCAAATAAAAATTTCGTGATTGTCAAATAAACCGTCGATAATTTATTTTCAGTTTAGTCGTTTAGCGCAAGTTATTGTTTACGAGAAGTTTTTTAACTTCTCTTATTTTGTGCATTTCATAATAAAACAGTAATTATTTATTAATGGAAAACACAACGTGAATCGACATTACAGATAATATTATCGTAGAGCTAATCATTATTCTTATTTAGCTACCAATGATTTCACTTTTGATCAGTTCGATTAGTATCATTCTTGATAATTAATGCCGAATCTTATCTGAATTACAATATTATGTAAGTCACAATGATGGTGCCTGATGTACCTGCCCTCAATTGTTTATATCATCAAAATTTTTGAGTCCCTATAACTCATTTTCATTATCACACATGTTCTTTGTCAAATTTTGCTTATAAATGAGCAATCATTGGATACATTTTAATTCAAATAACATACAAACGAATTACATGATAATCTTGTTTTAGGTGATCATTAAAATTAAATTATGTATGATTTCACACCCTAAAAGTATTATCATCGTGGGTTATCATATCATAGTGGGTGGTTAATTGCGATACGAGTATGACGACTAAAATATGATGAGTGGTTAAACATATGTATTTTAATTCTTTCGTCTGTTACAATAAATATGTAAATACTTACGTACTACAGGAGGTCCATTTTAATATAAGTGGAAATACACAACTCATATTTTACGGGTGTCAACGGAGAGGATAATACGGTTAAATTATATGTTAGTTCCGTGTAAATCACTATCATTTTCTCGTGTTGTATATGTCTTCTACTTGTCTTGTTCTTTGTTGTCACTGTTATAGCTGGAGTATCGAGCTACATAAGAACCTTTATTGGTTCGAGCTAATGTTTAGTTTTTGATACAATTTTACTATAATTTTATTTGTTATTGAATACGATTTACACCTGATATAGTTGAATAAATCACGCTCTATATTTATTTTGAATATCAGTGACACTACTTTTGTTAATTCTGCTAACGGTAAATCTAACCGTTTAAGAAAAGTTTTCATCTCTGTATACATATAAAGAAAGTGGTGTTAGTTACACTATTTATAACTCAAGAACGGATGAACCGATTTGGCTGAAAATTGGTGGAGACGTAGCTTAGAACAAGGAAACGGACATAGGATACTTTGTATCTCTATCGTCTACGCGGACGAAGTCGCGGGGGGCCACTAGTATCATATACTTTCCTATTTATTTTGCCCAAATTGTTCCATTTTTAAATGGCAAAAACTTTAGTTTAAACGTCTTAGTTTTCATGAAATTTTTAAAAGTCATCCGAATAAAAGTGTCTTTTATATCTCTTCATTATGTCCGTCATAACACTACTTAACGCCGATTATCTTGAAAAGGACCGACACAGATAGTGCGAATAACTGGTTGGATTCGGACATTACATTTACGAGTATAACACCTTTTTGAAGGTGCAATCATGCATACATTAGCATAAGCCCTGATTAATTTAATTTATAAAATCCATTTGACTGTGCAATGATATACATATCTACATTAACCCTAATTACAATTTATGAGTGACGGATTTTGTTTATCACATCGATAATAACATTTTAAATAGTTATTATTGAAATTTAACCTAATTTAGAAATATATACACAAACTCACTTTCATTTTTGATTGCCTTTTTTATAAATTGTAATATTTCATAGTGACAATACACCCTTTTAAACGTTATTTAAAGAATATTTAAATTCGTATCTCATGAACGATAAAACGAAATTTTGTAAAAAATAAAAAAGTTGTATAAAAATTTAATTAGAAAAAACCATTAAAACATTAAAGTCTTGTTGTATAGACATTGTTTTTAGTTGGCTGGGTCTTTTTATGTGTCGGCACAGACTTTGCATTGTTTCGGTATGCTAAAAATTGAAGCGACTAAAAGTTATTAAATTCAGTTCTCGGATGATAAGGAACCGTGTAGTTCAGATGATCTGGTCAAAGACTCCGGTCATGACCACGATCAGTAACGAAAATATAGTAGAATTTGGAAACAAGAAGGCTGCAAAACCGTCAAAACGATAATCGTTGTTTCGTTTCGCTTACTATGAAACCAAAGCAGAAAAAAAGATAATTTTGCTTTAAATTCAAATTAATATAAATTAAATTTAAAGCAAAAAATGTTTTTTTTTAGCTTTAGTCATGAATTTCCGCAACGTAACGCCTGATTCCATCAACTATACTATGAAACCATTTTGATGTATTTAAAATCGGATATGTTCCGCAGTATCAACAGGGTTTCGATTAACATTTGCCTATCGTATCATCCACAAATTCGTGCTTCTATTTTCGTACTAGGCCTTCAGTTTTTCGTGCTAACAACAATTTACAAAATATACTATTCCGAAGATTAGTATTCCGTCCGACCACTACACTTTACTTCGATTGCCTTAAAACGATTTCTAATGGTGTGAATGACTCGAATCAAATCTTCCGAATCAGTATTCGGAACAGACACATGCGGGAAGGACACATTATCTACGCCCTTCGAATGAACATGGAATGTTTATCTGGGCTATTTTTGTTAACCAACATGCGTTAAAAAAATCATGAGATAGACGATTAAGTCGGTAGTTTAGTGGTCGTAAGATAGGTGGCAACATTTATCCGCACAGAATTTGCTCACTTATAAAATGTTTTGTTTTTGACAACTGTAATAAATAGCTCTTCCTCATTGGGTTCATGTACGAATAGTTATTTTGTTCTTTTTAGTAAAATTCAAATTTTAAATAATAATTTTGTTTCTGTCCCCACGATACAGGAATTTCCTAGTGTGGGGCCCACAGTTAATTGCTAAATGTATTGATAATGGCATAACATGATTTGCATTGTGTAATAATTTATTCTATAGTATTATATCTTCTGTACCTACCTTGTATATGTATAATAACAATAATCTTGTTGGCAATAAAAATATTTGTATTTGTATTTGTCTGATTGTTAATTTGTTATGCTTTAAGTTAAAAATGATTCTGTCTTCGTTATTGACTTACGTCCCAGATAAATAGACGTAAGTATTGATTTAGCTTGATTCAGTGTTTGCGTTGATATAGGCAGGGCTATAGTTTGTAATGTTTATGTACTTTTGAAACATTAAAAATACACTAATACATAAATTGTCTTTCGTACAAAGGATGAGAACTATTTTATTACAAGATACATTCGTACATTTTTAACAACATCACATACATTGATCGGACTCCGTGGTAAGTAGCTTAAGTACTTGTGTTACAGATATCAGAATCAACAGTGGTATTACAAATAAACTTAAATAAATACATATTACACCCCAACCAGTACAAACAGACACGTTCATGCACACGAATGTTTGTACAGTGCGGGGATCGAACCCGCGACCTCTTTGTTGATAGTCAACGTCTTTACCGTTTACACCAAAGTGGTCGTCAAATTGAAACTCTACTGATAGCACTTTTATAGAAAGAAATTGCAAGATGTCAAGTATTTTAACAATAATCTGAACTTATTTTCAACTAACAAGTTTGTTATCAGCATCACGCGCATCCAAAGTTCAAAATAAATTTAAAGAACCTGTTGATTCTAGTCTAAAACAACCAAATGCGTCGGTTCAAGGTGTCCAGATAACCTTTCCGATTGTTCTATCTGCCATCGCACGTACTAGCAATTCCGTACTAAAACGCGCTCGAACAATGTCATCAGTGTAATTCAACCACGAAATTTTCCCTGTTTTTTCCAACCGATTTAGATTAAACGCAAAAATAAACTTCTAACTGACGAATCAACAAATTTTTCCGTAATTTGCTTATCTGTGTCTGAACGTTGACTTTTAAAATATATTTATTTAGTGGAGTAGTAATAAAAAAATGGACTAGACACATTTAAATTGACTACCATTTTGGTGTAGTGGTCAAGAAGTTGACTATTGACCAAGAGGTCCCGGGTTCGATCCCCACACTGTACAAACATTTGTGTGCATGAACATGTCTGTTTGTACTGGTCTGAGTGTTATATGTATTTTATTTAAGTTTATTTGTAATACCACTGTTGATTCTGATATCTGTAACACAAGTGCGTTAGCTACTTACCACGGAGTCAGATCAATGTATGTGATGTCGTTGTAAACAAAAAAAAAAGAAATGTTACACGTTGTAGACAAAATATTTTGCAATGCGATAGTATGAAAGAGTAAATTCCAAAAGATCAGAAGTCTTGTTATCGGATCCAATATAATGTTGTTATTTTTTTATCGTTTTATCAGAATAATCGTCTCTATGTCGATAACATCTGTCTCATTTATAAATTAACAATAAAAATTCACCAATTTGTCAGAGCCGCAACAAAACTTTTGCAAACATAATATAATAACTTCACATTTTAATCTAGATTTGTTAAGTATCGAGTCGGACATTTTAACCTATGATGACTACGATCCAACAACTTAACATGAAATGTTTTAAAAATAGGTATAGTGGCCAGCACGTCACGTTAAACACTGCCGAACCTAATACGCTTGTGATACGGGCGATTTTGCAACAAAAATGGGTAGCCTGATGTGCTCGCCACTGTACAGAGATCTATTAAAATGACAATATATGAAAGAATTTTATCTCGACGTAGGTATATCACTTGCAATTATGCAATTTGATCACTTAGTCTTGGTTTATCAAGTCTATTTACTAATTTGGGTATCAGAGTTTATTCGCAGGTTTACTCGTAGAAGAATTTGAAAATAAGAATTGTCTTTTTTGTCGGTTTTTTAGAAGATACTTGTAAACTTCGGTCGATAGTACCAGCTCATGGGTTTGTGAAACCTTAACATTAGTCATTAGCGGTGTACCAGTCAGTAATTTTCACCTTCAAGTTAAGATTTAAGACTCACGTAACATCCACTCCGGTGATACCAGATGCTGTGAAAGCGGGAAAAGGTACAGTCAACGTGAAAAATATAGGGGCATTTTTAGTACCAACCATGTCAAAATAAAATTTTGAGCATTCTCCTCTGGCAATTATTTAAAATCTGTCTAATTTCAAAATTACTTGACATCGCACTAAAGTGACAATATTTTTATAACGCTGACTATAACTTAGCAAATAGACGCAATGTGAAAACTGATCGCGGTGCTGATGCCAAACGCGGCTGGAGAAATCATTATTTTCATAACCTAGAATTTAACTAAATATAGCATTTACGGTGTTTTTTTTTAAATCTACTAGTATTGACGTCAAAAACACGAATTTAACAGTTTAGTTCATAATTTATTGTCACTTACTACCATTTGTGTCCAAACGAACTATAATTTCGCTTATCTTAATAATACCCATTCACGCATAACTTGACAATAAGTTACATAACATTCTACCATTTTTTAAACTGGTGAGATCCTATATCAGCTGCTGACTTCTACATTTTAAAAAGCATACAATTACATTTTTCTAGCAAAGCTTTGTAAAATGAAATGGTAAATTAATGGCTTTTACTTAGTAATTTTCGCGCAATAGTGTCTGCATTTACAGTCAAGTGAGATTGGAGCGCGCCTTAATTGAGTAGCAAATAATATTGTCATTTTATTATAAACTTGGGTTTGTAATCAAGACGTGACGTTGATGCGCCATGACATTGCAATTTAAAATTTTCCACCTCTTCAAATAATCTGGAAGAGTTTCTCTCTACACAAAGTGTGTCAAGTGGCAGATATGTTGATTTTATTGCTCAAGTACTTACATACAAAGTCGGAGTGCAAGGAAGGACGTCAGGGCTTTAACTTTTAATGCAACTGTAAGAATATCTGCATTACCCATTTTATTGCCGATGATAAATGTCGACAAATTAGGTCGATGCAATGACTTCCATGGAAATTCTATTTTATTACCTTATTACTTGACTATAATGACGGCGGTCATAAAATGATGATACCTATAAAAATGATGATACCGATAGAATAAAAAGCAACAATAAAAATGTATTTTCCATTGCATACCTCTAGGTTGAGGTAAAACTGATAAAATGGTTGTATAATATGATCATGATGACCAATATGTTATGAAGTAGTTGGCGGATATAAAGACAGAATTAAAATACTTAAATTAGTAAACGAGTTATTCCAGTCTAATCCCAAAAACGAATCCACTGAGCAATTTTTGTATATGTATAGGTACCTACATTCCGGTTATCCTTTTCCATAGAAATGGGATGTAATAAATACACATAAAATATAATCTTAAATATCTCGTCTCTTATAAATTCGTTGTAGGAGATCAGGCCGGAATAAAAAATAAATTAAAATATTTCTGATCCACCAGGGCATCATAGGGATCAGACCGGAAAAACTTAAATAATCATTATATTTTGGTTTTCCAACCACCAAAACCTATACTAACTTTAGAATTAGGTACATTTAGTTATTAACGAATGTATGTATAATTATATTTAAGAACTTCGTGTCCAACACTGACCTTTCAAACTATCATCATATGTATCGACTTAATGATCAATCAATCCACACGCGTATTTAAATTAAAAATAACTAATCACTACACATTATCACTATCGTCATATCAAGACATGACAAGGTCTAGGCTTATTAGAACATGAGCTGTTACTGGTTTGGGCTGGACTGCACTTGCTACAAATTCATTCCGCACGCTAACATTATTGCTTTTAAATTTATTTATCTGTAATTGTATTTTACCATGACAGTACGTCTTTATTAGGAATTGAGGGCCAAGTCTGGAGCTCAGTGTTATGGTCAAGAAGTTAACATTAACCAAGAGGTCGTGGGTTCGATTCCTGCACTGTACAAACATTTATGTGCATTCACATGTCTGTTTGTACTGGTCTGGGTGTTATATGTATTTATTTAAGTTTATTTGTAATACCACTGTTGATTCTGATATCTGTAACACAAGTGCTTAAGCTACTTACCACGGAGTCAGATCAATGTATGTGATGTTGTTGTATATTTATTCATTGTTTTTTAATTGCATTTTTAGAGCGACAACTGACCATTTTGTTACGTCATGTCGATGACCCTCGATATGCCCAATGCCCAATGACAATGCAACCAAATTCTACATCCATACGTTTGCAACATTCGCAGATTTTGAAGTGACAATCTTGCCAATTGACTGCCTCGTTGGTGTAGTGGCGAAGTTTCTGCCTTACATCCGAGAGGTCCTGGGTTCGAATCCCAGGTCGAGCCAAAATTGTTTCTGAGACTTCTGTCATAAATTTCTTAAAAAACAGCTCGGAGTCGGGAAGTTGGCGGTGTTACACCCCCGTGCCTCGGAAAGCACGTTAAGCCGCTGGTCCTGCGTCTGATCTCTCTCCGGTCATGTCAGATTGCCGTCTCACCGAACTTTGAGAGTGATGGAACGTGTGTGGTGGATGGATGTGTATTGCGCTCACACTTGTGTACTATAATATCTCCTGCGCAGTTGGCCGATCTCTGTTGAGATTGGTCGCCGTGATCGAAATCGGCCAGGAGGACTATTATTACAGTGACCAGCACATCAGGCTACCCATTTTTGTTGCAAAGTCGCCCGTATCGCAAGCGCATAAGACGCAGTGTTTACCGTGACGCACTGGCCGTTTATGGATATTACTCCGACCGTATAAAAAACGCGAATACATCTAGGAGTTGTGAATTTTTAGTGATTTTAAAATTCCAAAATTAAAAAATATGTTTCAAATAAAAGTCATTTTCATCGATAAAATGGAACTCTTTCCATTTTATCGATGAAACCGACTTCGCGGTAACTTTATTATAAGGGCAAAATCAATCTTATCAAAAGACAAGAACTGCAACCTGGTTGAAATTAAGAATGGCACGTTTAAAATATTTCGATAATTGGTTTAAGTGATAAGTATCTTGAATACTAATTAAGGAGCTCTTATTTATTCGGTCTGGTTCTTGTGCAGAACCGTTGACAGTGTACTTAGTGCCGAGGTGCTGTCAAAGTTGACGTTTGATGCCTTTCAATTAAGTATATTGAGTAGCATTGACCCTTAATTGGACGAGATTCAATGAAAGCCGTTTCAGAGGCAATGATTTGACGTAAGTCATTTTATATGAATCTTATATGTATTTGTACTACACCTTAGGTAGACTCTACGATCGAATGGCTGATAGAGAAGCACAAATAGGTATGTTGAAATACCTTAAATGTGTTGCGTGCCCTGGGACACCAATTAAGCTTTCATTTTCATGGGATGAAGCAATTGTAAAATATTCTGATATTTTTATTTTAAATCCTTCACATAGATACTTTATCATCTTATTTATTAGCTATTAGTCTCTCTAGAGATAAACTAGATAGACTTAATTGAGATATAAACATAGCAATAATATTTTCAGATATAAACATAGCAGAGTAATCCATTAATGTTTTGATATGACTGACATGGATCAGTAGCGAGCGCGATAACTGATCGCCTGGTAGCCTGTAAAAAGACACTACACACTTTGATAATATTAATAATAACGAAGACATGCAACATACCTACTTACAATAAGCATTCGAATTTTGGTCGAAAACAACGAAAGAGATAGATAAAAACAAATGTAGACCGACCCAATCGCAATTCGTGCTACCTGTATGCTCTTATTTTATAACAAGCTTTCGCGGGTTCGATCCCCGCACAGTACAAGCATAAGTGTGCATGAACTTGTGTGTTTGTACTGGTCTGGGTGTTTTCTATGTATAATATGTATTTTTTTACAAAAAAAAAGTATTTAAGTATTTTTATCCGTTGTCTAGTACCCATAACACAAGCCTCGTAGCTTAATTTGGGACTAGAGAATTGGTGTGATTGTTGTGAAATATTTATTTAAGCTTTTATTTTGAGTTTCTCATCATTTCACATTCATGTTTGTTTGTCATCCCAGTGTCCGATTTAGCTAATTTTGTATGCACATTTAGTATCGTTGACAATGTATACATTTTTCAAAAGCATGTTGAAAAAAAAATATAGTAAGTACTTGTTATTTTAATCAAAGTCATATACACCACCACTATCAGTTACTAGTGACTTGTGATCTAAGTGTAAGTCATGAGCATGACTTTGAAATTTAAATTGAACACAACTCTTGTATTGACTAAGTGTTATGGGCGCAGATTGTAATCATGGTCCATTTTAATAACATGTTAATCCGCGCTGTAATGTTATGCATGCATCGACGTGTGAAGTTGACCTTAAAGACTTTGTCATACAGAAAGCGCGTTTAGTTGTCATTGTCATCGATAAAGTCATGCCAAAGATAATGGAAGGCCCATTATATTTGGTCATGCTAAGATCCAGCACACTGCCGCGACGCGCCGTTGCGCCACTATGTGACTCAAGCCTTAAAATTAACCCTAAATATATTTGTTTTCTTCGGTATTCCCGAAATAATCCATAAAAAAGTGTACCTTTTCAACCCTATACATACAGGGTGGAGATCACAATGCGACAATAAACTAGTGTAATGTACTTGTGTAATTAAAATGTACGTGTCTAATGAATGATGAACCTAGTCTTCATACAAAAAATCAATCAAATCTACTAAAAAGTTTAGTCACAGGAAAAAAATATCAAATTATTAGGTCCTTACCTATGAAATTGGCGTTTTGTATGGGAGGAACAAAAAGTCGAAATTTTTTTATATAGCATATTTATTTAATCAAAGTATGAGCCATTGTAATCTATGCACTTTTGCCATCTCATAGGTAGTTCATTGATCCCTTTACTAAAAAAACCATTCGAACGGGAATCAATAAAATCTTTGAAGGCGACTTGGACTGCCCCATCTGAGTTGAACTTTTTCCCTTGCAAGAAGTTATCCAAATTTCGAAAAAAATGGTAATCTGTTGGAGCAAGGTCCGGGGAGTACGGTGGATGCCTTAGAGATTCCAATTGAAGTTCTTCTAATTTGCTAGCCGTCTGTTGTGCAGTGTGTGGTCTAGCGTTGTCGTGAAGCAGCAGTGGCGTAGAGCGATTGACCAGCCTTGGTTGTTTAGCAACTAGCTTTTCCATCATGGTTTGCAATTGCTGACAATAGATATCTGCCGTAATCGTCTGGCCAGATTTGAGAAAACTGTAATGAACGACACCGGCGCTAGTCCACCAAACGCTTACAAGTAACTTTTTATTGGTCAATTTTCGCTTGGAGCAGGCTTTGGCTGGCTTGCCAGGGTCCAGCCATTGCGATGAGCGCTTCCGATTATCGTAGAGAATCCACTTTTCATCACAGGTAATGATTCGATTTAAAATCCCTTCGTTATTGTGCCGGTCAAGTAATGTAACGCAGCAGTTGACGCGCGTTTGCCGGTTTGCTTCACTCAATTCGTGAGGAACCCACCTTTCAAGTTTTTTAATCTTCCCAATTTGCTTCAAGTGGATTAAAACAGTTTTATCACTAACGCCAAAGCCTGCAGCTAACTCGGACGTGGTTTGCGATGGATCCGCTTCCACAATAGCCTTCAATTCTTCATTATCAACTTGGGTCTCCGGCCGTCCACGGGGCTTGTTTTGCAGGTCGAAATTTCCAGAACGAAAACGTTGGAACCAAAAACGCACTGTGTTTTCTTTTGCGACACAACCGCCATACACATCATTAACCCTTCGAGCCGTTTCCGCAGCACTGGTGCCACGGTGGAACTCGTACTCGTAAATAACGCGATATTTCAAATTGAGCGATGCAAACAGAAAAAAGATAAGTAAAAAAACAAATGAATGACGGTTTACGAAACACAACTACATGTGGAAATAGCTGTATAAATTTGAATTTCGAATTCCTAACCAAATAGGAAAAATTTGTGATCAAAGTGGCCAGTACGACAAAACGCCAATTTCATATGTAAGGACCTAATATTAATAAAGTGGAATATGTTGCTCGAATTTTTATGTTGTTTTAAAAAAAAACATAACTTTGATGTTAGGATTTTTTAGAACAAACCTGTACGAACTAGTATTGTCGATATTTTCATTGACTGTTGTATTGTGGTCTCCACCCTGTATGTACAATCAAGTTTTAGTGCATTTATTTAGTATATCTTAAGGGATGTAAAATTCAAGTTTAAAGTTTGTTCAGTTTCTAGTAAATGTTGTAACCACCTATAGATAGGGTAGAAACATACTACACCCGTAACGATTATGTAGAAATTAACCCACGTAAGTTCTTAGTTGTTAACACAATCCTTAATTGGAAAGCGTAATTCGCATTTACGAGTGCCAATGTGCATTTGAAAAGCCTATGTTACGGATTAACTTGAGCTAAATACGCTTGTGTCTAGCCGTGTCGACCAGAAAAGAACAGTAAAACAAATGTTTTTAGCTCGTCTATACTTTTATATTTCTTATGCAATCAAGTCAGAAATAATATCCAAAAAAATATAGCTTAAAGTTAAGAATGGTGGTTTTCTACGTCACATTTTTAAATCAATTAACAAAAATTAAAATGTTTCCCATTTTTGCCAACTACAAAAAACTTGTCATCAGCCTATTCTTTTGACTTCAGACAAATATTTACTCGTAGAGTTGGCGGATGAATCGGCGGAAACGTTCGTCCGATCGGACCGCTGTTTTCCGACAACCGTTCATTCAATTTCTGCACTATAGTTACTATTTAGTAATCTGCGTCAGTACTACACGATGTTTTTTAACATTCATTCGTAAATTTCTTATTTTCTACATTCTGTCAATAATGTCAATATATTTTTTACTTTTGTTTTTCGCTAGAGTTACTTGCACAACGTGTTTATTTTGTTTCTTAGAGATTAATTGTTTTTTTTTTAAAGTAATGTTAATCACTTTATTTTTTTTTCAACATAACAGTGCTTTTGAAGAAATAAAGATGTTAATTCAATGGAAATTAGGAACGAAATAGTCTAGGATTCCCCTGAAAAGAAAGTTCATTTTCCTGTATAGACAAAAAACGCATTTTTGATACATAAAACGGAATACGAATTAGGTAGGTACTCCAAGAAATCGAAATAAATCGAAACTGAATTAAAATGAACACCAAAGTTAATGAGAAACCAGCCGAACCGAAAGTGACCAACGTTTTTTTGATAATCCCTTTAATTATGTGGACTAATTTTTATGATTCCGATTTTTTTTTAACTGGTGCTAGTAAAAATTTACAAGTATGACAATACTTGGTTAATGGTTTTATGCAATTTTCTTCCTTTTAGAACTTTGTAAGTAGATGCTTGTAATATTAGAATTAAATAATAATAAAAAAATTAATTGAAAAAGGTGATACAACGAAATTTTAATTGAAACTATGAACTTCCCACATTTCATATCTTTTCGAATCAAATGCGTTCCGATCAAATTAAACGATCGTTTGGACTCGCTGCATGTAACTAATTACACCCATTTACAATAATGTTATGTGCACGACGATGCCTATCTCTATATATATATATATATATATATATATATGTATGTATATAGACGACAGCACATCAATCTACTTTTGTTTGTTGCAAAATAGCTTCTATTACGAGTGTATAAGATATCGGTGTTTACACCGATGTGATGCTGACTGTACTTAAGAATGCGACTGGTACACTATCTGAATATATTTAGGTTTCTGAATGGTAATGAGAAGATAGCTCAATGAAGCTATTTAGCTTCTTATTTGAACGAAGAGTCTTTTAGTTATGTTTCTTTATGTCAAAATATACCTAAATATATTTAATTTTGACCACTTATTGACCATTTAATTTGACTGGAGGATATTTCTTATTGAGGAATATTATAACTTGCGGACTTAAAAATCGATTACAAGTTAAAACAACGAATTTAAAATTAGTACAACAGATTAGATGTATGACACGTTCGAAGAATTTATAGCTACTACTACGCTAACTAATTCAAATTGTACAAGCAATATATCAAGTGTTTAATAAATGTGCAAGCCAAGTTAGGCATAAACATGCATCTAATGATCCGTTTTCTAGATAGAATACTGAGAAAACTGAACCTAACCAATAAATTATAATATTTGCGTTATAAATTCGCCATTGCCGTTCTGCGGTTAGCAGTTCCAATAACTAGATAGGCTGTGTCTTTGCCGCTTTGGTCAAGACGAACGCGGGTCAGTGAACTCTGTAATGGTTTTCTAATAACTTTCCTGGAATTGTCCAAGTAGATGCGTGGACGCGAAACTGTGGATGCGTTCATTGCGTGTGCACGTTACGTTGTCTAAAGGTGGCGGTTGACGCCGCGACAGTGACAGGAGACCGCGACCGTAGACCAAGACCGGAGACCGAGACACTTGTCTCGGTCTCTTCTGCATGTACTGTAGGTCGAGACCGAGACTGGAGACCGTGACAAGTATCTCGGTTTCTTCAGTATCGGAGAGTCTGTTGATGGAGTCAGTTGTTTTGTGTCATAATGGAAAACCAAGTCGTAGAACTTCGTAATTTTCGTCTCTGTAGGAGTCTAGTCGTGCATCGTATATCGAAGGGTGCTGTCCGATCAGTTCGATCAGCGTTTTACAGTCTTCGTCAGAAAAAGTATTCATTTTTAAACACTACACACACGTGCTTTTCGAGCGCGACAGAGACACTAATGGTCCGAGGCGGCGACCGTCTAACTGTCTTCTGTCTAGCGTCTCCGTCTCCTGTCTCTGTCTCGCTCGCGAACTGTCGTTTATACATTAATTCCTAACGTCAGGTAACGGTCGCGGTCACCGGTCTCGGTCTCCGGTCGCGGTCACAGCAAGACGGTCGCCACCTCGGACCAGTAGTGTCTCGTGTCGAAGAAGGAGGTTCGTGCCGCGACAGTGACAGGAGACCGCGACCGGAGACCAAGACCGGAGACCGAGACACTTGTCTCGGTCTCTTCTGCATGTACTGTAGGTCGAGACCGAGACTGGAGACCGTGACAAGTATCTCGGTTTCTTCAGTATCGGAGAGTCTGTCGATGGAGTCAGTTTTTTTGTGTCATGATGGAAAACCAAGTTGTAGAACTTCTACTGGAGGAATAAGAAGACGATGATTTACTCTTATACTGTTATTACAAATACAAACTTAAAGAAGGTTACCTATTAAGGAATTATATTTGTCGCGGCGCGAACCGCCACCTTAAGAGATCTCAAACATCAACTGAAGACGTGAGAAGAAGACGTGAAGAGATTTGCAATTTGCGTAATTTTATGACAGAAAGTAATCAGAATTTAAGAACCTCCACCGAACATTTTAAACCGACAACTCAATGTTCCCTGAAACAAATTACGAATATGGACGCAATCAATCTTCTCGGCAATCTTCAATCGAAATGTGTTAATTTGTTTATAAACTGTTTCATAATTTATCCGTTTTAATGTATTTCATACCTGCGTCAAACATCGGTGATGTAAGTAGTACTCTCCAAGCATGTAATTATGTTTCAATTTCATTTTTTACCTGCCCGTACGTGCGCGCCATATATAAATCAATTTTAACATTTTTACAACATTTTTAAAATGTGATAATATCTTTCCCATACTCGAAGCGAAATTTTGAAGTTAAAATATTAACAGCGAACAAATAACCACCGCGCTTAATTACAAATCGATCAAGCTGTTTCAGTTGAAACGTTAAAATAACAGGCCACCGAAAAAGCGCACCGTGGTACAATTACCCGGCCAACATAAATAAAATTATGGGCAATTACCCAAAAAAGTGTCCAAGAAAAAATGCTCTGAGGATCGAGTGAAAAACCTTAACTGGCTTATTGAATTCCTTAATTATGTGAGACTCCCAAATGTGGGCGTTTATTATACTGATATTTCATACAGAAACCGACGGAGTTATTTTAAAAGGTTACGCTCATGCTGGTAATTTGATAATTACCACCAAAATTTCGTTTTAAGGTAACTATTTACGTTCCAAGACCAACGATATTGCGTTACACAGATTCGTGGATATTATATCATTCGTAATGATTTCCGTATTAAAGTGTCATTTTTTATTGCGAAAATGTTACTGAACACACCCAGCTCAATAAATTTCAGAGAAACTCGAATTATCAGCAGCCCTTTTCCGTTAATGTTTCGACGAATTTATTCAGGGATCTCAAAAGTGCAATTTGTGATAAACAGTAAATCGAATTGAGTGAACTACAAATCAAGATGGAATTATACGTATGAGTCCTTCTTACAAAAGAAACAGCTGGTAATTTTTGATTTCTTGAAAACCGATTGCGCTTTTCTGTATTTTGCTAATGACTTCCTCTACGCCATTCTATCCAAGCAAATATCAAATTCCCCACAATACATTGATTCTTAGATAGATATACTGAATGTCTGAATGTGATTCTTCTAATAGTTTTAGCGTTATTTATCTGTTCGTGATGGAGACTCGTCTAAAAAAGCTACGACGACTACAAAATCTATTTTTTATTGTTAATAATTGTTTATTATTAAATTCTGTCAAGTTAAACTGATTGTACCTTCTATAACTAGATAGAATGGAACAACATCTTGCGAAAATAGAATGCGAGGTAGACGAAATGTAAAAGATTCTCCCTGAAGCAATCTGATTTATCTGATTGAGAATCTACTAAAACTAAACATTTTAGATAGAGAAAATGAGAAGTTAGATTAATGTTCATTTATATCAGATCTAGTTAATGTAGCATTTCATTTAGTACCTATAATTGCCCGCCGATCTATCATAGTCAACTGACATAATAATGTTAGTAACATACATAATGGTTAAATGTTAGCCATTCATATTGCTAATAGAAGCTTTTGCCTTAGATACGAGTAAGTAGCAGGTTTTCATATTATGGACATATTGGTTTTTGTGCATGTTTTGATAAATATAGTAGTAAGCAATATTTTCTTTACCACCGTAATTCGTTCACAGTAATGATAGGGGGTCTCCAAAATGGTTTTGTAAGGTGGTCTGATTTAGTTGTAACTATGTTCAATTTTTCATTTACATTTCTCTGAAGTGTTCTAATTCTATAACTCTGATTAAAAGGCATCCATCAATAAGTAAGTAACTTGTATTCTACTAGCATCGAACGACTAAATTAAGCATGAAATTGTACATGAAAATTAACATTAATTGTTTGCCAATAAAAAGTTGTCCGATAAAATAAAACCTGTGAACACCCATCGAGGTTGCGACTTGCGGCTTTTTCTCTTTTTAATTTTTATCACCTTTTAAGTTCGGACATTTTAACATGAAAGGATGACAACATAGCAATATAAAATGGAACTGCATTTGCTCTTGTAATAAGGGTTTTTTTCCAACAAAAATATTGAGCCTTATCTGCTGGCGTAAGACGTTGATACAATTTACACTCAAGAATGCGTTTATCATTATAACGTTTATTTTGGATACACGCAAATGACCGACTGGAAAGATTTTATGGTCAAAGTTTATTGAATTGAAAGAGGGTTTATATCTTTCGTTGAGTAACATACAAATTTTATTGTTATGTGTTTCTGGACGCTTTCGAAATAATGAATTTTTATGGATGAAAATTTAAAAGAAGCTTTATAAAGTTTCAAAGATATCTCAGCTCGGTAATATAGAGGTAATAACTGTTTAGAACTTTATTGTTATCATCAGCTGTTTGTAGCTTCCTTTCAACCGTCAACACAACAACACAAGACATATCCCACTCTAAAGAATGAGACAAACTCCTAAATCGTACTTGGCTATCTCAATACGTTCATTTATGGTAGCAAACCCAAATCAGCAATTTTCTGTGAAAGTGAAAATAATTTTATTTAGTGCCTAATTATGGTTATTAAGCACTCTACATTTTAAGGACCTAATAGCCTTTATCGGCAGCGGGACGCAAGAGCAATTGCCGCATACCTTTTAATTGGACAATTTTATTTATGTAAACTTGGGCAGATAACCACTTGTCGTTCCTTCTCCTTATTTAAGCGGTAACGTACAAATTGACAGTATCGGATATAATCAAAGATTTAGCTTATTAACTGTGTTTTTTACACAAGAAAACCGCACCTACTTATTGTAACGTTAAATACAACGACATCATCATACGATCGCTTATGGGTTCATCAACATACATTCAAGCAACCATTTATATTTTGACGACCGTTGGTAATGGTCAAGAAGTTGACTATTAACCAAGAGGTCGCGGGTTCGATCCTCGCACTGTACAAACATTTGTGTGCATGAATATGTCTGTTTATACTGGTTTGGGTGTTAAATGTATTTATTTAAGTTTATTTGTAATATCACTGTTACAAATAAACTTAAATAAACTGTACTTACCACGGAATCAGATCAATGTGTGTGATGTTGTTGTATAAATATTTTAGTTTTATCTATGTCCATATTTGCTTGATTCCCACTCCCTCGGTCCTTAAGTCCTAGCCCTGATAATCCTGCGTGTCGATAGAGCCCAAACTCTCTACTGATAACCTCTTAAAATCAGATACTCTACTCTCTAACTCTTCTTTGATATTTAACACTCGTCGTACCCTCCCGTTTAATAATAAATAAAAATAGTAATAAATATTTTACAACAATCACACCAATTCTCTAGTCCCAAATTAAGCTACGAGGCTTGTGTTATGGGTAATAGATAACGGATAAACATACTTAAATACTTTTTTATGTAAATAAATACATATCATACATAGAAAACACCCAGACCAGTACAAACACACATGTTCATATATACATATGCTTGTACTGTGCGGGGATCGAACCCGCGACCCTCGGTTTTAGAAGTCCGACATGTAGACCACTGCACCAATCGTTCGTTTGTTCATATTGTTTGGACAGTTTTCATTTGAAACTACTGACATCGGCTTGCATAGTCGGGCCTTAGTTGCCGGTAATATTGACTAGTAATACTGGTATAATCGGCTTTAGCGAGACATGTCCAAGCTGTCCAGTTGGCCGGGTCTAATCGCTGGCTGTCAAGACATGAATATGCGTCACAGCACAAATAAATGAGCAAACACAAATGAATGACTGATTTATTCATTTATGTCGAGCAAAATTTTCTTTTCTGTGTAGAGATACTGGCTTGCTAGACAGTGGTTTTTTTTTTGGTTTGCTCTCAACTCATAGCTAAGACTAAGACGACTACCATCTGGGTAGATAGTTGAGTCTATGTTCGCTCTTGCTTTAAATATTAAAAAAAAAATAAGATGAATATCAGTTATACAAAATACAAATACAAAATATTTTATTTAAAAACACGTAACAGTTATTATCAGTAAACAATAGGCCTTATCCATTGAAGTTATGTAGTAAAACTTGTGATAGGATAAAGCTCCTCTTCACAATATTCTTATTTAACCTGTTTGGTACTTACGTTTAACAATTCCGCGAATCACAGTAATATTACTTGTAATTAGACCTTTTAGAAAAACTATGTTAAAGATCTATTTTACAAAAATGTTAATATTATTTACAAAAATGTTAAATTTAAGTTAGACAAGATCTGATTTGAAACTTAACTTTCTTTTATAAACTAGATCTGATTACTTTTGAAGCACATTTTAGAGGTAACGTGATTACTAGAAACTACTTTAGAAGTTTTACCAGGGTGCGAAAACATCCGATTTACTGTGCTATACTTATATCCATTGATATATCCTTTCTTGCATCCAAGTTAAACACAGTAGGAGTAGCTACAGCCACGTTAAGTACTTTTGCTTTGTCTGTGGAATGTAAGTAGGTACTATCTGTTTAAATCTACCTATCGCCTTGTCCAGTCAACCTGTCAAGCGCGAGCGTGCACCTGCCACGTCAGATGCAAATGCCAATAAATCTGCGTATCGTGTGCACAATCAGTCAAGGAACTTTGCTGGATCTAATATGGTGGAATGGATATGTGGGTACTGGTTGGAAAGATGTGTAGCATTGTATTAAAAAAAAACTGTAATTGTACATGTTTGGGAAACTATTATTGACAATTATAGATGGCGCTATACTCGAAATTTTCGAATTAGGTTTGATATGAAATTATGCGCGCGTGCCTTTGTAACTTTATTCAAATACATAATTAAAAATCACTCACAACATTACAGGAACGTACCGCTTTCTTCTTTCTTTTAGAATAAATTTAAATTAAAAATTCAATCAAGTGCCTCACACCTTTTATTTCTTTTATGCCTACTATAGTAAACTCAGTCTGGCAAATGTTGACTATTTATTTGAAACTAGCTTTTACCCGCGACTTCGTCCGCGCTAGGTAGTTTTTTTTTGGAATGCGTTGTTATCCCGTAATACCAATTTTATCAAAATATAATTCGAATCTTTGGTAATTTAGGAGTGAAAGCGATCAGATTCCTCGGGAAGTAATAAGTTTTTCCCATGGGAATGTGTTGTTTTCCCGCGGTCAAAAGTAACTCATGTCTTTTCTTAAGTCTCAAACTGTATCTTTACCGAATTTTATGTAAGTCTGTTCAGTAGGTTAGGCGTAAAAACGACCTAAATATTCCTGTGGGAACGCGTCATTTTCCAAAGGAGGTCCATTTTCAAAGTATAAAAATATTTCCATACAAATTCCATGCAAATTGGTTCAGCAGTTAAGGCGTGATGATAAGTTTAGTGTACTGTGATACAAACAGACAAACAGAGTTACTTTCGCATTTATAATAATAGTAGGTATGTAGGTATTTATCTTGTTACAGAAGCTAATGTAGGTACCTACTTTTCCTTAGCGGCCACTGTCTATTCTATATAACTCATTGATTATGGCTGTGAATGAGTCTTTTCATTCTAAAATGCCTCATTCACAATATTCCTTTGGAAAACCCGCAATTACGATGTAAATACTTGTAGGTGGGTTCACGTCACTAAACGATATCAAGGAATGTGGTCAATTTATACTAAGAATATTTTTTTCTGGAAATGGATGAATGAAATTCGTTAGTCATTGCCTTAGGTTAACAACTCATAACGTAACGTTCGGTAGGGCTAAAACCACGAAAATGGCTCGCGAAATTTGACTACCTACTTTACCAGAGGCCGTATGAACACCATTCCATAGCGTTTACGTTTACAGTATGGAACATAAAAAACTACGGGAAACGGCTTGGAGAAAAGAACAAGAGAATATTTCAAACAAGCCTTTAAACCGACTAGATAACCGATAACTTTAGTATAAGCTTCGTAAGCTTGGTAATTTAATGCATAAACTGGTAATGTGTTGTGCATTATGTTAATATGTGGCTCACAGTGGCCATTGTGGTCATATTTTCCAATGTGTGTCGCACGCATAATTTGTTGTTGGTATGTCAACAATTTCAGGGTGATTTAAAATAGCTATTATTAGAAAAATCTATCAAGACTATTTCTTCTGTATTTCTCACAAGAGTTTGATCACCCACGTCTGGTAACCAACATACTGTTGAAATAAATTAAATATGTTCTAAGGCCCAGTTTCCACCAAGGTGGAGAAGGAGAAAGAGGAGATGTGTTTTGAATAACCAATTAGATTTCGTTATTTCCACATCTCTCCGCTTAGCTTCTTTGGAAATGGATCAAGCGGAGAGAAGATCAATCTGATTGGTTGTTCAAAACACATCTCTTGTGTCCTCTTTTCTCCGCTTCGGTGGAAACCGGGTCTTAAACTCTCTTCCAATACCTACCTACTGCTGTAGTAGTGCAGCCTGCTGTCTAACAATATTAAATATTAATGTATCGTTTGAGAAACTTCCAAACATGCGTCGTGTCTCGTGTGATAAACTGCTATATTATTGTCATGTGAGTGGACGAGCTATTTATAGAACTCTCAACAAGGCACACACTGTGAACTGTACATCAACAATAAAATACAACCACGCAATCAATTTGACCCATTCAACCGACCATTGTTATGAACATGCATTGAAGAATAACTTTCAATGTGGTATTAAAAACATATTTTTGAATGTATCAAGGTGATTGTTTTTGATAAAATATTTTTCTACCAGTAGGTAGTATTTAAATAAAATGCAAGTTGTTTGCAGCACTTCTGGTGTTTATGGTAAAGCGCCATCTAGCGGCGAGTAGAGAAACTAAATAAAGCATGCTGTATTTATGTTGTCACTCGGTTCCGATGCAGTCTCGTTTTGGAACAAGATGGCAGTAAATACTTTTTTTACTGAAACCTAAAATTTCAGTTATCAATGCTACCCTGCTTAAAGTACATTTATTAATTTTGTCAGATTTTCTTAACAAAATTACAAAGAAAAGCCGTTTCTTTTTCTCTGTCCGGAAGCAAAATGTTTCTTAGAAAACTAAAAAGCTATGTTCTGGCTGGCATATTTTTTTGTACTTATAAAATACTAGTGGCCCCCCGCGACTTCGTCCGCGTGGAAATCCTTTGTTTTCAAAATCGCGGTAGAACGTGATAAAAAGTATCCTATTTCCGTTTCCTGGTTCTAAGCTACCTCTCCACCAATTTTCAGCCAAATCGGTTCATCCGTTCTTGAGTTATAAATAGTGTAACTAACACCACTTTCTTTTATATATATAGATTGGAAAATCTTTTTTTATAGGTAAGTATTAATAATCTTTTAATAATTTATTATATTCTTTTAATCCAGGAAAATAGACGGAAGGCATGCTATACGGATTGTTTGTGTCTCTTCGCGAAGGATCACAGACCACGGTAGTTTTAAGTAGTTTTTTACAAATCCAAAAACGTGACAAAAATCATAAAGGGTTTGTTAAATTGTTTACGTACCGTAGTATCAATAAACTGCCTGATCTGAAAAAAAATAAAGACATTGTTTAAACATCAAACAATGTCTAAGTTATTCCCTATCAATAGGGTTTTTGATACATATGGTAACCCAATCATAAGGTTACCCGATCATAGGGTTTTTAATTGACTTAAAGCAGCCAGCCTTTTAATAAATCTTATGATAACCCTCAAAATGATAATCGATACACGGTGTTTCATTGTATGATTGCCTCACTGTTGAACGGTGTAATAGTGTTATGTAGTTGTAGTTGAATAAAATGGTCAGCGCTACCGGTCCCTGGTCACGGGGTTTTATGATGTTGTTTCAAGGATAAAAATATAGAAAATATACATGAGCTTGACGAGTTTGCTAAAATTAGCGCCATTTGGCTGGCACTAAATTACGAGTCTATCACCATAAACTTTAATTACACATTAACGGTAATTCGTATGCATACATCGTATCAAAATGTTTTAAGCTGGTTTCATTTAGTGTATATGATATAAAAAGTGTAGCAAGGCTAGGAAATCTAAAATTTCCATAAACAAACCACAGCCAACCACACCATCGACGTCATGCATGACGTTATTCCTTGCAATCCATTTACTATTACTGGCATGGAATAATTTAGGTTTTGACAGGTTTGGTATTTTAACCCCTTGAACAGTAGGTAAATTCCATATTTATTGACACAGTCCTGTATTACCTTAATATAACCAGAACTGCAGGATTTATTTATTCAATTCATTCTTTTCTAAATGTCAGTGTTGTAACACTGAAATAAAACTACCACAACACAGACTATAATATTCTGACCGTAATAAAATACTCTTTTGGACATTATTTTTGTAGGTACTTTATGTTAATGGCAAGAAGTTGGGTATTTTATGGGTGAAGTACAAGTCATGATGTCTATGTTTGATTAAAAAATATTAATAAAGATACACAGTTTCCGAAAAAAATATATTTACGTAGGTTTAGTCGAGAATTCTCAAACTTAATTTTAAAAAAATCATAGCTAGAAAACTACTAAAAATCGCTGAACTTACAGAAACATTGGGTATTTTCGGGTACAGCTAGATTTAAAAAAAATTGTGTCAACTTTTGGGCCAACCTGTGTAATTGATCATATTTTTATATAAATTTCCATTTAAAATAATTAATCAACCAGTGGCCTTTGCCTATTTCTTACTTATGTGTTCAGCAATGTGAATGGAGCCCTCTGAGGATGGAATAGAACCGAAAATCTAAATATGGACAATAGCTAAGATTGTTGGGCCTATGGTCCCGAATTAATTTTCGTCCTATCATTTGCCTTCTTGTAGTACACACTACGCACAATGAGTCAAAAAATAACCTCACCTTATGAGGAATAAAGTCAAGGTAAATGCTTTTTTATTGAGTAGCTACATTTTGCAGAATTTGGCAGCGAAAACCGCAAAGGACCCTGTGCATCATTGTCATAAAAAAATCCTAGCGACCCAATTTTCTCAATTTCAATTTCCTCATGGATATAAGAAAAGTGTCTCTTGTAAGAGCTGTGAACTTTATTTATCAATAAAAAATTACTCTTGAAAAAGTGTTTTTTGCTCTTGATTTTCTTGTTTTGATGCTCTTGAAAAAAGAAATTTTAATAAAAAACAATTTAATTATGTTTTCATAAAAGAAGTTGAGAAGCCCCGCTAGTAGGCAGGGGAGAAAGGGGGCACCTTTAAACAGGGGCAGCTTTGAACAACAAACCGGCACAACAGTCACTTGTCACTACTGACGTTTGACAGCCTGTCCTTAGGTTATGAGGCGTTTTCAATTTACAGCGCAAATGATAAGCTTTTGAAATAAGCGCTTGGTCATCCAACTTAAGGTATAAGGAGCATTTGTTCCCTCTATTAGTGTCTATGGGGCAGCTTTTAACACTTTCATGGTGGCAGATACTGAAAATGCCTAAAATTAAAAAAAATACTAAACAAAAAATTGATTAGCAACTGATAAAGGCTGTAAATCTAGAAGTATTTACTGTTCAAATGAGACTCGCATCTTATTTTAATTGAACGTTTGACTTCTTTGTCAAAAATGGTTTTTGGGGCTATAATTGGCATTTCCTTCATCGTATGATTTATCATTTGTTTATTTAGCCTAATAGTTAGACTAAGCATTGTAAACCATAGTAGAAAGATCCAGAAGTAGTGAATTGGAATTTATGACGAAAAGTGTTCAAAGGTGCCCGCCTCTCCCTTAATAAAATAAATATTCCGCATTGTAAACTACCATGAAAAAGCCATTGATTCATGACCTCTGCATCCGCCTGTACCTATTGTTCTTTGCACAAGTGATTTTTCATTGTAAAAAATGTCGTAAGTGTTACAACCTTATACCCAACTTATAACACCTATATTTTAAAGAGTTTTTCTTTTCTTCAGGTGTATTGTATCCGTCTCAAATTGAGACGGATACAATACTAATAATTAAAACTCAGACTACTGATAATTTGCTGTAAAAACGCCTTAATCAAGTGGTAAAATCAATCATTCAATGAATTTTGGAAATCATAAAAATTTTGGTAAGTTTCCAGTTTTGGTAATCGTTTTTTATTTTTTCATGAACGATGAGCCTGCCTGTGTTTCAGTAGAACAACCATAACAATACGATCTTAATATTCTAAACGAATTCATCAACGGCAATCAAGTAGAATTAACGGTTGTCCGTATTGATGGGGAGGAGTGCTTGCCTCCATAGTGCCTAGAGTCAAACGCGACGTCGAGATGGGCTAGTCAACGCGCGCCGTCCAAACTTGTATGACGCATTAAAAACGCGCTCGCGAATTTAAAATTCGAACCTGACAGTGTGTTTAGTTTTAAAACAAAACCGGTCGGTGCCTTTTGTTTTTCCGTTGGTGAATTTCCAGCCAGTGTTCAGAATTTTCTCGAACTTTTCTCCATTTGTTTTGTTGGTACTTTAAGACAAAATATTTTATGAATAATTATGTTCCACGATTTTTAAAATAATTCGTGACATATGACACTTTAATAAGATTTATACCTCGACCAAATTGTACTGTATTTTGTAAGTTTAAAAGTAACATTAATCAACTTACGCCGGCAGCCGGCTGTAACTTTACGATTCGGTCATGGTCATAGTGCAATACAAGTGCGTGCTAGGTAGGGTTAGTTGGACCACTGTATTTAATAATTTAACATTTTTCTTTTCAAACTTCGTGGTGTTCTAAATTCAAGTCATACCGGGCTCGTTACCCTAACCACGCAATTCAGGCTTAAGATCTGATAAAATGCTATTACCTCCATCATTACGTTCTGGAGTTTCCTTATCTGGTAAATTATCGTCGATTTCATCACTTTTGTCTGCAGTTTTACCACTTATAAATAAGTATTTACCTGCAATAAGTACAGACAATAGCTGAACAAGACATGACTTCGAATCCGAACATGGTAATCCTATCATTTCTATGCAAATATAATTCATGTCTTGTTAAGTTTTTTAGAGACGGTTGAACTTTTTGCTCGCAATGCTATTTATAGAATTTCAAAGTGCACTTACACCTGATATTTACCAGATGGTAAGCACATCTAACTCACATAAGAAATTATGCATAGATAGATAATGGAAAGTAAAATGGTATGATCTCTGAATTAACCTTGAAGGATTTTTGCAAAAAAGTTTTTTTTCCTTAGTAATCAATCAAATTTTAAAGTTCTTACTAGAACTTATCCTTCTTGCGTAAGATTTTAATAATCCTATTGTAAGTTTTGTCAGGTATTGCTGTCTTTTGAATGATTGATATGAACTCAATCGTTTCTTAATGTTAAATAAATCAATCGATCTCGTTCTCTTTTAACGTTACGCAAATGTAAATAAGATACAGTTTCATTCATCTTATTAGTGCCATTATCATGGTTACCTTCATCCGTTCGTGCATGTATTAAATAATCTACGTGGTCAACTTGCTAACCGGTTACAAATCTGTCAAATGCCGTTTTTTGATATACTTCAGTTACGCATTGTTAACTTCCGATAGGATCAGCGGACCAGCCTTCAGCAGTTTCCGTAATTCTACCTTTTTGTCAGTCTACACTTCTCAGCTATTTGAATAACTGAATTCTTTGTGTATTTGTTGTTTACTTATAGACATTGTTAAAAAATGTACAAGCCATTAATTTGGTATATTTAAAAAGTACTTAATTTTGGTCTATAAAGTTACATTTGTTAACTTAGATTCTGGTGCATCATTTTTAGTTTTGTCATTGAATTTATTGTGCTAATTACGTAATTGGAATTTCTATTTGTTAAAACAAATAATCAATTGAAATTTATTTTGTCCTGTTCCAATTTAAAGTTTTTGTTTGAATGCTAATTTAACAATACTAACCTAATTCATCAGGTACATAACTTATTTTAGTTATGACGTTGCTCTGACTTCCATATCAGATTTGTTATGGATGAGACTTTTAGAAACTAACATCGTGGCTTTTATTAGTCCAACAGATTGAATAAAAAATGTAAAGCTATGAAACAAATTAGCGAGACAATAGGGTTTCTGCTGCGTTTAAATGCTTAAAACGTTTCTCCATCTGTTTCTCTTCGTCACAATAGCTGACATGGATATTTCCGGTTGATTTGCATTGAATGTGATTGGTGCTCTAATGACTGTCACTGACTCTCTGTTAGCATCACTTCTGTATAAGTACAAACAATGAACGTGAATCGTATAAATTCTACATATAGCCTTATGTCTGTTTCAGGATTGCAAATTATAGTCATTACTTCTTAGAGACCATTATTTGCATCAATTTAATTACTCACAACAATAAAAGTTTTATCGCATGCAAATTAAAAAAGTTACGTCATTATCCTGTTGTGTTTTGTTAATTTAATGCAAAACTTGACGAGTAACATAGTTAAAGATGTCTAGAAAACATCAAAATATTACGATGCATTTTTTTACATCCTGCAAGAAACACGAGTTATTTTTTAAGCCACCTTGAGAAAACACTAGCCTTCAGTCAGTCAGCATCTAAACACCCGTTTTTATTAATTAGAATCTTTCTTATTCCGAGATTCGCTTTCATACCTTTAAATAACTCTGCTCATGATTTTTTTACCTCATGTTACCATTGCACCGGTGATGTGTCCTCCGTCATCGATGTCAACGAAATGACAGAAATAGCGTCGTCGAAAGACATTTTCTAACGCTGACATTAACCTGTTCACTTTTTCTGACAATCGCAACGAACTTGAGTTCCTCGATTTGTGTCAAGGTTGAAGTTAAAATAACGCGGAAGATAAGTGTTCGAGGACAGTTGCAGTTTTAACCCTTGTTACTTTTGTGGGTAAGATAAAGAGCAGACAAGAAGGTAGATTAGGAACCCGTTTTAGGTTTTTGAGTCGCAGATAATGCTAAACTTAAAGCCTTTCCTCCTCATGGACCTTCCTCGTGATTCTTTAAAACATTTCATCACCTTGATAAATAACATTTCTAACGTCTCGTATCAGTGTTTAAAACTCAATATATATTTTTTGCACCAAACTCGATTGGCATGCCAGCTGTTTATTGGAGTCTCCTTGATGAAACCTTTACCGTTATGCCGATCTAGGCATCTAACGATAATATTTATCCATTGCTTTAAAATAGGAAGAATCTTCCCGACACCTCTGTTTTCTTTGGAACACTCTACTAAAGTAAATGACTGATGATAGTGTTATTTATAGTTTGCAATTTGCTATACACGAGTATCCACTTTAATGCTTTTGTCGAAATTTTCGAACCAGTCGTATTATTATTATTAGAACTGAAGTAAGTCTTGAATAAATGGGAGATGCAATAAGATATAACAGCTTTATTCACCTTCTACATTCCTTAAAATACTTTCATAGCTATGGGTAGAAGCAAATCAAGGGCCCTATTACAATTTTGTTTAGGCTCAACAAAAGCTCTGTGGTTAATAGAAATTTCGTTCTTATTTTTTTTTGGAATAAGAACCCTGCCAGAAAGCGGAAAGAAAGATCGAAATACGGCCCCTGTTGACGTTTTCCATAATGGTTTTGGCCATAACGCTGCTGTCACGATAATGTCACCGCGTAAACGGTCTGTCAACTTTGGCTGAAAAGGCTTAGCTGGTGACGTCAGCGTCCCGTAATGTAAGATTATCCGTATTTTAGATAACATTTGAGAATAGTTGCCTCGTAATATTTATACGTAAATAAAGTGGCGTGAATAATATATTATACTGATCACAATTGGAGAGATTCTATGTATGGATTGACGAATAACAACCTAACCAGGACATGACAAACGATTTATATATATTACGTAGAACTTGAAAAACATAATATGCAGTTTGATTTATAAATTGATCGCCATAATAAATTGTAATCTTCATTTATGTACTTTAAGTATGAGATTTCAAGCAAATGCGTTTTAATTGATCAAGAATCATTAGTCGGTATAAGCAACAGTTATGTATCATGTTTAAAACGTCGATTACCTTCTATTGGTCTACTATTACACATGTTGAGAGTCGTTATATCATTTGTCATAAATTAACCACTCACACTAGTCACACATTTGCAGTCATTAATTTCTACGTTCACAGAGAATTGATAAATTAATCATTCCACATCATTACTCTTAGGTACATTTCCCAGATTAGAGCGATTTATGATGTTGTTAAATAGTAAAAGGTTCTAAGTGAAGCAGTTATGATGACGACATCATAAGCGGTACGCAAAACTTAATTTGTAATCCATTTCCAAATTTTACAGTTGAGTAACGGACGAGTTGAAACGTCTTAATTAAACAAGCGATCGTCACCATGATTAATGGAGTTAGACATATCATATTATAAAAACAAAAAGGCCAGTAAGATTAGGCTTAATGTAGCTGAACGGAGCTCGGGCTCGCGTCCAAAATCAAACAGATTCGGGTCTAGGTCGGAATCGAGATCACAGCAAATATGCTAATCGCCACCGCTCTTTACGTCGAAATATAAAACAATATGGAATTCTATAGCTGCTCCAAGCGCTTCTCATCTACATTCCTGATGCGCACTGCAAAAGAGTGGAACTCACTACCTGCGTCATTGTCCCTGCACTTACAACCTAGGAATCTTCAAAGCTAGAGTGAACAGGCATCTTCTAGGTGAGCTCGCTCCATCGTATACTCAGTCTTTGCCTCGTTGAGCTTAGTCTTGGGTCAAGAGCAAACCTATCCTTAATTAAAAAAAGCTGACATATTTGGTGCCTTACCAAAATTTGACAGGAGATATGGTCGTGAGAAATTTTTATAGAGGCTTCATTGGATTGCTGCAAGGGTTGTTGATTTGATTATATTCGCTACATGTGTCATTTCTAAGCTATTACCTTATATCGTTAAGTCATGATAATGATTGATTAAAAATGAATTGATTTTTTATACATGCTTGATCGATCATATTAAAATTATCTTTTCAAGCAATAAAGATATATAGTACTCATGTTGATATTATTAATGAAAAATATTTTTAGACATGACGCATAACAATTATGTAATGTAATGTAGCAATCAATTTTCTATGGAGGTATCTACCTATATTCTGATACATTTATCTGACCTTACAGTCTTAGAAAGGCGTTGACATAAGTATCAGTTGAATGACCTTTACGAAATATTTCACCCACGTCTTTGACATGGGTGTATTGTGATACAGACCAAGAAATAGTTCTATTTATGTGCTAATTAGTGAACAGACGGCATGGCTAATGTCAAGAGCACGATGATAACTAACGTAGGCGCACCAGTCCCCCTACTCTCTAAGCCGTTGTCCGTAGTTTCGGATGTAGCCATCCCTGTCACTCTTACAAGCTTCACGGTGCGAGCGAAAGTGCTAGCTAGTCCCGTAAATACGAACGAAACCTTAGGGAGAACGCCTCTGACTCGACTGCGAGCCCTGCTTTAAATGATTGATAAAGTGCAAATTAAGACTAATTCCTGCAATTGGAAGTTTATAAACACTACCATACACTAAAACCCTTATTTGTAAATAAGGTACTTATATAATAATAATAATAAATATAATACGTAATATACTGAATGGAAGTCTAGTTTTAGTTTTGCTACAAAACAATAATCAATACAAACAAACCAAATCAACGTATAAATATGTACCAACGTACGTATGCTATATTAAAATACACATAGGTCACTTAATCTTACTGACAAATTTTTATTTTTAAAATAAAAATTTGTCTACCATAAAATACAAAGTCACTCACTACATTGAATTATATGCGATTTTTGGTTCCTCACTAAATTGCAATAGTTAACACAGCAATAAAATAGCTTACGCCATTAAAAAATTGCCACTCCAATTTATTTAATGTCCATGTTTGCCCTGTAGATGGTCAAAATGATTTACTTAGATAAATAGTATTGCAACAATTAGTCCTTGCTTGCGGCATATTTGGCAGAGTAAAAGACAAATCGCAACAAATCCAGTTCTATTAAGTTAATGAGACGATATTTATCACGACCAATGAAACCAATTAACCTAAAATATTGATGGTCGGTACACGCCTACTTTAAACACTTAACATCATTTTTCTTACTCATGTGTTTATTACACACGCAAATATCCTCTGTACCGGAATTTCGAAAATGTAGCATATTATAAGACATGCAGGTAACCAACAACCTTGGTTGATCAAAGTAAATTTTGGTATATTTTTGATTTATTGAAATGAATGAGCTTGTGGTCGACATAAAATCTCCATTCGTAATTCATACCTTGTAAGGAACAATAGACTGGGTCATAAAATTCATTTAAATATTTTTATTCTGAACACGGCTAGGTCTTTCACTTGGTAGTAATATAATCAGAAACTGAGAACTTGTATGTCAAGTGCCCACAATAATGATATAATATTTTATCTCTGATAGTGCGCGATAAGTTGAACGCTTTCATTTATTGGCAGTTAATATTTGAATGTAGAATAAACTTCATGTGCTAACGTTTGGTGTGAAATCATCCTCCCGGTGTATGAATGTTGAGATGAGCCAAAATTAGAAGTGATACAATGAGACAGTAGCTTGGGACAGTAGTCAAACATGGCTCAACCGAAACAGTGTAAATTGGACCATGATTTCCAATTGGAAAAAAAGTGTTTGGAACTGAAGAGAATGGTGATGGAGAAAACTGAAGAGCTGAGAAGGCGAGACAAAATAATAGCAGTGCTTGAAAATGAGATCGACGAAAAAGATGCTACAATAAGATACCTCAGGAATGAAATAGACAAATTTAGACAGGTGGTAAAACCTTTGACTAAACAATTGATTGGAAATAAAAAAAATGGAATCGACGAAGAGGAGCCTTTTGTAATGCAGTCCCCAGGCATCGAGAACACAAGGATATTGCCTATTGGTGAACCTAGACTGAAAAGAACAGCTATATCGGCAGAACCTCTCTCATCACTGTCACAAGATCATGAAATGAGATTAGTGAAGATACCTAAGAAACAAAAGTAAGTGTCTCTAAATCCCAAATGCATTATTTAATTCTAATACTTTTTGTGATCTTTTACGTTGTTGTAGCAATATTATGATGCTTTCATCGCACAAACATGGGCAGCAATAAATTAAGGGTTACTTAACTACCTACCTATTCGTATTTTTCGTTTGAAAGGTCCTGGACAATAGTGTTTGCTTTATATGTTGACATATTTAAGCTACCCACGCCCACATGCCCATGGGGCAAAACCATTTGGCAAAACATGCATTGAATATAAATCAGTTAATAAATTTTTATGTTGCGTCCTTCTTAGCCATGTAAGTACAATAACAAACACAGTCCTGTCGCCTCCTCATCTATGTAAAACAAATGCGTTTTAGAACGAACGGTTGAACCTAGGGTTTGTTCTAATGTTTTACAATATAGTCAGGCCACACACGGACACCATTGTGTCAATATAAACGGCTAACTGATTCATGAAGCACCCATATTTCTTTTAATGATATAATTAAGTCCTATACTTTGTACTTTATTAGCAATCTTCCAGGCTTGATTCAAGTTGCCTCCTTAGGTTTTTATTATGGCGTAGCCAACCTGTAGGCAGATCCTGGCTATTAATTATGTTATAACTTAGCTATATAGGTAATTTGAATCTTTGCGTGATTCCGTCAACTAGATCGGAAGTATTTTAAAGCAATTTTAATTGGACGGTTATTTTGGCCTCAATCTTCGGAAGATGGCGCTTAAATAGCAGGTATTTGCGTAAAGAGCAAACTTTTTCCCGGAGATCTCAAAACCAAAATTGAAACATAGTATAATATATCATGCTCGGTGTGGCAAAGCCTTTACCGTACTACCTATTGTAACGTCACAAATCAATCACGGTGCGATTGAATTTCTTCGTTGTACCTGCAACGACCGAGGCCGCCCTGTGTTAGCCGGTATGCCTTCAAGCGACACATTTGGTATAATTACGTTCGAACTTTACGAGTGCTTATGTCCTCGCCGTCGGCTGTGTCACGACGCCCTAGTATGTCATCCCTGACGACGAAAGCTGACGTTCGTGTTTGAATTACATCAATGGTATTGTTTCGCTATTAATTTTCCTGCCTGCTCGTGCTTCCTCGAGACCTTCGTAGGCTAGGCGCCATCATTGATTAAGATTAATTGAAGTTGCTACTTGCTACCTGACTTGGGAATCTATGTGGCGCAATCGTCTGTGATTCTCATTATACTAAACTATTTTGATAAAAATTATACCATTAATTTTACTTAAATAGGTCAACTTCTCTTTGCATTACGGCTTCATTCTAGGATAACTATGTTAGACTTATGTAGAATAAGTATATTGACGTGTGGAACGTGTCATTTTATATTCCCTCTGATTATTTTGGTTCAAACCACTTTAAATTGACCCTAGTAGGCAAGGAATTAGCTAAGCCCGGTAAAATCTAGATTGACAGTAATAAAGACTGGATGCTAAGCTGGATTAGTATGTGGTCTATAACAGATGCTAGCATCATCATACATGTTACTGTGACTATGAACATTGACAGTTTTTTTAAGATTGGCAGGAGACTGGTGACAGCACTTGCGGATTCTTTTGGTGTAATGGTAAAAGTTGACTATTTACCAAAAGGTCGCGGGTTCGATCCCCACACTGTACAAACAATTGTGTGCATGAACATATCTGTTTGTCTGGGTGTTATATGTATTTATTTAAGTTTATTTGTGATACCACTGTTGATTCTGATATCTGTAACACTTATCACAGAGTCAGATCAATGTATGTGATGTTGTTGTATATTATATTATTTTTATATTATACTTTATTGTAATTAGGGTAAAAAGAAACAATAACAGTAGTTTGGAACTCATAAATTTAATAAGAAGGACGACCGCATCTTATTTCTCTTTTGCTTAACGTCAGAAATATTAGTCCTCCTGGCCGATTTCGACCACGGCGGCCAATCTCAACAGAGATCAGCCAACTACGCAGGAGATATTATAGTGCACAAGTGTGAGCGCAATACACAGGTGACTCCGAGTTCCATCACTCTCAAAGTTCGGTGAGACGGCAGTCCGACATGACCGGAGAGAGATCAGGCGCAGGACCAACGGCTTAACGTGCTTTCCGAGGCACGGGGGTGTAACACCGCCAACTTCCCGACTCCGAGCTGTTTTTGAGAAATTCATGACAGAAAATCTCAGAAACAATTTTGGCTCGACCTGGCATTCGAACCCTGGACCTCTTGGATGTAAGGCAGAAACTTTGCCACTACACCAACGAGGCAGTCAGAAATAGGGCTTAAGTATATCGTATAAATGTAAATCCTTATATACTACTAATACGTACTATACTAATAAAACTAACAATGTTTGCTCCCAGATCAAGGAGATATATTTTGCTATATGTCCGTATTGTTCCGTCAACCGACCTTCTACGTTGGAGCGTGTAATAGCTTGATTATCATCATGTTTTATGGTCAATTTACTATAATCAAACGATAACTAATTGCCATTGTGGTTGATTGAATCCCCTAAATAATAAATATGTGTTGAGTTCCTAGATCATAATTATTTCATCAGAACTTAATCGAGTTATGAGACCGTTATTCTGTAGACTTGTATTTCAAATATTTGCACAATTGGTTCAGAAATCTATGTGTAATCTAAATCGTATGTAGCATTGTGTTTCCTTCGTAGATAAAGCCTTGTTAAAATTCATCCAAAAAAGTTGGACGATACCGGAAGAGCACCGTTTCCAAACGTAATTTTTCGAATTTGCCGCCTTAAATGATTCGAAAGCAAAATAAAAGTATTTTCGTCGAGCATTTGAGAAAACTCTTAATTTTTTCTTCCATAGTGAAATCTAATTTTTTCAGTATTTTTCATGAGGCAAAAACATTTGTATCTACAGTCTACAAAATCCTCTAAGTAATGTGATTTTGAAGTAAAAGTGCACTTGTAAAAGTTGTAGAAAGCTGACTAATAGACTTCTAATTTATTTATACGAGTAAAGTTAAGTTAAGTTTAGAAGTTACCTTATTTCACGATTTAAGTTTACAAGCTTAACTTCGTAAAGATTATTTTTTGAACTATGGAAAATGTCAGCGACCACCTCTACTTAGGTATGTGGAAAGCATATTTATAATAATCATATTAATCACATTCCTTTTTATGCTATCAGGTGCTAGATACATATAAATAAAATAAAAAAATATCTATGTAGATCCTCACAAAAAATCAAAAGAAAATTTTCTATTTGATTAAAAAGACAATTTTTTTTACCTTTCCTTCTTTTGAGTTGCAAACTCTCAGTATCTTGTTTAGTATTAAATTCTAACATATTTACTATTATTTACTTTCAGATCCCGGGAGCTGATAAAGGGTGCGATCCTGGACAACGACTTTATGAAGAATCTGGAGATGACCCAGATCCGGGAAATTGTGGACTGCATGTATCCAGTCGAGTATGCAGCCGGCAGTCTGATCATCAAAGAAGGAGATGTTGGCAGCATTGTGTACGTCATGGAAGGTAAGCGTTTGTTTGTTCAGTTACGTTACGTATTTAATCTAGGTACTAAATAAGTTCCCATATTTGACTATAAGAACCGTTTTTCTTCTATCTTACAGCGACATCTAGGAACCAGTAGAAATAACAAATTACGGTGTATAACGCCATCTGTGAGCGAGTAAATTAGCTATATGCACCGGTCACAGTACTAATATTTTCACTAGAGCGCGCTAGTGAGTGTAGTTGTGTACTTAGGTAGCGCTAGCTGGCTTTAGCGACATCTATCGTAAAATAGAGTAACTACTTAGTGTAACTGACCGTTACGAGATGGCAGCACTAAATCTTGAGTGTTAATATAACGTTAAACGTTTAAGGATGTTAGCAAAATAAAGAATAAAAAACGATGAAAGCAAAACCGTCATTAGACTTGCAAGTCACTATTTTATATTATTGATTTCTCACTAACATCTTTGTATTAACATTAATTAACGATACATAAACATTACTTACCTTGCCGCATCTGTGATAACGTTTACGTAATTTTCAGTCAAAAGCAGTATTGCCCCATCCAATGCAATACAATCTTTTGATCATAGTCACCTAAGCGAGTGACACTTTCCCGCGCGTACGATGACCATACGTTTTGACTTTATGAAATAATCTCCTGCCTTTTCTTAATTATAGGTAGGTTCTTATTAAACGCATTATATTCAATTATTAGTGCGTAATCGAATTTAGTTTTGAAAGTAACTTGTACTAATGTAATTTTTTTATATTTTTTAGCATTAAAAATGCAAATTTCTCCAAGGTCCCATGTAAGTGAAATGTAATTATTTCTTTTGAGAATAAATATTCTGTAACCCTTAACCCTAAATTTATTTACAAATACTGAAAGAAATTCGGCCCGATGTGTGTCACAGTAGCTCAATCAGTAGAGCAATCGCCCGGCTTGCGAGAGGTGCGGGTTCAAAGTGTGTTTAAATTTCACATTTTACTAATGTGTCAGCGTCACGTCAAGGTTTATAAGCTTGTACTCGTAATAAGGACGATGTTTCTTGTTAATGTGCTTGTAGTTTACCATATGAATGTTGGAAATCATAGGACCGATTTAAAAGTAGGATTGTTTGAAACTATTAATAGTTATTAATATATGAACTGTTGGCGTATCAATAACCTGATTGGTAAAAACTTATTGAATTTTAATTATGACAGATTAATTACTGACGTTGATTGAACAAAACTCATTGACCAAACAAGTTATTAAACAATAAATTGTATTGAAACTAGTTTCGGTTGTTAAATAGTGGATACGAGTGTTTAATGACACGATATTACCTACAATGAATGACTACGCAATCATATTGTTATTTAAAACATATATTCCTAAAAATCTCCGCTTGGCATAATAGGCATGATGACATCTATCTTAAATATTTTCATGACCAGTTAATACAACCAGTATATTTCCAAAAAGCTGTAGAAACCAAATTTTAAACACACTAAATACTTACAATAAATATTCGGTCGATTGATTACGATTTCTGATACATTTACAGTGACGTCACAATATAGTATTCCCTTACAAAGTCTATGGGGGCAGACCGTTTTGACAAATAATAAAGAGTATGTCAACGATTGGTGGTGTCATCTAGCCTATTTGGTTGAAATCAATTGATTTCACAGTTCGCTCCTGTTTTCATATGAATATGTTCAAACGGTACCCTACCCTATGCATATGGCCAAGCAATAGATTAATTTGACCGTATCGATTGCTCCCCATCGGTGTTGGACCGTAACAACCGGAATTGCGCATCTATTTATTATTAACATTATAAGTAGATGATAATTTACTGAAATCATAACGGTAAAAAACACATTTCGATAGCAGCTATACCAAAACCCCACGCTTTGGTCTTTTAAGAAGTTTGGAAATTGAGTTCCCCAATAAGATTTCCAGATGGATTCATACCTTCCAAATTTAATTATATCAAGGGAATCTCTGTGTTGCATTTTCAATAATGGTCACTTAGTTTTAATGGGTAAATTAGTGAAACAGTGCGTAAGACTTACATGGGCTCACTACGGGTTCTATACTAGCACAAAGGGACTTCTTGTCAACTGACTTCCTTTTGTAAAAAATTCAAAAGGATAAGCGCATTTGAGCGGTCAGTGTCTAGTTTATAGTTGGCGCGCTCACCTTCCCTCGCTGTGCGCGAACGTTTACCGCAAAAATCGGCTACATCAGCCACTTACGAGCGCATCAACGCCAAACCGACTAGGAGTCAAAGTGATCGCCATGACCGAAAACGGTCGGATAGATCATCATCGTCTAGTTTATACCTACCTTCTAGTCGAAGCTGACTTTACCAAAGAAGCAAACATATCTCCTTCCACCGTCTTACTAATATGGCCACTCTTTGAGCATAGTTTTGCTCGGGAAAGCGGAAAAGTCACCGAGTCACAGCGCCGCTTTTCCCGCCCACTGGACCCAGTCTGACCGGATATACTTAAGGTCGCTGCATACGTGACGGGTTTTTATCCGGACGTTAAAATACTAACTCATTATTAGAGTTCTACCGTTCTTTATCGCTGCTTTACAACAAAAATTAAATCTTACCGGATACTCAGTGCCAAAGCAACCTGGAGTTGTAAATAAACAAACATGAAAAAATAATAGGTGTTTACAAATGTATAGGCTTGGTTTAACCATATCATTAAGACAGCCTAATACTTTGAAACATAATCTCTATTAGGAAGTCATTTTCATGTCGCAAATGACCAATGTGTTATTTTTATATCGTCCTTTAAAGCCGCACAACTCTTAAGGCTCATATGACAACAAATTTGACAGATAAGCAGTTTTTTAATGCAATTGATTACTTAACATGTTACTTATTAAGTAAAATGTACTACTTCGTAGCGGTCTCCGATTTTTGATTTATCCTTCAAAAAAGAAAATTCAATTTTTCGGCAAAAAACTGCTTGCTTGCTGTCAAAAAATTTGTAATAGGCCTGTTAAGACCTTATTTGGTTTCTCCTTAATGATAACTACAAATAATTTAGATACACCGTGTTTTGGTTTCTTTTTATCAGTTTCCCATGACTCATTCAGTTATGTGTGCAATGTATATTCGTGTGACAAACTACAAGGGCAATAAATGTAAGGTCAAACTTAACTGCAATCATGACATGACACGCGTGAATCACTCCACTGTCATTCATTGTGCACAATTTCAAAACCTTTACAATACACGTAGAACAAAGCTGACATTAAGCTTACCTACCTACAGACCTTAGATGCTAGTACGCAAAGTGGGATAACAAATGCCAAATACCTTACTTGTGTAGCGCTAGGGAACTAGTAGATAAGTGTTTTTTATTCCCCGTGGCGTACAAAAACAAAACAGCGCGCCAACTTAAATTAGCCCCCCGGAGATCAGACTAAAATCTTGTTCTGACCACAAATTACCTAGAGCAATTACAAACCGGATCGTTCTAAGATTATTTAACGTTACGCCCAGCTGAGTCATAGCGGCGGCAAGTAAAAAACGGAATTGGTCCACTTTCGTCACCAAAAATGTAAGAATCATTATGAAACTCGTGAAAAAAAGTATCAAACAATGCGTGATCCAACTCGACCTTGGGCGACGGAGCTTGGCTGTGAGACCTTGTGGACTTTATGTCGCTTCACTTTCATTTGAAGCCACTCTTAAATCTATTGGAATAAAGTGCAAACTTTGGTCAGAAGTGGCACGGACGCTCTGACGTCAGGAGCTCAAGTTATTTTCGAGATGAAGTGAAAGTGATGGATGACCGTACTGACTGAGGTCTATTTACAGACAATAACCAGTTTTGGAATAGTTATTATAACATTGTAATATATTGTATGTAGTCGTAGTTGGGTAATTGTCACGCTGTGATGTTTGCGGTTTATGATATCATGAACCACTTTGCACGTAAAACTGCAGAACTGTGCACTAAGTCAACTTGAAATTGATTTATGCTTTGGCCAGAACAACAGGCTACCCATTTTTATTGCAAATACCACTGTGTTAACCGTGACGTGCTGGCCACCGTACATAAAGTGACATTTTGAATTCATATAATTAATGGAATCAGGCGTTACTTTGCGGAAATCTATTCTGTGTCACGTTGTGAGTTGTAGGTATTGTAAGTCCTCCGACTTCCAGCTCTAGCTTTTTCAGGTGATTACAGTTGGATGTATTTTGGTTCCTGCGCTGGCGCCGTTTATTGGAAATTTAAAGCAAAATAATCCTCTTTTCAGCTTCACATTTTGAATTTAACAAAAATGACACTTTTTAATGTTATATTGTAAAACGTGTCGCAAAAGCTCGGCTTCTTTGCTAAATGAAACTTAACATAATGAAAACCACTTTATTAGTCAATATAATATTTAAATACAATAGAAACAAGACAAGATTACAAACAGAACAATTTGAAACTTGGTTCAAGGTTGACTGCAATCGGCATATCTTACACTTAGGAAGTAACATAGAACGTACCATACTTAAAATACTTCTTGCTATTAATGTATCTTATTATATTATGAACAATTTGAAACAACGAACATTATATTATGTAGTCAGTTTTCTACATGGGGGGCTGAATCAATCATATATCCATGACAATCACGGTTCTGTTGATGTTGGGTACGTTGTAAGCAGTTCTTACCACAAATATAGTAGTTAAATATAATATGCATTACCTATTACACAAATAAGGAATCCTTTTAATTGGCCCTATTTATTGGTAATTAATTATGTACATATTTATCAAAATGCTGTATGGTTTCTCAATAAAAAAAATGAGAATATAACTATATTTACGGCATTTTTAGTAAACTTTCCAAAGTGTTTTTTTACCAATCTTTTCTGAAATCACCAAGCAATTCTAATTTCCCGGGAAATAGCTACGATTGCAGCAGTTCACTGTGATTTCAGTAATATCGCCTATTTCATACGAGCCAGTTATTTATCGCTTTTCATACGCAACATGTTATTTTGCGACTCGTATATATCACTGCATGTATGAATATGTACATCAAGTTAGTATGGTGTGACAAATTTCTCATCATTATGGGTATTGCTGTTGTTGATGACCGATTGGTGCAATGGTCTTCATGTCGGACTTCTAAAACCAAGGGTCGCGGGTTCGATCCCCGCTCAGTACAAGCATATGTGTGCATGAATATATGTGTTTGTACTAGTCTGGGTGTTTTCAATGTATAATATGTATTTATTTCCAAAAAAAAAGTATTTAAGTATGTTTATCCGTTGTCTAGTAGGTACCCATAACACAAGCCTCGTAGCTTAATTTGGTACTAGAGAATTGGTGTGATTGTTGTGAAATATTTATTTATTATTTATTTATTGCTGTTAACGCAGCAAAAACAGTAACTTTGATTTTTTTCCTGTATTCTAAAACCCCGACGAAAAAGAAAGGGTGTTATTAGTTTGACCCATATGTCTGTTTGTGTGTCTGGATGTAGGATAGTAGCTCCAGAACGGATGGGCCGATTTCTAAGAGGTTTTTTTTTATTTGAAAGATGAAGGGAGCAAGTAAAACGCCAATGGTTCAATATGTTGTTTATTCAATCTCTTCACACAATGGTACAGCTTATATGAACTTATAACCTATCAGGAATCAGAGTGGACTGCGGGGCTATCGCACTCCTATCCTATAAGTGATCTAAACCTAACACAGGGCTTCAAGAATGGACTGCGGGGCTATCGCATTCGTTGGCCGTACTGACCGATACTTGGAGGACTGCGGGGCTATCGCTCCAGTATGGTCGCTAACTGGGAAAGGAAGACAATTGTGTATGGCGCGCAGGCCGTTTATATAGGGACCGGAGCTCGGCTTCGGGGGTTTCCGTGATGTCTTCGGGCGTCTTCGTTAGAGGTGATCGAGAGGGGTGATAGTGCGAGTGAGAAAGTATTCGGATCCGCGCGGCGGCCGTCGGCGTATGAATAATAGGTTTGTTACAAAGATAAATTAATCACAGTGGTCTTTAGCTATGTCCTAGGCTGGTCAAAACGCGTCTGGCCGTTGAAGCTCAACAGCTCTTTTGCTATCTCATTTGTTTTTGTTTTTTTTTAAACTGGAAAGTTGTATTTATATTTGTAAACTATTAACGATTTTGTTGTAGTCCTCACAAGACAATTTTACTACATGTGCATATCCTATTGTATGTATTTACATTCGTATGTTGTACGGCGAATCCTTTTGAGTCAGCAATATATGAATACTTAGTATATAATCATACCAAAATATCAGTATTAGTCTGTTTCCAGCCTTTGTAGTTTTTCAACATATTTATTTACGTTTCAATCGAGTGTATTGATAACAGTTTATAGTTCTATAACTGTATTCCGTAAAGTTTATTTTAGAACAGATAGCGATTTGACCTACATCAGCCAATAAGATAGTGTTATCTAAGACCTATTGGCCTGAGCAATCAAGAAACCATTTTGCGGTCACTTAATTCTAAAAAGCATTATAAACGTATAAATAAGTTGTATGGCCACGTTTGGAAAGGAGTTACATTCTAGGAAACGACAGTTGTTTTCAATGTAAAAAATTTAGATAGGTTTTAAAGACCATTTGGCTTTAGCAGCATCATGTGATGCAATCGTCGTAACATCAACTAAAAAATACTAGGTACTGCTGAAGTAATAGTTATCAAGAAGTTACTTTAGTTCAAAATACGATGCACTTAATTTACAGCTATTTATAATGTACCTTTAAAAAATTCGTCTTATCTGTTTAAAGGTACAGGGATATATACAGGGTGTAAAAAAACCTTAACGAAGCCGAATACCACATATTCTACCAATTGTTACGATCATTTTTTTCCTTTACACCATACCTGGCAAGTTAACGGTTACTGAGATATTGATGGTTAAAGTTTGAAAAAAAAATTGATGATTTTTACAGAAATGACTTCTGTCCGTTAAAACTGAACTTTTTTCCAAAGAAACATCAAATTTTCACTAGTTCTTTCATTAAAAGCCTTTAAATGGCACACTCCGCAATGACCAGCGCACACTCGAACCGAACCGCGTCGCGGCGGCGTAAAGCAACACGCCCTGCGGTGACTTTTCCGCGTGCACGCTGTACATTGCGGGTTAGAATTAAATTATTTTTTTTGATGTGAAAAAATAAAAGTGGTTTCCCAGCCAAAATTTCTTTTTCATACGATTTGGTTTGATTTACTGAACGCGTGGTTGACGGCTTCTTTAAGGTTTTTTTTACACCCTGTATACATACACGTTGTTAGATTTTCAAATATATGTTACTTTATTTACGTTAGTTACAAAGATATTACAATAACTATAATAATTAATTAGTAGATTATTCAAAAAAAAGCACCGATGATTTTACCTTTATATGGCACTGTACTGTTTATTATCTTCCGAAAATAACATGTTGACCTATTTTGCTCTACATACTGGCTACATCATTTTGCAAATAGTAGATACAAGTCTCTGAAAATCGTTTGTATAAGTCATTTAGAAAATTGTGTGCACGTGAAATACGTCACAATGTATTTCGATGTTTATACAGGGTGTAAAAAAAACCTTAACGAAGCCGAATACCACATATTCTACCAATTGTTACGACCATTTTTTTCCTTTACACCATACCTGGGAAGTTAACGGTTACTGAGATATTGATGGTTAAAGTTTGAAAAAAAAATTGATGATTTTTACAGCAATGACTTCTGTCCATTATAACTTAACTTTTTTCCAAAGAAACATGATACAAATTTTCACTAGTTCTTTCATAAAAAAGCCTCTAAATGGCACACTCCGCAATGAACAGCGCACACTCGAACCGAACCACGTCGCGGCGGCCGTAAAGCAACATGCCCCGCGGTGACTTTTCCGCGTGCGCGCTATACATTGCGGGTTAGAATTAAATTATTTTTTTTGATGTCAAAAAATAAAAGTTGTTTCCCAGCCAAAATTTCTTTTTTATACGATTTGGTTTGATGTACTGAACGCGTGGTTGACGGCTTCGTTAAGGTTTTTTTTACACCCTGTATAATCAGTATGCATAAAGTACTTATATTATTTTGTAATGGTTTTTAAATTATTTTGTAAACATATATTTGTAAATCTGACAACGGGTATATATTATTACACGTGACTGTACATGTTTAATCTTATATATATAAAAAATCTCGTGTCACAATGTTCGTTCCCGTAGTCCTCCGAAACGGCTTGATCGATTCTCATGAAAATTTGTCGGCCAACATCTATTTTTAATATCCCTTAGTGATAGATAAGGGATGTCCAAAAAAAATTATATGGCAAAACAACATTTGCCGGGTCATCTAGTAGAATATAATTTCCTTGTAATCTTCAAACTTCACAATCTTTTTGCAACATTTTTACAGTAAGTTTAGTGCAGATCAAATCATCTTTGGTGCAGATGCACGAATACGAATTAAACTTTAACCAAAATTCAAAGACACGATTATTCTTACAACACCAATAAACATAATATTTCACGTGCTTCATTTTAACGTGTGTTGCTTATTTTGGAGTTACGACATCTACCAAACCAATGATTGCAAGTGATTGTATGGAATCACGATTTAGTCCGGCTGTAAACTTACCTTTAACTTATTTATTTATTAGATAATAGAGAAATAAAATGATATTGTCTGGCTATCGAAATATGTAATTGGTATTTAAGGCATTAATCACAGTGAGTATACATGCGAGTTTTTTGGAGGATGCATGCGTCATTATTATTTCACCTAATATGTACCTTCTCAACATCATATGATTTTACCGAAAATGATGCGTGGTAATCGCAATTAGTTTGCTGTTATTGAACAATGTCGGCTTATAACAATTAACGGTAATTGTAAAGTTTCGTTAAAATTCCCAACGATTTGGGTTTATTATTTCAACAATCTAAGCCACCAACAATTCGAGCATACACATTATTTGTATGATTTTTTTTAATACCAGGAAATCGCTTATATAGTTTGAGTAAGATCAACACGTTTGAAGCTTTGAAAAGATGCGTATTAACCAGAGATATCTTTTATCCTTGTCACGACAACGACAATGTGGAAATCACATCAATAGTGTATGTAACCACAACTCAACTGATTCTATAGAACTGCATCGTGAGGAGAAATTACGAAACCCAATGACATATCTCACTGATGCGCGTTCAATGGCCAATCTTCGCTTAAGTTCCGCTGGTTACATTACCCAATGTGACCCTAATGCAAGCCTTATTGAGGTAAAACTATTTTTTGTGATGATTCCTTCAATATTGCCCTTTAAGTTCGTCTAAATCGTATTAAGTCTGTGTTTGATTAATTTATATGTATACAAGGTGTTACAAAAACAACTGTAATAACTGAAAGGTGTTGAAAACTTTCGCAAAGAAACCTAGGTCGAAATCACAAAAAAAAATTGACTCTCATAGTAAGTCGATCATCTGATTGGCATTTTTGTATGGGAAGTCCGATTTTTTTTTTGAGATTTTGTCCTAGGTATCTTTGGGAATGTTCTGCAGTTTTCCGGGCACAACAACACCCTTCAGTTATTACGTTTTTTTTGTAACACCTTGTTTGTAAGTAGGTATGAATTATAGATTACCTAGTTCATCGCAGCTTAATTAGAAGTTTGGTATGAGCGAGACCTTTTTTTTATATCTTGGTGTAAAAATGCTTCTTATCTTGCAAAAACGTTGTAATTTAATTCCGCTCTTGTAATAATTTCACTCATTATAATGAATACTCTAATTAAATCTCTCGACACGTACCTATTTTTCTTGAGATTATAATTGTCTAACATTTCATTTAATATACAAATTGTGTTATGTTCTGTTTCCTTACTTAATTAAGCACGGAAGATACAAACCGTTTTGAATAGGTCTATCATTCTTTTGTAGTAGCAAAGGCTTACAGATCTTAAAATCTGGTCACGTCGGTTTGTGCAGCATTCTAAAGATGTGACCATGCATAAAATGGAGTTTCTCTAAGAGTAACTGCATTATATGCTCTCGAAATGACTGAGTTTTACTCTCTTATTAACCCCTAGAGATATCTTAATCAATAACAATAAAATGTCTGAGTCTAGTAACGCGTGCCTCGACGGTTTTTTTTTAATAAAAACTATAAATTCCTATCCTTCTCAATTATAAAGAAACTAGAACCAAGAACTTAATGTGAGTCAGCCAGACAGGACAGCAAACTTAAAGTTACCAGGAAGGGATTCTATAAAGTGAACTGAGAACATCTTACATTACCCATATTAAAAATTCTTATCAATTTATTGATTAAACAAAACATGTAAATTGGTTCTTGAACACTACAGATAATATTATCTATTGTAAGTCCTACGCCTGATCTTTCTCTGGTCATGTCGGATTGCCGTCTCACCGAACTTTGGGAGTGATGGAACAGTGAGTGCACCTGTGTATTGCGCTCACACTTGTGTACTATAATATCTCCTGCGTAGTTGGCTGATCTCTGTTGAGATTGGCCGCCGTGGTCGAAATCGGCTAGGAGGACTATTATTATTATTTGAAGGTTTCAATTACTCTACACGTTTTATTTTGCTTACTACTTTTAATTGAGAAATCAGTTCCTCTTGATTTTTTTGGTGGTCTATTCAAACTAACAAGGACTTTTTTTAGCATATTGGTAACTTTATTCAACGAAAAATAAACGTTTCTTTTTGTCAACATTGCTTTGTACTACAAAACGCAACAGTCGTGCGTAAACGCGACTAGAAAATTACAAGGTTTTGAAGTTTTTTTGTCGGTATTACTCAAATTTAGTTGAAAACGCAGTATTTGTACTATAGCTATGTTATGATGACCTTAGTCCGCCTCAATCCGAATATTTAATATGTAAAATATAACATTTAATAGAAATAAATCATTTGTTTTTGTAGATTAGCTATAATTTCGTGTGAATAGACAAAAATATCTGTCTTATTGGCCTATTTGGTCGGGGAGACCTTAAATGTGTTGGCAGAACGACATAGTAAGGATCGATGGGAAGAACTGGATCCAGACTGACCAACCAAGATCGTGAAGATTTAAGGAGTTGTAGGATAGAAGCACCATGTAGCGGCCCTTTCGAGAATACTTTAACCATCAAAAAATGTGCTTAAATCATATTTTTTTGTATGCAAAAACAGCTTTAGACCTTTACCTATATCCTCCTTTATTTTGGTGTAGGTGCCACAACATCATCATTAACAGTAGGCATAAATGTGGGATCAAAATTATTGAGAAATCTTAATATTGACGACCACTTTGGTGTAATGGTCAAGAATTTGACTATTAACTAAGAGGTCGCGGGTTCGATCCCCGCACTGTACAAACATTTGTGTGCATGAACATGTCTGTTTGTACTGGTCTGGGTGTTATATGTATTTATTTAAGTTTATTTGTAATACCACTGTTGATTCTGATATCTGTAACACAAGTGCTTAAGCTACTTACCACGGAGTAAGATCAATATATGTGATGTTGTAGTATATTTATTTATTTCATATCTGCCGGCTTGCCGACATTACGTAATAGATTAAAATTTCGTTATCGTAATATCGGCCAGTAAACAAATATGTCTACATGCTTACTTGGAGAAACTACCACAATGTGAATTTTTTACACTAAATGAAACAAATGTCAGGTTCGTAGATAAAAACTGTCGTCATCATCAGCATCATAATCAGTTCCAGCAATCAGATAATTAATATAATCATATCAAAGCACGACAAGAAGACCACGTCGTACATATCGCTCTAAACCTATGAACAGAAGCGTGGAAGCAGCCTTTGACCTGGTGGTCAGTGTATAAAGGGAACTCAAAAAAGCCTGAAATGGCCGATAGAAGGCGGCGGTTATTAGGGCGTTAGGGGCCGACATTAGGGAAAATAGACCCAGTCGCAAAAAAACCTTCACATAGTCTAAACGAACAAGAAATTTTGCGAATACAATAACATTATTCCTGTTCCCAAGAAAAGCATTAAAATATATTTGAAGCTATTTTTGTCAAAGTTAAAAGCAATTGAAGGTCAAAAAAGTACAAGTGGCCGATAATTGGTGCCTCTACTCCAATATTCGCCATTCGTAGCGGACGCCAGAGGTTCAAGAGCTCTAGACTGGCTGAAGAGAGAGAGAGAGAGGACAAAAATGATAAACGTGACAGTATGTTTAGTTATTTAAAAGGAGGCGAACAAAAGGATTGTACACGTGTCACTATTTCCTGATTGTAGTTTCAACAGACAATTAGGAAATATTGGACTGAAGGTTCGATAGGCCGGCTAGTTGCAAAACACCACTAGTTAACTGGCGATGTTCCAGTTTCATTACATCCAATTGAGGCTTGACAATTGTTCGTGTACTTACTTAGATACCCGATAGAACGACACGAATTCTCAAATTTAATAACGACATTTTTATTTTAAATTTACTTTAAAAATTCTATTCATAGATAAATGCGTTTGTCTTTCTATCTATAACGTTTTTTCGGGCGCATATCTGTTAGCACTGAAATTGTGAATGATACCTATGGCCGATAATATTTATAGTTAGGGCACAACTCTATACAAAGTCTGGTCATTTGCTTTATTCTTATATCTCGTATCTTGATAGTTTCACAGATTTATAAAGACTTACAGGTGAAAAAAGGATGCATGGCGCCTCTTTTATACACAAGTATTCATATCTAAATAGCAGTATTGTCAACCATATTTAGTCATCTTGGTTTACATGGAATTAATGATATAATTATCCGACGCCTCTTCTAGTCGGTCATCGGATAAAAATAACACCACTATGACTAACACTGCCGTCATTTACATACTTGAAAACGTCTCGTTCTTTGAACTAAGCATTTGAGACAAAAGCAGTCATCACTCGCTATTGAAATTCCAACTATTTGCTCTTAGAGGAAAATTTTAATGGGTTTTCACTGAGTCCATAAAAAACAGACCTCAAATGGAACAAGTTACAGATTATTTATGGTGACGGTGTATATTATGTAGTAACCAAAAAAGTTTTTCAAAATCATAATTTAACATTAAATGGTTTAAAAGTCTGTTTTGTGCTAAGAAAGTTTTTGGCAGCCGTCAGAAATCTAAATCATCATTTGAAAGCGTAAAGTTGTTAGAAAAATATGTTTTATGCTAAGAAAGTTGTTGGCAGCAGTCATAAATCTAAATCAATATTATTATTCTAAACCCTTTTAACGCTCCCCGTTGTAAACGAATAAAGAACCCATATTAAAGGGTGGCATTGATATTACAAACAATACGCCCGAGTCTAATATTGTAACATCTGTCCATTTCTAGCTCTCAATATGTTGATTATATCCGGTTCTGGCCTATCGTCTGACCTTGCTCTTAAATACAGTGTAAAAGTTTGATTTATTGCTAATTAGAGTTTAACAGGCCGAGCCAATTTTATATTCAGAAAGTTAGAAAAGGTTTGTGAAATCGATGGGAATGTCAATAAAGGTAAACATAAGCATAACATATAAGATGCAATAGAGAAGAGATATCGATATATTTCAACCATCCCATCAATGAATGCACAACGAAGCCCTACAAATTCAACGTTCATGTCATACAATAAAGAACCATTAGCGCAAGAATTAAGAACTTCAATTGAAGGTTAATGAATAGTATAACTTTTGTATGGAGGGAGATTGCCCGCATACACCCAGCTGCATTGTTCAATCAGACCTCGTTTAATGCCCTTCAGAGACCGATTCATACACTGTCCTTTACGCTTAGTTAATGCTTACTTTAATGGCAGTATGAGTACATCGCCATAATTAGGACTCATGTCCTTTGTATTAAAATAGCTGAGCTATAAGCGTTACCAACACGTGTTTTTATGCACGAACAAGAGTCAATATTATCAACGTTTCAATATTTAAGGTTGAATTTTGTTTAAACAAACACTTTGACAACCTAACTGATTAAATTATTTTATCAGGCAGACGTCCATAAAGGATCAAGAATAACGTCTGACTTTAAAAAATCCTTTGTACAATTTTTACGACTGTCCATAAACATTTTTTTCACTAACTTTAGCTTAATCATTTTAAGTACGTAATTATAATATTATTTTAGCTATTCTCAGACAGTTTTTTTAATTATTTGGGATACTTACCCCAAATGACCAATTTTGGATTGACCCAAGATTTAGCCCAACGAGGAAAAGACTGAGTCTACGATGGAGCGAGCTCACCTAGAAGATGCCTGTTCACTCTAGCTTTTTAGCGAGGGGAATAAGAACATGCGCCCATAGGTAACCTATCATTTGAGTGATCAAGTTTTGCGCTTGACAGGATATGTTTACTAGGTCATTTTAAGTATTTTTAGTCCGAGCAGAAAGGATTTCTTTTCTTCTGGTGGGGGGTAGGGGGCTACAAAGATGGCCGCTGCCGACAATTTAAAAAAAAAATCTCCTCGTATACTTACAGCTATTATAGCGATATTGGTGTCATTTTCGTATAAACCGAAGCCGTAGAATTCATTTCTGATATTTATTTTTAGCACTTTCATACATTTTTTTTAAGAAATAGTAAAAAAAGTGAGAAATTGTATTCAGTATTTTTTGTTTAAGAGCCTGTCAGTGGTACGTTTAATTATAAAAAAGAAAATAAAAAATATGAGAAGAAAGAAAATTTTATGCTGATTCTAAAAATATATACTTTAATAGACTTATCTAGTATTTAAATGTAAAAAAAAATATATTTATGCAGCAGCGGTGATGTGCAGTATTTAAGTTTATCGATCATATCTGCAGAAATAATCGAAATCTCAATTTATTTTTAATGTAACAACTGTATTTATTTACAATATCAAAAGATAAAATATAAACCTGTGTTTGTTAGCTTACTTGTTCACTTATTTTATAACAATTAGTGATATCATAATGAAAGTTACAAAAATCGCTTTCCATATGAAGATTCTCCTCGAATCCTCCATTCCCATTTCATTTTATCTTTTGACATTTGATTAAATGACTATGGGACTATTCTAAAAGCAGCACTTCTGAAACAAAAAAAATAATTATCTAAATCGCTTCAGTCGTTTTCAGTAATCAAGGAACAAATATATTAAAAATGAACGACAGACAGGCACCAAGAAAGATCTTGGTGTCACAATTTAAACCCTTTGACCGCCACAGCTTTAGCAGCAACTTAAAAACTTACATTATTGAAAGATTTATGGGTGCATATGGGCACAGGGAAAAACCACTCCTACATATCATGCAATGCAATTGCGAATGGACTTGGTAAGTGTGTTACACGCTGAACTTCTTTTACATTATGAATCTGAATTTCAACCCATCGACGTCCCAAATTTAATTACTGATATTTTTTTAGGATTTGATAGGGCTGAAGTATTGCCTGTGTTTCATGCCTTTACTGGATGTGACACTGTGTCGGCTTTTCATGGGAGAGGCAAAAAGAGCGCGTTTGACGCCTGGTTTGCCTACCCGGAAGCAACACTTGGGTTCAAAGCATTGGTACAACAAAACTTGGCAGAAGCAGATAGTTTCATTCAGAAATTTATCATCACAATGTACGATCGGTAAGTATGAATAGTAAAATTAAGAACGCTCAACCTCTACGCTATAGAGACCTTTAGTGAATTTATATTCATTCTTATATAACATCAATTTCTTATCCACACCTACATAATATAAACAATGTCCGCAAATTTTATTTCACAGCTCAAGCCCCTGTACCACCGTTAATGAGTGTCGAAAATATCTTTTCACAAAGAAAGACAGACAGCTGGAAAATATACCCCCAACAGAAGGCGCTCTGCATCAGCACACATTAAGAGCAATGTACCAAGGTGTGCATATTTGGGGCCAAACGTTAATTCCCGATCAAAATCTTCCCTGTCCGTCATCTTGGGGTTGGATTCGTGAAGGAAACGTCTGGAAACCTCGCTGGTCTGTTTTACCAGATGTAGCAACAGTTTGCCTAGAACTTACCCGGTGCAGATGCAAAACATCATGCAAAAATAGATGCAACTGCATAAAAAGAAATTTAAAATGCACAGAACTATGTTTCTGTGCCGGATTATGTTAACACTAGGCTCTGCTAAGGTCTGTCTAATCAGTGTTATTTTTATTTTTCAAATTTTTCTATTATTTTCATTTTCGTCAGATAACCCTTGAAACTTGTCAGACGTAGCGTAACCGCTCTACCTTCCCCATCACGGATAAAGGCGTGATTTATGTTGTAACTATGTATTTCGTCTTCATATATTAATAATTAGATACTATAAATTTACTTTAATCATAACTGTTTTACCTAACCTTTTGACAGCCATAGTCGGCTATAGCCGTCAAAAGTTTTTTAAGTTGCTGCTAAAGCTGTGGCGGTCAAAGGGTTTAAATTGTGACACCAAGATCTTTCTTGGTGCCTGTCTGTCGTTCATTTTTAATATATTTGTTCCTTGATTACTGAAAACGACTGAAGCGATTTAGATAATTATTTTTTTTGTTTCAGAAGTGCTGCTTTTAGAATAGTCCCATAGTCATTTAATCAAATGTCAAAAGATAAAATGAAATGGGAATGGAGGATTCGAGGAGAATCTTCATATGGAAAGCGATTTTTGTAACTTTCATTATGATATCACTAATTGTTATAAAATAAGTGAACAAGTAAGCTAACAAACACAGGTTTATATTTTATCTTTTGATATTGTAAATAAATACAGTTGTTACATTAAAAATAAATTGAGATTTCGATTATTTCTGCAGATATGATCGATAAACTTAAATACTGCACATCACCGCTGCTGCATAAATATATTTTTTTTTACATTTAAATACTAGATAAGTCTATTAAAGTATATATTTTTAGAATCAGCATAAAATTTTCTTTCTTCTCATATTTTTTATTTTCTTTTTTATAATTAAACGTACCACTGACAGGCTCTTAAACAAAAAATACTGAATACAATTTCTCACTTTTTTTACTATTTCTTAAAAAAAATGTATGAAAGTGCTAAAAATAAATATCAGAAATGAATTCTACGGCTTCGGTTTATACGAAAATGACACCAATATCGCTATAATAGCTGTAAGTATACGAGGAGATTTTTTTTTTAAATTGTCGGCAGCGGCCATCTTTGTAGCCCCCTACCCCCCACCAGAAGAAAAGAAATCCTTTTTGCTCGGACTAAAAATACTTAAAATGACCTAGTGAACATATCCTGTCAAGCGCAGAACTTGATCACTAAAATGATAGGTCATGTTTGTTATTCCCCTCAGTATTTTTTTAGATTTCACTCAAAATGAAAATAACCCCCAAATTCCACTTAACCGTATGATAAAATAACCGTAGGTAAATGATCCTATTGGTTCGCGAACACTCCACAGACAGAGACAAAGTTCACGGATCGAAAGTTCAAGTAAAAGTAGAAAATGCAGATCGAGTGGCATCTTCACATTTCATTTGTGACGCAACGCGGCGGTCAAGGCTTTGATGCGGTCTCACTTTCACGAGTGCAATTGGAGATTTTAAAATAAATTACCTTAGATTAAATCAAAATGAAAAGTTAAAGCAGATCATCTAAACTGAGGTGAATGCTTGAGATGAGAAGAGGAAAATGCGATGAAGTTGGATATTTTGGTAGATGCAATTAAAAACAATTCTGTTCAATCCTCGAATGACTGACTGACCTCATATTTAGTGAGCGTTTCTAGCTCCTCCTAATTGGAGGAAAGCATTATTTTAGAATGAATCAAATAAATTTTATTTGCTAATGCTAAAATGGTATATACTCGTATGTGAGGAATTGGAAATCCTCGAATCAGTGTGGGCTGCAACAGTTTATAGGAGAAATAAACAATTACAATCTTGCCTCGTAATAAAAAAGGTAGTTGTTTTCAAAATGGAAAATTATTGGATACAAGCGCATCCGGCAGACGTCGTCCTGCCCGCTGTTTTCGCAATTTCTGAACTTCGACGAATAATTCAAAACCAAAACTATCAAAATCGGTTCAGCAATTCTCGAGTTTTAACGGGACTAACGAACCTCTATTCATTTTTATATATAAGATTAAAAACAAAAGCTAGGATAATTTAGGATAGTCTGCATCCTTCTAAGGACTTGTTCTAGACATTTCGCATCTAGCCTGTAGCCACAAGTAAGATGACATCATTAAAACCATGGCATAGATTCCACAGCACGATTGCAAACAAAACATTAGGTAACACGCTTCTTGTGATTCCTAGAATGTCTTTGCTACATCACTGCGATGTTAAACTAGAATTAGCAATAAAGAAGAACTAAAGTATATCACCGACCGATAAGGTCTTACGCATATTATGTAAGGCTTTAGATAATGTAAAGTCTTGTTTTTATTGTTGACTTAATGACTCTTGAATTCAAAGTATTTTGATACCTACTTTACTTAGTTTGAATAGATATGATTTTATTTATTTAGGTGTTATAATTCCTTTGTTTGCCGAAATTTGGTTGGACAATATTCTACGCAAAGAGTTAGTAGAGTTTTGATGGTTTTATCGTGCTGATTTCGACGATTTCAATTATAGTGAAATCGCAATTTGAGCCGTGTGTAATTGCATATTTAACTGAATTAGAAATTAATAGCTTCGTTCGCTCCAATGAACTCTGTTTGCCGTTTCTAACTGTTACCTTTTCTCTATCGTTAGTTCGATAATATCATTGGTCACTTTACACTTTACACCACTTACATGTTTGATATTAAGTCATCTTTCACTCGAAATATTTTTGGTTTTGACATTCACAAGTACCGAAACTAAAATAATGAATTATCGATTACATGTCAGTCACCAGTTATATTAAAATTTAATTAAATCAGTATCAGCTTCGAGTTAAAGTACCGGTTTTTAATAAGTCATCATCACCGATTATATCGCTTTTAACGTGAGGCGTGATTGCAAAAAATATTCAAATGATTGCATCTAGCTTTAATAAGAGGTCTTAACCTTCAATCGAAAACATTTCGGTAACGATCTGGTCACGGGCAATGGTCTGCTCCGATTTACCTTACTTTTGCACCTTCACTTAAATTAGTTACGTATAAAACTGTCGTTCCAATTTTAGCATCTATTCTATCTTTATTTTATTTGCCAATTCCACAAGAGTATTGTTTCTTGTTTCAATACTTCGAAATCTTGCATCATAATGCAAGGATAAATTTTCCCCTGTTCAAATATTGATATGATATGCTTGGACACCTCACACGTTCTGCTTGCAGAAACTATTGTGTTGAAATTAAAGTTTCACTAATTTCGTGTTATGTCACATGCGTTTATTTAATTCGTCATTTCAATAAAATCATAACGTCTTACTCGTACACCTTTTGTGACATAAAAATGGTGCTTTTTCAATTCAGGTACGAGTTTGTCTCTTTCGTTTAGTCGGTTCTCGCGGTCACACGCCGCATGCGCAGGAGTCGATGCGACCGCAGTAAGCGGGGCGACGCTTTAGTGATTGGTCGCCGCGTCCTCGATGTCTCGCGTTCGGAATTTAAACTAGTCGCGATCGATTTCATTGTGAAAGAAACAATGATTTGTACGCCGATACATGCTCAAATTCTCTCAGATAAACCGATTTGAGACAGTTTTATTTACATTATGGTAATTGTGATGTTGTTTTGTGATGCTAAACTATGGTGATGTGTTTTTTCGCGGAAGTTGCAGCTGTTGTGATTGTGTTAAGATACCTGAATCCAATATACAGATTGAGAATATCGTTCAGGACATTTTTGAAGAGTTAACAGCAACGTTTTTGTTATTAGATTTTGTGTCGATGTATTTTTTGAGAATTCAGCAAGAATTGTATTTGTTTTACTTGGGTTCTTTGTCTTCCAAATCCATGTCTTGCTGTCATGTATTTCTTAAATTTATCAACATGAATTTCCAGAACCACAGTTAGTTTTGATTCTGAAGCCGCTATTGTTGAAGACTGGTTTTGATTACTTGAAAGTTCTATACCGAAGGTCCTCCTGCACAAGGTTACTGCAGCGATCGCGTTTGCGTGCACTACTCGGGTGCCGTGAAAGTATTTCGGAACGTTGTCTTCACGAAGATATTTTAGCATATTAATGCACAGATCTCAAGCTTTCTATGCCTTTTCGCTGTTTATAAAATTGACAACAATCGCTACAGAATATTTCGCTTCACTGCATATTTTCCCGTAAACATATTCAAATGGAAACACATCGCAGTCTTGAAATCCATTGCACCAATTGTAAAACTGTGCTGATTTACTAAGCGATTAGTTTGTGTAACTTCGAAGTCATGCATCGTTACAATATTGAAATCAGTATTGCCTACATAATTTATTGTTTATCAAATGTTTAGCCTACTATACGTATGATATCTGAGATCACTGTCACGTCTCGCTACTTAAACAATGATTAGAAAGTTGCATCGATGCCATTTTTTTAATGATAAGTAATCGCGTGTTTGACAATGAGCCTGGTAGTGGTCCATAGATTATAGTGATGTTATCGTCGATGTACTATATCATTATTAAGGTCATCGGACCATATAAAGTTGATTTATGATGCTGTCTATATTGTGACACGACAACCCCTGTTGGCGTTAGAATGTTAGTGGTAACTACTTCGTGATTTATCATAATATGTTTACCTGACGTTTGTAATAATAATACCTAATGTTTTGAAACATAAATCATTATTCGCGAGATATCATCTTGATTAAACAATGTAGATAGTGAAATGCTTACTATTTAAATCGTCAACCGTATCAAATACTGTTTATGAAATAGCTGCACGAATGATACTGTGAACTTGTTGTGAAGCTAAAATTGGTCATACGAATACCATTGTTCACGACTCGTGCAAGTTACCGTTACGGGCCCAAAACCAGGCTATTTCTATCCTTGATGAATTCCTTCAATGAATGCTAACAAGGCAACAGGCACACTTCAGTCAGAGCTAGTCTGAATTATGCGGTCACAAAGAATCTTGGCTTAGCATAAATTCAGATTATATTAAGATGATCATGGTTTTGTTTAATTGAAGCGCTTGGTCGTGTTATTGACACATGTTTTTCTTTGTTTTAGTGACAATCAGCTATTGTTTACCAGTGAAAAGTCAACAATGCTTCTCAATGAAGCTATAAATCCTATTCACAGCGGAACAAATTCTTGTGTGCGATTGTGTTGTAAGATTTGTAGGTTCCACTGCAAAGAAAGTGTTTAGGGCTAAGGCACTGGCCAGTGCTTTCTCGAGTTCCTGGATGCGTTCTCACGTATCATCGTTGGTCAGCCGACTGGATATGTGGACCAATGAACTGGTTTCCACTTGGCTTGCTTGATGTCTTAGAAATCGTTTCCTACTAACTCGATCATGCGTTTAATGATTGCCACTAATTCGTTTCAAACTCACATGTTTCATTGTTCATTTAAGTTTTAAGTATCGCTGCGTCGTACTCGCTTGATATATTTGCATAACTTTCTGTCTGAGCGTAGTATTCAAGATTCGCAGATTTAGTGAAAGTATTTGTTGTAACTATAACCGCTCGTTTAGCTTCTGTGCTGTTCATTATTTAATTCTTACGTAATTTTATATCATTTGCATACGTTTGAGGGGCTCTAGAGGCCCAGCACAGTTACTGTTTCCTTGTGATCGTCAGCGATGGCTCTGTCTTGTGCAAACGTGTTTGCGTCCCGTGACGCGTCCGCTGTTGCGAAGTACTTAACGGTTATGTTAGGAGGTCTAATCTGTTGCGCAAAGTGCGTAAAAAGTAATGAGATACTTTTGCTGAATATATTTTTTCCAAATTACAGCAATCTTTTGTGTTGTGATTAGAATGGTTTCACAGTTCGTGAGATATCTCCGACATATTTGCAATAACGAAGGCTTGTTTTAAACAAAAACGTTGCTGTAAAGACTAAAATGTAATTACAGGTTATGCAAATCACAAAGATGTTCTATTTCCTAAATCTGAAGCTCAGCTTATAAGATCTAATGGCTCAGCAAATTGCAGTCTGACCTCGTGTAGTGGTAAATAACATTAATAAAACGGTAAAATGGAATTACTCTCATCTGCTGTTCGCCGAGTACTAAGAGAACAGAAACCAGTTAAAAGGAATGAAGTGGCATCGACAGTTGTAGTGACAATATGAAAATCAAGCATTATCCAGGAAAAGCGGTCATGGAGGACCCGTGGCTCTCAATAGGTGATAGAACTATGGACTTAGTGTATGCAGCCAACTGGGTCGGAGCAAGGAATCTCAGTAACTATAATGAAAATGATAGTAGTTCTGATAAGACTAAATACAACTCAATATCACGAAGCAAGTCCTGCAGAGATGTAGGTCGCAGTAATGACAAAGTTTACGACAAACCTTACTCGGAAGACTACTCTTACAACGTTCCTAATCAAAATTTATCTCAATTAGCCAAATATCAACAAAACATAGAGGAAAAGGCGCGAGCCAATAATAATCTCGTAGCTCAAAATAAATTGAAGCATAGTTATAGTTTTAAGGACATGCCGAATGGGTACAGGCCGTCCACGCTAAGGCGTGTGAAAAGGAGGAATTTTACCGAGTGGGATATTGAAGCATTTGGCAGTAATGGCAAACAACAACCGCCGGCGCCCCCACAGCGGAAGGACTCCTTAAAATATGCACACAGACAAAGGAAAGTTGATTCGAAGAAAAATTACTATCCATTACCTGACCCCGGCCCCGTGCCACCTGACCCCGCCTCAGAATCTTACTATGAGTACTATTCACGAGTTAGTCAACAAAACAATGATACTGATAGTGATAAGATTAAACTACTCAAAAACGATACTAAGAAGGAGAAATATCCACATAACGGAGAATCTTCAGAAGGAACCCCTGGCAGTTTCGGGAACGATGCAATGTATCAAATAATAAATACAATGGCGACCTTAGACTTGACGCCAATAAAATCTAGAGCGGGCCAACAAAACGCTGAAGTGGATTGTGAGGCGGAAGATTTGGGGCTCTACATGCGGCCTATTAATGGATCGTTATCTACATGCGAACAACTTCCTAACCACACTACGCAACCAGTTCACGTACGCAACGGACGTACAGAAGATGTTAAGCCGAGCTTCCGTTCTAAATCATTGAGAGTTAAGAGCGAAGGTAGAGCGCCTTTACGAGCTTATCTTGATAGTGTGCGCGACATCCCACATAATGGCGTCACAGTTACACAGCCGAAAAGGAATCTGTCGCCCAGCGAGCAGCTGACCATGATGCAGTATGACATGTACAACGGAAACCAACATACCCCTCTATCAACAAACGGGTTCTGCGCCGTCGATTTAGGAAAGGAAAGTGACTGTCGGACTGCGAATGGTGTTACGAAACAAATTAAACGTGATAGGTTTGGCAAGTTGTACAATACAGTGAGAGTGAAAAGTGACGATAGGTATGATAGGTATACTGACATTATGTCTTTTGGAGCAAACGACCGCATAAGCGAGGAACGAGTGACGAATGGTAATGGTGTTTATGCTAAGAGTGCGAAAAGTTCGTCTAGCGGTTCGGACTCTGACTTTTCTATACCGCGACCGAAGTTGATAGTGCCTGTTCACACTTATGGAACAAGAAAGAGAAGGACAGGAAATCTGTGTCAACGGGACAGTAACGCAACGGAGTCGTCATTGGATGCTGGAATTATATTGGATGTTACCCGTTTGGAAGATGCCAAAACTCCTGAAAAGCCCGAGTCTAATGGAGAACCAGGTAATTATTCTAACCTTAATTCTAAAATATACTTTTATCACTCAGACAAATGATATTGTTCTGACATGTTTGCTTTACGTTGATTGATGATAGATACTTCGCGTGACTGTGTAGGGAGATGAAAAATAATAAGATAGAATACCTATATCAAGATCTACATAACTATACATATTCTGTTAAATAAATAGGGTGCAAGTCTGTTGCTAGCTTCTAAATTAATAGTGTCAAAACAAACATATTTATTTGTTTTAAATACATTGGTAATTGAGAGGATTAAGGTACGATTTTCCCACTATAGACAAGTATAAATTATGACCTATTTCCAAGATAGTATCTTCAATATACAACGTTAAGATAGGAAGTGCAATTACGCTTCAACCTCAAAATTAATAGAATATTAGAAGGCACTGGTGCAGTTGCGAAAGCCGCCTTATACGAGTGCAACGAGCGAACTGCGCACACGCATTGAGCCACCAAAAGTTGCTAAACTAAACGAGGCTGGTATATCAATTAGTTAACACCACAATGCCCCACATTTGGACCAAATCATGCATGAATATGAGAATAAGTATAGTGCAATTACCTCGCTCAATAACTTGAATAATTTACCCGATAAGAACTATATTACAAAACTTATATGCACGTTAAATGTACTTTGGGAGAAACAGGATACAAATTAAAGTGGAGCGGTCGGATTTAACGTTTATTTTGCTGATTTATTAAACATGCAAATTGTTCGATTGCAAATACATTTTACTTATTCAGAGTAGTGGAATAGCATTGTGATGGATGTGGGTATTGCACGAATTGTTGAGTTATTAGCCTGCTACCATTCCGTTAGTATCACACGCTGAATAACATGTTGTATGTGTTTGAAAATATACTAGTTAAGATTTACAATTTTTGTACAAATTGTCAAATAGCTGATGGAAAAATCGTCGTTTCTGATTTGAGTTATCTTCTTCTACTTATGTTAGGCACGGCATTGTCTAGTATACGTTTTAGCGACACTGCCAACGTTCACTGTATAAATGTGACGTGACGTTGACAGTGACGTTAAAACGTATACTGCAAAAACGTGCAGGACGATGCCGTGTGAACGGGGCCTTAAGCAGTTGATTTTTTAGAATAACCCTGAAACCTGTTTAGGGTAACCAATTAATTAAACATAAACCGATTAATCAAACATAAGTTATTATCATTGCATTCATGCAACACCGTGCAATTAAACTTTCACTCAACTCTTTTAATTAATTCGTATGAGATTTAGATATGTAGTTGCAGAAATGACTTAATTATAAGTCTTGGCTGTTTAATAAGTGTTAACATTTGCTGATACATTATGAGATAGCAACATAATTCTTAACTGTAATTAATATGTACAATTTAAATGTTCTGTTTTAATTTTTTACAGTTTCTTTAGATGAATAAGTTTGATGTGTACACAGTATTTTTTTAGTAAACTGAGTTCTTCATTACGCTTAGCTGATGTCTATGCTAACCCTATACCTATGCGAAGTTTACAAGGCAGTAGGTTTTTTTTTGGGATTTTTTTAGAGTGATCATCCGTTATTATTTGAATTTTTGATCTCAGGTCGGTAAAGCAGTGTAGGTATATTAAGATTATTTCTGGAAGATTTCTATGCTGCCAGTATTTGCATAAAATTTCCAAATTTTAAGTGAATTATTCGCCACGATCGGTTACGAATTTCCGGAAAATTGATTTGCACGCACAAGATTGACGTGTTTGAATTGTGAAGGTATGGACGTCAGCACACGAGACTAAAATATTTTATTTCAAGCAAAGTAGCACTTATTACAAGTGAAGAAGATGCCGCAGTGTGTACCTTGATGTGCTGTTTAGCGTACATTCGTGGTCACTTTTGCGCAACGTGCAATGTGATTCACGATTAGCTACGTATGCCCAAAATGGGAAGGAACTGCAGACGTCTTCTGACCACACACGAGTCCGATCCAATTTGTTACATCGTAATGTTATTCAATGAGATGTTGTATTGATGATGTTTGTATGATATGAGTATGTTGTTTCAGGGACTAAGTATTTTTGAATATACCGATAAATATAAAGTAGCTGACTAGTTTTCTAATCTTATAATATAAAAATTAATCGCAAAATGTGTTGGTCAGCGCATAACTCAAGAACGCCTGGACCAATTTGCCCAAGTTTTTTTTAAAATGATATTCCTTTAAGTCCGTGGATGGTTCTTAAAAAGCAAAAAAAGCAACAGGCAGGACAGCGTGTGCGGGGCCCGCTAGTGATATGATAAAGATCACTAAGATATGATATAATGTGAAGGTAAACGGTGCGATAACCTTAAAAATTATATGGTTAAGTATACATACTAGGATAAGTACTTCCATTACCAAATGTTGAAATTCTTTTGTTTGGTATCTCAAATAGTTATCTCTTTTATGAAGGCTAACTTACTAACGTTTTACGCTTGCGCCTATCGGGAAAAACCACTCGATACCTTATTTATTGCGAAATATCTGAAAAAGAGAAAATTTATTAGCCACTGATTTGTGTTATGTTATATATGAGAATCGTTTTTAAATATTCCGAAATTAGATTAACCACTATAACAGAATGTTTCATAAAATAGTCTAATTTTTAAGTTCTTCTAAAATAATATAATACTTACAACTCACCTATAAAAGTATGAAAACAGATTTTAATATAATAATATCCCTAATAGATGTAGTTCTTTATTATGTCAGGTCAACCATAAAAAGTAAGTCCAGCGAAGAAAGAAACGTATATAAGAGTGTTTCGAGTCAACAAATATTAATAAAAGTGACAAATATCAAACCAACGCGATACCATCGTGTTAATTTCTCCTATTCACACTTAGATTTGAGGTACGAAGAAGTAACACTTTTTTGTTGACACGCCAAGACCCCGAAGCCGTGTTTAACACGATCTCTAGAGTATTTGCTTTTGACACTTGAATGGTCACCATTGTCTTCTAAACGAAAACAATGGTTGGTCTTATCTTTTACAAATAGACGACCAATGTTAGACATGGGTTGATTTGTTTTGTTTAACGACTTTTATGATGAAAAAATGTAACAAAACCAAAATTTTTAAATCCTACTACTATTATAAAGGCGAAAGTTTGTAAGTATGGATGTATGGATGTATGGATGTTTGTTACTCTTTCACGTAAAAACTACTGAATGGATTTGAATGAAACTTTACCACAATATAGCTTATACATCAGAATAACATATAGGCTACAATTCATAAAGAATTTTTAAGATAAAGGCTTTCCACGCGGACGAAGTCGCGGGCGGCCACTAGTTGTTACATACTGCTGATGAAAATATCGAATAGCGCTTCTTGCAATTACTTTTAACGCGAGACGTTCTCGTGTTGTTCATCCATAACAGAAACGATTAACACTGACCTGCTTTTGTTTTCAAGGGCAATAACAAAAATAATGCCGTTTTCAAAACGTTGCATTGATTTATTGAAACATGCACAGGCAGACAACACAACTAGGTCTTCTGAAATTCTTCTGACAAATACGATAACACTTATAGATCAGGTCTCTTTCAATTGGTGAAGTAATGTAGCTAGCATATATTGCTGAAAAGATTATTCAGCATAAATGCTGGTTATCAGGATTGAGCATAGCTTTGTTGGCTTTGCCAAATATTCTATTTTGAAGTCGTCCATCAATGGATGGACATCGCATCCGAGTGCTAATTCAGGTTGCGATTTCTCATAAAACTTATAAACAAACGACAATCGAATGATTTAAATAATCGAACAATAACGGTCCTATGATAATCCAGTGACTAGACAATAGCGGGCATTGGCATGGATACCGGCTAATACCATATCCGGGTCAGTAGAGTTGACCGTGTATAGAATAATTGATTGCAGACCGACTGTACACACGACAGCACATCAAGGTAAACGTTGCAGCATCATATGCGCTAGTGATAAGGGCGATGTTGCAACTAAAATGAGCGGCCTGATGGCCTGTCTTCTGTACCTTCTAACAATCAATTCGCACGACCATGCGTTTGTTCGCACGCTTATCGTCACTTCAACCCTGAAGTACTCACCTATAGTTGATTACCCAATTACTCAATTGTCGACTTAACATTGTACGACTTAGAAATACGTTTTCAAAGGTGATTACAATTTGGCAGAGTTTTAAAATACCTTGAAGTTTCTGTAGGGTTAATTAAAAAGAAGTTGATTTTGAACCTCAAAACCTATTGGGTTCTACAGATCAGCCTATATATTGGGTTCACCCCCAATTTCACTAATCCAACTACTATTTTAGTTGAAAGTAAATTTTCAATTTCATAAACGTTAAAATAAATTTTAGCACTAATGTCAAAAGGGAAAGTGGCATACTACCACGGCTATCATCTGAACATCAATATGAATCTTGTTTTATACTTTTGAGTAGGCTGGTTACTTAAACTTTAATTTAAGTTTTATGTTTGCAAAGGTTTTTGACTGATAAAGAAATAAATTTATGCAAAACACTATTCTATTACTGTTTGTATTGCGTTATCCTTGACATAAAAAACATTGAAATAGCTCAAACCACTAACGTTTTTTATACATTAATTGAATTGCTTATTTAAGCAATGACACCAGTCTAAACTACATGGCTAGCGTGAGAATTTAAAAATGTATGGGCAGATTATATCAAAATTGTAAGCCTGACCCTGAGTTGCTAATCAGTACGTTTTTTTCTTATTTTATTACCACCACTAATGATACCTGAGTAAGAAGTCAGTTTTGATAAAAACCTTTACATTTGTAGTGAAGGCTGACCACTAAATTCTGCGTTTTCATCATCATCAGCAATGTCTTGAAACGCCAATATCTGCTCCTTTTTTCAGCACATGAGCTATCTTCTTCACATAACTGACTAAACTCTTTCTCCGCAGAGGGTCGCGTGGAGGTCTCCCGCGAGAACAAATACCTCAGCACCATGGCGCCTGGCAAGGTGTTTGGCGAGCTGGCCATCCTATACAACTGCAAGAGAACAGCCACCATCAAAGCGGCGACGGACTGCAGGCTCTGGGCCATCGAGCGGCAGTGCTTCCAGACCATCATGATGAGGACCGGTCTCATCAGACAAGCGGAGTACACAGACTTCCTCAAGAGGTATGTGGTATTTGCTATCTGTCGTATTGATAATTTCAAATGATGATATTGACCACAGAAGAGGGAACCTACTCCTACTTCGTATTGTTCTTAGTCCTAGCATTATTCTTAGTCTCATCCCGTTGAACAGGACAGGACAAGCAACTCTGCTTTGTAAAAACTAAACTTACTCATATGAGAATCTTTTGACTTGCTGACTTGACTATTGATATAAGGACCTTAGGATTTTTTTTTACGTTCATGCAGTTTCAAATGAGATTTCCCTTAACTACTCGACTAGGGCGAAACAAAAAGGAGGGTTATAATTTGACCGACATGTATGTATGTTTGTATGTTCATCTGTTTCCTCATAACTTCTTAACCCTTCATCATATTTTGACAAATGAGGTATCGTTAGAAGCGTCGGGGCTGCCCGCTGGTTAAGTTGTAATTAATTGCATAATATGCAATTAATTACAACTTCCTAGAGGGCGTCATATTATGACGCCCTCTAGGACACGTCATGAACAAGATTTATTAACGTTTAAGGTCGTGTTTGGTATCAAATGAAAGGGCTCAATTAGCACAATTCAAAAAGTAACATTATAATAGTAAATATGTCTCCAAAGTTATTTAAATAAAAAAATAAGTTCCAAGTTAAAATGCGACTACTCAAAAGTAGCAGAGAAGATTCATACTGATGTCACAATGTTCAGATGATAGCCGTGGTCGTATGCCACTTTCCCATTTGACATTAGTGCTAAAGTTGTTTTTTACAGAAGTTGTAAACGACCACGGCTATCATCTGAACATTGTGACATCAGTATGAATCTTGTTTCCTACTTTTGAGTAGTCGGGTTTTACTAGTATTTTCTTGTTATTATCACTACGGATCGGAATGGTGTGGTTGTTTGGGTTTGTTGCGTTGCGGTGCTTCCTATTTAACGTTTGTGGTATAAACGGCATGACAGGATACAATAATTTAAGGAGAAAGCACGTACATGACATCATAGTCTGTTTAGTTAAGCTTATCTTTAAAATTCGAGCGAACTCTTCTGTTCATGTAAAGATAAGATAAACAAAATAATCATTCTTAATTTTTGAGATAATCGCTTACTCATTAATTAACTGTTATTATTAGTCATTCGATTTGATTTAATTAAATATTCAGAATACTTTAAATCAACTGAAAGTGTGAAAACGTGAGTCACAAATCATGAAATGCAAAATAAGCACTTTAAAAATATCTCACTACTTCCCGTCTCTGACCTTATTTCAGTTTGGCAGTCGTTATTGAGGCTGTAAAAAGTAAAATCTGTGTATTTTGAAAGCACTTGATCCATAAATCTCAATATTTATAACCGCAAATCCGATCGTAAAAAAATACCAAACAAATGTTGCTACAAAGTATTTAATTCGATACTCTAAAACGTGCGTGTCATGCTTACGTTTTGAGCTATAATTTGGGAGATTCTTATTGCCCGTCCGCATGTACTTTCGTCTTCGAAAGTCACTATTTATAAGAGTTTCTCCCAAATAAGACTTTTGTTTACTTTTCGAGTACTTGTTTACATTGCGTTGGAAATAAAACCATCAGGTCAACGACCCGTCTGAGTCGATTCCATTTGATTTGAAGGCATGTGTTTATTGCGCCCTACATTCACAATCGTTATATCGTTATGTTTCTTCTATAGCACGATAGGAGAAGAGATCCAAAATTAATTTTTAAAAGGAACATATCCGGTATTTTCTACGAGTACCTACAGCAGTATATAAATGTAACCAAATTTCTAGAAAGTATATGTCAACAGAAGTATATTTATTTCCGTTAATTTTAAACCTTGACATAAAACATCTAATGAACTTGCCACTATGACTAGACAAAGAAAGACCTTTTCAACTCACACACAATACACCTTCGAACTTCGAAGTCAACTTTCTCATTAGTTTTCGAACTATGCATATTAGTCCTTTGTGACCAAGTTAAGCCCTATTGCTTTCCACAATGAATCCAAGTAGAGTACAAAGGTCTGCCTTCGCGTATTACTACAGTATAGGCAGAAGTAGTAAGCTCTTTTCATTTACTTAGTCTTTGTAGAAACAATATCAATCCTCCAATTGATTGTTTTTTTTTTAATTGACTACTAAACCCTTCATCATATTTTGACAAATGCGGTGTCGTTAGATGCGCCTGAGGTGCCCGCTGGTTATTGGCTAGGTTATGTTGTAATTAATTGCATGTGGCGCCCTCTAGGACACGATGATGTTGAAGTCATGATGATGAGTTTTTATTTCGGTCAGTTTTGGCGATTGTCAATCAAATAATGTTCAAGTGCACTTGCTAGTTGCTACTGTCTATATTTCCAAATTGTAATAATATGGCATTCCTTCAAATACCCATTTAATTATGTATTCCATGCCTACCAAGAGAGGAGTTATTTTTTGCGGTAAAAGCTCGAGCTTTTGTTACGCATTAGGTAGCGTCTGTTTACCTTGAATAATCCGTTTGCTTAGATGATACTATCTACATTTAGTATGTTTAGTGATTTCTTACTTAAATTGGAAGCTCCTATGATTTGACCTTACCTATCCATTTAATTAAATTTCAGTAGAGTAAGTTTTTCACTTATTTGTTAACTAGCCTACCTTCGGCTTCGCCTAAGTGGAATTTCTGTTTAATTACTGTACGAGTATACATACAATCCTTCCTCTTAATTTACTCTAAGTATTTACTCGTATTTAAAAAAACTGCATCAAAATCCGTTAAGTAGTTTTAAAGATCTAAGCATGGCTAAATACATATAAACAAGGGACAGACGCAGGTAGCGACTTTGCTTTATATGTACTATGTAGTGATTGTCACCAAAAATAACTGGGTATATCACTATTTCTTTGGAGATACTTGTGCGATCTTACTGTCTATCTCTGCCTTAGCCTAACCGATGACAGAGCAGGATATTGAACCCGAGACACTTATGCAAATGCACTGGGCGTGCTGCGGCCCATTCTTCAGCTTTCGTCCGTTGACACATTAGCATTTCTATCTGAGTCTATTATGGTATTGTTCTTTTGTTGTTAGAGAATAATAAAGTAAGTGATCAAACGCTCTGATTCAGAAGGATTTGTTTTGTCATTAGTAACGGTTATGGTTAGTCCATTATGAGTATTCAAATATTTTTTTGTTTTTGTATACTCGTTCTGTTTTTAGGGTTCCGTACCTCAAAAGGAAAAAACGGAACCCTTATAAGATCACTTTGTTGTCCGTCCGTCCGTCCGTCCGTCTGTCAAGACCGTTTTTCTCAGGAACGCGTAGAGGTATCAAACTGAAATTTCTATATGATACTTAGGTTTATTGTCCCTGGAAGCTGTAGAAAAATCAATCTTTTTAGCCAACGCAATCAAAAGATACAGCCATTTAGGACGCAAATTTCCGCAAATTTTCGAAACTAGCACGGGAATCAAAACTTACAGGGTACTTCCCGTAAACTTAGAATCATGAAATTTAGTACGAAGTCACGTCTTAAAGTACAGATATAGGAAACATTACGAAAACCGTAAATTTTCAGTTTAATCATATAAAAAAAAAATTTTTTGAAAAATTTTTTTGACTTATCTACAGGTTTGTACGGAACCCTCGGTGCGCGAGTCCAACTCGCACTTGACCGTTTTTTTTATAATAAACAATAAGAAAACACGGAATACTTTTTGAAAGATCTTGCAGAAGAGCAATATTTGCATAGGACTAAGACACATAAGAAGACGACATTAAAGTATTTACCCAATGAAGTAACTTTTCTTTTGCAGTTTAATTATGTGCAGTAAAATAAATCACTAGCAATGAACTCTTTTTCTCCTATATGAACGATGAAATACTGAATCTCAATATGATATGCTTTTAACCTAGTCTAATGACCGTTTATGCTATACTAGTGGCCGCCCGCGACTTCGTCCGCGTGGAAAGCCTTTATCTTAAAAAATCTTTATGAATTGTAGCCTATATGTTATTCTGATGTATAAGCTATATTGTGGTAAAGTTTCATTCAAATCCATTCAGTAGTTTTTACGTGAAAGAGTAACAAACATCCATACATCCATACATCCATACTTACAAACTTTCGCCTTTATAATAGTAGTAGGATTTAAAAACATTCAGTTAACATATTTTCATTTGAAGATGGTTAAACGATAACTTGTATACGCAGCACTCGCACCCTAAAAGTTCAACCTGACCACCTAAGCCATTTCTTTTTTTTGAAGTCGGTTAAAAGAGCGAGTCTAAAAAGGTACATCTTTTAAGAGAATTTAAATACAAACATTGAGTATTCAATATTTCAATGTGATTAACTTTTTGCTTTTATCTATCGCAGCGTTCAATTTTGTTAAAGTAATCAATCAAATAGTTCCATCATTTATCTTCAATAATCTATGGTTTTTAACCGGGGTTAGGATTTGATGTCTCCTTTTTTTGCTCTAGCGCACATTTTAGCATTTATCATTGACTTAATCATAATTCAATTACCGATAAAATTGATCAAATCCAAAGACAGGTAGTACTAGTGACACACATGTTATGTTTGATTAACCTTATTTTGTTTATTTTTGATAAAATAAACATTTCTCATTTGTTTTATGTAGGAAGGCAGAACTAAGTATGTAGGCCCCGTTTAAGTTAGACGGTGGTTATTTTAATAATTCTTTATTTTTTTAAAATCGACCAATAACGAACGATCCAAATGGTTACTTAGAAACTGGTATATTTATACATAATTTGTATCTCACATTGCATAGCATTAAAGTGAAAGCAAATATGAAAACATACCTACGTGAGAAAATCATAAATATAGTAAAGCGTTAGATAATGGTAGTCTAGGTAGCTCAATGAACTAAGTTTAACTAGTCAGAAGCAACTGGGTTTGCTATAGGACAGACGATCACCAATTGTAATTGGTACTAACTGAATACATTTTCCAAGAATACTTACCCATAAGTGGTCTTTATGTACTTTGCTGTTACATGAAGTTTTTTTTTCTTATGTATGTGAGAGCAGAGCAAAACAAATAGATTGTTTAAAAAAAGAAAATACAACAACATCACATATAATGATCTGACTCCGTGGTAAGTAGCTTAAGCACTTGTGTTACAGTTATCAGAACCAACAGTGGTATTAAAAATATACTTCAGTAAACACATATATACGAGTATAACACCCAGATCAGTACAAACAGGCAACATGTTCATGCACTTAAATGTTTGTACAGTGCAGGGATCGAACCCTTGACCCTTTGGCACTGACCTCTATTACTACACACTGGACAGGCTGTTCCATACAAATGACAGCTAATTTTGTGTGCTAATTTGAAGCGCCACTGCGAGTGTCCCGAGAACTAATTTTGACGTTTATTGCAAATGGCCACCGTAGAAGATTGCTACAACGTTGAGGTTTTTAAGTATTTTAATTTTATTTCGTGGTATTTCATATCATATAGTGAAAGTTAAGCTAAATAATCATGAGGAAATGTGTGTTTTGTAAAATTCGCTACAGAAAAGGGAGTAAAATCACAGATTACTTAATAGTTACTACGTAAAACGTCACTAATTTTAGTTCCATGGACACTCGTATCTGCCTACAGCGCCAATATGGCGACACTCAAATAGGCACAAAAATATTGTGACAGCAGCCAGTCCAGTGTAAATAGAGGTCAGTGCCCTTTGGTTAACTGTCAACTTCTTGACCATTACACCAAAGTGGTCGTCAAGTCACCAAAGTGGTATTTATCATCCCAATTAATTATTTACGCCATTAGCAACATAAAGTATAATATTTATTATATATCGGTTAATCGCTACAATCATATGAAATGCTGTAACGTGTTTGTTACACCTACTTTAGATATGCTTTATATTTATGATGTAAGTTGTATAAACGTTTTCCTGTTTTAATTTTTCTGAACTATTAAACCAACGGTAAAACAAAGGTATTGTTGTAACTCGTGTCACAGTTGCTCAAGCACCCGTGCGCGATTTGCGAAATATACTAGACCCACGCTTCTATGATAGCGGGGAGACATAATATGATCTATGATCTAATTTAAAAGTGAATGAACAAGAAAGTAATTTTTCATAAAAAAAAAGTTTTTTAAAATTAGTTTCTACGTTCTGCTGTATGACTGTCAGACAAGATGATATTTGCCTTTCAATCAAATTAACTTAAAATACTCAATCTAGAATTTTAAATGTTTATCTTTAATTTTGGACTGTTAATTAATAAATTACTGTTAACTGATATGATACTCGTATGTGAGCTGTCTACGTCTTCATGCCGGGATTTCTGAAAAAGTCACCGAGTATGACAGCATATATTAAATTCTTAGTCTTTTCCTACAGAACAGGACTTCTAACTTTTGATATCAACGCTGCTTTGAAGGCACAGCTTTACCAGACACGTACTAGTGCTGACATTTGAAACCGAACTCCTTTCACTGTTCCATAATGTAATGTGTTTCTAGGAAACCAGGATGCATTTAGATACAACGGGATGTTTATCTCCTTGGCTTTTAAGAGCTGCTAATTGATGACAAGGCTTCGTCTGCCTTATCTAAATTCCTCGTAATCTGTACACGGTCTTTATTTCGAGAAGTAACACTCATCAACTCACTGTAACATTAACTGTTACTGTTTAACTGATGCTTGAAGATATTTTGAGAATATGATTTTGTTATATTTTTTCAAAAATTCGTTGAATTTTCGCATTTTTATCCTTTGTATGCATTAGTAAACAAAACTAAGCTCTATTTGTAAAGCATTTGTTGCGTTCACAACGCTATTTTAATTTCGAAAAGACATAACACTTAAAAAAAATTCAACTACTCCATTAAGGTTCCCCGTAGCTCAGTGGTCAGAGCATTGGACCGGACTTCCAAAGGTCGGGGGTTCGATTCCTCCCCGATGACCGGAGCCGAAAAGAATTTTTTAAGTGTTATGTCTTTGCGAAAATTAAGCTCGTTTGTATTTATCGAGCATTGATAAGTAAGTATTGCGACATTTAATATTGTAAATAAATGCACCGAACACGTTAAATGATTGAATTAATTACAAATTAATTTGAAAGTCTTGAGTTGAATGTCAATTCCGCTATAGAATTTGAATCGGTTAAAATGCAAAAAGTAAGGTCACAAGTTGAATGATTTTTGTGATTCTGATGTGTGACATTTTTGTTGAGTGAAGGAAACGATACATTTCCTGCTAATAAAAATACTTAAAAAACTTGTTCACAGTTAAATAAACACTCCTTGACTTTTGTTGCACTAATTTCCTACATTTTTGTAACTCTTGAAGGAAATAAATGATCTTAAGCTTCAATAAAATACGTGAAAATATTGAAAACTGAAAGCAATGAATAAAACGTTTTGTAGATATAAAAAGGGGCATTGTTGTGTGTAAACTCATTTCTCACTATCACTTTGTACAAAGTATAGTAAAAAGCAAAATAATATAAATATATAAAGCAAAGTCGAGTCCCGCGTCTGTCCCTATGTAGATTTAGGTTTAAAGATCTTTATGTCTGTACTACGTCGTTAGTTGGTTTATGCAATCATATACTAATTGATAGGAGTTGTGATATCTCGTTGTTTTTAGAGTCTGTTTTTTTTTATTAAATTTGTTTGCTAAACCCCTCAAATTGAAAAAAAAACAGTTGAACGTCACAATTTTTTTTAGTTGTGTATGATACAACAAAAAGAAGTTCATTAGGTGCCATGTGTTGACCGTGAAAATGTAATGCTGTAAGCAATTTTCGTCCGCACTCTGTGTGGAGAACAGTTAGGTAGTACTGTTTTGTTGACGGTACTACCCAGACTTAGTAACTGAGCATAGAAGGTACGTTAGGGTAAATAAATAAGTTCTTCACATTAAAATATTATAAATATAATAGTTTATTTCTTTGGATATTTTGATTTTTTATAGTCAATCACGCTGAAACTACTGAACGGATTTTGATAAAATTTGGTAAACAGACAGGAGCTGACTTAGGTGATATAATACTTTTTATTCCGATTAAGTGCTCTCTTGGGATAAAAACAGGAATGAGGTAAAATACAACGTTTGCGTGGACGAAGTCGCGGGCGAGCCGCTAGTTTTTACATAATTTTACTCTCAACATACTCCCATAAGTTGCTTAAACTATGAGTAGATTAGAGCAATTAACTTTCCACTCTTCAAAAATTTATCTTATCGTTCAAATCGTATTACTTTATACAAGGTATTAAAAACCAATCAGATCGGTGGTTAACGATAAAGATCGATAAAAACGATCGATATTGCCATAAAAAGCGGTTTCATTGTGTTGAAAAAGAATTAAAAAACCGACCGGTTTTATTTTGCTTTTAAAAAGGAAACCTATCATCCATAATTATATACTTACGGAGTTGGCACCAAATTTTACTTTGGTCAGCATCATAAATTAAGGTGCAATGAGTTTGTTGTTAATATCATAAAATTTTGATAAAATGTTTACAGTACTTACCAATGTACGTGCGTGAGCCATGTTACAGAAAAAAATGTGTTCCTAAATACCTGAATACATAAGGCAGTAGCAATATCGGCAGTCATCTAAGTACGCACGAATAACTACGAAACTCATGCACGAAACAAACCTTACCACGGTAAAATCAGAAATGCTTCACTTCATTTAAAATATTTGTTGCGTACGTTTTTGGGTGCTTTTTCCTTACTTCCCAGTCGGAGCACGTAGTTAGTACGACGACGCTCATCAGGCTACCCATTTTTGTTGCGAACTCTGCCTTAATAAGTGTTCACTTTGATGTGCTTTCGTCTCTACACCACTGTTCTAGAAGACTCTTACTCCAGTGCAACATCACAATCATGTCAAGATTTCTCGAATGATATCATCCGGATTACAGAGTCAAACTACGTCTTGATGTGCAATGTTAAATGCATGTAAGGATGCTCTTTTAACTGCAAGTGATGTAATAAAGAAGGCTTTTTATCACTGCGATTAAGTTCACATGTTAACATACGAGTAAACAATGAAAATATCGTAGAAAATATGGTGGAGTTTGTTATTTTTTTTTAAATTAGATTTTAATATCTACTTTCCTATTGCGTACGCCTAAGGATTGGAATTTGCTGCCGGCTGTAGTGTTCCCCTTAGATTGAAACTTGGATATTTTATTCAAAAGAGTAAATTAAAACTAATAAATAAAATTTCAATTTAAATTTTTGGACTGCCACAGGTGGGACACGAACCCGCACCACTCGCAAACCGGGCGATTGCTCTACCTACCGCGACACATTCTCATCGGTCCAAATTTCTTTAATGTTCTCCTTAGGCTGCAGCCAGCCATGATTCATCACTGTTGGCGGTTAGATACCTACAACATCCGAATGAAAAACCTTTACAGCTGTTTAACAATCGGTTAAGATGAATCAGCTTATTTATTAAGTTACTGGACTGTGGTAGTCCAAAACTTTTTCTGTTGTTTGTGTTTTAATTTCACGTTGTAAAGAAACTTGCATTGCATTGCAATGCTAAAAATACAGTATCTTAAGATAAGAGTGAATAGCTGTCTGTTTTTAAGACAGACGTGAACCATCCTCGGCCGCAGTTGAGTGTCAATGTGGCCAAATGTCAATAGCAAAATATATTTAACTAGCTGACCCGGCGAACTTCTTACCGCCTTAGCGTTGCAATGATTGAACAATGTCATCGAATGACATTGACATTAGTTACGCGCGTTTTTTAAAATATGCAAAATTAAATGTATATTTTTCAAAATTTCTGAGAAATTTTCTTAATATTTTTTTCCGTAAGAATCTTCTCCTAATAATAACAAATACAAAAAAAAAAATTAGTGAAATCGGTCCAGCCATTCACGCGTGATGCTGTGACCAAGGAAAACGGGTTTCATTTTTATATATATATATATATATATATATATATATATATATAGATAATAAGATGAAATGGTATTACTATAATTAAACTGCATTTGTGACTGTAGGAAAAAAATACCCGAAGTCGCAGCGCATAAATAATTAACTTATATTCTCGGTTAAACTGTCTAAAGTCAAGCGTGAGTGAAACTCATGAAAAAGTAATCAGGAAAAAATGGTCAGAAATGTTATCTAAGTAGTAGCAGTAGGTACAAAATTACATTGAATGTTATCCGCACACATGTTATCAATTTGAAATTAACCGTTTTTTTACAATTATTAGGAATAACCGTACGATAGAATTGCAGATCATCATCATCTACATCATTATCAGCCAAAGGACGTCCACTGCTGAACATAACCCTTCCCCTCAGTTTTCCACATCGACCGATCACAAGCGGTATGCATCCAGTGTGATCCTGCGATCTTTACAAGGTCGTCTGCCCATCTTGTCGGTGGACGTCCTACGCTGCGCTTTTGGTCGAAGGGTCTCCAATCCAGAACATTTCTGCCCCAACGGCCATCTGTTCTTCGCGCTATGTGCCCTGCCCATTGCCACGTGAGCTTACTGATTCTCGATTTGGTATTTCTCTACGAGATCGAATCAGAAATGAGGAGATAGGTAGAAGAACTAAGGTAATAGACATAGCCTTGAGAATCAGTAAGCTCAAGTGGAATTGGAGATAAAAGGTTACAAATCCGTAATTAAGTCAAAATGTGTTATGTGCTAATGCGTCCAATTTGTACATGCCGCATACTATGTGTTACAAAATAAAATAATCGTCCGTTTATTACATAACTAAGTTAACTGCTCTACTAAATAGTCACCTAATAATATTTTATTATCTATGTAGCATCTTATAAGTTTCGTTTAATTGCGACTCGTTTTAAACTAGTAACGCGTTGCGTCATAGTTTTTTTTTGTAAACACAGACGAATAAGAGAAGTGTTATAAGCTAGACCACTATGTCTGTTTGCGTGTGTGTGTATAAGTGTTTGTGATATTGTGCGCGACTCTTTGTTTGTAGCTTCGTAGTCCCGAACGGATGGACCGATTTCAAAGAAAATTTGGTTGATAGAGGTTCTTGGCTTTGGTTGATAAGAGCCGTCCAGATGTTGAAGCTCACCAGCTGTTTTGCTAGCTCATTCAGGGGTTTATTAAGTAGAAAGTAACATTTTTAGGGTTCCGTACCTCAAAAGAAAAAAACGGAACCTTTATAAGATCACTTTGATGTCTGTCCGTCCGTCCGTCTGTCAAGACCGTTTTTCTCAGGAACGCGTAGAGGTATCAAACTGAAATTTCTATATGAGTAATGATATATGGTTTATTGTCCCTGGAAGCTGTAGAAAAATCGACCTTCTAAGCCAACGCAATCAAAAGATACAGCCATTTAGGCCGCAAATTTCCGCAAATTTTCGAAACTAGCACGGGAATCAAAACTTACAGGGTACTTCCCGTAAACTTAGAATCATGAAATTTAGTACGAAGTCACGTCTTATAGTACAGATATAGGAAAAAATTCAGTTTCATCATAAAAAAAAAACTGAAAAATATTTTTGACAATTTTGAAAATTTCAAAGTTACTACTCCTTATCTCATGAACGCGTTGAGATATTAAATTAAAACTTATATTATATACTTAAGTCTATAATACCAGTGATGGGTGAACTTTTACCTATATACCTACGTTTTGTACGGAACCCTCGGTGCGCGGGTCCAACTCGCACTTGACCAGTTTTTTTTTCAAAGAAATCACATTATCTTTGTTAAGATAATGTGTTGAAAACCTTAGATAGAATTTCTCTAAAGTATACGTGATATTATAACATACTAAACTAAACTTACCGATTAGAGGCAGCTAGGTTACCAATTTTTCTCCTATTCAAAAAAAAACACCATTACTTATTCTAAGTTTGTTGTAATATCTCGTAGTGGACAGAGGGTATCATAAAAGACGTTTAGTTTCACGACGACGCATGCGCATGTGTAACAAAAGCGTATGGCAGACAAAATTGTACGCTATCAAAGTAGCAGGCATTAGCCAGTTGTAAACAAGTGTACAGAGCAACACTCAGAAGTAAGGACAACAATTCCGAGCCGAGATAGTGATCAGTGGAAGATTCCATAATGCTCGCCAGACGACGGCTTCAGCTTTCTACTCGTAACGCGTAACGTTTACTACGACCACTGTTGTAGGGTTCCGTTCTATAAAACATCCATATTAATATTATAAATGCGAAAGTAACTCTGTCTGTCTGTCTCTAACTCAATCACGCCTAAACTACTGAACCAATTTGCATGAAATTTGGTATGGAAATATTTTTATACCCGAGACAGGACATAGGCAATTTTTTATCGCGGGAAAATGACGAATTCACATGGGAAAATTCAGGTTCGCCGATCGCTTTTACGCCTAAACTACTGAATAGATTCAAATGAAATTTGGTAAGGAGATAGTTTGATACTTAAAAAAGGACGTGAGTTACTTTTGACCGCTGGAAAACAACATATTCCCATGGGTAAAATTACATTCCGGGGAATCTGATCGCTTTCACTCCTAAATTACCAGAGATTTGAATTATATTTCGATAAAATTAATATTACGGGAAAACAACACATTCCAATTAAACTACCTAACGCGGATGAAGTCGCGGGTAAAAGCTAGTAATATTTAATAACGGAGATAACGTCACAAACATTGCTCTGATACCAAAGTTAGTAGCTTTACCACTTTTGTTATGGAAACAACTAAATACCCACCTGTGACAACCTATAAAATTGGTTTCCTACATTGCCTTTGCCCGGAAACGTTAAGAGTCTACTTGCATAGATTTTTTCCCGATTGCCAAAAAAAAGGTTATTCGAGAGTAACTTTATTGTATTTAGCCAAGACGGATATCAACAAGCGAGATGTCTTTATATTGGTTTTGAATTTCGGAGTGTCATCGGTTTCTTCGAGAATTATTATTGCATTGCATAATTGCACTTATAACACTGTTGCGCTTATTATTTCTAGAACAAGGTTCGCGAAATACAATTTCTCTCGTGTGCGCTATCTCGAAATTATTCATCTTGATTCGATAGTTTTCTCTTCTTAAAGTGCAGTGCCTATTGCGGCTACTGTTGATTTCCTTACCGCGGGCGAAAACAGCGCAACGCACCTACTTTTCGTTTAAATATTTCTAACTACAGCTCGCGAGACTTGTACTACACGTAATTTTATTAACCTGAGGCTATGATGTGTTGTCTATTTAATTTCAAATGCCCTTAAAGCAGAAAAATTACCATGTCTAAGATAAGTCCTTTTCGCCTCCTATTTTTGATATTAAAAGGCTATTTATCAAATCCTACACCAATTATTTTTACCATCTCGTATTCGTTTCGGTTTTGAAAACAGTAATGAAAACGGTCTTGTACTATATTAGACAAGATTAGAAGATTAGATATGAAGATATATCTTGCAATAAGACTTACCTACTCCGAATATTTTTTTAACCTTTTCTCTTTCTTGTCCACAGTGTGCCCATCTTCAAGGATCTGCCAGAAGACACGCTGATCAAAATCTCGGACGTTCTAGAAGAGACGCATTATCAAAATGGCGACTACATCATCAGACAAGGGGCAAGGGGTGACACCTTCTTCATTATCTCTAAAGGACAGGTAATTTTAGATTATTTTATACCTAGCATAGGCACCAGTCTCACACAAACATGTCATTTCATTGTACCTCAAATGTTGTCCTACCGTGAATGTATGTTTGTAATGAGAAAATAAAGATTTATTATTATTATTAATTACACCAATACCGCCAGTTTCCAAAAGTCAGTTCAAAAGATCAGTTTCAAAAAGACTATAACTTTTGAATGATTTTCTAAAAGCTGATCTGAGAGATATTTGGTTTGTTTTATATGGAAATCATGTTACATTATCTGACAGATAGCTGTCAGGAACTTACTTACTTAGAAGTAGTGAAACTACGGCTAAGACTTTTTCCACTACCGGCTTTTAACTTGTTTATTCGTAATATCGAGTTTCAGAAGTTCAGTGTTAAATCATTCAAATAATAACTTCTTACTGTTTTATTTTACACACTAATTTGGGTAGGTAAGTTAGAAGAAGTCTTTGTTAATAAATAGCAACATAAATTCCCAATATGGTAGATAAGGTTGTTTAAAATTAGTTTCAAACTGAATTCCTTTACGCCATTTATTATTTAGTTCAAAAATTACTTTGTATAGAGTGAAATGGAATCGAACGAACCATCTCTTTCGACTGTAAACAGGATAGAAATGACGAATGACCAATCAAAACAGATGAGTTTAATTTTCTTATCGAAGCTATAAAAAAATTGCTTGTTAAAGTCGATGACATGGTGTTAGTGAAATATTAGTCGAGCTTCTCTAACGTGAGAGTAAACAATTTCACTTTCGTCGCCGTCAACTTTCAAGACTCGTCTTCCAACGTGTAAAGCCTAGTTCACATTAGGTCAATAGCTCTTAACGTTTCGTTAACATGGTCTGATTGTTTATAAAGACTATGAAAGCGAGATGTAACGAATAGCTCAAGACACAGATGCTCAAGATGATTGCAGGTTGCCAAAGTTGTTACAAACATACTATTAACACTTTTCGGTGCTTGATTAGGTAGACCTCAATTTTAAATGTAAATCTTTTGATGTCAAAAAGTTCTTCCTTTGTATGATGTGAACGACCTCTAACATTCAACCAGAACTGTATTTTGTAAACATAATTCTAAACCCATCATATTTCGATTACTTTATCTGTTACCAAAACAATTTACGCTTTCAAAATATCTGACGCAATGTTTTGTTTCGTTTACGGTTTCAGACAGAAGTTATTTAAGTTTAATATCTTATTTGAATTACATTAGCTTTCTAAAATGCAGAGTCGGCTCACTCATTCAATATTCATAAAGTTACTACGTACTCTTCTATATTGTGGTTTACTCGAGTCAGGCCCTGTCTGTCTGTACTGGTGTTGATTTTTCGGCATTTTGCTTTTCTTAGTCGTAAAAAAATATATTTATTTCGTATAAAGTACGTGCACGAAGGTAAATTAGCTTATGACAATTATTTAAAACTTAAAATATCTACTCATTCATTTAAAAAAAAGTATGCAGTTATCTGCTCTTGGTTTATTTTTTAACGTAAGATTCAAGATCAAGAAATATCTCTTTGTCCATACTTCAGACTAGTTAAATTCTAGTGACAAGTTTCTACAATTATATTAATACATATAATTGTAGAAACTTGTCACTAGAATTTAACTAGTCTGAAGTATGGACAAAGACCGCAAGTATGGACAAAGACAAAAACCGCATAGCATCACACAATAATATTGTGTGATGCTATGCGGAAGCGGTACGCAACTACTGAAAGAGTTTTAGAGTTTGCAGTCGATTTGTTTAGCACTAAACCAAAAGTCAAAATAAAAGTATCCGGAACCAATAATATAAGGTCTTTAATAGTAATTTGAACCCAAATGTGCATCGAATATCAATATAACCAGAAGTGATGTGTGTCTGTGTGGGTGTCGGCTAAGTTTCGAGTCAGACCGAGTGACTGTATAAGCGGTTTACCTTGGCATTTAGTTTGAGTGTGCATTTCTGCAAACTATTATTGTTATTGATTGCATTTGTTGATATTTTTTCTATTTTATAACTTTATGTTATGCACATAAAATATTTTAACTATTTAGATTGTAGGTCAATGCTTTAATGCCTGTTAATTTGAACAGTGGCGTCTCTAGTCTCCATAGTTAAAATAATCTTCTTACTGTGAAAATAAAACACACTCAAAGAATAATTTGGACTGCCACAGATGCGAGTGACTTATTTGGTGAGAAATATGCGTTGTAAATACTTAAAACTCCATCAAAAACTTTACATGACACTTCTATTGATAGTCCAAGTTTAAACTGTTAGATGCAAAAACCTTTGTAGCAGATCCCTCGAACCCCCTTTAACCCCATCAACCAATGTGACGACATTGAACCAAAAAATTACACAACAGAATATAAATGAATACCACGAATCGATGCTATCGTAACTCAGCCACTGGAAACCGTCCATGTTTTGCGATTGAATTTCGTGTGCGCAGGCGCATTGGCTTCAAAGGCCGAAACCCGGACCTCTGTGTGCAAGGTCAGCGCACTGAGGGCCACTTGCGTTGTATTTTTAGGCCTTTTTTGTTTTGTTCGCATTATTGACCAGCTGAGAAAAAGTAGGCTCCAATTTAGAAGGGCCATGTTCAAAAGCTTCAATGTAGAGTAATATGTAGAACTAGTTTTGAACAAGTGATACATAAAGGCTATGGAAATTATGATGAAGATGATCTTTTTGATAGGCTTTCTTATGGCAGGCTTACTATATGATTTTATTTAGCACAGGAGAAAATTCTGGAGTAAAGACTTCGTTACTTAGTCGTTTGATATTTTTTATGGCAGGATATAGGTATGGTATGAATAAAGGGGCTTAAATCTAAAGAACAAACTTGTTCAAACATGTTTGTGATAATCAGACCTAATAATAATAACAGATTAGAGCCTCAAGACATGTTTTGAGCAGCTTAAGTTTTGTTTATATACTGATTACCCTCGTGTAGGTAATAATAACCAACTTGTTTCGGACGAAAACGAAAGCGATCTTGATTGAAGTAATGAGCATTCCACAATTTTTTGTACTAATTACGTTGCAATTATTTAGGTACAACGACTATAGTTTACGAGAGTTGAGTAACTTGTTCAATGAGCTCCACACTTCATTGTGGATCTGCCATTAAAGAATCGATGAGATAGTAATTTAATTCAATACTGTATGAAGCAATCGCATTGTTGAATATTAATCGAATACTGTTGCTGATTTCATTAAGCCGTTCCTTGTTTTGTGCAAGTCAAAGGTTAGAGTTATAACACAAATTCTTACTAATGTCAATGACACAAATCATGTAAGAGTCACTTCTTGTTTCGGAATTGATCATCGCGAAGCCCATAATGTTATGTCGTCGCAAAAAGATATTGAACGAGAAATTTATTGAATCAAAGAGAGAAAGTGCAAATTATCTCGAGGTGATTGAGTCGAGGTTCACAAACCATAATACGATATAAATATCCGCGTAATCGAGAACGATGACTCGGAGTTTCCCGAGGCTAATAAGGTAACCAGTCTTAATGCTTGAAACCATTCAGAGCGAACTGCGCGTTTTTGTTGTTTTCAAGGTTCTCTCTCATCGCGGTGATAAATGATTTTACTGACAACAAATTTGGACAAATGAACAGACTTCTTTTTAGAATGATTCGTGTTTCTTGTCTTTGGGTTCAGAATCCAGATATTTTTTTAGCTTTTAAGTGAATAAAACCCATTGTCGAAATCTTATTTGATAAAATATATAAGTATATTCCTTGCCTACGACACATTACCTTATCTTCTGATATTGGACTCAACTACTGTAAGGTTTTTGAAGTGAAAACTTCTTTAGCGGCGTTGAGCACTTTTGTGGCATGGGTAGAAACTGTGAAACTCGCGTCAGGTCACGTGATGCTGATCGAAAAACCGTAAGACGGTTCAAATAAATCAAAAATGCACAACGTTAATAATCAAGTTTTCACTTCTGCCGGCACTCCCGGAGTGCAACCCGTGTTTTTTTTGTGGTGCCCAGTTTTTGACACTGTCCAATTTGTTTTCGTTGGCTTTCTTAACGTCACATGCATTATCTCACCCATTTCCGTCGTTGTCTCATCCATGTTTGGGTTCCTCAACACCTTGTCAACGTTGTGAAATATTTCCGGTTATCATCATTTGGTTAACACGTGTGGTTGTTATAGTATGCTCTCTAGGCAATTACGAATAGAAGGCGTTTATATCTTTTCTCAATCCAAGTGATATATCATCAATCATCAATCATGCATTAGCTGTACAATTATTTATAAGTTTACTTTTATCACATTTTTTGTATCAGACAATTGGCTAGACGACACCACCAATATCCATCACCAATATCGTTGACATACTTTTTATTATCTGTCAAAACGGTCTGCCTCCATAGATTTCGTATGGGAATAAATGATTGTGACGTCACGGTCATGTATCAGAAATCGGAGTCAATTGACCGAATATTTATTGCGTTTTGTGTGTTTAAAAATTGGTTTCTACAGCTTTTTTGAAATATATTGGTTGTATTAACTTCAAAGGGGTTATGTTTTTTAAACACCATGTTCTTGACAATATTTAAGATAGGCGTCATCATCCCAATTGTAGCTAGGTGTATCATTCATAAAATTAGTAACTTGCTGGTGTCCGTTGGTGTTGACCACAGATGACCTCCAATAGATTCCGTATAGAGGGCCATCAAAAGTCACCGCACATGGTTGTTTTTGCTACCATAAGTGCCGATCTCTCGAGACGCGAAGTTAGTAGCGACCAAACATTGGACCCGTGCGTTACGCGTGTTTTAATACCGTAGAAAATATTGATAGCATAATAAAGTGTTTCAAAATGACTACATGTTCAATAAAATGGTGTGGAAAGTCAAAGAGAACATCAAATATGAAAAAAGATGGTACCACATTCCATCGGTAAGTATAATAATTTGTAATTACCAGTCTCAAGCAGCTCAAGTTATAATGGTCGAAAAAAGTAATCGTGCATTTTAAAACAAGCGCGCGTTGAAGTCTTTTTGAAAAGTCTCTTTCTCTCAAGTGAAATTTATAATAAGCTATCTCTTTCTTACATAATACTAGTGATTGCTCAGTACTGACAAAAATATTTATCGATGTATTTTGTTAAAGTGCAATAAAATTTAAACTGTGTGGTGAAATTGCGATTATCGATAAATTTATATCAAGGTTTAAGTAAAGTCAATCAGTAATGATTAATTTTCGGCTTCTTACTGCTAATATGATGATTAATGATTAATTTCAAATCACTTTGTTTGAATTCATACAACATCTCAAAAATCGATCTGATTTCGTACTAAGTAGCGTAAACACTTGTGTTACGGATATCAGACAACAGAGATATTACAAATACATATTTTGGAACATAGAACAAACGCAAATGTTCATCACATGAATGTTTGTCCCAGGTGGAGAGCGAACCCACGACCCGTGGCGCTCAAGGCAGGGCCACTACCAATTGCGCCATGGAGCCTGTCGTTTTAATCCATAACTGCAATATATTTATAAAAAAATGTGAAGGGCTAAAAATTTATTTCATGATTTATTTTGAAATGTTTGGATTTGTGCACCTCATTGAGTTCAGTATATGTAGACTATATTGTATGTAAATTGTTGATCAAACATATTGAATGTGTATGGTTTTTCTTTTTACTTATCTTATCCAGTAAGTTATTGTGACAATGCGATAGCTCGTTTTGCATAATTAAATCAAAACTGTCGATACACCGTGTCCCATCACTATTTGATTACGGGGGCGAAGCAAATGCAAGTTTGACCTTGAACTAACCAATCATAGCAATATGGTCACGCTTCCCGCAACCCGCACCTTCCTCAAACTTTGGTGACTTTGAGACAATACAAAACAATCAACATACGGAATCTATTGGGGGTGATCTGTGGTGTTGACTGTCGTTGAGTTTTACTTTTGGTCACTGTTGACCAAATTAGCCGTCACGAATTGTAGGACTAGATAGTGCTAGATATTCTAGAACTAGATAGTGCTAAAGGAATATTCTTTTAGCACTTCATGTTTCTATTTTAGCATTAGTTTAATCATAAAGAATTCTGTTATTACTACAATAGTAAGTTTTTGCGACTAGACGTATTAACAAAGGTTAATTCTTCTTACTACAAATTATAAAGACTTAGAACCTTGTAAACTGAGTCAGTCTTGTAATGTAGTATAATTAGACATGTACTTTGTTCAAGCTACCGGCATAAGTAGTTCGGTCGTGATATGTTATTTCTGCAGATGGTTGCCACCCAGTAATGGCAAATTTAGAGGTTTAAGTGTCCCACATTTTATACCAGCAGTAATGATCCTGCCAAACCAGTTATTATATCGCGGTGGTCTAGTGTCTTCAATGTAACGTACTAATATTTTCTAGTCACTCGATTTTTGTCTCGTTATTTTTGGATATGCAAATTTCTTTACTTCACCAAAAAGTTCTCTTGTACATTTTTCTTAACTTAACTATCTTTGTGTTGTACCTCTATTGGCCGTCTAATGACTTTAGTTGGCCTAGTTCATAATAAATTTACTCAAAACTTAAAAATTCTTAATAGTTCAGTTTATGGTCTAACTAAAATAGTTGGTATCAAAGAAAATATTTGAGGTTTTAAATTTTATATGATTCATTTGTTAAGACGACAAATTGGCAATCATAATATTTAAGGAAACCTGACGTACCTAGTCCAGTTTCATGCAAATTCTTAGCAACTGGTCTAGGTACTGAGAGGTACTACTATGGCCTAGGTACCGCAAGTTCCTCTACTGATGTAGCGATATCATAATGCCAATTAAAACTTTAAGGTGGTCCTTAGTTTAGCCTTTTTAATGTATAGCGTGATCTTTAAGGTGTACGAACTATAATAATTGCAATGCAGATTCAGTGTAGCCTTACTACAGCATCACTAATGGTGTTCGTGTCTCTTTATTTTCAGGTCAAAGTGACCCAGAAACAGCCCAACAGTAACGACGAGAAGTTCATAAGAACACTCATGAAAGGCGACTTCTTCGGTGAAAAAGCACTGCAAGGGTATGTATCAAATCGATTATGATTTTCATAATTCACTGACACTAATTGATAAAGTTTTGCGCTCGATTAAGTTGTGGAATATATAATAAGCTTACCTACCAAATTAGATTGATTTGGTTTCTTTGACCAAGAAGTCGTGATCCCCGCACTATACAAACATTTGTGTGCATGCGTTTTTTAAATTTTCTGAATATAATAAGCATAAAAACTCTTTAGCTCTTGTTATTTTTTAAACTGGCCAGCATATTCAGTTATTTCTAAGTTAACGCTCTTGTGTATCTTTAGTTTGACTTAATGTTTCTGTCACTCTTTTACGAAGGCATATTTTAATCTAAATGTAAAGACTTATTTTCATTATTTCTATTATTATCAGGGACGACCTCCGAACGGCGAACATCATCTGCGACTCGCCGGAGGGCTGCACCTGCCTCGTCATCGATAGAGAAACCTTCAACCAGCTCATCTCGGCCCTCGACGAGATCCGCACCAAGTACAAGGACGAAGGGGACAGCAGAGCAAGGTATGTGGATTGTTTGTTTACTAGATGGCAGAGCGAGGGGTTGATTAATTTGGTTCGAAAATGCTTTATGCATCGCAGATTTCCGGGGTTTTTTTAGTTTATGACAGGGTATAATGTACAAAATACATTAAATACAAATACACAATATTTTTTTACAAAGATGTGGCCAGTATCTCCTTTTAAGCTACATAAAGTCTGTGCCAGGAGTTACTGCTCTTCCTTAAAAGCTAGAACTATCTAAGTAACATGTTATTTCTCTAATTGTATTTGTGTTTGTAAAAAAATAATGTGCTCATTTGAAACTGAAAGTGTCCACCGATGTTTCATTATTAATGAATTTGTATTATTGTTAAAAACACGATGGGTGTTTAAACACCTTAATGAATATAAGAATAAGGAATGCATTAATCTCAGCAAACCTTTAATAGCGCCTAGTTGTATCTGGTATTATTTTATTAGTTTTTTTTGTATATTTATTTTGGATCAAAAGTTATAGTGCTAGCAATCAGCATATTTTTTTAAATCGATTTAACATGGTTTGTTTACATTTTTTATGTACAAAATTAACAAAAATACGGTATTGCTCAATTTCGGTAATTTAAATGGGTCTACATATAAATTACTCGTCGAACTTCAGATTGATGTTATCGATAATGTAAGTCTTATTTAACAACTTTAAGCGTATATTTAACGTTATTAATGGATGCATACACAAAATCGGTTTCAAGGTTTGCATCTACTTAGATGTGTAATTTTGATATTCGCAAAGCACATCAAATATAAAATTATTTTCAAGTACAAACTACTTTGATCAAGGTTTTAATTACACTAAGCAAAAAGTCGATGATTGTTGAAATGTGTTGTACAACAAAAAATATAGTCTCGATTGGATTGTTTTCTCGAGTCATGTCCGGTTTAGAAAATAGCCAAAAAACTTTTGAGACAATCGTTGCTCGCGTCTTGATCTTAAAATAAACGCAATGGGTTTGAATTAAATCCGTGTGAACTTGTTAGTAAATTCGAAGCAATTTTTATAAACTCTTATAAAAGCAGGTACTGGATTTTAAGTACTTACAAGGACTAAACAAACAGATTAATGTGTGTATTCACATAAATACAAACTTGAAAGTTCTTGGTCTTAACGAGTTATTTTGTACAAGCGCATACTTTTAAAACTATTAATAAAACTCGTTACTTAAGATGTTCCTTAATACAACAAATTGTTGTTTATTATTTTGTGGTTCATCGTGAATTTATAAATATAACAATTACTGTTTTTGCAATTCATTACCTATTTCTTTTCCTACTTATGGCTAAGGGGGCATCCATAAATTACGTGAGGTGTTTTTAATAGTACATTATGGTACAAGTGTGTAATGTTGGTGATTACCGCTGAGGCGCCATTGAGACCCGAGCCGTAGGCGAGCGTCTTAAGAGAGTCGAGGACGGTAATCATCAATACACACGTGTATCACACGACGTTTTTCAACACACTTGCGAGGAAAAAACAAACATGTATTGCATAAATCGTTTAATTAAGTATGGGAAAATTGGGAAATGGCGCGCAATTTTTTTTTTGCACGCGCCAAATGTAAGGTGATTGATTACAGCCATACAGCCTACTTCAAAACGATAATTTTAGTGATAAAATACAAATATTTTATAAGAAATTATTGTGAATTATAAATAATTTGATAATAATAAATGTTTTTTCGTCTTAATTAGGGACACATTTATTTATTTCAAAAATGTAAATGGATTTTTCGGTGGCATAAAACCTCTTTGTTGTTACAAAAAAAAAACTGTATTACCCGGTTAAATTGAAAATGCTCTGTTTACTCGCATATAATTTGCAGTTAGGTACTAACTTAACTTTGTAGGGATCATTCTGTTATGCACTAGTGTGTAATATTATTATGCACGTGTATGTTATAGTTCGGTTTATGGCCCTAAGAACGATATAATAAGGCTCACTTTACGAGCAAGTGTGTTGAAAATTTATTTATCTCTCCCTCCCCCTAGTGAGATATCGTAAGATTTTATTCAAGCCATTCCCAATCCCCAATCTCACGTGAAATTTTTCAAATGTGGTACACCCGACGCGTTATTGTAAAAATAAAATAAAAAATTGATTCGTGCTTTTCTTTACAATAAAAAGAATTGCGTGATGTTTTCCGAAAACCCCCACTCTCCAACGCAAAATATTTGACTCGAACCCCTACCCCCTTAAAAGTTTATTAGATTACTCTTTATAGTTGTGGCTTTAAGACAGCGACGATAAACTTACGAATTAATTACTAGCATAATAGTGTATTATTGTACAAGGATGTAGCTTATTACGAGTTTTATTGCGTTATCTTTATTCATAAATGTAATACTTACCACATTCATTTCATATAATAAGCCAATTTGAATTTATCAAGGTCTCCTCTGTTCAATTGCAAGAGTAGGTATGTTACAACCACGCGAGAGCTATGCAATGATTTGTATTAGAAACATGCTTTCCTAGTTCAGCCACAGAAACAACAGACTCAGAAGGTTTACTACCGAGCTTAAAAAAGCAAAGCAATTAAAACTTTTTTCACCCTTTTTAGGGTTCCGTAGTTAAACAAAGAATCCATATAGTTTCGCCATGAGCGTCTGTCCGTCTGTTGGCAGCTTTATTCAGAGACTAAAAGTGGAAGAGAGCTGTAATTTGGTATATGTATCATATGGGGTCTTCCGTAAAAAGCCTTAATAGGACAACCTACTGTTTTTATTTTACTGTAATCAAATTCACACCCCGAAACGACTAATAGGCCTGACAATGGCTCGTGTGCAACACAACTCCTTTGTATCAGCAATCGGCATGCATATTTTTTGTAAGCTAAACAATAGCCAATCTCAGCAATGAAATGTCTCGATTTCACCCACTCTAATCCTTTTCGTTTCTTTTGCAAACAATCACGAGGACACACAAACGTGGTAAGTTAACACTTTCGTTGGGAAATCAGAATGTCAATGTCAAATCGTTATTAGATAGTGGAAGTAATTGACGGTTATTAACTTTCCTATGCCATAGACATGAAGATTAGCAACGACAAAAAAGTGGCATTCTCAAGTTCTTGCAACGTGGCTCATAGACAATACAATAAAGCTGGTTAATAGACAACCACGTGGTAGACAAAGACATATTAATTAAAATTGGAATGATGTTAGGAAAGCTGTTAGTAGATTGGTTATAGCAATAATTCTCTCAGACATTCGTTGTTGGCTGTTATTTTGAGCTCTGAAACAAATGACAGTGAAATTGCGTCTCATACGCAAGAAGCTTTCAAGCTTATTGTCAAAGCAATAATTATATGCGCAACAATGTAAAATATGGTCATTGTATGTTGCTTTGCTTATTCGTAAAATGCAAATAGGTAATAGAAAGCAGTCACCAGCTAGACATAACTGATATTAAATTAATAACTGCAAATCAAATCTACACAGCTTAACACTTTGTTATTGAAAAATTTGTGATACTTTGACTTCAAATTTTGATATCTCTGTTTCAGATTGAACGAGGAGTTTGCAAACCTTCGCTTGTCTGACCTGAGAATAATCGCGACTCTAGGTATTGGCGGGTTCGGGCGCGTGGAGCTGGTGCAAATACAGGGCGACTCGAGCCGCTCCTTCGCCTTGAAACAGATGAAGGTATGTAAAAGTTATAGTAACGGTCTTTTGCCACCAAATTTTAAGGTGGAATTAATGCGATCTGTCCTTTTTATAACCGTTTAATGCCTTATTAAAGGCAGTTTACAAGTAGCCCTAAATTGGTTTGTCATACCTACTAAAGCAAGTGGACTCCAGTATAAAAATAGACATAAACATAGACTAGGAAAACCTAATGCTATCTATATATTATGTTTATTTATTTTTGCGTAATGAACCACAATTTACCTTTCTTATTTAATTTTCACTGCACCCATTGCTTTATTACTGCATGACCTTAAGGTTGACTGGCAAAAAACGCTTTTAGCATTAAGTCCACCTTTTGTACATTTCTTGTCAAATAAAGTTTTAAATAAATGTCACTATATTTTCTGGTAAATCAAACAAACAAATTGATACTTTTCTACTTACCTTTACTACAGGCGGTAAATAACCAAAGACTATTTATCATCTTACAGAAAGCCCAGATCGTTGAAACGAGACAGCAGCAGCACATAATGTCGGAAAAGGAGATTATGTCAGAGATGAACTGCGAGTTCATAGTTAAACTGTTCAAGACATTCAAGGATAGGAAATACTTGTATATGCTGATGGAGACTTGCCTTGGAGGCGAATTGTGGACTATTTTAAGAGATAGAGGTAAAGTTTCGTTTTTTAGATAGCTATACATAATTTAATTGGTAAGCTAGGTCAGAGGAATAACATCTGGTTGACAAAAAGGTTGGTCACTTACCTTACAAACAACCACGCCGCCAACCCGCACTGAGCTCGCATGGTGAACTCGGACCTTCCATAATTGCGGTAAGACCTGTGCTCAGCAGTGGGACGTGTGATGATGCTAAGATAGAGAGAACCCCTTTTTACAATTGCACATACGACTAAACATCAAAGGATAGTGCGGTATTAAGTTACTTTATTTTTAGCATTAACAGTGCAAATTTCTTTACAATGTGAAATTAAAACACACTATGAAAGAAAAATGGACTGAAATGAAGAATGGGCGGCTGGCTGCAGCGTAAAGAGCACTTAAAGAAATTCGGATACTACGGTACCTTATACCCTTGTTATAAAATGTTTGTGTAAAATTCTTCAAATAGATAAAAAAGTTAAATTGGCAATATTATTAGAACAATATGATAACAATGAATATAAAGTAAAAAGAGTACATAAGTTTCCAACCAGACTGTCAAAGAAAAACAAATTAGCTGTACCTACGGTCAAAAACTACTATGGAAAACGGGAAAGGAGATGGCTGGTACCTAGTTTTATTAACGAATTGGAATGATGACACCTATCTCAAATATTGTCAAGAACATGGTGTTTAAAAAACATAGCCCCTATGAAGTTAATACAACCAATATATTTCAAAAAAGCTGTAGAAACCAATTTTTAAACACACAAAACGCAATAAATATTCGGTCAATTGACTCTGATTTCTGACACATGACCGTGACGTCACAATCATTTATTACCATACGAAATCTATGGAGGCAGACCGTTTTGACAGATAATAAAAAGTATGTCAACGATTGGTGGTGTCGTCTAGCCAATTGCCGCAGGAATTGCTCAAAGAAGTTAGGTCAAAGAGCAGTCTCAAAATTAGGTTAAAAAAACACTACTTATCCCTGTGTCCATAAGTCTAAATTATCTGTTAACTTTATATAATTTTAACAGGTAATTTAATATAGATAATATTTTTGTATTACTAAAATATGTTAAAATAAGAAACGAGAACACCTGCCGACAAACTGCTTGCGCAGTTTGGCAGATTCTTATTTATGTTAAGTGATGTAATACTTGAATATATAAATTAAATAAAAAAAAGTGAGTTTGCAACAAAATCAGATCAGACTACCCTAATTCTGATCTGATTTTTCCATACGGAAAAATAAATTAAATGAAATCTGTTGTCCAAATTCCAGGATTGAATTGGTATTGATTTTACAAAATTTTATTTTATGCTATATCAGTACAGTTTTATGTTTTATGTGTTCACTGATTTGTAAATTGTCGTCCATTTATAACATGTTCAAATTATTTTATTTTCAGGACAATTTGACGATGCAACGACAAGGTTTTACACCGCGTGTGTTGTTGAAGCTTTCCACTATTTACATTCTAGGAATATTATTTACAGGTACATATTTTTTCATCATATGTTCACATATGTACTAACTATTACTATGACTTTTGGCTAAAAGAAAGTCGGTAAAATAAAAATACCGATATTTTTTTCTACCCCCTGGGTGGTCGATGGTATGCGGAATGCCGAAAAAGATAAACCAAATGAATGAACAACACAAGATATCAATTCTGTGTTCACCCCAGTCTTATGTTTGAGATTTACTATTTTTGTATTATAACACGACATCGTAACTTTTACTTGAGAAGACGGAGAAAATTAAATAAGAAAAGAAAACCTAAATTTAATTCGTCATTCTCATATTACAGGGATCTCAAACCCGAGAACTTGCTGCTCGACTCGAAAGGCTACGTGAAGCTAGTCGACTTTGGCTTTTCGAAGAAATTACAAGCGAGCCGCAAGACGTGGACTTTCTGTGGCACGCCCGAGTATGTCGCGCCCGAGGTCATCATGAACAGGGGACACGACATAAGCGCCGACTATTGGTCCTTAGGTGAGTACATATTAGTTACAAGCTAGGCGCAAGACGTGAACGTTCTGCGGCACGCCCGAGTACTTCGGGCCCGAGGTCATCATGAACAGGGAACTCGAAATAAGTGCCGACTATTAGTCCTTAGGTGAGTGTACATATAAGCTACAAGCTAGGCGCAAGACGTGAAAGTTCTGCGGCACGCCCGAATACGTCGCGCCCGAGGTCATCATGAACAGGGAACACGACATAAGCGCCGACTATTGGTCCTTAGGTGAGTACATATTAGTTACAAGCTAGGCGCAAGACGTGGACGTTCTGCGGCACGCCCGAGTACGTCGGGCCCGAGGTCATCATGAACAGGGGACTCGAAATAAGTGCCGACTATTGGTCCTTACGTAAGTGTACATATAAGCTACAAGCTAGGCGCAAGACGTGAACGTTCTGCGGCACGCCCGAGTACGTCGCGCCCGAGGTCATCATGAACAGGGGACACGACATAACATCTCCGTGTTTCGGAAGGCACGGTAATCTGTTGGTCCCAGTATCTAATATCGATAGATATATGTCATTTAGGCTCTTGGGCGGCTTAATAACGTCAGACAGTAAGGTTGGTCACTTACCTTACAAACACCCCTTCAATTCGCACTGAGCTCGCGTTGTGGAGTATAGCTCGGACCACCTCATAGTTGAGGTGAGGCCGACGTATATAGGCTGATGATAAGAGATAGAGCTTAAAACCCAATTTCAAATTCCAGGTGTACTCATGTTCGAGCTGCTCACTGGTTCGCCGCCGTTCACGGGCGCCGACCCCATGAAGATATATAACAAGATCCTCAAGGGCATCGACGCGGTGGAGTTTCCTCGCTGCATCACCAGAAATGCGGCCAATCTGATCAAGAAACTGTGTCGTGACAACCCTGCGGAGAGATTAGGCTACCAGCGAGGCGGCATCACTGAGATACAGAAGCACAAGTATGTATAAAACTATTTTGTTTACTTTAAGTATCATAAATTTATTTTTTCAAATGGGGACAACATCACATACATTATTCTAAACCCAAAGTAAGTATAGCCTAAGCACTTGTCTGGTATGGAATCAGAAACAGCGAAGGTACCACCAACACCCATACCCGCGACAACATTGAAAATTGGTTTCCAACATTGTCTACGTCCGGGTATCGAACCCGGGACCTCATAGATGGCGGCACCTTAAAACCCGTACTCACGTTACTACACCACCGAGTTCGTCACATAAAGATGAAGATTTACAACAAGATCCTCAATGGCATTGACGCGGTGGAGTTCCCTCCCAATTTGATCAAGAAACTGTGTCGCGAGCGACAACCCTGCGGTGAGATTAGGCTACCAACAAGGCGGCATAATTACACTAAAAAACAGTACAGTGCCTTGCGTATCCAATTCAATAATGCATTTAGGGTGTTGCTGGGGCTGCCACGGTACTGTAGCGCGTCGGGGATGTTTGCCGAATATCGCGTGGACTGTTTTTATGCAACCATGCGTAAGCGGTGCTCATCTCTGGCGCGCCGTGCACGGGCGAGCTCGAACACCATCCTGAGGCTATTTTCTGAGCGTTTTGACTGTCAGTACATGAATCATTGTAACATGGTTCATGTTCTGCCTAATTTAACATAACCATTGACATTATTTGTTTTATTTATTTTATCTTATTTTCTGACATTCACACTTATATATTGATTAATGAATTAATTTAATGTTTTGTGAAATAATTATTTTTATGATTGTGTTTATGAAATGTATCTTTATGACATTATGATCCAAGAGATTGAAATAAATGATTTGAATTGAATTGAATTGAATAACTAAGATACAGAATATAACAATTTTTTTAAAATTTTATAAGCATAAAACTATTTTTCGCGAAATTTCGTAAAAAAACGGAAAATCTAATGCTGCTATTGAACGAAAAGCATTAATACTGGGGTACCGGTTTTCAAGATGGCATACTTCGCGATTCGCGAGTTCCAATAGCCTCCATCTTTCAGGTTCCGGATTGGATTTCAACTAGTCCCGGTATTTGCGTAACCGTTGTTGTTTCTGATTTCCTTACCCTAGTGCTAAAAGATTGAAGAAGCGTTTACATTTGGTCAATAAATCTGTCGACAGCCAGAATGCTGAGACTCTGCATGCGAGCACGACCAATGAAATTGATTGGTAGAATACTCGGTCGATTTTGGTGCATTTATTGGTCCGGAATAATTAGTTGGAACGTAACCTTAAACTATTTTCTCAAAGTCGATTGCTCCTCGTATGCGGGCTCCGACTTCCGAAGTTTCAAATGAAGCCATCCCCATTACTTTTCTAGCTTGACCGTGTGACAGGTTCGCTATCCTTAAGTATAAATAAATATACAGCAACAGAATGTGTTGCAGATATCAGAATAAACAGTGGTATTACAAATAAACTTAAATAAATACATATAACACCCAGACCAGTACAAACAGACATGTTCATGCACACAAATGTTTGTACGGTGCGGGGATCGAACCCGCGACCTCATGGTTAATAGTCAACTTCTAGACCATTACACCAAAGTGGTCGTGAAAGTGGTGGTATACTTACGAAGTACGACCTCAGAGCTATGATATTTTCAACATTTATTCTGCTGAATTTATCTGTAACAGTCCCCACTTTTCCATTCCAGATGGTTCGACGGCTTCAACTGGGAAGGGCTGGCGCAGCGTACCCTGGACCCGCCCATCACTCCAACAGTCAAGTCGGCCATCGACACGCACAACTTCGACCAGTACCCACCCGACGCGGACGAGCCCCCGCCCGACGATCTGTCCGGATGGGATTCTACTTTCTAAGTTGTTGAAATTATTTTCTACATTGATGAAAGCATGTCCAGGTAAAATCTGGGGTAGCGTATACAGCTGAATAAGTGAGCTGATAGTGGCGAACAAAATGTACAGGGTATGAAGAGGAAGAAATGCCCTATTGCCTTGTTTAAGCTCAACAAAAGCTGTGTGATGGCGCTCTTAATCGTAAGTAATCGTAGTAAGCGGAAAGCAAACAGCGTAATACAGCCCCAGTTAACTGTTTTTACAAGCTACTGTCTCACTTATGAACTTTTGAGAAAACATTTGAATTAAAATTACAACACCAACTACTGCCAGTATCCCCCAAACAAAGACGAAGCCGTCTGAAGATTTGTCTGGTACGTTCAAAGTTTTGCAATTATTTTGTTAATTAATTAACGGTCTAAAGAACTTAAGGAATGCGCGGCCGCGTCTTGTTAAATTTTTCAACAAAAATGTTGGGCGTAATTTGTTAATTTTATGTAGCACGCTCGAATGTGGCGGTTTATACAGTTAAAATAAAAAATGACCAGTCGACGGGCGTATTACATACTACTGTCTCACCTATGTAGTCTCCAGTTTGAGAAAGTGAGCCAACGTAATGATAATGACTTATAACAGAAATACGATCGACGTTTTACGGGGAAGAGTTGAGTGAGACAGTATCGCTGTGAACGAGAAGAATTGTCTTCGTGGGTACGATTGGCACGTGAGACAAATGATAAAGCGTCACTTCTGAACAACTATTCTTTGCAACTCGAGTGAGACAAAAGATCGCATGGAAATGGGATGTTTGCAATAGTTGATACACACTTTTGTAAGCGTTACGACAGCTAATTATCAAATACGCGGTTTGCTTACTTTTGTGTGTACTGTAAAAAATGGGTTAGCAATTTCTCACGTAAATAATAAGTTATCTATGCAGAACTATATAACAGAATCTTAAGGTTACGTATACTTTGTTTATATTAAGGCTTGCCAAGTATTTATCATGTGAAATAAAATGCACTTGTAAATAGTACACTGTTATTGCAATAAAGTAACTTAATTGATTCATGTCAGTCATTGATTTTTTTCATTGTTTATTTCATTCAGGCATTAAAGGATTATAATAAATTAAATTTAAATTTTTCTAATTACATATTTAAATAATAAGTAATTATTACAATTGCTTTCACAAAATTAGTCTAGCTTGCTGAGTGATAAATTTATATAACTTTCATTTTCATTATTGTAATAACACTTAACATTTTTGATCGTATGTATAAATGAAATAATAAACTTTTTGTTTGAATTATTCGGTGCGAAAACTTGTGATGAATTTTAAATATTTTATGTGCCAACAGTAGTTTGTTTGTTAGTTTTAGGAAGTGTTATTGCCAACTGTCTCTTTTTGTAGCGTATAAACTAATCTATGACGCCGCAAAGCCGAAATACTGTTACCACATTTTTATTAACTTACCCATGCAAAGTTTATCCAGAAATAATCAAAGATAAATATTAGCTTAATTTGCATCCCTTACTTAATGCCTTATCCAACTAAGAAACACAAAAATAATTATGTAGAAAAAACGGTGCTCAAAATAAACACGCAAAACATTTTTGTCATTTTCGAAATACCAACATATAGTAATTTAAATATCTTAATTATTTAAGGAATTATTATAATTTATCAGCAAAAATTGAATATCCAGAAGTCCACTAATAGATTTTCTAATTAGGTTTTAGCGATTGGTTTAGTTTCGTCATGTACTAAACACTAAAATTGGTTTTCAAATGTTGACACAACATGACATAAGTTTAAGACTTACCTATCATACGACAAATAAAAAAATCTAAAATAGTCAAATTATATTATTAAGTATTCCATTTAAATGTGACTACTTATGTTAACAATGTAAATATGTTATAAATTTTTAAAAAGTAATTTTTTGTTAATTTCTCGAAGAAAACTGTATAATGTAACTGTAAGTAATGTATGAAATGAATATTTTTCTAATTACCTTAGGAACAACTATTTTTGTAATCATAGGCTATTGAAATGGATATTTTATTGATTCTGAAGAATGTAAAAATATACATTATTTCAATCACATGACTGTTGTTTTTTTTATGAAAAACATAATAATAATAATTCAAATACTATTTATCTATTACAGATATAAATACCATAAATCAGTCATCAAAATAGAGATGTAATTAAAACAATAGCACACTGAAAGTCTGTAATTTTCAGACATTCAGTTCCAGGAACCATGAAAATACGACCGGACCGTTAGGGAGTAAAGCTTCTAAAAAAAAACAAATACTTTGTTGTGTTCCTTCTGTTTCAATAAATTTAATTACATTCTGTCAAATCCATCATCAGATTGATCAGTGTTACTAACCGTGTGTGGAGGAAGCCGTGCGTTTTCGCGCGGTGATAACGCCATTCCTGTTGTTAATGGGATAATTCGGTTCCTCACTGCAGGGGTCCGACCCCAGAGTATTGGCATTTCAATGACATTGATTGGATCCAGTGACACATCACAGCCCTACTCTCTAAGCCGTTGTCCGTAGTTCGGATGTAACCATCCCCGTCACTCTTACTAACTTGACCTTGCGAGCGAAAACACCGACGAAACCTTAGGGAGTACTGTCTCAGGCTTGGTCGAAAAATAATAATAGTTCTCCTGGCCGATTGTGACCACGGCGGTCAATTTCAACAGAGATCAGCCAACTACGCAGGACACATTATAGTGCACAAGTGTGAGCGCAATACACAGGTGATTCCGAGTTCCATCACTCTCAAAGTTCGGTGAGACGGCAGTCCGACATGACCGGAGAGAGATCAGGCGCAGGACCAACGGCTTAACGTGCTTTCCCAGGCACGGTGGTGTAACACCGCCAACCTGCCGACTCCGAGCTGTTTTTGAGAAATTCATGACAGAAAATCTCAGAAACAATTTTGGTTCGACCTTAGGATTCGAACCCAGGACCTCTCAGATGTAAGGAAACTTTTCCACTACACCAACGAGGCAGTGCTGACGTCAAAAAATAGAACATTAACAAAAGGGTGGGTTATTTTATAACTATTTCTAGACTTATAAGCGAAATTAATCTAGATCTGTTCATCGGTTCTGAAAATCAGCATTTGTATAGGTAGAAGTAAGTACCTACCCAGCATTAAAGGTGATGAGCTCTCCGCGTGCGAGTGCTCTTTGTATCAAGATGATTTGAAATAAATCAACAGAATGCGAAAAAGGTTTTGTTTTTATCACAACGTCCCACAGGACATCTCACTTATAACAGACGTCAAAACATTCGTTGATTTATAAGGAGCATATGACATATATATACAACTATTAATTGCAGCAGCGGTGTTAATAACAGAAACAAAACAGCAGACACCGGCATGTACTTTAGGAATAGTATGGGTTAGTGTGGTACTGTAGACTTTAATAAAATAAACCACCGATAACTCGTACGTCGGATGTCCGTAGCGACCGTGTGCGCGCTGGTCAGTTTCAGCTAACTTCGCAGCTTACATTTCCGGGAAACAATAATAAATGAACGTTTATTTCCTTATTAAATCAGATAAAATATCGAGTATTTGTTTATTTAGATATTCGTAAATATCACTGAGTGTACCAAAGTATAAGTTGTGTGGCGAAGCCACTTGAGGCTAAATCCTCTTTGGACAAGGTGTAAATATTTTGATATTTTGACATTGTTACGCTGTCATTGTACATATTTCATCTGTCTCGACCAACACTGTCTTCAGTCGCGATATTCCATAATAAGTGTAGAATATTTTACCATTGCCATATCTATCATCTTCACTGCACCTTCTCTTTTATTACTCCTAATAGGCACAAATTGTAAAAAAAACTGTACAGATTTCTACGTAGCCTGACCTGGACGCAGTGTTTTCTTACACGTCTCCTACCAACGTGCCTATAGTTGGCCCAGATATGCGCCAGGCAACCCTCTGATACCCCATTCCATCAGCCTCTCTATAAATATTAAAAGTAAAAGTTATTTTATCTTTTATTTATGAGCCGTTGCATTTTGTGAATGGGTAGAGTCAAATATTTTAGGTTGTTTGAAGTACATACTATTAGTAAAACATATTTTATTTTATTTTAATGATTCCTTCTTAAGAGTGTATGTTGGTAGATATGAGAGCGATTGACGATTTTGAATTTACGATTGGCTAAATGCGGAAAAATGTTATATAATGATATTGTCGGTATGGAAACATTCGCTAGACAAGATGCAAACAAATTACAGTTCATTGATTAATTATTGAACAATATTCGGGAAATGGAAGACAAACAGTGAATCAAAGGCAAACATCATTAATCGCAAGCGTAAAGTTGGTCGTAGCCACTGAGTTCCTAATGGAATCGGAAGTTCAATTCCAATCTTGGAATCTATTAATTTAAAACGTTAATTATTTTCTTGATTAATAACTCAATTGTTTTTGACCTGATTGGGTCACAATTGAATGAGATTTTCGGGAGCGCGTAGCACCGAAACACTGAAAAAAGTTTGTCTATTGATCAATTTTTTTTTCTAAAGTCCATGAGTAACTGATTATACCAAAAAGTCTCTTTGAAAATCTCTTTACTTTTATTAAGATTTTAGAATAAGCTTGACTTAGCTTTGCAAGTAGATATGAGTAAACCAACAAGAGGCTTGACTTTGCTTCATCAAATTATCTTTAGTACGGAAGTTGTGCAGTCAACAATAATGAATTTCCGAACTTTCCTACCTGTGTTAGAGTTTTGATCTACAGTCGAGCAATCATTAACTTATCTAAGTAGTTTTGTTTTCTATGGTAGCGCCAATCGGTTTTGATACTTTGTCGTTAGTTGTTGGTTGATTAGCGATGTTCGATCCCTAAAAGACATGACAATTAAAGAACAAGACTCTTATGAGAACATTTTTAGTCCTAAAATTACTCCAGTAGCTATCAACTTTTGCTCAGTGCGAGCGACGAGACCCACTTAACAAAAAATACATCTGCAAGCTTGAAAACCAACCTCACTTTAAGCATCGTTCGAGAAAGTATGAAAAAATCGAGGATGAAACGTACTAGGTATTGCCAAAATAGCCCACTGACGTCTGGTGACCAGTGACTCTGATTGGGGACTTGTGTAAATATTAACTCTAACAAATTAAAGCATGTATCTACCGGTAATATTGAAGAAATGAGTTTCGAAAAATTTCCTTTATTCCATTCCACTTTATCAATCATCTCACGCGTGTCGTGTAAACATAAGTACTTTGTGTCTTTTACCACCATTTGGGTGTGCAAGTAGAACAGTGGAAATAGTTATCACTCAATCAAGTGACACTAATTGCCTAAAATCTCAGACGTTACCACACAGCAAGCGCATTCATATTTTCTTTAATTTGACTCTGATCGGAACCAATTTCTTTCCGATTATCTCCGACTAAATGGGAATCCCTTAATTTAACATGAATTAGCTAAACGCCATCCTTCATTCACCTTGGCCCCGAAACTTTTATGGGGGTCGTAATTAAGGGCAACTTATTAACTGAAAATGAAGGACCGACTCTTTGTGAGTAAATTTTAATTTCCACAAAGATACTCGCACCGCCGCGAATAATCAAATCCAGTACTTTGAAAGGGCTGTATTAATTTGACGACCTTTTTCCCCGTCCCTTTGAATGTAGGTAGGTACTTTCTTTATAATAATAAACGAAACTTCCTGGAAGGAATCCTCTGGTTGGGTTTTGCGAGTCGTCATTTATGGAAAGTTATATGCCCTTACCATTTTTAATCAAAGGGTTACGTTGGTACCAACCTAAAGGAGCTTAGGATTACCTGATACGATTCTTGCTGTTATCATTATTCCTGATATGAATTTCCTGCGAGACAACAAAATAATTCCTAAATGCTACTCACTGCCTTACAAAAATAACAGTTGCCTATGATTTGATGATTTTTCGATAACTTAACTTTTCTGTAACATTTACATAGTTTTAGTAGTAAGAAAACTCAAGCTGTCCCTTTTCCATTATCTTTGCTTTAGCTTAAATCTATTTTTTTTTTCAGAATGCAAGCCACGGTTTTAGAGGGTAGAGAGTCTAGCCAAACAATGATATTAAAACTTATCGAAGTTCGAATTCATAGCCTAATTCACACGAACAAGCAAACATATTTATCTATCTCCCTATTAACTAACATGTAAGTAGTTGAACTAAAATAGGTCACGTCAATTTGACTAGCTTGTTTCGTTGAAAATACAAAGCGAACGACAAACATAGATTCTCTTTAAGATTCCTCTAGGCATAGAATATGCATACTTATTACGAGTACTTAGGAAAGGCTTAATTTTGCTCATATTTGTTTAAGAATAAGCATCCGTCTTTGGGTTTTTTGTTAAAAACTTTCTTAGAAATACAAGTGTTCATAATACAAAAAAGTAAAAATGTTTCGTATTGTACTGTGTGCAAGTAGCACCCTTCCCAATTTTTGGTATTATTCCCCCATATTTTTACGCTAACAGTGATAATGCCCACTTATCTTATTAATTGTTTTGTCCAAGACCTAACACTTAAAAAATATTTTCGGCTCCGGTCATCGGGGGGGGGGCAAAAAAAAATTTTACGACTGATTTGTCCAATTTAATTTAAAAAAAAACTACCTAATCTTGTTCAAAGTATTACACCATAGAGACATATTATGTACACGTTACACGTGTGTTAGGTACGGTAATTATAGTTTGTCAGATTCTATACTTTCATCGTTCGCCAGACTATCGTATGCAGCGCACTAAGTAGTCAGGGAATTACATTTGCTGGGCCTCTTGTTGTTGCTTATAAATTATTAATAATTTAAACATAGTCTGTCTACCTGCAAAGCCTTGTGGGGTTACAAGGGTTTGTAGGGGTGCCTTCAAATCATAATATTTGAAATTCCCTAAACATCTGTTTCTCCTTGCTTGCATGGTAGACGGAGGAGATAATAACCCTTTGTATTACGAGTGATACTGCGGAAAATATATATAGACAAGACATAACACTTAAAAATTCTTTTCGAAATTCAAAATAGCGCTGTGAACGCAAAAAAACGTAATAAATGAAATATATATAGAGCGGTCTATATGTCCAAAAAACATAGAATCCACCAACTATAGTGACTTTATTCACAACAATCACAAATTTGTAATAAAGTATTTGGTTCCGAAAGATCATTGATTGTGCACCAGATGGGTCTATGATTGTTTACGTGTTTCACTTTATATTTCACCCCAATATTGGTGACTGGTGGCCGCCCACGACTTCGTCCGCGTGGAAACCCTTTCACAATCCCTAGCCCTCAAAACTTAACTGAGTGGCGCTATCAATCGGTAAGCTATAAGTTGATTTTTCCAATTTAAACATAGGACTGAGATGTTTTGTCGCGGAAAAAAAAGCCTGTATCACTCTCCAGTCTCTTACCCGCCCCGGCTTCGCACGGTTGCACTGCTGATACTAAATACAGTACAGAAAAACTGTGAACGTTGTATATAAAAACATAGCGGCCTGCTCTGGCTTCGCACGGGTATAACATATATTTAGCATATGTCACTTACTGAAAAAATGAATAAAATCGATCCAGTAGTTTTGATTTATTCATTATTGCCCGTGGTCCGCACGCGTTAAACTAGGAGTAAAACGATTCCCCTACCATTAAGATTCCCTGCTAACTTTGGAATATCTAAATTAATACCTACATTCCTTTTTTACTTTTTATATTTTTGTTTATATATTATAGCTGTGCCCGCGACTTCGTCCGCGTGGAATAGTTATTTGGGCATATGGATATACTGTCGCAGACATTTTTTTAGATCATTTTAAGAGTAATAATTCTTTCATACTTTTTTACATTATTGTTGGTATCTTGAAGCGTTTTTTTAAATGAATAATTTTCCCCGTTTTTGTCACTTTCCCCATTATTTCTTCGCTCCTAACAGTTGTAGCGGGATGTTATTTAGCCTTAAACGTTCCTCAATAAATGGTCTATTCAACACAAAAATATTTTTTCAATTTGCTGAGTCAAATAAAAAAAGTCCCATTAAAATCGGCCCAGTAGTTTCCGAGATTCAATTTTCTGCCTACCCCCTTAGTCTATTGGCGTGATTATTTCTATCCTTCTTTACCTTCCAAGTAATGTTGAGTCAAATAAAAAAAAGTCCCATTAAAATCGGTTTAGTAGATTCTGAGATTCAATTTCCTGCCTGCCCCCTAAGTTCATCGGCGTGATTATTTATATCCCAGTTTACTCTCCAGGTGATACTGAGTCAAATAAAAAAAGTCCCGTCAAAATCGGTCCAGTAGATTCTGAGATTAGCCCGGACAAACAGACAGACAGACAGACAGACAGACAGACAGACAGACAAAAATTTTAAAAATTGTTGTTTTGGCTTCTATTACGGTAATTAAGACCCCCTGTAACAATTTTTCATAAAAATCTTCAATGTACAGAAATCGATCTTTTACAGTTTTATTATATGTCATAAGATATTTCACAACAATATTTATTTTACAACGTTTATAGGCACTCTGCCGCCGCCCGGGCGGCCAGTACCACCGCAAGCGATACGTCCCGCAATTTTAAATCTGATATATCTTCGAAAACATTGATTTAAATCTTGTGCTGTGAAGGACCATATAGGTCTATAATATTTAATCAAATATTTATTTAAGCTATTTTATTTGAAAAGGATAAATTTACGCTGTATTGGTTAAAATCGCTTCGAAAATTTGCTTTGATTGGTCGTAAAAAGTAAATGACAAAAATATGTTAATGTGGGCTATCCCTAAGAGATACTCGTAGATATATACCAACCCGGAGTTTTCTGTAGATCTTTTCAATGTGTAATAAATCTCGTAAGGTTCAGCCTGCGTTTGCAATGTAAGCGAAAAAAAATTGATATTTTACGACATCACATTAGAAACTTCAAAAATACCAACATTTCTCCTCTATGTAATGGTTGTTTTTATACATATAAACCTTCCTCTTGACTCACACTATCTATTAAAAAAACCGCATCAAAATCCGTTGCGTAGTTTTAAAGATTTAAGCTAACAAAGGGACATACGGACAGAAAAAGCGACTTTGTTTTATACTATGTAGTGATTAGGGCTAATTACCGAATGGACCAGAGCAGGTTCCCTTCTCGCCACCCCTACAATAGGGGTTTATTAGTGTGAATACGCTGAAATGAACCAACACCACTACACAAACAAACTAACACCTGGCCAATCATGAAGCACCCGTATATCTAATGCAGTAGGGTTGGTATTTGCAAAAGTTTAACAAACATAGGTTGGATAAATTTCGTTTCAATGAAGTTTCACGTAATATGGCTGTGGCAAGCTAACATTTGGTGAAATTATTAATTTACTATGGCTGAACTATTCAAATTAGCAATGTAGGTTTAAATTATTTTTATTGATAAACATTTCCTAAACACATTAATAAGAAGAGCCAACAAACATTTTATCCTAAACACATAGAAATAAATGATTACTTTCTAAGCGGCTATCATGTTTGTTTAATTTTTTTCCCTTAATTAAAAGTAACGAAGTGTGAATATTATTCAACCCATTATCAAAATTAAAAATGTACAGCAATTAAGGGTATGTCAATTTAATTAGCAGAAACCGGATACAAGGGAAAATGAATTTTCGTTGCCGCTTACGGTCAGTGACCCTTCCAGTGGTTATGGAAAAGCTTTGCACGAAACGAGCGTGACTGTAAAATGTTCTTTTTTTCAAGAGTACGCTATCCGAGTTTCTTTTATAATGAAACAAACACGAGTTACTTACTTATGAAATATGGAAAATTTGTATATTACCTGCACCTATATCAAATTAGTATTTTATTTGCCGAATTGCCCATTAATATCTTTTGTAATGCATCTTTATTGATAGCATGAATTTCCTTGCGATTTCCATTAATTCGTCTAAAGTTCGTTGACCTCGAGTCTAGTTTGCAAAAAATAAACAACCACACGCGCTCAGGGCGTGACTGAGCACTCATCTCTCCGCTCGGCGGTTTTTCTCAATTGCCATAAACGACGCGTAATTTTCCGCGGGGGTGATATTCTGAAACTCTTGAATTAAAATGTGGCTTTTTTTAAATTCCGACGACAAAGATGGGTGTGTAGGATGCCACGTGTAGTGGCGAAACGCGTCGAGTGTTTGTTGGTGTCAGTGTTGTGATTCCAGTGCATCTTCTGTGTCACGTTGTGAGTTGTAGATATTGTAAGTCCTGCGACTTCCCGTTCTACTTTTTCAGGTGATTACAGTTGGATGTATTTTGGTTCCTGCGCTGGCGCCGTTTTCGTGGAAATTTAAAGCAAAATAATCATCTTTTTCAGCTTTAGTCATGGATTTCCGCAAAGTAACGCCTGATTCCATCAACTATATGTGTATGTGTTTTGTGTGTGTCTGTCTGTAGCAACGTAACTTCCGAACGGATGGACTGATTTCAAAGCGGTTTTTTTTATGCGAAAGATAATTTTATCACTGTGATTTAATGATATGGCTCGTGAAAATCCGTCGAGCCGTTGAAGCTCACCAGCGGTTTTCCTAACTCATTCGGGTTTTGTTTTAACTATTACTAGGCATTGTTATGCTTAAAAGAAGGCCCCAACTACTGTTAAGCTGTGTACATGTTTGAAACAATAAATAATTTTGAATTTAAAAAAAAAAATACTGGAAAGCTTTTTCGAATGACTTTAAAATTGTAACCAAGCTACACTGATAGAAGCATGTCATGTGTATATTGTATTGTACGTATGTACGAATGAAATTTCTAAGTGAATTTCTATAAACAATTGGAACTAAATAAATAAATATACAAAAATTCACGATTGATCTGACTCCGTTGTAAGTAACTTAAGCACTTGTGTTACAGAAATCAGAATCAAGAGTGGTATTACAAATAAACTTAAATAAATACATATAACACCCCGACTAGTACAAACAGACATGTTCATGCACGCAAATGTTTGTAAAGTGCGGGGATCGAACCCGCGACCTCTTGGTTAACAGTCAAATTCTTGACAATTACACCTAGTGGTCGTCATACCAAACTGAATTAAAATTAATACAAAGTTATTACTTAGGCATAGACGACAGTCAATCAGGCCATTCATATTTGTTGTGTATAAGCAGCTAGTTGTTTATTCTAAGAAAACCTCAATAACTGAAAGTTGTAAAATTTCTCATTTATGTCGCGGTCGCGGAATTTCGGATTTTGTTACTAACCAACCTTAAAGTATCAACGTTCCTTTACATGAGAATGAAACCTAACACTTATTTATAATTCCACAAGAAAACTTATTAAAATTCATTCAAAACAAAACAACTCAGCCTCAAGTTTTAAAGTTGGTTTTGTTTAAAACTGTAAAGGAAATCCGTGGCTAATTTTAGCGAAAGTTTCTCAGTAAACCATTGAGCCCAATTCGGCCGAATCCGGCTCGCGTAACTATAGAATATATTGATAAATTGATTACTAATATATTGATACTGTCTGCGATCTTGAGTTTTGCCCGGTTAATAAATAATTTTTGGAAACATTATACGCAATTAACAAGCCGTAGGTTCACATTGGTTGCCTGATCAAGCACGTAAGTACACACAACCACACTTCACCTCATCTCAGCTTTTATTGAGAATTCGACCTTATCACAAGTAAGTTAAATAAAATCGTGCGTACCATAATGACAAATACTACAAGAAAGATGATGAATATTTCATTATTATCTAATCAATTAAACTATGCCTTAACCTAATTTAAAAATCTATTTTCTATCGATTTCAGGATAGCACCCCAAAGCCCATCGAAAGCTGTAAAGCCAATCATCAAATCAAAATCATCGGATACCAGTTTTGTCAGGTTTCTTTAATGAAAATATTTTATTTTTATTTAATCCTGTATTAAACTTTAAGGTTTAAGAACTTTATTCTCACATTTTTTTATTATTTGGGATAGGTTTGCTCTTGACCTAAGACTTAGCCCGAACGAGGCAAAGACTGAGTCTACAATGGAGCGAGCTCATCTAGAAGATACCTGTTCACTAGCTTTGAGATTTCTAGGTTACAGTTAGTTAAAGAACTTAATAATAATATCTTTAGTAAATGTTGCATCGTATGAGCACAATTTGCCTTAACCTAATGTGCGAATCTATTTTCTATCGATTCCAGGATAGCACCCCGAAGCCCATCGAAAGCTGTCACGCCCCTATCAGCTGATACCAGTATTGTCAGGTTTCCACAAAGAAGCCTTATGAAGCCCCGAGCTTTCCAATAGCATTGCACTTAAAATGTGATAAAACTTCCCGCTATTTAACTGCTAGAGTTACATTCTTTGAAAAAACCTTTGGTAAAGTGGTTTTGTGAGTTGTTCCAATTGTTTTGTCTAGCTTTTTTTGTCTGGTTCGTGCATTATATATATTTTTTTTCTTTTTTATTAATATGGGTTCGCTCTTGACATCATTCTCCCTCTAAGAGGTAAAGAAGATGTCGACGATGTAGCGAGCTTACCCAGAAGGTGCCTATTGACTTTCGCTTTGAACGAGCTCAAGTTATAAGAAAGAGGGAACACCGTCGGTGGAAGCGCATTCCATTCCTTGGCTGTGCGCATTATGAAGGATGAAGCGAAGCGCTTAGTGCGTATAGTTGGGATATCAACCAAGTATGGATGGTAACCCGCCGTACGTCAGGTGGTCCTCTGGTAAAATGAACTTGGTGGGATGAGCATATGGAGCTCTTGAGCACACTTCCCGAAGTAGAGTCTGTAGAAAACCAACAGGCAGGCAACTTTACAACTTTAAATTTTCTGGGCGTCTGGAAGTTTCTTTAACAGCTAAAATAACGGTCCCATATCAAGGTAAGGAAACGGATTTCACGTATTAATTGGAAACGCTTAAACCCACCAAGAAAATATCAATAAGACATTATTGTTTATATTCTGACTACCCTAAAGAGATTGTTGTAATGTATTAGTGTAGTGAAGGTACGTTCCTACCCCCGACTACTTAAAGATTCATGTCGCACAGCAGGTGAGTGCTCAACAATTTATTGAAACGAATGCAAGGCCAAGGTGCTTCAAAATAAAATACATGTGACATGCAATAAAGATATTGTATTGAATTAAAAAAAAGTGTGTGTGTAAGCTCCGACGCACGACTGGAGTTTACTCCTTAAGAACGGTTATAAAAAGTAAATAGATTAGGGAATAAGGATAAATGAATGCATTTTTTATGATACCTAAAGTATGTATGATACATTTATTTTTATTAATTATACAATGAATTTGTTAAAATACATAACAAAACCATAGAAATATAAACAATAGTCTCCATAATACATACATACTAGAATAAACCTATACAATACTCGGTTGAATGTGTCAGAAAATGACCGATGCGTCTTCGGGCAACATCGTGTGACACCGTCCTGTGACATTTTCGTGTAACATCGCGTGACATCGGGAATTTGATTTTACTCCCGTATATTTTCATACCCCGGCCTTATATATGAAAATCGATTATTAATGAATAAACCCCAATAAACTGCAATATATTCTAGTTTTAGTCTCACCATCATCACATCATATCAGACTTTCGACGCCCTCTGCTAAGGATAGGTCTCCCCCAAGGATTTCCACCGCGGTCCTTCGCTTCCCGAAAGTAGTTTTAGTCTGCTAACAATTTTTTTAAAGTATTCGTTCGTCTTTAAGGCTACGCGTTTACATACAAGATGTTCACCGAACGCGTCGAAGGCTCATTTCACGGTGGGCGCCACCACGCACGAAGCGCATAACGCCGAGAGTAAAACCACTGGTTGCGAACCGGAAACGACGCAGGCGAAAATTACATAGCCTAACATAATAACGAGTAAAGGACACTCAAGCCATACGGTAAAACTGCAGTAGGTCCAGTATTCGTATCGTCAAAACGTCTTTGAAACTGACAATATCCCATACGAATTGACAAGATGACGATAGTTAAACGATACAAGTACGTTACGATAGTTAGTTGTTTCAACGTTACGTTAGTTGTTCATGCTAGGCCTACAGTACCTACAGATAAGGCTTTGTCGCACATCGAGCCAGCGATGATTGCGCCAGCGTTAGCGGGGCGTGTTTTGACATTTTTATTTTCATAGAGACCAGTGGTGGTTAACTTCGTCAGATTAATTTATATTTAAGAAACTTACGATTATTCTTACGAATAACACAAGCATGAATAGCTGCGTACATGTTGGTAAAAGTTTTTTCAAAAATGATTCCACAGTCACATCAAACATTAAATATAAATAAATAAATATAAATACAACAACATCACATACATTGATCTGACTCCGTGATAAGTATCTAAAGCACTTGTGTTACAGATATCAGAATCAACAGTGGTATTACAAATAAACTTAAATAAATACATATAACACCCAGACCAGTAGAAACAGACATGTTCATGCACACAAATGTTTGTACAGTGCGGGGATCGAACCCGCGACCCCTTGGTTAATAGTCAAATTCTTGACCATTACACCAAAGTGGTCGTCATTACAAAGTTACCGCTTGAATGAACCTCTATCGGACAAAAATTGAGTATCTGCGATTTGAAGGGTAATTTTTTTTTTACTTTTACACTTACACTAAACTATCTAGTTCAACACTCAACATTGACATACATAAGGGAACATACATAAGGATACGGTTCTCCTTTTGCTACGACATTTTCCGCGCGTTTTCTCGCTCCTCGGTCCTCATCTACCCGCCAGTACGAAACGCTCGCTCGCATCGGCCACACGCGCCGTTCCGACCCGTCGCGTGTGACGTGATACGTACGTTCCGCATTTCGAATTACGAATCGGAACATTTTGTGTGTGAAATGAATAACCATTTGTGATGTGCACTGGATATTTTGACTGGTGAAAACAAACGGCTGCAGCTATAAAGGTAAAGTTTTTTTTTAGTTTTAATTTCACGGGTGTGATTGGTTGTTTACTTGTTTATTATTACAAGCGGCAGATACACACACATTTGATTGTTGTTTTAGTTCAGATTGAGATATGCTTTTAATTACGAAACTACCGAGCAAATCTAATAAAATTGTAAATAGAGGTTTAAGTGATGATAACGGCAGAAATATAGCTTCCCGTTTCGAAAGGAAGATATGTATTATCAAAGGTCAAATGTATTGTTTTGTTATTGTTGCATAATTTAGTCCGTACTCAAACGTATTGTTGGTCATATCTGTAGAATCGTAAAAAAGCCGGCCCGTAGCGTGAAATGACAGCATGGTCTACATTATTATGTCATGAAAGTCATGAATAGTAACACTGCATATATTTTTCACGTACAGTTTATCCCCCCTGTCGGTTCTGACCCGGATAATCTACTTTTTTTATTTAACAGCCCCATTGCTGGCGGTGTTTTACTATGACTAGGTTTAAAAGTCGAATATTTTGCATTTATTGCAGTGTTTGGTTGTATTGTTGGTCTTTTCATTTGTCTGCTGAACTAAAATTATAAAGTTACTCCATGAAATTGGTTTCCCTGTTGATACTGAACTTTCGAATTGGTATTTCTTTATCAGTTTGAAAAGAACATTGGCAGAAGTTTTTTAAACTTTACTTTTTGTTTGCTGTTTTAGGTGCTTAATAAGATCATGATAAGAGTTTTTTTTTCAAAGTTACCTCTAAAACAGTCTTAGGTAGGTACTTGATGAGATTAGAAATATTACACATTGTGACAAAAGGTAAGTTTGTAAACGATCATCCAAAAGGTATGTAGTGCGTTGTACTTGGGGATTATGGAGTCCATCAAATGCTAGATTGTGCGGGAAGAACTAAGTAAGTATTCAAAATACATGGAATACCCCATCTCTATGACTGAATATAGTAATTCAAAATATTAATATGTGACTTTTATGAGCAAAAGTAAAAAGTACACAGCTTGGAATGGAATGAGGCGGAAATGCTTTCAAGTGAAATAATACCTACCTACCTACCAAAATACGAATAACTCTACGAAGGCAGTGAAAAGGCTCCGTCCAACCAATTTACCTCACTGTATGCAAACCACCAACGCAGAATACTAATTACTTTTTCTTTTGTGATGAGATTGCATAAGGCCGCACCGCAAATGAGCATTATTTTTATTTATCTAAAAACTATAATGCACAGTAAAAGTTGTACAAAATGCGGACTTAATGCATAAAAAGCATTTTCTGCCAGTCGAACTTTTTATCAGTGTAATTACTGCTTGTAAGTTTCAAATAGGGTCACATCGTTTTATTTTCACCAGCTACTCACCATAGCCGTGCTGTAATATTGTCCTAAAAAAGTAACTCAAATAAATTGAGACGATGCTATTAAAAGATTTTAATAAAAATTTTAAATGATGTACCGAGCAAGTATAGCTTTTCTTAATTTAATTAATAGGCGGGCCAAGTGATAACAATGTATCCTAAAAAAATTGGTTGCCTGTAAAGTCGGTATACGCGCGAAAGTTTTACGTGACAACGACTCTGAGTGGTAAAATAATTTTAATGTGAATATTCATTCGTATAACATGAACCGGTGTGTATGCCTATCTCTCTCTCTCTCTCTCTCTCGCTCTGTCTCTCTCGCGCGAAACGTGAGCGGAGCAGCGTAACGCAGTTTCTTGAGGTGTCACCCGGCAAACCAATTTATAAGACGTTGTCACGTCAAAAGTGGTCGAATATCGTCATCCACTGGCCTATCGATGGATGTCGTTCGAAAAACAGAATTCGAAAACGATGGTGTGACGATCTTTTAATTCAACATGACCTAACAAGTCCTAACTGCCGACAGGGACGGTGGTAACGAGGCCTTTGGGGGAGGCCTTGCAGTGGGTCAGGAAGGGCTAAGAAAAAAAATGAATAATTCTTCTCTAACCGCAGATAAATTACGAAATGTTCCAAGAGAAGAATGCGTGAATTTGCTACTCTGATTAGTTTTGGTCTGCGCAATCTACTTTATATGATCTAATGACATGCAATACGTAACACTTATACCTACATTTAATTTGCGTTTACTCTAGATGGATCCTAAAAGTAACCATTTCTTATGAGTAGGTAAGTATGGATGGAAACATCTCTGGTACGCGTGAATACGTTGCCAAGTTTAAAATTGTGATTTTACGGGGAGGCTGTTTTAAAGTTTGCTGTTGGCTGGTAAATTAGCATATTTAATTAGTTATCATCTGTGACTTTATATTAGGGTTTTTTTCCATTCTCTCGAATGCCGTTGTCAGTTTTTCTGAATTCCTTTTAGTCCTTAAATCTTAAGTAAACTTTAAGTCTTCAGTTATAAAAAGTAAGCTACAATAGTTAGCACATGACATTCTTTATACGAGATTTCGCTAAGGCGGGTCCTAAACCAGTCACTCTGTAAGGCACATAAAAAAATTACAGCAAAAGCAAGATCAGGGAAACCAAACAGCAAAAATGACCACATTATAATGCTAAAAACACTTCTATCTCTAAAGCTATTATACTACTGAGCTAGCAACTTTGCATACTTAGTAATAATCTTGAAAAAAAATCGTATTTAATATACGCAGTGCTGAGTTTGTTAATTACATTGATTACCTAGTACTCGTTTAATTACGCACGTTTGTTAGTATTTATCAGAAACAAACATAGGCAAACATTGTTTTTAATTTATAATCAACACCTCATTAATTAACTAGTTATAAATATATTTCAATATCTCTACCATGACTGTTCCAACCTAAATTTAATATAACGCACAAACAATAACACCCAATAACAACGTGTTATTATTTCCTTTAATAAATAGTCGCTTATTTCAATTTTCAACTATTTTAATTGTTAATCTGATATGATTTATTTACCAGCAGTGAGATATGACTGTGGATTAATGATCCACTTTGGTCATGTTTCCTTAAAAATAAACATTAAATAAATACGGATGCTATAAACAAAGGAATCCTTCTTACAGCCGCGTTGATTTGATCACGCAATGTCCACTAGGGCTGTGAGAAAAAAGAAAGTAAGATTAAACAAATTAATATGATTTATAACCGTCGGATATCGTTTTACTCGAGTGGTATATTTGTAGCGGATTTTTGAGATTTATTTGCCTTTTCATTTATCGTTTTTTTTTCTATTTATTTAGGACAAAAAACAGTCTTACAATGTTGTTGTTACACATTACAAACATAATAAATAACAACCACATCACATACATTAATCTGCCTATGTTGTAAGTAGCTTAAGCACTTGTGTTACAGTAATCAGAATCAACAGTGGTATTACAAATAAACTTAAATAAATACATATAACACCCAGAATTGTGCAAACAGACATATTTATACACGCGACCTCTTGGTCTAACAGTCAACTTCTAAACCCATTACACCGAAGTGGTTGTCACTATCGGTCGTAAAATGTCTAGCACCAGATACGTACAGAAACATGATTATTTTGTTCTAGGATAACAAAACCACCAGCTTCATATACAAAGTTCCTAAATGTTTGTGTGTTGTGCACGAGCATTCATGTGTGTTCTGTTTATAAACCCATTAACTATAAATATCATTTATTCTAGCCTTATCACAATTTTAGTTTGGATTTTTTGATTAAATTTAATTAGATAGTAAATACTTAAACTCGAATCTTGGACCCAATTCAGATACCTAATCATACCCAAAACTGGAACAATCTCAGAGCGTTAATGGCTGCCGGCAAATAAAAACTTTTTTTTTAATTACCTGTTACGTTTTCATGCAACTCATAGCTCACAGAGTGACAGCCCTACTTTTAACCGAACATAATTACGAAACAATGACCGTTTGTTTGAAATACGTTGTGCGTTTAACTTAAAATCCGTTGCGTAAATTTTTACTAGTCTGTACTAGTTTTATCTTCGAATCAACGCTATTCGGCTTCTGTTTAATATCTAGAAAAAAACTTGCTGTAAATATATTTATCTATTTTCTTATTTCTTAACTTACATTTGACTGGTAAAATAATAGATTGAGTTTTTCCTGTTAAAATATTTAGTTAACCACTATTTCTTTTTTTAAAGCAAAATGCTTCTTCTTCTTCTTGTTAAGGTAGCGCTTAATATATTTTTACTTACTACGTATTGTAAATAGTTTTTATATTCCCGTACTTTTAATAAATATAAAGCAATAAGACGGATCTGTTTATTGAATGAATGAATTCAACAGAGTTGCACTAGCTGTTATTTGTTACAATAATTAAATATGTGATTAATCTCTATATACCTATATAAAATTCTCGTGTCACAATGTTTGTTCCCGTACTCCTCCGTAACGGCTTGACCGATTCCCATGAAATTTTGTGAGCACATTGAGTAGGTCTGAGAATCGGCCAACATCTATTTTTCATACCCCTTAGTGGTAAGGGTTGTCCACCCTTAACATTTTTATGGCAAAACAACGTTTGCCGGATCAGCTAGTGTATTATATAGTTTAAGTGGTTCTGTAGACAGTTACTTTAAGCATATGGGCTGTACTGTCGCATTGGGTAAACCCTGCAATGATAGTATAAGTTTAATAAATAAATAAATAAAAATAAAATATTTTTTGGCCTTAATAAGTCAAGTCCATATAACCAAGCCTGGGCTTATTAAAACCTAGTTAATTATTTCCTGGCTCTATTTTTATTATTTCTGCTATCATACCCTGGGATAAAGACAATAGGTATCGTAAAGTTAACGTACGTACGTGTTTGTACGTAAACGTATCTGTTTATGAGAACTCGTTTTAACTCCTGCAGGTACTTTGTTTTTTTGTCCTCCAACTTGACATTCTTGATTCAGCCGATCATAATAAATAAATAAATTTACAGCCACATCACATACATTGATCTGACTCCGTGGTAAGTAGCTTAAGCACTTGTGTTACAGAAATCAGAATCAACAGTGGCATTACACATAAACTTAAATAAATACATATAACACCCAGACCAGTACAAACAGACATGTTCACGCGGGGATCGAACCCGCAACCTCTTGGTTAATAATCAACTTCTTGACCATTAGGTACACCAAAGTGGTGGTACACCGTCAACATAGCAGTTGCAAAGTATCAATTACCAAACCCAGCTGTCAAAGTGATATTTTGTAGCTTGGACATTCGACCTAATGTTGATCGAAACAAGTCATCATTGGAACTGGGGTCCCATTCTCAGAGTTCTCCGAAATAGCGTCTTAGTTCGCGTTCTCTATGATGCGAGTGAAGTGAATAGGACGGCATTAGTAAAAAAAAATAGTCTTATGGAGTACAGCTTCCAAGCTATGCGTTTGCGAACTCGTTCTAGCAATTTCCGGTCGCAGCGAAGTTCTGCACATAAGCCATGTTTTCCACTTTAGGTTGCATATAGTGGCTGAGTGACGTTTTTATAACAATCTTCTAGGTGAGCTCGTTCTATCGTAGACTCAGTATTTGACTCGTTGGGATTAGTCTTGGGTCAAGAGCAAACCTATCCCAAATAAAAAATAAATAAAAAAACTGTTTGTCTGCTTATTCTTTGAAACTTTAATTTTTTACATTTCAGTGAATAAAAAACGTTGCAAATAAAGTGTGCTAGAGGCCCATTTCGTTTGATTACAAATGTTCGATCGATCCTCGACTCGCGTTCCGATATCATAATCAAATTGTTAGGTTTTGACCGTTCTTGTATGAGCGCAAAGTCAAAATCAGGAATCATGATTTTGATATGATTACGGTACGGAAATCAGGCCCCAGGTTCTGATCTGAAAGCTATGCGGATGTAATAAACAATCGGCCAAGTGCGAGTCGTCGAAGGGTTCATGTCTATACATATAATTTCGGTATATTTTTACTTAACGTGCTTGTGGAGCAGTGGTTGCAGCGCTTTGGTAATGATACCAAAAGTTAAGCTACCTACGGCGCGGTCATGTTTGGGATGGGTGACCATTCTGACCATAAAAGTGTCGTCTATTTACAAGCATCTCCGTGCTTCGGAAGGCACGTTAAGCTGTTGGTGCCGGTTAATATCGATAAGTAGATATTAGTCGTTAAGCCTGGTCGGAGGCCCTCGGGCGGCTTAATAACATCTGACAGTAAGTTTGGTCACTTACTTTACACATACCCCTCCACGAATCCGCACTGAGCCCGCGTGGTGGAGTATGGCTCGCATCACCTCATAGTTGAGGTGAGGCCTGGGCCCAACAGTGGGACGTATATAGGCTGATGATATTTTTACGATTTCTTATGAAAATTACCAAGGAAACTAGGTGTTTGCATTTCAAAGTTGCAGCAAACTTCGTAATACATAGAATGTATGCTGTTTCATCCGTCCTATATTCTACCTTCCTCGCATTCAAAATGCAATGCAGAGGCGGAATCCTGGAAATGGTGACCGCAACTGTCATGCAAAATTAATGTAGGAACGGTGGTATTTATTTGTACACCTGAATTTGATTTAGTTGCGTATTCGGTATTCATGTTTTGAGATCCATTGATGAAATTTGAATTTTATATGTCATTTTAGATAACGCTAGTTAGTAAGTACTAACGATTATTTCTATGGGCGTTTTCCCGACGGCCAAGGTAGGGTTAAGGGTTTTTAACAGTGTTTTGTTACATTTTGAAGTAATCTAAAACTTTCACCCTGATATTTGAGCATTTTGATCCTAAAAAGGCAACATTTACTTTATGTACATTTAGATATTTATTTGCGACAAACCAAACAAAGTTAATCAAGTAAAATGAAGGGAGGTCGCTTAATACAATTCGTGCTACAATAACGATGGACAAAGGGGAAAATATCTGAGGCCCTATTCCGTAACGTTTCGCCCGTATTTTCGGGTCTAGCCATCCCTCTCGCACGGACAAGCTTATAAGAGTGACAGAGATGGTTAATCAGAAACTACGGACAACGGCTTATAGAGTAGAATCTTTGGTCGGAGATTTGTAAAAATTGGGCCGTTCCGCCTGGTGGGGCACCTTAACGAGGGTCTCAGGGAAATCCAGCTCAGGTGGTTAAAAGGGATGCTGCAAAGGTTCTCTTTGTAACGATAGATTAGTTTTGTTTTTGGTATTCTACGACATTTTGGGGTTGATTCATTAGGGTTGCGCGTTTTATTTAGATGCGCAATGACAATTTGACGACAGCTTTGATCTAGTGGTCAGGGGTGTGGACTAAAAAACCAGCTGTCGTGGGTTCGAATCCTGCTAGGGGCAAATGTTTGTGTGATGAGTACAATCATTTGTACCTGAGTCATGGGCTTTTATAAATGTATTTAAAGTATTTATATCCGTTATTCTAGTCATCAAAGCACAAGCTAACGCTTAGTTTGAGGCTAGGTAATTGGTGTGTTCGTTGAAAAAAAAACTCCGATCGGGCTTACGACCAGCTCATTTACTCGTTGTCCGTAGTTTCGGATTTAGCTATCCCTGTCACGCTTACCATCTTGACCGTGCGAGCGAACGAGCAGACTAGATCCATAAATAGATACGAACGAAACTTTAAGGAGTACGGCCTCAGGTACAAATATCAGTAGCCACTTAGCTGTTCGTCCTTGCCTGAGGTCCTTGCAGTTAGTTCTCTCCCTCTCTCTCATCAGCCTATACAGAGTGTAAAAAAAACCTTAACGAAGCCGAATACCACATATTCTACCAATTGTTACGATCATTTTTTTCCATTACACCATACCTGGGAAGTTAACGGTTACTGAGATATTGATGGTAGAAGGTTGAAAAAAAAAATTGATGATTTTTACAGAAATGACTTCTGTCCGTTATAACTAAACTTTTTTCCACAGAAACATGATACAAATTTTCACTAGTTTTTCTTAAAAAGCCTCTAAATGGCACACTCCGCAATGAACAGCGCACACTCGAACTGAACCGCGTCGTGGCGGCGTAAAGCAACACGCCCCGCGGTGACTTTTCCGCGTGCGCGCTGTACATTGCGGGTTAGAATTAAATGATTTTTTTTGATGTCAAAAAATAAAAGTTGTTTCCCAGCCAAAATTTATTTTTCATACCATTTGGTTTGATGTACTGAACGCGTGGTTGACGGCTTCGTTAAGGTTTTTTTTACACCCTGTATAAGTCCCACTGCTGGGCACAGGCCTCACCTCAACTATGAGGTGGTGCGACCCATACTCCACCACGCGGGTTCAGTGTGGATTGGTGAAGGGGTGTGTGTAAAATAAGTGACCAACTTTACTGTCAGATGTTATTAAGCCGCCCGAGGGCCTCTGACTAGGCTTAAAGACTAATAGGTATCTATCGATTTTAACCGGGACCAACCACTTAACGTGCCTTCCGAAGCACGGAGATGCTTGTAAGTAGACGTCACTTAAATGGTCAGAATGGTCACCCATCCCAAACATGACCGCGCCTTAGGTTGCTTAACTTTTGTTATCACTACCAAAGCTCTGCAGCCACTGCGCCACAAGCACCTTCAATTCGTTCGTTCTATAAACCATTATTATATATTATACAGGTTTACTGTTAACTCGACGTATTCCTTCAAGAGATATAGTAAAGGTGATTTCATACAAAAAGTTTCCATCGACGAAGGGTAGGGTAGGGGTCGAAAAATTACAAAATATTGCACTTTAAGTTCCTATAACAAGTGATGGGATGTCTTCAATAAAACGCACGTAACACTTTTCACTTCGGGTTTATTTCACAATTACACACAATTGATATTCGTTTGTTCACTTGAACTTACTGTTCGAGTGTTAATTCAAGACTGACTGCCACAAACGAAATAAAATAACTGACTGAATGACGGAATGACTGAATGGATGAATGAATGTAGGTACAAGTAATATTTTATGGGAAGATTTAGAAAGTCAAATGAACAACTTATAAGTAATTTAAAATGTTTTTTTTTCAAATTTTAGTTTAGAATAATTTAGAATGCTTAAAATAATTTAAAATTAAACACAATTAATTTAGATAATTGTACGTTTTTATAAAAAAAATCACAAAATTAATGTAATAATTGTACATTTTTATGAATAAATTAACACAAGAAATTTCGCAATCTTACAAGCATAGCTTAATTATCTAAAAAATAAATTGCTTCTAACCCCTAGTCGATGGAACGTTTTTTGTTGCTGATTACCTCTTCTTAGTCTCTTTTTAAGGAATACGTTGAGTTACCAGTAACCCTATATAGTCTAGTCGAGTTGAAATTGCAATTTAGTATCGGTTTTCTTAGTTCCTAATAGTAAATTTCTTTTTTCAGTATGATTAAACCAACTTATTTTTGGACTTAACTTTGGACTCGTAAAGCGATTATCACACTACACCACTCTCCTTGTCGTTCTGTCGACATTTTCAGGTACTCTTTGTAAGCAAGAACCTCGGTTTGTATTAAAAATCACGCGCACCGCAACACACTGACAACGTGGGTACCCGCGGTGTAAGTAGTCAGTGTCATTATAACCGCCTAAGTATTTAAAATCCTTAATGATACCTTACTTCGATAATAAGATATAAAAATATAACCTTAACCTTTATCAAAAACAAATCGTTTATAGTTTCCTTTTCTAAATTATAAAATGGTGAAAAACTTTAAAAATAAATCGCAAGAGGTTAAATTCACCATTGTTCCACCAAAACTCAATCCAAAGATGTGATTTTTAGCTGTTACACAAGCGCCAACTTTGGTTTTTCATGAAAGTTAAAGAAAGCTTAATAAAAACAAGAAAGAAACCTCTGGAAACGAAACTTTGAACAGTTGTATTGAAAACTTTATGTTGTTCTTATTTTAAGCAATTGTTTTAAGGTTTTTTCCATCAGTGTTTGGGGCAAGTGAAAGACGTTTCCTAAGCGTGCTTAGTAACTAACTTACTATGAAATAAACGCTGCGCCAAAGTATCAATAACGCCACTTGTGAGGAAACGAAATACTCGTGTCTTTTGCCAAATAGGGTTAGTACGAACGAAATGTAGCTTCAGATCCCTAGCGTTTAATCTATATTTTCGGATCTAGCCAGCGCGTTCGCTCGCACGGTGGAGCGTATAAGAGTGACAGGGACGGCTTCATCCGAAACTATCGACAACAGCCTAGAGAGTAGAGGGGCAGAGTAGTTTTAGGTGCGTAAAGGTACAATTCCGAGACGTGCCGCAGACTGCAACCGCAGGCGACAGTGTGGTTAGCTTAGGTCCGTGCTTACACATGTACCCTTATCTCGCATGCCAATTTAACCGTGCATATAAGCAAAATGAGAAGAGTCCAAATAACTAACGAAGTGTTACGGAAACTCTCAGAAATGTTTCGTCAGAAATTTCTCTTCTAGCCAGCCAGTTCGCTCTCATGTCCAAACTAGTAAGAGCAACAGGGATGGCTGCATCCGAAACTACGAACAAGGACTTAAGAGTAGGGGGCACGAGTCGTAGCTTAGACTCCCTGTTACGTTTCGTACGTATTTGTGATACAAAGGCGAAAAGTGCGACGCGACGCGATCCGACCATTACTTGTGTCAATGTCAATCGCGGTTCGTCACGTAGGACACTATCTTAAACATATTGTTACGTTCTAGGGGTGTGGGATCTAGATTGAAATGCACTTCTAAACCGATGAAGTAGAGTAGGATTTATTGTACACACTTTACGTTACAACACTTAGTACACAAACACTTATATCGCACTCCAAATCTTCTTGTCGCAGTTTTCGCTTCGATGTTTACTCGTCGCTTTCCCAAATTAAACTCAAACTCGGACGCATTCCCGGGCTCCTTATATACCGGCCGTCAAGGACTCCCGAATATTCGGTAGGTACCTACTACCCAGTACGAGACTGTTCGGGATCCTTCCAAATGCCGTCTTGCCTAGCCTATACCTTTCTCGAATGTTCGGCATCATAGTGCTATCCCTGTCTCGTGCTGTCTCTGTCACACCTTTCTGGAATGTTCTCAGTATAGCTGTCTCTCTCTAATCGTGCTATCTCTTTCACTCCTACTAAAAATTACGTCATATACTGAAGTGGGCTTCAAAGGCCCATAAGGGGTCCTGAAAACGCCTGAAAACGGGTTTTCAGGTTATGGCGTCATCTGATAGAGGGTGGCCTGAAACGGACTGAAAACATGTTTCAGGCGCCTGAAAACAACGGCAACTTGGGTGAAATTTCGATAAACTAGTATGTGTTAGAGCACTCTCTGAAACGGCCTGAAATGGTATTTCAGCCTGCTGAAAACGCCTCCAAGGCACGGAAAAACACGATCAAAGTTTTTAGCACTAGCCCACCGGCGTAACACTACCCCCTCCTTAGACATGCTCGTCCCGAGCATCATTTGTTCCATGGTACTTGGCCAACCGATCAACATGAACAATCTTACAGGGGCTACGTGCGTTGCGCTGTATCCGATAAGTGACGTCGTTGATCCTTGTGACTACTTTGTACGGCCCTTCCCAACTCGGCGACAATTTCGGTGACTTTCCTTTTCGACGCATAGGGTTATGTAGCCACACGAATGATCCTTCCTCAAACCTCGTCTGGTTAGACTTCCGGTCGTATCTGGTCTTCACCTTCTCGCTGGCCTGCAATCCATGTTCACGAACATGCCTGTGAACATCATCAAGCCGGTTTCGCAGTTCACTTGCATACTCCGAAACCGTCTTTGGTGCATCTGGAGGTCGTCCGGTCAGAAGGTCTGCAGGTAAACGTAGTTCTCTTCCAAAATTAGCACACGCAGGAGTTACGGCCGTGCTTTCATGAACAGCTGTCCGATATGCCATTAAAAAGAGCGGAATATGCCTGTCCCAATCCTTTTGATGGTTGTCAACTACTTTGGCCAAATGTCGTTCCAGAGTCTGATTGAATCTCTCAACCATTCCGTCTGACTGTAGGTGATAGGCCGTAGTCCGAGTTTTATGAATTCCCATGACTCGGCAAGTCTCCTGAAACACCAGAGACTCAAAATTTCTTCCCTGATCACTGTGGATCTCAAGAGGCACACCATACCGACAAAACACTTCAGTCACTACAGTTTCCGCTACTGTGACTGCCTCTTGATTCGGAATGGCAAATACCTCAGGCCATTTGGTGAAATAGTCCATGACCACCAGGATGTACTTGTTTCCACGGTCAGAGGTCGGGAACGGGCCTGCGACGTCTAAAGCAATTCTTTCCCAAGGTGCTCCCACGTTGTAAACTTTAAGCGCACCTCTACTGCGTGTATGTGGTCCCTTAACTGACGAACAGCTAGTACATTTCCTACACCAGTCTTCCACGTCGTCCCGACAGTTTATCCAGTAAAAACGTTGCCGAATCTTCATCAGAGTCCTTTTTACTCCTAGGTGTCCACCGGAAGCGCCGTCGTGAAAGGATCTTAAAACATCGCTAACTCTCTTTCTTGGTACAACCACTTGAAGATGAGCATCCTTTCCGTTTTCTGACTCCCATTTCCTGCACAGTACGCCATTGTGCATAACCAGACTTTCCCATTGCGCCCAGTAGCTCTTTGTCACGGTACTCATCGGAGCTACCTCACACCACCTTGGTTTGGGCGCCCCAGCGTTGATCCAATCGTAAATGGGCTTTACCTCGCAATCTTCCTGTTGTGCTTCTTGCATTGCTTCATCACTCCATTCTTCGCTAACAGTGTCTGTTCTCAACATCTTCACGCAGTCCTTACCCTCTTGCCTTAAACAGTGTTTGCAATCATCAGGACAAGGTCTTCGAGAGAGGGCATCTGCGTTGCCATGTGACTTTCCACTGCGATGTTCGATGACAAAGTCATATTCCTGCAGTTGTTCGATCCAGCGTGCCACCTGACCCTCAGGGTTCTTAAACTCTAACAACCACTTTAGAGCAGCGTGGTCAGTTCTTATTTGGAACTTGCGTCCAAGCAGGTATTTACTAAAATGCTGCAGAGTTTTGACGACTGCCAGCAATTCTCTCCTAGTGACGCAGTAGTTTCTCTCCGGCTTCGATAGCGACTTGCTAAAATAGGCGATCACAACTTCCTGATCACCCTTCTTCTGTGACAAGACTCCTCCAATGCCAGTATTGCTTGCATCAGTGTCAACAACAAACTCGTTCTCTGGGTCTGGATATCCCAAAATCGGTGTTTCACAAAGTCTCTGTTTGAGGTCTGAGAAAGCTGCTGCACACTGATCATCCCAGTTGAATTGTCTTTTCTCTTCTGTCAGCTGGTGCAAAGGCTTTGCTATATCTGAGAAGTTCTTTACAAATCGTCGGTAGTACGAGCAAAGTCCCAAGAAGGCACGTACTGCTGTCTTGTCTTTCGGTGTCGGCCAGTCCTTAACTGCACTTATCTTCTCAGGGTCTGTCTGGATGCCATCTGATGAAATCACATGTCCCAAGTAGTTAACCTTGCGCTTGAAGAATGAGCATTTCTTCGGACTTAGTTTTAAGTTAGCATCGCGCAACTTGGACAAAACTTGTTCCAGCTTCTTGAGGTGGTCATCAAAATCTTTGCCTACAATTATGATGTCATCCAAATACACTAGGCACGTATCACCCAGGAGACCAGCCAGTATTTGCTCCATCAACCGCTCAAACGTTGCTGGTGCGTTGCACAATCCAAACGGCATTACATTAAACTGCCAAAGTCCTTTACCGGTTGAAAAGGCTGTTTTCTCTTTGTCCTTGTCTTTTATTTCCACTTGCCAATAGCCACTTTTCAAATCCAACGTGGAAAACCATTTCATTCCATGCAGAGTGTCCAAAGTGTCATCTATCCTAGGCAATGGATAACTGTCTTTCTTAGTCACATCGTTGAGTCGACGATAGTCTACGCAAAATCTCATGGTTCCATCCTTCTTTTTCACCAAGACTACTGGAGAACACCAAGGACTTGTCGACGGTTCTATCACTTTATCTCTCCTCATTTCCTTGATCATGTCTTCCACTTCCTTCTCTCGAGCTACTGGAACTCGCCGCGGTCGTTGTCGAATAGGCATGACATCTCCGGTGTCGATCTCGTGCTGCACTACTCCAGTTCTCCCGATATCACTGTCATGTGCAGAGAAGACGCTCCTATAGCGCTTTAGCAAATTACGTGCCTTAAGAAGTTCTTCCTTTGTGAGATCATTTTGGCAGTTTTCCAATAACTTTCCAATTTCCACAACTTCTTCTTGTAACTTGTTCTCCTTCGACCCATGGCAACTCCGTATCCAAGAGATTGCCTCGCATGTTCCCATAAGGGTTCCTTTACTTATGACGTGTTGAGTGTCACTTAGATTTAGCACCTTTATAAATGCTGCAGATGACGTCGTTACCACTGTGCGAGCTGGCATCCATGGTTTACTGCCGTCCATTTTCTCTATTAACACGCAGGAATGAGATCCTTGTCTCGCACCGTGCGGCAATGTCACCGGAACTAGGGCTTGCGATCTCGGTTGAAGTGTAGTCCTTCTAGCGCAGAAGACATGTCCACTCACTCCACCTTCCATAGGAACTTCATAAGCCCCAAATTTCAGCACGCCTCCTTTCATGTCGATCTTACACTCGTACTTCCTCATAAAGTCAAGACCAATAATGCAGTCATCTACGATGTTAGCAATGATGACTTTGTGCCAGTACTTCTTTTCTCCAATCTTCACTGACACTTCCTGCTCCCCCTGGACGGAGATGTACTGGCCGGTAGCCGTTTGCAGCTGAAGATGCATTGGTCGGACTAGATGATCCCTGGATAGGTGTTTCAGCAGTCGAGAACTGATCACGGTCCGAGAAGCTCCGGTGTCAATAGTAAGGTGACATGGTACTCCACCAATTTCTCCTTTGACAGCCAGACTGTTCCCGTCGTTCGCCTGCGAGATCAAAACTGGGACATTTTGACCACCAGCCAGCACTCGTCCCTCAGTCCTGGCTTTTACTCGTTTCCCTGCTGCTGCCGCTCTGAACTATCAGAGCTTGCTGGCCTCTCCGTTCGGTCCGAGTCCCGTTGCCTCCAAGATCTTTTTGGGCAGCCTGATTGTATGTGTCCTCTTTCCCCGCAGTTGTAGCATCGAGGCCTAGTTTCTCGAGGTGGAGCAATCGGCTCCCTGGCCGCAACTTCGCGCACCCTAAAGGATTTTGTTGAGTCTTGGCGTACAGCTTCCACCTCCAGGGCATGGGCGAGCGCATCCTTCAAGGTCCCATGGTGTCCCAGCCGTACAGCAGCCCTCACTTCAAAGTCCCGAATCCCATCTATGAATGCCTGTACTAGCGTTCCATCGATGAAAGTCGCTGCGGAACCTTGGTACGCCTTCCGGACGAGCTTCTCTATCTCAAGTGCCCACTTTTGTAACGACTCATTATGCCCCTGAGTCCTATTCTTCAGCTGAGCTCTGTAAACGTGCTCTAGATGGCTGTCACCGAAGCGTGCCTCTAAAGCTTCAAGAAGACGGTCGTATGTCTTCTCCTTTCCTAACGCTTCCAGGACAGTGAGAGCTTCGTCCCGCAGCGCCAAACTCAGTGCCGTTTTAGCATAGTCCTTGCTCCAGCCATTCGCTTCGGCAACCATCTCGAATTGGAGCTTGTATGCGGCCCACGAAGAGGTACCATCGAATGGAGGTACCTTTAACTTTTCACCTCCTGTGGCTGGTGCACCTGATACACTGGTGGTGCCGTTGGCCACTTTGATCTCCAACTTCTGGAGGCGATTCTCCTGGCCCTCCACTTTTTCGTTCAGTCCATTGAGGCGCTTCTCGTGGTTTTCAACTTTTATTTCAACGCCCACAATTTTGTCTTGCACCTCAGCCATCTCCTTTTTCCATTCTGCAGCTACTTCGTGTACCTCACGGAGGACTTCTTTCTGGTCCCGTAGCTCTTGCTGCAAAATTTTGGCTTGTTCCTCGTGCCATCTAGCCAGTTCCTCCTGCCTTCTGGTCTGTTCCTCCTGCTGAACCCGTAGCTCTTGTTGCAGGATTTTGGCTTGTTCCTCCTGCTGAACCCGTAGCTCTTGTTGCAGGATTTTGGCTTGTTCCTCCTGCCTTCTAGCTTGTTCCTCCTGCCTTCTAGCTTGTTCCTCCTGCCTTCTAGCCTGTTCTTTCAGGAGGATCAGAATGGCGTTGACGTCTATCTCCGGCGTCCTTGAAGCTGGTACCGCTGTGTCTGACGTTCCGGCGGTGCCCGCAGAGTCTCCAGCAGCGGTGCGGCTTCGGGTCTGCATCCCCTCCTTCTCTTCTTCTCGCGGAGTAATCGGCATTTTCAATCCCACTTCTGACACCAAATGTTACGTTCTAGGGGTGTGGGATCTAGATTGAAATGCACTTCTAAACCGATGAAGTAGAGTAGGATTTATTGTACACACTTTACGTTACAACACTTAGTACACAAACACTTATATCGCACTCCAAATCTTCTTGTCGCAGTTTTCGCTTCGATGTTTACTCGTCGCTTTCCCAAATTAAACTCAAACTCGGACGCATTCCCGGGCTCCTTATATACCGGCCGTCAAGGACTCCCGAATATTCGGTAGGTACCTACTACCCAGTACGAGACTGTTCGGGATCCTTCCAAATGCCGTCTTGCCTAGCCTATACCTTTCTCGAATGTTCGGCATCATAGTGCTATCCCTGTCTCGTGCTGTCTCTGTCACACCTTTCTGGAATGTTCTCAGTATAGCTGTCTCTCTCTAATCGTGCTATCTCTTTCACTCCTACTAAAAATTACGTCATATACTGAAGTGGGCTTCAAAGGCCCATAAGGGGTCCTGAAAACGCCTGAAAACGGGTTTTCAGGTTATGGCGTCATCTGATAGAGGGTGGCCTGAAACGGACTGAAAACATGTTTCAGGCGCCTGAAAACAACGGCAACTTGGGTGAAATTTCGATAAACTAGTATGTGTTAGAGCACTCTCTGAAACGGCCTGAAATGGTATTTCAGCCTGCTGAAAACGCCTCCAAGGCACGGAAAAACACGATCAAAGTTTTTAGCACTAGCCCACCGGCGTAACAATATCAACTCAAACGTACAGCGCCGCATGAACACTTTCTAACGAAAATCGTTTGTATTCTTCACTTCGACACACGCGGAGCAATTAGCAAGCGAACTTGCGCGCGATGTGTTCATGCGACGCAGACCGCGATAAATTTGTATCATCGCGTCGCGTCGCACTTTAAAAAACCGGTCAAGTGCGAGTTGAACTCGCGTACCGAGGGTTCCGTACAAACCTGTACGTATATAAGTAAAAGTTCACCCATCACGGGTATTATATACTTAATTATTTAATATAAATTTTAATTTAATATCTCAACGCGTTCATGAGATAAGGAGTAGTAACTTTGAAATTTTCAAAATTGTCAAAAAATTTTTTTTTTTTATATGATGAAACTGAAAATTTACGGTTTTCGTAATTTTTCCTATATCTGTACTATAAGACATGACTTCGTACAAAATTTCAAGATTCTAATTTTACGGGAAGTACCCTGTAGGTTTTGATTCCCGTGCGAGTTTTTTTGCGGAAAATTTGCGGAAATTTGCGGCCTAAATGGCTGTATCTTTTGATTGCGATGGCTTAGAAGGTTGATTTTTCTACAGCTTCCAGGGACAGTAGACCTAAGTATCATATAGAAATTTCAGTTTGATACCTCCACGCGTTTCTGAGAAAAACGGTCTTGACCGACGGACGGACGGACGGACGGACAACAAAGTGATCTTATAAGGGTTCCGTTTTTTTGTTTTGAGGTACGGAATCCTAAAAAAGTCGCAACGGGTAAGTACGGGACAAGGATGGCCACATCAGAAACTTTGACAGCGACTCAGGGAGTAGGGCTTCAGGAACAAGTGTCCCGCTTGCAGCGAATCATTAACGCGTTTCAGAAACTTATGCCGTCTTATTTGCATTCCGCAATGCTGGTGTGTTCCGGATAAATAGGGCTGTCTCTTGGTAGAATGAAACTTGATAATGGTTATTATTGCTCAATTTTGGAAATCGACAGAAGATCAGTCATAGTTATGTAATTCTATGAATCTCTTTTACGTGTTCACTCTTTATTAGACATTTTTCCCTAGTCAAAAACCAAATTGGGGTTGCTAAAACTCGTACAATTTAGTACAGGTTCCGAATAGTATTTTAGTTGCTTAGCTTTGTTCAGTTTAATGCCAAACTGCCAACCCTACTGTCATCAGTCATCACGCACGCCTTACAAATTTCGTATTGCCGCAAACGTAAAGTAGGTATCATCTTTATTTTTAATGGGTTACTCCAGGAAAATAAAAGTTCCTTAAATACTTTGTGTGTGGCCGTATGCATCTGAATATTGAGTACCAGATATGTTGAAGTTATTTGTATTTGCGGAAACTATAATTAATATCAAAATCCTGCGGTATTTCGTCAAAACAAGCCAAATTGTTTTTCGTAGTTTTAGCCTTCTATTAATATATTTTTCATTTTCTTTATTTTGTGGGTTGAGCACGAACATTATCGTAACGTATTCGTGTCGTCCAAACGTCAGAAACTGACTGCTAATACGTTACGATAGTTGTTCTAGCTGGAGTGATTTTTGTGTGTGAAATTTTGTCTCAAAATTACTTCAATCCTTTGGATGTAGAAATCAGACAGATTTCGCTTGTTTGATACGGTTGCCTATACAAAATCAAGTCAATGAACGTAACGGCTCAAGACATAAAAGTCAATATGTATGAATATGTGATTGTTAAGTTTCTATATTTTTAGCATTAACAATGCAAATTTCTTTACAATGTGAAATTAAAACACACTTAAAGAAAAAACGGACTGCCACAGGCGGGACTCGACCCTGCACTTCTCGCAAACCGGACTCTACTAATTGAGCAACCCTGACTCTTAATCATCGGTCCGAATTTCTTTAAGGCTACTCCTACTCCCTACTGCAGCCAGCTATGATTAATTTGATGTATTTGTTTCTTTTGTGTTTACTATCTAAGCCCAGTTTCAGAGTTAAAGCAAGTGCGGGCGCGGGTGCGGGTAGGGGCAATGTTGCCAACCCTACTGTTTTAACAGTAGATTTACTGTTTTTAACAAGACAACACTGTTTTCAGTTTTAGTACGATTTTCTACTGTTTTTGATAGTTTATGCGAGTATCCGAATTTTTTAGATTCGACGTGCGCTCTGGCAGGGAATTCCCGTTTTCAAACGCGGCACCGTTCACACAATGAAAAGAATAGCTACTTAAATACTTTCTTGAGTGTAAAAGAGATAGTTGTCTATTGAATGTCAAGTGTTTTTCGTCTTGGTTTTTCGATTAGGTTAAAGTTTAATCCAATTCTTTCCAGGAAAGTTAGATAATAGGTTACTCACAGTTGTTTCTCGACGAAGCGAACAAGTTATTATAAATACCTAATATAATTATATAAGTAATTTTTTTTTTCAATAATATTTTTATATAAAAAATGTGATAATTAAAGAAGTACTACTGGTAGTGCTTAACTATACCTACGTCTATATAACTAATTCTATGTCCCAATTGAAAAGTTTTTGAGACAGTAGATTTAATGTTTTGAAAATGTAATTTTACTGTTTTCTACTGCTTTTTTGAGATTGATCTGCTGCTTTTCTATTCATTGGGGTTGGCAACACTGGGTACGGGTAGATCAAATGTATCTAGACGCCTCTCGCTTTCACAGTGGTCGCGCGTACGCGCGTCTGTTCGGCGCGGGCGCGGGCGCGTGCGGCGCGGCTATCGCGCGGGTGATTCTATTCGCTCAGTCCGCCTGTTGCTTTCATAGTGTTCTGGCGTCTGTTAGTGACTCGCGCGTCTGTTCTTAAACTTTTTGATCTACCGGAACCATCGTGGAAATATATACAGAAGTATATATATCTGCCGTACAACGTCGCACTGCTATTTAGCAAAGCAAACATCCACAACATTTGAATAGAGCTGTAACCAGTAAATTAGGGAATTATTAATATGTTATTATATAGAAAATATTTTTTTATATGAAACGTCACTTACCTTAGCTTAGCTTAGCATGGCTTTTTTCAGCCATGATCAAATGTGTTGAGATCTTACTTAATATATAATCATTTAATGTATTTAATTGACATTCTAGTGTATTCGCAGAACTTGCCTGGGTGACTCCGTAAATCAGCGTATAGCACATTAAATGAAAATTAATTCTCCTAATTCTTCTCTTCCTTTATTTATTTCATGTATAGTAAACTTTACATAATTTACTTTCCATTTTAAATATGAATTTTCTAAAATAAAATCAGATGTTTATCCATGTCTTGACGTAGGTAGCACGAAGTATTAGAACCTTATGCACACGCGTGTCAGCCGCTCTGTCACTGTGAACATAAAGACGCCTAGACCCGCGCGCCCGCGCCCGCACCCGCCCCCGTCCTCGCACTCTGAATGAGCACAAAGAGCTAAACAAAATAAAAATAAATTTATCATCTCAAACTTAATCAAACCATAACAAAACCTCAATAAGCCGCGCACAGTGTTCTTTGTGCGTTTGGATAAAATTTTCCACTTAAAAAAACCTATCTAGAAATAGGAAAACACACAGCTAAGAACCGTGATTAAATTATCTTTCGAATAAAACCGCTTTGAAATCGGTCAAAATGTTCGAGAGGTACGATGCTACAGACAGACACACACACAAAAATACACACAAACAGAATAGGGGTCACCCTTATAACACTCCTCTTTTTCTTCGGGGGTAAAAAAATTACAGTGCAAAAACACCCATCGCTACGTTATCTACAGTTTGATAAATCCACAAATTGTTTTACATAATAAATTGCTAAAGTCCTTATCAGTAGTAAATAATGGTAACCAGCACTCTTATCGGAGCCGGTAATAAAACCAGATTTATGTGTACGCTTTGGATTCATGTTTATTTCGCATGCTTATCAACCTAGCATAAAAATGTATTTGTTTTCCAGTTTTTTTATTTATTTAATGATTATTTTAAATTTATGACAAGACTAGTCAGAAGCCAAACTGCCTCGTTGGTGTAGTGGCAAAGTTTCTGCCTTACATCCGATAGGTCCTGGGTTCGAATCCCAGGTCGAGCCAACATTGTTTCTGAGATTTTCTGTCATGAATTTCTCAAAAACAGCTTGCATTCGGGATTGTGGCGGTGTTATACCTCCGTGCCTCGGAAAGCACCATACGCAGTTGGTCCTGCGCCTGATCTCTCTCCGGTCATGTCGGATTGCCCTCTCAGCGAACTTTAAGAGTGATTGAAAAGTGAGTGCACCTGTGCATTGCGCTCACACCTTGTGCACTATAATATCTCCTGCGTAGTTGGCTGATCACTGTTGAGATTGGCCGCCGTGGTCGAAATCGGCCAGGAGGACTATTATTATTAGTCAGAGGCCCTCGGGCGGCTTAATAACATCTGACAGTAAGGTTGGTTACTTACCTTACAAACACCCCTCAATCCGCACTGAGCCCGCGTGGTAGAGTATGGCTCGGACCACCTGATAGTTGAGGTGAGGCCTGTGCCCAGCAGTGGGACTTATACATATAGGCTTATGAGAGAGAGAGAGAACGAACTGCAAGGACCTCAAGTGGGACGTATATCAGCTGATGAGATATGATTTTTTTGGGTTAAAGTTCAAAATATTTATGTCGTAGAGTAGCGGTGTATTAAAACATTTTGTCATCGTTAGTAACTTGGCTTTTGAGGATTTCAAAGTTATGCACCCGCACATACAAAATGAAAAAAAAAATGGGTGCACTGAAGATTTCTGATCATTTAGGCGCATATTATGATACTCTCGTAAAAAAACTACATCAAATGCATTATGATCCCCAGTAAATTTATTGCTGTCAAATTTGAAACGAAGTAGGTTAGTGTTTATTGTAACGTTGTGAAATTTTGGTTATTAATAATAATAGTACATTTTGCGTTATGTTTAGGCTGTATGGCATTGATCCCTTTGCCCAAAAAGAAAGTGTATTTGTGACAGCTGTGTTGTCTATGTCTTCGTGTTTGACAAGTATAGGATTTCCGTTTTGAAAGCACTCTGGGAGCTGACGCAGCAAAAGTAGCATGGCGTGAAAAAAAGCTACTAAATTTTGATATAAATTTTGGACTTCGGGTCGGGGCTTGACCCCATAAAATCCAAAAAAAAGTGCCCCAGAGTCATGCCGTCCTTGCTGGAATTAGTTTCGGCCGCGGCACATATCTTTTTATCATGGTAAGTCTCTTGCCTTGAAATTTGGAGGTTACGAGTAGCGCCATGTGTGAAACAAATAGTTAAAACATCGATTTCTTGTTTCAGATTTTTGTTTTTACATACAAACACAGCAATATAGCAATTGTTAAGTATTGGTCCAGGTATGTATTTCAAGAAATTTGATTCTATAACCGAGATGTTGATAAAGAAAATAAAAAAATAATAAAAAAATGGTAATATCATAATTCCACATGATTATTATTTCAGATTATTTGTTCTTGGCACATTAGTATGTTGAGCTGAGGCTTGGTTCAGCAAACATGTAAGGCAGCATCATTTAGTAACCTCGGTGGCCTTCTTCTTCTTCCTGTTTTCATCTTCTCCGGCTTCACCTTTTGGCTCGGGGCTTTATTTCTGGAGTTTGCCCTGGCCGTTCTTATGAAGAAAGGAAAACCTCTAAGGAACGTCTTCCTCCGTGAAATTGTTGGAGTTCAAGTTAGCTGTTAAAGAGGTTTCGTTGGTCAGCTGTTTCAGTCCTGGGAGCTCAGCTAAGTGTTAATAAAATTTAGATTCCAAACTTATTTCGATCTAGTAGCATTTGAAATTTAACTGTATACGGGTATTAATTTATTAATTTATCAAAAATAATTGGATTTCTTGATGTAGTTTAAAGCAAAGACAAGGTGTTTTTTCTTTATTAGTCATATAATGTACTGAATTTCTTAGATAGCAATTTTCTATAGAACCAGACCCAGTATCTACCGGTCTGAGCTATTTTTTTAGTTTTATCAGAGGCCTGTGGCCTATGTATATTGTTCAGGTGTTAATGGTGTAAACACGGCTCTAATAAAGTATATCCTACTAAATGCCCATCTCGGCTATTATTCAAAACCTTTACTCCTTTTAACACACTTTGTCCGGGGTCAGCCGAGCAACCCTGTGACATTATATTTTTTATTTTTGACGTGACAACGTCTTATAAATTGGTTTGCCGGGTGACACTTCAAGAAAGTGCGTTACGCTGCTCCGCTCACGTTCCGCGCTCACAATGAGAGCGAGTGAGAGGCACGCGTCCCTTCGGCTCGGGCATGGTTAGCCCGCCTAAGAGCGAGTGAGACAGACATAAAAAGTGAAAGGCACGCGTCCCTTCCACTCGAGCACAGTTAACCCGCCTAAGAGCGAGAGAGACAGAGCGAGAGAGAGAGAGTGAGAGAGATAGGCATACACACCGGTTCATGTTATACGAATGAATATTCACATTAAAATTATTTTACCACTCAAAGTCGTTGTCACGTAAAACTTTCGCCCGTATACCGACTTTACAGGCAACCAATTTTTAAAATCAGAGTTAATTCTTACAATAATTATCTTCGAGCGATCTCATCCATCAAGCTTGTTTTATTTATTTTTTTAGAGTTTTATATTTTTACATTCTAGGAACGAACAATATTATCTCGTAGTGAGGCACGTGAGAGCACCAGTCTTGGTGATAAAATAAGGGTTGGTTTTTCACATTTCTCTTATGCAAGTCTTTCAATATCTAAAGCTGAAAATATGTAATTGCATCATTGGCTACGATATTTTTACAGTCCAGAACAATAATGACTGAATTTTGTTTTCGATTGTATGTTTTTATTTCATACCTATATAAAATTACAGCAGCAGCTTATTAAAAATTCAAGATTGATTTTTCCAAATTTCAGTTGAACCATTCAAGATAGTAAAAAAAAAACAGTCGGTATAAAGATTCATAATGTATATTAAAATAGGCAAATACACTTCTCACTAATATTATAAATGTGAAAGTTTATTTTTTTGGATACTTGGATGTCTGGATATTTGTCCGTCAATCACGCTGAAATGGCTGAACGGATTTTGATGAAGTTTGCTATGCAGTTTGGGTATGAGCTGACTTAGATGATACTTTTATCCCGATTAAATGCTTCATTGGGATAAATACGTTTTTGCGGAAGAAGTCGCGGGCGGGACGCTAGTTTGGTATTTTTCGATACAATTTTAAATATAATCAGTTACGTGAATCTTTACTTAATAAACCCACATTGGTGTGCTCACGTTATCATTTGCCGAGACAAATTGCGTCTAGCGGGACGAAGAAAATGCGCCATCCTTGCCTTGTATATAATTTTTTCTTTGTTATTTGTCTCTTCCTAGTCACATTTGTCAACACAATTTTATTTATGAAATTTTGTATGAGACCTAGGTAGAGACATAATATGATACTATAGTAGTTTATGCAACTGATACATAATGAGGGGCCTTAAAACACGAGTGTGGTTTTATTTAATAATAGCATCACACGAGTTTTTTAAGGCCTAATTATGTACAGTTGCATACACTACTTTATCTACACACATATCATAAGTACTCTAAGATGGGTTCAGAGGTCGTAGGGAAATGACAAGTTATTTGTTGCGATCATGGCTGCATTTACGATATCCGGTGGAGTGTTCATATCGTTCTCGGAGTCACTACTACTCATATTTATCACTAAAATGCAATTTGTTTTAACTTTTCATAATATTTTCGTCACAGCGAAAAACCAACAAACAAATGAATGACAACAGTAATGGCGGGTAATTCAATCCTCCGTCACGACGATTTTTTTTTATATCATAGACAAACGAATGAAGTCCCTATCCTCATGTCCCTCGTGATCATATGTCGTGCGATTTGGATTAAAAAACATACTGAATTTGACGTTTCATATCGATAACTGCTTTAATATCAATGGATACTAGAATAGAGACCTACTTTAGTTTTGACAGCTGTTCCAAATTTAAAGTCACAACCTTACAGAAATTGATACTGTTATAACATTACAGTACAGATTTTACCTACTGCCACAGATAAGAAAGTTCTCATAGTAAAATTGGTTGTAGTAATGCTGGTCATTTCCTACGGTTTCTGAACGCATTTTAGAGCACTAATGATATGTCCGTAGATAAAATTTATAATGAATCAAAAAGCTTGTATTACATGTTTAATGCATCGAATAATGTTATTCATAATCGCATTGCTTCTACAATCAACTGTTTGAACTGAAAAAAGAGGCCATTAGATGAAGGTCGGATAAGTACTGAATTGGAATTTTCCTGATTTTCAACTGTCGAAAATTGAAAATGTTGCAACGCACTCTGCGTTACTCTGCACAATAATATTTATTTTATAAAAAAATCGTGTTAATCTTCTTTGTGTTAACATTTTCAACAAATTAGTCTGCTTTGCACGGAGTTCCGGTATGTTTTCGTTCGGGAAAATTTGTCATTATCAGAATACCGCACTTGTAATTAATTCGCACAGGAACCCGAAAGTTATGAAGTCCAGTATTATAATTATTTACTTTGTATCCGAACATTCATTCCGCTATTGTATTTTACATTCATTAAAGCTGGATCCATTTAATTTCACATACACACTTTGAAAGGGACCAAGATAATTATTTTGGTAAGTTTTGATGTAAAAAGTTTAAATAATAATCGCCCCCCCCCTTCCGGCCTAAATATGAGTTATATTATCATAACTGGTAACACGAACCAATGGAGATTTAAGCAGGGAACATTCTTAAAGAGAATAAGGTGTGTTTCAACTAACCTATTACCCTTAGCTCATTAGTAAGCGTATGTGGTGAGAATGGCACATAACGTGAAAAACTAATTGTCGCTGGGGTAGAAAAGTCTCAGATTGGGCTTCAATTGGTACAGCGTAGCGAACCTAACACGCCCAGAAAGGTGGACCGACGACCTTGCACCTAAAGGTCAAACTGGATTCTGGAAATCAGTACATAGTATTAAAGCAAAGTCAATTCCCGTTTCTGTCTCTTTGTCTGTATGTATGTATGCATAAATCTTTAAAACTACTTAACGGATTTTGATGCACTTTTTATTGTGATCAGCTGCATACTGCTGAATGTCCCTAAGAAGGCTATAAAATGTAGTAAAAAGTAGTATTATACAAACACAAAAAAGAGTAAGGTTTATATTTATAGATAACAGGAAATCTTCACATTTTAGGGAAAGGGGAATCTATTATTTAACAACGAATTAACCGCGTGCGCGTACAAAATTGCATTAGTCAACTCTTAATGTACGAGTAATGACGATGACCCAATTCAGCATTGATATCCAATGCAATCAATCAAAACAGTTGACAGCAAATGATTCAATTATGACACAATTACACTAGAGAACGAAATTATCTGCAAATAGTGTCGATGGAATATCAAGCGGAGTGATTGTCTGTACTGAGCAGAATCTGGCTACACGACATGTAAATACCTGTAGGTTGGAAGCGATTTATTTTGTCTCCAATTCAACACAATACTAAACTGTTCGTCCAAGATCTAAAAAGATCGAAATCTCTTGGATCCATTGAATAGAACTGGCACCAACGTTGGCAAATTGATTTTAGGTAGGCAGTTGTCTTGATCCACAAGTTGGACGAACAATGTTTGGTTGGACCAACGTTTCCTATACCAGACATTGTCAGCAACGTTGCATCGCTACCACAGACGTCATTGCAGTTGACACGTATTGCAGGACATTTGACCTCTACTGTGACTTTGGCTTTAACCACGTAATCGAGGGACCTGGCCGTGAAAGTAACAATATTACAGGACTCAGTATGTCTGTATGGCAACACAAGCAAATTCTACGGAAATAGTACGCAGTTTGTGCTAACGAAATAGGAAATGCTTGCAAATCAGACGTATTTGAAGGAATGAATTCAATGCAGTTGTTAACGCAGCTGCCTGAACATCACATTCCTGTTGGCAAAAGCGCTCTTATTGCGAGCGCAAAAGATGCAGCAGTGTTTACCTCGATGTGCTTTCGTCTTGACAATCATGCTGGAGCGTCTGAATTATTCCGTTCCCCTGAACTACTGAGACGTGCCTTATCTTAAACGGACCGAATGCTTGATTAGGGAAAAAAGGGCAGGGGTAGCAAACCCCACACTCGAGTTCCAGGATATCCGGCCAAGTCACGCAAAATGAGATACAATAGATGTTTTATTTTTAAGCTACCCTTCAGCCAGTACTTGGTCGTTGAGAGATATATCCCTGTCTCGTCATTGTTATTATTTCTATCTCAATTATTTTTTATTTTCATGTTACTTGGTACCTAGAAAGCGGCTTGGTAAAAGACCGCGTACATTGTATGTGTAATATGTTACACATACAATGTTCGCGGTACATCTACACCAAACCGTAAACTTTTTTATGTTTTATAGGTTCACAACTTTTTTATAAGTTTACAGAACCCTAAAAAATCTTGAAACGTGTTATAATGTACTGTTTTAAACTTTCCTGTTGCATTTTTACAATAAACACAGTTTTTTCACGGGTTTTACGCAACACAAACACTTTTAAAAGGTAAAACTTAGTATTTACCTGTTATAATACTCGAGGTTATAATACCTACGTGTTATAATACTCGAGGGCTATTTAACACGATGGTTAGAAGTTGGAAGGACTCTCTTGAGTTTTGAGGACAATTTATGTAAGGTTAATGCGATATTGGGGTTCTTCAAGTGATTTGTAAGCGTTTTTTTTTGCCATCTTGAGATATTTTAACACGCCTGATACTATGGCAAGTTCTTAAGTGCTTATTTTACTTATCCCAGTAGAAATCGATTCGTTTTTTTAACGCTCGCATGTTAAAAAATAGCAAATTCAGTGAAAAAAAAATCAGACCGTTTTCCTGTTACCCGGTAAATTTTCAGTTTGAGTTCACAGTAAACTGCTTAATGATTTCAAAAAGCAAACTTTTTTCATTACTCTACGAACTTTCACCGCGATATCCTGAAACGGCTCATAACAGCATTGGCGGTAGCAACATAATAACAGAACTTTTGATAACACCACATACATGCCGGCCCATTTAATATACCGAACCAATACCGCATATTGTCTCAATCGAAATAAAATTCTTATGTATGAAATAGGCAGAGGACGATACGGCAGCGTCAAAGCTTTAAAAGATGCCAAAACAATGAAGATGAGCAGAAGAATCAAGAAATATCAGAAATATCCACCTTAAAATTGATACAACAAGACACAAGATTTATGTTTTTAAGGAGTGGAGGACATGAATTTATTTGCGTTATGTGTCATAAGTTAGTACTAACCAATAAGTTGGTACCTACTACAACTTTTTTTAGTTTACAATTCTTTGAAAAGCACAAATCAAATAAGAAGCTGGAAAATTTTCTTTCAGCCACGTGACTGGCGTTCTCAGAAGGCGTTCGCTAAGATGGCTTCCAAGTATCGACTATTGTTGCGAAATAACAACTCTTTTCTCTTGTTATTTAATTGCTACCTTTAGTCGTCACAGACAGAATGATATAAAAATGTAATGACAGAAGGATTGGCATTAATCGATTTAGTGTTAGGTAATGGATAGGAATGGACAAGGACCCATTGGTTTTCCATATATGTATTTTTTAAATATCTGAAACTAACGCCATTTAAGTCTTTAAGACTTGTAGTTTGTTTAAGCAAGCTACTTTTCCGCTCGTCTTTAGCAGTATCCGTACAATCATCATCAGCCTATATACGTCCCACTGCTGGGCACAGGCCTCACCTCAACTATGAGGTGGTGCGAGCCATACTCCACCACGCGGGCTCAGTGCGGATTGGTGGAGGGGTGTTTGTAAGGTAAGTGACCAACCTTACTGTCAAATGTTATTAAGCCGCCCGAGGGCCTCTGACCAGGCTTAAAGACTAATATCTGTCGATATTAACCGGGACCAACTGCTTAACGTGCCTTCCGAAGCACGGAGATGCTTGTAAATAGACGTCACTTAAATGGTCGGAGTGGTCACCCATCCTAAACTTGACCGCGCCGTAGGTTGCTTAACTTTGGGTATCACTACCAAAGCAAGCATATCCGTACAAAATAGAAGCAATTGCCAGTATTAAAATAATAAGTAAATTATTTGCCTACCTAGTAAAAATATTAAATAGATTATCTGATTATTGAAGCTGAAACTAAAAAAGTTAACATATGTGAATTATCGTTATTAATGTCCGAATGCATCACGTCAAAATCTTGCATGCGTCCATTTAAAAATGTATTTAAAAAAAACGTCAAGCTTATTCCACGTAACGTGTGAATAGCGTGAAACGTTAACATTCGCGCGAAAATAACTTGTTTGTTTGTCACCACAACTGTGTTACAATAAAAGCATCGTAGCACGCGAGAGCATTTTATTTTTCACATCCTTGTGTTCACTTCCTTGCGCTTTGTCCTTGCGTGCTCTGATTCCTGTGAATACAAATGCAACCTTTGTCATTGTTGCTGTTTACTTTGCTCAATGTAATTGATACATCCTTGTTCAAATAGCGTGTGTAGGGCGGGTTCTTTGCGATTACGACAGTGTCGGATTAGTCCGGAAGTAAAAGTGATATCCTTACAACATGATGCTTCGGAACAACGCTTCTTTTAATTGATAAGAAGTGACTCATCAGCTAAATATAACAATTGGTGCTTTGCTCCAACCATCAGGATGTGTCTTTGGAGTGCAAAAATATCTGTGAGCTCTCAAAGTCACAAAATTAACGGTGGCTATAGGTACATTATTGACAAATTGCACACACTTTCATAGTTTCACAGCGCGCGTGAAGAACACGCCCCATCCAGCTTGCTGTTAAGCAAAGCCTTAGCACCTTGTTAGACGTTTAATTTACTTTTATAGTAAACGGTACGTACGGTCTGCCAAACGGTTTTCTTACAAGTGGGCGCCCGCGACTTCGTTCGCCTACATTTGGGGATTACATACTTCTCATTATAACAACGTCATTAGAACTATCTTGTGGAATTTTGTCTTTTTTACATCATCAGGAAGTGCTTATGGCGTTAATAATGTTAAGTTCCCCATTCCCATCCCAAAAGCCCATTTGATTATGGATGTCAATGTATTATTATTGTATTATTATGTATTATTATTATTAATGTATTATTATTATTGTACATAAATTCTTACACGGGGACATATCTGCGTAAATCATTGCATTCCATAAAACCTCATCAATTTGCTCGACTTCACCAATTCACCATACTAAAATACTATCTACATAAAACAGTACGAATGTACTGACAAAAGATCAAACCTTTTCGATCCAATTGGGTAATTTTGAAACTAATCATTACATATAATTGCTCTTACATATTGATAACTTGATTAAAAACTAGAAATCTTAGCTGTCATTGAAACGATGCCTGTCTTTAAGGCAATATTCATTTTAGGCTATAACCTGGCCGGGAATTTCTTTAGCAGATTGGTGAAGTTTTATTTTAAGTCCATTCAGACTTTACAAATACACAGACTAACAGAAAAAAATTCTAAAAAGTAGTGAAATGTATTCTCTAGTCGATTCTGAGTATTCCTAGCTTGTTTTTTTTTTAACAAGTACAGACTTTTTTCCCTATTCAATTTTATTGTATGCATGGATCAAGATTGTTTAATTTCACCGTAAGACGGATTATAACAGCAAATAAACACGATAATTAGTATCGTTCTATCAATCACTAGCGTGAAATCACACCTGACACGTAGCTGCAGTATGTAGGTATGTGTACACATGCGTGTATTTAAACAATTTGGAATCTTGTCCGCAAATCTGCTTGATTTGGAGGGAGTCTTCCCTGTTGTGATCAATATACGCTGTTGACTTTTAAAAAAATGCATCTTAGATAATAGATTCGCATCCCAATCCTCTGTATAAAATTGAATTTTGAGCACCAAATTAAACGCAATAGGAAATAGCTTGGAAACGCAACAAAACGTTTGATGGTGAATTTCCCAAACCGATTCGTAATGTAGTCGGAGCATAAACACCGGACCACAAACAAACGTTGTGGTTTGCAATGTTTCGGGTTTAGATTAAAAGGTACCTACTGCATTCGGTTGCGGATACGTTGATTAAATATCTTAATTCGAACCCAGTGAATGGTGAATCGGTTATAAGAGGTCTTCGGATCGTATTTAGCCGGTCTACGAAACTGAAACAGATTTCCTATACCTAATCAAGGTCCTTACTGAAAACATATACAAATTTAGGTTGGAGTTTTCTCATATAAATATGGTGTATGCGAGATGAAATGAAAGTGAGAAACAACATTACGCACACACTAATATCTGTTCTGTTTAAATTGATTTAGTGACATTAATTTTAATCTATTTTTGAGAACTTCAGATTTGTCCTATCTTGCCTTCAGACAATTGTAAATAAAACCTAGTCCTTTATTTATCAACTAGTACAACAAGATAATGTCATATATATGTAAAGTAGCTTAAAACTGCCAGCGCAGGGTAATGCGAAATGCAACATATTAATTAAAAAGGCTAGATGACACCACCAATCGTTGACATACTTTTTATCATCTGTCAAAACGATCTGCGTCCATAGATTTTTATTTATTAAAGGAATGTGTTCTCAAATTTGACGTCATAATATATTATCAGAAATCGAAGTCAATTAGTTGACTGAATATTAATTTAATTCTATGTAAATAAAAATTGGTTTCTACAGCCTTACAGACCTTGGTTACAACAGAGGTTATGTTTTTAAAACACTTGAAAATATTAACGATAGGTATCAATCATGCCTATTGTAAGTAAAACCTAGTACTTTATTTATCCACTTGTTCAACAAGACAACGTCATATCTGTAAAGTAGCTTAAAATTTCCAGCACAGTGTAATGCAAAATGCAACAGATTAAATACCGTCCATCCGGGGACGGAGCAAAATGCGCTGCCCGGCCGCAATCTGCGGTTGCGGGCGTTTGGTTTGCTAATGTTGTCATGGTGATGGAAGGATTAAAACAATAAAAATAGGCAATATACAAACTATGATTTTAGTATTATGATATTTGTCAGGTGACTGCCTCGTCGGTGTAGTGGCAAAGTTTCTGCCTTACATCCGAGAGGTCCTGGGTTCGAATCCTCAGGTCGAGTCAAATTTGTTTCTGAGATTTTCTGTCATGAATTTCTCAAAAACATGTTTATATTTATTTTATTTTATTTTATTTATTTAACAGAAAACATACTGACTTACAGTCGCCCAAAGCGTCAGCATGCTAGTCGCACAGTAATCGCACAGTATATGTTTATATCTTTCCATTCTTTCAATAATACGTGTCCAACGTAAGCCGAGATCGAAGCACAGCACAAACAACTGTAAACTTGGTTCGTATTCAATATCCGAAAGTTAAAACCAACGGATATTACATCCCAGCATTCGAGTTAGTATATAGAGGTATATGCTTTGCGGCGCGGTGCGTTTGCTTAACTGCTTCACTTTTCTTTTTTAATCGAAAGTGTTTCAAGATGACAATCACTTACTACATCAGTAACTACTCGTATGTTGGTCTGGTCTGTATCTAAGATTTCTTACACGGTTTCAATGACACTTAAAACAATTGTGACTTATCCAGAAAAAATCTATCGATGTCGTTTTATTTTGATAAAGTCGTTAAAGTATTTCATAAAATTTTGTATAAAAATATTGATCCACGTAACGATTTGAATTAAAATCGTAACAGGATATGGTTCAAACATTGTAATTTTTTGTGTTGCGTAAAACCCGTTGAAAATCAGTGTTTATTGATTTTTTTTCTAATTTATTTACGAATCCGCAGGCAAAGCCGCGGTAGAAGTCTGGCGATCTATAAAGATGTGTGACAGTGTGTGAATATGTCATTATTACAGACGGAGTATGTGCTCCATTCTTACGACATTCACAACCATTGTTTAAATTATAATAATCATAATAATATGACTTTAGAAAATGGCATCCATTCTTTATGCTCCGCTCGGTGAATAGCTCTTGTATAAATATTTGTGGAAAGTGGAGAGTAGATCTGATCGCGAATGCGGACTCAAATATTGATTGTACGAATTTTAGAACTGACATCTTTACCTACTTCAGTATACTTATGAATTGAATAGGCAAAAAAGTATGGTATATATTCAAATACCTACTACATATCCTATCTGCCGTTTTGGATCTTACTAAGTATTCTATGTTATAAGTAACGTTTACCTGTAAAGAGACTGTATTGTAAGGAAATTCAAAAAGAGCTTCTGTAACGGTACTCATTTAAAAAAAAGTTTTTCGTCAGTATTTTAAACATTTTCGGCCTTTGTCCAATAAACAGTAGGACTTACAATGGTCGCATAGTTATCTACTATCAGCTCTAGAAATAATAACATTTTTTTGCTCAACACTACTGAAAATCCAAAACGACTACTTAGGTAGTGCTATTTTTTTTCAGAATATTCCCTTTCTGAATTCTGATTTCTAAAGGAATTTAATTAACTACTAATTCACTTACAGTTAAGCGTGATTTGATTTGAACAGATCTCAGAAACTTAGAATCAACATTCGTCAGACGCTTAGTTGATTTTATGAATAATTTCTTGGTTTGAAAAGATTATTTCTTACTTAAACGTAATTATTTTCCTTAATAACCTTGAATTTTTAATAAGTACATGAACATCAATACAATGAATATGACACGAAGCGTTAACAAAAAAAGCTTTCCAAAATAATGGATTTGCACAAATAGGCAACTACACACACTACATCCGAATATATGCCAGCCTCAACTTTAAATATTTTAATTATTAACAATAAAGGATTTCATTATAGGCTATGTTTTTGTATGAAGCGCTTAGGTACAGGAGTATAGTTCATTAAAAATTCTAGTTGCGTCTACTGTTCTTCAAAATCACTCAATGGATAAAGATGGCCGACTTTAAAATTAATTACCTTATAATAATAATACTAAAGTGGGTGCGAATGTAAATTACGCAATAGAGTAGAGTACGCGCCACGTCATTCGATATTACGCACATTTTTCTTTTTATTGTTTTCGTAACTGCTTTTTTAGTTCAGTTAACAACTTTGTTTGGTTGCAAAGTACCTTGATAGAAAATGAAAAATGTGACAATACTATTTTGAGATTTTCTGTTAAGTCCAATATGAAACGTGTGAATTTTAAAAAGATACTTGTCATGAGTTTTAAAATAGTTTTTTAACAATAATTGTACACTTGGAAGATTTGTATTCGAACCAAATAAGGTGTAGCAACATCGCCATAATTGTGTCTGGTAAACATTTAAAGAAAAAACCACGATAATTATTTTTCTATTAAACCCATCACTAATACAAAAAAAAAAACTTACAAGGCTACCTTGAGAATAACTACCAAGTAAAAAAAGGATACACTATAAAAAATGTCGTAAAATACATTTTATGGAACAATAACAAGACGTTAATAATGTATTTTATAGAGATCGTAACTCCCTGAAGAGTAGTCTGTGATCAACAAAGCTCAAATGCTAGTATTTCATAAGTTTTATTAGACTACTTTTTATAGTGGCCATTATTTTCTGGCACAGAGCGAGTTTCTAAGTAATGGCTCCTCTCCACAGGTTTTGTTTCAATTCATCGGATTTAAAAAAAAAACAAGGATCAACACATGAAACCCTTAAAGACCTATTCGCTTGCACATAGCATCGATTACGTCACGTTACGTCACTGAGTCGGTCTCATTTTGAGCCAACTTATAGGTAAAATAAGTATTTTACCTATAAGTTGGCTCAAAATGAGACCGACTCAGTGACGTAACGTGACGTAATCGATGCTATGTGCAAGCGAATAGGTCTTTAAGGTTAAGGTCTTAAACGCTTAAGAAAAGATTCAAGAAATACTAACCTCAGGAAATTTAAAAGTACTTAAAGGCAGACTAAACTAAGAATAAAGAGGTTGTGCTAGACTTAAGTATCTACAAACTAACGTTGTAAGTCATAGTAGCCATATGCATGCAAGGTCTCAGCCCTCAAGTATTATCGTTTTTAAATTGAAAAAGTTTCATAGAAACTTTCATCCCCTATATACCCTTGGGGGTAGATTTTATCAAAATCCTTTCTTAGCTGATGCCTACGTTATTACATCTACCTGCATGTCAAATTTCAGGCCGATCCAGTGGTTTGGGCTGTGCGTTGATAAATCTTTTTGTCAGACGGTCACCTTTGAGTTTTATATGTTTAAGATAGATACTTTACAGATTCAATAGCGTTGTTTCGTTACATTTTACGCTGGTTCATTACCGCAACTGATATAGCAATAACTGCATTCGACTGAAGGCTGTGTTTAAACTTGGAGGTACTATTAGATTACCGTCACGGGTGTTACACATGGCCACATTAATAAGTTTTACAGCTAATGCGCGTTTCGTAGCGAATATTCAAAAGCCAGGTAAGAGTGGTAATATAGCTTTTTTATTTTTATTGATCTCTTTTAATACCCTCACCCGAAACAGCAGACGGACTTGCAAAAAAAGTCGTGATGACATAAAGGTAACAGCAAAGTAGCTGTTGTGTCCTGTTTCCGTCGCTGAAAGGCTTTTAATTCTTGAACCTGCAAATAAATAAATAAATATAAAACATCACAAACATTGATCTGACTCCGTGGTAGGTAAGTAGCTTAAGCACTTGTGTTACAGATATCAGAAACAGTGGTATTACAAATAAACTTAAATAAATACATATAACGCCCAGACCAGTACAAACAGTCATGTTCATGCGCACAAATGTTTCTACAGTGCGGGGATGGAACCCGCGACCTCTTGGTTAATAGTCGACTTCTTATAGTTGATGGAATCAGGCGTTACTTTGCGGAAATCCATGACTAAAGCTGAAAAAGATGATTATTTTGCTTTAAATTTCCACGAAAACGGCGCCAGCGCAGGAACCAGCTTTAGTCGACTTCTTGACCATTACACCAAATTGGTCATCAAATGATATTTTATTTATATGTTTTACTCCATAAATTAAAGTAAGTTTTTGAGTTTTAACAACTATGCAGTGGGCATGCTGCTTTCTTCTAGCTACATACGTAACTGCTCGAGTGTTGCGATCTGCAACGATGCATTCGCCTTCACCACTCATTTAATACCTACTCAGACTAAGCGGAGAATAGATACTCTTAATATCTTCAACTTAGTTACATGGGCCCTATTCTGAACGCCAGAGTCGGTTGGTCCCAAACAGTTATACTAGCGGGCGAGATAAAGTTCGGCTAAAACTGAGTACTCACAGTCCAATCGTCCCTGTCAATGCTAAAAACGGGATGACACACTAGGCGGCAAGATTTTATAAAATCCACCGTATCGTATCTTTTCATGCTACATTAAAAAACTATAACATAATAAACTATACTAGTTGTCGCCATGCATGCAGCTATTTTTTGCGTGTTTTGAGAGATCTAAAAATCTGTGTTTTGGGAGATTTTTATTTTTTTTATTATTATTTGATTTATTTTTAGATTTGTTTACGCTCTACCTTGAAAACCAGTCCCTGCCAGCATTTGTCGTGCCATTTGGATTGCCTAATTATGTTGTTCCGTCTACACTAGAACTGTCAAAAACACTCTATCAATAACGATTTTAAAAACATACTTATAACGGAATTTGTGTCCCAGGCCAATCTCACATAATCTTGTTAAAGTATTAAAAAAACACAGCGCCCGAAGAAGACTCTCTAACGTTTACAAAGTGCAGAGTCTGGGTGGGCCTGGAACGGAAACAACTAACTTTTGAAGTTTTTAAATCTACCGGGTTACTGGATAGCTACTTTCCCTGACGTTCACTTAGTAGCCAGTAACGAATAAGGATTTAGACAAGTATCTAAACCCTGCGAGTCTTTTTGTGATCTTCTACAGGATTCAATGCTCAAATATCATTGACTGAGTGAGAAATCCCCACTAAAGGACGGATTGTTGAAGAGTTAAAGTACTAAGAATAACTAAAAAAATGTGTTCCGCCACTAATTCACTTTCGCCACGCATTCCCACTCGGTTGGCTGGTAGAGAATGCTTAAAGGCATTAAGTCCGCCAATAGCACACTGTCAGTGTAATAAAGTTTAAATAAATAAATTCATGGCAACTGACACTGAGTGAGACTGACATTACCAGTTATAGGTCTAACTGCCACAGTGGTTGTCATAGTTAAATTTTTGTAACTCCCAAATATCACAAGCCCCTGTGTACAGAGAGTGGGGCCTCCTGATTAGGTCGGTCCCAGCAACTGAACATATTTTTGTTACCTAGTTGATGAATAAAGATTTATTTTATTTTTATTGACGTGACAACGTCTTAAATTAGGTTGTGGCTCGGAGTCACTCATGAAAAAGTGTAACGCCCGCTCACGTCTGTTACGATGAGTCACCGAACGAGAGAGAGGCCCGCCGGACCGGCGAATGCCTTGCATCTCTCTCCCACTCAAACATGATCGGTGTCACGTAAAATCTTCGCCCGTAAAACTGACTTTACAGGCAACCATTTTTTTTATTTATATATTATAGCCTTACTGACCTACATCTTGCTTAAAGGACTTTAATAAACTATTAAAAGTAATGCTATACTTGAAGTTCTTGCCAATGTCTTCGATTTCCTTGTACAGGACAGGATCCTGCACACGGTCCAGAAATTTATAGATTAAAATTTGCTTCTCCCTCATCTCCTTCGTCACTGTGGAATAAGCGTCATCAATGGTCTGCAAGATTCACTTTGTATGATAAACATTCTTGGAAATAGCATCTTAAATGAAAAAATAGAAATGATTTTTATGTATTTGCCATTGTTTCTAAATCAATGAAAACTATGTAGGTATATGTTTTGTTGAGTAATACTTGTGGCACATTATTTAAAAACAAAAAGCAAAAAAATATCAAATTGAATTGAATACAAAGAATATCACAACATAGTAAAAATAAATGTCCCTGCATGTATGCTATATCTATGTATGTATACCTATGTATGCTTATATCTTTCAAACTACTTAACAGATTTTGATGCAGTTTTTTTAAGTCTCAAGTTATTCAAGAGAAAGCTTTATAACTAGGAATTTACGCGTGTGAATCCGCGGGCAAAAGCCAGTTAGTACTGAAGAGTAATTAAAAAGGTACCCTGGATTTTCTGACTGATGTCCTTACCAGGCCTGTATCCTTTGCGGCGAGCGTCAATGGCCACGAAGGCCAGACTCAATAGAACTACTGCTCTCATGTTGCAGTCGACCCGTTAGTCACAAATAACCAAATACCACATATTCTACCAATTGTTCGTAACAATTGGTAGAATATGTGGTATTTGGTATATTTGTTACTGAGGTATTGATGATTTAATTGTGAAAAAAATTGATGATTTGTAAAAAAAAGTCTTCTGTCCGTTATAACTTAACTTTTTTCCAAAGAAACATGATACAAATTTTCACTAGTTCTTTCATAAAAAACCCCTAAATGGCACACTTCGCAATGAACAGCGCACACTCGAACCGAACCGCGTCACGGCGGCGTATAGCAACACGCCCCGCGAACTACAACTAGTCGTGCGCGCTGTACATTGCGAGTTAGAATTAAATTGTATTTTTTTTAATCAAAAAATAATAGATTATTCCCAGCAAAAATTTCTTTTTCATACGATTTGGTTTGATCTACTGAAAGCGTGGTTGACGGCTTTGGTAAGGTTTTTTTACACTCTGTATAGCTTGTTTTGCCGAATGTTTACGTATAACTCTTTGCATACTTAAGTTATCATATAAGTACCTACTCGTAACATTCGAAAAAAAAAACGCGAGATGCGCTTGCGCATAAGCAAACAAAGAATTTTGTTAGTGATTGAATAATAGCGATTGTTCATAAATACCTACCTGTTGCCGCATTGAAGGCCAAATTATCGCAATTAGACGGTTACTAAAGGCCTCACTGTCTATATAAGCATTGTCTTAAAGAATCAGAAGCAAAGTTAATTTAAAATCACATTTGATTTACTTTTAGAATAGAATCAAAATAGAATAATCTTTATTTGCATAAAACATCATCTTTATCTTCTTCTTACATTCTTGCCAGAATGTGTATGCTGATTGACATTTTTATAGGTTAATCACCCATCCTTCTTTGTATCGAGAAAAAAGTAGTCTTTGATACATTATTGCGATTATGTGAATTGTTTATACTTCCCTTTCTTGAAATCACTAATGATTAAATACGTCTGCCACAATGACATTCAATCATTATTCTAATGAAAGGTACTGATTTCATGACTGAAATGAGTATCCAGAGCTTAGAATGGTACTCCATTTTCAGGGTCCAAAGCATACGTTTCGTTGTAATTTTAAATTGTATGGCTCAAAGTTGTAAAGAAACATTTGTTTAATCATTTCAATTTCTACGTAGGTGAAACCTAGAAAAGTAATTTTAGTAAACTTTTTTTTTACACACTAAGCAACTTAACGTGATGTACCTAGATTTACTGCCTAATAAGTTTAATTAGCACATTAGTTGTTTGTATAACTTAAAACGTGTTTTAAGCAATGTTTTTTTAATTACTGTTGAATCGACATGCGTAGTTACGATCCCAAATTAAGTGCTTATCCAGTTGCATCAAGCATTTTTGTAGGTAATGTATTACCTGAGTCCATTATCTTGTAACAACACGCGTTTTAAGTGTTCAGATAGGCAAAAAGAGAACTGGAAACCTTTTCTTACAAGCGCTTTTACACCTCAGCAAGTTTCAAACAATTTACATGAAAAGAAAAAATGTTTACTTGTGCAGGCCTCCTACTCTTTAAGCCGTCCGTAGTTTCGGATGTAGCCATCCCTGTCACTCTTACAAACTTACGAGTGATACGAGTGTCAAAATTGCAAGTAGATTACTTTGGTGTAGTGGGGTTCGATCCCCGCACTGTACAAACATTTGTGTGCATGAACATGTCTGTTTGTACTGGTCTGGGTGTTAAATGTATATATTTAAGTTTATTTGTGATACCACGAAGTAAGATCAATGTATGTGATGTTGTATATTTAAAAAAAAATTAGGTGTACCTCCCAACCTGAAAAGTTACGGTTTCTAAGTCAAGGCACCTGAAGTCCTGTGGCCGGCCGGTACCGGATTTTCCGGTTTGCGGATTTCATTTTCTAACTCGTTTGGTCCGAGAAAAGATTTTGTACGTCCATTTTTTAATGATCATTATTCTGGCAAATGAGAAAAAACGACATTAATTCTTTTTTTCTTAAGGATTTCAAGGAGAAAAAAAAAACAAGCATAGATTGTATAGAGGTAATCGAGCTGGGGAAGAGCTTATTGCCGAAATACAGGATCTATGAATCCTAGTTTGGCTACTTTTGTGTATTAATTAGTTTTTTTTCCAATTAATTAGAATTTTCTTTTTTAAGCTTATGTACACACTATGTATCTGATCTCTTCCGGTAAATAAAAATGTTATTATTATTAATTAAAGTCGTTAGATGTTCTTGTATGTACCTTCCATTATCCTGTTTTGTTCTCCTTGTGATGTATGTACCTGTTTAAGCAATAATCGCTTTGCTTATTAATAAATACTTCCAAAGGTCGGGGGTTCGATTCCTCCCCGATGACCGGAACCGAAATTTTTTTTAAGGTTTGTCTTTTCGCAAATAAATACTAAACATAAAGAATACAATGTCTTTAATAGGCTACGAACCTTTCACACGGTTGGCAACATTGAATTTGCTCTCACAAACAAGAGTGATTTATCGTGAAAGAACAACTTAGCCCTTATCACCATACCAAGCCTTCTTTCATGTATCGTGCGTGAAAGGGCAACCGCAATCTGTCTACCTAAGATATAAATCAGCCCCCCTTCTCTCAAAGCTGTTACCTGTATTTCGGATGTAGCTGTCTCTGTCACTCTTACAAGCTTGGTCGTAGGAGCGAGCGCGTTGGCTAGACCCACGAAACGTTAGGGAGTACAGCCTCAGTCCATAAATTTGTACTACAGTCAACATTGAGGCAGTAACTTAGGATAAGCCGGGCTTTGGTACCTGTAGTTTAGGCGGAGCTAATACGAACAGATGGCCCTGGTGGAATCAATGTAACCCGAAAAGCCAAGTAAAAGATGTATTTGCTCTACCTACAGTGTCCACAAACATGTAAGCAATGAATTGGTGTTAAGACTGTTGGTTATACATAGTTTGTTATTAAGCGAGTATATATGAAAGTATACTGATAAGTATTTATAATTTCAAGAGCAATAAATACTGACTGATTGACGTAAATATTACTTTCAACAATACCTATTTTTCTAATCACGGTTTAAATCACAAATATCATTGTTGTAAAATGATTGCCTCACCCACACCTTCGATTAAATATTTAATCAAATCATTAAGCCCTTCAATAATGAATTTATTTTAGTTGTAGGTATACAGCATATATTTTTAATATAATACTTACTGCGTAAAAAAATATTTTCACTGTGTCACGTTTCAGTCTCAGGAGCTCTATTTCGAAATCTTAGACCGATACACTCAAGGTGCTTTTTTGGGCGAACTAAGGGTGTCGAAAGGTCATAGGTTGGCCATACCTGCTGACTCACATGACGGCGATATATCACAGCCAAGAGCCAATTTTTAACGTGATTAGACCGAAGAGGATGATATGGGCGTTTTTCAAATTGGGGGATATATTTGCATAGCAATTAATTTTGACTGTCTCGTTAACAGCTGAACTCTCATATATGCCACCATTAAACAATCTTAGTATTCTTATTTGCTGTGTGTTTATGTGAATTTTAATTGTTTTCCAAACATAGATATTTAAGATCTTTCTTAAATACCTATGTTTGGAAAACAATTAAAATTCACATAAACAGCGTAATTTTGAAAAATTTGATTTTTTCAAAATCAGTATAATAAAAAAAAAGTTTTGAAGCTTTTTGGTATCCAGCTGTGAATAAGTGTGTCAAATTGCACACAGATACTGCTTTAAAGAGGTCCCTTTTATTCGTTCGAGTACAGAACCCAAATAAATAATGTAAGTCCTGCGACTTCCAGGTCTAGTTTTTTCAGGTCCCTACAGGTCTCGTTTAGTGAAAATTTAAAGCAAAATAATCCTCTTTTTCAGCTTTAGTCATGGATTTCCGCAAAGTAACGCCTGATTCCATCAACCCAATAAATATATTTAACTGTCATCTGAGCGTATATTTACAAATAACATACGGTATTTTTGCTGAAAGATATTCGTATTTTCTTATTGACTTTCCGCATCACCTGTCCATGCGACAGCTATCTCGTGGCCATAAATTTCAATAAACACCGTCGAAAATAGAAGTGATCGTCTTAGCAGTGCAAAGGTCACACGAGGCATGCATATATCTCATAGGCCGATGGCCATCGCCTGCGTTTTGCACAGATCACATTCTGACGACCACTTTGGTGTAATGGTCTAGAACTTAAATCTAGCATAGCCAATGCCCGCTAGCATAAGTGTCAGGGACCAACCGACTCTGGCGTTCAGAATAGGGCCCATGTAACTAAGTTGATATATAATAAGAGTATCTATTCTCCGCTTAGTCTGAGTCTAAATACCTATTTAATGAATGGTGAAGGCGAATGTATCGTTGCAGATCGCAACACTCGAGCAGTTACATATGTAGCTAGAAGAAAGCAGCCTGCCCACTGCATAGTTGTTAAAACTCATAAACTTACTTTTATTTATGAAGCAAAACATATAAATAAAATATCATTTGATGACCAATTTGGTGTAATGGTCAAGAAGTTCACTATTAACCAAGAGGTCGCGGGTTCGATCCCCGCACTATACAAACATTTGTGTGCATGAACATGTCTGTTTGTATTGTTCTGGGTCGTATTTGTATTTTTTGTATTATGTTTTTAACATTGTGCCTATACTAGAATGGTCAAAATCAGGCAATTCAATATGATTTTGATACAACTGCATTAAGCGAAATAAAGGCCCAAATTGCTTTCAGTGTTCGATCTTGTTTCTTAGCTGATGCGTTTTATATCAAATCGTAACATTTCAAAAACTACTAGTACTCGTATTAATAATTTCAATTTTTATTTAATATACTCGTAGTAATACTAATAATTTCATTTTTTGAACTCCTCTATCTCTAAAACTACTTAGGTAAGCCACGTCTACATTTACCGAAAAAGCTGTCATAAAACTGTTTAAAACCTATCAAGTAAATGTTGTTTTCAGCACTAGATTGATCATAATCAGAAATCGTCTTCAATGCTATCGAGTCAGAAACTCCTTTGCTGGTTTTTCGGCCTATTTTTCTTCAATTCATTTATGCTCCTTTCAAACATATTCCGGCTTTGTACTTAAGGATCTCATGTAAATTAATAAACCTTTTTACATCAGTACGATGCTGTATTCTACATAAATAAATGTTCACGAGCATGTTTTTTTCTGCTTTTCTTGCATAAGTCTCAAGACTAATGAAATAGAAATGAGTTTTGTGGCGGATATAATGAGCTGAATAAGCAGAACTGCTGTATCGTTCATCTTTTACGAGTAATTAAACATTCTTCGCACGATTTCCATATCATGATATGCTTGATGTATGGGTATACGAATAAATTAAGCGATCACCATCTTTCGCTGACGCTATTTTATTATTCATCCAGTAACTACTTAGTTAAAAATTAAATATTTATTCGCTAAAAATACTAATAGCTGGTTTATTGTTATACTTCATGATTGGACTGTAATGACTCCTTCCACATTCAGGCCATCAGGCTCTGGAATGCTCTTCCCGAAAATATTAAACAGGCTCCCAGCAAATTATCATTCAAGAGACTCAGTGGCACCCACTTTCTTACTTTATCGCAACCGTCATCATAGATCTTTCTTTAACAGTTCAAATTTATGTATTTATTTAGTATATATTATGTGTATTTTTAAATATGTAATCTTATATTTATATTTAATCTCATGTGTCATATAATTGGTATTATTATTTTTGTGTTTTCTCTTTTATTTATTTTGTCGCACCGCCCACTAATCATTTCTGCTTAGCCCAAAGGTATGACTGGTAGAGAATGGCCTACGGCGTTAAGTCCACCTTTTGTACAAAGTTTTGTTGTGCAATAAAGCTGAAATAAATAAATAAAAATAAATAATGTTTAATTTTTTTCAATACACAGCTATAGTCCCGGCGCTAGTGAGACGTTTTTTGACTTTATTATTTACATTAACAAAATCGCGTCAAATCATGACCTGAAAGCTTTTAATCTTTCGCAACTTAGTTTAATGTACATATAAATGTATGTCATGATTGAAACTATTTATTCTACCTTTCTTAAAACCACGAAAAATCGTTTTTTAGTATTGTTTTTAATCGTAGCCAAAATCGCCATCTATCTACCCTACTTTTGATGAGCGAACGTATCAACCATTTAAAACCATCCAGTTACTTTCACATGATGTGTCAAAGGACCATTTTTGTTGCTCCGGGAGAACAGCGCCCCATTGTTCCTAATGAAATGTTGCACACTAATTAGTTTCGTCGGAAGCGAAATTGACCTAATGTCAAAAGACCTACTGTATAAGCCGATGTCTGTAGTTTCAGATGTAGCTGTTCCTATCACTCATGCGAGTTTGATCGTTTGAGAAAACGAGATGGCTCGAGTTAAAACTACGGGCGCTTAAGTAGAGCTGACAGAGTCCTGTCGTGTGAAACGGCCTCATGCAGTACGTTATCCCACGCAGAAATCAACTTTAGGTCACAGTAAAATAGTTGATATTTTATTGTTCACATTTCAAAGCAAATGTATTTATATTAAGTTACTATAGTGTAAGTAGGAGAGCAATAATGTCGGCACGTCCGTTCCGTTCAGAAATTAACAGTTTAAGACGATTTTATTTATAGATCGCTGTAAATTTTTTAGTTAATGTGTATTGCATATGTAATTAATTACAGATATCTGTTTGTGTACCAAACTTAAATAAATAAATAAATAAATGACGTTGAGTAGGCTAGGTGAAACCACCAATCGTTGACATACTTTTTATTATCTGTCAAAACGGTCTGCCTCCATAGATTTTGTATGTGAATACATGAACTAGACGTCACGGTCATGTATCAGAAATCGGTGTCAATTGACCGAATATTTATTGAGTTTTGTGTGTTCAAATAATGGTTTCTACAGCTTTTTGGAAATATATTGTTGTATTAAATTCATAGGGGCTACGTTTTTTAAACGCCATGGTCTTGATAATATTTCAGGTAGGTGTCATCATGCCAATTATGGGCTTCACCCCGCAAAGATTTACGATACCCTAAATTTTTCAAACAACGTGAGAAAGGTGCTATTATAAAAGTGCACTAAAAGTGCTGCTTCAAGTTCCTTTGACATTTCGAAAGTAATTTTCTACTTTATGAGGTCTCTACGACGTCTTTAAAGAGGAAAGATTTTATGGTTCGAATTGTTAGATTACAGTAGACTACAGTAGTGTAACGATTAAAAAATAATATATTTCCATTTAGAGTCCTACATCATCCCTGACGAACATAATATATTTAATATTTCATACGAGAAAAAAATGGGATACGCGTGAAAATTCTGTCCACGCGTACGAATTTGGGTACGCTAGTACTATAAGCTTTGTGTTTCTTCCATGGATCACGACTTGAATCATAAGACTAGTTCTCTGATTTGTTTAAACATCCATTTTTATTTTTCAAATTAGCAACACAACCTACACAAATTGAACACAGTAGAAATAATCTTACGCCAGTTCAAATTTTATTAAGAACCGGATATTCATCAGACAAGTAAAAAACGATATACCTTTTTACATATTTATATAACTTCAAGCTATATTTATAAAACAGCGATAATTTATTTTTATTTTTACCCAGATTCGTCAAATATATAGGTCAACGTTGTGTAAACCAAATTCAAGTTCATCAGATATCTGAATTAACATTAATTCAATTTTGAAACGAGTCCTAACGAGACGGTACTCTTGGGAAGTTATTCAGAAATATTCCGAATCGCATTAGCTAAAGCGCAAATTCAATATTTTAGGGTTCCCGTATCAACATCGCAAAACAACATATTTAATTTGGCCAGGTAGCTGTCGCTAATAAGTTATAATACGCTTATACTAAATAACATGAATATTGATGTAAAATCAGTTAGGTAATAAAAAGCAGCAGCGATAGTAAAACTAAATAATCAAAAATGAACCGCAGAAATTTATGTACGGGCATAACTTTACACCGACAGTAAAAAATCGGATGATTCCTTTTTATGTGTTTCTTAGTGACAGAACAAAACTTTCTAATAAAATATACAAAAATAGTTATCTTTTTCTACATTTATAAAGGTATGATAAGGCAAATGTCTACAATATTAAAAAAAAAGAGAGTATTAAGCGGGCAGAACAGCATCTTCTGGGTACACTAGTTAAAAATAAAAGACGGGACCATATTTCGCCAAAAGCAAAACTCTAATTTATACCTACCTTACATATACGCGTCAATAAATATCTGAAGTAAAAATTCCCGTTCGCAACTTAATTCCCACGATGATTTCAGGGTGGGAAAAGTGTGATGTTCATAATATGTTATAATGAAAAAGACGCCTTGACAGCTCCGGCGTTTTATGAAACAGATTTTGATATGGAACGACGTTGATGATATTGGACAAATGGTAATCTAATTTTGTATCTAAATTGTAGATAGGTTCCTACCTTTTCACTTAAAGTGGGTGCCATTTCAAACAACCCCGCAACTTATTTCTGCATTCAATAGAAACTATGATCTGAAAGTTAAGAACTTCAACGACATATTTTTGGACCCAAGTTTCAGACACAGACAAATTAAATGAGTTATTTACGTTCCCCAAAATAAAAGTTTAGTTGTTATGATAAGTAAAGGGATATAATCCGACTCAATGCGATAGGAACTCGCGCGTGAAATATTTCTTAACAAAATGCTATAATGAGTTTGGAGCTTCCTTACCTATTACCACCAGCTTGGTTTCAGTATCTTTGCTTATTTATCGAAAGAAAAGTGCACTGTTTATGTACCTTAATGTAGCGAGTGCTTGTTTTACAAGAGTACAGCTGCATTGTGGCGTTATAGCTCTTGGGACTTGGCAATCCCCAACCAATCTGCTGGCTTCGTGCTTACAATTGGCCTACTAGCTTGGGCTATTGACTTGTTGAGCAGTGTATTTTAACATAATATATACATGAAAATCGGGATTGAAAAATTGACTTTTTTATTTACAAAATATGCTACATATCGAAGCGGGTAATTCCAGATACTAATGTATTGTATGTTTTACAACACTCCTAATTAAATTCATAGATTAAAGATGAAATTGAAAATCCGGACAATCTTTTCATACAATTGAAAACTTTAAGCCAGCTAAATTATGTACTAACCGAATTCAAGAGTTGAAGAGCCTTCTTGACAGAAAAAACTTTTTCGATTTGGGTTAAAATAATTTTCAGGTTATTTAATTAAATATTCACCAAGCAACGGCGCGACGATTTCGTCTCGAGATAAATTGTTTAAAAGAACTTTGGGCTTTGGTTTAGGCGGAATTATGTAAATACTTTGGGTAAATAAGCCTAACTTCACATCTGAAGAAGTAGTTAGTGGATATAAAGCAAAAGCTACCACCACCTTGTCTAAATCTGCCAAAGATGCCATCATTATCATACAACAACGCGACTGTGGAACTCACTACCCCTGGATCTCTAAAGATCAAAGTCCAAGCTGTCGTTCAAGAACAAAGTTCGAAAATTTCTAAATAAATAAATTGCATGTATGTATATTATAAGTATATAATTTTATTATCCATATTAAATAATTGACAGATATTATTTTTTTGTATATTAGAATATAATTTAATTTGTACTATTATATAACTATTATTATATTTTTAAGTTCACTTATTTTTGGGTTATTTACCACAATTTACTCTTCTCATTTAATTTTCACTGCACCCATTGTCTTTTTCTGCATGAACTTTAGGTTGACTGGCAGAAAATGCTTTTAGTATTAAGTCCACCCTTTGTAAATTTTTTGTGCCATAAAGTTTTAAATAAATAAATGAATCATATCAGCCGTTAGAGCATAGGTCTGTCTCAAGGCTCTCCACAGCGATCAGTCTTGCGCTTCCGACATCCAGCGGCGCACCGTGACCTTCACCAGATTGTCGGTAAACAATTATCTTTCATATTCATATTCTTTTTTTTTTACAAATACAAAATATTTATTTTTCTTTTACAAAGATAAGCCTTACAAGATGTGGCCAGTGTCTCTTTTTAAGCTTGATAAAGCCTGTGGCCATATATTCTTCATATTCATATTCTTTTATTCGCCAACTAAGTGTTACATACATACATAATATAGCAGGTCTTATGCTAGACGATTGCACTTATAACTTATAACTTTTAGCAACTTCATCACCTGACATCATGAGTTACGGTTGTCAGTAGCCAGTGCTTAAGCATTCTGGGAACCGGGAATAGTGCGTTTCCACCTTCAGCCTTTACACAACTTAACATCGGGCGCGGTGGAGCCAAAGTGCTAAATTGTTGTAAAAAAATCGGTTGTCTGTAAAGTCCGTCTACTGACGATAGTTGAACGTCTTTGTCACGTTACCTCTTTGTCGCTCGTTCCGCGCTCTCGCTTGCACTTTAAGCCTTGAATTGAACGCCTCAGAGCGAGGTAACGCCGCATGCGTTATGTTTTTGGTGCGTGCAGCCGGCTCCATCGAATTAAAAGACGTTGTCACGTCAAAAAGATAGAAAGATGATATTTGTATGTTTAATTTGCTTGAGTAAAAGAACATTCCTGTTGCGTACTGCTAAGGAGTGGAATTCGCTGCCAGCTGAAGAATTCCCTTTAGAATATAATTTGCATCTTTTCAAGAAAATAGTTAATAAGCTGTTACTAGACAGCCATGATCCATCCGTCAGCCACATCGTCACTAACCATAAGATGAGATTGTGCCAAATGCCTGGATAGCACAATAAAAAAAGTAATGCAAATTTAAAAAAAAAAACATGAAAAATTGGAAACTTTTCTCATACACCTTTAGAAGTTGCCAATTAAGGAATTACAGAATATTATTTCAAAAGCGAGAACTTCAAGAGTATGCCATAAAATCTAATTATAATAATTTCAGGACCCTTTTCTCAGTGTTAATAAGAATGTTAGCGACATTCAATTTTATGTTATTAGGTATAGCTAATTAACTAACACACTCATTAACAATGAGAAAAGGGTCCTGAAATTAAACACAGAGAAGATAAAAAGGTTCTCCTTTATCTACATATTTCGTAGTAATTAACTCAATCATTTCATGGTAATTGGATTTTTATTACTACGCTTAGTCAAAGTTGTAGAGAAAAAAAAGATATTTTTTTAATATTCTTACAAGTTCAAAGGGCTACTGTCAATTTTAAGCATGTCACGATACAATTTAACACGACATCAAATTTATGTGAATCCTACAAAACCACTAAACCTACAATTCTAAAAAAACCATTGGACAATGGCATCCATCACACTCGTACAATCTTCAAACCATTCAGTTAACCCAAGCTCAAAGTTTATGCGTCTGAGCTGAACTGGGTCAAAGTGTTACAACTAAATCCGTTCTATAGTAACGCAAACGATAGAGCCTTGATAAAACTAAACAGAGAAAGATTCGGTACATCTTTACGATCGTAAACTTTAAAATGGGCCGCACACGCACGCACGTGTAAACAACTCGCAGTACTGGACGACACGGCTAGGAGCAGAGCAGGGGGGGCAATTCTCGTGTAAGCATATAAGTTTACATTTGTAAAAGTTCGATCGACGTTAACCACTCCAACGCAACATGTGATATGAATTATGATGCTAAAAAGTCGAAGTTTGAAATTCGTATATGAAATATCTTGTAGCTGTCATGAAACGCACTCGTTAACAGTAATTTGATTTTAGCACACCTGTTACATACAAATCACCGTGCGGAAAAAGAGCGAATGCATGAGAATCGTACACCAGGTCTAATGGACTCAGTTTACAACGCGCGGCGAGCTCCTACCGTATCTGCCTTTCTTTGGTGTGATCTAAGGATAGAGCCGACAAACCTCACTAATGAAAGGATTTCAAGTCAGCCACCTCCAATCAAATGTAGATCGCGAGTCAAACTAAATCCTCCAATCAAGATTTACGAAGAATCTTTTGACTAACAAGCAAGATTTTCTCCAATAGTGAACTCTATATTTTATGTTTTATCGTCACTACTTCGAACTTGGAGTGTTGTAAATAAACTTTTTTAAGGTTTTTTAAGGCCATGTAACCCGGTGAATCTTCAAAGGAACAAGTAAGTCGATGACTTTTATTTAACATCTTCGTCTTATCATAACGTCATCACTCGTTCTGGAATACATTGTAAATAAATATTGTTGTGCCATATTTGGCTTGATTTTTATTTATGAGTAACCTGGAACACTTGTTAACCCGTTGTTTATCTTAATATACCTAATTCCGAAACGTCTCCTATACCAAAAATGTGTTATTATTCGTATGAACGCTATGGCAGTAAAGTGTAAATATCATCTACCGCAGTTTATGTCCTTAGGTATAAATTTTCTACCTGAAAGGAAAACCTCTTTTACCGTGACCCCTGTGTTCCTTCTAAATGCCACCTTAGAATCCTAGCTGAATTAAATCGACTAAACTAAAACTTTATATTAACTTCCATAGAATTCGTTCAAAGATTTCAAATGCAGTGACGCATACCATATACGGTAGGGACGTTTACGAAGTGGTTTTACTATACAGCTGTGTAATCCGTAAAGTAGGCAATATCTACTACAAAGCTGCCATTCAGTCACTATCTGGTCATTTATAGCGAGATGAAACAAGGCTCTTGAGTGTAGTGCTTCCTTGTGCGAGCAATTTTTAAGCCGATGTCGATGTTTTCGAAAACTTAATTAAGTTTGGCAGAATGATTTTAAAATCGGTGAGTTTAAAAGACAGTTGTAAAATAACACGCTTTAGGGAACAAATAGCCTAGAAGTGTTGTGGTTTGTTTTGCCTATATGAAATTTTTAGTTTGTTCTACTTTCCAACTGATGTTTGCGCTGGAATACTTTTTAATACGCTGTGTGACCTCATTTCTTAAAAATGTAAAGATTTCTACCTATCTGTCTTTCTCCGGCGCTATTTACTAGTCATCTTACGTGGAATTACCGAATTTTAAATTTTTCACTTAGACTTCACTCACTGTAATTTTACACTTACACTTTAGGCACTTAACTACTTTCTATGTTACTTTCATCCAAGGTACTAAGAGAGTGCGGAGTGCCTAATATTGATAATATACTAGGTGAGCGACGCAGATCCGTCCGAGCTGCCAAGAAATGTAACCTAAGGCCTAACGACCGATTTCAATATTATTGACTGAAAGATGGATAACTGTCAGATTCATAGCAACAGCAGTAACCTCAGATACCTTTTAGTAAACTGTTAATTATCTTAATTTTGTTGTTACTTATATAAGTAATAAAGTATGGTTCTTATATAAGAACTGTTAATTGTTTAAGAATTGTGGTTTATAGTTGTTATTCAAATTCAAATTATTTATTTGCGAATGAGTAGGGTACAGCTCATGGTAGTAGTAGAAAATATTAAATAAACAGTGCATTAGCCTACTTAACTACAATTATATAGCATGCAAATATTATAATAATGCCGCAATTAAAATAATCAGCTCTGTAAGAAAGAAGTGATTATCGATATTACGACTATCGACAGAACATGTCTCCTCCCTAACCGGTGCCGCAGTGTCGAAAGGGTGCAGTGCTGACATCTGACTCGAGACGGGTCAATGACTCGGCCGTCCGCAATCCGCGATGCAAGTCTACTGTTAAAAGCTGTAAATTCCGATATGTTTGAATAAAGTGTGCCAAAAAATATGTTCGAATATCATATAGCCAGCGACTTGAAGTAGTTTTAAGGCATTGAACTTCTAATCTTATACCTTTGAAAATATGATGACCTAGCACAAAAAAAAATTGACGCTTTGCACTTGTTGAAATAAATAAAGTCGCGATTAAATAAAGACTGAGAGCATTTTAGGTTTTTTTTTTCGTTCACGGCCTATGATTTTGATTTCTATAGTGTTGCTTTTGGCATCAACTCTTCAGTCTAGAAACCTTGTGACGTAGTGATCTTGACCTCTCTTATGAATATTAAGTAGCTGAATCCTACCTGAGCAATGGAGGTCATCTGTGGTTTTAATACTCCCCCGGGAACAATTTCAGAACCGTAAGCTATTTATGGTTATTTATCACTAGCTGTGCCCGCGACTTCGTCCGCGTGGAATATTTTTTTTGGGCTTCATTTTATTTTTGCAAATTTATTTTTTTGTTATTATTTTAGACAATTTATTTTTTAAGTTTTCAAAAGAACATAATTAGCTTAAAGTACTACTGCGTTAATTATTTTTCTAGTTTTATTTTCTTGTGTCAGAAGAACATATTAGTTTTGTCTGCAACGCGTTTGTAGGTCTGATCTTGACAACGCGACATATGTGTGAAAAGCAATCTTGACGTTAATTAATTCCTATGTGTTTAAATGTTTGCCCCTGTGATTTATTAATTGTAATGGTGAAAGATAGCATAACAGGAAATAGAATTCTTTTAAAATTAAAAGGTAAATAATTTGGAATCATTGAGGTGCGAGATTTAAGCACTGTTTGACCAACTGCTAAACCAGTTTAAACTATTGCAACCATCACGTTACATATTGCGAAGAAATTAGATTTGAAGTCGGGTCCCGGTGGTTTAAGATTTCTAAGTAAAATTATTGGGGCACCTATTTTTAACTTGAGGGAATATGGGGGAAGGCCACTTGTGTTCAAATAATTATTTTATTAATTTCGTCTACGCTACAGTTTCTCACTCCCAATATTGCACTTTGACACATCCATGATGTTCCTTTTTTTTTCTATTTCGCTGATTTCAGGGTGAACTTTCGATATAAAATCCTCAATGTTACTCACTCTTAATACTTAATCTCGTTCAATTGCAATTTTATTTTCAAAGTGAGGTACTTTCCCGACTCCTATTAAAAGAACTTTGAAGAAAAGTTATACTACCTCCCTACCACTGCCTCGAAGGTGTAGTGGCAAAGTTTCTGCCTAACATCCAAGAGGCCCTGGGTTCGAATCCCAGGTCGAGCCAAAATTGTTTCTGAGATTATCTGTCATGAATCTCTCAAAAACAGCTCGGAGTCGAGAAGTTGGCGGTGTTACACCCCCGTGCCTCGGTTAGCACGTTAAGCCGTTGGTCATGCGCCTGATCTCTCTCCGGTCATGTCGAATTGCCGTCTCACCGAACTTTGAGAGTGGTATAACAGTGCAGTTTGAGAGTGCACTTGTGTATTGTGCTCATACTTGTGCACTATAATAACGTCTGCGTAGTTGGCTGATCTCTGTTGAGATTGGCCGCCGTGGTCGAAATTGGCCTGGAGGACTATTTCTACCTCCCCCCAAATGTGCTCTCATATTTGTAGATAATTTTAAGATGTTCACAAACTTCCATATTGGGGTATTTTAAAGGCAAGACTTTACAATGTCTGGCCTTGTTCCCTTTACTATTACTGGTACAGTTTGTTGAAAGTCCCCCGCAAATATAACAGTAATTTTATGATGATAATTTTATCACAGCTTCTTATATCTCTAAGAGTCCTATCTAGCCCCTTTACATGAGCTCTATGGACCATGGAACATTTGTCCCAGATTATTATACGCGGTCACCTGGTCATTCATCGTATCAGTCCACTGCTGGACATAGGCCTCCCCCAAGGACCGCCACAGCGCACGATCTCCCGCTCTTTGCATCCAGTCACTACCAGCTGCCTTCTTCAGGTCGTCTGTCCATCTAGCCGGGGGGCGTCCCACACTACGTTTACCTAAGAGTGGTCTCCGTTCAAGAAACTTCCTGCTCCACCTCTCGTCGGTTCTGCGACAGACATAGCCAGCCATAGCCAGACACAGCGGCAGGGTCGACGTGAAGATATTACGCAACTGGTCATTAATTCAATCTAATTATGGTTCATCATGGTACCTCGTAGAGCTACACCCCCCTCTCCGCGTAGCTCGCAAGCAACGCCTCTCTTCATTGCAGCGTCATGTTTTGCACATCATGCGGCGCGGGTGAATTTTATATTGGTGTTATTTTAAAATTGTTATATCTTCTAAGATATTCATTGAAATTAAGTGATGTCAAAGACAATTTGGTTCACAATTAAATACTCTTAATCAACAACACATTTATTTGGATAAAGATTAATATTATTACGTTGATACAACTCTTAACAAATAATGCATTAATTTCTGCCAAATTTGACTACCACAAAAACGGTTCTAGTGACTTGATCTTAAAAGATAGACATATACTGTCGCAGACATTTTTTTAGATCATTTTAAGAGGAATAATTCTTTCATACAAATATTTTTGGTATCTTGAACCGTTTCCGCAGCGTACGCAACGGAAGCCCTCAAGGATGAATAATTTTCCCCGTTTTTTTCACATTTTCCATGATTTCTTCGCTCCTAATAGTTGCAGCGCGATGTTATATAGCCTATAGCCTTCCTCGATAAATGGTCTATTCAACACAAAAATAATTTTTCAATTCGAACCAGCAGTTTCTGAGATTAGCGCGTTCAAACAAACAAACAAACTCTTCAGCTTTATAATATTAGTGTAGATTAACAGGTAGCCGTATTTAGGTTGGAAATTTGATTCAAAAGCATTATGAAAAAGCTAAAGACAAGATATTCGCTTCCTGTTTCAAATATTTCAACATTTTTACAGTTAGTATTCATCCTAACTATCGTGACGTCAAAAAATCTTTAAATTCTTTATGGTAACCTACCTATTTTGGCATGCTTTGCGTCTAATAAGAAGAAGAAATTGGCTATATATTTTATCAAATGTCAAAAAACCTTTCATTATTATATACACTGAAAGAGTGTTGTATTTCAGTTGCTAAGTGTTTCCAGTTGGTCAGCCTTAGCTTGCGTAATGTTTAATCTGAACTCTGAACTCTATGACGTAACAGTCTTGAACTCTGTAGTGGGCTTTAGGGTCCTATTAGAATATTAATGACGCTGTGTATTAACTAAAATTATACCTTAGTAGGATTAAAATCTCCTGTAGGGACACTATAATAACTTAACATGAAGTGTAGATAGATAGGTAGATTCACTAAGTATAATATTTTTGAGTTTTACACCTAGATTTTAGTGATACCAAAGTTAAGAACCTTAGGCGTGGTCGTTTTTAGGATGGGTGACCATATCGACCAAATAAGTGACGTCTGTTTAGAAGCATTTTAGTTCGGAACGCACGTTAAGCTTTTGGTCACTGTTAATATCGATAGATATAGTCGTTTAGCCTGGTTAGAGCAATCTGACAGCATGGTTGGTCACTTTCCTTACAAACACCCCTTTTTTTCGCAAGGGAAATGCTGATATGCATACCCATCAGCCGCGAGAGCAGCTGGGGGTCATGTGAGACTCCAGGCCTCAGAGAGAGAACCCGCTACCCACCCACCCACTAAAAACCTGACGGTGCCCTCCGGTGCCATTTGAGTCGGGGACGTGGCGGGTTCACCGTAGGCCGAGAGGCCATAGGCATTCACCGCAATTCCCCGGACTTACAATCACCCCTCAACCAATCTGCACTGAGCCCGTGTGTTGGAGTATGGCTCGTACTACCACATAGTTGAGTTGAGGCCTGTGCCCAGCAGTGGCACGTATATACAGGGTGTAAAAAAAACCTTAACGAAGCCGAATACCACATATTCTACCAATTGTTACGATCATTTTTTTCCTTTACACCATACCTGGGAAGTTAACGGTTACTGAGATATTGATGGTTAAAGTTGGAATTTTTTTTAAATGATTTTTACAGAAATGACTTCTGTTCGTTATAACTTAACTTTTTTCCAAAGAAACATAATACAAATTTTCACTAATTTTTTCATAAAAAGGCTCTAAATGGCACAATCCGCAATGAACAGCGCACACTCGAACCGAACCGCGTCGCGGCGGCGTAAAGCAACACGCCTCGCGGTGACTTTTCCGCGTGCGCGCTGTACATTGCGGGTTAGAATGAAATTATTTTTTTTTGATGTCAAAAAATAAAAGTTGTTTCCCAGCCAAAATTTATTTTTCATACGATTTGGTTTGATGTACTGAACGCGTGGTTGACGGCTTCGTTAAGGTTTTTTTTACACCCTGTATACTGTTGTCAGAAACCTTGATTTTAATCAGAATTCAGTGATTAAATGTGTAGGTTTAAAAATTCCTAATTAAAATTACCTGGCCCTACAAAACAGTCATAAAGTTGATGCAATTATAATTACATTTTACCACAGAGTGCTATTAAAAGTTTACCTAATATTTCGTTTTAAGACAAATTGGTCTATAAATTCCTGAGCAAAGTGTACTACACTTAATGTAGATTGCAGTACGGTCTCTGTTTTCGCAAAGCAAAGTCATAAACGTCTTGCTTCTATTATTTATTTGTTGGAACTTAGGCCGTAGTTGTTATATATTGTGAGATAATACCTAAGTACTCGTATCCAAGTGTGGTTTTGAGAGTTAGGCCTCTATATTACTTAACTTGCTTAAAACGAGTAATTAAAATAAAGTTACAAATAGTCCAAAAGTTTTGTTAAGCACGTGACTTTTCATTTTAATAGAAAGGGAGGTAGATTGTTTTTTCAATTACTCAAAAAAACTTTCAGGAATCCCAGCACATATACTTTTCATGTGCAATTTGTGCTTGCCAGTAGCGTAGCGTTTATAACGCGATATTATTATTCATTTGAACTGATAAGATCTTGGTGATGTCCGAATATCGATGGATTAGTACGAGTTTGGTTCGGTTTGAATAATTCCGTAGCTATGGACTCGGACAATATCAACCGATATAAATATATTCATATATTATCAGTAATCATAATTATTATTTGACATACATCAAAAATAAATATCGTTACACATCAACGGCTCGGAATCGCAAAAGTTAGCCGCATCAAAGCGACATGAAACAAGAATTGCTGTTATTTCCAACTCATATGGACAACTGCGCTAAACTACCTATGAAAATAACCCTTTTCGGTGATTTCCCACGGGTCCTGTAGATGAGACAGGAGATTTTTCTTGAGTTTCGCCAGTAATATGGGATTTTTCTATGTGACCGTTATTGCTTGTATTGTAGGTCAATTTGAGAGCCAAACTTTACTTGAATTCTAAAGGGACAAATCTTATTTTACGTCTATGATCGATGATAAATCTTTTTCTTTGTCGTTCCCTCAATGCTGAGGACCGCGACCACGTAAAAAGTTCCTCCATCCAGGCATGGACTGCTCGACTACCATCCACTGCTAGTCTAATGGCGTCAGATCATCTTGTTGGCGCCCGTCTCCTAGCCCGTTAGGTTATTTTCTATGATAAAGATATTAAAAACCCTCATAATACAGGGTCTGACAAAAATAAAAGTTTGTTATCAGTTGTTTATGTTTGAGGAATCAAGTTCAACATTTCAAAGACGCTTTAAGGTTAAATTGTACTCTGTTTTATTATATTTTTAAACATAACTTGCCCGAAACATTTATAATTAACATTGAGGTACTCAATTTTTATAAAAAACACAGGTTAGGTAGGTACCGTGGGTGAGCAATCTAGGAAGAAAGGAATTCTAGACGCATTCATCTAAGTGATAGATATTACATATAACTTATCTTCTCAATTTGTAACATTCACAAAAACCCATTCGTGTTACTCACAAAAAATAGTAAAATGTTGATTAAATGAAAGTAATAAAATCTTTGAAATGTGTCTGGCTTGCTGGCCGTTGTTAGAAAATCCAATTTTGTTGGCGCCATATTGTCTGCTAGAAAAAAAGTCTACTTTTATCATTCGAACATCAAATAACCGTTTTTTCAACAGAACGTGCAATGCTTTTTAATTTATATGTATCAATAGATTTATTGAGGCTCCAAATTAATTTAATAATAAAGTTTTTGTACAACCTTAAATTGGACGTACCGTAAGTGTACACCTCATAATCCACAGCAATCAATAAGTAAATAAAAAATAAAGCTTTAAATGTGTGGAATATTATATATCGTAACTTCGTTAGTAAACGTTCAAGTAGATTGTCCAATTCTTCAATGTCGAGTAACTCGCACGTAAGAAGATTAATTTTTATTTTACCAAAATATAAAAACGTTATGAAGTGTCATTACTCGTGATTAGCCCCTTTGCCAATAATATTGTAGGTAAAAGAATGAATACCTCATCTCACTTTATATAAGTTAACCAAACATTTCCATTGTTTCAGGTAATTAAATGGAAGTCAGCAACCCAACCTGCTCTATCCAGAAGTAATTAATTCCAAATCAAAGCCAAATTGGAATCGATTCCATATCGAACACTTATCAAAGTTGACGCGGTCACCGAATCAAATGGTAATGCTTTGTTATATGATTATTAATTAGTTTGGCTGATTAAAGCCCTCTGGCACGAAGCAGATGTGTCTTCTGACTAGGCTTAAAACGCGTTCTGTCTCTATAATTTAATTCGAAAAAAAAAATCAATCACGGCAGGTCTTAAAGGTAAAGATAAATTTACTGTATGACTAATTATATAAAAAAATCTACAGAAGCAGATTGAAAAAAAAATGCTTACTACTATGTTAGATTGTACCTAAACTATGCAAATCTTAGTCTTAGCTATGGCTTGTCAAAATCCGTCCAACAATTGAAACTTACCAGCAGTTTTCCTAACTCATTCCGGGGTTTATAACTGGAAAGTTATCTTGTTAAATAAACTACGCATACACACAAACACACACAAACACACTCGCACACACACACACACACACACACACACATACAAACACAATCGTAGACATACATACACACACACACACACAAACACAGAGAGACATGCACACACACACACGTTTCTATGCTAATTGTTTATGATTTGTGGACAATAATTAAGTACTTCATTTAAATTTTTATTTTTTTTATTTTCTCTTATAAAAACATTGTAATCTTTATAGTTCAGTGTTCATTTAGCATTTACAACGCTATTTAATTTTGATATTGATAGCTATAGTTATGCAAGAGCGGAATCTCCTGGCACAAGCATAATAATCTTTGTAATGAAATAAACATTTATTATTATTATTAACTCAAAAACTCTTCTTCTCTTACCCTCATCATTCTTTGACCAATTCCCTAAGTATTTGTCGGTACATTTACAAAGGGACAAATCAAACGCAATTCAGTTTCCATTAGCCGTACTAATGTTATCTTATCCGAGAATTCATGAATTTTACTAAACAATGGGATATTGAACATGTCACGTCTAGCCCCTACCTGAGTAGGTCGAATGGCATGGTTGAAAGATCTGTAGGTATCATCAAAAATATGTTGAAGAAATGTAAAGCAGACAATACAGACTCATACTTAGCCCTTCTTGCTTACAGAAACACACCCAAGGAAACAGGTTACTCACCTACACAACTATGCATGAATAGGAGCTTAAGAACACAGCTTCCTACTACATACAATAAGTTAAATACAGAAACTATTGATACTACTAAGATAAAAGAAAGTAATGAAAAACATAAATTAAAATCAAGTATTTATTATAACCAACACTCAAAACCCTTATCTTTGCTTAATACAGGTGATAATGTCTTCTTCAAAAAACAACCACACCATCCCTGGATTCCAGGCATTATTTCAAAAGTCGGCCCACAGCCTAGGTCCTACATGATCACTTCCTCCGAAGGAACTTTTCGTCGCAATCGACAACACATTTTGAAGCCAAAGTATCCCGTATCAATGTCTCCATTTAGAAGTTCCCCACAGCTAGAATATTATCCCAACTACTGTAGCCAGTCTCAGTCTTCTCCGGCACTGAAGAGTCCACCAAAATCCTCTGTTCCAACCAGTCCGAAGCCATCTTCTCCAACTGCACCTGAAACACTAACAAACACTGACTCAAACACAAAACATGTCAGCCCCAAGCCCAACTCGTTCACAAACAACCCTGATATTAAATATTCGTCATTTGGTCGCCCCATTATTAGACCCCGTCGATATTGCGAATAAATTAAGTAGTTTATTTACTATTTATGTATTTTAGATAATTTATTGTAAACATTCTGCTAACTTAGAAATAACCTAACTAAACGTCACTGTCAGTCTCATCATCTCATGTTATGTTATCTGTCTAGAATGTCAAACAATAGACACGTTCACATTTTTTTTTATAAAATCAAAGTATAATCTACGATCCCTTTCCCTTCACAGACAGAATTAAATGTAAAGTTTTGTCTTAAAATTGTATTATTTAGTTTTATGTATAGAGTACGTTCCATCTCACAGAAAAAACTAAAAGTAATCTTTGTCATAAAATTTTATTCTTTAGTTTCAGTATAGTGTACATTCCGTTTCATAGAAATAACAAACTGTAAACGTTTTTTTTTTCTTTGTATTTTTACAAAGGGAGATGTCACATACATATTATTGTATCTTTATTCATAAGTATCCGAACTCTGTAATCTGGGTCATCCCTTGTCTTTGGTGTGTCATGGCGAACGCCTCAATAAAGCTCATTTACAATACTGTCGTATTTACTTGATTCATTGTCGGATCCCGCCAGCTGCTACCATCCAAGTTCCATGCACTAACCAGTAACCAGACAGACATGACGGGCGGCGGGGTAACAGAGTGCGATAGCGCAAGTTGACGATTAATTCAGTTGTTTCATATTGTTGAGGTGTTTTTAGGGTTCCGTACCTCAAAAGAAAAAAACGGAACCCTTATAAGATCACTTTGTTGTCCGTCTGTCCGTCCGTCCGTCCGTCTGTCAAGACCGTTTTTCTCAGGAACGCGTGGAGGTATCAAACTGAAATTTCTATATGATACTTAGGTCTATTGTCCCTGGAAGCTGTAGAAAAATCAATCTTCTAAGCTAACGCAATCAAAAGATACAGCCATTTAGGCCGCAAATTTCCGCAAATTCTCGAAACTCGCACGGGAATCAAAACCTACACGGTACTTCCCGTAAACTTAGAATCTTGAAATTTAGTACGTAGTCACGTCTTATAGTACAGATATAGGAAAAATTACGAAAACTGTAAATTTTCAGTTTCATCATATAAAAAAATATTTTTGAAAAATATTTTTGACAATTTTGAAAATTTCAAAGTTACTACTCCTTATCTACAGGTTTGTACGGAACGCTCGGTGCGCGAGTCCAACTCGCACTTGACCGGTTTTTTTGTGCTAAAGCGGTACGGTTAGGCAGTGAATGAGTGTAAGAAGAGCCATATTCATCCTAAGGACGAGCCACATGCGGTTCGCGAGCCGCGGTCTGCCGACCCTTGGTCTAGTGGTCTGAGGTCCAGACTACAAAACCGGCGGTAGAGAATTCGAATCCTGCTAGAGGCAAATGTTTGTGTGATGAGTACGAACATGATATCTGAGTCATGGGTGTTTATAAATGTATTTAAGGATTTCTATCCGATAATTTAGTCGCTTAGTTTGGAGCTAGGTAACACACAAGGAAATAATTGTACCAAGGTCCGAACTTAAAACCACTGGTTTTCGGTAAAAAAATATTAAAAATGTATAAAGTTACACATATGTCTAGTATTTTTTTCACTGAAGTTATTTTATTTAAAAAAATTGTATACCAGAAAATCATGTTGACATGGTCGGAGAACTCGGCTTTAAGTATCTGAAACTTTTATCCGTTCTACGTGAGCGGAAAACGCAGCGAGTGCGATTTTTATTTTTTTTAGTTGAAAAGGATAATGGATAACTCTAATCAAATAATTGCATTGTCATCGGTACTTGATACGTGTGCAACGTTTCAAATTAATCCGATTTCTGGAAGTTGGTGAAAATTCAGCTCAAAGATTCCTTTACATACATACATACAGCCCCAGCTAATAAAAAGCGTGTTAAAAAGATCACCTACTTAATAAAATACCCGTTTAGATCTCGAAGTACTTCAGCTCAAAGATTCCTTTACATACATACATACAGCCCCAGCTAATAAAAAGCGTGTTAAAAAGATCACCTACTTAATAAAATACCCGTTTAGATCTCGAAGTACTTCAGCTCAAAGATTCCTTTACATACATACATACAGCCCCAGCTAATAAAAAGCGTGTTAAAAAGATCACCTACTTAATAAAATACCCGTTTAGATCTAAGACCAAGTACTAAACGTACTCAAGCTTAATTAAAATCGATCTTAAGATCCTTAACGCTACCGATTAATTACCTAATATCATACAGGAATTTCTAATTACACCGTGCTTCTTATATCAATCACAAACGAAATTAAAATTGATTTATTTGATGTTTCTACTAAATTTGTCTACGATATTTGTAATCAATTACTCATGGTTCTAGTTAATGGAATACATCAATATTGAACGTTAATCAAATTGATGTCGTGTGGATATGCATTCGACATGCCTCGGTTATGAAGAGGTCACGTTACGTTAAAGTAAGGATCGTCACGTGACTGACTTAAATGAACATGGGTATCACCATTCACTTTCCCTTAAATAAACATGGGTATCACTTTCCCTTTTCCGAGGTTATCTGGGGTAGGCGCAGTATGTTTTTCTCTTCTATACCATCCTATCTGTCGTCACTGAATCATCCACTCCTTTCATACTCATATCTTTTTACACACGGTATATCCATGACTTCCTAGGTTGGCTACTACCTCTCCATCCCTCAACTTGGTACTCATCATTCTCCGCGTCACGTGGCTATCATCCCTGCGCATCACATGCCCGATGTCCAAACAATTTTTTCCGTCACTGGCGCTACTTTCAAGCTACTGTTATATACTACTTATTACTAAAACACAAACCAATAACTTTCTAGAAAAATATATATATAGATAAAACTAGCATTTCAAAGATAGGCAAGTTATAGTTATCAAGCTGAACGGCTTATATGTTGCGAGGAAATTGCTTTTGAAACCTTCAACCATTATTATCTTAGTTATTGACATTTTCCAATAAATATACCTACCGCAGATATATTTCTTACTAGCTTCCCGTCTGCGGCTTCGCCTGCGTGGAATTCAGTTCTCTAATATATAAAGTATGTCATGATACAAATAAAGCTTCCTCTTGAATAATTCTATCAATTAAAAAAAACTGCATTAAAATCCGTTGAGTAGTTTTATTGATCTAGCATGCTTACATACAGTTAAAGGGACAGACGCGAGAAGCGACTTTGCTTTATACGAGTACTGTAGTGATTAGGCCATCTCTTATCCGAAGGTTATAGAAAGTAAATCGATACCAGAAGTATGAATTAAGGTAAGGGACAAAACATGACTTTACAGGAGAGCGAAAAAACGTTTTTGCTTTTTGTAATCTGTGTTTAACTTTTTTGTTTACAGGCCGATTTAGATGAGGTCTATGGCAAAGTTTCTTAGAATTTAATGTTCTTTTATGCTATAAAAGCTAAATACAATAAAATCTTATAGTTTAGAAAATAGCCTGTCCCTTACCTTAAAAAATGTGAATCACTTATCCATTACGTTAGTCGAATTTGAGTTCAAGGCAAAGTCAAAATAATGTAAGTAACACAAAGATACGAGAACTTGCATAATAAAATAAGGTAAATAACTTCTACTAAAAAAAAATCTATGTAAGTACAAATGTATAACATAAAGTTTGCACTTTATAGCAGGACCTTAACTGTATAGCAATACAGCTTATATTGGGTTATTTAATAAAGCTTAATTTCAAAAGAAGTGTTTTCTGTAGACAGGGTGATGTGTTTATTTTTAAAAAGTGCCATAAATTACAAATTTGTTTTTAAAATTATGTCATAATCAACAAAAAAAAACAAATATTATCATAATCAACTTTCGTATTTTCCAAAGAATAATGAATAATAATCTCTAATTTCTAGAGTTAAAACAAAAAGTAAGAAAGAAAATAACCCCGTAATCACGGGGTCAGTTCCTACATTGACGATTGCTGCTTCAGACTCCATGTACCCCTCTTCCATTGACTCGTGAGATGCGGTCCTGCTGCTGGAATCGGAAGCTATGTTATCAGCCTGGAGATCTCGGTAGACGTCAAAACTTTTTTGCCGTCTCTCTACTCGAAGTTTCTCTCTCTGCTTCTCAACCTTTGAATCAACGTATTCTGCAATGGCTCTTTTCTGCATGTCTTCTTGGGAGTCGAGGAGTTTAAGAATGAACTCTTCGTCTGGCAGGATTATCTCCACGAAATCTGTAAGCTCAAAAACTGCATGTATGGGATCCTCCAAGGGGGCAGTTCTTAATATCTGCTCTTCTAAATCTCGAATCTCGTTCCGGGCAAGAGAAGCAAGTTTGGTGGCCTTTTCCTTCTGTTTTGACATCTCTACTGGGTTCTCTTACTAGTGTTTTTCTCAACTTCTGATTAAAATGCTAATTTGAGAAAGTAGTTAAAAACAATGTCTTTTGTCGTTTGTTTTGATTACAGTCCAATTCGGGTTTTTCTATACTAATAGGGATGAGAAAGCTTAGGCGATCCTCCTCTGGGTGCTGATGAGGTTCAGGATCCTCTTTGCTTCTTTGTAGAGGTCAGTGGCTCTGCCGCCGACTAGGGTTGGGAGGGTCTGCCGGGCAGACCCTCCAAACCCTAGTATCGACGAGTAGTCAGGGCAGACTCTGCCCTGACTACTCGTCGATATTAAGACCGACTTGCTGCGACTGGGTGAGGAGGAATTGCTTCAGTTGTCTTTTGTTGATTGTAGCAGTTGATATTTTGGCTTTGTATTGCTCTAAGGTAGTCTTTGTGTGTCTCCACCTCCTCCATAACCTGTGCTGTAACCACAAGATCAGCATACTTAAAAGCCGTAAAGGCTCGGGTATGAGGCATTATGAGGTAAAGATATTGAATATGGTCGGACGGGTACTTTTCGGCTTTTAACTTGTCCAATACTTATTGTCTCTCCTGAACGTAGTCGTTTAGTTGTTTGGGAAGGGGCTCCAGTTATGACACAACTGCCCCGGCTGATCACTTGCTGGATTAATGAGTAGGTTGTCATTTCCGAGAGTGCTGTTAACATCTTTATATGGACCTTAACGGCAGCAGGAACGATGTCGTCAGTGGTGGATGCAATTACGTTGTAAACCAACCGACGGACTGGAGTGCGAGAGACAACTGTCTCGTTAACTACAGTTCCTCCCCTCTGATACTCTAGATATGTATTGATCTCAGCGGTTTGCAGAACAGATGCCATAAAGGCTGCATACCGTTTCATGATCCACGTCCGGAAGTCTCGTTTGTTTGCAACGGGACGACATATACTGTAAGCACCATAAACAGCCTGGAAGGCTTACATGCTGTGGGGGATCTCTTTCTCTTCCCTCTTCATCTCCCCATAAACGGTTCGGTGCTCCCGGGGTATTAGAGACAAGTCGTCGGTGAGAATTGTCATACCTTTATCTTCGCAAATCTGGTCAATGAAGTTAATGTCCGTAACATATTTTATGCAACTTAAGTAATATGTAATAAGGACTCTACCTATTGAACCGTCAAGGGTATCGGACTGAACCTGGAAAAGATCCCGAATTCTGTCCAGGGGATCTTTTCTTCCATTGAAGAAAGCTAATATCACGCCGGCAGCTGCGGATCTGTTAAGAGGAACCATAACTGGCTCCTTCTTGTCTAAAAGAAAGGTAAGCTCTTTCCCTGCCCTTGCGTATTGGCGAATGATGCCTGGGAGGGCCGGAAGGCGATCACTGGTGATGTCCATGATGTGGTCATCCCGGTCCATGACGCTGACCGTTACCGGCAATTACCTTAATGTAGCTGTGCTAGTTCATGACTTTAACTAACACAACCATGACTTTAATGATCATAACTTCCTATTACAACATGTATTATCATATCTTATGTCTACACATATGTTACTTAAATTATTAAAATCATATCAATAATTAAGTAATTGGAAACATCAATCATTTTATATTGTGAAATATAGCTTTTTGCAAGGAATTACTGAACTAGTAAATCGAGGAGAGACAGTGATTATTGAGGGCAAAATCAAAAGTGTTTTAAGGATCATGAGGGAGCAATCATTCATGATCAGAACTATTGGTATCAGAGGATTCATCATGGGAAGAAGGTGATTGAGTGACTGAGAGCCATGGGAAGATTTTGTCTACTGCTATAATAGCTTCATACCGTTTGCCCTTTCGAGTGATTGGGGTGTCCTCAACAACATACCGATCATTAGGAAGAACCTTTTTAATGCGATATGGCCCTCGACATTTAGGTTCAAGTTTCTTTGACTGACCCTCTATTCCAGTAGGTGCGCGTATAACCCTAACTAAATCGCCTCCTTTGAATCTAACATCTTGATTTCGTCGGGCATCATACGAGGATTTGTCTTTAATTTGTTGAGATTTGATTAATTCGCTAGCTTCGGATCTTATTTCTGGAAGCGATACTGGTGTAGAGGAGGCAGTTGCCGTAATAACATCATTAAAAATACTTTGAGATGGGTTTGTAACCGTTCTTCCAAAAAAAAGTTCGGTTGGTGTCTTTTTTGTTGTAGAGTGAACAGTCGTATTAATTCCTAATTGTATGTCGGTAAATGATTATCCCAAATTCCGTTTGGTTTATCATGATTCATGGCTCCAAGAGCTGCCAAGATGGTGCGATTGTACCGCTCAACCTGCATGAACAGTGTCAGATGGAATTTCCACTTTAGGATTTGGGTGTAACTCACCTGCCTTTTTCCCACTAGGCAATTTATGATGGGCACATTCTAAACATGCAGCTACATACTTCTTAACGAACCGCCTCATTTTTGGGAACCAGTAATGAGCCTTAATACGTCCCAACGTTTTGTCATAGCCAAAGTGGCCTATGTCATCATGGTTTGCTTTTAATAATTGCCACCGCGCACCACGAGGAACTAACCAATGTACGCTAGAGTCATCAAGTATTCTATAAACCCGACCGTTAACTAATTTGTAATTTTTGAAGACTTCTGCAGTTTCCTTAGTCTTTAGGTCATTCAAGATATCAGGAATACGTTTTAATATGGTCAAATAATGTAAGCACCAAATTTGCAGACGCCAGCGTAATGTAAAGGACACAAGAGACGATAATAAACTTTAAACATATTAGCGTAAGTCCATTCTGTGAATGTTTTTGTAAGACATTTTAATGTAAGGGACTTGCAATATAAAAACTCCATTTTGCAAAAAGGCGTAATGGTCATGATTTATGAATTTATAAATATGAGTATAAGGTAAAGTTCGACAAATTTTTATAAGGTTAGTTACTCTATTTGTTCGTAAAGGGGTAACAATTTCAAGCCCCTTAAAGCATTTTTTTAGTGAAGTATCAGTCTAGACTATCAAAAAATATGTACTGTAAGGGACATTTTTTGCTCGATATTGAAATTCTAAGTACGCCAGTTGATAAAGCGCAAAATTCCGAATCCAACGGTATATATAACTCATTTTGGCCAAATTGTCCCTTACCTTAATTCATACTTCTGGTATCGAAATGATCAAGTAAGCTGGCTTTTTTTATTTAAAGACGTCCACTAAAATGATTTAAATCAATTGAAATATTAAATACTGTTATCCAGATTTCCAAATCATAGAAAAAGTTTAAAAGGTAAGGGAGAAATGGGAGTAGTCTTATTTCTTGTAATCACTTTGATATATTTATTACCTTGTCCTAAATAGTACATACTTCCGAATCTGATAATTCACCATATAATGACTTCCTCACTTATAATGACTACTAGTGTTTACAATGAAGAAATGCAATAAATCTTAGAAATGGGGACAACAAAAGATTATGGATATTACGTGGACATCACGGGAATGGATCTACAAATGACACTTTCTAATGTTTACATACTCTACAAGCGGAACAGAGGCACTACCGGCTATTGGTGACAGTACACTTTCCATGGAAAAGTTGATAGAAAACATCAGAAAACCACATGTGAGAAAACTTGAAGAAGAAGAAGGGATCGTGGAAATGTATCACCTTACTTCAAAACTAAAAGTGCGCGATTAATTGTATCTTGTTTGTGTAAAGTGTATCTAGACAGCCCTGATTATATTGGGAAAAAGATCGCATAGTAGTAGAATAGAATAAGAGATAGTTGTCACTTTTATATACAAGATTTCGAACACGGTTAACTATATACTTATGTTATTTTTCCATTAAACCAATATTGTAATTTCCAATTTAATAACATGTTTTTGACACACATACCGAACGATGAATACAAACATCCTCCGAAACAGTAACTCGGCAAACATTTGAATTCAAAACACGGCACAAGCAAATTGGGAACTACAATGAAAGCGTATAGATACGTACTAGCATTGCCAATGTTTTCTTATCTTTGGGCTTGATATTAAGATTTACAATAAATTAAGTAAATAAGAGAGAGACTAATAAATAAGAGGGTAAATTAAGTATACGAACTATCTCAACGTACAGAAGTTATCTACGAGTACATCTTCAATTACTCGTACTCAGTAATTTTAACGGGTCCCATATTTTATGTATCGACGTGTTATAATATGCGAATCTTTAGCCGAATTGTATTAAAATCTCGGTACTATAACTCTTCTCCGGTGCCTTGCAAAATGCACTTGGTATTTTTCTGTCGAAGATTGACTGCATAGATTGGCAAATAATACATATGGCAAAGGAGGAGGAGAAACGTGGCAATTTGACGAGGACTGGAGAGAGCGTTGATGTCGATTTGCTTTGTACACATCTCGCCGTTGTTCTAGATTTCCGGCAAAATGCCTTCTAAATAAACCAACCAAAACTAAAACCTAATTTAAAAGCATTAACGAGTGCAAAAATATCTGACCTCGCACTTTCTATTTCTCCAGCACGTGACATAGGTACCAAAAGGTTGCTTATTTGTGGCAGGTTGGACAATTCCATGTGACCTGATACGCAAAGGTAAAGGTCCCCATTATGATGCGGGATAGGGTAAAATAACACAATAGTCTATTATAGGCTTCTGGTGGTTAATTCAGGATCCGTTCTTGGGGAGTTTGCGGTTATTCAGAGAAAGCCGGCTTGATTATGGACCTTTAATGGGTTATACCACTAAACGCGAATATACATGGAACTTATTTGCATACAAATAATATATATTCGTTTAGTCCGACCATTTACAAAATTACAGATAGTAAGTTCTGGTGCTCCACACATGTCAGTAATAGTTTATAATAAATTACCACCACACATTAAAACAATAAATAAAGATTTTGAATAAACCGAATTTTGTACAACTTTGAAAGATTTTTTGACTGAAAAATGTTTCTACAGCATTATCGAATATTTGGGCATTGTATATAATTGTAAGCACATGTTACTTTTTCATCAGTGACTTTATCTTATTTAGTGTGCCCATAGTGTAAATTGTTATTATAATTGTAATTTATAATGTTATTTATATATTTTACTTAAGTTTTTAAGTGAATAGGCAATGTTTGCCTTTCTGAGATTGCTGTGCCCTTGCCGGGCGTCACAGTACTTTGACATTATTTGTAACACCTTTTACTCATGTGACTTGCAATAAAGATTCTGATTCTGATTATTGCACAACCAATTTTTGGTGTACAGTGTACTGATATTACGTTACCCATTTTTGTTGCAAAATCGATTTTATTACTAGCGCTTTTGATGGTACAGTGTTCACCATGATGCACTGTCGTGTAACTTTATAGCGCCAAATATTGTACAGGTTGTTTATTTCTCAAACCATAAAAATAACAAAATAGTTGTTTTGATGACATCACTCAACATGCCAGTTAATAAAAATCTTTTAGAAAATAACCAAATATATACTTTGAAAATCAGCTAAAATCCTCTGTGAAAAGAAAATAACAAATAAGTACTCTAATTCGCCTACCTCCTAGTTTAGAAACATTCTGTGCAAAAAATCTTTCACCAATTATGCAAAAAGGACCACTTTATATCTTTTTTTTATCATCTGATGCAGTTTCGGGAGCAGTTCTTATCTGATTTGATTTTGTCAACTTGCTATAAGTACTTACTGTATGATTAAGAAACCGTTTAATTGGCTATACTAATTATAATTGTTTATTTAAAATCTTAATATATACAATAAAAATACGCAGTAAGTAAAAAAGATATGGGTCAGTTCTTACCGACTGTTGCATTAACCTCACGCTAGCTTTCTCCAATCTCAGTATAGAAAACCAATGTCACATTCGAAAGCTTATCTTTTAACATTATGACGGCTATTACAATAGCTGATATATTCTGGAACGTGGGAACTCGCTACCATAGAGCATGGATTTTTCTCAACAATGGCTTGGATTGTGAAAAACAATGTAACGACCGGTTAAGTAAACAAAACGTTAGTGTTACTGTTATGGAGTATGGTGTAACTGTCTGATGGATTGCCGGAGATGGGGTTTACAGTTTCTATGGAGTCCGGATCTAATGTGTAAGTGCATACTGGTTACTGAATTCGATTTGCTGCATAAATTGGACAAGGGTGATTTGTGGTATGATAGTAAAAACTCTTGTTTAGTACATAAGTATAGTATCTATTGGTGTAATAGATAAGAAGTTGAATATTAGACTAAAATGTCGCGGCTGCGATCCCCACATTGTATAAAAATTTGTATGCCCATGCATACATGTCCTTTTGTACTGGTCGGGGTGATACCTATATGTATTTATTTCAGTTTATTTGTAATACCACTGTTGATTCTGATATCTGTAACACAAGTGCTTAAGCTACTTACCAAGAAGTCAGATCAATGTATTCCTTAGATTCCTCACTGCTTATTGATATCAAGCAAATCCGTAAATGAACCTACACACATAGGATTTTTTTTAATTGTCTACAATAACAGGGAAAATTTGCATACAGATAAAATGATAGTTACCATATTACAAGTTCGTTAAAAACCTATATACAGAACCCGATGCGATAAGGTGTGCGTCAGGGTAAACACTTCGGTATCATATAACTTGTGAAATTGAAAGCGTTTTTGTAAATTTATTAAATAGCAAATTTATGTGCTAAAACACAACCTCTGTGAGAGGGTTAACTCATACATTTCAGAGATGCAACCCAGAATATTCCAAAAGCGCAAGCTTCTGCATTTTTGGTAAAATCGGAATTGTGGTCAGTACACGTATATCATTCAGAATTTATTTTTTACCGTTAGTAAGTTATATATACGTCCCACTACTGGGCACAGGCATCACCTCAACTATGAAGTGATACGATACTCCACGACGAGGGCTCAGTGCGAAATGGTGGAGGAGTGGAAAGTAAAATACTATATTATATATAGGACGAACAAGATTTGATTTCTATTAGAATATGTTTTCGTCTTCACAATTTACAAACACTAAACCAATTAGTCCAATAGTTTTAAGAAAAAGGAATATATTCAGTCCAACATCTTTCAATCAGGCTTGCAGTTAATAAATTAAAGAATCATGTAAGTATGTACTATTAATCGTTTATTGGACATCATCGGTAGGTTTTACAGCGTCATAATGTTTATGTGGATAGCACAGGTCTGGCTGCCGGGTGTGATAGTTAACCTGTCTTTAGAACTCTGTATAGTAAAGGAATAAAGGTTAGTTAAGGTTGAGTATTTACATAAAATTTAGATTTTTTTAAATGCTCTTTAGGGTTATAAAACGAACATTCCAGTCAAAAACCCCTAATGAGCCAGTAAACCAGCTAGTGACAGACGGCTGGACGGATCGACCAGTCTTAGCTAAAAGCCACCGTGGTCAAATTATTTTTCTACTGGCTACGGTGCCACGGGCAGACACACAAAAACACAAATGCATATACACACACAGACGTAGGGGTCTAATTTTAAGACCCTTTTTTCCGTCATGGGTTAAGTACAGTTCATTCATATAAATATATAAAACTGACTGACTGACTGACATAGTGATCTATGAACGCACAGCTGAAATTTGAACTTCAAACAAAATTAGTTTGATGAAATGTAATGGTAGAAAGAACGTTTGTCGACATGGCTGACATTCGTATCTTGCGTGTCTTGTTTATGCAAGTTTTTAAGAGTTATCTTTCAAATTTACAGGATTAACATATCGTATTTTTTTTGGATTAACAACAAAATGAAAATAATTTGAAAATTTGTTAAATGTTTTAAAAAATGTGTGAGAGAAAAAGTTACTTACACTTGGTTGCTAGGCAACGCAATGTTGATAAACATTCTTTATCCAATTGAACGGAGTTATACGAGTAGCTTTACCTCAGAGGGAATGTTTATTTTGTAACTAGTAGCCACTATATGTGGGGAAATTTCCCCCCAAAATCTATTATCCAAAACCATTTAGCAGCATGTAATCTTTAAAAAAAACATCATTATTATGGAACACTTTCAAATGGCGAGTTAAATTCGTTCACATGTATTAGTATCGTAAAGGCGATAAATTCCACTGGGTCAATTTTCATTCGCATGCCACTAGCTTCAATATGCCTTTCCTACATAGAATGATACAGGCACATCATCGGAATGCTGCTATATAATGCACCTTAAAACAAATCACCATTCAAAAAACTTAATAAAAAAACTATTCATCCATGCGTCAAAGAATCTTACCTAACAAGCCTGCAAGTAAACTGTAAACTGAATCAAAAGATAAAAACCCTCGAGTTTTTATAATACGAAAACGAAATAATAAATAATCATATCAGATAGCCGAAGTTTACCATAAATATAATATAAGAAACCAATATCTTCCTCTAGCAATAACATAGTGAAATAACCTCCCTCATCTTGGATAAAAGATATTTATTCAATTCCTTACCGCATCACACTGACAATATCCCACAGCGGTGCTATGTGGAGAGTGAAAAGGTTTGAAATACTCGTACAATATATTTTATCTGCATAAGCCGTACTTTTCATATTGAACGTTATTACAAAATACCCGTTCGGTTGATAGAGTTGTGTTTGTAAGGAGTTGACGTTTGACCTTAAAAGAAATAATACCGTGTAGGGTGTTGTTTTCCATTTTATTGTGCCAATAAGTGTGTACTTCTCGAATTCAAGGTAACTAAGAGAATTCCATTGAATTCGAGAAGTTTTTGTTGAGTAAGAATTGTTGAATAACATTCGAAGAAGCGACTTAGGTTGTCAAGTTGCATAAAAGTTTAATAAATATAGTAATTTGTAGTCGATTTTTATGAGTCTTTATATTATTTACAAGTGTGTCTATCATACAAGTAATTAAGGTGTCGCAGTGTTTAGCCTACACTTGATGTCGTGTGTTTATCCTACTTATAAATCTTAAACACTGATACACATGGCTTTGACATTATTTTTGAACCTATTCACATTGTACTGAACAATAACAAACGTCATAAATGAAAATCATTCTAAATCTACTTATCGTAAAGTTGACAATGGTATGGTAGATAATTGAAATAAAGTACTTCGCCATAAAGGATAGTCGGACGCTATTGTTCCCATCGATGAATATTCTATGCGTGTACGCAGCGTGTGTCAAATATTTCGTTGGAAAGTCTCTGTGGAGTTGTTTTCCCGTACGTGTGGACATACTTAGCGAGTGTTTTGAATGCTTTCTTTGCTGTACTAGGTGTTTTTTTTATTTTTGACGTGACAACGTCTTATAAATTGGTTTGCCGGGTGACACCTCAAGAAACTGCGTTACGCTGCTCCGCTCACGTTTCGCGCGAGAGAGACAGAGCGAGAGAGAGAGAGAGATAGGCATACACACCGGTTCATGTTATACGAATGAATATTCACATTAAAATTATTTTACCACTCAGAGTCGTTGTCACGTAAAACTTTCGCGCGTATACCGACTTTACAGGCAACCAATTTTTTTATTTATTTATTCAAGTATTACATCACATAACATAAATAAGAATCTGCCAAACTGCGCAAGCAGTTTGTCGGCAGGTGTTCTTATTTTTACACATGTAGGTTTAGAATTAAATAAATAATAAATTAATATTTCACAACAATCACACCAATTTTCTAATCCCAAATTAAGCTACGAGGGTTGTGTTATGGGTGTTAGACAACGGATAAACATGCTTTTTTTTGTAAATAAATACCTATTATACATAGAAAACACCCATTAATTACAAAGTTACCGTTAAAGTTTGTAGTAAAGAAAGTAAACGATACATTGATGTCAAAGTTATTGCCCCCTTGTTTCTTGCAATGTAATCAGATAGTAAAAAATAGAATTAAACGCATTGTACTCAACTGTAAGCAGTTCACGAAACAAGACGTAAGTTGGACGTTAAGGCGGGTCGAAAGAATTTATATGAATAAATACTTACGGACTGAGAGCACTTTGAAAACTTCATTGAACAGAAGGGTCACAATCTTGCCACTGTGTACAGTTAAAAAATAGGTTTCTTTATAAAATTGTATAGGTCTTATCCTTATTGTTTTAAGGTTTAATATGGATACTACTGACGGCGGAAATCGTATCGAGAGGACGCTCTAGGATGAAAAGCTAGAACTGAGGCTCTTGAAGTATTATTGGATTAATGAATATTCTATAGGTTAGTTTTGGCAATTGACTTCCAGAAAAAAAAATGCATATTAAAGCTTCGTGCACATAATTGAAAGCGTTCGGACGTAATGATTGCAGAACAGTGCACACTTTTAACTCTATGGTCAAATCTTATCTGCGACTTACGTCAGACATTATGCACATATCAATACACTACTCGCCCGCGACTCGCCCGCGACTTCTTCCGCGCATACGTGTGTGTATCCCAAGCGAACATTTAATCGGGTTACAAAAGTATCCTATAAACAACCTGCTGTTTTTCGCGAAACAATTTGTGGCGTCAAGATTTTCTTGCTCCATTTACCAGTCACCCATTAAACTTTCATGGGAGCGAGCATTGTCTCGAACGATTGAAATTGTATACGGTGCCCTACCACACAATCTCAACAAGAAGTGAGATAGATTGAATTGAATATTTGAATGAATGAATGAATGAATATTTATTTGCTCATAAATAGGGTTACACTGAAGATCTTAATTGTATAATATTGTTCGTCCTATTTAACTATTAAAAATAGCATGCAAACATTAATTATTATATAATATTATATTAAATTCAATCTATAATAAAATGAGTATGATTTTATAATGATGTCAATGTCAATACCTATTCTATTAAATCCAGCAATGTCAAGTCAACTTAAACTAATTTGTTGTTCAAAATATATATTAAAATCCTATATCTATAATCCTAGCTATTCAAAAACTCTTGAAATGTATAAAATGCAAACTGACTAAGTGGTTTATCTTTAATATATTTAGGAATCTTATTAAATATTACTACACACATACAAAAGCAGTTTTTTTGGATCCGCGCACTTTTTGGTATGAAATCAAGAACCAGCCAGTTGCAATTTCTAGTACAGCGTGCATATAAATCTTTGGCCTGAGTGAAATGTTTGGGGTTTTGTTTGACAAATTATGCAAACTTTGATGCGAGGCATGACTATATCTTTTTTACTTCTAATCAAATCTTGAAAAGCTAAATTTTACCCACTTTCCGGTGTCCGATTAAGCTAATATTTTTATACGTTTAAGTTTCGAAAAAAAAAACAATTTTATGAGTTTGTGCACTGAGTGAACGGATCGCTCAATCAAAAACGTTGACAAAACCAGTAACGTTACTTGTTTACATGATATTGCTTTCGGTGTAATTTTTGTTCGTCGAAAGCAGTGCAGGGGGCACTCTTTACTTAATTACTATTAGTCCTACCTACCCAATTTTGAACCTGTAGCATTTATTTAAAGTATTACATATTTACACATTAACTTACACATTAATTAACATTCCTCGGTTGGCATTAGGATTGAACATTATTATTATTTCAAAAGTTTGTGGAGTAGGGCCTTGGGTCAATAAAAACAGATCATGTCGTAAACCGAATGAAATGACATGAAGATAACGAACACCATTGAAATTCTAACTACAATAAACGTAATCGCAGAAGGATCACTTCAGACAATGATACCTACCTTTTTTATAAGAGCAGTGTGTTCTAAAACGATGCTTATTGCTGATTTCACTACGATAATTTAACCGATGGTAAAGAAAACAGCTGATTAATGTCATTTTTAGTACTAATTTTAATTAACATTTTCTTAAATGATTAAGTCCTTATTTAAAGTCTGTGAACTTGTATCTCAGTAATTTTAGCTGCGTTAGTCATTCAAGTTGCCATTTACCAGTATATGATAGAAAAGGAAGAGCGTATCTATATTTTACCCAATCACAAGACGGTAATTGGCTTATTTCTAGGGAGAGAGGCAACTTAAGGAAGTATAGGAATAAGGGAGAGCAGGTCTAAAAGTTCCATTTTTTAGATGAATTCAATTTCTTAAAAAAATACTTGGTGTAGCTTTGGTATTATGTAAGCAAATTTTAAAAAAAGTGTATACTTTATATAAAGAATTTATGTTCGTTTTATGTAAGTTTTTTTTTGTAAATTAGCATTAAACTGTTACATTAAGTACATAATTCTAAAGATCGGGGGTTCGATTCCTCCCCGGAGCCGAAAAGAATTTTTTAAGTGTTATATCTTTTTTTTTAACATAACACTTAAAAAAGTATTTTCGGCTCCGGTCATCGGGGAGGAATCGAACCCCCGACCTTTATGTCACCATGTCGACCTTTATGTCGTCATGTTATGTCTTTTCGAAAAAAATATATATGTTGTAACATTTCTAAACCTCATGTAATTAAAAGAAGTGATCATGACAATGTAAATAAGAGCTTTGATATCTAATCAGCCTTTAAAATTTAGATTAATATTCAACGCAATAGATTTAAGTTATATTTAGGTCACTTATTTATAAGTTAAACATTTTACAAGTTTTTCATTCTATTTCACGACGTGTTAACTAAATATATCTTTTTTACTCATGGAGCTATTTCATTCGGAACAACTTACCCCGGTAACTTTTAGTTCCGCTCTTCCCAACCTTTTCATTATGGTGTGAACTATCTGTATGTAACTTATTCACTCACAGTGTCAAACGACCTTCACCTTGCGATCACAAATGAATATACCAATTGAATAATAGGTCCTCCTCTAGAGTGTACTGCGTCATGGTAATTGATTAAAACGATTAGGTTGTCAATAAAACAATGGGACTTCCGAGTTCCGGAACACTTAGTAAATGTAGTTCAATTGCATAGTAAACTATCAACAACAATTGGTTGGAGTATAATTTTTTTATAGAACATGCTGTATAAGAAGACGACGTAAATTGTGACCAGGAAGTGTACGGCTTGCAAAATACCAGTAGCTTTAAAAAAACAATACGAAAACTGTTTCTTACACATCTACTTCTAAATCTACTTGAAATTGACACAGATTTTTTCACGGGTTTTACGCAGCACAAACACTTTTAAAAGGTAAAAACTTGGTATTTACCTTCCCGACGTTTCGATCTGGTTGCACAGATCATGGTCGCGGGCGAACTGGAGGCTGGCGGCGTCGTCTACTCGGGCGCGTCGAGTTTTCTTCTTCCACCCGCATTTGTTGGATATTTATATCTGCAGTACAGTCAGTCCGACAAACTACACTAACAATGTCCGGGTTTCTTTGAGACGGCCTAAAACGCGGTTTAAATTTTGTAATCACCGGATTCCACGCAGATGACAAGTTGAATCCATCATCACGATTGAAATTTTTGTGCTTTTTTATTTCAATGTCTTCACGTACTAATCTGGTATGATAATGACGATCAGCTGAGAGGATTTTTGGGTCATGAAGTTCCATCCAGTGATTAACGTTGGAATTTAGTAGATGTTCGGCTATTGCGGATTTGCACGTCTGTCGATTCTTTACAGCTGCGATATGTTCTTTTACCCTCTCGGCTATTGAACGTTTCGTTTGCCCTATATAAGAACTACCACAGCTGCAATTGATTTTATATACACCCGGCGTCTGAAAAGGTATCACGTCCTTTGGTGAGCGAATCTCCTTAGTAACTTTTGATAGCGGACTATATACAGTCTTAATGGAGTATTTGTGCAGTACTGTTCCAATCTTGTCCGTTATCCCTTTCATGTAAGGAAGTAAAACCCTTGAAAAAATCTGTGTCTATTGTAATAATGCAACAGGAAAGTATAAAACACTACTTGAAATTATTAAGGCATGGATGGATATTTATTTACAAAGAGTCGCCTTCAATAAAAAATGTCTCATACATTAAATAAATAAGTGTCAAGTCAATAATCTCTTATTCATGTTTAAATCGATACATATGAAATGGTAACTCGATATTCCTTATTAAGGCTTTTTCGTCGAATAATATAATTGAATTTACGAGCGAATAAAAAGCACGCAGGTACAAATTATGGTAATATTGGAACGTTAAAATTAAATTTATATCAAAGGTCGACGAAAAATACGCAATTTTTAAAGTCTCAGGTTTATATTGCAATTAGTATGTATTATATATTAAAAAAAGTAAAAGAATTAAGAATATTAACGGTTCCAATTTTTCAAAGAACAGCAATCAAAATGTTAAGTTTAAGCTCACTCACTCCCAAATTAAAAAGGTTCTGCAGAGGTAACAAGGCAATATGCGGCAGCATTTACCAATATCCATACATATTGGCGGAATTTGATACTAATTACCGTTTTTTTAACTTTTAAGTAACGAAATTAAAAAAAAATACGTTCCTTAAAGTAATATTAACAGGTCTTGTACAAAAGAGGGAAAGGCGTCCTCAAATATTGGAGCACCGAGAATGTAAAGAGTTTTTCTGTCTAAAATTTGTGACATTTGAAGCAAGAGAGAAAAAAATGGAAATCAAAAGCTGTAAATCAAGGAGTTAAAAATTACCGTTATTAATTGATAAAAAGTAAGATACTAAAACAGTAAAACGACGAGAGTTGAAACTAAGTACCTAAGTACTTCCGATACGAAAACTTTGCTCCCAACTTCCGAAGAAGGCAGTTGGTACCTATTGTACTACTAAGGCCTCAGTTAGCAAAGTTCGCCTTGTTAGCAACAAGAACAATAATTTGTTACCGAAAAAAGTTAAGATAGCACTAAGTTTGTGCGGAAGAGTCTAAAGTTCACATTTTTGGCAAAAATCTTTGTACAAAATCTACCAAAGTTTCCATATCATATGCTTAGATAGTTTTCTAAGAACAACTATTTAACACCGTACTACTTGTCGTGAAGCGACAAAGAAGGGAAAAGGGAAACGAAATGAATTGAGAAATAACAAACAAATTATATTAAAAGAAAAACAGAAAAAAAATAAAAAGAAACCTAGACAAGTGAGAGGAATGAATGAGTGAAAATGAATGAGTGTAGTGAGTGGAGTGGGCGTGGGTAGGTGTCTTCTCAAGATTAAGCGGGTCCGGAGGCGCCGAAGTGAAGCGAAGCGTTCTTGGAGTAGTCCGTCGATGCGCAGCGGTGTAGAAGCTGGAGCGCAGCTGTGCCGGAGACCGTGAAGACACCAGTGATCAGCAGAGGTAGCCGGGATGGCTCTGACAGCAAAGGCAAGCAGTTGATGTATCCGATGTAGATAAATTTAGGAGGAGGCAATGCTCCCTCCGTGGGAGAAAAGTGAAAATCCTCCTTAATAGGAGCGAGTAGCAAAGTGGGTAATCCCTCCTCGGGGTAAAGAAGAATAGTCCCTCCTCAGAGTAAGGAGGGGCAAGTCCTCGCAGTCTCTCGGGCTAGGAGAGGATAGCCCCTCACAGACCCTCCTCAGGATAGGAGGGGTCAGTCCCTCGCAGGCCCTCCTCAGAATAGGAGGGTTCAGTCCCTCGCAGTTCCTCCTCAGGCTAGGAGGAGTCAGTCCCTCGCAGGCCCTCCTCAGGATAGGAGGGTTCAGTCCCTCGCAGTTCCTCCTCAGGATAGGAGGAGTCAGTCCCTCGCAGGCCTTCCTCAGGATAGGAGGGTTCAGTCCCTCGCAGTTCCTCCTCAGGCTAGGAGGGTTCAGTTCCTTGCAGTCCCTCAGGCAAGGAGGGGTCAGTCCTCAGTGTTGAAGAGAGTGAGGTCCTTCCGAAGGTAGAGAGGTACTGGTCTTCCTGAAGTACTTCTTAAAGTGTCGTATAGTAAAGAGTTTACTGTTATAGAATCGAAGCCAGGAATAGAATGAGTCAGATATGGATGGTCTGGGCTTATATAGGGCCGGCCGTTCAAATTTAGAGCGTGGATAGAACGCGAAAAAACTCGTGCTTTGCAGAATTTGAAATGAAAATTGTATTGAAACTTTGCTAAAAGTTGTCAATTTTCAGAAAAAAATAATAAGACTCCCGTCACTCAAAATGTCAATCATAGTGTCAAAAAGTACAAAATTCGGAAAAATACTAATAAATCGTGTTCACAATAAGAAATAATTATGCTGAGAAGGAGAGGAAAACCATTTAAAAGTTAGTTATAACCCTTTTTCCCTATTTTACAGCGGAATATCACATTTATAGGTGATACAAACTTTGACGTTTATGAACACGTAATTAGAAATTCCTTATTTTTCAGTAAAAAGTGAATGAAAACAGATTCCACGGAAAAGAATAATAATACACGCAAAATGCATATATTGTGAGAATGAAAATGACTGGAAACCCAAACCGGGAACAAATTACTAACAGTATACCAAGTGAGTATGTACGTCGGTACATTTCCCCCACGACCCCAGAAAATTTTCGACTCAGAGAAAATTTTATGAAAGAAAAGCCTAAAGAAATCCTAGGAATCCTACTTCACCAAGCATACAACCTTTAATACAAATGTTTATTCTTCTTCTAACATACCATCATCTTCAAACTGTTAGGGTGGAGTTCACATTCAATGACTGCCACTCTAGAAGGGAGTTCCTCAACGACGACAGGCTTATTTAGGGAGTTGTCAACCGCTCCATATATGGAAAAAAAAATACGACTTAGGCCTTCGTTACGAGTAGTCAACCGCTCGAACTGAAGGCTTGTTTAACGAGTAGTCATCCGCTCGAAATGATGGCTTATTTAACGAGTAGTCAACCGCTCAAAAGAAAGTACTAGTTAGTACTAAGAAGACCAAGTAAAGATCCTCAAGTTAAGGGGTTTAGAGTCCCTAAAGAGATAAGGGGATTAGAGTTAAAAAGAGGAGTTTAGAGTCCCTCATGTTAAGACAAGGGATTAAGAGTCCCTTAAAAGATTAAGATAAAAGGTTAGAATTCCTCATTAAAAGAGAAATTAAAATAAATAAAGAGAGGGATTAATTAAATGTACCGAAGTATATAAGTTCGGCTTTGTTAATATAGTCAAATTAAATTAACCGAGACATTGTAAAGATGTTAATTATAAAGAAAGTCAAGATTCAATAAAGCTCAAAAAATGAAGTATCTTTTTTTTCTAGATTGTAGAGTGACGTTGTTTTGTATATGAAAGATGAAAACGAAAAACAGGAAAGTAAAAATTAATTAAGAAGAATAAAATTTCTCAATAAGTAAAGTTAATTAAGAAAACAATTAAAATGTTAAGATAAAGAATTCTCAAGTAATTAATAGAATAAAATTACTTATTTCCGTTTTTCTAATTTGAAGGGGTTAAGATTCGAGATGACAGAGTAGGGGTTAAGATTTAGGATGACAATGAAGGGGTTAAGATTTGTTAAAAGAAAAACCCAAATAAGGATGATTAGGTGAAGAACACTAGAAGAAGTGTTGTTTTAGAATTTAGAAGAAAATAGAGAGTGAAATGAATGAGGAATGAAAAGCAATATACTAAATAAGAGAAAGAGAGAAAAGAAAGAGAGACTGAAGACTTAAACGTTGGGCGCCAATTAGTCGTGAAGCGACAAAGAAGGGAAAAGGGAAACGAAAAGAATTGAGAAATAACAAACAAATTATATTAAAAGAAAAACAGAAAAAAAATAAAAAGAAACCTAGACAAGTGAGAGGAATGAATGAGTGAAAATGAGTGAGTGTAGTGAGTGGAGTGGGCGTGGGTAGGTGTCTTCTCAAGATTAAGCGGGTCCGGAGGCGCCGAAGTGAAGCGAAGCGTTCTTGGAGTAGTCCGTCGATGCGCAGCGGTGTAGAAGCTGGAGCGCAGCTGTGCCGGAGACCGTGAAGACACCAGTGATCAGCAGAGGTAGCCGGGATGGCTCTGACAGCAAAGGCAAGCAGTTGATGTATCCGATGTAGATAAATTTAGGAGGAGGCAATGCTCCCTCCGTGGGAGAAAAGTGAAAATCCTCCTTAATAGGAGCGAGTAGCAAAGTGGGTAATCCCTCCTCGGGGTAAAGAAGAATAGTCCCTCCTCAGAGTAAGGAGGGGCAAGTCCTCGCAGTCTCTCGGGCTAGGAGAGGATAGCCCCTCACAGACCCTCCTCAGGATAGGAGGGGTCAGTCCCTCGCAGGCCCTCCTCAGAATAGGAGGGTTCAGTCCCTCGCAGTTCCTCCTCAGGCTAGGAGGAGTCAGTCCCTCGCAGGCCCTCCTCAGGATAGGAGGGTTCAGTCCCTCGCAGTTCCTCCTCAGGATAGGAGGAGTCAGTCCCTCGCAGGCCCTCCTCAGGATAGGAGGGTTCAGTCCCTCGCAGTTCCTCCTCAGGCTAGGAGGGTTCAGTTCCTTGCAGTCCCTCCTCAGGCAAGGAGGGGTCAGTCCTCAGTGTTGAAGAGAGTGAGGTCCTTCCGAAGGTAGAGAGGTACTGGTCTTCCTGAAGTACTTCTTAAAGTGTCGTATAGTAAAGAGTTTACTGTTATAGAATCGAAGCCAGGAATAGAATGAGTCAGATATGGATGGTCTGGGCTTATATAGGGCCGGCCGTTCAAATTTAGAGCGTGGATAGAACGCGAAAAAACTCGTGCTTTGCAGAATTTGAAATGAAAATTGTATTGAAACTTTGCTAAAAGTTGTCAATTTTCAGAAAAAAATAATAAGACTCCCGTCACTCAAAATGTCAATCATAGTGTCAAAAAGTACTAAATTCGGAAAAATACTAATAAATCGTGTTCACAATAAGAAATAATTATGCTGAGAAGGAGAGGAAAACCATTTAAAAGTTAGTTATAACCCTTTTTCCCTATTCTACAGCGGAATATCACATTTATAGGTGATACAAACTTTGACGTTTATGAACACGTAATTAGAAATTCCTTATTTTTCAGTAAAAAGTGAATGAAAACAGATTCCACGGAAAAGAATAATAATACACGCAAAATGCATATATTGTGAGAATGAAAATGACTGGAAACCCAAACCGGGAACAAATTACTAACAGTATACCAAGTGAGTATGTACGTCGGTACATACTCACAGAACATAACAATAAAAAAAAACTATTTCCGTATTACTCAAAATACCAACCGATAGCTATTGCAACTACCAGAAACTACACGTATATTTTTATGATAACACTGTGGGGTTTTAAATGAAATTGCATGTGATTTTCCTCAAACTGTAAGTATTTTTTGGTAGCAGTGCAGTGGAGTAGTCTTGATATCATCGTTTTTGTAATCCCCAATGATCTATTACTATTTTGCTCGTCTAATATACAAGTACGAGTCAAGTATAAGGAAGATAGTACCTATTGAGTTAGTCGATTTTATAAACAGCATGAGCATATATGGAGCCAACTACTTTACTCTGGAATACCAAACAGAAGAAAATATGTTATTCCACAAAATATACATATTTCAATTTACATTAAATTTTATCTACGGTAACGTTTCCCATAGCTTGTTTACTTGACGCGGAATTTCAGCAGTGTGTAGGTTTACTGACCATTTCATATCTTTAAGCTTTATGATTGTAACAGCTAATGTAATAGACATCCTGAAACGGAATTGCTATACCAATTTTTCGCACCAATAGTGACATTTTGTCACTTTTAAAACAAACTCATTTTTACCATGTTTACTCGTAAAACCGGGATTGTACCATAACACATTGTATTTTGACTGTACAGACAAATTCACATTATTAACCATAGTTGCACTTTAATAATGGGGAGTTTAATATTTTGTGAAACTAAGTGGCATTAAGCTCGGGTTTTTGCTTACCACTCAAGTGCACTCGAACTTTGTGGTCATGCTTTTAGCGAACTTTCAGCAAATATGTTTTAGTTCTTGCGGACCTAATTGAGGTTGAATTATAAGCTATCCAGATGGAAGAACTCTTTGAGGCACTTTATCGGCATATATATAGTTTAGAGGTCACCACAATACACAGGATGACATAAATAGTTGCTTGTTTAATTGCCCATATTTGCAGTATACCTAACTTATCACAGGTTAACTGTGATAAGTTAGATATACTGCAAATATTGGCAGATTTTTTACACAATGAGCAATATATATATACCAATAACCATTCCATAAACTTGTAAAATTGTAAACTAACGTCATCGTAAAAAGGTCAATATTTGATGTCCATTATCCGGGACTTTACAAAAAAATCAATCGCTAGAGAAAAACCTTACCAACCGAGATTTGAACGCATCAGGGAAATAACGTAATTGCTAAACGTAGAAATTAAGCGAAAAACGCGTAAGGTAAAGGAAGTACCGAGCAGGTGAATACTATAGGGAAATCATGGGATAATACCGAGCTTATACATGCCGTGCAAACTCTGTTTTATTTTACTCGACAGATTTGATGAACATTTATAAAAACGACCAATGTCTATCAAAAAACTCACACATAATGCTTACTTATATTTCAAGGGTCGGAAAACTTGACCATTTCATAAATGGACCATTTATGAGTTAGAATTTGTAGAACGTGACAAGACTTCTTTTTGGACTTTTTCATCTTAAATATACCCCTTTGTCGACTACTTGCAAAAACTGTAGTAGGTACAGTCAGCGTCAAAAATATAGTGATCCTTAAGTACCATGTCACAATGAAAAATATAGTTTTCAACAGAATCACTAGGAGAATACCCAACTCATATTTTAACATGATACTTTTTCGGGTTTCGCTATGTTTTTGGAGCTGACTATATCCTAACTTATCGGCTATCCTGCAAGGTAGACGCTTAGATCAAACCGAACCGAGGAAGAAACGGAATGTTTTACGACCACTTTGGTGTAATGGTCAAGAAGTTGACTATAAAGCAAGAGGTCGCCGCACTGTACAAACATTTGTGTGCATAAACATGTCTGTTTGTACTGGTCTGGGTGATATATGTATTTATTTAAGTTTATTTGTAATACCACTGTTGATTCTGATATCTGTAACACAAGTGCTTAAGCTACTTATTACGGAGTCAGACCAATGTATGTGGTGTTGTTGTATATTTATTTATTTATTTATACGTCCTTACAATCGTCAACTAAAAATGGACCTGTATACATAACCAGTAACCACACATGCACGTGTACAACAACCCGCAGTACTGACGACGACTAAAAGCGGAGCAGGTTCGTTAGACTCGGTTTAGTAGGACCTCACGCGACTAGATCGTACCATATCTCCCTCTTTTTGTTTTGATCTAAGGGTGAGTATCCACTATGTCCGCGAACCTCGCGCTCCACATAGTAAATCCTAAGTTCCGGAGTGCGAACGTATTTACTATGTGGTGTGGTGTGGAACGTAGTTACCATGGGGAGCGAGAGGTTCGCGAACATAGTGGATACATGGCATAAGGCTAGACGGTGGTTTGACGTCACGCACCCGATCAAAGACGAAGCCGCGGGGCAGCCGTGTGGAACCCTATCCTTCAGCACTTTAAGTGTAAAACTACTATAAATAGCATGATACAGTGACGTGCATGTCAACTGCACCAATTAGGTAACTATTAGGTTTAATTTCATTATGCATACACAATACATACATTACATTATGCTGAAGTGGGAGTGGGCGGGTCACGTATGCAGGATGCACCCGGATAGATGGGCTCAAATCTTCACACAATGGATACCAGCAGATGGCTATCGCCGTAGAGGTAGACCCAAAAAAACATGGTGTGACGATTTGACGAGTTTTCGAACAGATTGCGAATCCTTAGCCGCCAATAGGGAACAGTGGAGGAGTTTGGGGGAGACCTTTGCCCAGCAGTGGGATGACATAGTTTTATAAAAAAATGCATACACATTTAACTGACATATTACTTAAATCAAAGTTAACTGTACATATGTCTATCTTCTTACAGTACAACTAACGAATATACTTTTACGGAGTGATGATTAAAGAATGAATCAGCGTAACACATTAAATACAAATAACAAACCTACGTGACGTCGCAAAGATGTTTAAAACAAAAACTTGAGACATTTGAAAACTTTTTTTGTTAAATTGACATTTGGTGTAGCAGTCGCACGATTACAAAGCAAAATAAATGTTTTTTCCACAGTCCTCTTGGGTTTTTTGTTGGGTCTCTGTTCGATGAGATGCCACAAAGATACAGTTTCTTTCGGAAATTATATTTATTTTATGTTTAACATTAATTTCTGTAACGTAAGTGTAGTGGGAATATACATTACATACTCCCAACTGTAATTCACGTCATTCTAAGTTTGTACTATTAACATCTCATTTGAGAGTGCTTACTTCAATACAGCTCTCATAATGCAGCTGAGTATGAAAACAAAATAACATAAAGTACTAACATTGAGACTGGCGCTGCCCTTGCAGTGGCCTCCAGTGTACTGTTTGTATTTATTTTATACAGCTCGTTACGATACACTGGCGTGCATTTCCACTGAGACGTTGGCTTTAACGGGGGTATTGAGAATCCTTACTATTGAAATTGATACTTCATGTTCATTTCGACCTTCGAAGTGCTTACAGATAGGAAATAAACTCATGTGAATTGGAAAACTGATGAAATTACATAAACGTAAAATTGTTTTATTAAATCGCTATCATGCGATGCAAATGCGTTATTTGTTGAAAGAAAGGTAATCCGTATAATAAATTAGAATCTTAATTTGCCCAGTTATACAATTTTAGCTGTAGAGAGTACTTACTGGAGAGATGAATTTCAGTTAAAATTTACGTCTAGATTGTGTATTTTTAACTATCAAAGAAAAGTCTAGTTTCACTTATAGAAAAGTCTGTATGAAACGTCTGTGTTTGAAATCATAATGAAAAGAATAATAAGTCTGTGAAAATAACTGATACTAAATGTAAAGTCTATCAATATATTCTTTGAACCCAAGATTTAGATGATAGTTCAATCATACGTACAATCGCTTTTATGCATTTGCAAAATCAGCTAAAATCATTCTTCAACTTGACAGGAAAAAAATGGAAAGTTACCTAAGCGTGGTCAGTCTAATCGTCACTCTCTCTGCAACAATGGTGGGAATATGCAAATATAAATAAATATACAACAACGTCACATAAATTGATCTGACTCCGTGGTGAGCTTAAGCACTTGTGTTACAGATATCAGAATCAACAGCGGTATTACAAATAAACTTCAATAAATACATATAACACCCAGACCAGTACAAACAGACATGTTCATGCACACAAATGTTTTTACAGTGCGGGGATCGAACCAGCGATAGTCAACTTCTTGACCATTACACCCAAGTGGTCGTCAAATAGTAATTACACTTGTCTGTGGTTACAAAAAACTATTATGCCCCTGCCAATAAAAAGGAGATGCGGTTAAGGTATCTGGATAAAGTAATTTATTGGTCGTTAGCTTGTAAGGAACGCCGTTTCAGAGGAGCGACATATTTCATAGTTATAATTTTAAGCCAAAAAACCGACCACGACAAGTCCCGGGAAAAAATCTGGTGAGCTTCAACGAGTGGACGAATTTTGACCAGCTATAGCTCAGAACCACAGTGATTTATTTATTTTACGAATAAAAAAACGGCATTGAAATCGGTCCATACTTTCAGGAGCGACACGATAAAAAAAATGGTCTTTTTCTTATATATAAAAATGAACTGCTGTTCGTTTAACTTGAAATATTCGTGGAAGTTCAGGGACGGTTTAAACGGAAAGAAAATATTGTTTAAAAAATGCGAAAGCGACATCTTCCCGGTCCGCTTGTGTCTTATAAGAATCAAACAGCGCACTACATGTCAACAGTAATACTCTTAGTGCTATTATTTACTTTTAATTAAATGAATCCGCAATCCACGCGGTTGTGTTTCTCTCTAGGAATCCATGTTGTTTGTTATTTGGGATAGTTTTGCTCTTGACCTAAAACTAAGCCCAACGGGGCAAAAACTGAGAATCCATCATCGTAATGGAACACCTGTACCATCTTAGGCATTTTCTACCTATATTACTTTCTGCGTCGTAAGTATACCATAATGTTCGTTCACTACGAGTGTGTTATGCGATTCATTGCGCCCGAGGGGAGAGTAAGCGCTTATTGAACAATTTGTGGCTTGACCCAATTGTGCCTACTCTACCTTATCCTACGTGAGAAGAGAAAATTATTTGCGGCTAATGTTCGCTTTGATATTAAATACGAATACGAGAAAATATTGCGTTAGAAAGTGCTAGGTTTGTTGATTTATAACTTAAATAATGCATAGAAAGTGGACTTAACGCCAAAAAAGGTTATAGCAATAGTTACAGTGCGAAAAGTAGAAGAAAAATTATAGTCAAGCAATTTGATTTGGTGGTACTCATGAAAACACTATTTGCTGTTCTGATTAAGGTCTTCATTATAACTAAAGACCTTAGGTTTCACTAACATTCGGTAACAACTTTGATCAACCACAACGGAATTCATCGTTATCATCCTCTAAACTCTTATAAGCTTTCCCATCCACAAAATAATTCTAAGTACCTACCAGCTTTTTAAAGTGTTTTGTTTATACCGAACCCTTCCCTAATATAAATGGCCTATTAATAAATATTAAACAAGCCCCTTCTCGGGATTGCTCTCTCACGGCGATGGTAAGTGGCACTCGAGTGATGATAGGCGAACGATAACACGACACAAATAAGGCAAATTAAATGGGCAACATTTAATAAGTGTCACTTTTTGTTTACATACTTTGATTTATAAATAGCGGAAGATAAACCACCCGACGCGTTGCTTGGACATGGCTAAAAAAGAGTATTTTTTAACGCGCTGTTGGTTTTCCGTTTGCGTTGTTAGTTTCACTTCATAGATTAAGCAAAGTCGCTTAACGCGACTGTGCCTATGTCGGTATGTAAACTTAGATCTTTTAAACTGCTCAACGCATTTTTAATGCCGATTTTTTAAATAGATAAAGTGATTTAAGAGGAAAGTTTATACGTATAATACACGCTTAAATACTTATTAGAGATAATTTCAATATTTCTAACCGATTGGGGCGAAGCCGCTGGTGGGAAGCTAGTGTGTTATGAAATCGAATAATATCTTTTGCGATTTTATTTTAACCAAAGTTGCCTAAGGTCGATATCGAAAGGTCGGATCGACCGGAATCTGACGACATTGAATAACGTCACAGATTTCCGATTAACAAGTGATAGTTATCAAGTTTTTTGTTATATTTGTAAAAAATGTGTCACTCACCAAAGACATAGTTTCTAAATTTTCCCCATGTTCATGCACCATGAATATACCTGAGTGTAATCACGACAAGCCAAAGTCTTCGGGTCCGTGTTTAGAACATCTGACTATATCGACCCACTTATCCTGCAATGAATTTAATCTTTTGAATGACCAAAAATCAAGTATTAGCTTATGCAAAGTATACACGGGTCAGATATTAAACTTAGTCTTAAATAAATTACTTTTGCTAACCGATTTCAAACATAAAAGTTATTCTAATTAGAATTCATTGCTTTAAGAAGTTCATACTGTTTTTGACATTTCAAGTTATTACGGTTATTATTCAACTTTTAAATAAAGAACTTTTCAAAATGTTTTGGCTTTATTACCTTTGTAATTCAATAATTTATTAAATTGCAAAAGTTTGAACGAAGTTGGATATTTTAGTTACTGAAACACTACATTTTTACTTTTATAAAATCATTTTATTAATGAACTTTGCACTTGAATACTTTAATAATGATTTATTAAATGTTCATGGATTTTTAAAAGAAAATTGGGAGCTAAATTTTCAGGTCAGGAGTAACTCGGTTCATTAGGCAAGTTAACAGTTAACGTACTTATTTACTGAAATTTCGAAATCAGGTCAGTAGCTCCCAAAAAACCAAGACCCCAGGCAGGACCAGGCACGGATATCAGTCACGAAAAATTTCAGCAGACTTGATTGAAGAAATCTGCTTCAAAATTTAGTTATAGCTTTTATTATTAATTTAGCAATATTTTCTGGAATTTCTGATGACGGAAAAACAATAATTAATTGCTTTACCGTTGTTTACAGAACGAATATCATCTTTGAATGCATTTACATTAGTCTTTTAAAAAAGTATTACAATCCCAACGCAGTCCCAATACAGTCATCCATAACAAAAGTTTCTAGGTTAAACATCCCCTCCGAAGCTTTAAAGCAAAACAAAAAGAAGGGAAAAGGGATTTAACTCAAATAGAATTTGTCAGTTTATAAATTGAATAACTCAATTTATCACGCGTGGTACGAGGGATTTTGTATTCTTAGTATGAATGCTGGCTGGTTTGACGTCACCTGCGGGAAACTACATCGGTGGATATTTCAAAGATTTGACACCTCTACACGACACATTGTCAATCCGCCAACCAAAATGTAACTTTTGGTTTTAACATTTCCAAGAAACTCTTACCGGAATATTGATTGTTTTAAATTAAATTGTTTTAAATTGGTATTGAAAACAAGCTGTTACTTGTAATTGGATACTTATAAAGCACTTTGGATAAAATCCAAACAAGTGCAACTTAATATCACAGTTTATGAGGATACAGCCTATTTTTTTTCTTACCGTATTATTTTTATTTTTTAACACACCAATAGCCATATATTGCCATAGCAATAGCGCCAAACTAAGCGTTGACTTGTGACATGGTGTAATGGTAACGGTTAGAAAAACTTTAAGGCCCATATCACAACAATTTCGACAGCAAAGCAGTTTTGCTGAAAACGTAAATTTCAAAGAATAAATTAAAAATAATAGTTTAAAAAACTAAAAAACACGCTTTTATTGTTAACTAAAAAAGAGAAAAGAATTTCTGAGTACACGTGATTTATATTACAGTAGAGTAAAAAGCGTGGGGTGCACTTTATGACATTTTCATACTTCTCTTTTTATAGTTGCCCATAATAGGATGATTTTCACATACTACTATACCAAGCACCCCACGCTTTTTACTCTACTGTAATATAAATTCCGTGTACTCAGAAATTATTTTCTTTTTTTTAGTTAGCAATAAAAGCGTGATTTTAGTTTTTTAAACTATTATTTATTTTTATTTTTTAGTTAATAAGGATAATGGAAAACTCTTATTAAATTATTGCATTGTCATCAGTACTTAATACGTGTGCAAAGTTTCAAATTAATCCAATTTCTGGATGTTGGTGAAAATTAAGCCCCAAAATTCCGTTATATACATTCATACATACATACATACACACATACATACTTACACCCCGATCTAATAAAAGCGTGTTAAAAAATCGGAGGTCTCTACGAAGTACAATCGTCGTACCTAATTAGATACTCAATTGCGTTACAATATTGTCACATTGATCGATGGACCGAAAGGATTGTTGTGGTATGAGCCTTAATTCATGTACAAATACATAAATACCCACGACTCAGGTACAAATGCTCGTGCTCATCACAAAAACATTTGCCCCTCGCAGGATTCGAACCCGCAACTGCTGGTTTTGTAGTTCGTAGCTCAGACCACTAGACCAAAGTTGTCGTCATATCTGTGAAAGACACACACACACACACGCACACACACACACACACACACACACACACACGCGTCAACTCATTTATTCTTACACTCTTCCACTCACCACAACCTCTTTCACTCACTACCAACTCAATCATTATGTTTGTTTACGCTTTTTTATGTTTCTAAACTCGCTACCAATCTTTTGTTTGATTTGCTCACCTTAAACTTAACTAGCCATCCACCAGTTTTGTGGTATGTAATTAATATCCAGTCTATCACTTTTTACATACCCTCTATATAGTCGAACACTGAATTCCGAAACACAGGCTTCGCCTAGTTTGGAAATCAGCGTCTTCACTTGTATTGTTCCATGTAATCATAATATCATGAGTTATTAACATGAGTTAACTTAATTGAACGACCGAGCAAAACAACTTAACTAACTTTACTTACTATGTTTTTATATATTAAGATAATTAATAGATTCAGTGCACGGTAAAACTGTGTTTTAGTTGCTGTGCAATTGTAATTTGCATGTAATTTCTTTTATATAACTGTAAATAAATAAATAAATAAGATAGTCTTATTGATATGGTCCAGCATTAACCCTTTGTATATAGAATCCTAAAAACTTAAACTTGTTCAGTTTATATTCAAGGTTATATGTTCAGCTATATCCCTAGTGTTGATTATCAGGACGTGATACTAACTTAGTCAATTCACATCACACAGGTTTATTCGTTTATCAAAGTTAGTCGAAAAACATATTGACTGCGCTGCAAGAGATTGCTTTAACCTCTAAAGTCAAATGAAATTAATCATTTTAAAAACTATTCATAGGTTCATGATCATAAAGGTTCGCTATGATGTACAGTTTTAATAAAAAGAAGAAAGACCTAAGATGTAATACATAGATGCCAGATTGAATAGGCATCTTCTAGGCGAGCTCGCTCCATCGTAGACTCAGTCTCAAATCTGCCTCGTTGGGCTTAGTCTTGGGTCAAGAGCAAACCCATCCCAAATAAACTGAAATAAATATATAATTTTATACTCTACAGTTGTCAATTAGAATATTGTACCGATGCCGGCTGTACGTACCACCATATCATTATTTTTTATTGCAAATTCGATTCGAACTTACATCTGAATTAGACACCACTCATGATTCACTAAGATAGTTCGTTATAAAGGAAGAGAACACAAAAATATCAAATATCGGCAACAGGTTTTCCGATAAATTGACCGAGATCTCGATATATTTTCATAGACGATACCCATTCCAGTTCTCACGAACTGTCTGAAAATACGATTCACTGTCTAAAGCTGGGTGTACATGACCTAGTAAAAAAAAAATATTGAATCCAACTACTTGGTGATTACTTAGCCCTTTAGATTCTGCGTGGTGTGTACGCTACAGATAGTCTTTCTTCTAAAATTCCTGTAGCTTTTTATTAGTACCTGAGGCTGTACTCTCTAAAGTTTCGTTCTAATTTTCGGGTCTAGCCATCACATTCGCTCGCACGGTCATGTTTGTAGAGTGACAGGGATAGCTATATTCGAAATTATACAACAGTTTAAGAGTGTAGGGCAGCTGAATTACTTTGGTAACGAAATTCGTGTTAGCGTTAAATTCAATTCGCTCGAACTAAGTACTTACTAATATTGACGATATGAATTAAAATAGAAGTATAACTTGCAGCTTAAAATAAAGGCGGTTATGAAGTAAGGTTGGAGATTAGGCTCCTTTATTTATTTAACAAATTTATTGCACAGAATTTTAGTTGTTTTAGTTGTATAAATGGCCGACTTATGGCTAAAAGCATTTTTACCAGTTAACCTTTTAGGTCATGCAGAAAAATAGCTAATTGAAAAAACTGCACTGCTGGCTACTGTAAGGTGGCTTATACAAGGTACTTAATGTACCTTATGTAAGACTAGTAAGCAACTGGTGAGTTTCAAGTATGACCAGCTAAAATCCACCGCGATTAAATTATATTTCGAAAACACGCTATATACAACTATTAAACCGCTTATAAAGGCTGTCCATCCTTTCGGAAGGTACAATTCCAAAGTCAGACACACACAAAAACACAACACATATAATTGGCATGATGACAGCTATCTTAAATATTTTCAAGACCATGGCGTTTAAAAAACATAGCCCCTATGAAGTAATTATAACCAGTTTATTTCCAAAAAGCTGTCGAAACCAATTTTTAAACACACAAAACTCAATAAATATTCGGTCAATTGACTCCGATTTCTAGTGACGTCACGTTCATTATTCCCATACAAAATCTATGGAGGCAGACCGTTTTGACAGATAATAAAAAGTATGTCAACGATTGGTCGTGTCGTCTAGCCAATTCACACATACATATATGGGAGTCAAACTTTTTATGTAAGCTTAAAACTCGATTGTTGGTTCTTTTTTGACTAGAAATATACTTAAAAATTCAAAAAAAAAATTGGCTGCTTACTTTTTTGTTTGTGGGCTGTTTTGAATAAAACTTAGTTTCTGCAATCATTTTGACTAAAAAACTATACACCCTCTTTTTTCGTCGGGGGTTAAACAGCGTTGTAGTCCCGCCCTTATCGCGAATACGTATAGCCCGCAGGTATCGACGTCCGGCGACCTCGCCCCGTGTATCGGGCTTTCATTTTAATCATCGGCATCGCCCGACCGTGCCGAGTGCATTTACCGAAACGCAACTAGTACCGACTAGAGATGGGCAGCGGGTAAATACCCAATGATTATTATTAATTTATTAACAAAAACTAACTTGAAAGTTACAAAAACCAAGGTGGTGGAAGACTTTTTAGTTTGTGGGCCGATTTTGACAATAAAAGCAATGTAGCGGCCAAATTTTTTTTGTGGGCCGCTATCGATAAATCCTTGATTATGACACCATTTTTACATGAACAGGAAAAAAGGATAAACATGCGACAGCCATTGACAAATCGTCCAGAGCTTCTAAGAGGCAAGAACGGCAAGACCAATGTGGATGCAGGCAGCTGTCAACCGATCGACCCATGATCTTCGAGGGTATACAGGGTGTATTGAGCAGTAGATTATTAAGATGATGACAATCCTAAAAGTATTACAATTAGATTCAAACTTAGTAATAGTATCATACAAGATTCGAATCCAATTTAATACGGTTTTAACGTTTAAAATGAAAAATAACTTAAAAAATAATGTGACATTTATATTTACACACAATTCGGGTATTTACCCGGGAATTTACCTCGTTATCCATCTCTACTTATTTGTGTAAGAGCATTCGCTTTTAACCAACCTGTGTCGCAGTGCTAGTGCCTAAAATTTTGATTGAGTTACGTTTAAAAGATCTCGGCGAATAGACTGGGCCAAAAATCCATCATTTAATCAAAATTGAACGCGGACGAAGTCGCGGGCGATCGCTAGTACTACATTAATTAATTAATTATATTATACCATTGAACACTAACAGCTCCTAAAATAGCTCCAGTTAACATTTTTAAAGGCTCGTTATGACTAGTTTTATTATTATGTTTATATTAAGCAATACGGTACGAAAATTGATCGATTGTTAATCAATTGAAATTAATTGATTTTACAATGCAGCAGTGTAACTAGAACCAAACATTTTTAACCGACTGAAAATGAATTATGAAATCCGTAAAACGGGAAGGGAAAATGCAGGTTTTCGAATGCGAGCAGGCCATGGAGCAGGCATTGTCAAAATATACAATTTTTTTGTTAGTGGTAATAAACAAATGTGCACACAAAACTAACTAGTTACAGACATTTTTTTTTCAATGATGACAGCTGTCATACGCTGTGGACTAAAGTAATAAGTTGGCAAATCAGTAAGTACAAAAATTTATCGAAAAGCAATGTAGGTAACTGGTACCCAACGTTGTTTAAAAGTGTTTTTATATGCATTTTAACTCATGTTTTTTAAACAGCTAAAAATACACTGTAAAGGAACCCAAAAAATAAGTAAAAATTAAGGAAATAACTTTTTGACCATCGAATCGCATTTTTTTTAAAAAGTCTGCAACTAAGGAGCCTTTAAATCCTAAAAATAGTACTGGAGGATGATTTTTTGGGCCTAAATTACTGATTACAAAGAAATTAGCCCAACTAGCCAAATTATTGGACATCTTCAAAGATTTCTTTAATGTTTATTTTTTATTAAGAATAAATGTTGTATTTGCAATGTTTTTTCCTGCACTGAAATTAAATCACACTAATAATATTTAGAAATGTAAAAGTTTGTTTGTTCGGATGTTTGTCTGTGAATCACGCTGAAACTACATAATGGATTTTGAAGAAATTTTGTAAATAGACAGGGCATATATATGAGCTGACTTGGGTGAAAGAATACATTTTATCCCGATTAAGTTCTCCCTTAGGTTAAAACAGGAATATTGGCAAAGTCACTTATTTATTTATTTTGCTAAAAATAACGGGCAGATCAACGTCTGCGGGGTCGTCTAGTAGCAGCATAAAGTTAAAACATTGTGTCGTGATATTTTGTAAATATTTTTCTTTCAACAAAATATATTCTTTGAGTCTAAGCAAGAACTATTTATAGCTGTGATACTTATTACATTGCACACTCATACCTTCCAGACGAATTGATGAAAACGATTGTAGTGCCTATTGTAAAAAATAAGAATGGGGATACCTCAGACAGGAATAACTACAGACCAATATCATTGGCTACGGTAACCGCTAAGGTGTTGGACGGTTTGCTTGACACTCAGTTGCGAAAACACCTGCATTTACACGACGCTCAATTCGGCTTTAGGCCTGGACTATCTACAGAGGCGGCAATCTTGTGTCTCAAGCAAACCGTACAATACTACACGACTAGGAAAACACCTGTATTCGCTTGCTTTTTGGATATGTCCAAAGCTTTTGATCTTGTTGCGTATAGTCCTCTGTGGTGGAAAATGAGATCAGAGACTACCCTGCCTGAGGGTCTTATCTCTATTTTTAAATTCTGGTACGAAGCTCAGATTAATTGTGTCAGGTGGGGAGGTGTTTTGTCAAAAGAATATAGGTTAAACTGTGGGGTGAGACAGGGGGGGGTAACTTCCCCTTCTATTTTCAACCTTTATGTAAACGGACTGATTGGGGAGCTTGGCAGAGCCAATGTCGGGTGCTCAATTGATGGCAAATGTATAAATAATATTAGTTATGCTGATGACATGGTTCTGTTAAGTCCTTCAATCAGAGGACTAAGAAAGCTTCTAAAAATTTGTGAGGACTACGCGGAAGCCCATGGGCTCAGGTACAACACTGTCAAAAGTGAGGTCATGATCTTTAGGTCTGGCACTAAAACATACCATATGCCAACCGTTACACTTGCTGGTGTCCCACTACCAAAGGTCAGTAAATTTAAATACCTGGGCCACTGGGTTACCGAGGATCTGAGTGACAATCTCGATATAGAGAGAGAACGTAGGGCATTGTCGGTGAGATGCAATATGCTGGCTCGTAGGTTTGCTAGGTGTACGCAGGAAGTCAAAGTTACTTTGTTTAAATCTTACTGCCAGTCATTTTACACCTGCAGCCTATGGACCTCATATACGCAGAGAGCCATCAATGCCTTGCGAGTGCAGTATAACAATGGTTTCAGGATGCTATTGGGGCTCCCTCGACACTGTAGTGCTTCAGGAATGTTCGCTACAGCTCGTGTTGATGGCTTTCATGCCATTATGCGCAAAAGAATCGGGTCCTTGATGCGCAGGGTGCGTGGGAGCGCCAATACCATCCTGAACACCATTGCATTAAGGGAGGATAGTCCCATATTAAGGCACTGGGTGGCAGAGCATTTGTCTCCCACCAAATTTAATTATGTATAAATTTCTCTTAAAAAAATAATACTAACGTAGTTTTAAGTCATCTGTCACTAACACTATATGGATTTATGGTCCGAAATAAAAGATTTTAATTTTAATTTTTTTAATTGTGTGTATGTGTACGTAACCTCGTTTACTTTAAATAGCGATTTGAATAATTTTCTTGTTAACTACAGTTAACAAGAAAAGTTCAAATGCAGACTTCACCATGTGAGTAATACCTAGTCACGTAAATTTTTGCAGGTTTAATCTCGAATTTATTCAAAGTTCAAAGTTCTAAAAACATTCTTAATGTGAACATAAACTACCATTGCATTATTACTTACCAAATTATTAGTTCATTTTAAGATACCGGCATAGTTTTATCTTTCTTATTTGCTGCACCCATTGTCATCTTTCTGCATGACCTAAAGGTTTGACTGGATAAAAATACTTTCTTACCCTTTGTTGTGTTGTTTTTATAACAGCAATAGCATAGGCTCACATGTAGTTAAGAGCCATATTGACAGCTAAGCAAAACAAAATAAAAACTGCTTAGCTTTCAAAATTTTGTAATATGGCCCTTAATGGTTAGATGAAATCAAACCACTTTTGCTCCAACGTTTTACTATAATAATAGTTTTTCTGTGAGTACTCCCACCACTTTTTTTGCTGACCATACCATGGAACACGTATAGGCTTCTTGTCACCACAGGACTAGCTAACAAGCAAAGTCCATTTAGAAAATTTATAGCGATTTAATAAAACTTGCGTAAATGAAACGCAACTAAGTAACCCGTGTTCACATTACGAGACCACCCAGCCAGTATTAAGTGAAGAAGCTTGGTAAGTATGTTACGACTTTGTACGCTCATTAATAATAAATAATAATAAAATAATATACAACAACATCACATACATTGATCTGACTCCGTGATAAATAGCTTCAGCACTTGTGTTACAGATATCAAAATCAACAGTGGTAATTATCTATATATGTATAAAAGAAAGTGGTGTTAGTTATACTATTTATAACTCAATCACGGATGAACCGATTTGGCTGAAAATTTGTGGAGAGGTAGCTTAGAACCAGGAAACGGACATAGGATACTTTTTATCCCGTTCGACCGCGAATTCGAAAACAAAGGACGAAGTCGCGGGGGACCACTAGTTACAAATATAACACCCAGACCAGTACAAACAGAAATGTTCATGCACACAAATGTTTGTACAGTGCGGGATCGAACCCGCGACCTCTTGGTTAACAGTCAACTTCTTAACCATTACACTAAAGTGGTCGTCATAAAAAGTAATAAAAAAACATTATGTTCCTAAACAAGACTATTACTAATGCGATTGATAAATGGATACGTATGAGATGAGAAAAGATCTCAATCTTTTTGTTATGATAGTTATTGAATCCAGGAATTTTCAATCCTAATCCTAATTTAATGTTCGTAATTATGTAAGTTTAAAACAATAAGGTCTCGTGTGCATCAAAACAAACATTGCTTTTGTGCAAATGTTAGTCATTAATACACCTACGATGAAATTCCTCTAGTATGAGGTAGGCATCGTCATCCATCAGTGAATGGATGACATCACTTTCATCAAGCGTAATTCTAATTCCTATAACAATAAGTAACACCTTTTATTTTACACGTTTTTTAGTTTAAACCATACCTACCTCTACTTATCGGCTTGTTTAGGGAAACCTTTGAATTTTCACAAACCATGATGGATCTGTGGGGTGAGCACGAACATTTTAGTAACGTTTTACGTGTCGTCAAAACGTCAGAAACTGACAGTTTCCCCATGCAAAATTGACAAGTTAACGCTACGAATACGTTACGATAGGTAGTTGTTCGTGCTCACCCCACTGCGTTTTACTTTTTTGTACTTAGTAGTCCTCCTAGCCGATTTCGACCACGGCGGCCAATCTCAACAGAGATCAGCCAACTGCGCAGGAGATATTATAGTGCACAAGTGTGAGCGCAATACACAGGTGCACTCACTGTTCCATTACTCTCAAAGTTCGGTGAGACGGCAATCCGACATGACCGGAGAGAGATCAGGCGCAGGACCAACGGCATAACGTGCTTTCCGAGGCACGGGGGTGTAACACCGCCAACTTCCCGACTTCGAACTGTTTTTGAGATATTCATAACAGAAAATCTCAGAAACAATTTTGGCTCGACCTGGGATTCGAACCCGGGACCTCTCGGATGTAAGGCAGAAACTTTGCCACTACACCAACGAGGCAGTCGAGGTTTTTGTATTTAAGAGGCAGGGCACTTGCGGTACGCGGTGGGGTGAGCACGAAAAACTATCGTAACGTATTCGTAGCGTTTACCTATCGTTAATTTGTCAATTTGTATGGGCAAACTGTCAGTTTCTGACGTTTGGACGACACGAATACGTTACGATAATGTTCGTGCTCATCCCACAGTGACGACTGTCATTGCCGCAATGTCATTGAATATTTATCCGCGGCTATTGGTTGACATTCTTTAAATCGCGGTTCGCGGCGACAGAAAGTCACATGTGTGCCTGGCGGTAAATGCATTTCAGCAGAACAGCGGCAGCTAAATGATAACATTTCATTGCGATTTGACAATATGACAGTTTAGGTTTAGTATAAAGAAGTAATCAGGAGGTTATACCAAAAAATCTTAAGTTAAGATAACAAAAGCTGTAGTTATTTAACACAAAAATTTCTAGTTAATAATAAGGCGTCTATGGAAACCTTAACATCGCTAGACGGAGCCTAAGACCGTAAACGAGCAGTATTTTTCTTTAAGGGATGCTTATTTTCAATTCAAATTATTATATGTCGATTAAAGAATGATCATGATTATGATTGATCATTTTAACTTGGAATCGGTTCATAAAGATATCACCAAACTATCTAATCTTCAAATTTACACAAACTTATGTCGAGATTTAGACTTTTTGTTTCATTACAAATAGAGTATTTCCACGAATTCAAATCAGAATGGTGCGAGAACGCCTTTACACGTGCTTTTTATGCTGTAAGAGAATCCTAATGGTTAGTTAGGTGCTTTCTAGATTCTCGGAGCCCGGACCGAAGCATGTCGAAGCACTGATCGATGTAGTGACCTACAATTGATTTGGAGAATTTGAGTCCGAAGCAAGCTGCATTCAAACTGTTAGACCAAGTAGTGCATTGTGATTCGTGTACTTTGCATCGCTCCATTTTGAACTTAGCTACTGTTTCGTATGTTAAGTTTCGTATTTGTATTGGTTAGCCCTTTGTTAGGGTATTGCTTAAAAAAGGTTTGTTTTATTTCTCTAGTATTCGGATTCGTGAAGAGGGGGTCATGCATCTGTGGGGTCATGTAAAGCTTGCAATTAGTAGGTAAATAAGTGATGATCAATGAAATATGGAAATGTAATGATTTATGTTAATGCAGAGGTGAAACTTTTGTCGCAGCTCTTGAGACGAACATTGTGATCGAAACAACACCATCATCGCAGTTAAATTTTACCCGATACACGCTACATTAATTTATATCGATAAAAAAGCTTTAATTTAATAATATCGACTTAAGGATCTAGGTCACATCACTATGGCAACTATTTACAGGGGTAATGCGGGTGACGTTAACTACACCCCATTTATAGCTGTAATAAAGTTTTGAACATACATACTTTGTACAAAATAAATGATATTAAAATTTTATTCGATATTTAACCTTGATACAACGTTTGGTGGTGTAGTGCATTGATTGCATCAGTGAAGTTTTGCTCATATTTTATGCTCTGAGACTTTTATTGCCTAGAAATCTGAATTGTGTCAGATGTGGGTACTTAGTATCTAAGTACATACTCACACTTAACTCTCCTTTGGCAGCAAAACGATAGAAATTCATAGAAACGTATAATATTTTAACATATTTGAAACTTATTTAGAACATGGTAGTAGATTGTAACTCTTGCTTGTCGTTATTTTCTTTTTTTCTGAAAGAAAGTGACATAACAAATTAAAAAAAAATAGCAAAGAAATGGATTAGGTAGGTCATTTAAAAAAAAAAACTATGTCATTGTTTATTTTTAAAGGTGATTAAGAGGATTTGAACTTGGTATGCTGAATTTTGTGCACACTGCATCTTGTCTGCGCTAGTTGCATCCGTGAAATGGCTTTACGGTGGATCAAACAGGGCATTTTTGAGTGTTAGAAAAAATCTCACAATAGACCACCCTTGGGGCACCAAAATAGACAAATAGACGCAGGTAGCTATCGTACATCTCGGTATTAAAGTTTTATTCCCGACTAAGTTTAACTATTTCCAGTTTAGTGGTCCAGTGGGCGTCCGTTTCTTCGCGTGGAACCAGTCGACAGGAGCTGGTCTAAGTCTTGGATTTGACCTTGAAACCAGTGACTACCTCATGTTGAGTGTCGGCAATTGGCACTGAGTGCATGCCGGCACCACACACTCTCGACGAAGAATTTTTGACACCCTTTTAATGCTAGAAATGTTGGTGTATTAAGAGGCATATCACAAAATTTGGACGGCTCAGCAGTTTTTTGCTGAAAACCTGGTTTTCAAAGTATAAATCGAAAATTGGCGGCCGCTACGAAGTGGAAATTTCGTAATTACATACATATTAATTACATACATAATTGTTAATTATTACTGTTGCGTAAAAACATTGTCAATGTAATCCTTTCGGTCCATTGATGTTAAATGTATAAAATAATGACGCTACTTATTCGTAGCAGCCTCCGATTTTCGATTTATCCAAGTCCTTTGAAATCTAAGTTTTCGCAAATGCAAACTCAAATCGTTACGTGCAATGCGTCCGATGCGGGTCTGTGGGCACATTACTACTAAGACCACTTCTTTCAATATGAAAGATTTCATGATAAAAATGATGCTTAGCGCTTATAAACACTGCGTGTGATGTTTTGTTTCAATCAATTAAATACGCAAAGCTCTGTGAAATTGTATAAACTTTCTATATATTGTCTTTCTCTTTATATCAAAAAAACTATTTGATTTTATTTGTTAAGTATTTTTTGCGTTCACAACGCTATTTTTTTTTAAACTATTTGATTTTATAAAAGAGCTCGTCGAGACGATTGTGTGCTGACGTTAATAGGTATGAATATGAAATCGAAAGTAATTGAGAACTTCATTATTTGATTACGACCAATCTGGTGTAATTGTCAAGAAGTTGACTACTAACCAAGAGGTCGGGTGTTCCATCCCCGCACAGTACAAACATTTGTGTGCATGAACTTGTCTGTTTGTAGTGGTCTGGGAGTTATATGTATTTTTTAAAGTTTATTTGTAATACCACTGTAATTCTTATTTCTGTAACACAAGTGCGTTAGCTACTTACCACGGAGTCAGATTATGCATGTGTTGTTGTTGTATATTTATTTATTGTATTAACCCTTGTTGTACCGGCTTGTTCACAGAAAGGCATGTCACGATGATCATCTTGGCATCTTAAAAATCTTACAGACGAGCGACATTATGTCAGCGACTTCTTGTGATACTAGTAGGCGAGGGTAGAGTAGGCGACTGTCGGCTACATGCTCCGACTCGCGGCTTCCGCTGTTTTAACATAATTGCGCAATTGTTAGCGCTAGTGTCTTGCCGTCCTCGAGAGTCGCGATGTATCGGCGACGGTCGTCTAATATGAGTATCTGCCGACGCCGATTATCCGCGACTGTCGCCGACATAAGTCACAGACAGTCACTGAAGCAATCTTGAGATGTGTGTGGGCGCTGGTGTTACCCAGCCATATAATTTTGGGAAAAAAGGTAGTCAGTGTTACCACTATTAAAATTAAAGTAATTTATGTTGCTTGCAACAGTCGCCGATGTACTGTCGCTTGTCTGTAAGCTTCCTAGTGCTCTTGATATGAGGTAACGGCCCTAAACAAAAGGTATCCCGATGTGGTGTCGTCTGAACCACTAGAATCATATCATCTTTTATTCAATTTTACAGACACAGTTTCTTTAAATTTCGCTAACATGCATTCATATGGCTCCGTTTCAAACAATTGCAATGCAGTGGATTAGAATCTAAACGACAGACCATTTATATTGTTAGCGGAATTACGTGACTCTAATGAGGTGAATAAATTCGATATTACTTAACGACCAATACTAGTAGAACGAAATGTCGTGCATTGGAACATTTGAAACTACTTCCAAATAAATTATTGATTTGCATAATTGCACCTAATTAATCTCCGTATCTTCTACAATACACATAACGAACAGTCAGTGTTTTACTACGCTTTCCGCAATTAATTTTAAAATAGTCACGTTTCTGGATTGTCAAAATTATACTTTAAAAAAACAAATCGTTACGTGAGTGGGAGAATCTGTATGTGCATACTGAATTTTAATTTATCCATCCATCTTATGAATATGGAAATGGTGCGGCATCGTATCACTGAGAGTTCAAATACAAACAGCGCCATCTCTTGTCAACACGGAGCACTGCTAGCTCATGCATTGCAAACATTGTTTCATTTCGCGTCGTGCCTTGGGTTCCGTTACGAGAACGTTACCCTATAATATCGATCGCCCGCTATTCCTTCATCGCGGTATTTAAGTTTTTGCGCGCACTTCACACAATTAGCTACGCACCGCTTCCTAGTACGGGTGTCTCGCTCTCCTCGGGCAGTCACTATGTGACAGAGTATTGTAATGTTTGAAATTGTGTCCGAGCCCACACTGTGCCGATTTTTCGTAGTGCAGTTCCGAAATTTGTATTGAGCTGCTTGGAATGGCAGATTTAAGGGGGGTTGAGGGAGAGGTCGCCGCCATACTTTCTCCCACACTTCCGTGGTCGGAGTTCAGTTTACTGTTCTCGCCATAACCGCAGAAGAGCAATATTGACATCCTTTTTAGTTTTTTTTTTTAATCGTGACATAACATTCTCGGCACAAACATATGTTTTTTTTCTACTGCATAAATATTTTCAAATGTACCGTACCTAGCTTTTATTAATTACTTACTTTCTTAGAAGGTATAGACCGAAGAAGGTATATACATATAGGCACATCAGTTAGTACCCGACGTACTGTCGTGCATACCTATGTATATAATAAGCTTGATAAGTCCCACATGTGAGTCAGATAGACGGCAGCACGGAGGGTTCTTGGCGTGATTTTTGTATGACAATGATAAATCTAATACACGCCACGCTAGCGCCGGCGCCGGCGCTAGCTAGGAGTACGTCGGGTACTGACGTAATTTTTCCTTAAAAAATGACAGTGTCAAAAATTTGCCATCGCGTATGTGTTACACGTCCGTTTGGGCAATCTACCCGAACCCTAGGTAAAGAAATTGCGCCATTTGTACTAAGTTACACTCATAAAAGTCCCTTGAGTCCACTAGTAAGCTTAATAAACTAGATTAGATTAGGTAACTTAGTGGAAGGTTTATGTAATTAGATGATACCTTTACTTATTTTAATCTTAAGTTCTTACTAGTGGTTAATCTTCGGTCTAGTGGTCCTGAGGTGCAGACTGCAAAACCGGCGGTTGCGGGTTCGAATCCTGCTAGGGGCATATGTTTGTGTGATGTGCTCGGGCATTTGTACTTGAGGCATAGGTGTTTATAAATGTATTTAAGTATTTCTATCCGCTATCCTAGTCACCATAGCACAAGCTAGCGCTTAGTTTGGGGCTAGGTAATTGGTGTGTTCGTTGAAACAACTTATTATTTTTATTACTGGCGCCCTCAGAGTTGTTAATGGTTACTTAAATCGTTCCTTACTAAAGATTTCCCTTAGAAATAGTAATCGTATAATAGTTGATTTACTACGGGAAATCTATACTATAGGACGGTTTGAGTAACTCTGAGAGCGCCAGTTAGTCTCTGATGGTACACTTGAAACTAAACGAATATACTCTCAAACCTGTCTTAAAACATTTAATTGTAAAGAATTTTCCCTTACTTAGGTTTCATATTTTTTAGGCGGACAGTTCTTGTACCTAGATTTAATTAGAAGTTTCAGTAGTCTGCGCTAAAGGCTTTAATAATTCCAAGATTGTATTCGTCTTATTTGTATTTGGAAAAAGTCGAAACTTATTTCATCTTGATTTATAACACTTTATATTTAACAGATTTAGGGTACGACTCTCATGCGTTCGTACTTTTTCCGCACGGTAATTCGTATGTAGCCAACTAAGCATAGGTGTATAATAATATCTTCAAATTACTGATGACAGGTGCAATTAATGACAGCTACAAGATTATTCGTATACAAATTTTAAACTTCGACTTGTCAGCACCACAAGTTGCGTTCACTCGAACCATTTACCACTCGGATATATCGATTTTTTTAAGAATGTAAACTATTTTGGATTGCACGAGAATTGGGCCCCTATGTTGCCTTTTTAACCGGCGTTTGGAAGAATCAGCCCTGAAGATGTTGGTATAACTGTGTTGTTTTGAAAGTATCTAAATCATATTTCAATTTGGAAAGCCGCACTGGGATTCTTTGTAAGCTTTATTTGCAATGAATATTTTATGTTGATCCATTTATTTCCGAGAAGACGACGGCAAACGAGAATTTAGTGCGAATTGCCAATATCCCGAAACTTTGCCATTTTATCGTATTTTTATTTATTGAATTGTATAAATATGTATCAAACTGTTTCATAACATAGTTAGAAATACCTTATTATCACGCATCATACTCGTATACTATGAGAATTAGAAGACATGTAGACTTTTAACATAAGCGATTAATATTCAGAGGAATATTATGACACATGAAAATTATTGTTCATCCGAAAATCCCATGTATTAAAAGCACCTGCGTCGACAAAATGTCCACAATTTATTGTTACTTTTCGGCATTGAGCTGCCGAGATATCGCGTAACATCTGTACGCATAGGGTGACCAAATATAATGCCTTAATGAGACTTCAGCCATAAAGTTGTTGTACCTTCTTCTGTCTCTGCTGTTTTAAAAAAAATGTAGCTTATTTATGTGGTGTTTTGGCTATCGTTGTATTTGCGTCTTGTTCCTAGGGGCGATAAAATCAAGGTAAGGCATAATTACCTTGACAATAGTCATGTGTGAAGTCAGAAATAAATAAACATTTCTTTCTTTCTTTATTTCCTCTTAAAGATCTGTCAATTTCGTTGATGCAATGCCTTCAAATGCGTGATGAACATGATATGTAGAATCTCACCGACTCTCGTCAACCAAGATAATGACAACACAATTCCCCTAACCTGATTGAGATATATTCAAATTGGTTGGATTTGAATAGTATACCTGAATTGGTTAAACAACCCTTTAATATAACACTTTATTATTTATTTGAAGGGCTGACATTTTTTGTAAAATACTTAAATCGGTTATTGTAAAAAAAGTTCCTAATGAATGAGTGAACCAATGTTGTGTATTCATTATACAAATATTGAATGCAATGTTGTCACCATACATACGCAAAAAGGGCTCGTTATGAATTGTCCCATCTTAGACACAAACTTTGGTCTTAGAATAAATTTTTCAACATCTAAGCCCATTAAGTTTGTAATGACCTCTTCAGCAAACTTTTCGCGTATTTGTAATAATAATATTTATGTAGATTTTGTAGTTAATAACTCGAACAGCTTACAAAAAAATAAAAGTCCATCTAATCTTATAAGACAATTGGCTAGACGACACCACCAATCGTTGACATACTTTTTATTATCTGTCAAAACGGTCTGCCTCCATAGATTTCGTATGGTAATAAATGATTGTGACGTCACGGTCATGTGTCAGAAATCGGAGTCAATTGACCGAATATTTATTGCGTTTTGTGTGTTTAAAAATTGGTTTCTACAGCTTTTTTGAAATATATTGGTTGTATTAACTTCATAGAGGCTATGTTTTTTTAAACATCATGTTCTTGACAATATTTAAGATAGGTGTCATCATCCCAATTCCAATGCAGCCGTTTGTCTACTAAATGTTTACTCGTTAAATGTCAAATAATATTAGGATCTAACTATTTACTAACAATAAAAATCAGAACGTATGTGCGTTAACTTAATTCATATTAATTTTTTAAAATGACTTTTGTAGGGAGTGGAATAGAAATTGTTGCTACTTGTGTAGACATTGGTCGTCAAAGTAAATTATTATTGTGGTAGGTAATTATTTATTCATTTACCTGAACGCTGGTACAAAGTTACTTGCACATTAATTCATAGGACGTGTGCTCATAAAATGATACGTTTAATTAAGACTGTTAGTTGCTGCGGGTTCAATTTAGATTAAAGGGTTAAGAAGATAGTTGGTTTAAGCCCTTCCACCTTAATTAAAACAATGGTCTGAATTACAAGTATTTTTGTAAAGTATGTTGTTTAGTAACAGTAGGATTATTTCGGTATGGGATTTTTTCGGCTATATCGCGCTGCGAAAGGTCTTGCAGCGACTTGACTGACTTTGTTGATCGCACTCATGCGGTCAGCAGTTTACCACCGGAGTACGCGCCCACGCGCCGCCTCTTCTCATTGACCGGGTTTTTCTCTCCCTCTCGCACGCAACGTAATCGTATTCAACCATTAGTAGAATTCGCACACTTTTTTTGCGTTTCAATAAAAACGTTTATCACAAAAACTAGCGTATTTACACCATTTTTTTGATTATTCTTTTAACTTAATGCATAGAATCTACCCTTAAAATATTTGCGCTTCATTCGAGGTGACCTTATATACAGTGTCATTGTATACGGATATCTCTCTGTTTTTAGTTTATGTGACTTCTGCCAATATTACGAGCACAAGACGAAAAATACATTCATAAATTGAAATTAACAACTCTCATTCGCTTATTAAAATTTAGCTAATAGATTATCTAATAAAACGATAAAATATATGTATCTGTCTCTCTGGGCCGATTCTGTATATTAAGATTTTATCCTTAAATCTCATAGGCATGTGCCTATTTAAAGAGTAGCGAGCGATTCTTGGTCTTGGTACCATGCGTAAGCTATTGTGCGTCCCCACTAATTTGATAGCAAAATTAATTTATCATTATCGATTTTTAAAAGAGGAGTCAAAACTTCTACATCGGTGGGGTTGAGTGGTTCCACTCCCTTTCTCATCAACCAGCGTGTTGCCTTCGATGCCAGATCCGTACACAATAGTACTTCACTTCATTCCAAATGATGGTGCGCCTTCAAGGTCACACTTACCTCGTAGAAACGGACTCCCCACGATAGAGAAACCACCCGTTCCTATTTAAGCTTGTATGGATCTAAAACTATAATACTGAGATGCAGGATTTGTAGAAAAAAAATACATCCCAAAAACTATTGAGGGATGATGCACGACCCAGGTAGTTAGTAGGCCGAACCCAAAGTTGCCAAACATAATAATAGGATGACGTTGCAATGTTTACATTTTTTCACCGATATCACAGCACGCTTCCAAGGGTGTAATTTAACACCCTTGCGATAACCAGTCGAATGTCCTTTAAAATCAATTTTCTATCGACCTTTGACTAAAAGATTTATAACTGTTTAGTTGTCAATGACGACAGCTTTGGTCTGGTGGTCTGAGGTCCAGACTATAAAACCGGCTGTCGCGGGTTCGAATCCTGCTAGGGGCAAATGTTTGTGTGATGAGCTCGAGCATTTGTACCTGAGTCATGGGTGTTTGTAAATGTATTTAAATATTTCTATCCGTTATCCTAGTCACCATAGCACAAGCTAACGCTTAGTTTGGGGCTAGGTAATTGGTGCGTTCCTTGAAACAATTTATTATATTATTATTATCTGTTGTCAGTAGCTGTTTGTGTGAAACAAACAGCTGTGACCTCACACGACTTTTGTCAGTAATCTAAATGTCAGTCAAATGTAGAAACCTGCCGTAGACAGTATGACTGAAATTTTGTTCGCAATCGACTAGTAGTCGTGTAGGTACACGTAGATAGCTTTAGCATAGACCGGCTAAACCTATTTTGAAATCATTCCTTTTTTGTTTCAGAAGCCTCAAGACAAATCGCCTATCCAGTGGCGTACAAAAACAAGTGAACTTGTGTGTTTAGTGGGATCGTGCGTGTGCGCCGATGACATGTGACGTTGTAAAATGTTGAAGATACAAATGTTAGATTCGATCGTGAGCAATGACGCAGACGAGAATCAGGACCAACAACAGAATGGGTAAGTTTTACTTAAAAGCTACACTTATTCAATTACCGTTGAGTGCTTATATGAGACGAAGTTCTATAAATTCAGCTCAAAAACATTCTGACTCTCATGTTAAAACAATGATGAAAACAGTTACATATTTAGCCTAGTCAAAAGTTCGGCAAAAGTACTGACGCTTTTGACTTATTTTTGATGTAGCTAAGTGCTGACTTGTTACATATACTAATAAAGTAGGAACATATAAGTTATATTATGTTATGACATACCATAGATAATTACTTTGTTTTAAACAATTAGTAGTTTCAAGATAGTGTTAATTTTTAATACCTCAATAAAATATTTATGCTCTTTTTAGCCTGAGACACAGGTTTGTAACCTATTTCAGGTAAAGAAAGTCTAGGTCTACACATCTTATTTTAATCTAAGATTAATTTACTATTGTCCATTTGAAACGAAATCAATGGTAATATTAAATTATTATTATAATTAATAAAAGTTAAAAAATACCATTTACAAATTTACTAGACTTAGCGCATGCAAATGACGAACCCAAAGTATTTTCATCCAGTGTCATTTGTTTGTCTTACTTAAATCAGTTTGTCCGCGGACAAACCGTAAGGACGTCTTAAGAGTGAACGATGGGCCAAAAGGAAAATCGAGTTAAGTGCATCGACCTGTATATTGACAATGTTTTTACTCAATAGATTACTTAACATGTATGTTGACGTATATTGACGACCACATTGGTGTAATGGTCAGGAAGTTGACTATTAACCAAGAGGTCGCGGGTTCGATCCCCGCACTGTACAAACATTTGTGTGCATTAACATGTCTGTTTGAACTGGTCTCGGTGTTACATGTTTTTATTTAAGTTAATTTGTTATACCACTGTTGATTCTGATATTTGTAACAGAAGTGCTTAAGCTACTTACCACGGAGTCATATCAATAGATGTGATGTTTTTGTATATACGAAAAAAATATATACGAAATTCCTACTTCAATGCGGCCTCCAATTTTCAATTTATCCTTTAAAATCGAAGTTTTCGGCAAAAAACTGCTAAGCTGTCATAATTTTGTGATATGGCTCATAAGGGTAGAAGAGATGACTTACACTAGATCATGAACAAGGTGTATGTTTCATATTTATCTCACGTAAACCACAATATTTTATGAACAAACCTAGTGTAGCTTCCAAATGAGCCCTATAAAAATATTATCATTCGTTTGCCAGTGAACACTGATTGTGATCTCAATTGCTTCAATAATAAGATCTCATTTGCTTCGATCGAATCATATCCTTCTCGAATCCACCTTCCCTCACGCATCCAATAAAACGATATCTACGAGTAAACTAAAAATTATCAATATAAAATAAATAAATAAATATTCAATAACATCAAATTCATTGATCTGACTCCGTGGTAAGTAGCTTCAGCACTTGTGTTACAGACATCGGAATCAACCGTGGTATTACAAATAAACTTGAATAAATACATTAACACCCAGACCAGTACAAACAGACATGTTCATGCACACAAATGTTTGTACAGCGCGGGGATCGAACCCGCGACCTTGTTTAATAGTCAACTACTTGACCGTTACGCCAAAGTGGTCGTCGAATTATGAAATAACTATTCCTGAAACACGACCACCGCTCGGCGAGGTGGTAAGGCGATTAATAAATCTAACCCGACGCCCCTTGCCTACTGCCCGACTCACCTACACGCTGTACATAGGGTTGCCACCTTTATTTTTACAAATTCAGTTTGAAAATGTCGAGAAATCACTGACACTGAAGGAAGATACAGTTCTTACTAGTCTCATTGTCAGGGATATAAATCTCATAATGCAAAATGATTAAATTAACCCTGTACACACCCAAGAAAAATCTGTTATCCTGTAATCTGTAATGAGGTTATGAATAAATTATTATTATTATTTTTTTCAAATAAAGTACATTGGTTATTATAGGTACGAAAAATAAAGTACATAGTATAAAAATAAAGTACAATTTATTTTTCTCTATTATTATTTAATTAAAAACATATTCATTCAACAAATAATTATACTTCCAAAGTATAATTATATTAGTACTTACGACTAAACTTCAACTTCAAAATCACATAGAAACCAAATCATGCGAAATAAAGTATTTTTGTGTACTTTATTGTTTTCATAAAGTACAGAGTACAATTGCCTGAAATAACGTACAATACTTTATTATAAAGTACGGGTGGGTGGTAACCCTATCTGTACACCTATTGCTGTAACGATCGATGCGTCTAAAAGTTCTGTAGGGGTGGGCTCTTCGCAAAATTGATACTTTATTTTTAGATCAAACCAAACAGAGGAAGATGCGGTAAGTACGTCCATAGAATCCTCAACATAAAAAAATAGTTAGAAAAAATTTAAAAAAAAACACGCTTTTGATGCTAACTAAAAGGAGAAAATAATTTATGAGTACAAAAAATTTGTATTACAGTAGAGTAAAAAGCGTATTTTTAGTTAGCGTCAAAAGCGTGTTGTTTTAGTTCTTCAAACTATTTTTTATTGTTATTTTTCTAGTTACTAAAGATAATAGAAAACTCTAATCAAATAATAGGCTTGTTTCCACTATGAAAGAAATATTCAAAAACTGATTTTCTCTAAAATAATTCATAATTTCAGATGCCTTTACACTAATATTTCTCTGCAGTTCGTATTATTTGATATTGGAATTCAAAAGATAATTAGTCACTCAGTCGGCATTGCACGCGATGACGTCAAAGTGTGTTATTGCCATACAAGCTCTATGAAGAAAAGCGTTTTGACAGTTGATAAAAAGTACGTCAACGATTGGTGGTGTCAACTACCGTATTGCATTGTCATCGGTACTTGATACGTGTGCAAAGTTTCAAATTGATCCGATTTCTGGAAGTTGGTGAAAATCGAGCTCAAAGATTCCGTTACATACATACATCCAGCCCGAACTAATTGGCTAGACGACACCACCAATCGTTGACATACATTTTATTATCTGTCAAAACGGTCTGCCTCCATAGATTTTGTATGGGAATAAATGAACGTGACGTTTCGGTCATATATTAGAAATCGGAGTCTAGAGGAGAGAGAATATTTATTGAGTTTTGTGTGTTTAAAAATTGGTTACGACAGCTTTTTGGAAATAAACTGGTTATATTAACTTCATAGGGGCTATGTTTTTTAAACGCCATGGTCTTGAAAATATTTAAGATAGCTGTCATCATGCCAATTAAAGCGTGTTTAAAATGCGCCGCAGACGCACACGCACGCAGCCGCAGTTAGCGTTGCCAGGCGTCCGGATAAAGCCGGACATAGTTAGGCTTTTTGATTGCATATCCGGCCAAAATAAACGGTGTCCGTCTTGTCCGGCTTTTGTTAGGCTTTTTACATTTCGCAAACAAGCGAGCACTGCCGCCGCGGCGCTGAGCGTATAGGGTGTCCGGCTTTTTTAACCAAATGTCCGGCCAAACTGGCTTATCTGTTCAGCTATAAGGTTTGGCGACCTGGTAACGCTGGTCGCAGTACTGATGACGATTACGAGCAGCGCAGGTACGAGTACATTGGACTCGGCTTAGTAGGACCATGCGCGAGTAGCTCAATGTTATTAACAACTAGCTTTTTACAATAAAAAAAAAGAATTAGCGTAATTAGTTCAGCTGGTCTCGACATTTGTGTGTGGTAACACGTTCAGAGATGCCAGTCAATTTTTAGCCTTACCTACTATACACTTCCTACACAATCTATACCCGATTTAAACACCAATAATATTAATTTAATTAATTATCTTAGTTTAAAGTGCTCATGCTCCTAATGCTATCAAATGGTTAGTGTCAGCGGGACTTAGGTTTTTGGACTGAAGTAATTACTAAAACAGTACTGAATGTACCTAATGAGTAAGTAAGAATCTTACCCGGAAAAGATAAACTCTTAAATACTAGGTACTTAAATACTCAAAGGAAAACAATAGCTAAGAAATTCTAATTTTACTCTGTTTCTTGATTCACTTGACTCATCCTTTCTTTCCCTGGTACCAACTTACGGAAAAACAATTCTGTTTTTGCGTCTCCTACATTTGTTTTTAGTTTCACATACATTCTATTATTGCATCGATCGATTCCGACAAATAACCTGAATACTACTTCTCAACTCTTCACAACTTAATCCATCTCGTTTCCTCATGCGGTCAAACGAGCGTGTGTGACCGGGACGCGAGATTAAGCTGTGCAAATCGGCTGACGCAGTAGGGTCCCTAATAGGGCGGGCACCCGAATTATCGCAAATAACTTTTATAGGCACATGAGGAAAGTACCTTGTTTGTCACTGCTGTTTGCTTGAAGACATTAGTGCTGGCTGGCAGACTGGTCATAGTTGTTCTGAGTATCGATAAAAGTTATTGAATTCAGACATTAACTTGGCTTGGATCAGTTATTAACGAAAAATAAATAAATATTTTACAACAATCACACCAATTCTCTAGTCCCAAATTAAGCTACGAGTCTTGTGTTATGGGTACTAAACAACGGATAAACATACTAAAATACTTTTTTTTTATAAATAAATATACATAGAAAACACCCAGACCAGTACAAACACACATGTTCATGCACACTTATGCTTCCGCACAGTACTGTGCGGGGATCGAATCCGCGACCCTTGTTTTCCGAAGTCCGACCGAGTTGTCAGAGTATTACTAACTTATCAGAAAAGGAGCGAGGGTACGATGTCAAAGAATTATTTTGAGTAAAAAGTATTTCTTACAGTTAAAAGTTAAATGATACTTATAGTTACGACAAACGGTCAATAGGAGCATGTCTTTGTTCATTTAGCAAAACCAACGGATAGCTAATTAGAAAGACAACAATCGCAACGAAAATGCATTTTTCTCTGACCTCATTACACAAACTAATAGGAGGAAACTGTATTATACACCCCGTGGGGTGAACAGGGGGACTAAGAGCAAAGGGGGTTTGCTGGGAACCTATCAAATCCACTAATCTCGGCCTAGTCCGGTCCTGCGGTGCTACTCTGTCAACCCGTTTGGCTGAAAACATATATTACTAGCGGTCCGTCCCGGCTTCGCACGGGTGGGATTTTTTTTTGTGGATATGATTTATATGTATATGACACATACAATACTATAGTCTATGTTCATCAGGGATATGTGGAATTCTAATGAAAAAATATATTTTTTAAATCGGTCCGTGGTAGTTTCGGAGCTTATTCCTTTTTTAGGTATGTGGTTTTGTTGTATATTAATAAATTAATTTCAAACAAACAATCTTATCGTTCCTCTTTATAATATTAGTGTAGATTAGACGCAACGCGACTTACTTGTGATAATTTGAACAGCTCAATACCTACATTGTTTCTTTCCACATTGCGATATTTCTTTATTTATTTTGTAATTATTTCTGCAAATGTAAAAAATAGACTTATGATTTTAGCTTACGCCTTATCAGCCTTGATTGAAATAAAAAGCGAAAAACATGTCACCAGGCGCTAAAGCATAGGCCGCTAAAATGGTTTCCTCGTCGCAATTTTTTTCTTACTGACAGTGTCACTTAATCTCGGTTGGTATATGTTCGTTCTTTACCTGAATGCATTATAATGTTATGTGTCTTTTATTTAGTGTTATAATAATGGTTGTTTCAGTGTCAGTGAATGTTTTAGATCCAGGGAACACTTGCGGAATATTGTCTTTTGGATTGAGGCACGGTGATTTGTTGTCACGCTTTCATTTGCGAGTCGTGGCGACAGAAAGTTGCATATAATGGGGCCTGGCGGTTTGTAAAATATTCACTGCTAGAATGATGGTTTACTTTTTAATCAAAGTTCGACTGAAGCCAACCCCGACAAAGCTAGCTTGATTGAAAGAAACGGCTAGATTCGAAATAATGGACAAAACGCATACAGAGTAGGACGTTTGTCGTTCAGATAACAACGCGACCTAGTGTCCGCTCGGAATTATTAAGCAAATTCAAATGTTTACGTCGGAGTCAAAAGTTGGATTCAATTTTAAGCTTTAACAAAGATGAAGTGAGGTTTCCGATCTAAGCTGACCTATTTAAATCTTAACGAAATGGAGACTGTTACACATTAGTTGGAGATAACTTAACACGCGTTAAAACTTATTTAAACAGGGTGAAATAAATATATTCCATTAAAGACGCGATTAAATCTAAAAGTAGATCAAAATTGACAATACCTACCACACAAGAAACTTTTCTATTGACTGAGGTTAGACTTAATTTCGTTGTTTAAACGAGTAGCTCTCTACTCGAGAGATTGTTGCAATTGATAAAAAATCTTCCTGAATATTAGTTTACGATCCTGATTTTTATCATCTGTTTAATAATAACTTTTCTTTGTACTTACTAAACCTAGCTTGTAAGATATTTTTTCTGTAACTACAAGTACAACCCACTTACCTCTATAGTTTTATGGAAAGTTTATTTCTGAATTAAACATTAATTAATAATAACAACACAACATTTAGGCAATGAGGCCCACTTGGCTTAGGCCCGTGAGTCTCATTTTTCTACCGAGACTGGCAGAAAGAAGCAAATATTTCGGTCCGTCCCGAGAAAAAAAGAAAAACTTTCAAATAATAATAATAGTGATGTGATCGTAATGTGAAATGTAAAATTTATCTATTGGTAACTATAATATTTTTCATTTATTTCAATTCGAAATGCTATGGGAAGAAACCCCCATAGACCAACACACAACTCATACATAAAGCTCGGAAACCAACAGATTTCTCTGTCGTAAAACCCGAAGTAAGTTGAACGCGTCGCGACGCCGCGGCGCCCCGCGCGGACCTAACAAAGTCCTGCGACAAGCATGGCTTTTATTAACAAACCAATAAAACAACAACATAAAATTAAACAGGGAAAAGAAACAATGTCTCCTGCATTGAAAAAGTTCAAAAGATCAAACAATAGCATCCATCAATACGGTAGTTGACACCACCAATCGTTGACGTACTTTTTATCAACTGTCAAAACGCTTTTCTTCATAGAGCTTGTATGGGAATAACACACTGACGTCATCGCGTGCAATGCCGACTGAGTGACTAATTATCATTTGGATTCCAATTAAAAATCAAATAATACGAACTGCAGACAAATATTAGTGTAAAGGCATCTGAAATTATGAATTATTTTAGAGAAAATCAGTTTTTGAATATTTCTTTCATAGTGGAAACAAGCCTATTATGTACTTTTTGTATGTGTGTATTATTTGACGGCCACTTCGAATGGTCAAGTAGTTGACTATTAACTAAGAGGTCGCGGGTTCGATCCCCGCACTGTACAAACATTTGTGTGCATGAACATGTCTGTTTGTACTGGTCTGGGTGTAATGTGTTTGTTTTCAGTTTATTTGTAATACCTGGTAATACCACTGTTAATTCTGACATCTGTAACACAAGAGTGCTTTAGCTACTTACCACGAAGTCAGATCTATGTATGTGATGTTATTGTATATTTATTCATTTAGTTATTACATAATTATTTATTATTAATACTTAATTGTATTTATTATGCCATTCGGCAGTTTTTTTTTTTAATAAAAAAAGTATTTTCTGCCAAAATATAACTGGAGCGTACGAATTTTCTATTAGTAGGTAGGACGTGTTGCCAAAAGTAAGTCATTATTGGACAGGTTGTATACTTACATTACTAGCGGCTCGTCCCGGCTTCGCACGGGTGGACAATTGTTTTTAACATACATACACATACAATATAGCTATATGTTCATCAGAAATAATGTGGGATTTTAATGGTAGAAGATTTTTTTAAATCATTTCAATAGTTTCGGAGCCTATTCAGTTCGAACTAACAATCAAATCTTTCATGTTTTTTTCAAATTAGTGTAGATAGATGCATCTGCAGAGTACCGCCGGCACGAATTTTATAATAATTTTGATTCTTTTACTTATTAATTGGTACCTGCTTTATCCAAGTGTATATAACCAGCTGTAAGTCTTCAACAGACTGATAAACAAAACTCCCGTTACAGGTACGTCGGTTATAATTAATTGAGATAATAATATCTAAATGCTTACAAGTGCATTTAGTTTGATTTGTTAGACCTATGAAATCGTAGTGGATAACCTAAATGCTTTTGATAAAAAATAGTCTCTGTTGAGGATATATTGAAACACCGACTGTATTTCAATGTTTATTTTGTTCACAAACACAATAACACTGTTTTGATACACTGTGAGTCTAGATAGATAGCTTGAAACTATTTTAACAGTAATTAATGTGAGCTCTCTTCCGTCTCGGTTTCGACATACATTATAGACATACATTTAGTTTGTTAATACTAAACAGTCTGATTAGAAACTTTTCACCCCCAACGTCCATCAGTTTTTCGCATTTTTTGCCGATTGTGGCGATGGCGAAGGCGTATGGCGATTCTATCGATTACTGATCAGCTGTACTAGTTCCGCTCCATCTTCTTCTTTTTCTTCTTCGCGTGTCGATGGAACACGAGGAATTACACCGTGGCAGCCCAGAATTCAGCCATTTGTAATGCGGATCGGCTGCAGTTCATTAAATCCGCTGGCGTGCAGGTGTTGGGGCACGCCGGGCACGATGTTAAGTGTGCCATAGTTTGCACTGCACCGCAAACACAGTCCACATCGGAGCTTGTCGAAAATCCCCACCTGGCCATGTTCTCCTTACTTCGACCAACCTGAGTCCGAAGCCTGTTTAAAGACTTCCAGATCGGCCATGGTAGATCATGTCCAGGCGGGAGATTCTCGGCAAGTGGGATAAAGGGAGTAGGCAGAGAAGCTTTTTCCGCTCCACTACCAGATCCTATTTCCGTTGCAAAAGTTCTTAAGCTCCTTCTAGATAAATAAAAAAGAACTAAAAGGCCAAATCCCCTACTCAATTATGTCGACAACCTGGTTAGCATGATAAATGGCGGTTGTCTGATTTCGCTGAGCAGGCCCGGCGGCGTCAGCAAGATCTCAGATCAACTGCACATAATCCAAAATCTTGTATAGCTAACCGGGTACAGAGGGTGTTTTGACCAGCCACCCTCGAACTGGTTTCTTGAGTAGGGACGGGCCCCTGAGCTATTGTAGTGGCAAAACCTTTTATGCTAGGATTAGCTAAAACTTACATAGCGCGATGCAGGAATCATGCATGCGCGTCGGGCTTGTAGATGCAAAGAACAACAGATTATAATATTTTTTGGCAAAAGAGCTCCTGTTGCAACTGCAAAAGATGCTGTCGAGTTTTGGCGTGCTTTCTCTTATATAATTTTAGCGCCAAATTAAAATAAATTTATTATAACTTGTTGATACGCTATAAGCTCAACAAGTAAGTGGGACTTGGATATGGAGAAGTAAATGATTAAAACATTATTTTTCTCGCATTAACAAATCAACTTTTATTTGAATGATGGCAATATAAACTAGCTTGTAAAGAAGTGAAATGGAAGGTAATGATTTCCATAACGTGTATGAAATAGAATCCTAAAAATAGATTTTCCTAGAAGCATTTATGCAAACATATCTCAGCCACGGTAATATTACCGTGTCTGAGCATTGATTGCGCTACTAGATCTAGCTAATTAAGCTAAGTATAGATGAAGATGCAAAGATTATGCCATAGCATTTCTGCATATAGATTTTATAATAAAGATTAATAGACCAGATACGTTATATGTACAAGGTACCCATTACCTCGGTATTAGATCCTCAATCGTATAGAACATTAAACGTAGCCAGAAACCTTTTCTATACCTGAACCACAATATCGTTTAAATAGGTAAAGCTTAAGCGGATACCACATAACATACGAGGAAAGACATCAAAAAGGCCTTATGACCAAGTTCGGCGCCGCAAATGCAACTTATTCAGATCATTATGCAACTTATTCAAATATATTAACTAAACAATCTGGTGATGACTATTCAATTATTCTATTTTTTTAAAAAGTCGTTACCTAAACTCTGCCTTTAGAGTACAACTGCACGATAAATATCTGCTTATCTCTAAGGTACGGCTGTTAAAGAATGCCTTACAGCGTTAATTCGACTTTGTACAGTTTTTTTGTTAAAGCCTAAATAAAAATAAAAGTATTTAGTATTCGCTGTACATATATGCTGTTATTAAAAATATCGCATCCCAAAACATGATGCAGCATCGCTTATAAAAAAGTCGATCTACCACGCAATAAATCCGACGCTTGATAGGAAGAGTAATAAATAAATACACCGCTTACACAAGTAGATCACTTACATGCATGATGTAAAAACTAACAGCTATTGCAAATACGGGTAAATGAATATATTAGCACATCTGCCTTTCCATTGCTCTTGCTTGCTATCGGAGATGCAGTGGCGAGCAATATCAAACAGCCAGAACAATTTATTCACTTTTTTACCTACTCGTAAATAAAGGTTTTTCGACTGATTTAGTTATAACTCCATTATTTGATCTGCTTAAGTAAATAAACCAAAATATATATTGTTATAAGATATTTGGATTGGAAAAATCCTAGCATGTCTAGATATAAAATCTTTTTAATGTAAAACTGGAAATCTTGTTACAAATGATGGCAATACATACTTACAAAATCGAAAGTCCTAAGGTAGACGATAATAAAGTTTCTCCAATTAGTTAGGATAATAAAATAATCTTCAATACCTTTTTTTTAAACTTACACTGACTGGTGTAGATTTTTCCTCGTACGCAGTGTTGCAAATAGCAGCAATTGGTGGTTTTAAGCCATCTGCTATACCTTTCAATTCCCGGTGATACAGTAACAATGAAATAAATAATACATAGAAATTTCACAACAATCACACCAATATTCTAGTCCCAAGTTAAGCTACGAGGCTTGTGTTAAGGGTACTAGACAACAGACAATCATACTCAAATACTTTTTTTGTAAATAAATAAATATTATACATAGAAAACACCCAGACCAGTACAAACTCACATTTTCATGCACACTTATGTTTGTACTGAGCGGGGATCGAACCCGCGACCCTTGGTTTTAGAAGTCCGACTTGTGGACCACTGCACCATGCGGCCGTCAAAACTTCAAACGTCAAAAAATTAAACTGACTATTACCGTTGTTACACAACGAAGATGTTCCGTTGTTTAACGAGCCGTTAACTCAAGGCTAGATAAAAATATGAATATCACAATCCATTCTTAGCGATGACGATGTAATAAACTAGAATATAGACACTATCTATGCTCAAACTCTAGTGTTTGAGATAGGATGATCTCATAATTATGTTTGGTTTATGATCAAACTCAACAGATAGTTTTTAAGCTAATGTTGTTCTGTAGTTATTTCTATGCTATATTATTAATTCGTGCTGTCATCGTACCTAAGTTTTACTCTTAAAATACCCTAGTACATTTCAAAGGTTTATGACAGTTATGATGATAAATAAAAATTTGTATTTTAATCAGTTGGCTTTTAATTTCAATTGATTTAAATAGCCTAGTTCCTAACTATGAAGTATGTAATAATTTTGCCGATACATTGACCGATGGATACCAACTATCTGCTCTCAGCAGTTAGCCAAACCACAATGTGTAATCAGTAATGAGGTTATTGATAGATATTAAGCCGGTCAATTCGGACACTGTATTCACGTTCGTAACTAATCAATTGTGTTTTATCGTAATTTATGCTAAACAGTTTCTAAATAGCCTTAGGTATATTTTGTTCGGTTGATGCCAACTATTAAATTAGATTATTACCTGTTTATTGTGGTTTGCTGTTCAACTGTTCATATACGTCCAGTTTTCATGTTATATCTACCATTGACTGTAAGTTGAAACTGCAAATTTCAATCAAAAAGTCAACTATCAGTTTCAAAAAGCTATGGAATGAATATGGAACTACGTATGGAACTGCCAGTGATCTATCTTTCACACAAAATAAGAGTATTGAGATCGGCCGTCGATAATTGGAATTAAGTAGAAGTTAATTATCTTTTTAAGTTTTCTTCACATTGTGTTTGCATCACATAATCTTATCGTGATCACACTTTCTTCGACATCAATACTTATAATCATCATCACCATCATACCAGCCATTCGACGCCCACTGCTGAGCACAGGCCTCCTCCAAGGATCTCCACCGCGATCGAGCCTGCGCTTCCCGCATCCAGCGGGTTCCACGAATCAGGTCACAAAACACAACCATTTGTTGAAATGTCGCCTTCTCACGATTCATTTAGCGTTAGAAGATAAGAACTTAGTGTTACGAAGAAAAATAATACTCACGATAATTACACGAGAGTGGTCCCGACCAATGTAATGATCTTTGTTAGGGTTGACCCCTGTGAGCAGACCTGAGCGCCGCGCTGCGTGCTGCCGACAGTTAGATGCCAGCGACAACTGCTTATGGCGGATAACGATATAAGATCTAGACCCATAGTCATCGATTTAATAAGAGTTCAACTCCGAATTTCTCTGTTTACACTGGCCAAGAGCGCCACACGGAGAAAGCACATGTCATCGTGTGGGTAACGCACCCGGAGAGTTGTGACCGCCAGTTTGTGCATCGGCGCTCAGGTCTATCTATATCGGCTAATTCCAAAGTTCAATTTTAGTCAGGGCATAAAAAAGAAATAGATTATACCGAAATGTTGATGATGAATAAGTAAAAATCAGCGAATAAGTACCGTATTTGCATATTACAATCAAGTTTGATAAAAACTGAATATGTATGTTTAATTAAACCTACAAAAGACCCTATATGTATCATGCAATTACAACACAATCTACAAACAAAACTGCCAATATGCTGTGCTTCTAACTTGCTTTTTAACTACTTAATTAGCTATAAACTCATATCGCATAGGGTTTCCAGTTTATTAGTTAAGAACTAGAATCATAAAATGTTATTGTCTTCTAATGACAACCCTAAAGGTACTAACATGAACATACCCACACTGCATAGGTGGAAATCTCGTTTCTGATGGTGAGAAAGGAAACGATAAATGATCTGCAATAGTTTTTGCTTATTTTTTATGTTCACTTTGCATGGGCCCGATGTGTAGAAGTAATGGTCAATTTGTACAGGATAAATCCTTTTATGGTATTGTGTATTTATGTTAAAATTTATATTTGTTTAGGACCAGTTTTTGTGATGAGGATTTATAGTCTTTACTATTTATGTTTCAATTACGATTGAGGTTGCTCTAAAAAGCTTATTCAAGGCTTTTACTTTATTTAATATTAGCAAGTTTTGCTATTTAATGAAAAGAAAAAAAATAAACGAATATAATAACTGTCTTCAATGGGAGAAAATATAACAATGGGAAAACAAGTTTATGAAACACTGTAAGTGGTAACATGTTTAAGATATGGGTGTTTATCTCAGTACTTGTCATTTTTGGGCAAACATTATACGAACTGTTGATGTTCTTAAATAATAAAATGATTCTATTATTCCGAAAAAAACAAGCGCAGGTGTCTTGGTAAAAAAAAAACATTTCAACGTTGTTTTTCTCCTTTAACTAAAGCAAGATTCGTCCCTAAAGGGAAGCCAATTCAAACTTGAGGGCTGACTTTACCTCTTTTAGAAACAAATAATTTCGCACCAAACGTGTTGACACAAATAATTTTCCTGTCTCACCGGTGACAAAGGTATACCCTGTCAAAGACAGCCTCGTTACCACGTCACTTTATCCCCAATCCAAGGCTGAAGAAAATATCGCTTACAAGAAAATGTATCTTTAAATCGACTAGCATAAGAAGATCCATGATATTGCAAAAGCTTTATACTGGCTGTTACTGTTTTAAAAAACGAAGCGGCTCAATGTAGATGGTGCTATTAAAACAAGACAAGTTTGCATTACTTGATGCTAGGATTTCTTATACGCAAAAGTTATTACTATCACATTACTAAAATCCAGGAACAAGTTACTTAAAGGTTTTCGATCTTCAAGTTGCAGTTTTGTAACCACTTTCATTAAGAGAGGTTACCTCACTTGAAGTTTGAATTTAAGAACTTCAAGGTTGGTTTGCCTGAGTTCAAAAATGATTACTTATTAGAAAAAAAAATACGTTTGTTTTTTTTGCAGCGCACGTTGATTGTTGTTCATTTCCAATATCTCAACTGCAAATGTTAAATACATTGAGACAAATGGTTTGGTAAATACTCTACTAAGTAGAATAAATAATAAATAAATACTGGTAATTACTGTTAAATAGCCTAGTACAAAGACGAATACTCTTAACTTAAAATGAAGGTTTTCAACGATAGCCACCGATAGGCAAAGTTTACAAGTTTCGGCTGGCAATAGTGATGTCACGTGCTGCTTAACTATGGTGAAACAATTTTTTTGAATACCTACTTACGTGAGACGCGGTCCAGATCTATCGCACGTTTTGCTATACACTCTCTAAGGGGGTAAAAAAGGGGGAGAAGTTCGTATGAAACTTTGTCAGTTTCGAAGTTAATTTAATATACCTACACGGGCGGCTGCTTGTATTTTAAAATTATTAGTTACTCCAATGCATTTTCTATTGATTCAATGTCAATTTTCCTAAATTCAAAATAAAGTCTTTATTACAATGAAGGAGTTTCAGAAATTCACCAAAATATGCTCTGTATTAGGGAGAAGACCCTTAAAGACTGTCACACAGATACCGAAAGAGACGCAGCGAGGCGGTGTAATTTGCGTATAATTTTATGACTGAATAGCAACGTTTGCACGTTGCAAGGTTTTATATAATAATGATAACGACCTAATGTTCTATTTGAATAAGCCTTAAATACACCTCTTTTCGAAGCAAACTCATGTTGACAGATAGTCCAATTTCAAGTTCAGGGGTGAGTGGTCTCATGAGGATTACGGTAACATTTGGCGACTCTCCAATTCCAACGAAATAAAATCCCGTCAGAGCCAAGGCCGTTATTAACTTCTCAGAATCAACAAGCTATAAAACCTGGATAAATAGGTCTGTGAAAAACAAGTTGCCTATCTCTGCTTGAGAAGAAATGTTTTGCTTTCGTAAAATCTAGCTTAAAGACTTAGTTACGTTTATCGACTAAAACGCTTTTAAAAGGAAACTTGTTTGGTAGATAAATGGCTTAAAAATATCATTGACTGTTTGTTTTATCCCTTTATAATATTTAAAGTGTCAAATAATAATAAATTGTTTCAACAAACACACCAATTACCTAGACCCAAGCTAAGCGTTAGCTTATGCTGTTGTAGTTAGAATAACGAATAGAAACACCCATGACTCAGGTACAAATGCCCGTGCACATCCTAAAAACATTTGCCCCTAGCGGGATTCGAACCCGCGACAGCCGGTTTTGTAGTCTGGACCTCAGACCAGTAGATCAAAGCTATCGTCAATGGTATTAACAAAGGAAAAGGATTATAATTTTATTTTAACTAGGTGAATAAGAGGAGAAACTGTATTAAATAATTCTAGTAAAAGGACTGGATTATTTTTTAAACACTATGTTAAGTGTTATATTATTTCTTAGGCGTGCGGGGAGGAGCGCCTGATCGAATATACATAGCTTTTCTACTTCACGAAAGCATGGTTCCTGTTTCAATAATGACGTGAAAATTCCTCCACAAACTAACGCCTGAGCCGCGAAGTTGAACAACAAACATACGTCACTTAATGGCTCCACCTCGCAATTACGAGCCAAACGTCTCTTTGTACTAAGGAAGACTAATTAAACTCATTTTCTAAGGCGCGAGCACTAAGCGCCCTCATGACTCCTAAATGTTCCACGTTTGCCGTACAAAGGCGTCACACTTGTCTCAGACTTTCTTATTATGTAATTCACCAAATTTATTGTTTTTTCCTTAATTCAATTAAAGGAATCGAATAAAGTAAAATCACCGAAATGTATGTACGCGCATAACATCAGCAATGTTTTCATAAGAAGCAGATTTTTTTTGACAAATATTTTCATCCTCTATATTAAGATTTAAAAGTTAGTTTCAGACATTTATCTTGAAAATTGAGTGATAAACTTATTTATCCCGGTCTATCTTGTTTCTCGACAGGCAGGCAAACTAATTAAGCCGAGATCGAGGTTAAAACGCAATTATTTTCAGATACACCTGAACCACAGTAGAAAAAAGGTTACGCAGATGATTAATTATTAAGCTTATTTATTTATTTATTATTTAAAAAACTCAAACAAAGCAACAATTTACATTTTGGCCAAAAATTTTTACTAAGTTGACTCTTTAGGCCCACTGTTCGCCGTAGTCTAAGTTTTAATTACGGAGTTAGGGAGTAGTAGCACTGTGGTTAAAAAAAATATCATGACAAAAATTTATACCTGCTTATATGCTCGTTTAATTTGTTTTTTTCATTAGTCAAGTTTTGTGCCTGTGTCTCCTATATATTATGTAGTTAAAAATTCAATTACTGATACTAAGTAAAATATTTAGGCTATGAATTGATAGATCATATCAAGGTGACCATACAATAAAAGCATCTTTGCAAATCTTTTTTTCCATTCATACATTTTCGAAATTCTCACAAATCCATGTCACCCGCTACATCAATTGTTGGGTTATCAAACATTTACCGATTAATCGAATCATGAAGCAAGTGTTATCATAAAATACCGCGAGATGTCGCTGTGTGTAGCTTTCACATAATTATTACGTTAAATTCCACTAGATGGCGCGTAATACAGATTTTTTTCACCTGATTGACGGAGGGGTCCCGGTTTTGTAAACGATTTGATTAGCTTTCCTTCGATTTATGTAATTGTTTTATAATTTAATAGAACAAAGTAGTTTCGTTTATATTTTTTTACTTCAAAATAAAACAACTGTGAGAATAAAATTGCTGGCTTCAGAAAACTGACATGTTACTACCTCAGTACCTATGCAGTTCTACTGTATTTACGTAGTAACTATTTAGTAATCTGTGGTATTACTACAAAGTTTTCGGGAACGCAACGGAGCCAATAGAATGATTCCACTTTTTAGTTTCTTTACTTTTCTCTCCTATTCGGTTCTCAAATAATTATGTCCAAAGAAATCTCCCTGCTAAAATAACATAATCAGTTTTTCCTGACTAATTAAACTGTTAGTCAAATGTTGCTTAGGTACTAAATTACTTCAAACTAAATAGCGACTACTTAGCCCTCAGGAAATCGGGATGTGGATCTAACATGAAGGCAAACGCAATCGAATTCTGTAGTATTAATTAATTAATTACTGGGTACGTAGTGACATGGACAATGCGAGGCACCTGTAGAAATTAGAAATGTTTCGCTTGTTTTTTTTTAAAAATATAGGTATGAAATTCAGTAGTCACTACCTAAAGGGCCACCTCCAGTAGGTACATCCCGCGAAAATGCCAAGCCAACAAACGCAGTAACAACTTACTTTAACGCAGTATCCTGAATGTTCAACTGTATAGTCGTTTGTACCATAACATAATTAATATATTAATTAATATTCAACAACATTACATACATTGATCTGACTCTGTGGTATACTTAAGTACTTAACTTGTGTTACAGATATCAGAATCAACAGTGGTATTACAAATAAACTTAAATTAATACTTATAACAGCCAGACTCGTACAAACAGACATGTTCATGGACACATTATGTTTGTACAATGCGGGGATCGAACCCGCGACGCGACCTCTTGGTTAATAGTCAACTTCTTGACCATTACACCAAAGTGGTCGTCAAACGACAGTGTTTTAATATAAAAAATCCATTGAACTACGGTAATGTGAAATGTGGAATACATCTTCTTATATAAAAAAAAAATAATTGATATGCCGGGACCGCTACTCTTGTATGTAAAAATGAATTGCTGTTATGAATTGTTATGAATTCTGTTCGTTAGTACTTTAACGCGAAAACGGCTAAATTGATTTGAATAATTTTAGTCTCGAAATATTTATGGAAGATTTAGAAGATGAGAAAAAATTAAAAATTGAAAACATAACGACTAGGACAGCGTCTGCCATCCACTTGTCTTAAATATAAAAATTAATTGCTCTTAGTCTCGCCAAAACTCGAGAACCGCTTAACCGATTTTGCTGATTTTGGTTTTGAATTACTTGTGGATTTTAAAGAAAGGTTTAATTAAACGGTGAGAAAATATTTAAAAAATATGCGAAAACAGCGGGCAGGACAGCGGACGTCTGCCCGTATGCTAGTACATAATAAATGAAAAGTTATAAAACTGTCGAATTTTATACACTTTAATATCAATATTGTCTACTAGAGGACTAGTGGAATTTTTTCGCATTTTTTATGTTTTCTCATAGTTTAAACCTTCCCTGGACTTCCACAAATACTTCAAGACTAAAATTATCAAAATCGGTTCAACCTTTCTAGAGTTTTAGTAAGACAATTCACTTTTACATTCACCATGTTCGTTCCCGTACTCCTCCGAAACGGCTTGACAGATTCTCATGAGATTTTGTGAACAGATTAAGGAGGTCTGAGAATCGGCCAACATGTATTTTTCATGCCCCTTATTAATAAGGGTTGTCCACTGTCAGCAGGCCAACGTCTGCGGGGTCCGCTAGTCTAACATTTTCTTAATTTGCTGGATGATGGCATAACTTACGCAACCCCCAATAAATAGCCTTAAACAACTGAAGCAAAGAAATTACAGCTCCGGGTCATTAGTCAAAGAAAATAAAGTCTCAAGTCATTAACTGGGACCATCTGGTACAAAGAAAGTTGTTTATCAAAATGCGATTAGTGTGTTAGCTCCGACGATAATTGGGTTTTCTTCAACAAAGTTTACTTATTAACTTAATAAAACTTTGTGAGAAACATTTATCGTCAAATTATTGAGATGAGAATAATTGTTGGCGACAGACCTCTTTTTTATTGTTTATGATACTTTTAATTTTATTTTTATATATTTTGTATTTGGAGTTATATATTGTTTTTTTTTCTATGACGTTGGTAAAAATAGCGGTTGGATCTGGTTGTGTTACTTAAGTGAAATATATTGTTTGTGAAATAATACAATTATATCGACCAGTAAGTATCTTTTTATCTAACAGCTGTTGCCCTGCCTCTCCTGCTTCTTTATCTTCGAAAGTTATCGTCTATATTTTGGTCCTTCTCCCGGCAAATTAACCTAACATTCAAAAAATTTTTTTCTATGGTAAAAACGAGGAGCATGGCAGCAGCGGCCTCTTCTAACGCCCAATCAGGCGATTCAATCACTCCTTTGGAGGTAGAGGGCCTAATTCCAATAACTTCGGACGCCCCGATAACCTCATCGGTCGCTCCATCGGAGGGACGAGGCCCACAAGATAAACAAGACGTAATGCAGCCTAGTCGCTCATCGTCCCATAGTAGCTCCCATCGTAGCTCTCACCGTTCTGCTTCACTACAAGCACAGCGCCTCGCTATAAAAGCCGCACACGCCCGCCGTATGGCAGAAAAAGAGGCAGAGCGCGAACGAGTTGCGCGAGAAAAAGATGCAGAGCGCGAACGAGTTGCGCGAGAACGAGAGATAGCTGTCGCAGAAATAGAGCTACAGGCCGAGCTAGCTGCATTGGAAGACGCCAGCAGCCGTCAGTCGTCTGAAAGAAGCCTAAGTGTGGACAGGTGGGTAGCTTCTACAGCAAGCGAGAAAACTAATAGACCTCTCTGTTTACAGGAGTCAAGAAATGCAGTTGAGGCTAAGACCCCAATGGTACTTACGTCGCGGCCAGCCGATCGCGAGCGTGTGTTTTCGCCTAGCGCTGTGGACTCGCCAGTCACGGTGCGCGAACACGCGCCTTTCATTGCGACGGTGCCGCTTCTGACGGAAGCACCGCGAGCTGGTTGCGTGCGCGTGGCCTCGCCCAGTGCCGCTGGCTTAAAAGCTACGGTACACGAGCACGCGCCTACCTACGCACCGGCTCCATCAGCGTTCGTGGCGCTTCCTCGTGACTGTCCAGAGCGTGTTGCTTCGCCCAGTGCCGCCGGCTTGTTAGCCGCGGCGTGCGAGCACACGCCTTACTACATGGCACGTCCAACACCAACTACCGAACACATAGGCACACTTTCGCAGACTAATTGTAACAATAATAAAAACTGTAGCTGTACACAACATTCTAACGACCTCCTCAAGCTGGCTGAGGCCATAAGTGACCTCGCCCATAATAGCACAAAGGTAAGTGCAGAGGTAAAGTTGCCTATATTTTTCGGCTCGCCCACCCATTGGTTAACCTTTAGAACATCCTATTTAAATTCAAAAGGTTCATTTTCGGCGACGGAAAATATAGGTCGGCTGAACAATGCTCTACGTGGCGCCGCTCGTGATGCTGTCGTTTCCCTTCTTTCTCTGTCACAAGACCCAGACGAAATCATGGCGGCTCTACAGGAGCAGTTCGGCCAGCCGGAGCTTCTTATACGTCATATCGTATCGGAAGTGAAGGCCATGTCTAAGTTGCCAACAACATTGGATGGTGGCAAGGAACTTCACCAACTTGCTTGTGTGGTACGCAATTGTGTCCACACCATTAAAATGACAGATTCTGTTGAGTTCCTGGCCTCTCCAGAGTTGTTGTACAACGTTTTGGTCAAATTGACCCCATTGTTGCGTGAGAAATGGGTTGATTTTGCTCATGCCAATTATGATCCACATTCATTTAAATTAGAAATGCTTTCTACATTTCTCACACATCAATCACGGGTCCATTTGAAGTTTGGCATTTCCGATGACGGCATGCGTCAAAAGCCCATAGATAATTTTCGCAAGCCCATAGACAAGGCTCGAACGCATGCCACCATGGATGTCGAACCCGAGGAAGCAAATGTCTGTGATGACGTTTGCTATGCCACCTCTTTTTCCAAACCGAAGGTGGCGCAATCTTCCTTGTCTGCCGCAGGCCCTAAGTCGACGCCATCTGTCAACACTTGTAAGTATTGTCAGAAATGTGGTCATAGCATTGTCAAGTGTGACAAGTTTTTAGCTCTCGAGGTATCTGATAGATGGCGCTGGACAACACAAAATAAAGTTTGTCGTAGATGCCTTAAGAAAGGTGGTCATTTCTATAAAATCTGTAAAGGCAATTGCTCCAAGACAGATTGCATAACTAAGATGTACCACCACGAGTTACTTCATAGTGATTCCCCGATCACTGCTCCCGAACCAAAAGACATTCCTGTGACTGTCGCCCACAGCACTGCAGCAGATTGTTCAACCTCTCAGTCGAAGTTACAGCCTTTATTGAAGGTACTTCCAGTCACAGTGTTGGGGCCAAGAGGAGAAGTAGAAGTTTACGCTTTACTTGACGATGGTTCTACTGTGACCTTGATTGACCAATCAGTTGCAGAATTAGTTGGTGCTCAAGGTCCGAAGGGCATGATTCGGGTTAACTGCGTTGGTGGCCTCTCAAAAGACTCTGAAGTAAATTATGTCGACATTTTTGTCAAAGGCAAGCACTCTAAGGAGAAGTTTTTATTAGATCGTGTTCGCTCCATACCGAATTTGGGCATAGCAAATCAAACGGTCCGTGCTGCAGACTTGTCCAAGTATCCTCACCTTAAAGACATTGCCTCCGAGTTAAGCTACGTGGAGGCCAAGCCGATGCTTATAATTGGCATTGATCACTGGTTCTTAACCTTACCACAGGAGGTCAGGCGTGGCACTCGCAATCAACCTGTGGCTATTCGGACCAGTTTGGGGTGGACAGTCTTCGGCAAATTTCCAGGTAAACCCATAGAGTCTGTATTCCATAGTTCAGTGTCAGAGTTGGAATCCCTAATAAAAGAAAATTATCGCCTCGATGCGATTGGTATTAAAAAGATGGATCTCCATAGTGCAAATGACGAGCGGGCGCTAAAAATATTGGAGAATACTACAAGGCGCCTTCCATCAGGTCGATATGAAACAGGGCTGCTTTGGCGGGAAGACATAACGACTATTCCCGACAGCTACAACCTAGCCATGTCTCGTTTCCTCAATTTGGAGAACAAGTTTAAAAAGGACACGACTTATGCTGAAGCATACCATGATTACATCAACGGGATGGTGGCAAAGGATTACGCGGAGGTTTGCACCAACAAGCCTTCGGTAGGCAATCTCTGGTATTTACCTCATTTTGGAGTGTATCACCCCCAAAAAAGAAAGTTGAGGTTAGTGCACGACGCTGCCGCTAAATGCTCCGGAGTCAGTCTAAACACTCTTTTGCTCCCGGGTCCAGATCTTTTGCAACCTCTGTTGGCCATACTCATGCGGTTTCGGGAAGGCAATATTGCCCTCAATGGTGACATTAGGGAGATGTTTCCGCAGACAAAAATTAGAGATAACGATAAAGACGCTCAACGCTTCCTTTGGCGTGCAGATCCCTCTTTGCCAATTGAAGAGTACAGAATGTCATCAATGATTTTTGGCGCTGTTTCCAGCCCGTGTACCGCAATTTTTCTGAAAAACAAAAATGCTTCAGAACACGAAGGTAAATATCCTGAAGCAGCTGAAGCTATCATCCGAGATCATTACATGGATGATTATCTCGGAAGTGTCGACTGCCCTCAGCAGGCCGCACACCTAGCAGCGGATATTGTAGCCGTCCATCAGGCCGCCTGTCTGGAGATGCACTCATGGGTCTCTAATGAACCTGAGGCTCTTTCATTGTTAAAGCCAGAATTTCGAGCAATCGATACCTCTGAGGTGGGTCTCGGGCCCTCATCCTCTTCATCTCCATCACAAGTAAAAATCCTTGGCGTAGCATGGAACGTTGGTGACGACACACTTAATTTTAGAAAAACGTCCCAGCTTCCGGCTAAGCTTACTAAGAGGGTGGTACTGTCGCACCTTATGCAGGTTTACGATCCTCTTGGTTTTCTCCTGCCCATAGTAATCGCAGGACGCATTCTCTTTCAGGATACTTGGCGGACGGGTGTAGACTGGGACGAGGAGCTGCCTTCCGTAGCAAAACAAAAATGGCATATTTGGTTTACAACTTTAACTGACGTGTCGAACAGTATCACCATTCCGCGCTGTTATCGAACTAAGTCTCCTCGTGAAATCCAGCTCCACGTCCTGGCTGACGCAAGTGAGCTAGCTTACGCGTGTGTGGCCTTCTGGCGTTTTGTTCACGAAGACGGGTCAGTACACTTAGCCCTCATAGGGGGAAAGGCACGCTTGGCCCCATTAAAACCCACGTCTGTCCCACGGTTGGAGCTGCAGGCGGCTCTTATGGCATCTCGTTTCGCAACTTATATCATAGAGGCTCATCGCATCGTGGCCTCTAATATATATTATTGGTCAGATTCGTTAACAGTACTTAAATGGTTGCGAAGCGATGCCCGTACTTTCAAGCCGTTTGTCGCTCATCGGGTCGGGGAAATTTTGGAAACGACTAATGTCAGTGATTGGCGTTACGTTCCGTCTGCAATGAATGTTGCAGATGACGCCACACGTGGCCAATCATCACTTTCGGCTTCGTCTCGGTGGTTCACGGGCCCAAAATTCTTGGTTGATTCTCCAGATGAATGGCCTCGTGAGCCCACACAGGCTCCTCCGCCTGTGCTCGAGGAGTTGAAACCTGACCATGCACTGACTCTTTTACTAAATGAACAATCAGAACGGCCAGATTCACAAGCTCCTGTAGTGGCCGATTATCGCCACTTCAGCAGATGGGATCGTTTAGTCAGGGCCACTGCTCGCGCTCATTCTTGCGCTGTGTGTTTTCGTTCTCTTTTAGGCAAAAACACACCCCAAAATTCAAAAACATTGCGAACCTCTTCCAGGATCTCTTCTGTCGATTTGCGACCTTTGTTAGCGGGAGAGATTCGGGAAGCTGAAAGGCATCTGATGCTGAAATCTCAGTTAGATTCTTTTAACAACGAGCTTCTAAGACTGAGAGCTCATCTCCCTCCAAGCAAGCAAGGGAAGCTCAAAAATGTTGTTTTATCATTAGGAGATGATGGGTTGATTCACCTCAATGGTAGAATCCGTGCGGTCTTGGAAGCTCCCACGCAGGAGGTTGATCCTATAGTCTTGGATGGCCGACACTCAATTGTCAAGCTTCTAATTGACCACTACCACCGAAAGTTCGGTCATGGCAACATAGAGACGGTGGTCAATCTTCTGCGGGGAAAATTTTATATCATTGCCTTACGCCCTACTGTTAAGTCTGTCGCTAAACGTTGCACATTTTGCAGGGTTAAGAAACTTCTTCCGTCGGTACCCCAATTTGGAGATCTCCCTGGCGAAAGACTAGCTCATCATCAGCGCCCATTTTCTTACACCGGTCTCGATTACTTTGGGCCAGTAGATATCGCTGTGGGACGCCGACGGGAGAAGCGTTGGGTCGCCCTTTTTACGTGCCTTACTACCCGGGCCGTCCATTTAGAGATCGTCGGGAGCCTGTCAGCGGACTCTGCAATTATGGCATTGCGCAGGTTTATCGCGCGCCGTGGTTGCCCAGTAAAGATCATTTCTGACAACGGGACAGCGTTTGTCGGCGCAGCCAACCAACTACATGATGTCTTTGACTTTGCAGCTGGTCAGCAAATAGCATGGGCCTTCATACCACCGGCAGCGCCAACCATGGGAGGCTCGTGGGAGCGTCTGGTGCGCTCCATCAAAGCCGCCCTCGCCACAACTCTCAAAGAGAAAGCCCCGAAGGAGGAAGTGCTTGGGACCCTATTAATGGAAGCAGAGGCAGTGGTGAACTCACGCCCCTTGACACACGTACCGGTGGACCCCGAAACCTTGCAATCCCTAACACCCTTCCACTTTCTTCTGGGAACTCCATCAACGGAGGCTGTGCAACCTGGCTCGGATGCTGACCTGACTCGCCGGCTGGACCATAAGAAGGCACTTCGTTTAACAGAAATTTTTTGGTCCAGATGGGTGCATGAATATTTGCCGACGCTTATCCCAAGAGTAGCTGGGCTGTCCTGTTCGCCCGTGCAAGTGGGTGATCCAGTCCTGATAGCCGACCAAAACCTGCCGCGGGGAACTTGGCCCAGAGGAAGAATCAAGAGGATTTTTACCGGCCCGGACGGAGGTGCCCGGGTGGTAGAGGTGGCCACTATGAAAGGGACACTGAGGCGACCGGTGCGTAAAGTAGTGCCCTTACTTATAGAACAGGGCACCTTAGATTACTGCGCGCCGGCGGCACTGTCGCCACATTAGAATGGTGCTTCGCACCGGGGCGTCGTATGTTGGCGACAGACCTCTTTTTTATTGTTTATGATACTTTTAATTTTATTTTTATATATTTTGTATTTGGAGTTATATATTGTTTTTTTTCTATGACGTTGGTAAAAATAGCGGTTGGATCTGGTTGTGTTACTTAAGTGAAATATATTGTTTGTGAAATAATACAATTATATCGACCAGTAAGTATCTTTTTATCTAACAGCTGTTGCCCTGCCTCTCCTGCTTCTTTATCTTCGAAAGTTATCGTCTATAATAATAATAATGTATTTGAATTCCAAGGAAGTCAACTTGACGACCACGGTGTAATGGTCAAGAAGTTGACTATTAACCAAGAGGTTGCGGGTTCGATCCCCGCACTGTACAAACATTTGTGTGCATGTCCGTTTGAACTGGTCTGGGTGTTATATGTAATTTAAGTTTATTTGTAATACCACTGTTGATTTTGATATCTGTAACACAAGTGCTTAAGCTACTTACCACGGAGCCAGATCAATGAATGTGATGTTGTTATATATTTAAAAAAAGGACTTTGCTTAATAAATCGTATCAGCAATATTTACGAGTACCTAAACTGTTTAAAGAAACCACAAGCAAAGTATAGAAAAACGTTTCAAAATTTTTTGACCCGCACAATAGAGTGCGCAAAATTCCGCTTCAATAGGTTTCGCGAAAATATTATCAACTACCTAAATACATCATTAAACATAAACAAAAAAGTACGAGTCCTCCTACCTGTAATATAGGCTTTTATACTCGTATATATCCACATTTTTAACATGGTCATCAAACTTTCCGATTTTCAAAATGAGTTTTTTTTAATATCCACTCATCTCAAAGATTCTACTCGCATACAGCCAACACTTCAATTCAAAAATCTAACCCTTACTCTGCTCACTCGATAAATCACGCTAAGCGATTTGCTATCAAACGTATCTGTTTACTTGCCGTTTCCTTGCGCGCGCGCAGACAAAAAATCACACCCACCTGGGCCGCACGTGGCAACAGCCCTTCCTGCGGATCCCCTTGTAAAAACACGACTATTCCTAAAGGGCTGGCGGAGTAAGCTTGCACACACTGGCAGCTACGTTTTGATTGCAGGGCGAATAATTTATTTGACTTCCTAGCTAGATAATGGTTTGTACTTTTTTGACGTGACAACGTCTTAAATTAGGTTGTGGCTCGGAGTCACTCATGAAAAAGTGTAACGACTGTTATCTTGAAAAGGTTTAATTTTTTTCATTACCACTTTGGAGTAATGGTTAAGAAGTTGACTATTAACTAAGAGGTCGCGAGTTCGATTCCCGCATTATACAAACATTTGTGTGTATGAACATGTCTGTTTGTACTGGTCTGGGTGTTCATGTATTTATTTAAGTTTATTTGTAATACTACTGTTGATTCTGATATTTGTAACACAAGTGCTTAAGCTACTTACCACGAAGTAAGATCAATGTATGTGATGTTAATATTTATTTATTATTTATATTTTGCGAATTTAAGCCATTGAGTTTAAGCTGCGTACAGATTAACGGAAATGGCGACATTGGCGGACGCAAAGTTTAATTCTGTAGAATGCAGAACCCTTGAATCATGACTACATTTGAACTTTTTTTCTTCCATTGTATACTATGTATTTCAATCACGACATCGCAAAAAAAAAAAACGATCCATACTGGAACTTAACCCTAAAAGGCGAGCGTTGTCTCCCTCTTCTTAGCACATATATTTTCTTTTTAATTTAATAAGGGAACGCGTGCCGGCAATTGTCCGTGTGCAAACACTGTGAAGCTACAATTATTACTTATTCTTTTATAAAAATATTGCTGCGGAAACGGCCAGTGAGTGTGACGAAATTAATTTTTCGAACAGAAAAAATAAAAGGCACTTTATTTTATTAGCCAATACACTATAAAAACTACTCGTTGAAAGTGTGTTTAGGGTTTAAGGGTTATGCTGTGTGTTTATTAATGGAATAGGTTTTTTGTAGTAGGTAGAAATGAGTTGTTACCGTTACATTAGTTTCGTTTTAAGTTTAACCAGGAATTTCTACCTTACCGCAAAAATAATGTTGAAACGAACTGCTTAACCAAATACGTATTTAAGGTATTTCCTAAAGTGTTTATCTAAATAAGTTCAGGAACTTTCCGTGCAAAATTTACCAAACCAAGTGCAGTGTAACTGTAACACATAAATCAGATTTAATACTTTACGCTGATTCGAATTCGAATCGGCAAACCGTACCTTTTTACTCTTAACAAACACGTAAATCCAATAGTAAAAAATAAATGTTCCGTGAAAATAGTGCATTATCGTAAATAAAAGACGGAACAATATCAACACGGCGACTCTCCATTTGACAATGACATTGACACTTAAAGTTAAACCCTTTCAATGGTAGGCCATAAATTTTGCTCCAAATACGTCACCGGTGGACTTCCGAAGTTCCGAAATCCGATGTGACATAAAATATTATTGGGGGATAACTGGGTAAGAGCGAGTTACATTCTATAGTTCGTGCCTTTTAGATAACATTATTTCTGGCTGTAATAATGAAATTTTGTGACAATAACAGAAACAAAATGGTTTTTTTTGACGTGACAACGTCTTATAAATTGGTTTGCCGGGTGACACCTCAAGAAACTGCGTTACGACGCTCCGCTCACGTTCTGCGCTCACAATGAGAGCGAGTGAGAGGCACGCCTCCCTTCGACTCGGGCATGGTTAGCCCGCCTAAGAGCGAGTGAGACAGACATAAAAAGTGAAAGGCACGCGTCCCTTCCACTCGAGCACAGTTAACACGCCTAAGAGCGAGAGAGACAGAGCGAGAGAGAGAGTGAGAGAGATAGGCATACACACCGGTTCATGTTATACGAATGAATATTCACATTAAAATTATTTTACCACTCAAAGTCGTTTTTCATAAAAGCTTTGTATGATTTTATAATTTTCGTCTCCTTGCAAAGTGGCTTCGTGGTTTTTACGCGTTTACGGTCCATTGTAAAAATAATCAAACGCATGCGTAAATACGAACCCTAAAAACCGTAGACAATATACCTGCTTATACGCGTCGTCAGAATATTTATGATTTTAATTTCGACGCTTCGATAAATTTCACATTTTTTTAATTCGATTATCAGACTTAAAAATACCTACACGAATTTGTTCTGGAATATTCTTATGTTCACAGTTTTGTTAATACATGCACAAGTAAGAAACTTGAAGTTTTTTTTTATTCACAGAATCTTAATTTTCTTGAGAGCCTACGCAGGTATCTACTTACATAATACCATTCCTAAATAAAAGCTAAGTACGTTAACGTCATCATTTAACTTTATTGACGAAAATAAAAAAGTAAAATTATAATTAAAGAAAAAATTTTTTTCTTTTTTTTTCTTTATTATTATGGCACAAACAGTCATTACAAAAATGATAACATGGTGTAAACTTAAATATATAGTGAAAAGACAACCGTCCGAAAAGATATATCCATATCTGTATCCGTATCCGTTACTTTTCTCGCGGATCTTTTACGGACCATTTAACTTATCAATTTTCCGATAGGATGAATGCTATAAGTTTCATATTTGATTAAATAGATTTAAAAAACTATAAAATTCAATACAATTTGTATTACATTTGTTTAGACAATTTTCATATGTTAAAATAAAAATGTTATCTTTCTGTTGGAAACCTTTATCGTAGTAAGTTACTATACCAAAAGTATATTTCTTAGTAGACATTTATTTAACCCTTGTGTTAAAGGCTTACATAAACGTTATCTTCGCGGCTCAGTTACACAATATACAAACAGAAGTAATACCCGCGCAATGCAAGTCGTAACAATGTAGCAATTAACAATGTCGTATATGGTAAATCACTACTTTTCACTACGGGCAATCAAAGTTTCAAACTCTTACTAAATTGTTTTCAAATAAGATATCTTATAAAAATTTTGCACAACACTATAGTTTTGTATCCTTGAAAGAATGGTATGGTAAAAAAGTTTAATTAATAAAAGAAAGGTGGAAAAAAGGCACATGCTACATTATTACCCCCAAAATATAAATCTAATATGTCGTAAGTGGATCATCCTACTATATTAATTGGACTTTTGAGTGACAATAATGCCGGAAATGGGAGATACTACTATATTAATCGGACATTTAGCGGCGCATAAAGTTGGAAGTGGAAAATACGCCAGTGTTCATCGGACTTGGGATTCCAGATTATGTCGTACTAGTAACAATTTAAAAAACTTTAAAGAATTAAATTTGTTTACTAATCTAATGGGGTGTAAGGGAGCAAACGCACACTTTCTGTCCCAAGTGTCAATCTCACCTGCCCGTGGTGCACCTTGCTGAACAACGGACGAGGCTCTGGCGACCGAACCGTTGGCGTTATAACCAACTAAACGCAGAGCCAAATATTTCTGGCCAGTGGCGGGCAGCAGCCTCATTGGTGCGACGCTCTGTGCTGCGCTCACCAACCCGCTTGCCCAGCGTGGTTAATACGGGCACATACCCCCATGAATCATGGACAAAAACCACGGCCCCTAGTTCTCGGCCGCCCTACTATTCTGGGTCACGGCAGCGGCCTCAGTTACCGTAGGGCTGGGAGTGCGAAGAATCCCCGGGCTACGGACGGCTGCCACAAACCACTGACCTTGGCAACGTACAACGGACGCAGTCTACGGCTGGATGAAGGCCTGGTCGAACTCGAGGAAGAGCTTATAAGCATCAGATGGCATATTTTAGGGTTGTCAGAAGTTAGAACACAGGGAAAGGACACGATGACCCTGGAATCTGGCCACATTTTCACCTTCCGAGAGGGAGACCAACTCTCCCAAGGTGGCGTAGGTTTCCTTGTCGACCAAGATCTCCGTGACAATGTGTTGGAGATATCCAGCGTGTCGAACCGGGTAGCATACCTTGTACTAAAACTGACCGAGAGGTACTCCCTCAAAGTCATACAGGTATATGCGCCGACGTCGACAGGGCATTCGGATGATGTGATCGAGGCCATGTATGAAGATATATCTAAGGCCATACACCATACAACCAATACCCACTTCACCGTTGTCACGGGTGACTTCAACGCCAAAGTAGGAACGCGAAGAATCGTGCACGGCTATGGAACGAGGAACCACAGGGGGCGAATGCTGGTTAACTTTCTGAGTATGCAGGGGCTCTTCTGCATGAACACCTTTTTCCAGAAGAAGCCCCAGAGAAAGTGGACCTGGCTAAGCCCTAATGGCAAGACGAAGAATGAAGACTTCATAATGACGGACAAGAAGCATATATTTAAGGATGTCTCTGTCGTAAATAGGTTCAACACCGGTAGCGACCACCGTCTGGTAAGAGGCACCCTAGATATCAACATAAAGCTGGAAAGAAGCCGCATGATGAGGTCGACTCTCCGTCGCGACCTCCGCAGCTAAAATACTCGCCTCATAGAAGAGGCGATTGAGAAGAATCGGGGGTCGAAGATCTTTACTAATAGATTGGAAAAAGTCACCTGACAAAGCTGAAAACCTCGGATGGCAGAGTGGTCTCATCAGTTACAGAGATTTTGGCCGAAATCGAAGGCTTTTACGGCCGATTGTACGCATCGCATTCCCTACAGCCGCAGCCCGACGCGAACGACCCAAGAGCCAAGCTTACACGCCACTTTACTGAAGATCTCCCTGACGTGGAGGAGGATGAGATTAAGGCGGCCCTCGGACAGCTTAGTAATGGGAAGGCTCTGGATGGAGATGATGGATGAATGGATGGAATCACATCTGAGCTCTTAAAAGCTGCAGGCCAACCTGTGCTCGGCGAACTTAAGAGACTCTTTAATTCCGCTATAACCAATGGGACAACTCCGGAAGCGTGGAGTAGGGGCGTGGTGGCATTGTTTTTCAAGAAAGGAGACAAAAGTCTCCTGAAAAGCTATAGAATAGACCAATCACGCTCTCGAGTCACGTCTATTAACTGTTTTCGAGGGTCATCACAAACCGTCTTTCCGCAAAATTTGACGCTTTCCAGCCACCGGAACAAGCTGGGTTTCGCAAAGGTTGCAGTATCATGGTCCACATTCACACGGTGCGGCAGGTTATACAGAAGTCCGAAGAGTATAACCAGCCCCTGTGCCAGACCTTTGTGGACTATGAGAAAGCCTTCGACTCGGTCGAAACCTGGGCTGTTCTGGAATCCTTGCAGCGATGCCAAGTCGATTGGCGGTACGTGAAGGTGCTGAGAAGCCTGTACAGTATGGCATCAATGTCCGTCCAAGTACAAAACCACCGAACAAAACCCATCCAGCTGCTTCGAGGTGATGTCATATTTCCAAAATTGTTCACCAACGCACTTGAGGATGTGTTCAAGACGCTAGATTGGAACGGACTGGGCATCAATGTAAATGGCGAATATCTTACGCATCTTCGCTTTGCCGATGACATAGCTATTATGGCAGAATCGCTGCCGGATTTGCAAAAAATGCTGCACAGTCTCAATGCAGCCTCGAAACGTGTGGGGCTTGGGATGAATTTAGACAAGACAAAGGTAACGTTCAACGATCATGTCATCCTAGACCCAATTTCCGTCGAGGGCACTACGCTTGAGGTTGTCCAAGAGTACGTCTACCTTGGGCAAGTATTACAGCTCGGTAGAGACAACTTTGAGCGGGAAATCGCCAGAAGAGTGCAGCTTGGCTGGGCAGCATTTGGGAAATTGCGTCATATCTTCACGTCGACCCTGCCGCAGTGCCTAAAAAGCCGGGTGTTTAACCAATGCGTCTTACCGTCTTAACCTACGGAGCCGAAACGTGGAACATGATAGTCAAGCTGGTTCACCGACTACACGTCACTCAGCGTGCTATGGTAAGATCTATGTTGGGGATCTTATTAAGGGATAAGATCCGGAACGAGGTCATACGACATACGACTAAGGTAACTGATGTTGTCCAAAAATATAGCAAGCTGAAGTGGCAGTGGGCTGGCCATGTCTGTCAAAGAACCGACGAGAGGTGGAGCAGGAAGGTTCTTGAATGGAGACCACGCTTAGGTAAACGTAGTATGGGACGCCCCCCGGCTAGATGGACAGACAACCTGAAGAAGGCAGCTGGTAGTGACTGGATGCAAAGGGCGGGAGATCGTGCGCTGTGGCGCTCCTTGGGAGAGACCTATGTCCAGCAGTGGACTGCAACAGGCTGATATGAATGATGAATGAGTTGGATATGGTATAATGGTATGATGAATATGTGAAGTACGATACTACTCTTTATTCCTAAGAAGTTAATCAATAAAAATGTTTCAGACTTTTCATCCATAGGTGTTACTTACATTCATCCTAACTTCTAATGCTAGTAAAATAATAATAAAAATCAGTGATAAACAGTATTAAAGCAAAATATGTAATAACTGACACGTTTTTTTTTAATAAAAATGCAATGAATTAAGTAGCAACTGACACATCCAACTGAAGTTTAATTCAAGATCAAGAATAATAATGTCGGAACTCCCACATCCTACAAAAGCTGTAAAAAGAGAACCATTAAGAAAGTCGGTAATACCATATCCGACAGTTGTCCAAGAGTTCTAAGCAAACAACAATGTAGGATGTGGTACATCCGACACTAGTTACTAAGTCCAAACCCTCTTATAATGTTGGATCTGACACTTACTACAATATTATTTGTTTAGTGTAATCTATACCAATTATTTATAAAAGCGTAAGAAAAATAGTACGAATTTAACGAAGCTAAGCATTTATGTAGGTGTTGTGTGATTTAAACAGGATTTTACTTACTTATTCTCTTTTTTCCGGAACGCGTTTGAATACTGGGGACGGTTACGGAGATATTTTGCTCAGGAACCTCTTTCTGCACCAGGTCAAGCATTCGTTTAGACCGAGGCATTACGTAAACATCCATCATAAAACTAGTATTAATAAATTTTATGAAAAAAATTGAGAAAATAATAAGACGTGTGTGCGTGCGCGTGGCGCGACATCGTCTCCCGCTAACAATGTGTGAACTGGGAGATCCGCCCGCTCTGCCGTCCCCCGGGCCCCCGCAATATCGTCGCATCATATCTACCTACAATATTAACGGTCTCCTTTAAAAACTTCCTACATTATGACTTCTGAAAAATTAAGATCTAATGACATTTGAGATTTGAAACTTTGTGTGTTGGTAAATAAAGATATTTTAAGGGTTTTAGTGTAATAAACCGAAATTTGCAAAAATGTAGTTCCAACATTGTTAATTGCCACCGTCGGACATGTCCTGCCTGGACGTTCCGGGCGTGACGTCAACTATTGTTTGACAATCTCGCGCCCTGAAAAAGATTAAGTAAGAAAATGAAGATCCGTATCCGTATCCGCGGATATTGACACTAAATATTTGTATCCGTTTCGTACGTTTTTAACGATCCGGCACATCATTTGTACCTACCTGCTTAAACAATTTTATAGCCCTTTAACTGTAGTTGTTAACACTTGGTACATATTTTTTATTTAACTAGATCGCAGAATTTGTTTTGGAATAAAACCGGTTTGTGGTAGACCAAACATGAATACACAAACACATTTCAACAATTAAAGTTGCGCGAAAAAATAAACACAGGCGTGATTTCGAGAAGGGAATGTAAAAGAGAACAAATGCAAGAGTGCAAATATTATTTTTTACCATTTTTTAACGACCACTTTGGTGAAGTTGACTAATAAATAACCAGGAGGTTCCCGATCCCGCACTGTACAACCATTTGTGTGCATGAACATGTCTGTTTGTACTGGTCTGGGTGTTATAGTATGTATTTATTTAAGTTTATAAGTAATACCACTGATGATTCTGACATCAGTAACACAAGTGCTTTAGAGCTACTTACCACGGAGTCAGATCAATGTATGTGATGTTGTTGTATACTTATTATTATTTATTTATGAATAAGAAGAAAAAACCCTATTGTTCAACACACGAACGACATTCATTTTCATACGTAAAACAATTAACTGTTTACATTGATAGTATGAATTACACAATTTCTTGAGATTTTAATGAATAACTTTTTTGTTGTAATTCGTTGCCTGCAATAAACGTTATATTATAAATCAACTTAGCATTTGAACATAAAACGCAGAAATGCCTGAATAAAATTTACGGTGAAAAAACGACCTACAGGATCTACACAATCTAATCAAATATTCAATACCATTTTTGTAATAGATTCAAAGCCCTTTACCAAAATGTTCATGAATGTGAAATCAAGATTATCCCGCTCTAGTATATATTACAAGAATATGTGTATTCTATTTTTCACGTCGATGGATTCAATAACAATAAACCACAATCTGTCATTGTTCTGTATATCCATCGAAGCACCCAATGCTCGAAAACAGACACTCTGGACAAAAAAAACCCAAACAAAACCCTATTTGATTTGCAAGCACACGTATTCTGTTACCAACGATATTCAGCACACAGTGGGGCGTGTTCGATGTCGCTTTGGACAAAAAATATTTGCACTGTTTTTACTGACACTAACAAATTCAATATCATCGAAATGGACCGGGTTATTGTTTGTCAGACCATTGTTACAGTTTTAAGTGGCCCTATAGTTTTTTAACCCTTGTAATAGGAATCTTTCTAGAGATTAACGCTGGTAGTGATGGGATTAACAATGACACAGAGTATCCGTGTACACGTATTTTAGTATGTGTTTTGAGACAGAGGTTGTTAATTTAAATGTTATTTCTTTAGATGTTTGTGTCATCATCATCGACATATCTGTTACAGGCGCACGATCGCCCGCCCTTTGCCTTCTTCAGGTCATCTGTCCATCTAGCCAGGGGGAGTCCCACACTACGTTTACTTAAGCGTGGTCTCCATTCGAGATGTTTGTGTCAAATTATGCCAAATTTTCAATTATCAATAACGATGCCTCCAAATTGTCTTCATAACCGTTTTTGACGCATCTTCTCAGAAATCGATTTGCCTGATTGTTTTGCTAGTTTGATGATACAGTTTTTTAAGTTCAACCAACGTTTTTGAATAAATAAAATAGTTTTCAAGTAAGTATAACGGTAATTTAAAACTACTATTTCCAATAAATTCATAAAAATGTCTTACCCGCGATAAATTAGACTGATTCAAATACATATTTTTGCAGTGCATACCATTTATTCACTTCTTTTTTGAAATTGTTAATTTGCCAAAAATTTTTGACTGTTTTTTGTCAAAGGCATTTCACAATCGCTTTTAAGCGATCTTAAGTATATTAACGTAACAATAACCAATTTTGCCATAATGTACGCAAGCTGTTTGATAAGACATTTCACTCTAGATAGAGGGCAGAGTTCAGACGGGTCTGGTGGTAATCCACTTACGCAAACGCAAACTAAGTGAATTGTAGGCGGTGCTGGGCTGTAACTGGTAACTGACGGCAATAGAGACAGATGCAGTATTGGGTTAAATGCCCTCAAATTGGTCCGTGCAAGACACTATTCATTCCTACAAAATGATTTAAAAATACGAAAATTTTTGACTGCATTTTGCAGCATTTCCTACGGATGAACGTCTTAAGTATACTCGTACAAAAATATTTAAAGAACGAATAATATGCAGGTAGTTTTTTACCATTAATATAATTAAAAATTGCACTAAGTGAAGCACAATGCATTAAAGCTCAAATAAAACAAGTACAATATGCAAGTGTGCAAGAGTGAAATTTAACAATGAAGCCCTTAATTTAGGGTAGTATTTTCTCACAATCTAAACAAAAGTTAAGACTCATTGAGAGCGAATCTATTATACTCGTGAACCTCGTTAGTTCACTCACTTGTAATTGTTATTTTTCAGTTAAACTAAAGCGTTTGACTTTGCAGGTGTTAAGTAGAAATTGCCTTAGTTATTGGCAACCTACAAAATTAGTGAACTTATTTTTTTGTCCATGCATTATATAAACATACATCACTACATAGTATTAAGCAAAGTTGCTTCCCGCGTCTGTCTCTATGTCTATAATATGTATGTATGCTTTTAACTTTAAAACTACTCAACGCATTGTACTTAAGTAGGTAGAGTGATTCAAGAGGATGTTTAAAGTCTTATTTGTTCTTGTTTTTATTTGTAACACTTAGTATAGTTATTACAAACCCTCGTTTACTTGTACTAAGTAAGTAAATTAAGTGATTTGTAGCTGTTATTTACATGATAAAAATGCTCGCTAGTATTCCATATAGGTATCCTTTTATTTAGGTTGTCAGTTTTGTGGCGGAATGACGCTACTCAATTGCGTCGTCAGATCACGATTACCTACTGTGAATATTTTTTTAATTAGCGTATTTTTAGTAAGTCTAAAGGATTTTATTTTAAAGTTTCGTATTTTTTTCTCAAATATTGTTTTACGTAACCGAAGTTTTGTTATTAATAACCATAAGTAAGATGACAGTTTTTTTTTAAATAAAGTATCTAACAATAAGCCGATCAACAGCCATACACTCGAGGGTGCTTTTCCATTGTCACAGTAGACAACAAATGACAAATGTAAATTTATTTTTTTCATGAGATGCGTATGCGCTATGCGTATTGTCATTTTTAATGTAGTAATGTATGCGTCGCAGCTAAAAATTTACAATTTTATTGTAAATCGTCGCGGGCCCACCATTTTATTTACGTTTAATGTGACATTTTGGATATTTATTTTTGAAAACATTGTTCATGCATGAAGTATTTTTGCACACAGTTGCATTATAGTATTGGAAATCAATTTGGTTAAACAGGGTAAAAAGGTGTACATAGTACAAAGAAGCATGAGATCTCATACTCAAATAAGAATTTATGACAATAATTTAAGCTTTAACAGATTGATTATAGAGAATTAAGTAAAAAAATATACTTAATGTAATGAATAACATGAATAGTGGAGTCATGAGTTTCTTTAAATCAGAGCATAATTTTCGATACGGCACAGCGCGATCCTTTACTTGTGATGTATTGCAGTGAATATTGGAAAACCTACAATTGCCCAAAACAGACGGGACATACATGTTTTCTCAATTTGAACGTTGAATCAAAGTACATATATTCCATTCTGGTTTTACTTGTTAAAAAAGTTCAATAGGTCGGACGCGTGCGCAGGGCGCGTTGGCATTGTCACCTTTTGATAGATTGCTGTCATATTCAAGCTATCACCCATACATATGCAAATCATTTCTCTGTATGATGTATGAATGTACGTCTGTCATTATCACACAGTAAATGAACACCGATAAGGGTGACTTGTTTAGTAATAATAAAAATATTCGGTGGAATGTGACTGGATTTATCGAAGGTAAAAAATACAGCATTCCCAATCAAATATTTCTTATTTTTAAAAATTAATAAATAGACGAGGCTATTTAGATTTCATTGCTTCAATATTAACTGTTCATTTGCTTAGATTTTTTAGAGTAGGATAAAATAAGGAGATTGTATTTTAAACTGTTTGTAATACCACGAATGACCAAGTTCCGCATAATAATTGCATCATTTGCTGGCAGTGCTTACTTTAAAAACAATCCTTGCAAAATAGTTTTTGGCGATGTTTCAATTTTATAAGTTTTTATCGACTTAGATTCTTCTCATACGACTTTACTAAATTAAAAATAATCGTGTTCCTGAAATGGCCAGAATTATGCCACACAATTATTAAATTACTATGAATTAATAAATAAAATCCTACATTTTTTAACCTGCAATGGTCATTGACCTCCGTCATACAAACGTTAATTCAAAATATTGTCCCTACGCATCTCCGCCCAGCCGCTCCACGCCCGGTGCGGACGTCACAACTCGGTATTTTTTACCTTTTCCACGACTAATGGAAGGGTTCACACAATACCCGAATCACGTTACATTTATTTTTTGACACAACCCGCCACGATAGTTGGCTTTTTCAAACTCAGTGGGCCGGATCGCCTGACACCATTCAAAAAATGATTGATGGAACTAATTAATTTTGCCGTACGCGTGTTCTTCAATGAACCTGGACACTCGAATTTGAAATTGAAAATTGTACTTTTCGCTTCCTATTGTGAAAGAGAGAAACGACAATAGGTTGATTTTTTTAGGACACGCGACTGTTGTATCGAGTAGCCCTTTTCTGAACATTGTCATGACAACGTGACGGATTTTGTAAAAAATACATTTCTCGATACCAGTTCAGTCAGTTATTGTTTATGTCAACAACATTTTAATGTTAACAATACTCATATATTTTATTCCCAAATAGACGCCGAGCTCAAATAACATACACACCATTGAAATAGCTTTCAAAATGACTAAATACAAAAACAAAACGATTCGTTTCGTTATTGCAACTTTTTCAATATTAAAGAGCCGGAAATAAAAATAATAAAAGCCGCGTCAAAAGCTCGAATATTGTGAAACAAGCGCAGTGCAAATTGCACTGTATCAACTACGGCAGTTCTGTGGCTACTTCATAACGTTTCATCTGTAGTTTCGGATCTAGCTTGTTCGCTCGCTCGCGCTGTCGAGCTTCTAAGAGTGAAAGGGATGGCTACATCCGAAACTACTGATGACGGCTTAAAGAGTAGAGGGGCTGCTTTGTTACCGACATGTATGCATAGTGCAACTGCACACTGTGCAATAACGTACCGATTCTACGGAAAAAACCGTTCGTTAAATTTTCAATTTTTTTCTAAAATAAGACAAAAAAATGCCTGATGCTACTCGTTTTGATACGTTACAGACAGCATCACGTCTAGTTAATAACTGCGGCATCTTATGATTGTGTGAATTTGCAACGAAATTGAGTGGTAGCCCGATATGGCGTAGTCTGTGCGATGTCCATCAAACAAAAATTAACAGTTAACTTATTTTCAAAAAATCAGCGTATTTATTATTTTAAAATATGTATCCAAGAATGCTATCCGACTTAAACAAGATATTCCATGATCTCGATTTTTCCCAGAATCACTCACAATTTAAAAAGCTTGCTTTAAATACATTGCTAACTAAAGTTCCGATAATTACTTAGAATATACAATTTTTTATTTAATTTATTATTTAAAAAATTGTATATTCTAAGTATTTTCTTAGAGAAAATAACTATCAAAAATTAATATTATATTTTATTACGTAACAAAATTATTAATAATTATGTTTTTTTTATAAAACATGGTGTATTTTAATAGTCTCGCATTTTACCCTGCCTCTGTATTATTTGTCACGCCTATACGTGGATTATGTAGTAAGATGTGTTACTATTTATGTTATATAAGTTTATATTTAAGTCATCTCATGTAAAATGTTTGTTTGTCTCTTCTGATCTCATCTCTAAAATAAATAAAAATTGTAAATAGTTTTAAAGAAATCCGTATACTCGTCGTATGTATACTATCCGTATCCGATACACTGTGTTCTTTATGAATGTGACACTCGGATAATACTCACTAATAATCACGGTTCGTATTTTAACAAGTATTGCCTTCAATGTTTAACTGCACAGTGAGCTGTCGAAAAACCACACCGTTTGTTAGGCTCCCATGTCGACAATTTGTTGCCATATTGCTTTGATAGTGATGATAAATAAATTTGTCGTAATGACGGACTGTTTTGACACACTGTCCAACTGAAAATTCCGCATAGAAGTAAATTCGTAAAACATAGTAATTTGTAACAATGTATTGGCGGAGATGGTTAAATATGTTCTTTTGCTGTATTAGGCAATAATGTTACTTACTCTTAGTTATCATCAGCGCCTTACCGTGGCAATGCTTACATTGTTGGATGTTCTGCTTTGTGATCATTTTAAGGTGAAAACAAGACTAAAAATGGTCAACCGCATAAAATTTTTCCATAATAAAATATATTGATCAATATTCAAATATACTAATTTTACCGCAGCAAAAATTATTGTTCAAGATTAAAATATGTGATGTGATTGTGTTTTATTAATCTGAAGCACCGGATAACCCTTCGTATTTTGGTTTGGTCTGGAGTATGCTCTTAAAGCTGTATTCATCAATTATTCAGTTTGGTGAGGTGATTCTTAATTTGTTGAGGACAAAGTTTACGAAGATTCCTTTGAGCGGAATTTCTTGAACTCTTTTGCCTCATCTTAGTAATCTGACTGCGACAAAAGGAGGGTTTTGTTTTTAAACGTTAGATAAGTCTCAGTCATAGGAAAGTCTTTTACAGAAAATTATAAAATCAAAAAGAAAAAAACTCATGAAGCTTTTATGTAACCTAGACTTTGTAATGACGACACGGCTTTTGAGTGGAAAGTTAAAAGCTATATTTTATGCCAACGTTTCTAGGCACAATCCTGAAGTTCGAACGAGTTCGTAATTTAATTAAATTTTCGATCGAACGACACAAAACTCAGAAGAATTATTAAAAGCGTAGCCGTAGCTTTCAAACAGAGTTTCCCAAACTTTTTGACGTGACAACGTCTTATAAATTGGTTTGCCGGGTGACACTTCAAGAAACTGCGTTACGCTCCGCTCACGTTCCGCGCTCACAATGAGAGCGAGTGAGAGGCACGCGTCCCTTCGACTCGGGCATGGTTAGCCCGCCTAAGAGCGAGTGAGACAGACATAAAAAGTGAAAGGCATGCGTCCCTTCCACTCGAGCACAGTTAACCCGCCTAAGAGCGAGAGAGACAGAGCGAGAGAGAGAGAGTGAGAGAGATAGGCATATACACCGGTTCATGTTATATGAATGAATATTCACATTAAAATTATTTTACCACTCAAAGTCGTTGTCACGTAAAACTTTCGCCCGTATACCGACTTTACAGGCAACCAATTTTTTCCAATGGATCACTTTAGTATTTTTGAAGCTCCGTTGGACCGCCTAATTGCAATTTTTTTAACAATACCATGTCGCAAAATTCAGGAAAATGTAATGATTAGATAGATGATCTAACTATGTGAGTAACCGTACTGAGTATGAAATATACAAGTTTTTTTACATGGGTAACAACTTCTTAAAATAATTTTAATATCGAAACAGGTGAAGTGTTTGCAGTGGATGTTTGATTTTTAACAAAATATTTCTAAGACATCAGTGTTCTTACTATTAGAAACTTTAAACTCTACTAGTGTGCATTAAGAAGCTGTTTGTGTTCTCAATAACGATAAAGTCAAGCTAACATTTTAATGCCGTTTATAAAGCCCGTAGACTCCTGGGCGTCGACTTGGACCACTTTGGGAACCACTGGCTTAGGATATTTTGAGTCGCCTCGACGCCCTCATTGCCTTGACTTTGATGTGGAGATGAAAGCTGCTATTTTTAACACTTCAGGTTTGAAGAGCAGTCTTGCGATTCCATTGAGGATCTAATTTAGCACTGCACTGTGCTTTATGTGGCGATCTTGTATGTGTAAATAGACGTTTGTTTGACTTTGTTCTAATCTTGAGTCAATCTTTGACGACCGCTTTGGTGTTATGATCAAGAATTTGACCATTAACCAAGAGGTCGCGGGTTCAATCCCTGCTCTGTAAAAACATTTGTGTGCATAAACATGTCTGTTTGTACTGGTCTGGGTGTTATATGTATTTATTTAAGATTATTTGTAATACCACTGCTGATTCTGATATCTGTAACACAGGTGTTTAAGCTACTTACAACAGAGTCAGATTAATGTATGTGATGTTGTTGTATATGTATCTCTAATTGCAAATACTTGTAGTATGAGCTAAGAATATGTTTGTTTAATCAGTCTTTTGTCCTGAAATCCCAATCAATTTAGATAGTGGGTTGGACGCGAAAATAAAGTTTAATCAAACTATGTTTAAAAATAAAGTTTAATCAAACTATGTTTAAAAATTATATGGTGTGATCAATTTCATTTATTTATGTTTATCAACATGTCCAAAGTCTTTGAAGCGGTTCTTCCTTTATGACTGAAGCGTGGAGTATGTTAATAAAGCTTCGTTTTATTTATTCACATCCATATGAAATGGTTACTCTCTAATTAAGTCACTGGCACAATTATTACGTTTCCATACGCTCAAACTAGAGAGATAATGAATTTTGAATTTCCATTTCGTTTGCGCCTACATGCCTCCTTGCTTTACCAGATTTAATTACCCCAACAACTTCTCTGACATCCCCTAATTATTTCCGACGGAAAGTAGTTTAAGGAATGTTAAATTTTTAAACATTTTAATTACTTCGTGCTCATCAGATTGTCGCAGACGGAAATGAACAATACACAGTTGGTGCTTTATAAATTAAATCGTGCTGTGACACGTTTCAAATGGTTTTCTTTTTCCTGAAGATTGATTTTTTATTGAAGATTTGGTGTAGTGAAACATCATCTTAATGCATCAACAAAATAACTAACTTATTTTGATTTTTCTTGCTTGACGAAATTAAATTTAACGGTTTAGTTATATTATAAGTTTTATAAGTTATAGTATTTTGTAATATCATCGCACGTGTACAGTAGGTATAGGTAGATAAAAGGTAAAATAGTGTGATGGTTATGTATGGACACAGTTCGATGTAGGTACGAATTTATTTCATCATTTATGCAAAAGGGACCACTTTATATCTTTTTCATCATTGGGGAGCAGTTTTTATCCGATTTGATTTTGTCAAATTGCTATAAGTACTTACATTATGATTAAGGACCTAATAATTGGCTATACTAATTATAATTGTTTAACTATTATGTACAAATCTGTAACGCTGTATGGTTTCGTAATAAATAAATATAAAATAAAATATTTATATCGTAGTAATATTATCTCACTGATTACATAGTGATACAAATTCAGAATGTAGAAGGAAACTATTTTTATTTCAAGACCAAGTTAAGTTAATTATGTTAGAAGGCTGCAAGAGACAACAAAACTCCTGTTTTTTTTTTAAACTTCTACATTTATTTTTACTGTCTCCACGAGTCATAAACTAAATTAACTTTTTAAATATCTCATTTCGAAGGAGTTAACCGGGCGGAACTGTGTTTTACTTTTCTGTCTCAAACTATTCCCGCGGCAAAAAATTGGTACCGTCTCGTTTCTTAAAAAAAAATAGGGGTGAGGTTGAGGAGAACCTTGCCTTATTACTTGGGCCACAGTTCAATTTTAAACGAGAAGGCTCAAGTTGATTCAAAGTTTTCTGTTACTTGCTTGTAGTGTTTATTGAAAATGTTAATCTACAAAATCTATACTAATATTATAAAGCTGAAGAGTTTGTTTGTTTGTTTGAACGCCCTAATCTCAGGAACTACTGGTTCGAATTAAAAAAAATGTGTTAAATAGGCCATTTATATATTTATTTTGAGGAAGGCTTTAGGGTAGATAACATCACGCCGCAACTGTTAGGAGCGAAAAAATAATGGAAAATGTGAAAAAAACGGGGATATTATTCATCCTTGAGGGCTTCCGTTGCGTGCGTTGCGAGAACCAAGATACCAAAAATATATATGTATGAAAGAATTATTTCTATCTATTTCCAAATTCTATTTGTCTATGCCCAAAATAACTATTCCACGCAGACGAGGTCGCGGGCACAGCTAGTAATAAATAATCTGCTGAGGTTAAAACTGAGCAATAGTTGTTAATATAAGTAAAATCACAGTTGGTCTGTCTCAAGAGTTGTGAAATTTTCACATGTGTATTTCTGTAACCAGACTAAAACAAGATATACTAAAAACCATTAACTCAATCAGCCATATCCAACCATCTAAGACTAGAAAAAAAAGCTTTCCATGAGAGTGCACCTATTGGCGCGTGACTACACTGTTGCCAGCTAACACATAATTTATGGAGTAACAGCAGTTGTAATTTCACTTTTGTTTGGAGCGAGGTAATTGAGAAAAATGCCTTTTGGACTTGTAATGGCCTTTTTAGTACCTAGTACGTTCCAGGTTTGCGCATAATATCACTGTCTAAGAGACAAGGTTATTTTGATAACCTTTTTTTTGCAATATGGATTCATTTTGTTATCTATCTTTTCGTCGTGGTTAATAGGGATTTGCGATAGTTATTAGACTTGTCAGAGGCCCCTAAACGTCAGAACGTCTAATAATTAGGTTGGTTCATCCCACCAACCAATTATGCGGACCAATCCGTACTGAGCCCTCGTGGAGGAGTCGGTATGGCTTGTACCATCTCATAGTTGAGGCGAAGCTTGTGTCCAGCAGTGGGGCGTTTATATGTGTGCTGATTAGAGAGATGATAATATAAATGGGGTTAAAATATCCAACCTGCGGTATGCGGATGACACCACTCTGATCTTGTCTTCTGAGGCAGAAATAGCTGATCTTCTTAAACGCCTGGAGACAACCAGCTTAAAAATGGGTCTAGCTATAAATAAATCCAAGACTAAACTCATGGTGATCGACCGTTTTGAATCCATTCAGCGCACTAACATTCTGCAGGAATTTGAGACCGTGAATCAGTTCCAGTACCTGGGGTCGACGATTACGTGCAAAGGGAACAGCGAGCCGGAAATAAGAAGACGCATTGGCATGGCAAAATCAGCTATGTCAGAACTTGACAAAGTCTGGAAAGACAGAAACATTACAAATCGAACCAAAGCAGATCTCGTTCGCACTCTTGTCTTTCCCATTGCCCTCTACGGTGTCGAGACGTGGACAATCAAGGCGGCCGATAGAAAAATAATTGACGCCTTGGAAATGTGGTGCTGGCGCCGAATGCTGAGAATACCAAGGACAGTCCACCGCACAAACGTCTCGATACTCAAACAACTGAAGCTGGAGAAGACACAGCGTCTATCTGTGACCTGCCTGCAACGCATAATGCAGTACTTTGGCCACGTTCACGCAGGGATAGCAACAATCTGCAGCGTCTGATAGTGACAGCGAAGGTGGAGAGGAAAAGACCTAAAGGACGAAGTCCCAATCGGTGGTCGGACCAAATCTCCAAACAGCTGGAGATGCCCGCCAGCGCTGCGCTTCACCAAGCGACGGAACGTAACCGATGGAAGCAGCTGGTAGACAGGATCAAAAGGAGTCACGATCCTCAGCAGTGAGGGAATCGACTGAAGAGAGAGAGAGAGAGATAAGATGATGACCTATTTAAATGTATGTAACGATTTAGCTTGGACCAACATGCGCCATTATTGATATGCCTACATACATTCGAATGATGATAATGGCGCTGGTACCAGTTTGTCATGCATTTAATTGATGAAATGCACGCGTCACATGAACTTTATGTCACCATATGTTTTAACCATTAATGGTCTACATCTGCTTTGAATAAACTTGTTATGAAACAAGTTTCGATTTTCTTAAAGAAAAAGTCTATGAAAGGGTCAATCAAATAGACGAAATGGACATCCGGTCAATTTGCCTATTCAATAAAGTCGCAATACAATGTGACAAATGCAAAATCTAAGAAGCAGATGCCATAACTTAAATGGACTACTCATCAAAGCTAGCAATTAAAGTTTCTTTAAGTTGAACTGGTTCTCGTCTAAGTTAAAATCAGCCGTAAATACTGCTTGGCTCACGCCCTTATTATGGCGTGGTTCTTAAAATTCCTAATTGTGTTTTCTTAGCTCCAAGTTATCCTTGATGGATGGAAATAGTTTATTGATTTCTTTTAAGTTTTCAATCAAAATTGCGTTCTCACTTTATTTTAATCAGTGTTTACAAATCCTCAGAAATCTATACGAGTTTCGACATACGTAGTGTATGTATGTAACTACTATATCCAAAACTAAAAGGTCCCTACATCTCAATAGGTACCCATGATTCCCTTCTGTCAGTTTTTCAAATTCATATATCAATCCTAAGGGCCATTGGGACTTAATTGGACATAAAATCAATTACATTTCCATTTACACTTATCTCTTTATCGATAAGATTGTGTGTTTAAAAAGCCATGTGGTCCCTTTATCATTCCGGCGCCTTTTCACACCACCATTAGTATGAAAGTGATAAAAACTCGATAACATCTAATACAAAGCCGATTGGTAACATCAAACTGTAAATGTTAAATGGTAAAGTTGAAATTGCATAGTGAATATGATGCACTGATAAGAGACATCCCCAACACGGGATTGCAAACGATGAGCGACGAAAAAGTTTGTTTTTATAATGGGCTGTGCGAAAAAAAACATGATAGGACAATGGATTATGAAACACTGGTCCAAAATGCCCCTCGTTGATGAAAGAATTATATATCATAGCCGGTAAATTATCCAGTTTGTGTTTAATGGATCTATGCAGTTGAAATAAATGTGCCATATGTTTGTTCACTAATTGGGGACCGTGACCGGCTAGATCAGCAGGACAAGGATTCTGCACACATGTTCCTATTTAAAATTGCAATAGTGACCTTTTGTAGCAAAATAAAAACGACAAATGGGATGTCACGTTCGTTACAAGCAACTGTTAATTTGAGCAGAAAAAAGATTAAATAACTGCAGCACACTGCAATAACTGGAAGTAACAAAATTATTCAAGAATTTCTGACATACCTAAGTACTGTGTGTATTATGTTAACATTGATATTTCTGCGATGCCTTCAAATTCTCATAATTTCAAGAACTAGATCAAAGAGCATTTTTCTTTTTTTTTATAACGGGTCAGCACTTAGCCCTCATCTGATTACACATGGCGAAGTATAGGCTGAAGGGAAAAGCGTATCTAGTCCTCCCGGTATTTTAAGACACTGAGGCCGTTTGACATGGTGTCAACCAATATTTTGGTTTATCAAATCATCTAAATATTGCACAAAATTAATATCGAGGGCTTCTCTAGCACTCATTCCGCGCCATTGTTAATGGCAAGCATAACTCATCCCGTTCATTTTACCTGTGAATGAGTGAATGTCGCTCTTTCAATTTGGGCATAGCAGTATTATTGCCCGTTTTATTGCCTCGCCACGAGTTTTGGACATTATTTTTATTAGGTTTTTTTCTGGTAGACTTCAGGATTATTTATTGCTTTTCACAGTGCAGTGATGCTTATTGTAATAAACGTTATATGTGACATTGCGTATTAGAATGAAGCTCTTTTAACATCTGAGTTTTGAAAGAAATTACTAAACAAGTTACTTTACTTACATTCTCACAGCTCATAAAAAGTAGATACGTCAACGATTGGTGGTGTCGAATTCCCAATTAGATCAGATCTTTTTTTATTAAGTGGGACTGATAGGGACAATAGCAGCTAGTTTGGTAAGGAGCAAATGGTAAGGAGTTATTCATTTACTTATGAACTAATAAACAAAAACGGCCTAAAATAGAATGCAAAAAATTACACGTGAGGTCAATGACTTCTTCGCGGGGTCCACAAATCTTTGAATTTCGATTCAATATTTTTACACAAGTGATTTTTGACCCTAACGCAATGTAATAAAATTTAAAATAGTGTTAAAAATACATTTTTCTCTTTAATTGTGGGTTTTACATGAGCCCTCTATGACTGGGAACAATGTTTAACGCCTGAGCGATTCGATTATGTTAATTCAGGTGATTATGTTACAGTCTTAGATTAACAAATAACCGGATTTACACTTGGATTCTATGCATATACAGGGTGTAAAAAAAACCTTAACGAAGCCGTGTACCACGCGTTCAGAACATCAAACCAAATCGTATGAAAAAGAAATTTTGGCTGGGAAACAACTTTTAATTTTTGACATCAAAAAAAATAATTTTATTCTAGCCCGCAATGTACAGCGCGCACGCGAAAATGTCACCGCGGGGCGTGTTGCTTTACGCCGCCGCGACGCGGTTCGGTTCGAGTGTGCGCTGTTCATTGCGGAGTGTGCCATTTAGAGGCTTTTTATGAAAGAACTAGTGAAAATTTGTATCATATTTCTTTGGAAAAAAGTTCAGTTATAACGGACAGAAGTCATTTCTGTAAAAATCATCAATTTTTTTTTAAAACTTTAACCATCAATATCTCAGTAACCGTTAACTTCCCAGGCATAGTGTAAAGAAAGAAAATGATCGTAACAATTGGTAGAATATGTGGTATTCGGCTTCGTTAAGGTTTTTTTACACCCTGTATTTCATAGAGATATTAAAATAAACATTGCATTTCTAAGTTTTAACTTTTCTCCAAAACTTTATAGCGTATTTTTAAGTTAAGTTCAGATTTTATCAAACTCGTTTTTAATTTTAAATTCAGGTAGTATTGTACGCTACCTAGTTACCTACACATAGCGATGAACATAAGTAGGTACGTACACTTCAGAGTTGTAGATCAAGAATTATTATGTCCTTTATATTTTTCTGCCCATAAGAGTATCGAAATAGTTTACGTTACGTATACGTTTTTGCGTTGTTAAGAGCCAATTATTTTTCACTTTCTTCAATGAGAACCCCAATTTTTTTCACGCTTTTAAACTTTTGCTTGAAAGACAAAAGTAGCAAAATTATCCTGTAAGGCCACCAATCTTTTTACTGGTACTGAGGTACGAAACCACTTCTACGAGTGTTCAACTCTTAGCTTTACTTTCCCGACCAATAAAACCCGTGTAAAACCTCTGACTGTTTGCACATATAACCAGGCCTCTCTCACTCGATGTACTTGCGCGGGGAAATAGCCTACTCTCGCCCGCACCGACGTCGGTGCGAATTCAGTGGGCTGCCAACAACCGTCGGACGCGCTCACGACGCACTATAATTATTCGTGTTACGCTTACGATCAATTTAGTTTTCATACGAACCAAATGTGTGTGTTAAACGTTAGTTTTATTACGTGGTGGTTTAGTCGCCTAATGACTAATTAATTAGCGAAATGACTAGGTAGGTAGGTAGGTACCTACGTAGTTGACAATAAAATTGACCGATTCTGGAAATGTACCTACCTACTAATAATCTACAAACGACAGATTCCACAAATGACAGATTCTACTAATGACCAATTTGCGAAATGATAGTTTTTTTTAATTGTATTGTATGAAAATAGTAAGTACCTAGGTATTTTTGTTAGAAAATTTAGGAATATGAAAAATAAAATGAAATGTAGATAAAAAATAAAGAATCATTTATTTTAAATACTTAGTTTTTATTATCATCACAAATAATAGAAAAAAGCATGGCGTAGATAAACATCTTATGTAGGTACATACGTAAGAGAAGATTTGTGTAATCTTCTCTTACACAGATATATCATTACAAAGTAGTTTCAATCGAAATAATGTTCCCTTAATGCAAAATCTAGTAGTAGTTAGGTACCTACACTTTTTTACTCAACAATAAACATTGTGTCAACCCTAGTTCAATTGTCGCTCGGTCTCACGTCACGTGGTCTCGCGCAGCTGCGAAGCAATAGTGACTTTATACTCAGAGCTGTAGGTAGGTGCCTTTTTGTACGCGGCAGAAAAAGTAGTCTATTAACGCTGTAGGTATCGAAATTTTTCTATGGAGTGATTTATCTGTTACGTAGTAACTATTTAGTAATCTGTGATATAACCCACACAATCATTGTCCGTACTTTTGTCGTTAATCTCATTACTATTTCACATTTGCAAATAGTATCTTTTCGTTTTGCATTTTTATAAAACCCTTGTAATCCTTCGTGTTATTGTAATTCAAATGCATAATGCAACGGGTTCGACCCTCATAGTCATAATGCAAGTCCGAAATAATGGGCAACTCTTGAATACGTCAAAAACTATGGTCAGTGTAACCCTACACTTGTATAGGGTACTCCATGATGTGACCAAACGTCTTAATTTACATTGGACAACTCAAGTTTTTCTTAAACTTAGTAATTTTTGACCTTATCTTTACATTCTAACGGAATGTAAAATATTATGAGACTAAAATACATAGATTCCTTTAATTAACCGGTCAAATTCTAGGATCGCAGACCCAGTCAATATTCTATTGTTGTGTTACGCGAGCCAGATTCGACCGAACCTGTCTAAATAGGTTAAATAAGTATAACTTTATTTCGAACTGGTTGTGTAACTCCTGATCTGGTTAGTTAAAACACTCACATAACTAACGAATTTTAAAATTAACTGTGAATTTTAAATAATCCATAATATTTTTGCTGCTGCGTTAACAGTTTTGATAAATGTCCTGGGGGACATTTATTAAAACTGGTGCCCCTACTCATACCACCTATGTGATTCGGCTGCATATTAGATGCATATCGTGGTAATTCACAAACTGTATTTAAGTTATACTCGCTGAATGAACGGTGTGAATAATTGAGTTATTTTCCACACGGTTGGACGACTGAATAAAATGATTACTTTTTTGATAGCATCACTGATTTGCAGTCATATTTTCACTGTCATTGGGTTAAAGTTTTAAGTTCACTGAAAAAAAATATAGCCTTTGAATCGGTCTGATAAAAAAATGCAGCACTCAAGAGACACTTCTAAATTTTATCCGACTTTCCTCTCGGCACACAAGGCATACCATTTCCAAGCAATGGCCTTTTCATTACGATATTTCTTTTTCAAAATCTAGCGTTTCCTTCAATCTACTTTCAAATAAACCAGCACCCTTTCTCGGCGGGAAAATGAAAAGATTCAATAAGCCACCGTTGCATACACCCAGCCCAGGCACTTCGCTGCAGAATTGGAATTTGAAAATCGAATGAATCATTTGATTTCTTAGCGCGTTTCTCGCCTGCCAGTGTTGGCACAGATTTGTGGTCACATGAGGACGTGTTCGAAGTTTGAAAACATATATTTGCGGACACGGCCAATCCGTTATGTTTTCCGATACACGTGTTTCGGTTCAATGAATGTTACATCACATATTTGTCAAGAAGATTTTTATTTTGAATACAAGCGGGACTTAGAATTTATTTTCTTAGAACTTCATTCCCGAGCGAACGAGCGATGGAGAGAGTCATGCTTGGTATTTTCCTCCGCTATGGAATCAGAAAAGAAGAGATACGCAAGAGAACTAAATCGACTGACGTTGCTCGAAGAATCCTTCGAATCCTCAGCTGAAGTGGCTGTGTACAGGACACATAGCGCGACGAACCGATGGCCGTAGGAGCATAAAAGGTTATCGAATGGCGACCGAGTGCCGTAGGCCGACCCCCTACTAGGTGGACCAACGATCTGGTAAAGGTCGCGGGAAGCCACTGAAGGAAGCGTAGGACCGATCACGGTGGAGATTCTTGGCATAGGTCTCCCTATGCTCAGCAGTGGGCGTCGAACGGCTGATATGATGATGACTGAGCTTCATTTCCATTAACACATGCTTGTAACCTTAAATACAGATATTATGAAAACAAAAATCAAAAGAATTCTATCGCGACAAAGTCACCACCGTGCCAACAAAGGATCTAAAGACCTATTGTGACGGTCGTGTCTAGTTTAATACCTCCATTTCACCTTCTTTGTACGGCAAGAATGTCTTTCTCTACGTTTTTAAATAGTGAAGATTAACTAATATCTCTTGAGAATGCCTATTGAGGCACAGATTTGTATTGGACATGGAAGTTGAGCGAGTGACTTCGTGATCTCGTTATTATTTGTCGTTGCCGGCTTTATTCTTTCTTATTAGTTTTGATAAAGCTCGCTATGATAATGAATTAGAAATAAGAAGACAGATTTTTTAAGAAGTTTTATCTTCATCTTCAAATTACTGGGTCCCAGAATATTCAGATTTTCATCACATTTTTATTATTTATTATTTAACTTAACTTTCTCGATATTAGAAAACTCATCCCAAACTTTCAGTCTAAATAAAGAAAAGTTTGTTGGAAGCACATATTTCTATCTTAAAGAATAAAATGGGAGAAGTTTTGCTGATTGTATTTGTAGAATACGGGGTTAGTCATCAATCAACTAGCCCGCACTGCATTTAACCTCTAGTTAATCACGAAATGATCAAAACATACAGGCTACATGAAAATGGAACACATTACGTATACTCGATCTCGTATGTAAGTGTGCTTACAGATAGTCAAAAATATTGACAGAATTAAAAAGATTGACGAGAGGAATTGAGGGGTGTAAAAGCAAAAACGCTTCAGTCCAATATTTGATTTTTTTAAAGTAGGCACACCAAATTGAAGTCCTTAAAAGTCGCAATATTTTTATTTGAACATCTTAGTGCAAATTCACCTCAATCCAATACAAAAAGTGCTTTGAAAGTAGCATTCGAGAGCAAAAAAGCTTCGATCCAAAATTTGTTGGGAGCAAAACCGCCTCAGTCACAATTGACCAATCAGAAGCCACTATTTCAAAATTTTCAACATGGCGAATCTGTTACTTTTCATACTAAGAAACGTATGAACAGTGTTCATTTCTTTGTGTTTTCCTGTTAATATTTGATTGTTATGGAAGAAAATATTCAACATGCGCGTCCAGGACGTGCCAGAAAACGTGTTACAAATGAAAGTCAGATGCGGCGTGTACAAGAAAAAGCAAAAAGGTATTTAAAAGTTCACTAGAATTTTGCACGCAAATGGTAGGGTCTGCAGCATTGGTCATTTGATGCCAGTTTTTACAACCTATATTGACAAGTGTTTATAATTTTGTTCATGCTAAAATGATTACGTCATTGCACAAAAACATATGTTTGTTTAAATTTTGGCGCATGGTTACGTTTTTTTTCTTTGTTCTAGATATTCTGCAAAAGATCTTCCACAATTTTCTGCAAAATAATGCAGCCTGCACACCCGCAAAAATGTGACGGTGCCTCATGCTAAAAGATTTCTTACGCGTTTAATGCGAACAGTAAACAATTTCAAGATGCTTTTCTAATAAAATTCTGCCATGTAACCGACGTTCAACGTCATCGACTACGGACGGGATTACGAGCAGGTGGACGCCAAGCAAATTATTCGACAAAACTGTTTATAAAGAAACCAGATTACTACCTTTATAATTAAAATTGCCTACTAAGCCGTAAAAAATTAAAATTGCATTTATAAAAAATATTTCTTACTTTAATAAACCTTATTTTATTTGCAATCAGTACCTTATGTCAGTTTTAATTTAGACAGTTGAAAAACAAAAAAGTAGGATGCAAACTCGCTTCGATCCAAAGCCATTAACAGCAAATCCGCCTAAGTCCGTGGTTCAAATGCAAATACACTTAAGTCCTAGACTATTTTAGTTTTTTTGTGGATTGAGTGCAAGCGTGGATAATTTAAGATACATTTATTGTAAATATATGTTTTTGTTCATCTAAAAACTTCATAATCGTAAAAAATATAGCATTTTCTACCTCACAATAGAAAAATCCAAATATCTCATTTTAAGTTTTTTGTGACTGATGCGTTTTTGCTTTTACACCCCTCAATTATACCCCTATACCCCTTGAGAGTGAGATTCAGTTACAAGACAAAAATTATATTTTATTGATACGTCGCTGTTAGCGTCATTTTATTTAACTGCCTCGTTGGTGTAGTGCCAAAGTTTCTGCCTTACCTTCGAGAGGTCCTGGGTTCGAATCCTAGGTGGAGCCCAAAATTTTTCTGAGATTTTATGTCATGAGTTTCTGAAAAACAGCTCGGAGTCGGGAAGTTAGCGGTGTTACACCCCCGTGCCTCGAAAAGCAAGTTAAGCCGTCGCGGTCCTGCGCCTGATGTCTCTCCGGTCATTTCGGTTTGCCGTCTCACCGAACTTTGAGAGTGATGGAACAGCCAGTGCACCTGTTTATTGCGCTCATACTTGTGCACTATAATATCTCCTGCGTAGTTGGCTGATCTGTGTTGAGATTAGCCGCCGTGGTCGAAATCGGCCAGGAGGACTATTATTTTGTTTGTTATGAGGTTGACTTTACTTATGGTTAAAACATCACTGAGCCTTCTTAGTCATCATTACCGGTTTAGCTGCAGGTATATTTGCTCTAGAATATTTTAATCAGCAATAAAATTTTCGTGGGGCCCCTTTCTTTATAATAACCTAATGAAAGTAAAATTCAACTGAAAATGTGCGAATACTCCGATATCACATTCATATATCTGCCAAATGGCACCCGTCGCATTTTTCATATCTTCCGCGTTATTTAAACAGCGCTCGATGACAACGCGACCGTAAAATTTAATATAACAGACCATTTTGTTTCGATGCAATGCATGCTGCTGTTATGTGGTATTATCAACATGTTTGATAAGCAAAGAATATGATTTGGAGAGCGTCATTAGTTGATGAATTTTCCTAAGAATTGTTTAAACCAGCTCCATATTCACACACCACAAAAGCAGCATCAACCACGGGCGAGACACGTTTAGACGTTGCCATAATCTAAGCAAAGAAAATGTTTTGGAGAGCGTTATTTTTTTAGTATTTTTAACAACCTAGGTATGAGATACCCTAAATGCAACCGCGCCCCGGATCAGCACACGGAGAGATGGTACTTTTAATTTGAGCAGGTGGGTAGGTACTCCGTAGTAAACGCCTTTGCCTGCAAATTTTGCAGCCTCAGTTTGCTTCTAGCCAGCCAATTCATTTTTACGCATCCGCAATTACTAATAATGATAAAACATCGATTTGATGTTCTCTCTAAATTCATAAGGGAACATGGAGATAACCTATCATTATTTAAATATTCATGTAACCCCAAAAGAAAGGAGTAGGGTTCGTTGCACTTGGTGGGAAGATGGGCGCTGTTGTTTCTGACCCTTTGTCCTTTTGTGAGCTTTGTCGCTCACTTGTCTTTACACCTTGCTCTGTTCAGATCTGGTAGTGTACAGTTACAGGTTGATATTTCTTATAATATCATGTGATATTTTTATAATATCTGGTACAGAAGCTGAAAAAGAGTATTATTTACCAGGAACATCTCCTGAGGATGCCACGTGTAGTGGCGAAACGCGTCGAGTGTTTTGTTGGTGTCAGTGTTGTGATTCCAGGTGCATCTTCTGTGTCACGTTGTGAGTTGTAGGTATTGTAAGTCCTGCGACTTTCAGCTTTAGCTTTTTCAGGTGATTACAGTTGGATGTATTTTGGTTCCTGCGCTGGCGTCGTTTAGTGGAAATTTAAAGCAAAATAATACTCTTTTTCAGCTTTAGTCATGGTTTTCCGCAAAGTGACGCCTGATTCCATCAACTATATCTGGTATAGGTTGAAATTTTTAATAATATTACACAATATTATAAGAATATCAACCTGTATACCACCAGATCTGACGAATACATAGCGCTATGGAAAAGGTCATAAGAGCTTTGAATTCCAACCGAATTAAATTATATTTACATATCCTTCGTTATTTTGTGGTTCATCATACCACCGCTTTCAAACCTCTCAAACTCGGTTAAGTTTATTGTTAGTACATGAGTGGTACCATTTTGTAACTTTTTAACAACCGACGAAAAAGGTGTTGTAGGTTTAACCCCAATTCTGTGTATTGTTTTTCTGTCTATGGCATCGTAACTCCCGAACGGATGAACCGATTTCAGTGCGTTTTTTTTTTAAAGATAATTTCATCACGGTCGTTCGTAACTATGGGTGGTCAAAGAACGTGCAGCCGTTGAAGCTGACCAGTTGTTTTCCAGGCTTAGGTCGGGAGTTTTTAAATTTAGTTTTAATTTATAACACTCCAGTTAACTTTTGCAAAAAACAAAAAAAAAAATAAGAATCACCCTGTATCTATAAATTTTCTGTGTCCATATCAGAATTAACCGTAAACGGTGCAACATAATAAAGAGTTAACTGTGTGAATAACAGCATCCTTTTGTGTCTCATTGTTGTTTTGTGAGAACGTCTTAGAAAAATAGGGGTCAGTTAGTGGAGAGTTACCCCACAATACAGTATTGTATGACAATATTAACTTCTGAAAGGAATAGACTTAATAGTCCACTGTGCCACCACAAATGAAATTAGAATCAAAATGATAGACAAATAAACACTTGCTGCGGTTAAAATTCGATATAAAGGATAAAGTTAGGTGAGATAAATGAAGTCTGCAATTCTGTTTTTAATCTATATCATAAAAGCGCATAACTCAAGAACGCCTAGAGCAATTTGGCCAATTTATTTACAGATTTTATCCTACGCTTACACGCAAAAACCGAGCTGAGTTCCGAATTATATCTTTCTCGGTTATCTGGAAGCAGGGTACTTTTTGATACTACGAGCACTGATTACTAAATAGTTATACGAGTATATGTTAGTCATTCAGTTGTAAAATTTACTTTTATTAATTATCTTTATAACCGTTTGAGCTAGCTTCATGAAATTTCGGCTTCTAGTTGTCTTTATAGATATTATTCAATAAACGAAGTTTTATGTGTTTTCGTCAAATAGTTTTTGAGTTATGGAGGGGTCAAAAGTGGCACCAAGTGATTTGTGTAATATGACACTCGGTACTGGCTAGCCAGTTTCTTTGCTTGAACTTGGTGTAATATTACATTCGGCGCTGGCTAGCCAGTTCCTTAACTTGAACTTGATATAAAACTATCTCTATATCTTTATCATAAAATATTGTTTTGGCCACTAGTTTAGTTTTTGCAAAAAAAGTACATTGTACATTCTGCAATTCTCGTTACAAAGGACCAAAAAGCTGATTTGTCTATTAATTTCATGAATCAGTGCGTCTTCCATATCTTGTCAAATTTCAAGGTACGAGTAGGTATACTATTTTTACTTTTTATTTACTATTAGAACTTGTTATTTACTAGTTATTAAACTATAGGTAATGTCCTGACAACCCACGCAGCTTACTCGAGAAATGGAAACCAATTAAAGTGGACCGCAAGACAGAAACACTAAGGTGCAATAATTACTTTACTCTCACTTCAGGTGTACAGATTAATTGGGTCAGGAAATTGTATTAACGCAAACTACTATTACAGGAGGATAGTTCTAAAAAAAGAGCCTGATTCTTGATAGTCTTGAATAAATTTAAATTGAATTTATGTAGGTACCCCATTCACTATGGGGAATATCAACCTACTCGTAAGTTCGGTGTTATCTTATGAAGTATATTCTTAAAAAAAAAACTTCGATCACTGATTTGATTTGATGTTTACAATCTGTTTGCCCAGGCTTTACCTACTTTTAATTATTCTTAGAATCTACCGGCTTTAAATCAGATGGCTTACTCCGTATCGTATCGATATCTCAATTTTAGTAGTTTCGTTTGCTCGCATAGTCAAGTTTACAAATATGTGTGAAAGAGTCGGCTTTCTTCATCTACAGACGTCGGCTAACAGAATAAGTCCAGCCTCCGTTTTCTCAGCTTAGTAAGGGCAGCACAGGGGTCGGGCAGCGAGACCATAATTTCAAATTACGGTGTGGACACAGCCGAAGATTACGTCGGAGGCGGTCATGGTGTCTGAATACCGTTGTTTAGCACGAATGAGAGATAAATGCCTCCTGAACAATGCAAGGTTGTTAACGAAGATACAGAAAATACCCTAGACATGAATTAAAGCGATCGGAATGATAGATGTGCCACTTCGGGTGCATATGTAAGCTTATGTGGCTCGAGTTATCTGGAGCATAGAAATTTCAAGGCTACGCCACATTCTCAAGAAGCTTACATTCCGGCTTACATGGCTGGACTATCATTTGAACCTTAACATTTTTGCAAGTTGTAACATTATTGCTGATACTTGTTCTTCATTTATTGCGTCTGTTTGATGTATTCACAGTCAGAAAAGCCTTTAAAATGATGTCCCTTAACAGAAGCAATGTATTTGATCACTGCCGATAACAAAGCTAAAGATATGAATTAGCTACTGACTAACAAAGTAGCGGTATAATAAGATATCAAGGGTTCAAGAAGACTATCTACAACAACAAAGACGCCGTTATGTGACCTGAAAAGATGTCCAAGAGTAATCAAAGAGATTGTGTTATTATATTCTACTTCCCTAGCTTTACAGAAATCAATCTTGGTAATAAAATCGTTTATTTCAAAGATAAAGTCGCAAACAACATGACATCTTATTCTACTGAACCGCCATGTTTTGAGATTGTAGAAATTTTATTGGTATGTCCAGCGAATAATTCTTGCCGTTGCATTTCTTGTGTAACCAAGTACTTGTCCACAATAATGGAATTTCCTCCTTTATCTGTTGCAACTTGCCAAGATATCTCATTAGCTTTGTGTTTGATAGTTAAACGAAATATCATTTGTGGAGTCATAAAATCTGTTTGTATGCTGATTTGAACCAGAAGAAGCCCTTAGGCTCCCTGAACTGCCACTTACTTTCTCTCCATCGATTGCACATTTCTTAAGATAATTACCGTTGCGTATAGGCTGGTTTCGTTCTTACGTCGAAAGGCGTTCACGAAATTGTTCCTTGCCTTAAGGGCAAAAGGGATTACACCAAATTATTGCCCGTAACGTAGCTCCGTAAATTGGTTTTAGAAAGTTCGCTAAACCAAAGTTTGTGTTCGTGGTATATTCTAAGGCAAAGGTGTCAGTTTTGGTACGTGGTCACGTGATCAGACGTTGTGGATGAATAACAATTTAAAATTTAATAACTTTAATAATTAATGAGCCTGGACATCACTATTGTTTTTTTTTATTAAATATATTTCCTTTTCACAATAGGCATGATGACCTATCTCAAATATTTTCAAGACCATGGTGTTTAAAAAACATAATGTAACAAGTTAATACTGTTACGTTCTAGGGGTGTGGGATCTAGATTGAAATGCACTTCTAAACCGATGAAGTAGAGTAGGATTTATTGTACACACTTTACGTTACAACACTTAGTACACAAACACTTATATCGCACTCCAAAATCTTCTTGTCGCAGTTTTCGCTTCGATGTTTACTCGTCGCTTTCCCAAATTAAACTCAAACTCGGTCGCATTCCCGGGCTCCTTTTATACCGGCCGTCAAGGACTCCCGAATATTCGGTAGGTACCTACTACCCAGTACGAGACTGTTCGGGATCCTTCCAAATGCCGTCTTGCCTAGCCTAGACCTTTCTCGAATCATAGTGCTATCCTTGTCTTGTGCTGTCTCTGTCACACCTTTCTGGAATGTTCTTAGTATAGCTGCCTCTCTCTAATCGTGCTATCTCTTTCACTCCTACTGAAAATTACGTCATATACTGAAGTGGGCTTCAAAGGCCCATAAGGGGTCCTGAAAACGCCTGAAAACGGGTTTTCAGGTTATGGCGTCATCTGATAGAGGGTGGCCTGAAACGGACTGAAAACATGTTTCAGGCGCCTGAAAACAACGGCAACTTGGGTGAAATTTCGATAAACTAGTATGTGTTAGAGCACTCTCTGAAACGGCCTGAAATGGTATTTCAGCCTGCTGAAAACGCCTCCAAGGCATGGAAAAACACGATCAAAGTTTTAGCACTAGCCTACCGGCGTAACACTACCCCCTCCTTAGACATGCTCGTCCCGAGCATCATTCGTTCCATGGTACTTGGCCAACCGATCAACATGAACAATCTTACAGGGGCTACGTGCGTTGCGCTGTATCCGATAAGTGACGTCGTTGATCCTTGTGACTACTTTGTACGGCCCTTCCCAACTCGGCGACAATTTTGGTGACTTTCCTTTTCGACGCATAGGGTTATGTAGCCACACGAATGATCCTTCCTCAAACCTCGTCTGGTTAGACTTCCGGTCGTATCTGGTCTTCACCTTCTCGCTGGCCTGCAATCCATGTTCACGAACATGCCTGTGAACATCATCAAGCCGGTTTCGCAGTTCACTTGCATACTCCGAAACCGTCTTTGGTGCATCTGGAGGACGTCCGGTCAGAAGGTCTGCAGGTAAACGTAGTTCTCTTCCAAAATTAGCACACGCAGGAGTTACGGCCGTGCTTTCATGAACTGCTGTCCGATATGCCATTAAAAAGAGCGGAATATGCCTGTCCCAATCCTTTTGATGGTTGTCAACTACTTTGGCCAAATGTCGTTCCAGAGTCTGATTGAATCTCTCAACCATTCCGTCTGACTGTGGGTGATAGGCCGTAGTCCGAGTTTTATGAATTCCCATGACTCGGCAAGTCTCCTGAAACACCAGAGACTCAAAATTTCTTCCCTGATCACTGTGGATCTCAAGAGGCACACCATACCGACAAAACACTTCAGTCACTACAGTTTCCGCTACTGTGACTGCCTCTTGATTCGGAATGGCAAATACCTCAGGCCATTTGGTGAAATAGTCCATGACCACCAGGATGTACTTGTTTCCACGGTCAGAGGTCGGGAACGGGCCTGCGACGTCTAAAGCAATTCTTTCCCAAGGCGCTCCCACGTTGTAAACTTTAAGCGCACCTCTACTGCGTGTATGTGGTCCCTTAACTGACGAACAGCTAGTACATTTCCTACACCAGTCTTCCACGTCGTCCCGACAGTTTATCCAGTAAAAACGTTGCCGAATCTTCATCAGAGTCCTTTTTACTCCTAGGTGTCCACCGGAAGCGCCGTCGTGAAAGGATCTTAAAATATCGCTAACTCTCTTTCTTGGTACAACCACTTGAAGATGAGCATCCTTTCCGTTTTCTGACTCCCATTTCCTGCACAGTACGCCATTGTGCATAACCAGACTTTCCCATTGCGCCCAGTAGCTCTTTGTCACGGTACTCATCGGAGCTACCTCACACCACCTTGGTTTGGGCGCCCCAGCGTTGATCCAATCGTAAATGGGCTTTACATCGCAATCTTCCTGTTGTGCTTCTTGCATTGCTTCATCACTCCATTCTTCGCTAACAGTGTCTGTCCTCAACATCTTCACGCAGTCCTTACCCTCTTGCCTTAAACAGTGTTTGCAATCATCAGGACAAGGTCTTCGAGAGAGGGCATCTGCGTTGCCATGTGACTTTCCACTGCGATGTTCGATGACAAAGTCATATTCCTGCAGTTGTAGCATCGAGGCCCAGTTTCTCGAGGTGGAGCAATCGGCTCCCTGGCCGCAACTTCGCGCACCCTAAAGGATTTTGTTGAGTCTTGGCGTACAGCTTCCACCTCCAGGGCATGGGCGAGCGCATCCTTCAAGGTCCCATGATGTCCCAGCCGTACAGCAGCCCTCACTTCAAAGTCCCGAATCCCATCTATGAATGCCTGTACTAGCGTTCCATCGATGAAAGTCGCTGCGGAACCTTGGTACGCCTTCCGGACGAGCTTCTCTATCTCAAGTGCCCACTTTTGTAACGACTCATTATGCCCCTGAGTCCTATTCTTCAGCTGAGCTCTGTAAACGTGCTCTAGATGGCTGTCACCGAAGCGTGCCTCTAAAGCTTCAAGAAGACGGTCGTATGTCTTCTCCTTTCCTAACGCTTCCAGAACAGTTAGAGCTTCGTCCCGCAGCGCCAAACTTAGTGCCGTTTTAGCATAGTCCTTGCTCCAGCCATTCGCTTCGGCAACCATCTCGAATTGGAGCTTGTATGCGGCCCACGAAGAGGTACCATCGAATAGAGGTACCTTTAACTTTTCACCTCCTGTGGCTGGTGCACCTGATACACTGGTGGTGCCGTTGGCCACTTTGATCTCCAACTTCTGGAGGCGATTCTCCTGGCCCTCCACTTTTTCGTTCAGTCCATTGAGGCGCTTCTCGTGGTTTTCAACTTTAATTTCAACGCCCACAATTTTGTCTTGCACCTCAGCCATCTCCTTTTTCCATTCTGCAGCTACTTTGTGTACCTCACGGAGGACTTCTTTCTGGTCCCGTAGCTCTTGCTGCAAGATTTTGGCTTGTTCCTCCTGCTGAACCCGTAGCTCTTGTTGCAGGATTTTGGCTTGTTCCTCCTGCCTTCTAGCCAGTTCCTCCTGCCTTCTGGTCTGTTCCTCCTGCCTTCTAGCCTGTTCTTTCAGGAGGATCAGAATGGCGTTGACGTCTATCTCCGGCGTCCTTGAAGCTGGTACCGCTGTGTCTGACGTTCCGGCGGTGCCCGCAGAGTCTCCAGCAGCGGTGCGGCTTCGGGTCTGCATCCCCTCCTTCTCTTCTTCTCGCGGAGTAATCGGCATTTTCAATCCCACTTCTGACACCAAATGTTACGTTCTAGGGGTGTGGGATCTAGATTGAAATGCACTTCTAAACCGATGAAGTAGAGTAGGATTTATTGTACACACTTTACGTTACAACACTTAGTACACAAACACTTATATCGCACTCCAAAATCTTCTTGTCGCAGTTTTCGCTTCGATGTTTACTCGTCGCTTTCCCAAATTAAACTCAAACTCGGTCGCATTCCCGGGCTCCTTTTATACCGGCCGTCAAGGACTCCCGAATATTCGGTAGGTACCTACTACCCAGTACGAGACTGTTCGGGATCCTTCCAAATGCCGTCTTGCCTAGCCTAGACCTTTCTCGAATCATAGTGCTATCCTTGTCTTGTGCTGTCTCTGTCACACCTTTCTGGAATGTTCTTAGTATAGCTGCCTCTCTCTAATCGTGCTATCTCTTTCACTCCTACTGAAAATTACGTCATATACTGAAGTGGGCTTCAAAGGCCCATAAGGGGTCCTGAAAACGCCTGAAAACGGGTTTTCAGGTTATGGCGTCATCTGATAGAGGGTGGCCTGAAACGGACTGAAAACATGTTTCAGGCGCCTGAAAACAACGGCAACTTGGGTGAAATTTCGATAAACTAGTATGTGTTAGAGCACTCTCTGAAACGGCCTGAAATGGTATTTCAGCCTGCTGAAAACGCCTCCAAGGCATGGAAAAACACGATCAAAGTTTTAGCACTAGCCTACCGGCGTAACAATACAACCAGTATATTTCCAAAACTTAATAAACATTCAGTCAATTGACTCCGATTTCTGATACATGACCGTGACATCACGTTCTTGTATTCCCATTAAAAAGTACTTATGTCAACGATTGGTGGTGTCATATAGCCTATTAGGTTAGTTGAATTTGTAAAAATCATCAATGTACTTATTTTTGAATTATATATTTAATTAATGCAATCGTTTACCGCTAATGCACATTGTTTATAAAGGTACGACTAGTTACAATCAATTTCATTCAGTAACACCATTCTTATTACGGTAAACTTACCCGTTCATTCATTCGAATGGAATCTTATTTTCACACACTTTCAAAAAAATATGCCGTGACAAATGGCTGTATGCTAATCAAAAGTCGGTCAGATCAGGTCAAACCTGGCCATGGTCTCATCGGAATGGCAAACCAAAACGAGATTGAGAACTAGTTGGTGATAATCTTAACAATTGAAGATCAGGTGCTGCGTCCACTAACGCGATCGCAAAAACCGGCCCGAATGCTAATTTAATTGCATAAATTAACGTTCCAAAAAGCATTAGAGGCAATCTCGGTCATACTTCAGATTCTATCAACGATTTATAAATTATAGCCATTGGACTTATCAAAACTTAACGATAATGAATTGGAAGGTGTCAAACCTGTTAAAGCTTGTCGACAAGCACTATAAGTGTGTCTAAAGCTCTTTTAATCTAAATTGATTTCTGAAACTAGGCTTCAAATTTAAGATACTGTTATTAATGGTGCTTTATTTGTTTCAGGTGAGATACTGGCAGATAATTTTGGGTAAATAACGACGCATCGATTTTTTTAATTTATAATTTTTTAGTTTTGACCTATGGGTAGGTCATATCAAAGTACCTTTATCATTAATTTCGACTTTTCCAACGAATTGATGTTCTATGACCGGTGAAATTCTCATGGTACTTTATGAACGATAGAAGTTCCATGTTGAGTTAATTATAGGTCTAACTGGACGGTGACCCTTTTGAGATGGCCCTTTCTGAAGAGTCTGGTGGAGAGTGTATATTTAAGCTCTTTTACTAACGTAATGGAAGGTCTCTGCCCTTTGCTAATGGCAGGTAAGGAAGAAAATACACAAAAGGTTTCCTCAGAGCGTTTAAGGCTGATATTACCACTAAAGTACGAGTAAGTGCTTTGGTCATTATTCATTTCGCATTCTTTATCGTAGTGTTTAAATAAATATTTTAAATAATTTGAGCTTTAAACGCAAATTGAGTCTTTAGGAGAAGGCTGAGTTGACATCTTAATTTGTTCTCGATCTGTGTTCTATATACAGTTTCATTTGAAATTAGGTTAAGAAGACCTGCTAAAGTATCGTGATTGGAATATCTCATTATAATAACACCTTTTTGTATAAAGAACGTCCATATAAATAATCTCATTAGTATGACACTTTGGGTTACAAACTCTTTGAAAGGATCTAATGCTGCCTTAAATACAATTGCAATGATCGTTATAAATATTTTATGAGGTGATGACGTTCTGTCGTTGCATGCATAGTATGTAGATAATGCAAACTCTTCTTTGTATTGTACGACACATTAAAAATCTTTCAAAACGGTGATTCTATGTTAAAATAAAATAAAACTGTCTTCACAGCGCTAATGTCGTTTTCATTTCTCGAAATCGGTTATAGCAATTTCTTTTATTCTCATTGAATTTGAATGCGGTTGCAGTTTTATTCCATTGTGTCACATGAATTGCGAGGGTTTCCTTACGTAAGTCATTGGCTTGCGTTCTCCGTAAATCGAAGTTTTTAATGTTTAATTGGGGTGTTGAAAACAAAACGGTGCAATTGTGAACCACTCCCTAACGCTTATCGTACAGGTGGCAGTGCTAGCACAGTGACCCCTTTCTGTTCGCAGCGGGTCGTCCACACACCCTTCCCTGTTGCCGATAATCTCACCATCTCAACGCTAAATTAGGAAGCTGTGAGATCTCGATAAGGCGTTGAATAGGGGCGCACCTAGTTGTAATAAATACGCGGTTGCGTGAGCTTATAAGTGAAGCAACACGGCCACAGACTTCAAACGTTCAACGACAAACCATTGCAGAACCGTTGTACTTTAGCCCAGGGTAACTTTGACCCATTTACTACAAAGCTTTAAACTCAAACATTTTTATTGTAATAGCAAATGTGTTTAAGTATATACGTCATTCGTTATAAATGGTGTCAGAAAAAACAGTGAACAAAACACAGTAAACAGTGAAATAACCTTTTAACTAGTAAAGGGTCAAAGTTGACTTCCTGGGCTAAAGTTATTCGCAGGCACGGTACCTACTGTTGAGATTTGAGTCGAGTATTTTAGAGGCATGTATGTGACTATGAATAACGGTTTTAAGGAAGCGGTGAAATTCATTATTTAAGGTTCACAGTTGTCATACTAGGATTATACCAGAACAAGTGTAGTAATAAACGAGTCGAGCTAAAACAGGCTTCTAATTAGTTACATTCAAATTGAAATTATTATATCGATACTATCATTCGTGTTTATGATCAGTAATTTTGCCATAAAATCGTTGCGGCTTTTTGTCTTTAAACGTGTTATTAGTATCTGTTTGATGCTAATTGGTATTAATTACACTTGACATCCTTTAAGCCTCTTGAACATTATTATTACTTCCCGATACGAAAACAAGATTTTCGACATTACTTTTTATATGTAAGTAGATCAATTTGGCTATGTTGAGGTATACGAAGAAGCAGTCAGAGGCTGTACTCTGTACTGTCTGGTAGCCTTTCCCGTCTTCCATCTTCATTTCCAATCCTGGGCGCCTAGACAAAGTTACGTGTAATGAGTCGATGATGAATATTTTAATCGTGTCGCCATGACAATGACGTCGTTTCATAGCAACTAAGCGTAGGCAAAGGTGATGTTAATACATTTGGTGTAGTGGTGTGAGCACCGGTTACAGGGTGCCGCAATCACTGAGCCGGGTTTGATCGCTGGACGGAATAACCAATTTTCAATGTTGTTACGGGTATGGGTGTATGTGGCACCTTCGTTGTTTCTGATTCTTTGGGATGAATGTGATGTTGTTTTTTGGGATCAATGTGATGTTGCCCCCATTTATTTAAAAAAATCGAAGGCGATTAGAGTTTTGTTACTACCACTAGCTACTTAAAAAAAAAAACTTTCGCAGACAGAACAATGATGTATCTGTCTCATAGTGTATGGTAAGTATGATAATTTCCATTAGTATTCGTCTGGAGACGGAGCGAAGAGGCGTGTAGCATCAATAATATTCTCAGGTGACTAACGTTGACAAACGATGCTCCTGAACGAATGGAATCCATTACCTAATGTGGCGGGATGTGGCGCACAACAAAAGGACATGAGATTTATTTTCATATTTTTTATATTTTTTCGCACTGGATTAATCAAGTCATTGCTAAGCAGACTCGGTGTATGGAGATGACGGGTTTTCGAAATTCAGCTTTATTGCTGCTATTTGAAATATGTCATAACATAAGTAAGTTATTATAAACACTGATTTTTCACGGGTTTTACGCAACACAAACACTTTTAAAAGGTAAAACTTAGTATTTACCTTCCCGACGTTTCGATCTGGTTGCACAGATCATGGTCCCGGGCGAACTCAGTAACTAAGTAAGTTATTTATCAAAGCTATGAAATCAATGATCTTCATCTCCAATTCAATAATTAACAGTTATCTTTAATTAAAATATAAAAGAGCCTGATTATCTTTTATCAAAGCTTAATTATAACTACGAGTCAAATCACGACTCGCTTCTACAATTCAACGTAAATTTTTAAACTCAATGGCAACCCCAACACGGTTAATATTACCGTGACCCCAACCCGTTCGCGTTTTGTTTGAACCGATGCGCACGCGCTGGCTGCATCTCCGGCGCAACAACGCCAACGACCAATCGCCGTTTCCCTCAGTCTCTGTCCGCGCGTCGTCGAGTGCGGACGTGTCGCTCGTCGCGATGTAACCGTTTCGTGTGTGCCGGACATTCAAAAAGTTGAAAAACAATCGACAGTTCTGACACTCGGGAAAAAGATGTGCATTTTTGTGGAAATGTGCCTGTTTTCTCTGTGAAGGATTTGATTGAGATATCGTGTCGATAAATTGCTGGATGTTTAACATGGTGATTGTCAGCGTTTTTAACAGGTCAGTGAAGTATGCATATGATTTTAGATTTAAGATGCACCACTGCATGTTGTGTGTTATGCGTTGTGATAAGATAATGTGTGCACATGTGTAATTCATCAATTTTGTTAGGCATATCAGTTCGCATGGTAATTCGTATCTTATTTATTACCTCTTTCAATGAGATTCAAAAGTTTTATTGTATTATAGTTTGTAAAACCCAAGTAGATATTTGTTTTTCAATATAATTATTAACATTTCACTGTCTTCAAACATCAACTACTTAAGTCATCAAAAAGTAATGAAAAAAATAGTACCTACTTCGTTAGTTTCTTTCGACTAACCGATCCAAGAATCATAACATCACCGCCGCAACTAGAAATTTTCGTTACAATTCATCAGTTCTGTAATCTTGTTATGTATTGGATGGCTGATGTGGTGTAATTACTGCTGGCATAAATGCAAGATTTAAGTCTATATTAGCTGCAGGTGGGTAGCCAATGTTATGATGAACATATATGTAACAAACATGTATTCCAGTCCTACGCACTATTGTTTTCTAATTGATTCAAGCTTCCTTCTTTATACGACTTATTCATGGAGTTATCCATGATCGAAGGTATTGTAGTTATCTTAAGCTAACAATATTATAAAGTTTACATAGTTTCTAATAAGACTTTCTCAAATTCGCTTTATTTTAATTGAGTTGATTGGTGCTCAAGTCAAATAAGAACCATGTCTTAGGTCCTACCTACTAGGACTGAGTGCCTACTATTATTAAATTGTATTCTTTCGCTGAGTTCTCCAGATACTATAATGTAAATCTATTTAAAAAAGCTTCACTTGACGGAAAGCAGTCTCGTGATATCTATAATAATACCAAACAACCACCACTCAAAATGCTATGCCACTTTTGCTGTATGAATTCATTGACGCAGTACAGTAACTAAGGGGGTTATTCACCAACTGGAAATACGAGGTAGAAACATACGTGTGTCCAGTTAGTGACACTTAAAATTATTATGACTCATTGTTTCGTTATCTGGATACACCAATTCAACATGTCCACATGGTGAAACTTAAATAAAATTGCTTTATTGTTTTCGCCAACTGGACACACGTTCGTATTTTAACTAAATTCATGACAAAGTACAGTCCCGCAAATAAATCCATAGCCTATGAATGGCTACGTTGTAAAAAGATTCACCTTTTGTGAATTTCTATAGAATATTTTTTTAAGACAGTATTCGAAAAGTGCTAACTCTTTACTTTTCTATCTCTAACATGTGGCCTGGGTTTTATTACACTATCTCGTATTCACGGTGACTAGTGACTACTGTAATTGGTTAGACCAGAAAAAAACAAATGTTTTTTTAAACCCAACCCGATGACCTATACTCTTAATTGTCTCTTTCTCTCTAAATGTCAGTTTACTTTGTTTTGCGAGTGTGTTAAGTGTAGTATCAATTTTAAGTAACCTGGATTGTAATGTAGATTGTAGGTACCTATTGAATATTTTCAGAAAAAGTCTCAACTTTTAATATAATACTCTTTTTTAATCGCTAAATAATGTTGTTACGGGTTCTGCGATATTTGAAGTGATAATTTTAAAATAATTAGGTATATTTAGACTGTTATAAAAACATTTTGGGACAATAACTGTATGTGTCCATTGGGCGAAAAAAAAAACAAAGTTATTTTATCTAAATTTCATCATGTGGACATGCGTAAAAATATTGGTGTGTCCAGATGACGAAAAATAATTTTCAGTTTCACCAACTGGACACACGTGTGTCCAATCTCATGTGACCAGTTGGTGAATAACCCAACTAATGAGGGTGGAAGTTTAACCGCAATGAATTGTTAATGAAACAATACATAAGTTTTAATGCATACTTTTCCTAAGTTGCATAATTTGCTTCGTCTATTATCGAAGAAATAATGGCAGCCCCCCCAACATGTAATATATAATCAAAATAAAAAAAGGTACACTGTAGAAAACTTTTCTGAGATAACTATTTCTGTTTTATAAACTATCTCTGTACCAATGTGATAAAAAATATTAGCTGATAATAAGTTTTTTCGAGCCGTTGTCGTTTCATCACACACCAGTGGCGATAGAAAACTTTATCATTTGTGTTTCGCATCGTTGACAAAATCATCAACGAGCGTCCCCTTGTTCCCAGGCGCGAAGCAAACTTCAAATTTGACACGGTAGCTCCAACAACATTAGCAACTGGTACCTGTCAAGTGCCTAATATGGCTTGTCGTGACGCATCCATCACTTTCTTCCTCGTAGCTGGCTGTATCACCGTCACACTCTGACGCTCCCACTAGCCAATACTGTTCTTCGTAATTTTCGCCTTCAACGAACCCCCGTTTTTGCTGCCTGCCTCTTCCTATTCGCCGGAGTAATTTAGAAATGAATAAATCATTACTTGCGTTCAAACTTACAAATGACGCGGTTCCGCTACTGTATTAAAGTCTAAATTTGATTAGCGAAATGGAAGTTTTGATGCGTTTCCGATTACGCACGTGAAATGGAAACTGACTGATCTTTGAATATGCATGGGCGTATGAGTTGCATTTCCGTGTGTAAGTAAAAGGGGTTCCCTCTTATTTTTGGATGGGTACTTACTTAAATAAAAACATTTTTTTATGTGAAAGTCCTAAATTAGCAAGCTTACTAACTTTAAACTAATTACTTTGAAATGTTATAATGTGTTAATTACGTTTTACATCGTCATCATTCATTCTACTTCGAGTGCAAACTGCAAATCGTGTAGTACCAACTTTAACGTACTAATAAATAAATAAAAACACTTACTACCAACCTACTTTTGTCAAAAGCTGGCTGTAAAACTATTCATAATAAGAAACGATGTTTCAATTACGGTAACATAAAACTAAAATCCCATTATTGTTGTTAAAAACGAGACTTTAAGGTTAAAGTTATCGTTCAAAAAGTCTGGTATTAAGACATTAACCCGAAAACCGAAATGACTGTCATAAAATATGCAGTGTTACAGTTTACAACTCTCTCTCTAATAATATAACTACAACTATTCCTTCCGCCAAATCTTAAAATCAGTTGATAGTATGGTTCTTTAAATATTTTTTTTGCGTATTATATCTTTTAACTTTATAGTAAATACACATTTAAAATAATTTAAAAAAACTGAACAAAATGTATGTATGTACCCATCCGTTTTAGTCCCATGCTAACTATTACCCGTGTCTAACTCATGAATAAAGCCGCATTATTACCTCATTGAATATATTAACTTCTCCAAAAGGCAGATAAAGTGAAGTGTTAAACAAGTGAGTTTTTAACGGCTCCTAAATCATTGCAGCTCTCTGCCATTCCCGACTCTGAGTAGGACGTCCAACTGCAATGAATCACGCAGTATCTTCGCCCACTACATATTTACCTCTCGAACTGTCCAGCTCTCATTCACCACCAGTCCTTATAGGGAAATGTCAACTTTATAATCACCGCATTAAGGTTCAAGTAAACAAAAACCGGCAGCAGCCTCGAGGTCATTCACAGCACCTACTCTGATGGATTTTAGTGATTCTTAAATACAGCTAAGGACCACTTTCCAATTGGCTAGGACAAAATGTTTGTTAATTTGTCAGTGTCTATTTGAAATCTATCAATGGGTTTTAATGTTCAAACTCTATCATTGATCAACAAATAAGTGGTCCCAAAATTTTATTGTTTATGTTGGTTAAAAAGCCCACATATTTCGCACGGACCGGGCATGATCAAATTATGAACTAGCAGTTTAATTAAGACATTACACAACTGTGACTAGCATTGATGCATTTGAACCAATGGGTGGGTCAGGTTTGCAGATGACTCAAAGTTCGTCGTTCCGCGTTAGAGAACGCGGTGACACACTAAACGAGTAGAAAATCATCACAACCCACAGATGACCTCCAATAGATTCCGTATAGAGGGCCATCAAAAGTCACCGCACATGGTTGTTTTTGCTACCATAAGTGCCGATCTCTCGAGACGCGAAGTTAGTAGCGACCAAACATTGGACCCGTGCGTTACGGGTGTTTTAATACCGTAGAAAATATTGATAGCATAATAAAGTGTTTCAAAATGACTACATGTTCAATAAAATGATGTGGAAAGTCAAAGAGAACATCAAATATGAAAAAAGATGGTATGTACCACATTCCATCGCTAAGTATAATAATTTGTAATTACCAGTCTCAAGCAGCTCAAGTTATAATGGTCGAAAAAAGTAATCGTGCATTTTAAAACAAGCGCGCGTTGAAGTCTTTTTGAAAAGTCTCTTTCTCTCAAGTGAAATTTATAATAAGCTATCTCTTTCTTACGTAATACTAGTGATTGCTCAGTACTGACAAAAATATTTATCGATGTATTTTGTTAAAGTGCAATAAAATTTAAACTGTGTGGTGAAATTGCGATTATCGATAAATTTATATCAAGGTTTAAGTAAAGTCAATCAGTAATGATTAATTTTCGGCTTCTTACTGCTAATATGATGATTAATCATTAATTTCAAATCACTTTGTTTGAATTCATACAACATCTCAAAAATCGATCTGATTTCGTACTAAGTAGCGTAAACACTTGTGTTACGGATATCAGACAACATAGATATTACAAATACATATTTTGGAACATAGAACAAACGCAAATGTTCATCACATGAATGTTTGTCCCAGGTGGAGATCGAACCCACGACCCGTGGCGCTCAAGGCAGGGCCACTACCAATTGCGCCATGGAGCCCGTCGTTTTAATCCATAACTGCAATATATTTATAAAAAAATGTGAAGGGCTAAAAATTTATTTCATGATTTATTTTGAAATGTTTGGATTTGTGCACCTCATTGAGTTCAGTATATGTAGACTATATTGTATGTAAATTGTTGATCAAACATATTGAATGTGTATGGTTTTTTTTTACTTATCTTATCCAGTAAGTTATTGTGACAATGCGATAGCTCGTTTTGCATAATTAAATCAAAACTGTCGATACACCGTGTCCCATCACTATTTGATTACGGGGGCGGAGCATATGCAAGTTTGACCTTGAACTAACCAATCATAGCAATATGGTCACGCTTCCCGCAACCCGCACCTTCCTCAAACTTTGGTGACTTTGAGACAATACAAAACAATCAACATACGGAATCTATTGGGGGTGATCTGTGTCACAACCACTTGTAGGCCATTGGGGAGAGATATTTATATCCGCACATGAGACCATGCACGCATTAGAAACCCATAAATTAGGTCGCATTCCCTTAATGAGCGGCGTTTTATTCCGGAGCACGTCCATGGGGACCCGGGATACCTCAGATGAAAGTTAACGCTGTCCCAATTCGCAAAACTTGTCCGAATTAACATAAGGTGCGGTTTATCTTCGATGGACTAAACATTCAAAGCCTTAAGATGGAGATAGAGGTGTCTTTTATTTGACTACAATGAATATTGCTTTTTAGTACATATTTATGTTATTTTCTCATTCTGCTGTCGATGTCTAGATGACCTTGTGTCTGTGATAACCTCTGCGCGTTTTAAAGGAATTGAAAATAGTCTTTATCTATTCTTGCTTTGCTAAAATCACGTTACTAAAATACATGAACTTCTTAACGAATCAAATAAACTGATAGATGATCCGTATCGGTCCGTCACACAAGAAAGTTGAGTATTATGCACACACAGTGCAATACACTCTGATGAAAGTGCTCACATTATGTGCGTTAAAATCATTTCTACAGCCGTTTCGTATTTAGAAACTACTAACAAAACCGCAACGTATTATGACGTTGTACCTGACTGCTCTGAAATTGGTGTCGAATGGATGCCTGCTTTCCTCAAACGAAACATTCAGAGTTCGTAACAAGTTTTTTAATGGTCTACTGTATTTATTACTACCTGTCGTTTTGTCGTGGTTTTCTTGTCTTCCTGAATAGTCTGTCGACTAACTAATGTTCTATTTATCTGCTTCATCGCGTCGTTTCCTAACTTTAACACTTTCTTTTGCATTAAGTATGATGATTTTTTTTTTGGTTTCTTCATGCGCTACAGATATGGTACAACTTTGACTCATTAGTTTAACTATCAGTGTTAAGTTCGACGAAAATTTAGCCCAAATGAAACATGTTCAGCAAACTAAGATTCAAGTTCCAATGTTTTTGCTTGCTCGAATGTTAACTGCACGTGGCCACGCATTCATTCAGTCATTGTAGATACAACGCTGTATCCTTATCATGTTCTACATTCGGGTCAAATAAATTCGAATGAGAAAGTATGTTAATAGATGCCAGATAGTCCTTAAATAAATATGCATAAAATTAAATGCATAAATAAGGAAAATTTAAGTTCTGAAGGGTTCGAGAAACGTTGGTAATAAATCGTCTCAAGTTTTGTTGATAAAAATTTGATATATTTGTAGTGTAAGTAAATGAGTCCTATCAATTATATTTCTCGCAAATGTAAGACCAAGTACGTGCCTCCATTAGCGATTAAAATTTCTTGGATGTGAACGCCAGATGAGTAATTCCACTCAATTATACGCAATTTGTCGTTAACAACATAATATTAAGCGGATTTCCTTCAAATATATATCTAGCTCATGCTGTTATTAAATCAGTTTCTTTGCACTTTAATTAGCATAAGATCACTTAATTTCATCTTATTGCATATAACCAGATTGTCACGCGACACAAACCGTCAGTAATGCACATTCAGTGATTTCACTTCGATCGTTATCTGAAATACTTTCTAGATCTATCATATTTTAATATTATTGTTTTATTAAACATGCACCAGTGGCTTCAGTAAAAATATTGGTATTTATTGTTATGAGTATTTAGTCATGACCACCTGGGGATTCAATCGCGAGAAACTTCTTTTTTGTTTCCATTTCAAAGTCTTTTGAGTAGATTTTATCAAGCTCATTATGAATGATGCGTTTGGTAATTTGAATCTTTGATTGGATGATACATGTTCCTAAGCCTTTCAAATGCTATACATTAATAAAATCAATGACATATAAGATGTACATACGAGTACATCAGTTAATTAATAGTAGTACCCAGAATAAATAGTGGATGTTTTAATTTGACTAGATTCTACTTCTAATTATTACATGTACAATTTTGGAGTGTCTTTATTTACAAGGTTTTCTTAAGTTTTTCTTTATATTTGTAAATAAGGCCACGTTGATCCGCTCTAACGGTGCCATCATTTAGGTTTCGCTAAAAAGAAGATTAGACATGTCATATATCCCTTTGTGACTTAATACGGGACTGTCATCGCATAAATATATAGGAAAATTCGTGTGATCACGATGAATATTCGGTTTGCCCCCGAAACGATCAATCGATCCGACAATAGGGCATTCGATGGACTATTGTGAGTATTGTACCCACGACAGCACATCACGATAAAACTGCGGCATCGTATGTTATTGTGATAAGGGCGGTTTTGCAAAGAAAATTCACAGTCTGATTCTGTAGTCTGTAATTGCCATCTGTTTGAGGGATAGAGCGCTCGATAATCGTTGGTTATCCCGGACCCAATTGTACAAATTTCGCCTCTTATTATTAGAAATTGGAATCTACAACGCACGCGCAAGTAATATAGTTATTATAGAAACCCCTGCATTTTTTTCGGTCTCGTCTCCCCACAATCCTATAAGTTTATTTATTGGTTGTGCAGTAAAATCGACGTAAGGGGATTTGTTTATGGCTAAGTCTGTTTGGATGAGAGGGGTCTGGACTGGATGTCAGTCAATGTCGGCTTTGTTAGTAGCTCGTTAATATTATGTCCCTGTCAATCGTTTTAATTATAGATTTTTATTACTACTTCATAGAAATATTTCACAATAAGAGTAATAAGCTACGATATCTGATACAGTACCTACTTAATCGAACATAGCAAGAATCTTTTTGCTTTTCTTAACTGGAATATTCCATTCTTTTAGACAATACTGCTTTTAAAATGAGTAGTACACTGACTACATACATTTATAAATCCATTGCTTAGAAATCTGAAGCGTGACTTATCAAATTTTCTTATTCAACCATCACAATATTTATTCGAAATCATAATATAATATCTTGTACGTGTATTGTTTCATAATAAAAGTATTTTATCAAAATCTTTTAACTTTTTGCTGGTGAAGATTGACGGGTGTTCAAATTAATTGCAATGACACCACAAAATCACAAAGTTTTTTTTTCGCTTCTCTTAAACTTTAATTGTTGGGTTGTATTGAGCTTGTATTACGTAATTGGAACCACTTCTTTTTCAGATACAGCCTGTACCTCAGTCTAATACCGTATAGGCACCGACCATCTATGGAATAGAACAGGTCAACGACCTCAAACAACAAAAAAGTTCAAAACCTACCCAACTTCAGCTCATTATGTTGATGACTGAACATTTTGATAGACTCTTTTGCAAAATCTAGCGAAGTGTTTGTTTTGGTATATTTAAGAGGAAGTATCAGATTTTTATTAGGCTTTTAATTACTTAACGAGACCACCTACTGAATGGAAACAATTTAAATATTCAAAACAAACAGCCTAATAAGGCCACTACATTTATCAATGTATTTTATTACACCTCAAATATTTTCGGCTTTTTAATTGTTCCTTTTTTTTCACTCTCGTGGCCAAAGAAATGGAAGAATGACAGGTGTCACCTGCCCAAATTAAAGTGATCGTTTAACACCTGATCAAGTCTTTGATTTACAAGATTAATTAAAGTTAATTGCTTAACTAGGTAACCTAATCTCTGATTAGGAAGTTTATAGGTTAGCGGTGCTTTAAGAACATTTTTAAAAGGTGTTATAGTAATGAGTCCATTTTTGATTCAGCTGTCGCATTAGACTACTTTTGTGTATACCAATAATAGTTCTAGACGTATGGGTGTAATAACACGTATGAGTAAATTCAGCGAAAAATTACTTTCAAAATAAAATTGTTACTTAAATTTCAAGGATTTACAATGCAAATTTATTTACAATGTGAAATTATAACACACTTAAAGAAATATCTTACCACAACATTGATGAAGCCTAAAGAGCATGTAAAGAAATTCGAACAGAAGAGTAAGTGTCACGGTAGCTCAATTCGGAGAGCTTTCGCCCGGCTGGCGAGAGGTGAGGGTTCGAGTCCCGCCTGTGGCAGTCAAATTTTCTTTGAGTGTGTTTAAATTTCACACTCAAAAGAAAGAAATGGAGCATAAAAGTTTATATAGCAGAGACTGCGTGTAGAAATTCTTTATGTTATATCAAAAGTAATAACCTCATATCATTGCTTAGCAGTCTCCGGTAGGTATGTCCTCTATTAAAAATACCAACGATAGTAATTCAAGCTCAAGTTTATATAATCAACCTTCACAAGGAAGGAATTTAATATGCCTCGCTTCAGTGGCTTCAAATCCTACAGTTGTAATTTAAACTGACACAAATACACAGATAGATTACATTGTACTGATCTCTGACGATAATAATATTTTTTGTATCTGAATTATTTGAAGTGAATCAAATTTTGGAAACCCTTTTTATCAATTGTTCGATAAACGAATAGCTTCAATCGGAGTTCAATATATCGGTAATCGATATTTCTAACCCCACTTTTGACATTGCAATGAAGTGCACAACTACAGCGCACTTTCAAGTTACATCTGCTTGTAACAAAAATATAATGTGCTTACTTTTATCAAATCACAAGCGGAACGGCAGACGTTGTCCTGTTTGTTGTTTTTTTTTTATTTCTGACGTTTCAAACCTTCCTTGAACTTCCACAAATATTTCGAGACCAGAATCATTTAAATCGGTTACTTAGTTCTCGAGTTTTAGCGAGACTAACGAACATCAATTCATTTTTTTTAATAAGACTAGTAAATCCGGCAGACGCTGTCCTGCCCGCTGTTTTGGCAATTTTTCATATTTTTTTCATCGTTTAAACCTTCCCTGGATTTCCACGAATATTTCAAAGCCTATATCATTTAAATCGGTTTAGCCGTTCTCGAGTTTTAGCGAGACTATCGAACAGCAATTCATTTTTATATACATATGTATAAGAATATTTTTTTCTTTCATGAAGCTCATCGAACTAAACCTAATACGAAGCTGTGCCCAATGTTTAGGGGTTACGGATGCGAACAAAAAACGTATCACATATTCACTTTATTGTTGTATTATTATAAGGGTTGTATTGATTCGACATTCATTTTTATTCTAAATATGATTATTTAATAGGTTATCCGGTATTTTGCCGTGAATGCGGTCATTGTTTGCCAGCGTGGGGTCCGATCATTCCGGTCATTTGACTCGATATGCCCATAACCTCTGGTCAAATTGACCGTTATTAAAATATTAGCCAATACAGTTGCGACAAATTCAGTTTGAGAAGCGTTCATAATTGGAACTCACGATGTGATATCTGCAACGCTGCGTTATAGCGCACTTGATAATATCAAAGCTTACGAAATCCGTTAGCTGCTTACCGAAACGGATATAAACTATCTTGTAGAACTAACAAAAAGTAACAGTTGTAGATAAAAAAATGTAGATTTTAAAAAAAACAAGAAGTAACAGTTGTAGATAAAAAATAGTAGTTGTAGTTAAAAATAGCACTTGTAGATTAACAACAAAAAACTTTGCATGGTCTTACAACATTGTGAACAAAGAAAATGGTTACAGGAAGCAAGTGGGTCCGTGTATTTGCCCATATGCTATCACGAGGGTTCTGAGTATGAAGGATTTTATCAAAATAAACCAAAAAATATCGGTCATGAGAATGAGGCTTTGGTAAGCTAAACATGAACATGATGCAACTACAACTAAAATTGCATTTCAAACCACATTGAGTTGGAAAATATGAAATAAGACGGGCCAATCAGTTTCGTGACTGACAGCCATAAAGATTTATTAATACTGATCCCACACGTTCCTTGAAAAAAGTAAATAATTACTACACATTTCTTACGATTCCGCTTGCTTATTGTATTTTGTTCCAACAGTACCTAAAGATACTATTATTAACTACAATTGTTTCAAAGTGCTCTCTAAATGCACAGCCGCTCTCAGAATCTAAACAAATCTTTTTTCATTAAAAGCCAATCGAATGATCTTAGGATATACTAAGAAGCAATTTCGTGACGCGATAAGAATCAAATTATGAAACAATATGACCACCATCGATAGAAGTGTCCAACAAAAAGTGACAGATGCTATTGTGTTGATTACACCTAGCAGTAACTCTGACGATATAAAATTACGATAAATCGGAATTCCTTCTGCTTACGGTACATTTTAACGGTAGATAATCGGGTTGTGATAAGTCGTAACAAAAAAATCGTTCGATTCGGCTCCAGCTAATCGGAAATAATCGGATTGCGCTCGCGCAGAAGTTTGTTTGGACAAATCGGGAGTGTGGTTTTCGATTCTCTCGCATGAATAAATTCGATTCGATCGTTTGTCGATGACCAATGTGCGGTCACCCTAACTTATTTATTGTTCAAATTCAATACAAAAATGCATTCGTTTTTTACGAAATACAAATAAATGATTTTTGCATGGACTTACTCACTCACTCATACGGATTCATCCAAGTTCATTCGTCCAATGCTTTGTTGTTCTTTCATTTTGCAATACATAGCGTCATGATTAATTGATGTCTTTGTAAATAATAATTATACGAGTAGAGCAATCTTTTTTATTCGCCCTACAATTACGAGCGGTTGCATAATCTGCCATTATCTCAAAATAAAGGTCAAACGAATCATCGTCTCGTATTTTTAAAGCATACTTATTAGTCTTCGTTACTTATTACAGAAAATGAATTTCGTGTCTTTAACTTATTAAAGTTACATAACAATGTGTTGTTTTGACACTAACCTCGAAGAAAAGTGACGTTTATTCGCACGATCGATATTCAAATCGTTGTGTCAGATACAGAAGTCAGAACACGCAAAGATCTTTTGTTGAAAAATAGTCATTATTTTTTGTGTAGATAAAGCTGGTCGTAATGAATGCGTATGCACACGAGATGAATGCACTCGGTGATTGCAGTCTTGGTAGGTAATGAAAATGCAAAAAGAAGTAAGAAAGTGTAAACAGTGAATGTGGCTATAATTAGCTCACTTCTTGTTTTTGTGGTCGATAAAGAATATGAGTTATTGGTCGGAAACCCATTTGTAGAATCAGACACTTCAAATGGTCTGAGCATGCATTCTGTTTCCTTATTCTGAAACTATTTCAACGCGTTCGATGGGGAAACTTAAGACATAAAAAGGTTTGAAGTGGTTATGTTGGAATACTTTATAAAAATTCTTTATATCTTTGTTACTAGAGGCCGCCCGCGACTTTGTCCGCACTTTTACAAATTGTAGTCTATTTATGTGAAATTCTGATATATGAGCTAAGTTTTTTTGTGACCAAGGAGTCTCAGAACTAACTATGAGGCAGCAGATGTACTAATACGATTACCTGTTGTATTCGTTTTCGTACATCTGTAGTACGAGTTGAAACGTTGTTTTGCCATATATGTTAAGGGTGGACTAATTTTAACACTAAGGGGTTTCAAAAATAGATGTTTGCCGATTCTCAGACCTACTAAATATGATCAAAATATTTCATGAAAATCGGTCAAGCCGTTTCGGAGTAGTACGGGAACGAACATTGTGACACGAGAATTTTATATACTCGTATAACATTATTTCGGAGTCCGATACAAAATCTTGAAAAGGTCCTAATGCTTTTCTAGTCTGGTTGGTATGGTATGCAAAGCACGTAAATCACAATACACGGAAGTATTTAGACGAAGCTTTTAAACGTGTCTAATTGGTAGGTACAGACGCCTGCATATGAGGCTACCCACTTTTCATTCAAAATCGCACTTATAACAAGTGCATAAGATGCCGTGCGCGTAGTGGTTACCTTGAAGTGATATCGGTACAAATGGCTTGCACCGTGGTATCCATCACACAAAACGTTTGCAGCGGGTCTAAATTGTCTAATTTGTTCTCAGTCGGCGGTAATATGTGCTTGCACATCCATCATGCTTCGACCCACCTGACCACATATAATCTTAGTGATGGGGTTTTTAGAGCTAAAGATATTGGATAATAATAATAATAAATCTTTATTTGAATCTAACATGGTATAAATAGATATTCGTTACAATTTGAGTCACATGTTAGGCTACAGGAATTAGCATGCAAATGTTACAAAAATAAAAAAAGTTGCAATTCATTAACTAATCAGATAAAATACAAAATGTCCTATTATTATTCATATATATGATAATATGTCAAGTTTTCCATCGTTTAATGTCACAATTAAAATAAAATGTCATCATCACATTAAAGTACAAATATGTCTAAAGCTACTTTTCCAGTCAATTTGGATGCAATTTGTTTTTATCCTCGACAAAAAAGAGGGGTATTATAAGTTTGACCCCTATTTTCGTTTTTGTATGGTTTAAAAAAAAAAATGGAATCACGGGGCTTCTTAGCCAAGACTACTCAAAATCTGTCCCGACGTTGAAGCGCACTATCTGTTTTTTCTGGCTCATTCGGGGGTTTTTAACTGGAAATTTGTCAAATTACTAATTTGAATTGGAATAAAAATGACGTCGTCTTATTTTCATCTTCAAAACTAGCCACCAGACGTATGATTTTACCTAAATACTCATTAAAATACGCGTTTAGACTTGATATCCAATAGTTAGCCACCAGATATCCAGAAGTAGTAACGTATTTTCTGTATCCGATTGCCTCTGTTGGTCTATGATCAACAGAGGCATCAGCATGAGCAGATTATTAGCACTATTTTATTATTTTTTTATTAGCAACCACAACCAAAGAAAGAAAGAAAATAAGTTTTATTAAACAACCAGATGCTGATTTCAATTTTCAATGATGACATTCAAACGTGTTCAATTTAAAGTCAAGGCACCGCTACTATCAATATTATTATTTGAAAGTGTAAAATTACAAACTCATAAAAATCGGCAAAATCAAACTTTATTACGAAGTTAGGGATTTATACATATTGATGTCACTAAATTATTGATATTGCGTGCGATAAAACCGACGTTGAAAAGGGGCGCCCTGCTATCGAACCAATCGCTATTCACTCGATAAAAATACGATCGCTGTCTCGATACTCAATATCGATTCTAAGTTATGCGAGACGCCCTCCCTGACCCTTGGCCCAGGAAGCTAGGTAAGACGGTAAGACATGGTAAGACCCACCAATTCATTGTATGCGAGGCGTGGGCACAGTATCCTCGTAAACACCGAGATATTATGAGCGTTTAACGAACAGCTACACTACAAAACGTTGGCGAGCTTTGAATCTTGAATCAAATAATCGAGCGCAATCGATAAGTATGGCGTAATTGTACGGCCTGTGTAAAGCACTAATCTTTGTATTCGATACTTGTGAACATATTTGACGACCACTTTGGTGTAATGGTCCAGAAGTTGACTATTAACCAAGAGGTCGCGGGTTCGATCCCCGCACTGTACAAACATTTGTGTGCATGAACATGTCTGGTTGTACTAGTCTGGGTGTTATAATGTATTTATTTAAGTTTGTTTGTAATACCACTGTTGATTCTGATATCTGTAACACAAGTGCTTAAGCTACTTACCACGGAGTCAGATCTATGTATGTGATGTTGTTGTTTATTTATTTAAACTTTATTGCACCGGTAGGGATACAATTAGCAGACTTAATGCCAAATGGCATTCTCTATTAGTCAACCGTGTGTGAATGCAGATTGCTAATTTACTAAGATCTGGTATAAAAACATTGTTAATTTTAATTTGTCTATAGGAAAAACTAATACTAATAAAACTTTAAATTTGACAAGTCTTTACTATTTACTTGGTCTATCATGAACTTGTTAATCGATGTCGACACTTAAAATAAACGTACCAGTTTTAAAAACTCGCATTTTTACGATCTGCTTAGAAGTTTTATTAAACTTTAAAATGGCAATTCTTTATTACAATAATGAATACTAATAAAAGGAATATATTAGAAGGAAGTCAGTCTTATCGCTCTCAACTTAGTTACGACCGCCGTGATAAATTTCTGCTCGCTTCTATTATGTCTCATTTAATAAATGTAACTACTTTAATATCTATTTAACTGAATTTATAGATAATACCTACTATATGGAGTAGTGTTGCTATGTAAAAAAAGTAATAACTTAAAAAATGTGACTAAGTAATTTTGTTAACGTAAAAAGATTTGCTCATTGATTTAAAACATGCTTCATCGCATCTCATCAGCCTATTATACGTCCCACTGCTGGTCACAGACCTTACCTCAACCACGCGGGCTTAGTGGGGATTGGTGGAGGGTTGTGTCTAAGGTAAGTGACCAACCTTACTGTCAGATTTTATATAGCCGCCCGAGGGCCTCTGACCAGGCTTGACAACTAAATTCTATCTACGTTAACCGGGACCAACAGCTAAACGTGTCTCTCGAAGCACGGATGTGCTTGTCAATAGTGACTTATTTGGTCAGAATGGTCACCCATCTCAAACATGACTGCGCCTTAGGTTGCTTAACTTTTGGTAAGTATCACTACCAACGCGTTGTCACCACTGCGCCATAACTCCTCAAAAAATCATACTTACTTAGATGGATTAGGCGTTACAAATGGATAGGTATCGTAAGTCTTCATGTAAGTTTTTCTACAAAAATAATTATCATCCGAATGTGTTTTATTACTCTCATCATATTTATATGTCCTGAAATACGCCTTGGGCGGTCGAAAACTGTGTTTTGACGACCTAAATGTCTCCTACCGGCTATTTATCCCAATGTCTTCATAACATTATACAACATTAACCTTCCTGAATAGCTCGGTAGATAAGCACACAATGTGCCTTTAGCTGAGTTTAGCTTCAACACGTGGGCGCGTAATGGCCGATGCTAAACTGATATTTTCATAGGAAATTGTACTTCGAAATGAGGCGCCCAGTTGCACAGTTAAATGTCGCCTTTATTAAGGCGTTTAGATTCCTTGATCTGACTGTTGAGGCAACCAGAGTAGTTTTAGAACTTGTAACATTTTTTTTTCAATAAAGCACTGGTGCTTTTGCATTTGTGTGTTTATCGCTGCCAAACATATTGTACCTACCAACAGTTTGGTTTTTGAATGCCTTGAATTGAATGCAATTTGGTCTGTAGTCATCATCACACTATAAATGATCGTTTAATAACTACAGTAGTAGTAGTTACATAGAACCTAGATAGATAGAATGTTCCTTTTTACGCAATCAATAATGCAATGAACATAGGTCTAATATTTGTACAATATAGGGAGTATTTGTCATTTTATAGATGTAGTATGATAGCAGTCCCATTAATTTCTTCTTAAATCTAGCTATTTCATTGGTATTTACGATCATGTCAGTCGATATAGCAACCATCAAAGCAAGCTACTTAAATATCTTGACATCACCTTATAACGAACACAATCGCCGCCGTTGCATACTTTGAATCGATTTCCTATATGCAAACTTTTGATAACATCTTGGCAGTTGACAAAGACTCAAAACATTGCACAGTGATATATTGTTATTCGATAACTGTGTCTCGGAGGGAGGTGAAAATATGGATATATTAAATTCAACAAACAGACAACGATCAATTTTAGATACCGAATTTTGTAAAAAAAAACTGGAAAAGGAACTGTTTTATGTTAAAAATGCGATGTTCTAATTATTGGATTTTTAATTAATAGATAGACATTTGTACACTTACATTAAGTATCCCCAGGAGATTACAACACCATGTGTAGTATTTGCGTCCTGATATAAGTACTAATTGCATTAAAATGTGTGATGGTTGATGCGACAAGCGACAATGTTTACCACTGGTGGGGCTCTAGCACTTAAGTAATTGGTAATTTACTTTCTTCACGAGAAAAAATATGAGTATGTGGACTTTTGAGCTCACTTAAGATAACTTAACTTACTACAAAGTGTATGGCTGTTATTAATTAGGTCTTAGCAAAATGTGTATGTGATTTAGTGAAGGCAAACTACAACCGTAACCATTTGTTAACCTCTTGAGTACTTGTAACAATAAAATATCTTTTGTGCCTTGCACCGTGATTCAAGGGATTAATGCGGCGTCTAGAAATCTGAGTTATCTGTGTTTTAGCCCGTATGTTTCAATACACATTGATCTCTACCAGCAGGCAGCTTATTATACATTCATATTAGACCTCGGTTATAATTTTAGTCATATTTAACTCTGGAATGGTAATAAGCCGGTCGTAGTCAACATCTGTGTATTTGAATTGGGAATACGTTATAAATTATGGTTAAGTCATGCCTGTTTTGTTAATCAATTGCGGGGTTAGGAGTCAAAATGTTAGAATAAATTGTTACTTCTATACTTGTTGAAGACTGTTCGTAGATAACTATTGAGGTATTTATTATGATTATTTAATTTGGGTATTGATTGATTGACTTTGATTTTGCCGAAAATCTGGTTAAAGAAAAATTTTGAGATGTCATGTATGACTTTTTAAATTTTCAATCGTTCTACTTTGCAACTGCTCGAAAGGAAATAAAATTTCTTCACGGTGTAATGTGCACATAAACGACGTGTTTTTAGAGTTCAGAATAAGTGATTAGTTCCGTCCGTTGGCTCGCAATTTAGCGATTTCATAGTCTTCACACAGCAAAGGGTAGAAACGCCAGACCATTGTGAGTACTTTTATGTTCTTTATTTCAGAAACTATATTTTTACGCCCACGGTTTTTAAATTACACAAAACATTAATTATGAAGTATAAATCATTGTAATAACATAATATATTCAGTTGCGGAAAAGTATGTAATGATACATTTTTTCTAATCAGGTAAATTTTTATTACATTTATTTTCGTCATGAGATCTTTGAGGATTTAAAATGGTAACAGCTTATAGCTGTCGGGATAAATTGAGTTGGCTGATTTTTGTTTCCTGTGACTAAGCTTAAACCTACGCTTAATGGATGGCATGTGAGTCATCGATTCAAAATCAAATCGATATCGTTATTTATTACTCGATGAGCTAAACGATCGAATGTGGATCTTTATTGATCTAAAATGGATTTCACGGACCAACCATCGACGGTGGTTCCTGAACAAACAAATAAGTTATGTCTAAATGTTGGATTTCAACTGTACCGTATTGAGATTAAAAATCGCCCTAATTTTGCTTTGGTATAAAAAACCGTTATATTTAAGAATTATATTAATAACGGTCTCAATCAAAGTATACTCGTATTAATTCTTTTTTCGTAAGACAAAGCCAAAGCATTATCCATTCATAAACTTAAAAAGTAGCAGATAAAATATTTTCGGAAACTTGATTCCTGAAAATATTTCCATGACCATTTCTAGCCCTTCGGACAAACACGTTAATAGGCAAGTGTGATGTAAGGATGTTACCCACTTTGGTATAAATACGAAAACTTTTATACAGATTATGAATCAGAAAATGTTTTATCTCGTAAGCAAGTAGCAGATGCTGTGCTTGTGTCGCAGTGGCTGCAGCGCTTTGGTAGTGATATTGTTGGCAAGGAATATGGTAGTGATAAGTTAAGCAACCTACGGCGCGGTCATATTTGGGATGGGTGACCATTCTGACCATAAAAGTGACGTCTATTTACAACCATCTCCGTGCTTCGGAAGGCACGTTAAGCTACTCCCGGTTAATATCGATAGATATTAGTCGTTAGGCCTGGTCGGAGGCTCTCGGGCGGCTTAATAACATTGGACAGTAAGGTTGGTCACTTACACACACCCCTCCACCAATCCGCACTGAGCCCGCGTGGTGGAGTATGGCTCGCACCACCTAGTTGGGTGAGGCCTGTGCCCAGCAGCGGGACGTATATAGGCTAATGATAAGTAGCAGATTCCCATGTCAACCATGCAATCTCTAAAGATACTTAAAATGACGTAATTTATCTGATCGGGAAGTGGACACTCAATAGACCAATTCTGAAGGCTCATATTTGGACAAAACCAATTAGGCAACCGATATTACTAATGGTCGGTGACCATCTATGGCACATGCTTTAATTTGGACCGGTTAGCTTGCTAGGGTGGACCTCTGTCGACCGTACAAATTAATATAAATAAATTTATAAAACTTAGGTACTGAAAAGAGGCAATGACAATAGTGACTGAGTTTCTTGCGCTTTTCTTCTCAATTGATTTTACTGATTTTTATCTTTAAATAAATATGCGCTTCCGAAAATCGCGATAGGTTTCCGAAGGGACATGCAACAACGAATTTTGGTACAAGGCAGCCGCCGTTATGTATTTTGACTTGTCACTGCGATGTTGTTAAAATTGCATTAGAAGCATTTTGACAAGGTCACTACCACCGCTGCTGTCTAATTTCTAAACTAACTGCTACTGCGTGGCGCCATCTATCGGAAAACTATGAGTTGTTTTTTTTAACTTTTACATGGAATTGAGATGTTTTGTCGCGGAAAAAAGTAGCCTATGTCACTCTCCAGTCTTCAACCTCCATCCATACAAAAAAACCTATCGTTACATTGCTCCGTTGCGTCGTGAAAGAAGGACAAACAAACTTTCCCATTTATAATATTAGTAGGGAAGTAAGGATAAGGTCGCTTGAATTTCGTCTGGGGCTTCAACTTAGGTTTTACGAGTATCGAGGTTCTGAAGTGTCGATACCACACGAACATCACTATGGGCTCTGGCGCCGGGTTCCGCATCATGATCTAAATAAAATTATCATATAATTGGCTATGGATAATACCGTGTAACAATTACTAAACCTACACGATGCTAGTTCAGCGCTATAAATATTGAATGTGATCATGGTCGATCACGATTTAGTTTTTTTCAGCTAGCTATAATTATCGCTAGCAATATTAAAATTGAAATTCAACCTAAAGTTACAACTTATCCATTCGGGATTATGTTTAGTCTTGTTTACTTATTTGTGACTTTTTTTTTTCAATTTAGGTACGAACGGCCACACGTCAAGGTTATCATTGCGATGACTTATTATACGTATTTACGTAGTAAGGGTGATTTTGCAACGAAAATGAGTAGCTTGATGTGGAGCCGTGTGTACTTCGCAAGCCTGCAATACTTAGGGTTATTCCCTGAGCACCTCGATCCCCGAGGACCTCGATTCACCCCGATCCCCGCGGATTTTTCTTAACTTGCTGAACTCAATTAATAGTTGTCTTCGGGGTTCCCCAGGAACGGAGGCCTTCGGGATCGGGGTACTCAGCGATAACCCGTCGTCAATTTTTAAAGAAGGCAATTTCAAATTTCGCTGAAACCCATCTTAATGACTTGACTTAAAAAATAAAAACTAAAATTGATTCGCCCGAAATCAATCACGAAAGATGATAACATTAATAACACTAACAATCGCTGTTGGCGAATTCTCAAACGCAATTTTAAATTGATATTTCACCATTATTTATATAACAAATTGCAACTTACGGTTTGGACCATTGTAATTTTGTTCTCAGCAGTTACGGACTGGGGTGATTAAAAGCAGCTTAGCCGGCAAATAATGACTGTTCAACCAATGTTAATGTAGACACATAAAATATTTCTGGTCTTTATCCAGTAGCCAGTGAAGCTATATATTAGCCGCTTGAGATTTATAGCCGATGAAAATAGTGGCCAAGGAAAGTGGTTAGGAAGTTTTCTCGTCTATGGACGTTGAAAGCAGAAATACGTGTTGGGCTAGGGGCAAGGTTACAAAAAGTTACTGCCTCTGATGGAAACTTAGCTGTAAGACCGTCTAACAAGATTGAGAGATATTGTTTTAAGGAAGTTGACTCGTAAAAAAATATCCCGATAAAACAGTGAAATGATACACTTTTTTTTACGATTTTTTTGCATTTTATTTTAAACTGTTGTTTTGGAACCTTTTTTAGCATCCGTGGTCACACGTAGACTAAGATGTTAGTAGTCATTACATAGTTTTGAAAAAATTGAACAGCCCAAACCAATGGACGGATCGGGCTAAAATTGGGCATGCAGGTAGATGTTATGTATGACGTAGGCATCCGCTTAGAAATAAAAGTTGGTGGCAAGTGACTAACGTACACGCGGACAAAGTTGCGGGCAACCGCTAGTATTAAAATAAACAAGTAATAATTTAGAACAGTAATTCTAAAAACATTACGAGTACTAAGTAGTATATACTCGAAGTTTTTACAAATATTTGTTCTTTATCAGGAAGCTAATTGATTACACAATGAACTCTCTAGGAAATAACAAAGTCATACTCCAACAAAATGAAATGCTATTTCTTTAAAGGCTTATTGATTTGAAAATAATTATTGAAGCGTGTGCAACAAAGATTGCTAAACGTCGGTTATTCATAAAATAATAAACTTAGTTAACGAATGGTGAAACCCTTTAAAATTCTTGCGGTGTAACTATAAAGCCGTAATTTGTTTCGTTACTAACAAACATCCTTTGAAATTTCGCAAGGTCGTTGTTTGCCTCTTCGTTGGAATCCGATTAGGCATTCAGTTCAGGATCATTCGATTTTTCAAGATTACAATCTTCAATAATGTCACGCATGAGTTAACAGCCTTTACTTATATGGCATTGGAAAAATTACGTACGATAGACGACGCCACTTCAAGCTACACATTTTCGTCGCAAAACCATCGATATTACATAAGTATAAGATACCGCAGTGTCTTCTTTGACGTGATATCGTCTGTACCAAGTTAGATTTATCAAATAAGATTAAATGTATAACGAATAAAAACAACAATAATAAACATACAACAACATCACATACATTGATCTTACTCCGTGGTAAGCAGCCTAAGCACTTTCTGTTACAGATATCAGAATAAACAGTGGTATTACAAATAAACTTAAATAAATACAATTATAACACCCAGATCAGTACAAACAGTGCAGGGAACGACCTCTTGGTTAACAGTCAACTTCTTGACCATTACACCAAAGTGGTCGTCAAAAAATAATATAAGAATAAATTATACATTCCGTAGGTATCCTGATTTAAAAGTTGAAATGTTTGGTTTGTATATTTTATACTAAATTGAATTATATCTCTGCAGTAATACCTTTATACGCACAGTTATACGCATTATCTATTAGAGTAGCGTAAACATCTAGCGGTAAACTTACATAAGTGTTCGAACAGTTTTATAAACCTTCGAACATTATACTTAATGTCATGTTATTGTTTTTGCACGCAAACATATTCTCTGCGCCTGGGCATGGGGGCTCTACTCTCAACGGTGCCGTCGATATCTTGTAAGAGACAATTTTCTTACCTATTTTGAAACATCTGATAGACGCAACTGTTCATTAGTGTCTTTGTCAATTTTTATAGTTAAATCTAGAGTTTTTTTTTATCATTTTTTATACGTACATATACAATATTTACAATATACAACAACATCACATACCTTGATCTGACTCCGTGGTAAGTTGCTAAAGCACTTGTGTGACAGATATCAGAATCAACAGTGGTATTACGAATAAACTTAAATAAATACATGTAACACCCCGACCAGTTTAAACAGACACGTTCATGCACACAAATGTTTTGTGCAATGCGGGGATCGAACCCACAACCTCTTGGTCACAATAGCCAACTTTTTGTCCATTACACCAAAGTGGTCGGTTTGAACTTGAACTTTTCTGACAATGGGGAACACAGCATAAGTAACTGGTGCAGTCTATCTGAAGTTATAAGCGTACATTTACATTTCGGAGAATTTTTATACATAGATTGATGTTTCGGCTGTAACACGTATAAATAAGACAGTATTGAAAGCTTGTCTAAAAATGTACCTGTTTGTATTCATGTTTTCATTAATTTGTGTCACTTTTTTTATTTGTTGTCTTGTTTTCATGGTTAACTAGCAGCTCGTCCCGGCTGCGCACGGGTGGACAATTATTCCTCCCGTGCGAAGCCGAGGCGGGCCGCTAGTATTAAATATAGCCTATGTTCATCAGGGATAATGTAGTATTCTAATGACAAAAGATTTTTTGAAATTAAAACAAAAAACTTACTTACTCATTAGAATTTAATACTAGCGGCCCGCCCCGGCTTCGCACGGGAGGAATAATTGTCCACCCGTGCGCAGCCGGGACGAGCTGCTAGTTAACCATGAAAACAAGACAACAAATAAAAAAGTGACACAAATTAATGAAAACATTAATACAAACAGGTACATTTTTAGACAAGCTTTCAATACTGTCTTATTTATACGTGTTACAGCCGAAACATCAATCTATGTATAAAAATTCTCCTAAATGTAAATGTACGCTTATAACTTCAGATAGACTGCACCAGTTACTTATGCTGTGTTCCCCATTGTCAGAAAAGTTCAAGTTCAAACCGACCACTTTGGTGTAATGGACAAAAAGTTGGCTATTGTGACCAAGAGGTTGTGGGTTCGATCCCCGCATTGCACAAAACATTTGTGTGCATGAACGTGTCTGTTTAAACTGGTCGGGGTGTTACATGTATTTATTTAAGTTTATTCGTAATACCACTGTTGATTCTGATATCTGTCACACAAGTGCTTTAGCAACTTACCACGGAGTCAGATCAAGGTATGTGATGTTGTTGTATATTGTAAATATTGTATATGTACGTATAAAAAATGATAAAAAAAAACTCTAGATTTAACTATAAAAATTGACAAAGACACTAATGAACAGTTGCGTCTATCAGATGTTTCAAAATAGGTAAGAAAATTGTCTCTTACAAGATATCGACGGCACCGTTGAGAGTAGAGCCCCCATGCCCAGGCGCAGAGAATATGTTTGCGTGCAAAAACAATAACATGACATTAAGTATAATGTTCGAAGGTTTATAAAACTGTTCGAACACTTATGTAAGTTTACCGCTAGATGTTTACGCTACTCTAATAGATAATGCGTATAACTGTGCGTATAAAGGTATTACTGCAGAGATATAATTCAATTTAGTATAAAATATACAAACCAAACATTTCAACTTTTAAATCAGGATACCTCTTTATAATATAAGTAAGTTTTTTTGTTAGGATTTTAGTAGTTAAAAAAGTCGATACATTCGCAGTTTTTTTGTTAGGATTTCAGTAGTTAAAAAAGTCGATACATTCGCTCAGATAACAAATAGCTAGAGTAGGTTTCCGAAAGTTTGCGCCGATTTCCAGAATCAATCCCTACATTTACTTTGAAAAGCAAACAATCTCCGCACATGTGGTGATATAATTCACGAATACTATTATTGAGCTAGCCGTATTGCTTGTTCGGCTGCTCGTTGCCTCCCGCCGAGAGCATTGCCGACAGACTTCTGGTTTCCTACGAAAAATTACATTTGATAATCCGACGCCAGGTCAAGCTATCCATTTTCGTTGCAAAACTACCCTTCACATTAAAATATTATAAATGTTAGAGTTTATTTGTTTGTCGGTCAATCACGCTGAAACTACTAAACGGATTTTGAAATTAGGTATACGTACAGGGTATGAACTTAGTCTTGGGTTGGTTACTTTTTATCACGATTAAATGATCCCTTGGAATAAAAAGGAACGAGACACTTTTTTTTTCTAAAAACAACGGGCAGGACAACTTCTGCGGAGTCTTTTAGTATTAAAGCAAAATATTGCATTTTTATGTTTCACTAACACTAATTTTATAAATTTCCTTTGTTTATTAGTAACACATAATATGGATTAATCTTGGTCCGAAATAAATGATTTTGAGTTTTGATTTTTTTTTAATGTGCATGTATATTAGATTAGTAAACTATTGCAATAATTTTGGCATAATTAACAAGGACCAGTACGGCTTTTGAAAGAGTAAGTCAACTACCTTAGCTACATTTACCTTACTGAGGTAAGTTTTGACTAGCGTAGATGCAAAAAAAATAACTACTGGTTTGTTTTTGGATATGACAAAAGCATTTGACTTAGTCAGTCATGATATCTTACTAAATAAGTTAGAGAAAATTGGTGTCAGGGGTCTTCCACTTCAATGGTTTAAGTCATATCTCAGGAATAGACAGCAATCAGTGGCCATTGCAAAGACCTCAAATTCTAATATCAGGAAGACATATCGGTCAAGGTATAGATTTAATAGATCTGGAGTGCCACAAGGAGGTGTCCTTGGGCCACTTCTATTCTTGATCTACATTAATGACATATTACATGTTACTCGACATAAAACCATATTATTTGCTGATGATATTTCTATTATTGTGACGACTGAAAAGAAAGAAGGTTTAACGAGGCATGAGGCGGAAATAAATCAAACTTTGCATGACATTATTGAATGGCTTGACACACATAATTTACGTATCAATTTGACTAAAACCAATTATATACAATTTAATAATCTGGACAAATATAAATTTAGAATAGCATTTAAAGAAACTGTTATTAATAAAGTTGACATAGTTAAGTTCTTAGGCATACTGATAGACGAAAATATAAATTGGAAAAAACAAGTCGAAGTTGTGTGTGACAGGATTTGTCGTTTTTCTTATGTCTTGAGGAGACTTCGTTTTTTGACTGATCAGCAGACAATCCTAACAGCCTATCATGCTTATGTCGCTTCAATACTAAGGTACGGACTAATTCTTTGGGGCAATAGTGCTAATGCACACACAGCCTTTGTTGCACAAAAAAAATGTATTCGCGCTATTTATGGAGCACCTCCCTATCATACATGTAAACCACTTTTTAAAAGCTTGCGGCTCCTCACTTTGCCTAGTCTTTACATTTTTGAAGTCTGTAAATTTGTGAAAAATAATTCTGTTCTCTTCAACAAAGCATGTCAGGTATTCTTTAGAAATACAAGGAATCCTAATAGGCTTGCCTTGAACTTTGTACCGAGAACTGCACTGTACATGAAAAATTGCTCAAATATGTGTTTAAAAATATACAACAAGATACCTGAATCCATAAAAGACCTTAGACCAAGCCTGTTTAACATAAAATTATACGAATGGCTTTTAAATAATAACTTTTACAGCATTGAAGAATTTTTGAATTGAACTATTAAGTGTAATGTTGTGCTCTAATATTTCTTGACATATTATTTTGATTTGATTTATGACTTAATGTATTTATTCTGAATTATCTAGTAGTTAGTAGTAGTTTAGTAGTAGTTAAAACCATATTTACATGCCATGATTGTGGCGAAACATGCCGTTCTATAAATGTAATGTAAATCTGAATATGTACCGTGTTTCGAAGTAAATAAATGGAATTGAATTGAATTGAATTGAATTAATAAGATGCCGCAGTGATGACCTTGACGTGACATCGTCTGTACTAAATTATATTTATCAAATTAGATTAAATGTATAATAAATAAATGATACATTCCCTTTGAACCCATCGTTCCCGTTTGACTAGCCGCATTCTTTGTTCAGTTGCTCGTTGCCTCCCGCCGAGAGCACAGCCAGCAGAGTTTTGGTGTTCTACGCTCAGTTCTTTGGCAAAAGCTCCATAGGTATTTCACGGAAGCTAGATTACAAAATCTCTTGGAAATATTACTTGTTAAATGGTTTTAACTGTTATGGACAAGTACTTTTGAATTGATTTAAAACACTAAGAATAAAGACTACGAGTAATAATTGGGCAAAATTTCGACTTTACCATATTTATGAATTCCTCTAGTAATAGGACTTAGTTTAAACCCAAAACGATTCTTAGATTTTGCAGATTCTGTATAAGTAATATAAATATCAAAGCTGTATAAGTAATGCGTAGATGCTTGGAATGCATCATAGTTTATCTTGACCTATACTTTAATAAATAGTCCACCTGGCTGATTTCGACAACGGCGGCCAATCTCAACAGAGATCGGCCAACAACGCAGGAGATATTATAGTGCACAAGTGTGAGCGCAATACACAGGTGCACTCACTGTTCCATAACTCTCAAAGTTCGGTGAGACGGCAATCCGACATGACCGAAGAGGGATCAGGTGCAGGACCAACGCTGCAACGGCTCAACGTGCTTTCCGAGGCACGGGGGTGTAACAACGCCAACTTCCCAACTCCGAGCTGTTTTTAAGAAATTCATGACAGAAAATCTCAGAAACAATTTTTGGCTCGACCTGGGATTCGACCCTAGGACCTCTAGAATGTAAGGGAGAAACATTGCCACTATACCAACGAGGCAGTAGACACAGATTGCCAAATGGAACATAATTGTTTGTCACATCTTCATTTTGAAAATTTCACCAAACAAGCTTTCGCAGCTTCGCAAATTAAAATACTGAGACGATAGTGGCCTTTTGGATAAGCCGGGATTATCATAAGCACCTCATCATGTATATGAGTGACAAGAAAGTGCTATCGTATTAAATATAAGATGAGAATTTCGTGACAAAATTATCACGGGCTTCAGAAAATGAACACAAAACCACTGACAAGGGTGAGCTTTGAGTATGTCAGAAGTTCAGATAAGGTGTTATAATTAATTCAGCCTTCTAATTATGTATTGAAATATTCATGACGACTCTGTCGACAAAGCGAATTCTAATGTCTCGGTACTTTGAGCTAAATTGTAACTATTTCAACTAAACATAATGTCAAATTATTGTTAATGAATCGTAACTTTTGAATGAGATACAAATTAGAACTTTATTATGTCTTGATTGTTGGTAGTGTTTAATTGTTTAGGTTAATCTCAATATTCGTTCATCTTCGTGTTCCATTAAACGAATACTGTTATTTTATTTCCTACAAATTCTTAAATAAAACCACGTATAGTAATGGACGTTGGCACTATCTATATACTTATAATAAATCTGTAGAGAAGTCAGTTCTGTACATGAAATATATTTCCAAAACAACTATCCCCTGATAGTTGTTTGTGTTAGTGATTCCCTTATCTCTACCTGATGCTGATGCTAAAATTGCAATCAGTGAAATTCTTGTCTGTCTATTTAACCGTTATAGATACAAAAATTACTCGACCGATTTTAACGAAACTTAATACAATTATTTTTCATACTCCTGAGCTTGAAAGTCTATTTTTCATCACGCTACACTACAATCAATAGGAGCAGAGCAGCGAAGAGAAATATTGAGAAAACGAGAGAAGTTACTTCCGTCGCGTGTGCAACCTTAATGTTAAAGCTACAGAGAAATAGTGTATGGCGGAAATGTCCTTCATAAAATTACATAAAAAATATATCCATGTGATTTATCAACGCACAGCCCAAACCACTGGAAGGAGTTGGCTGAAATTTGACATTCAGGTAGATGTTATGACGTAGGCATCCGTTAAGAAAGGATTTTGATGAATTCTTCCTTCTAGGGGATAAAATAGGGGTTGCAAATTTGCATGAAAATCGATAGCTAAAAACTAAAGTCCACGCCGACGAAGTCGCGGGCGGCCGCTTATCAAGCAAAAAACCAAATAAAATAGAAATCGTCACAGCTTATGATGTCCTAATTGATTGAGATCCACATCGTTTGGGACAAGCAAAATATATGTTGACGATTGGTGTTAAAATACGACCCCTCTTGATAATGGCATGCATTTCTTTTCCCTTTCGGGCTATATAGAACACATCACAACATGATACCTTATTTGCTGCCAAAACGCCCATATTACAATTTAATAACGCAGTGTTTACCTTGACATGCCGTCGTATGTACAAACGGTTTGCTTACAATTATTACATTGCAGAACACGGATTGGCTTCTTTTTTTATCTCCAAAGTCTTGTTACCTCAACCATAACGGTACTCGGACTTCGACGTTCAGTTGCGGAATTCGGTCCAAAAACAATCGTTACAATACCATTTCATTCGGAATGTGATGGCAGCAAAGATTACCGGTAGTCTCGTCCAATTATTAAGTCTTTTATCTCTTAAATAATTTGTTGGATCGCCACATTTTGGTAGTTGTCAGGCTTAAAGGTATTTCGTAATACGAGTAGTGTTCGTTTAATAGCATCTTTTGCAACATTAATTACAATAGCGGTGTATAACACCCACGATCGTTTTTTGCAGATAACTTTAAATAAATCAGAATAGTGAACTTGAGTCTTTGGTTTATTTAGTCCGTCCTTTTCAAAAATGTCTCAAGAATTTTTATGATTTTGATTGAAGAAATACAGGGTTTTCGAGTCTTGATTCTCATTATTGTATTTTGCGATATCCAATTAAATAATAATCTAATTATTTCTGGATATTACAGCACTAGAACTCTCGCAGTCTAGACGAGATCAGACCTAGATTTACGATGGCCGCATCGCGTAGGAGCCGTTAGCCTTGTTCTTATACATATTTCATTCACACTGTAAATTACTCAATAAAATCACTAACTGGCACCTTTGACAAATTGAATGCACCGATGAATGTATTATTTCGTATTCATAAAATTATAAACAACACTGTACCAATTTAGTTTCTTTAGAAATGTTGTTTGTGGTAAGTAGTAACTGTCACAAACAGGGCAATAGATTATTTTAATAATAGTATTAATCAAAATTGTATAGTACAAGTCCTTTATAGTTTCATTATGCTCTTAGTATTTAAATTTGTTTCTGCAGTGAACGGTGCTACATGAACTGTTTTAATGAGTTTTTAAGTAAGAAAAGGTATCTCTAAAGGTTACAGGTTCAAAAATCGAATTCTGTCCCTACTTGTAAAATATTACCAATTTGCTTTTTCGTACGAACTTTTTATGCAGGATCGCTTTAAAAGCATAAATGTAGATTTCCAATTGATCATACTTGGTAATAAAGTTTCACGGTTTGATTTTAGTTAGGGATGAATTTCAAGAGGCTCCGTGCTTAAGTTATTCGAGTGTTCGTAGCTCTGTAATTCACTTATAGATTTTGTAAGAGTTTTCGCAGATACATTTTTGTATTTTATTTTAATATGTTACAGAATTTAGTCTGAATCCAAAAAATGATATCTCAACTATTCTATGTAGTCATGAAAATAAATAGTTTCACCGCAAATTCTAAGTATGCATCAGTTACCTATATTCATGGTTGACCTATTAGTTTTTGCCAAAATATTTTTTCATAATAAGAACCTGTTGCAATATCTTTATTAATTACCAACCCTATTTGAGAATTGAGGTGATCATAGGCCACCTTCACTTTTATTGTGAAATTTGTCTCAGCTCTTGCTGTCAACACCACGTCTATTTTAGCTCTTGTCGCGTGGGTTTCCAAATGGTCTAATCTCGGAGGCGTACAGAACGATAGTTAATCGAGTGCTTGAGTTATCGATACAGGATCGATTATCAGTAAACCTGTCGGCGTCGGTACTCTGACCAATCGAGTTGGTGAAATGCTATTAATCAGACCTTGGCTGATGCGTAGCCGGTAGTTAGTCATAGCAATATTAATCCTTATTAATGTGCTGATGTGAAATGTATCCTGATTGATGGAGCTGTTAGTACTTGTTACTTCCCTGTAAATTATATGTAGCTTAGTGAAAGCAACAATGACTTTTATAATTTTATACGCACGGAAGACAGTAAAAAGAGTCATTCGATCCGGCACTGAGATGAAGTTGTAGGAACAGAAACATTATAAGGAGTGCTATATATGAACCAAAGATAATGGAAAAAGGGTTCCATTCTCTTTGATATGAACGTACTTTCTTCCATTATCTTTGATATGAACGTACATATATACCTATACTTGTATCCGAGTATAAACCGAGAAACTAGAGTAGATAAATCTACATAGTTGTTGCATTAGCAAATGTTTGAACAGAATTCGCAGCAACGTGTGCTCAGAGTTCGCTGAAATAAACACAAAACGTGCTTATGAAATATGCTAAATGGTTTCAAGAGTTTAATTTATGTTTTAAGCCGCTTAATTTTGCGTTAAACAAAGTTTTTATTAACAACTTATTTGTCAATTCATTGTTACTATTTAGAGTACAACAACGATTGAATCAATTGTCAACGTTCCTGAAATTAAGTGTCAATTAGCATCATAACATTCCTTGTAGTAACTTGATTTGAGTAATCTTCAATCCCAGCTATTAATATGTTTCGGATAGTTAAAGAAAATCCCAACAAAGGAACGAACTTCAAATCTAATCTCGAGATAATAATAAATAACGGTACAGTTTCTCAATCACTATCGCTGCTCTTAAATCTATTGTTCGATTGATCCATCCAATATAGTTGCACCATCGATTGCTCGGTATAGATTTATTTACTCTGGCCTTATAATGTTATTGAGAGCTAGATCTCGGATAAAATTTCAAATGTATCAAGGAATGCTGGGCCAAGCTTGCCATGTCTTGTAAGATAATATCTGTTTAGAAATAATATTGTAAAATTTTAGACTATTTTTTAACACTAAGGCCAAAATGTAAACATAACCTTCACGAACAATTTAAGATTAACGGGACCTTTGATTATGAAATTCATAGAAAGTCATAAGAACACCATCACCATAAACTGCATCACAATATCAAAACAATAGTTTTGCACTAAAAACGTAAAATTCTTGACTTGACTTAAAATTCGTGATAAAAATAGACTACAACACGTTACATTACTGGACATATAAAACGAGTGATGAATTTATCGCAGTGGTATTAAGAGTGGAACGTCGATGTTTAACTATCCGGAAATAAGGTAAGAGAAAAGCGTAGCTTGCGAGTATTTTACTTAAGTGAAGATGACGCTCCGTGGACAGGTCCCCTACAAGGTGGACCGACGATCTGGTGAAGGTCGCGGGAAGCCGCTGGATGCGAGAAGCGCAGGACCGATCGCTAAAGATCCTTGGGGGAGGCCTACGCCCAGCAGTGGGCGTCGAACGGCTGATATAATGAATACTCTGCCTGACTGCCTCGTTGGTGTATTGGCAAAGTTTCTGCCTTACATCCAAGTGGTCTTGGGTTTGAATCCCAGGTCGAGCCAAAAATTGTTTCTGAGATTTTCTGTCATGGATTTCTCAAAAACAGCTCGGAGTCGGGAAGTTGGCGGTGTAACACCCCCGTGCCTCGGAAAACACATTACGCCGTTGGTCCTGCGCCTGATCTCTCTCCGGTCATGTCGGATTGCCGTCTCACCGGACTTTGAGAGTGATGTAACAGTGAGTGCACCTGTGTATTGCGCTCACACTTGTGCACTATAATGTCTCCTGCGTAGTTGGCTGATCTCTGTTGAGATTGGCCGCCGTTGTCGAAAGCGGCCCGGAGGACTATTATAATGAATAAGTGTGGGCGTTACAAAAACCGATTCGAATTATCAAAACCATTATTTACGATACAATCTATCAAGCCCGAATGGAACACATATTGTAAATAGCACGTCAATTTTATAGGTCGTCTGCTCTCGTCTGTCCTTTCATTTTGTTACACAAAATTGATATGTTGGTAAGTCCATTCCAAATGATCTACCTACACTGCCATTGTTCTGTAACTGTCAGGTTTGTTTACGATAGCAAGGCCAAGGTAAAAAATAATACTGTGTAGTGACTTTGAACGAAAACTCTATTATTTCCTCTTAGTAAGATAGTTCTAGAGATAAAAAAGGTAAAAAAAAATTTCTTATTCCTATCTCAAGATGTTAAGAGGTTAATCAGAATATAATTTTTGTAAACCTAATTTTTAAGGTCAGCTTTCATGTAAACTGGAACTCCTCTCACGGCTCCAATTAACTTTTGTTTATGATAACGGTTGCGTTGATACACTACAAATCTACCACTCTTTGTTTTTGATGTACCGTAACAAAAGTAACCATTCACCCTCTCAGTTATTTAGCTAAATCGCAATTTGCAGTACAGCTAAAAGGTAATATTTTTTTCGGATATAATAGGGGTGATGTCAGGGTCAAAGAAACCAAATGTAATTTATCCGTTCGTACGAGAATTAAAAAACAAAATGTGTATTCTTTATCTTTCGATTAAGTCTATCTATCACACACCTGAAAACTATGGAGCAAGCGTGGCGTCGTGCGATATTTAAATTTATCTAGCACCGTAACTCTTGTACTATTTACAGAATATAAAAAACGTTTCCCATTTATTTGAATTGTCTAACAACTGGACACTTCAAAAAGTTTTGTATCTTAAATGATATTTCCAAGGAATGGAATTTGCTGCCGGCTGAAGTGTTCGTCTTAGATTATATCATAACATTAGTTATTAAAATATTAATTTTCAAGAAAAGAGTGAATAGACTGTTGCTGACAGACATGATATATCCTCGGCCACATCACTTACCAGCAGGTGAGCGTGTGGCCAAATGTCTGGATGGCTATTTATAAAATAAAAATTAAACATTTAGCAGCTTCAACTTATCCATCATGTTTCAAGTCCAGTATCTAATTCACACGAACGTTAAGACAATATCAGATCATGAGTTTCCGTTGTTTGTGATAATCTTTTCACATTATCTCAAAGTTTATTACCGTCGAATTTAGATAATAACATGACTATGAGAAATGTTGTAAGATCTAGTTTTCTTTTTATGAAAATTTTAAATTTGGACATTGTTCTTACGATATTGTCTTTGGAAACTGTAACGGTTTTAAATAATGACTTTATAAGCTAAAGGTTGATTTATTGAAATGTTTTAACGGACCAGAACACAGTTCACTGTTAACATGATAATATACAGGATTGTCAGCATAAAATAATGCTTGGTAATGTGAGTAATTATAACACCGATAGATAAAACTGATTACTAATTTATTAACCCTTTGGTCCGGTCTATTGTATGGAGGAAGTAACCGACTGTTTAATATACTGAACCTCGTTTCTAGCATTCATTACGTACGAAATTGCATCAATTAATTACCAAGATGAATTTGGTACGAATGCTTAATCTTTTGCATCCTTCAAGAGGATTTTGTTTTAATTGCTATATGTAATTATGTGCTTAGCTTGCTTGTCCCCATTACCACTGCTTGTTTTACAATATTTTGCACAGCTTTATGTTGGTAGTTTGGTGTTGATTATTATTCCCTTGTCCTCATTATAATATAGTTCTAAGCTTTTCAGCATGATTCACTTTTTATCCTGTATTTACAATCGTTATTTTCCTTAAGCCCTCATTCCGTTTTGCTCGCTTGTTGTTCTAAACCTGTTGTACCTCCTGTAAATACTCTTAGTTCTTTATCCTTCTTTCTGTTTAATTTTAGGACTGCAACAAAACTACCGGTGCGGGTTTAGAGTCAGTGGAAAAATTGGACGCTCCAAGTGAAAATTCGAATTTTCTTGAACTTTAAAGTGAAGGCATATCGACGAATGAAGTCGAAAGTTGTGAAGATGAAATATTTGCCCTCGGGCGGGCAGAAGGAAACGTACACCTTGCTAACAGCGCGAAGGAAATATATGAAGAAGTTAATGTACGTATTTTATAGCTTTTTTTATTATTGCCGTTCGTTATCGTTGCATGGCGTTATTAGTTACTTCCACTTGTTTTCTCTTTTACGATTGGTGTTTATCTACGTCAGATTGTGATGCGTGGATCACTTTATTTTACGATTAATTTACTTTTATTTAAAATGACTTAATTATTGTTAGCGATTGTATTTATCTTATTTCGTATTTACATCTACATTTTCGTTTCGCAAAAACCCTTTTTAGTTTATTTATTTAAATCAATGAATTCTACCCTTACTCCCTCTATAAGAAGAGATAGCTCATAGCCATAAAACTGCCTAAATTGTACTTCTAACTATTTATGTGGATTTGTTTTTTGGTGTTCAATAAACAGTTACACATCATTCCTAATAAAACTTGCAAAAGTCAAATCCTTACAATACTTTTACCGAGAAAAAACTACAGGTAACACAGTACAGACAGTAAAGTATAGAGGAGCCCTATAGCCGCCAGGGGTACGTGCTTCCAACCACACAATGACAAATGTCAGTTACTTGTTCGGTACCACAAACCCCGTTAGCCTGGAGATATTTAATCATGACGGATGAACTGTCTAGCGCTTTTTGTAGGGCTACCCCATCTGAATGAATAAGAGACCGAAAAGGATTGCTTTATGGTTAATATACAGACCTAAGATTAAGAGTGGCATTAGTCAATTTGCATTAGGATTTATCCACCTTCAATTTATCCAAAATGTTGATTTTCCAGGCAGATATTTCCAAATCTTGCTCAGACAAGACTGATCACTTTTAGTAACTCTTAGAGATTTTACTCGTATATTTAAGTTAATGATGGAACCAATGGCACGTGGCTCGTGGAGAAGGAACAAACGTTTTTTGTTATAAAACACGTTTAGTTCTTACCACCCCTGACAGCAAAACCGTATATTTCGCCTCGTGCCTTGCGTTCTTTATCTAAAGGAGAGTAGCTCGAAAAACTAGTATTACACCGGGAATGGTAGCGGCGCGATGGCTCTCAAATCAAAACGTCCACGTGATGGCAATAGACAGGCAGAGACTGTATTGGAAGACGTCGATTGTAATTCGCATAAGTTCTTACCTGTCTCTAGGGGCCTAGGTTGTGACAGCCTGGCTGTCAAGATGCTAAGATGGATGGAGTAATCGTATTATGTTTGTTTTGCGCTCGACTTTACGGTGGCACTGCCGTGCCCCTTGATACTACCAAACTGTCTCATTCGCGATATTAGCCTCTGGCCATCGTTTCAGCAAATAGCCACACCCATCGGTTGACACGCTGTCAGTCACGAGTCTCGAAGACAAGAAGCAAGACAGAAAGTCTTATTCTAACATTTTTGTAAATTGCAAAATACAAAGTGATTATAAATTATTCTGCATCTTAATCTCGCATCCTGTAAAATTGATTTTCGACACGGAAATTCATCGTCAATCTTTCAGGCTCCTCTTTGAATAAACAGGCTTGAATTTTAAATTTACAAAGTGCACTTAGCTTTACTATGCACTTAGTTGCCAACTTCAGTCTTTTGTCTTTCCTTTTAGCTATCTCGCTTAGCCAGACTCTAGTGTCCTTCCTAAAATATAAGGAGGTGTTTCGGTTCAACGAACTGCCTTATTGCAAAAATTTTATCTACTAGGCTTTATGCCAAACAGCCAAAGAACGTAGCCAACATTTTTATACAAGAGCAGCAGTCTATTCACATTAGGTTAATGGTAGTGTATGTTACTCAGACCCTGGTATTATGTCTGCCCTTTGAGTACATCTGTCAGAGCTTCAAAGTTCAGTCCAACAGTTCTATTAGAAATTCCGCTTCTCAAAACACCTTTTGACCCGAAGCTTGTATTTAGTACTACTATTTTAAGAGTCCGCTTTATTCTACCTAACCTTAATTCTTAATTGTAGGTGACATCTGATTTTTGTATTTAAAATTCTAAAATATTTTTTTAAATCTTCCTTTTTCGCAAAAAACCTTTTTGAGAGCCATAACCTCAGCCGTGTGTGTCCCAGCGTCCTGAAAAGGACACTGCTTCGCTCCGGGGAAAATCCAGAGCGGGTACACCAAAAACCTACGGTATCCTTTCCCTGAGTTTGAAACCAGCCGCGCTCTGGTTTTGGTTCGCGCCGTCCGATGCCGGAATGGTCCGATGGGGGACCTAAAACCCCACACGAGAAATCCAACACCTACACTACGAGTAGTCTAATATTTACTTACGGCTAAATAACAGCGTTAAATATACAGTTATTAGCTAAATAACCGAATTAATGACTAATGGGGCGACTAATCTCGTTATCAATGATAAGCTTACACCCTCGCTAATCGCACCCTATTCACATACTTCGGGGTGCGTTTTTATTTTACACCTTTCATGTACAGTCAGCATTGTAATATTTTGTAATTGACTCTTTATATCGACTACTCTAACATTAGGCTAAATCACTTTAGTAACTAACAATTTGATCCTCTGTTCGTCGATATAAATGAGTTGAATATGTAGTATTACGGTTTTTGAAAAATTTAATGCTCTTGAAAATAGTTTTTGAGCACAATATTTTCAAACTGTGTAGAAATATTTTGTGCTAAAAAACGATTTTCAAAAGCATTTTACTTTACCGATACTATATATCTATAAGGAGTCAAATACGGCATGTATGATGTAACAGTTTAGCAACCTTTTCTAATAAATACACGTCAGTCAACTTTTGGTATGTAATTGATAAAACTAGTGATATAGTTGTTGAGTAGTACCTAGAGACGTATAATTCTAATTAGTAGGGTAATTTTAAACATGTTTTAGACACAGTCTTAATTATGTATGGTAATTGTTTTAAGTCACTCCAAGATAACATTTCAGAGCGAATATCTATTGTTATTTAAGATACGTATCTTATAACATAAAAGGCTATAGCAATTATTGTACTGTACTTTTGGGTATGCACGTGTCTTATGATTTGTATTGATGCGCTGTCGAAAACGAGATAAAAATAAGTGAAATCATTACTCTTACTAAAATGTGAATATAATACCCTGATTTGACTGTTTGCAATAGTAAACCGGCAATTTGCTCTTAGATTGCAAATCTAAATACCTTAACATTAGCGACGGCCGACGCGTGCGCACCTGCTTTAGTTACTAATTGCGGCTGTTGTAAGCGAGCTTAATGCGATATACATGTCGCTTTGAGCTATTAGCTTGCAGTTTTTGCTGTGGGGAAAACGGTGGTAACTTGTTTGATGGTATGTCAAACTAGTTGAGAGTTGTTGAGAAGAATACTACTAAGACAAAAAGATTTCAAGTGATTATGTGACGAATATATATAACTTGCGTCGTTATTACTCTTAAAATCTGTCATTGATTCATAAAACGAGTAAGTATGGGTTATGGGTGGTATAACGTTATCATTAGAATAAGAGTTTTTCAAACAAGGATAATGATAATTTTTATTAACTTATTTGCAAATACAGGAAAATACATGTTCATTTTATGTTAGTAGATATTACTTCAAACATACTATAACTCAGAAAATGATAGTACTCAAATACAAACTCCTGTCAAACTGACATAAGATTTTATTACGGCTTTTTTCGGTATCTGGCCTCAAAACGACTTTTTGCCTTGTACGAGTAATATTCTCATCAGCCTATATAAGTCCCACTGCTGGACTCAGGCCTCAACTCAACTATGAGGCCGTGCGAGCCATACTCCACCACGCGGGCTCAGTGTGGATTGGTGGAGGAGTGTGTGTGTGTAAGGTAAGTGACCAACCTTACTGTCAGATGTTATTAAGCCGCCCTAGGGCCTTTGACTAGGCTTAATGACTAATATCTATAGATATTAACCGGGACCAACCGCTTAACGTGCCTTCCGGAGCACGGAGATGCTTGTAAATGGACGTCACTAAAATAGTCAGAATGGTCACCCATCCCAAACATGACCGCGCCTTAGGTTGCTTAACTTTTGGTATCACTACCAAAGCGCTAAAACCACTGCGCCACAAGCACCTCTTGTAATATTGCGGCATTTTTTTCTATGACTTAGTTTTGTGTATATATTAATCTAGTTTCCATGAAACTACAAAATGTCATGTTAACTGAATAACCGCTTACAATGTCCACTGTGTAATTAAAAAGATAACAGCTCGAATATAAAACTGTCTTTGTTAATTAAACTTCCGCGCGGATTACCATAGATAATTACAACGAATTACTGTAAACACAGTCCGGACAATGTGTAACAGTAACTGTTACTTGTTTAACTTAATTAGTTACTAACTGACTTTCTACTTTGCCGTTTTGCTATTATACCGTCTGTTCATTAAAAATATACCCAAATAATAAATTAAAACTATTTTTAAAAACTTTTTCCTCATTTTTACATACAATATTTTATATTTCACAAATGAAGTCACATGAAAATGACTAAAAATTGTGTCAGTATTGCATTAATTATTTTATTTATTTAATTGTTTCAACGAACACACCAATTATCTAGCCCCAAACTAAGTGTTAGCTTGTGCTATGGTAGCTAGAATAACGGATAGAAATACTTAAATACATTTTATAAACACCCATGACTCAGCTACAAATGCACGTGCTCATCACAAAAACATTTGTCCCTAGCAGGATACGAACCCGCGACAGCCGGTTTTGTAGTCTGGTCCTCAGACCACTACACCAAAGCTGTCGTCAAAAAATTGGTTTTTACTCACATGGTACATTACATTACTTTAAAAGTTTTTCACTATCATCACACATCACACATGCATCATTTGAAGATATCATTAAAAATACGTGCTTTCGTTGCTGTTCTTACGTTCCTCACTTTTCGTACACTGAAACTCGCATCGCTCTAGGATAGGAAAGGATCATATAAACTTCGGCAAACATAAATATATAATTCAATGGCTGAAACCCCCTCATCTCGCGCGCTTGGCTCTCCATATTTTTCGCTCTGCTGGGCGTTAATACAAACAAATATTTCTATCCGTATTTCTGAGGCCCTACTCTGTCTTGAAAATAATCCATTCAATAGTGACGGGTGTATTCTTTTTCTGGAGTATTATTTTTTTGGAGATGTTTGGACTCATCGCATAAATAATGTTGCGACATCCTCAGCGCCTCAAGACGATTAATGTCTCCACAGTCTTTGAATAAGCATACCTAAATAATAGGAATGAGAACGTTCACACTCTTGAAAAAGAATAAGAAGTGACTGAGACAGAAATAACATGAACGCTCGAATTTCGATACGATATCGGCTAACAGAGTAGACCCTTCCTACCGGAGCCAGGATACACCACTATCCTACACCTATCTCAGGGCGGAGTGCAAATCGTGACCATTTTTCACAAATTCTCAGCTAGAAACGTCAGGAATGTTTTCTGTCGGTTTGAGCCTAGCAGAAATGTTTGTTCTTTGTTGTGGCTTTTTCAATACAATTTTGCAAGATGAAGTGCAGTTTGGAATGTAGAAAATGCTTTGGTGTTCTTCGCTTGTTTACTTTCAAAAGAGAAAAAGTGAAGTTAGAAATAACTCTGGCCGCCTTTCTGTGAACTGCACTTACAAAAATAAATTAAAGTCATTATAAAGTCAAAGTTGTGTTCTTTGGTAGTCATTAAACAACACCATCTACGCGTTATAGAAAAGTTTTCCATCAGCACTCTCAATTAAGACAAAGGCACTTCAAATTATTTCCTTTCAAAGCGTAAAAGGTATTCGAATGTCGCGTGAAATTCTGATGCGCGAGTGAGGATCAAAAGAAGAAATAAGTGAAGACTTTTGCAGTCCTTGTCACAATGTGACAAAATGTGACACAGATTTTTTATTGACTGTACGATTAAAACAATTGGTGCACATTGTTCCGTCATTTCCAGCCATGTCATTTGAAGATGAAAGGCAAATCATGGATTTTAGGTAATATGGGTCGACAACAAAACTAAAAGTAATTTTAAAGACGTCTTTAAAAACGACTGATACGAAATTGATTTGAAATAGTCGTTATTTTGAAATAAACTTAATATTATTCTTAGACAGTATACATTAATTCTACTTAGATCTAAGACAGCAGAATATTATATTAATTATTGATCGAGAATTGGTTCAGAAGCAAAAAAAATACATTCAAGTTAAATTGGGTGTGTTTTTTTAAATCATGGAATAGGCATATTCAACAACTTAAATTAGCATTCTTCTTCCTCAATCGTTTACGCTTTGAACACAGAGAAAGCTGTGTTTTCTGCAGACAATACCGTCTGCAACTATGACAAATATTCATTTAGCTTGTCCAAGATGCATTTGTATTGTATCTTCTATCTCTGTCACGACACAAGCACAGCAAGAACATTGACTAGCTAATGTATTGTGCCTATGCATACAAAACAAATTCGTTGTTTGTAGCTTCAGATTTTTTTTACCACACTGTCCTAGTGGTAACACTCGGCTTACGCATAATTTTAATAATTAAGTGTAACCATCATCACCATAATCAGCCGCAAGATGTTCACTGCTATCTATAACTCATAAGCGCCACCATCTATAAGGTCCCAGGTTCGAACCCCGGGCGGACATATTGTTGGAAGCCTTCTTCTTGCCGGTGGACGCAATGGTCTCCAATCCAGAACTTTTCTGCTGAAACGGCCATCAGTTCTTCGCGCAATTTATTCCTGTTATTTAAGAGTGAAATAATGTTGTTAACTATGATAATAACCGACGTAACATAGTTGTTAGGGTAGTCCTTACTAATTTAAATTCTTTGGAATGCACAACTGAAAATGTGTTTCACATTTTAGTTCAGCTTGCAGATTTTTATAACGATAAAAATTTTCCTAATTTTAACTCTTATTTGTTGCGCTAATTAGCAGACATTCATCATATCATTACAATCAACCCACATTCACCACCTGGTACTTGCAATATGCAGGGTGACTGATTTGTCTTGACGCGATACGAGTACTACGCATTCATTGAATTCTATAACTGTAATAATAATATAGGTATATAACTGTAATAACTTAGTCCACCCTAAAACTCTTAGTCCAAAACTAAGAACAGGAATAAATCGCCTTATGACTTAAAAAAAATATTGTAAAAAGCCCGTATAAAGTATGCAGCAAATCATCGCTCGTTATTTTTTTCGTAAGAACATGAAGAACAGCTAGCTTGTTCGGCTAATCAGTAAATTGTTATCGTTAAATTTTTGCCCTACCGAAATTGCATGCGATACAATAATAAGTCACGGAATGTTCGCGCTAGTGGAACTAGCCAGACGTCGAATAAATTTGCTAGTTTGCAGTAGGAAGTACCGACTGTCAGTAACTCAGTACGGTACTAGTTTTGGTAAAGTTTATTTGTAAAGCGATCAGTAATACCTATTACCTACACATTGGACGTAGATGGCAGGCGATCTATTATGATCTCACGCAATAAAGTTGACGAGGTGTTTTTTTGAGATCTGTATTTATGACAGCTTTCTATTTTTTATCATATCATATCATCGTAGGTACCCTTGATGTCATGATCAGCTAGGTCATCAGCTGAAACAATATTACTAAGTATATTATTACTTTTTGGACATATAAAATAGCCCTGAGCTAACCCCTACATCTCATTGTCTCAATTCTCATGAGAACTATGAAAGTTGGTTACAAGTTCTAATAACATCAGCTCGACCCTATTACGCGCGGATATATTTAACTGCGTTCAGAAAATATCCTCTTTAAACTTAAACGATGCGTTCAGAAATGTCCTCTTCAAACTTTGGCAATTTAAGTTTTAAACTATCCCGACGCATGCACCATCTCTCCGTTCCGTCGTGCGTATAAACCTTTGTGAGTTTCACACCTCGTCACTGTGAAAGGCTTTTGTGCGTCAAGTGTGAGTGTCATCGCATTGTCCTCACAGACGCTTTAAGTACTTCCCTCCTGGTGTTGCGGTGGGGAATTGGCTTTACGGGAAAGGGTGACTGTCTGGTTATAGGTTTTTTTGCTATCGTAATGAATTTTGGCGCTGCGTTATGACTCTCGCTTGATAACGCGACATCTTCCCTTAGATATGGCGTTTATGGATTGAGTACAGTTGCATTATAAGGCGTCTTCCAAAGAACTCGTTCAAAATTTTTCATAAGCTAGCTAGTTAAAGCATCATTATCTGAGGATGATGACAAAAAGTATCCATCGGAATCTCCTTACCAATAAGATGGCATAAGTATAGTAAGTTTACTTACGAAGTAAACCTGCCAAGCTTTAATTCGTTTGGTTCCCAAGAGGTTACCAAGATTTATACCTAGTATGGAAGGGATGAAGTCATGATCAAAAACAATTGTCTTAGATCATTCCACCTGATCAATTTGATCTCAACCGATCAATCAAATAACAATGCAAATCGAAATCTGTCGCCAGAGGTCGTCCGCGTCAAATGTCGAGATGTCGATCACGCGCGGGCGCATGTGAGTGACATCGATCTTGTAACTCGATCGACTAAGCTAGAACCTTCCGAGATATAAAAACACTGTGGTGTGTCTGTTATTATGGCGTATGGAATAAGTTGTAAACTTAAAAAAAAATATATATATACATTGATACATTGTTCTGACTCCGTGGTAAGTAAGTAGCCTAAGCACAGATATAAGAGTAGTAAGACTGTAAAGAAAAATAGAGGCACTAAATTGATAACTGCTGCGCCGATTCTGTGTCGTGGATTGAATAACGAGCCACGTGTATCTTGGTCATAAGATAAAGTTATAATCAACATAAACTGCACTTGCTTGTTCTTTTGAGTTCCCATATTTCAAGAGAACACCTATTCATGTTTGATATGAACTGATTTTGAATATCATCAGCCTATACGTCCCACTGCTGGGCACAGGCCTCACCTCAACTATGAGGTGGTGCGAGCCATACTCCACCACGCGGGCTCAGTGCGGATCGGTGGAGGGGTGTATGTTAGGTAAGTGACCAACCTTACTGTCAGATGTTATTAAGCCGCCCGAGGGCCTCCGACCAGGCTTAACGACTAATATCTATCGATACTAACCGGCACCAACAGCTTAACATTTTGAATATGAGTCTCACAAATTACTCTGCTACGAGTACATCAAAACTTATCCATGAATAACATAGAGTTTGACGAAATTGCGATATTTCGTTGAAAGTACTCAACTATTTTTACTCAAACGTTTCAACAAGTTGTCCAATTAAAGAAGAGTTCCAGCGGATCGAGCCAAACTGGCCACTGGGTACTCTACTAGTGTTGTTTATAATCGGATGTCGATGATTTCTATTGATTAATTCGATTCAAATCTCCCTTCGATTTTTTATTTATTTATTTAGGACAAAAAACAGTCTTACAATGCATTATTATTAATACGGTAAGTAACAAAATGTAATTTTATTGTAGGAACGACAACATTGTCCACATATTAATTTTATTAAATTAACGATGTTAAGAGCAAATAATACAAAATGTGTAATGGTAAAATTGAGGGTTTGTTCCTGAATTTAAAAAGATTGGGAAGAAACAATTAATTTGTATTTTGACGGACTTTACCAGTCTACGATAAAAGTGCATACATTGACGTTTTAAAAGTTTGTTCACGCTTGATCGTTGCGGATGGATATGTTACGGCAAGTTCTTTAGTTCACAATCGAATTGTGCTTGGTCATTGTTAGCGACGCGCTCAACTATTGCTCAATAATATTTGCTCGTTTTAGTTTTCATTAATATTTGGAGCCATTCCGATATGTACCTTTTTGTGTCCATCATGTCCTAGCCACTGTGCGTCTATTAATATGGAACGTGTCACCTAATTAGTCTATTGTTTAGTCCAAAGCGATCAACAAGTGACACCGCACGTCGTAACGGTGTAAACTAATGTAGTGTAAAACAGGTAGATGCCCCAATTTTTAAAAATCATAGAAAGGTTTTAAAAACGTTTTCTTCGATATATACTAAGTATTTGGGACCTCTAAAATTTGTGACATCTATACAGGGTATAAATGCCTGACCCCTTATAAATTGCGTTTGGGATACTCACCGGAAAAATGGGCATCTATCTTTCAAAATCTTCGAATTCCTTATGGCATTGCATGCTGTCGCATCGTATGTTCGCACCTCTGCGTGGCCCATCGAAACCAAACGTTACCAACGTTTGGTAAAATTATGCTTGCAATATTTGATCACAGACAGACACGGAACAGGTGAAGCCGAATAAAAGCTTGTAATACCGATACATTGGCATCGCTGGTTACCACTCCATTAAACAAACTTCTGTAAGTTCCCAGAACTCCAGACCTCCATTGGTAAAAGTGGTTTAGTTTTTCGGTTCGTTCAGTTTTTATTTTATTTTTGGCAGGAAACGCACATGTTTGACAGTTGCAACGCGTTTGGGATATGTGGGAATAATTTAAAAATAAATGTAATGAAGCGTGGGAATCTGAGACTGACATTGAACTTGTACCACTAAGTAGATTTTAGAACGGCAATGTGTGCTGAGGTCAGAAACACAGACATGTGCATTTGCTTTAAGTGGATATAGCCAAATGGTTTTTAAAGTATTTTTGACTATTTCTGAAGTTCCTACTGAGTCTATAAAAATATTAAAACTACAAAACCTAAGGAATGAAAGCGTTGTCTTTTTCCTTTGGTGCAAAAATGATTTTACAAAAAACTTAAATAAATGAATAAAACTCTTTAATATTTTTAAGTTACTAAAATATTAAATCTTAATTTTTTTAGCTTAATTATATGAAAAGGAATTTGTTATTTTGATTAAACTGTAATTGAAGTTTAATATTACATTCCTTTGATTTACAGACATAACTTAAATTGTGTCAAAATGTACATTAAACTTACCGAGTTCTCATCCCAAATTTAATTTATAAACGAATATAAATTTTCTTTAACTTTCATACTTATTTCATAAACTTTAATCTTTAATAGTTCCTTTGTTTTCTGGTCAAGTTATTTACTAAAAAGGCATACCTACTTTTCATTTTAAAAGGCATATTGAAGAACTTACCAAATTTTTGTATTTATGAAATCTCCAAGCCGTTTTAAACCGTTTAAAAACAACAGGAAGCAGAAAGATGAACAATAGAAATGAAAAAAGTTGTACATCCCAAACAAGCCAGATGTATAGTTAAAGATATTATAATTAACGTGATTTATAACGACATAGAAGACTGATTGTTAATTTCACGGTTAAGAGTACAGTTTTGTTTTTTTAAATGTTATGAGAGCATTTTAATAGGTCTGTTGAACTTTATATTCAGCAATCTTGTGTTACTAAAGAACTCAAGACAAAAAAAGTTTCAAAAGTTGTTCAAATTGCGATATATTGGTGTCTTACTTGTAACATTCTTTAGTAGCTGTCTGTATTGCTTCCTTATATCACCCTTTCGACGACCAATGCTGGGCATAGGCCTTCCCCAAGGATTTCCACCGCGATTTCTGTTCTGAACTTCCAGCGGTTTCTCGCGACCTTTACCAGATCATCAGTCCACCTTGTAAAGGGCCTTCCTACGGGGTAGTAGTGCAATGTAGTGCTTATGTAGACATTATTAGACTTAAGTGTTGGATGAAACTAGCATCGACTTAAAATATGTGTAAGGTGGCCTTCTGGCACGACTATTGTCTCCCATATCTGTGGGTACTTATCCTGTATCTGGCGAGTCTTATCGACCAGCTTTCATAAGACTTGGCCTTAAACCACTACCCGTACTTAACGTTTTTGAAATAAGATATTTTTTTAAGAAACACGAGGAACTTTTCATAAGAGCTTAAGATACAAACGCTAGGCTTACAGAAACTCCGACAGGCTGGTCTTAAGTACTATTCCTAAATTACAAAAGTTCCATAAAAGCTGTGTTTGTATATCTGATATATACATATTAAAGTCCCCCGTGACATGAAAATAACACCTTTAATATTCACGGGTCAATTGTTTAAATGGCTTATTGACCAAAATATGTATGACTTAAAAGGTCTACTTGACTGATCATTTTACAATTTTATAATAATTTAATGTATTTAATTAAAATTAGAATAATTTTTACTGACATTGTTATTTTTTGCTTATTTTTCCCTATTGTTTTTGCATTCTAACCATTTTGCACTGCAATTTTGCAAATGTGCACTGTATTTATTGTAACATCCATATACCATGTTCTTACGCAATTAAAGAATTATGAATTATCCAGACAAGCAGACTCGACAAAGTTTTTGACCGTCCTCCAAAATAGGATATTCCCGACAGTATCGTTGGCTATCCAGTCTCCTATGAATCAGTCGGCACATATTCACAATTGCGCGCAGTCTGCACTGTGAATATTTTACACAGATGGGGCTCTACCCTGTAAACTGCCTCTGTTGTTACCCTCTGCCCTGTCACTCTAGTGTTCTGGACAGTGTGAGTGATGTTAACCCTGTCTGTCACTCAAGTAATCTTGACAGTGCCAGTGATTGGGTAGTCTAAAAGTAAAAATTTAAGCTTTACGGAATAAAGAAACTCCAGCCGTCTAAAACCTTAATTTTCGATGTCACTGAAAGATAATAAAAACCCATATTCAGTGAAATTCTCAATCTTCAGAAAAAATCTTACTTTGAATTTTATACCTTTGGTGTCTCTTCTCTTTTAACAGCTTTAAGTTGGACTTTTTCAAATAAAAGTATGTACCTAGTCTGTCCAAGAAATATAGTTACAAAGTTATTTTCAGAAAGTCCTGTTATCCTTATGTTATTAATGCAATTATTGGAATGGCTCGAGTCGAAAATGTTGAAGTTGAGTTACAGAGTAGGCCTCTTGCAGCTGCAGCTGAACACATGTCGAATAAACTAGGTTGATGCGAGGAGGATCCTTCATTTGACTCATTGTCGGTGTCTCTATTCTATAGTCGAATGATTAGGCGTATCTTCTAAATTCGAGGATCGTTCGTTAATTACATTGACGTTAATCTGCTTCGCAAGTATAGTGGGTCTTAATATTTTAATATATTTTTTACTTAGCCATTATTGTTACACTGCTGGGCAAAGGCCTTCCCCAAGTGTTTCCAGATGTCCCTTTAGGCGGTCAGGGAATGCCAGTCTATATCAAATTTATCTAGATCGTCGAATTTAATAATAATAATTACAATAATATGATAAAAAAATCATGGAAAATTAAGCACTAACTTGAGCATGGTGTCTAGTTGTTTATGAAGTCTTAACAAGTAATTTTGTTTTGATACCTAATTCTTAATTAATATGTCGGGATCAGTCATCATTGGAACAATGTAACTGCAAAATGCAAGTGGTACTTGCGAAGTATCGCTTGATGGAGTCTTGGGCGGCGCGTCGAAGCTGACATAATCGGAGCGAGCCTGGAGATTGGAAACATAGAGTGTTTGCTAATAAAGTTCCATTCAAAAATTCTCGTGTTAGTACTGGTCTGGGTGTGATGTATATGTATTTATTTAAGTGTATTTGTAATACCAATGTTGATTCTGATATCTGTAACATAAGTGCTTACGCTACTTACCACGGAGTCAGATCAATGTATGTGATGTTGTTGTGGTATATTTATTATCGTTTAACCGTCAAATTTAATTTTATCTAAAGTTTTTATGAAACGTCAAGATAATTCTGTATACAGAGGCCAGCACATCAGGCTACCCATTTTTGTTGCAAAATTGCCCGTATCACAAGAGCTTAAGATACCGCAGTGTTTACCATGACGTGCTGACGTAATAAATAATAGTGGTAGGTAATATGCTCAGGTCTCCTGTGTGGGTACGGAACGGTTGATGGCATAATTTTACATTTCTATGAGGTGGTCGGAAGCACACTTCCATTCAAACTGACGTCCAGATTTATTGTATGGAGAAGGTTAAACAAACGTTCATAATGTTATATTCATCCCATGTAAATTAATAAAATATTATATGAGAAAATTCAAAACAAGAAACAATAAAAATGAGTTGATGAATAAATTTGAAAACAAACGCTCTCATTGAACAACAAAGACGCAGAAGTCACACAACGAATTAAAAACTTTTTACTTCCAACTCGTGCTACTGATCCCTTTATGAATAAATAAAAAAGTGGTGTAGATAAGTAGGTACCAACCACAGAACATGGAAACTACTTATTGCGTAAGAATATATAGAAGGCGTAAGTAGGCGGGGCGCAAGTATAACTAATTGCGTTCTCAAAGACGCACTTGATAAGCGTGTGCGCGATTAGAGCGTGTTAGAAAAGTATAGACGTAATGACAATTTGTGACGGCAACCGGCAGTGACATGCTTGTCAAAAAACAAAACCAAAGCCTCGCTTGGATTCTTTTCGTGCAAGTAACAAGGTTACGTTTGCATTCTTGGGTTTTCGATACAAGCTCTTTTGTAACCGCTACGTTTGACCAATTAAAACTCAAGGGTTCTTACTTGTAAATTAACGTACATGTTAGTTGGTTGGTTTCTCGTACTAATGATCATACTACTCGTATTTCTAGTTTGTTCCTTGTTCTGTGGTACCAGCCCATCAAACAGAGATAGGTCAAAGCGAAACTTTGTGGGAGATGGAAAAGTTTAATAGAAAGTCCTGCTATCGTTTTTTTCCTCAAAATCGCATTTATATGTAAACGACAAATTCATGGCGGAAAGTTTTATCGAACGATTTGTCTTGTGTTGTTCCAATTCCAAGTATAATTAAAAAAATAAGTAGAAACAGAAAATATTACCTAGTCCTTGACCTAGCTAATAGAACTTCCATCCAAGAAATAAGAAGACTTTCAAAAAAACAAAATGATTTTTTTTTCATTATAAAACTTCAATAAAAAAAACCGAGTAACGGGATAACGAATGTGATATTTTGATGGCAGCAAAAAGGTAACAATCAGAAGCTCGCGACTTTTCGATCCCGCCTCAATCAAAAAGCTAACAAAAAAACATATTGTTGTTAACGCAGACAAATTGAAAAACAACAAACATTTTATATCAGTTGTTAACATCTGCTAATCAAGAGTAACATGATTCGACAATAGGACCCTTCGGAGCGAAATTACGTCGTACCGAAAAACAAACAGACTCTGATTGAGAGGCGAAAACCGGTTATTGTAGATTAAAAGTAGGGTAGATTTAATTTGGAAAACCATTACCTCTCGGCCATAACGTTTAGCGAGGGAATACAGAATGGTCAGTTAATTGATCTATAAATCACGAACCGCCATTATTCGGTTCCGCGCGGCTCCAACAGATGGGGTCATCGCGCACTTTTGTTTATTCACACAAAAGCGTTAAATTGTTGATAACCGGTTCACTTCAGATGAATATGATATTGCTGTCACCGTATATTACGGTCTATTCAATGTTCGAGTATTAATTATATGGTCTCGTGCTGCTAAATGGTCAGTCTGGAAATGCCACCGCGTGAAGAGTAGAGAATTCTGGTATTATAGTGCGGCAAACACATGCGCAACCTTCCTGAGGGGCTACAGACGAGGCGGGGGTATCAAGATGTGAACAGGGGGTGAGCGGTGAAGTGGGGGAGGGGGAAACGAAAATTTCGAGGGATATAGTCGCAACCGCGCCTTCAAGGCAACTTCAAGTGTACTTGGTTCCTAACAAATGTTGCTAGGTAAAAACGACATGTGTACCAAATGTATTTTGAGACTGTCTTAACGACAGTTGCAAAAAATCATAACTTAGTAAAATGCATATTCGTAGATATTAACGATTTATTTAATTTTCAGTGCATAGAAAATGCTGTATTTTGAATGATGAAAAAACTTTGAGTGATCAGATCATACTAAATTACCCTTGTACTTTTATTCATCGTTTATTTTTAATAACAAGCAATGCGTAATTCATATTCAAAGAAAAAAATACGAAGTATTCAAAATGAAAATTTTTATGTTCATCGTAACGTTGCATGACGTCGCTGCGTCATCAAGATTTCACAGTCACAAATCTCTACGTGTGAGGCGGTCCTGTCAAATGTCGTGCTACCTCGCCCCCCAAACGTCACACATTGTTTCTAGCGTATGTTTACAAATAAATTGTTTTCAAAGCGGATTCAAAATCCTATCCTGGCTGCATCAAAGTTATGCACCGTTTAAAATAGCAATTTTCCTCAAAAGAGAAAAAAGAAGTCATCCTGGCCAGAGCAGTAACGAGGTCTATTGTAAAGGTACTTCATTAAAGCCCTTGAAGGCATTGAAGGCCGTCAAAATAAAACCAAAGCAATGCTTGATTGATAGTTTTATTGATATCTATTATTGGAACTGAATCCTCTCTTTGAAATGGTTTCAATATGCCTGTACACAAAATTGTATTCATGTGTTTTACTTCTTATTTAGGTATACAGTACCGCAGAATGCAGCTAACGATTTACATTTTATTAGTCGAATACATGGCAACTTCCTCCACTGGAGTTTCATTAATACAAAGAGCTATTATGCACACTTTAAATTAGCTACTCGAATGAGACATATGGCTAATACAAAATAAAAGGTTATGATATGACTGATTTTGAAAACTTTTAAGGGCAGATTGTTCGATTGACAGATTGACAGACAGCGCTATTATTCCGATAATATATCTAAAATTCGGTCAGATTATATTTAACAGTCCGATAGCTTTTTATCTCAACTTACAATAGGCATGATGACACCTATTTTAAATATATTCAAGACCATGGCGTTAAAAAAACATAGCCCCTATGAAGGTGGTATAGCCAATATAATTCCAAAAAGCTGTAGAAACCAATTTTTTAAATACACAAAATTCGATAAACTCAATTGACTCCGATTTCTGACACACTTCCGTGACGTCACGATTTTATATCCACATACAAAATCTATGGAGGCAGATCGTTTTGACAGATAATAAATACGAGTAGTATGTGAACGATTGGCATCTAGCCTATTTGCTTTTGAATTTATTAAAAAATCCTTACAGTACTGCTAGCGCCATCTCTTTGCGTCATTTAGAACTACTTCGTTGGTCACCGCAACTTATTTAGTTCCATTTCTTTCCGCAGGCGACAGCACGTGGCGGCGCCATGGAGCTCCACTACTACAGGGGGCGCTCGCGCTCAGCACGAACTGTTCGAGTTGCTTGAACGAGTACAATGTTCCCGGTTAGACGACCAGAGGGCAGTGCTGCCGCCTTACTTTTCTCAGGTGCATTTTTATTTAATATTCAAAAAATAATGTATAGTGTTATAAGTGTCTAGCGCCATCTACCAAAAGTTTTAAGAACTTGTTCGTTATGAGGATTAAAATTAAGATATTTATTATAACAAGCAACTTATTTACTTATTATTAGCTTAGCATCATAGTTTTTAAAATTTTCAACAGATGGCAGGTTACACGAAAGTATCCAAGCAGATTTTTGCTATAAAAACTAGTGTAACCAGAAATTAGACCGAAATATTGTATTTATGATCCACAGGTTAAAAAATTGTATATCGGTAACAGATAGGTACCTTCCTGACCAAATTAAAAAGTAATAGTTTCGTACTGCCTGGTATGTTTCACTTATAAACTTTTTGATACAAATTTCTTTTAAGTAACAACTTTTTTCTCTAGGTAATTCTTGGCAAATATTCATATTTACTATAGCTAGCAAGAGTTTACTGACCGTCACGCCACCAGTATCGTTCCGGTCAAGTCCAATCGGTTATACCAGACGGTACCTGTTGACCCTCAATCTTCAACCGTCAGGTCACACAGTTCGTTGGCAACGCATAATCGTCGGAAGCCGGTGGCGAACCGAGCTGGGGTGACCGCCGAACCGTGGCGGAGAATGTCTGTCATGACAGCCTACGAAAGTATTGTCTTGCTTTTGTTCAAATGTTGCGTCAACTATGACAGATATTTAGGCTTTAATTAAAAAACAGTCAACGGTGGCTCTTGCCATTGCACTACCGCAGTGTCACTTGTCAATAGTAGGACAAAATGGTCCTTGTTTGAAATTTCTATGAAAGTTTACTAGTTTTCTAGATCTCTCTTTCTGGGAGTCGGTCCCTCATGTCTGAGGAACCATTCATTTTTAGTTCTATTATTCATTTAATTGTAAGCACTATAAAATAAAAACCGCAATGAGAGAATTTTATTTAGAAGTCAAAAAGCTTAATATTTAAAAGAATATTCATTCACCCATGTTATTATCTCAGCATAACTCAGACACGGTAATATTATGTATATGTCTCAGAAACAAAACACCTATCATGGGAAATATAAAGTTTTATTTATTTTATCAAAGTAACTTTCTAGGTTGTAGCGGTTAAAATTAGATGCAGTTCATTTTACTTTATTTACCAAGAAACATTAAAACAATGGACGGACTTATTAATATTTTCTCCCCAAAGATTAGCATCTACTGCATAATTAATGAACAACAAATGTTGGACGTCCAATATTGCATATTTTGAGCTAATTATAAATATTTTGTTTGATATCAAAAAGCTTCTGTTACTAAGACATTAGAAAGTCGTATTTTTATGATGTTTATGAGCGATTTATTAGTCTGTAGCTGATAGAAATCTACTTACTACTTTCATAATATAATATGGCATAACAATTTTGTGAAAAAATGTACGCAATAAGAATAATTATGTACTATTAAAGAATTAAGAACGATTTAATTCTTTTATAACACCATTGCGTGCAAACGAGGGCTGAGTAGGTACAATGATTTTTTAATTATGAGTTTATTTAAAAAAAATAGCTTTAACCAACTGCCAAAAAATACGAAACCCACAAATGTCTTACGCAGTTTTTGCCTTCATTACGCTAGGTATTATGAGCGCTGATTTAAATTAATAGAACAACTACGATGAAGTCACCTCCAGATGCAAAAGTCACTCATATTGACACAAATTGACCTTTCGAGAATTCAACTATAGACTGGGTCAGTGTCAAACCACCAATTTGCTAAATGTGTTGAGGATCACTTTTCTTTGCTAATTTGCTTTCGCTTGTTTGTAGGTAGTAGGCAGTTGGGTGATTGATTAAGTACAGTTTTAAAAATATTCTGTGAATAGTTACGTAACAGCGACGGGATGAATATTCCGAAGTCAGTAATAGTGCATAATTTTACTATTAAGACCTATTTTGAAAATATGTAAGTTTTTACTTATTTTCTAAACAAGCCATACTTTTGACATCTGAAATTGATAATGATGAAATTAAAGCTCTAGCGTGTATTCTTAACTAAAGTCGACACTGATCGCTGTTTGTATATTCATAAAGCATAACCTTTATGCACCCGATGCGATGGATCTTGGCCTTGTAGAAATGTCAGCTCCTCTTACTTTTCCACTGCTCTATTGAATAAATAGTAAGTGTTATTTGTATTATGCAATATTTGTGTACCAAATAATAAATATAAATAAATAAATAAATATTTCTCATTATGATACTACTACTATCCTATTGATTATGTCATAAACAGTCAATCAAAGAATATTAGACTAGTTGCTTTTATAACCTCTTGAGGTCCAAGATATACCAAGACATGTCAGCCAAAATAAATATTTTTTAAAGTACGTATTACCTTAGCCCAGGAGGGTTACTTTAACGCGGTGAATGCCCGTAGGCGTTATCGCCATTTCCTTGGCTCCCACATGACACTGAAGGGACGCCGTCAGGTTTTTTGTGGGTACGTGTGTTTTCACCTTGAGGTCCATAGTTCCCTAGCTGCCCAAATCAAAACAATTGCTATCAAATGAGGCTCAAGCTTTTTACTGAATTTGTCGAAGTTACTTCCCCGCCCCCCCTGGGTAAAAGTAATTCGCAGGCACCGGTACCTAACTACTTTATGAGGTTGCAAATGTTCGCATTGTAGAACTAGGTTCGTATTAATTACAAGGTGTGGTAACTGCCGTTTTTGCACCTAATGAAGTATGAATATAAAACACTTTCCATGTATGGGAAAACTCGAATAAGTTTTCAAATACTGGCCTACTTAGACATAGGTGCCGGGCACTGTGCACAAATTTAAATATAGATCTAAGAAGAAACTTGTGATGAATAATTTTGCTAACCTGAAACAGAGGCTCTATTACGTTGACCGATTATATTACAAAAAAAACACGGGTTGCACTCCGGGAGTGCCGGCAGAAGTGAAAACTTGATTATTAACGTTGTGCATTTTTGATTTATTTGAACCGTCTTACGGTTTTTCGATCAGCATCACGTGACCTGACGCGAGTTTCACAGTTTCTACCCATGCCACAAAAGTGCTCAACGCCGCTAAAGAAGTTTTCACTTCAAAAATCAATATGACCATGGTTGAAAAAAAAAAAATAATAATAAAAATAGCTGACCCGACAAACGTTGTTTTGCCATATAAATTATTATGGACTACCCTTATCACTAAGGGATATACAAAATAGATGTTGTTTGATTGTCAGACCTACTCAACATGCTCGCAAAGTTTCATAAGAATCAGTCACGCCGCGGCGTTTCGGAGGAGAACGGGAACGAACATTGTGACACGAGAATTTTATATACTTACCTCGTGTGTTCATAAGTTTTGAGACAAACTTTGTGCTAAAAAAAAGAAATAAAAAAATACTGGCTGCTATTTATTTCTTTTTCTAATTTTGAATTTCGAATGTTAACTTTTAATTCCTTTGATTTTCAAATTCATTTCTTTCAATTTTCTCGTGATGGAGAGAACAAAAGAATTGCGTACGACCGTCATTTCGCTATTTAAGGCGGGAAAAAAACCAATGGAGATTTTCCGTGAGGTGAAAACTTTTGGTGTGAGCCGTAACTTCGTGTATTACACTATTAAACGATACAAGGAGACAAGTTCTTTGCAAGATCGCCAAAGGAGTGGTCGGCCGCGCTCTGTAAGGACGCTTGCGAACATCAAAATCATCCGAGAGCGACTTCGCCGAAATCCATGTCGAACTCAGAAAAAACTAGCTCTGCAGACTAATATTTCTCGCGTTTCAGTCTACAGAATACCGAAATATGATCTTAAGGTGAAGGCGTAAAGCCGTAGGAAAGTTCATTTTTTAAACGATCGCCTTCGTAATTTGCGACGCGAACGTTGTCCAATACTGCTTAAGAGACACGATGCGAGGAAAATACTCTTCACCGATGAGAAAATCTTTACTGTCGAAGAAAAGTTCAACCGACAAAACAATAAAGTGTATGCAAAAAGTAGCAAGGACGTCCCAGCTTCAGCACGGAATGTCTCGCGTACTCATCATCCGGCTAGTGTGATGGTATGGTGGGGAGTTTCGTATGAAGGTGTCACTCCGCTCCATTTCTGTCAACAAGGCGTCAAGGTGAAAGCCAAGAACTATCAAACTGACATCTTAGAGCCTGTTGTGAAATCCCTGTCCCTTACTTTGCTTCACAACAAGGATTGGGTTTTCCAACAGGACTCAGCGCCATCCCATAAAGCAAAAACCACCCAAGCGTGGTTGAGGGAAAATGTGCCGGCCTTCATCGCGGCGAACGAATGGCCCTCTTCCAGCCCGACCTCAACCCGCTGGATTATGCTTTATGGGCTGAGCTAGAGCTCAGGGCCTGCCGAAAGTCCCACCCAAACTTGGAGTCACTGAAGCGAGCTCTTGTCCGAGAATCAAAGCGAATCCCGCTGGGAAAGATTCGTGCCGTTATTGATGACTGGTCAAATCGTCTAAGAGCCTGTATTAAAAACAAGGGTGGTCATTTTGAATAAAAATTATTATTTTTTGTTTATTATTATCTACTAAATGTTTACTGAATTTTTTGAAATATATGTTAACTAGCTGTCCCGGCAAACGTTGTTTTGCCATATAAATGTTTAAGGTGGACAACCCTTATCACTAAGGGGTATGAAAAATAGATGTTGCCCGATTCTCAGACCTACTCAATATGCTCACAAAATTTCATGAGAATCGGTCAAGCCGTTTCGGAGGAGTACGGGAACGAACATTGTGACACGAGAATTTTATATATTATATAGAGATTATAAAAAAAGTTATGCAACTTTTATTTCGTCTCAAAACTTATACACACACACGAGGTATATAGAGATACTAACAGCAACATGTTTTAAGTTATATTAAGGCAGAACTGCTTAATACTGCATGATAGTATGTAACGTCCGATTCATAAAAAAAAAAACAATAATACTCTAATACCATACTAGCTGCTATTTGATACCAATTGCGGATTTATCGAAGGCCAGAGCGAGTGAATGCGTTCATTGTGGTTACGGCCTATGACCTTGGTCTATGATCTATGGACCACTCTAGAGCAATAAGTACCAGATTTCAGCGGAGTAGGTCACTTTTATTTCTTTTTAACAAAGGGAACGGCTGATCCAAACAATTATGACGCACTAGCTGGATACAAAAGAAAAAGAATGTTGCTTTTCAGACTGGACAGAAACTTTTTGCTTATTTCGTCAATTTCTTGTCTAACTCTTTGTCGGGGCTTTATTCTAATAATAAGAAAAAAATGCAAAGAAAGTTATAATCTCTGAAGGTTGCTGCAACTGATTATCAAATAAGTTCAATAAAAATGCTCTGGGATTTAGGTATGTACGTTACGTATGTTAGTTAGTGGCATCTACCACAAGGCAGCCATAATTATTTATTTGATCTCATAAAGTGTCTATAGAATCTATCTGTTGGCAACTGCTGCTGTTATCAGATTAAATAAAAAGAGACAAAGAGTGACACCGATCGTTCTGGGAGGTTCCGTGCTTGAGAAAATTTACAGTATTCAATTTTGAAGTCTCCATTTCGTGAATTCATGTGTGGGACTTAGTGCATAGATGTATCTTTTTTGAATTGTGTTCTTTCTTGAAAAAAAATTATGATAAAAAAAGTTCTATTTTTGCTCATAGTCATTAGTTACAAAAGACTGCGAGATAGGAGTATTTTATAATACATACTTCTAATTATTAACTGGTGTTAATGTATTTTTTATCTCATGAGCGAGGGTACCAAGACACAATGGGTGCTTTTTCGGTACGGTAACGATAGACATAATCCTCTTGATACTCCAGGGGTTACAAAGGTTACAAAGGGCCTATAGCAAAAATAAGCTGGCAAGCCGCTATTTAGTGACCTTTAAAAATAACAATTTAGAAAAAAAACGTCATATTTTTCGCGTTAGTACGGAATCCTAAAAAGTTTTTCTACAAAACCCGACTGGTTCGCGATGTGGGCCAAATGCTGAATGGGTTTAAGTCTTGATTTATTGGCTGTACACACGAGTCTTGTAAAAAGACAATAATACGGGTTTATCTTATGAGGTTATGTTATTGTTTCTCCGCTCTCGTGTTTCTTTATTTTGTGGTTTTATTATAGGAGTGCCATACAACGACTAGAATTGTTATCTTTGCTACATTATGGTGTAACACAAAACTTAAGAAGTGGTTAGATGGTGTGATGTTTTTGAAGGACTTTTATTTTATCATCGTATTGAAAAGAAATATAGAACATCAACCAATAAGACAATTTTTTTGCTAAAGAAAATATGCAGTTCTTGTTTAAGAGAGGGAAGAGTGTCTTATTTTTATTGTTAGCCCAAAAAACATATAAAACGAAGACACTTATGCTAATCTTATCTATAAAGTCTTCTTTTAGTGTAAATCTTATCTATAATCTTATCTAGAAAGCGGCGGTGCACAGGTTCATATTGCAATATTGCAGCAGAAATTGCAACGTGCAAGTGATCAAAATATTCTTTCAAAATATTTTTTTTTAAATTTGTTTCTAAATCAAGGCAACATAACAAAGAGCAGATTTATTTGTACAGTGTGATATAATTGCTTGTAGCAATGTCTACTCACCAAATGTAAGAAATTACCTCGTTTTTAATTTCAGTTGTCCTTACACACACAACCTACCTTGTTTATGAAGGGCATCATTGAGATTTACTTTAACAATTTCAAACGGCAAATACTTAATTCCTCTAAAATCTAAGAAACAACATTATATACTTAAGTGAGCCTGTCAATATGGGGTGTTATGTCTCACTTTTTATTTCCACGACCTTCGTGGTGTAGTGGCGTGGAGTACGAGTTTTAAGGTGCTACCATCTATGAGGTTCCGGGTTCGATCCCAGGACGGAGACAATGTTGGTTTCATTGCTTTCACGGGAGTAGGTGATTGTGTTACCTTTTATGTTTCTGATTGCCATAACGCAAGTGGATAAGCTGCTTACACTTTGGGATTAGAGCAATATAATGTGATGGTGTGTGAGGTAGGTATTTTACTTTTGACCCTGACTGTATGTGATTTTCGGGAACACAGACAGCATCTACCTACAATAGGTACAATAGCTACGTGGTAGGTACCAGGGGAATCGGTACCTACCGCGTTACCAGAAATACAAGACCTGTACCTGTGCACTAACGATCGCCAAATGAGGCGCATGCAGTTGCATAAGTGATGCATCGCTTACATAATCACTGGGTAGGGAGGCCTGATACATGTCGATGAATGATTACGACTACGAGTGTGGTCTGTACTCATAAATGTCTGTATAAGAATTTTTTAACTCTTGATACAATAAAGCAAAATAGTTTTAAGCCTTACAAAACAGAAAAGACTTCAGAAAGAAGCAGTCAGGATTGATTGTGTCATCTAAGATTTCGCCTAACTCAGATATGTGCTAAGTAGGCTTTGTTAATTTTTTAATACAGTCCAAAATCAAAAAATCACAGAAATTAGCAGTACCTTGACTTCCAATACATTTTGCAAGCATTTTTATTTTTCAGATCTTTTAGAAGTCGCATCTAAGTGCACCTAGACTTTCTGTCACCTGTACTAAGATAGTTAAAATTATGAAATTAGTAACTCCCTGAATGCAAAAGCATAAAATTTGTGAAATTATAAAAGATCTCATTAAAATATTATTTCATCGACATTTGTAAACTCTACACAAATTGTAACCCTGTAAATATCTAGAGTATCAATATATCGATATAAATAACAACACTATGCGAACGTGATCTCCAGTATGCAAAATTACATCCCAAGCGTGGTCCCCAATCAGTCACGTATACGTACTTATTAGGTCTGACTTTAGATTCTCCTATCGTAATGAGGCAGAGGCGTATAATATCATGGCTATTTCAAAATAATAAGGGCGTCCGATGCGTCCATCATTAAAAAAAAATCGTTCAAGTTGCACGTAATTTGCTATTCACAAAAAATGTGGGTACTACTGACAAATTTCTATATTAGAGCTATCAAACTTTTGTCTAGATACTAGTATTACGACGTGTCGGCAAAAATCAGCCTTGAAGCCAATTCAACTAAACCAAAAGAAGAATATTCAACTTGAGAACAGCCAGAGCCACTAATGGAAGTTTACCAAAATAGCCCATTATTATCGCTGCATATTAATTTATAGTAAACTAGCGGACCCGGTAGACGTCGCACTGCCGGTTGTTATTGCATTTTTTTTCTCACCGTATAAACCTTCCCTGCAACATATAACATAGCATAACAACAAATAATTTGAAACCACTATAAGCAAAATTGGTACAGCCGTTCTCGAGATTTAGCGAGACTAACGAACATAAATTACCAGACTATATAGTCCTCCTGGCCAATTTCGACCACGGCGGCCAATCTCAACAGAGATCAGCCAACTGCGCAGGAGATATTAGTGCACAATTGTGAGCGCAATACACAGGTGCACTCACTGTTCCATTACTCTCAAAGTTCGGTGAGACGGCAATCCGACATGACCGGAGAGAGATCAGGCGCACGACGCACGGGGGTGTAACACCGCCAACTTCCCGACTCCGAGCTGTTTTTGAGATATTCATAACAGAAAATCTCAGAAACAATTTTGGCTCGACATGGGATTCGAACCCGGGACCTCTCGGATGTAAGGCAGAAACTTTGCCACTACACCAACGAGGCAGTCGCTACTAGACTACTTAAAAGCTATAGAGAGCAACCATATCTTTAAGAGTAAACTAAGTAAAACTAGTTTAAAAACAAAGTGTTACAATGATGAAAATAAAAGTGTAGTATTTTTATTTCTGTACTTATAGAAATAAAAATACTACACATTTGTTATTATCTAAAAATGAATATTGATACGAATGGTGTTTATTAAAGTTAAGAATAATTACTTTTGCTTAATTGTAAGAAATTTCTCTTAGATGAGTAAACTCACTGTTTAGATTTATTGTGTTTTTAATATTTTTAATAAGCAATTACTTGACAATGTGCAATAATAATGTTTAAATTTGCCATACCCTACTAGGTGTACGTACATATGTAAAACTTATTTTTTAAGTGAAATAAAAATGAAAAAAGAGAAAGGCTCTTCAATTTGAAGAAGTAGAAGAAATAGAACTCTCATGAGAAACCTGACCAATGGCAACTTGAGATTTAATAAGTAAGTACTTAATGAAATTGCAGACAGCTCTGAAAAATGTCATAATACTCGTAGCATAAGACATTACACAGCTTGGTACAGTGGTCCACAGGTCGGACTTCTAAACCAAGGGTCGCGGGTTCGATCCCCGCACAGTACAAGTATAAATGTGCATGAACATGTATGTTTGTACTGGTCTGGGTGTTTTCTATGTATAATATGTATTTATTTACAAAAAAAAGTATTCAAGTATGTTTATCCGTTGTCTAGTACCCATAACACAAACCTCGTAGCTTAATTTGGGACTAGAGAATTGGTGTGATTGTTGTGAAATATTTATTTATTTATTTATTATTCACAGCTGTAAGTATGATATATTTTCTGTTCGGTCCAGCAACCATAATAGCGAGTCAGAATTCTAAAACCTCACGAGCACCTTTAGGAGCTCATTATCATTGTAAACTTTCTTGTGTCACATACTTATCATTATTTTCATTCCGTTATTAGGTCATACAACCGATTGTCCAGTAATTACGTTTGCGACGCGTCTCTGTTGTTATGTTATGGTATAAACAATTCATAATAATTATGAAACCCTCGGGAAATAATGTAACATCAAGTTTTAATTGATGTTTGCTATATATAGGATGTAAACACTGAAATTACTTTACGTGATCCACAGTTACATGAAAGGTTATGATGTCGACTAGTGGATTTATTTTTATTTGATTAGTTAGTTTAGATTCAACCTGCTTTTATATGGGCTATCAAAATCTGTTTAGATATTTACTTTACCATGTATGATACTCAAGCAAGGAGAATAAAGTTAGTCATCTATATGACTAACGGACTCTATAGTGCGGTGCAGAAATAAGGGTGTCTGATGAAAATCTCTTTGTATTAAAAGTTTCTGGCTGAAAATTTGTTGTTTTAGAGTTTACTAGCTTCCCGTTAGTGGCTTCGCCCACGTGGATTAGAAAACTTGCATTTATCAGTAGTTTTCTAATATATAAAGCATGTAATTATATGTACATACGAGTATAAACATTCCTTGAATCACTTATCTATAATAAAAATCTACATTAAAACACGTTGAGTAGTTTTAAAGATCTAATTATACTTACATACAAACGGACAGACGCAGGAAGCGACTTTTCTTTAAATTCAAATTCAAAGTTCTTTATTTGCTTATAAAATTTAACCACAATAAAACCGATGAAACCACATTTTTATATAATGTACCCTATATTACATAAAAATGTGGTCGTAAATACAAAAAATAGAGCTTTGACCTATTTAGCCATAGAAAATAGCATGCAAAAGTTTACAATTTATACCATGTAGTGATGTCACAACACCACATTATTACATATACACATAAACAACAAACAAATACAAATGGTTTGTTATTGCACCTAGTTCGTATCGAAAGTAATGTTCATTACTTGCCGTTATCGATTCCCGTTCCCAAAAACTGGTATTTGATCATTTGGCATTAGCAAATTGGCTCGTGTCATTGAGCTAATGGGTTTGCAAAGTAGTTTGGTAACCTACAAATAAGTTAGGACAAAGAATTTTGCTTTAAATATATATTTTAATACCTATTATTGCTGCTCCTAGGTAGGGACCAGTGTGACCTTGACAAATATATACTTAACGCATATTCGCTTTGAGATTAAGAAAGCGAACATTTTTTAGACCTTTTTAGGAGAGACCTTTTTTTTGACGTTCTACAATAAAAATGGTCATTCTGTTTAAGTATGGGTAGAGTATTAAGTTCCAGCGCTTTTGATTTCATTGTGTACTTTTGTCCCATCTATTATTTAACACAAAAGTTTACCGACCTCCTAACTAGCATGAAACAGATCGACAAACATTTTCCGTACTGCAATTTTGAGTAAGTACATGAACTGTTGAACCGGGCGGTAAATACCGCCCGGCGTACAAATGTACGCAGGACGTCCCTCGGTTAACCAAATGTTTAAAACAGGAACAAATGTGACATGAAAATGCAATTCGGGTTGCGATAGGGCTGACACACGTACAGGTGAAAATAGATTGAAATTTTCCTGATTTTTAGGGTTCCGTACCTCAAAAGAGAAAAACGGAACCCTTATAAGATCACTTTGTTGTCCGTCCGTCCGTCCGTCCGTCTGTCAAGACCGTTTTTCTCAGGAACGCGTGGAGGTATCAAACTGAAATATCTATATGGTACTTAGGTCTAATGTCCCTGGAAGCTGTAGAAAAATCAACCTCCTACTAAACCAACGCAATCAAAAGATACAGCCATTTAGGCCGCAAATTTCCGCAAATTTTCGAAACTCGCAGGGGAATCAAAACCTACAGGGTACTTCCCGTAAACTTAGAATCTTGAAATTTGGTACGAAGTCACGTTTTATAGTACAGATATAGGAAAAATTACGAAAACCGTAAATTTTCAGTTTCATCATATAAAAAAAATATTTTTGAAAAATATTTTGGTCAATTTTGAAAATTTCAAAGTTACTACTCCTTTTCTACAGGTTTGTACGGAACCCTCGGTGCGCGAGTCCAACTCGCACTTGACCGGTTTTTTATTTTTAAATCGAGAATCAATTAAAAACAATTTATTTCTGTAAGTTGACCCACAAGAAGCACTTTTACACTTCCCACCATAAGTTTAGTGTATTAACCCTACCGCTGCTTCTGATCTTCTTTTCTGGTGCTAATGAAAAGGAAAATTGAATCTGTCAGAAATCTTGAAGTAAAATAATTGCAAAACCTTAAACTAGATTGCTACGCTGAAAGTTTGAAATGTTTAAATGAAAGTTATTTCAACAGATCGATTTCAACTTTAGAGCCTGCCTGTGTTCTCAGTTATCTATTTTGCTGTATTACTCAAGTACTATTTCTCTTTTCTCTTTGACGATACGAACTCGTTTTAGAACAGACATATTTCTTTTCAATGGTTTTGGGCGTATATATTAGACTTATTGATGACAACCCTAACGTAATACAAGTGAGTGCACGTGACGACTATGTTGTTAGCGTCAAACCGCATTGGATTGCGTAGGTGCGTTCGCAGCTCAATTGCAAAAAAAAACTATCATTATTAACTTACCATTTTGTGACTCCCATGTCCACATACCTTTTTTGTGGTAGCTTTATTTGTATTTTTGAACTATTTTTTTTAAACCAATCTCAATCAAAAATACTAAAAAAAATATACTATTGTTAAAATGTAAATTCTCATATACCTATATATACTTACATACATACATATACCTATGTACATATAATTTCAATTATAAAATATTATCCTACTATTATTATTATGCTAAATACTATTGTTAAAATGTAAATACTTCATATACCTGAAAAGGTGAAACATAGAGCTCGCATTTAAACAACCCACAACCTCTTTATGTACCTATGTTTATGAATGAATAAATGATTATGATTATTATGATTAGTATGAAAATATTATCTATGAATTCATTAGATTTGACAGCCCTTTAACGATGTCTTAATATGCTAAGAATGTAAGTTTTGGCCATCGTTAATCCGATAAAAAATAACATCTAGATTCCCGCATATACTTAAACTTTGGTACCTACTCGTATCTCCTTGTATATCCGTTCATGATGTGAGCCCAAAATAGTTAGTAACACAATTTTTTGAAACCGCAGTTTTATTAATAAGGCTTTCTTCCTCAAGGCGATTCGATCCGTTTCCTTAAGACGTTAGCACAAGTTTTTGCGACGACCGCATCCTTCCTTCGTTCGTTGTGCCTACTGCGCCGGCGCACCCCAAAACGCTGGGGCTTCGGAAGCAGATGTCAAAAACACCTGTTTGTACCTTTTGTGGGTGTTTCGATTCGCATGAGATTAAATTCGACACACAAAAGTAGATTATATTAAAAAAACATTTCTCGTGAAAAATCTTATGATCTTGTCAGTCTAACAAAATCTTAATACCACCGCACACAATAAGGCATTGATCTCACTAAGCATGCAAAATATTTCTTCAAGGGGATTCGTGATAAGGTAATTTCTATCAAACAAGCAACATATTTGTTTGCCTTCTTTAGTAAAAAAAGTACGTACGTATTAGTAGTTATTAAAATGGTGGGTTTACTAGCATTATTTTATGTTAAATTTTTCATTCGAAAAGACATTACACTTAAAAAAATATTTTCAGCTCCGGTCATCAGGGAGGATTCGAACCGCCGACCTTTGGAAGTCCGGTCCAATGCTCTAACGCGTCTCTAAGGCACTTACAGAATTCAACGACGCCATTAAGGTTCTCGGAAGCTCAGTTGGTTAGAGCATTGGACCGGACTTCCAAAGGTCAAAGGTTCGAGTCCTCCCTGATGACCGGAGCCGAAAATAATATTTTAAGTGTCACGTCTTTTCGAATTTAAAAAATAGCTACTAAATAATAGTTAACGCAATTTTTTTTTATTTTTAGCAAAAAAAAAACAGTATTGTCATAGCCTGTTCATAATGTTTGTAACACAATCTTCTGGAATCCTCAAGCACTGAGACAAGTAACGTTCAAAAACCGTCTCCTTTTAGACAAACTCTGACCACCTGCAGGATCCCCCATCCTTCAGCCGCAGATGCGCTCAGCCGATTCCACGCCCGGACATTCCCACGCAGTACAACTGTTATATCCACAGAACAAGGAACAACCTAGAAATGGCCTGGTTTGTAAGAGAGCCAGTGTAACCGAACTCACACATATATTTACAATGAAGAACCCTTAAGTTTTGACGCGCGCCCGCACATTCCCACGCAGTACAACTGTTATATCCACAGAACAAGGAATAACCTAGAAATGGCATGGCTGTTTTTTAAGAGAACCAGTGTAACCGAACTCACACATATATTTACAAGGAAGAACCCTTACGTTTTGACGCGCGCTCGGACATTCCCACGCAGTACAACTGTTATATCCACAGAACAAGGAACAACCTAGAAATGGCATCACTGGGTTGTAAGAGAACCAGTGTAACCGAACTTACACATGTATTTAAAGATACAAGTAAGAACTTTTCAGTTTTGATTGGTCAATCGTAACGGTCACAAAAAAACTCTTAGCACAAACCCAGTAATGCGAACTTAACCTTATTACTAGTATGTTAGGAATCTAAACGGAGATTTTTTAACAAATATGTCACTTCTGGTTGCCGTCACAAAATGTCAATAATACTTTTTGCTTTATACTTAGCGGTCACGTTCCAAATGCGCACGCAGTCATCGAGTGCGTCTTCGAGAACGTAGTTAGTTATACTCGCGTCGCGCCCCGCCAACTTGCGCCTTCTATGTTCATCCTACGCTGTAAGTAGTTTCCTTGTTCTGTGGTTATATCATTGGTAATGGATCTTCTTTGGCACAAAGGCAGGCTTGTTAGGACTTAGTGCCTATCCGGATGATGTTATTTTATAAAAAGGCATTACAATACTCGTATAAAAATTTTATAAAAATAGAGTTAATCAAACGAACTCCCGTGTGTTTAATTTAAAAATCTGCGTTTGTAAATAATTATTTCTTTTGGAACATAAAATTATTAATACAAAATGTATTTTAAAATATTTTTGTGTAATTATTTCATGAATTTTATATTACTCATTTAAGTAATCCCTCTTTTTTTAAATTGTAACTTGGCCTTGTTTGTTATTGAATAGTCATCAGAGCTCCAAAAACAAAATAAATTTTCTTATTCTCTTTGCTCAACTTAAACAAAGCACGGCAGGTAGATATCACAATTTTTCTTAATAAGCGCAAAATAGAAAATTGCACTAGAAAACGTTTGGAAACTTTTTGTTGTCTTCTGTCTGCATTCACCTGTCTTGTCTTCGCTGCTTCTGTATTTGAAGTTTTACAAAGCTACTTGTCCTTATCTAGCATATCTCGATGAGGACTTTAAGAAAGAGACAGAGTTTCTTAGCCGTCGGCATCAGCATGTGGCACGCGCCGCTCCATTCGGTTTTCGAACGTACGCCAGTGCGGACGGGTGTGTCGATTCGAATTTCGAATTCTCGTTTTTCGATCGTAATTTTGACAGTTCATTGAAAAAGTTTTAACCCTTGCGGTTACGGGTTCCAAGAGGTTCACTTAACGCGTTTTAAGTGCACTGTGCGGCTTTGTGTAAAATTTTAAGGATTAATAAAATTGTGAATGAGAAGTTTACTTTGACAGTGACGATTTAGTGAATACGAAAGAAGTGTAACCTACATCCTGGGCGCGAAGCGCTTCAAGTGAAAGTTTAAATACACAGTTTTTTTGTTGGACCGTTTCGAAGTTTGATATTCTTGTGACTGTTCCGCATAATTGAAAAAGTTCCGGACACTTATATGGGAAGGAACGCATCTGCGTGACCCGAAAACTGTGATAGAAATAAACGATTTACCGCGAGATTTATTTCGTCTTTGAAGTCGGGTTCCGTAGAATGATTAATCACGCGTCGAGGATGCGTTTCGGTGCGAGTTGAAAAAGTGGGGAAAACGGTGGGCCCGTGGACTTTTTTGGGCTTTATGAGGGAGAGAAGGTCTTTTCCTATAAGCAGCGAAGTGGCGTTGAAGAATGATAAGGATGGAACTGGGAAGCATGTTGTGAACTCTGTGTTGTGTGGTGTGGTGGATGAACTGTCTAACGGTCGGACCGGTCGGAGGGGGTCGTGGGTTCGACACGCAGTCATGGGGGTTCTCAGGTGGAAGGATCTGACCGGCGTGAGGACCAGCACGCCTACTGAACAGAAAGAGGTCAGTTATTATGATAAGCATAACAATAAACATTACGACTCTGATAGTGCTATCGTTGGAGTAAGTTATTTAAATAGGCTGAGTTTATAGAAACAAGTAATTGTCCTCTTAAACTTGTTTTCACAGAATCACAAGACGTGACAAACAAAGTTATAGAACTTTGTCTATTTTTAAATAACCAAATGTATCACAGTATCAAAGAAATCCCATCCTATTAAGGATATTAGTCATCTTATCGTCATCGTAACTTACGTCATAACAGCATTAGGATTTATCTTACGCGATGTTGCAAAGACATTAACTTCGTCCATCAACATTAGAGTTTTTGTCGTGTAGGCTTAACTATTATCCGTTTATTATTAAATACCTTAATTTTAACAGATCATTATGCCTTTGGCGTTGAGTGAGAAGTGCCTTAGGCATTTTGCAACTCAGATCCAAACGCTCTGGGCGAACAGTTGGCCAAAAAATCTACCACCTAATGAGTGAACTTAGGTAGATAAAATCGTCAGTCTCAACGTTGTTTTTTTTATTACTTATTTTTTGGGATAGGTTTGCTCTTGACCCAACGAGGCAAAGACTTAGTCTACGATGGAGCGAGCTCACCTAGAAGATGCCTGTTCACTCTAGCTTTGCAGATTCCTAGGTTGTAATTGCACGGAAACACGAACGCAGGTAGTGAGTTCCACTCTTTTTCTTCTTTTTTTTTCTAATGAGTATGACCAATAACGTTTCTTTTTGGGCCAACTGTTAGCCAAACGTGTGGAGCCGGCTTTAAGCTTGTCGCATTGTGCATGTTTTGGTAAACAAACCTTAATAAACCTAGTTTGCAATATTTTATAAATTATGTTCATTATTTGGCAGCTATTCTAATGTTGATGCGGAAGATTCCCTGTACATGTTTATCTCTTGTTAATTCGTTAGTTTGTGGGTTAATGCCAACATATAAATAGTGACTATTGAAAGAAATGTGAATGTTAGGAACTAGCTCGTCCGGCTCGTAAAGAGAACGTTCCGATGTTTATTACCTGTTATTTGATGTAATAGTTTCCCCTAATTCTTTTTGTATAACACAAAGGTTATTTAAAAAGAACACAAATGGTAAAGAATAAAAATACGAATAATAAGAGTGAGAGAAAACACATACGTCTAACCGTCTGCATTAAAAAAAGTTTTTGCGAAAACTTTTACGTTCTTACTGTTCTAAAGGTTATCAAGTGAGGGTAATAATAAACAAAAAACATAAATAAATAATAAAATACATAGGTATTCACAATTATTTTATTTACAAGCACATGTAAAAGTGAATTGAGACAACAAAGAAATGTGCTCATATCGTAGTCGTGACATTTTATCGTTATGTCTAATGTTTGTGTAATCAAGTGTACGTATGTATGTAATTTTATCTTCTGACGTTTCTTATCTCTATAGAAAACGATGCCGTGTGGTTGATTTATTATCCTAACAATGATGTGTCTACACTTGTTTTTGTGATTCACAAATTATGCAAAGTGTGATGTAGGTATGACGAATAGAGAAAACGGTGTTTGTCGCGGGCGACCTAAAAATCCTTGACAAATTTTACAGATTGTTTTAAATGTCTATTTTATTAGAAATTTTTAAATATTTTAGGTTCATAACTTTACCGGGACTTAATTAAAAAATAACTGAAATCAGTTAACAAATTGTAAAATTTGTTTTTTATACAAATCCATTATTTTCGTATTTAAACTTTATACGATTTTTTGCGGAGTGATTTTTTTTCGTATACATATAGCTAAATTAGTATCAGTATTTTGTTTTTTTTTTAAACTTTATTTACATGGACATGTTTGTCTAATGTCAGGGAAAAGCAAAATATACAGTTATTATATGCCTCTTATTATTTTAACTTAGTGCAATATCTTACTTTATTCGAGACACGAATAAGCATTTGCGTTAATTAGTGCTTCAAAATAATGTCACAGATGATACACAGCTAATTCGCTAAATATAACCTGTTTATTACAATAAAATTAATTAAGCCGTTGACCTTAATTTTGACTTAAGCAAGATATTTAACTAATATAAATTTTATTAATATTGATTAAATACGTGTGGAGTTAATGTCTGGAGGTGAACAGTTAAAATATTTCCGTAATTGCTTACAAATGCAAACACTTAAACATTATGCTTACTTGAAACTATTTTGTTTTATCATCTCGGTGTTAAGTGCGTATGCATGAAAGGTATTAATTAAAGTTTAGAGATCGCGATAAGATAAATAAATAAACAAATTTTGAGTGAAGGTATGGGCAGATAAACATATTTTTACGGAACAAAAAGCCCCTTTAATCATAAAACCGTTATAATTAAAAAAATAAGATAATTGAAAACCGCCTTGAAAAACGCCTATTAAGTTTAAGTGCGTTTTTTCAAATATCCTAATATTTAAATTATTACGGTTTATCATTAAGCGTGCGAAAGATACTTTGAATATTTTTTTAACACATTATTATTTTGGTCATGCCTTGCGTTTCACAAAACGTCAAAATGATATATGTATTTACAATCATGAAACAGCCTTGCTCAGGTAGGTACCTTAAATAAGGTCCTGTCGACACCAGATCATCCCACTATCGTAATTTCGAACCGCAGAAAAATTGTGAGAAAATCATAAAATCACCGTTGCATGACGTACGTCGTTAGGTCTTCTCATTATGTCGACACTTGAATTCACCCTGCAACTCGGATAAAAATTATGTAACCCTAAACAAGAAACAAGGTTCGCTTTTATACGGCAAAAGAGTTATCTAAGCATTAAATTGAATGAATTCGTTGAAAATGCTTGCAAAACTACTCCTTGGATTGTCTCCACATTGTTTTGTTTTGTCAGCGCAACCACAACACGCAAATCTCGTGATGAAGCATATAGCCGCATCTACACGTTGGGCGAATAGTTGGCCGAAAAAGTAACGCTATTGGCCATCAGAAACATGCACCCATCAACGATCAGACCAACGCTTCTTTCTAGATCCACTCAATAGCTTTTTGGGACAACTATTTGGCCAACGTGTGGATACGTGGAAGCTTTTATTTTTTCAGGATTTTTTCTTCGACTTCTTTAATCAAACGATGTATAAATGTGTCTAGATGTTTATGAAACTTGACAATTCTTTATCGGTCGACCACAATGATCGGTTACGGAGACACGATAAGAGAAAACGAAATCGATTTAGATGTTTATCGATAAAGGCACTACTCGGCTAACTTACTGCAATAGATAAACGATAACGCCAATAAGGTAATGATTTGTAAATATCTTATCTGTTTATCTTTCGAGAGAAAGTACTAGAACAGGAATAGGAAAACCGATCTAATACATTTCAGAAGTAACTATTGATTATATATAACTTTAGTCATTCTGCAAGATCTGATATCTGATCAGATACTGTTTATGTTATGTCTATAAAGTAACATCACATACATACATCACATACATTGATTTGACTCTGTGGTAAGTAGCTTAAGCACTTGTGTTGTGTTACAGAAATCAGAATCAACAGTGGTATTACAAATAGACTTAAATAAATACATATAACACCCATACCAGACATGTTCATTCATGCACACAAGTGTTTGTACAGTGCGGGGATCGAACCCGCGACCTCTTGGTTAATATTAACCATTACACTAAAGTGGTCGTCTATCTTTTTTTTCATTGTTTTTACAATTTCTTAAGGCGACAACATCGCCAAAAACTACAAAGTCCTTTTTACGTTCAAGTGTGTTTGTTTATTTTCGGTATCAACGGCCGTTTTTAGTGCGACATAAATCTACATTGTTATTAAGTTTTTATGGGGTGTCATTTAATCGATTTCGCGTTACCATTCGCGGATAACGATTCTTAAGATTTATGTACGCTCTGATTTGAGTGCGTGTAATGGCAGACCAGATATTTATTAGCAGTGGCCATAGCTATATTAAGGCTGATAACAGTTTAACGAGGTATCTAAAAGCTGGCAGGCCCTCTACCAGGTGGTACGACGATCTGGTTAAGGTCGCGGGAAGCCGTTGGATGTGGGCTGCAGGACCGATGATCGCAGTGGGTGTAGTGTATTGGGTATGCGCGGTGGGGTGGGCATTGGGGTAGGCATACGCTTAGCAAGGCGTAGATCTAAGATCGTGGGTGACCTAAGTCTGATAAGTACATATCATACTTATACAGGGTGGCCCATTTACAGTGGTCCAAATACTTTTTTCAGCTTGAGAGCATCATAAGTGATCATTTAAAAGTTAAACGAAAACTTATGGTTTAGAAATTAAGACTGTTTTAAAAAAAAATCACTCTGTTTTGAAAACTACTGTACCGAATCGAATGAAATTTGGTGTAAGCATAGTGCAATAACCTACCTATCGCTTATAAAATTGTGTATATAAAAGCTTAAAACAATTCAAGCACAAATTAATTTGTGTAATGTACCTTTATATTTCTACTTGGTTTGACTCTGACTGACTTTTGCCTAGTGTAGTGAAGTGAGTATGTTTTCACACAAAAACATGGCTATATGCAAGTTGTTGTGACAAGAATTAGATTCTTTTACATAGTACAAATCTTAAAAGGATGTTAAGGACTATTAACATAGGAAGCATGTGTGTCCAGTGCTGCGCTAGTGCATTTTTAATTTCATTTACGACTGCCAAATATAATGGAAAATGGCCAAATGGAAAAGCCTGCCATTATCTTTGACCACTGCCAAATCTTACGATTTTCTTGACGTAACCTCGGGAGCACTGCATTATGACGACTGCGGTGTCGTAACCAGGTCAATCGGTGCACTTCAATTTCGCCAACGCAGTATCGTGTAAGTGCACAGAAGACGGCACATCAGGCTAGTCATTTGTGTTGCAAAATCGCCCTTATCGCAACGGAATAGATGCCAAAGTGTTTACCTTGATATGCTGTCGTATACGCTAAGTTGGCACTTTGACAACTATTTCACGGCACATGTTAGCGTCGGTCGCTGACACCGCGGTTCGCTTATGGTATTTAATAAGGAAGTTTTAATGGTGTTGCTAGTTCATAATATACTGAACTATTACTGGATGCATCAGCGACTACCTCCGTGGTGTAGTGGTGTAAGTACTGCAAGGTGCCGCCATGCCGGGTTCGATCCCCGGATGGAGACGATGTTAGTAGGTAAACAATTTTCAATGTTCGGGTCTGGGTATTTGTGGTATTTTTCTTGTTTCTGATTCCCATAACACAAGTTCTTGAGGTGCTTATTTTGTGATCAAACAATGTATATGTGGTGTCCCCGTGTATTTATTATCAGCTGCGAGAAATACACCAACACGAGGCTTAACCCTTTCGTTTGTATTTAAAATATTTATGTAACTGGTTACTTTCCTATCATTGAATATGTAGAGTTAAGAAACATCCAACAATGCTAGATAGAATAGAATAGAATGTTCGATTACATTGTGAGATCCGTATTCCATTTTTGTTTAACGCAGGATTCCTAAAACCGAAAGAATTACTCACGACTAGTTCATAAAAAAGCGTGTTGTCTAATAAATTAGGTTTAATTTAATCAACAACCCAACCTCCGAAATTATAGAAAATTATACAAATACACTGCACAAAACATATTAGAATCAGTGATCAACAACAACGATTTTAGTACCAATTATTAAAAAATAAATAAACGAGTAGGCCAATCTCTGCTCTAAAATTAAATTACCTTTTGTTTAGTAACTTTTCCGAGAATATTTTAGTAATTTTGTGTTGCTGCTTAACTCACGTTTCTTAGGTATCTCATGAGGTTTGGTGTCAGAGATCAGTCGAACGACAAAAACATTACAAAGGAACTTTGAACACCATCCTCTTCACAATGAAATCTGTTTTCATTTGAAATCCTTGGAAAATGTATGCATAAAATGTAGTCGTTTACATAAACAAGTGACAATTATACAATTTTGCTTCTTTTTTTTAATCAAATTTCAACAAATTTATAGTTGAACATTACTGATTGCTTCGTAAGTGATGATGATGACGAAACCGTATCATTTTGCGTGGTCAATGGTAGCTGTTGCAAAAAGGTTAATGCACTAGAAAGAAAAACCGAGAGATATCGTTGACAGACTAATGATATATCGAAGCCAGTAGACAAGGCATTTTACGGGCGGACATTCAACGGATTTCTTCGTGATACCGTTCTACGCTTGTCACAGAATTGGAAATCGCTTAGCACAAAGCTACAAGAAACCGAAGCTTAGTAAATCTTTAAGCGGGGAAAGTGAAGCTTTTGCTTGTTAGTTTGCTGTTTGGTTTGTCACTTTTACTCAACAATGAAAATGAGATGGGATTTTTTCTGTTTAGAATTATCGCCAGTGCACAACATCAAAGCATTTCTCGTAGAGCCATTTTGTTCATAGGCGTGTCACTATCGCCTATGAACATGCTATTAGTAGGTAAGTAGACTAAATTCCGAAAATAAAACCTGTTACTATAATCAGGTTAAAGCGTCGAGAAAAGCGTTGTTTCACAACAAGAATAAGATGCAAACGATAATCCGAAGATGACGTTTTATCGCTAAGATTAGAAAGAGAGAATGGTATTTGTGCGGTGTTGAAGAGATTAGGATTGTTTGAATAGAAACGTTTTGTAGCTAGCGCGTTTGAAATCGCATCAGCCGGTAGCGGCTCTTTCAAGGAATTAACGTTTGTTGTACCAAGCGACTTGTAACGTTTTCATCCTGCTTAGGTCGGCTTAGAATTATAGCACTGAAAAAATTACGTCATTTTGGTTGCGATGTTTTAGTATTGTTTGATTTATGGATCATTCTTAAAACAGTGGTGGTTTTCATTTAACAATTGTCTATGGGAAATGATCAAGACACGTATTCTCTTTGTAACCTTTGTCAGGTAGTCATTAGCAGATCTGTTTTTCATGAATCAATTCGTGATTGCGTGCTTCAACTTTGCATAATACAATGTCGTGAAGTTTTTTTTTACATCGAGGAGTCGTGAAGTGTTATCATCGATTTGTGTCACCAATCCAATCGTGGTTGGTGTCTCAAAATTTATGCACGCTCCGTCTTACGGTGAAATGGACCATGTCCGCACTGTTAGCATTCTGTACACATTATTTGTCCGTCACGACTCTCATGATCTGAGTAATGTAAGCGGAGGTGCAGACTACCGTTTCGTTGAATCGGCCAATCCGTCTATTTAGTTAGCACGTGTGTCCTGCCTTTAAGTTCTGTCATTCTTCATGTGAGGAACGTACGAATGTAAATGTATTGAATGCCACACAGATGGCAGTCGTTACACAGCGCATTAAAATTGATCGCTTCTTGAATCATCTGTTCAAATACACTTGTGCAATATTTGAAGTCATTACTTTATCTGATACTACAGAGGTGGACTTTGATTGCACAAATGAAAACGTTAATCGAAAAAACCGGTCAAGTGCGAGTTGGACTCGCGCACCAAGGGTTCCGTACAAACCTGTAGGTATACTCGTATAAGCAAAAGTTCACGGGTATTATAGACTTAAGTATTTAATATAAATTTCAATTTAATATCTCAACGCGTTCATGAGATAAGGAAAAGTTACTGTGAAATTTTCAAAATTGTCAAAAATATTTTTTTTTATATGATGAAACTGAACTCCTATATCTGTGCTATAAGACGTGACTTCGTCCTAAATTTCAAGATTGTAAGTTTACGGGAAGTACCCTGTAGGTTTTGATTCCCGTGCGAGTTTCGAAAATTTGCGGAAATTTGCGGCCTAAATGGCTGTATCTTTTGATTGCGTTGGCTTAGAAGGTTGATTTTTCTACAGCTTCCAGGGACAGTAGACCTTAGTATCATATAGAAATTTCAGTTTGATACCTACACGCGTTCCTGAGAAAAACGGTCTTGACAGACGGACGGACGGACGGACGGACGGACAACAAAGTGATCTTATAATGGTTCCGTTTTTTTATTTTGAGGTACGGAACCCTAAAAAGAAAACACTTAACTTTTAATTCCGCCATCCCAACTCGTCTAAAACTGTTGAGTGAAAACGATTTGATGCGGAAGATGAAAGAAAAATCTTTAACATCATAAACTTTTCTGTTTAAAGTTGAAACAGCGATTCGGTGCAATAAGCTTGGGGAACTCAACAGCCCCTTTGTGCTGTCACAGAACGCTTTTCGAGGACATTAGAAGTTTTGACGGGCCCGATTGTGGCAACTTTCGCTTTGGGAATGAACAAAGTGAGTAATTAAAGATCACTTGTAGACGGTGCTGCCAGATATATTGTGTTTTGGAATTGAATTTTTCTACCATTGCATTAATGAGGGGTGAAAATAAGATCGGTAATGATAAACCTTCCTGGGCTTTGACCAATACGGTAGTTGACACCACCAATCGTTGACGTACTTTTTATCAATTGTCAAAACGCTTTTCTTCATAGAGTTTGTATGGGAATAACACACTTTGACGTCATCGCGTGCAATGCCGACTGAGTGACTAATTATCATTTGAATTCCAATTAAAAATCAAGTAATACGAACTGCAGAAAAATATTAGTGTAAAGGCATCTGAAATTATGAATTATTTTAGAGAAAATCAGTTTTTGAATATTTCTTTCATAGTGGAAACAAGCCTATTGTTGATAGAATATTCAATTGAAAAAAATGGTGGTTCTTTACATAACGAATAGTTGAGCCAGTGTGGTTAAACAAAGAGTGCGTCTTCGTCAAAAAGGACTTAAAATCCAAATAAGGGAAGCTGGTAACACCAATCACGGAAAATCGTCTGGATGCTAGATCTTTTGAGGCAGAAAAGAACAAAAGAGTGCTTGTGAACTATGCTTTGTTTAAATAAATTGAAATTAATCGTTGGCTATTATTACTGTAGGGAATTAAGTTATTATTAAGGACATCAATAAATGCAACTAAAAATTTAGTAGTATCAATTAGGTGTTTACTTACTTACTTATATTGCCAAACCTTTTCTCGGGATCAGATCTTCCGAAATTTTGTAACATACCTAGATAAAGGTTCTACTTAAATCTTCTAGTTTTCAATGAATGAATGAAAGAATATTACTTAATACAATATTATAACAAATATTTTAAACAAATTGAGGTAAATGAAATCGCAAAACGAGGTTATTACCTTTTTGACTGTGAAAATCGTTCAATACTCGTATATGGAGAAATAAAAGTTAAATTGTGGTTTCTAGAATAGGCGTGAACTAAATGGGTATGTATGCATTATATAAACGTTGTTACGGCTCTTATGCAAGAATTTGTAATTTTAATTGCTTCCAATTAAGATAGGTTTGCACATAACGTGGTATTGTAACTGCTAAAGAACCCAACACACTAAAAAAAGTCTACACTTGGTTACTAACTGTGCCTTGTTGACCATTTGGTGTGGCAATTCTCACGATGTTGTGCCAATCAAGCCCTTTATGGTGAAGTAAGGTAACGGAGAGTAAATCACTGTAACTTCAATGTTAGCAAGAGCCATAATCCCATGACTACATGATGATATGAAATTAAAACACACTTAAAGAAAAAACGGACTGCCACAGGCGGGACTCGGATCTGCACCCCTCGCAAGCCGCCTATCTATGCCTCTATCAATTTAACTACCGTGACACTTACTCATCAGTCCGGATTTCTTTAAGTGCTCCTTAGGCTGCAGCTAGCTATGATTCATCACTGTAGAGGTAAGAGACCTGCAACATCCGAAAGAAACACCTTGACCGTTTTTTTCTTTCAGTGTTTTTTAATTTCATATTGTAAAGAAATTTGCATTGTAATTGCTAAAAAAATAAACTTGATGATATGAAGGCAAGCAAGTAGAGTTAGAACAAGATAGTCAAATTGAACTGTCGTATAATAATTATCTTGGATAGTCACACAACGCATTTTTATCCCCCGACAAAAAAAAGGGTTGATATTAATTTGACCCCTATTCTATTTGTGCGTGTATATGTATAAGTCTGTCGATGGCATCGTAGCTCTTGACCGGAAAGACCGATATAGAAATAGTTTATTTGCAAGAAAACAAAGGTCTTAGAAATAAAAGTCTTGTGTATTCAGCCTGCGTACAGGCATGCAAATATTAGTAGTAGACTTTACATTTTGATTGTATTATGTTAATTATATTAAGTTATTAAATTAAATATCATAGTCATTAACTAAGTCGGTCATCATATCAGCCTGTTGCAGTCCACTGCTGGACATAGGCCTCCCCCAATGAGCGCCACAGCGCTCGATCTCCCGCCCTTTGCATCCAGTCACTACCAGCTGCCTTCTTCAGGTCGTCTGTCCATAACTTATTCGGTACAATTTAGATATTCACTTAAGCTATAAAAACATTTATTTTGCAGCCATTTATTCATTTTTTTCTTAAATATAATTCCTTCGAGTACTTTCATTCTTTCTGGCAATTTATTAAATATATAGATTGACATATACGATTTCAGAAATGTTTTTTTTATTCTAAATTTATTCATGGTGGTTCTTAGCTATGACTGGTCAAAATCTGTCCAGCCATTGAAGCTTACCAGCTGTTTTCTTGCCTCATGCGCGGGTTTTTTGAATTTTAGTTTTTATTTTCCAAAGCTGAAAACTTACTGCTATTCTAACCTTACTTACTACGTTTTTTTAACGTCAGGGAAATGCTGTTACGCATACCCACCAGCCGCGGGGGCAGTTGGGGGTTATGTGGGACTCCAAGCCTCAGAAAGAGAACCTACCCACTAAAAACCTGACGGTGCCCTCCGGTGAACCCTACTTACTACGAGATCCAAGTTCATGACTAAAACTTTTTTCCTCAGTTTGTACCGTGTGAATTAAAAGTAAGACTGAACGTTTCTTCCAATGGTGTTTATCTCGTAAACAATTCAATCAATGTCAGTGTGCTATGCTAGTTTTTACTAAACAATTACACTAAGGCAACGCTTTCTAACTCAATATGTTTTCCCCTTTTTCTTCTCTCTCAGTCATGCACAACTAATCAGATAGAGATAGCAGAACTGAATATTTCATCAGATGTTTTTTAACGTGGGAACAGAATATAATATTGTACAAAGAAATAATTAATTAAACACAAGCCGCAAAAGCTAGTAAAAATGACAAACACGCAAAATGTTAAAATAAAACACAAAACAGCATAATGCATAACTATGATTTTAATGTCATGGACAAACATCTGCATAAATCGATTCATTAATACGAAGGTGACTAGATTTTTAAATAACATCATTATCTCAGACATTCGTGCTTAATACACAATTATAATATTAAGTAGGTAACAAACAAGAGAGTTTTATTTTGGTTAAATGATTTTTGAAACACAGTCTTTTATATAAGCAACCCAACGATAAATCTCATTTTTTCCGGTAGGTACCTACTAGGCACTTCTCTGCTAGTACTACTAGAGATTTTAAAACTACAATGGCTTGTTAAACTGCAGCTAAACTTACAAGACCTTACTTTATATCTTTTTGGCAATAAAAAGCAAACAAGCGACGCGATTTAACTTATTTTTTTCGTGTCGCAATTCTTTGCCATCTTTGAAGCCAGTACCCGGAAAACTTGTATCGCTGCGTCACCTCCGAAAACTGCCCTGAAGGTTCAAAGGTCGAAGACCTGATGGGTAATCGTTTGGAACAGTGGCCGTTATTGGTCCGATCGGGTAGCACGCACCAAACTCATCTGTAATCCCGACTTAGATGGATTTGTTGACACATAAATAGGACAAAAGACGTGGAGAGGTCATGTTATGCTCCCTGTTAACAACGATAGAGATGCTTATCATGATTAAAAATCTCATACTTTCGTGGAAATATTTTATTTTTTCCGACTGCCAAGGAAGGGTTAAGTTTCTCGCGCGTATTTTGTTTATATGTAATATATCTGGAATTGCTGAACGGATTTACATGATTGAGGTATCGACAGATTTATGTTAGTAGCCCAAGTGTTCTTATATGGGTCATTTAAAAAAAAAAACTAAACATGGCAGCTGTGAGACGTCATTGTGCGTAGCGAAAAAAACAATATTTTTTGTTCGAATACTACAAAATGGGTATAAAATTAAAAGCACGAGGTTTTCAGAATGGTATATCATAACGTAATTTTTCTAACGAAAAAGACATGAATAAATTGTAATTTTAAAAAACAAAAAACTACATGCTAAGAAAACTAGTAATACAAAATCATGTACAAAGAGAGTTTGTTTTGACTTATAATTCTTGCCTCCGAATTTACGAGTATGTTACGAGTATGTATGATTTTGCTTAGTTATTAAATTTTGTATCTTGTTCCAACCTTTTCAATATTACTGGCTTATTTAAGCAGGCTGGTTTTTGTTTTTTAAAATATGCAGTTATCATACATTTTTTTACGAGTAGCTACTAGTATTGTTTAAAATAAAACAGTATTGATTAATTAAGATTGTTTAAGTTGCAAATACATACTCCGTGTTTAAGCGATCTGTTGACTGAAGACTTAATACATAAACTATCGTTTCTCACAAACTGCACATCATTTTCCTCACAAATAACCCATTGCCCTTTGCTTGTTCCAAATGATGTAGAGATAGGAACACGGGAACACTTTATATTTATAGGGGTGTTGTAGATATCGTGCTTGGAATCTGACTACCTTACTTTTCTTTTGAACCTGCTTAGTCAGCTTATTCTAATAAAAGTACTTATGGGGTGGCCAACGGCGCGTGACATATACCTTTGGCCCTTAGGAACTGAACATCATCCTTTTACACCAAAAAATAAGGTTGAAATCCGCAGAAAAATAATCTTGGGAGCAGACACCTAGGTAAAAGGGAGTAGGCAGCAAAATGTCAATTCGGTGTAGTCTTACCTTTCACCTGTTTTTATATGGTATACTGGATTTATGGAATTATTTGGTACAGCTTCTAAGATACACTTCTTAATAAGCCTTTCGCGGAATGTTTTCACAGATAAAACGATGTAAAGCTGATTCATTTCAGAGATTTCTCGAAAATATGTGTAAGCGTCTAATTTATGTATCACTCTACAAATGGTATAGCCATTTTAGAAATGTGTAAATCTATGTGATTTATACATTGAAACGACAAAAAAATTCGTTCACTAAGTTACCGGCGGAAAAACTATGAACCATCTTTTGTGTCTTATTTGTAAGGTCATACAGGTTAAGTCTACCAACAAAATCTACATAAAAGATCCTTTTTCTACCATCAAAAATGTTTACCAAACATCCTATCTTGTGTTTTCTTTTATATTCAACAATTCAACTTTACATAGGCAAAGTTTCACCATAGATCTTCAAACACCGCTTTGTTTACGCGCGCAATAGATTTCGCAACGCTGTCCCATAACATACTCATGGTACTTTTATGTGTTTGTTTTCATGAAAGTGGGCCACTTGACGTGAGATTATGGCCTATGGAGCATGCAATAGTCTTATCGTAGAGCCAATACAGAGCAGAAGTAGAAGGCTTACCATTTTTGGTTGATACTAGTAAGATTTCAATTTGATATTATTCCCGTATATACTCGAAGTTTGCTGAAAGATATTGCCCTTAGCCACCGATACTACGATGCCCATAATATGCCATGTTTTTATCAATTTTTTGTGTGTAAACTGCTCGATAATTTTTCTATGGTATGAAACAAAGAGTTTTCTTCTATCTCTTAACTGCTCAAAGCAACGAAAAATGTAGAATAGTCGTTAAAACTAATAACTCTGCACAAAACATGTTCTATCCTTAGTTTATATGCATTTTTTTATCAGGGATAGTTCTGAGTTGCATCTGCACCATTTTCATGGTGAGAAAATTTCAACTTTGTTTTCGGATTGCCCCATCCACGGCACATGAGCGTAAAATGTTTACGCCTTATGTCTTCGAAATTTTTCTCATAAGCTTTAGTTGTAAATATTTAACGTGAAAGTTAACAAATCTTGTTAAAAATGTTAGTAACACTGTAAAATACTGAAGGGGTTATTAAAGTAGACATAAAAGACAGAGTTTAAGTAACCCGTTCTTTGTTTTACGACTCAAAGGCTTTGAGTCTTGCTGACTTTAGTGCTTCTTAAAAGTTATTGTTTGTGATACTAGCCCCCGTGTTAGATGTTTTTTGGTATAGTTATATTTGTTAACATATGTTTTATTTCATGACAACCAAATTAGAAACAGGGTTATGATTTTGGTATCCATTGACTGCATGTTTTACACTTTAATTACAATTAGAAATTAAGGTCAGTCAGTCAGTCATAAGAACAAACAAGATATTTGGCATCTGATGTAGTCATATTTACGAAAAATTGATAAAAAATGTTTTTCTCATACAGAGTTGTGTCGAGAGCAATTTTCTTGTAGCGTGACTTGAGCGATAAAATTATCTAAAAGTAATAAAACGAAATTTCTGCAATCCTATAATATATATAAGATAATCTTCAGTAACTGCACGATATTATGAACACTGTTCGGTTTATATCGTAAAACTTAATTCTATAGGAGAGGTGCTTGTAGCGCAGTGGTTGCAGCGCTTTGGTAGTGATACCAAAAGTTAATCAACCTAAGGCGCGGTCATGTTTAGGATGGGTGACCACTGCTGACCATTTTAGTCTCGTCTATTTACAAGCATCTCCGTGCTTCGGTAGGCACGTTAAGCTGTTGGTCCCGGTTAATATCGATAGATATTAGTCGTTAAGCCTAGTGTCAGAGGCCCTCGGGCGGCTTAGTAAAATCTGTCAGTAAGGTTAGTCACTTACCTTACAAACACCCCTCCACTAGTCCGCACTGTGCCCGCGTGGTGCAGTATGACTCGGACCCCCTCATAGTTGAGGCCTGAGGTGAGGCCTGTGCCCAGCAGTAGGACGTATATATAGGTGAGAGGAATTCTACAGGAACCGTGCCAAGCCGGCCTAGATATCGAAATATGTGTATCAGCGATACTTGATTTAATATTGTACAAAATGTTTTTACATATAAAAATACATTTGAACTCTTTTGAGTTCAAATGTATTTTTATTATATATTATAAGTATACCGACTATGTAAAGCTTTGATGTGAAGGCTGTGTAAAGGTTTTTATTTCATCAAAAATGATAATTAATGTTTTTCTTTTTCAGGTAATGAAATACGTTTGTTTCATGCGCCGTGAAATGAAAATAAAATTTTGGTGAGAACTTTCATCATATTTGAAATGTCATTAGTGTGAAATTTGTGGGCTTTTATTGTTAAATATATACACGAATGAGTATACCTACTTCTGGATGGAATAATAGGATGCCAAATATGACGTCAACGGATTGTTTGATATATCTATATACGTCTCAAATTTACCGGGATGGCTAATAATAAGGAAACTATTGCACCTTATTTATTAATGAGTCATACCTATCAAAACTTAGTTACTACCTACTTAAGTAAACAAATTAATTTAAATAATACTTCCTTAAAAAGGTCATTAGTTGGTAAACATAGTTTATAGAGTGGAGATTATTAAGTAAGTAGTTTAAAATTAAAATTAAATATCTTACACTTTCCGGTAACTAACGAGCTAAGATGCCGGAATATTTAAAGTCTTTAAAGAAAATCTCTATTTACGGTAAGTAAATAGAGGTCCCTGTTAAGGTCATTGACCAGTCAGTTTGGTAAATACAAAACGAAATTAAATCAAATCGCGACTGTACCTACTTAAACACGGAAAAGGTATGCGTACAAGATTGCTTGAATATATTATTTGTTGTATATTTAACAATTTTCTACGCAGACCCCAATTACTTATTGCCATAGCACGCGATGTGACGTGTCTTCCGTCACGCTAGATCTTAAGCTAAATTGGCCCCTGCTTTGAAACTGCGAAGAATTTCTCATATTCTTTGCTGATTTGCATACGATATCCCGTGCCGCTTTTACTAGGCGTATTCGATCTTTATCTTGTATCATGATAAAATAGAAACATGGATATCGCATGAAGTTGATGGTGCAGCACGTGCAACTCATTCAAACTATAATCATCACTAATGTTTTCATCGAACGGAGAACATTATCATTTGAAGTTTGTTCCATGCTTGCTAAGACCTTTTTTATCCATTTTTTTTATCCCAAAGGGAAGTTTGTTACTTATACTCTGATAGTTAGATGGGAAGAGAATATAGGTAATGCAAAGAAGTATAGAGTTGAAACCATTCTGTTATCATTGGATAGACTTTATGTCACATGGAACAAGTCAAGAAAACCATTTAGATATTTTAGTTGGAGGCGGATTGGCTTCATAAAGGTATAACTTAGCTATAACTGTCGTTTAATAGGCTTGTTTCCACTATGAAAGAAATATTCAAAAACTGATTTTCTCTAAAATAATTCATAATTTCAGATGCCTTTACACTAATATTTTTCTGCAGTTCGTATTATTTGATTTTTAATTGGAATTCAAATGATAATTAGTCACTCAGTCGGCATTGCACGCGATGACGTCAAAGTGTGTTATTCCCATACAAACTCTATGAAGAAAAGCGTTTTGACAGTTGATAAAAAGTACGTCAACGATTGGTGGTGTCAACTACCGTATTATCTGCTGTCATAAATATTAAACCTCAGAAGGCAAACAGTTATTGTCTAAGTTCATTAACTTTAAAAATACTCGAAGAAAATAACGGTGTCAATTCACGGTGTCAAATTGCTTAGAATCTGAGTGGTGCAATTATTTCCGCCTAGACTGGTAGCTGGGTTAAGGTCAAACGATTTACGTCATCTAATAGGTATACAAATTTAATGTTTTAATTTTACAGGAAAAGTAACATTTATTAAATGAGCGACATAAGGATTTTCTCTATTTATGAGACCTTTATTAATCATAAATAACATTTCTAATTAAAATATCATCTCGTGTTGCAAACCACTTTGTCTTGCAAAGGTTTCCATTTAAAAGGCTCAAAGGCTCTCATACTCGTGAAGCTTAAATTGAGGACACACATTATTGAAATCACCTAAAGCACGTTATTGGGCCCAATTACGTCGATTTATGCTCAAATACACGTAAATAGTATACTTACACACAGTCGTTTATATTTCCCTCCTGTCATGGCCATTTCTTGTCTATATCAAGAACGCTACAACTTATATTATTTGCAACATCATCATCATTTGCGTTGAAAGTTCCTTTTCACACTTTCTGTCTCAATTTAAAATGTATTAATATCAATGACCATTCTTGTGTTATGTTCTCACGTAATAGCTGTGGTTAGTTAAACAAAAATATGTAACATTTTCTAAGTTTCTCTTAAAATACACAAAGCGAAAGTACCTATAAACGTTTGTGTTCAGGTGATTTCACATAAGTAGATGTAATTTTTTACAAAACAGTTTTCCCCAAAAAAAAATACATTATTTGTAAAATAATGTGCTTAAAAAATGAGTTGGTGCTTATACGGCCTTTTTGAACATGAAGTAAATTGTATAAAAATACGTTATATTTAATCATATTTAACGTAATTATGAATCAGCCATCACTGTAGCTTATGTAACGTATGCATATCAACAGTAGCTAATGTGAATGCACCCGTATGAAGTAAACTAAAAATATCAAAATGCAAACAAACGATTAGGTCCTTATCGTGGGTGCAACAGCTGTCTGAGTTATTAATAACTGTAAATCTTTGTATAAACTAGCTCAATCGAAGGTTTGTTTTAATACCTTAATCCAATCTAATCTGTATATTTGTGCAGATGCGATGACTAAATACCGGTAATATACACAGTAATTAACCGAATTCACTGCGGGGCGAAACCGCTGGCGTTAAGCTAGTTTTCATAGTAATACTATTCGACTGAACGCGTGCAACAAATACGACTCGTAACAATGATAAAATGTAAATGAAAAGTCTAAACAATCTTAAGATGTTCGGTCACCATTCGACCATGTAGTTTCACTTACAAATCAAACATGTTTTTAAAATATTTCAGCTCAAATGATAACTGCATACCCGTCGTCACAGTCTAGCAATTTATCTCTGTTTATTGCGATTTCAATAAGTTCGAAAATGGAACACATCTCATTACTCGCTATTGATCGGACTAACTTTTTTCACGCAATTATGAACATGGTACGCAAGAGAATTAAAGCACTTTGATACAATTAGCAACATTGATGGAACAAATGAATGAAGATATCGGACGATAGCCATGCTCTAATGAGATCGTATGACCTGATCGTTACGCGGATATAACCGTTCTGTTTACAGTTTAATGTCGGTTAATAGTTCGCGCTTTATAGGTTTCTGCACCAGAATATAGCAGTTCCGGGGATAATTTGATATTTTGGGAGCGTATAAAATCACATGTCTGAAATAATTATTTATAGCTAATAGTTTATGTAAAACTGCTTTTTAGAAACAATTATCATTACTTAACAGTTTTACCAATATTTGTTTCTTGGTTTTACGCGAACAGTAGACATTGAAATAAGAGACTTTTTACGGATTATTACGCGACTTATTTACATTTTATTTTAATCTGACGTTTTGCACCCCTTTCAGCGTCCGTGGTCACTGGTTACTAAGGTGGTAGTTGTCATTACATGGTTTTGAAAAAATTGTAAACTACCATCACTCAAAAATATTAAGTTACGTTCCTATCCACACAATATGAGCTAACAGTATCTTGCTTGAGGTCTTGCAGTGTGGAGTCGAGCTTGAGTTTTGGCTAAAACAGGATCCCAAGCTAGTGGAATTTTTCAACCTTTTTCTCTATTAAAATAAGGGTGTCTTTTAATTTCAATAGCCTCACGGAGCATACGAGGAAGGAAACGACGTTCTCTTGCGAGAACTTTCGGTTGGTCAAAGCGTATGAAGTTGTTTGGTGTATCTTATGCATGCTTTACAAATTATAATTACTACCGAGCATTTAAAGGGTTAGTAAGGCTTGCATAAATTGCATAAGATTAGTTTTGGACAACATTATTTAAAGACGTAGTAATGTAGACACTCGAATTAAGGCGTCTCCACATTTATACGGTAATTTACCTAGCCCTCTGTCCCATCGAGAGTGATCCAACCTCTTGTTGCTCAAATGTTCTGACCTTATCAAATATGTATGAGAACGTCGGATTGCGAGGAAACTCGAAAGGGCTGCAATAACACAAGGTGCCCGTGTCAGCACCGGTCAAGATAAAGATGGCGCTGTGCTCATTTTTCGCAGCATCAGAATAAGACCCGATATAAATCTAGGAACCCGCATTCGTCTTCGGTTCTGCAAGAGGCGGGCTCATACATATTTATGTGGAAGAGGTAAAAAAAGACAACGGTGCGGTGCCTCGGTAATGTATAGAACGACGTCTGTTTATGGACGTGTGACCTTCATAAAGGGCGCTGTTTTACGACGGAATGCCATCATGTGGCCTAATTGGGGAAGTGTCATTTATTGGGAACCGTAAAGAAATAGTGTCACCTGCGTACATACACTTTGTTCCGAAACAAAGACACCGCGGAATAATATACCCTACAAAGGACGAAGAAGTACTTATGTAGTACCTCCAATTATTTTAGAGCATTTTTTTCATAAGATGGTATTTTACAAATTACAACTTCTTATTAATGAATTACAACTTCTTATTATGGTTAGTTGCACATGCCAATGAGTTATGGACTTTAAGTAGTTCAGTATATTCCAGATAGGGTAACATCATAAACTTGCGTTTCCGAGCTCCGTTTTAAGCCAAACTCCACTCACGTACGCATGGCTGCACGTCAAGCTAGTCACTGCAATATCTTATACTAACGTTATAAGGGTGATTTTGCAACGAAAATGGATAGCTTGATGTGTAGCCGTGTGTACTCGGTAGCAATATATCAGGTAAACATTTCAGGTTATAGAGACAGCTGAAGGTTGATCGAGAGCATAGCACGTGAAAGGGTTAGTAACTTATTTAGGAGAACTTAGAACATCTTTTCGATCCAAATATATTTACATTTTGATGAAACGATTTGAGACTTCTTGACCAATGGTTAGAATTTGAAGTTTGAGGTTGAAATATTGGATTATTTTCTATGTCCAAATTGTCAAGATCTAAGAGATCTTTGTAACCGACTAAAAAATTAGGTTAGTGTGACATTTACCAGTCATATTTACAAGCAAAAACAAATTCAGGGAACGGAATTTGCAAGAATGCCAACAACTGCGAAACGTCTTCGTTCTCAAGTGTTGCGTTATTAATTTTATCGCAGCTTAAGAAGACTGTACAAAGAATGTTCAAATTAATAAACTTGGCCCGCTTCACAGTTTCCCCGGAGACAAAGCGTTGTGAGTACAAAGCGGTAAAAAACGTAAGTGCATCGGCAGGCAAGTTCTAAGGGCTTCCGCCTCGAAACTTTCCGATCCGAACACTTTGGAGAGTACCAAGTTTATCCTTTGAAACGGTACGTCCCTATTTTGGTTACCAAATTGGGTAACAATCTATCGATAAACAAAGCTTTGAAGAGATTCCTTTTTTAAATTTCACTTTAGAACGTTGGAGATTATCTTTTTTTGTGCCGCGGATAAAATTATTTTTGGAAATATTGGTGGCCAGGATCAAAACGTTCTAAAAAAGGGCTGAGAAGGTTTTGCATTGTTAGAATATTACGCTAAAGTAAAATGTTAACTCAAATCTGTCCTATTCATTATGCTGCGTTGAATGCTATTCTTCTGACTAAGCATTTAGAAAACTAAGACTCCAAGACGCAGTATTTTTGCCTAAGTCTTTTTAAACGTGTTGATGACTGATAAGTTTATTCAAGAGTAAATAATGAACATATTTTAAATAGATACCTATGTTATGAAATTAACAAACAAGATGTTCGCCTCCAAGAGATGGAACTTTTTCAAGAGAACATTTTCAAGCATGAAAGAACACGTCTCTATGGAATCGGAATAATTGTTTCTCGTCTTCAATGAGGACATTGACCTGCCTTCGGCAAACTTGAATAAGATTTTAATGACGTAATTACTCTTTTTTTGTGATTAGGAGACTTCAAAGGAACAATTAAATATACGAATCGCAGATACCAAATAAGAGTGTACCATACAATTAAGTTATTATATTACGCATTAAGGAAAAGAGTCCGATCCTAATTACTTTAATGGGAAATATAAGTATTTTGTAAATAACAGGCTGCCAAAATATTATTGTATTCTTTAAAGAACCAAGTTTGACCTTAAATTGAACAATTTTTTTTTGATTTGACATGTTGTATTTACATATACATGATTCGAGTATTTGTGTTAGTCACCTTGTCAAATATTGATTCTAAGAAATTTACACTTAAAATAAACCGCCTATTGTAATTTCTAATGCACAGAGATAAAACGCAAATAAATTACTTTATTTTAGTAAGCACTTACAACCTTTTTAATATAAAGTACCGGCCACTAACATTATTACATGTATGTAACTTAAAAAAGGTACAAGGTTAGTGCTAATAGAATTGCTGTATTCCCATATGAAAAGAAATTGTGGCCAATAAAATATTCAGTGTAGTTACCTCAAGTTCGATCAAGTCCCGAGGGACAATAATTTGAGCTAAAATAATGAACCGGTGTGAGTTTCCTTGCTATGTTTTATTCAGGCCCCTGTCTTGTCGTTTTCGTGAATAACTTTCTTTTAGATTGGCGAAGAGGTCTCTAAAGGCTTATTCTATTTGGCGCTTTTGAAGTTTTGATCGTGTATTGACGTCTTTATATTTTATCACAAATATGCTCGCCGGCTTTGCAATGGCTACACTCTTTGTTTTTTATATCTAAACCATCCTTGTTATTTAAGGAATAATATAAAAAAACAATTAGCGAAATCGGTTTACCTAGGTAGTCTCGAGATAAGATTTTAACACATTTAGTGATTAATTTTTATGTTATAGATGATTTAGAAATGACAAAATGTAACGCATAGTTTCCCTATTTCTAAACAATTGACGACCAAGTGACGACAACTTTGGTGTAACGGTCAAGAAGTTTACTATTGACCAAAAGATCGCGGGTTCGTTACCGCACTGTATAACTATTAGTGTGCATGAACATGTCTGATTGTACTGGTCTGGGTGTTAGGTGTATTTATTTAAGTTTATTTGTAATACTACTGTTGATTCTGATATCTATAACACAACTTACCACGGAGTCAGATCAATGTATGTGATGTTGTTTTATATTTATTTATTTATTTATATATCATTAATAAGATAATCTGAGAGGATTATTCATAAGTGTTCTAAATAAGCATAATTTTTTTTTAACGCTGAACATTTCATTCTATAAAAAACATCTATGCACTCTAATTGCATCCAAAAGAAACAAAAACACAGTCGCTTTTCGTGCACTCCGAAGCGGTCATTTTGTTCATTGCAACCGTCTGCTGTTTGTACCAAACGAGAAACATTAGTCTTTTGTCTCAAATAGAGCTTGCGGTCCTAGATCTAACTAAACAGAGGAAGATAAAAGAACTTCAATATGTGCCGCACGTTACATGTGTAAACAACTCGCAGTACTGACAATGACTAGGAGCGGAGCAGGTCCAGGACTCGGTTTAATAGGACCACGCGCGACTAGCTCATTCTGTATCTGCCTCTTTTCGGTTTGATCTACGAGTAAGTCGTGGTCAGCGTTCTCTCTGTTCATTAACTTTTCTTTCGAGGAGAGTGGAAAGCCGAGTGTAGCCTTTAACTGGACGTCGTTATGCAAGAAGCTGCTTTGTAACTTGGATTCTTGGTAGAGATTTCTTCGGCAGATGAATCAAATGTGCGACTTGAGTATGTTTGTTCCCGGACTTGATTTTGGGGTTGTTTAGATTGGACACACGTAATAACGAACGGGTTTCCTCTTTATGGTGTTGGCTTTGTAGATGAGACTACATAACACGAGGCCTTACACAAAAACAACGTTGAGACTGATTTGCTTGAGTAACGCTAAGGCGCAAAAAATAATAGTTTTTATACTTATCAAGCCCCAAGGTTCTAAATTAAGATGCGCCATTTTTCGCGCTCTACAAATAATGTTTTGTTGGTTTTTTTTTAGAAGAAACAGAAAAGTGGCAAATAGATTCAAAAATATGTTTAGTAACCGTAAAAAAGAGGCGAAAATGTAAATTAATGATGCACTTTATGGTGTCCCATTAACAAAGATAAAAGGATATTCAGAATTAGCGAACGCCTTTGCACCTCGCTTAGGCAACGGTCGTATGTAAATGATCCTTTATCACAGCATTTTCCTGCTGCCTTATCAAACCGCGTAAATACTTCGTTGAAATGTTCACACCATCATTTTCCTGCGACAATTCATATGGCACGGACGCTTTGTGTTTGAATTTCGAACTGTTTCGTGTATTTCAAAATAAGAATTTTTGCGTGTTGAAATGTAAAGTGCTGTGAAAGTGCCATTTGCAATGATGAAAACGTTCCCGGCCGCAGCGCCTCGCAGGCTCTCGCTGAACAGTATAGTCGAGAAACACTTTTTTAAAAGAAGAAATTCAAAAGATTCGCCTTCTACATCGCCGCTGTCAGATGAAGTAAGTTTTATTTTTTTATTTTAGTAAAAAAAAGGAAATAGTTTCAAATTTCTTTAATTATTTTTAAACTTTTAATTGAATTGGTATGCCGTTAGTTTTAGTAGGTATGTTGAAGTTTCAGTAGTTTTTTTTTTAATTTTTAAGAGCGTTGTTTTTTAAAATTTATATTGATGAACTTTCTCGTTTAGCGCAATCACAAAGTCTGCAAGTTAACGGCTCATATTTTCATTAAAAAAAATTGTTACTAAAATATACCCTCTTGTTTCCCGTCAAAAATGCGTGAGGGATGTCTGAAGCTATAGCTTTATTTTTTATTCGAAAATGGAATAATGATGTTAAGTAACGGCAATTCCGATATCGATAAACAAACAAACACGTTATGCTATCGGTCGGGATTGACATGTGTGCCCTTGAAAATTGATCCAATCTTATCTGCCACTGATAACGACACGCAGACTTTATACGCAAAAATATATACCTACGGTTTACTGATGGTACGTAATTTTTGGCCCAAAAAGGCATGAATTAATTCAGAAATTAAATAAAAACTAACATTAAATTGAGGAGGACTTAATACAAACACTACATTAAATTGCGATTAACATTTTATTTCGTGTCTTTGCATAATTGTGACGCAATACTTAAATATAAATAATTTTAACTAAATAAATAAATAATAAATAAATAAATATTTCACAACAATCACACCAATTCTCTAGTCCCAAATTAAGCTACGAGACTTGTGTTATGGGTACTAGACAACGGATAAACATACTTAAATACTTTTTTTTTTTTTTGTAAATAAATACATATTATACATAGAAAACACCCAGACCAGTACAAACACACATGTTCATGCACACATATGCTTGTACTGTGCGGGGATCGAACCCGCGACCCTTGGTTTTAAAGTCCGACATGTAGACCACTGCACCAAACTGTAACGGTTTGTAAGATTACGGTAGGAAATGATTTCTAGTGATACATTATATGAAACTATTTATTTTTAGTTTTTAAACATCACTACATAGTATATGGCTAAGTCGTTTCCCGGGTCTGTCCCTATGTACATAAGTGTGCTTAGATCCATAAAACTACTCAACGGATTTTGATGCAGTTATTTTTAATAGTGATTGGTGTATATGTCGCAGTCATCTGGTTGAGTCTGCTATTTGATTGAATGACTAGCGCGTTCATTGAATGACAACATTCAATTGAATGACAACATTCAATTGAATGACTAGGCCGAACGTTGATTGAACAAGCGTCACTCAACGTCCAACTAGTCAGCGAATTGAAACATAGCCCTTTGAACAGGGCGGACGTAAAATCAGTCAATTGATTCAAATTTAGTTCATTTTTTTCCCACTGCGGCGCTAGTACCTAATCACCGGAACAAATATAGCGTCATACAGCTCGCACAGAAAGCACTGTTTGATTTTTTATTTTATTAAATTAACTTTAAAGTGCGTTATTTGTTGTAAAATAGTGTGGCAACATAGATTTACCTATTATAACGCCGCCACCGGCTACCGGTAACCTTTTAAGTTGCGAATTTATGGTCACCCTTTTTAAATATTACAAAGTCGTACAGATCAGAATTGTTATGTTTATAATACTTTTATTTAACATAAGTATGTTATATTAGTAGGTATAATTATATTGTGTTTTGCTTGGACGAAATTTATGTAATTGTGAACATTGTAAGCACTGTTCTCATGTAAGTGACTGTAATTTATGTCTTTTATGAGAATAAATATCTTTAAACCTAAACCTATCCTATTTAACGAGACATTTTATAATTCATTTATTTTTATTTAAAGTAAGGTTAACTTTTAAGTTGCGAACTCATGGTCACCTTAACCAAACATTACAATGTCGGCTACATCCCATTCATCGATTTCGCTAAATGACGTTCAGTCAAGACGTTGAACGTTACATTCAATGACTTGACGAGTTGTCCTTTAGTCATTCAATTTAATGTCGTCATTCAATGAACGGCCTAGTCATTCAATTAAATCGCGGATTCAACTAGATGACTGCGACATATATAAAGTGATTCAAGAGGAAGGTTTAAATGTATAAGTACATGCTTAATATATTAGAGAAATGAATTCTACACGGACAAAGCCGCTGGTGGAAAGCCAGTAAGTTTATAAAAAATATTAAATCCTGTCAAAGTTAAAACTATTGCTACGACAACAATTTCCAAATCGTATTTTTTTTATTAAACTAAAATGACAACTTAGAGGCAGCCCTAACAACCGGATGTATCGGTTTCTTTTCTGACGCCTTAGCCGCTTATCGTACTCCAAATACATTTTAAACTGTCTTAAATTACCTGAAAAGGCAACTAGGCGGTTCGTATGCAATTTTATGATAATCCACTGTAATGAAGGAACAATAGACTGCGCAAAAACATACTTGAAGTAGCTACTGTAATAGTTAATAACAATTTCTATTTAAGCCAAAGATGAGTTTGCGTTTTTTGGCATATTGTATCTACATTGATCTGATAAAAAAGCCAGTCTGAATTTCTTCATCAATATTTCAAAACTGTATATGTCATACAAATTATCCTGCCTCAATGAAATTAAAAAAGCGATTTGGTTGCGGTTATATAGGTCTACATTCATAATTAAATTAATTTTATAATTAACGTATTTACTAATTAATTGAGTACAAGTTAGTGTTAAAATATCCTTAACCTATTTACAGATACGTATTTAACATGAAACTTTAACACGTGTAGAATAAATGAACTAATTAAACAGCAATTAATTTCACATGCACATGCAATCTTTCATATGAAATAGAACAAGGCATAGATCAATAAGAGTTTTGACTGAAAACTGAGTACAGTTTTCAGTCAAAACTCTTACCCAAACCCCAACCCCAACTTTCGGAAATACAGTAGTATTTCCGAAAGTTGGGGGTTGTGCCTACTTTTTAGGCAGTGTCTGAACCGATCAATATGTCACGAATGACTCATAGTTCGTCGCCTCACTAAAGTCGTCCCAGGTTAATGGTTACAAGGTCGCATAGCCTTGTACGATAAAGGCTTTCTAGTTCTATTCCACACATGATAGCGAAAACCAGTTTGTTAGGTTAAAAACAGGAAATGTCGCATCTGAGGCTGAAATATCTTTATTACTTTTTAGTGCGAATGTACACTAATTAGGGCATCCATTATTTTGTTATGTGTTTGAGATAATCAGATGCCAAAACTAAATAAGTATAATAATAATCTTTCCTCTTTTATGGAGCAAAATAAAAACTAATTCGCTATTTCCTGTGAATACAAAAGAAACGACATTCAAAGCCTTTACTTCAGGTCTATCTTAATTAATTTCAATTTACAAAATCTTATTTCTTTTTGTAACAGCTTAATCAAGATCTTTTTACATTGACATTAACATCCATCTGACAAACTGTCAGTTATCATCAAGAATGAAAACGAAATACCTAGATTTTCTTTACATAAATATTAGTTTTTACTGAAACGCGCCTTTAATATTAAGTATAGTCAATTATGACAATAACATAGAAAACAAAATTTAATATATAAAATTCTCGTGTCACAGTTTTCGTTGCCATACTCCTCCGAAACGGCTTGACCGATTCTCATGAAATTTTGTGAGCATATTGAGTAGGTCTGAGAATAGGCCAACATCTACTTTTCATACCACTAAGTGATAAAAAAAAATTAAATGGCAAAACAACGGTTGCCGGGTCAGCTAGTATAACATATAAATCAAAAGCGAATAAAATATTTGATACTATATATATATATACTTAACAACAAATTATATACTTGCTCGCATATTATTACAAAACACGCAACTTTTACGGTTTCGGGGTTTGAAACATATGGCTTTGATGTAACGCGGTTGCTATGACAACAGATGCGCTCGCGCAGGTGTCCATGGCAGCTGTCATACAAAATGTTAAAATTATCGTTATAGATGATTGATGTATGTATAGATGGTAGGTTGAATATAAAAATCCCATCTTAATGTTATTCTGACCCAGAAAGATCATCTTAAAATTCATTCAGCTACCACAATTAATATAGTCACTTCACTCTTTGATTCGTCTCTGTGCCGAATTTTTTAACAATTGATAAGAGTAAAACAATTTATAGGCGATAAAAAAAAACTTTTTCCATTTTTTAAAGTTAATATTGTTAGGAAAATAATACTACTTTCACATAACGATCGGTTACTAACTAATCACTTTAAATAGCTCCAGTAGATATACATATATACCATAGATGTAATGAGCAAGAAAACGCAAAACGTTATGCGTACGAGTGCTTTTGTTTGTTGTAAAGACAATGAACGGTACATCAGAGATCATTACGATTTCTGCTTAATATGAACAGCAATGGCGAGATTTCTCCCATTGTAGGCAACTGTAAGATTTTCCCATGCAAAGCTGTTAATTGGTTGTGCTGTGATTGACTAGAATTCTCGCTTGATATTTATGTGAGAGAGTGTCAAATGCAGTCATTGTCATCAACTGTGCATTTTATTTCACCTACGTCCTTGTACCTACCTACTACCTTCCTGATCACTCCTCTTTTTCCGTACGATCCTCTCCGTTCTTTCCATGTCTAATCCCGTTTCCTCGTTTTTACGTTTTTAAAAAGGAAAAAAAAAACTGCATTTTGATTTGTTTGAAGATTATTTATTAGGTTCATTCTAATCTTGATTATCGATGGTTGAATATTTAGAACTGAAGCCTAAGAGATGGATGTCATAACTCTACATTTAGAGACAATTTTGTAAAAGTGTACCTACATCGAGAATCGAAAGTAAGACAAAATGTTTAAAGGCAATTTTTGTAAACAAGTTCGCAGAGTCTTCACTTCTTTTGTTTTACATTTTAACTTTTCAGCCTAAAAATGTCTACCACGAAACTCAATTTAAGAAAGTGCAGCTGGGTTGAAGTACGAGTAGTCTGAGTGTTATACTCGTATTTATCTGAGAGTGTCAAATTCAATATAAGATTTTTTAAACCATTTGATTCGATTATGACCTTAAGTACCAAGGTCGTTTGTAAGTACCTAATGGTATTTTATGTATATTGAGACAGTAATGATTTTCGCTTATAATGAATAAGTAATTTAAGTTTTTTTTTAATTTTTGCGTTAAAAGTTTGTTGTTTATTTCGTTAAACACTTGCAGTTTAGGCTCCTGAGTTTACTGATGTTTTAAAAATGCTGGATGTGCAAGTGTTTCAGAACTATTTACCATATTATTATATTTCGCAATGTTTGTATGATTCCTAGGTTTCCCATGCTGTGCATTCTATCGGCATCTAATAAAAATGCCTCTTCTCTGTGGAGAAATTCTTTTCATCTCAATTGACATATACGAGTAAAACGATGTTATCCATCATTTTGAAATCAATATCTGTCTCAGATAAAAAATATTTTTAAATACCTTTAAGCAAAACATCCTCAATATATTTTATAAAAATGTTGGGTGTGAAGAACTATATTATCAAAGGCTATATTATCTATATTATCTATAGCTATACCAACTTTAATAAAAAAAACAATATAACGTAATGAAAGAAGAAAAAATCCGCTTTTTCAATAACTATCAACTTTAAAAACTGGTGTTTTCAACCAGTATATCGTAGCGACTAGATAAACAGAAACTGAGGTTAATAAACCCTAAAATCGTGTATATTTTGGCAGATGGCAGTACAAACAAAAATTTTATTCTGTTTGCATCACTCTATTTGCCTTGCACCCGGGTTTCCTTGTTACTTTATTTCTGTCCCGGTGTACGTCCAATTTTGTTTATAAAATAAACAGACATTGGCTTTGTCTAATCAGCATTTTGAGTTACTGTTTATAGTTTTATTCGGGTAATGTCTGATTTGATCTAAACTTGTCTTAAGCCCGGATTACAGAAGTGAAACTGTTAATATTTTAATACACAACAACATCAAATATATTGATTAGACTCTGTGGTAAGTAGCTAAAGCACTTGTGTTACAGATATCAGAATTAAAAGTGGTGTTACAAATAAACACATATAAAACCCAGACCAGTACAAACAGACATGTTCATGCACACAAATGTTTGTACAGTGTGGGGATCGAGGCCGCGACCTCTTGGTTAATAATCAACTTCTTGACCATTACACTAAAGTGATCGTCGTTAATAAGCTACTGCTTAGTTGATAGGTTGCTTAAAAGTTCCATATAGGTCGATTTCAAAAGTTACGAAATTCAACCATCCTTGTGGAAAACAATTAGCAATCTACTTCAAAACTAGCTTCTATTATACCTGACGCCACCCCCCAATGTAAAGTAGATAATAGAATACGTCTGTCACACTTTGCGTTATCAATAAGAGCCTTTTATGTACTTCGCCACCCCTATTTACCTTATTAACGTTTCGGTTTCTTATCTAAAGGGGTCTGGGGTAGATATGACAGCGTTGTTTTGTTTTGTCACTCACACCATGGGAAAGTGTGGCCACCATTGTATTGGTTAGATTGCGATCTTAACTAAAGTTTTCGTTGGAAGTCTTCTTTGTTTGCTTAATTAGTTTCGTTGCAAAATGCTGATGATTAAAGTAATCTGTCTTCTCAAGTGGCATTAAGATATCTCTCTTTATATCTTCAAATATATTTTCAATGCATTATTGCGAAATTACAGCTGTAATACTGCGTCTAATGAAAGTGAAAACGTACAATAACTTTTCCAATAACAGATTCTCATCACGAATCAGGTCATCGATCTATCTGTCACTGACATTTCGTGGACAGACACGAATCCCACCTCAAGTTGTAATTGCGACGTTAATAACGTCTTATTACACGATCTGTCTTTACTGAACTAATTTAATGTCAATGAACTAATCAGTTCAAGTACCAAGCGTGTGTGGTTGCTCTATAATGATAGTGCTGTACCGGTTAACGGTTGTTAACTTAATTATCGAGATGCGGTGAAGATAGCCACTTAAAAGTATTGTTTTCTTACCAATGATTCATAGCATGATGGATACGTATCAATTGCTTTTCAAATGCCTTACTTGTGTAACTGCTCTATAACGGTAATAAAAATATTGTGAAATGATTCACCGTGCAGATATAGCTACTGGCTAGACTAGACTATTCGCAAATTTCTCTGTTGGCTAATAAATAAATAAGTCATAAAACAAGAAATATAAATGTAAAAGTATAGAATAGCTTATTAATATTTAGACACTCTTGTGTTGAGAAACGCATTCACAATGATTAATTTTAATTACTTGAGCACTAATTTTATTCCACTTATTTTTTTACGACGGCGGAAAAGAAATGAAGAAACTTTCGGATGCTTATGATTTTATGAGCCGTAACTCAGTGGTGTTATTTAGTGAATTGAATATTCAATAAAATTAAAGATGCAGCGAATTCAGCTTTTCTGTTTCAAAATCAATTTAAAAGATCACTTGTACGATATAATTTTTAGACTATTAATAACACTAGCTTCTTTGTGGGATTTCGGCCATAACCTTAACGATTTGAAGGTACCACAAAACAAATGCTATTGGATATATTTTAGCACAAATCTGTGTTGAATCGGTGACTCACAAAGATCATGAGTCACGAGGGTTTCCTACCAGTTTGACGGAGATAATTGATCATTGCGGTCTTCGACCGGTTATAGGTATAAGGTCCAGACTTCAGACACTAGTTTACCCATTGTTTGATGGGCCATTTAAAAATATATATACAACAACATCACATACATTGATCCGACTCCGTGGTAAGTAGCTCAAGCACTTGTGTTACAGATATCAGAATCAACAGTGGTATTACAAATAAACTAAATGGATACATAATAACACTGCGACTGCGACTTCCAGCTCTAGCTTTTTCAGGTGATTACAGTTGGAATTTTAAAGCAAAATAATCCACTTTTACAGCTTTAGCTACATACTGACTTCATAAATAAGACCGTAAACATCAAGGTATTGAGTGTTGATTGCAATGGTGATGTTTATAAATGTTGCTGATCACACAATATAGTTAAGCGCAGTAGGTTCGGTTAGCAGCTGATTCTCTTAATATAAAAAATGTCACTTATTGCTAAAAGATGGGACAAACCTTTGTTATTATAACCTTACTATCTGTCCCGGCAAACGTTGTTTTGCCATACAAATTTTAAGGGTAGACAACCCTTATCACTAAGGGGTATGAAAAATAGATGTTAGCCGATTCTCAGACCTACTGAATATGCTCACAAAATTTCATTAGAATCGGTCAAGCCGTTTCGGAGGAGTATGGGAACAAACATTGTGACTCGAGAATTTTATATATATAGAGATAACCATGCTCAGCAAAAGAGCTCGTCTTAGAAAACTCTGCCTAAAGTCGAGGTTACTGTATTTAACTTTATACTGTATTATGAAGTAACTCTGCAAATTTCATGTTCAAATAGATATTGTAATGAAATATACATCCATTTTTCATCTTTTGTTTCTTTTTATGTGTTAAGTATTTTATTTTGCTGCCGGCAGAGTGGAGCAGTATGTGATAAATATTTAATTCGAATTCGAATTTTAAATGCATTTAAATTTCAGTATATCTATAATATTCCTCCAGGTTACTCGTAGTACGTGTCTGTTGTCTTTTAAATTATACTCCAGCTTTTTAGTTCGATTCTTTGAGTGCAAGTTGCTTCAATGTGCGTGAATAATGGCTAGGTAAGCCATACATACAACCAACGCTATCTGATTTACTTAACTGTACATTTTGACTGTGCTAATCAGAACCTTGAAACTCGAAGACTGTTTCAAAACTACTTCTGACGCCAAAATAAATTATATTTTACATGCGAAATGTTTACTGAAAAATGTACATTGTGTAGACAAAACCTTTTACTTGCCTATTTAGTGTGATAACAATTGGGTAGGTCTTGAGATTGGCTACCGTCAGCAAAAATAATAATCTTATTATTTTGGTGGGACTGCTCAGATTCCTCGTACCAGTTGCAAGGTGCAAGAATTTAAAATATACACAGTGACACCTTCAATAAGGAATGGCGATTCTCCTGAAGAAGAATAAGCTTAACCCTAAATCGTTTACAGGTATGACCTTCTATGAAAGAACCCTGAAAGCAGCTTGTATCGATAAAAGAATACCACTGTGTTATTGAACATTTTCGCACCATCTGCGTTACGTTTCTTGTAAGTAAACATCAACAAGTGAGAAATACAGTAAAGCGTATTCTTAGTCAGTGGTATTCATACTTGTTTAAAATTACTTGTATGTACTTGTCGAATTTGGCCTTCAGTCAAATCATAGGTATCAACGTCATCTTATTCTTACAATGTTATTTAGTCACAACTTCGAGTATATTTTTTTCAAGAAACACTTTTTTTTACATCTTTTTTTTCTCCGATTTTACGTTTGTACTTACAATAGAGACAATTTGTATTGGTTAATCAGTTCATGTTAGTAAATATATTGCCATGGAAGACTCCCAACAACGTGACTCCATTTTAATAACAATTACAGTATAGGAATATTATTGTTTTAGCGCAATTAGCAAGGAAAACAAAAGCCTAATGGGAACATATTAACATAAATGTTTACGTACTCAAGACTGAAAATTGTCTGACGGTTATCGTAGCTATACGGGCTATAGTAGCGCGTGGGAGTGCAGACATTTGCATAGTTTATTAGTTCTTGAATGGGTCTAATAGCATGCAAGATTCATCTTTATTGCTCCATTCTGCTGTAAGAAGGTTGGGTCTTGTGGGTACGCTGAGTTGTAAGGTTTTTTTATTTACCATACATGAATACACTAGAGTTCTGCCATCAGTCGGGTGTGACGCTTGTGTTATTATAGTTGAGTTAAAAATAAGGTTTCGCGGCACGCTCGAATTATTTTAGCGCTTCCTTATGTTCCGCAGTTAAAATGTGCGAACGTCGGTGATTTGACGTAACTCGTGTTGTTAGAACGTCTTTGTATACCTATATTTTATAAGCGAAAACCTGCCATAAACATATGTTTAAAGTGCCGATATATTTTCCGTCTTCTCAAATCAAGTTTAAAAAGTGAAGTGCGACTCCTGACTTTAGCCGGTCAGCTATACACCTCGCAACCTTTCCGTCTGACGCGAACACCGAATTTAGCCAGTATCGACGGCTGAAAGTGAACTATTTCCGCTGAAAACACTGCAACCGTCCTGTATTTATTACGTGGTCTGAATAAATTTGTGTCATCATGAAACAAACGCGTCCTGCTCCGAGACTAGGAACTGGATATTTTCAGCGATGATGCAATTGTAGTTAAATGTTTTCGTCTTGTTCTAAATGGATAACCAGGAGATGTTTGTGTATCAAGTAAGTTTGCATTGGATATTCAAAGTTGCTGTAAGTGATAATTTCTAGACACGAGTTCAGAGATTCGTTCTACCAATAGAAATTTGGTGAATCTATCTCGATAAATCATAGCTATATTCAGTGAATCAAACAGTGATCGTTAAGTTAAGTTAGAGCTTAGGTGCTTGTATGAGCTTGGCGCAATGTACCGCCTATCAAAGTTTCATCTGTCAAAAAAAGTTGGACAGTTTTATTTTTAAATTAATAGATACAAAAAGATAAAGCCAAGTCAAAGATAGATAGATAGCCTGTGCTTTAATCGTTTAGAATTTTAGTTCGCTTTTATCGCCTTATTACAATTTACAATCAGGTGTGATAAGGGTTTAGTGTTGCACTGTTGGGTGCAACAAAATATGACTAAATCTAATAATAAACGGAAGCAAAAAAACTTTTTCTAAAGGCTGTTTATTTCGGACGTAACGGCTCTGCAGCAAATAAAGTTAGAAAGCTAAAACGGAACGCATAGACGTTTCCAACTGAGTGCATCTTGCATCCAACGTGGGTATTTTGGAGACGCCGTCCAAGGAGGAAGATCGATACGTACTTGTGAAAGGGTAGCATCTGCATATTACTCAATTTTGGTTTTAAAAACACGACAATTTATAAATTGAAGGTACCAAAATACCTTTAATCATAAACCAATGCTTAAGGTTTATGATAATTCATTTCGCTGTTAAAAGTGCACTGGAAACCCTTTTTATAATGAGGCCACTTTCATATGCACATTTTTTTCATGACATGGCGGCTTCACCATAGTGATCCTTGAAAATTGCAGAAAAAATATCAAAATTCGCATTTTAGTTACGTAAGTTACACACTAAACATTGATTGTTTTTCAAGGTAACAATTGAATCTTGCCCTACGAGTGCCCAAATAATTTAGAGCCGAGTTTTCGATAGACGTATAGCGCTTACAGTCCGATAAAATACCAAGACGGCAGATTAGAATGTCAAACTTGATTATGCAGAAGGGTGAAGTCGAATGTATTGAATCTGACTATTGTAAAATTAGCTCTTAAAAGAAAAACTAGAGAACTCTTTATGATATTTAAAAGAGAGAACACGAAACAAATGAATAATATGGTTTGAACTTTATTTTTTCTTTACCTGTTCAAGATCATGATAAGTTTAACGATGTTTTTATTGCAAGCGAAAGTGTGGTTACGTTAACAAAACTGTCTGTACTCTATTATTACTCGTATATTTTTTTTTTCGACATTATACGTTGTTTGCAATTAAATATTATAAATGAAGATTCTTAAATTACAGTCTCGTCGATAGAAATTTTTGATTACCTCAATTACCAGTAATTTGCCCGGTTGCCAAATCTTGCAATAATCTTGATGCAGAAATTATGAAGTTATTAAATTATTAGTAAGGTCTGCTATAATTGCTTAAATAATGGTATATGTTATGACACGATTTCGTACTTAACGAAATAAACTTAAAGTGTCATATCTTGTACTCAATAAGTATGAATTCACAGCATCGTATGCGAGCTCCATATAACATCATCATGTGCAATGGAGCTAAGTATAAACAAAATGAAGTGCTGCAACATGTCTCGCTCGGAGATAAAATAAGCGATATATTTTTCAATTTTGAGTTATCATCGTTTATTCTTCTCTTATAAAACGGAGAGTGGCCCCGATTTATTTCTGTCACTTCGGGTCGTTGACTTCAATAATAACTTTAAAGGATGTGATAGCGTTTTTAAACAAAAGTTTTATTTGCTATACATTTAGTTTTCTCTACACGCTGTCTTAGTGGCCAGTCTGATTTAAATTAGGTCTGCGAACTTAGTACATACTGTGCGTTGGTACTTCAAGCACAAAAAATATTGATTTATATTACATCGATAAAGGTTCTACTTGTTAGGGTATTAATTGGATTTACGATTGTTTTATCGCAACATGTTATGTGCCGTACCCGTATGTAGGACACTGGTATAAGCAATTGTATATGGTAAGGCTTCGTATTTTTAAATTCAATTGGAAATACCATGACGCGTTACCAATATAGCGTAAATAAAGGTCCATTAAAACAGCTGTTATCTTAACTTGGCTATTGAATACACATTTTTAACCTTAACCAACAGTTCTCAGCGTAAGTAATTGTTTGAAACGGCAGATGGTGCATTTTTACGGCTTTCGTGGCCACAAAGAGGTGCATTAACATCTGCTAATCAGCAAACCGATGAAGTTTAGCATATTATAGAAACTCCAACGCATTTTAAACTCCCAAAATCATTAGAAATTATAAGTTATACGTAAATTAAGTACGTATTACATAGCAGTGAATTATTCATTTTTTTCTAAGCAATTGGCGTCCTACTACTTGATTTTAAGCAAAACATATCTACAGATCGACCTGCAAGTTTTTAAACGATGTAAGAACTGTCAGAAATCAAATGCGCTGTCAAAACGCACGGAAATCGGTGCATCCGTGCTTGAGCTATGATTCCACAGAAGGAAGAGAAAAAGGGTCAAACTTGTAACATTCTTTTCGTGTCTTGTCGTGGTTAAAAATGAAGTAGATTGAGCAAATTACAATATTTCAGTGCTTCTTACCAGTCTTAACCTACGGAGCCGAAACGTGGAACATGACAGTCGAACTGGCTCACCGACTGGACGTCACTCAGCGTGCTACGGAAAGGTCTATGTTGGGGATCTCATTAAGGGATAAGATCCGGAACGAGGTCATACGACATAGGACTAAGGTAAATGATGTAGTCCAAAAATGTAGCAAGTTGAAGTGGCAGATGGCTATGTCTGTCGCAGAACCGACGAGAGGTTGAGCAGGAAGGTTTTCGAATGGAGACCACGCTTAGGTAAACATAGTGTGGGACGCCCCCGGCTAGATGGACAGATGACCTGCAGAAGGCAGCTGGTAGTGACGGGATGCAAATGGCGGGCGATCGCGCGCTGTGGCACTCCTAGGGGGAGGCCTATGTCCAGCAGTGGACTGAAACAGGCTGATATGATGATGACAATATTTCAGGAGATAACAATACTGGACGAATACGAGACGCCTAATACGTAGCACATTCCGTAACTGAAAAAACTGGCTGTTCTATTCTTACCACAGAGGAAGTAAATCTTCATTCAAAGATAATGGAGTTTAACCCAAACATCCTTTCGGTTTTAGAAGTTAACGGTACTTATAGATAATTGTGTTTCCTCGTACTAATTACTCGGTGGATTACCGTTTTGTAAATACCGAATACCGTTTTAAAACAGTCCTTTCAGTAAAGCAACAATGTTAACGTTAGTGTTAATTAGTGTAGCTAATTATATCACCCAAAACGTCAAAGTTTTTTATTGCGATTAAAAAGAATGGAGTTTAAACTTTCGTTTGAGGTATAAACGATGATATATAATGCTATTCATGCTGAAAAATAATTCGACCAAATATGAAAATGTGTAAAGACCAATATGGTTTAGGATATCCAGGTCTAAGAATGAACAAAATGTTATTCGTAACCCAGGTTTTGGAAATTATTTTTTTTAAACCTTTTAAAAATACTTTATAAGGCATATATTTGCCCGGTGGAGCATGCTTCATAGGATTTACTATTGCTTCTGGGAAATCTTGAAAGGCTTACACATCAAATGACACGCAAATGACACGGGTTTAACAACCAACAGATGATATTCCAGTGAAATATCTACGAAATGAATAACGCCATGTACTTAAAACCCATCAAACTAAATCACTAACAAGACCTACTCTATCAAATCGCTGCATACAGCTCACACGATAAATATACTAAACACTTCACGCATGAATGCACTTGAATGACGTATCCCTTTTGCAACTGTATTGTTATTTATTTAATTAAACAAAAGACCGACAAGAGCGAAGACCTAAATGGTAAATTCTTAATGAGTAAGTTTTCCCAAAACCACTTTTACTTAATAAATCGAATTCATCGAAATTATTTCTCCGATATTCGATCAAACTTATAGTTTTATAATATATATTTTTCAATGGTCAAAAACGCGCCTAATTGTATATGTAGTGACCAAAAAAAGAAAATGAAATGAAATCAATTTTTTTATCTGCATTATGAATGCAAAGGTACACTAAAGATGACATTTTTTTAGGATGTTCTGCTTACTCAGGCGTTATAAACAGCATGCAATTAAAAAAAAATTGGATTGAATTTATAAGTTTCAAAATTTCAAGATGTCTTAATCGATTAAATAAATAAAAAAACATAATAATAATAAGGATTTTAAGTTCGTTTTAACACTTTTAGTCGCTTATTTAAATAAATTTTAAACGAGTTACATTTTTAAATGAAGCCATTAGTAGCACCAGTGACACAAAAACCGTGCTCATAATAAGAAAGCGCAAATTTTTCAACAACGGCACTTTGTCATTGTTTAAAAAACACTAAACAAAAGAAATTACAGCGTTAAAATACTCTAAAACACATTTCGTGTCGCACGAACAAATGTGAGGGAAAAGAGCGTAAGTAAATTTATGGTTTATTTCGCGGCGCTTTTCTCACTAGCGACCCTAATGTATGCTCTCACGTGCCTATGCAACGCGCCTAGTTTTTCTCTTTTCTGAACATTTTATGCCCTCTTAACGTGGACTTAATTGCTACCAACTGCATGTTTGAAAGTTTCAAAATGAAAAAAATATGTTACGTTGTGGTGGTCTAGGTCTTGAAATGTCTTATTTAGCCGCTTTCGCGTTTCTTGTTGCTGTTAAAACGCCGGTGGAACTCTAACAAGTCCATACTCTTACACACTTTTTCCAAGCATAACGTCATATTTACTGAAATAGCTTGTCCACCGCGTAGTACTGTAGATAAGGATATCTGCACAATCCCCGTGTATTCGATTCTATGTACTAAAGTTCTTATCTAACGAGCGGTCGGATGTAAGTCGGCTTATTGTAAAACCCGCTAAGAATTTTCCTATTTTCTGCCGCCAGATGCACTCGTAGTGAGAATAGGAAAATTTTTACTTATTCGATTTTCCGCCCGAGCCTTGGCGAGATGTAAGAAGCCCAGTCTATGATTTCTTTGAGTGCGAAAAAGATGTAAAAATAAAATAGTTTAAAATAAACATTAACTGACGTATGACTCTTGAGTATTAACTTAATAGTTAGTTTTTGTTTAAATTGGGTTCCGTTATAACATTAATCATTTAACATGACATAAGCAATCCTTTGATCGAAGGTTATCTGAAAAAATTGCTTCGAAAATACTAACTTCTTTAAAAATTTATTGTTTGTAATCATCTTCTTGTGTCATATAGAATATTTCATCTGCCATAATTACAGACACAAAACAGTTTAATATATCTTGAAAAATCAGTTTTTCGAGTATTTCATCAAGAGTTGAAACTAGGATGGATAGAACCCACTGTGAGCGGGCAGGACAACGTCAAATACAAATTCATTTATTCCTTATCATATCATAGACACGGCTCCTTATCAAGCTACTTATTTTGGTTGTAAAATCACCCTTATTACGTTAGCATAAGATACCGCGCAGTGATTATCTTGGCGTATGGCCGTGCGTACAAACAGGGTGCAGAAAACTCCATGATGCGCCTAGAATGGCATGAAATTAAAAGTGTGAATAAAAAACTTAATGTTTCATTTCGCATAAATTCATTATGCGTAATAAGAATGAGATTTATTTAAACCACGTGCCATTGTCATCAAATTTGGGCCTCGAATGCCATTCAACAAAACTAACGTGGATTGTTTACTAACCATAAGTGGAGGACGCGCCATTCTGTCTGCCATTACGAGGATAGATGACTGTACACCTAACAGCACGACATGTTGAACACTGCGGCATCTTATACTATTGTAATAAGAACGATTTTTTAACTAAGTTGTATGGCTTAAATGCTGCTATCTGTACGTAGCTTAGACGTCACATAGTTGCGAAATAGCACTTATGTATAAATGCGTATGATATAAATTTTTATGTGATGTTCACTTTCATCATCAGCCATTTTGGTTTCACCTCTATCACTTTCACTAGTGTATTGGTCATTGTGATCTTCATTTGTTTTGATATCCTTTTGTGTTACGAAAGTTTAATAAACTTTTATCAAGTTTCATTCATCATGGTATAATCTAACGGGATCCAATGTCATGCTGTTATACGCAGAGGGTATGCTGCATATTTTTAGTGGGACAGCAACTATTGCTGCCTCCTGACAAGAGAGTCCCACATAACCTTTCGTCTCCCCCGGGACGAACGGTATGCGTAAAGTATTTTCCCTGCGAGAAAAAAGGCACCTGTAAGTATTTCTTTCTTGAATGACTTACATTTTATTTGGTTAATTTGCTCTAAGACAGGGGTCAGCAGACCGCGGCTTGCGAGCCGCATGCGGCTCTTCTATAGGATTTATAATGGCTCTTCTTAAGCTCACTCACTGCCTAACTGTACCGCTTTAGCACAAAAAAAAACACCTAAACAATATGAAACAATTGAATTCATCGTCAACTTGCGCGCTCGCACTCTGTTACCCCGCCACCTGGCATGTCCGGCGGCTCTTTAAAAGTATGGGAAAATCTACATACTGGATATTTAGCTCATCTGATTGATTAGTCTGCCGACCCCCGCTCTAACACATTAAGTCACTTATATTCCGCTTTAGTCAGCAGCTTAAGTTTCCCAAAGTACACAATTCTTTGTCAATACATTCTCTGAATGCCTTTTTTCCATTATCATTAAAAGGTCTTCCGATGTTATCATGGTAATTGCAAGTCCCATTATCCTCGCTTCTTCAAAATTAACCCACGATTTGCCTGAGGAACGATTTCTATGCCAATGATCAATTTTATCGCTAAAGGTTTATTTATGGACAAACCTATTATGTTCGGTTTTGATTTGATAAAACGGCCGAATTTCGACTTAGTTTCCGCGCATTGCAGCCTAAATTCGTCAACGAAACAAATTATCTTCACTAAAAATAACAGTGCCTAATCATTTAATCGATATTTCAAGTATTGCCACGCCCACGCATAACTATGCGTGGACAGATGTCTCTTTCATAAATACAAAAGAAAATATATTTATATATTTTGACTGAATGCTTTGAGTGATTATTCCTGTTGTTATATTCAATTATAGATTGATAGTGCCCAGAGAACAAAACCAGAATAACGAACATTTTTGACTACTTTGGTATCACGTAGAATAGATTCAAGCCATAACTGGAACGAAACAAAGCCAGTCATATTTATTGTAACTTTTGTGAACAGAAATATTGATTTTTGGTCAAAATAAAAGTGTTTTGTTATGCTGTTTATATTAAAAGTATTGAAATTCAACTTGATTGACTGACTTCTTTGCGTTCACGTAGATATTCTTTACGCTTAAACATTGTAACAGTGGAATTCATAATTGGATGTGATGGACTTGATATTTGAATAATTCAAATAAACGATGTGGAAATCATTCTATATCGCTATGCTGATTGACTTGTTTGAGATCTAGTCTTTCAGGAAAATCTATTGGGAATTGTTTTCATGCATGCAATTCAGCTGCGCAAAGCTTGTTGTAACCAATAATTCCTTATTCCATAAAATGGTGGTAGTAAGTAGTTCAAGCAAGTCGTGGACGTAAATGGCTGAAATAATTTTCAAGTAGTTATTTTTTACTTCCCTATGTACCTTACTGCCTATGGTAATATCAGCGTAGGATTTCGTTTCTCGAATTTTCTCAAAAAACGGACTATTACGTGCAATAGTCTTTTTTTAAATCATTATGCGCGGAATCAAACGCTATCGTGTTATCATCATAATGGATACTAACTAGAAGATCATCTTCTTTCCAATAAACATTTTCACAGAAAACTCCAAAGCTCTTCAAATAATAAAGATAACTGAAAAGTTATCTTTATTATTTGCTACCTCAGAATCTTATACGATTCCGAGATGTTTTATACCGCCAATATCTCTCGAGATAAGCTCACCTGCACCTTTATTTCTGGGATTTATTCATGCTCCGGCATAAATTCCCGACTATAAAGGAATTCGATGGTTTTTATTTACTTACGCCTTTTTGAATTGGCGTACTGTTTCTATCCCTTTTTGTTCAAGATTTTGAACGACTGCTTCAAGTATAGTAGACTTTTTATGAGCATCATACCAAGTGTAAAAAAAGCTGAAGTATATTTCTGTTTGGCAGCTCCTTACTTCTCTTGAAGTTCTCAAAATCGCTTCATAGCTAAGCCAAAATATTTGAACAATAAGCGCATGACAAGCTTTATCATGTGATTTATAAGCACAAAAGGCGTTTCAGTCAAAGTTATCAGGCGAGCGCAAACGTCTGGACTCAAGACTAATCTGGGATAAAGCAGCTTGCGCCTCCTGAGCTGAGCCGTGCATTGCAATAAACGTGTTTAGAGTGATGGGATGGCACCTCATATCATCTACGGAATCATACCTATATTATAAACGCGAAAATTGGTAAGTGCTTATGTGAGAAATTTTGTAACTCTTTCACGCTAAAACTACTGGACCGATTTGGATGAAATTTGATACATAGATTTATACATAGAATTAAGAAATTTGAACATAGGGTTCTTGTTATCCCTTAAAACTTCACAGTTCTTGTGATATAAGTTGAAACTGGTTCTATGCGGGTAAAACCGCAGGGCACAGCTAGTTAATCATAAATCAGACATAGTTTTTTTCTGAGAAAGCATGACGATATAGGCGACGTAACGATGATGATGATTTCCTAGACGAATACGTCGAAGGCGACACCCTTAGCTTGTGTTAGCCTGAAGTCTTGCATGGGCGCGAGAGTGACTGGCAAAACTAAACTTAACACTAACTTTTCCAATAACGTAGAACATCGTCTTGGCTTCGTGTCATTGCCACTGCTTTGAAGTAAAACAAGCAGTTACTTAGGGCTTTCAATCTAAACTTAGACGCACTTTATCCAGACCAAACTTTACTACAAGTACCTGTCCATTTTATTTAAGCTAAGTATGTACTAAGAATCGGGTATTTGCCTTAATATTGCGCCAGATTTCTTATTTGAATATGTATATGATCTCATCAGCCTATATACGTCCCACTGCTGGGCACAGGCCTCACCTCAACTATGAGGTGGTCCGAGCCATACTCCACCACGCGGGCTCAGTGCGGATTGGTGGAGGGGTGTTTGTAAGGTAAGTGACCAACCTTACTGTCAGATGTTATTAAGCCGCCCGAGGGCCTCTGACCAGGCTTAACGACTAATATCTATCGATATTAACCGGGACCAACAGCTTAACGTGCCTTCCGAAGCACGGAGATGCTTGTAAATAGACGTCACTTAAATGGTCAGAATGGTCACCCATCCCAAACATGACCGCGCCCGAGGTTGCTTAACTTTAAGTATCACTACCAAAGCGCTGCAACCACTGCGCCACAAGCACATATGAATATTCTTATTTCAAAGCATTGATAAACCAATGGTACGAATTCGTAGAAAGGAAGATCTGTCATTACTGTGCACTGGAACGAAATAAATTCGAAGAAGATACATCTCTTCTCTTTGAGACTTATTGAACCTTTGAGTGTTATATCAAGTCCAAACCTCACGTGCTGATATTGGTTGGATTTTTTAAAATCAAAAGTCTTTAAGGCTGTGTGATGTTATTTACTTTAGGTCTTATTCAATTCTATGTTGATAAAACATCGACAGTTAAATTAAAAAAGCATCTACAAAATAAATAAACAACAAATTATTCCATAAATTATCTGTATTAAGGACTGTTAACCAAACTCGGGGAGACACGATTTTAGTATTTCATATATTTCGACTTGTTTTGTCGCTGTATTATATTTCGAAATAAACTTACCAAACTTTTCACTTTGTTACAGGTATTTTGGGACAACCACAAGTCGGTAAGCTGGCAACACTGAAAACTCCGTGAATTTGGATATTAGCATAAAACAGCCGTTGGGCTTACAAATAGTCGTTGAAATTCAAATAGTGGCCAGCCTGCACCCTATTGGGAAATCTGGTTACCATTTCCTATGAAGTATTAAAGGTATTAAAGATATAAAGGGGAATCTTAGACGGCACTCTTTGTAACAAAGTTTGCAGGATCATTACAATTTCTACAGAAATTCTTTGAGAATATTTTTTTGTTACACTTATTTCCGTTTAAACAAGACTTACTGATGAATTGTAGTTAGCTTTTTAAGAACTTCTTGTAATCTACATTTAATTTAGTTTAACGAAAAAAGCTATAGATATTCCAGTCCTTTAACATCCGTAACGTTGAAAAGATAGATATAAATCTATCTTTTCAACGGCGTTATGTCTATTTTTCTCTCGCAACGGGTGCTAGTGTTGCAAAAAATTCTCGAAAAAAAATGAATAACAATAAAAACGAAGCTTTATGAAAAAGCGTTTCTTGTTTGGCAGCGTAACCGCTTTTCTGTCGGCACAGTGTTTTTTTTTCTCTTTGCAAAGCGGTTTCATTCAGTCACGCCGGGCCACGTTGCATTTTTCATTTGAATTCAGAACAAGCCCACCGCCGTTTTCATCGCGGTATTGGTATAATTCGCGGCGCTCACCGCAGATTTGAAATGTAACGTTTCAAATATTAGCGACACCACTGTGCTGTTCGCCGTGCTTTATGAAAGAAAAAGTAATGCAACAAAACACTGTATTTTGACGTGAGAGTGTGTACGCCTAGACGCCCATGAAAATTTATGAGCGGGATTGTGGTGAGAAAGAATGATGAACCAGAAGGAAATATAGTTTTTCCATTTTTCTTTCAGTGTCATAAATTGCCGTTGTTATTGGTTTAACATACGATTAACCTTCAATGTAAGCGTAATTTAGAAACGTCCTAACAAAATTGCCATGCGACTGATTGATTAGACAAAAGCGGTTAAGTATAAAAAGGGTTGTCACGATCCAATAATCCAATTTAGCACTATTATTTATACAAAAATGCCCCATTTTCCCACTTCCCTTTATTTAGTCCGCCTATTTCCGAGGCTCGTCGAGACAAATACCAAGGTCTATCATTGTTTAAATGGCGGGCATTATAATAGATTACCCGACACCGTTTGTGTTCTAGTAGCCCCAATAGTATTTCCCTTCTATGTAGAAGTTTATTTAATGCCATAGGTCACTGGCGAAATAAATAGGCCGGTCAGAGTTATGAAGGTTGAAAAAGCGAAGTTATATGAGATTTTTCATGAATTCTGTAAACTAAAATGCGGTTTGGTGAAAACTATGGAAATGGTGCGACTGCTGAGCATTAGTCTTATTTCTCAGAATTTTGAAACTTTCTTAATTGGGATAAAATCGGTTTAAAAGCTTTTAAAAAACTAAACTAATCTAACTTTTACATAAATTCAAAATACATAAGTAGGATAAGTATTTAAATTGCAGTTTTAATAGCGTCATTGGGTAGGTAAGGTGTAATAACCCCTTAATTTTTCTATGTCTTCCGTACACTCCCAGTATTCTATTTCGCACCCATTACAAATCTATGTCAAAAGTGTTATCACTTGGCCTAAATCGTCGTGTGAACCTTAATTGTCCCGTCATTTAAGCCATTTGCCTAATTCGCCATTTGGCGAAATTAAAACTTTCCCCGACACAGTCCATTTTGCAAAATGTAACTTGATGGAGGAATAAGTAACTGATTTGCGATGTTAGAAAGTTTTCCTGTTCCATATTTTAAGCTCATATTTTGCTTATGCAAATTGTGCCTCATAGAAATTGTAATGACAAATTAAAATTCATACCCGGGTAATTTCTTCCATTTGTCTCATTTAAAATTTAATTCTTGTGTTACATTTTATATACGAAGCGTTGAAATTTTCCAATATCCTGAATTTACTTCAGTTCGTAACAGTCAGCTGTTTAAAATATGTGCGAGACTTGAGTATATAAAATACGAATATTAATGTGCAAACGTACAATTTTATACATTGTCCTCGCATGTTCTACAGCGTCCCATAAAGTACAATTTTCACATAATACCCTTAACATTACCGTACCGCCTGGAACGATACGTCGAAAAATTAAATGGCGTATTCGAACACGCCTATAACTCACAATATTATAAAACTTTATAGCAACGTCTCGTTGCTAGTTTTAAATTGGAATTTGAAGGCCCAAGTTGGTCGGCCGAAACTTGCGAATACTGCGAGCGTTCGATGGCATCGACACAGAATAGATATAAGCTAAATCAGTAGCGAAACAATGCTAAAAAGACTAAACGACGCCAGCGCTGGAACCCAAATACATCCAACTGTAACCACTTGAAAACACTAGAGCTGGAAGTTGCAGGACTTACAATACAACTCACAACGTGACACAGAAGATTCACCTAGAAACACAACACTGACACCAACAAAACACTTGACGCGTTTCGCCACTACTCTTTTTCATTCATTTAGTCATGGATTTCCGCAAAGTAACGCCCGATTCCATCAACTATAGCGAAACAATGATCGTATACACACACGTACACACGACGTATAATTCAACAGCGCCTGAAAGCAATTGCAGTCGTATCTCAAAATTTGCTAAATTCGTAAGTAAATTACTTAAAGACGACGTTTCGTGACTAAGCGCTGTAGTAACTATTTAGTGATCTGTGGCTGTAGGTATATCTGTATCGGCTATGCATTGTGAGTTTCTTCAGGGGGGCTTATAAGCGGACACTGGTATCCGAATACCGACAACAGCTCTCTATAACAGCTGTGTTTAGACGTGCGTCTGTGTGCAAATGTGTTATTGAGAGCATAAGTTTTTGTATTCACTACTGCTTTAGTGTACATATATTCTGCGTTTCGATGGCATCGTCAATTAGCGAGCGCTCGCTTCGATGTCGGGCGCTTTTTAGTGTAGGGCTGATATTAACTGCAGTCTTGTCGTTAATTTGGTAGTATTAAATCTAAGCGGATCCTGCGAGTTGATAGCGTAAGTTGGTGGGTATTACTTTGGAGTGATTGATAACATCGTCGGTTAATCGTGCCAGCTTCGGTTGAAGTTGGAGAGTAGTTTAGGTTTCTGATCCTGTTTTATCTACCTACTTACTTACTTGTATACTTGGTTAGGTATTTAATAATGGTTTAACATCTAAGAGCTTGTTGTTGTACACAAAATTAGGGTCATCGTTTAAATCTTGCGCTATTTGTACAAGTTTCACCTCTCCAGATGTTCATATTTGTTTCTTTGTGATTAAATCTTACAAGCTCACTACACACACATTACACATTCACCCACTCCTTAGTGTCCGATTGAGCTGAATTTTTTTATATACCATTTAGTCATTGCACAATTTGATTATAAGATTGTTTGATAAAAGTTTAATCTTTTTTAATATGGTTGATATAGGTTACACAAAACGAATATTTTTTTTAAATGCTATTTGCTTACCCTAAGCAGTAAGTTTACACTAGAGATGATGTGCTTGCTGTGCTTGACTTGTGCTCTATGCCTCGCAATTTATGCTCACTCCGCCAGCTTAGTAATCGGAGTGCCACGGCAGAAACAAGGCAGTAGCATCACTTTTAGCTTATGCCACTATTTATGTAGGTGTAAGGGCCCGTTTATATGGGGTGCTGAGAAGCCGCGCGGCGGCCGGGCGATAGCTTTATTTGGTACGTCAAAAGGCCGCGTAGCTGCCCATTGAGGGGTGGGGGCGCATTATCCAGAAAATTCGGGCTAGGGCGTCGAGTTAGGCGGCGACCGCGCGGCGGCCGCGTGAATGTTTTTGCATCGTCTAACTGCAGCCTTAGTGTTATTTATTTATTTATTTACTAGAGGCACCCCGCGACTTCGTCCCTTTGTTTTAGAAATCGCGGTCGAACAAGATAAAAAGTATCCTATGTCCGTTTCCTGGCTCTAAGCTACCTCTCCACCAATTTTCAGCCAAATCGGTTCATCCGTTCTTGAGTTATAAATAGTGTAACTAACACCACTTTATTTTATATATTTAAGTTCTGCACAATCATGTGTTCAATGGTGGACTTAGTGCTGAAAACTGTTAGTGACTTTATAATTCCCAATGCTGATTGCATGCTAACGGATGTTTAACTTCGCAATCCATTTTGCTTCTTACTTTTCGACAGTATATTTGTTATTAGTGAGTTTGTTGCGACGCTTCTTCTCAGCACTTGCCTGATTGTCTGTGTTTCGTCTCGCAGCCTTGATAGGGCCGAAGAAAAGAGACTGTTCAAGCCTGTTAAATTGCAATTTTGACGTGCATATGTGACTAAACTGAATAAACGATATTGAATATTATAAAACCTTCTGCATCTATACCCATTGCAAACACAAGACTGTAATCCAACGCTGCCTTGCTTCGCTTATCATCGGGTGCAAACGTCTCAACCGATGCTATCGTACTGTAAAGCTGTTATTAGTATGCTGCGTGTTCTAAGTTTTTATGTTCGCTAGAAATTATTGATGCGAGATTTTGATGAAATGCGATCAAGAAGTTGCCTATTGTTTGAATAGTTGATGCGTATGTGTAGAAGTGCTATTAAATATCGTCATCGGTTTATAAAGAATGCAAATATGTTAATGTAATTACTAGCACTAAAAATTAAAGAAATTATTTTTATGAGTCACATGAGTTTTTTATTGATATTGAATTTCACAGTCACGTTTGTACAATTACTTTTATATTTCTAAAGTGATATTCAAGTAGAATATGAGTCATCATAATAAACACCTTAGTTAAGAAGCAAAAAAGTAAAAGACAACTAAATACTTTGTTGGCCCGCCCAGTGTCTGCTAATTAAAACACAATTAAACCTACTAACGTTTTAAAAAGAAATAAATAACGATGCTCAACAATCGAAAACAAAAAAGAATCAAGTGTAAAGCCCGTATACACTATCGAGTTAGATTGGGCGGGCGGCGTCTAGGCGGGGTCGTCGACCCCGCTAATAACTTCCGCCTACCTGCAACTAGTCGTTAGGCTAGACTTTCAACGTCAAAAGGCCATGGAATTATAAATGACTTTGTAGACAACGACTTATTAATCAGGAGTGGATTTATTTATAACGTCTTTTTCATTCATAAGTCTCGTAGTTTTTTTTAATGGAGGGCTGGGAGAGCCATTATCGTTTTATTTATAAAACTTAAATTAGATCAGATTATTAGTAATTGCAATAAATGGTACAAAAACTTAACTTAAATTTTTTCACAATTTAACAAAACTTTTACACCTTTTAATTGTTCGTTACTTAACGAATTCTTGTTGCGTAATTACATTTTTGTGTCTCATAAAAGTGAGATGAAAAGGGTTAGTGGCATAATATATCACGTATTTTGGAATTTCACTTAATTATTTCGGGCTTGTGCGGGCTGTGTATGAACGTTACTTATTTAAGTATGTATGTCTCCTTTTTGAAAATTTAATATTAAAATTCAATCAAATGCCTTCGCTAAGCGACAAAAACAGTACCATACCAAAATTTACGATAAGTCAGGATAATGTTTAAACTTTACATCCCCAGTCAGTGCTAACTTAATTTAGCTTCGCAATTAAGTAATGATACTTAGCTGAGCTCTTGCTATTATCCCCTTAATACCTGAAAACTAACCTTGCTCCGTAGCCACCAGACGCTAAAGTTAGCTATCTTGGGCACTCGTAATTATCTGAAATCGATGTATCACCTTTGTATAAAAAAAATAAGGAGATTTTCATCACTTCCATATAAAGCCACTGATGGGGGGGGGGGGGTTAGGCTTGACTAAAAAAAACTCCTAATTGTTACAGGTTTTATCCGTTATTTGGGTCAAATTCTATAGACTGATGTGGCCATCAATGATTCAGCTCAAAAGGAAAGCGTTTCCAAAAGGGATATTTTCTTGGCAAAAGGGTTTCATCACATTAACTGTCAATATTGATAAACTGTCAAAAGTTCTGAAACACAAAAGAGTAGAAACCAGTTCAAAGCAGTTTTGTTTTCAAAGGGAAATCTTAGTAAGTTAACGTTTTGTAAACAGAGCTAGTATGACAGTAAAAGTAAAAAGACCTTTTATTTAAACCCTTCTTGACATAGGTACCTTTGATTTGAAGCAAATTATATGATATAGGACTAGAAAGGAAGATTCATTTTTATTTAGGTAAATTACATTATACTCTTTTAACTGTAAACTTTTGACACAAAACATTCAAGGTTCGCTTATTGCGTGTTGTACCCGTTCCCACAGTAACGCAACTTTTACAAAGTAGTTAATTAGATGAGCATTTTAGTTAAATTAAATGAATACAAACACATAATTATCTTTTCGTCAACATGAACTGGTTGGCAAATCTGTAAGATCTCTTTAGCATTCTTGTGGATTCTTGCATCATCTTTTTTTTTCACTTTTTGTAAACTTGGTACTCGTACAACGCAGACTTATGGAAAAATAGGATCAATTTTTAAATTTTTGAATCCGATTCATAGCCAAAATATACATAAATTTATTTAATTTTATTTATTCATATCTCATTCTAAAGGTAATGTACACAAATCACTACCAATAACATACTCAATATTTTATTAGCAGTTCTATTTGAGTTCATTATAAAATTAACTGACAATATTGCAATAAAGCCTCGAATACAAACTGATACGGTGCTGAATGAAATATAGTGCTCGCATAATGAATGAGTCGTTTGATTGAATCCATTGTGATCCAAGAAGTTCAATCCCACGACCTAGATAGGCTTGCAGTAGTTATGCACCTATAAGATCGATTTGAAATATATTCCTATAACATTTTAATTTTTTTATAATTAAATTGTATTTAAAAATAAAATGATTAAATTTTATCTGTTTTATTTAGTTATGAGATATAACATTTTAAAACTTTTTTTACTTAAAACTAGATTTTATGCTATCAGATAATTGTTTCTGTTAGAGTGCAAAAACTACAAAAAAAGGTTGAACAAAAAAAATAAAAAAAAATTTTTAGAATGCTAGGACTTAGCAACTTGATCAAATCCTTAAAGCAAAAATTTTAAACTTTGTAGTTACATTCCATCATCACTAATTGAATTGATAAGCGTTTTTTAAAGAAATTGAGATTTACTTTTAACACACACTTATCTAACAATCGATTTCGATATTAAGTCTAGATAGACGTCACTGATTTTCAATACGGCTCGAATTCAACTAGCCTAGAGCAATGCATGCAGTTTATTTCAACTATGCATGCAGCTTCAGTTATTAAACCTTTCGCTTTAAGGTACGAAATGAAATGTTTTCGAATGCAGATAGACCGAACTGGTTCAGATTGCAATAGTTTGTGACTTCAATGTTGCATCTAGCTTATTTTTGTTTTTAATTTATAAAATGAATTATCACTTACAGCCAGTCTATGATGGTGATACACATTTGGCTTTCTGTTTTCATTATTTTATCAAATTTATATTTAAAAAAAAACTTTTTTTTAATTCTTACGTGATTGCAAAACACAAATCACGGGAATGGCAAAGGAATTAAGTTCAGGATTCCCATGCATTCGTTCCAAATGCAAATGAGTTGGTCGAATGGTGGAAATTTTCACACTATGTGAAAATCGTTGTTTCGCACGCGATCGTTGCGTTACGGTTGCTAAGTCCGATTTCTATGGTCTATTAGCCTTTTTATATTTGTACAAGACATTAATAAAAAACGAATGTTTAGATCTTTAACTAAATCACACGAGCCAAAACGAAAGAAAAGTTGCTTATGACTTTATTAGCAATCATTAACAACGTCTATACATAGTTATTTAAATTATAAAATGACAGCTCAAAAAAGTTCTCATGCAAAGATATCATCACTGCCGTTTTTTTATTATAACAAATTTGCATATGTAAAAATGCAGTTCGTTATCAACCAGTAACGAAACGTATATTTTATTCCGTCACGTATTTTCGACTCCAATGCCAATAACGAAGCCGCCGCATCGGGCCAATCGTCAGTTTGGCGAGTCACCATAAATTGATAGCTAGTTTTGCATTCAACCCTGGGATGCACCTACAGTTTATAAACTGATTGAATCCGGCTGTGATACCAATAGTTTTATCGATAAAACTATTTGACGCCTCACTGGAATAGAAAAAAGAGCAAACTTTTATAAACTACTAGCTTTTACCCGCGACTTCATTCAAATATAATTTAAATCTTTGTTAATTTAAGAGTGAAAGCGATCAGATTCCCCGGAAAGTATTTTCTTCCATGGGAAGGCGTTGTTTTACCGCGGTCAAAAGTAACTCATGTCCTTACTTAAGTCTCAAACTATGTCCTTGCCAAATTTCATTTAAATCTGTTCAGTAGTTTAGGCGTGATTGAGTAACATACAGACAGACAGAGTTCGCATTTATAATATTAGAATGGATTACAATTCTTCTATAAATCTATTCTCTATATATGATTGCTTTTAGATCAATCCTATCGTCACAGCGTGCATCGTGTTGCTTAGTCAGGATGCAATTCACAAAGTTGCTTGAACAGTTCAGTTGTTCTTATTCTAAAATCTTTTGAAGCATATGTGAAAACTTGAAACGAAATAGAAAGAGCGTTCTTATAGTTTTAGAACCGTTAGTGACATTAGCAACTTCATTCTTTTGTTTAAAGATTTCGAATGCCTCAACACAAAAGTTTTCGTTGACGTGCATTCAGAAATGCAATAAAAGACGAAGAATGCGCGCAACTAGTGAGTTTGTAATGTCAACTGTCATTTTGAACTATGTCAAAGAAAGAATGAATATTCTTGCGGGCGTTTAAAAATTAAAAGATACAGACAAGATCTGTTTCTTAATTTAAATTGTTTTTTCTGTGGCATGTTATTGTGATGTTTATCGTCATCTATATACATTATTTATTTGTGTAAGAGTATTCTCTTCCCACCAGCCTGTGTCGCGGTGCTAAGGCCTAAAAATATAATTGAGATATCGTTTTAAAGCTCTCGGCAAGAATATAGACTGGGCCATTTGTTCGAACTTAGGCGGCCGGCCTATTATGTAATGAGTGTGTTCATATTCCGGCCTAAAATTTAAGTTATAGTTGGTTAGTTAGTTAAAGAGTTTAGTAAGATTAGTTTGTAAGTAGTTACAGAAAAGTATATTATTAATATGCAAAAACTTTGGCTTAATGGGCCGGATCCTCAGCCTAACCAGTATCAGTGAATTGATAAAAAGAACATTAGTGCAAGTTTTCCACCTTTGTGCGTGTTTGAGTAGCCCTACCAGTATTGCCGGAAATCGATCGTCTGACAGTATTGGTCGTAACTCACAATATTGCCAGCATCGATTTTACCGATATTATCGAATGTTGACCCCAGACCATATATTACTGATAGCCTTATTTATGTGACTCGTTGATATCATTACCTTACGGGGGAGCGATCGAAGTAAATATCAAACATTATTGATTAAAATGAAAGAAATAAGTAACCTAGGAACAGAATATATTTAGTATAATTTTAATTGTGAAGTCTGTTATTATTATTAACATTTATCTTACCGACTTCGTGAAGGTGCATAGATAAAATAAAAAAAGAAATGATTAAAGAGCTAATCTACATCAAAACAACTAGTTCTAAAGTCGTAGGACTAACTTCTGTCGCCTCAACTATTGCAGTCTAGTGTTTGATATTTTCAGAACAGATTAAATAAATAGTATTGTTTCAGTGCGTAACCTGGACGTATTAGACGACCTTTAAAACATACGGCAGCTTCTTAGTATTGCCCTAGAAAGTCCATTTCCACCGCGTGCCGGCAGCTGAAAAAAATTAACACGACACTGCGGCATCTTTTGCACTGGTAAACAAATATGTACTAAAAACATTTTTACCACATGCTTTTATAATTAATTGTGTTTGTGTGTATTGTGTCTTGTCATCAAAACTAAACGTGTATATGAAATTTTAGCTAAATCGGACACCGGGAAGTGAGTTAAAATTGGTTTTCAAGATTTGATTACAAATAAGCAAACACCGGGACAGGTGAAACTAAATAAACGCTTATAAAATGGGAAGCTGATGCCATAAAGATATTTATAAGAAAAATGATTATAATATGTCAATGTACATATTTAATAAATTGCCAGAAAGACTTAAAGTACTCGAAGGAGTGATATTTAAGAACAGATTGAATAATTAGCTGCTAAATAAATGTTTTTATAGCTTAAGTGAATATTTTAATTGTACGGACTATTTTCATGACTATGATATTTAATTTAATAACATAATATAATTAATAAATGTACCTACTAATATTAATTGCAATATTTGCATGCCTATACGAAGGCTGAATACCTACACAAGTCTATTGTCTTTATTTCTAAGCTCTTTGTAGAATTGCAAATTTGTTGTATTCCTGCAAATAAACGATCTATATTCTATTCTATTCTGTACCTAAATGTTCAATGCTCAGTGCTTTACGTCCGTACCTCTAATTGCCTGTGTTAAGAATTTGCCGCCTCACTTCGTGCTTTCACAGGCCGCGCCTGTTACAAGCATTATCAGTGTAACACTTTGTTTGTGTTACCTTCATTATGTTACATGCGTATGCCCTACCTATGTTACATTGTAAGCGAAGCCGGAATTCCATTGTCGGGGTTACCTTGGTAATGTACTAAATACTATACTTACTGGTTTTGAAGATGCGAGATGATACTGAGAAGTTTTTCTTCTAACTTTAATTCTGTTTAGATGCCTTATTTTATTTAAAAAAAAAACTTGTAATCCATGTTTTGAGGCACAAAAATTAATATTAAGAACATTAAACATCAATGAACACAGTAAATTAAAGTAAAGGCTACTTTCAGCATTAAAGATGGTAAGTAAATAGCAGTGTTCTGATTCTTGAATGAATGAGCGCCAAATGTTGTTACAAACACAAAGCTTTGCATTGTGGAGAAAAGTTTAAAGCAAAACAGTTGGCATTTGGCGTTTACTCGAAACAAAGCGTAGAGATGGCTAAACTATTAGAAACAAAACGTTATACGCTTTTATATAAGGTATACTTTAACATTAATTATTTATTTGTTTAAACTTTATTGCACAAGAAATTTACAAAGGGTGGAAATAATGCTAAAAGCATTTTCTGCCAGTCCACCTCAAGATCGTGCAGAAAGAAGGCAAAGTTAAAACTGTTGTTGGATGAACTGACTGTGTTTTGGATTTGCACTTGTGCTGCTAATTATGATAGTAGGAAAAAAATTGCATGAGTACCTAACCTACCCATCAATAAATCGAATGTAAAAGGAAGGTGTGGTAGCTTATCACAAATAGTGCTTTTCGGTGACCTTGTTTTCCATCAATACAACAGAAAGCCTTGTCTAATTACACCCGGTACTACAAAACACACTCACAAAATGATGTCATAGTTACCATGGTCATATAAAAAAGGTGAGACTCCCGTATATTACTAACAGTTCAAACTGTTAAAACCATAGACTTAAAAAAAATAATAATAAATATTTCACAACAATCACACCAATTCTCTAGTCCCAAATTAAGCTACGAGGCTTGTGTTATGGGTACTAGACAACGGATAAACATACCTACTTAAATACTTTTTTTTTGTAAATAAATACATATTATACATAGAAAACACCCAGACCAGTACAAACACACATGTTCATGCACACTTATGCTTGTACTGTGCGGGGATCGAACCCGCGACCCTTGGTTTTAGAAGTCCGACCTGTGGACCACTGCACCAAGCGGTCGTCTAATGTTAGAGCTTCGCCAATAAATTGATTACTTGTCTACGTTAGTAACCTTTGAAGAATTATCTTATTTGCCAGTACTGTATTCTACCTAACGTTCGGTTTCTATTAAAATTCTACTTATAGTTCTATGTAACAGTAGTATTATATCATTGATGACAATACTCCTTGTAGCGAACCCAATAACTAATCCAATAATTATTAGATCAAAATAGAGTTATAAGTAAGTTACAAGTACTTTATTTTTTAGCATTAACAATGCCAATTTCTTTGCGATATGAAACACTTAAAGAAAAATTAACTGCCACATGCGGGACTGTTTGGACTGATGTCTCGCCTGTGTCAGTCCATTTTTCTTTAAATTTGTTTTAATTTTACAATGTAAAAGAGTTTTATGTGTTACTAGGCGACCTCCCGCGACTTCATCTGCGTGAAAACCCTTTATCTTCACAATTTTTTTTAATAAATTGTATCCTAAATGTGTTATTTTGATGAATAACAGATATGTTTGTAAAATTTCAATAAAATCCATATTCAGTATTTTTTACGTGAAAGAGTAATAAATATCCATACATCCATCCATCTATACTTACAAACTTTCGCCATTATAATATTAGTAGGATAATACAAAGGGCATTTTGACTACCATTTCCTAAGACAGTTGCTAAACAGTGATCAACTGATGTAGATGCAAGACAGTATTTCGCTAAGCGCTCCATTTAATCAACAGTGGCCCTTATTATGTCATAGGTACTCATAACCTAACTAAGGTAATATAAACGTTACGGTAACTATATTGGAGTAGTTCTCGATAAACATAAAGGCTAAATCGTTTTTGGAGTTGACTGTACGTACCTATGTAGTTAGCGATTCGTCACACGTTGAGGGAACACCCTAAAGCCTTAGGCATATTAGTAGTGACGGTGACTGACGCACTGCCATATAGACTGATGTTACGATTTTAGTTGTTCAAATTTGAGCTACTACAGTGATTTTAGACAACATTTTATCGTTTTGATGCTCTAGTTTATTCGTTTTCTTGATGAACAGTCTAAATGAATGATATATGTCTATGTGATAGTCTAAATGAACCTTTCAAATAACGCCCCTCTGCCAGACTGACAATAATTATAGCTGACAGTCAGATCGCTTCACCTCTGTCCTTCAAAGGTCAAATCAAACGGAAAGAAAGCACCTAACTCAAACACATGAATAATTACTCCATTTATTTCACATTACACACAAAGCGAGCATGGGCCCTATTCTGAAACGCTTCATTCGTGTTTTCGGTTTAGATTCCTTTTTACAAACGGTTAAGTAAACTTGCGTATATTAGAAACCATGGACATCGGCTTACAGAGTAGGGCCTCAGAACTTCATCAGTAAAACATTATAGCGGACCCATTGCGGTCAAACATAACGTTGTACGGACCATTCTCTCAAAGTTTTGTACAATGTGTGGCGTCTAACTGTTTCTGTAGTGGACAACTACTAATGGATTGTAGTACACATCGCTCATTACAGTGTTCGAACTTGTTGACGGACTTGCTTCAGACTAACATTGCGTTTTTTTTTAATTCAAACTTGGAAAAGTTTCGAGTACCTACCAACAACAGATGATAGTTCTTCCGTAGAGAATAGGTCAGCCAATGTATAAAACCACCATGCTCGATGCATCAATTTATCACTATAAATAGAAGCTTCCTCATATTGTCTACTTATATCACAATTGGGTAGGTGTAAAATATATACGTCCACATCAACTAATCTCTGGCAAATTGTATTCAATTAGCTACCAACTCGCGCACATAATTCGGAACTTTCCGTTCTGAGCGGCGTGCCCAGGAGAACAAAATCTAATTCCCTGAAATAGTTCCCGGATTCTATTCCGTATCGTCGATTTCGAATTTCGAATGCCTTATTCCATTTTCAAAGTTTTTGATTCGCTCTTGCAGTTTAAAGTTGTGGATTCGGTAGTTCGTGAAGCCGTTTGGTTGTTAAAGGTACGTCTTGTTCGAATTAAGAACAAACCACACGGACTACTTTTAATGTAATAATTATGGCATCCCATGATCCGCTATTTTTAAGAATTGTAGGTTTGTACGTTCAAATCATGATCAGGTCATGACACCTTAAGTTTCAATTTAACAGCAATAGAAGGTTTCTGATTCATTCCCATGGGTCGACTTTATAAAACAGTGACGCAATTTTCACAGTGGGCATTGCGACATTAGTTCCAAACGCACCCAACGCGTGACATTATGAATAATCGATTATTGAACGCACCTATTGTAATCAATATTTCGGTGCTAATGACTTTGAGCTTTACGTGTAAATTAGACATCACTAATGGTTTTATTTTTTAAATTACTGTATGATATGAGTCACCCAAGAAACAAAGTTTTTAAAAATAATTTTCAGGTACGAGTATGACTGTGTAATAATGTGTTCCACAGGATCTTAAAAAAACATGCATTCAAATTTGCATCAATAATCCTGGAAAAAAGGAAACCTGCGGCTGGCTGAACAAAGATAGCAGCCTTAACATATTTTCCAAATTAAAAAAAAACTGTCAGTCACGTAACGAACCACTTCCTAGAACATGCATGCCTCGAATCTGCTTTCATTCAGGAGTTCATAATCGCGCGTATTTCCCTTACAAAGCGGGCAAAGCCGGGATTGCATCATTGTGCTCAACAAAAATGGTGCAGTGCTAATTTTGTATGCGCCGCCCTTCTGAATGCCATTTCTCGAATACGGCCTACGTTAGTGAACGCCTTTGCTAAAATAAGAAAAAAAAAAACAAATTTCCTTGCGAATTTTTACCGGGAAATTCTTTGGGGTAAGTGATTCGGTATTTTGTTGAACCAGCTTAAATTGCCTCGTGGACTACTTTCATTTTTATCGTGTTTTAAAGAAACTGGCGTGATTTCAAACATCGAGTAAATAAAGTATATACTAGTATAGAGGTAGTAATTTTGCCTCGTTGGTGTTGTGGCAAAGTTTCTGCCATACATCCGACAAGTCCTGGGTTCGAATCCTAGGTCGATCCAAAATTTTTTCTCATATTTTCTGTCATGAATTCTCAATAATAGCTCGGAGTCGGGAAGTTGGCGGTGTTCCACCCCTGTGCCTCGGAAAGCACGTTAAGCCGTTGGTCCTGCGTCTGATCTCTCTCCGGTCATGTCGGATTTCCGTCTCACCGAACTTTGAGAGTGATGAAACAGTAAGTGCGCCTGTGTATTGCGCTCACACTCGTGCACTATAATATCTCCTGCGTAGTTGGCTGATCTCTGTTGAGATTGGCCGCCGTGGTCGAGATCGGCCAGGAGGACTATTATTACTAGTATATCCTTTATAGACGATTGATTCCGCTGTCAAATAAGGAGCGGAATACAAATTTACCCACGCACTCGCAACTGTTGTAATGGCAATCGACTAACATCTCGATAAACCTTTGGTAAATTTTATTTAGCAGAATACCAACATGGGTAAAAACGACGATTAAGATTCAATTCTTATTCAATTGATGCATAAGTAAATTAGTGGACTTAGGACCCAGTTCGCGCTCCTCAATTTGTATAAATCGTTTTTTGCCTAACATGATGACATCTATGCGATGGACAGTGGGAGAAGTATTGATTTCGTCAAGTAAAATGTACCAATTTTTTGACAAACCTTAATTTTCTTTAACTTATAAGCTTTTATTTAGTTTCACCTATTCCAGTGTTTGCTTCAATCAATCATGGTAAAGTCGTATTGTGTGTTCAATCTAGACAGCAGAAGCCACAGATCAGAACACAGTTTTCCCCTTTGTTCTTAGAAAGTTACAATGTATCGGTACCCAATTTAGCTAAAGGCATAATATTAATAACCCCTGAAATAAACTTGATGTTCATTCAGATGGTTCACCTACTTCTTCAGAAAGAAAGGAACATATTTCTTCTGTAGACGAAACAATGGCTTGTTACTTAGCAACCCATTATTAGCCCCGTTTGTAAAAAATAAGTTTTGTTAATAGCAAGTGCGAATGCGAAACGGTTAATATGATAACGTTTTGAAATCTCTCACGGACATTCTGTTTGAGTAAAACTGGGGCTTATTATGAGAATAATTAAGTAGACGTTGTTGCGTGTTTGTCGTGATAAGTATATACAGTAAAAATTATTAAGAAGATAATCATAAACCTTCGTAATCCATTTGTCTAATTTAATGGTCCAATTTGAGGAAGGGTCAGATAAGGGGTAATTTTTCTTGCACCCCTTCCTTTATTGTGGCGGTGCGAAAGTAAATTAAAATGAACTATGAATCTTCTGGCTTCTTAAATAACCATAAAAAAGTGTTTCCAGATAATTGAGTAGCTCTCCTTAAATTTTGAAATCTTTTATCACGATAAGACATAAAAATAAGTCTAAGTTTTTGGAACAAACTGACATCTTAAGACAACAAAAATTCGCAGACAAGAAAAGGAAAGACAAAGTGATTAGAGCAGTTTGGAGAAAATTAAAAAAAGAACGAACTGATTAAAGATTGCAGCGCTCATTTACCGCTTCGATAAACGCAATTACTAGCTCTAGGAAGCTCTTTTCGCTCCAGATTTTAATACCCGGTTGAGGATTTTAACAATCTGGTTCTTTCTAGAATAATCTGGTTTTGCAAACCCTTCTCTTTTCGAGATGAGACCTGAGTTGGTCTTTGCATGATTTTATAAAGCGTCTGTGAAAAATACGCTTTTATTTTTCGCGCAACCGAATGCTGGCAGTTAAGATAGGAGTTCTCATTTCAAAATTCAAACTTGTGAGCTGTTACCATTGTTCTCAAATCCTACGAGAACACATCCAGAATCGTCTGCAAGGTTATCTTAATAGTCTCAATGAATGCCGACTGGGTGTGCCGTCGCTCTACCATCGTTCAGTGGTAATGTAAATGCTAAAGTACTGCTGGGAGCATTACTGAAACTTTATCCGCACAAGGTACCTTTATCTCAGACAAATGGCGCAGCAATATCGTTACTATCTGACTACAAACAATGGGAACACGTTCAATCCTCTCTCCTTAATGAACATGACAAAACCCCGTTACGGAATATCTACTGGTTGTTTGACTACCTCGTTGGTATAGTGGCAAAGTTTCTGCCTTACATCCGAGAGGTCCTGGGTTCGAATCCCAGGTCGAGCCAAAATTGTTTTTGAGATTTTCTGTCGTGAATTTCTCAAAAACAGCTCGGAGTTGGGAAGTTGGTGGTATTACACCCCCGTGCCTCGGAAAGCACGTTAAGCCGTTGGTCCTGCGCCTGATCTCTCTCCGTTCATGTCGGATTGCCGGCTCACCGAACTTTGAGAGTGACGGAACAGTGAGTGCACCTGTGTATTGCGCTCACACTTGTGCACTATAATATCTCTTGCGTAGTTGGCTGATCTCTGTTGAGATTGTCAAATGATGAGAACAACCACTCCTCCTGGACTATTAGTGGTTGTTCTCATCATTTGTGACAAACTTGGACTATTTTCCTAACCCTTCTACTACAAAAGAAATAGTCTGTTTAGCCCTTGTTTAAAAAATATGAACTGCATCTTGAAACATTCATGCCTCCTTTAGGTTAGGTCATTTGCGCTGTCATTAACTTTCAATTGGCCAGCTTATATCAAAACACTGCCTAGTTATTTCTTGGTAGAGGGGTTAGTATTTAATAATGGTATTTTATGTTTTGATTTTGTCTTCGTCATGTGTTCCAAAAAAAATATTTAATAACCACTGGTGTTGGAATGTTTTTCAAGGTTTACAAAGTTTAAAATCTGTGTTAGTAAGCCAGCGAATGACATATTGATTGATGTTCTTTTGTTTTGGCCTCACCAGCCGCATGTTCAATTGCATCATCGTAGTTTTAGATTTTAAGTAGATTTTATACAGCATACAAGCTTATCTCTTATCATGAAGTGAGATAATACTGTTGAACTTGAGTGCTAACACTCGTCCCTAGAGACCATTTCACGGTTTTGTTATTAGTTTCACTTTAATGACGCGTGCGATTAATCCACTTTATAATCTTAAAAGCTTTATAGAAATTATGTACCTACGTCAGGAAACCGATGTATCAGCTTGCATATTTGCAATTTTTCGTTTTAGTTAGATGTTGAGAATGTTCGCGTTCATATTACGTTACAAATCTTGAACCCTTTTTCAGTGTTAGACAAAAGATATTTTAGAAAGTATTTGTAACACCGCAAATCTCTTCGTCTTATTAAAACTTTATACAGAATGATATAAAAGTGAACTTGATCGACCTCACGTCGTAGATTGATGCCGAAACGTTATAGAGAGCGCCTTTTCACTTATCTTACCTGCAATTACCGTTCGAAACACGCTATTAAACAAGATCAATGCTGCACTTGAACCTTCAATAGGAAACGTGTGCCAAAGTTTGCATAGTTTGAACAGGGACCGCATCGAAGCAATTTAGTTCCCATCACAAACCAATCATCGACGGCGACGCCATTGCAGCGGTGCACGTACAGCGAAATTCGGTGTTTAAACGTTCGAATTTAGAATGTATTGCTTCATTTCAAAAGTTGAAGATGATTTCTTTTTCGGCGTCGCGCGATGGGAAAAATATGAAATACGGCCAGTGTCTGTTCTTTTTTACTTTCTGGACAGATCTTTCAATAAAAAAAGATTCAATATTTGATCTAAACAATTGGTAATAATTAGTAAGCCTCTTTACACGAAGACAGAGGCACGACGAGACAAAGATATGCTGGTTTGCTAACACTCAAAAAATTGTGTATTAAATTATCGAGCTCAACTGCATTTCTTGCCTGTGTGTATCATTAAATATTCCTTAATGTTCTTCATTTAATAAAGTACGTATCTGCATTAGAGAAGAGCACAGCTATGCGCTGTGCTCTTCTCCATAAAGTTCGTCCATAAAGTAATATGAGTAATATGAGACAGCGTTTACCTTATAATTAATCCACTTTTTACGGAAGAAATAGACACCGTTTCGTCCGAAAACATACCTAATAATTCTAATTGATTACATCGTCTGGCAATTTCATGCAACAATCCATAATGATATATATGCTCTGATAAAGTGAAGATAGGGATGAACGCTGTAAAAGTTGGATCAGATGGGTACACGACCTAACAATGATTGGTAGAGGAAATACCTAAGCTTTATTTCCAGTTTGTTTTATATCGTGCTAGTACCTTTATTTGTGAGTGAAAATATATTAATTTATTATGACTGTCGGACTGTTTATCCGGTTACGTATCATTTCAACTAAGTTTAGTTCAACGATTTTCAATATACCTAACTTCGGTCGAAAGACTACCGTCGTCAAACTTGCCTACAGATTGTTACACATAATTTAGTTTCAACTAATGAACGTAATCATCTACGATTCATCTACGGTTATTTCGCATATTGTTAAATTGCCTGCAGTTGATTCGCCTACTGGTTCATTCGACTATTTTAAAATTAACTACGGTTAATTGAACTAATGGACGATTCACCTATGGTGGTCTCGCCTACTGCTTCATTCAACAGAATTACGAGATAATTTATCTATTAAAAATATTAAATCAAAGCTTAAGTTACACTTTCTTGGTTCTCTTTCCGGTAATCAGCAATAATTAAATTATTAATATATTAACCAAACGGCTTATATTATTTGTCCAATTCTTGTTTTTATTTATTTATTAACTTTATTTGTAACCCTTAGTATAATTTTTACAAACCCTCGTGGTTTTCTTGTACTAAGTAAGTTAGTTAAGTGTTTTGTAATGTAACGGTTATTTAAATGATAATAAAGAGAAAAAAAAAACTACATTAAATAAAACTAACTTGTTGCCCCGACTCGCCGTGGTCCTTCGCCGTGGAGTACCATGGAGTACCATGAAGTCGTCGAGTTGTAGAGAGTGCCATGGAGTTGTCAGACAGATGTTGGCAGACTTACTAGTCTTCCCGACAGCTAGAGAGCAATTTCTAAGCTGAAGACGAGGAAATCCAATTGCTTGCATGCATTTATGCTAGCTTGCATACTTGTCGATTAGGTATTTTGAACTAGTAGAAACGACCAATAGCTTAAACAACCAATAGGTGAATTGGTAAGTTCAATCCGCCGTAGTTAAATTAACCATAGTCGAATGAATCAGTAGGGGAGTCATCCAGTAGGCTCAATGAACATAGGTGAATTGACCGTAGTTATATTTAAAATAGTTGTACCAAACTTAGTTGAAATGATACGTAACCATATGTTCCCATCTGGAAATTCGTTATTGACCCAGATATTTATTGTCAATCATTTGAATGCATTTAAATACCTACTGATATGCTTTATTGCTGTTGATACGAGTAATTAAATCGCGCACAATATCTCATAGAGATTTTTTTTTCTCTGAGTCTCACCAGACCACGAAAAAGGTTTTCTTACTGGATCAGAAATTAAAAAAGCATATTCTTTTTATCATTTTCGCAATGTAGCAAAGAATAAAACTGCACCTAATTAAGGTTATTAAAGTTCCGTACCGTACGCAATGAGAACTGGAATCCGGTATGAATGCCGAAATTTTAGGATTACACCCAAGTCCGGGGTAGAATTTGTCTTTTATTCTTTTGTGCCAACTTTAATGAGGCAACGCGGGAATTTTGTTCATACGTACACGAAGTATTTCGTTAATTGTTTTTTTTTTGCTTTGAAGTATTAAAATGATAGTCGGAAACCCTCGTTTGAAGTTTATTAATTGCATTAAAATAGGTTGCCGCATTAATTTATGTATATGAAATCAAACTGAAAATCTTTATATGCTAGTCCTTTTCATTAATTTAACACATAAGCTTTGAGCAGATAAATATTATATTTGCTTGTTCAACAATTTTAGCGCTAGATAAAAATAGGCACTGATTGAAAGGGGAAGTTGTAAATAACAGTTTAATAAGTAAAAAAATATAAATGGCACGTTTAATAGTTATTACGTTCAGCAGATAAACCTCAGCAGTAAAGTAATCAAAAATGAATAGTAAAGTAGTAAATCTATTATTGAGCAGAAATATACTCATATGAGCGGTAAAAATTATTGAACGAGCAAGAAGAAATTAAATAAAACAAATTGTATAATAATCAAAGGAACTTTTATTCTTAATTCGAAGCAAACTTAAGTTATTAAAATGACATATAATTTGCTTAGTAGCAGCAATGATCTTATTTTCTTAAGGCGTCATTTTCATACAAAATCTTCATTTTTGGTATGGGGATGAAAAGCGCTATGGCGTCATATTCATAAATATGACAGTTAAGGTACGCTGATGATGTTTCAGCTCAGATATTCAGTTCTTCAAAAAAAAAAATGTAGCCTTATAGTTAACATATTTTTGGCCGGGAATTTTCTTAACAGATTGATACAGTTTTTTTTTTAAATCCGTTTCGCTATTTTCAGGTGATGCGCGTACAGATATATAGACAAACAGAGACACAGATAAACAAAAATTCTAGAAAGTAGTAGAATATGTTCTGTAGCCTATTGAGTTGTAATAATAGCTTATCTTTTAGCCTCAACATTTACGTCTCTTTTAATGGATTTGTGTCACCGCTCACTATGATCTGCCGTACTATTTATCCGCTTTTTCAATCATTTTTACCGCTTATTCAGTTACGAGTGTTAAAAAAATTCTTAGAATTGACATTGTATGATAAAATAACCGAATAATTCCTTCCTTCCTTTCTTATTTAATTTTCACTGCACCCATTGCCTTCTTTCTGCATGACCTTGAGGTTGACTGGCAGAAAATGCTTTTAGCATTAAGTCCACCCTTTGTACATTTCTTGTGCAATAAAGTTTTAAATAAATAAAATAAAAATAATTGATTTTTTATTACTGTCCATGTTTTACTGTCGCAATAATTAATCAACTTCCATTAAATTAAATAACTGCTCAATATGTTTTTCAACTGATCGGAATAACATTTCGATTATTTAAATAACAGCTCAAAAAATGAGTTCCCAAAAAAAATATTTTTTCTACCAAAAACAGTGCTTGCTACAAATAAATCACATGTTACAGACACTTACATAACCTCCCTCAATATTATTGGTAACAAATGTCACTAGGATTAACTTTGTCGATCCCGGACTAGAAACCCTACAACACTTCACACAGACATTTGATATACAAAATCCATACAATAACAGACCGAGCCTTCGTTGTAATCGTAGTAATTACGCTTTTTTACCTCATTTCAATATTTATTCCGTTTCAAAATGACTGGCAATGTTGCTTCGCTCGTAATTTGCATATTAAATCATTAGATTACGATAAGAATTATTCATATCATCACAAATTATTGGTATTACAATCTTACAGCAATTTGTACAACGGATAATCGTCATTATTTGTGATTAGGAGTATTTAAGTGAAAATAACACGCCTACTTCCTACACATGTTCGAAGATGGCCGTTTGCATACGATTCTATTTCTAGAATGTTCTACAGTTATGAGCGTACATTTGAATAAACCTACAAATGTAATCATTAAATTAAAACGAAACTAGCGCAATTGCCGAAACGGAACAGATTTAATTTGGTAAATAGCGTCATAAAAGCTGTTGGTTTAACTTCAGGCGACTAAATATCCGTATTCATACCACTTACGTAAAACGACTAATCTAAAACATCGAGACCACCTGCTGCAATCGATTAGGCATGACGTTCGTCAACTCCTGAACTTCACAGTCATTTCCCAATATATCTATTGCATTTTCCGTTTGATTGAATATTTTTGTCGTCAAAATCAATCGTTCCGAACCGTTTGAAATTGCGAAGTCGATAGTTTTTTATTTAACAAACACTCTCGGTTTGTTTACTTTAGTTTTAAAATTAACGGGTACGATTTCAACGATTGCGTGCGGAAGGAGTAAACATGGCGATAGTGACGTCACATTAATTTGATCAAAGTGAAAAGCCTGGGCGTTTTCCACGCTACTTGTCTCGAGTTGCTGTCAACAGTTCAGCTAATGCTTCCGTCGGGTTCCAATTTTAAACTTTTGATGGTGTTTATGGCACCGATTTGTACGGCAGTACGATATCGGCATTCGGCTTGGTTCCGCTAAATGATTGCACCATTGGCGTCACCTGGATTCCTCCCTTTTCAAAATTACCAAAGTTACCTCGTAGACGTTGTTTTTAACGAATTGTTTTACTAAAGAGGTTAAGTTTCGCTAAATTGCTAAATAAATTCCAAGCAAAGCAATTCATAAAAATCTTTTGCCGTTTATTCTAACCAAATCCTGGTAACATTGACATTATGATGAAAGTGATTTTCTTAAGGTGTTCAACTCTCACAATTGGATTACATTTTTGTGCATGACTATTTTTGTTTTAAAAGTGCTATGACCAATTCCGAAGCAAATATTACAGTGGCTTCACAGATCATGCACCCAAATTCAATTTGGCCAGAATTCCACTTCAATTGGAGCACGTTCTCAAAATGGTTTGGACTCGAATGGGTCTACCGCGAAATGGAGTGGTACAGTTATTGTGAGAAGTAACAATGATGGGATCCCACGGTGGTAGGTACTGCTGAGGTCGACGCTCGATGCTACCGTCACGGTTCGCGCATCGTACAGAAGGCATCACTTCATATTACCCAATTTATTTACGAAATTGTATTTTCCACAAATGCATAAGATGCCGCAGCGTTAACCTCGTTAGGCTGTCGACTGTATATTAGTCTCTCTGTGGTATTCAAACAGCCAATTTTAAATCACCGCAAAATAACAAACGAGTCAATTAATACGTTTGCCGCAGCTAATGTTTCGTTTGATTACGTCGGGCCATTGGGGTTTGAATCACCAACCAACTTCATATTGAATGCCATTAAGGAGCTGTAACAAAGCGTGTTATCCGTTTCGTTTTTGAGTTTCAAACAGACACAGATATACTTTCTTTTCTTGTCAGACAAAAATAGAGCTTCATTAGTGTTGAAGTGACTTCAAAAATCACTGAGGCACTTAATTGCAAATAAACAAAACCTTAAATAAAGTCATTTGGAAGTACATAACTTGTTTTGGTTAATATGTCGTTTTTAGATTCCAAACAACATCAAAAGCGTTATTTTTATCAAGCACCATAGATATTAGCTAGTGTCATTCAGCCTTAGCGGCCTAAAAGTATCTATTGTATTTTTTGGCCAAGACAGAGAACTCTGAAATTCTTATCTTTACTAATTGTTGTCTTCTTTTCATAAATGTTTTGACTCATTTCATCTTGATACTGGAACTCTTCCTAATTTTCACAGAGCACAGTTTTTCCTAATTTTATATGTTTTTACTATTTAATTTTGCCGGCGGCGGTATCTTTTCGCGCAAAGGCATAACGCCACAATGCTTAACCTTCCTCTTTCTTTTCAGGTGCCCAGACCGGAGAACAGGCGGTCTGTCTCCGTGGGTGCGGCGGCGGGGGAGAGGCACTCGTATGCCGAGGGTCGAGTGCCCGCGCCCCATGGGCCTCCGCCCTCCCCTGGGGCTGCGGCCGCCCAGCGAAGAGTTGCTGCCGCGTGTCAGGCGAGCAGAAAGCTGCTGGAAGAGACGCTGGCTAAGCCTGGTGAGTGGCGTTTGTTGCGTTTTTATTTTTTTTGTAATTGTGTTCTTTATGTCAAAACTAAACAGAAGAAGATAGAGGAAGACGTCCTTACAATTGTTATCTTAGAAATGGACGCGCTCATGCACACGCACGCACGTTTAAACAACTCGCAGTACTGACGACGTTTAGGAACGGAGCAGGTCCATTCGACTCGATTTAGTAGATCATACCGTATCTGCCTGTTTTTGGTTTAATCTAACTTGTGTTTCGTCAGTTGAAGATAAGATAGCCAGTGTCTCTGTGGTCTTTAGCCTTATGAACAATCAGGTGTGATTGGAGTTAAGTGCTACCCCGCTGACTGTAAATATAGAGTTTTGTTTAAGAAAGTTGAGAGATTGAGTCCTTAATCTTTTGCGAACAGGAAAGGTCAGAAGGACATTCATCGATGAGCTATATATACAGTACGTTCTTATTATTCTGTTAATCAAATTCGTTTCGTCGGCTAATCTAACGTTTAAGCTATCTAGATATAGTTATCAAAGTTGACATAAGCTATAATTGGATTTTTTGTTTATTGTGAAAGGAAAGGTGGTTTTTGGGTGTAAGGACATTAAAAGCAACTTTAAAAAGCTCTTAGATAAAAATACAAAAAAAAATTAGTGATCCGTAGTGGATCACGAATTGAATCATAGCCAAATAACAAGCGCAAAATGCTAAGTACATCAAATCCAACAAATCTTAGTTTTTAATCTGCTGAACACCTCTCCATTATTTGAAGTAACTTGGACCCCTTCCAGCGGTGAAATGAGAGACCTCGCCCTCGATCGAGCTCAGATTCATTAAGTTAAGTCAAGAATAAGCGCCTCAGCTTACTAAATCCTCAGCTATTTGAAAATCTCAGACATTACGCCCCCTAACCTGTTTGCTTAACCGTCTCATCAAAATTCTGATGAAAAATTGAAACTCATAAATGGTATGTTAACCCCACCGAATACATATATAAAACATAATACATAATTTATAAGTGAAATTATTTAAGTAACAATCGTATAAGAAAACGAGGACAGCCACCTCAGTACAATCGAGGACGACACGAATGTTTGACAACAGCTTTGGTCTAGTGGTCTGGGGTCCGGTTGTCGCGGGTTCGAATCCTGGTCGGGGCAAATGTTTTTGCGATGAGCTAGACCATTTGTAATTGAGTCATGGGTGTTTATAAATGTATTTAAGTATTTCTATCCGTTATCCTAGTCACCATAACACAAGCTCACGCAAAGTTTGTAGCTAGGTAATTGGTGTGTTCTTTAAAACTATTCAATATTATTATTATAATGTTAATTAAGTTCTTGCGACGGTTCATTGTGTATAAGTGTTTATAACTAGCAACCAATGAATTGAAATAAATTATTTAGGTACATACACGCAGTAACAATTAAAAAACCAAAACTGTTTTTGTTGTTAGCTTAGCAGCAAATGGTGCTACACTTATTCCAAATGATTATTTTAGTTACTGTTTTGTTATATTGTAGTATGGGTGAACAGTTGATGAGCTGGCCTGGCTGATATATTTTACTACTACACAAGTTTATTGCACTAATTTAAGTAATTTCCACAGCGTGCTCCATTTATTCATGCTTGGAAATATGTTTGTGGGAATGGCAACACTCTAAAATTTTGTAACGAAAATCGAGCTCAATGTGCATTAAAATTAATTAGTTTAATGGCTTTATTTTTTCACAGGTTATATTGTAAGTTAGTGAGTCAGTCTTATAACATCCTTCTTTTTCGTAGGGGGTTTAGTGGGTAGACGGATTCTCCCTCTGAGGCCTGGAGTCCCACATAACCCCCAGTTGCCACCGCGGCTGGTGGGTATGCGTAACAGCATTTTCCTGACGTTAAAAAAGAGGGTTAAAAAAACTGTATGCAGACGCACACGTGTGGTGGGTTTATATCATTTGCCAATACGGAAATATATCTGTCATAATGATCTCATACAAATCGATGCTAAAGATGAAAAATTGTTTTCGAACGTGAGAATGGTCAGATCCGAAACTATACAATAGGTTATTCATGGCTAAGTTACGAAGGCCGTTACTTTCGTCATTGTTGCCAACCTGGTGAAAGTGAAGAAATGTTCAGAGCAGTCTGTGAAAGTTAGTTTTACTTTAAAAAAGATTGGCAGTAAAAGCTAAAGTTGATTGTAGAAAATTATCTTGCTATACTTGTTAAACAAAAATATTGTGTACTTATTCGCGTTTGGAGATATTTCAAAATTTCCTTATTTATGAACACATCTGAGGGACAACTCTCAAAGCCTTTTTCCGTAGTTTTGGATGAAGTCATCCCTGTCACTCTTACCTGCTTGACCGTGCGAGGGAAAGCGCTGAATGTATCAGAAAATACAGACGAAACGTTACAAAGAACGACCTCTGTATTCTGTAGCTCAGACGATGATTACAACGCAAAACCATAGAAAATCTGTCAAACATAATGTAGATGAATGTATAAATATATAAATGTTAAATAAATATGTTGTATAAATGTATAAATTGTATGTAAATGCATGAAAATACATTTTATTTTAATATAACCATTAAATATTTATGTGGCAGCTACACTTCTTTCACTTTAAAATATGTAGTACTAAAGGTGTACTTTACGCCCACACTTTCGTGATCACATTGTTGTCGAATCGACATCGCGTCTATTATTAGGGCGTTCATGAATTTATAATCTATTCGAAATTGTACACGGACATGAAACGCACATCAATATCAGTACCTCGAGATGTTGAAATTGTTACAAGTAGAACTTAGTGTCGTAAGAACTTTGTTCTCAGTTGTTTTGGCTCTGGATTTGGTCGGCTATGATTATGGTTTGGATAACATTTTTTTGCTGCTATGTTATTTCATTGGGTGACGCGGAAAATACTGCATGATTGGTTGAGTTGAACCAAGGATCAATTTTGGAAGTTGGCTTATTACCACACATTAATTTGCCAAAGTCTTTGAGTACACTGCCACCCTATACTTCCAATATTGCTTTTTATTTTGGACAGTGTTTGACAAGTAAACTCAAAAAAGGCGCAATAATAAATACTGTAATCAGTTAAAACAGTGCCTACAAATGAACCCGATACCAGTCAAAATTACTTTCACTACAAGCTAAGATATCCGTGGTTTAAATTTAAAGTAATGACTTACTTAACCTATGTTAAGGAAATTCACGTAGGAAATAATTAATTCAATTCAATTCAATTCAATTTATTTATTTATCGGACAACAAAAATCCATGGGTTTGTAATACAATGTTGCTTAAACTAGGTGTTAGTAATTACATATATGTTTTCAAATTTTATAAAATTAAATCAAATCAGTTTATTAAATTAAATTCAAATTAAATAAAAAAATAAATTCAAATAAGTTCATAAATTCAAATTAAATCAAATTAAAATTAAAAACAAATCCAAAAATAAAAATAAATAAATATAAAAATCAATTAGTCATGTACCTAAGAGGCACCCCGTGCGGCCGACAACTAGAAGAATTATCGTCCACTGTAAGAGTCATCAGTCGCACGAAATTCCTGACAATAGGCGCATGCGGATCATCTGCCACCATTAAATGAAATCATATTCAGCGATCTCTTTCAGGTCATTTCTATAGAAAAGTTCCCTCTAGTTGGGTGAAATGGTTAATTAAATTAAATTAGATGCCTTTTACAACGCCACATCTTGGGAAATCAACGTGACTTTCGCGTTGAATAGAAAATGCTCCGAGGCTAAGTTATAAAGTTTTGAAGTTTGTGGTTGTTTGAATTTAAAAGTTGTGTGATATTTTCGTCTTATGCATTTATTATGACTAGCGAACTTCACTACTTAGCTATGAAGCCCACGAAAGATTTATTGGGTGCAATAAAATAAAATAAATATCAAAAGATTATAGAAAAGTAAAATATGCAAGCGCTATAAGTATTTTTTCCTTCGTGTCAGTTTTAACAGGATTAAAACACGGATTCTTTTTATTCAACTAGCTTTCATAATCACATTTTGCATTGTCATCCAAACTAACCGAGTTTACAATATTTCAGCTCACTCAGACACGGGAAAGTGAGTGAAAAGCTTGCAAACTTTGATAACAAACAATCAAACAAATAAACATCGGTACAAGTCAAACTAAATAAGAGCTTGTCAAAACGCGCCTTCTGTAAGTACAGAATTTCGGCCGTGAAATCGAACTCCCAAATTTACTCGTATTTGTAGCTAATCCGTACCGGCAAATACAGTCGCTACAAGAATATTGGTCTTATAAATAACCAAAGTTATCTTGTATTCAGAACAAAACCGAAACGGGTACCTACTCTGAAAGCCAATATCTGTATTTACAGAATCAGCCACTGTTATTCTATTGGCACAGTAGGTAGGTCCTAGTATGACATGGACGACGTAAAAAAAAATACGTGAATAGTCTTCGAGAGTAGGGACAAACAGAGTTCAAGCTTATCCCGCAATAGACACAAATGTATCCTAAAATACACTTCCGAAGAAGTTACGGAGACGTCTTGCTCTGAAGTTGGCTCAATCTTGAACAAAACTCTTAGTATGAAAAACTTGTAGGTATCTGAGAATGAGCTTATTTAAGTTTGTGTTTGCGTTTCCTATGGTTCTTTTATTACGAAGTTTGTTTTTTTGCCATGTAAACCCTGTTGAAATATAACAAGTGCACTTCGTATTATTGTATTTATTGTCCAATTAACTGTAAATTCTTGCTGAACTTTGCTTTTGTGTACGTTGTCTTATTTGTGCTCAGTGTAGGTTTCAGCGGAAATCCCATTTTGCATTTCGGAAGCTTATAAGTCAAGAATAAGAATATTTATTTCTGCATTGAAGAAAAATTCAATTAAGGATTGCGTAAAAATCATGTTGTAAAATCGCCCTCATCTTATACTCGTAAATTCATACCGCAACCTAATATATTTTTCACAATACTTATCTTACTAGTGTCTCGCATGTCTAAGTAATAAAGAGCAACTCAACAAAAAGTGTCCCGGGGAGTTTTGCATGTGGTCCGTTTTGTGTAGCAAACGCAGGTAGACGGGACAAAGGCGTCCCGTCCCGCAGGACCACGGGGGACAGGATTGCCTACGATTTGTGGTCCGGTTGTGAACTCGGAATAAATAGAGATATTAATTATATTATATTATAATTCATTGTAGTTGTTTCTCTTTGACTAAATAGACAAAATAAGATGTGTTTTTGTTAGCGTTAGTCATGTCAAGATTAATTGTTTCATAAATGCTCATCATGCTGTGTTTTCAGCTGTACTTAAAACGAGTAAAAATAACAATATATTTGGTAACATAATTGTAAACACACGCATTTAATAAAATTCTATTATGTGTTAAACTAGATTTTGCTTTGTGTTATACAATAAAGAGTTAATAATAGACAGATGTCTATCTATCTAGAACTCTTATCTATACATAAATAACTAAAGAGACATGAAGAGCATGAATACATTTTTACCATATAAGTAGTGAGGAACACTAACCAGGTTATGACAACACCAAAAATAAGCTTTTAGCGGTATATTAAGTTTTTTTTTTAAGTATTGGTTTTTTCATACACCTAGTTCGATAAAAACAACTATAGCACTTGTTACAGCGATGAGCATGAAACTATCGCATTACCAACTTGATAAATTGTTGTACTTTTTCAATGCTCATCAATAACCTTCTGTTAAGTTCCTATAAATCATTTTCAGAACAGGATTCTTAACAATTGAAAAACGTTAAACAAACACGCAACATACCAATTAAATAACAATGCAAGTGTGTAATGACCTTGATTGAAGTGCGAAATGTATTATTAATAGTGACTATTGTTATTGCTGGCATTCATAATTGCCGCATGCAGATTCAATTCTTTATCAGCATTGAAATAAATAGATCATTGTCAGCTTATTGCTTTCGTATATTAACCTGACAAAAAAATGTTTCTTTCGTTTGAACGGTCACTCTATGCTTTACGATACCATGGCCTGTCCGATCCGATTTATATTGCAAGTAAGTGCGGAAATAACTTGTAATTTTATTAAAATGCCATGACACGAACTAGTGATTTATAAAAGCCAAACAGAGCTTTTTTTGAGTCTGTCACAGCTTTTTATAAACTTGTTACATAAACATAATAAACATGTTGTCGTAATCACCAGGCGACAGCCCTGAAAGTCCAAGGGTGATGAAAGCTTTTAAAAGCATCCCAGACAAAAGGCTTTACAAGCACAGCCCTCGTCTGAAATTAGACGCTATGGGGAGTTTTCTGATTAGCTCCGTTTTCCGATTAAATAGTTGGTCGATGTGAAACATCAATATCATTTAATTAAAATTAAACGTCTGTTGAAATTGTGAAAGATGACTTATGAAACCCGAAGGTAAGAAAAGATCAATAATTATAAATTTAACTGTCCTCAAAAAAAAACTTGAAATGTCAAAAGGTTCCCTTGGGGCACATTATAGGTGAATAACACAATTAATCTCTTTTTAAATAAACCATTATCGTAATTAGATTTTTACCTACACACACTAAAAGGTGTTATTACAAATGCATTTAATATGGTTTTAGTATCTCAAAAACTACTTACTGGAATGAAATAAAATATCGTCAAGTAAAACAAAGTCTTCTTATTGAATATTTAAACTAAAATTATTTTCATCTGACATTTACGAGGATCCACGGCGAATATTCAAGAAAATACTTAAACCAGCCTGATAATTAATTCAATCAATATGTTACAGTGTAGCTCAGTAATACTGCAACCTTGGTCATTTCGCTAACATATTTGTTTAACTGCGCGATTTCAAAATTTTGGGTTTCCTTAAAAACATTTCTGTCGTGACTTCCTTGGTGTGGTAGAGACGATAGCAAGTCAAGGTGAACACTGCGGCAACTTATGGGCATGAGATAAGGGCGATTTTGCAACAGAAATGGGTAGACTGATGTGCTAGCCACTCTACCACAATACAAAAAGTATGTCGTCATTGTGTGGTATCACGAAACTAGCAGAATGGGTCGGCGATCTATTGCCGCATGCCGTCACGTTCAGAACTAAATTAAGCTGGATTCGAGCAATTTTTATGTCATAGAAATGTTCCGCGACTGTCGAAATACGAAAATCGGTGCTGGTGCATGAAATATTATGTAGTAAGTAACCGCGTTTTTACAAATGTAACGTAATGCTCCTAGTTATTTAGATTGGTGATTTAAGTGGAGACCAGGCTGAAGGTGGATGTAATGAGTACTACTCCCGAAACTAGCAAAATCTGAAACACTGACTGAATAATCTTAATTTTTCTGGCTTGAACACCTATAAGAGTACAGAAGTCGTACTCCCCAACAGTTCGTTCGTATTTTCGGCCCTAGTCAGCACTCTCGCTCGCACAGGCAAGCTTGCAACGTGTGACAAGATGGCTACATCAGAATCAACGAAAAACAATTTAGAGGTCAATGGGATTGATACGAGCCAGACGCGATTCTGGGTACCAACTACATTCTGACATCCGAAGTGTGTACGAACCTTCATAGGAAATCGAATGAAGGACCTGTTGGGTGGTGTGAACAACAAGGCCACAGAGACGGTTCATATTTTATGGCGACAGACTATGATGATAAAGAGATGATTTTATTTATTTGAAACTACTGCACGAGACATGTACAAATTTTATCTTAATCGAAATCTTATCGCAAGGAACTTATCGGTGATATATATTCTAATCATTGTATTCGTTGTCACCAGGTACCCCGCCCATGATAGTGCAGCCACCCAGCGGTGGGTACTGGGTTGACGGCGTGGAGGAGCAAGAGGGCGAGGAGGCAGAGCAGCGCGCGCAGCCGGGGACCCCGCGGCAGACGGCGCGCAGGCACAACATAGACACAGATGACACTGCGAAGTACTACAGGCGATTCTTTCTTGGGAAGGTAAGTGTCACCTTAGAAAGGCTTCAATGGTTGAGATTCCCTTTCTCAAAGTGGAGACACAACATAGACTACACGATACTGCGAGTGCGAAGGCGGTTGTTCCTTGGGTCCGGCGGTCCTTCCTTCCTAGTGTCATGCGCATTTATAATATCATTACCTATTATGCTGTGTCTTGGTAATCTGTCTACTGTAGTGGAACCATGATATCGACCACCATGTTCATGGATTACAATTGATGCAGAAAAATGTGGTGACGGACGCTAGGAGGGTCTATTTTCGCGAGCCACCATAGATAGGTAAGTGCCAGCGCGAACCTACCTCTTGGAAAACTAATGACAGACGCTCGGTAGGCTCCATATAGCGCGGCTACGATTGACATAAAACAGCGCGCTGTCTTTTCCCGCTGCACTTCTCGCCACCTCTAAAATCTTGAGTGTACCCAATAACATATATCGTCCCGTAGGAAGATCGCGCCTAAAGTTATCATTCTATAGAATAGCAGGGCACAGAGTAGCCGGTCTATAGTTCTACCAGTTCAGGGTATTGAGTGGACGGCCTTGAAGAGGAGAGAAGGTGTCTTAAAATATGTTGTGGCGTGCTTTAGTAAGGATCCTCTACTGATCGACTTTTGTAATTATTGGTTTTAGCTGCATAGATTAGATAGATTACTCTTCAAACAACACAAAACAAAAATTACAGACAAGTTTAACAAAGAAAGATGCACAATTTAGGCGGTCTTATCGCTTGTAGCGATCTCTTCCAGATATATTTGCATATTTCATCGACTTTTCTTTATTAGCAGTAGGTACTTAATATCAAAATAATCATATTATTTTGAGCCCAGCATTGACTTTGATGCAAACAATGTATTAAGTAGGTAATTAAGATCTCTCCAAACATTTAACGAATACGTGAACTACCGCATGTTTTGCTAATACACACCTATTGGATATGAGTATTTAGAACTGATCACGCAAATAGAGCTCAATATCAATGACGCCATCGTTCTCGAAAACACAAAGATCGGTCTCAATCGCAGCTCAAAAGTGACCATAAGATGTTGGAATAAGTTTTATTTTCCCAAGAAAAGATTTGCGGTTCGAGAACAAAGTGCGAGAAAAAGCCGATTTAGTTGAGTTCGTTGAGTGCTGTTGAAGAAATGACCTATTGAGTGTAGTGTACTTTCCTTTGCCTTCAATTTGGGTTAAGTATGTATGATGCCGGCCACAAAAATATAATACGCGCTTGATGCTAATATCTTATTAAATTTGTTTGAATTATTAGGGTATCTACTTCTTAGTGGCTAAATTGGATGAAGTATGATGCTGGCAGCAAAAAATATGATTACATAGATTTATGCCAATATCTTTCTCTGAAGCTATTACCTAACAAGAGCTCGATGTACATACAGTATTTATAGTTCTAATTACTTTTGTTTGATAAAATTAGACATATTGTAAACATTAGGTATGGTCAGAAAAATAATTTCTTATTAAAAATATTATTAAACCAATAGACAGCCACCAGTAGTTACCAGTAAAAACTGTAGTAGATTAAAATAAACAAATTATTGCAACACGATCTAATTGCCTTCGTGACTCGTCCGCTCTTTCTTTGGCCAATCGGATAGCAAAAATAAATTGTTTAGCGCGAAATGTGCGCAAGTAATATTGTCAGAAGACTTTATCTTTACTGCAGTTCATTTGAAACGAAGAAAACGTCGATTGAGATAAAGGTAATTAATTGACAAATTGTTTTGTGAAATATCATATAGCGTAGCAAATATAAAACTCCAAGTTTTTCGTTCTTAATTAGTATAAATATAAATATTTCACAACAATCACACCAATTTTCTAGTCCCAAATTAAGCTACGAGGCTTGTGTTATGGGTACTAGACACCGGATAAACATACTAAAATACATTTTTTTTTGTAAATAAGTACATATTATACATAGAAAACACCCAGACCAGTACAAACACACATGTTCATGCACACTTATGCTTGTACTGTGCGGGGATCGAACCCGCGACCCTTGGTTTAGAAGTCCGACCTGTGGACCACTGCACCGGGCGATCGTTAATTAGACTTAATCGCGATTTATTAATAACAAGTAATGGTTGACGGTCCGATTTTCAAGACAATAAGACATAATTAAAATGTCTTAACCGCATTTATTTGTAGTAAGTGAAATCTAAAGTCATCTTAAAGTAAGTCATTATGTACTTAATAGACTTTGCATCGCGTTAACCCAATAAATAAATTAAGAACCACGCTAATATTTACCACAAGTATGACAAAGTTACTTGGCAACTTTAATCGAGGGCGCAAGCTCCCGGTAATGACGTCACCACATCCAGACATTACGAAACAGGCTCTCGCCTTGACATTTGCGCGCCACTCCGTCTGCCAACCTCTGCCAGCCCGCGCGGTGCCAAGTGTTACGTCTGAGCAGTGATGTTGAAATTTCGGATACGGATACGGCAATAGGAAAAAGTTTGTTAAGCGTTTTGTTACAGATTCTGAAATTAAATAACAAAGTAGTTTCAGTTGTGGATTTAAGTTTTTGTGTCAAATTTTATTTGTTAAGAACGTGTCAAACCATGTTACTTGGTAGTCAGGGGTGATGGAACGTACCTAAGTAATGCTATGGAGATGCCTGACCAGTTTTGTTGCCTTGGGAATGGGTAACCGAAGTATTTATGTGATACTCGGAAAAGTTTACGGATTTATTTTCTATTTCGATATCATTTCATTTTGAAAATCCGAAAGTTTCGGATACGGCTATAGAACTCTATACCATACCATCCCTAACGCTTAACTGATTACACGAATGTGGGGTAATGTTCAGCAGTCACACGTCAAGCTTAGCACCGTGGCATCTTAAGCTTTTGTAATAAGGTAGACTTTGTTTCAAAAATGTATAGTTGCAGGCTTGCGCTGAAACGCTTACACAAACACGTTCTTATTACGTGCTGTGTAATGGCACGGATTTGCGCGGCTTTAGTATTTGGATGCTAATATTCAAATGGCAAGAAAAATCTTTTATTATTTCACTCTATGATAAATATTTACACCGCTATGATACTAGTAACAAACATCATTTATTACCCATACTGGCGTTTGTTGTTTCAAAACAACAACATTTTAAGCAGGACTGCATATTAAGTACCCACCGAGTAACTTATATGATAAGACAACCTCTTATCGAGGCTACGATTTTGCTAATTAAATAAAAGAGTGAAACACTCTTTTATTAAAACAATTAGAATTGTAGTACACCACCTATCATCGTAAAACGGTGTGATAGGTTTAAATCCAATTAGTATCACCTACGCGTCATTTAACACAACACACAATTTGTAGTTGTAGGAGACAATTTTTACGTCCACTTCAACCAGAGCCGTCATCGCGCGGAGTTTATTTTGCTATACAGCGCCTCTACCAAAGAATTAAAAAAAAAACGATATTTTCCTGTTCACTCTCTACTCTACTCTCTTAAAGCCTCGATATAATTTCTACCGTTGACTGAAAGTTAAATAACTGTCAGTTTCATATTAGAAGCTATCTGAGGTTTCAGATATTTTTATGAAAGTGACAACGCTAGATTATAATATTTAGACACCGGCTATTAGCCGTTGTACGTAGTTACGGAGGAAGCCAATCTTAGTCAATCTTACAAGGCTGACCGTGCCAGCGTTCTTGTTCGTCGTTTCACTCTTGACAGAGTGGACGACCACTCTGTCAAGAGTGACGACCACGAGGTCGTCATGAGTAACTATTTAGTAATCTGTGATGTAGTGTCGGAGGTAGACGACAGTATACTCCTCACGATATATCCCGCCATTTTTTTCATGCTAGAGATCATCTTGCTGCACTCGTTTAGTGAACCGCCAACTGTGGACTTTATTTGGTCGTTCCACCGTCTTGGTTACCTCCCGCGCGGCCAAGAGCCGTCCACTTTGTCCTGAACAAAAAGACGCTCAATAGATCAGTTGTCTCTTCTTGAAAAGTATCCAAGGAATGTTAGTATGCTAGACTTTACTTTGGAAAACAGGCGCTGTACCGTAGTAACTATTTAGTAATCTGTGGCTGTACTGCCTCAGTTCGGCGTATGATGGGCGTGCGAAGTAATTTATTTTTCATCGAACACTTTCGGTTTGCACATCGATCGCCACTTGGTCACGGTCCTCTTGACATCGTGCTGATATACGGTCGTTTGTCACGGTAATGTCGATGACCTTCGAAACCTTGACCGCTTCTGGCACTTGAGTGTAAAGTGCAATATTTTTTTTATATATTGTTAAATGCCAGTTAAAATTGGAGATCTTTTGTATTTCTGTTAATTAACGGACATCTAAGAACACTTGGTAATCTAAAATTAAAAAATGAATCGCAAAATGTGTTGGTAAGCGCATAACTCAAGAACGCCTGGACCAATTTGGAAAATTCTTTTTTTTATGATATTCTTTACAGTACGTGGATGGCTCTTACGAAGAAAAAAAAACAACGCGCAGGATATCGTCTGCGGGGTCCGCTAGTATTAAAAAAAATATTTCGTATTTTTCGTGATCAAATAATTTATAGCAATTATTTAGAGAGCAGTTTATTAACTACAACTTTTCTACTATTTACTACTAAGCTTCAATTTAACCTCTTTAATTTTAGGTATGCTTACGTTAAAAATGTAAAACAAAAAAATGAGCTCATATTTAATACTGTTCTTATTTAATTAAAAAATATCGTGAGTGAACACGAGTAATATGTTACATTATTTATTATCCAGTCTGGCATTCAGATTGTCCTCAACTCAATGCCATCGGTCTCGAGCTTTGACCTTCTGCAGGACCTGAAAATCAGGTCAAAAAACCTGAAAAAACAAACGTTTACTCGAATTACGCATAATATTTTGTTTGAGACATTGAGCAATATTTCAATTTGTTAGCTTTACTTTTTGTTTTTATTCAACAGGGATTTTCTTTTTCTAATTTCTTTGTGCAAATTCTAGTATTAAATACCCAGTTAAGCTTTTAAGTGTGCTCTGGGGGAATAAGTAACAATGATCTATGACTGCTGAGATTTCATTCTTCAATGTCACAAAGCAAGGGAAGCTGAGGTTTCATTAACGAAGAAAACGCGAGTAAAAACGCTTAAGTGTAGACTTAGCATAATAGGGAAAGCGATTTGAATAGTTGTTACCTTGCATCAATATATTATACCAAGATATGACAACTTGAAAACAATAAGTTTATTTTTTCAACACAAATTGTTTCAACAAACACACCAATTACTTACATAGCCCCAAAGGAAGTTAGAGCCTTTGCTATGGTAAAAAGCTAAAGTTTTGAATACTCATACATACAGACGTGACTTAGGACAATTATGTTCGTTGTAGTTGGCATATATATATATTTTAAATCTTTTCGGTTGGCTTGTCAGTATAAAGATCGCTAGCCGCTTCACCTTATGCACTATATTTTTGCCTTCTACCACCGACGGTACAGTTACAAACACGTGTGAATATTCCCATACCCACGCCCACACAGATGACTTTTTAAACTTTTTTCGTGTCATTTCGAATCTTCATAATTACCGCCTCGAATATACTGCACATTTGACGATTTCTCATTTAAGACTTATATCAGCCATCATCTTTGGTTTAATATAAGCTCATTGTACGAGTACTAGTGGTTTATGGGAAAATCCCATCGATAATCTTTATTATAACAAAAATAGAGCAGTACACCCATTTTTTCGTGATTTATCGATGAAGTACATGTGAAGTAATTGGCTTAATTAAGTTATCACGTTTATATAAACGCGTGGAACAATTACAGCACGATTTCTAAATTAGACAATTGCCTAATCTAATTAATCATCGGTAAATGTCTTATTTCGCAGTAACGTAGATTATCTATGTCGGTTAGCTTGCTTTTTAATTTACACATGATTTGATGCTTTATTAATTTAAAGTAGGTACGAAGGTTTTAAAAATATTTTCGATGCACCCAAAATTACTACAAATACCTGCACATACGAATATTTTAAAAACTTTACACAACCAAGAGCAAACGCAGCTCATTTTTAAAATTTTAATCAAAGAATACGCTCATGTACCACCAATTAAAAAACGCAGCGATGCTTGCTAAGGGTCTAGCCCTACCTACTCGTTATATAAAATAAAAAAAACCAGCAAATGATAGTGGGAAAAATACTGCGTGGCCACTGTGCGGAACCGACTGGCTTCACGCCTGGTGAACCGGACTCAGAGCGACTCCGACTCCGTAGATCGCGATTACGAATAGACCAATTTGACGTAGTGGTGTGAATGTCGACATGTCGATACTTTCTTTACAAAATGTGAATGAAGATTTTAAAAAAATAAACAATCTCATTTTCTAGGCTTTGAATTTCTGCGGATATTTGAGACTAACTGACTATTTCACTAGATTTTCATTCAATGATTTCAAATATTAAGCAAAATAGCTACCGAGCTTATAACGATGCAATCAAACTTTTACCCTAAATTTACCCTAAATTTATTTAAGTTACCCTATAATTTTCTCTAATTACATACAGCTTTATTATGTATACTAAAATATTTTTTATTTCATTTTATGTAAGTAATTAGTTTGTATGTTTATAAATTTCTTTTGTACTTAAATAACTTCAGTTAAATTGTTTGTTTTTTCTTTTTACTTTATGTGCACCGCCTGAATTTTCTCTGCTTGGCCCTATGGTTGACTGGTAGAGGAACTGGCCTTCAGCATTAAGTCCACCATTGTACACATGTTTGTGCAGAACTTAAATAAATTAAAAAATAAAATATTTTTTTTAATATCAATAATGGTCGCTTCCTACTAAAAAAACAACATAGAACGATGGGCATGATTCATAGCTGTGTTAATTCGGAATTTTTTATTTTAATCATAATAAAGGCAACATTACTATCTTACTCTCTCTCTCTCTCTCTCTCTCTCTCTGCAGTTACATGATATATATCGTAACCTGTCAGTTTCTTACAAGTTATTCTTATTAGTTACTTTTTTTTTAAGCAGTCGATATTTTACAAGGCACATCACTAAGGACCAGTGACTCTGTAAGCACCTATCGCCCCTACAAATCTAAAGCAATTACGGAATTTCTTCGAAAAATAAAATTCAAAATCGTACGTCTCTTTTATGCATAATTTAACATTGTTATGATAGGTACGGTTACGGCATATTTTGTTTAGCAAATTAGTGTCAGATTACAAAAAAAAATGTGAGTGCTATACAAGCCAAGATACATAATTACGTTGGTTGGTATTTGGAAATTAAAGATTGCATAGATATTCCATCTTTATTTTGATGTATTTCCACCTAACCAGATAAATAAAACATTAGTAAAACTAGGACGAGATTTCAAATAAATTCTATGGCTTAAATTTATTCTTAGGTAATGAAATTTAAGTCTAGAGTTTAGCCCTCAGGTCTTAGACTAAGGGTTGGGTCTCAATCCAACTCTAAGCATTTTAGAACGATTGGTTACAAAATAAGTAAAATAAGTCAATAAGTAAAATGTTACCGAGGAGGGTTAAAACTAGACAAAAAAGTTCCTTGACCCATTCGCAGTATTCATTCTGACCCTACCTTTATTTCCTTGAGTAACTCGCAAGTGTTTTGTATAGTTCATTTAAGCATTATTTCGTAACGTGATAGCGTAATATGCAAATCACTCTACTGTAGTAGATTATCTTAACATTCCCACAGATTTGAATGCATTTTAAAGTAACATTTACAAGGGCTTTTGAGCAAGGTTCTATTTTGTTGGCATGTGGTTAATTAAGATATGAGATTAGACAAAGTTAATAGGGCTGAGTTTTGCGTGGGAAGTACACAAAACTTGTAAATATTAACTTATGTTACGAAGCCAGGCGTACACAGTCGACAAACGACATAAAACGTGTCAAGAGTTTATAGATTTTGTTTGATTAATCTGGCGTCATAGCAATTTTTATTTTTATGTATCAATTTATTGCACGCAATTAACCTGTTATCTCTTCAGCTACGCGTAACGAGACTATATATTTTTTTGTTACGGTGACTTGAGGGGAGAGGTCAAAAATAACAAACGTAAAATACCAAGTATCTTTATATAAACTGAGTCCTATCCCTCTAGCTATTGGCTCCCCCTAACGTCGTGTCAAAAAATGACCTACAACCTGAAGCCAAAGTAATATTTCAACGGTCATAGGAAACGTCCTAATGAATAACGTTTGCATAAAATATTCGCCTCGTTACCGGGAAGCTTGATGGGTCATTTCGACACCACACGGGTTAGGCCAGACAAATGAGAAGCGCCGATCGCTGAGCCGATACCCTGGCAGGGATAACAACATTTCCTGGACGATTTTTCGTGCTAAATCGCCTATATTTTACAGGTATCTTAAGTGTTTTCGTGAGGCTACTGTAGCGTCATGCTGGCAAAGCTTTTGCGGCATATCTTTATTTTGCTTCTGTAAATTGTGTGCCGATATAAACACGTTTAAATGTGTTTGTCTGTCATAAAATTAAGCTATTTGTTTTAATCACCTTAGAAAATTCATAAGCAGTTAAAAGACTTGAAAACAGCGTTTTCCGTAATAGGTAAACAATAAATAAATTAATACGTCAGTAGAAAAAAAATGCAGATCATGCCCGCCAACACCAAAATTTCGTTTAAACTTTATTATCGTTTGGATAAGCTCAACAAAATGTTGTCAATCTCTGTGTTAAGGGTTGACGTATAAATACATCACCGAAATCACACATGCCAGTGTACAAGGAAGTTTCCATTAGTTAAAGTCACAATGACGTAGGCCGTGATTCAATTAAATTGATTAGACTTCCCGTTTCGGGATTGTTTGCTAAATGGTCTCTGAATTCTAATTAGTTTTCAGACTTTGATAAAAACCACTTTGAAAATGACCCGTTCACGTAAATAAACGGGAAAAGATAAACACGTCACGAAAATGACAGATAAACGCCTCGAGAAATCGGTCCTTGTATTTTTCTTTTATACAAGCTTATCACAACAAAGCTTTTTGATAAAGAAACCGGAAATAAATACAAGAAAAATCTTCAGGTGACAAATTTATACGGCAAAAAACCTCATTAACCCTACGTCGGCAGCACGGGCACATCAATCAGATTTAATAAAACATCATCAAATAACAATTTATTTTCCAATCCATTGCCCAAGTGACGAAGACAGATGCCCTCCGAACAAAAGGAAAGTGGGAGCAATAAGCAAATGCCTTTTTTCATAACGAAAAATTGGTCCGAGGACAATTGGGCCCCGAGAATGGTGGTCGAAGTGATTGCTATCGCGTATGGAGTGGTGCCAGGGAAAACGGTTTATGAAATTCGATTTTGGGAATAGTTTTATGCGAATATTGTATTTCTATTAGGTTATGCACCCTTTTGTTGATGGGTATGAGGTTTAGATTGAGGTAATTTTGTCAACCTAACCTTTAAAGTAAAAGGTTATCCTTAATTAGAAGCTTTTATTTAGTTTTACATGTACCGGTGTTTGTTTGTCTGTGATCAAAACTAGCATATCAAAAAATTACCCACTTCCCAGTGTCAGATTCCGCAATTTCTTTATAAGAGCTAGTTAAAAAAAATTTTTTCATTAGTACTTTTTAAAACGTTAGTTTAGACTTATCGTTGAAAAAAGTTTATGTTACGAGTCAACTTACTGAAACTACTTAAATGCCATTTTCCATAGCTTTTATTGAAGCTTTTCAAAATACCCAATGAATGATACGGTTAAAATTGAAGTAAGTATTCATAGTTTTGCTTGGCTTGTCTTCTCAGATATTTAAAAACAAACTTTTGTCAAAAACGTTTTTGAGAAGTTAACGAACTGCTAATACAAAGCTTAACCTAACTTAACAGTATGGTCCGTCCCACACACTAATCCCGTAAGTTAATGTATATTTGCTTAAACATTACTTGAAATCCCTAATGGCCCAAATTACTTGTCCATTAAGGAAGTTCGCTGCTAATCCGATGCGGGGCCTGTCGTAAAAGTTGATTATATCACCGTAGAGGTTATCCAAGTGTCATTACTGATACTAGTTATTGATGTTCATGCAGATGTGTCTAATAATTGTGAACTAAACATAGGCCATGTTAAAATCAAGATTACTAAAAAGTTTACTATCTACATAGGTTAGTTTACATATATCGATAGGTCAGTAGTAGGTAGGTGTTCTTACAAAGCGTTTTCTGTATCGAGCTTTACAGATAGGTAAAAAAGTTGAGTAAACATAATAATATATATGACATCAAACCTATAACGTAAAAACGTTTCATTTCTTAATAGCTAATACTCACGGCCTATTCAAACCAATGTAATGTTCACCCCTAAACAGCGCATTTTCGCTTGAAGATGTCACAAAAAATCACCGTCCTCCATCTTAGATGACACCATCCATCAGTCCTCCAAGGCATTGCCCTCCAATTACCATCTTTAGCTTTCAATTTGCCGCTTTGTGGCAAAAATGAAAAAGGACGGGGCTATAAATCGGGCGTTTTCAAAGCGAAATGGAAAAGGACGGGCGATAAAATTTTGTGATTCTCAGAGACGATGATTACCTCGCTTATGACGGGTTAACTGTGCTTCGTCTTATCATGAGGTTGTTGTCTCTTACATAATACTTTGAATAATGTTTTTTTTTGGTTTTTGCGTTATTTTTTTACAAGCTTTTATTTAGTTTCATCTGTCCTATGTCTGTCTAATCAAATCTTTTAAGCTTAATTTTACTTACTTCCCCGATTTAGCTGAAATTACAAAATTTAAAAGAGACAAAAAACAATTAAAAATAAAAACTTTTTGAAATGTTAAGTTAAGAGTACAGTACACAATTTGACTGCAAAAAATTGTTGAAGAAAAAAAAACTTTAGTACTTTTACTTATTGAATGAGTCACATTCACATGTGACATACAAAATGAAAAACGGATACACTTCAACTCACTTAAATTTTATTTATTTAATTATTATTTCTGCACTGTGTCCATAATGAACATTTCACACTAGACAAATCTATTTGAATTTAATTGGCAAAGCGCGTAATAACTTCCTGGCATCGATGCAATGTTCATTTGGTAAAGCAAGATGTGCTCTATTCGGCCCTTTATAAAGTATAAAGCTATAACAAACTAAGGTTACGTACACGATAGGAAGTTCCCAACATTTAACACTAGGGCACGTAGAACAAAACAATAATCAATTTGCCTCTGTTTAGTATAGCTAGCTTAAGACAAAGTGCTCAGATGGATCTACAATACTAATGGTTCTTTGTGTTGAACCTTGTATCTGTTTGGTCGTGGGTAAAATAGTTTGTTAAATATACACTACATTACATTATGCGGCAGCTGAAAATACATTAAACAAAACACAGCTTTGTACCTTACTTAGAGTACCTACGTACTTACATATATTTAGCCTTAATTAAAGAAACAAATCTTAAACTCAAGCCCTACCAAAAAGTTGGGTTTAGTTTTGGGTCAAGAGCTAACTTATCCCAAATGAAATAAAAAAGAAGAAAATGAATCAATCAGCAAAAGGTCGTTAATCTGATTTAATTATGTCAATTACTACACATGCCATAAGTTCCAATTCATTAATTTGTAGCATGTTACGTCCTTCTGAAAGGCTTTGTATGGGAATGAAAGGAATCCGGTTAACTTAACAATGTATGTAGCCAATTAACGTCTTCACGGTGATTAAAAGCTCTTTGTTTGTATACAAAAGATCGCCTGACCCTCGCCATGGTTAATGTACTAAACTTTATTGCAGTTAAAGCAAGGTCTGTATATTCTATGATGCAGAATACCAGAGAACTGAAGATTGTAGTTATAAATAGTTTGCTTTATTTGAATGTTATTTCGAAATAAAAGTCAAGGAATGGAGCCAAAGTTATTGCAGTTCACAATGTTATACTTACTAATAAGAAAATGAAAGAAACTTGTAAGCAGGTCTAGTTGATTAGTCCTTAGCATTGACTATCGTTCGGCTTAGTTAATGAGACACAGTTTGATCAGTCGATTGACACTCGTCTGTCTATTTTATTAAAATTAACGTCCAATGATAAAACGAATCGCTTTATACATTAAATTTAAAAACCATTGTCACTGGATAACGAGTTGATAAGGGTCATATTAGATATCAGAGGCAATGCGTACGAAAAATTCCTATCACGGTACCATAACATAAATAGAAAATGCTATAAGAACATTCTATCATACTTACGCCGATTCATAGGGGTTGGGCGGGGCTGATGGGTATTTTATGGTCTTTTGGTCAATATTGATACAGTAACAAATATACCGGCAAACTTAAACTCATGAAATTTTTCCTTAGTAATCTATAAAACTGAATATAGCATTTTACTGTATTTACTTATGATATACGAGTATATTGACCTAATTTGGTCACAAATAACTAATTACTAACAAATATATTAAGGTCGGACAGGAAATTATGGAAAAATTATTAAAATTTACCCGTTACCTTGTATTGAAATGTCCATTTATAGTAATTGTCTAACAGGGAATTCAATTCAAGTTTTTCCTGTTAATCTGTTGCAGTAAGCCCCATTTAATGAAGTTTTAATTACGTATCTCGAGTTTGGGATTTCTTCGTGAATCATGTTATAACTAGCGGCCGTCCGGGTTCAAGTTCCAACAAATATTAGAAGGTTTTTAGAGGTCTAGTCTACTCACCGAGATCTTTAAACGGAACCTCATGAAAATATGATATTTTTAGGCCCTAGCACAGCGTCACAGACTGGTGGGAAAGGAATGCTTGGAGATTTTTTAATACTTTTACTACTTCTTGGTCTGATACACTTTCCTAACATGTTAAATTTGTGCCGAAAAAGGTATAACTGGTTTTCTACAAAAAATATAAAATTTATATCCGTTAAGAACTCTTTCTTCTTCTTTTATATTCATTTTAATGTTGGTCATCGAATATCCATTATATTAGTTCGTTTTTGATGTTCAGTTAATTATTTTGTCTTACACGCAAAAATTTCTTGTTGCAGGAACACATAAACTTGGTAGGGTTCGATGAGAACCTGGGTCCCGTGGTGATGTCCTTGAAGAATGAACACGTAGCCGGCCAGGACCACACGAGGATACTGCTCAGGCTCCGCACAGAGACCATGCATGGACTTATACCCACCACAAGTTAGTACTGTTGCTTTAATACTATAAATATTTACATAACTTTTATATAACTTTCATGATACTCGGCACTAAGATCCGAAAAAAGGCCCTAGTTTTACCAACGACGTCATGTCGCTTAAACGATGAAGACAGTCAGATGAACTAGTTATGAACTAGCGTAAAACGCACTTAAACAAAAACCCTTCAGCTACCTACACTTTTTTTCAACCTTTAGTATAGGGATAGCAGAAGTCACATTTTTGCAGTCTGCAGATCAAAGTTAGACGCAATAGTGTCAGGAGCAAACAAAGTTTATACATCTTCAATATAAGGGTTCTCCTTAAAGAAGTAACTTTTCTGATCTGTGCGGTGTAATGCTTGAGATTAAAAGCAGAAGCAAAAGCGATAGAAGTAAAACTTAGTTGTCCCAAATGCTGCATGGACTAAAATTGTAATTTTCTTTTTCCCAGGATCAAGCATAATTCCGTCGCCCCTCAAAATGGCCAAAATGCTGAACGAGCAAGTGAACGTAGATAACTTCATGGCTGTCATGTGTTTGAACGCGTCACAATTGATCGCGGCGTACGACGAACACGTGCTCGTCAACAGTTTTAAGTTCGGAGTGCTGTACCAGAAACATGGACAGACCACGGAGGAAGAGCTGTTTGGGAACAACGAAACGTCGCCCGCGTTTGATGAGTTCCTAGAAATGCTGGGACAGAAGATCAAGCTGAAAGACCACAAAGGTTTGACCATGTCCTATTTTAAATCTGTTTTTTTGAGGTAAGATAGTATTAAGTTACAAAATTGAAGCTTGATGTATCGGTGCTATCAGTTCATCTTCTATTTGTCTATTATATTGAGGTTTGGGCAAACGACACTGTTTCTCATTCAAATGTTATTATCGTATTTTCCGCCTTTTGTTGAAATCAAACTACCAAATATCCTATTTTTTTGTTTGCATATGTTACTTTTTATTGCAACACTATTTAATTAAATTATATCCAAAGATTTATGTATAGACGTGCCTGTACAGCTATGCTTGCTGATATGATATAGTTGATGGAATCAGGCGTTATTTTGTTACTTTTTATCCATGACTAAAGCTGAAAGAGGATTATTTTGCTTTAAATATCCACTAAACGACGCCATCGCAAGGACCAAAATACATCCAACTGTAATCACCTGTAAAAGCTAAAATTGGAAGTCGCAGGACTTACAATACCTACAACTTACAACGTGACACAGAAGATGCACCTGGAATCACAACACTGACACCAACAAAACACTCGACGCGTTTTGCCACTACACGTGGCATCCTCAGGAGATGTTGTCGCTTCGACAGACTACGAGCGACTGAAATGAGCGAAATTATATCCAACTTGAGACTTTTGCAGATTATTTCATTTGCGCTGAATTGGCCGACATATGTTTCAACAAGTGATAATCACTGGCTTGTTCTCTAGTGGTGGACAACCTAGGGCAAGGGTTTCTATATTTCGGGTGCCAATATCCATAAAATATATTTTTTTCCATCAGGCTACCGAGGCGGCCTAGACATCATGAACGGCCACACAGGCACTGAGGCGGTTTACGAGCAGTACTATAACCGAGAGATCATGTTCCACGTAGCACCACTACTGCCCCACACGGCTGGAGACGCTCAGCAGTTGCAGAGGAAACGCCACGTCGGGAACGACATCGTCGCTATTGTCTTTCAGGTTCGTATTGCAGTCAAGTACTCTGGCAATCAATTGTTAGGGCTGGTTTTACAGTGACGCGTACCGTCCGCGCGAGTGGTAAGCGAGGCTCGCAAGCACGCGGATGACCCGCCCGAATCTATAAACGAGTTCAGTGCCACGCGGTTTGCCAACTCGTACAGTCGCAATGAGACTTCTCGCATTTGTTATATTATATTATTTGTGAAAAAAAAGCAACTACGACGACGATTACAACAAACAGTGGCTCCTTGCCCGCGCGGGGTTGTAAAACGCGGCCCTCACACCGTCCGTTTATTTTACTATGTAACGATCTTAGGCACTCTAAGCTCGTGGACCGCGACGCTTACCAACCGCGCTGGCAGACGCGTCACTATAAAATCACACTAAGACAGCGATGGTCCACGTTGCACAACTGGTTATCTACACCACTATAGACGCTTAACGCTTATGGAAACGACAATGTCGCATCTTCTTCTAGAAGAGGAAGAAGAAGAACATCGTTATTGCATTTAAATGAATATTATTGTTACCTGGTACAAAATATTGACAGCCTGTGATGGCGATCATGATGATGCCTAGCAGAACTTAATACTCAAATTGTCAACCCCTTAATGCTGTAGCACGGAATGCAAAACACTACATAATGGCGGTCGAAGCATTGTTATTTTTTTTAAATAGGGGTGTTATAAATTTTACTCTTATGTCTATGTGTGTGTATATGTGTTTGTGTGTGTCTGTCTGTGGCACCGTAGCTCCTGCACGGATGAACCGAATACAAAGCGGTTTTTTTATTATAAAGATTATTTAATCATGGTGGTTCGTAGCTATAGCTGCTCAAAATCCGTTAAGCCGTTAAAGTGCTACAGTTGTTTTCCTGGCTCATTCGATTTTTTTACAAATCATTTATTTAATTTAAAACTCCTGCACAAACTTGTGTACAATGGTAGACTTAATGTCGGAGGCATTCTCTACCAGTCAACCACAGGTCCAAGGCAACCAACATAAAGGCGGTGCACATATAGAGAGAAAAAGAAAATGCTAGTCAAATAGTTACGTAGCATACATAAATAATAAAAACAATTCATTATTCCATTTCTTCATTATTGTCTTAATTTAGTACAATTCTTAACCTTAATTTATTTGTAATCTAAAATAGCTCTTTATACTTAACTATGATCTTTGTATATTCCAGGAGAAAGCAACCCCCTTCACCCCGGACATGATAGCTTCGCACTTCCTTCACGCCTTCATCGTGGTCACGCCCGTGGAGTCAGCAGGCGGGGAGACCAGGTAAAAACCATTCATTTGACAATCTACAAATCGAGATGGAGAGCTCAGAGCTTATACAAAAATTGGTTGTCTGTAAAGTTGGTTTACTGACGATAGTTGATCGTGACAACGTCTTTGCCACGTTGCCTTTTTGTCGCTCGTTCCGCGCTTTCGCTTGCACTTCAAGCCTTGAATGGAACACCTCAGAGCGAGGTAACGCCGCATGCGTTATGTTTTTTGGTGCGTGCAGCAGGCTCCATCAAATTATAAGACGTTGTCACGACAATATATCGGATGATTATTCATCGGACAAGTCAAAGAAAATTACGTAAAGACGATGAGTAATTTCTGTTATTTTCAACTGTTTTCATGTGGCCGTCTACCAATCATTAGTTATTGCATATAATGACTTATAATAATACAAACGTTATAGGTACGGCAATAATCAAGTTAAATCGATTTCTATCTTCCCACAATCCTGTCTAAGCATGTTGTTTGCCTAACCTTGTGACGTCACATATATCAATGATGTAAATTGGTGGTGACACACCGCTGACGCCATCCAACTCCGAACCTCACTATTATATTACCTCACCAGCTTGCATTTATTCATTGCGTCACTTTTCTATTCTTAATTCTCAGTTCACGATTCCCAGTCCACTGTCAAATGGACTTGTTTAACATAAAGTTTGTGTTACTTTGCAACAACGCACCAAGGAATTATTTGCATGAAGAAGTAGAGAAAATGGCTTGGAAAGTGGAATGGAAATTCTCGTAGTAATTTATATGCAAACGAATGGCGTCTCTGTAATTATAAAGGGTATACCTAAATAAAAGGTAGCAGGAAAAGCAAGTACTTACTTTGGTGTAGGCGATACGTCTTATTAGATTCTGGAACAGATTCGATGAGGGTGAACGTAATTTGTGCGAAAATAGCGAGCAAAAAATATATTTTCAGACTAAACGGGGTAAGTGCCTTGAGCGGAGAAGGTTATGTAACTCGAAATGTTTTTTGCTTTCGTTTAGGCGTACTTATGGCACGGATCTCTTCAGTTAATGGATAGGTTTCAGGATGAAGTTCGGATTGTCAGTTTTTATGTTGGTGCTGAAGCAGCTTGTTTAAAAAAAATGTATACGCTGAATGGATAAATAAAAAACGGTTTTGTGTAGTAGCATATACCTCTGGTCAGGCCAAAATCAAGCAAAACTGCACAAAATTGCACAAACACAAAGTTTGAAGTCTTTAAGCGGCTGTCAGCACCGTTTATTAACGAACGTACTTCTTTAATATTGACGACCACTTTGGTGTAATGGTCAAGAAGTTGACTATTAACCGAGAGGTCGCGGGCTCGATCCCCGCACTTTACAAACAATTGTGTGCATGAACATGTCTGTTTGTACTGGTCTGGGTGTTATATGTATTTATTTAATTTTATTTGTAATACCACTGTTGATTCTGATATCTGTAACACAAGTGTTAAAGCTACTTACCACGGAGTCAGATCAATGTATGTGATTATGTTGTTGTATATTAATATATTTATTAATATGCTTACCGTATCCTTTCTTCTCTTCAGGTACAAAGTGGCCGTCACCGCTCGTGTCGACGTACCATTTTTCGGGCCGACTCTCCCCCAGCCGCCAATCTTCAAAAAGGGGCGTGAGCTCAAAGAGTTCTTACTAACAAAACTAATCAACGCCGAAAACGCATGTTACAAAGCTGAGAAGTTCGCACAACTGGAGTTGAGGACGCGTGCATCGTTGCTCATGAACTTGGCTGATGATTTGAAGACCAAGACGGTCGAGTTCCTTGGGACTGGTGCGAGAATCGAACCAGGAGCGGTGTCCCCGCAACCTGAGGGAACGCCGAGGCAAGACGGACCTGGGGCCCGGTTTATAGATACGGTTAAGAAAGCGCTCATCTCGAAAGTGAGGTAAGTTGACGTGTTCCATTCATTTGTTTGTGACTGTCATGTATTTTTGTTATAGAATCCATACTACTTAGTATCCAACACCGGCTCAGTGTGCTTGGATACATAGATTTTGTTTTAATGCAACTTAGTGCGCAACACTTATCATAAATAACTACGTAAAATTAGAAATATTAAGAAATGCTCTTCTTGTTATTACAGATCACCGAGTGTAGATACGAATCTCTCTGGCGACAGCAATAAGAATGCAATGAATAAAAACAAAATATCTGCGCACGAAACTCATACTCCCAATGTAAGTACTAACGGTATAATTATTACATTTCTAAACTGTTCCAACTTCAGTCTCTCGCAGCAAATTTTGAAGCTTAACTATCTCAATGTTACAGTCTGAGTGATAGAGAGCCAATGTCGGCTGAAACCCCGATGGTCTCAGGTTCGATTCTTGGCTCAATTAGTTATCTTTATACCAAGATAGACCTTCTCAAGACTAAGCACCGTACTGGTAACGACTCTTTGGCATCATCTTGGGAACGTAAGATATTAGATCCAAATAAAAAAAAAAAATCTTTTTTTTTTCTTTAGTACTTATATAAATATTAAACGTGCCCCTATATTTTGTGACGTGTGAACCGGGCAGGACGATGTCTGCCGGTCCCGCTAGTATGCAATAAAAGTATTTTCTATCCATCGATCTATGTGTAAGCCTCATTTTAGTCGTGTGAGTCTGTGCCAGTTAGACAACACTATGCATATCTATACCTATAACACGTTTAAGACAGTCTGCTATACTTTTTAATTTTAACAGTTTGTAATAATATTTTAACAACTAATAATAATAATAGTCCTCCTGGACGATCCGATAATCTGACATGACCGGAAAGAGATCAAACGCAGGACCAACGCAACGGCTTAACGTGTTTTCCGAGGCACGGGGGTGTAACACCGCCGACTTCCCGACTCCGAGCTGTTTTTGGAAATTCATGACAGAAAATCTCAGTAACAATTTCGGCTCGACCTGAGATTCGAACCCAGGACCTCTTGGATGTAAAGCAGAAACTTTGCCACTTCACCAACGAGTCAGTCAAACAACAGTTTAACAACTAATAAACACAAATCGAAACAACGCTACCAAAGTCTTATTTAACCTGCACAGAGCGGGCGTTCCAAATCATCGATTCCATCATCATCAGCCAGCGCAGTGTCGGTCCGATCGGCCGGCGGGTCGGGCGAGTCCAGTCCCGACGTGACGTCACGGGTGGCCCCCCCGCGGCCCCCGCTACACGACCATAGCGACGACTCTAGCTTGAACTCTGTGGATTTGGACCCACTAGGTTAGTTACCTAGAAGTTTGCTTGAAAACGAGATCAGGACCAAATGTCTTCTAGAGAACAAGCCTAATCCGAAAATCAAGTCACGCGCAGTTTTCTATAGACTTGTGGCAACACACAGTGATGACTCTGGATTACACTTTAAGAGCCTATGTTAAATTAATGTCAAAGCCTATTTATACTGTTCCCGCCACTCACGACTGTCAGCGATATAGCCACGGTTAAGACGCTGTCAGTCGTCGCAACGACAGTATGCTGCATATGAGCGTTGGCTATAAACTCTCAATATAAAATCCGCAATAGAATCCGCTAGGTAACTGTCGACCAGTGGCAATCGTGTACAGTGATGTCTCTGGATTACACTTTAAGAGACCACGCACATAGTGCAACATACCTAATGTCAGAGCCTATCTATACTGTTGCCGCCACACGCGACTGTAAGCGATTTAGCCACGGTTAAGACGCTGTCAGTCGCGACGACAGTATCCTGCATATGAGCACTGGCTATAAACTTAGTACTCAATCCACAATAGAATCCGCTAGGTGAGTATTATTTTTAATCAGTCTTCATCTGACCACCTTCATGAGAGCCAGAAACCAACATGTGACGCCACGTGTGCTGTTATGTGTAGGGTCAATTCATTGTTCCTTACATATTTTTGAATATACCATTCATAAAGTAAAATCAATAGTAATTCAGCACCATCAAAGGTCGACATGACAGTTTCGACCATCCAGATTTGTAAATTGGTTATTTTTCTTTTCAATTAGATGACAAAGACTGGCTCAGTTGTGGTAAATGTGCAACAGGTTAGTCCTGTAGAATCGGTGTGTAGAACTTTTTAGAATGTAAACTTTGTGTTTATCTAAGTACTTATGAAAGGTAAATTAGTGACTGTTGTAGACCTTTCTAGCATGTGAAAAATAAACATAACCACATTAGTTTAAGTATACATTTTGTTGATAACCTTTTCTTGCACATTGCATGATTATCGTTTTTATTTATATTTTTACTGTACTGTATGGAATTGTAATAGGAGGTTGATATTCGGTTGAAAAATAGGTTAATAATACCCCTTTATCGCAGTCCCTAAGTAATTGAAATTCTAGGTCTTGTGTTCTATAAACAAACATTCATTTGTCAGGATTTATTCTGATATAGGATTTATTCTCGCCAGAGTGCAGCACTAGCAACAAGCGTCAACAGTCATTACAACGCTTACTTACAGACACTCGTAACTAAAAAACAGGCATCATAGCAGTGACTCATTTTGTCTTAAGCACATGCGTCTAATTCTCCATATTTTTTAAGCCTCCATAATAGGCATGATGACACCTATCTTAAATATTTTCAAGACCATGTCGTTTAAAAAACAAGCCCCTGTGAAGTTAATACAACCAGTATACTTCCAAAAAGCTGTAGAAACCAATTTTTAAACATACAAAACTCAACAAATATTCAGTTAACACTTTGGCGGACGAAAGCCAGACACAATAGATGTTTTAATTGTTATAACTGCTATAGCAGTCTACTGTCCATTAAACTGTTAATTGAATCCGATTTCTAATACACGACCGTGACGTCAAGTTTTTGTATTCCCATACAAAATCTATGGAGGCAGGCCGTTTTAAAAGACAATAAAAAGTATGTCAACGATTGGTAGTGTCATAGCCTATTTCCAATCACCCAGTCACGTTAACCTATTTTTAAAAAATTAAAAAAAAACTATTTCTTTCAGGTTACTAAGACCCATAATAATAGTGACCATACAAAATAATATTCATAATTAAATTATATAAATAAATAACAGTGATTAATTAAAATGTTATTTGTCTAATCAAAATTGCAATTTCTAGGTGCAGTGTACGTGGATAGCGACACAGGTTTAGAATCCATGTCGTCAGCGGAAGCGGGCGCAAACGCGCGCGGGGAGCCGCCGGCCGCGCCGCGCGCTGACGCGGACCAGCTCCGGCAGGAGGTCTGCCGGTTGAAGAACGACAAACTGGATCTGTTGAAGCAAAATATTGTGAGTAAACATTTAAAAAAAATTAGGGTGCCTGTTAGTACCTTCGATAATTTATGTAGATAAAAGGTGGACTGTAAATTTAGGTGCTATATTATCGGCCTATTACAAAAAAAATCTAAACCGCGCGACAATAGTTAGCGATCGGCGACGGCGATGAGTGCGTATCGGCAAGTGGCGAACTTTCGGCTCGGGCGCTCGTGCTGAGGTCGTGATAACGTTGCGAGATGACGTAGTTGCTCGGCCGGCTGCCGTCGCTCCCCTCCCGCTGCCGCGCGGGTTGATGCCGATGTTGTCCGAACAGTGCCTCTCCACCGCCGCGGAGCGGAGGAACAGAAAAATATTAACCAATATGATTGAACAAAACGCTACTACGCACGACAGTATGTATGTATGTACGACAGTACGCAACTTCCCTCCGCCATACTACGGTTCTTCGCTCACAGGGTTTACACCGGTACTGCCACTGTGGTGGAGAGACCTAGTATTAATCATGATTACCAATAGAATAGCCGCATGACATCCGCTGCTTCACATAGCCGGCCTCCCCCTATAGACTTCTAGGTCGAGTGGTTATAAGCGGTATGCGGTTTAATCCTGCACCTTTAGGGTCCCAACTCTTGTGGTCTTTTTCGTTAGAATAGTTGTTTAGGGGATTTCTACCACACATCTTATCTATGAGATCTTGATATTTTGGTATTAGTGCCATGCTCACAGAGTAGCTGAAAATCTTGTTAATGTCAGACTATCACAGGAATGTTTTTTTGTAGTTATTGAAGTTACTATAATTACGTTAACTTCTTTGATATCAGTGTAAGCACCAAGCTTGAAAAAATACCTTCTATGTCCTAAAAGAAGCTTTTCCCTTTATCCAGACATGGCAGAACGAGATAAAATGCTTACGGGAAAGAGAGATGGCACTACAAGCAGAGTTAGCAGCCGCCGCCAGAGAAGTAAGAAGACTTCGCGATCAACAATCAACCGGGACCATCATACCAAACCCATCCAACCACGATTCCACTGCTTAGAACTTGAACAAATCCAGTGTGCGAATATAAAGCTTAGAGCCCCAATTGATTAGGTGATTAACGGTGGCTGAAGAACTGATAAGAAATACGTCTCAAGTAGAAAATGAAAGCAGTCAGTTTGTCGTTTGTTAACAAGCTTTGAAGTTCTCTGCTACTTTGATCGTAAGGTCTGAATTTGTAGCAGATTTTTTGGTAAGAGAGAGATGATTGCAAGTCCATTGCGCAAAAAAAAGGTAAATGATTATGATTGATTTGTTGATCTGAGATTGAGCGATGATGACAGAATGTTTGAATTATGAGGGCAACGAAATTTTTTTTTGGTAATGGCGCGTTCATATGTAACGTCCGTTTTACTGGTCGGTTAAAAGGTTTATGTTGTTAGCTAGCGTATGTGGTTGTATGAGCGAGTTCACACATACCTTTCAATCTATCGGATCCATACTGGATCGATTCAGTACTGTCATGTGATGTGTGAATACCATCTCCAGTGGCGTCGGGTCCGTTAAACGTGAATGCGCCGTAACATATACAATAAGTATAAAAATGGCTAGCTGAAGCCTAAGGAGCACTTATAGAAATTCGGACCGATGAGTAAGTGTCACGGTAGCTTAATTGGAAGAGCAATCGCCCGGCTTGCGAGAGGTGCGGGTTCGAGACCCGCCGGTGGCAGTCCGTTTTTTATTTAAGTGTATTTTCATTTGACATTGTATAATATAAACATTTTGGATGCACATTTTACATAGAATCCGTAGCAAATCGATGTTGAATTTCTAAAGCACTGCTCTCTAATACCTGTCTTTATAGAAGGAAATAGATTCCTTTGTTTTTATTTCTGACTTTGAAAAGGGTAACTGGCCTCTTCAGAGATCTTTCTTTGATAAAAATATGATTATTTTATTCACTTTATTCTGCAAATATTTTCAGTACACTGTGCAATATTTGTAAATTAATATATGCTTTAATAATCGCTGCAATGTTCAGTACCTATGGTACATTTATTTTGTAAGTCCTTAACGACAACAATATTTATAAAGTACCGACGCCTAATGTTTTTATACCGTGACTGCAAATTTTCTTACATTTACTATATTTAGTTTTACATATTATTTTTTGACCCAGTTGATTGCTTTCTTGTCACCCTTGACTGACATTTCTAAGACGCTAACAATCTATTAGATATAATATACGAATTTCCGTAGCTAATTTATAGAGAATATAATTCGAATCTTTTTATATGTCGTTATACCAAAACTGATTTGTACGTCTACTAAGGTAACCGCTTTGTAAATGTTGTGATAATGTAGACATAATTCTTGATAAATAGATATATTTATAGTGGAAATAGTTATTTATACATATTCTTGTATACTTACACTACTATTGTATGATTAATGAGCGGTAAATTTTTAGGAGAATTTGACATGCGCAAAATGAGTAGTTACGAACGTTTCAACAGTAGAAGTTTTAGTAAAATATTTAGATGCATACGTAATTTCAAATCCCTAAAATAAGTTGTAACTTAGCTGCAATACTGGTTAGCAAAAAAATTAAAAAATAAAATCAGTCAACAACTTCATTTTGTTGATAACGTTTTGGAAAAGTTTAATTATAATAATATAACGGTACCTACTATTTAGGCCTTGAAATAATTAGGAAGCCTATACACGTTTAAATGGTGCATTAGAAGATTCATATATCTAAAGAAATAATCTTATACTATGTTACATAGTTCAATTTATATTGTATAAAAATTTCCCAGTATGTTCATTTTTTTTGCAATGTACGGTCTTGACATCCAATCACAATTAAATAGACATTCAGCAATTTCCTTTAAGTTATAAACAAATTTAAGTTACACCAGTTTATGTAAATATATTCGAACTGGATCTAGGCTATATTGATTAATCAGTATTTTTCTTTAATTTATACTTGATTTAAGTCTCGTTCATCGAGTGTCTTTGAGTTTGAAATATGTTATGTTGTTTATAATTAATATTTTATACCAAAGTTAACATTCCCCACTTAATAGCATAGTTCTTTAATTATAACAGTAAATATGAGACAGTATTTCAACTTTTCGATGTGTTGGACAGTGGTGTCCTAATTTGTGTTTCAGCCATTTCAGTCCGACTGATGGAAATACGATTTGATTGAACAGAAATTTCTTTTTTTTTCGTTTTTACAGTAGTGACTTACAAATGTGTCGCTTCTTTTGATTACATTAAATATCACTCAGTCGCACTACACATGTGGTATTTTTTTCACTGTTCCTTTGACATCGTTTGTATAAGTTGACAGTTCTTACTAGCATTATTATCTAAGTTTACATTTAGTTTCGCTATTAAATGTAATCCATTGGATGTTTGTTTGACTGTTGATTATGAGTAAGTTAATCATAATTTACACTAACTGTTGATTCGTCTACACTTAGACTTAAACCAAATATTGCGAGCGCGGAGCGTTAGAGGAAATAGTTTATAATTTAAGAGATACTATTGAAATATATAAATAGTTAATACTAAATAAATATTGTCGTTTTATTGCTATCTTACAATCCTAATATTTGAAAATTTCATAATATGCTAGCGGATCCCGCAGACGTTGTCCTGCCCGCTGTTTTATTTTTTCTTCGTAAGAACCACCATACTTTAATAATAAAGTTGGCCAGATTGGTACAGGCGTTCTTGTGTTATGCTCTCATCAACAAATTTTGCGATTCATTTTTATATTATACTCGTATAAGAATAGGAAAAACACAATACAAAATTAAATGTTTTGCTCTGGTAGTCTGTGGTGGTCGATTTGTCATACTCGGTATTTGAATTCAACCGACCGATAATGAGACTGTGTGCTCTTAAGCTGAGAATTCTAATTATGTAATAAAACAATTATAAAAGTGTTAACGCCAAAATTTTCCAAAAAAAATTCAGTGTGGCGGCTGTTGGTGCGGGGTTTTAGTAATTTTAATTTTTTTTTTTCAATTTTCTTTTTTATTCCCTTAATTTGAGTGTTAAAATTGTCATTGTATTGTTTGTTGATGATTAAAGAAAAACTAAGCTCACTCTTGGGGGAAAGCTCCTGAAAGCTTCGCCACGTAGCGACTGTCACTCTTGTTCATGATCAGTTAATAGAGAGACTAAACAACTGCGGAGTACGGGGACCCTTGCTAAGCTTGTGCCAGAACTACTTGCAGAACCGGAAATTCTCTGTAAAGATCAACGACGCCCTCAGTGAACCCGTGGTAGTGGAGGGGGGAACGGCCCAAGGCTCCGTGTTAGGACCTTTACATTTCTTGACCTACGTCAATGGTATGTGCAGCTGCATTATTAATAGCTCGTGTTATCAGTTTGCGGATGACACATGTTTGTTAATCGGTGATAAAGATGCACAAACAGCCCGTGATCTTTTGCAATCTGATCTCGATAGGTTGACAAGATGGTGTCACGATGCTGACCTCGTCCTCAATGCCATCAAAACTAAGTTATTGGTAATTAAATCACCATATGTCAAACAAACTCCAATTGACAGACTTGTGGCTCACGATCATAGCTGCTTACATACTAATAGCATTACTGCATGTTGCTGCCCAGGTATCGAGATAGTGGATAGGCAAACTTACCTTGGATTAGTCATTGACAGTAAATTTAAATGGAGATACCACATTGAACACGTCTGTACCAAGCTGAGACAGTTTCTGGCAAACATCACTATCCTGAATAATCGCATACCATTTAAAATTAAGTTAATGCTGTACAATGCACTTGCGGAGTCACATGTAATGAATATGGTCTAAGTAGCTACGGCCGAAGTTATAAATCATATTTTGACCAAATCCACAACCTACAAGTAAGAATTCTCAAAACCATAGTTTCCAACAAAATAGGAGTAAATATCAAGACAATACCGGTGCTCTCTTCAAATACTGTAAAACATTGCCAATACATTTGCAGGTGCAATACAGTTTGCTAAAGGAAAATTTCTTTAATGAATCGTTAAAAGTCCCTATTAGCCACCCTGTATGCACCCGAGCAACGTCTGCTAGCAGGCTTTGCACGCCACGCGCAAACAATGCGTACGGCGAGCGAACAACTGGATACCTCATACCTAGACTTATCAATAACATTCCTCCTACTAAGCTAGTGAATGTCACACAGAAAAATATTAAAATTAAGTTCAAAGAATATTTTCTCGGAACGTTGTAGCATAAAATTATTTTTTGTTATTAATATTGTTTTGAATTGTACCTATTGTTTGAATATGTAATAGAAAGATAAGTAGCTATTTCGCTTCAGAGTAATTTATTGTACTATTTGTAAATTATAAGCTCCGATAGCACAAATACAAACCTTAGTGGTTTTAGTTGCTATCTTTATTTTCATATATGTTTGTAGTGTTTTTATATGATAAATAAATAAATAAATAATACTTCCACTCAACCTAACAGAATACCCGTGTTCGCCACTCCCTACTAGATGGCGTTTACTTTTTAAAAAAAACTGCCGACTATGCTATTGTTAAAGTGCGGTTTCACCCCTATTCTATTTGCATACTTGTCATTTTTGAATTGCTGTTTTTTTTCACTTTCACACTGAACTGCTTTTTTAACACATACTTATTAAGGTGTGCTTTTAAGTTACGATGGGGTTTTTAAGGGGATACTTTCCAGTGGTAACCTCACCACTGCTTTCCTAGTAAGATACATAGATGGCAGACGGGATCTGTGGCTTACTGTGAGTAAGGTACAGATAGATATTAAAAAACCCTGTAGTACAGATTAACTTTGCACAAGGTGACTACAAGTATTTAATTATTTTAGTAGCCAACAGATTTGTATTACTTTTAAAAATAAAAACAATTTTCGTGAATGATCGTATTCAACTAACATTTGAGATGATAGGTAGCCTGGTTTACAAAGCTTATTGCCTTTAGCGAAAACTTTTAAGTTCATAATATTATTATCTATTACCTATTAAATTAAAAAAGAGACTACTTTTAGCTAAAATTTTCAAACAAAACAGGGTACTATCGATATAGAAAATATGTCAACCTGTCGACGAAAAACATTGTAAATTTTTAGGTTAAATTAAATCACACTTTTATGATGAACTTATTACATAAACTCAAATACCATAAAATATGTAAGGTAATGTTCCTTAAATCGTAAGTACCTCCGTATTTAAAGTTTATTGGTCTCATTACACGTACTCTTGGGCGTTGTTCCAGAGCCTTTATTAGGGCCATTAAAACCCGATCGTTACCTAATCCCTACGCAATTTGGGATTACGTGCCGAGGACCTACGCTAAAGTAACTTATATAGAAAACTAGCGAACCAAGCTGACGTTGTCCTGCCCGCTGTGTTAAAAACCTTCCTCTTAACTCACTCTATCTATTAAAAAATTTCATCAAAATCCGTTGAGCCGTTTTGAAGATCTAAGCATAGATACATATTACAGACATAGGGACAGACGCGGGAAGCGACTTTGCTTCAACTATGTACTTTATTCATGTTTTAATGGAGTCGTTGAATTTTTTAAACTTTTAATAACTATCATGACATACATGCAATGGTCTTACTTACGGTACTAACCACTCGTAAATATCGTAAGTGCAAGGGTTTAAGGTATTTACATTTCGTCTACGCAGACTTCGGAATGAGATAAGCAGAAGCGACGAAAAGTCGCGAAATCGGACACTAAGTTGTAAAGATTTCAATATAAGCGAGCTTATATTGAAATCTTTACAACTTAGTGTCCGATTTCATACTCAAAGAGAATTTAGCCCTTTGCATTTTTTGCTATAAAAGTATTATATAATATTCGCTTAAAAAAAGTATTTTATAGTATTCGTTCGAAATTTTTTACACATCATTTTGTATGAAGAAATGTTTGATTCAATCTGCGAAGATGATATATATTTTCAACGTCCTTTTTGGAGCACTACTTCTCGTCTTTTCTCAACAGGTGGCTGTGGTAATAAATCCATCTAAAGTTACACATTCTCGCGGATAGCACATTTAAGAAATGTTTGTACAGTTGAAAACCACAAAATAACTATGCAATTTGATACGATTTACCTTTAGAAGAAATATCGGATCATGGATTTTTTTTAATTAAGTATTCTTTGTTCTTCATACTGTATGCGCTTCGTGAATCGGGTGAAACCCCTCAAACAAATCCTAGAATATTTTTTATAAAACAAAAAAACTTCAAGAGTTACTAAGAACTACTAAGATGAATCATTTTACTGCAGGAAAAACAACCACTAAATAAATAAAATAAAATAAAATAAAATCAATTTATTTCAGACATAGTCCATATGTGTTTGTTAGTAACAATAAAATTTAAAAACTATGTTAGTACATCAAATTAATAATACATTAAAAATAGAAATTTATATAATTAATTTTTGTGTCTTTGGCGATCTGGACGCGGGTCCAGTGCTGCATAATGGCACTGTCCACGTCCAGTCTCGCTGCGACCGTTTTTAGAAGGCTGTTGGCGCCGCCCCGGACTCGATGCATCAGCGATGCAATGCGCTTTCTAATGATAGCCGAAAGGCTATCGACTTCAGCTGCGGCTAGCATAGCCGAAGCACTGCAGTACCGCGGCAGCCCCATCAGCCCCCTAAATGCGTTATTGTATTGAGTGCGCAGGGCTCTGTACGCACCTTGGGTGTAGTTCATCCACAGGCTGCACGTGTACAGTGAAATATACTAAGAATACTGTATACTAAGAAGGCAAAAAATATAGTTTCTAAGAAAAGATCTGTGGCTATATTTAGAATTCCTATATTCGGTAGAATAGCTTATGCTCATCAAACTTGTCTAGATTCCTATAAGGTTACCATAGTTACATGTTCTGGACCTAAATAGGTATTGTTCCGTAATTGGTAAAAAAATAACAAAATACTTATTATTTGGGACGAAAAGGTAGGTAACTAACAAATCTGAAATAATCATTGCGTTTATTGGCAGTGAAACATTAAGCTTCCGAGTTGTTTACAGTTTAAATTAAAAGATAATAACAAGTACTAGATTAACTTTTAATTGTTTTTAAACATTTACGACATAATAAATAATAACAACAATTATTATTTATTTTGTAATACAAACATGCACACTATAACTGGCCGTTTTCAAAACGATTGTGTTGAGGACGGCTTTATTAAGGTTGAAAGGAAGAAAAGGAAGTCTTCTCGCAACCATTGCGGCACCGCACCGACTGGCCCGAACCACCTGCTTCGACCTGCTACACCAGTCACGCCGCTGTACGTGTCCCGGCTTCATTTCTCTACGAAGGTTGAGGATATCGTAGAGTACATCCGCGTGAAGACCCTGAGGGTCGAACGGTTGGAGTCTCGTCATAATACGAATTTCAATTCGTATGTTGTGAAGGTTTCCACCGAACAGCTGTCGACCTTCACGAAGGAAGAATTTTGGCCGAAGGGTGTTGTGTATCGTCGATTTCGTGGACGGATACCCGACACCAAGTTGCGTAACACTACGCCGACTAAATAGTGTATTGTTTTATTTTTATAAGTTATATTTCTATTTATGTTAGTCTGTAAGGTATTTATAATATGGGCCTATTGTAGCTCGAAATAAAAAAATAAAAAAAAAACGAATAACTTTATGATAAAGTACCTACAGATTTACATATTTTGAGAATAAATTAACAAAATCTGTTAAAAAGTAGCACATATTTCGCGACCTTTTTGTCAGATTCCATTAATAAACCAAGCAGAAAAGGCTGTTATGTAAACACAAAAACCTATCACTTGTAATGCGTAAAAGTAATGGTTCTCGCAGGTCGGTTGAAAAAAACGCCTACATTTTTTCGCCGTTTGATTCAAACAAACTTGTCCTAACATAGGTACGTTCAAAGGGTTTGTGTTTACCTCGAAAGGTCAGGCTTGTCATATATTCGTTCAATGTTCTGTGAATAGCGAAAATAATGGAAAACTGAACTAAGTTGGTACTGCATGTATAATAAAATAAATAAATAAATATTTCACAACAATCACACCAATTCTCTAGTCACAAATTAAGCTACGAGGTTTGTGTTATGGGTAGTAGACAACGGATAGAGATACTTAAATATTTTTTTTTGTAAATAAATACATAATATTATGTATATGTATTTAGAAAATACCACCCACAATTAAATAGAAAACACCCAGACCAGTACACATATGTGCATGAACATGTGTGTTTGTACTGTGCGGGGATCGAACCCGCGACCCTTGGTTATAGAAGTCCGATATGTAGAACACTGCACCAAACGGTCGTCATCGAGGTATATGTATGTATAGCGCATAGAAATATAAAAAGAAAAGTAGGCAGTTCATTGTCCCAGACAAATTTACATTGCGTAATGGATGACGAATCGAATTCGTTAGCACAATGTATGCAAAATACATTTGCCTTTGCTAAGTCACGTGACAACTGAACGAAGATAAATTTCTTTTAAAGCTCCTACATGAATTAGCAGGTAGGCGGACCGTATTATTTTTTCGCATAATAGAAAAATGTTTCATGCAACACAGGTACACCTTATTTTTTTATTTATTTAATCGAACAGCAAAAGTTCCAAGTAGAGTTAGTAAACAATATGTAAGAAACACCTAATACACATGTAGTAACCCTGCAATGGTTTTTCAGGATACCGTTGGAGCTGTCGCGCACCCTGAACATCAGGGATGCTTGTTTATTTCTGATAATAGCCGCGAAGCTATCTGTATGCGCCACTGCGAACATGGCGAACGCACGACAAAAACGAGTTTGAGTATGTAGTACTTTAAGTAGGTGTAATGAAACGTTTCCGTGACACACATAAACAAAGAAGTGGCGAACGATCTGACTTCTAATTACCTATTACTTATGTGCTTTTACTATGAAAACCCAAACCGGTAATGTTGGGTTAGTCCCGGGGGTATAAAACTAAGATGTGTTTCCCGCAACAAAATCGAAAGCAAATAAGGGTTCGATAGAGTTGTTTGACTTCTTTGTAATGTTAAATAGGACTTACAAAAAGGAAAATCGATTAACACATCGAAAGAGTGTTATCATTATTTATCACAACATAGTATAAGGCAAAATCGTATTAATAATAAAACATTGTAAGACTGTTTTTTGTCCTAAATAAATAGAAAAAAAAAAAAATCGCTTCCCGAGTTTGTCCCTATGTCTGTATGTATATTTAGATCTTTGAAACTACTCAAAGGATTTTGATGCCGTTTTTGTAAATAGATTGTGATTCACGAGGAAGGTTTACTGGCGGCCACCTGCGACTTAGTTCGCCATAGTTTTAGATATTCAAAGTTAAACTACCACGGCTACCCTAGTTACGACTAAATACTAACTAACACGCATCAGAGATATGATTATATGTATTATGCTATGTAGTAATTATGCTATGTAGTAGGGAACCACTGATAATTTCGAGATTTCTAATCCAAGCGGGCGAGCCGCTAGTCATGTTATAGTTTTGAAGTTCACAAATCATAATGATAACCAATAATCGTTAATTTTTTTTTGTTATTAGAGCAACAAGCAAGTACAACTCAACTCCTTAAACTTAAAAGTAAAACCTTTTACTATTTAATTTACTAATTAACATGTAATACCCGTTATGAATATTGATTATGGGATTGGGCATGCGACAAAAATAATGTGAGTTTTCTTGTTCTTACTTGTTTTCATTAAAATCGTGTCGTCTATTTGGCAAAAAGTGTATAAACTTACATTGGTAACTTTATACTATTGCTAATGTAAGTGTACTTTTGTACTTAAGACTATATACAAGTAAACCTGTATGTTTCCTCAAGATAAATAAATAAATAAAACGTTATTTTCAGTTGGGACGCAGGAATATTCGCCGCAAAATCGTCGCATAGTGAGGTAGCTTTTGCTCGTCACAGGGATAATCTAATAAGCGGAAAATTTACAAGCATTTTTGCAGTTCCTTTGGTTACGTATCATTTCAACTAAGTTCGGTTCAACTATTTTTAATTTAACGACAGTTGAAAGACCTACCGTTTGAATTGCCAAAAGGTCGTTACACATATTTTTGTTTCCACTAATGGACGAAATCATTAACGGACGATTCGCCTACTCGCCTACTGGTTTATTCTACTATGATAAATTTAGCTACGGTTGATTGAACTAACGCACGATTTGCCTACGTTACTCAATAAGTGGTTCATTCAATTACGATAAATAACACTAAGGTTGATTGAATTAACGGACTACCATTTAGAGAACAAATTGTGTGTCCCCGACTGGCTGTGGTCCTTCCTGACAACTATAGAGCAATTTCTAAGCCCAAGGCGCGGAGGGAGAGAAGCTCTTACCCGCTATAGCAAATCGCAGGCGTTCACGCGAACTAAAGTGGCTGAGCCTGGTCGTCGAGGGCGAACAGCAAACCGAAGCTGCGAAAGCGAGCATGGGGGACTGCAATTTGATACGCAAGGGCGAAAGGGTTGCATTTCCCGCAGCGCCGGAGACGAGGGAATCTATTGCGTGGATGCAATTATGCTTACTTGTGTCCATTAGGTATTTCGTACTTAGTCAATTCAATAGTCTAATCAACCAATAGGGATTTCGAACTTAGTAGAAACAACCAATAGCTTACACAAATAATAGATGAATCGTTCGTTAGTGCAATCGATTTTAGTTGAAACAAACTTGACTTGACTTTGGATAAAACTGTAGTTGAGTCGTCCAGTAGGTGAAATGAACATAAGTGAATCGACCGTAGTAATATTGAAAAATGTTGTACCAAACTAGTTGCAATGATACGTAACCGTTCCTTTGCAACATGCTTTATGTAATTTTTGTTGTGATAATGAAACGCTTAATACGTCATTGTACAGTATTGAGACTCCGAACTCGTAAAGGGACCTTTTTAAGCTCATTTACAAGTTAAGCTACAATTTAAGCGATAAACATGAAATAGCGAAAACTTTTTCAACAAACAACTTTAACTTATACGTCCGTGTTTTTTAGTTTTCATTCGGCTTTTTTTCGAATAATCCATTGCCACTTTGTTGAACTCAGTACAATTTATTGGAAAGCATAGCAATAAAGGTTTATCCCATTGTCAGTTAGATAGCGCACTTAGATAGGATTGTAGCTTTAACCAATTCAACTTCCAAGAGGTTGCTCTAATTGACAATCATTTAAGAGGCTGTTTGAACAAAAGAAAAGTGTTTTATTAATTTTTGTAATTGCTGATCGTTTCTCTTTTGTACGAAGAAAGCACTAGGTAAGCCTAGCCTAGATATTTCTTTCGATACAATCTGCAACTGGGCCTGTAATACCTATGCGTCAATTTTACAGGTTTGAGTGCCAAACGCATCACGCGCGACTGATCGTACCCCGATTCATGCGTCTGTGTGTAATGTGTCATTTTGAGCATTTCTTCGTAATGTCCTTGATGTATGTAATGACATGATCACAGTAACCATGTTGCTCACTCTATTTTCGCCCCAAAAGTGTAAAGCAAAATATTTTTGGGCTTACAATGGATTTAAGAAATAAGTAATTTATTGTGCATTAGATTACATAAAAACTTACCGAAATCTAACATCAAGATTCTCAAGCCTTCGCCATAAATACTATTAAGATAAAACACAACCTTCTTCAGTTGGTTTCAATTCGATACAAAATGCATAAAAATTTCTCGCACGTCAATTCATCTGGGATTCCATATTTCTATCAGCCGACGCGAGTCACGTCGGTCGACATAAAACTTTTATGTGGACAAGCACTTCAGTGATGTGCCTGTGACATTGGTCATGAGGCTTAGATCAAACCAAAAAGAGGCAGAAACGGTATAAGCCAGTCACGCGTATCCCCATTAAACGGAGTTTAATGGGCCTGATCTGCACCCTGTCGTCGTCAGTATTGCAAGTGCGTGCGTGTGCGTCTTTGCCCCATCTTTGAATTGACGATTGTAAGGACGTACGGTATCTTCCTACGTTGGGTTTGATCTAAGTCATGGGGTCATAAAAGTGGAAACATTGTACCTTAATGTTCGTGACGATTAGGTTTCTGGTTACTGCAGAATCGTTTGGGCTAACACTTAGTCTAAATATGCAATTTAAGTTAAAGATTTGTTATAAATCTCAAATCTTGTTAATATTAATAAAATATCTCATTAATATTTTTTTTTGTTTCACCGAACAAACCAATTGCTAGCCGCAAACTACAGCTTTTTAATATATCTATGCCTGAACTAAGCTTCAGCTTGTGCTATGGTGACTAGGTTCACGGATAGAAATACACTTAGAAATACCCATGACCAAAGATAATGTAATGCAATATTGTCTATGTCTTGGAAACTTGCTACTAAACCTATTTCGTGACGCTAAATAGCCATCTTTGGGTATTTTACTTTGACAATTCGTTAAACGTGATTAGTGCCTAAATTTTTGATGTGCAAGACGCTAATTATAATTAGCTGACTAAATGCGTTTATGTTGCTCTTAAACTGTATTTATTTTTAGTTTGTTTTATTTATGAACACGAACGAACGATGACTACCTTCCTACAAAGTTATTTACAAACTACTGAGTGAGCTAGCATTACGTAAAGGTTGTTGGTGCAAAACAAAAACACCGGTCTAGTAAATGCATAACAGATAAAATCTAAACCAGTTAAAAAATAACAAGAATACCTAGTAAATGTACTAACATGATATATGATTATTATAAATGTAATATAAAAGAAAGATTAAATAAAAAATGAGTACCTAAGCGTAACTGCCTTCCTAACTACTCAAGTATTAAATTTACTGAAAACGAGGTAAAAAATATACTCACTAAAAAAAAACTTAAATTAAAATATCAACTTGGAATCAATTCCAAGCCAGTTGTTAGACCAGCACACGCTTAGAAAAGGTCTCGAATTTGTCCATATCTTTATGTTTATAGCTTTTATAGTAGTTAGTTTTTCGTTCGAATTGAACGCCATCTGGTGAGACGTAGCCGCGTAGCAGAGAAAATTTTATGCAGATGAGTCAACAACAGTGACATAGAAGGCAGTAACTTTCAGCACATTTATTAGGTCCTTACATATGAAATTGGCGTTTTGTCGTACTGGCCACTTTGATCACAAATTTTTCCTATTTGGTTAGGAATTCGAAATTCAAATTTATACAGCTATTTCCACATGTAGTTGTGTTTCGTAAACCGTCATTCATTTGTTTTTTTACTTATCTTTTTTCTGTTTGCATCGCTCAATTTACAAAATGGAAAATTTGAAATATCGCGTTATTTACGAGTACGAGTTCCACCGTGGCACCAGTGCTGCGGAAACGGCTCGAAGGGTTAATGATGTGTATGGCGGTTGTGTCGCAAAAGAAAACACAGTGCGTTTTTGGTTCCAACGTTTTCGTTCTGGAAATTTCGACCTGCAAAACAAGCCCCGTGGACGGCCGGAGACCCAAGTTGATAATGAAGAATTGAAGGCTATTGTGGAAGCGGATCCATCGCAAACCACGTCCGAGTTAGCTGCAGGCTTTGGCGTTAGTGATAAAACTGTTTTAATCCACTTGAAGCAAATTGGGAAGATTAAAAAACTTGAAAGGTGGGTTCCTCACGAATTGAGTGAAGCAAACCGGCAAACGCGCGTCAACTGCTGCGTTACATTACTTGACCGGCACAATAACGAAGGGATTTTAAATCGAATCATTACCTGTGATGAAAAGTGGATTCTCTACGATAATCGGAAGCGCTCATCGCAATGGCTGGACCCTGGCAAGCCAGCCAAAGCCTGCTCCAAGCGAAAATTGACCAATAAAAAGTTACTTGTAAGCGTTTGGTGGACTAGCGCCGGTGTCGTTCATTACAGTTTTCTCAAATCTGGCCAGACGATTACGGCAGATATCTATTGTCAGCAATTGCAAACCATGATGGAAAAGCTAGTTGCTAAACAACCAAGGCTGGTCAATCGCTCTACGCCACTGCTGCTTCACGACAACGCTAGACCACACACTGCACAACAGACGGCTAGCAAATTAGAAGAACTTCAATTGGAATCTCTAAGGCATCCACCGTACTCCCCGGACCTTGCTCCAACAGATTACCATTTTTTTCGAAATTTGGATAACTTCTTGCAAGGGAAAAAGTTCAACTCAGATGGGGCAGTCCAAGTCGCCTTCAAAGATTTTATTGATTCCCGTTCGAATGGTTTTTTTAGTAAAGGGATCAATGAACTACCTATGAGATGGCAAAGTGCATAGATTACAATGGCTCATACTTTGATTAAATAAATATGCTATATAAAAAAATTTCGACTTTTTGTTCCTCCCATACAAAACGCCAATTTCATAGGTAAGGACCTAATATTAAAGCAGGGTAATGCTACCTATCGGTCAGAAGACGGTACTGCAAGTGCCGGTGAACGTTGTAAGATTTCGACAAAGTAAGTAATTTGTTCAACATTGACAATCTTCCCTTTTCCATTATCTTTGCCATGACTTAGATAGGTACAAATGCTCATCACTTAAACATTTGCCCCTAGCAGGATTCGAAGTTAGAACCCACAACAGCCAGTTTTATAGTCCGTACCTCAGACTACTAGGGGTAAGCTGTCAGAATATATTATTTTGTCACTCTACGATGAAGAAGTAGAACTGATTTTGAATATTGATTTTATAAAGAATAGGTAGATATCTATCGCATTTTTTAGCTCGCTACTTTGCATCATTTATTTCTTATATGGAATAGAAGAAATTTTAAGGACCTCTGTCATTTCCAAAGAGAATCAAACGAATGTATTTTACCCTTTCGCAACCTTCTAAGATAGCATGTTTTCAAATGTTATTTATTAGTTAGTATTCTTCAACTTTAACTTGAATATACTAAATTAGAAAAAAAAACAAAGTTAAGATTCATAAGATTAATTAAGAAATTGTTTAGTCCAGAACCTTTGAAACCACGGTAAGTAATTCAGAAAAGCCGAAAAGTTTCAAATTGCTTTTAGTCCATCGGTCGTCATCTTTTAAATGTAGGGTAACCACGCCCTCGGTACATCAGATAAGCTATTTGTCTTTTTGTACATTATATTTCATAATAAGCGGTTTTAAACTGATAAAATACGTAAATATTAAGATCTTTTCTGTACTTCTATAAAACGCAAGTTTTAAATGTCCTTCGTTCGCAAAGTCCATAAAAGCCCTACTTAAGTCCTTGAGTAATTGTCTTAATACAAATTAGTACTGATATTGCTATTTGCGAGTCACTAAGTTTTAGTGATTGAGATCAGTCATTGCTACAAATGGCATTTCGGTAATTAAACGTAAAGTTCGTTATAGGCTCTTAATTAGGTACTTACTTTTCATGTCATTTGTTATTTTCTTTTGAGATGTATTTGATTGGGATTGTTTTTGTAATCCAATTAACGTTTCGAGCGAGCTATACCTATTTACAAATAACATTATCATTTATTCACGAGTACAAAGCGCAAATATTATTATTTATTTACGGTTACGGAGCGTTCACTAATTAATATTGGCCCGTAGCACTACAGAGCAAAAATTATTACCACACTAGCTGTGCCCTAGGATTTTATCCGCATAGAACGTATTTTCTACGTATCCCACAGGAACCGTGAAGTTTCACGGGATAAAAAGTACCCTATGTGTTATTTCAGGTTACCGTCAATCTATATTCCAAATTTCAGCCAAATCGTGCCAGGAATTTTGGCGTGAAAAGTAACAAACATCCACTCATACTGACAAACTTTCGCGTTTAAAATATAAGTATGATCGTTAAATGCGCAGAAAGTGATGCATTTATAAATTCACAACTCCATGTAAACAGCAATATTTTAACTTACAAATGCATAAGCAATATCGATCCGATGCACCATAGTTGCCTCTTCGCATGATGCAGTTTGACACCCGGAAAAATTGCATGCATATTTTTAACTCTCAAGGACCTACATACAGACAGTAAACACGTGTGTTAGCACCACAAGAATAATGCACACAGCCAAGGAATGGAATACACTTCCGCCGACGGTGTTCCCTCTTTCTTATAACTTGAGCTTATTCAAAGCGAAAGTCAATAGGCACCTTCTGGGTAAGCTCGCTACATCGACGACATCTTCTTTACCTCTTAGAGGGAGAATGATGTCAAGAGCGTACCAATTAATAAAAAAAAAGAATAGAATCGGCTGGACGGTTTTTTTAAATAACTGTATTATGTAATCTATCGCGGTTCATCAGCTACGGCCTAGTGAAAGGCAGACGAATAGAATGGGATCTCATTGATGTGTACTTAAGTATTCCAGAAAATAAGGTTATGAGCGTAAAAAACGAAGGATTGAATTTAAATCTGTTAAACGTATATTTTAAATAACAATTGGAATACATTTCCTTCTCCTAGCACGAAGTTGATTGAGAGATAAAATTCAGTTCTAATTTCTATGAGTTATTATGAAATATTGGTCTATCTAGTTAAAATATCTTCTTAAGGTTTGAGAGGATATTTCGTTTATTCTAGAAATTTAAATGATACCTCTTGATTGAATTTTTTGTTAAGTTATGATAATGTTGCGTGGCACCACGTCTAGTTTTTGTATGAGTTTGTGAGGTATTTTGCTTATCAAAAAAAGTTAAAAACATTTAAATACATATTTATTTTATTAACAACAAGTTACCGTCACAGTGAATTCGAAAAAAAAGCAATTTTTAGGCTCACTAGGGGCAACTATCCGCGAAAGTCAGTAGGGCAACTATTCTTTTCGCTGCGGATTCTTGCCCTTTTGTTGACGAAATAAAGAAAATATATTTAACTAGTGGCCGCCCGCGACTTCGTCCGCGTGGAAAGCCTTTATCTTAAAAATTCTTTATGAATTGTAGCCTATATGTTATTCTGATGTATAAGCTATATTGTGGTAAAGTTTCATTCAAATCCATTCAGTAGTTTTTACGTGAAAGAGTAACAAACATCCATACATCCATACATCCATACATCCATACTTACAAACTTTCGCCTTTATAATAGTAGTAGGATAATGAAGTATTAAGCAATATTTTAAACTGAGGTGAGGCCTATGCCCAGCAGTGGGACGTATATTGGCTGATGAGATGAAATGAATTTAAACTCTAATGCATGCAAAGAAACAAAATGTTGACCGAAACCACGATTAGTAGTAAAGATATGGAATAGAAATTACTTACCAAAATAATTATAACGCCCGTTAAAGTTTTACTCACACGCACATTATTTGATGCCTATTCCAAAGGCTTATGCGGCAATAAGGTCTGTGGGTTGTCGGCACTCATTATACTCGTAGTAAAGCGCTAAAACAACTTATAGTTCTAACATAGTAAACTAAAAACCGGGGCATGGACTCCCGAGGCTGTCCGACTATAACTATCTATAATAATAATAATAATAGTCCTCCTTTCCGATTTCGACCACGGCGGCCAATCTTAACCGAGATCAGCCAATTACGCAGGAGATATTATAGTGCACAAGTGTGAGCGCAATACACAGGTGCACTCACCGTTTCATCACTCTCAAAGTTCGGTCAGACGGCAATCCGACATGACCGGAGAGAGATCAGGCGCAGGACTAACGGCTTAACGTGCTTTCCGAGGCACGGGGGTGTAACACCGCCAACTTCCCAACTCCGAGCTGTTTTTGAGAAATTCATGACAGAAAATCTCAGAAACAATTTTGGATTGACCTGGGATATTATCTATATTATATCTATAACTATCTATATTATAACTATCCGGTTTTTACCCTATCTAGTGCGTAAATCTAAACCTCGCAGTTTCGGCCCGCTTAGTACCTACAAAAAAGATTGCACACCCACACAAAATATGTTACGAGAATACTCTAGCTAGCTGATAAAGTGGAGCCGTATATCAATGATTATATGGGTCGCAAACCCTCTAGTTGGTCCTTAATTTACCGCCCATTCTTTGTTATCAAACAACAAAATGAAAAGGAATTTCTATTTCTACACATTTAAAAAGCGTTTGGGAAAGTTTGAACAAAGTGAATAAATTCCGTTGTGAACGTTACGTACGTTTTCACTGTAGTGTTATTATTTCTGCTTCATGCCAGCAAAGAAAATACCTGTATGCGTTTTATGAAAATTTAAAAACAAGCTTTATTAGCTTTTAATTAAAGCACGTAACATGATTATGAATAAAATAAGTTTTCAGAATTCAAGTGAAACAAAAGCGCTCTATTTTATTCTCTTTAAAAAGGTCAATTTTCTTTAATCGTAATATTGAAAGGGCTAATCAAATCATATCAAATAGTTTATTTCAGAAAACCAGTTCCATATTGTTGTTAGTAAACATTGGAATCATTTTTACTGAGAAACAAAAAAAGAAAGAAAAGCGACAAGATTATCTGATGTGGAGCATCAGCCAGTGTCGCAGCAAAGGTGTGTCCCACCAAACTTTGAACACACATGTCAGTGTGCGCGTAATGTTATGAAAAAAAATATTTCGTATTTTTCCCACGTATGTCACTAATAAAATTGAATAGTTCTATTATGAGAGCAACCTTTGTTATCTAAACATACCAAGCGTATTTATCAACTTGAATGAATTCAGGCCTAAGGTTCTACTGCGTAACCCGATGTCCGTATTTCCGAAGAAAAAAAGGAGTGTTATAAGTTTGACCCTTATTCTGCTTGTGTCTGAATGGACCATTTTCAGTACGGTTTTTTCTTTTCGAAAGATAATTTAAGCAAGCTGGTTCTTAGGCTATACAAATACAAATTCTTTATTCAGTATCAGTGATGTTACATGTCTGGGATACGATTGAGGATTTCTATTAAGTAAAAAAATACTTTGGCTTTTCTCATCAGCCTATATACGTCCCACTGCTGGGCACAGGCCTCACCTCAACTATGAGGTGGTCCGAGCCATACTCCACCACGCGGGCTCAGTGCGGATTGGTGGAGGGGTGTGTGTAAGGTAAGTGTCCAACCTTACTGTCAGATGTTATCTGCAAGCCGCCCGAGGGCCTCTGACTAGGCTTATCGACTAATATCTATCGATATTAACCGGGACCAACCGCTTAACGTGCCTTCCGAAGCACGGAGATGCTTGTAAATAGACGTCACTTAAATGGTCAGAATGGTCACCCATCCCAAACATGACCGCGCCGTAGGTTGCTTAACTTTTGGTATCACTACCAAAGCGCTGCGCCACAAGCACCTCTTTGGCTATGGCTGGTTAACTTCTGTCCAGCCGTTGAAGTTGACTGAACAGTCACACAGACAGTTGCAGTTGACTTGCATTATTTAGCCGGCATAAACGTATTTATGTGCCATGGCACATATGACATATGACATGGCATATATGAGGTGCTTGTGGCGCAGTGATTGCAGCGCTTTGGTAGTGATACCCAAAGTTAAGCAACCTAAGGCGCGGTCATGTTTGGGTTTACAAGCATCTCCGTGCTTCGGAAGGCACGTTAAGCTGTTGGTCCCGGTTAATATCGACAGATATTAGTCGCTAAGCCTGGTCCTCGGGCGGCTTAATAACATCTGACAGTAAGGTTGGTCACTTACCTTACAAACACCCCTCCACCAATCCGCACTGAGCCCGCGTGGTGGAGTATGGCTCGTACCACCTCATAGTTGAGGTGAGGCCTGTGCCCAGCAGTGGGACGTATATAGGCTGATGAGGATGAGGAGGATGAGACACATATGACATTCTGTCGCCACGACTCTCGATTGAGCACGTGACAACCAGCGGCCGCGGCTTAATCACTGACAGTCGCAAGTTTTTTTTAAAACAACATCACATTGATCTGACTCCGTGGTAAGTAGCTGAAGGACTTGTGTTACAGATTTCAGAATCAACAGTTGTATTACAAATAAACTTAAATAAATACATATTAGTTGCGACAATAGACAATAGTTGCCACAAGTTTGCAGTGACGGTTGGCTTCATTCTTAACTACGTAGGTAGGTACATACGTACTTACTACCTGCGTCAGTGTTTCCCTGCAATTACAACCTTGAAATTTTCAAAGCTAGAGTGAACAGGCATCTTCTAGGTGAGCTCGCTCCATCATAGACTCAGTCTTAGCCTCGTTGGGCTTAGTTTTGGGTCAAAACCTAAGAAATAAAAAAATATAAAACAGGCTCCCTGCAAATTATCATTCAAGAGACTCATTCGCACCCACTTTCTTACTTTATCGCAACCGTCATTATAGATCTTTTTTTTAACAGTTCGTCAAATTTATTTATTTATTTAGTGTATATTTATATATATTATGTGTACTTTTAAATATGTAATTATTAAATATATTAAATATATATATTAGGTCCTTACCTATGAAATTGGCGTTTTGTATGGGAGGAACAAAAAGTCGAAATTTTTTTATATAGCATATTTATTTAATCAAAGTATGAGCCATTGTAATCTATGCACTTTTGCCATCTCATAGGTAGTTCATTGATCCCTTTACTAAAAAAACCATTCGAACGGGAATCAATAAAATCTTTGAAGGCGACTTGGACTGCCCCATCTGAGTTGAACTTTTTCCCTTGCAAGAAGTTATCCAAATTTCGAAAAAAATGGTAATCTGTTGGAGCAAGGTCCGGGGAGTACGGTGGATGCCTTAGAGATTCCAATTGAAGTTCTTCTAATTTGCTAGCCGTCTGTTGTGCAGTGTGTGGTCTAGCGTTGTCGTGAAGTTAACCCGCCTAAGAGCGAGAGAGACAGAGCGAGAGAGAGAGAGAGAGTGAGAGAGATAGGCATACACACCGGTTCATGTTATACGAATGAAGTGGCGCCACTGTCACCGTAAACATTGGCTCCGTATTTAAAATGTTTTTAAAATAGTAATAGGCATAATTTGGTCACTAAACTGCAATAAAAGTGTTCAATAAAGTCGGAATTTGAAGTCATAGTGTTTGCAAAGTACAATATAACATTAAGACAGTGTGTTATGTGATAAACTGATAAAAGTGAATTTTGACTATCTAACGACAAAAATGACATTAAAGTGTTCATAAACTATTCAAAACAGAAAAAAGACTATTCAAAAACATTACTGTGCAAGAAGAAAAAGCTAATTAAACTTCAAATTGTATCCAGTGTTTTAAAAAGACAATAATTATCACAAAAATATTGTAAAGTGGGTGTGGGTAAAAAATGTTGTTCTGTTTTAAATCATGAAGAATAACGAACTTTTTCGGTCATCTATTCTGTGCGTGTAAATAGACACGTAAATTCGCTTATGTTACGAGCACCTAAATAGTCGAAGTGGAACACTACCGGACTGATTACAACTACTCTAAAAGTTGCAGGTTCGAATCCATCAATTAAGGAAGAAAAAAGGACACTAATAGGAAAGTTTAATTTCTATTTTTATTTTTATTTTATTAAATGGACTAATAATAATTTTGAAATTATTAAAATTAAAACAACAAAATGACGCAAAATTGTGACAAATGCCAACAAGTCATAACAGGAAGGGACTTTGTATTGTGTTATGACTGCAAAAAATATTATCACTTGGACTGTACAAGCATAAGTGACAAACTATTTTATTTAATGAAGCCGGAAAAACGATTAAAATGTCAATGTGATCAATGCAGATACAGCAAAACCACTCAACCTAACATTAACATTCCAACAGAAAATGCATTTCAAGTTTTATCTGAGGATGAAAATGATGAAATTCAGGAAGCCCCTGAGGAGTTTGTTACAGTAAGAAGAAAGAAAAAGAGGAACTCACTTCCTGATTTATCTGATTCATTTTTATCGATAAATAGCTCAAACTCTCAGGCATTAGAAACAGAAAGTACGTTACAAAACATCATAGATGGCGTTGGTTGCGAGAACGAAACCATACAAGCATTAAAATGTGAAATTAATGAACTTCGGCATAAGTTAAAGATGGCTTGTGACGAAATTGATACGCTTAAGGGGATTGTTAGCAAAATAGAAATTAAAAACTCGCAAAAGGATAAAATAACGAAAAATATGACAAACCAAGTTGCACTCAAGAAACAAATAGGACGTAGAAATACACAAACAGTTAAGAGGAAGAGTCAGCAAATAAATGAACAACCAGGTGCAAACATGAGTAATAGGCCTCAAAAACAAAACACTAAAGTGTGCATTATTAGCAGTGTTGAGCGAGATAAAGCGGCGAGTACCATAAGGAACAACTTTGCGGAGACTAGTATGTGTCACTATCGCATGCCGGGAGGTAGTACCAGTCAGTTGTTGTGCGGATTGCAAAATAAACTTAAAGACTATACTTTTAATGACTATTGTGTATTGTTCTTAGGGGAGGCTGATTTTAATGTGTCCGGAAATTATAAAAGCTTAGTTTTACACATAAGACAGGTTTTATCATCACTAAGACACACAAATATTATATTGTGTTTACCAATATTTAAATACTGTAATATGTCAAATTTGTTTAATAGGAGAATCGAAATGTTTAATAATATAATTTACAATGATAATTTAAAATATGAATATTGTTATTTGCTTGACTCAAACAAAAACTTGTCTTACTCATATGACATGTTTTTAAAATATAATGGAAAAATAAATACTCTTGGCTTAAGGACTATATTGAAGGACATTAATGAACTTATTCAAACTCTTGACGATCAATTATTGACTTATAATCATGACAATGATATGTCATTGTATGCTTCAACTGACCATTCCTTTCGTGCCTAATAGCCTTAATATTATGTGCCAAAACATACAATGCTTGACAAATAAAGTTGATGACTTAAATGTTTTTCTACTTGATACTTATATGGATATTGTGGTACTGGGTGAGCACTGGCTATCGCCGGCTAACTATCATTTGTATGAGCTGGAGGGCTACGAGTTGCGAGCCAAGTTCGTGCGGGAAAATCATATACATGGTGGTGTCGCAATATTTGTTCGGAAAAATTTGAAATCAGAGGAACGTCTTGATATTAAAACTTTTACGATAGAATTTGTTGTCGAATTTTGTGCAATAGAGTTAGTCGAATATAATTTAATTATTATATCCGTATACCGTGCGGAGAGAGATGATGAAAAGTTTTTCTCTCAGATGCAAGCCTTATTGCATCATATTTCTAAACAATCATGCAATAAGAAAATAATTATAGCGGGAGACATAAATATTGATGTCACTACAAATTCAAAGTTATCGCAGAGATTTGTCAATCTATTGAAATCTTTTGGATTACGATGCCTAATAAAAGAGCCTACGCGAGAGACACAAAATAGCTCATCATGTATAGACCAATTCATTGTAAGTAGTAGCATTAACATGGAGGCGTCGGTTGAAAAGAATTATCTCTCTGATCACCACACCTTGGTCGGACGAGTTCCTATACAAAAATATATAATTGATAATAGTGTAACCTCCCATAAAATTAGTAAACGAACGTTTAACAAACGGAACATGGATTTGTTTAAGGAAAAAATTGGACATATAAATTGGTATAATGTAATAGATTCTAAGTTTGACGTGAATATTAATTATAATATGTTTTTAACCCAAATAAAAGACTTATTAAATAAACATATACCACGAAGGACTATTCCATTGAGAAAAAATCGACAAACAAATTGGCTAACTAAGGGTTTAAAAAAGTGTTGCTATCATAAACGAATATTGCGTATGCTAAAATCTACTTATAATAATGAATATTTAAATAATTACACTAAGTCTTATACCACTATTCTTAAAAAAATAATCGCCAAGGAAAAAAAGAAATGTTACATAAATAGGCTAAAAAATGCTAGCAATAAATATAAAGAAATGTGGAACATGATAAATGAAAAAATTAAAAGAATAAAACATTCCAAACATGAAAATATCTTTTTAAAATGTGGAGATAAAATCTTAAAGTCACCAACCAAAGTTGCTCAAAAGTTTAACAATTATTATGTAGGTATTAATTCTAATGTGTCTGGTAACTTGTATAACCTGTCAACTACTAAATATTTAGCAAACTCAATGTTCTTAAGTGACGTCACAGAATCAGATGTGAAAAAGGCAATACTGAGCCTTAAACGGAACAACTCATGTGGTTACGACGAGATTCCGGGTAAGCTACTGGTATACTGTGTTAACGAGTTTGTGGAACCGTTGACACGTTTAATAAATCAGTCCTATAATGAGGGTGTATGTCCAGATGCACTGAAGTTGGCAGTAGTCAAGCCTATCTTCAAAAAGGGGGACAAATATGAGGTTTCAAATTATCGACCTATCGCTTTGTTACCCGTTATATCCAAAATTTTTGAGAAAATCTTGTGTCATAGAATGAGTTCTTTTCTTGAAAAATACGATGTTTTAAATACAAATCAACATGGGTTTAGGAAAGGCCGTTCAACTATATCGGCTGTATTTACCTTAAATGTTGAAATACTTAATGCGCTTCATAAAAACCAGTGTGCTATTGCTATTTTTATGGATATATCCAAGGCGTACGACTGTGTGTTGCATGATATTTTGTTGAGAAAACTGGAATTGCTTGGTATACGGGGAAAGCCAAGAAAATGGTTACATTCTTACCTCTCGAATAGAAAACAGCTGGTGCAAATAACGCATTTGGATCATAGCACCAAGGAACTAAAACAAATAGGGTCCCTCAGTCAAGATATAACTGGGTCTATCCCACAAGGCAGTGTGTTAGCTTGTTTATTATTCTTGGCTTACATAAACGAACTACCTTCAGTAGTCCCACAAAAAATTGTTTTATTCGCGGATGATGCCACACTTTTGGTTACTTGTGAACAGGGCAGTGTGAGTACTTTGCACAATATTATTAATGAATGTTTGCATAAAATTATTTCTCACTTAAAAGAAATAGGACTTACACTTAATTTTGAAAAAACTAAATTAATGCATTTTAGACCGTATCAAAGATCTGAGCTAACACTCTCAATATCTCACCAAGGGAAACAAATTGAACAGGTCGACACATTTTCACTGCTAGGAATCACCATGGACTCGACCCTTACTTGGAAACCGCATGTTCGTGTCTTGTTGGGCAAACTTAGTAGTTTCTCGTATGCGCTGCGAGAACTTAGAAAAAATACGAATGAAGAGTGCGCGCTCACGGCATACCATAGTCATGCTGCCTCTTGGATACGGTACGGCATCATCTTTTGGGGTAACTCGACGGATGTTTCTGCGGTATCAGTATTACAAAAACGTCTTCTGAGAATTATTGCATTTGTGGCACCGCGAGAATCATGTCGAATGTTATTTCCACACTATAACATACTCACCGTCACTTGTATTTACATATTGGAATTATGTCGGCTTGTAAGAAAACACAGTAGCTACTTTCAACGGGTTAATGATGTGACGAGCCGCCACGCATTGCGCCGCGCGTATGATTTTGTTTTGCCTACGGCACGGCTGGCTCTGTGCAAAACCGGTCCGGCGTATATGGCTGTTAAAGTGCATAATCACTTGCCAAGCAAAATAAAGTCATTAAAGGGGCATAAATTTGAAAAAGAATTAAAGCAATTTTTGACTGTCAAGAGTTATTATGATTTGGATGAATTTTTTGCAGATTAATATTAATTTTAAAATTGACATACACTAATAATAACTGTACTATAATTTATTTGACTTTAATTTTTATTGTTGACATGTTTTATTTGAATTTTAATTGTATTTAATTAAATTAGATTAATTGATTTTATTTAAATAGTACTGGCTGGACAATTTAATGTTATTTATTTGATATTAATTTTGAATTTTGACATGTTTTATTTAAATTTTAATTGTATTTAATTGGATTAGAATAATTGATTATATTTTAATAGTACTGGACTGGTCTTATACCTTTGATTGTTGTTGGTTTTATTATTATTGACATTGAATTATATTGCCTTATTTAATTTGCCATGCCCAAATGGGCTTCATGATGTACCTACTTAAGCTGTATTTGTCACCTACTATATACTCATGAATGCAATAAATGAATATGAATATGAATATGAAGCAGCAGTGGCGTAGAGCGATTGACCAGCCTTGGTTGTTTAGCAACTAGCTTTTCCATCATGGTTTGCAATTGCTGACAATAGATATCTGCCGTAATCGTCTGGCCAGATTTGAGAAAACTGTAATGAACGACACCGGCGCTAGTCCACCAAACGCTTACAAGTAACTTTTTATTGGTCAATTTTCGCTTGGAGCAGGCTTTGGCTGGCTTGCCAGGGTCCAGCCATTGCGATGAGCGCTTCCGATTATCGTAGAGAATCCACTTTTCATCACAGGTAATGATTCGATTTAAAATCCCTTCGTTATTGTGCCGGTCAAGTAATGTAACGCAGCACTTGACGCGCGTTTGCCGGTTTGCTTCACTCAATTCGTGAGGAACCCACCTTTCAAGTTTTTTAATCTTCCCAATTTGCTTCAAGTGGATTAAAACAGTTTTATCACTAACGCCAAAGCCTGCAGCTAACTCGGACGTGGTTTGCGATGGATCCGCTTCCACAATAGCCTTCAATTCTTCATTATCAACTTGGGTCTCCGGCCGTCCACGGGGCTTGTTTTGCAGGTCGAAATTTCCAGAACGAAAACGTTGGAACCAAAAACGCACTGTGTTTTCTTTTGCGACACAACCGCCATACACATCATTAACCCTTCGAGCCGTTTCCGCAGCACTGGTGCCACGGTGGAACTCGTACTCGTAAATAACGCGATATTTCAAATTTTCCATTTTGTAAATTGAGCGATGCAAACAGAAAAAAGATAAGTAAAAAAACAAATGAATGACGGTTTACGAAACACAACTACATGTGGAAAAAGCTGTATAAATTTCATATGTAAGGACCTAATATTAGGTCCTTACATATGAAATTGGCGTTTTGTCGTACTGGCCACTTTGATCACAAATTTTTCCTATTTGGTTAGGAATTCGAAATTCAAATTTATACAGCTATTTCCACATGTAGTTGTGTTTCGTAAACCGTCATTCATTTGTTTTTTTACTTATCTTTTTTCTGTTTGCATCGCTCAATTTACAAAATGGAAAATTTGAAATATCGCGTTATTTACGAGTACGAGTTCCACCGTGGCACCAGTGCTGCGGAAATGGCTCGAAGGGTTAATGATGTGTATGGCGGTTGTGTCGCAAAAGAAAACACAGTGCGTTTTTGGTTCCAACGTTTTCGTTCTGGAAATTTCGACCTGCAAAACAAGCCCCGTGGACGGCCGGAGACCCAAGTTGATAATGAAGAATTGAAGGCTATTGTGGAAGCGGATCCATCGCAAACCACGTCCGAGTTAGCTGCAGGCTTTGGCGTTAGTGATAAAACTGTTTTAATCCACTTGAAGCAAATTGGGAAGATTAAAAAACTTGAAAGGTGGGTTCCTCACGAATTGAGTGAAGCAAACCGGCAAACGCGCGTCAAGTGCTGCGTTACATTACTTGACCGGCACAATAACGAAGGGATTTTAAATCGAATCATTACCTGTGATGAAAAGTGGATTCTCTACGATAATCGGAAGCGCTCATCGCAATGGCTGGACCCTGGCAAGCCAGCCAAAGCCTGCTCCAAGCGAAAATTGACCAATAAAAAGTTACTTGTAAGCGTTTGGTGGACTAGCGCCGGTGTCGTTCATTACAGTTTTCTCAAATCTGGCCAGACGATTACGGCAGATATCTATTGTCAGCAATTGCAAACCATGATGGAAAAGCTAGTTGCTAAACAACCAAGGCTGGTCAATCGCTCTACGCCACTGCTGCTTCACGACAACGCTAGACCACACACTGCACAACAGACGGCTAGCAAATTAGAAGAACTTCAATTGGAATCTCTAAGGCATCCACCGTACTCCCCGGACCTTGCTCCAACAGATTACCATTTTTTTCGAAATTTGGATAACTTCTTGCAAGGGAAAAAGTTCAACTCAGATGGGGCAGTCCAAGTCGCCTTCAAAGATTTTATTGATTCCCGTTCGAATGGTTTTTTTAGTAAAGGGATCAATGAACTACCTATGAGATGGCAAAAGTGCATAGATTACAATGGCTCATACTTTGATTAAATAAATATGCTATATAAAAAAATTTCGACTTTTTGTTCCTCCCATACAAAACGCCAATTTCATATGTAAGGACCTAATATTATATATATATATATATATATATATATATCTAATATATAAAATTCCTTTGTCACAGTTTTCGTTGCCATACTCCTCCGAAACGGCTTGACCGATTCTCATGAAATTTTGTGAGCATATTGAGTAGGTCTGAGAATCGGCCAACATCTATTTTTCATACACCTTAGTGATAATAATTTATATGGCATAACAACGTTTGCCGGGTCAGCTAGTATATATATATATATATATATATATATATATATATATACTGTATATTTAATCTTATGTGTCATATTATTGTATTTTTTTGTTTTCGCTTTTCTTTATTTTGTCGCACCGCCCACTGATCATTACTGCTTAGCCCAAAGGTATGACTGGTAGAGAATGCCCTTACGGCGTTAGGTCCACCTTTTGTACAAAGTATTGTTGTGCAATAAAGCTTAAATAAATAAATAAGACCTATCCAAAATAAATAAATAAAAACTTTCAAAGTAGTGTCGAGATCTTCATTTTCGCACTACAGCGGCTCCAAAGACACAGGACAGCAATTCTAATGAATGCGACCTATTTGGTGATGGACGCTTTGTACCCGACTGCGGCGAGCAAAAAGGAGGATTATTTATTTTTATATATTTATCAAAGAACACGAACAGCGTACAACCCTTATAACATCACAATATAATGACCTAAGCTTAAACTAGTTTGCAATCCTAAAAATGCTCCAAGCGTGTTCAATGATTTTTTAAGTAAATTACTTTACAATGGTGCAAATAACATTAGGTAAATTATAAGTATATATGGAAAAAACAGTGCTTTCCTTATAAGAACAAATAAAAAATAAAAGTGGTAATGATTTTGACCGGTATGTATGTATGTTTAAATGTTCATCTGTTCCCTAATAACTTCTAAAACCTTAATTATATTTTGACAAATGAGGTGACGTTAGATACGCCAAAGCTATACCCGCTGGTTAAGGGCTAGGTTATTTTGCAATTAATGTATGACACATTAGGTCCTGAACGATTTTTTTTTCTGTAACGTATAAATTGAGTAATTGATTTAAAATAACATATTCATCTTTCACCAAACTTTGGTAATTTGTTGGCAAAGTTCAACCCATCAAAAAATGTACGAAAGCTTTTTCACTAGACTTAATCTAGTAATATAAGTATATCACTAAACATGGACCATTTTATAACTATATTCCTAGTGAGATAGTTATGAATTGCTTTCGTATAACTATGTTACGGTATATAATTATATCACTAGGGATATAACTATATTACGGCTTTATCTATCTTACTGCGACATATAATAAATCATTATCATCTAAATCCAATTAATCCTAGACCTCGATTAGTTAACTTCTCGCATTTTGACTACGTGTATGGTGGACAAGTTTGATTTCCTAACTAGATTTCTCTGGTGGGACTAGCACGGTTCAACTTTCAAGTACTTAATTGGTCGAGTTTGATAAATCCTCGTGTCGGAATTGTTAATTCTTGGTTTGCCACAAGTGGTGAATCGTGGATTTGTTAGATATGTATTGTTATGTTTTGTTATAAACGAAATAATCAAAATAGGCAATAACAATAAATTCACTCTCAATCTGCCATTAGCTTAAAGTTTTCAGAGTCTGATGATAATATTATTAAAACAATATTAAGCACGAAAGTATTAATGAAAAGTAATTAATAACAAACAATCTTTAACAGCAAATAAAATTAACCACTTGTTATTGAGCCTAAACGCGATCAGAACGAGAAAACGTTTAGACCCGATAACCAGTAGTTAGTGTTAAAATGCAACGCCAAAGTTTAAAATCGTAGTATATAAAATTATCCCTTAGTATTTTTAGGCAGTGTTCTATTACAAAATGTGACACGAATTCCTGAAAATGCAAAGCCAAGATCTCTTGTAAATTAATGATACCTTAATAGTTTTAAGTACAGTGGCCAGCACATAAGGCTACCTATTTTTATTGCAAATTCATCCGTATCACAAGCGCGTAAGATACTGCAGTATTTACCGTTACGTTCTGGCCACCGCACCATTCCAAAACTCAGAACAAAAGCAACAGATGCTCTAACTTAAATATCTTCTCTATATATATAAAAGAAAGTGGTGTTAGTAACACTATTTATAACTCAAGAACGGATGAACCGATTTCGCTGAAAATTGGTGGAGGTAGCTTAGAACCAGGAAACAGACATGGGATTTTTTATCCCGTTCGACCACGATTCTCAAAGGGATTCCACGCGGACGAAGTCGCGGGGGGCCACTAGTTTTTGATAAACGAGCTTCCTCGAAATGTCCTACCGACCCTGTACTTACTCTCTAACGTTTCGTTCATATTTTCAGGTCTAGCCAGAGGCGCGTTCGCTCGAAAGTTACAACAAAAAACTACGGAAACAGCATAGAGAGTAGGGCTCCAGAGATTTTTTACGAAAGTTATTTATAAATGTTTTCTCTGATATCTGAAACGTGAATTTTTAAGAAAGTTGAAAGAACATTTCTGGGAAAAAAAAGGGCTTATAAAAACGCGAGGCTCGGTTTCGGGTTAGTTGACATTAAAATTAATAATAACTTGCTACCCGAATTTCCGGGATACTTTTAGGCGGGTTTACCACTGAAGAGAGAACGAAACCAAATTTATTAAAGTAAATAAAGACAGGCAGAAATAACATACAATTTAATTGAGTCTTCCAAGTACACGTATTTGATTATAGCAACAAGCTGGCGTGTTTTAAAAAGCTGAAGAAGAGGATTATTTTGCTTTAAATTTCCACTTAACGCTCTTAAATAATCCTCTTTTTCAGCTTTAGTCATGGATTTCCGCAAAGTAACGCCTGATTCCATCATCAATTTTTTTTTAATTCGTCCTTACTAGCGGTATAAAAAAACTACGAATGCGTTATAAGAGAATCGTTTCTAGCATAATAAGAATTTTAAATAAAGAAATAGTTCGGTTTTTACCAGTCCTGTATTTCTTCCCGTGCGGTGCCGTGATGATGCAAAAAATCGACATTTACGCATTGACCCCCAAGAGAGAGGACCATAACCTCAACAAATATGTTTCTCAAAAACAGCTCGTAGTCGGGAAGTTGGCGGTGTTACGACCCCGTGCCTCGGAAAGTACGTTAAGCCGTTGGTCCTGCGCCTGATCCCTCTCCGGTCATTTCGGATTGCCGTCTCACCGAACTTTGAGAGTGATGGAACAGTGAGTGCACCTGCGTATTGCGCTTACACTTGTGCACTATAATATCTCCTCGTAGTTGGCTGATCTCTGTTGAGATTGGCCGCCGTGGTCGAAATCGGTCAGGAGAACTATTATTATTATTATGCTTTTCACTGTCTCTTTTAACGAGTTTTAGTTTTGTAAAGATTTAAAAGTCAATATTCTGGGGAGATTTAACAGTCTATATTCTAGGGAAACATTTAAGCATCGACGTTCCAACGCAGTTATTCAAACTTTGTGCATAGATGATCATTACAAGTGGGATGAAACACAACTTTCCTCAGGTGCCACGAAAAGTTTCAAAGCTTTTAGTACGGAAGAAAGCCCAACAAAAGTTTTGGCGATAGCGAAACTTAAGACTTTACTCATAAGGGTGTTGTTTCTACACTTCCTTCTATTGTTTCGAAGTGAAGTTTTAATTAAATAACTTAGGATGTCGTTCAATGTTCGCAAGTCTCATTTGTGTTGGCAGTTCTGGAATCGCTGTCTCTTTCATTCGTACAAAGTGGGAGGCGTTTAGAAAAAAAACATAGTTGGCCGTAAGTGGCAAGTTAGGTACAGTTTAACAAAATAATATTGGCAATACCAATATTATTAAAGCCTAGTAAAGTAGCGTTAACTTACATTGCATAAGTAGGTAAATCTAACATTTGTGGTTAATGCAAAATTATACCTGACTTTTCGATACATAGTTATTTCTTTGTATTTTAATTATGTAGTTAAAACCTAGAACATTAACTACCTTTATATACTTAAACCTAATAAATAAATAAAATAAAATGTTTTTATTTCAGATAACTAAGATCCATATTGTTAGTAAAAGCTTAATAACTATGTAATCACTAAGCTTAATAATAAATTAGTAATCTGTGCCTTATTTTCTAGCTCTGGTAATGCAAAACATACCGCTCCCATATTATACACTAGCTGTGCCCGCGACTTCGTCCGCGTGGAATTTTAACTGTTACCGCCTTCACCGCGTGGAGGTACTCCCAGCCTATGCTACTGTTTAACATGACCCAAATGCAGGCATACCTGCGACTCTATAACAGGTACACACAATGAGTTCCCTTAGTTAGGTAGGGTGATTAATTCATCCCAAGTTTAGGCCAGTTAACACTTAGTCACTTGGCGTGAGTTATTATATATTTCACTGTCTAGGTAAAACTCAATCAAATGAAAAAATCCCATCAAATTCAGTCCTGTAGTTTCTGATATTCAATTTCCTGCCTACACTCTTAGTCTATTGGCGTGATTATTGCAAGTGATGCTGAGTCAAATAAAAAAAGTCCCATTAAAATCGGCCCAGTAGTTTCCGAGATTCAATTTTCTGCATACCCCCTTAGTCTATTGGCGTGATTATTTCTATCCTTCTTTACCTTCCAAGTAATGTTGAGTCAAATAAAAAAAAGTCCAATTAAAATCGGTTTAGTAGATTCTGAGATTCAATTTCCTGCCTGCCCCCTAAGTTCATCGGCGTGATTATTTATATCCCAGTTTACTCTCCAGGTGATACTGAGTCAAATAAAAAAAGTCTCGTCAAAATCGGTCCAGTAGATTCTGAGATTAGCCCGGACAAACAGACAGACAGACAGACAGACAGACAGACAAAAATTTTAAAAATTGTTGTTTTGGCTTCTATTACGGTAATTAAGACCCCCTGTAACAATTTTTCATAAAAATCTTCAATGTACAGAAATCGATCTTTTACAGTCTTATTATATGTATAGATGTTTCTAAGAGTTATACATCCGTTTCGACCTAAAATTCACTTATTCATTTTATTTTACATTCCTACCACTTTACTGTGAAATGTCTTTGAGAGTCGAGTCGCTGAATATTTCACTTACATTTTCTGAACTTAACTGTACTTCAGTGTCGCTCTTTTATTATTATTACCGGACATAACCGTGTTACTGCTTTTATCTAAATTGATGATATTCTCGCAATTTCAATTCCACTTTCTATACACAAAGAGAATCCAAAAAGTATTTCACGCGAAGAAAGTATTGTACAAATCGATGCACTAACCTGATTTGTCCTTTTGGCCCATCGTTTTGTAAATTGACAATGTTTTTTATGCAATAGATTACTTTAATATGTTTGTGCAAATTTCCTACTTCATAGCCGCCTCCGTTTTTCGATTTATTCTTTGAAAACCAAGTTTTCGGCAAGAAACTGCTTAGCTGTAAAAAAAATTGTGAAGTCCGCGACCTTTGCTCTGAGTGATGATGTTTTGTCAGTTAAGATTTGTTTTAAAGTATTTAAGTTTGTCCCCGCATTGAATTTTTTATATTTATGATCTTACGTACCTGGCTATTTTTGACGACCTTTGGTTTCCGCTAGTTTTAATAGATCTCTTGATAATTTCACTCGTAGGATTCATCTAAAGTGGCAGACAGACCAGACAGTGTGCTGCAGAAGCACTGGGTGTCTGCCCTAATACACCCACACGCTGTGCATATTTATTATATTAATAAAAATAAGTTCATGTTTTTACTAACGTAGTTATAAGTTGTTTTACTAACACAAAATGGATCTCTGTTGTCTTAAATAAATAAAATAATAATAATAATAATAATTTCACTCGTAGGATTCATCTAAACTTGTTATCTAGATAGCTTTGATATAGTAGAAGCCTCGATGTGATCTGATTATAGTTAAAACCGTGGACGGTTAAGCAATTAAAATCTGGGTCATAATGCCACAAGAACTTCGCTGTCATATCTAGAGGGCCAAGTATACTGGGATTTTATCTTTAATTGTGTTTTAATTTCACATTGTAAAGAAGATCGCATTTTAATGCTAAATATAGTAGTTTAATAAATAAGCTGATTCATCTTAACCAATTGTTTAACAACTGTAAAGGTGTTTCTTTTGGATGTTGTAGGCATCTTACCACAACATTAATGAACTTTGGCTGGCTACAGCCTAAGGAGCACTTAAAAGTAATTCGGACCGATGAGTATGTGTCACGGTAGCTCAATTGGTAGAGCAATCGCCCGGCTTACGAGAGGTACGGGTTCGAGTCCCGCCTGTGGCAGTCCGTTTTTTATTCAAGTGTGTTTTAATTTCATATTGTATAGCTGTTTTACTTACTAGTATATTGCGAACTCGTTGTTTTTGGCTACCGAAATTGTATACCATTTTAGCATTAATTCAGACAAATAACAATATTAACAATATATTTAGCCAATTTTAGTACAAAATGTAACATAGTCGCAATGAAATTTTGACCGCATCAAACTAATTTAACTTTGACTTACTTAAACTGCTATTTTAACGCAGGCAGGTAACATTCTAACTCAACTGAAAGTTGAAAGAGGTAATTTAGTGTTTAGCTGTACCTGATGGTTAGGTAACTTCACTAACTAGTTTTCGAGTCTAGGTTTATTGCGTTTAAGAGATGAGAACGATGAAAAGAACCTACTTACCGTATAATATTGCGCTTAAACAAAGGATTAGTAGGTTTGACTAGTAGTAGTACATTTCTATTTCTGTGTCGTGGCATTCCTGACATGCTATGACACGTCATGCTGAGTGGCCCACCTTTTCAGTAACTTGTGTATGTGCATTTGAATATGTGTTTTTCTATTTTGTAAAATATGTGATACTGAATAAACATGTTTTCTTTCTTTCTTTCCATTTCTATACCAATTTCATGACTCGTTATCTGAAGCTATATCTTACTAGAAAAAGAGTTGCGCGCGTGTTGTTGTTTTTGAACTTTTGTATGTGCGTGTTCAATCTAATAATATGTTGTTTCGTATAGTATTATATAATTAAATATTTACTTTTATGTATTTATTTATTTATTATCTACATATTATGTTTTTTTTTTGCGTTACTAACCACAATTTACCTTTTTCATTTATTTTTTACTGACTCATTGCCTTCTTGCTGCATGATCTTGAGGTTGACTGGCAGAAAATGCTTTTGGCATTGAGTCCCTTTGTTCATTTCTTGTGCAATAAAGTTTTGATTAAAAAAATAATAGATTAAATTTATTTTCTTTACCAATATTTATTTCATTATTTCATGTAATTATATATGTGGGTTTAAATATTTTAATGACACAACTGTCCGTGCACCTCACTCAGCTCGGATCCACTGAAAACCAGCTTCGTGACCTTCGTAGGACATGGCTCAAGCTGAGTGGGGTCGAATCAACCTGGTCATTCCGGGCACACACTTGCACAGCTGTTCACATTGTTTTTGTGTGTAGATAATATATTTTTGCTGGAATGCTAGCTGTTTCTGTGTGTTTTATTTTGTTGTCATGTCATGTCATGAACCCTGTGCTATATCTGTATGTTTTTTGTATTGTTTTGATTAGTGTAATGTCGTTGTTGTTTAAAAAACTAATTTTCTGAAATTCTTTCTTTCTTTCGTTTATTACTTTGGGGCGGCCTTTATTAATGATAAAAAAAAAGTTCTAAGAAAAATGACGTCGTCTTCATTTTTCATCCACATAATTTTACAATGATAAGAAAGCTTAAACCAACTCAGTTTTATGTAATATGCTAACTTTTGATTTATTTCCTTTTTATGGCTTCGTTTAATTTAATTATTCCGGTGGTGTTCCTTCCCTCCTTCCGAAAGTCGTGAAATTTTGGTTTAGGGTACTGAAAATCTATGAAATTTTTGAAGAAAAGGGGTAGGTAGGGACTGAAAAAGGACGATTTTTTATTAAGTGGCTAGTAACAGCCATAAGTATGGTTAAGGCTAGATAAGCAGGCTTAAATCTGTACAAAATTAAGTTTTTCCTATTTTTTTTCTTTTAATTATTGCTTTATATCCGTATGTGTGCCGTAGCGAAAGATAGATGCCATTTTTATCGTTCTATATTTTAAGTGGACATGAATAGGGTAGAAAAATCTTAATAATCGTACTTATACCATAAAAGTGGAAGTTTGTAACGATGGGTGTATGGATGTTTGTCAGTCTTTCACGTAAAATCTACTTTATGGATTTTGCCAGAATATAGCTTATACTTACATAAAAAGAACACACACATCAGGCTACAATTTATAAAGAAGAGTCAAGATAAAGGGAATCCACGCGAACGTAGTCGCGAGCGGCCACTAGTTCAAAGGAAATCAGTTCCCTACTCAAGTTTTCAACTACAATTTATGTAAGTAATTACTCGTAGTGTGTATCATTATTAATTGTATTTTTTTCAATATAGTAAGTAGGTACCTAATCATTTTACTTTCATTTTCTTTTTTCTCTGTATGTGCACCGCCTGTATGTTCTCTGCTTGGACCTGTGGTTGACTGGTAGAGAATACAAGTTAGTGCAGAAGTTTTTTTTTAATAAATAAATAAAAATACAATCTTTTTAATGTCAACTGTAAAATGCTATATTCATGCCGTCATACAAGACGCTTACCTAGGTCAGCAGATTGAAATAGCCGTTTTCTTTTTCTTCTGCAATATTGTGTCGGCTCGTTATAGATTCTCTTTTAGCGCATATTATCCCTTTATATAGCTATAGTTTTATTACTTGTGATGTTCTAAATTAATTAAATTACAATATAGAAAGGTCGCAACGACGCCATAGGCGGATTAGAGTAAATTACGAAAAGACATAACACTTAAAAAAATCTTTTGTGGCTCCGGTCATCGGGGAGGATTCGAACCCCTGACCTTTGGAAATCCGGTCCAATGCTGTAACTAAATTAGTTCTAAAAAATGAATAATTACAGTAACTCATATATACTATTATACTCGTATGATGCTGTGATATTTAAAATTCATAAACGGTTCAACCTACCTGTTGAACTTTCTCCTCAGCTCGGTATGAATAACGAATCTCTATAGGTATATTATTTGTGTAAGAGTATTTCTTTCCCACCAGCCTGTGTCGCGGTGCTAGTGCTAAAAAGTATTAACCTAAATATCAATTTTAATACCTATCTGTAGATACCCTAGGCGTATAAGTTTGATGAGTTTCGGAAAAAAAGGCAATGACATACAGACAGACAGAAAGACAGACAAGACGAATCTATAAGGGTTCCGTTTTTTGCCTTTTTGCTACCGAACTCTAAAAATAGCTAACAAGATTATTTTCTTGATGTACGTAAGTAAATATTTGATATATCCTATTTTTAAAACTTTCTACAAAAGAATTTTAATTTCGAAATAAATCTGTAAAGTATCAAGGTTTATTCAATCCTGTCCCTACTTCCACTTGGAATAAATAGCACTTCGTTTCATCATTTCCTTCTCACTGCACTAATGCGACTCTATTAGCTCCATATTGGCTTTAAAAGGATTTAGTTAGATGTAGCTGATCCTGTGGAAGATACGTACCTAAGTGACTTCGACGTAAGTATTTTATCTGAAGTTTATTTCCAACCAAAGTGTTACATTCTCTTATAATTTACTCGTGTTCCTCGTGTTTGTTGTCGAACTCCTACGAAACGGTTAGACCGATGTTTGTTTGTGAATTAATAAGTTTGCGAATCATTTTTACATACCTTTAAACTATAAGACATTTTGTTTGTTTGTAATCGGCTGATAAAAACGATGAGATACAATAAAAACATACTACCTACTAATGAAAAAACGACAAAAAGTCACGGTTTTTTAAAATAATCTCTAATGGACTACCATTACCACTCTTCACTTGAATCTTAACTTTTTTATTATAATAAAGCAAAAATTTAGAACCTGTAGCATATAGTAAAAGGAAACGCAGAATCTCTTTAACGCAGAATGCGACTTCAACAAAAAACAATAAATGATGAGCGAGAAACACCACCGGTGAGCTTCAGCTTCCCGGGTTGAAGGCTGCTGAAGAGGCTTCAAGGTTCTAGAAGGGGACAGAGTTATTAAATAATAGTAGTTTAATTAAATGTTGCATAACTGTTTCATTTACTAGTAGAAGTATATTGCAAATTTTCAACCGTGGATATCTCTGACGCAGTTCATAAATCTGTTGTTTTGGCCACTGAAATCGGATATCATTCTAGCATTAATTCAGACAAATAACAATATTACCAATATATTTAGCCAATTTTAGTACAAAATGAAACATAGTCGCAATGAAATTTTGACCGCATCAAACTAATTTAACTTTGACTTACTTAAACTGCTATTTTAACTCAGGCAGGTAACATTCTAACTCAACTGAAAGTTGAAAGAGGTAATTTAGTGTTTTGCTGTACCTGATGGTTAGTTAACTTCACTAACTAGTTTTCGAGTCTAGGTTTATTGCGTTTAAGAGATGAGAACGATGAAAAGAACCTACTTACCGTATAATATTGCGTTTAAACAAAGATTAGTAGGTTTGACTAGTAGTAGTACATTTCTTTTTCTTATTTCTGTGTCGTGGCATTCCTGAGATGCTACGACACGTCATGCTGAGTGGCCCACCTTTTCAGTAACTTGTGTATGTGCATTTGAATATGTGTTTTTCTATTTTGTAAAGTATGTGATACTGAATAAACATGTTTTCTTTCTTTCTTTCTTTCCATTTCTATACCAATTTCATGACTCGTTATCTGAAGCTATATCTTACTAGAAAAAGAGTTGCGCGCGTGTTGTTGTTTTTGAACTTGTGTATGTGCGTGTTCAATCTAATAATATGTTGTTTCGTATAGTATTATATAATTAAATATTTACTTTTATGTATTTATTTATTTATTATCTACATATTATGTTTTTTTTTGCGTATTAGGGCATACACCCAGTGCTTCTGCAGCACACTGTCGGGTCTGTCTGCCAGCACCCTCAGGATAGTGATATTGCTACCCAGCATTCTACTGCGGACCGATTGAGTTTTTTTGCGCATGATAGCGTGAAACCCATCTACTCGGGCTCCAGCAAACATGCCGGAGGCGCTGCAGAACCTGGGCAACCTCAACATCATCCTGAATACATTATTGTATTGAACCTGTAGGGCATTGAAAGCACTAAGGGTATAGTCAGCCGCTTGTGTAGAACGATTGACAGAATGATTTGAACAAGGTGACCTTCACATCATCTGTCGGAAAAGTTCCACCAGCTCTCTCGGCATACCAGTGGCCCCGAGTTTATCCCAAAGCAGCTGATAGGAAACAAGATCGAACGCTTTAGAGAGGTCCAGGAAACAGCTGTAAACTGGTGTTTCGCGTTGCGTGTAGTACTGGACGGTCTCCTTGAGTGCAAATATCGCGCTCTATGTGGAGAGTCCGGCTCGAAAACTGAACTGCGCATCATTTAGATAGAGATACTTGCTTAGTTGGTTATCAAGAAGCCCGTCAAGCACCTTTGCAGTTACTGTCGCTAACGAAATAGGCCTATAATTGTTCCTATCAGCTACGTCACCGGTTTTATTCTTTACAATCGGAACCACCAGCGTGCGCATGAGCTCTGGAGGCAGGTGTGTTTTCGTTTTTTCAATTTTCGTATACAATACATTTATAACCTGCCTATGCACATTACAACTACACATATTATCTGCACACTTACTTAGTTTAATAGGAAAATCAATTGCACGCAATCTTTCATTACATAACTTTGTAAATTCTTCTATTTGTTTACAATCTCTAATACCCCATTGAATTTTACTACATGCAGGTTGTCTGTATTGCGTTTTAGATCTAACGGCATTAGTATTACACTCTATTATCAATGGACAATAATCAGATGAGTACACATTATAATCAATATAAACATTTGTTATTGTTTGCCACGCCGAGCTAGTCACAAGACAATCCATGTTTTGCCGTTACCAATATTTATTTAATTATTTCATGTAATTATATATATAGGTTTAAATATTTTAATGACACAACTGTCCGTGCACCTCACTCAGCTCGGATCCACTGAAAACCAGCTTCGTGACCTTCGTAGGTCATGGCTCAATCTGAGTGGGGTCGAATCAACCTGGTCATTCCGGGCACACACTTGCACAGCTGTTCACATTGTTTTTGTGTGTAGATAATATATTTTTGCTGGAATGCTAGCTGTTTCTGTATGTTTTATTTTGTTGTCATGTCATGCCATGAACCCTGTGCTATATCTGTATGTTTTTTGTATTGTTTTGATTAGTGTAATGTCGTTGTTGTTTAAAAAACTAATTTTCTAAAATTCTTTCTTTCTTTCGTTTATTACTTTGGGACGGCCTTTATTAATGATAAAAAAAAGTTCTAAGAAAAATGACGTCGTCTTCATTTTTCATCCACATAATTTTATAATGATAAGAAAGCTTAAACCAACTCAGTTTTATGTAATATGCTTACTTTTGATTTATTTCCTTTTTATGGCTTCGTTTAATTTAATTATTCCGGTGGTGTTCCTTCCCTCCTTCCGAAAGTCGTGAAATTTTGGTTTAGGGTACTGAAAATCTATGAAATTTTTGAAGAAAAGGGGTAGGTAGGGACTGAAAAAGGACGATTTTTTTATTAAGTGGCTAGTAACAGCCATAAGTATGGTTAAGGCTAGATAAGCAATCTGTACAAAATTAAGTTTTTCCTATTTTTTTTCTTTTAATTATTGCTTTATATCCGTATGTCTGCCGTAGCGAAAGATAGATGCCATTTTTATCATGAATAGGGTAGAAAAATCTTAATAATCGTACTTATACCATAAAAGTGGAAGTTTGTAACGATGGGTGTATGGATGTTTGTCAGTCTTTCACGTAAAATCTACTTTATGGATTTTGCCAGAATATAGCTTATACTTACATAAAAAGAACACACACATCAGGCTACAATTTATAAAGAAGAGTCAAGATAAAGGGAATCCACGCGGACGTAGTCGCGAGCGGCCACTAGTTCAAAGGAAATCAGTTCCCTACTCAAGTTTTCAACTACAATTTATGTAAGTAATTACTCGTAGTGTGTATCATTATTAATTGTATTTTTTTCAATATAGTAAGTAGGTACCTAATCATTTTACTTTCCTTTTCTTTTTTCTCTGTATGTGCACCGCCTGTATGTTCTCTGCTTGGACCTGTGGTTGACTGGTAGAGAATACAAGTTTGTGCAGAAGTTTTTTTTAAATAAATAAATAAAAATACAATCTTTTAATGTCAACTTTAAAATGCTATATTCATGCCGTCATACAAGACGATTATCTAGGTCAGCAGATTGAAATAGCCGTTTTCTTTTTCTTCTGCAATATTGTGTCGGCTCGTTATAGATTCTCTTTTAGCGCATATTATCCCTTTATATAGCTATAGTTTTATTACTTGTGATGTTCTAAATTAATTAAATTACAATATAGAAAGGTCGCAACGACGCCATAGGCGGATTAGAGTAAATTACGAAAAGACATAACACTTAAAAAAATATTTTGTGTTTCCGGTCATCGGGGAGGATTCGAACCCCTGACTTTTGGAAATCCGGTCCAATGCTCTAACCAAATTAGTTCTAAAAAATGAACAATTACAGTAACTCATATATACTATTATATGATGCTGTGATATTTAAAATTCATAAACAGTTCAACCTACCTGTTGAACTTTCTCCTCAGCTCGGTATGAATAACGAATCTCTATAGGTATATTATTTGTGTAAGAGTATTCCTTTTCCACCAGCCTGTGTCGCGGTGCTAGTGCCTAAAAGAATTAACCTAAATATCATTTTTAATACTTATCTGTAGATACCCTAGGCGTATAAGTTTGATGAGTTTCGGAAAAAAAGGCAATGACATACAGACAGACAGAAAGACAGACAAGACGAATCTATAAGGGTTCCGTTTTTTGCCTTTTTGCTACCGAACTCTAAAAATAGCTAACAAGATTATTTTCCTGATGTACGTAAGTAAATATTTGATATATCCTATTTTTAAAACTTTCTACAAAAGAATTTTAATTTCGAAATCAATCTGTAAAGTATCAATGTTTATTCAATCCTGTCCCTACCTCCACTTGGAATAAATAGCACTTCGTTTCATCATTTCCTTTTCACTGCACTAATGCGACTCTATTAGCTCCATATTGGCTTTAAAAGCATTCAGTTAGATGTAGCTGATCCTGTGGAAGATACGTACCCAAGTGACTTCGACGTAAGTATTTTATCTGAAGTTTCTATCGGTTGGAAAGTGTTACATTCTCTTATAATTTACTCGTGTTCCTCGTGTTTGTTGTCGAACTCCTACGAAACGGTTAAACCGATTCTCATGTTTGTTTGTGAATTAATAAGTTTGCGAATCGTTTTTACATGCCTTTAAACTAAAAGACATTTTGTTTGTTTGTAATCGGCTGATAAAAACGATGAGATACAATAAAAACATACTACCTACTTATGAAAAAAACGATAAAAGTCACGTTTTTTTTTAAAAAAATAATCACTAATGGACTACCATTACCACTCTTCACTTGAATCTTAACTTTTTTATTATAATAAAGCAACAATTTAGAACCTGTAGCATATAGTAAAAGGAAACGCAGAATCTCTTTAACGCAGAATGCGACTTCAACAAAAATCAATAAATGATGAGCGAGAAACACCACCAATGAGCTTCAACGATTTTGACCAGCTGTAGTTAATAATTCTAGAAGTAAAGAGTCTTCTCTTCGGTTCAATTTTGCAGCCTTCTAAATATGGCGTGAAAAAGTCTCTACTGGGTCAAGTTAAGTGAAAACGCGCTGGGAGACGGGCGCCAACTAGATGGTCTGATGCTGTAAGATCAGCAGTAGATGGCAGTCTGTATCGAGCAGCCCGTGCCTCATACGTCAATAAGGGATGGAGGAACTTCTTAAGTGGTCGCGATCCTAAGCATTGAGGGAACGATGAAGAAGAAGATAGTCAAGAACTACCGTGATTAAATTATCTTTCAATTGAAAAATACCGCTTTGACATCAGTCCATCCGTTCTAGAGCCACGATGTCAAAGACAGACGTACACAAAAAACACAAACACATATTATAATACACACAAACAGAATGGTGGTCAAATTTATAACACAAGGGGTGTTATAATTTTTTTGTCGGAGATCAAAAATGAGGAAACACCAAAATGTATGCTCATTTTCTTAAGATGATGAGATGATTAAATCAAGCCCTACGTTGAAGTACCCTTTCAAGTACCTTCCATAGTCCATGGCGTTGCCTTTAGAAAAACTACCAGAACTAAGTAATTGGTCCGTCCACTCCGGAAGGGTAACAACAATTACCCACAACATCTTTATCCACCAAATGGCTTCTCTTAAGCCACAGCCTGAAGAGAACAGCTGAAATGTTATCTGTGACTGCCTGAATTTAAAGGTTCACTTTAAAAATGATACACTTTTTACGGATAATTTCGCGATTTACCTTTTTTTCTAACCTGACGTTTCGGACCCTTACCAGCGTCCGTCGTCACAGGTAAATCGCGAAATAATGCATAAAAAAGTGAACCACTCATTAAAGTAGTAGGCATTAGTCTACAGTTCGCGTAAACAAAAGACACAAATATATTAAAGCTTCGCTTTCATAGTCCAGTAAATAATAATAATAATATCATTTATTTCAGAAAATTGTATCCATATGGGTTAGTAACAATTAGCTTAAAATCTATGGTTAGTATTAAATTAAATTAATTAACAAACAGTCTTACAATCATTATCATTAATTAAATTAATATATAATCATTAAGCGACATCAGCCGAGCGTGTAAGGTCCCGTGATCACCCTCAACACAAGACACCTCCACAGTGGCGATGTGTACCGATCGGCTAAAGTCCTCAGTATGCTGTTGTTACTGTCCCGTACCCTGCGGATCAAGGAAGCCGTTTTCTTGCGTATGATAGCATTGAATGCATCAGTGTGGTATTCCGCAAACATTCCCGATGCACTACAAAAACGAGGCAGACCCAACAGCACCCTGAAGACATTATTATATTGGATGCGAAGAGCTTCAAGCGATCTTTTGGTGTGCTTGATCCACAGGTTTCCCGTGTACAGACTCTGACAGTATGCTTTAAAAAGCGTAACCTTTACCTGTTCAGAACAGCGGGAAAATCTGCGAGCCAACATGTTACCTCTAACCGCCAAAGCCCTTCGCTCCCTTTCAATATCGGCATCATCTTTGAGGTCGCTAGTAATAATATGTCCTAGGTATTTAAACTGAGTGACGCGTTTTATGCTCAGACCATTAAGGGTGATACTAACTACGCTTTCAGGACGTTTACCAGCGGCCTCAAAAACCATGTACTCCGTCTTATTCACATTATATGTCAGCCCATGCTCAACTGCATACTTTTCACATACTCTCAACATATCCAATAGACCCCCCACCGTCGGGCTCAGCAGCACCATGTCGTCAGCGTAACTAATGTTATTGATACTGACGCCATCTATACGACACCCGACACGCATGCTGCTCAGCCCCACGATGAGGTCGTTAACATACATGTTAAAGAGCTTAGGAGACGTCAACCCCCCCTGTCTCACCCCGCACTCCAACACATAAGCCTCAGATAGAGAGTCAGCCCATCTCACAAAGTTGGTTTGATTGGCATACCAATGTTTAAATATATTCAGAACTCCTACCGGTACACCCCTGTCACCCAGCTTCCTCCACAGCACGTCATATGATACCAGATCAAAAGCTTTTGAGAGGTCAAGGAAACAGGCGTACACCGGCGTTCTACGATCAGTGTAATATTGAACGACGTGCTTGACGCTTGCGATAGCGCTTTCTGTGGATAGTCCAGGACGAAACCCAAACTGGGCATCGTGTATCTTTAGATGACTCTGCAAGCAAGAGTCAAGCAGGCGTCCAGTACCTTAGCGATGGTGGTTGCCAGTGAGATGGGACGATAATTACCCTTGTCCGAGACATCACCCGTCCTGTTTTTGATAATGGGCACCACAATAGTTTTCATTAAATTATGCGGTAGGTGAGAATGCCTTATGCAAAGTGTAAAAAACATAGCAAGTACCCTTGGCAAGTGCACCCCCGCATGTCTCAGGTGTTCAACACTGAGTCCGTCGTGTCCAGGAGATTTCCCACCTGTCATCTTCTTTAGTAGATGCTTAATTTCCTTAGCAGTGAAAAGTACAGGTGGTCCGTCCCCCAAACACCCGGGCACAGGATTAGCAGACGCAGTCGAAGAGCCAAGCGGCGAGCGCACCCTAAAATGATCCTTAAACATGTTGGCTATAGCCATAGGCTCGTTTTTCCCGTCTACACTCACAGGGAGACCAGGCCTAACCTCGAGACCTCCAGTAGCTTTCCAAAATTTTCCGAAATTTCTTGCCGATCTATGTTTAGCCAGAATATCCATTTTCAACTGTTCCTGATTATTTTGACACCATCTCAGGCGACTTTTAAAAATTTTACGCGTTTCATACATTTGATCGTATACCACACCAGAGGAAGGTCGATTGTAAAGAACCCAAATTTTGAACCTAAGCCTGGCCTCCGCATGAGCTTCACGGACATGTTTATTCCAGCCACACAGATGTTTTCTCAAATTAGACTTACAGCAGCGGTCACTACTTGTCTCCACAGCCGCGTCACACAATATTTGAACAATATTTTCGTACAATGTGTCCAACACTGATGTATGCTCCTTTATATTGCACGAACCATGGCCACACTCCGTAAACTCTGGGGGAAAATCAATGCATCGAAGCCTTTTGTTACATAATTCTCGGTATTTTTCTATTTGAGATTCACTTTTCTCCCCCCAGACAACCGAGCTACGTGGTATGTCTCGTGGCAATACTTTAGGCCTTACTACATTTAAATTACAGCTTATAAATAAGGGTAAATGGTCCGATACGAAAACGTCTTCTATGACACGCACTTTAACAATAGTTTGGGCGGCAGACGCTGATACAACGCAATGGTCAAGCCACCTTCTGCACCCATGGGCCTCACTCACAAACGTGTAGGCGTTCGAGTGCAACCCGAGCATTTCCACATCGGCACACACCCACGATTGATCAGAACAGAAATTGTCTAGCTCTTTAAAGAATAGCTCGTTAGGGTGGGCATTGAAATCACCCAAAACAAATATGCTTTCAACATCGTCGCTCATCACAATTGCGCTTATTTCACCCAACAGCTCAGCAAAAATCGGCAAGTTATCCAGCGAGTCAGTTGGCATGTAAACCGTTACAAAAATAATAGTGCGGTTGCCTAATGTAGCCCTTATTGCAGCCAGTCGGGTGTTTTTACATTCTAGGATTGTAACCTTGTCGAAAATACCCTTTCTCCATAGAATGGCTATTCCACCGTATGGTCTTCCAACTAATAAACCAGCAGACGTGTCAACAGCTGACTTACCTGTGTACTCAAAACAACTAGATATAGTTCCTAACATTGGTATATCATGGGGCAGCAACCATGTTTCCTGAAGAGCTACCAAATCAGAAACTTTACAGATGTTACGAATGTCATCTAACGAGCGTTTAACCGATTTACAGTTAAAACTACACAATTTAAAATCACTCATAGGGCTTACAGACATTATAATTAAGTATTATTTAGCTTTAACGGGGTTCTCCGCCTTTGATTTGTACACAAAGCGAACAAAACGCCTAAAAGTAAAGCAAGACTTTTTATACTAAAGCGTGTGTAAACAGTTGATTTACTAAAGCCTGTATGGCGGAGAAGGTACGAAGGGTCCGGAAACCAGCTCCTTACCATCAACTTACGGAACCAGTTTCGAATCCTAGTTCGAACAGTTATCTTTTCGAAGACCTATCTTTGCTAAATGGTTACAAAGTGAATTCAACAAAAACAAAAACCTGTCATTGCCGAAAAGCAAGCGCAAGTGTTGTCAAATGTTCAAACGACAGTGGTGTGAGCACGAACATTATCTTATCGTCTTCGTGTCGTCCTAAACGTCAGAAACTGACAGTTTCTCGATACAGATTGACAAGTTAACAATAGGTAAATGCTACGAATACGTTACGATAGCTGTTCGCGCTCTCCCCACAGCACGTCGAGTTAGTCGTATGATGGATGAGCTTTCGTCATTGAATTACTACTAATAAATATAAATAACGGTGGAATATTACATGGCAAATGAACTGTCACTTCTTTTTGAGCGCTGGCTAACTCAGTTCGCGTTTTCTCATTATTGTTGACCTCCCTTTGCTTTTTTCTTTAGTAGTCCAAATATCTTTACCGGCCCACTTGGTTTACTTTAGAAATCCTCTGGGAGCCGTTTGGCTTAATAAAAAATAAGTTAAGGTTTTCTCTCGTCATTTTAACTAAATCTTATGATAACATCGTTATACACAAAAATTGTTTCATAAAAAAGACTAGATAAGTATTAAGAAAGTACTTATTTATTAAGTATCTTATGAATATCAACGTCAAGAGGCTGCTTTTTAAAACTAAAAATCTTCTTTTGCTTTTAACATTCTTTGAATCTGCTGTTTTTTTTTTAATTGAAAGTGACATTAGGATCAAATCTTTTATAACACAAACGATATTTTAAAAGCCAGTCGTTAAAAAAAATCTAATTAATCATTCGATACATTTTATTCATGTTCCCTCCAAATTGAAATGAATGTTTTATTTACAGCTGAGAGGAATTCCATTTAAATGTTTACTATATATATATATATTGTATATATTAATACCCGTGCGAAATGTCCGTTAATCGTATTTATCAGTTATAAACTCATATTAATTAATTTGCATTCAATTGAAATCGGCTCTCAGTAATACGTCAATACAACAAATTTAAAATTAACATTCTTTTGATTAAGTGGACCTTTTTTTTTATCCAATTAAATGCTCATTATGTTCTTGTATCATTTGCTTTGACTAAGTTAACTGTAATTACACAAATTTCAATTGCTTTGTTCCAAAATAACATGTTTGTATATCGTTACAAAGCTATTACCGATCTAACGTTCTGTTCTAGATTTAATATTCAGTGATGGCAAATTAAGTCATCAAAGCCCGTTTCCAAGAATCGTTTGTAAGCAACCTACCAATCCTAAAATACAAAAATTTATTTTGATATACCACCTCATAGTTGAGGTGAGGCCTGTTCCCAGGCTGTGAGACGTATATAGGCTGATGAGAAGTTGTAAGAAATACTATAATAAGCAGGAAAATATAATGCTTAATTGAGGTAGGAGGTAAAGGAGGTAAAAAATAGTGATGTGCCCGAACGTTAATAATATAATTTAGAGTCCCGCGTAGACAAACTAGTGACAAAGTTTGTTGCGCTGCTTCTTCTCAGCACTAGCCTAAAATCCCAAGCAGTTCCAATGCTGTGGTAGGGTGTGGTGAAGTTAATTAATTTGTAAGGACGTGAGTATGTGCTCATCGTGTAATACATTGATTATATTTTATTCCACTCCGCGTCGTGTTACTCTTAAAACCTTGTATTAGCTAAGAAGATGAGACGGTATTTACTTCCATAACGATGGTCGTTATAACAGCAGTGGCGACATCAAAGTAGCACCGTGAAGCTATGATTAAATTATTATGAAATCCGAAACTGGTGTCGTGCTTTTTATTAATGGATGGATAATGGCTTTTGTGTCGATGCATGAGATCCTGTGAATTTAAAATTTGTTGATGAATAAATGAATAAATTTATGATAATCACTTTAAGCCTTTGCCTATTTGGTTCAGAAGAAGATCCACTTTTATTTATTTCGTCGAAGGAATAATAAAGTATTTCCGTTGGATGCCATCGCACACCTGCGGCCATGCTGTCGCCGCGACACAGAACTGACAGCATGTCTAACCAATGTGTACCAAACACCTCGTCCAAACCGCTGACCGTCACGTGTCGCAACGACAGTATGCCACAGGTGTCCCCTGAGCCTTCTCCACGCGCTTTTGCTCGAACGATAAATAAAATATAGTGGTGCTTACTCATGCAAAACTAGTTAAAAATAAACCCAGTTGAAGCCCTTTCAGAGATGTTCGTGATAAGTTGTCAGTTTGCAGAATCCATTAAACCTGCTAGCGACAGTCGATTGAAATGTCAGTGCGATAAAACTGTTTCATTTTGTAAGTACTATTTTATCGGCGGGTCATTGTATTTTATTGGATTTTTATTTGCGATACGGATTTATGAGAACGCTCCAAGGTTTTAAGCTGCAGATACAATGAAATGAAACAAGATTACGAATAGATTACGAAAAGGTAGGATTACGGATACTTTCAGAGGAGTGTAACGTTTTCGCTGTAAAGTGAAATGTATTATGCCATTAAAAAAACATCCTGTAAAAAACCAAGTATCGCAGATAAGTTCTTCTACCGTAAAAAGTTGTGAGATCCATGTAACAAAAGTCGGTTAATTAATTCAGTCCCTACTTAAGGGACCTTCTAAATAAATTGATCGATTTGGCCATTGCATGAAAACACAACGTGCCTTACAATTTCAACATAATTATGTTAGATGGCCAAGTCGATCTATTTATTTAGAAGATTACGAGTATTAGCTTATCATTTTTCAATAAATTACCTGAACATTTAATTTCATTGCCGTGCCGCTATCGATTTGGCGGCTTGGCGGGGGGCACGCCAGCCCAAGATTTTTATCGTGTGAGAAGAAAAACGTGTCATTTATAGCAGTTTATGTTTGTTAAAAAATAAGATGCACAAGTATCATTCTGTGTTATCAGAAATAGTAGTAAAAAAATCAGAAAAAAGGCGATCACAATAAAAATTCAACGATGTCAGTAATGTGAAGATGTCTTTTTACATTCATTAAAATATGAATTTTTATTTTATCAAACAACAGGGTTTGAAAACTTAAAATTCTTATTTCATTTATACCTCTAAGGGTTTATTATTCGTACGCTATAGCTAAGCATAAATTATTCCACTTGCGTCCGTAGCGATAATGATCAATGAGGGTCGGTCGTAGTACAATAAATTACAAATGCGTAATCTTGGTTACCGATACATAATCAATTTCAGTCCATTCCGAGTTGAGATGGCAACATTTCACCCTGTCACCGCCAGCTGTGGGTCCGTAATGGATTCTGATAGGCGACACCCACCTCGGTTTACCGCACGTAGGTGAGTAGCAGTCGTGAAAATGATATTGTCAAAATCACGTTTTTGAGGTCAACGATCTAGCTTTACATAACATAATATTACATAAGCGTATTAATGTCCAACTCTACTGATTGTTTTTTTATTTATTATCTTTTCATTAGTATTTCAAAAGATACTTCAAAATGTATGGAAGTCATTTAGAATTGGCTAGATGACACCACCAATCGTTGACATACTTTTTATTATCTGTCAAAACGATCTGCCTCCATAGATTTTGTATGGGAATACATGATCGTGACGTCACGGTCATGTATCAGAAATCGGAGTCAATTAACCGAATATTTATTGTGTTTTGTGTGTTTAAAAATTGGTTTCTACAGCTTTTTGGAAATATATTGGTTGTATTAACTTCATAGGGGCTATGTTTTTTAAACGCCATGATCTTGAAAATATTTAAGATAGGTGTCATTATCCCAGATTGGGATATATATATATATATATATATATATATATATATATATATATGTGGAAACTCGTAAATAGTCTTTAGTGACAAGTCTAGCGAGTAATTTAGTTTTTAAGATGCTGTAGTGTTTTCCTAATAAAATAAAATAACCGCCTAGGGTTTTGAGTAGAAAAAGTATTGCAAATGCATCTCGCGCGTTGCGGATATGCGCGCCCTCCGACGAAATTCAGAGATTGAAATACGAAACAACATTTTGATAATCTTAAAATCCTTTTCTTAATTTATCGACCCTTGATAAACGCGATTAGGTGACATCGACCTCAAAAGCATCAACAGGTACACAAGACTTTCTAAAGTCTTACAGTATTGGTTGCTTGTTAGACTGTTCTGATAAAACGTGAAAGACAGGTACGTGTCAGCTACATTTAGCCTTTTCACAAGCAAATGTCCCATTCTGTAATAAGAAAACACTATATCTCGTACTTAAAACTTGCAATTGAACTACAAAACACTACTTTCTACTAATTGAACTACAAAAAACTAGCAACTAACTAAAAAACAGGATTTTTAAAATTTTCCGCAAATCCCGAGCAAGAATTTCGACAATAACCAAAAATACTGGCACGCATTAAAATTTACCATGCGGAATTGAATCATCTAAAGTTATAGAGACTTGAAATATTAATTCACCTGCCCCCGGCGGGTTCACTAACGAAATTATTAAGGGAAATTACATTTGGCCACGTCACTGTCATGGGTGACGGCATCCAGTTAATACCGATTGTACTCAGCCCCCCAACTCTAAGCCGTTGTCCGTAGTTTCGAATATAGCCGTCCCTGTCACTCTTAAAAGCTTGGCCGTGCGAGCGAACGCGCCGGCTAGCCCCGAAAATACGAATGAAACAGTAGAGAGTAAGGCCTCTGGAGTTTAAACTGGAATTAGCTGTGAATGTGTTTTGTTTTGAATAATATTGTTTCGTAGATCAAGGTTAGAGTACAGCTAGTTACTCATGAACTTAAGGGTTATAATATTACTCACAATTACATTGTACAAGCTTAACGTATATTTGAAAAACGTACTCTACTTATTTTTGTTTTTGATCAGGTTAATAGTCCTGGCCGATTTTGACGACGTCGGCCAATCTCAACAGAGATCAGCCAACTAAGTAAGAAATGTTATAGTGCACAAGTGTGAGCGCAATACGCAGGTGCATTCACTGTTCCATCACCCTCAAAGTTCGGTGAGTCGGCAATCCGACATGACCGGAGAGAGATCAAGCGCAGGACCAATGGCGTTACGTGCTTTCCATGGCAAGGGGGTGTAACACCGCCAACTTCCCGACTCCGAGCTATTTTTAAGAAATTTATGACAGAAAATCTCTGATCAAAACAATTTTTGGGTCGACCTGGGATTCGAACCCAGGACCTCTCGGATGTAAGGCAGAAACTTTGCTACTACACCGACGAAGCAGTCTGGTTAACCGGTATCCATAATAATCTCTCAATCAATCATATGGCTCTCCCATAGTAAATCGATCAGCTGATTGGCAATTTTGTATGGGAGGTCCGATGTTTTATTGAGATTTTGACTTATGTATCTTTGGGAATGTTGTGCAGTTTTCCGGGCACAACAACACCTTTCAGTTATTACGGTTTTTTTGTAACACATTGTATATTATTAAATACGCGAAAGCGTATTTGTCTGTTTGTTACGCTTTCATGCCTGTTTAGGCGTTTACTGAAGCGATTTGGATGAAATTTTGTACACATATAGAGTAAACCTTAAGAAAGGAGAAAAGAAGAGAAAACCTTGCATAGCTTTTATCCTGGTAAAATATTACCGAACCTAAAACGCGAGCGAAGTCGCCTTTAAGAAACTAAACTAGCTTAGTAGCCTAAAATTTTTCTTTTCGAAAAGACAACACTTAAAAAATTCTTTTTCATTTCTCATACTCGGAAAGTAGTGTTTGTTTGATCAGAGCAGCGGGTCGAAAACGATGCTTCCCTCCCTTAGGCGGGAAAGACTCATAGTAATTGCTTCCCTCCCTAGGGCGGGAATGAATTTTAAAAATAGAACTAAAATTGGTTAATTAGTCGGCTATAATTTTTTTTACATAATTAAGAAAAATATCGATTAAAAAAAAATGCTGCGGTCTTGTGAGTGTATACGGCCAATGCGAATTAAAAAAAATACCTATTAAAGTGGGATGGCCCGCGGCGGTGACGCGGGCGGTGTGTTCCATATTTGAAATTTAAATTAAAAAAGACTATTAAATAGGTACAACTCATGTTATTACTATCAATAAATATGTTAGAAAAACTACTATTTTTTACTTTCCTTATATTTGAAATGAAAAGTAGAGTGTTTAACACGGGTGAAAGTCATCAATTCCCACTCGGACTATAGCCGCCCTCGCTTCGCTCGTGCGTCTAAATACCTCGTATGGGAATTGATTTCTTTCCACCCTTGTATAACAATCTACTATTTTCGGCTCCGGTCATCGGGAAGGGCAAATAAATTATTCTATTCTATAAGGATTCGAACCCCCGACTTTTGGAAGTCCGGTCCAATGCTCTGACCACACTTAAAAAATTCTTTTTTCGGCTTAGAATTTTTTAAGTGTTGTCTTTTCGAAATTAAAAAATAGCGTTGTGAACGCAAAAAAATACTTAACAAATAAATTTTAGCCTGTTTCATCTTAACCGATTGTCAAATATTTGTAAAAATATTGCTCTCGCGTGATTTGAGGGTGTCTCCCACAATCATTGATGAAACATAATTACGCTGGCTCAAAGCGTTAAAAATCACTTACCAAATTCAACGAGTCTATTAAGGTTCTCGGTAGCTAAGTGGTCAGAGCATTGGACCGGACTTCCAAAGGTCGGGGGTTCGAATCCTTCCCGATGACCGGAGCCGAAAAAATACTTTTTTAAGTGTTGTCTTTTCGAAATTAAAAGAAGCGTTGTGGACGCAAAAAAAAATACTTAACAAATAATATTTTTGTGATACTAGAATCTAATACTAATTAAAAAATTAAGAGGAAATTATATTGAGGATTACCCACTGCCTATCTTTGGTACTTAAATTACAAATACAACAAAATCCCCTAAAGGTTTAATATTACGAAATTACTGACGTGGCCCTGAACGAGTAATACGATATTAATAACGTAAGCCTCCGTTACTACAAATAAGTTTATGCGTTTATCTTCTGCCACAGTAAAGGTGTGAATATTGTTTGCGCTACGTTATTAGATATTTCGGAGCTGATATTAGTGTCGCAATAACAATTTGTGGGGTATAATAAGATATTCTTCCTTACTGAAATTATTTAGCTAACCTACATACAAATGAGGTAACGCGCTATGCCACAATTTTGAGATAACATTCCAGTCAGGTTTGACGAGGATACTTATTTTATCTTATGTCCGATTTCAGTACCTAGTTCTGATTTACGTGAAGGCCGATAAAGTAAAAATTGGTTTTTAATGTAGGGTTTTAACACTGTCCCTGCTAATAGAAGTAGTAGACATAATAGAAGTTCTATTTTTATCCATAAGTCGCATTTCGTGTGTTAGAAAAAGAATAGCGTGATCTAGTCTGAACCACTATCTACTTAGCTGATACAATAACTGCAGACGGACCAAAATACTTGACACTGTCTCAAAGCTTAATTTGACAGTATAAAACTAACCCTGGCATATACCCTGCCGATAAAAATGAAGAAATTTTAATTTCTTTAAGAAAAAAAATTTGAACCCCATTATTATTAATGAATTCACACAAATCAATTACGCTATTTTGAGTTCAATTTATAAGCGTACGTACCTGCTTCGAATTACAGTTCTTCGAGTTCTTACTTAGTAGGGTGAATTGCGCAAACAGAAAAAACACACGGCAAACGTGAGAACGGGTGTACAAGATGCTGATATAGGATTATGTATATTTATTCTTAGTAGAATAAGACCTCCTCTACCTTGGCAAAAAAAATTGTTGAGTTACAATATCGGATAACATGCGAAAAAAAATTAGAAAGTGTCATTTTATCATAACAGTGACCTGTCCTAAACTCTATTCGACTCACAAAATAAGTTTTCCTGCAAATACGAATAATTAATTGAATGTAAGTATAGTTTAATTTCATTGAAGTTTATATTATCTATCTACAAAAACTATTTTTGTTTATTTAACTACGTTGTTATAGATTTGACAACCAGTCAACTTTTGTCCGGCGAAAAGTTATCATTTTAGAGGACAGTATTTTTCGTAGAGATATTCCGTCAACAGGGCGCCTGTTGTGCTCCTCTTTCCTCTCCCCACCTCGGATCAGTGCGGCTTAAGCCCGCGGCGCGAACGCACCGGTCGTGACGTGTTGTGGTTTCCCGCCAAAAACGTAAGTTTATCATTTCAGTGATGTGGGGACAAAAAAAAATTCATTTCGGTAGCCGTTATAACTCGTGTTAGATTTATTTAATTTATTTCAAAGTTGTGCATTAAACTCGCCGTAAGGACTGCTAGTTTGAGAAGTGTTGATATTTTGATACTGATTTTGGTTCTAGAGAAAATGTAAATTTAAGGTACATTTTATCATTTCAGTTTTATCATTTCAGAGGATTCGGTGGACTGTAATACTGATAACAGTCCACGGAAATGAAATGCACCTCTGAAATGATAAATCAGGGATCCCGGTCTCAAATATTTATTCATAGTTCCGAAATGTATTTTAACCTAGAAGAAGTCAGAATTGTTGTGTTTATTTGGTATTTTGTTCGTGACGTGCGTGTTTGGTGGTTTGATATCTTACTAATAATGAAAATGTAAATACCTGTAAAAATCGTACTTTTAATCAGAGCGTTTTAGTATAAATAACAATGTAAGAAACCCCAACTTGCATTTCGGTTTGCTCTTAGCTATATCATTCCAGTGGTCATTAATAATATCGGTGTAGAGTTATATCATTTCAGTGGACAATTTTTTTATTTCGGTGGACATTTTTATCATTTCGGAGGATACTTTTAATTTCGGTGGACCTATAAAAATTCAAACTTGAATATTTCTCTGAATTTTAATGATATTTGTTGCCCGCTCTCACACACGTTATATAATGGGTTAAACTTTTATTTGTCATCAAAAATCTGTAGAATAGCATTGAAATAAAAAATCTCACCGAAGTGATAAAAAAATCTACTTGTTGAAATTTACCCAGTAAAGGTATACTCAGGTGGGCAGAAAATGGCAAACGCCCCATTAAATGAATGGCTATGCCATTCGCTGGATTTTATGACCGAGTCATTAATGACTTGTTTAAAACAGATAGGGGCATCCACAGGACACCGTTGACAACATTCTCAAACAATGATTGTGTCTACTCTTAACTTGGTAGAGATAAACAATGAGATATATGAACTGGGGTCATACTTGCAGTGGTCTAAAAGTGATAAGGTTAGAAGGTAATCTTCCATTTTTGTACGCAACGCATATCTTACGTTAAATGACAGATTGTCTACTATGCAAGAATGCTAACAAAGCGTTACAATTTCCCACAGTACGTACCTGAGAGCTTAAGGTGTCAACATGAATATCAATTTGTATTGCAATTTCTTGAATAATACGTCATAATAACGAAGCTCAGACCCTTGTTTGACATTAAGCTATGAAATATCGTCTAATACCTACTGACAGTGTTAAACGTAGGCGTTGCTATAACAAAGCTAAGTACAGTGAAACCTGGTCAAGTGGGACATTTAGGGACCAGGCCAGTTGTTTCACTTATAGAGGTATTCCACTAAACCAGTGTCTCAGATATCCAGGTATTAAAAATATCTGTCTCATTTACAGAGGGTCTCAGTAAAAGAGGCTATGTGCGATTAACTGATATTTTACTAAAAATAATAAAATTACTAAAATTTGACACATTCATTGCGTGTCTTCCAGCCTTCAATAACTGATAAAGCCTTTAGTTTTTTCAAACATATATTAATGTCATAACCAAACAGAACTCAATCTAAGTCGTCGAGTTGCGTTTAGGCGCAAATAGCCAAGGTCATCAAAATCTGTGTAAACCAAGAATGTCTCAAGTACACTAGTGGGAATTTTATTCAAGAGGTGATACATTCTGCTAAAATATCTCAGTTACTAAGGTCCCATAAATTCACCCGCTGTCTCAATTATAAAGTTTTGATTGACAACAAAATCGAAAGACCAAATCTCGGTCATAGAGGTCAGCTTTGTACCACTAATAGAGGTAATTCAGTGCTAACAAACCCGGACCTCAGCATAGGTTCTAGGTTTCTCACTTATCCAGGTTATCCACTTAATCAGTTTCATTGTACTTGGTACTTCAAGCACGTTAAGCCGTTGATCCTGCGCCTGATCTCTCTCCGGTCATGTCGGATTGTCGTCTCACCGAACTTTGAGAGTGATGGAACAGTGAGTGCACCTGTGTCTTTCGCTCACACTTGTGCTATAGTATCTCCTGCGTCGTTGGCTGATCTCTGTTGAGATTGGCCGCCATGGTCAAAATCGGCCAGGGGGACTATTATACTTAGTACTTCGTTTATTGAAGCCTTTAAACGCCATATATCATCTAGAAAACATATATAAGTAAATAGTATTAACGAAAATACAAAAAAATATATTTTACCAATGGAAAGGTTTACTGTTTTATTTTAAAATGTAACGTTTAAAAATTAAGGTCACCCAAGACAATTCAAAACTCGTCGAAAAAGTACATACTTACTTTAAGTAGTATTTGAGGTACTACTTAAAGTATGTACTTTTTTACAAAGGGAATATTTAATGTAGGCTTATTTTTCATCATAATCGCGCCAAGCTAATATATCAGTCTGCAGTAGTATGATTGTTAATTACTGTCTTGTGGGCGAATGCAAATTGCATACAACAGTCTAATTTGGTGACAATGGGGTAGACAAAATGGTAACTCACGTCACGTTCAGTTTTAGAGTTGAGACTGAAATTGTTAGTGAAACGTAGACAATGGGTCAATGTCAGTCGGAATCCTTACTCCTTTTTATTCATTTAAGGATTTCTACTAGGTAGCCACATACTGTTAGCATTTTAAGTTACGCGTTTCTTTTTTGAGGTTGATTTGTTACGGCTTTCTACTAGGTACCTACATACTATTAGCACATTAAGTTACGCGTTTCTTCTTTGAAGTTGTTTGTCGGTGTTAGTATCTATTTGTCTTGTTTCATCATACCATGTTATATTTCCTTGCTCTACCTGCATACGCAATCTTTAAAAAAAAGGTCGAAATTTTCGAAAACGTTTAAGCTTAGGATAGCGTGTTAACTTGAAACTTATAACCCTCATTTTAGAGTCGTCTTGTTCTGTATTTATAACTCTTATCATTATCAGCTAAAGGACGTCCTCTGCTGAACATAGGCCTTCCCCACAGTTTTCCACATCGACCGATCACAAGCGGTCTGCATCCAGTGTGATCCTGCGATCTTTACAATCCATCTTGTCGGTAGACGTTATACGCTGCGCTTTTGGTCGAAGGGTCTCCAATCCACAACTTTTCTGCCCCAACGGCCATCAGTTCTTCGCACAATGTCTATTGCCACTTGAGCTTACTGATTCTCAAGGCTATGTCCGTTACCTTGAATCTTCTACATATCTCCCCATTTCTGATTCGATCTCGTAGAGAAATACCGAGCATAGCCCTCTCCATCGCTCGTTGTGTTATCTTGAGCTTATAAATTTTATAAAATACTATATTATGGTAAAAATTGTGCAAGTTTTATTTTTCCTCGTAAAATGGTGAATTTTGCAAACATTGATTGCTTCAGAGTAGTCTTAAGAATTTGCTTAGTACTTTAGTTGTGATGTTGTATTGTTACAACTATATAAATATTGTATCATTTCAAAAAATATATAATTATTTATGGTACTTTTATGTTCATAAATAATTTAAGTAGCATTGTTTCGACTTTATGTTATAATATTTGAAAGAGTAAAAATAAAAGCCATAATTTTTCACCATATCTTCGGTGTATGATTTATTGGTTTGAATTCATCTTTATACGCATAGTTTTGGATTTATATCTAGTTTCATACAATGTTTATTTAATTATTTATTATATTGGCAATAATATCATCTATTAATAATTAATAGACATTTATAAATATCGTTACATTGTTATTAAATACATCTTGCAAATAATTATTATAAAAGTTACAATATCTTTCTTATATTAGGTAGGTATGTTTTATAAGAATAAAAAATATTTATATTTCCAAATTGTGCCTGTGCATAAAATACATACTCTGATTATCAAGAAATTGGAAAAGATTAGGTAAAAGTTTGTTAAAAGTATCTTACGTCTTAATTTCATGAATATCAGTATTTATTTCTTAGCTTAAAGTTTTGGAGCGAAGCACTTTTAATAAGGTTTTTAGAGTGTGTAAACTTGAATTACAAAAATATTAGTGACTTCATTTGAGTAAGATGATATTTTAATAGTTACTTTCATAGATATGTTACATATATTTTTAAATCATAGGTAGTTTTAATCGATACGATTAATATATTTAAAATAAAACGATACGCTTACACATTTGAAAGTGTAGAAAAAAAATATTCTTAGATCAAAAATAAAATAAAAACATTTTCATCACATTTATATATATAGTTTGAGACCGTGATAATTAAAGTTTAATTAGTTGAGAATACAGTTTTAATACAACAACTTTTTTGTACATTATCAATTTTACACGTTAGCCGGGTTGTCTACAATAAAACCGCCTTAAGCTCTGAGATGGTAAGTACGTATATATTCAAATATATAAAGTAATTAAATAGAAAGTATATTAAATCATCGACATTAATAATACAAAGTTTCATGCATAATGTAGTAGTCAAATTTTATTACTTAACTAATATATCTTGTAAGAACATCAAAAAAGTCATGATAATTTCATTGCGAAATACATATTTTGACAAGGCCCTTGGAGATTCCATTACAGTTGCAAAAGAATAACAGAATACTGAGCGTTTCATACTTTTATTAGTCCCTTGCGTAGACAGAGAGAAAACTTTAAGAATTTAAACAAAACTTAAGGCCGTTTTCCAGAAACACAGCAAAAGAGACGTTATACATTAACATCATAATCCACTGCTAAATATAAATTAGTCTTCAAAGATTTCCAGGGCGACGGTTCAACGGCCTACCTACGTCCATATTAAACCTGCGATCTTTAAGGTAATCCGTCTATTATGCTGCTGCCTACACTTTTGGTAAAACGACCTCCAATCTGAAACTCTTGAACCCCAAAGGACATCAATTTATTTAAACGAAAGTGTTGCTTTCACTAATATAAAAAAAGCTTAAAAAAATAAGCTCAAAGTTGGTGGAAATCATGCCTAACGCTTGACAACTAGGGTTGTACATCTCAGGCTCTTTACGGCGTAGTTATTCAATTAGTGAGCGGGTGCCATTGTTTGACTTGTTCCATAGGGGTTGCCAGGGCCGAGTTCCAGTGTTGCAAAGCGCGCCCTCTGGCGAACATGTACGAACCGAGCACAAACTTGCCAAGGAGACGATCTGAAACAGTGAAGAAGGTTAATTGCAGGCTTGTGGCCAACCCTAATTTATCACTTGGAAAAGTTTGACGTCGAGCAAAATGGCCGCGTTTTGCTATGTTTATTTAATAGCGGATGACAGTTTTGAATGCTAATGCAATTTGTTTTGTTTAATGTAATGAAATATTTATTCATTGTTATACCGCTGACAGATACCGAAATAGAGAATGCTGGTAAATTGGATATCATATATTAGAAGTAGCTTTATTTAGATTGCAATTACAGATAGATTTAGTCGTTAATTCTGATGTATATTTTAAATAATATATATAAACAAGTTCGTAGGTTTCACCATTTATTATTACAGGCAAATTAAATTGCAAATTGATCTATTGTATTAATTGTCAATTTAATGATAGTGAAATGGTTTAAGTTAGTTGAGTAATGTTTGTCTGGTCCGTCAAGTGAGATAAGCCAGCTTTCAAGTTGTAATGTTTGTCGACATCTTCTGACAATAGAGACTTATTTCCAAGTCTGTGAGGTTTACTAATTAAATATTTCTTACAATTGGTTGTGACAAATGTCAATGAAAGTTTTTTGAGAATCCTTCTATTTTCCTTGTGTAGGTGCAATACTGTTTGAAACACTAAGTGAGATTTGGCCTTTATTGATTCTGTAATAGTCAGGTATAAATGGTTCAGATAAAATTTAAAATAACATAACATAACAACAACAATCTGACGATTGCAGTTAATATCAACAGCTTGGATTAGTATTAAATATGTTAAAAGATATCTAGCTTTTAAATAACTACTAACTACTTCATTTGTTTCTCTCTATTAAGGCAAGTTATAAATTAACGAAAAAGCTCGTTATACTGAGCTTTTGGTTCTTTTTTCTTTTTAAAACAGACAATTTTGATGTTATGATTTTTATGCTTGTCTCGTTATAACGGGTTGTAAAGAATTTATCGTCTTCGGTTGCTGTAAAATGTTTCATGAAAGCTATGAATTAATAATAACTATGTGTAATTAAGAACACTTAAATGAAAACGGACTGCCACAGGCGGGACTAAAACCTGCACATTTTGCAAGTCGGGCGATTGCTCTCCCAATTGAGTTAACGTGACACTTACTCATCGGTCCGAATTTATTTAAGTGCTCCTTAGGCTACAGCCAGCCATGATTTATCACTGTTGCGGTTACATACAACATCCGAATGAAACACCTTTTCGGCTGTTTAACAATCGGTTAAGATGAATCAGCTAATTTACTAAGTCACTTAATTTTTGGCATTAACAATGCAAATCTTATTCACAGTGTGAAATTAACTAGTAAACAAAGAACGCTTCTGCTTCATTCCCTTTTTTTATATGGCATACCTCACGTAGTGTTTTTACGGTAGAGGTAATAATGTACCTTTATTTTAGTGTTGCTTTTAGTACCTACTTACAGGATACCACAATACGCTTAGTACCCCTATTAATATCGCCTGGTATTTTGTTGCTTTAGGTACATTTTAGATTTAATATATTAGTAAAGTAACGGGCACTGTGGGTGTGCGGACGTAGATGGTCTTGCTTCAATCTAACGACATTAGCTTTTGCTATGGTTAAGATATCTCGCCTGCATGTTAACCATTGATACTGTCATTTTGCCTTTGATGAGTGTAATCTAAGGGCCTGAAATATAACTTGAAACTAGGACAGTTACATCTCAAGATGATGCCAGTAACTTTTGGTGGCCTACTAACCTTTATCATATGCTGAGTGTGAGATGGAACGCGTGCACAGTCACACTGGTCGTGTGTAACTCATCAGCCCCTAGTTTGATTGGAAAAAATGCCGATACGAGCAACTGTTATCGTCACCACACCTCTAGAAGATGAACTGATAAGCATACTTTTGGCATTTGTTAAGTGTGGTTGCAACGCCTTAGTTAGATGATATTTCGCCGTGAAACGGTTCACTCTCTTGCCAATTCAGTAGGTAACTCACCTTTGGCTCACGCTGAGTGTGGTTGCAAGGCCTGCACTGACACACTGGTCGTGTGCAATTAGTCAGCTTAGATTGAAGTGGATGCATTCAGACACAAGCGCGCTGCCATCGTCAGCGTCCTCGACGGCGGTGCAACAGTAACCATGGTAACTTACTAACCTTTGGCGTATGCTGAGTGTGGTTGCAAGGCTTCACTGTCACATTAGTTGTGTTCTACTTGTCTGCCCTTAGGCAGAAAGGAATCGGGCATGAGGTCGCCTAATTCTTCGCTATGTACCTATTGACTCTCTTGTCAATTCAGTATGTTACTCACCTTTGGCATCTCGAAGGCAGCGGTGTCACAGTAACCATGGTAACTGACTAACCTTTGGCGTATGCTGAATGTAGTTGCAAGGCTTCATCAGTCACACTAGTTGTGTGCCGTTTGTCTGCCCTTAGGCAGAATAGAATCGAACATGAGGTCGCCATAATCTTCGCCGTGAAACGGTGTACTTGCTTGCCAATTCAGCAGGTTACTTACCTTTGGCATAAGCTGAATGTGGTTGCTAGGCCTGCACTGTCATACTGGTCGTGTGTAGCTCGTCTGCACTTAGTCTGAAGTGAAATCATTCATATACAAGCGCGCTGCCATCGTCAGTGACCTCGACGGTGGCGGTGCAACAGTAACCATGGTAACTTACTAACCTTTGGCGTATGCTGAGTGTGGTTGCAAGACTTCATCTATCACACTAGTCGTGTGCCGCTTGCCTGCCCTTAGGCAGAAAGGAATCGGGCATGAGGTCGCCTAATTCTTCGCTTTGTACCTATTCACTCTTTTGCCAATTCAGCAGGTTACTCACCTTTGGCATACGCAGAATGTGGTTGCAAGGCCTGCACTGTCACACTGGTCGTGTGTAGCTCGTCTGCTCTTAGTCTGAAGTGGAAGCATTCAGACACAAGCGCGCTGCCATCGTCGGCGACCTCGACGGCGGCGGTGCGGCGCGCGCGAACACCTCTGCACGCTCGCTCTTGCGTCACTCGCACTACCATCTCTCGCTTGCTTGATGATGGATCCATCTGTAGTACAAAACCCCCGAATGAGCCAGGAAAACAGCTGTTGAGCTTCAACGGCTGGACGGATTTTAACCAGTCCAGTAGCTTAGAACCACCGTAATTTAACTATATTTTGACTAATAAAGAAACCGAAATAAAATCGGTTCATTCGTTTGGGACCTTTCTTTTTTGACGCGGTTGGAAATGCTTTTACGCACCGACACCAATGCCAGGGTGCACCCTGGCAGGGTGGTGTGTGAGAATCCCGTTGCCCTAACTGCTCCGTCTTCAGAAGGACGGGGTATACCCATTAAAACCTCCGCGGTTCTGTCTTCGCCAAATGGCGGTGTAATGAGTGTTGACTAAAGCCTCGATTTCCGTAACACCGCCGGCAATCAGTTCAGGAGCTTCGATGCCACAGACACGCACACACAAAAACACACTAACACATATACACACATAAACAGACATAGGGTTCACACTTATAACACCCCTCTTTTTCGTCGGGGTTAACCTCCGACCGACCCCCTCGAGGAGTTAACGGTATTGAATAGTGTAATCAAGCAGTAATATTATTGCTGTGATTTGTCATGTGAGCGTATTAAATTCGGTACGATTTACATTGAGTCCTCATCAAAGTCACCCGTAGCCACCGGATAACGATACTTATATACAAATAAAAAATCTAATGAGATGAGAAGCATTAACCTTTTTCTCCGAAAATAACCGGAGCGGTCCTAATTGTACAAATTCATTCAGGCGTAAAAAACTCCAAATAAAACTATCCGAGCAAGGCTTGATTATGAGGATACCTAGTTTCATCGGAACCTCATTGTGTGAACTACGAGTAAGGATTGGGATAGGCCTTCGTTTCAAAGTATCGGTAAAGTTAGGAAAGTTAGGCCCGGGTGATAGCGGGTGTGAGATGCCATTTCACTAATTTGCTTGTTGATATAACTCAAAAGTAGATGGCTGAAAGTGAAAATAATCAATTCTCACTTTTTGTAATAATGCGATCATGTGGGATCGATGGTAAGTTCTGGGGTTGACAAGTTTGAGTTGCTTTTACTACGTAAGCATTCTAGCATACACTCCAAATGGATGTAGATTCTGACATGCAATAACTAACATTTTTAGATTGGAAAGAACTATAGAGAGAGCAATTTACTGATTATCGGTATTTGAGTTTGTTACTAAACACAATTATGTTGCAATATATACCTCAATAATTTTATATCATATTTGCGGTTAACCAGATAATAAAACCGTGCAATTACACGCTAGAACGCTTTTACTGAGAGCGTAAAATACATGTAATAAAAATAACATGATTTTCTTTTTAATTTCTTGTTTGATCTAAACCTGAACAGAAACGCAAAACATTTTCATTCCCAATTCGATAACAATTTTGAGAGGTGTTGTGTTTCCGTCGGGAAAACGAGGCCAATTCATTTCATTAGCGTGATCTATTTGTGGTCATCAATCATTCCAAACTAGAGATAATCTGGCACAGGCAGTTTTGATTGATGAATTAAACTTTAAATTCGTGGAACACTTTAATGAGTTGAGACCCCGCGCGACTTAATTTTTTGATAAAATTCGAACGGTCACATCACAACATCAAGTCAATTTGCAAATAGAATGCCTTTGAAAGTGCTCAACTTTTATTAATCGTGTTTTGAGTTGTGGAAATGAAGTGTTGGAATCGAATGACTATTTTGACTAACTTATTTTAACTTCAGTATAAGGCAGATCATCTTTTTTGCGTCCGGGCACAGGCCTGATCTCAACTATAAGGGTGATACGAGCCATTCTCCACCACGAGGTCGAGTGCGGATTGTTCGAGGGGTTGTTTGTAAAGTCAGCAAACCAGACCAGACCAGCGTTTTGGTAGTGATACCCAAATGAGAAACCTCTTAGGTGTGATCGGTTTTGGGATGGGTGACCATTTCGACCATTTGATTGACGTCTACTTACAAGTACTTTCGTGTTTTGTCAGTGGAAATATCGACAGATATTAGTTTGTTAAGCCTGGTCAGAGGTCCTTAGGCGGCTAAATAACATCTTAGGTCTATTCCTAAGTCTAAGAAACTGTACACAAAGTGCCGACATTGAGTAACTTACATACCTTTAGTCCTCTTGCCTCTATGACGGTGACGGTCAATCGATGAAGATTTTCATTGTAAAGTAATGAAACTAAAATTTCGCCCAAATCTGAGGTTGGTTCTTGTAGTTCCTAGAACAAAATTAAATATTACACGGGTGGCAAAAACTTTTATCCTTCACTTTCTAGTTTTAAGGTTTGTGAATGTATGAAGTATTTCGCTTTAGTTACATATCCCGAACCCATTGGCTTAAAAAACAAAATACTCATCTTTAGCAGTAGGGCACAGAGAACACCCATACCTTAAAGCTGTAGCGATAAAAAACTTCGTAACATACCTTTGATATAAATAAAGATATGTGCATGTAATATTGCACATATGCATTCGTTACAATGCATTGAAATATTAGTGGTAAGCTACGACGGGAAAACATAGGAAGTGCTAACAGGTGGCGATGGATTAGGTAGGCATAAACGTACAACTTATTTGGCCCATGTGCATGCATCAGATGGCTCATCTTTTTATTTTATAGCGGTCGCGCCGCTATAATAATAATAAATTTTATAAAAATAAATAAAATCAATTTATTTCTGTAAGTAGGCTAACAACTAGCACTTTTACACGTCCCAACATATAAATTGACCCTACCACCGCTTCGGGACAATTTGGGCCAGTGCTGAGAAGAAGCGGCGCAAGAAACTCAGTCACTATTGGCATTGCCTCTTTTTAAAATTGATTTACAATAATTGTAATTGTTTGCATTTAAACATTTCCATATATCTTTGTCATTTATATAATCATCAATTTTATAATATCCTTTCGACATTAATACATACATCTTTTACAACTGTTTTAAATTTATCTAAAGGCAATGAAATTAAATTTTCAGGTAATTTATTAAAAAATGATACACATCTACCCATAAATGAGTGACCAACTTTATGAAGCCTAAAATGTGGAACGGCAAGCCTATATTTTTGTCTTGTGTTGAAGTTATGCAAATCGCTATTTTTAGGAAATAAGTGTAAGTTTTTTCGATTGATTCTTGAACAAATCTACATCAGTATAAAGATAGAGATTATAGACGTCTAAACTAGTTTATTTATAAACTGTGTGACAGACAGATATATATATATATATATATATATATATATATAGTATATCAAGATAAGTGATCCAAAAAGAAGATTTAGGTAGGTAAGTAGTCGAAACATTCTTTATCATTTTTGAATGGTAGCGCTGCTATATATATCAGAAAGCAAGACCTAAGAAGGAGAAGCGATGAATTGAAGAAACGACCCAGACGTTTGGTTCAAGCACACGGGCCGGATTCCCATGGACGCGGGCTCGATCCCCGCCTCAAACAGTTGATTTCTTCGCAGATCTTGAGTCACCTGGTTAGACCATTATCTGGGACTGCATTACAAAGGAACTGTGGGATGATGTTACTTACCTTTTCAATATCGAGTTTGTACAGCTGAGGCTCCTCATCTGGTGCTACTCCTTCCAGCTCAGTAAGGGGCAGGATGATGTGGCCGATCATCTGTTTTCCTTTCCCCACACGACCGATGTCCAGTAGCGATAGCTTGAGGGTGAGGCTTTCCAGTTTGCCGAGTGGAATCTGCATCAATTGGTATATGAGGTACATCTTTAGATATAGAAAAAGTCTAACGGGTGGTATAGTCAATGGGTTCCTAGCGTCCAGCGTGACCGGTACACTAGACCACAACCGTGAAGTCGGGACTATACTTATGAAGGTAGCGGTCGCGCGACGCGGTCTTGGTGTTTGTGAAGTGCTATGCAGCACCATAAATCCTTACTTCACATGTACATACACTTTCACATGCACATACACTTCGTAACGATTAGGTCGCGCGGCCTTAAGGGTTTCTGATACTTTCTTTCAGGCATCAGAAAACCCCGTAAATAAAGGTTTCGTTCGTGTCCTAAATCTGGTAAAAGAAATGTATTAGGGCGCGCAGTATTAAGCTTACGTGGTTTACCTATCAAAAATATTAGGTCCTTACATATGAAATTGGCGTTTTGTCGTACTGGCCACTTTGATCACAAATTTTTCCTATTTGGTTAGGAATTCGAAATTCAAATTTATACAGCTATTTCCACATGTAGTTGTGTTTCGTAAACCGTCATTCATTTGTTTTTTTACTTATCTTTTTTCTGTTTGCATCGCTCAATTTACGAAATGGAAAATTTGAAATATCGCGTTATTACGAGTACGAGTTCCACCGTGGCACCAGTGCTGCGGAAACGGCTCGAAGGGTTAATGATGTGTATGGCGGTTGTGTCGCAAAAGAAAACACAGTGCGTTTTTGGTTCCAACGTTTTCGTTCTGGAAATTTCGACCTGCAAAACAAGCCCCGTGGACGGCCGGAGACCCAAGTTGATAATGAAGAATTGAAGGCTATAGTGGAAGCGGATCCATCGCAAACCACGTCCGAGTTAGCTGCAGGCTTTGGCGTTAGTGATAAAACTGTTTTAATCCACTTGAAGCAAATTGGGAAGATTAAAAAACTTGAAAGGTGGGTTCCTCACGAATTGAGTGAAGCAAACCGGCAAACGCGCGTCAACTGCTGCGTTACATTACTTGACCGGCACAATAACGAAGGGATTTTAAATCGAATCATTACCTGTGATGAAAAGTGGATTCTCTACGATAATCGGAAGCGCTCATCGCAATGGCTGGACCCTGGCAAGCCAGCCAAAGCCTGCTCCAAGCGAAAATTGACCAATAAAAAGTTACTTGTAAGCGTTTGGTGGACTAGCGCCGGTGTCGTTCATTACAGTTTTCTCAAATCTGGCCAGACGATTACGGCAGATATCTATTGTCAGCAATTGCAAACCATGATGGAAAAGCTAGTTGCTAAACAACCAAGGCTGGTCAATCGCTCTACGCCACTGCTGCTTCACGACAACGCTAGACCACACACTGCACAACAGACGGCTAGCAAATTAGAAGAACTTCAATTGGAATCTCTAAGGCATCCACCGTACTCCCCGGACCTTGCTCCAACAGATTACCATTTTTTTCGAAATTTGGATAACTTCTTGCAAGGGAAAAAGTTCAACTCAGATGGGGCAGTCCAAGTCGCCTTTAAAGATTTTATTGATTCCCGTTCGAATGGTTTTTTTAGTAAAGGGATCAATGAACTACCTATGAGATGGCAAAAGTGCATAGATTACAATGGCTCATACTTTGATTAAATAAATATGCTATATAAAAAAATTTCGACTTTTTGTTCCTCCCATACAAAACGCCAATTTCATAGGTAAGGACCTAATATTATATTTATTTTTAATCTATTATCTATGAGAACCGCTATATCGCTTGTGTAGATCAAATAAACATTATGTCAAAATTTAAACAAGTCTTCGTACGTAATACATAAGTAAAGTGAAGGTGACTGGAAACCGTAATTAAGTTTAATAGGAATACCTAATTAATAATTCGATGGTAATAATGATAGTTATCGTGTGACCAACGGAAGCAATAGAGGTATACTGTGGTATATTCCAATGCTATTTATTGGAGTGCGCTGCGGGCTGTTACCCACAGAAAAAGGGAACTATTATTACTGCGTAAGAGCTGCTACTTAAAGCTGACAGTTGGTTCCTAGCGACCAGTACGACAGCGACGCGAGACCGCGACTCGTTACGTCACCCAGTTTTCAAAACTGACAGAATATGTAAGTCGCGTATCGGCGTGACATGACGAGTCGCGGTTACTGCTGCCACCTAAGTAGTCGAAACTTTCCTGGCCGATTTCGACCACGGCGGTCAATATCAACAGAGATCAGCCAACTATGCAGGAGATATTATAGTGCACAAGCGTGAGAGCAATCCACAGGTGCACTCACTAATCCGTCACTCTGAAAGTTCGGTGAGACTGCAATCCGACATGACCGGAGAGAGATCAGGCGCAGGACCAACGGTTTAACGTGCTTTCCGAGGCACGAGGGTGTGACACCGAGCTGTTTTTGAGAAATACATGACGGAAAATCTCAGAAACAATTTTGGCTCGACCTAGGATTCGAACATTTTGAATTGTAGCGCTGCTATATCAGAATGCAAGACCTCTTGTCGCAATGTCGGGGTGTCCAAGTGGACTAGGCACACGGGCTGAATTCCCAAGGACGCGGGCTCGATCCCCGCCTAATACAGTTGATTTCTTCTACTGCAAAAATATCATCCTAAATTTACCTCGTGAATGCTTATCACGAAAAATCATAAAACCTCTACGGTTTATGAAACGATAGTTCTATCTTATAGCACGTCTTAGCACGACTGAAAAACTAGTCTTATTCTAATATCTACTCATATGCGACATCAAAAACGCTGAAAGTGCTCATCAATCATTTCACAAATCTAAAGACAGAGCCTCTTAACGCATTGAGTTTCAAATCCCCTGGCGATGTAATCGGATTAGCAAAGTTTATCCTGAGACGTTAAAAGGTCAAGCACGTACTTGATAACGCTTTAGCGATAGAAAACATTTTAAGACTATATTTTGTAGGGATAAGAGACGCTCAGGTATCTGGTATTTCGGCCATTCGTTTACTGCAGACAATTCCTAGGCTTTTTCTTTGAGGATCAACGTTCAACACATTCCAAGGGGCGTAGGAAAGCTATTTGCCTCATCAGAATAAATCAAAAACTTTTCCTACAAAACCTCCCGAAGAAGTAAAGCAATTTAGAGGAGGAGGATTTCAATTCTGTACATTGTATCAAAACTCAAAAAAATATCTCAAAATAAATAACAGACGACAACAATATGTTTTTTTGTCTGATTGGCAATCAAATTGATAAACGTGCAATCAATTTCTAATGCAAACTTTAATTAAAAAGAAACAATCACTAGAAAGAACTGTATCTTTTCTTCAGCACTTATTATTTCAGTGCAAACAAACACACGTCCGCATTTCCATTATCCCTACTTCCCTACTAATATTATAAATCGGAAAGTCAATTTGTTTGTTTGTCCTTCTTTCACGCAAAACGGAGCAATGTTACGATGTGTTTTTTTGTGTATGGGGGCAGGTCAGAGGCTGGAGAGTGTCATTTTTCCGCGGCAAAATCAATCCCATATAAAAATTGAAAAATCAACTCGTATCTTACCGATAGATGGCGGTAGGGTAGGTTTCAAGAGCTAGGAGTTGTAAAGATAAAGGTTCTCACGTGGACGACGAAGTCGCGGGTGGCCACTAGTAAAGTCATATTTTGACGATAAAGAAACAATAATGCCAGCGGAATTGTCTATGCAAACAGCAAGTGTTTGAATTGAAATCTGGATTCATAGTCGATACTCAATTAATATTCAAAGCTATACCTAGTGGAGTTTGAGCATACTGGAGTATCACTCTATTGATCCATGCATTCTAGCTAACGAACTACTGAGATGACTGATTGTAGTATGATTACAAACAACTCATTCGCAATTGTATGGATTGGTTTCACGTAACCTTCTTCAATCTGTTCTTATGTCCACATACGAAACACTATTGACGTTAACATGACGAAACACGAAATGGGTAGGTAATAGATTATTTATTTTTGTATGCGTGTGGGTTTTTAACCCATGACGAAAAAAATGGGTGTTATAAGTTGGACCGCTATTCTGGTTTGTGTGTGTTCGTGTTTGTCTGTATGTGGTATCGTTGAGCCTGATTGGACCGATTTCAATGCGCTTTTTATTCGATATTCTTCTTAAAAAGGTTCTTAGCTATTACAGGTTAAAATCCGACCGGTCGTTGAAGCTCACCAGCGGCTTGGCTCATGTAGGGTTACTAAATTTTAGTTTTGTTTCACATAGTTGGATTGAAAGCCTTTTAATTGGAGTCAAATGCTTACGACAATAGTTTGAAGCCAAAGGCTTTCGAAAAAGGTTGTTTTTGTCATACTTTTTTGAAAGTGGACATTGCAGCTCACACATAAAGCCCAATCAAACTGATTGGTGTGTGGGATCTGTCGTCCGTAAGTTTCATGTCATGTAGAAACTCCGTTATGAATTATTGAGTCCAAAGTAAGAGTAATATTTAAAAAAAATAAGTTATGATTGACGTTGATTTTACTTGTTTTTTCACCCAACCTGGTAAATTGAGTCATAATAACCTTTAAGAGAACTTGGTATGTACTCCATACCTTCTGACATTATTTGTTGAAGTGGGTAACTTTTCCTTTAGCACAATTTTTTTGATAGTCAGATAAATAGTTACCGGAGTGTTAAATATAAGCTGACCGAATTTAAGATGGCATTCCGTTTGACCTTCTGCATAATCAAGTTTGACATTTCAAATCAGCCATCTTAGAATTTTGTCGGACTGTTAGCGCTATCTGTTTATTGAAAAATCGGCAAATAATTAAAAAATCGGCACTTAATTGAAAAAAGTCTAGATGACACTCCGAGATATATCGCATTCAATCTCGTCCTATATGTTCATGTGAGACGCCAAAAATCAATCTTTTTATTTTAAATATAGGGAAGTATATGTGTTTAACAACCTTTTTTTAACTTGAATAAACATACACTTCTAGCAAGCCGGGTATGTTTGTTTTGGGTTATGTGTGAATAATGTAAGAGTGAAACGTTTTGCGCTAAGGCACAAATTGAAAGTAGACCTTAAATTCATTATTAAAGCACCTACTACCCGGTGCCTACGTTCTACTAGCATTTATTTGTTGAACGAATAGGAAACCTAACTAAAATTTTAATGTACGTCCCACTGCTAGGGACAGGCCTCACCTCAATAAAGAGGCGGTAAGTCCCATACTTATCCTTAAGCAGTATAAATTCTTCACCCAGATTATGTAGTAGAATACTTCTTAGGTTCTCAAGTCAAATCAATCAATTAATTCACAAGTTTCTTAACTTAGTAGACTCAAAACGTATTAATACCACGACACCGTGTAACAAAGTTGTTGTACGAAATCGTTTTGAACTCACATTAGCAAACATTAACACCCTTCATTGAGTTATTGACTAATTTGCATGTAAAACGTATTCAAATTACTTTGAGATTTTGTGACACTTTAGTTAAATTCAGAATAATGCTGATTCAAGCTCAACAAATTTTTCAACTTGCTAGGTTGAACCAAATACTATGCACAATGTAAATGTGCCAAATTAAAAAGTTAATTTAAGTTACACAGTAAAAATACTATAAACGTACCTAGCTAATTAAGAACACAACATATTACACGTGGTGCTACGGCCCGATTAAAACAAGCTCCGCATATTATCCACTTAATTTTAAAACCTATTTAAATCACTGATCGGATTAACGCTCTTCGATGCCTTAAGCTTTATAAAAGTATGAAGATAATATTACGCCTTAGTTATCTACTCTCAAGTATTTTCTAATCATAAATGTCTCAAATCTGAGTTTAAATTCAATAATGACATGGTGTAAGAATTCAATTGGAAAATTGGTTAGAACTATTTACACTTGATTCTACCAACTTGTACCTTAAAAGTTGGAAGCGGACGTCATGAAGTTGCAACAAACGACATGATTGCTAAACTTCTGGTTTCTACGCTTGTAGGAAATACCCTCCATAGCAAGCAATACGATGTTAGCACACGATACATACAATCACATAACAAATAGATATGTCGCGACGACATCTTCTGTAACTTCATGAACGCTTCCAACTTGAAACTTTATTGTCATCAACAAACTTAGAATTCTACGTTATCTAAAAAACAAAAAATAGAGATAGTTCCAGTGTGCAATATCTTCCCTTAGTTTAAATCATTTGAAAAAAAAAACCGACATGAGCCAGGAAAACAGTTTCAACGGTTGGGCGGATTTTAAACAGCCAGATTTTTTTTGAATAAAACCGCTTAATCGGTCCATTCGTACGGGAGCTACGATGACACATTTTGTGCGTGTGACACACACACACAAAAACACAAACGTACATACTTAAACACACATAGAGGTCAAACTCATAGCACCCCTTCTTTTCATCGGGGGTTAAAAAGAACATATTCTACGTCTCGTTTGTAGTCTCTTGCAAGAATTTGCTTGTAATTCTAAACTATATAGGTCAAGGTATCTGCCAAGATAATCCTGGGGGTTGTAATAAATTTCTGTTAGGCGAGTAAAAGCCGCGTAAGAGGTAGCAAAAGGTTGCAAACTTTGTACAGTAATAACTAGGACTGTTGTTGTCGATTCAACGACGCAAACTAGGCTTAGAAATAAAGTTTAGGCGACTGAAAAGTAAGGTTGGCAATTAAACAAGTGTGTAAATTCGAGTTTAGATAGAGTACCTAATCAGTTAGTTTTGATTAAAAACCAAGCTAAATGACACCAAAATTCTACGTTACATTAACAAAATTGATGTGATTTATTTGAAGTAAATACTGCGACTTGCTTGCTTGTGATATGGGCGAATTTGTAGAAAAAAAGGAATTTGCTCCTGAAAGGAATCGTCTGTTCTTCATTTCAACTCACCTGATAAACGAATGTCTCATCAAAGAATGGATTGCATGTTTTCTTCTTTTGTTTTGTCTGTAGAACCCTCCTCTCATCCGGCATTAATTGTATCCTGCAAATAAAGGCATGCTTAAATATTCTATTAATGAAATTTTAAACGAAATGAAATGAATTACCCAGATTAATGAAATTATTTTTAAAGAAGGAAACAATTTTTAGCTCACTTCTTAGTCTTAATAAATTATTAATGGATAAACAGTACCCAGCGTTTAATCGACCCGCTAAGCATACATTAGTTGATAACCGATTACCAAAAAATTAAGGTTTTTTCATATACCTACTCGGGTTTTTAACATAGCGCTATTCGCTCGTTTTGCCATTGCTATTCACATGAAAAAAATATACCAAGAATGCATCGCGGTGCGCCTTCGTGACAACGCCTAATAAGTACTTGCATCACTTTGTTTGACTTTGGACAGTAGGGTGATATAACCGTTTAAAGCAATTGAATGTATATTGTATTAGTAGGCAAAGTTTCCGTGATAGTGCTTAAACATATTATATTTAACTTGGCTAGGCTGTTAGAAAAATAAATAACGAGACTCTCTTGTTTCTTTCACTATAAGCTAGCAACAAATCGTTATATCGAAAGTTAGCCAGCTTTTCTCTAGAAAAGCTTTTTCGCAACGGGCTGGCTCGTTTGCTAGTTATTTGTTTTTAATGAAAACACATTGTTTCTTATTAAACTAGTTAATACGTTGACAGTTTGCACTCGTTTTCTTCCACAAGACTAACACTAAAACTAAGGCTATTGCTTTATAACTTATTATTTCTTACCTAATTGTTATTTGTTAATGCATTACATTATACTTCGTAACGTTGGTTAATACCACAGAACAAGGAACTACTAACTGCGTAAGAAACGAATGCGTGAATGCACTTATTTACGCCTATACGAGGCGCGAGTATTACAACTGCGTCTTCGAAGACGCACTTGATTATCGTGTGCGTATGTAACGGCAACCAGCAGTGACACATATTTTTATTTATTTCAAAAACTTCTGCATCAACTTGTGCACAATGGTGGACTTAATGCCGGAATTAAATAATGTCAGTGTCACCTTACTGTCACCTACTGTCCCTGTCCCCAGTCTCTAGTATACTATAGCACCACTTTGGTGTAATGGTTAAGAAGTTGACTATTAACCAAGAGGTCGCGGGTTTATCTGTATTTATTTTAGTATATTTGTAATACCTCTGTGGATTCTGATTTCTGTAATACAAATGCTTAAGCTACTTACCACAGACTCAGATCAATGTATGTGATGTTGTTGTTTAATCAATATTCCGTCAATTTACTCCGATTTCTGATACACTACCGTGACGTCACGATTTTGTATTCCCATACAAAATCTATGGAGGCAGACCGTTTTGACAGATAATAAAGAGTATGTCAACGATTAATGGTGTCATCTAGCCTATTTCTAAGCCTGTTGAAATTTACTAATATTATATAAAACTAGCTGACCCGTCAAACGTTGTTTTGCCTTATAAATTATTGTGGACAACCCTCATCACTAAGGGATATGAAAAATAGATGTTGGCCAATTCTCATACCTGATCAATATGCTCACAAAATTTTATAAGAAGCTGTTTCGGAGGAGAACGGGAACGGGAACATTGTGACAAAAGGATTTTATATACAATCATCATCATCAGCCTATATACGTCCCACTGCTGGGCACAGGCCTGACCTCAACAATGAGGTGGTGCAAGCCATACTCCACCACGCGGGCTCAGTGCGGATTGGTGGAGGGGTGTGTGTAAGGCAAGTGATCAACCTCACTGTCAGATGTTATTAAGCCGCAGATTTGTATACAATAAAGAGTATTATTATACAGGGCGTAAAAAAAAACCTTAATGAAGCCGTCAACCACGCGTTCAGTACATCAAACCAGATCGTATAAAAAAGAAATTTTGGCTGGGACACAACTTTTATTTTTTGACATCAAAAAAATAATAATTTAATTCTAACCCGCAATGTACAGCGCGCACGCGGAAAAGTTTCCGCGGGGCGTGTTGCATTACGCCGCCGCGACGCGGTTCGGTTCGAGTGTGCGCTGTTCATTGCGGAGTGTGCCATTTAGAGGCTTTCTATGAAAGAACTTGTGAAAATTTGTATCATGTTTCTTTGAAAAAAAAAATCAGGTATAACGGACAGAAAAATTTTTTCAAACATTAACCATCAATATCTCAGTAATCGTTAACTTCCCAGGTATGGTGTAAAGGAAAAAAATATTCGTAACAATTGGTAGAATATGTGGTATTCAGCTTCGTTAAGGTTTTTTTTACACCATGTATTATAGCAGTGGTTGGTCCCCTGATACTCACTTTATGTAAGGATCGCATGCGTTGGCCAGCGCGGGCGTGCGCGACGGTAGATGTTTCGCTTTTATGATGTGCACCTGAAGCCTCTCCGTGCTCGATTCGTACTTCAACGTGAACCATACCCGGCCCTAGGGAAATTAGAATGGAAAGTTAATTAACGCGGCCATCATTTTAATGCGCTACGAATAATGCGACTGTCAAAAAGCGTGTTGCTGGGAGAGTAACAGGTATTTAATTAATTTTATTGGGTAAATATTTGCATTTAATGTATAATAAATGTGCAGGGTACTCTGACTAAGCGGACATTCAAACGATTTCAAATAAATGTTGAAATTAAGTATTGTTATGATGAAGTATTTGTTATTTGATAAATAAAATAAACTACTCTGTTAGTTGGGGTCTCTGTCAATGGGCCTTGCAAACTCTTTCAGGACACGACCCCCTTATTGTGAAAATTAATACGCGGACCCCGACACCGTTGCTTTTTTCTAAGTGTGTGTGTTACACATACAGTGGTTGTTATACCACTTATTTTTTTAAAATACTAATAAGTTTCCATGGCATTTTGCGACCAACCAGCTACAGAAGCTTAGTATCCTGCAGACTTCTGTCTGTCAGGGGGTCGTAACCTACACTACCCTAAGACCACTAGACCATGGTTGGTCTACAGTTACTGCAGACACAAAACTGCAGTAAAACTAAATAAAGCGACTGCAAAATTAACGCCACCTTGATCAGGACATAATGTTACTAGTAACGGTTGGAAAACCGATCGTGATATTTAATTTAAGACCCGTAACGTTCATTAATACTCTCAAATGTTCCAAATCCGAACCAAAAAACATGTTTACTGATGCGTGAATCGGGAATGAATCCGCGCTTGATTGCGACGCGATAGTGGAGTGATCGTCACGGGCATTTCAATATTGCGATTGCTGTCACGGGAAATCAGCGAAATCAGTGTATTGGCACGAGGTGGAAGTTAGTGCGATAGTGTTCTTTTGGATCCCAAGTTGGTATTTTTGGTAGGCGAGATATAAACCCTTTTTTTATTTTATTTTAAAATTCCTACTTTTAGAAGTAAACTCGGTAAGTGCTGAAGTTAGACAACTTCCGTGTCTTAGTGGCGTGAAATCGGTCTCAAGGTGCCGCCTCCTCTGACGTCCCGGGCTAGATCCCCTGACGCTGACAATGTAATATAGAAAACGAATTTTCTGGGTTGTCAGGGGTCTGGGTAGATGTGTTACCTTCGTTGTATCTTATTTCCATAACACAAATGCTCAAGAAACTTATCTTGTGATCTTAACAAAGCATGTGAGTTCTCCCCATTTATTTATTTATTATTAAGTTAAAGAGATTCCGTGAAATAGTGTCATTAAGTTTTACCTAGTGACTTAGCTTAAACAAACCCAATAAATAAGGATTGAAAATCCAGATTTTGTTGTTATTTGAGGTTCTTACATGCTGCAGTGTTATGCCGGCGCTATGGATTCCAAAATGTCACAAATTAATCTTCAATTTAAAACGTTGTTGGTGCAAAAAGGGGAGAGAAGTAAAAAGTGAAATGTATTTGCACACTGAAACCACGTAAGTAAACATTGTTTGCCATGCGTGATAACAGTGAATCAGGTGACAATTTTCGCCCATGCCATTAAATATACCGCCCATCATGAACGAGGGTTATGGAGGTAACGACTACCTTTACCGTGATGAAATATGTAGTAAGTACGTTTTGTGTGTTAATGTGTGTGTGATTTTATAGTAGAATCGTAGCATGTCGTCTTTTTAAGTTAATAAAATAAGGGAAGAAACTCATTTCAATGTGATTTAAATCCTATCTTAATAATATATTAATTAATAGGATAGGATTAATTGCAGAGGATTCAAAGGGGCCCTAAGTTTCTTTGTAGATCCCCTTACAGAGGGTTAAGTAGGACTTATTAGATCAAAAGATGCCTTTGTTTGTTCGTAGTTCAATAAGGGTCTGGATACTTTGATTAAAATAATTCAAGGAAATTAGTATACAGGGTGGCTACCACAATACGACAATTGGCTTTTGCTTTCACGCCTACGAAACAAATTTAGGTAAAATTCGGCTTAGAGAAAAAACGCTAACTGTCGCATTGTGGTCGGATATATAGACATATTATAATTGATGAACGTTTGGTGCAGTGGTCCAGAGGTCGGACTTCTAAAACCAAGGGTCGCGGGTTCGATCCCCGCACAGTACAAGCATAAGTGTGCATGAACATGTGTGTTGTATGTATAATAGGTATTTATTTACAAAAAAAAGTATTTAAGTATGTTTATCCGTTGTCTAGTACCTACCCATAACACAAACCTCGTAGCTTAACTTGGGACTAGAGAATTGATGTGATTGTTGTGAAATATTTATAGGCATATAATCTGTATTTATTTTACTTCAATCAAAGTTTGCATGTTTTTAAAAATAGTTTACTTACCACATGACCTTCTGGCCACATAAGATCCTCGTCTAGGCAATCCGATTTGTACAGGGAGGGATCCAACACTCCCAGGTCGGCCGTGTTTGCTATAACAAAAGAAAACAATACTGTTATTTTAGCAAAGTACCTCAACACTATATTGAAGTAGGAATACGTTTACGAGGCCTCCTAAAGAGGAGGGGAGAGGAGTCTAGAGGGCCGTGAATTTTTTTTCGATGAAAACTATTACCTAGTAGTAAAAGGCAAAACAAATATTTTCTACTTTACAAAGGTAGTCTGTATATTTCGTTGAGTAGACAAGGATATAATTTAAATAAAAATAAGGTTGACATATTCTTGTTTAAATAAATCAAAAAAAATACTGGCTGTCGAGGGACGCTGGCAACATAAAACATTTTATAAATATAAGCTCAACTGTTAGTATTCATAGTAGTGCCTGATCTCCATTTCCTTACTTGATCGGTGTCGGCGCGCGAGATCTTGACGTCACGCCCGCTGGAACGACAGGTAGGACATGTTTCGACTTACATCTCGCGGGTATTAATTGTTGAAAAATGCATTTTATTGAATATAATAGTTTTTCAAATCTACCAAATCACCTTTTAATTATAGCATTTCTTTCTATCAATCGAATTGTTTATGTCAAAAAATAAAAGTTGTTTCTCAGCCAATATTCCTTTTTTATAAGATTTGGTTTGATGTACTGAACGCGTGGTTGACGGCTTTCTTAAAGTTTTTTTTCACCCTGTATATGCTACAACTGCAGACTGTTAGTCTGCACCTTTTTAAACAATTTTTTTATTAAACGGTTTTATTTAGCTCACCCCGTTTGTTTTATTTATTCTTGGGTCAAATTTAGTAATTCAATTTTCACCCTCTTCCTGTCAACCGATTAATCTGAAATTTTGTATACACTTTGGATTTTGGTGACAATACAATTATGTTTATTCATTATCATTATAAATTCAAGATGGCCGCCGCTACAAAATGGCGGATAATTTATGTTTTATTAATCCCATCAATATGGGTATCAAATGAAAGGGCTCAACAAGCAGAATACAATATACTATAAAAAATTGAAATCCAAGATGGCGGCCGCTACAAAATGGCGGATAACGTAGGTTTTATCAATCCCATCAATATGGGTATCAAATGAAAGGGCTCAACAAGCAGAATACAATATACTATAAAAAATTGAAATACAAGATGGCAGCCGCTACAAAATGGTGGATAACGTAGGTTTTATCGATCCCATCAATATGGGTATCAAATGAAAGTGCTCAACCAGTATAATACAATGTACTATATAAAATTAAAATCCAAGATGGCGGCCTCTACAAAATGGCGGATAACTTAGGTTTTATCAATCCCATCAACATGGGTATCAAATGAAAGGTCTCAACATGTAGAATACAATTTACTATGCAAAATTGAAATCTAAGATGGCCACCGCTACCAAATGGCTGATAACAATTTCAATCCCACCAATATGGGTATCAAATAAAAGGGCTTGACAAGAAGAATACAGTGCACTATACAACCTCAATATTTAAGATGGGCGCAGCCACCAAATGGCGTATAATAATAAGATTTAAAATTAGAAATTGAATCTGTAATTTAGGTATCTGATTAATCCAGCCTGAATCCACCACCCAAGTCAAGATTTTGTATCGTGTTGAGGACTGTGTGGCGTTAGGGTGGCTAAAAATGATACGTCGTTAGCGGTACACCACCCAAGTTAAGGTGAAAGGTTAAAACGCGCCGAGAACTGTATGGCATTAGGGTGGATAAAAATGATATGTCGTTAGCGTTTTCCCCTCAAGACTCAGGCGCATCTTGTTGTACATAGCCTTGCCCCTTTATTGGACCTCTGGGGGGGGTCGGCCGTTTAAATGTCCTTTCCTCGTGGGAACAAAATGGTAAAAAAAAAATATAAAAAATACAAACACAAATAAAACAGAAACTGCAACACAACGTAAACGAAGGCTTCAAAAAGCGAAAGAAAAGTATAAAGCAAAACGAGCTAAAGAAAGTGAAGGTGATAGAAATAGTCGATTACAGAAACGACGGGAACAATTAATCTTTGCAGGGACTACGTATAGAAGAGTTGGACTGCAATAAACTAACGGGCAAGAAACCTTGCAATAATGAAGCACTAAATGAATTAAGCAGAATGCGAAATAAAAACTAAAAACTAGAAAATAAAAAAGGTAAAAAAACTTTTTAAGTTAAACGGTTTTATGTTAAACATACATTGCAATGTTTAACATAAATATACTAAAAACCAAAAAATAATAAAATAGATACAGTCGTGGGAATTATAAACATATGCATAGACTAGACTAAAACAAAACCGTGGGGCACGTCAATTGTCTACAAATTATCGACTTAATGTGCGATAGAAGAGTCGTTTAATTCGTCGTTAAAATAGGCAGTTGGCCCGCAGACGGTGAGGAAATTACTTACTATTTTCTTGCTCGTGGAAATTCCAATAGTTATACACTCCATGTAAATAAAAGAGATGTTTCAACTAGTTTATCGTTGGACATTCACACTGCTGGCTGGCGAGGAATCGTTTCACTGCTCGTAGTTTGTCTTTAATCGACAAAACATATGATAAAAGTACTACTCGCTCACCACTATGAAACCCTAAAACTCGCTTATAATCGAGCTTGCTAGCTTGTTTCCACATTCTAGCCCTACTTATCACACGTTCATCGTTGTCGGTTGAACAACTGCCTAATTATAGTGTAACATTACAAAACAAACATTTTAATCAACGATTGTAGACAATTGACGTGCCCCACGGTTTTTTTTAGTCTAGTCTATGCATATGTTTATAATTCCCACGACTGTATCTATTTTATTATTTTTTGGTTTTTAGTATATTTATGTTAAACATTGCAATGTATGTTTAACATAAAAAGTTTTTTTACCTATTTTTATTTTATTTTGTAATTTATTTATAAGTTTATTAAATTGAAATAAATAAGTTCAAAGATCCGTAAAAGATCTGCGAGAAAAGCCACGGATTTTTCATTTTTTTTCGGATATCCGCTAAAACACCATAGACTAGAAACACCATAGACAAAAACACCATAGACTAGAAACACCATGGACAAAAAACACTATTGACTAAAATACCAAAGGCTAAAAACACCATAGACTAGAAACACCATAGACAAAAAACACCATAGACTAGAAACATCATGGGCTTAAGACCCCATAGACTAGAAATACTATAGACAAGAAACACCATTGAAAAGAAGCAACAAAGACTAAAAACACCATTGACTAAAAACACCATATACTAAAAACACCATAGTCTAAAAACCCACAGACTAGAAACACCATCGACAAGAATCACCATAGACTAGAAACACCATAGACAAAGAACACCATAGACCAAAAACACAAAAAAGAACACCATAGACAAGAAACCACATACACAATAAAACACCATATACTAAAAACACCATAGACTAAAAACACCTTAAACTAGAAACACCAAAGACTAGAAACACCATAGACTAGAATTTCTATGGACTAGAAACACCATAGGCTAAAACAGCATAGACTAGAAACACCATAGACAAAAACACCATAGACTAGAAACACCATGAGCTTAAGACCCCGTAGACTAGAAACAACATTGACTAGAAACACCATTGACAAAAACACCATAGACTAGAAACACCATGGGCTTAAGACCCCGTAGACGAGAAACAACATTGACTAGAAACACCAAAGACAAAAAACACCAATGACTAAAAACACCACAGACAAAAAACACCATAGACAAAAAAACCACGTCTCGCAAGTTTTCCTACCGTAAAAACAGTGGTTGCCTGTAAAGTCGGTATACGGGCGAAAGTATTACGTGACAACGACTTTGAGTGGTAAAATAATTTTAATGTGAATATTCATTCGTATAACATGAACCGGTGTGTATGCCTATCTCTCTCACTCTCTCTCTCTCTCTCTCGCTCTGTCTCTCTCGATCTTAGGCGGGTTAACTGTGCTCGAGTGGAAGGGACGCGTGCCTTTCACTTTTTATGTCTGTCTCACTCGCTCTTAGGCGGGCTAACCATGCCCGAGTCGAAGGGACGCGTGCCTCTCACTCGCTCTCATTGTGAGCGCGGAACGTGAGCGGAGCAGCGTAACGCAGTTTCTTGAAGTATCACCCGGCAAACCAATTTATAAGACGTTGTCACGTCAAAACACCATCGACTAGTAACACCATGGGCATAAGACCCCAAAGACTAGAAAACCCACAGACTAGAAACACCATAGACAAGAATCACCATAGACTAGAAACACCATAGACTAGAAACACCATAGACTAAAACACCATAGACTAAAAACACAATAGACTAAAAACACCATAGACTAGAAACACCATAGACTAGAAACAGCATAGACTACAAACACCACAGTCTAGAAACATCATAGACTAGAAACACCATAGATTAAAACACCAAAGATAAGAAACACCATAGACAAAAACACCATAGACAAAAACACCATAGACAAATACACCATAGACTAGAAACACCATGGAAAAAAACCCATTGACTAAAACATCATAGGCTAAAAACACTAGACTAGAAACACCATAGACAAGAATCACCATAGACTAGAAATACCATAGATTAAAACACCATAGATAAGAAACACCATAGACTAGAAACACCATAGACAAAAACACCATAGACTAGAAACACCATAGACAAAAAACACCAAAGACTAGAAACTGCATAGACTACAAACACCACAGTCTAAAAACATCATAGACTGGAAACACTATAGACTAGAATTTCTGTGGACTAGAAACACCATAGGCTAAAAACAGCATAGACTAGAAACGCCATAGACGAAAACACCATAGACTAGAATCACCATAGACAAAAAACTCCATAGACAAAAAACGCCATTTGACGACCACTTGGTGCAATGGTTCACGTGTCGGACTTCTAAAACCAAGGGTCGCGGGTTCGATCCTCGCACATTAAAAGCATGAGTGGGCATGAACACTTGCGTTTGTAATGGTCTGAGTGTTTTCTATGTATAATATGTATTTATTTACAAAATTAAGTATTTAAGTATGTATATCCGTTGTCTATGGCCCATAACATTAGCCTCGTAGCTTAGGACTAGAAATTTATATGATTGATGTGAAATATTTATTTATTATTTATTTACCATAGACTAGAAACTTCATAGACTTGAAACTGCATAGACTACAAACACTATAGACTACATACATCATAGACCAGCAAAACCATAGACTACAGACACCATATGCTAGAAACAGCATATTCATATTCATATTCATTTATTGCATTCATGAGTATATAGTAGGTGACAAATACAGCTTAAGTAGGTACATCATGAAGCCCATTTGGGCATGGCAAATTAAATAAGGCAATATAATTCAATGTCAATAATAATAAAACCAACAACAATCAAAGGTATAAGACCAGTCCAGTACAATTAAAATATAATCAATTATTCTAATCCAATTAAATACAATTAAAATTCAAATAAAACATGTCAAAATTAAAAATTAATATCAAATAAATAACATTAAATTGTCCAGTCCAGTACTATTTAAATAAAATCAATTAATCTAATTTAATTAAATACAATTTAAATTCAAATAAAACATGTCAAAAATTAAAATTAAAGTCAAATAAATTATAGACTAGAAACTCTATAGACAAGAAACACCATTGACAAGAAACACCGAAGACAAAAAACACCCTTGACAAAAACACCATAGACTAGAAACACCAAAGACAAAAAACACCATTGACTAAAACACCACAGACGAGAAACAACATAGACAAAAAAACACCATCGACTAATAACACCATGGACTTAAGACCCCAAAGACTAGAAAACCCATAGACTAAAAACACCATAACAAGAATCACCATAGACTAGAAACACCATAGACAAAGAACACCATAGACCAAAAACACAAAAAAGACACCACAGACAAGAAACACTGTCACAGGATTGCTCGGCTGACCCCGGACAAAATGTGTTAAAAGGAGTAAAGGTTTTGAATAATAGCCGAGATGGGCATTTAGTAGGATATATTTTATCAGAGCCGTGTTTACACCATTAACACCTGAACAATATACATAGGCCAAAGGCCTCTGATAAAACTAAAAAAATAGCTCAGAACGGTAGATACTGGGTCTGGTTCTATAGAAAATTGCTATCTAAGAAATTCAGTACATTATATGACTAATAAAGAAAAACCACCTTGTCTTTGCTTTAAACTATATCAAGAAATCCAATTATTTTTGATAAATTAATAAATTAATACCCGTTTACAATTAAATTTTAAATTTCAAATGCTACTAAATTGAAATAAGTTTGGAATCTAAAGTTTATTAACACTTAGCTGAGCTCCCAGGACTGAATCAGCTGACCAACGAAGCCTCTTTAACAGCTAACTCGAACTCCAACAATTTCACGGAGGAAGACGTTCCGTAGAGGTTTTTCCTTTCTTCATAAGAACGGCCAGGGCAAACTCCAGAAATAAAGCCCCGAGCCAAAAGGTGAAGCCGGAGAAGAAAAAGAAAAGAAGAAGAAGAAGAAGGCCACTGAAAGAAATGTACAATTAGTCCACACTCCCGCCCGAGCATTATGCTAAGAGTTTAGTCAACAACTTCAGATATATTTACCCGAGGTTACTAAATGATGCTGCCTTACATGTTTGCTGAACCAAGCCTCAGCTCAACATACTAATGTGCCAAGAACAACCTGAAATAATGATCATGTGGAATTACGATATTACCTTTTTTCCTTTATCAACATCTCGGTTATAAAATAAAATTTCCTGAAATACATACCTGGACCAATACTTAACAATTGCTGTACTTTATTACTTAGAGTTTTTAAAACAAAATCTGAAACAAGAAATCGATGTTTTAACTATTGTTTTTTTCACACATGACGCTACTCGTCACCTCCAAATTTCAGGGCAATAGACTTACCATGATAAAAAAAATATGTGCCGCGGCCGAAACTAATTCACCAAGGAACAGGCATGACTCTGGGGCACTTTTGTAGGATTCTATGGGGTCAAGCCCCCGAGTCCTTTCAAAACGGAAATCAACCTCCCAGGAATGTAGGGATACCAGGTTCAGAAATCTCCCATTTTCTCGAACCTTCCAGAACCTTCTGGATCCTTTGGCACTTCCGGTTTACCTGAATATGCCTTAAATGGCAACCAATGACCCGAAACAAATTCTCAAAGTCTAATATTCTGATGGACCAGAAACCCACCGCCAACACTTCCTACCTTATCCCGTAATTTAGACAGAGTAAAATGGCGAATACTGTTTTAATCAAAGTTATTACTATATCATAACTCCTCTATCTAAACTAAGCCAAAATACTGAACTTTACCATTATCTGAATTTACCAAAATTTATCAGACAAGCATACCAAATCCTTAAAGTTCCCACCTTTTGGGGAAAACTCCCTAAACAGCAACCCTATACTTGTCAAAACACGAAGACACAGACAACACAGCTGTCACAAATCCACTTTTTTTTTGGGCAAAGGGATCAAATGCCATACATCCAAAACATAACACAAAATGTACTATCCTTATTAATAACCAAAATTTCACAACGTTACAACACCATACACAATAAAACACCATAGAATAAAAACACCAAGGACTAAAAACACCATAGACTAGAAACACCAAAGACTAGAAACTGCATAGACTACAAACACCACAGTCTAGAAACATCATAGACTAGACACACTATAGACTAGAATTTCTATGGACTAGAAACACAATAGACTACAGACACCATAGACAAAAAACACCAGAGACTAGAAACACCATGGCTTCAGACCCCGTAAACTAGAAACACCATAGGCAAAAACACCATTGACTAGAAACACCATAAATTAGAAACACCATAGACTAGAAACACCATAGACAATAACAGCATAGACGAAAACACCATAGACTAGAAACACCATAGATAAGAAACATTATAGACTAGAAACACCATAGACAAAAACACCATAAACTAGAAACACCATAGACGAAAAAAACCATTGACTAGAAACACCATAGACAAGAAACATCATAGACAAAAACACCATAGACTAGAAACACCATAGACGAAAAAAACCATTGACTAGAAACACCATAGGCTCAATAGACCACCACCATAGACTAGAAACAACATGGGCTTAAGACCCCGTAGACTAGAAACAACATTGACTAGAAACACCATAGGTTAAAAACACTATAGACTAGAAACACTATGGACAAAAACACCATAGACAAAAAAACACCATAGACTCGTAAAACCATAGACTAAAAACACAATAGACTAGAAACACCATGGGCTTAAGACCCCGTAGACTAGAAACAACATTGACTAGAAACACCATAGGTTAAAAACACTATAGACTAGAAACACTATAGACAAAAACACCATAGACAAAAAACACCATAGACTCGAAACACCATAGACTAAAAACACAATAGACTAGAAACATCATGGGCTTAAAACCCCGTAGACTAGAAACAACATTGACTAGAAACACCATAGACTAGAAACACCATAGACAAAAAACACCATAGACTAGAAACATTTTAAGACCCCAAAGACTAGAAACACCATAGACAAGAAACACCATTGACAAGAAACACCATAGACTACAGTCACATCATAGACCAGCAAAACCATAGACTACAGACACCATAGACTAGAAACACCATAGACTAGAAACACCATAGACTAGAAACACCATAGACTACAGACACCACAGACTACAGACACCACAGATTAGAAACACTATAGACTACCGACACCATATACAACAGATAGCTTGTCTTTTAGTTCTATTGCACATTATGTAGCCAGGATAATGGAAATACTCAAACTGACTATATTCGGCACTTAAACCGGATAATACGGCCGAATACAAAAAGTGGCAAAATGCCGAATTAGTGGATATCCCAAAATTCAACGATAATCTGAGACTGGATATAAGGCCAAGTTATACCAGTTCTGGGAAAAAAACTATTTGACTTATTTCAGTGATAAAAATTATAGATAAATGAAAATGAATGAAAATGAAAATGTTATTTATTTAAAAACACATATAAGTTTACAATATTCGATCTGCTCTCGTATAAGGTTTCCCTGTGCTACGAGAGTCAGGCTCCTCCTCAAACGCTTAATAAGTAATTTTCTTTATTTATTTAGTGTGTGTGTGAGTGTGTGAGTGTGTGTGTGTGTGTTATTTGTGATACATTTATATTTTAGGAATGTCCGGTAATTGAGTAGATATTTTTTTCTAAGCTGTCGTATGTGAATTGATCGAGTCATTTTATGGTAAGTTGTTTAAATGTCCTGGAAGTAACTCGAGTGATATCATTATTTAATAGGATTAGCATGTTGTAAAGTCGTGGCGCCATATAAAGGAAGTGTCGTTTTGCTAGTGTGGATCTAACACTAGGAGTGTTATATCTCAGGATTCTTCTTCTTATTAAAGGGGTATGCGGAACTATTCAACTGTGGAATCGACTTAATGTAAGTAAAACAAAGAGCTTACGTATAGGGAGAACCATTGCCTGCCGATACAGCTGCTCCGTTGGAAATCGGTAAGGAAGTCTCAGGGCAATCTTTAATACAGCTCTCTGGGCGTTTTCGAGTTGCTTCATGTGCGTCTTTGCAGCATTTCCCCAAACACAGACGCAGTAGGTTAGTAGGCATTGGCACAGAGCTTTATAGGTATAGAGATGAGAATCTTGTGGTCTGCTACTTTGCGCAATTGTTTGAATACAAATATTAATTTGCGAGCTTTATTGGACGTAACGCTTATGTGTTGTGTCCACTTGAGATTTTCATCTACTATTACACCTAAATACCTAATTGATGGAACTCGCGAGAGAATCGGACAATTGCAATTTGTGTGAACATTTTGGTTACACGGGAATGTGTGCAGCGTAAGAGACAAATCTGGGTTTTTGGCTTTTGTCTTACTAAAGCAGAGAAATTTCGTTTTTTGCGAGTTGATTGTAAGCAGATTTTGTTCAAGCCAAGTTGTTACATGACATAATCCTAACTCAGCCACCTCTTTTAACTCGCTCCATGTTTTGCTGTGAAATAACACCACAGTGTCGTCAGCAAACATAATGGTGTCAGCATGAGGAATATTAAGGTTACACAGGCTGTTAGTGTATAACAAAAATAGCGTTGGCCCCAGCGTACTGCCTTGTGAGACGCCGATTGATTCCTATTGTAATCCATGGTTTAAGTGGCATGATTTTTTTAGGTATTGTTATTGTACTAGAGTTCTTATCGATGATATTCTTGACATTCGTGATTATGTATTCACTAGCTGAGTCTGTCAGACTGTAAAAATTTTCCCAGTCTAGATCTAGGAGATCTTTTTTTACACTAACGTAATCGATTTTGTTAATAGTTTTTGAAATGTTTATTTTCCTTTCTGAAGATTTGCTAATGTTAAGCATTATAGGAGAGTGGTCCGTAAATTTATCAAATACTAGTGTCTGGCAAGGCAATGTGCATTTGATCATAAAGTGATCTAAGCAAGTTTTATTAAGCCTTGTTGGTTTATCTATACCTTGTTTTAGACCATGATATGCCATAGTATTTAAATACTCGTTGGCAGAGTTATTTAAGGCATCGGGCATGATATTGATGTTAACATCTCCTGTCAATATAATGTTCTTTGTTTTAACAGTTCCCAGTAGTTCATTAAGTGAGTCAATGTAGTTGGCGGGGTTTTTAAAAGCTGGAGGCCTATAGGTGCAAATAATAGACGTATCATTAGAAACATTAACTAATAAACAATTACCATCAGAGATATTAAACTCAGAGCATGAAACTTCGATATTGTTTGTTTTTAGTGTAGACAACTACTCCGTCATTTTGGTCATATATATATATATATATATATATATTTCAGGCCACACAGCCCATATAAGAGTAACAAAGTTCTAAGCCTAGGGTTGGTAAACAAAATTTATCTAAAATGTAAACAAAAACAAAAACGCCAATCACTGCAGCGCCATCTCACTTGAGATGGCGCAGTAGTGATGGACATAAGGACTATCTAGCCTACTTGCAATCATGTTTAGGATGTTGTTGGCACTGGCGCGCATACTGTGGACAAGGGACGCGCACCGTTTCCGCATTGTAGCGTAAAATCACTGATTCAGAGGTAGGTAACACCGCCTACCTACCACCGAGCGTTTTTAATGTTGAACAATTGATAACAAACCGCTGTATAATCCAACGTTTAAGTACGACAGCTACAAGTTTTGAAAACTTTATCACTACATAGTGTAAAGCAAAGTCGCTTTCCGCGTAAGTAGTCCCCCCTATATACATAGGGGGGACTACCCTATATACATGTTTGTACTAGTATAAATGTATGTAAGCTTAGATATGTAAAACTACTCGAAGGATTTTGATGCAGTTTTTTTTTAAATATAGAGTGATTGAAGAGGATGTTTATTTGGATAATAACAAACATCATTATACAAAGCAAAGTCGCTTCCCGCAGACGTAGGGATGACTGTATATATTAATTCTTGTATCTTTAAAACTACTCAACGGATTATGATGCAGTTTTTAATAAATAGAGTGATTGAAGAGGAGGGTTTTTTATGTATAATAACAAACATGCTTAATATATTACAGAACCGAATTCCCCAAGGGCGAAGCCGCTGGAGGGAAGCCAGTTATCATGTTAAACAAAAATTTACATTTCTTTCTTTTTTAGATCCCCACACACAACTTACCTGCTTGATTCCTTGAATTCAATGAAATAAATCTTAATAACAAAGATTTTTATGGGGATATTTCCCATAAAAATCTTTAGCTCTTTACGAATCTGATCCAATTTTCCCGAACGCGGGAATGTGCGAGAATTTTACGCATTTTCGCCTTTTTCACATTGAAAATATTTTCGTGAAAAACGTGTGGGATCGCACGCACCGTGAGTAATTTACATTACATCTTTACCCGATTGCGGCGAAGCCCAGATGGGGCGTTATGTTTATTTAATCTTTGTGTGCGCACCGCATGTAAGTACATAACATTACAGTTTCTTCTTGAAATACCAACTTTACTGGTAATATTTTGCCACCGTAATGGATTTGTTTGATACCATTTGATACATAAAACGATTTGATTTATGAGACATTGTGGAATTCCAAAATAAGCAGATGAAGATGCCAGCAGCTAGACCCATTTGAAATATAAAATCAATGAATATGGAATACTGCATGTTTTTAGAGTTCTGGGACTTTGAAGCTTACCAAGGGATCCTAATTAAATAACCGCTCCATAGAAGTTATGTATGAAAATCAAATATTTGCACAGATTTAACGCGACTGCGCGGAAAGCCACTGTTCAAATACAGAATCGAAGTTTGATAATATGATTTATTCTAGTCACGGCGGTAAAACATACAGAGGAACCAAAAATAGATTAAAAGGTACCCAAACTTTGTTCCACAAACATAACGTGAGCAAAGGCTGCACTATGTACCTTGTATGTACTATAGCAATTTCTAGAAAACTTATTCACCTTGTCAAGCATATTATGAAAAGAAAACAATCGCTTAACGAATTGTAAATCACATTTCAATGAACCTGAAATAAAAGAAAAATTTAATTCTTGTCTTACATTTGTATCTTTCATTTCTTCATAGTTCTTTTTCAGCATACGAAAATATTTTTCTCTATGTAAACATTATTGAAGCCTCAACGTCTTTGATATTTTTCATAATTAAATAAGTAGATATGATTTTCTGTGGGTCTAAAAAAAGTTATGTGAATTTTTCAGTAGGTGGGTACCTATAGGCATTTAACTGAAAGGTCTGGCACAAACATTTTTTTTCTTTTTCTCGGTTCGTTCAAGATTGTTGAAGCACGCTTCAACATAGACAATTGGACACTTGCAACGCATAAAACCTTTTCTAAAGTCGAAAGTCAAAACGTCCTTATTCATATTGGGAACAGAGTTTTATTTGTGAACGTCATTTATTATAACATTTATTTAGAAAGATAAAAAATATATATTACATAACATAATTTATTCAGGCGTAAGGAAACGTACAAAAAATAAAAAATAAAATTGTTTTGTTTAATTGGATACTCCAATTACCTTCTCCTAAAGGAGGCATAAGTTAATACCAAGTTTGAATACGCGAATGCGAGTAATTAATCCCTGTTCCATCAAATATAACATTTATTTACCGTAGGAGACTCATTGAAGTATAAGTGAAATTAATATCTCTTAATCAAATATCGTGAGTACTGTTGTATTGTCATACATACCTTGAGTAAACAAGGCCTGTGTGTTTGTATGTCATCTTTAATAACGAAAGGCGTTTGTTATTCACGGCGCAAACGGAATCCCGAAATGTCATTGGTAAATGGGAGATGTGGGACATGCCATATAATGTACATACTTGACTTAATACAACCTATGTAAGGTAGTCTTTGATTAAAATGAAACGGCGGACGATATGCCATCTGGCACTGACACTTTACTCAAATTGTATTATAGTGCACAGAAATGTCATATTTCTATACATAACAGTATGTTTGCTATGATAAGCTTAAATTCGTTTAGAAATATGTATACACTCAGAGGCACAATTAACCGCCCACCTATCTCAAGTGGCATAACTTTGTTTACGCTTCGAAACACTTAGGATACCGAATGCTATTTTGACAAGTGGGTAGTTAGGCGATAGTTAAAATGATTTATGCATCAATTTTTGTTAATGTACCGTCAATTTTAGTCTTTTTTACCATATCAGTCGAATACGAACTTTAAAAGCGACTGCTTCTTGCGTTGACAAATTGTTGTTTACGGGTTTTCTTTACGTTTTGTTCGTGTTTTAAGGTGTTCTAAAGTTAATTTGTTGCATTTTATTAATTAATAATGCCACTGGATGCAGCTGGAGCAGCTAGAGCAGTGGCGTTAGCAGATGCTGGGTTTAGTCAGCGTCGTATAGGCCGCATGCTGGGCTATCCTCGAACGACGATACGTGACGCTATTCGACGATACAGAGAAACGGGGTCTTACACCAGAAGGCCAGGACAAGGCCGTACGAGGTGTACTTCTGAAAGAGATGATCGTTTTATTGTGTCCAATGTACTGAGAAATCGCTTTTCTACGGCTTCCGAAGTCCGAAATCGCTTGTACGAGGTGAGAAACGTAAGTCTAAGTCTTAGAACAATAAGAAGAAGACTTGCAGAACGCAATTTAACTGGATTTAGGCCAGCCCGAGTTCCAGCTTTGACAACAGAGCACCGAAGAGCAAGACTACGATTTGCTCAACAATACCGTAACTGGACCATGGATCAATGGAAAAACGTTCTCTTCTCTGATGAGTCACGAGTGGCATTGAGAGGTCCAGATGGACGTCAGCGTGTATACCGACGTCCCGGAGAAAGGTTTGCGCAGTGTGCTGTTATCGAAACTGTGGGGTATCAAGGTGGCTCAATAATGGTTTGGGGTGGAATTTCTTATGAGGCCCGTACCGACTTGGTTGTTTTTGATAGAGGCAGTGTAAACGCTCAGAGGTACGTGGAAGAGGTCCTAGAACCTCACGTAATACCGTTTGCGCCATATATTGGGGACAGTTTCCTTTTAATGCACGACAATGCACGTGCACACACCGCTGGAGTGGTTACGGAGTATCTTGATGCTGTCGGTATATCACGACTTCCATGGCCAGCTCGGAGCCCAGACTTGAATCCAATAGAGCATGTCTGGGACAACCTCAAGAGGCGCGTTCGAGGCCGACTTCCAGCTCCTGTCACCATTAATGACCTGAAAATTGCTGTGGTCGAAGAGTGGGAAAACATTCCTCAGTCAGACATCCAAGACATAATGGATGGTCTTCCGAATCGTTTGGATGAGGTCATTAGAGCCAGAGGAGGAAACACACATTATTAAAAATTGAGTTTTAGGTTAAATTCGATTTTTTTTTCAGTTTCAATAATCATAGTGATTTTGTTCTCATATCGATAATTTAAATTTTTTCCCAAAATTAAATAAAGTCTAATCAATATCACGGCTTTTATCATTTTTTTGAAACCTAATTTTCATACAAAAAGTGCTGTAAAAAAAGAAAGAAACTCGGAGTTAAAATTAAAAGGTTTCGTGAAAAATTTTAAGTGGGCGGTTAATTGTGCCTCTGAGTGTACATTATTTTTATATGGGGCGCCAAGTACCAGATAATACAGTTTTTAACAGAGATGAAATATCCGCAACTCAAAAAGGTACATGGAATGAATTCCATAGATAAAAGCGCCTAGTATCAGTTATTGACTTAGAATACCTAAAACTCTGTATTACGCTCGTCAGTTCGCTTCAGTACGCTTCACCACTGTACTTTTTTTTGACGAAACGGTGCTCAACCAATCTCCATGAAGACTGAAAACACAACTAATGTTGTACAGAAGTCAGGTAGGTGCGAAACAAAGCGTACAATAATAATAACCCTAATATATATTCAAAGCTTCCACAATTTCACTCAGCTTACGTGGGACTTAGGAAACATGACGACGAAATTTCAGTGTGACGTTCAATGCGGAAAACCGCTGAAATTCAGCAAGGAGTTTGTTGTTTATATTAATGAAACCGCCGGTCCCTTTATAAGGGTAGAAATTTTTGAGCCTTATATTCCTTGCGGTATACGTACGTGGTCAAAATAGTAACTTTTGTCGTAACAGGGGTCATAATAAGCCGTAATATTATGACGATCTTGTTTAGGCTCAACAGAAGCTCTGCGATAGCGCTATTAATCGTAATGTACCAATTAATTAAATAAGAACGCTGCCAGTTAGCCAAAAGCAAGATGCTAATACGACCCCAGGTGCAATTTAAGGTTAGGGTAAACTTTTCGTCAACAGAGGAACATACCTCGTGTGTTCATAAGTTTTGAGACAAACTTTGTGCTAAAATAAAGAAATTAAAAATTACTGGCTGCTATTTATTTATTTTTCTTATTTTGAATTGCGAATGTTAACTTTTAATTTCTTTCAATTTTCTCGTGATGGAGAGAACAAGAGAGAAAATTCTTTAATTGCGTGCGACCGTGATTTCGCTATTAAAGGCGGGGAAAAACTTTTGTTGTGAGCCGTAACTTCGTGTATTACACTATTAAACGATACAAGGAGACAAGTTCTTTGCAAGATCGCCAAAGGAGTGGTCGGCCGCGCTCTGTAAGGACGCCTGCGAACATCAAAATCATCCGAGAGCGACTTCGCCGAAATCCATGTCAAACTCAAAAAAAACTAGCTCTGCAGACTAATATTTCGCGCGTTTCAGTCAACAGAATACTGAAATATTATGATCTTAAGGTAAAGGCGTATAGCCGTAGGAAAGTTCATTTTTTAAACGATCGCCTTCGTAAATTGCGACGCGAACGTTGTCCAATACTGCTTAAGAGACACGATGCGAGGAAAATACTCTTCACCGATGAGAAAATCTTTACTGTCGAAGAAAAGTTCAACCGACAAAACAATAAAGTGTATTCAAAAAGTAGCAAGGCGCGTCCCAGCTTCAGCACGGAATGTCTCGCGTACTCATCATCCGGCTAGTGTGATGGTATGGTGGGGAGTTTCGTATGAAGGTGTCACTCCGCTCCATTTCTGTCAACAAGGCATTAAGGTGAAAGCCAAGAACTATCAAACTGACATCTTAGAGCCTGTTATGAAACCCCTGTCCCTTACTTTGTTTCACAACAAGGATTGGGTTTTCCAACAGGACTCAGCGCCATCCCATAAAGCAAAAACCACCCAAGCGTGGTTGAGGGAAAATGTGCCGGCCTTCATCGCGGCGAACGAATGGCCCTCTTCCTATCCCGACCTCAAACCGCTGGATTATGCTTTATGGGCTGAGCTAGAGCTCAGGGCCTGCCGAAAGTCCCACCCAAACTTGGAGTCACTGAAGCGAGCTCTTGTTCGAGAAGCAAAGCGAATCCCGCTGGAAAAGATTCGTGCCGTCATTGATGACTGGCCAAATCGTCTAAGGGCCTGTATTAAAAACAAGGGTGGTCATTTTGAATAATAAAAATTATTTTTTGTTTATTATTATCTACTAATTGTTTACTGAAAATTTTAGAAATATATGTTAATTATAAAAAAAGTTATGCAACTTTTATTTCGTCTCAAAACTTATGCACACACGAGGTACAATTACAATTACAAAAATATACAATTTTAATTATAGTCATAAGTTGCACTTTAAGCATGGAGATTTACACTGATAGTAACCCTAAAATAATAAATAAATAAATAAATATTTCTCAACAAACACACCAATTCTCTAGTCCCAAATTAAGCTACGAGGCTTGTGTAATAATAATAAAAACAGTGGTTATAACGCCAATCGTTGAGTCAAAATGTAGTTAATGATAGATTTGGAGATACTTTTACATTTATGAATAAACAATTGAGCATCAAGAGCAACTTCATGGTAATCTGTCTTTGAATGTTTGATAATTCGGATTTAATTGGGAAACACGATTCGCCGCTACGGAGGCCATGTTAAGCCGTCGAGGTCTGATTAAGCCATATCAGACGCTATGGCAGCTCATTACGCGATGCCTAATACGCGTCCTGCGTAATTGAATTGTGGTAACCTTAGGCGTCTTTAGCTGATCCCTAAAGGACCTTTATGAAAGAAGAATAAGAAAATAAAGTAAAAAAGCAAATATGATTTTTTATGCGGTATAAAATAGACCGCAAGATTTAAATTGAAAACATTGAATAATAAACGCAATAATGTATGCTATCGCAATAATGATTGCATACTCAGTATTTGTTCGGTATTATATTACCGAACACGTGTCGTCAGCGCACCCGTTCGCGATGCATTATTTTACCTAATTCACCTGATTTAGTGCGAAACACGGAGCCATCGCGACCGGGCGCGTACTCATAACATTTAACAACATAACATTAACATTTGTAAACAATTTATTAAACGTGGGTTTTAAACTATAACAAAACTATCTTATCATTCAACACGTGCCACCCCGATCTCCAATAGTATTGCTATAAGTACCTACACTTATTTGAATAAAGATAATTAAACTAAGATATTAGAATACAACTAGCCTAATAGTATAAAAACAGATAATCCAAAAAAATAAAAAAATAAATTCAAACTATATAGAAAAAATATCTCCCCCAGAGCTGCCATTGGGTATGGTGCCCAAAAGGCTGGCAGCGTTTCCTCTTCTGGCAAGGGTGATCCTTTGGCTGTGGAAGCTGCCAGCCCTATGGTCACCAGTGCGTTGAGCTAATCTCTTCTTCAGCTCTTTGAAGAAGGCTATAGCCTTAGAGTCCCAGGAGCCCATGGTCTCCACACCGAAAGGCACAAATATGTAGCTCTCCAAGAGGGCAGCATATTTGCGCATCTTCAGCGACTCGGCAGCGTCAGCCGCCGCACCAGCAACGGCAGAAGTTCGGCCTATATGTGATGGCGCCAGTGTGTCAACACAGGTGGCATCCCATATAAGAGAACGGCCCTGCCGCCAGGGAATGATTGTCATTCCGTCAGGTCTCTTGCCGTCATCACGAAATATGCCAGCAGGCTCTAGTACTGCTGGCATATCAATGGCGACAAGAGATCTGCGGATGACATCTTTCAAGCAGGCGTGACGGGAGACCCTGCCAGCACTAAACTGGCAAAAAAGACCATGGTGTCCAAGATGATTTACTAAATTACCACACTGACAGCAGTGGGGGTGAATCGTGCGAGCGCCAAGTCTCAGGGACACACATAATTGAAAGGAGATCTTGTTGAGCAGAGCTCCGACACTGGGAGAAGGGAGAGCTTGCAGCCAGTACCCTGACTCTGCCCGAAATACAGCCCTTAGTCGAGCACGCTCTGCAGCACATCTCGAGCGAGCTAACAGCTCGCCTTGGACACGCAAACAAAGAGGCTCGTCCCACTGTTTTTGGGAGGAATGAGCGGTGGGAAGGTCTGTCCTCTGGCAAGCCACTAACCACGCATTTGTCGCTTCGGGAATTTTGCTTAAGAGACCAGCGGAACTATACGCCGAAGAAAGAAATGCTGGAAGGGCAATATCGTTGACTCGCCTGGTGCCAAGACCTCCAAAACGAATAGGAAGCGTGCCTTGATCCCAAGAACTGTCAGAAAAGTTACAGTTTAAAATTTTGGATAAGTTCAATTTGAGACAAGAATCTACTTTGGATAAAATTTCTGGGAATTTCCATAAATGAGCAGATCGTAAAAAGTATGTAAATTTGTGAGCGAAAGTGCAAAATTTGACGATGGAATAAGCCATGTGGAGGTGAGTTTGGAAAAGTTTTTCTGAGGAATGCTCAAACCTTGAAATTTGGTCTAGTATAAAAGAGTGGAAGGCGTCCTCAAATATTGGAGCACCGAGAAAGTGAAGTGATGATTTATCTCAAATTTTGTTATTCGGAGCAAGAGCGGTAAAATTGGAAATCAAAAGCTGTAAATCATGGGGTGAAAATTTGGATTCGGGAATGTATAGTTCACATTTGGAAAAATTTAGATCGAGACCAATGTCGCGGAACTTATGAATTAATTGCTCTAAATCTGACAAAACAGAGGAAGCGTCTCCAGCTAAAGTACCATCATCGTGATACTAAACGTTAAATTTTGAATTTAGGGAAGAAATTATGGGATTTAAAGCCAGACTAAAAATTGCAGGTCCAAGGGGATCGCCTTGCTGGCAGCCAACCGATGAATACAGGAGCTCGTCCTTATATAGGAGGTTAGACGGTTCTGAGTAGCATTGCCAAAGGTAATTAAAAATTAAAGGACTATTACCTAGCACCCCCGAAAGCATAACTCCTATATCCACCGAGTTGAATGCGTTCATTACATCGACCTTCAGTACTACCTCTCCAGCGTCATGAGCAAGGAATGTTCGAAGGGCATGGACAGCAGCTTCACAGCCACCCTTCACGCCAAAACCAAGTTGGGTTGGCTCAAACGCTGCGGATGAAGAGGGTGCAATTGCTTTATTTCAGTATTGCTTAATTTATTTATTATGTTTTATTCATTTTTCATTTATTGGATAACAAAACACAAAAAACATTACATTTATGCTACAGAGCTAATGTAATTCGTAGTGTCTATAGGTTTTCACAGCGTGTACATGTTTGATAATATTTTTTTATGGGCAAAGATAACTTTGAGAGCAAATGCTTATTTGCGCTTATATTTTATGTACGCTTTCATTTTGAATCCCAATTTTTGATATGGTTCGGGTCAATGAATATGAATCATGTTTGTCATTTTCAAAAAAAAGTATTTTATACACCAAAAATAATGAAGTAGTGTTAGTTTGACAGCCTTTAGTGTATAGCAAAGTATTAGACCAATAACTTAATCGGTGCTTACTCGTATGAAGTAAGAATCGTTCCAAAAAACAGTTGAAGCCGGCCCAAATATCTTTACCTACCATTATTTTCTGTGGGCGAGAAAAAAGGGGGAAAGATAATGTCATCATTTCACGATATTAATCAAAGGTGTGCCTGAAGGGTGAGACGGTCATTGACCCCATAATGTAAGTCCTGTTGCCAGTCCACCTTTGTTTGCCAAGACCTTGGCTTTGCCTTCCTGGATTGAACTTGTTTATTTGACCCCACTGTTCCGAAGGGCGGGTAATGAATTGATAGCCCTTAGTTTGTTTATTGGAGTTTTTTGATCATTAAGACAATTTCAAGGCTAATAAAACAAAGTGTAACGAAATTTACGGCATACAATTTGAGTAATCTCAAAAGATAATAAGCCAATATATGTAGTCTGAAATCATTTTGACCTATTAAAATGGTTCACATTGTAGATTTGAAAAGTAAATATCACTTTGAGATGTCTGCCCACACTTCTCACAGACTATGCAGGCACTACGAGTAATAATTTGAGTGCAGGTAACCTCATACCTCGTAGCATTTCGTAGCAATGTGGTGAGCGTAAATGGGCGTAGCGTCAGCGTATGACGTAGTAGAGTAGCGAATGTCCGTAGCCAGTAGCTACTAATTCGTAGTCGTAGCACCTTGATTTCGGCATTTCCATTTCAAATGATTGCAAAAGCTCGTGAAGTTATTATGTGTGTTCTATTACAAAAGTCTTAATTGCATATTTTAATTTCTGTTTGGTATTTAGACGTTTAATATCTAAAACAAGGGATTGATTAATTTTGTTGAAAGAGATTTTAACGAATCTTATACACAAGTTTGCTTCTATGATCAAATGCATAATATTTTTTTAACTGTTTGCAGTGATCAGAGTATTTGTGTTTTTCATTCTTTTCAAAGTTCCACATAATTAGGTTCTCTAAGGAAAGGTATAACAAATTGTTTCAGAAGTTTTCTCATTTGTTAAACCTAAAGTTGCTCATCCCTTAGTCACAGGCACGCTAAAAAATGTATTTTTTTTTAAATTTTAATGAAATACGTGGTGTGAAATAAACGCTTTTCGTTTTCATTGTTATTTTGGAGTCGAAAAAATGCAACATGAAAAACATATTGTCAGAAACGGAAATTGATTACTCGATGTAGGTAATGCATGTTGGAAGGTAAGTAAGTACTTCGCGTAAATTACGTCAGTTGAGGTCATATAAAGTCCCTACTCGGTAACAAACACGTTATCTTTGATTTCGATTCTTCGAACTATCACGGCATATAAGCTCCTTCGTACACAAGGCTACGCATCTTCGCTACTCGACGATTTTAGTAGCTGTTAAAGATTTACTCGTCTTATATGCCGATGTCCAACGATGTCATATTGTGCAATCCTAATATTTTTCATTACCTATTTTAGCGGGGAGTCTTAGTTAATTTTTTCTACTACAAGTCAGTGCTGGTTATAGAACTATAAATCATAAACTATCTGTCTAATCTAATACCTTTAAACGACCAATTCTTGTACTTCGCGTTTAATCTGGATTTCGCGTGCCTGATATATCCGTAATACTTTTAACCCGTTCGTACGTCGTACGTCAATACTCGATTATTTATTACACAAGGCGCAAGGCTACAAATGTTCGATACTAAACGATTTTAGTCTCCAAGCGACTACCGCCATACAAAATCATTGAGGCTCGTACACTAGTTGCATCGGCGACATTCGAGCTTGTAGACTAAAATCGAGATAAAGGAAAAGAGTATCGAAGATTTGCGTAACTTTGTCTGTGAAGGGGCTTATTAGCTCGCACAGGCAAGCTAACAGATTTTACACTTTATCTGATTTAAGAGTTCAACCAGCTTAAACAGTTAATAACGGGACGACGACCTTGGGAAGCAAGGTAGCAATGGATGATGAATACAGTGCAATACTACAGACGTAAGATAGCGGAAAAAACTGAAAAGTTCGTGTGAAATCATGTTGCCAATAAACGACAAGGTGATAGAGAGATCAAGCGCTCCTGCGATAATCCGCTAATAGCGGCCAGGGGGAACTTTCGGAGGTTTTAGTAGGTATACTTGAGATCAGTGACGGTCAGTCGCTGTTCGTCAAGGAGTCCCACAAAATCTACTATCGTCCCCAATGTAGTCGGTGTGCGTGACGCATTTCCTCCGCGTTATAAAGGGGTCAGAGAGTTGTGAGGCGAGGTAGCATGTATAATATATTATACATCCCGGTTGCGACTTCGACTTCGTAAAAAAGCACTCGAAACGCTCTTTCCTGCAGCAAAACCTAATAGTAGATTTGATTGGACTAGTTAACTGTATTACCGCCCTTTACGACGATCGCGCACTATCTTTTCAGCAAATTAATAACACGGACTCGCAGAGTAGGACCCTAGAATTCACCATTATTCATAGCAATGGGTCTCGCAGGTAGCGGGAGGCGTAATATTTTACACCGTTTTATGTAGTACATGACAGATATAAATGTAGGTACCTACTACCTAACTAAATGAAGTAGTTTGCCTGTTTTTTTGGTAATGCAACTTTTTGTAAACAATTGAATGTTAATTAAAAATATTAAAAAGTTCAAAAAGTTGATTTATTTTATTTATAGGTACTGTTTTTACGGTGTTTTTATAAAATACCGCAGTTTTTTTTTCAAGTTAACTATACTATTCGAGAGTCAACAACCAACAAATTGTTCGTCTTAAAAAAATATTACCGAGGTAATAGAGTTCACTCAGGTTCACTTAATAGCATTTTTTTCAATTCGCCATCGAGAGACATAAATGCAATCATGAGTGATATTGAGTGCAGTACTTCAAAACCATTAATCTGAAGAGTTTTTTATTAATTTTTCGTTTCCTCACACACAGAAAGTTTATTTAGACTGAAGATAATTTATTTATAGTAAAACTGTCTACAAATCTAAAGACAGAATGGAATAGGTTTCCAGTAAATTTTGTTTTAATTCCTGAACTTACTGAACAACTGGAAAATTAAAATGCAAATTTTCCTACCGCTATAATATTATACAATTCCTTTATGTTGGCTGATTAATGTTCGTAATTATAAAGACGAGTATTTACTTGTTTTCATTTGCATAACTTTGTTTATGTGAACTTGCAAAATATAGGAGCTAATAAATTATGAGGATAAAGTTAAGAATAAATAGCTTAATTTAGTTTTTAACAGCTTATTGTACTACTTTGTATGTAGCTATATATTTATTAAGTTAGCATTTTACTTTGATTACTAAGTCACGTAAAAAAACTCAATAACTTATACTAATAATTATAACGCAGGTACTTTTATGTATTTCTAAGTTCTAAAAAAGTGTGGGCTTTTCTGCAGAATAAGTTCACTTGATAACAATTTATGCCTACTTTACTACCTCACAACTTAAGCTACAACTGGGGGAGAAAGTAAACAGCAGTCAAGCATGCACACTAATGTCCAGTATTCTCCTTTATTTCATACGCGGCTGTCTGCATGGAAGACAGAAATTGGTGGCGGCTAAGTTTAAAAAAACAAGTTTAGGATTCACCTCAATTTTGACAGGTTTTTACCGTGATTGGATTAAATATAATTTCGGTTCGGTTATGAACTGACTTCGGGTTAAAAGCACAATTTACGCGTAGGTATTCACAGAATTTCCGTTGTGTTTGTCGTAGCGTTAACGAGAATTGTCAGGGTAACCACAATCCTAAACAATCTCGGAACGTAGCTGCAAACATTGTGCGCGGTTATGAGAGGCACCGTGTATTCAAACGGCAAACTGCAAGAGGCAAAAGGCAACTGTTCCATGTAAGATGTGAATTCATATGAGGAAACTAAATATTAAAAACTAATAAACGAATACAAATCGTTTATTTTTTTAAGATTTTTAACGTCCATTTCACATTACTACTCGTAGATACATAAGAAAAAAATATTCCGTGCTTCATTCAGCCATGGGATCGTATTTCAATCAAGCTAGGCTCATTGGCACCGTTCTTGTTTCAAAAATTTAGAACAAAATCATGCTTAGAAGCTCTGTTGAGCGATAAACAAGATGTTAATACGGCCTCTGGACGTTATTGTGTCTGTTTAGACATGCAGATTGTTTACGTGGGACGCGGTTTTGCTAGAAACATGTATAGGTACCGTGAATACAGGACACTCAAATTACCGTGTGCACGTATACCTAACCTTCATAACCAACACAGCAGATGCATGGGTGGTGCGTTATAAGGGCGACTACACAATGCTAAGTAAGTCAACTAAAATGAAACGCTTGAATTTGTTTCTGTCAATATCCAGAAGAAGGCACCTGTTGAACTGTATAATTAGTTCTCTTGTATTTTAAAAGTTAGTATACTTTCATTTAACCTAAGTGATCCTGGTGTGGTTCAAACAACTCGGTAGTATATCATCACATGACAATTGACAAATGAGTAAATTGCATGCAGTAAAAGCGTAGTACGCACACACCATTTGGATTAATAATAATAGTCCTCCTGGCCGATTTCGACCACGGCGGCCAATCTCAACAGAGATCAGCCAACTACGCAGGAGATATTATAGTGCACAAGTGTGAGCGCAATACACAGGTGCACTCACTGTTCCATCACTCTCAAAGTTCGGTGAGACGGCAATCCGACATGACCGGAGAGAGATCAGGCGCAGGACCAACGGCTTAACGTGCTTTCCGAGGCACGGGGGTGTAACTCCGCCAACTTCCCGACTCTGAGCTGTTTTTTTTTGAGAAATTCATGACAGAAAATCTCAGAAACAATTTTGGCTCGACCTGGGATTCGAACCCTGGACCTCTTGGATGTAAGGCAGAAACTTTGCCACTACACCAACGGGGCAGTCCCATTTGGTTACTGCTGACCTTGCGTTGCAAGTTCGTGCAAACTATGTAGTCACGCCCTAAACCGTTCCGTGGTCACATCTAATTGCAATTTCCCACGTTTGAAGTATCGTGGTACCAGATATGATTACAAAGCTATTCGCGAATACTGTACTATATGTACTGTATTCGTACTGTATCATATTTAAGTGAAAATAGTGATACATTATCTAAAATACCAAATCTAAGCACTATGCATTTCGTTATTAACGAGGCAGCTTCCGGTTATTTTGGAATTTGATATTATTCAGTTAATCATGAAAAAGTCAACTGGGAATAGTTTGTCGAGATCAATTTATGTTTATTTGCATCCCGAAATTTCTACTGTTTCAATTTCAATAAACAGTTTGAGCAAGAAACAATATTTTGTAGATCAATAACATTTGTTAATAGCATTGCTTTTAACGAATGTCAACATATGACTAACAAAGTTTGCATCCACTAAATGAACCTATGCTGTATATACGTAAAAACAAAGGCTGTATTAGAAAGTTCTGAATAATAAAAGCAAATGACTCCAAGAAAATAGCTGTTCCATTTTGTATTCACTAGTGTGGTTGACGCTTTTCAAAGAAACTTATGGAAATAATTTCAGTTCTTGTCATGTTGCATATTAATGGAAGCATAAGGTTATGTTTTTGTTCAGAATAGATTAGAATAGCATTTCGGAACTTAGTTTCGGAAGCACGTGATATTTTGAGATTTAATATTTTTATCTTTAAGGCCAAATTAGAGTATAAAAAATTAAATGCTGATGTGATATATTTTAGAATTTATATTTCAAAAAGGTTTTTTTTTAAATGAGACTTTGTCTATGTTATAATGAGATATTTGCAAAACTTCACCTCAACTTTATCAAAGTTTTACGTCTTCTATCTAATAAAAGTAAGTTTTTCTAGAGGTCAATAAATCCTTTGCGAAACCCGGGGGTTTTCGTGCTAATCGTATCAAAGGCCTTGTTTAAGCTTAGGTAAGCGGAGTACTTATATCCTGTGCTAAATGACTTGCTTAGGAATGTCTACTATTTGTTTAGCTCATGTTCAGGTTCATCGTCATGAATAATAGAGGAAGGCGTAGACAAACTAGTGACGTACAAAGGCCGCATCCTAAAGATATTATGTCCAACGCTTTTTATTTACATTTTAATGTTTTTAAGTTATCGCCCATACAAGTAAAGTTTTTTCTCCACTAACTCATTGTGTGGGGTGTCGTTGAATTATTCTTCTAAAAACTACTACTAAAGGTTAAGAACACCATTTCTCGATTAAGGGATCTGTTTTCTGTAATATTTGGTTATAAAATTATTTTTTTGGTTAGGGGTACCATGTAAGATATCTTGGCTTGCACATTGATCGCAAACTAACCTGGAGGCACCACATCAAGTGTAAAAAGCAAGAGATCCAACTAAAGTACAACAGCCTATACTGGATGCTGGGAAGGAACTCGAGACTGTCTATTGACAATAAACTGCTAATCTATAAAGTTATACTAAAGCCCATCTGGACATACGGTCTGCAGCTATGGGGCAGCGCTAGCAATACCAACTTAAACATACTTCAGCGCAAACAGAACAAAAGATCCATTGCGAAATTACCATGGTATATTACCAACGATGAAATCCAAGAGCACCTCGGAATAACAACAATAAAGGAAGAAATTCGGAGTCTGGCAGCTAAGTACAAAGAGCGGCTAATCCATAACCCTAACGAACTAGCTCGCCAACTCACCATGGACCACTATGTGAGACGACTAAAACGTCACCATATCCTAGAGCTAGAAGACCGTCAGTAGCTCTGGGCAGCAGATGAGTAGATGCATCCAATGGGAAGCAGCTCAGCGAGCCACTATCCATTACAGAACAGATTCGCTCATAGTCCAAAGACTGATTGCAAATATTTGAGCACAAAAAAAAAGGTTAGGGGTAAGTGTCCCCCTCTCTATTTGCTCAACGGCTATATGTTGATTCTAAAAAAATATAGCAATATAAAACGAATTTTAAAGGAAAACTATCAGACCTGAGTAGAACATAAAAACGTCATAAATACAAATAATTTTATATCATGTTACTTGCTGTTACGGAACCCTTAATGGACGAGTTCGACTTGTACTAGACCGGTTTTTTAACTATTTCCTTGACAGTTAAGCAGCTTTTGCAGCTATAACTATAACTACTATTCGATCTGGTATATTGTAATGTAATATTTAATTAATTTTACAGCTAACAAAATTCTACTGTAAGCAGTACTTAATATCGATTGTCCTCGAACTCCTCGATACACGGGCAATTTGTTATGCAACATGATGCGGTACTAAGCCGGCTTGTTTGCTAATAAACAGATTTCATGTTATAAGCTGCCACATGCGTGTACAAAATTGTGAACATTATAAACTCGGAAAATTGTATCCTTTTGAGCAATAATTTTGATACATGGTGTTTTAGAAGTAATCAAATTTATACTGGCAAGTAGATGGTGTAATGAGAATGCATGTATTGTATTCAAATTTATATAAATGACTTCCCACATGTAACCAATCAACATACGACCATTTATGCAGACGACAGTACCGTTTTATTTTCTGATGACAAAGATCAGAATTTATTCTATTCGACATTAGTAATATATTGACATCCTAAAACAAATGGTTGACTTAGTGTTTTCACACTTTTTAATATTACTTTTAAGACTAACTAAAAATACAGTTTTAACTAAGACTAAATAAAAATATAGTTTTAACTAGGCTCTCATAAAAACAGAACAATACACAAACCCATCGCAAATCCCTGATAAACCTTTTATGACACTGCTTGTTTATCCGGTTATATTTCATTGTATAAACGCGATTATTGGTGTCAGCGAAATGAGAAATTGAACCTGAATAAATTATGCTAAATCCACAATGGGTTTTAAGGACGACAAAAATTGGAATTATAATCGTTCTTTAGTATACAAAAGCAGGCATATTACAGACATAATAGGAGACGGATAATGAAGATTATTTTTGTAACTACACACATCAAAAGTGTCTAGGGATCAACATATATTTTTGCAATAACTTTTCTCCTGATTGATATTAATTAAAATTTTCTTTAAGGATTCATCAAATAAAGTGTATTCGTTTGTCTACAGTAACGATAAACCAAGTCACCTTTGCATTAATAAAGAAATTTGCCATTTTCCTAATAAAGGGATTTTTGACATTTGAACCACTAACATTAAAGTTCGAAAAAAAGACTGAAATAACAGTTTTCTTTAAAATTTTATTGGGTAACTTAAACAATTAATAATCCGTGTTTCTACCGCGAACACTAACTCAAAATGAGTTCATCCAAATCACGCTGTGGAATGGCCGCCCATGTTCGTTGCAACAACAAAAAAAGGTCTTCTTGCGACTGGATACCCTCCATATTCGGCAGAGCTCTTCTCTGTAGCATATCCCATGCATGCTCAATCGGGTTCAAGTCTGGCGACAGAGCAGGCCAGGGCATGACATTGATGTTAGCTGCGGCGAGAGTCTGTCTTACAACTCTTGCGGTGTGCGGTCGTGCATTATCATACACTAACTGAAATAAGGGACCGATTTGCACTTGTAGAGGAACGATGACGTCTGATACAATCGTCTCAGCATAAATTTGAGCGTTGAGCTTGCCTCTGATCCAAATCAACTCAGTTCTTCCGCCGATCCAAATACCCGCCCATACCATGATGGTTCCACCACTATAAGGATGGACTTCCTGACAGGATTTTAATCGCTGTTGGCGTCCAGGGGTTCTCCAGTGTCGTATACGTCTTGTATCCGGTCTCATACCAAAACGAGACTCATCAGAAAAGCACACGAAACGCCATTGTTCTTCTGCCCAATTTCTGTGTTCAAGAGCCCATTGATATCGAATCCTACGATTGTGCATTGCTATAGGTGGTACCCTTAGCGGTCTTCGGGAATGAAGGTTCACTTCATGCAAGCGGTTTCTGACGTTTGGTCGTTAATTAAGTTCCCTGAAAAGTGATGAAGCCTCACGGCTAACATCATGGCGGTTATTGTTGGAGCTCTTCGAGTTGTGATTTGAATGTATCGGTCTTGTCTCCGTGTGGTGCAGCGATACCGTCCTCCATGGCGCTCAGCCACGGTACCAGTGCTTCGGTAACGTGTCCAAAGTCGACTGATAATACTCTGACTTGTATTCCGAGCTAAAGCCACAGTACGTTGCCGGGAACCAGCTTCTATCATTCCCACGGCTCTGAGCTTTTCTTCCCTGCTTTAATGACGTCGCCGCTCCATAATAACGTTGGTTTTAATCAGTAGTAGGGAAACAGTAGCACTAATAATGTCTTCAATGCGTTGTATGTTTTTATAGGGAAAATATTGACAGCAGATTTTCATCTTTTACTCGAATTTGATTGACAGTTCCTGTTTCAAATTATGAAATGCACCAAAAATGATACATATAAATTTATAAAATCAAAAATTTATTAAAAAGCCACAACTCAATCTCAAGAAATCCGCATAAAAATGCTTGATCCCTAGACACTTTTGATGTGTGTATTTACTTGTTTGTGTTAAGTGTGTTTTTTACTTCCTTTCCTTTCTAAGAATACGCTGACAAAATGCAAAGTCAGCAAACAGCTTATTATAAATGAATGTAATAAAACTTGGTAAACAACAAAATCTTTACGAAGTCACGTCCTGAAAAGCTTAGTTTCCTGTATAAAGCAATCTCGGAGCTCCACCGGAAAATAATTATACGGCCTTTGTATGGACGTGGAGAAAAATGAAATAAACGAAACGACACGATGGCATACGAGAAAACTTACGCAACTAATATTTACGTATTTTTCATCCGAACTTAAAATTTTACGAACAAAGAGGAAGTTTTAGTATTTTCTTTTGCTTTAAGCCTAGGTCTAAGATGCAAATGTTGAATATAATAGTAAAGCAAGTAATCCTACTACTATTATAAAGGCGAAAGTTTGTAAGTATGGATGTATGGATGTATGGATGTATGGATGTATGGATGTTTGTTACTCTTTCACGTAAAAACTACTGAATGGATTTGAATGAAACTTTACCACAATATAGCTTATACATCAGAATAACATATAGGCTACAATTCATAAAGAATTTTTAAGATAAAGGCTTTCCACGCGGACGAAGTCGCGGGCGGCCACTAGTACTTGTATACTATTAAGGTAACCACATCTCTGGTACACGTGAATACGTTGATAAGTCGACCTGCATGTTTTTATTTATTTATTGGCTAAATGGCTTCCTATGTAATGTGCCCCCATTTGTAAAAAATAGGCCAAAATATTTAAAAATGACTGAATAATAATGATGTTCTTTAGTTGACATCTCAATTTTTTTTGATCTTTATTAAGCATAATATTGACTTGTCAAATTTGAATATTCCGTTTATTGGTAGAAAAAAGTTTGATATTTAATATTTATCATTGTTTTTACTTTAGATCGAAGGTGTCCCTAATATTCAACAACTATACTTATTGACTTAAAAATTTACCAAAACTCGTAAACATTACCTGACAAAACACGTTCTCAAGTTATTACCTTAATATCTCCTAGTGCTTGAAAGGATATGTATGTATATCAAATAATTAAGCTTGTTACCAAATCATCTTTTAGTTGCGTTGGCATTTATTCGAATAATCATGCAATGAAAAGTTTTCAAATAAGGTAGGAGCTATTTAACTAATAGTATGGTATATATCTATTATTTATGCTCTTCACAATACGAAACTGCTGGTCTAAAAAGCGGAAAACGGGGAAATTCGTAGTTATGACTTTATAAAGATGGCGCAACATAGTTTAAATATTCTGTTTTTTCTCGAGTTATATTAGATAATAAAAAGAATATGTATTGATATTTTTTCGAAATATTCAACAGTGTGTTTTTTTCTTAATTCTATTGTAACATTTTAAACATGGCGAGTTTTGCACCCCATGAAGATACTTTATACTTTACAGTATTTTTTATGATACTATCATGTTATTTAATAATAAATTTATTTTCTTTTCCGAGAGTGCCAAAATCATAATAGGTACAAAAATTAATCGCAAAATGTGGTGGTAAGCGCATAACTCAAGAACGGCCGGACCAATTTGCCCAATACTTTTTTTATAATATTCCTTAAAGTACGGGGATGGTTGTTACGAAGAGAAAAATAAAAATGACTTTATTATGTGTCTAATCGCCTCTTAGTAACTCAAAAGATTTTTTTCCCCGTGTCACTTGAGTTATTGTAAAAAAGTTAGGCACCCAAGCATGAGCTATACCTCATCATTTATTCTACTAAATGAGACTTTTAACTGATGAGTGATGACTGAACTATAAGACCAAAAATGGCGTTTCGAATATATTGAGGTATTTCTTATTTTTGATAGCATACCAGTATAATTTGATATTATATGACCAATCTATTAAAATTAGACGCTAATCTTAACGAATCCGATTATGCTATTCTATGCTATTATTTATTATTATATATTTTATGGGCTGTCAGAGCGCTTGACACTGTCACTTAACGCTCGCTAATGTCAGGCATCGATCGCTTGTCGCCCAACTACCGCGTCGCAGTTTTCGTGCGCGGTCCCATACAATTCATAGTAAATAACTCGTCGCCACGCTGTCGCTATCGCTTTCGCCCCGCTCGTCGCAGAATTCGTACGCACGGACTTAAAGTACAACTTAACATTAAATGCATTTTAGAAATAGTGTAACTATTCTTTGGACACATTTACAGTCATAATGCGTAATTGTCTTACATTATCTTTTAAAAACAATTTCCATACATTCTTAACCTAAAAACCAACTTAAGAGATTAAATAAAATAAAATGAAATAAAATAAAACACTAAAAAAAACACTTAAATACCGTCCGAAGCCAATCCCAGCTTCAAGCTCTAATAGAACTTAAAGCTAGGATTGGACCGAACGTGGATTGATGCCCAGTGAGCGGTGATAGGGCTGTATACCCTCTCTGCAATAGCCTTCAGGAGAGTGTTGGTGCTGCTCCGCACTCGCTCCCACAGGGAAGCCACACGTTTTCGCAGGACGGCGTGAAAACCATCTGTGTTCCATGTGGCGAACATTCCCGAGGCACTGCAGCGCCAGGGCAGGCCCAACATCCCCCTGAACGCATTGTTATATTGAATGCGCAGAGCACTGAAGGCTTTTTTGGTGTAACTGCTCCACAGGTTGCACGTGTATAAAGTTTGACAGTATGTTTTAAAAAGAGTAACTTTTACATCACGAGAACAGCGTGCAAACCTACGTGATAGCATATTACCCCTCACCGACAGTGCTCTGCGCTCCCTCTCCATGTCCATGTCATCTTTTAGGTCCTCCGTGACCCAGTGACCCAAATATTTAAATTGTTTAACAACTTGAAGAGGAGAACCGTCAAGGGCTATCGGCGGAAGTATGTACGATTTGGAGCCAGATTTAAAAATCAGTATCTCACTCTTTTTCACATTATATTTGAGTCCATGGGCCACAGCGTACCTTTCACAAATAGACAGTAACGTCTTTAATGCGTTGACTGAGGGGCACAGCAGCACCATATCGTCAGCATAGCTGATGTTATTTACAAAGTGTCCATCAACTGAACACCCCACCCCCGCACCACTGAGCTCCTCAATCAACCCATTTACATAGATATTAAACAGTGTGGGTAAAGTTAACCCCCCCTGTCTCACACCGCATTTCATCTTATTGACCTCCGAGCACTGACCCGCCCACCGAACCACATTGGTCTGGTTGGCGTACCAGTACTCAAATAGTCCAATCAGTTCCACAGGCAGATTCGTGTTACTGAGCAGTTTTTTCCACAAAAGATCATATGAGACCGAATCAAATGCCTTTGACAGATCCAAGAAACATGCGTAAACTGGCGTGTTCCTGTCCGTGTAGTATCGGACAGTGTGCTTAAGGCATAGTACTGCTGACTCAGTCGATAGACCGGACCGAAAGCCAAACTGGGCGTCATGCAGACTGACTTCTTTGGTCAGATGCTTGTTAAGCACACTGTCCAACACTTTCGCTAGAATAGTGGCTAGAGAAATTGGCCGGTAATTGTTTCTGTCAGAGGCATCGCCGGTCCTATTTTTTATTACAGGTATCACTATGGTCCTCATGAGATCATCAGGTAAGTAGTTGTGACAAATGCAGAGCGAGTAGAACATGGCAAGCACACGTGGAAGGTGAACACCCGCATGCTGCAGATGCTCGACGCTAAGGCCGTCGTGCCCCGGCGACTTACCTCTAGTCATCAGTCGGACTATTTTAGCAATTTCAGCAGATGTTATAATTATGACGTTGTCGCTGACACAATATCCAGCATCGAGCACCTGCCCACACGAGCCTACTCTTAATGGCTGCACTTTAAAATGGTTCATGAAGAGAGCCAATCTCTTCATTTCTCTGGGTTCACTAATATTTCCGACACTTACAGGTAGGCACACCTTGGGATTTAATTTGTTAGTCGATTTCCAAAACTCTACAAAATTTTTAGTTTCATGATGAGAGGCAATTATGTCCATTTTAATTTGATCTTTATTATTTTGACAGTATTTTAATTTAGCTTTGAAAACTTTTCTAGAACAGCGCATATTATCGTATAGCCGCCCTGAACTGGGCCTACCATGCAGACACCACTGCTGAAAGCAGAGCCTTGCCCTTCGGTGAGCCTCCTTAACATATTTATTCCATCCCGCGACATAGCCACGCTTCCTGTGCCGCACTCTGTCACAACTAGCAATAGAAGCCTCCTTAAGAATATTTACAATGGAACTATACATGTTGTCAATAATTTTTCGATGACTGTGATTGTTACACATATTGTTACAGCCACAACAATATCTCAATTCCTCAGGAAAATCAATATTTCTTAATTTATTATTTGAATACTCAATTATCTGCGACTTATCTCTTTCTCCCCATATTATCCCTTTTAACAACATATCATTGTTTTCTACAGTGCTACTCCCCTGAGTTTAGGTATAGTCTTATTTAAATTGCATACTATCTCTATAGGTACATGATCAGACCAAAACACATCATAATAAATTTTAGCACTTACCACCGTTTGTCTCGCCGCTAACGAAGTCACACAGTGGTCAAGCCACCGTGTACAGCCGTGACTATCGCTAACATAGGTAAACGAGTCAACCGGCAATATCTCTGTGTCTACTACATATAATTGTTGTTCTGCACAAAAACTGCTCAGTTCATTAAAAAAAGACATACCAGGATGAGCATTAAAATCACCCAACAAGTATACTAGGTCCACATTTTCATTTACAATTATTGCATACATTTCGCTTAAACACTCTGTAAATTCAATTAAATTTTCACTCACGTCATTGGGCATATACACCGAAAAGACTATCATAGAACTGCTGTTTATATCAATCCTAATGGCTAAGAGACGAACACTTTTACACTGTATAATAGAAACACACGAAAACCGATCCTTTCGCCATAGTAAAGCGACACCCCCATACGGGCGGCCCCGTAGCACTCCTGTCGACAGATCCACAGCCGTGTTGCCGTAGTATGCAAAGTTTGAATCAATGGTACCCAGTAACGGTATATTATGCTGCAGTAGCCAAGTTTCCTGGAGTGCAAGGATGTCCGCCGATTTACACAGTGTCCTTACGCATTCCATGGAGTGTACGATACCTTTACAGTTAAAACTTAATAGCGTACACTTATTTAATTGATTTTCACTTTCCATTGTTTTGTCTCTCGCGGTCCTTGTTTTTCCCTTTCGAGAAATTCACAAAACGCCGAAACAGCACTCCCTCCGGCCAAAAACTTTCACCAAGAAAAACATCCAACTTACTTTTAGGTAGTAATATTTTAAAAGCGTTGTATCCTTTATCGATTTTCAAATTCAATTTTTGTAGTGTCACATTCAGTTGTGTCTTACTGTAAACATGCGAAGTTATGTCGCTCTCAGTCGTAGACTTATCCACATTATAGATAAATAACGGGATATTGATGTCGGCTGCTTTAAATTTTCCATTAGGATCGGTATTTGCTGTTCCCTTTTTTCCCACAATTTTATTGCGTAATCTCTTCCGCTGCACCAATTTCCACTCCTCAGGAGGGTTTTCAGGTTTCCATTGCCCTGGTGCCTTCAATTTCTCTGCCAAAGTAGTATCAGAGGTTTGAGATTCCAACGGACACATTCGCGGTTCTATATGCGCAGCGTTGCAGTCCAAGCGTAACATTGTTGTTTTTGTACGCTCAGTCGAGCCGTGCGACATAGTTGGTTTTGTTTTCGCACTGCCCGCCACAGCTGTTTCGTTCCCCTTTGTATGAAACACCTGATTCGACATTCGCTGCGTTGAGGTCGCAATCAAGCTGTTTACGTCAGATAGTTCGTTATTTTCACCCGCATTTGAAGTTGATATTGGTCGGAATGAGTTTGCAACCAGTTCTAACGGCTGTTCGGGACTATGTATTGATTCGAGACTGTTATTGGGGCTATACCCTGAGATGTGATGTAGTCCCTTGGGCCCACTGTCATAGTGGCAGTCGCGATGAAGATAATTTCCTCTTCTTGTGTTTACGTTGTATTGCTCGTCAAAGTTCACAATAGACGAGTTTTTCAAATCATTAACGTCTTTTTTCAGGGCTTGAAAGGCATCCATTGTGACGTAGCGGTCCTCAGCTAATGTTTGGGCTTCTTTCAGCACCAGAATATCCTTGAGAAGGCGCGTCACATCAACGTGATCGAATGTGATCGGCGGCAGTTTTTGGAGATCTCGAGCCACAAAAACTGGAACAACGTCCGGATCTGTCTGTTTGAAGAGTCCGATAATGTCGTCAATGTCCCGTTGTGCCCTTTTGTCGCCTTTTCGCACCTTATTTCGTTTATCCGTTGGTACAGAGTCGAATAGCATTGTATTCCAACTTTTTAGCAGTTACGGGTTAAGTTCGTATGAAAGCGTAGGAAGCAGGTCCATAATAGGGCTATAAATAATGTTCGACGCGAGCAAAAAAGACAATGATTTAAATACGAGGATAAGGCGTAATAAACCCTGTTTCCTTTTTTATATAGCAGCTTTTGTAAAGCAATTTGTTGCTAACTAAATCTTAAATAACATTCCATGAATCGAAATGGGTAACGTGCCATCGTATTACTTTAGCCGGGCTAAAGTTACCTCAACTTTGACCCTTTACCAATAAACAGTTATTATTATTTATTATTATTGCCGTGTGTCAATGACACCATTTACCGTATGACGTATTATTACATAATACGCCATTTGCTATCAAAATAAAAATGTCTGAGGTTCAGTTTTTTACTGAATGGGTCAAAATTACCCCCTGGGCTTAAATTATACACAAGCACCGGTATAAAAAAGGATTGACTATTCGTAAATGAAATATTGCAAATATGAAGCCTTTTCGGATGGATGGTTCCCACTTCAATTTTACTTCTGGCGTTTCTGACTCGTAACTATCTCGTAAATGCAGTTAACCTAGACTACCCTTTTACTCACGAATGACCACATATTACGTGAAACCTATAGGCATCATCAATAATGGCAGTTTGTCTTTCGACTGCCTCGTTGGTGTATTGGCGATGTTTCTGCCTTACAGCCGAGATGTCCTGGGTTCAAACCACAGGTCGAGCCAGATTTTTTTTCTAAGATTTACTGTCATGATTTTCTCAGATACAGCTCGAAGTCGGGAAGATGGCGTTGTTACACCCCCCGTGCGTTGGAAAGCACGTTAAGCCGTTGGTCCTGCGCATGATCTCTGCCCGGTCATGTCGGATTCCTGTCTAACCGAACTTTGAGAGTGATTAAACAGTGAGTGCACCTGTGTATTGCGCTCACACTTGTGCACTATAATATTTCCTGTGCAATCGGCTAGAAGGACTAATATTATTATTATTATGGCAGTTTGTGTAAAGGCATCTTCGCAACAAAAAATAAAATATCCTGGCAACTTTACAAATTATAGTTATTACAAATTATTTTTCGTGATCTGGGATTTATACCTTATAACTAGTTTGTATCTACCCCCTTACACTCAAATACTAATTGACATTCTGTATTAATTTCACAATATACCTACTTTGGTGAATAATATTTTCTCTTTCCGAAGGATTAATTTTTTTACATCAGAAGCTAGATTTTCCAATAAATACGTAATCAAAGCATAAATCTGAATATTCTCTATCAGAGCACCGAACACCGGTATTCTGACAAAAAAAACAAAGAGCCAATTATGAGCTAAGTCTCGAATATAAAACGAATAATTTGCACGTTGTTTTGCATGTCCGGTGAAGATCAAAATGAGTAGTAAAAATTGAACCATGTTTAAATTATCTTTTAAGAACTCACAAAACAAGAGTCAAAAAATCAAAGTTCTTTATTCAGTTTACTAATACAGTTCTTGGTAGTTACGTTTCGCCTGGTACAACTAATATACAGAATAACAAGGCCAAGTGTAACTTCAAATGTCTTATGTCCGCCTTTTATTGCAGATGTGCTTGATTAACTTTTATGAAAATAGGAGGCTAAGTGGAGTTTATACCCAGCCGTATGAGGACCCATTAAGTCCAATCAAATGCTAATTACTGAAAGAATTCTGATGACGTCACGCACCTCACTCAGTGATGACGACCATTGGGTCGGTAGCGAGCAGTTTACCCCTTTCATAACAATGACACTGTGTGAGCCCGCCAGAATAGGGTAAAACTTAAAAGACGGTCTACTTGGAATTCAAAATGGAGAACTTACTGAAGGAATTAGACCGCAGCTGCGAAGGCATGGGTGGCGACAGCACTTCACTGCCCAGGCTGCTGACGCTGATGACATCACGCAGCTCGCCCAAAGATGATGAACGTAGAGTCGGTAGTGAGAAGTTCACCTCTTTCGTCCTGGTGAAACAAAAAACAAATTAAGTCAAATACTGTCTTGAGGATATATACGGATTATGTTTTGCTTTCTGCATATGAAGTAACGCCAATGTTACCAAGAGGTTATTTCCAAGAAAGACAAGTCCTCGTAGTTGTGACATTTATTTATTTATAGACACATCAACAATTGGTTAAGTTTTAAAGGACATAGTATTATTATATAGAATGTATAGATATTTTTTAATTCTTCATATCAATTATAACTTTGATTATAATAAAGTAGGGAAAGTGTAATAGAAAAAATATATTTATTTTAAGGTTTAAGGTTTCTGAAGTCTAAAAATATGATAAACCTATATTATTTTCAATTAAGTTTACCAGCCCGCGACTTCGTCCGCACTCAAGTTTCAACAAATGCTAGAGTTTTGGCCCAGTTTTTTCGCCGAGATCTTTAAAACGGTACCTCAATCATGTTTTTAGGCCCTAGCACCGCGACACAGGCTCGTTGGAAGGGAATGTTCTTACACAAATAATACTTATATAGAGATTCATATCCTAAGCAGTGTCGTGTGTGTATAGCGTGTCTTATACCTTCAACTTTAACCAAATAAAAAATGCAAAGCTCACTTTGAAATACGATAAAAGAAGAGATTAATGAGCGCTCATATTTTCCGGAATTCCAACAGGCAAATGTGCAAAAAAAATTCATCCTATCATTTTCATGTTTTCCGCCTCATCAATTACTTATGGTTTCCCTTTTATGAAAGTATAGACAATAAAAAATCAAGGTGAACACTGCGGAATCGTATGTGCTTTTATTACGAGCGATTTTGCTACAAAAACGGGTATTCATTAGAATTACAGTACATTGATACTGTCATCTGTTTTGTACAGATAACTGGCTTCAGTAAAGAAAAGCCACCAAAGGGAAAATTTTATGAGTTACTAACAAGCGAGATAGTCACGAAAAGATTTCTTTTTCACACAGGACCGAATAAAAAGGGATAGACATTGACTCTACTTTATTTTCGCAAAAGGAAACACCTTTTGCGAAACTACTTAGTAAGTTTGCAAATTAAAGTAAACTGTCTTGTTTTTGGGTACAAAACTTATAACAAGGCGATTTCGTTTTCTTAGATCACTGTTTATTTTCAAAACTTTTGTGATCAATGTTTTATCTGAAAATATTTATTTATTTAAATTTTGCACAATAAAAATAAAATATGCTTACCTAAACACATATTTTTTTCTATTATCCTTTCTTATGTACAACTTATAGCATCACAGACAACATAACATCTTAAAATAGACTATTTTGTTTTCGTCTTATTAGCAACAGCTAACGCAGTTGTAACAGTATTTATTTTGATGTAAATTAAGTAGAAGTACGGATGCAAAGGTACTTTGTAAGACCTTAAATACGTTCTTACTACCTTATCACAGAGAGAGAGAAGAGCTTAAAATACATAGCTTCTTTTTACAAAATTGTGGTCATTTATTAGAGCTAGTTAATACACACAGAAGAAATTAACCCGCCGCTGGCAGGAGACGATTAATCATCGTCTTTCACCGCGGACGTGTTTCAGAATAATGTTACACTAGTTTTATTGCTGAGCCAATTTATAACGACGAAAATATACGGAAAAAGTACACGTGTTCTTGTCAAGTTTAGCAACCCTTAGGAACATGGCATTTTTTTTTGGTTGTTTTTTTTTTCAGATTTATTGTATGGTAAAATAGAACTTTCAATAATTTAATATTACTTTCAATTAACTGCGGTTGATAAGGCTGATTTGTAAAAAAATACTACCTGACATGATCAGTGTTGAATAAAAGTATCATCATGAATAATAATAACGTATTCTGGACAAGATTACTGAATAGAAAAACATTTTATTTGCTCGTTTTTCAATTATATAACTAAACTATTAAACTACTTTCCTATGTTATAATTTTGTAGATAGTACTTGTTAAAATAGTTTTTATCAACTACTATACTGTTTTGCCTATCTTTTATTATTTTCTTTGAAAACAGAGTCGAGCATTTGTTGGTATTTAATTTATTACTAATTAAGCTACTAATTAAGCGTTGTTTTTGAGCATTAATTATACTTCGTTGACCGAACATAAATTATTTGTTGTAATTTGTGCTCTAACATTTCATTTCGTATTTTGTAACAGTAATTAACCTACATTGTGGAACGGTTCGTTTGTATCGAACTTTGTCTGTCAACTTCTAAATAACCTAGTTCACGAATTGCAAAACGAACGGTCGCATTCTAAATAAACCCTTCAACTTTAACCTTTCCATACCGAATCAGCAAAACTCCAGTATGAAAGTCTTCTTTAAAAGTAACACCAGACTGCTTTCTTCCATGCCTCCTTAAGTTTAAAGGTGAAATGAATATTAATTAAATGCAAAGCCGCCCAGGATTAATGGGCACTGGACTGGAAAAGTCTCATTATTAAAAAAGAAAAAGAACAAAGAAAATAACTAAAACTCCACTTAGGTAAATCTGCTATTTACGGAATTAGCGGTAAAACTTACCTTCATTATAAGTTTGTTCTTGCTTTACAAGTTCGTAATTGACTTCAGATGTAAATTCCAAGATAATGTTACTTGGCAATTACAGCGGTTTGAGATGGTTTGAATAAATATATTATCAGATAAACACTATTTACTTAATTAAATAAAAAGCATCAGGTACCACCCAAGGTACAAGGACAGATTTATGAAGTAAATTAGAAACTTCAAAGTTAGCTATTTTCAGTTTATACTTCATTTTTAATAACAAGAATTAAAGAGGAAAAAGCCATTTCCTTGTCCTTAGATAAACAAATACCAGACGCTCCAAAAGTAAAGGCAAATTGAATAGATAGGTACTTATTTTTGAAACACATTCCGTGGGTGACTTTCACCCTTGTTTCGTAGGTAGGTATCTGATAGACACTGAGTTGGATGATTCAGTCACTACGTGTAAGTAAAGTCACAGCTCACTGCACAGCGGAGGACGACAGTTTGTTAACAGGAGGGCGTTGGCGATGGAACAGAGGATGGACTGTTCTTGCGTCATCGCGCTACAAACACACGCGCTATCACGATGAAAAATACTGCAGAGCTGCGCTTCCTTAAAGGTACCATTCTAGCACAAATCGCAGTTTAGAAACCAGGGGCTGCTTTGAACTGCTGTCGCTACACGACTTGCTTTTATCAATCTCTATGCAATCAATTTCTAAGTTCAGTCGCACAGCGGTCTGCAGCTACAAAAGTGACGTATTTACTTTGACCGTTACGTGCGGCATCTCAGTAGTGTTGGTCGCCTGCGTTTAACCAACCTTTTTGGATTTCCGTCATATAAGCTTTTTAGGAACTCATATATAGCATGGTGCAGTGATATCATGCGGTGGGTAGACGAGTATCGGCGGTGACGGTACTGGTGAAGAGCTGTTATTGCGTCACCGCGCCACGAAAATTCCGGCCATCACGATTAGCAGTACTAGAACTGCGCTTGCTTTAGGGTAGTATTCTTAGATGGACCACAGTGCAGCGACACCATGGTTACTGTACCACTTGTTTCTACGAATCGCTATTATATTGATGGTCAGCGCGGCTACACTGCGGCCTACAGTCGTTAGGTTTTTATCGTAGCAGCTGCGTTCGACTCAGTACAGTCGGTCGCCTGCGTTTGTGGTGCGATTAGGATTTACATCATACAAGTACGCTTGTTTTAAAGGAACTCACATATAACATGGTGCAGTGATATCATGCGGTGGGTAGACGAGTATCGGCGGTGACGGTACTGGTGAAGGGCTGTTCTTGCGTCGCCGCGCCACGAACACGCCGGCCATCACGATGAGCAGTACTAGAGCTGCGCTCGCGCCGCCCAAAGCAACTAGCGCCACTTCTAGAAAGAACGAGAATAATTAACTTCTCCTTATAATGAAAACGATTAAATTAGTATTATACAGGGCATCGCTACCATTGAGCATGGATAAGATAAATGACATGAGTATCCAATGGTTATGGTTTCTTTTCAATAGGTTTCTTCTTTTGACCTAACCCCCAACGAAAAAAGGGGTGTTATAAGTTTGACCCCGATGTCTGTTTGTGTGTGTATGCTCGAGTTTTTGTGTGTTGTCTGTGGCGTTGTAGCTCCCGAATGGATGAACTGATTTCAAAGCGGTTTTTTTATTCGAAAGATAACTTAGTCACGTGGGTTCTAAGCTATGGTTGGCCGTCCAGCCATTGAAGATCACCAGTTGTTTTCTTAGATAATTCTGGGTTTTATAACTGGAAAATTTTGAAAAGTTTTTTTCTTAAAAAGCGAGCTTTTGAGTTGGAATATACTTTGTGAACAAGTGATAGTATTTTAAAATGGCGTAATTAATTACACTGTACAGGGAGAAAACATTATACAATTTACATAGTAAATCATTAGTCTAAGCTTTTATAAGTAATGCGTTATGACAGGCATGTTATGAAAGTAATTTCTGAATTGCGTTTTACCTCGGTCCATTGTTTCTTGACCCATTCATATTAAATAAGGACCCAAAGGACTTTACTTGTTTATAACTTATCTTTGTCTACTGAAAATAAACTTTAAATAGATAAAATTCATACCCCTGGATTCTGCAATGATTTTGAAAAAAAATTATACCAATTAACAGATAATATTGTAGTCTTTAAAAATTGTTACAAAACTAATCGAGTTACTTAATGAATATTCAAATAAAAATCTTCATTTGACATCGACTCGTATACGTAAACCTTGGTTTTATACTTTAGTTTAAAAGTGTGTAGGTTGTTGTAGCTTGGTTGGTGATAGGTTGTTGAAGTGACGTAGGTTATTGTAGCCATATTTTTTGTACTTATTTTTTGAAAGTCAATTTTTAATTTTTTTGAATAGCTTGACAATAGAGGGCCTCCGTTTTACAAGATAGAAAAATAATACAAAAGTATAACAAAACAATACAATACATAACAATAGCTAATTTCCTTCCTCCTCCAAGCACCTAAATAAAGATCAAAAATCTTGTATAGAACATCACAGGAATCACTGAAAAGATACTTTTAACAATAAGCTTATCCCCGAGTCCTGAATTTTTCAGTATTCAGCTCGTTGAATGGCACCGAGAGTTTCTCTTCATTCTAAACACAAAAAAAAAGTTTAAAATCTATATTTTGTGTTTCCTTATTAATCTCTTACTTCAGGTGATCGACTAGCTTTTAACAATACCCGGATTATGTTATTATGTTATGTAATGTTAAACTCATAGCATAAGCTTAAGGATAGGATTAGCTAATACAATTCACACGTGTAAATGAAACGACTTTTGGAAAGAATCCTCATAATTATCATCAAGTTTATGAGAGAATAAGATTTTAATTATTTGACACATCTATAATAATAAATAATAATGAGTGCGAGAAAAACGGTCCTCGTTAAGTATCCTCTCCGGATTCCACGACGCTGATTTTCAGCGAGAATCACCGGGCACTCAGTGTCACACACAGTGCACATTATAAAAAGTGCTAAAAAAATACTCAAAGAACCCACAAAAAGCCAATCTGCCTAATTTCTCGGTGAAATTGAATGAGGAGGTTTTCCTCGTGTTTTTCTTACGCAGAATATTAATAAAGGCATACTACACCATTGGAATAATGCTTCCATAAATATCACGCAGTGAAATCACGTTCGAGGATATTATGACAAGATTATGGCGTCGAAATATGAAACTGTTCCATGGGCGTTTTATGATACTCATTAAAACACGCTTTATGATACGAAATTACTTCGTAATTATTATTTCAGATTACAAGCTATGGAAAACTTCGAGACACCACTTATTACATGATACAACACACTAGAGTTTTGAAATAAGGTGACTTTTCTTCATTATTTATTCATTTACTAAAACTAAAAACATGAAATAAGTCCGTATCATGGATATTTGTGGGCTTACATCAATAAATAAAGGTTAAAATACCGATTTAGAACTATAGGTACTATTCTAATGATGCGCCTTTATTGAACACTTGTACCTAATTATTATGAAATTGTATTCCGGTTTGAGTGTCATCCATCTAATGTGACGGATAGGGCCTTCCACTTAGGGAAAACTCATGAATATTCATATTGTTACCGGTTAAGGGGTTCCCATTTCCCATTTCATAATTAGGTAGGGCATTCGATATTGCTTCCGGATTCAATCCAATTTGTATTTGTTATGTTTGACAACAAAAAAGCACGAGCTATGACGATGATGCACTGAAATATGAATCCTATATGATGATGAAATATGAATCCTAAAACTAGAGAGCTATTCTAGTGAGTTGGTAGACCTACGGACAGACTCAATATTCTATCTTCCTTTGACTGAAAGATAGATAGATTTTATGGCCTTATATTAAATAATTGTATCGTTGAGTTAATTTACTCCTCTTATACTGACGAGGAGTAACAAAAAATAGCAGTGTAAAGGTGCCGTCCTGAATCAACAAGTCTACAAACAGAGCTATTTTGGAATTCTTTGGACGCTTAATGCTAACTGGCCATTGCAAAATCAGCCCTTCCAAATTGAGAAGTCATGAAGAACTCATAAGTACCATAAAATACTCTCACCTCTTAAATTAACAACATTGCCGTACGAGAACTCAGTGACGGAGCTGTCGGTGGGCGTCGGCTCGAGCTTCGGGTTGGCGAGCGGAGGGTCCAACTGTGCCACGGGTTCTGGTCTCCTCACTGACACCGGGTCAACGTACTCCTGGCTCCTGTCATAGTACTCTTCTTCTGGCTCGCCGTTGTACTCGGTCTCGTAGTCTGCAGGCAAATTTGGTTTGTTACCGATTTTTTCTTACAGTGAAGTTTTGAAGAAGTTATGATTATTTTCTACTGTTTTCAATCGCACGGCTGACATGCGGCCATTATTGATAGCTTAGTCAAAGCAATTTTCCAGTTACTGCCATTTTGAAGATTTTAATACATTGCCACTCCTGGCCGTACTCTTAAATCAGTTTGGTTGATTAAATCAGCTTAATATTAAATATTAAATGATATAAACATATACAATAGAATCAAATAATTTGTATTTAGTTTAAAAGAATCAAAAACCTATTTCATATTTCATTTACAGTGAAAGTCTTCCGGTCTTACAATAGGAATTTTAAAACGAGTGAGTAGTCATGAAAAGTTATTCATTCTAAATAAAAAACAAATTGGCAAAAAAGTCGTAGAGACCGGCTTACAAATAAAGTGCCTTTTGTCTTTGTGGACAAAAATAAATTCTAACTGTGTTTGGGAAACCCTCCGGCGATCCACGATCAGCATAATAAGTTCCAGCCTTAGTTTGAGTTGAGCCAATTCAATATGAGATTCTTTTGAGAGTTACATCGCCCAAAACCCTTAACTATATTTACATATACTGTGTATACCAACTACTGGTAACTAATAGGATACTTTCCCTAACCGGAATCTGACCTGGACTTAAATAATCTAGTTACGCTGCTAACTAGCGATTCCCTTGAAAATGGCAGAAGATGGCTGTTCTAGGAGCGTAGAATGAAACACACTTATCCACTGCTTCAACTCTTGATTTGCCAGGACATACAAAACGGCTGAATGGAATAAACCCAATAAGTGAAAGCTAGGTAGTTCCAGGAGAATTCGAAATTGTCTTGGAAATCAGAGAGAAAGTATTGAAATAGAAATTGATAAAATTTGTCCAAGATGAGTGTTGGTGCACTATAATATCGTCGCCTTCGTGTTGGCTTATATCGGCCACTGTGGTCTAATAGGGTAAGAGTTATGGGTACCTACTTGTGTTATCTTCTGTATTCTTCAGCAACTGGGCCGGGTCTATAGGAAGAGCATACCACGGCCGACGCGAGTATATCTTCTTAGTATTCACCGGTCGCTCACCATCGTCACTGTTACGATAACTCGACGGTGACAGGTTTAACATCTCTAAACATTTGTCGATACCTGCAAACAAATAGAATGCGTTATGTCTTTGAACGAAGTCAAATACACGTAAAACAGGAGTTGAAAAATACGGACTCACACACGGATAGGTCCGTATCATACATTACAAACAAGCAATCTGAAAAAATCAAGTATTGCCGCGAGACAACTTCAGGTTATGGGGGTTTCTTTATTTAAGTTATTTTATTCTGGTTTTAGTATTTTTTATTACAACAGTAACAGGAATACATCTGTGAAAATTTCAAATATCCATTTCATGTCTTTAAGATACAGACAGTCGGACCGCGAAATCTCAGCAATAGATTTTGCACCCTTAGATTACGAAACCCCTTAAAACGAGTAGGATGCGCAGAAAGGAAATCTTCCCATAAAGTATTCCTTTCGTTTTCGAACAAGGAACAAAATACAATTGACGATTCGTATGAGAGAGACAAGATACCCTTCTAAGGTTTTCATGTTTTATCTTCCAATAGAAATGGTAGGAAATTTTATGCTTTAATGAATCATTCATTTCGCATTTTCAGCTGTCAGATAATTTGTTCGGAATAAACATGTGTTGTGTACATATATGTCATCATCATAGGCCTCATCCGTCTATAGCAGACGATTTAAGCAGTGTCTGCTGCAAGGCACCTCTTATTATGGCTAAATAAGCCAATCCGGGAGCGACAAACTATATATATGTAGGTGTAGTATAATTACTGAAATTATGTATAATTTACAACTTGAACATGACTTATTTTCAATAAGCACATTAACAACTCCTTGTGTTATACATTTTACTTTTGTATGAATTTGAGGAAGATTGAAGTATTTTGTCATCTTTAATTTGAGGAATTAAAGGAAAGTGAGAACTCTTTGATAAATTAATCACAAGGTGGGCGCATGTGGCCCGTGTTATGTTATGATTGATTGAGTGCGATGTAGTTTTAGGCGCATCAATCATCTACCATTTTCTTTTGCGAAGGGTGTAATTGAAACTTTCTAGACCGCTAATGAATATTTAAGAAGGCACTTATACACGCATGTTAAAATAAAATGAAAATTGAACCTCCTACAAAAAGTTCTAAGAATTTTAGTACCCAAATTATTCTGAAATTATCATTTGCACATCATAGTGGCCGTGCTGGCACTGACTTCAGAATAATTTGAGCTCCAAAATTCTTGTGTAGGACTTTTTAAAGCAGTTTCAATTACTTTAATAAAAAAATATATTAAAACTTTTTAGTGGCTTCGTATGAATTATTATTGCTGTCATCGTAACTTAGTAGAATGGTCATGAACTGCGGTGGAAGATTTCCTGCACTGCTAAGAGTTGAGGAGTTCTGCATCATTATCCCGCTTTGAATTCTCATTTCATATTCTGAAAATCCTCAGAATTCTGAAGCAAAAAGGTTACTACAGACCTGTTATTTGTGGATTTTAAGGTTTTCCATTAAATAATAATAATAATAAATCATTTATTCCTCGCCATTTCATTACAATACCATTAAGAGAATATTTCCATATTGATGACCGGACTCTAACCAATTTATATGGGACCAATCGCACACTCTACTCTTTTGAATGTAAAAAGAATTTTACAAATCGGACTATAAATGCCGGAGATGTGCGGTAACATACATAAAAAAAACGGTCGAATTGAGAACTTCCTACTTTTTTTGAAGTAGACTAAAAACTTGTTAATTCATATCTTTGATATAAAACGTCAAACGTTAAACGATAAATGTGTATCAGGAATATAGGTAATTCAAGAACCTCTTCTAAGAATCGTTGAAAATAGTTTCAACGTTGTCTACTTACTCACTTCGATGCTTAGTTGGTCCAAAACTTTCAAATAAGGATCAAAGTTTAAGCGAGTGGGATGAAAATAATTATAGAGATGTTCTGAGTTGCAAAGTAAACACCTTTTGCTTTAGATATTTGCTTGTTTGCTTAGCAACCATAAAGTTAAAAAGCTGTAGCTGATGTCAATCTATGAGTCAAAATTAGCTGTTACTACGATTTTTAAATATCTAAAAAGAGTCGTCTTGTTCTATACAAGAGCAAAGTTTGGTGTAATGGTCAAGAAGTAGACCGTTATCCCCGCACTGTACAAACATTTGTGTGCATGAACATGTCTGTTTGTACTGGTCTGGATGTTAAATGTATTTATTTAAGTGTATTTGTAATACCACTGTTGATTCTGATATCTGTAACACAAGTGCTTAAACTTCTTACCACAGAGTCAGATCAATGGATGTGATGTTTTTGTATAAACAACTTTTTGTTTCAACAAAATCATATTTAATCTGCCGAATTTCGATTCAATATTTTTCATTAGTGCCATATAAATGCATTGCGCTAAGTATTTTTATTGGCTACCTACTTGGACTTGTTTTTCTTGCTATTTTACTTGAAACGAGTTTGTAACTGAATAGAATGTTTGTGTTCTTCTCCAATAGCACTTAGCTAGTTATCTTTGTAAGAAGTAAAACCGTTACTTTAAATGCTTTTCTTTGATAAGACATAGAATTTAAACCTTGGTGGTAAATTGTATAGAGAGAAAAACAAACGAGCGCATAGGATGAGACAGTTTAATTTCATCGATCTAGTTCTGAAAAAAAAATACAAATAAATCGACTGTTGGCATTTTTATTGGAGAAAAGAATTTTCAACTGACTACAATATCTAGGTGACTGAGGTACGGATTACTAAATAGTTGTCTAATGGCATTTTAGGCTTAATTTTACTAACTTTACTTAAGATCTTAACCGTTACTTTAAATGCTTTTCTTTGATAAGACATAGAATTTAAACCTTGGTGGTAAATTGTATACTAAGTATTACATAACTTTTCCAGGTCTGCAACCACCCATTGGTGACCACGTGCCGGCTTCTATTTAAAAATTTCAATTATTATTCTAACAATCTGAGGTTAAGAAAACATCTGTTTTATCTAATTTGATCGATGTGTGTGTATAACCGTGTTCAGTGGCGTTATGTCATGACAAATGGAATACCTCGCAAATACATTGATGATACAGCGCTGCTCAAATACAGTGACAGCTGACAGGACAACAAATAGCACGCTGTGGACTTTGTTTTCCCGAGAGATTTGTCACGTAACAGAAAAATATGGAGTTCGATTACATATGACGGGCAATTTTTTTTTTAGATGTATTATCATTATTTTTTTTCGGTGTTGTTGGTTTATTTAAATTTTTATTTATCTGAAATACTAGAAACCTAATTCCGTGGTATGGTTTATGCGTTTGGAATCTAATTTTAACAATAAGAAACTGGGCTGGTTTATATGAATCCCATGAAAAGTAAAATAACGATATTTATACGGCACACCTTATCGTCGTCTTCGTGTAAGATATTCAATTAAGGTTTACAAATATTAAACATTTAAGTGTTATTGTTCACTTCAAAATAATAAACCCGAAATTCAGTCCTCAGAAAAACAATGAATTTTTACATGAAAACTTTTCCGTGTATTTTGAATACAAAATGCAAAATTCATTATACTTTTCACTTTTCGCAAAAATGTACTATGGTATTTTCTTTTCGGAACAAAATTCTCAGAATAAACTTCGGAAACAATTGAAATTGGAAAGAAAGTAATAAAAATATTTTTCAGACACTGAATTTTCAGGATTTCGCGTAGGCACCAACTTCTGCGTCTGGACAGTAAAATAACTAAATAAGGTACGAAATGAATAGTATACTAAAGGTATAAATCCCGTGTAACATCATAAATATTCTAAAATTAAGTAAGATATTTTTTTTAGTAAAAGTCATCAAATCAAACATTTATATTTATACTATCATGTTTATTGCTCCATTCTTGTGTTAATTTTAATAAATTCACTATCTAATATTACTTCAGAGTTGATATTTCATTCAAGAAATTGAAACGAAACCCATTTTTAATAGTCACCGTAGTAAGTCAAGTATGATTTGTACTTTGCAAAGTTACCCGTGGTGCACTTTTCCTAATCTTACTTTATGTCTCAAAGGTATTTTGTTGAAGCACTTTTATGCAAATCCGTAGATATTTCCTGGAAAGAAACAACACTAGATCCGGATGCAAAGCTGACTTCTATTCATCCCTCAAGTACCATACTGCGGAGCTATGAATTTTAATATTATTTCGTTCGTGCTACACCTTTCAGGTGCATTACCATTAGAGTTGTTTGTTTTACCTACTGTTTAGAGTTCCTGAAAAATTGTGTTACCAAGAAACACTTTTATTCCGGAACATATTACATGAAATAATAAATTGACTAATATAATTTGTTATTTTTAAATAACGAATATTATCACAAAAACTTAAATTAATCATCCTTTGTTGAGCAGCAAAATTTAACTTTTTCAAGACAAGAAGTGAAAAGCAACAACCACGCATATTTTAACATTTAAGAAAAGATATTCAAAAGATTAAAGAAAAATAATATGTACCCACGTACTTTTACGTGGGGATACCTTTTTTATTAAAACTGAGATGATAAATTTAAAGTCTTGAAAGTTATGTAAATATCCTAAACGTTTTATTAAACACCGTAACGCTCTAAACGGATTCCTCTCACATTTGAAGAGTAATACGAGTTTTAAACATTACCCAGTAATAAAGGGTAATACCATACTAGGTAATGGTTACTCGCTTATTAAAACAAATCCAAGCTTTTATTTTTTTATATTTAAAAAAAATATTCCATTTATATGGAACTAAATGTCAGTGGATCCGTTTCTTGGACCAGACTGGAATAACTTATGTTTTTTTTTTTAAATCTACTCTAATAACAAACATACAAAATTTGTAGGAATCTACTAAAGACGTGTTTCCATAAAAACGCACAGTGGTTACAGTTCAGATTTTTATAACGTTCAGAAAAAAGACACAATTTTACAAGTGCTTGAATTAAAAACAACCAGATTTTATCAATCTCCTTTTAAATTGGCAGCAATTACGATTTCACCTGTTAATTGTCTGTGATTGTCGTGCAAGCAATATTTAATTTTCACGCCAGAACACACTGTTATAAAATCTGAAAAGGTTTTATTCCGCCAGTTCTTTCTTGTGGCCGCGAAATAACTAAATTGGTTTTGAAAGCCACACGCAATTGTTTTTCGGAGAGTAGAAAATGATTTTAGAGTTTAGATTCTGACAAATTTTGACAATAATATAAGAACATATTACCTCTATATTAAGTAACTTGGACCCATTTAAAATGAGCTGAACATAATATTTGAAATTCAAATGCGTAAAGAATTGGCATGACCACATTTACAAAAACAAAAGGCTAATTTCATGAGTGTGCAAATCATGAGATAACAACCTGTATCATTCAGAGCCTCTTTGATAATTTTGTACTAATTAATGACTACAAAAATTGGATTCATTCAAGAGACGGAATTAAGCCATCTGGATTCAATTCAATGATATCTTCTGAATCGTGTGGTTTGTGTCAAACGGAGAGAAAAGAGGCTATTCCAATAATCAAGTTATCTTTATTTTCCAGTTGCGGCAACTGTCTATTGTTTCGGTAATGAAATGAAAATCTCTTTGTCTGGCACTGGCCGCTGTTCATATTGCGGGAAATTTGTGCCCAGTTTCATTTACCCGTGCGATAGGGAGCTTTATTGCTGTTAAATTATCTTTAGGCAAGTGGAACAGAGATTTTAATGAATACAGAATGGATAGAGATAGTGAATATATTGAACAACAGATTAGAGTCAGGGTGAGGTACACTGAGGCATATTGCCGACGCGACACGCGTCAGTTATTGATTGATTAACACACTCTGAGTTGCGGCGATGGAAAGTTGCATGTGCTCTAGAGGTTAATCAGCTAATCATTCTTATTTTAATTTTCATACAAACGTACACTTACCAGCTGATTTTAATTTATATATTTAAAAAGTCTATAAACATAGCACTTAAATTGAAATCATTCACGTTATGACTTTTTCCGCTTGTTTTTCAATCAAAAAATGATTTTGAAATAACGATGCAAAAAAATTTATCGACAAAATGTTGACTATCGAAACAGCATCACATTAAAAAGTAACGCATCACCTGCTTCAATCCTTTTCTCGTTACATCTGGCTCCGGTTTTCCGAAATAAAATGTACATCACGAAATGAAATTCACCTTTGCCATTTTTCACTACGCGAAACAAATGGGAAGGCATGAAATAAGTTAATGTTGCTAGTTGGAAGTTTCTTTATCTTTAGTGGGCTAGGTTGGACCCTTTTTCATTGTGTATTGACCGTTTTATCTATTCATCTCTTGGGATTAATTGCTTGTTTAAGAGATTAACAAGATTCACCCTTGAGCGTGTACCACAATTTTGTATTATCTAATTGTAGCTGTATTTTCATAAATTTTCAGACCCAACGCTTCACGTACGTCACCAAGTCGTTGTGACGACCACACGACTTTGAAACTGACTAAACACAATTGTCCTTCAAAAGGGAAGTACGTAAATTTTTGTTGTACAAGTTGCAAAAATCTATACATATAATAAGACTGTAAAAGATCGATTTCTGTACATTGAAGATTTTTATGAAAAATTGTTACAGGGGGTCTTAATTATTACCGTAATAGAAGCCAAAACAACAATTTTTAAAAATTTTGTCTGTCTGTCTGTCTGTCTGTCTGTCTGTTTGTCCGGGCTAATCTCAGAATCTACTGGACCGATTTTGACGGGACTTTTTTTATTTGACTCAGTATCACCTGGAGAGTAAACTGGGATATAAATAATCACGCCGATGAACTTAGGGGGCAGGCAGGAAATTGAATCTCAGAATCTACTAAACCGATTTTAATGGGACTTTTTTTTATTTGACTCAACATTACTTGGAAGGTAAAGAAGGATAGAAATAATCACGCCAATAGACTAAGGGGGTAGGCAGAAAATTGAATCTCGGAAACTACTGGGCCGATTTTAATGGGACTTTTTTTATTTGACTCAGCATCACTTGCAATAATCACGCCAATAGACTAAGAGTGTAGGCAGGAAATTGAATATCAGAAACTACAGGACTGAATTTGATGGGATTTTTTCATTTGATTGAGTTTTACCTAGACAGTGAAATATATAATAACTGACGCCAAGTGACTAAGTGTTAACTGGCCTAAACTTGGGATAAATTAATCGCCCTACCTAACTAAGGGAACTCATTGTGTGTACCTGTTATAGAGTCGCAGGTATGCCTGCATTTGGGTCATGTTAAACAGTAGCATAGGCTGGGAGTACCTCCACGCGGTGAAGGCGGTAACAGTTAAAATTCCACGCGGACGAAGTCGCGGGCACAGCTAGTTATGTATAAGTACCGTGGATTAGGGTTACTTTGATTCCTGGGGTTACATTAATAACAATTTCATTTCGTCGTAAAACTTAAGTTGTACGGTTCCAAACACCAAAGTCCATTTTTTTTGTATGGTTGGTCGCATTAGATGTCAAGGATTGCGTGAGATCAATCAATGTCGACTTGACAGAAATAAAAAATATGTCACATGATATTTTGATTCAAATAAGTGGCTTACTTATCTTATTACCTACGAGTCTCAATAAAGCGAATACAGTTATTTCGCGTGGTCCTTATATATTGATTCTTTATAGGGGTCGATAACGAATTCCGGTAAAAAAACGAGGGGTATCAAAGTAACCCGATCATCGTTTAGCTTTGATCACTCCCATTATTTTTCTAAACATAGTAACTGTAAGATACTCCTAGCACACGATACACTGGCTCGACAACACACCATGTGCGCAGGCGACGCGTCCGTTCTCGCCCATGGTTCTCACCGTAATGACCCGCGCGCCCCGCCACACCGTGAGCACGAGATAGTGTTTAGTTATAACTATGGTTATAACCTGACACAAACACTACAGTAACGATAAAAAATATTTCAGTTGCCTTTTGAACAGAATAAACAAAACCGATATTAAAGCTGAAAAAGATGATTATTTTGCTTTAAATTTCCACGAAAACGGCGCCTTACTTACTTAGCAAACTTATCGTTTGTAAGTCGCTCGTAGTCTGTCGAAGCGAAAACATCTCCTGAGGATGCCACGTTTAGTGGCGAAACGCGTCGAGTGTTTGTTGTTGGTGTCAGTGTTGTGATTCCAGTGCATCTTCTGTGTCACGTTGTGAGTTGTAGATATTGTAAGTCCTGCGACTTCCCGTTCTACCCTTTCAGGTGTTTACAGTTGGATGTATTTTGGTTCCTGCGCTGGCGCCGTTTTCGTGGAAATTTAAAGCAAAATAATCATATTTTTCAGCTTTAGTCATGGATTTCCGCAAAGTAACGCCTGATTCCATCAACTATATAAAACCGATATTTCTTCATTTTTTTCATATTTTTTTGCTGTTTAATTAGCAAATGGTATTGCCATACATACACATAATATTAATAATTTTCACCCTGAAAACGAAACGTTAAATCTTTTCCAATTTAAAAAATTACGTAGTCAAAGATAAGGTGTATTTAAGAATCGATTAAATATATAAATCTTTATTTCTATTTATTCTGATATACAGGGTGTCCCAGAACTCAACGTCAAACCGAAACGGGGTGACAGGATTGATCGTAAGCATCATGACAAAAATCAGAAAAAAAATCTATCCCATGCAGTTTGAAAATTATGGGCATTTTAAGAAAAACCTAGAAATTTAGTCAAACTGTAACAATTTTTCGGTTATTATGGTTATTTTTTTATTTTTGTTCATTTATACTTTGGAACCATAACCCTAAATAGCATTTTAGAATGACAGTCAAAAATGATGACACAGTTGCCCCAAGTTTCCTAGAAATAAGACTGATTTGTTAAACTATGAATTTAAAATTTTCACTATTTGTCGACTTTTGAAGGCCCTCCTTTAAAAAGGTTTTTATAGGTACCTTCTTACTTGTATTACTTCTTTATTTTTTTTTATCATATTGAACGCCAAAGCAAACATAATGGCTTAATTTCGTTTTAAATTTTACGTTATTACATGATCGAAATTCATGAAAGCACTTACGGTGAAAGGTTATGCATCATTAATGAATTTAAGACGTAACTTCTAGAGTTCAAAGCATCGAAGATCTTCTTAAGAACAATGTTTATTAGCTAATAAAATCTTTTGTACGTTCGACATACTTTATATGGCAGGTAAGTAAAAGCTTACATAAGCCGAACAAAGGCAGGCCAAACTTGGAATAGTTTTCAATGGAAATCAGTCCTAACTTAGTTGGTCTATAAATAAAACTTAGCTCTAGACTTGTGAAACTGTGCTAAATCAATCGTCTTCGAAACTTCGATCCTAAATTAAAATTGATGATGATTGCGCGGCCAGAGAGGTCAACTTTTCATGTAGGTATGAAAACTACAGATGTTAGAAAATGGGGGACAAGACTTTAATTAAGGTTCTATTTTGTATGTGCGAAAATTTATTTAAAGGCAGAGATACTTTTTGATGATACTACCTTACTTTATCATTAAAATATTTATTTGCTCATTATGTACCTAAGGTAAATTACATCAATACTTGAATTTCTTAGAATTGCGACGTGGACGAAACTAATACGCCTACTGATAAGCTTACTTAAGCACTTCAATTTAATGTATTTCATTTTGTTTTACTTTACATTTTACCAAAAGCAATCTCATTTCATAATGCGTTGAGAGTATTAATAAAAAAAAAATTGTATTACTAGATGACCACGCAGACATTTTCCTACCCGTTATTTTAAGAAAAAAAATAAGTGAATTGCAAAGATTCCTGTTTTATCCCAAGGGAGTATTTAACCAGGATAAAAAGTATCCTACCACCCAAGTCAGCTCATACCCTGTCTGTACACTAAACTTCACCAAAATCCGTTTAGTAGTTTCAACGTGATTGACGGACAAACATCCAAACATGAAAGCATCCAAACATCTAAACATCCAAACAAATAAACTTTCACATTTGTATGATGTTTTTGAGATTTTAAGATTTACGAGTAGCTTCTTTATTTTAGATAGGTACTCTTCGTTAACTCGAACTAGACTAACAAGAGTAAGTAAATAGTATGTTTGAATTTATGAGCGCGCTCATGAGAAAAATTAAACCGGCCAAGTGTGTGTCAGACCACGCATAAAGTAGGGTTCCGTAGTCAATTTTGGCACCGCGCTGTTTTGCATTTCTTGCATCATCATCATCTCCCTAGCCGTCAATGTCATCATCATTGTAAAGTATATATTATTTATAATTTCGAAAGTATTCATCACACCCGAAACAATTTTAAATAAGAGTTTCCGTGCCTGTTTCTTTACGTGAGAGATATTTGAAGTTTATAGGTCCAAGACTTAGAAAATACAGGGGGGGGGGGGGCACCGACTTTGGCGGGCTATAACTCGCAAATGGTAAAGCTGATTAAAAAGTGTTGTATGGAAACCCATCTTGTATGGAAACATATCTTATTGTCAAAGTCCTTTTCAACGGGGTCCCCATACAAGGGGGTGCACTCAAAAAATAATATAGTTAGGATAGATTAACTCGTAAGCTTTCGCTTTGAAATGTCGTCACACCGGGACGATTTACGTTTTTGTATGGAAACCGATCAATTAAAAGTTAGAACTGTACCTACTGCCTAAAGTAAAATGTTGCCTTTCGGTTAACATCCAAGTATTCCAATCCACAGACCGGCGACAAATGACATCCGATAGCTCCAATGTGCCGATAGGACACAAATGGATGTAGCCGGATATGGCGTCGCGATTGGGACAGACGTATTGGGACACTTGGCTGGCCAGAAACGTTCACAGACGGCCGCTCGCGTGACAGATGTAATGTTTTATTAAGTTTTTGTAACGAATCCAACCTCCACGCGCGTCCTGGCCACTCAGAAAAAAATTAAACGAAAATTACCTAAAAACGAGGAGGCAATGTGTGGAGACGATGTTCCTTTCTTCTAAGTAACTAGCTGACCCGGCAAACGTTGTTTTGCCATAAAAAGTATTTTGGACAACCCTTATCACTAAGGCGTATGAAAAATAGACGTTGGCCGATTCTCAGACCTACTCAATATGCTCACAAAATTTCACCCATGTCTAGCCAAATTTCCTCCTCCGAAACGGAGAAGTACGGGAACGAACATTGTGACACGAGAATTTTATATATATAGAGATTATTACAAAGTTAGGTACAGGCTTGCGTTCAAACTTTTACATACCTAATTGTACTTCTAGTATGCTTGATAGATTAATATTAATAGCACAATAGAGACTTAACAAACTCTCTGCTTAATGAAACGTACTTATTGGTTGGTACTTAAGTGTGAACCTTTTTGATATTTAATTAAGTAGGTACATTACGACAAGATGCCACTTTAAATAATGTCTCATAGGTTGTTAAAAGAGATTATTCTATCAAAGGGTTGAATCGCTGAACCACTAATTAGCATTCTCACTTATAAAGAAATGTCGAAAAATATCATGATAAGTATAGTCACATTGTTATGACTTTTTTGTGGGAAATTTGTAAGAAAATAATTTCTAAATATGATTTACCTGTGATCGAGGACATACTCTTACTTGGAGTGTAAAAATAATGACTGTCACAACGTTCTTTTGTAAATCTTTATTAATATCTATGCGAAAGCAATGTTTGTGGGATGTAGGTATCTGAGATATTAAAGTTTGAGTGGATCTTGTAAACTATCTGGCATAAGATGACTGTTTTTGCATTGTACTGCATTTCTTAATACTACGCGTGCGAAGCCAGTCAAAAGTGAAGCAAACGAAGAGATAACTATCCCTGTATTTCCAATTCGATGGAAACGAAAACCCAACGTAGCTTCAATACGCAGTAACGTAAAAGGTGTTTTCTGATACTCGACCTTCAATGATAAATCGCCGCTAAGATTTTGGGCGAATTGATTGAAAGATCGGGTAACCAAAGCAAGAACAATTAAATACTGATGCTGAACGATACGATGAAACTGTACGATTTTCATGAACAAAATTTGTTCATAAAAACTTGAAACTTGAACACATTTAATGTTTTCTAGGGCTTTGATTTGAGATACGTAAAGTTCAAGTTCAAACGTTTATTTGTTTGCAAAACACAATTAAAATAGGTGTCTAAATATACTTAGAGGTTAGTAGTACTAACTATATGCACTAACTTAGTACATAGTTAAAGATGAAGTTGAAGCGGTCATTGTAAATTTTTTTTCAGCAATCGGCATTACATAATTATCCTTTTGAGAAGTTGTAATCAGTTATAAGAACTTTAGTAACAACACACTTGCATTCGATGCCTAAAACAGTGTTGTGAATATCAATGAAATAGCAATAAATATGAATCTTTTAGGCCTGTAACCAATATCGTTAGACCTTTGAAAATGTCCACTAAAAATCAATTTGTAAAAATGTGGTGTGGGTGTGGGTAGATGGCAAACATTTGATCAGGTCTCATCGGGGCTTTTCAAATAAAATTAAAAGTAATGGCGCTCCAGATTGAAGTGTCATCCGTAGCAGAATTAAATTCCACGCTCGCTATGTTTAATTGAGAATTTCGCCTAATGCGGTTTGTTTGCTAACACACAAAATGTCATTACAGCAAAGCCAGGGGCTTAGAATCAACAAAAAGTGAGTACATATTCTGTTTAATCATGTGAGGTTCTATGTTATGTGCATTAAATCTGACTTGGTTGCTTCGCTTTGTATGTAAACCTCTGTTTCATCCAGTATTGAATAGGAGACTCAACCCCTTCCTTCCATTCGTGGTGGTTTTTTGACCGTTCCATCCACCTGGATGTCTAAAGATTATTCCTATATATATCTATTCGTCAGCGTAGAGACACTAGAATTCTGTATATTTTATACACCATTACACATACTGAATAACCCTTTGTCACCTTCGTATCTTAGAGATATATTTACATTCCTCTGTGACACTCATGCATGACCGTGCCCTTCGCTCCTCAGACAATCTCCAGTTGGCCACATCAAAGCTCATCGTACGTCACAAAGTCGTTCACTGTGGCGGCAACGCGACTCTGGAACTCACTACCCCTGGATCTCAAAAAATCAGACTCGAAGCTGTCATTCAAGAAAAAAAATCGAAATGAATAAATTGCATGTATATTATATTTATATATTTTTATTATCCTTATAAATCGTATTTTGTGTATTATATTTTGTATATAAATATGTTATATATATATTTTTTTATTTACTTTTAGTATGATATTAAATCTATATATTATATTTATTTATTTTTGCGTTATTATTAACCACAATCTACCTTCTCATTTAATTTTCACTGCACCCATTGTCTTCTTTCTGCATGACCTTGAGGTTGACTGGTAGAAAATGCTTTTAGCATTAAGCACACCCTTTGTACATTTCTTGTGCAATAAAGTTCAAATAAATAAATAAATAATAACGATCCCTTGATACTTCCGTGTTTTCGGATGTCGTCACCCATCGTTGTGTTGGTCAGCCTCTACCGTGGTTATCAGCCCTGGGTCTTCATTCAAGGACTCTCCTGGTCCATCGGCTTCAAGCAAGCAATGTGCCCAGTCCATGTCTACTTCTTCAAGAGATGGCTGAATCATGATGTCATTTAAATAATCTTCATCTAGACATCACAAGATTAAACCTTAATCATCATACGATTCATCTGTAAATGAAAGGTCAAGTACCAATGTACATTTGTAGGAAGTGGCCAAATTATAGCTAGTTACAATATTAGTAACTACCAAGTAAGCCTACTTACCTACTAATTAACGAACGTGTTAACGAGACCGGGGGATAATTCAAAGGTTAATTAAGGCAAACAATTGTTGCATGTGGCATTGTAGCTTAATTAGAGGTTAACGACAAACCAGTGAAAATATGACAACTTTGGTCATGCATATTTCCTACCTATGAACAGTCAGGAAATATACATGCCCAAAGACCGAGACGATTTTAAAAATATCATCTTTAGATTTTAATATTGTACCTACTACCCTTTTAAGATAAAATTTATCTACTGCTCTGATATGGAGACGATTGTTTTCTACGTTTAGAAGGAACTCCTTATAGGTGAGCGCCCACGATTCTCACTTTATACTTCCTAAGTAAATTGTCGCATGTGTCCCATTTTGAATTGTGCTTGGAGAATTAACCAGAAGAGAGTAGCTGATCGGCAAAAAAAACTAGAATGGTTGATTAGAGCTAGACAGAGTCCTGAATCAGCGTGTAGCAGAGCGTTTGGGTAAAATCATACAGTTAGCATTCGGGCAACTTTTTTTTAACTGTCTGTTTTTTGAAAATAGTACAGACGGCTACACGCCATGTTAAGTAATCACTGCAGCATCTTCGCTTACGAAATAAAGGTGATTTGGATGATTCAACGGAAATGAGTAGCTTGATGTGGCGTAGTCGGTACAAGAATTAGGGTGCTAGATAGATTTGATTAAGATATGGCTTGACGACGTCCCACCCGTGTACGATTTTTTGCCGATTCTACACAGTTGTAACATAGCAAGCCCCCCACTCTGTAACTTCAAGCTATGTTCATGTTTTTGGATATGTCGTTATCCACTACCAGATCCGAAAAGCTGCAAAATAAAGTCTTAAGGCTCTCTAAGCTTTGTCAAGTAGAGAGCATTCCGTTTGCGCGACGTGTTTTTAGCGTGCTTTCTGTATGAAAATGTTATTTGACAAACACGTCCCGCTTTTAACAAGTTTTATCTTTCTCTTTGTAATAATTGTATTAATACAAATAAAGGAAAACGATCCCTCAGCTTTACCCGCTTATGTTTAAATAACGAGATGGTTTTTCGTGTAATTAGAATAATTTTACTTTCACGCTTAAGTGGATACTAGACATTGAGTGAAATTTAATTAAAGCTCTAAAAAGGCTCATGTTTACAGAAATATAAATAGAAACCGTACTGTATGTAAAATATATTCATTTTTTAAGTTAGTTTATTCATCCAGCAAATTTAAAGTAATAAGCAAAATGTGTCATCGTTCGGATTCCCCAGGGGTAGACCTTTTCATGTTTTCTGATGGGACAAACCCATTTCAATGGGTTGCATAATTAAAACATTTTTACCTGTTCATTAATGTGAAATACCATTCTGACATTTCAAATTGGTAATTTGTTTTTAATTTCTTTGAATATGTATGTCGTTTTATAATTTAGTAATGGAAGTGACGTTTGCATGTACTAACGGTCTACGCTGAGTGACGTCACGTAAAGCGTAAAGATTACATGCAATGGCCGCCATGTGACGTCATAAATTCGCGAAACATGTTAAAAATCAACATATTTTTCTTGTGATTTCAACAATATTTTGCTTAAGTTTCGATCATAAGAAAAACCTAAAATAATTAAGAACCTATACTGCGTTACTCTGTCGTTAGTAAAAGTAACCTGTGCAGAAACGTCTAAACATAATTTGACAAGTAAGTTAAGCGATGAAGTATGTACTTAACAACACATATTTATACTTAACATCCAAACATCCATTCTAACACCATAAATCTAACACAATCTAGCTCACAAACAACAACAGACTATCAAACCTTTTGCATAGAATCCTGTAATGACCAAATCATTTCATACCGTAAGGTTGGGCCCTATAACTAAAACTAATTAGTTTTACATTCTGTAACAGCCAACTTAAGGCGAAGTTCCAACATGCATCGGAGTTTGAAAGTGACAGGTATTACTTACCGTTAGAAAAACGAAACAGTCACACCTACTGAAGGGGAATTTTAGTTTTAACTTTCTATACACATCAACATGCTTTTCTAATTGGATGCTTACATTAACACCCGCCCGTAAAAGGTTAAGTACTAGTTGTTTTAGCTCCTGAAACGCGGGCAAGGAGCGAGGGAACCGGCGGCAAACTGAAAAGTAGAACCCTCTGTGTACGTTCTGCGCATGCCCTATAAATAAAGTTAGCATAGAGCAGGCCGATTGAAAACTTCTAAAACATCTTAGGTGTATTGCAACAAAATGATATTATATATTTCCTGCGCATATAAAAAGTGTATGGCAACAGAATAATCGGTATGATTTTTTTTTAAATTGTTTTAACGAACACCAATAACCTGGCCCTAAACTAAGCATTAGCTTATGCTATGGTGACTAGGATAACGGATGGAAATACTTAAATACATTTATAATCACCCATGACTCAAGAACGAATGCACGTGCTCATCACACAAACAATTCCCACTAGCATGATTCGAATCCGCAACAGCCGGTTTAGCAGTCTGCACCCCAGACCTCTTGACCAAAGCTGTCGCCGAATAATGAACAAGAACTTTAGAAGCTATAGAAGCTTTAGCCTATAAAACCTCAGTGAAGCAGGTTTCGAGCGAACAACAGGTGTCAATACATAAAGTTCATGTTGTGGTGGCAATCTAAATCAAATACGTCACGCGCTCCGTATGTTAGAAAGCTTTACTTTTTTAGTCAAGATTGTAATTTGTCGTTTCTCTTTTGTTGAAAGCCACACTTACGTACGGTTGTTTTTTTTTCTTTACTTTTGATACACAGTCAATGTTAATACGGTAAACGCAAAAGTATTTGCATGTTTGCTTTTATCTCTAAAAAGCTGACGCAAAATATTACGTGGCATTATTAGACATAGGTATCTTCCAAAAATATTTGTCATGATTCGCACGTAATATTTCGCTTGAAACATCCCTAGGATAGGTACATATCTCAGGGGACCGGCACTCAATAGTGGTGATAGATTGGCCCCACTTCACCCGGGTTTCACATTACATGTAAGATATTTCGATATTTACACAATATAAGTACCTTCTTACGACAACAGGGGTTAAGGTAAAGGTCAAATTTAAAAGATTTCACCAAAGTAATTCGATCGTTAGTTTTAAAAACAGCACATTTGCTAATTAAGTCTTAAACCGCCGGTTAAGATTCCGTGAACTTAGGCCGTAAGAAAGTACTTTGCGAATACTCGTTTCACTTCCTCAGAAAGTTAAATTGCTTAGTAGCTAAGTCGATTTCTGTATTTACAACTTTTGGAAATATTTTGTGTATTATACAGTTTTATCATGGCAAGCTCCAATTCAGTGGATTGTAACTTTTTAATCAGTTACAGTTTTGACTTTTGTAACAATAATTTTATCAGTTCTAGTCATTGTTAAAATTGTCCTGTAGTAACTCAATTTCGATAAAGTTTAGGCATGTCATATCTCCTCAAAGTTTAGTCATGAAAATATTATTTCATTCGCTAACCCTCGTTTAAAATTCACAGGCGAGATCCCTTTCAATTACATCATTCTGGTGATCCGAATTACTTCAAATAAGGGGTATTTGCTAATACATATTGTATTTTAGATTTTATTGTGTTATTTTACGTGTCTATTGAATATTTTGTGTTACATTAAGTAATCCTCTACTGTGCGATCGAATTTGTCTTACAATGCATAACATTATCGTAAGTGGAGGTCCTTTCGATTTATAAGAAGTTATCACCACTAATTACTTTATTTTTAGGAAGTCTTAACCCTTGATCTTAAGGTAAGCATTTTTGAAAACCCCCAAACCTCCAAAATTTTTGGTTCATTCATTTTTATAAAAAATAAATCATTTAAAAAAATCGTTATTTTTAAACGTTTTTATTGACAGTAATGTACTAAAAACAAAAAAATAATACTGACTAACTGAAAAGAACTGACTAGATAGATATGCGGGTCCAACGATTATATTTTATGGTTCCTACAAAATAATGTTTCATCTTTTAGAACATCATCATCAGCCTATATACGTCCCACTGCTGGGCACAGGCCTCACCTCAACTATGAGGTGGTGCGAGCCATACTCCACCACGCGGGCTCAGTGCGGATTGGTGGAGGGGTGTGTGTAAGGTAAGTGACCAACCTTACTGTCAGATGTTCTTAAGCCGCCCGAGGGCCTCCGACCAGGCTTAACGACTAATATCTATCGATATTAACCGGGACCAACAGCTTAACGTGCCTTCCGAAGCACGGAGATGCTTGTAAATAAACGTCACTTATGTGGTCAGAATGGTCACCCATCCCAAACATGACCGCGCCGTAGGTTGCTTAACTTTTGGTATCACTACCAAAGCGCTGCAACCACTGCGCCACAAGCACCTTTAGAACATTACTTTCAATAAAACAGCTTAAATTAAAAGCTTTTAACTTATATTATTTTCAAGTAGTGTAACTTATCACAGGCGATTCTAATTAAAATGTCTCGGAAAGAAATCCAATGTTTTATTTTGTCACCAATGACAAATTCACTTCCAATCTACACGTTTCGTGAACGGAAAACTCTGGGTGCGATTCAAAAAGGTTCAAAGCATCTATTTTTGTAAACCAATACCAGAGTCACAATGCGAAATCTCTTTTGATTTCTAGGATACGCTTAGTTTCCCATATTTCCCTTTTCGTCAGTTTGGAGTTCTGAATTGACGTAAAATCAAACGACAAACGACATCCTGTTCTTACAACGAAACATTTTTGTTTTTCAATGCATCAAAAAGTGGTTCGAAATTTTCAAAATACGTTCTTCGATTCGATATCAAACCCAAAGTGTTTAATTGTAAGCAAAATGAACAAACGGTATAGTATTGACGGATTTCAAATTTCGTAGAAGACCTTTAGCTTCCAAAATAGGCACACCCACTAGATGCCATGTTCAGTGTAGGTACCTAACGTACAAAATGGCTAGCCGTAAAATAGAACTATCGTGATGTAGTCGAAACACGTTTCTAATTGAAGTTGCCATTGCAGTTGTATGGAAACTTTTTCCATTTGCGTCTTTGTATGTCTGTCTGTAAAGAACTGTAAAGCTGAAGTGACGTTTTAACTCTTAAATAATAATTTTCTGAACAACTCGTTTTCAGTTTATTCAACATCAGAATAGTTTCAAATTATAGGTTGACAGCTAGGACTCGTGCAAGTATCTTGGAAAGAAGTCAGAGTTTGCAGAAGAATTTTATTTCTCCGGAGGTGAAATGGTATTTGCTAGCCAAACTACTAGCGAAATGATGTTTCAACGAGACTCGGGTAAATTTTTATTCACACTTCTGCACAGTGTCAATAAGATACTTCCCTAGCGAACACCGGATTTATATAGGGTGTAAACAAGGAGACCGAATATCTTAAAATGACCATATCTATATATTATAGAGTATTAATTTAAAAAAAAACCGGTCAAGTGCGAGTTGGACTCGCGCACCGAGGGTTCCGTACAAACCTGTAGATAAGGAGTAGTAACTTTGAAATTTTCAAAATTGTCAAAAAAATTTTTCAAAAAAATTTTTTTTTATATGATGAAACTGAAAATTTACGGTTTTCGTATTTTTTCCTATATCTGTACTATAAGACGTGACTCCGTACTAAATTTCAAGATTCTAAGTTTACGGGAAGTACCCTGTAGGTTTTGATTCCCGTGCGAGTTTCGAAAATTTGCGGCCTAAATGGCTGTATCTTTTGATTGCGTTGGCTTAGAAGGTTGATTTTTCTACAGCTTCCAGGGACAGTATACCTAAGTATCATATAGAAATTTCAGTTTGATACCTCCATTTGTTCCTGAGAAAAACGGTCTTGACAGACGGACGGACGGACGGACAGACGGACAACAAAGTGATCTTATAAGGGTTCCGTTTTTTTCTTTTGAGGTACGGAACCCTAAAAATACCTTATTTAATTTTGATGTTGTTGGGAAGGTTAGTAACAAACATATATTTAACAGTCTTTAACTTGTTCATATAGTCGGTAGGAAATTAATTTACGAGCGACAAAGTTTGATCTTATGTATTTTAATTTTATCTCTAGACAAAATACCTCGTTATATACTATCTTAACTTCAGTTTTCAAAGGGTTGATCTATAAGTCTATGTTATCTAGAGTCCGCTCGTGACTTCGTTCGCCTTTGTTTCGGATATCCATACAAAGTTTATCTTTTCTTGAATGCAAGAATCTCCTACAACATAACTTTTTCCATATCAACGTAAAGTACGCGTCACACAGGCTCTTCTCCGCCGCTTTTTCTGCTGCAAGCAGAGATTAACTTTCCCCTAAGGTGTTATATTTATACCTCTGACGGTTAAGCAGGGCCGCTAGTGGTCCAAATCAGGTACTCCGGATCTTCTTTAAGCTATGTATGTAGAAAGTTTGTCGAACCCATTTTTTTTTTCTAAAGTGCTATATTGATACGTACACTACACTTTAACTGGACAGTTAAAATGCCACATTAGGTACTCCAGATCTTGCATTAAAAATTTTGCTATGGCGCCATATTCTTACCTCTTACGGTTTAACTCTACTGCTAAGGTTTTATGTCAGGTATTCAGACCCTCGAAATAAATATAGGCCTTTGTGTTAGCGTGGACTAATATTATAAAAAATACAATAAAAAAGTTTCATTCAAATCCGTAAAGTAGTTTTTGTGTTAAAAAATAACAACAGAAAGACAACCAATTCGTTATAGGCTGCAAGTTTCGATTGCAAAAGCTGTAAAATTTATTTTATCAATAAAAAACATGTTTTTGTCTTTTGTTACAATTGTTTTAAGACCCCTGAAAGTATTATTTATATTTTTATTCAATATACAGAATATAGAATTGATCTCCTCTACTTCTTTATTATAAGTATTATAGGTGTACCTTTACTTAGTTCTCAAAATTCAACTGCTGCGGTCCCGTTTCCTGTTATGTTTACTGCATCTCATTTACACCCTATATTTTAAACCACAGTGTGTCAAGAAGCACCTGGAAGCAAATATACCAAATTGAAAACACCGCACTGGCATTTCAGACGAGACAGGTCGTAGGTATTCCAGATATTTCACACCCACTCTCTCACCACAAAGTATTCTTGTTAGCTTTGAAATGAGCTCTGGTTTGAAGAAAAGGGGTGAGTTTTAAAGCAATTATCTTGTCTTAAGATATATTTTTAATTTGATCCACTTAAAGGCCCGCCGCGGTATAAAGCTATTTAACATTTTAACGAGTTCTGTCTTTAGAAAACATTTGTCATGTCGGCGCGTATAATTTGATCAATACATTTTTGTTCAATATTTTGTTAGGCCACATCAAATAAAAATACTTGTTTGAGTTTCCTAACACTTCTAGGAGTTCGAAAACATTAAAGGTACTTTTCCAATTTTTATTGGCACTTGTACGTATAGAAAAGAATTTGCCGGATCTATCCTCAAAAATGTTTGGTGCAAGTAACACTTTTAGTCAGCGTTTCCTTCAGTAGGTAGGTAAACATGGCATTTCTGTTCGAGCCCTAAACGCCAAAAGGGTACGAATTTGATGTTAAATGGGCAATTAAAAAGTGCTTCGTCAAAATGTAATAAAGAGTTGGAAGGGCAGATAGATCACTTGGGCTAATATGCCTCAAGGCAAAAAACCGTTACCCACACTTCATAGGTATTGCTATCGGTATTAAGATGTTTTATGGAATAGAAGAAGTGATTAGTTATATTTCAATACTAGCTGGTGCCCGCGACTTCGTTCGCGTTGAAGTATTGAATAATACACTTTTAAAAATCAAAGAATGTCACACTCTTAGTCTATTGGCGTGATTATTGCAAGTGATGCTGAGTCAAATAAAAAAAGTCCCATTAAAATCGGCCCAGTAGTTTCCGAGATTCAATTTTCTGCCTACCCCCTTAGTCTATTGGCGTGATTATTTCTATCCTTCTTTACCTTCCAAGTAATGTTGAGTCAAATAAAAAAAAGTCCCATTAAAATCGGTTTAGTAGATTCTGAGATTCAATTTCCTGCCTGCCCCCTAAGTTCATCGGCGTGATTATTTATATCCCAGTTTACTCTCCAGGTGATACTGAGTCAAATAAAAAAAGTCCCGTCAAAATCGGTCCAGTAGATTCTGAGATTAGCCCGGACAAACAGACAGACAGACAGACAGACAGACAGACAAAAATTTTAAAAATTGTTGTTTTGGCTTCTATTACGGTAATTAAGACCCCCTGTAACAATTTTTCATAAAAATCTTCAATGTACAGAAATAGATCTTTTACAGTCTTATTATATGTATAGACTAGCGGACCACGCAGACGTTGTCCTGCTCGTATTTTTTTTGTTTTTTTAGGGTTCCGTACCTCAAAAGAAAAAAAAACGGAACCCTTATAAGACCACCGTTGTCCGTCCGTCCGTCCGTCCGCCCGTCTGTCAAGACCGTTTTTCTCAGGAACCCCTGGAGGTATCCAACTGAAATTTCTATATGATACTTATGTCTACTGTCCCTGGAAGCTGTAGAAAAATCAACCTTCTAAGCCAACGCAATCAAAAGATACAGCCATTTAGGCCGCAAATTTCCGCAAATTTTCGAAACTAGCACGGGAATCAAAACCTACAGGGTAGGTACTTCCCGCAAACTTAGAATCTTGAAACTTAGTACGAAGTCACGTCTTATAGTACAGATATAGGAAAAATTACGAAAACCGTAAATTTTCAGTTTCATCATATAAAAAAAAAATTTTTTTGAAAATTTCAAAGTTTCTACTCCTTATCTACAGGTTTGTACGGAACCCACGGTGCGCGAGTCCAACTCGCACTTGACCGGTTTTTTTCCTTCGTAAGAACCATCCCCATATGTTAAGGAATATCATAAAAAATAATTGGAAAAATTGGTCCAGGCGTTCTTGAGTTATGCGCTTACCAACACATTTTCCGATTCATTGTTATAAGTATTATAGATTATTTCAATATTATCATCTGTCACCTAAGACAGTTGTGGCCAGAACGTTTTTTTCTGAATCCTTAGGTTGTTATTTAGGCCGAAATAAAAAATTAGGCAAATAATTTTCTTGAGCTACGTAGTATTCTAGCTGGCACAAGATTTATTAAGGCACCTTTAACCTTTACTAAATGGTAACTACAAATAAGAAACGCCCCTTGCAATACTCGTAGTAGATATTCTTATAACTTTCTTGAATAAAATTCCACCGTAAATATATACTGATTATGTACAATGGAAGTAGTATTTTATAGGTTATATGGTTAACTAAAGTTTTATATGTTATGTGACTGTAACGTAAGATATTATGACTGCGAATATGCAATTATATTATTCACCTTTCAACAACTTAAAAAAAACCTTGCAGATAAGAAATAATTAACAAATTTAGATTTAATTAAATTAGAACAGAAGCTCCTCGCCTGAATCCGACTCTGCTGCAGCTTAACTAAGATGTCCTTAATTACTTTTATATTTGCGAGTGGCACAGTGCTAATTACTTAGAGATGTGGAGTTACGAGCTGTCATTAACCCTCTGAAACATAAAGATACAACCCGAGGTACTTATACATTGTAATTGTCAAATAAAATGTCGATGTTACTCTGTCTTTGTAGCGACGTTAACATATTTACAAGCTTTCTACGTATTGTATTTGAGGTGTTATAGCACATGTTTAGTATCATTGGTATAAGTAAGATTGAAATATATAGCGACAATGCAATGTCAGTCAGGGCGATTATAAAAAAAACTAACACGGGTTGCACTCCGGGAGTGCCGGCAGAAGTGAAAACTAAACAACCGTCTTACGGTTTTTCGATCAGCATCACGTGACCTGACGCGAGTTTCACAGTTTCTACCCATGCCACAAAAGTGCTCAACGCCGCTAAAGAAGTTTTCACTTCAAAAATCTGATAAACAATAGAATACAAGCAACAATGCATTTATATACATGAGCATTTAATGTTGTTTTTAATCATCTTTAAAATTTCAGAAATTATACTCTACAATTTAATTTCAAAGTATGTACTTACATCGCTTGAATTTTCACGATGTGTAGGTACCTAGGTATTTCTAGCGCGAGGGACATAGCACTAACCAACATCACAAATATTAGTGTAGTAAGTATAAGCCCAATTGAGTGATAACAAAAACATAAAATCACATCTGAACTCAATCTTCGCAGTACTCACAGCAATAAATAAGTAATCCGTAACTCTCATCCATTTGTGTCAATACGAAGACCAGAAAATAGCAGACGTCGTTGACAAGATAGATTATTTGGTTTGTGAAACTCCATTTATCTGAAAAGTTTGCGCTCAGATAAATGGGAATTCGTACAAAATTATTTTTTCTGTTCTGATATGTTTTTATTGACAACACAACATGAAACGACAAAATTTATTAAATAGAAGAATGTCAAAAATATTATGTTGGGTACAGATGTGATTTGTTCCAGAGGAACGAGCTGAAATGAAAAGGAAAAACAGATAGGAAAATAGTTTATTAAATACATGAAAAAACATACAATACAGAGTGGTTGGTCAGGAGGTCCCACTTTCTCTTAGTGGTGGTGGCTTTTACATGCTATTATTAAATCTCATAATCGGGTCATTCTAATTTTGAGCAATTGATCTCTCTTAAAATGATCTAAAAAAATGTCTGCGACAGTGTATTAGACATACATACTTTTAAGATCAAGTTACTAGACCCGTTTTTGTGGTTATCAATTTTGGCCGAAATTAATGCATAATTTGTTAAGAATTGTATCAACGTAATAATATTAATCTTTATCCAAATAAATGTGTTGTTGGTTAAGAGTATTTAATTGTGAACAAAATTGTCTTTGACATCACTTAATTTCAATGAATATCTTAGAAGATATTACAATTTTAAAATTACACCAATATAAAATTCACCCGCGCCGTACGATGTGCAAAACATGACGCTGCAAGGAAGAGAGGCGTTACTTGCGAGCGACGCGGAGAGGGGGTTGTAGCTCTACGAGGTACCATGATGAACCAAAATTAGATTTAATTAATGACCAGTTGCGTCATATCTTCACGTCGACCCTGCCGCTGTGCCTAAAAAGCCGGTTGTTTAACCAATGCGTCTTACCAGTCTTAACCTACGGAGCCGAAACGTGGAACATGACAGTCAAGCTGACTCACCGACTACACGTCACTCAGCGTGCTATGGAAAGGTCTATGTTGGGGATCTCATCTACACTAATATTATAAAGCTGAAGAGTTTGTTTGTTTGTTTGAACGCGCTAATCTCAGGAACTGCTGATTTGAATTAAAAAAATCTTTTTGTGTTGAATAGACCATTTATCGAGGAAGGCTATAGGCTATATAACACCACGCTGCAACTATTAGGAGCGAAGAAATCATGGAAAATGTGAAAAAAACGGGGAAAATTATTCATCCTTGAGGGCTTCCGTTGCGTACGCTGCGAAAACGGTTCAAGATACCAAAAATATTTGTATTCAAGAATTATTCCTCTTAAGTGATCTAAAAAAATGTCTGCGACAGTATATGTCTAACTTTTAAGATCAAGTTACTAGACCCGTTTTTGTGGTTATCAAATTTGGTCGAAATTAATGCATAATTTGTTTAGAGTTGTATCAACGTAATATTAATCTTTATCCAAATCAATGTGTTGTTGATTAAGAATATTTAATTGTAAACAAAATTGTCGTTGACATCACTTAATTTCAATGAATATCTTAGAAGATATTACAATTTTAAAATAACAACTAAATAAAATTCACCCGCGCCGTATGATGTGCAAAACATGACGCTGCAAGGAAGAGAGGCGTTACTTGCGAGCGACGCGGAGAGGGGGGTGTAGCTCTACGAGGTACCATGATGAACCAAAATTAGATTTAATTAATGACCAGTTGCGTCATATCTTCACGTCGATCCTGCCGCTGTGCCTAAAAAGCCGGTTGTTTAACCAATGCGTCTTACCAGTCTTACCTACGGAGCCGAAACGTGGAACATGACAGTCAAGCTGGTTCACCGACTACACGTCACTCAGCGTGCTATGGAAAGGTCTATATTGGGGATCTCATTAAGGGATAAGATCCGGAACGAGGTCATACGACATAAGACTAAGGTAACTGATGTTGTCCGAAAATGTAGCAAGCTAAAGTGGCAGTGGGCTGGCCATGTCTGTCGCAGAACCGACGAGAGGTGGAGCAGGAAGGTTCTTGAATGGAGACCACTCTTAGGTAAACGTAGTGTGGGACGCCCCCCGGCTAGATGGAGAGACGACCTGAAGAAGGCAGGTGGTAGTGACTGGATGCAAAGAGCGGGAGATTGTGCGCCGTGGCGGTCCTTGGGGAAGGCCTATATCAAGCAGTGGACTGTAACAGGCTGATACGATGAATGACCAGGTGACCACGTATAATAATCTGGGACGAATGTTCCATGATCCATAGAGCTCATGTAGATGGTCTAAATAGGATTCTTAGAGATATAAGAAGCTGTGATAATATCATCATCATAAACTTACTGTTATGTTTGCGGGGGACTTTCGACAAACTATACCAGTATACCAAGGGGAACAAGGGCAGACATTGTTAAGTCTTGCCTTAAAAATACCCTACTATGGAAGTTTGTGAACATCTTAAAATTAACTACACATATGAGAGCATATGATACGTATTATCACGGTGAAGCTTACCAGCTGTTTTCCTGGCTCATGTCGGAGGTTTATTAAATTTTCATAAATATATTTAAAATTCAACATTCAAATTACAAATTCATATCAAAAGTCACGGAACATGTCACAAAACACAATATTGATTGTGGCAGCACGTAAATTATAGCCAAAGAGTCACAAAATAAACATATTATTTATACATACTTAACTTATACAATGAAATCCTTAAATCAACAAACAATAAATCATATTTAATGAACCAAAGCGTGAACTAAGCTATCGACCACATAATACCCGGAGTAATGGACTTGTATTATTAATAATTAAACAATGGGATCAACCGCTAACCACAAGGGCCTACAGGGCAATTAGCTTAATAGACGTTCTAACGTACATAGTACGTAATACCGTGTAGAAATACTTCTAAATATAAAAACTCAAAGGTGACTGACTGACATAGTGATCTATAAACGTACAGCCCGAATCACTGGACGCATCGGGCTGAAATTCGGTATGCAGGTAGTTAGATGTTATGACGTAGGCATTCCACCCGTAAGGGTTTAAAATAGGGTTTGCAAAATACTACAGTCCACGCGGACGGAGTCATGGGCGGCCGCTAGTTTAATATAAATGTGTAACTGTTGAGCTCAAGAAAACCAGCAACCAGCTACATATAAGGTATCATTCCAAGACGGAGCGCAACAATAGTAAATACGTCACAGTGACAGGCTGCAGTGTAGCCGCGCTCGGAATCATTTTCATAACTGGTTCATAGAATCCACTTCCAGTGCACGCTACAATTCGTCCGAATTCATTACATCATTTTGATGCTAATAAATGGAGATTTATTAAAACCACCAAAACGTCGCGGAATTTCCATTGTTAAGCATTAAGCTAAAATTAATTTGCATTTTACTAATTCTTTTTCAGGCCATAGCTGCGTGGGCACTGCAAGATCATTACTTGAGTATATTTTTCTTTCTAAATGGTTGATAATCCTTGGGTGATTAAAACTCTTGACATTTATTTTATATTTGCGTGAAGATCATACTCCATTCTTCTCTTGTTTAATTAAGAGTCTTACGTAGGAAGGATAATAAATTGTCATAATTACGACCATCACCTCGCACTGTAATGGACGTCATAATCCAGGGATTTCTGCCTTAGATCAAACGAAACAGAGGAACATACGTTCTTAGAAACGTCAATTTAAAAACTGGGCCGCTCACGCACGCACAGAAGCGGGACAGGTCCATTGGACTCAGTTTAGTAGGACCACGCCCGCCTAGCTTTTACCGTATCTGCCTCTATTTAGTTTGATATAAGATTTTCGCACGTCCCTTGGTTAAGCCCGATAAAACTCAGCTAACGTCTGAAGTACAAGAAAAATGTTATCCTGCAAATAACACGCAGTAACTGTATTTGATGAGTTACAATGGCAAGTTGTGACGCAACACAGACTAGCTTGGAAATAGAAGCCAATTTTTTTAATCGATCAAAAACAATAAGTATAACTGATATTATAAGTTTAACCCCTTTTTCTGTTTGTGTGTGTCTGAGTATCTTGCGCCGCTTCTTTTCAGCACTGGCCCAAATTGTCCCGAAGCGGTGGTAGTGTTAATTTATATGTTGGGACGTGTAAAAGTGCTAGTTGTTAGCCTACTTACAGAAATAAATGGATTTTATTGGATTTTATTGGATAGGTCAAATAACTAACGAGAATGGTTCGATCGCCGATAGCTCCCTAACAATGTAATTGGCCTTATTTAATCAGGGTTCGAATAACTAGGTCGTAATCCGCTAGCGCAATCGTACTAAAATCGTTATTGTATTGGATGATTTGATGGCATAGTAATCGACGAAATGTCGAAATTAATAATACGTACGGAAAATGAACAGTTTTTTACGATTGGGTATGTTAGTATCGGGAAAGGTTTATAAATGTGGCTTCTTTTTACCATAAGTTGTCTGAGTTTTTCAGTTCAATCAGAATCTACAGACAAATTGCTTGCGTGGGAATGCTATTCCTGGGGGCATGCCCTTTGATGTGCCGTAACGATTCTACTATTTTTATCAGGATTACTGTGATATGTAAGTGTTTTAAGATTAAGTTTGCAATACCATAAAATCTGTTAAAAAGACCAATTCTTGCCAATGCTATCAATTTATTCTTCAAACGGAATGAAACAACAGTTCAGTATAATTAAGGCCTACAAATTGCGTGAGTTTCTTTTTATTTTAAATACGATCTTTCCTAATTAAAGCAGGAAAATGTGCAAGTTAATTCTTCATGCGGCATTGACCTACTTATCTAAAAATGAATTCAAAAGGACTGAAAAACAAACAACGATACTTAGTACGTAGACCAAAAACAATAAGTATAAATATTTTTCTCAACAATCACACCAATTCTCTAGTCCCAAATTAAGCTACGAGGCTTGTGTTATGGGTACTAGACAACGGATAAACATACTTAAATACTTTTTTTTTGTAAATAAATACATATTATACATAGAAAACACCCAGACCGGTACAAACACACATGTTCATGCACACTTATGCTTGTACTGTTCGGGGATCGAACCCGCGACCCTTGGTTTGGAAGTCCGACCTGTGGACCACTGCACCAAGCGGTATATTGATATGATGAAACTTATTCAGTTCCAAAAACTCTATTATCATTATTGCTAGTTTGTACCTAAGAAAGGTAGGTACACCCAATCCCATATCTACTACGTTGATAACTTAATCGATAGATCAAATTACTAACGAGAATGGTTCGATCGCCGATAGCTCCCTAACAATGTAATTGGCCTTATTTAATCAGGGTTCGAATAACTAGGTCGTAATCCGCTAGCGCAATCGTACCAAAATCGTAATTGTATTGGATGATTTGATGGCATAGTAATCGACGAAATGTCGAAATTGCTATTATGTACGGAAAACTGAACAGTTTATTACGATTGGGTATGTTAGTATCGGGAAAGGTTTATAAATGTGGCTTCTTTTTACCATAAGTTGTCTGAGTTTTTCAGTTCAGTCAGAATCTACAGACAAATTGCTTGCGTGGGAATGCTATTGCCGGGGGCATGCCCTTTGATGTTTCGTAATGCTACTACTCTTTCTATCAAGATTACTGTGATACGTAAGAGTTTTTAGATTAAGTCTGCTATACCATAAACTTTGATAAAAAGAACAATTCTTGCCAATGCTATCAATTTCTTCTTCAAACGGAATGAAACAACAGTTCAGTATAATTAAGTCTTTTTTTTTAAACACGGTCTTTCCTAAATCAAGCAGCAAAATGTGCAAGTTTATGCGGCGTTGACCTACTTTTCCAAAAATGAATTCAAAAGGACTGAAAAACAAGCAACGTTACTTGGTTTGATTAGTTATATGTCGCTGTAAAGTGATTTAATATGAAAAAAGGGCGGACTCAAGGCTACAGCATAAAAACGGTAATTACTACTTAGAAGCGAAACTCCCGGACCAAACGCACTCAAGGTCATTTCATAGCCAACTAAGTCACAGTCAAACGAGGAACAAGGGGAAGGAGTCTGTCAGGGAGGTTCAGAGCACTTGAACGCCCGCAGTTGTTAACGTTGCTCGTCCGATATAATTGGGATGATGACACCTATCTTAAATATTTTCAAGATTATGGCGTTTAAAAAACATAGCCCCTATGAAGTTAACAAAACCAATATATTTACAAAAAGCTGTAGAAACCAATTTTTAAACACACAAAACGCAATAAATATTCGGTCAATTGACTCCTATTTCTGATACATGACCGTGACGTCACGATCATCTATTCCCATACATAATCTATGGAGGCCGACCGTTTTTACAGATAATAAAAAGTATGTCAACGATTGGTGGTGTCATCTAGCCAATTCTTCTTAGAAACGAACATAACTTCACATGTCTTTTGTTCATATGTATATACAAACACTAGCCACATGTCGCGCAAGCGCTATTTTCTGAGTTTATATACTATTAAGAGGGTGTAGAAGTGGCGGAAGAAAGATATCTTAGATTTTTTTATGCCAATTAATAAGCAAAGGTACCTAAGTAAAAATTTTGCGATTTTAATACCCATTAACTTATATACATTGTCTCATTACTATTCATATCTACCTAAAGCTGGATAAGTTCAAGCTTGCTACAGGGATATCACAAAGTATAGGAGCCTGCGGGGGGTAACGGGCTGAGGGATGAAGTATGTATTTATAAAGCGGCTTTTTTAAGTTCAAAGGAGTTGCACTTCTTCGTAGTTATTAGCAATTACTACGGCTAGATACAGCCATCTAGCGCTATTGTTTTTTTTAAATAGGCCACGATAAGATACCTATTTCTTATAAAATTATAAACTGTACAGGCAAATTAACTGTCTTTCGCGTATTAGGAACTCTGTACTACACTTAAAACGAGGATTGCTATAGCCAGCATTCAGATATTGTTAAGTGCCTATTGGCTGATTCAGTACGCATATTATATACGCATATACGCAGTCTTAAGGTCCTATATTTTTCATCCGTCATTAGGAAAAGCAACCTTAACAATATTAAAAAGATTTCTTTGATCTTATTTCATAAGCAGTGATCGGAATAGGGTGAGTATATTTACCTACAGTTTGACGAACAGAGACGGAAATCGGAGACTTCCTTACGACTAAAATTTTTTTACCGGTAAATTTACCGGAACTTTGATATGCAACTTTTTAATAGCTAAATGCTTCAATAAATCTTAATTAATGTTAGATAAAAATAAAATAACGCATATTATAAAAAAAAATTTATTAAAAAAAAAAAATTGTTTGAACATTTCAATATAACATATAACATGAATATAATATATTAATGACTTTCTTATCCTAAAACATAATTATTTTAAAGTATAAATAAATATAAAGTTTAAATATTACACCTTTTTACAGTTTTTGTAATTGGGTTTGCAGCTACGTTTGTAGCTGCACAATTACCAACACCGTGGATTTATACAAAATGTAAACGCGATTACTATAAACGTAAAAATAATAATTAATTATTTATTATTTTTACGTTAATTCTTTATTAAAAACATAATTTACTTTATTTAAATGAATTTTCTGACCCTAAACTAGACAGCAACTTGTATCTTAGAGATCAGTGACTTCTCCCATTCGTATGTACAAAAACAATAAAAAAGTATTTCGATTTTCACAAAAAGTTAATTTTAATATTCAAAACTAAACAAAAATATTTGAATGAGTGACATTCGTTATAGCTTTCTAAGTACAAACAAACAATAAAATACAGACATTTAGGAACAAATAAGTTTGAAGTGTTTACTATTATTTTTTTGGCTAATTAATACAATCAATACCAATTGAAAGCAAAAATTTCGGTCGAAGTGAGCGTTTGTGGCAAATATAGTAGCATATATTTGGATTCGAGAAGGTCAGCAGTTTTTCCGGAGCGACACTTCGGTGCAGACACTCGCTTCGAAATTACAAATAATCTTGAAATTAAAATGAAACTAAGTCACATATCTAACAAATGAAAACAAATACATTAGTCTTCAATATTTTCATCATCGGTACTGTGACAAATTTTGTTATCCTGTAAGAAATTGAAGTAGATGATCATTAATTTTTCAATATTTTCAACTTTAAGTTTAACTTTTGAGAGTTACGCCTTGATTGACAGTCACGCGGACGGAACCACAAGCAAAAATTAGTCAAAATGAACAAAAAAGTTTAAAATAATTGTCAAAATCGTTACCTGAAAAATAATGCATGTGCATTTTTAATTAATTTGAAAAAGGATGTGTAAAATGAACCAAACAAGAATGTTTAAAAATGCGATATAAAGATTTACACATTAAGGTTTCAGCATATTTACCAGTAATTTTTTTTATAGTAATCGCGTTTTATTAAGTATTGAATTACATTTTGTATAAATCCGCTGTGTTGGTAAAAAGGTGTAATATTTAAAACTTTATATTTATTTATACTTTAAAATAATTATGTTTTAGGATAAGAAAGTCATTAATATATTATATTCATGTTATATGTTATATTGAAATGTTCAAACAAATTTTTTTTTTAATATTTTTTTTTTTTATAATATGCGTTATTTTATTTTTATCTAACATTAATTAAGATTTATTGAAGCATTTAGCTATTAAAAACTTTCATATCAAAGTTCCGGTAAATTTACCGGTAAAAATTTTTTAGTCGTAAGGAAGTCTCCGATTTCCGTCTCTGTTCGACAAACTGTAGGTAAATATACTCACCCTATTCCGATCACTGTTCATAAGGCACGCACTAAAAAGTTACTGAGCACCTTTCAACTTAAATGGGACAACTTATTATACGCAATAGCGTTATTGTTAGTTAAGTATACTTTATTCGAAATTGTTTTCTTGTGAATACTAAAACTTCTCGCAAAAACGTATCTATCAAGTTTTTATTATTTGTTTTTTATCTGAAATTGGTTTTATTTGAAGGACTTTGTTGTGGGCTTGTCAAGATTGGTTTGGCTACATCATATCTTGTAGGTTTAGAATATTGGAAAGGTATAAAAAGGAATGTCAAGAAAAATTCGAGTCTCAGAAGACGACGTGTGATTACATAAAAATTTAATAATGTAATGTAATACATCAAGTTAGTATTCTGATGATTCGAAAAACTATTAAAGTAGGTACTTACACGGCCTTAACACAAACAAGTTACACAGAGGATAAACCTTGATTAAAATTTAAAAAACCTCCATCATGACCTACGACAGCAGCTGGTGAGATTCAACGTTGAACGGATTTTTAACAGCCATAGCTAAGAAACACCGTGATTAAATTATCTTTCGAAGAGAAAAAAACGCACTGGAATCGGTTCATCCATTCGGGAGCCATAGACAGACACAAACAGAATAGGGGTCAAACTTATGACGATACTCATTTTCGTCGGGTGTGAATAAAATATGGTCCATTTAAAGTTAGACACATCACTACTAACAATTTAAGTAATTGTACATGCATTTCATACAGGTGGAATGTTTTTCAACTCTACTCTACTCTCTACACAAACTGAAAACAATGTCTTACTTTTTGTGGTAAGACAGGACGGAATATCCCACGTTTGTAAATGAAGATGAAAAATCATTTGATTCTCTGATTCCTTTGATCCGCACACAAACTTTGGTGGGCTTAATGCCCTCGTCATGCGATGTAGACAAAATCAAAGCAAGATAATAAAAAAATATATGTTTTTATAGCTTAAGTGAATATATAAATTGCACTGACTAATTTAATGACTATGATATTTAATTTAATAGCTTATTATGATTAATAAAATAAAATGTACCTACTATTAATATATGCATTCCTGTACGCAGGCTGAATACACAAGACTATTTATTGTCTTTATTTCTAAGATCTTTGTAGAATTGCAAATTTGTTGTATTCTTACAAATAAAGGATTTCTATTCTATTATTTTCTATCAATTTTCGAAATGGTTCACAGACTTCAGACGGCAACTTCCCTCGTAGAAACGGAAGAACTTCCAACAAACTAACTTTTAGGGCACGTAGTCGGAAAAGGCCTTATTAGTCCAATCAATCTGTGTGAGACATTTTACCCTAGTTTTGTTCCTTTACAGGTCAAGTTAAGTTTAATGTAAAACTTTGCAAATACGACGTTTAAGTACCGTCTTATCGTGATAAGCATTCAAGTTGCAAACTTAAGATAATATTTTTGCAGTAAGAAAAACTCCTGCCTTTAGACAGTCGATGTTTTCTACTGAAAAACTATAAACGACCATTAGATTTTTTCGAAATTAATGTATTTGGGAAATATTTTTGACATCATCCTTAGTGTAGAACGGTAATAAATATACTTATATTTATATAGATATTTATAAAAGAAAGTAAATTTATGAAAACATGGCCAGGTGGGGATTTTCGGCAAGCTCCGATGTGGACTGTGTTTGCGGTGCAGTGCAAACTATGGCACACTTAACATCGTGCCCGGCGTGCACCTACACCTGCACGCCAGCGGATTTAATGACCTGCAGCCGATCCGCAATACAAGTGGCTGAATTCTGGACTGCCACGGTGTAATTGCTCGTGTTCCATCGACACGATAAGAAAGAAAGAAAAGAAAGTGATAATCATAATCATAATCATTTATTCCTTCATAAACATACAGAGGTTGTGGGTTGTTTAAATGCAAACTCTATGTTTCACCTTTTCAGGTATATGATGTTTGTCACATTATTTATAACTCAAGAACGGATGAACCGATTTTTTAAACTGAAAATTGGTGGAGAGATAGCTTAGAACCAGGAAACGAACATAGGATACTTTTCATCCATTCGACCGCGATTGTGAAAACAAAGGGATTCCACGCGGAAAGTCGCGGGGGGCCACTCGTTTCTAATAAAAATTGGTGTTGCAAAATTTTCAATCTTCCCGCGTCAAAACTGCGTTCCGCGTCAGACGGCTGACAGCGTCTCAAGTTCTCAACAAATCAACGCAGCAAAATAGCCGACAGTCAAGCACGAGCACAAGTCGCGTTGACAATTTGTCGCAAGTGTTCCTTAGGCCTTAATAAGATAATCATGTTTTATGAACATAAAAATAATTTAATAAGATGCTCATTTAATTGTCAACAAGTAATAATATTGCATTCAGTCTTGTACATTTTTCTTATCAACCGAACAATTCGCTAGACTTACCTAGACGATACTTTAGTTCCCAATGTGTTTATCTATTTATAGACCAGACTGAAAAGAAAATGTCCCGGACTCACCTGAGCATACACAGTGCTCTCTCAAGGAAACGTAAATAGATCGTGCAAAGAACGCACTAGGATGGAACAGTTTCTTTGTTGTATCACATCTATATGTGCATATATGCGTATATCCATATATGCGCATCCAGTTCGGATATAAAGACGATTCTCATGCATTCGCATTTTTTTCAGCAGGGTTATTCGTATGAAGCTAACTAAAACCGACTATTCAGTTAAAAAAAACTGAGTAAGCCAGGAAAACAGCTGTTGAGCTTCCACAGCTGAAGCTGAAGCGGATTGTGACCAGCCATACATAAGAACCAACGTGATTAAATTATCTTTCAGATTAAAAAAAAATGGCCTTAATTAATCCATCAGTTTGGGAGCTACGATGCCACAAAACACGCACATATCAAATTACTGTTGACAAGTGCATTTCGTGACAGCTACAAGATATTTTATCTGGGGGCAAAGTAACAACTTAAAAACGATATCGAAGTTCGATATTATTAAAATGTATGGGATTGACATAAGCCTCGTTAAATCACGTGGTCAATCGTCATCGTTATCGCAAGTTGGTAGACAAGTGTTATAATTCGTAACGAAACGATAAAGAAACGAATTGTTATCGCGGTTATCCCATATAAATGCGTAGACAAGCTGCACTTTAAGTGTTCGTCTTCGCTTCGATCGTGATCGCTAAAAAAGATAACGAACCGAATGTTTAAATGTTGTAGTTATCGAAACAATATGGCCGGATTTCGTCTACTCGTAGCTGACTTTTAACACGGTGTGATATTAGTACATTTATTTAGTGCTAAAAGGGTAATAATAAGTTGAAATATTATGCATTCTTTGCGTTTATTGTGGGCTGCACACAATGAGAACACGTGGGAGAGGCGCCAAAAGCGATTTATACAACGAAGGATACAATCGAGGATTTGCCCAAATTATTGTTTATCCAACTTTTAGGAGGCTATGTAACGACCTAAAAGGTCATGCCGGATTAAAAGGTTCCCCTGAAATTCCCGTGGAAATAAAGGTAAGAAATATTCATATTTATTTATTGAAAATTTTTCATTCATAAACTAATCAAAATTATAGGTAATGCCGGCAACTAGGTATGTTCTAATGTTGCACTTCCAATCTAAGGTTTTAATGTTTGCTACTACTCAATACTATAACGGTGTAAGTACCTATATATAGCCTCAATTATTTCATAGTGTTACCGCTGTTAATTATAAAAGCACAACAAACCTACATATATATTATTATATTTTTCAGGTGCTGTGTGCTCTTAGCTTTTTTGCAACAGGGTCGTAGTATAGAGCAGGTGGATAGTGTTTCCACAAACGCCACGCGAGAGTTCCATAATCAAACAAAAGTATTGTGAACATAATTATTTTTTATATTGATTAAAAATGCCTAATTATAAACTTTCATATAGATTGCTACAGTCAGTGGCGTCTACGGCGGGCGCGCAAACGAGGGCGGTCGGGAGAGGCAGCACACTGCGGTGTCGCTGGCGATGTAACCGCATGTCAATAGCAGATGCGCGGGGGCAGGTGGACGCATTCGCCTCGGAGTAGTGGGCGGTGCAGGAGCTGGTGGGGATGGCACTGCTAGGGCTGGTGGAGGTGGCGAAGTAGGCTGTCGTTCGAGAGCCGAGCGGTAGGGGTGGTGGTGTCTGCACTTGAGACGTGGAGGGCAGAAGCAAAATATTTGAGGGCTGTGAAGTGGAATGCTGTGGTCCAGTCAGTTGTGAGGAGTCTGCAAAAGAAAATGAGTGTTATTTTTGTCAATTTACGGACAACTCTTTGAAAATGTTTTCTTACATCAAAGTTTTAATAAAAATTACTTAATCACGCGAAAACGGCTGAACGGATTTCGATGCAATTTGGCACACAGATGTAATATCACCCGTTCATCACTAGCTGACAAAGTTTGCCCGCTTGCTGGCCCACCTCCAGTCCCTCTTGCATGATGCCTTATGGCTAATGCCTTTATTTTGTCTTGGACTTCCAAACTGCTCACACCTTTATTGAATAAAGAGTAGTTATAATCATAAGTATAAATGAGATTAAAAGCCAATTATTTGGTAAGTAATTTAGAAATTAATTGGAAAATAAATATTGACTCCAATGCATAGCTTGTACTATGAGTGTCAGAGACTGATAATTATCATCATAGTCCAGTCTAGTTATAACAGAGAACCTTAAGGGTGTGTCCACTTATTCAGACACAAAACCAACACACATGAACAAACATTAATAAGATGAACGATTTCCTGTTTGGAAATCAAACCAACAACCTCAGAAAATATAGCTATGATTGCTAGCCACTTTTTCATCACATCACTTATTTCAAAAATGTTCATTAGGTCCTTACTTTTTTCCACTTCTCTGTAGTCTTGCTGACACCACCACCAACAGCATTCAAAATGTTAGTAAGTTCAGTCCATAGTCGGTCTGACCTTACACGACCTTGTGATCCAGCAAGTGCCCTCGCCAGGTCAGCATGACTGTAACATAAACAAACAAACTTCAATAAAAGTATTTCATTGTTACAGTCGCGTCTTTGTTTACATTACATACTCATGAATAAAACTTTAATTTACTTACGTTTCCATATACTCAAGCAGCGTTGACAATTGTTCGGGACTTGCTCGCACTCTTGATTCCATGTTTTATCACTAAAAAGTAAAATAAAGATTACTCCACCATCGATCGTTTGAACATCTATCACATAAAAATGAATCTATTTTGAAAAGCATAAGTTAGGTTTTGGAGACCATCTAAAAGTTATAACACTGCATTTACTTACCACCTTCAAAATAGTGTTTTTGTTATACTTAATCTTAAAACGATTAAACGCAACCCTCACATAAACATAATAGTAAAACTATTTAAAACAACAACAAAAAAGTTGGCGGGTTTGATCCACAGATATATATTTACAAATTGTAAATATATATCTGTGGTTTGATCCGATTTGCCACTTCTTGACTGACAGTGACACTGACAGCAAAATTTTCGATACTATAGCCAATATTTGTGTTTTTCACGAATAAACAATTCGACACAACGATGACGACATATGTGTTACATTGGCTACGAAATTGTTATCGTTATAGTTCGTTATCGGAGACGATAACGAACTTAGATATCGTTTCGCTATGAACCGATGTCACGTTGGCTAAAGACCCTGGTCAGCACCACACGACCGCTCGACCGTGTCGAACTTTTTATGAGTGTTTTTTTTTTCGATTGCTCGAGAATCGCCCTGGGCTTAGAACTAATGGTAATGTAGGTTAAAGAATACATCAGCTATTGCGATATACTTACCTGAAATTAGATTTTTAAATATATATATCTCATGCATGGATTTCCTATAATATTTTGCTTTCAAAATTAACCCTAGATGTTTTTAATTTTTACTCATTAAGAATAGTCCTATGCATTGCACTGCCTGCGCCACAATATTCAGTCAGGTATTATTCGTTAAAAAAACATTACCTACCTATGGCAAAATATTACTATAATTAGTTGATTATTTTCAATTTTCAAACCATCAAACGTTGCGTCTTCAAAATATCGATTGGATTTCGGTGTAAACGAATGAATTTTGTCGTTAATTTAAGACAACACAAAATCAACGCGTGTCTCTGATTGAGACAGAGTTAAAAAAAAACCGATAACATTAATCTTTTCAATACAATACTTTACGCAACATTAAACCGTAAGTACCAACATTGATTACAGGTACACACATAATTAAGTTTGATAAAACAAACATTTTAACAATGTTGCAAATAGGTAACACGTACCTACATTACTTACGTAATAACTTTCCATATTAAATTTCGATTAGAGTGTGACCTATGTTAAGGTCAAGTGACGCAAATATTACAGAATATTTCAAACATATTTTTCTCAAATTAAATTGAAATTCAAAAGTAAAAACAAAAGTATCATACTTTTGTGTTACTATATAATTTTTAGTATAGTATTAGTGTAGTATAGTATAGTAGTAGTAGTATAGTATTATACGTATATAATATATAGTATACTTAGGTACATCAGAAGATCCTTATACGAAGTCTTAATTATACTGTAAAAAAAAAAATAACAAAATAATATAAGAGATTGCTAACCTAATTTGACTGTTAGCAAGATTCCAAGTCCAGACAAAATCGGAAAGATCACTATTTTTTTAACTATTGTCATGACTTATCTTCCGGAGATTTACATTATAGAGCTCTACACTTGACAAAACGAACTTTCCACTTAAAAACCGCAAAATAAGCTAGATAAACAGCTGATGAGTTTCACTGACTCGACGAATTATGACCAGCTATAGCTAAAAACTAACTATGGGTCTTATAAAGAAGCTCAAGATAACACAACGAGCGATGGAAAGGGCTATGCTCGATATTTCTCTACGAGATCGAATCAGAAATGAGGAGATACGTAGACGAACTAAGGTTACGGACATAGCCTTAAGAATCAGTAAGCTTAAGTGGCAATAGGCAGGGCACATAGCGCGAAGAACTGATGGCCGTTGGGGCAGAAAAGTTCTGGATTGGAGACCTTTCGACCAAAAGCGCAGCGTAGGACGTCCACCGACAAGATGGACAGACGACCTTGTGAAGATCGCAGGATCGCACTGGATGGATCGGTCTATGTGGAAAACTGTGGGGAAGGCCTATGTTCAGCAGTGGACGTCCCTTGGCTGATAATGATGATGATGATGATAGCTATAAACCACCGTGATCACATTATCTTTAAAAAAAAACTGCTTTAAAATAGGTCCATCTGTTCGGAAGCTACGATGCCACAGACAAACACACACCATAATACAACAACACAAACACATATACATACAGACATAGGGGTCAAACCTATAACACCTTTTTTTGTCGGGGGTTTAAAAGTCAACTTGGGGTATGACTCAAAATGTTCAGTCCTCGAAATTAGGCCTCCAGTAGTTAGGAAATAATAAAACACTAACTCATTTTGTTTGAGCGTACTCTAACAGGGCTATTCGCTTTAGTGTGACGTACCTGCTCATGTTATTATTATATCCTTGAGACACGGCACGAAGGATAACTGCCTCGGGATACGAGGTTTATTGTGTCTAGCCTCTGACAAAGTACTTAGGTACTGCACAATTTACACTATAATACAAAGCCTGCACACAGTTACAATATTACTCAATCTACACACCGGTTATTTATTGTTGAGAAATAAAATTGCAATCATTTAGTTTATTAGACTTACAACTTTATTTATCACTAGCTTTAACCCGCGGCTTCGTCCGCGTTAGGTAGTTTTTATGAACACGTTGTTTTCCCGTAATACCAATTTTATCAATATATAATTTAAATCTTTGGTAATTACCGAGTGAAAGCGATCAAATTCCATGGAAAGTAATTTTTCCCATGAGAATGTAAAGTAAAAGTAAGATTGTTTCCCAAAGTAAATCATGTCCTTTCTCAAATCCCAACTATTATTAAATTATTATAATTATAAGTTATATAGTTATATAATTCTGTTCAGTAGTTGAGACGTAAAAGCGATCGGCGCACCTGACTTGCGCGTGAACTTTACCGCGATACCGTATTTCGAATTAACTGGAACTCACCTGGAACGCGGGTACAGCTGGAACGCAAACGAAAGGTAGACTTTTGTTCATGTCTTTTATTACCGCGATTCCGGCCCTGAATTTTCCCATGAGAATGAGTCATTTTGCCACGGTAAAAGTATCCGATAAAGGATATCTTTCTCGGGTATCAAAATATCTCCATACCAAATTTCATGCAAATTGGTTCAGTAGTTTAGGCGTGATTGAGTAACACACTGACAGACAGAGTTACTTTAGCATTTATAATATTAGTGTGGATATGTCTCATTTAGGGTAATGACATAAGCCGGTATTAACTTCAGTTTGCTTCTTTTTCTAACCTTCTAAGTGTAGGCATACCTGAGCTGTGCTGTGTTTCTTTCGATCTTCTATTAAAAAGTACCTAATACCTACGTATGTATAGTATTTGTGTCTGAGATCAAGAAACATTTTTAAGACAGACTGAATTTTTGCTAAAAAGACTTTATCTTACGTTAAAAGGCTGTAATTAAATTCCTAATGGACAACACTGGAGTGTGTAAAGAGTATCTATACAGAGTTGAAATAAAAAACACTTCAAATACTCTATTCCTTTTGTGTTAAAAATGCACAGTGTATTATCATAAATATAAAAATTCTAGCAGTCTCAAAATAACAAGACTATTTTATTACTTGTGCCTTTTCTAAAAAAGCAACCGTGAAAAACTAGTTAGTCCATTTTTGATATTTTGACAAATGTACACACTATATAAGTTTTTGAAGCTCTAGAAAAGTTGAGTAAAATTATATTTCTAAAAATGGTTTTCGCTGTACTTAAAACTTCCAATCAATCTTAGTATAATGTCTAGCGTATGACAATTACCATTTTTTTTTCGTTACATTCCAAACGCCGGACCTAACAGACTCCATAATGCGTAAGCTCTGCGTATTGCGACTATGTAATATGTAATGTTCAAGAAGTTGACTATTAACTAAGAGTTCGCAGGTTCGATCCCCGCACTGCTGTACATTTGTGAGCATGAACATGTCTGTTTGTACTGGTCTGGGTGTTATATGTATTTATTTAAGTTTACTTTAATACTACACTCTTGATTCTGATATTTGTAACACAAGTGCTTATTTAGCTACTTACCACGGAGTCAGATCAATGTATGTGATGCTGTTGTATATTTATTTGTCATTTATTATTATTTATTATATAAATTCAACCTGTATAAACAAGTCCACGTGAGGCACTCGATCACGTTAGGTCAGCATTGTCATCCGCAGATATACTAAATGTATCTACCCGCTTACGTCAGCTTACCTTTGTCATTTCCATAATTTTAACGATCAACCCTATTGGACTTTATTATTTTCATAGATATTTTATTAGTGAGTAATTGATCTCTGCGAATTTAGAGTATTAAATCACTCACACGACGAACAGATTTTTTATCTTGTACTAGCGTTGAGGTGCTTAAAATACGGAAAAAATCTCGCTACTTCCGGTTTCCATATTTCTTAATGAGATTCGTGCCTCATGCATGGAGGTAGCAACTTGAAGAGCTCTCTCTTAATGACTACTAGCACTTTGGGTCCGTCATGTGTTGAGACACCATACAAAGCTAGGGATGAAATTTTAATGACACTACGTTATCCTGTCAATACACAAAAAATACGACCCTTAACTTAGAAAACCTACCTAACCACAAAAACTACCTAACTTTAGTATCTTAATAAAGCATTTTTTTCATATTAAAGCACATACATTACTTAGTTTGAACTCTCCAGAGCCACCTTAAACGAAAAACAGCTGATTTTACTGCAGTGTTCGTGGAATTATTAAATTCTGTCCCTTTCTGGCCTTCTCTATTAAAAAGAGACAAAGCGTACTATACGAGTACCTTTCACTCCGCTTAAGTTAGATCTCATATTTTTACAGTTATTGGCTATTCAGACTCTTTAGTGCTACTTTTATGTAATTTTATCTAATAAACTATGGATAAAACAACGAAAGATCTCCATAAAACTACACCGTTAAAGAGACGGTTTTCAAGGCAATTTGGTCACAAAAGATTGAATAAGATTTATAGTGTCTTATTATTACAAAAGATAAAAAGTATCTATCTAGATAAAGTTTATCATTACTTCTTTCGAAAAAATGTGACATGCTCTGTAAGTACATACAGTACCTACCTCAGATCTATTCCTTGATTAAGGCAATAATAAAAAAAACAAATAATCGACTGTCACAGCCATCGAAGGATTGCTATGCTGAAGTGGCAGTGAACCGATGGCCGTTGGGGCGGAAAGAAACGGGGGGGGGGGGGGGGTTCGAACGATCTTGCTTTTAGTTAGCTCATTAGCAAAAATATGCTTAGGAGCGCTTCTGTTGAGCGGTAAACAAAATCGTAATATGTCCACTAGAATGGCAACTGTGTGTCAAGGGTGCCCCCTACAAGGTAGACTACTGGTGCAGGTCTTGGGCAGCCGCTGGATGCGAGCACCGCAGGACCGATCGCGGTGGAGATTTTTGGGGGAAGCCTATGCCCAGCATCATGACCTAATACTAAGAACCATGTCATGCCGTCTATGAAAACTAGTTTCTGGATAAAAAATATCAGTTGCACTTAGCAACCCCTCAGTAATTGCATTTCGATAAGAACAACATTGTTTTTATTAATCATATTGATATGAAACATTGTTGTAGAGTTCAATACACTATCGTTCTAGTAGGTGGGTGTAGGACATTTAACAGACTTGCTTATCCTATGTACCCGTAACTTTGCTTGCGTCAAATTTGATAAAATAAAAATTCTCATGAAGAATTTGATGGTAAGGAACTAACGATTGGAACACAAAAAACTGATGATAAAAATATTTTCCACTGAGTTATTTTCCTAAACTTTGGTCTACTTCTATCTCCGTTCTAGGCGAATGACACTCTGTTTATTTTTTGTACTATACATTCATTGATAAACTTTGACACTTTTGAATAAACAATCCGATCATAACCTGCCACAATATTGAGTATAAAAGGTTCGGGATGCGGTTGAGAAATCACAGTTGTGGCTAACGGGTCGACTGCAACATGAGAGCAGTAGTTCTATTGGGTCTGGCCTTCGTGGCCATGGCCGCTGGCCGCCAAGTCGAAGACACCATGCTTGGTAAGGACATTGGTAAGAAAATCCACGATATCTTTTTACTTTTCAGTACTAACGCGTAAAATCCTAGTTATAAAGCTTTCCCTTGAATAACTTAAAACTATTAAATCAGTTAAGTAGGTATACATACATAATAGCATACAGGCAGGGACTTTTAATTTTACTATGTAGTGTTATTCTTGATATTCAATTCATTTTGATCTTTTTTTTTTTAATTTTTAATAAATTATGTGCCTCAAGCGGTACTCAATAAAACATATACATACGAGTAATTTTCATTGATTTAGAAACAATTGCAAATACATAAAAATCATTTCTATTTTGTCATTTAAGATGCTATTTCCAAGAATATGTATAATATACAAAGTGAATCTTGCAAACCATTGATGACGCTTATTTCACAGTGACGATGGACATAAAGGAGAGGCAAACTTTCATCTTGAAATTGCTGAACCATGTGATGGAACCTGTCATGTACAAGGAAATCGAAGACATTGGCAAGAACTTTAACATCGAGGAGAACATCAATCTGTTCACCGTAAGTATAGCATTACTTTTAATAGTTGCTTAAAAATGTCCCCTAAGCAAGATGGACTATCGTAACGATGCTATGTCTTTTTACAGAGAACCGACGTCGTCAAGATGTTTGTACAGAACATGAAAGTTGGTTTCCTCCCACGTGGCGAGATCTTCACAATCCACGTTGACCGCCAGTTAAAAGAAGTAGTCACTATGTTCCACATGCTCTACTACGCCAAGGACTTCGTCACCTTCATCAAGACCGCTTGCTGGATGCGCCTCTACCTCAACGAAGGCATGTTTGTCTATGCTCTCACTGTTGCCGTCAGACACCGTGAGGATTGCAAGGGCATCATCCTCCCTCCTCCTTACGAAATCTACCCGTTCTACTTCGTACGCGCTGATGTCATCCAAAAGGCGTACATGCTCAAGATGAGGCGAGGACTCCTTGACCAAAAGCTGTGCGACTTCTACGGAATCAGGAAAACTGACAAAGATATTTTTATCATCGATGAAAATGTTTACGACAAACGCACAACTCTTAACTACGATGACAAGCTTCGTTACTTCACTGAGGACATTGACCTAAACACCTACTACTACTACTTCCACGTTGACTATCCATTCTGGATGAAGGATGAGTGCTTCGACAAAGTCCACGTGAGGCGTTTTGAGCTGACCCTGTACATGTACCAACAGATCCTTGCTAGATACTACTTGGAACGTTTATCGAACGGTCTCGGTAAAATCAACACTCTCACTTGGGACAAACCCATTAAGAGAGGATACTGGCCTTGGTTGATGCTGCACAACGGCGTTCAAATTCCAATGAGGGACAACAACTACGTAATGATTCGTGACGATACCGTTGACAACCTTCGCCTTGTTGAGACATACGAAATGATAATTAAGGAAGCTATCGTCAAAGGATACATTGAGGTAAGTAGTAATACGTTTGGGCAAGTTAATGGAGTGAGATTTGACTTCTTATTCTATCCTGTATTTACAATCAAATAAATTAATGTTACAGATCAACGGTCTCAGGTTGGAATTGACCAAGGCTGACGATATTGAGACCCTTGGAAGGCTCATCTACGGAAAGATTGACAAAACTGACATTGACAAGATGCACGTCGATGCTTACCGCTACCTGCTCATCATCATGAAATCGGTTCTCGGCCTTAACACGATGAACTCTGACAAGTAAGATACTCGTACTTTTACTATGCCAGTAAACTGATGATTATGGCTTGCTTAATCGAAAGCAGCGTTTCAGAATATATTGGAGGCCTGTCATACATAAACTTCACTTAAAGTTTTCGTGGTAGCTTTGAAATGCTCCTAAGAGATAATCGTGCAACTTACAGACCCAAGTTTCCTACATACTGAAGTAACTAGTGTTGTGGTTCAGTGACCACAACACTAGTTACTTGCAGTTATACAATTCTAACATCATATATTTCTTACAGATACTTCGTCGTGCCCTCTGTGCTGGACAGCTACCAGACCGCTCTTCGAGACCCACTCTTCTACAAGCTCCAGAAACGCCTCATTGACTTGGTGCTCCTCTTCAAACTGCGTCTGCCTAGCTACACCAAGGAGGACCTGTACTTCCCTGGCGTGAAGATCGACAACGTAGTTGTTGATAAACTCGTTACCTACTTCGATGACTACCTGATGGACATGACTAACGCTGTCATTCTGACCGAAGATGAACTCAAGAAGACCTCATCTGACATGAAATTCTTCGTCCGCAAACGCCGTCTGAATCACCAGCCCTTCAAGGTAACCATCGACGTTCTCTCTGACAAAGCTGCCGACTGTGTTGTCAGGATCTTCCTTGGACCGAAATACGATCACGTTGGCCGTCTCATCGACATCAACACCAACCGTTTGAACTTTGTGGAACTAGACACCTTCTTGTACAAACTTACCACTGGCAAGAACGTCATTATGAGGAACTCTTACGACATGCACAACCTGGTCAAAGACCGCATCATGACCCGTGACCTCTGGAAGAAGGTTGACACCATCACTGACTTCAGGGATCTTCTCATTAAGGATCTGAGGAACTACCAAACCGGATTCCCCACCAGGCTGCTCCTGCCTAAGGGTATGGTTGGAGGTATGAAGATGATGCTATACGTCATCGTAACTCCTCTGAAGTTAGTCGACAATGTGGATCTTAACATCCTGGACACCAACCGCAAGGACTTCATGTATGACTTCCGTTCCACCGTTCTTTTGGACAAGAGGCCTCTCGGCTACCCATTCGACCGTCGCATTGACGTTGTGAAATTCTTCACGCCCAACATGAGGTTCGTCGATGTCATGATCTTCCACAAGAAACAGGTCTGTGACATGAAGACCCGTTGGAACAGATACGTGTTGAAGAACTACAACATGTTTGACAAGACCCTCGTGGATGACACGTACTTTGTGGATACCGACATCCACACGAAGACGATGGTTGACCACGATGACCGTGACGCCAACATGTTCGACACATACTAAGCAACAGGAATAATAGTTTAGGTGAAATAATAGCGACTTAAGCTAGGAATGAAGCAATTTAAAAAACTAAAAAAATAAATTAATTGATTATAAAACGTATTTTAATTTGAAACTATCGTTTAAAATCATTTTATTTGAAAGTACTATGTTACTTCACAATTAGTTAAGATTATTCAAAGTGCAAGGAGATATATTTTGTGCTTTTTTCATGATATTACTTGAAAATAGCACAAAAAAAAACATTTCTCACAAAACATGCTTGTAGCTTATTAAGGTCCGTTTTTTTTTTACATATGCCAAAATTGTGAACCTTTATGATTCGCAAAAATAAAGATTCTCAGTATTTATGATTATGAAAATCTGTCGTAAGCCAGAGAGATAACGATTAAAAAAAAACTTATAACATAATATAACACACTTACAATTTGGCACTGGAATGGACTATTTCAGCAAATTCATAAGAAGAATATAGAATCTACTATGCATTTCTAAAAAACATCTGAAGTAGTTTTGTGTAGTGTTTTTCACCCCCGACGAAAAAGAGGAATGCAATGAGTTTAACAACCCCTTTGTCTGTATGTTGTATGTGTTTTTGTGTTGGTGTTTTTTTCTGTGTGTCTGTGTGTGGCATCGTAGTTCTCGAATTGATGGACCGATTTCCAACCGTTTTTATTTTATTCGTAAGATAATTTAATCACTGTGGTTTTTAGCTATATAATAAATCGTAGTAAATAAATCGTCTCACCGTTAAGGCTCGTCAGCTGTTTTGCTGGCTCATGTGGGGGTTTTTAACTGGAAAGTTTTTTAAAAATCATCGAGTTGAGAATGGCAACGAAAATTTGTGGTGTCTAAGTATTGGCCTGCATTTCTTCTTAGCCTTAAGGTATGACTGGTAGAGAATGCCCTATGGCGTTAAGTCCACCTTTTGTACAAAGTTTTGTTGTGCAATAAATAAATAAATTAAATTATCCCATATTCCTCACTAGAGTATTAAGATATTGTTTCCTCCGATAATTCTTTGATAATAATAAATTACAAAGATATACGACCACTTTGGTGCACTGGTCAAGAAGTTGACTATTGAGCAAGAGGTCGCGGGTTTGCTCCCCGCGCTGTACAAACATTTGTGTGCATGAACATGTCTTTTTATACTGGTCGGGGTGTTATATGTATATTAAGTTTATTTGTAATATCACTTGATTCTGATATCCGTAACACAAGTGCTTAAGCTACTTCAATGTAGGTGATGTTCGAGCCCAGCAGTGAAGATTCGTCTCCATTGCTCGTCATGTGTTAGCATTATTCTCATTTATTTCTTCTTCTAAAACTAAAGAGCTAAATTCCGATGGGAGTAGGGTTCTACACAAGATCTTCTGGCAACACATCTGCTGATGGCCGACAGGCCATTCACAAGATTAAAAAAAAAGTACTTTAATTGTTTTCAACCACTTTTTGAATGCTTGTCGTAAGGATTGGGATCACAAACATATTTCAAGTCAATACAAATAAAAATATATATGAATAAGAAACATCCTTCATAATCCTAACACACTGGAGTCGAAATAAATTTAAAAGCTTTCAAGGAAGCCGAATAATTTATAGCTGCATTCCGTAGTTGTTAGGTCACAGATTACTAAATAGTTACTACGTAACAGATAAATCACTCCATAGAGAAATTTCAATACCTACAGCGTTAATAGACTACTTTTTCTGCCGCGTACAAAAATGCACCTACATCTTTGAGTATAAAGTCACTATTGCTTCGCAGCTGCGCGAGACCAAGTGACGTGAGACCTAGCGACAATCGAACTAGGGTTGACACAATGTTTATTGTTGAGTTAAAAAAGTGTAGGTACCTACCTACTACTAGATTTTGCATTAAGGGAACATTATTTCGATTGTAACTACTTTGTAGTGATATTTGTGTCAGAGAAGAAATAAAGATATTTATATTATCTATCATCCTTATTTTTGTGTACATACGTAGGTACATACGTACAAACGCGCCATGCTTTTTTCTATTATTTGTGACCATAATGAAAACTATTTAAAATAAATGATTCCTTATTCTTTATCTACATTTCATTTTATTTTTCATATTCCTAAATTTTCTAACAAAAATACCTAGGTACTTACTATTTTCATACAATACAATAAAAAACGATCATTTCGCAAATTGGTCATTAGTAGAATCTGTCATTTGTGGAATCTGTCGTTTGTAGATTATTAGTAGGTAGGTACATTTCGAGAATCGGTAAATTTTATTGTCAACTACGTAGGTACCTGCCTACCTGCCTAGTCATTTCGCTAATTAATTAATTATTAGTCGACTAAACCACCACGTAATAAAGCTAACGTTTAACAAGCACAGATTACTTATTTGGTTCGTATGAAAACTAAATTGAACGTAAGCGTAACACGAATAATTATAGTGCGTCGTGAGCGCGTCCGACGGTTGTTGGCAGTCCACTGAATCGGCACTGCAGTCGGTGCCGGCGAGAGTAGGCTATTACCGCGCGCAAGTACATCGAGTGAGAGAGGCCTGGTTAGGTAGAGAAGGGAATAAAGAAATATTCAGTTGGTATCAATTAAATACTCAAGTTTGCGTACGCTAAAAAGTCGAATTCACAACCTGCATCAATATTTCCCTTTAGCTAGAGAAACCAAACATCTTCTAAGGAGCTCGTTTAATCGCCGTATCGGTTTCTAAAGGCCTACTACGAAAAACGAAATCAAGACCAAAAACGTTAACCTTACGGACGGTTCCTAGCTACCGCCGCGACCTCTGCACGAGACCGCGACTAGTGACGTCACATGACCCACTTTTGAAAAGTATATTTCAATACATAAATGTTTGGTACACTAATGGCCGGTTTCAATATTCTGTCTAGCGCTGTCTGAAAGATAGACAACTGTCACTTTCATAGTAAAATCCAAAACGTTAGTAGCTTTGATCATGAAACTTACAACTATATAAGTTTCAGTCAACGGTAGGTAGGATACGTATTGACATTGACCTTAAAATACGTACTATCCGAATGTGTCCGAAGTATTTTATAGTTAGCAAAGCGAGAGAACGAGTATCGAATTGACGGTTTTCTAATTTCGTAGTAGTACTTCCGCCTCGTCGGTCTGATTCATCAAGAGCAAAAACATTAACCTTACGGGGCGGTTCTTAGCGATCACCGCCACCGCTACACCGAGACCGCGCTCGTGACGTCACGAGACTGGCTTTTCAAAAGTGGGTCGCGGGACGTTCTGTGTCCGGTCTCACGTCGCTGTCGCGCCGGTCGCTAGGAAACGATTGCCACCTTTAGGGGCAACTTTTCTAAATGTTGGATACAGTAGTTATATTCTATTTATGTAACTTTAAGGACAAATTTTTTTGTTCATACATTGCTGTCCAAATGTACCAACGGTACCTACAAAAGAAAGAAATATTTTTGGCAGGCAACACTTACTAAAGCATGCCAAGATTTAACACGCATTTCACGCAAAATGCGTTTTCATCAATCGTTTTCAAAGCAAATTAAAAACTAAATCACAAAAGAAATCAACAATTACTATGTACGTATTGAAAAATAAAAAGAAAAATATGATTACAGGTTGTTATTTTATATACGTTTACGGTAAAATTCTTGATCCTTGTTAAAAAATTCATTCAGAAGAAGAAAACGAAGCGCTTTTTTTAAAGATTGAACGCATAGCTGTCAGTTATTGACACTTGACGTGACATTGAGGTTGTCATAATACTTTTTTTTCTCCATTCTCTTCATGCACAAATTTCAGCCCACTTAAAATCATATTTTATTCAGTACTAGCGACCTGCCCCACTAGCGAGAGCGACCTGCCCCGGCTTCGTACGGGTGCAATGCTGATACTAAATACACTACAGAAAAACTGTAAACGTTGTATATAAAAACATAACGGCCCGCTCTGGCTTCGCACGGGTATAACATAGTTATACATAACCTATGTCAGTCCCTGAAAAATGATTAAAATCGATCCAGTAGTTTTGATTTATTCATTACTGCCCGTGGCCCGCACGCGTTAAAATAAAAATAAAACGATTCCCCTTTCCCTATACCATGAAGATTGCCTGCTATCTTTGGAATTTCTAAATTTTTTCCTCCATTATTTATTTACTTTTTACACTTTTGTCTATTTATTTTATTTTTACAACAATTACATTACAGAATGTCTTTATACGAGGGCGTTTTGATAACTCCATGACTTTCAGGCTGAATAGAAACTTTTTTTATTTTTAATGATATTTTCTTAAAAGTAATATTTTTGCGAACCTAAAATAATTATATTTTCAAATATGGCGCGAAAACAATATTTAATAACAAAAGAAGTTTGGCGGCTGTGAAGGTGTTCTTCGAAAATGGAGAAATCCGAGTTTCGAGTCTTGATTAAACACTATTTTTTACGCGGGAAAACCATTAAGCAGACCGAAGACAAGTTGAAAAACTATTACGGGGATTCAGCGCCGTCTCATGGAATGGTACATAAATGGTTTACTGAGTTTCGTTGTGGACGTATTACAACCAATGATGCAGAGCGCCCAGGAAGGCCGATTGAGGTAACCACTGAGGACATTGTTAACAAAATCCACGATATTGTTTTGGCTGACCGTCGAGTAAAGATACGCGAGTTAGCTGAGGCTGTGCACATCTCAACTGAACGAGTTTTTCATATTTTGCACGATATTTTGGGAATTAAAAAACTTTCTGCAAGATGGGTGCCGCGCTTACTGACAGTCGACCAAAAGCGAAAACGCGTGACTACTTCTGAGGCATGTCTGGCTATGTATAATCGCAATCCAAGTGAATTTTTGCGTCGGTACGTAACCGTGGATGAAACGTGGGTCCACCATTATACGCCAGAGACTAAACAACAGTCAAAGCAGTGGACTTCTACCGGCGAACGTGCACCAAAGAAGGCAAAAACGGTATATTCGGCTGGTAAAGTGATGGCAACAGTATTTTGGGACAGTCAAGGGGTTATTTTCATCGATTTCTTGGAGAAAGGCAAGACAATAACCGGTGCTTACTATGCTGCATTGCTGGAAAGATTTAATGAAGAGTTGATGAAGAAACGACCGCATCTAGCAAAGAAAAAAGTTCTATTTCATCAGGATAATGCTCCGGCCCACTCGTCTGCAGTCGCGACTTCAAAACTTGTCGAATTAGGATACGAATTATTGCCGCACCCTCCATATTCACCAGATTTAGGCCCCTGTGACTTCTTTCTCTTCCCAAACATGAAGAAATGGCTTGCTGGGCAAAGATTTTCATCCAATGAAGAGGTGATAGCTGCAACCGAGGCCTATTTTGCAGGCTTTGACAAAAAGTATTTTTTGGATGGGTTGAAGAGATTGGAGCATCGCTGGAAAAAGAGTGTAGAGTTGAAAGGAGAGTATGTAGAAAAATAAAATGTTTTTGTACACAAAATATATGTTATTCTTTTCAAAGTCATGTGCTTATCAAACCGCCCTAGTATACAACGTATATAGGCATACTGCCGCCGCCCCGGCCGGCCAGTACCGCAGTCCCGCAATTTTAAATCTGTAATATTCATCGAAAATATTCGTTTAAATCTTGTACAGTAAAGGGCCATATAGATCTATATTAAATCGGCAATGTATTAAAGCTATTTAATTGGATAAGGATTAATGCTGTATTATTAATGCTGTAAAAAGTAAATGTCTATCTCTTATGGATATAAGAGATAGACATTGAGGTACCATCGCGGTGTTTTCTGTAGTTTTGTTCAATGTGTACAAATAATTAGGACATTAATTTGATAAATCTCGTAGGGTTCAGCCTGCGTTTGCAATGTACGCTTACATTGAAAAAAAAAAGATAACGACATCACATTAGAAACCTCCAAAATAACAGTATTTCTCCACTATTTAATGGGTTTTATTATGCATATACACCTTCCTCTTGAATCACTCTGTCTATTTAAAAAAAACCGCATCAAAATCCGTTGCATAGTTTTAAAGGTTTAAGCGAACAAAGGGACATACGGACAGAAAAAGCGACTTTGTTTTATACTACGTACTGATTTAGTTTACTTTTAAATATTTTTGAAAAGCGCGTGTTTTTGTACTCGTAATAGTGTAAGGATATTTTTCACATTTTTTTACCTCGGCACCTTGATAGGCAAAACACACTTAAAGGAAACTGGGCTGCCACAAGCGGGACAGTTCATTTTTCTTTAAGTGTGTTTCAATTTCACATTGTAAAGAAATTTGCATTGCTAATTGTTAAATATGAAGTAACTTAATCCCTAAGTGTCCTTTTAACTAAAACTAAAGGAATTGAAAAATTCTGTGAAATTTTAGATACTTATTTTATTTTATTACAAGAATCACAGCTCTAACAAAGCATTTATGTTTCAACTTAATAACTAAACTTACAGCCAATAACGAATCTACATTTTATTTTACAATTTTTATAATCTACGACAATCATATTAACAATATAATCTTTAATTAAAAATAATCTTTACTTATGTAACTTTAAATCTCCCTTCTTGGAATTTTAAGAATCTGCCTCGAAATACGAAACATACATCATTCTATGCAAGTCAATATCATTGGGTGCGCTAACTCGGACACACTAGGAGACACGTAGGTAGATAACAGATATTAGGTATCACGGGCTGTTCCTGCTCCCTGGCCACTTTTTTATGCGGAGCAACTCAACTGTGTTACGCATACTTACTAACCTCGGAACGATAGTAGGTTATGTGGGACTTCTTGACGAACAGCGATTGACCATTCCTGTCTCGAATTAGCCACTAAAAACCTCCGCGAGTTTCCTCTGGCCGCTGTTAGCCAGTAAACGGAGGATCGCTTGTCGCATGCACTCCGTTGCCCAAGCGGTGAACCGTACCAAAAGGTGCGGTGACCTGGCCCCTGGACAAAGTAACATTGCAAGTAACGAAGATGATCGCCGCGCGACGACAAATGCAAAGGCAAAATATGCCAGATTCTATTGATGTACAAGACTCGAGGCGTCGAGCCCTATTTTTGAAGCCTCGAGGCGGAATGGCAAGGCTCAGTGAGCTCGGTAGGCTCGGTGCCCCGAGCTTAGCCGAGCTACGAGCTCTCTGAGCCATGCCTCGATGCTTTAAAAGAGCTCGAGCCTTCAAAAGAGCTCGAACCTTCAAAAGAGCTCGAGCTGTAAAAAGAGCTCGAGTCTTAAAATGAACGCAAGCCTTCTATAAAAGCTCGAGTTTATGTATATGACTTTAATATCTCCGTTACTAAGTAAAATAAGTCTCTATCAATCAGTCAGGACTTCGAATTTTATATGTATGGATAATGTAGCTTTATATATTAACATTATCCATAGGTACATATAAAATTCGAAGTCCTGACTGACTGACAGAGAATATGAACGCACAGCCCAAACCGCTGGGTCTAAAGATTCCAAATGTGGCAGGTGGCTCCCCGATGTTGTCGAGGGGTCAACTAAGAAAGGCTCTAGCTTTCGAAAAGGCTCGAGCATTCAAAATGGCTCGAGCTCTCAAAAGGCTCGAGCTCTCAAAAAGGCTCGAGCTCTCAAAAAGGCTCGAGCTCTCAAAAAGGCTCGAGCTTTATACAAAAAAGGCGAGCCCCGAAAAAGGCTCGAATACTAATATAGACTTCCGAGTCGTCGAGCTTCATATAAATGAGGCGACCCCTGTAAACGACTCTGAGCTCTCGGCAAAAGGACTCGGAAGCCTCGAGCCTTGTACAGCACTAAGTTTCATACAATTAGGTACCTATCATACCGATATTCATGCTTAAACCAACAACGAAAACAAAAACCACGTGGGACTTCAGATGATGAGATGGTGGAACTAAAGAAAATGTAAAATATTTTATTAATAAATCGTACTCGGCAGACGTCGTCCTGCCCGCTGTTTTGGCATTTTTTATATTTACGCACCGTTTAAACCTTCCCTGAACTTCCACAAATTATTCGAAACCAAAATTAGCAAATTCTGTACAGCCGTTCTCGAGTCTAAGCGAAACTAACGAAAAGCAAATCATTTTTATATATTAAAAAATTAAAGTAGGTTATTTTATGTATACTACGTACCTACATAAAACATGCCTACCTACATAATAACAATGTTGTGAGAAGCAATAAGTAGGTAATTTGTTTAAGTAAGTTTTGCATCCCCACCTACCAACAGAAATAAAATTGTATTTGAATAGTACATCTCAACGAGTACGACATTTTATAGTAAGCCGACATCGAGCAAATCATGACAATATTTTTTTAATGTAAATATTACGGCTATAAACTGTACTGCCTCACTATGCTTGGGCGTGGGATCGCTCCGCGACGTTCTGTGCTCATGTCAAATCCATATTTATACCTTTTTTATTAATGTCATACTATTATGATAACTTTGTAAGACTGAATATGGTGTATTTACCTAAATAAAAATATCATTCCTTGTGATTATGATTCAATTGGCTAAACTGGAAATAATTTGAAATAATTAAACTTTTCGATTTTTCTTTACAAAAAATATCAAGTAATTTAAGCCGCAATTACGCTTTAAGACGCAATATATAAGTATTGCTACATACTAGCTACGACGATTTAATGCTTAAGACCTAGTACACACGTTGAAACGAAAGTGAATTGAAAACGCAACGCGTTGGAAATCAGTTCCATAATAACAAATAAAAAGACTTTCGTTGCACTAAAGAGTCACCGTGTATGCTGGGCCTAAGCGATAACTATAGTATGAAACCTCGTAGATAGAACCCATTAGGGCATATTATTTCTTGTAAGAAAACTACCTTAAAAAATATCGCCCCAGACAAAATACTTAATTTCAAAAGCTTTTGAAGCCATCAGCGCTATCTATTGAGTTTCACGAGAAAACACAGTAGATATGCAAGACACCAAAGCAGTACATCTACAGGTACATGAAGTAATACTACTTGTCGCTAGATGGCGTTATTACACTACGCTATTAGCCGCAAGATGGCAGTATCTACTAACGTTTTACTAAAGCGCAATTAATTTTAAAATGAACAGTAGTAAAATAACCTTACTTATAAAAATTATCCAATTAAATTTTAAATTAAATCAGAAATTACTTTATCTTTATTATCAGCATAAAGTTACATATTTTTGTCGTGCGTCGCACTTACTCACGCACCCCGCGGATGTCGCCCTGCCCGTTGTTTTTTAGGGTTCCGTAGTCCGACAAGGAACCCTTATAAGATCGTTCAGTCCGTCCTAATCTTGACATATTAGGACGGACGGATTAGATTAGCAGAATATCTTCTACGTTTATGGACTGATTTGCATGTAACTTGGTTCGAAGATTGATTCACATATATTCAGGTATATTTATTGATTTTTATTGATTTTATCCCTTTTTTAAAAATACGAAAAATTAAAATGACCCCTTTTTAACGGTACCTCCATTTATAAGGGTACCTCCTCGCGGCATGGAAACTCTTATTTAAAATTGTTTCGGTATCCTGTGATGAATACTTTCGAAATTATAAATAATATAAAAATATATCCTTTACAATGATGACATTGACGGTTAGGGAGATGATGATGATGCAAGAAATGCAAAAGAGCGCGGTGCCAAAATTGACTACGGAACCCTATTTTATGCGTAGTCCGACACGAACTTGGCCGGTTTTTTCTTCTTAAGAACCATCCTCGTATCATAAAAAAAAACCGGTCAAGTGCGAGTTGGCCTCGCGCACCGAGGGTTCCGTACAAACCTGTAGATAAGGAGTAGTAACTTTGAAATTTTCAAAATTGTTAAAAATATTTTTTTTTATATGATGAAACTGAAAATTTACGGTTTTCGTAATTTTTCCTATATCTGTACTATAAGACGTGACTTCGTACCAAATTTCAAGATTCTAAGTTTACAGAAAGTACCCTGTAGGTTTTGATTCCCGTGCGAGTTTCGAAAATTTGCGGAAATTTGCGGCCTAAATGGCTGTATCTTTTGATTGCCTAGGCTTAAAAGGTTGATTTTTCTACGGCTTCCAGGGACAGTAGACCTAAGTATCATATATAAATTTCAGTTTGATACCTCCACGCGTTCCTGAGAAAAACGGTCTTGACAGACGGATGGACGGACGGACGGACGGACTGACGGAAAACAAAGTGATCTTATAAGGGTTCCGTTTTTCTCTTTTGAGGTACGGAACCCTAAAAAATATTGACCAAATTTTTCCAGGCGATCTTAAGTTATGCGCTTACCAACACATATTGCGATTCATTTTTATATTAGCAGACTTGTTTTGTCCGGTTTTTTTTCTATTCGTAGGAACCATCCCCGTACTTTAAGGAATATTATAAAAAAAGAATTGGCCAAATTGATCCAGGCCTTCTTGAGTTATGCGATTACCAACATATTTTGCGATTCATTTTTAAATAATAGAAGATACTCGTAGTATCTACCTTTATCGCACCGCCATAACTTCATTTCTGCATAGCTTAACGGTATGACCGGTAGAGTATGCCTCATGGCGGTAAGTCCACCTTTTGATTTTATTGTGCAATGAAGCTTAAATTAATACATATTTTAATTTAAGCTTCATTGCACAATCCCGTGTCCGTTTGTCTGTAATTAAATCTTGCAAGCTGAATTTAACCTACTGCCAAAATATGTCTTATTGAGCTGAAATTTTGTAAATCTGCAATGGAAACTAAACGTAATTTTGATGCCCATACGTAATTTGATTATTATAAAATCTTGTTGCAAAAAAAAGTTTTCTTTGATACTTGTTGAAAATATATTTCGTTCAACTATTTTTCATCATAGAAATATAAAGCGCATTCCATATTAAGGGAACCTGGTCACCGGCGTGGAGCAGAGAAACGGGGTAATATTAACTACTTAATAGGATTGTCCACTGAAGAGGAGCGGAGATTTTTGCAATCCTATTGGTAAATAAATATTTATCCATGTCTCTGCGCCGCATCTCGATCCGCGCCGATGGACCGAAACCCCTTCTTTAAAAAAAAATAGAAAAAGCATTTCTAAAAGTCTGGACTTGATAACTATTAAGATCAAAAGAGTTAGTAAATACAGCATATACAGCTATTGGTATGATTTTCAGTTAAAAGACATTCCACAAATTGCCACATTGATATTTAATTGATTTAAAAATATGTGTCTTGGGATAGATTCTCGAATTTATAAGAATTACCGTGCGGAGAAAAAATATGAATGCATGAGATCGTACCCCTGATTTCAAAAGCTAAAATATTGAAAGAAATCGATAAAATTTAAAAATAATGAGATTTCCCCGGACGAAGTCGCGGGCAATCGCTAGTTACAAAAAGTTGATTAACCTACTACTTTTAATTATCACTTATAATTACCAGACATAGGAGGTCAAATGTGATAACAATTATCAAAAACAGCCGATGTTTATTTACTTGAGAACTATCTATTTTTCTTTTGACCTCCGAATGAGATAATTATTTTATTGCAATTAAGGTGAACTTTTTTTCACCTTAATTGCAATAAAATAGTTTGGAGTTCTTTTAGATACTTAAAGACCTTTCTATAATTGAGACAAATTATCTGCTGAAGGTCAAATAGAAAAGATAAGCACCTGAAATCCATGAAAAGTTCTAAACAATCATTTTTTTTCATCGGCTGGCTCTACATGTTGGGCGAACGGTTGGCCCCAAAACTACAGTTATTGGCCATTAGAAATAAAAACCAACAAAACACTATATCCTCCTTGAGGCCAACAATATTTCTAAGTCCACTCACTGGGTTTCAGTCAACAGTTCGCCCAACGTCTGGGTCTGGGGTTACGAAGATCACTTTTCTTTGCAACTTCTTTTGACTATGGTGACTGATTTCCTTGCAGTACTTTTTTGAGCACCTGTCCACTATACAAGTTTTTTTGAAGTAGTCAAATGGTTATTTTGGACGTTTCATTAATGTCGCTATGTGGGTCTTTATAAGACATAAAATTTGAAATACCTTAAATAGCTTTGTACACATATCTACGAGAAAGAGTAGGTATGGTCGCGGTCAGTAGGTGTTTACCAGTTCTTAGATTAGATTCTTTAACACTCTTCTATCACTTAAGTTCAAAATGCTATAAGAAGTTACTTGTTACATTTCAAACTGTATTAATCAATTAGACTCATGGAGGATAAAAATAAGGTTTTTGATCACTTTTTGGTAATAAAACCATTTTCTATTTTCCTTGAAATGACGCTTATACAGTTAGTGTCAATCAAACACATAAAGGAATGATTGATTCTTGTTAGGTAAAAAATAATAATCTATGGTCAATCAAATAATTAATGAAGTAGACATTTTTATAACTTGTGATTTTATGTGTGCAAGCAATTGTGATCCTTATGGTTGTAAAGAATTTCTTATTGCGACCGTGCTTACACATTCACAGCCCTTTTTTCAATAAACTACACTACCTATCTGATGTTTTATTATCGCCAATGATCTTAGTTAAATATCATACTGTACCTACCAAAAATATCTTATTGAAATAATTTGTTGTTCATTAAGAATGAACATGCCTTACAATATTATCAAAACAAACAAACTCGCAGGCAATCGCCAGTGCCTTAACAGATTACGCAGACAAATTACTCAAAAATGAACTAGGTTGACTGTAATAGTTTAATAACCTAATAAACTTTATGTCATTCACTAATGCAACATATCGCAATAGTGCATTCAACTATTTATCACATTTTTACCAGACAAATAAGGTGTCTATGAACTCTTAGAAATGAATCCTTATAAATACGAATTGCAGGCAAATTTGGACAGTGTTTAAGACAAGATGAAAGCGTTAACATTAGTTTTGTTAAGTTTGACAGCCGGCTGGTGTTCAGCCTATTTAATAAAAGTCCCTACCCAGCCCACAAAAGCCAGGATAGGTAAGTCAAGTTTTATCTGATCACATTAAATAATTTAGAAACTAAGTATTCCATGTTAAAATCTGGGGTCGTTTTAAGTATGCGTTGAACCAAATAACTTACTCTAAGGGCGCGCTTACATATAACGTCTGTTTTTAGCTAGTGTATGTTATTAGCTAGTTGTATGACCGAGCTCACACTTAATACAGTACCTATATCGGATCCAGTAAACTGGATCAGTACCTGGAGTTTATCGAATCAGTACCTTCTGTAATGTGCCGTTTGGATACTATCTCCAGTAGCGAAGAATCCGTTAAAGCCACACCCTTACCGTAACTATAAGTAGCGACCGAAGATCTATAATGTTTCTTCTCATTCGTTATGGGACTACTTATTATTTATTTAAGAAAACCAACAGCGACAATATTTTATTTTATTTTTTTATGTGCTATTTTTGACGAATTGACGACTTTTGTGAAATGGTCAAGATGTTGACTGTTAACCATAAGGTCGCGGTCTCGATCCCCACACTGTACACATATTTGTGTGCATGAACATGTCTGTTTGTACTGGTCTGGGTATTATTGTGTATTTATTAAGATTATTTGTAATACCACTGTTGATTCTGATTTCTGTAACACAAGTGCTTAAGGTACTTACCACGGAGTCAATGCATGAGATGTTATTGTATATTATTTTTTAGTTTTATAAGGCTACAAAAACGTAAATTCTAACAAACGTGTTAGGACAACGTCAAACGTTTGAGGTTTTATTGTAATTTAACCATTAAACATTGTTACACTTTTCAGCTCCTTTAGGATGGGTCCACATACAAAAGCTGATGCTTCCACTCTTCGAAAACGTGTGTGAAGATAGCACAAACACGATTATAGTGCAATTGGCTAAAGATTTCACCCTGGATTCAACTAATGGAGACTACACGGTAGGTGAAGTTACTTAAAGTATTCGGTAATCCAGAAGTTAGCTGAAATCAAGGCATTAATTTAATTTTTTTAACGAATATTTTCATTGCAATTCAGTCAGCATCCAGGCCATTTTTTCCGTCTTAAAAAATAACAACACAGTCCTAATTAGTTTAACTCATGAAAGCTCAACCAAGCATAGCGTTGGTAGCATCACTACATAGTTTAAAGCAAAGTCACTTCCCGCGTCTGTCCCTATGTAATATATGTATGAATGCTTAGATGTTTAAAACTATTTTACGGATTTTGATGCAGTTTTTTAATTGGTAGAGTGATTCAAGAGGTTTACATGTATAATAACAATAACGCAGCGGGCAGAACAACATCTGCCGGGTTTGCTAGTCAATGATAATACGCTCCGACAGTTCGGTATAAAATTATCGTGACTAATAAAAATATCTATAATATCATTGTAACTCTGTTTTCCAGAAAACTGGTGTCGTTGAAAATCTTCGCAACCTAAGAACTACAAAAGGTTTCTTGCCTAAAGGCGAAATATTCACTGAATACAACAAAGACCATGTAAGCGAACTAAAAGCCTTATACGAACTGTTCTATTATGCCAAGGACTTTGACACATTCTACAGAACGGCAGCATGGGCTCGTCAGAATATCAATTGTGGACTGTTTATTGATGCTATTTATTTAGCAATTGTGAATAGAAAAGATACTGAAAAGATATCGGTGCCTGCGCCGTACGAACTTATGCCAAACTACTTTATTAATCGAGACGTGGTAGTAAAAGCATCTTTCCTACTAACGGGTGATGATGTGGCTCCAGAAGAGGACCTTCGTATAGAAGGAAACTCTTATATCCTTGACGCGAAGTACACAGCAGAGCTTGATGACGGTGACGATGACGCAAAACTTGCGTACTTCAGAGAAGACATCGGCTTGAACGCCTATTACTTTATAAGGAAGCTGAGGTTCTCTCCCTGGTTGTCAACACAAGCCGACGCCAACAGCTTTTATGGCGAGAGAATGTTCCAAATGATGAAACAATTCGCTGCCAGATACGACTTGGAGAGGTACTCAAATGAGCTACCGGAATTAGAAGGGTTCTCCTGGGATACTGCAGTTAGCGCTTACGACCCTATGTTAATTTACTCCAACGGCAATGAGTTCGACCACAGATCCTATTCAGGAGTATTCAACGATAATGAAGACGTAACATTTTTAAAGACCATCGAAAATAACCTGGCCTCAGTTGTGACTCATTTGGTAAGCTCTTAAATATTTGATGATTGTGACGTTTAGACGTTTACTGCAAAAAACGTGCAGGAATATGTATGTGAACAGGGCCTTACAATTCAAAATATTGGCATTGAACTGAGTAAAAACATCCTCCATCATATTCCATCCAATATTTCACAGAAAACTGGTGCCAAAATTTGATTTTATTTCTGCAACAACGTCCGTTTATTGTTTTCAGAGACAAGCTGGTAACAATAAATCTCAGATATTGAATCATCTCATTGAGTTACTTGTGGCATCGGATAAGAGTTATGAAACTGTATCGCGGAAATTACTTGGATACGACACTAATGGAAATGAAAGGTAAGAAACTTGTAGTTATTTAAGAAACTGATTAAGCTCCAAGTTCACGGACTTTAATAAGCCGGTTCAGACTTATCAGCCACTTTTTGATTTTTGAATTACGTAATAAAAAATGACACAAACAGACTGTTTATTTAACCGCTTTTTAAATTATCCTAGTAAAATCAGTCCCACACACGGCTGAGACCCCCCAGCCTCGGCTATAGCTGGGTTTTCCTGCGAGAGAAAAAAAGGGCTTAGTATAAGATAAATATTATTTTGTTGAGTTTGACATAAGTAACCTATTTTTTCTATTTCAGGCAATGTTCTGTCCTTGAACACTACATGACAACGATGCGGGACCCAGTTTTCTGGCGTATAAATAAGAAAATAGTACAGTTGATTGACAACGCTTTGAAAGTACTCCCCACATACACAAGGAACGAGCTTTACTTCCCAGGTGTTGAAGTACAAAATGTGGAAATTAAGAAGATGATGACAAGCTTTGACAACTTCCAATTTGACGTAACTGATTCATTAAAATCGGCAACAGCCAATGCTACTTTCCAAGTTAAAATTGCCCAACCTAGACTTAATCACAAACCGTTTACTATCAAACTGAATGTATCATCCTTAGTAACCAAAAAGTCTTTTGTCAAAATATACTTAGGACCTAAAATGATGCCAGGTGAATTGGCAATGAAGAAACACCTCTTTGTTCTATTAGACATGTTTGAATTAAATCTCAAGCGGGGAGCCAATGTTGTTTCGCGATCTTCAGAACAAATGACAAGTTTTTCAGATGATTTTATGTCATTAAGGACTTTGAAAAAGAAAGTTGAAGACGCTGAATTCGGCTTAGATGCTCTGCCCCTTAAGACGGTTGAGTCTCAAATTGGGTATCCTTCAAGATTGATACTCCCTAAAGGTCTTTCAGGTGGACTTCCTATGCAACTTTTTGTTTTTGTAGCACCATTCACTAAAAGCATAATAGGCGCGTCCACATCAATGGCTAACTTGGAATTAAACACAGCGATTTTATCACCTGGATATCCCTTGGATTTAAATATCGAAACGAGACAGTTGTTCGGTCTTCCTAACGCATATGTTAAAGATATATTTATAACACATAAAACAGAATCTAAACCCAATGGTAGCTATGGAGGAAGACCGAACCCAAACGCAGGAGGGAGACCTTATGACAATTCGCAATCTGAGTTTTTATTTAACAAAGATGCATATAATGAAATTTCCCGAGATGATAATGTAGAAGAATACAATTTGGACGACTCATTATTAGTTCATGGACTACAGGGTGATAGACCAGATTTTACGTATAAAAAAACAAATAGCAACAGTTACACAGCAAAGAAAAACCAGTATAGCAAAAGCACAGACTATGAAAGAACTGACTACAGAAAAACAGACAACAGCAATAAGCTTACAGATAAACAATCTGATTCATCACTTAAAGTCGATGGTTGGACAAATGAAAAACAAGATGATGTGGTTTTACCGACGCATGGGCTGCTGGGTGATAAGCCGGCTTTCACTTTTAAAAACAAGGATACCACCACTTATACAGCCAACAAAAATCAATATAGAAAAAAAGAAGACTATGCTTCTAAGCAAGTGGAATATAAAAATAAAGATTTCCAGGATATTAACAAAAAAACAGATGAAAGATTTAAATTTGCTGATAAAAATAATGACCACATGAAAGACAATGGAGCATTTGAAAACTCCGAAAATGTCAATGCTGATGTTCTTACTTACGAGAACAATGGTATGTATGTAAACAAAGTGCCAGTACATGGTTTACTGGGCAAAAGCACCGAGGACTACACTGTGAAGAAAAATAAATATGAATTAAAGAAAGATAATTATGTCCAAAAAGCAGAAACTAAAAAGGTTGAATTTCGCAAAAAGGCTTTTGATAAGAAAGCTAAAGAGGGCGTTCTTGATTACTCGTTACTTGAAAAACCTGGAGATTTGACGTATGATTCAATTGATACAAGTGTTGAAGATGAAAAACTGCTAGAGCCAAGGACTAGTAAGAAAGACGTAAAAACTGTTTTGCACAAAAAGTTCTATAAAGATGTCGTTAGCGACAAAGTTACTAAGGAAAAAAAGGATCAGTCAAAAGTAAAGGCAATAGAGAGTGATTCTGAAGAAAAAGACAGCCCTATGAAAAAGGACTTTGGTGTCGATCCGATGTCTTATTCAGCAATAGAAAAACGTGCTGCAAGCAAAATAGACTCCTCTGACAAAACTGGAAAAAAAGTTACTAAAGAAACTAATAAAATCAACGACGAAACGGTAGCGCCGCGTGAAAGCAAAGACACGTTTTTTCATAAAACTATCATGGATGATTCTGAAGACATTGAATTTTATGACAAAGATGGGTTCGTGAAAACCATTAATAGGAACAAAGTCAAAAATAAAGATACACAAACGGATAAATCTGGAACTATTGATACAACCGAGTGGTACGATGTAGATAGATTTTCTAAAACAATCAATAAAGACATAGCTATGAACAAAAACCACAATACTATCAAAGAAGAAACCAATGATTCAAATAGAGAGAAAACTAGTTCCATAGAAATATATTTTAATGACTTTATGCCTGTAACAACTACCGAAAAAACAATTAAGAGAGTTAGTGTGTATGATTACATATTTCCTAGAAACTATTTCGATGAAGAGGTAAAAGTTTACGAATAAGTATTGTAGGTACTATTACTAATTTAAAAGTTGTTTATGTTTTTTTACGTAGGTATGGTCGCAAACAGAAAGTGGTTACTTCTTTAAAGATCTCAATTACTTGCGCACATTTTATACACAAGTTCTAAGTGTCTATTTCATATTCATTTGAATGACCGTAGAGTATTTTAATTTTTAACGAGAATAATTTTAATCATTCCTTATTGTTGGTTGACGCTGACTACGTAACCGTCATTTCAAGGAATAAAGAAATTACTTCTAGTACCAAAAAGTCATCAAAACCTCATTTTTATTCTCGAGGAGTTAAATTGAATTATAAATTTTGAAAGGTAACAAGTAACTTATTATTATTAAAGCATTTTGGACTTAAGTGAAAGAAGTGTGATTTAGAATCTAATTCAAAAACTGGTAAACACTTTCAGACCGCGACCATACCATTATTTGTTAGTTAATAAACTTTTTATATTTCTTAATGATTATTACATGCTTTCCTTTTTAAACCTCCCTTATTTATTTTTTCATTTTTTATTTTTAATTGTATGAATTTATTTGTATTAATAACTATTGGACCCGGCAGACGCTGTACTGCCCGCTGTTTTTGAATTTTATTTCTCTTGAACACGAAAAACTTTATCAAAATCAGTTGAGTAGTTTTAAAGATCTAAGCGTACATACAGACAAAGAAGAAGCAAATTTGCTTTGAGCAATGTAGTGAGTTATAAATTAATGAACAATGTAAGAATGAAAATAGGATTTCAATCATTTCTCACAAAGCAGTTAAAGTAAATCTACGGAAACCGATGCACGTTATTGCTCTTTCAAGCGGTTTCTATCATTATATTTGGATATGTTCCAAATATTTTACAACAAACGCTACGCTTTCCCTATTTTCATCGCAGAAATTTAAAAACCATCGGTCACCACTGTGACAACGGCTAGAATACAAATAGAAATATTTTTACAGTCGATTACAAGGTTTTTCCAAGCAGTCTTGAATGACAAGTGATTTCCATGTGTTTATTGAGACAACAAAAAAAATATAAGCTGTGACATTTTTTTATCAATAGTAAAAGAATATATCTGTTTTATTGGGTTCATGAATTCCCTAGACTAGATATAATTATTTCCCACGTGCGCTATTTTCTCGTAAAATAAAACTTAACGACTCGTCATAAAGTCAAACATTTTAGACGTGTCATTAAGAAACGAAAATAACAAATCTTATCATATCAATTTTATGACTTTCTAAAACATTGTTTTTCCCTTCTGTTTGGTTTCGCGTATTCCTGCCATTTTTATGGCTCTGATTACCTAAGCAATTTACCCAACTGCCAAAAGAGTGTTATGTTTTGATGCAATAACGTCGTAAATGTAGATTCTTAATACATCAAAATTCTCGGCATATTTACTTTAATTGGTTTTAGGTATTTGACTGCAAAATTATCATTTCTCATTCTCCGCATCACTGTCAAACCGAGTCGTTTGGCAGCAACGTAAATAGGAACTCCACAACTAATTGTATTTACGCGTTAAAGACATAAATTAATAATATCCTATTTAAAGATTAATTTTCATTTGGCGTCCAGATATCAGTGACAGATTCTGCAGAGAAAACGGCCAGTTCAGTGCCAAAATGAAGTTATATTTCTACTCCATTGACATCGATGATTCAGAGTGCGGTACCCCGTGTTGCGAACTATCCAAACATTGCTTTTGGCTGTTGTGGCCAATTATTTTGATCGAGGAATTCCGAGTCGGCGTAAATCCCGCTGGTCACGGATCGACGAATAAATTTAATCAGCTCCGAGCGATTGGAGTTGAAACCGCTGGAATTTGTATTTCGAGATGCTAATAAACCATCGGCTAGATGACTCCAACGATTTCCGAGTTGAACGTAAAGCAATTCGCGTTTATGACAGACGCTTCCTACTGCATTATTTAGAAGAGGAAATACCATATCTCAAAATCATAAAATGAACCAACGACTAAGTACCTAAGCACTTATATTGCAATAATATTATTTGACTGAAACATCAAATTATTTATTGTAAAATCGTCTGTAACCATCTTGTATAATAAAATATAAAGAATAAGATTTTTAAAAAGCTGTCTTAATTTATTTTACGTCGTAAAGTTACCCTCTACCAAACGAAAGATCTACCTCTAAAAAAACGTTCATCACGAAAATTCAACAAAGCTTCAAGTCTCTCATGAAATGACAAAAATGTTCCAGAAATATTATGATGTAATCTATTATCGAAATAACTACTCTCAACTCATTTCATCAGCCAATATACATCCCACAGCTGGGCACAGGCCTTACCTCAACTATAAGTTGGTCCGAGCCATACTCCACCACGCGGGCGCAGTGCGGATTGGTGAATGGGTATTTATAAGGTAAGTGACCATCCTCACTGTCAGATTTTATTAAGACACCCGAGGGTCGTTGACTAGGCTTAACGATTAATATCTATCGATATTAACCGGTACCAACAGCTTAAAGTGCCTTCCGAAGCACGGAGATGCTTGTAAATAGACGTCAATTAAATGGTCAGAACAGAACGGCCACCCATCCCAAACATGACCGCGCCTTAGGTTACTTAATTTTTGGTATCACTAACAAAGCGCTGCAACCACTTCACTACAAGCACCAAATAACTACGTCAAAATAAAATTCACGCAAAACTCTGATTTCCATTTTATTCTGATCAACAAATTGCTTCGATCAATCGTGACGTGTTTACGTTGCCACAGTTAAATTAAAATGTGACCTAATTCCGTATGGAAAACAAACACACATGGTCGTCACTAGAGAATCTCGGTTCGGACGTTTCACTCATTGTGGCATTCGTTGGGAACACAAAAATTATAGTCGATCACCGGCGTTCTATATCCGAGCAGCGCGGGCGCCGTATAACCCGTTTCACGCGCCAGTGGTCGCCAATCGATGACGTGTTTTCTGTAAATCTGCTAATACTGCCGGGATGCGAAACGTCTGGCTAATTAAAGCTACTTTGTTACTCGCGTTGTTTTCCTTTGATGTTCGCTTTATTGGTGTTACGTTTTTGAAGCGTGTGGATGGTTTGTGAAATTAAAATCCTTTTCCAGAAGTGAGAAGATTACATTCTGTGATATAAGGCAAAGAAACGTTTTCTAACAATAAATTATGTTTAATTAGATGGACCAACATTTTTAGACTGTAAATTAACCTTCGTAGTAAGAATGGTTTATTAGACTTGAGTAACATGCATTTTCTATCCTAAAAACTTTATCTGTAAAAATAATCCAGATAAAAAGTATAACAATATGATTAGAGATGTGAATTGACATAAGGGGCATTCACGATAGAAGGTACAACCACACGTAGAAAATCACATTAAAATCGTAGGCTGAGCTTATCCATTGATATGATTATATTTGATAAAGGGACTAAATATGATTAATTCGATCGCTAATTTTAATGTTATGCAGCCCTGCTTGTGACGTGGTCCGGTGTAATATTTTCACCGGATTGTTGTGAATCGCGCCGCTTCAAAGGAATTTCCTGCGCATAATCCCGACAAGGAACCCTGAATCCGTAACGTGTCTGGTTCGTGTTATAGTGGACGTCTTGAAGGTGGTCCGTTTCATGTCATTCCTGTTTCCGATTCAGTTAATACCTTATACAATTATGTACTCACTTGGCAATGTATCCAGTTACGAATAATCTAAGTACTTATGAATATTTAATAAAGAGGACTTGATAGAAGCAATATTTTAGTTGTCAATTTTTAGGTTATCCTTTTCAGCGTATCAACGCAATAACAGTAAAATAATATGACAAGAGATATGTAGGTACAAGACTTGTGGTACATAAACTTAGATTAAAATTCCACTTTGATGTAGTTATAGATATTTCATGGTCATAGCCAAATAATTTGAATTACCGGATGAAATTAACAAACTGAATGAAAGTTACGACTATTGAAACAACAGTTTAAAATAAGTACACGGCGCCGAAGAGTCTGCTGCTGTCTCCAATCAAGATAATAACCGAAGCCAAGTCTCTAACAGATAACCCTAATTAATTAACTTTACGTTTTGTGTTACAACTGCGGGCTGGTTTCGACCCAACAAACGTTTCATTCACAATTCTAGGACTGCAGAAACATATTTTAATTTGTATCTAGCTATAGTTTTGTAATGAACCACCATTATTATGATCATCATCGTCAGTTGATTTGGTCTCCTTCAGAGGCCTAATTTGCCCACCTAGATTTCCAGGTTGATCGGTTACAAGGGCCTGCATCTAGTTTGACCATTCTAAAGTCTTATCTTGGCGGTGAACGACTTAAAATGCATAATTAACCATTAACCATTATATAAGATCTTAATTACCTCGTTGCTGATTGACCAAACATAAACTGAAATAAACCGTTCACCGCATTTACTCTAAATAAAGAGCAGAGTTTTTGCCAAAATGGCCCATCATGTGCTTCACAGTTCCATGATGACAAAACGTCACCACTTCGTAGACAGAGTTCCTACTCTGCCAGTTATTATGTTTAGTTTCAAATCTAGCTATCTCTCTCTCTCCTAAGCCTTTTTGACTATAAGCGACCACGCTTTCGTAAATGGATGACGATGACAGAGTAGGCATACAGGATAGAGAGAGATTGTTTTCACTTATTTTTGTATTCCCACGTTTTGGCGGATCTCTATAAATAAGGGTGCCACACCACGGAAAGATCCAGTGTAACAGCACTCGCACTCAGATTCAGTTCTTGTTACAACTGCCACATCAACACACGCAAAATGGTGAGGATTCGTGAAGTGGATAACTTGTGAAGTGAAGTGATAACTTGGCAACATGACATGGACTTTTTTGGAGTTACTTTTTGATGAAGGCAAACTGTTATCAGAATTTATTTGTTTTGCTGTTATTGTTTTTATAAAATAATTTACTGTCAAGAAGTAATATCTATGCAATCCGGAAAAAAAAACATTAAAGATACATTTGAATCAATATACTTTTTAAAACTTGACATTAAAAAAATGTTTCAAGATTGTAACTTAAATAATTTTGCTACTATACAAAAGAAAAACTCATAAGTAACTACCATTTCTTAATTTTACCATTGATAATATAAATAGTAAACAGTTTGTCTTTTCATCAAAGAATTATTTTATACCTATAACCTGAATGCTGAGTTGATAACCACTGTTCTCAGGATACTGATGACGATCAGAAGATGGCGATGCTCCGCAAAGCCTTCCAGATGTTTGACACCACCAAGTCTGGTTACATCGATTGCCTGAAGATCTCGACAATCCTCAACACCATGGGGCAACTGTTCGACGACTCAGAACTTCAGGCCCTTATCAGTGAAAATGACCCAGAAGGTAAGACACCAACAAATAATTTCTTTTCCTGAGATCTGTCATTCAAATATCATGATTAGCAACTGCATAGGATTCTATATGATACAAAATTGTAAATATAGTATACTCATGCACGTCGTGCAAAATTTACTACAAAAAATATAAATGAAATATTTTATGAGTGGTGTTAAAAACATTATTACATTTCAAATGGTAAATCAAACAACTTTTTAAATTCCTACATGCCTACGCTTTTTGTATTCAAATAGAGGCACTCTCATTCATTAGTCTGAAAATGCCACTCGTATAAAACGTGGAACGAAGGAATGTGGATCTTCAATCATATTCAGACTTGAAACGGTTAGGCAACATCAATTACACCTATCTGGTATCGTTATACTTGATACGAAATGTGAAGTCATACCATTGAATGTTTACGACGCAGCAGATCCAAAAACACGTGCTAGCTGCGATTCGATGTATGCTGAGCGAAACGAAAGATGCGGAATAATGGTGTGATGATTACGGTGGCACTTACATTCAATGTTTAGAAATTCGTAAATTCAGGAACGCGTGTAGTTAAAGTTCAGTGTACGTCAATCAACGCGATCATAAAGCTGATGAGAATCGGCAATAAAAGTGTGAAATACACGTGGTGCGTCAAATACTCGTACACCTCTCAGATATTCTGAAGTATTTTCACGCGACACTTAAGCGTTGATGATGCTATTTCCGTACCATGTGTCTCCCCTCCGAGTTTCTTTGAAAGGCGCGTCAGTTACCTTGATTTAGCTATTTATGAGGAAATCGTTGAAAGAAGTAAGCGGCTGCGTTAGGGAATGCCAAGGTTTATGGAGGATTATAATTTCAGTTGTAACGCCATTGCATCACGAGGTTGAGTTGTTTATTTTAGAAAGAAGACACCATAATATTTTCATGACATTGTAAAACGGATCAACATGTTTATGATGATGAGTGATGACGGATGAGTGGTAAAAACTCTCAAAGCTAAAAGTTAGTAGTTCAATGCGGCTTCATACTTGATTATTGACTAAAATATGTGAACTTTATTTCGCTTTAAATTTCCGCTTAACGACGCCAGCGCAGGTACCCAAACACATCCAACCGTATACACGAGAACTAGTGCTGGTATTCGCAGCACTTGAAATACTACTAAAACGAAGCGGAAATTAAAGGCAAAATACTTTTTTATTCCAGCATTGGTCATGGATTTCCGAGAAGTAACCAACGATTCCAAAAACTACATGTGAACTTAAACTTTTTGCGGTTATAAATTTACTTTTTTCAGTTAAAAACTTATAGAATCGTATTCTCTTGATTACAGGATCCGGCAAAATTAACTTTGACGGGTTCTGCAACATTGCCTCCCACTTCTTGGAGGAGGAGGATGCCGAGGCGATGCAACAGGAACTGAAAGAAGCCTTCAGGTAAGCCTATACAAACGATAAAAAGTAAAAATATAAAAGTAAACTGAATAGCCTTGACATATCAAAGCTTCAATGCCATACATGAAAACTCGAAAAACTGATGTCTGTTTCAAAATAAAAGATTGAACATCAATGAAAAGAGGTAGATGTTATGTTAGATACTTTATGTATTTGCGTTCCTTGAAAAATCTGTTGCATAGTTATTAAAAGGAGTAATTCGACTGCTTGGTCCTAATGAAAAATAGGCGTGATGATAACTATCGTAAATATTATCAAGATCATGGCGTTTTAAAAACATAACCTCTATAAAGTTAATAAACGCAATTTATTTCCAATAAGTTGTATAAACCATTGTTTTACACAAGATTCAATAAATATTCAGTCAATCGACTTCGTATCTGATTGCACAAAATTCGCGTCACAATTGAGAACGAATATTTTCATACAGAATCTATGGAGGGACCTCTATTCTCTTGTATCGACGTGGTGGTGTCATCGTCTCTATACTAAAGAATATACTAGGTGATCACACATCACAACATTGGCTTTTTGGACACCATGTATATGTCGCAACCAACTGGTTAAAATAGCCGTTCAATCAAACATTTGAAACCCTTTGACTGAACAACGCCTTGCGGTCACATGGCTATACGTCATTTAGCCAAAATGTTGTCTGCAACGGTCAACACTACAGTTAGACGACGCTTAGGATCAGAACACACGGTAAAACGCAACTGCGACGAAACCCTTTTGAAATTAAGAAACCTTTTAGGATGCCGGATTAGGATTAAACCGGTTTCAAAATGTTTACGTATTGGCGGTCCCTCTCTAGTCTATGGCATCAACTCAAGTAAAACTCAAAAGTAGCTAGAAGGTGCAGTATCGTTGCACTTGCGTTTCACTGTGTGTGCTAGGACTTAGCCAACTGGTTTAATGGCAAATTTGAAAGAATAGAATCTCATGAGACGATTAAAATAAACTACGCGCCTAAACAAAGGATATTTACCCAATTCCAGGTTATACGACCGCGAAGGCAACGGCTACATTACCACATCGACCCTCAAGGAGATCCTTGCGGCCCTCGACGACAAGCTCAGCAACGCCGACCTGGACGGCATCATCGCCGAGATCGACACTGACGGCTCCGGCACCGTTGACTTCGATGGTAAATAATATTTTGTTCATTTAGTCACTTTAAAAAAAATGTTTTGGTTTGGAATGACCACTTCTCTATAACCGGCTCCACACGTTGGGCGAACAGTTGGCCCGAAAACGAAAGCTTTTGGCCATTCGCTATTTTCGAAGTCCAATTATTGGGTTATAGGTTTCTGGACCAACGTTAGCACAAAGTGTGGTGGACCCAGTATAACTATCCTCTAGCTATAGCGGTCAATAATTTTATTGATATCCTGATGATGATGAGTCTGAACGATTGGGGGCACCAGCACGTGTGTTTGAAATAGAGGGAATATAAACATTTTATTTTTTTGATAGCTGTCCTGTTTTTGTTGAATAGTCGAGGAAAATATACCTACTTACCATTTGTGACAGCTTGATGTTATTGTCTTTAATATGGATGTTTTCTATTATCTAGATGTTTTCGTACCTAGTTTAAAGATCAGAAAATGTGTATCAAACTGGGATAACATTGCACTGGTACAGTTGTTGCCAGCAGCGCTTTTATTACTTTTAGTCTGCTTTTTTATAAATTTTACAGTTATCATAGCGTAGGACCGTTGAAGATACATGAAACGACCACTTTGGTGTAATGGTCAAGAAGTTGACTACTGACCAAAAGGTCGCGGGTTCGATCCCCTGCACTGTACAAACATTTGTGTGCATGAACATGTCTGTTTGTACTGGTCTGGGTGTTATATGTATTTATTGAAATTTATTTGTAATACCACTGTTGATTCTGATATCTGTAACACAAGTGCTTAAGCTACTTACCACGGAGTCAGATCAATGTATGTGAAGTTGTTGTATATTTATATTCATGTGTATAACATATCGTGGAGTTCATTTATTGAAAAAAAAACTAAAAAATGTTTTTTCTATTCTTTACAGAATTCATGGAGATGATGACAGGAGATTAAGCGCGTCGTCAATATAATGACCATAGTATTATATGTTGAGACATTATTTTGTATTTTTTACAATAAAAGGAGTTGTTAAACTTCAGTATTAGTACAAAAAATTAAATGCGGTATTAGCATGGGTGTTAGATTAAATTTAGTAGTTTTGTTATCTATCTTATAGATAGGGACTTGTTAAATATTTTTTTTACTTAAGCCTGAGGCCAGGGTCTTTTTGAGTTCGTTTCAATGAATTATTTGCCGAATAATTCACACTTAACGGATTCACTTGAACACATTTTGCTAATATTTATAACGCATCGCACTTATTAAAATATTTTAAGTGTAGAACTTTTTTTTAAAATAATCTATACACAACATTAAAGCAATATTTTATAGTCCGGTTTTTCATTTCACTACCTCAACTTTGTTTAAGTAGTTTCACGTATGACCACAGAGTTTTCATACCAAGGAAATATTTGTGAATCTATTCATCAAACTTAAATAGTTTGAGAATAACGATTTCAATAAATGATTTGCCTGGTCGTCATGAAACTAAATTTCATTTGAATAAGTGGTTTCAAAGAAACCGATCGCTTAGGAAATAATGTATCTAGATCAGCTAGAAAAATATTTGTTAAACTGTGTTAAACTAAAAAAAACATAATACATCATAATATTTAAAATTTAAGCATTTTCTCATCATCATCATATTTGCGTCATAGGTACCTATCGGACTAAATCTTCGCAACAGGAAAATTTTATGAAATTTATTTCAATTTCAATTGTCGCATCTATTTTCGTAGCACCGTGACGAGTTTACACTTGGGGACGGAAATAACAATCTAGACGTGTGCGCTTTAATAAAGTTACATAAGATTGTTTTAATATCACTGGTACAGTGCCGGCCGAGGAATGAAACACATACAAATTTATGCAACTACAATTTTTATTCATATAACTCGTATTACATGTACGGTACGGTACGATTGCACTTGTATCTAAATTAGTTTTTGCTTGAAACAATTTGATAAAGGATGATGGTATTTTGGCCCCAAAGGGCTTCACACACGGTAACCGTCGTTTGCACATTATACGTTAAAGAAGTCGTCTTATTTTTGGGCTTCAGAGGTAATTGGTGTGTTCGTTAGAACATTTCATCCATTTATTAAACACAATTTTAAGTCACAAAGATACGATGGATCGTCTCTTGTTTGGCTTTATTTGCTTTAGTTTACAACGATTGAATGCACTGTGTAAGGAGGCTATAATACGATTCTGCAAAAAAAAATTACACTATAGGTACCTTGTACCTGTACTTGTTGAAAATGATAATTTCCTTATTGATTTTAATTTATAAAAGTTACAAAGTAAACAGTGTTGGTATGTAAATGTTTGACAGGTATTGTACAAGTATTCATAGCGCCTCATCGCAACTAAAATTAGTGCCACGAAGCACAATTGGAAAATTGTCCAATTGCATTTTGTTTCCTGAGATTATGCGGTACAATTATGCACGTAATTCTTACAGATATTTTTCTATAGTTTTAGGAAGTTACGTTCCATTAAGACAAGTACAAAAGACGTTGTAGACATTGTAAGGCATCATATCTACCGGCCTTTCACTAACTACCTGATATTCAGGTTTAAAATTAAAATATCTGTAGAAATAAAGTTTAGATTACAATACGATTTATATGTAGACCAGTTAATGTTTATAGTTTTAAATATTTGTAAAACACAACCACACAGCTTGTTATAAAGTTAAAGTATAAACTTATCAATTTATGACAACTGTCAAAAATCTGCTCATACGGTATAGTATAATTTTTGACCGTATGGTTTAACTTATTTTTTTGTTTCAACGTGTTCCGACTTTTGCATGCGAATATCCAGAGTCATCCCAGTTCTAAATGACTCCAGTCTCAATTGGTTAAAGAGAAACAGTGTTTCGTTTCATCCACATATAAGCCATGGTTACTTGTCATTGTTGTTAGTTGTTCAGCCATCATCCTTGTGTTGTTTACAAAATGTGGATATTGTTTATGTGTTTGGGAACTGCTTTGGCAGTTCCTGTAGATGAGTTCCGAGCACTAGTGCATGATGGAGGTACGAACAAGCTTTCTATTCTCAAGTTTGTCTTCTTGTATAGCATTCGACCATACCTTATTCGGGTGCCAAATAAGTACTTATGTTACTTTAATATTCCTAAATAGATTTTTATTTCACAATGACCTAATTTAATAAAAATGTATTCGTACAACTATTTATTTCAGAACTTTCCATGGATGATGATGTGTTACTGAAACAAATCGTTCCCTCGGGATATTCACCACAAATGATTAGCGAAAGCACAGACTCTGGTTTGCCAAAAATAGATGATAAGGTAATACCATCCACCATAGCTACTGTCCATCCATAATGGGTTATCATCCATACTTGGTTGATATACCAACTATACGCACTAAGCGCTTCGCTTCATCCTTCATAATGCGCACAGCCAAGGAATGGAATGCGCCGTCGTTGTTCCCTCTTTCTTATAACTTGAGCTCATTCAAAGCTAAAGTAAATAGGCACCTTCTGGGTAAGCTCGCTACATTGTCGACATCTTCTTTACCTCCTAGAGGGAGAATGATGTCAAGAGCGAAACCATATTGATAAAATAAAAAATAAAATAAAAATACCGTAAAACTTTGTAAAATACCTAATTTTCCAACATGGGTAGCATAGGAAATTAACATTTAGGAATTAAGGATTAGCAGTATAACCTTGTTAGTAATGGTTCCTCTTTTTTTATTACAGGATAATGAAAACTTTAAAACTTTTTTGAGCTACGTGGAAAAAGGTGTGACAGAAAAAGGACTTATTTTTAACATCTACGATGATGACATGAGAAATGCCGCTATAGCACTGTTCCGTATACTACGAGATACAAGAACATACAATTGGATAGATTATGAGAGGTTGAAGAAATGGGCCAGCGCTAATGTGAATGATGACATGTTTGATTATGCACTACGCCTGACGTTACTATATAGAAGGAATGATGGACCAGAAGAAAAGTTACTTCCACCTTTTGTCTTCAAACCTAATTATTTCATAAATGGGGAAACTATTGTGAAAGCTATGTTCGTCAAAAATAACAACGGAAAAATCAGTGAAAATGTATGGAAACACTATCAAATGTTTAAAGTAGATGATAAAATTGTTATTAACTCTAATTATTCTGGATGGAATATTCCTTTAGATGGATGTGATCAAGAAATAAGTTATTTCAAAGACGATGCAATGTTGAATAGCTATTACTATGGTATTCATCTTCAACACCCATTTTGGATGTCAAACGAAGAGCTAGATGAAGTGAATCCGAAGCATGCTGAACATTATTATTTTAAGCACCAACAATTATTAGCAAGACACCATTTGGAGAAAGAGCATCTAGGGAAAAAGTTAAAATTACAAGACACAAAATGTGAGCCAGATTTCAATCCATACCTTTACTATGAAAATGGAGTAGCATTTCCAACCAGATCTTCTGTTATTGGGGATATACGGGATGATATTACACGTCTGAAGTCTATCGACATTGCAATCAAGGAATGCATTTATAGGGGACTTGTTATTATGGTATGCTTCAAGATCTCATATTATTTTTTACTTTGTTCATAAAACTTGATAGGTTATAAACAAAATTTACAAACATATTATATTTCATTTTTATAGTAGTCATTTTTTTCAGGAGAACGGGACTTTCATAAAAGTGACACCAGATAATTACATTGGATTAATGACTAAACTAATACGGGCTAACTTGGATGGTGTTAAATCTGCTAAAATTGTAAGATCTATATTTGGCTATGGAAATAACGGATACCCAGTGAACAGGTTTGCAGATTTTAAATAAGTAATTGAAAAAGAGCAACGGTAGCGCTAAGCAATAACGCATTGTAGTTTTTATAAAATCCTGATTATTTGGCGTGCCAGCGCGTGCTAAGCTGGCCGTCTTACTACCAATGTTGTCAAAACCTTTAATGAATTGTTATTACCCTGAAACAATGTCTCTTGACGATACTTTTCCTTTTTTTTGCAGATCTAACCCTACACCATCTTTATTACATCACCCCCAAACCACCTTGAGGGATCCTGTTTATTGGTTCTTAATGGAAAGAGGCCTCGCATATTTCTCGGAATACACTAATAACTCTGACCCAATCAATATCTCCAAGTATGAAACCGATTCGTTCAAGATACTCAATGTGGAAACATCAAAATTAGTAACAACATTTAAATTTAACGTAATCAATCTTAATAAGGCCATTGAAGGTGACAAATCAAGGTATACTTCAACCATCAATAACAACATTTTTGCAAGACAAAGAAGACTTAACCATTTACCTTTTACTTTCAATATCACAGTCGAATCAGATGCAACCAAAGATGTTATAGTGAGATTGTTTTTAGGGCCTCAATGTGGGGAAAACTGTAAGGATTTTCATTTGAAATTCTTCGAACTTGATTGTTATCGAAAAACTTTGATCAAAGGTCTGAATATCATTATTTGGAATCCGGATTCAATATCATCAAGATATGAATCATTTGATGGGTACGAATTCGAAGAAGGGATTCAGAAAAATTACAATTATTTTAGGTTTCCCAGAAACTTGGTTATACCTAAAGGCTTGAAAGAAGGCCTAAACTTGACAGCATTCGTGATGCTTACTGAAGATGACCGTTTCACTAAATCAGATGAGTCAGATATTTCATTAAATCCATCATTTTATCAGAACTATGTTCATAAAATTGACACTAAACCTCTAGGTTTTCCTTTCCATAAGCAGGCTGACGTATTTAGTGACACGGCGCCGAATTATCGATTCTTTAATGTAACAATATTCCATCGCAAGACTTTGGATGTTGATAGGGATGGTTACTTTTCGTTGCAATTGTATTGATTTTATGAATATGCACATTCCAATAGAATAATATACAAAAAATTGTAGTTCTGCAATGATTTTTTTCGATGAATCTCGATTTCGATATGTTGACTTAATTATATTATACTGACAATGGGTATCTCCAATGATCAAGTGTGTCTAAGAAAGAAGGAAAGTTTGGGTTTTGAGAAAGATGAAAGCTGAAGTAACATGTCTCGAGTGACAATGAATAAATAAGTTACTGTCATATTGCTGTTTAATTGAAAGTCATCCATCACATATGATTAACTTATCATACCAGCGTTACTTTTAAACTTAGCCTCAAAACACCCATTTCAATAGACTACTGAAAGATTTTTCTTTTTTCAACGACTGTGTGTTGAAACGCAAGTCAGTTCATGTTTTCAAAGAACTAGTCAATTTCTGAAAGTTATTGCGCTAGTGTAACTGAAAGTTAAGCTTAAAGGATAGAAATAAATAAAGAAATATTTTTACAGACAAAATTTTTATTGTCTTGTTAGGAATCGCATTTGGTCATTTTGTACTTAAATAATTAGATGTGTCTAGCTATAAATAGATTTAAAACTCTAGAGTGCCTTTCTCGGTCATGTAGACATCATCATGGGAGTAGGGGTATTCGATACCGCTGTGGTATACGAAAGCATCCTTGAAGTACATGTTGGGTTGGTAGAAGTAAGGAGTGACGGGCCGGTCGAGCGGGTAGCCGAATGGTTTGTCGTCCAGCATGAACTCACCAAAAGCTTCAAGCTCTTTAGGCATCTGCACGGTCGGGTATACGTACACGAAGAATTGCAGAGGGAATCCACCTTTAGTACCTCTGGGAAGCATTAGCCTCTTAGGCATGTTGTCGTATTTCTCGCTCATGTCAACTGGCAGCTTGTTTTCGCTCAACATGCCATAAATCTGCTCGATGGAAAGAGAGTCTTCCTTGAAGTGGAAGAAGTCCTCAGAGTAGCGTTCAATAACGTTCTCACCCTTTTTCAGAGTTTGGGTAAACCAATCCAGTTCGACAAAGTTGAACCAGTTGTCCTCGAACTTGATAGGGAAGCCCTTGCCGTCGTATTTGGGACCAACAAAGATCTTGAAGGTGGCCTTCTCTTCAACGTCAGACTTAACCTTAATCTTGAAGGTGAAGGGTTCCTTGTTCAAACGAGGTTGGAAAACAACGAAGGACTTCTTGGGAGCGGAGAGTTCAGTCTCAGACCAGTAAACGCCGTTGGAGGCATTGAAGGCGTGGAAGTCGAAGTAGGTGGTCAGGTTGGTGATTTCGACATCGCTGACCTTAACGCCAATGTAGTGAAGACTGTCCTGAGTGTACGGCTGCAGGAACTTCTTGTACTGGAGCATGAATCCGAAGATCTTGTTGTAGATCTGGTAGAACGCAGGGTCGCGGAGAGAAGTCTGGTAGAAGTCCAGGGAAGTTGGTACGAAGGTGTAGCTGGAACAAGAATGTCATAGTAAGTGATTTGTCCAATATTTAAATTTAGAATATAAAAGCAGCTTAATCTACATTAAATTTATTCAGTACTTACTCCTTGAAGTTGTAAGGAGCAGCACCTAAGATGCGACGAGCAGCCTGTTCGTAGGAGCGGTAGTAGTGGCTGTGGCCAAGTTTCTCGTACAAGTCGGGGTTTCCTTGCCAGAAGTTACCAACAAAGTTGATGGATTTGGAGTTGAAGAAGTCGATTTCCTGGTTGTACTGAAAGAAAAAAAGGCAGTTTATTAACGCATCCAACTAGTAAGCTGCAACTAGTAATAAGATGTGACTTAGTAAAATATTAAAGTTATATATATAGTCAAACATTTTGACAAATATACTTACAGCCTTGAATTTGCCCATTTCCAAGTAGTTCATGAAAATGTCTTCGTAGTTGCGGACGAAGCGCAGGTCATCGAGGTTCCTCTCAGTCTGCAAGTAGTAGTCGTTGGGCCTCTGAGCGAAGGGGTAGAAAGTTCCAGTCAAGAACGGATAGTAACCGTATTTGTAGGGCTGGTACCAAGAGAAGGTGGGGATCTCACCCAGACCATTGGAAAGTCTCTCCAAGTAGTAACGTGACAGGAGCTGTTGGTAGAAGTAGTAGTAAAACTCTCCACGCCTTTCCTTGAAAAGACCGAAAGCAATGTTCTCTCCCTTCTGCCAGAAAGGCATGACGGAGTGGAAGTAGGTGTAGAAAGTGTTCCAGCCGATGTCTTCGGTGAAGTAAGCCAGTTTGTATTCCTCTTGTCCGTAGGTGTGGTAGTCGGAGTAGTTGGCGTAGTAGAAGTAGTTGTCAGCGGTTTCTACGATACCATACTGTTCCCAGTCCTCGAATTTCTCAAGTCCGCGCATCTTGCCGTAGTACATTTTGCTGAACAATTCAGAGTTGACGTAGTACTGAGGCCAGATTTCGTAGAAGGCTGGAAGAACGACATCCTTGGTGTCAATGCGCTGAATGACAGCGATGTAGAAGGAGTACGCGAAATAGCCCTCGTTGAGGTAGACGCGAGCCCAGGCAGCGGTCTTGTAGAAGGTTTCGAAGTCCTTGGCGTAGAAGAACAGATCGTAAAGGGCCTTAACTTCAGTCTGCATCTTCTTGTCGAAGATTGAGAACTGCCAGTACTTGGGGAGGAAGCCTTGGTCGTACAGCTTGAAGAACTTTTCTACGACCTCTTTTTTCTGAAAATTAAAAGTAAACTTATTAGAATCCTGAAATTAAGTATAATGTTTAAAGAAACTTCCGTTAACAAAAAAGCTCAGGATTTCGACTTTGTATTTTTTTAAATTTATTAATAGTTGTAAGAGGAACCACATTTCTATAATATTTTTAACCCTTCCAAGGATACAGCTGATTGTTAGCATTAGCAAATCAACGGGGTCCAGTTGCTCACCCGTTAGTAGGTAACTTCTTAGATTTTGATTTATTTACCTCATATTTGTCGATGTTGGCCTTGATGTCGTATTCGTATCCAACCTTGTAGTACTCGGCATTCTTGTTGACTTGAGCAAGAGCCTCGAAGAGCTCTAAGATCTTGTACTGCTTTTCTTTGGTGGCAGCTTCGACTGAAACGGTATATTAATTAGGCAACTAAAAAAAATAATAATTCAGCTTTACACTGGTTTCTCCTCTTAACAACAGACATTTCGTCTTATCAGTAGAAAGATACTATGTCGATATGCCTTTTAGGTAGGTAACAACAACAGTAACTAAATGCTATCATGAAATGAAAACATGAAACGCAAAAGCTTCAGTTTAATTAAACGGGTTTTGTTTTTAAAATAAATGCGGATGTTAAAAACATTATCTAAAGTAAACGTTACCTAAAACTAACTTTCAAAAAGTTACTACAAGGCTTACTAAAAGTTACTACAAGCCAATTAAAAAAAGGTTTCTTCGGCTGCTTAATTGACGATTATTAAACAAAAGGTAAGACGGCAAATTAAGAAAAAAAGTTATGCTAAGCTTTGCTATAAAAGGGTAAAGTACTTACTCTTTTCCGTCTTCAGGTGGGTAATATCGAAGAAGGTCTTCCCGGCCGAAGCCAGGGCCACAAGAGTCGCCAGAACCAGGACAGTCCTCATGTTGCTTGAGCTGAGGGACAACTGTGTCTGTCCATTGAGAATGAAGAGTATTTATATGTATAGAGGCCAGAGGCCAAGGCTAAAATCAGTGTTGATGATACCACACTAGTTTGCTTTTCGATAACTATCGGCGGTCGATTAGACCTCAGGTGGATAGGTTTTGCAAGCGCGACGAAAATGGTTTATTGTTAGTTGCTACTTCTGCTTATCAATTATGTAAATAAAAAAGGAGTCTTGCAATTCGTATGCTAATAAATATAAAAGTTATGATTCAAAAAAATACCCGATACGAAATTTGCTGCTGAGTTACAACTGCTGGACAGATTTTCACCAACCATAGTTAAGATCCACCAGATTAAGTCATCTTTTGAAAAAAAAACGCACTGGAATCGGTCCATCTGTTATGAAGCTATGATGTCACTATGTATAGATTATTAGTATTATAAGAAAAAAAAATAGCATTTATTGATTTTTTTATCCTTGTAAACCGATCCTATAATGCAGGGGCATTACCATAAACTTTGCTCTGGAATATACTCAGTTTTATTAGGATTCCTAATTAATGTTTTTTTTTATAAAATAGCCGGTGGCCATTTGACGGTTAATGCATTCTTCAGTTTTATCGGATTGTTTGGGAACCTGAAACCGCTTTATCATTTTTTGGCTATCTTCCAACAAGGCGACAACTCTCACGATTGCTCTTACTGATTACGTATTAGCTTTGGATATTTTTAAGTGATGTTTGAGGTAGACAAAGTTTTCCCTACTTGACGATTATAAGTATTAATCTTCGATAAATTTGTGTAGCAATTCTTGGAACATAATATCAATATTTAATATTTCAAATTATTTTTGTTAACGGTGAAAAGTAATTAAGTAAAATGGGTTTCAAATTTTCGAGCATCGTTATTCCGTTGTTGCTATTATCAGTTTTCAATGATATCACCTTATTGGGTAAGTAAGTATACGTTCTGTAAAAGAATATTATTAACGTTTTTTCGATGTCTCCAAAAGAGCAGTTTGTGCAAAATTTTGTAAAATTTCTCCAGTGCACATGAATCTTTTAAAATCCATTTTTAGACGCAATATAAAACATTATTCCTGAAAACGTATGGATTTTACGTATATAACATTTTATGAAGGTCAGTGGAAAATCTTGTGTAAGTAACGTACGTTTTAATTTTGGTGATATCTTATAATTTATATTAATTGAGTTTTTACCGACAAATCGCCCTATTGGTATGTTACCACTGAAAAGCACCGCCACTATCATACTTTTCTTTTTTTCTTTCGATAGCAGCGCTGCTGTTGAGCGTAAACCAACATTACGATAGAATCAGGTTTTCAATGTTTTGAATAAAAATCAAAGCCATTGATTACAAAAATAAGTTAATCGGTCCCTAACCCAACATTTAATTTGAGGTTAGAAAGATAATGCCATAAAATACTATTGATTGAAAATATAAACATTATTTAATATACATGTAAAGGGAACCACGTAATAGCTAGTATATGATATAATAATTCCCATGTAAAACTCTAGTTCTCCACTCCGCAACTTTGAGTGCTATTAATTGAAACCAAACTACCTAAGAAGGTAGGTTTTTTATTTTATTTATAAAAAGCTAGAGAATCTAGAATATAAGTGAGGGAAAAAATAATTTGCGTAATAAAGTTTTTTGCCGACTTCACTGTATCGTTCTAGGATGGTAATCGGAGCGTGCCAGGTTAAATGATTAGTAAGTAACCTGCTATAACTATGTATGTATTTAACACTTAGTTGGCAAATAAAAGAATATGAATATGAATATGAATAAGAAAAATTACTTGTCCTAATAATAGTCCTCCTGGAAGATTTCGACCACGGCGGCCAATCTCAACAGAGATCAGCTAACTACGCAGGAGACATTATAGTGCACAAGTGTGTGCGCAATACACAGGTTCACTCACTGTTCCATCACTCTCAAAGTTCGGTGAGACGGCAATCCGACATGACCGGAGAGAGAGCAGGCGCAGGACCAACGGCTTAACGTGCTTTCCGAGGCACGGGGGTGTCACACCGCCTATTTCCCGACTCCGAGCAGTTTTTGAGAAATTAATGACAGAAAATCTCAGAAACAATTTTGGCTCGACCTTGGATTCGAACCCAGGACCTCTCGGATGTAAGGCAGAAACTTTGCCACTACACCAACGAAGCAACCAAAAATTACTTGAATAATATGGTTGATATGGGTTTGATGCGCGTTTTAAGCGGGCATAACTACTTAAGTTGCAATGTAAATAGATTTAACTTTATTATGTATTAACTCTAAAAAGAATACGTCTGTGTTTAGTAAATTCACTAGGTTTAAATTACATACTGTTAATAAATTGTAATTTAAATAAATAATTTTAACTAGTTGTTACAACAAAAAAATAAGCTCAGATTTAAGTGTAGTGCCTACTTATGCGCTAGTTAAGAATGTTTATTTTTTATCTTGTTGCTGTGCCCTGCTGGGTGTATTCTTATTTGGTGTACTATTAATAGTTTGCTTTACGTATATATGCAATTAATAATAAATACATAATAAATAGATAAATAGGAAATAGTTCTTTTGGCAGAGACCTTTAGTAGATTTGATTTTTTGTTATTTGATTAAGTTTTATGTGGTCTTTTAAAGTTCATCTTAACCTGCTCCGCAACAACTCCGTAAAAAAAGCAATTTTTAGGGTTCCGTACCTCAAAAGAAAAAAACGGAACCCTTATAAGATCACTTTGTTGTCCGTCCGTCAGTCCGTCTGTCAAGACCGTTTTTCTCAGGAACGCGTGGAGGTATCAAACTTTAACTTCTATATGATACTTAGGTCTACTGTCCCTGGAAGCTGTAGAAAAATCAACCTTCTAAGCCAACGCAATCAAAAGATACAGCCATTTAGGCCGCAAATTTCCGCAAATTTTCGAAACTCGCACGGGAATCAAAACCTACAGGGTACTTCCCGTAAACTTAGAATCTTGAAATTTAGTACGAAGTCACGTCTTATAGTACAGATATAGGATAAATTACGAATTTTCAGTTTCATCATAAAAAAAAAAATATTTTTGACAATTTTGAAAATTTCGGAACGGAACCCTCGGTGCGCGAGTCCAACTCGCACTTGACCGGTTTTTAGATTAACAAAGCTATTACTTTATTGAGTAATGAACTTTAAAAAAATGAGGTATTATACATTACTGACGACCACTGTAGTGTATTGGTTAAGAAGTAGACTATGAGACCAGGAGGTCGCGGGTCGATCCCTGCACTGCACAAACATTTGTTTGCATGAACATATCTGTTTTTACTGGTCTGAGTGTAGATTAATATGAGAAATTAAAAGTGTTCAAAATGGCATATTAATATTATTATCTACTCTTATTTATTGTTTCTGACCAAACATCTTTTTTACATCTGACGTTATATTAAAGACGGCAAACCGTCATTTCCAATAGTTTTTTTTGTAGTCATAATAATAATTAAAACTTGTCCAACTATCACGACTTTTACATGAGTGTTCAGTAGCTAACAGCCTAAGATAAGTTCTGGTTGAAAATATGAAAACATAATAATGAATACTTCTGAAATAAATTATTTGTAAATAACCCTATTTGTATGGTTATTACCATAATAATAATAATAATAATAATAAATCTTTATTTGCATTAAAACATGGTATTTGCAGGTGGTACAATAAAATGAGTGCAACATGTTTTGCTTATAATTAGCATGCAAATTGTTTTACAGGAATAAAATTAAATTAATAAAATAATGTCAATAACAGTTTAGGTCACAAATTATGTCATTGAACAATTACATAATAGAATTGTCCATAAATTAATACAAAGTCATAGTGCAAGCAAATTACAAACAGTCTAACTAATCATTTATTATTATATTTTCATGTCAAAAAACTCTTTAATGTCATACACTTTTCGTTCAATCAGCCATCTATATAATATTGATTTAAATATATTCATTTCGAGGGTTTTAATGTCATTGGGTATCTTATTATATATATTTACACCCATTGCTAAACAACTTTTTTTAAATTTAGCAGTTTTCGGAATGACGTTTAACACTAATCTATCCGGATGGTTATCTATATAATTATTTGTATATTACCCGTCATTACCTAAACTGAGTGGGCCACTTCTAGTCCCGCTCAGCTGTTTTTCGCATTTCTTTACCGGCCAGTGGGCACTGAGTGCAGCTCGCTCATTATCAGTGACGCGTATAAGTACATTACGCTAACCAGCAATATTTGTTGTTTTGTTCTCGATGTGATGATGTCTATTCATTATTCGGTTAAGTGTATGGATATGTGCCTAGTTACCTAGATTGTTAATGCTCCGGTACGCAAATTACTTTAATTTTGCATTATTATTTAGTCACATAAGTGAATTTTTGTAATCCTTGTGATAAATAAATAATATAAACCATACATATTTTCACTAATAGGTACCTACTGTGAAACAGCCCGTAAAATCACGGTACCAACCTATGTCTAGTAAAAGTTTGTGTTATACTTATCTAAGTAGACTCCTATTTCCAACTGAATCACCGAAAGGTCTTGACAGGACTTGAGGTTCCCTGTTGTTTTCGCCAGAACTGAGAGCGATAGAAAATGTTAAGCACCGAGAAGAACGTAGTAGAAGTGTAACGCCCGGTAACGTAACGATGAGTCACCGAACGAGAGAGAGGCCTGCCGGACCGGCGAATGTCTTGCGTCTCTCTCCCACTCAAACATGATCGGTGTCACGTAAAATCTTCGCCCGTAAAACCGACTTTACAGGCAACCATTTTTTTTATTATCACCTGTAATCTGTTGTGTTTTCCTTAAATAAATAAAAATAAATAAAGAGTGCTGACTTAGTCATAGGCTTTTGAAATAATTAAGATACTTAATCTTTGTTTTTAACCTTACTCAGTTGTTTCAAGTTATTGCTATTTTAAAAACCCCTATGATTGTATGTGCGTTCACTTTATCCTGAGGTTATTTGAAACTTGTGTGTGTCGATGTCTTTCTTAACTTAATAAATGATTTATTTATTATTATTACGCCTTAACACAACTACGCAAACGGAAGTAAACAGTCCAGTTATATGAAGTCGATCCACTACTAACTACACTATCAATATAAATATTTCCCTTGGCATTCAAATCTAGGGCCATAGAAAATTGGTTCATTGACGTTAAGAGTAACATGATAATTATAACGCACTACTGTCGTACTAAGGGATTTTGAAGAGGGTGGGTTTCAGCGAAATAATAGAACGTCTTAGACTGAAGATACGCTTAATAGGTACATTTAATAGGTTCATATTATATTGATTTTTTTCCAAAGATAAAAATGATTTATAATTTATATAAAAGTCAGATGTCGATTTTTAATTACCCAAACGTAACTTAAGAGTCAATAGATGATTTGATCAAGCTTTTTTTGGAATATTCTATCACTTATCAGTAATCTAATATGATAATATGAGAAAAACTATATTTTTTCATAATTTAAACTATTAAACTAACTTTTAGTATTTATTCAATAAATAAAAATTAAGCTTGTGTTTTTTTAGTCAATACCTTTGATACAAAAAAAAAGATTCTTTCATGAATAACTGCTAACCGTGACAATGTTCATGTAGGACCACCAAATGATACTACTTCTGCTAAGTAAGTATCATTTAAATCAAGGTTTAGGAAAATTTTGTCGTAGTTCTTTCATTTAGATATTTTGAAACTTACATTTTGAAAAACTTCGTAAAAAGTCGTTTCTCGTAAACTTAAAAAATCTCTGATGCAGATAACTACCTCTCAACAAGAGGTACTTAAAAAAGTTTTGGACGTCTCTGTTCTGGCCCCCCTGTATAAACCCATGAAATCTCATCCAGGCCAGGACAATGATATAAAAAATAATAAAAAAAATAATTGAAAAATGTCAGGGAAAAAAGGGGTGACAAATGAATAAAAACACAAAATTTCGGACTATACTGTAACAGGACGTTTTTAGGAGACCTTGCATTGTTTTTTTACTTTTATATGCAGGTTTATTGATGTACTTATAATCATGTGTACTAAATATCTTTGTGTATTATACGGGTCGATATTAAGGTATTCGTAGGAAACAAATACTTATTATTTCAATATTTAATTATTTGTATTTTTAGCACCTAAAACATCGTACCTAAATACATCTTCTTACCCAATAATCTATCGGTCACATGTCGGTAATGACTGTAATGATATCGCTAACCTTTTTTCTTTACCAAAAGAGTTACCTCAATAAATTTAGATAATAATTATTAACTAATTTATTATATACAAATAATAACGTATTCTATATTTTAGTTATTAATTATTATGTAAATTTGTTTTGGTTCCTCTATTAGTAAAGTAAAATACCTACCTATAGATGATTGGGTAGGCAGGTAAGTAAGATGTAATGGGGTGTGTTCTTTACATTGTATTAACAAATATACATTAGCACCTAACAAAAGTTATCTTCTATCTATGTATACATAATCAAAGAATAAATCAAGCTTTGTATAAGTGGTGTATTATTGTAAGTTATGAAATAAAAAATTTAAGTTTTCTACAAAACCTTTATTGTTTTAGCAGCAACTATTACTATCATCTTTCAATATAACCTACAATACGCTTCAGTGTTTGGTGACTTCGTTGGTGTGGTAGATATCCTCGAAGTTCCAGGGGTACTCGGGGCCCTCGTGGTACACCAAGGCGTCCTTGAAGTACATGTTGGGCTGGTAGAAGAAGGACGTAACGGGGCGGTCGAACGGATATCCGAATGGTTTGGTGTCCAAGATGTCTCCCTTGAATGGTTCATACTCCTTAGGCAACTTAGTGCTCTTATAAGCGAAAACGAAGAACTGCAGAGGGAATCCACTCTTGGTACCTCTGGGCAGCATCAGTCTCTTGGGCAGGTCGTCGTACTTCTCGTTCATGTCGAATGGCAGTTTGCTCTCACCTAGCAGCTTGTAGATCTCTTGGAAGGACAGAGAGTCCTCCTTGAAGTGGAAGAACTCCTCAGAGCTACGTTCGATCACATTCTCTCCCTTGGTAAGCTTGTAGTTGAACCAGTCCAGCTGAACGAAGTTCATCCAGTTGTCCTCTAACTTGATGGGGAAGCCTTTGCCATCGTATTTAGGACCAACAAAGATCTTGAAGGTGGCCTCCTCCTCAACGTCAGACTTGATGTTAATGTTAACAGTGAACGGCTTCTTGTTCAAACGTGGCTGCAAGACCATGTAAGAGTTCTTGGGCTCAATCAGTTCAGCGTCAGAGAAAACAACACCGTTGGTAGCATTGAATGGGTGAAGGTCGAAGAAGGTAACCAGTTCGCTGATCTTCACATCGTTGACCTTAATTCCAACGTAGTGAAGGGAGTCCTGGGTGTATGGCTGCAGGTACTTCTTGTACTGGAAGATGAAGCTGAGGATCTTGTTGTAGATCTGGTAGAAGGCGGGGTCACGCAGGGAAGTGGTGTAGAAGTCCAGCGCTGTTGGCACGAATTCGTATCTGAAACAAGAAGGTCCAATTAATATAAGAACTACTTGGTTTGACGAAACGGTGACATCAAGTCAGATGGTTCAAATAAATAAGGTTTAACTAGCTATACGTACTCCTGGTAAGAGTAAGGAGCAGCACCCAAGATACGGCGAGCAGCCCTTTCGTAGGACGTGTAGTAGTTGCTGTGTCCAACCTTCTCGTACAAGTCGGGGTTTCCTTGCCAGAAGTTACCAACGAAGTTGATAGATTTGGAGTTGAAGAAGTCGACCTCTTGGTTGTACTGAAAGAAATAATATTGGCTTGTTGAGTAATTTCTTAGTTTATCGGTTAACGAGTTTATTTTAGTATTCTGGTTTATAAAAAGACTTACGGCGTTGAATTTGCCCTGTTCAAGGAACTGCAAGAAAGAGTCTTCGTAGTTGCGGACGAAGCGCAGGTCATCGAGGTTCTTCTCATTCTGCATGTAGTAGTAGTTAGGCCTCTGAGCGAAGGGATAGTACCAGGTAGTCAGGGACGGATAGTAACCGTATTTGTATGGTTGGTACCAGGAGAAGGTGGGGATCTCACCGAGACCGTTTGAAAGTCTCTCCAAGTAGTAACGAGCCAACAGCTGTTGGTAGAAGTAATAGTAGATTTCTCCACGCCTTTCCTTGAACAGACCGAATAAGAGGTCATCTCCCTTTTCCCAGAAAGGCATGATGGTGTGGAAGTACATGTAATAAGAGTTCCAGCCAATGTCTTCAGTGAAGTAAGACAGCTTGAATTCATCATGGCCGTAGGAGTGGTAGTCAGAATAGTTGCTGTAGAAATAGTAGAAGTTGTCGACTTGTTTAATTCCGAACTCCGGGAATTCTTGGAATCCGTGCATTTTACTGAAGCGCATCTTACTGAAGGTTTCGTAGTTGGTAAAGAATTGAGGGTAGACTTCATAGAAGGCAGGGAGTACAAGGTCCTTGGTGTCAGCACGCTGGACAAGGGCGACGTAGAAGGCGTACGCGAAGTATCCCTCGTTAAGGTAGACGCGAGCCCAGGCGGCGGTTTTGTAGAAAGTCTCAAAGTCCTTGGCGTAGTAAAAGAGGTCGTACAGAGCCTTAACCTCGATCTTCATCTTCTCGTCGAAGATGGTGAAAAGTTCGTACTTGGGAAGGAAACCCTTTTCGTGCAGGTCGTAGAAGTACTGGACGACTTGTTTGTTCTGAAAATAAAGAAATATTGATGGTTAAACAAGTTGTTGTCATTGTTCCGGTAGTAATGGATTTATTTTTCATTAAAACTTTGATCCTTTCATTTAGGTTGAAATCATTCCTAATGCACTGATTTCAACTCTCTAAACAAGGCAATCGGCAGCAGGCTCTTGAAAAGGCATCAAAAGGTAACGAAGAGAAGTAGGTAGTTATGATGGGCACTTTTGATGCCACATACAGATGGTATGTCATTGATACCGTCCGAAAAATAATAAAATAGGCACTTTTCCTTTGTATGACATCAGTCATTAATTCATCAATTATCAGCAATAAATTGTTACCTCATACTTCTCCCCGTTGGCCAAGATGTCGTACTCGGAACCAACTTTGTAGTATCCCGCATTCTTGTTGACTTGGGTGATAGCCTCGAAAAGCTCCAAGATTTTGTATTGCTTGTCCTTAGTCGCCGCATCAACTGAAAAACCAAAACAAGTGTCATAAAAGTCGAAAGTTCTAAACAATGGAGTTTAGTATGTCAAGGATCAAACTTGATTTTTTTGATTCAAAAAGCTTTTTTCGTTGACGGTTATATACGAGCTAATTTCAGGATGCTTAAAACTTTATAACGATTTCTAAACTTGGAACATCTGTCGTCCAAAAGGACCGAAGGCAAGACCCGCTATTTAAATCCTGTCCTATTGAAATAATTTAAGATAATCTAAAGAAGAGATGTAGATTTGAACTCACCTGTGAAGGGCTTGACTGCAGTGTTGAAGCGGGACACGGGGACGGTAGGCACGGCCGCAGCCAATGCCACCAGAGACGCCAGAACCAAGACAGTCCTCATCTTGCTTGAGCTGGAAGACAACTGTGCCTCCACCGTCCATCCGGGCAGTATTTATACCCATCTCACTACCCTTCTCCCCACTGCCTCGCTGATACCCCAAAACCGCAATCGTTAGCACAACAAAAACATCGGCTGAAGAGGTTAGTGATAAGCACGATGCATCGTCGTGATTTCTGTAAAACTATCTTCGAGGGTGTATATTACTGTTTTTAATTTTTTTAATTTTCCACTTGTAAATGTTAGGTTTAATTAGAAGTTGAAAATTCAAATCACGGCAAGGACATTAGTGTATTACGTATGTATGCTTAACATCTATCTAAATATACTGATTGACTGACTGACAATTTTCTGTGTTTACGGAAACTTCTGAATTAAAAAAAAATATATATTTAAGTTCTGCACAAATATGTGTACAATGGTGAACTTAATGCAGTAGGCATCTACCTGTCAACTATAGGTCCAAGCAGAGAAAATTCAAGCGGTGCACAAAAATTTGAATCTTTTAATATTTATTTGGGCCACCTGAGTTCTACATCAGTACCACAGAAGATTGTTTCTGTAGCGTAAGTACGTAATAGTTGTTCGTTGGGTCAAAAATAATAGCGGGCTACTAGATAAAGCGGAAATAGATGACAGGTCATCGCGACACTTCTGGTTTCTGTATTGATGAACATGATTGTATGAATCACGTCGCTAACTTCATAATCGCCTCGAACTCCATAGCAAGCCCGCTACCAACTTTTAAATTAGACAATCTTAGTGTCATCCATCAGGCAACTTTTTTGTTTTTATATAAGTAGGTATTTCCTGTGATAATTGTTATTATTTATATTTATTTTTTACAGTTAATGCTTTTACGTACCCCATGGGCACGGGGACAGCAGCGAGTTAAGTAAGAAGACTTTTAATAGGTGATCCGACCTACAGCAACAACAACATCACATACATTGATCTGTCTCCGTGGTAGCCTCTCCGTAGTAGCTTAAGCACTTGTGTTACGGATATCAGAATCAACAGTAGTATTACAAATAAACTTAAATAAATACATATAACACCCAGACCAGTACAAACAGACATGTTCTTGCTCACAAATGTTTGTACAGTGCGGGGATCGAACCCGCGACCTCTTGGCTAATAGTCAACTTCATGGGCATTACACCAAAGTGGTCGTCCTACAACAACCTATGGGGTTTTTCTCGGTCTGCCATAAGCATTTTTTTTCTTCAGTTAATTTCTAACTATTACCTACACTTTGTCATATCTCACAACGGAATGTTCCTTTACATCATTTCTGTACAATCACTATCTAACGTTATTATCAACAAGTTTGACCTTTTCTCTGGATAACGGATTTCGACAATGTAAACAAGACCAGGTATACACAATCATTTTATTTTCTGTGGGATCAAGGCTGGGTCATAGATAGTAGGTAGGTAATTAGCAACAGTAGCTAAGACAACGCAGACTATCTCGTTTATGATAACGATGTCTTTATATCATTGTTTAAATTAAGCAATCTGATGATTTTACTTTCAAAACATGTACTTGTGAATTCAAATTGACTATTTTCGAGTGCTGCATACTTGGGCCATGCAGGATTTTAAAACAAATGCTTACTTCAAGTTGGTCCTTAACACATCCACGGACAGTCTGCCAGACACGTTACTAGTTTCATTGTTATAACATCTATAGGCGTGCAGTGTCCGTTATGTGTTAATCTCATCTAGAAAGCTACTACTGGTAAAATAAAATACCACTGATAATTAACGATGCCCATGGATACCTACATTTAACAAAATTCGTAGCATAACACAAGTAACGTTATTTAATCATACCGTAGCACCGCGCACCGTAGCAACAAAGTCAGCCGTAATACTCGTAGTTCGTAGCATGAAGTTGTTATCAGTTGAAAGCACGACGTGTATTGCGAACTGAGTATAGGTATCTTATGTATCTCATATACGGAATTTTATGTACATATATCAGGGCGAAATAATACAATAAAAGGTAACCTGAGGTTGTATTTATGTCCGCACATAGTAGTCTGCCAATGAGCATTTTACGAGTGTGTTTCAGACCATCTATTATGTTTATGTCATAAATAAATAATAACTAAATAAATTGTACCAGTGAACACACCAATTACCTTGCCCCAAACTTAGTGTAAAGGTGCGTACAGACTGAGTAACAGGTTTATAGGTTTAAAGATTCTTTATTTCTCAAAGAAGACATTGAAATCACTAACATGAGAGTAACATGTTCTTTAACTTGTGTTTTATAACACGCCCACATTATCCGACATTATTTTTTAACTTTGCAACATGTGACAATACGTACACATTAGAATATAAATGACATTTTTGTAAGTCGCTCCTGCATTGCTTAATCTCGCTCTAGTCATATTACTTTGTTGAACTATACACAAACATGTCGCATGACTTGTATTTTATTAATTAATCTGTACGCATCTATATGTATAGGTTGTGCTTTTATGACGGGTAAGTATGACTCAGGTACAAATGCATTTGCATTTGTACCTGAGTCATACTTACCTTCTTCAACTTACATCATCAAAAACATTTGCCCCTAGCAAGTTTCGAACTTGCAACGGCCGGCTTTGTAGTCCGCACCGCAGACCACTAGACCAAAGCTGTCGTCATATAGTAAGTAACCTGAAAAAATTACGTAAGTAGGCATGTAGGTATACGTTCAAATAAGAAAAGTTAGTCTGCCGTCCAAAGAATAGGTGCAATAAGTAATATTTTTTTGTAATATGAGTTAGTTACAGATTCTGAATCGCCGTAACGAGCTCTATATGATAATTTGATCCCCGTAACGATAGCTGCTGTGGAACGGCAAGTTTTGATAATACAGAACGCAGTAAGTGTTCTGAAGAGACCAATACGTTTAAGCATAAATAAACTTAATAAGATTACTGCACCTTGCGTTAAGTTTTTTTTAAACATGTATGACCGACAGCAAATTATTGATACAGTTAGGTATCTTGCTGCTTATTACCTAAAATGCAGTAAGATCTCAAAACTTGCCATGTAATTGGGCGGTGATGAAAATAATTAGGTTTGTAAAAAAGTACAGTATCAACTGATTGTGAGTGGAATATAATTTAAAAATGTTAATTGTTCTACACATACTTGCTTTAGTTAGTACACATTGTTGGCGGAAAACAATAAAGATCACAAGCCATAATTGCTAGTAACTTAAATCAATAGCAAAACTTTCCTGGTGATTAGCGCAGTAAGTCGCGTAGTTACTGCATTTATTCTTGTATAGCCTGTATCTGTATGGTTTAATTTGGCTGAGTATAAAATGATTTTTATTTATTTTATTGCTTTTAATAAACTTATTAAAAAAGGGGTTTATTCAGCTCAAGCACGAAATAATAATGAATATAAAATATAAATAAATATTTCACAACAATCACACCAATTCTCTAGTCCCAAATTAAGCTAAATAATAATATAATAATGAATATTTTGGTACAATAATATTTTTCAAATATTTCATACAAGTTTACCGCCTTTTTATCTTTTCTTTTCTTTTCTTTTCTTTGGACAAGTTGTTAAGATTTTTTAAATTTTTCATTTGGACGGCTGCTAACAAGCTAAGCTAAGCTTTCAAATATAGATAAAACAGCAAAATACGAGCAGATAAGATCGCTATTATGTAAGGTTCCTTCACCTTCACATATGCCAGTATGATTTACCAAAACATTAAATGTTTATGTTTTTACTATAAATTTTATGGTTGCGCCAACTTCACCTTGTCAGTGTGAGTTAAGTTTGTATCAAAATGAAAAAATATATATTAAACATATAATATTAATAAATAAATAAATAAAAAATAAAATAATTGATAATAATCGACATCATTTTTGACTGGAAAGACAAGGAATGATATTGGCATTTGGTTCATTGACTTGGTATTATTTTGTATATGGACATTCATTTTGATTAATATTGACATTTTATTTTAATGATATTGATTTTGTATACTGACATAGTGAATGATATTGACATTTTAATTTAATAGTACCTATCTTGTGTTTTGTATATGTAGGTAATGTGAGTACAATATATTTCCAATTTTATGTTTATATTTGCATGCTTTTTGATATAGCTGAATATGTGAGACTTATATGCGTGATTTTAAAGATCTCACATGTACCGTATTCAAGAGCAAATAAATGATTCTATTCTATTCTATTCAAAAACAACATTTGTCCATCCATACTCTTGTAATCGGCTTATCAATGCTTAACTACAACAACTCTCGATTTTAGTTCGGCTTATCCCCCAGCGATATAGCGACGAGACTTTTCTTTTCGTCCGAGATCAGAGTTCAGGGCTTTGAGAAGGTGACTTTCGATAATGCATTGCCAATTAATTGTGTTTTTACAGCTGTTTTTAAAAACATTATTGATCAGAGTCTGATCACACAACCGTTTGGGTATCACTTTTTGAGGCTTAAAACGAAAGGTGAATAGATTTATTTACATTGTATGGTCAATATATACTGTAAAAAGCGTGCAGGACAAAAGCTGTGCGAACGAAGCCATACAGACCTGCATTTTTACACTGTCACATTCGAATCGGTTATCTTGTCAATATCATAAAGTCCTTAACGCCACAAATTACATTGTATGAAATGTAGTTTCAAGTTGTAGTGTTTTCTGCCCACCAGAGTTTTTCTATCTGACTGAAAGACATTTTAAAATCACCCCATAAAAACAAAAACTATCTTGTCCTGCAGATTGCATAATGTTCCTTCCTAATTTACATTTTCGATATTACGGGTAATGATTTACACAGTAAGCTAGCGACATCTTGTGTGGAGTACTCATTACTTGAAGTTGTTGTTTGTTAAAGCAACTGTTTGCCAGAACCAATCACAGCTTGATTCCTTATAAATAGATGGCGCTGCTTTTTGCAGATGTAATAATAGATGGCAGTAGTAGCTCCTTTGTCATAGCACTTTGAAATAATTATTTATTGTAAGAAGAATAATTTATTTGTTACGCAGGCGCCGTCCTTCCCGTTTTTTTAAAGACTAAAATTAGTCAAATCGTTTCAGCCGTTTTCAAGTTTTAGCAAGACGAAAGAACAGCATTTAACTCTTCTCTCTATATATATAAAACTCTCGTGTCACCATGTTTGTTCCAGTACTCCTCCGAAACAGCTTGACCGATTATGAAAATTTGTGAGCATATTGAGTACCTCTGAGAATCGGACAACATCTATTTTTATACCCCTTAGTGGTTAGGGTAGTCCACACTTTACATTTAAATGGCAAAACAACGTTTGCCGGGTCAGCTAGTTTTTATATAAGAGAGAAGAAGACTAGCCGGCTGTTTTCGAAATTTGTTAAAATTTGTTTTTCTCACTATTTGAACCATTCATGGCATCTATAATACATTGATTATTACATTTTTAATAAGTGCACCCCACCATTGGAGGTCAGGGTCGTGTAAGAAAAGACATGAGATAAGAAAAAAAAGGTTTGAGTGTTGTAGATTACTGCTCCCTTTATGATTAAGAATTTAGGTACTATAAACAGCAACTTATGGCACGCGGGCAATTCGTACTTTTTTGGCACCGTTATTTGTATGAAGCCAATTAACACCTAGGTGTTAAAATACTAACTTCAAATTACTTTTGAGGGGTGCGCTCATTACAGCTACAAGATCTTTCGAATGTCAACTTTTTTAGACTGCACTAGAATTGCCCCGTCTAGTTGGCGTTTCCGACTCTAGGATACAGGAAAAATATTAAATAAATAGTTTTAAGCAATTAAGACTCGAATCTTAACCGACCCTCTGAATTTGGCTTGTACCTTTATTGCTTACTCTTAAATATCCCACACAATATAAATAATGTTCATAACAGCCTTAAATAAGATATGACTATTCATATCTTATTTCATCAGCCTATGTACGTCCAACTGCTGGGCACAGTCCTCACCTCAACTATACAGTGGTACCAGCCATACTCCACCACGCAAGCTCAGTGCGGATTGTTGGAGTCATAAAGTATTGTCATTTACAATTATTGTCATTAACCTGAAATTTTGTGTTTTATATATTGTCATGCTTTTAACTATTTCATTGTGATAGGGATTTGTTGAAGGTTGTAGTTATCAGGACGTGAAATCATTTTAAGTGAACTGAACTTTTTACTCAAAACCGATTTCAGGAAATTTGTTTTTTTTCTGGGAAAAGCTCTAAGCTTGACTGGTTTCATATTTGACTGGTTAACAGTCAACGAACACTCTTGTTGTGCTTGTGTTGTAAATCTTGAATGATAGTTTCGCCTCGTCTATATGGTCGTTTGACCTTGCCTGGATCATAATAATCACATCAACACACCAGTACATACAATTATTAAGTGAATTTGGAGCTTAGCTATTGAGTAAAACGCTTTTCGTCTCCAGCCACCAACAGAAATGAAATGGTATTTTCAATGGTAGATCTCAGCGAGTAAATGATTTTAGAGTATTTATAGTACCTATGCATAGAGCGATTCGATGGGATTTCTATGATATGCGTTTTGTGCAGACATTTTGCCTGTAAAATGTACTGACTCACTACGCTTGGCCTTTGGATCGCGCCGCGGAAATAGATTTTTTTTTTAATTACCCCATCGATTTTTTTTTTAAAAACATATTTTACTTAAGTAATGGTATACTAACGATTACACTGTTAACAATATGATGTTCTGACGGTGGGTAGGGACGGTTCTCATATATTTTTGGTCATGAGCTTTTAGAACGTCGACTACGTGTACGACTACTAGTGTAATTGGTACACTACCCAATTGATTAATAGTTTGAAGTTGTAGTGGATTAGGTACTACAACTTCAAACTATTAGTCAATTGGGTCGCATAAGTTAAGGGATGTAGGGACATTCATATGGAAAATCATTTGGGAAACTAACATATTCTGTGCCTCTAAAACTTTTTGGTTTGGCTAGCTAGACAGAATGGAAGTCAAAGTTAGTTGAAGCATTATTGTTTGAAAACGTATTAAACTTTTGGCAGCCACAAAATTTCTAAAGTCTCATTTAATTCAATGAACATGATTTTCAGGCAGTAAACGAACAAACAATAAGCTTTGAAAAACTGTTGGAGACTCAACACAATAATCAGGACAGTACTCTTATAAGACTAGAAAGCTATTCGTTGAAAATAATAACATGAGAAATAAATAAATTGGTTGATCTTAAAAATCTCATCTTAATTTGTACTCCTAATTTCAAATGAATGTCTCTAATGAAGTGTCTCACAAGGAAGTCATTCTAAATTGACTGTCTTATATTTGGAAAAGGTTAAATCCTGTTCAAACAATGCCTTTCGTAAAAATGCTGATGGTTTAGAAGCTTCGAGTCTTTAAACCACTTTTTCGCAGATAAAAGGAAATTTGAAAAAATGCAGTAATTTTTTTCAATTAATATATTTTGTATATAATAATAAATATTAAGAACTCAATACCTACAATAATATACATACACTAAAATAATAAATATCTGATAAATTATATTGACTAAATTTGATGCCAGCGACGTATTACTATTGCATCATTAGGAATCTGTAGAGATACATACATTGTATTATTTTCAGTTGTTGCTATAGTGGTGTATAAATAGTACATATTACTGGTGCTTAAAGAATATGCTGGCATCGATCAGAACGGCGGGTGGCGTCATCATTCATTGTGGCTGACTTGGATTTCGGGGGTGTGTTTATGGTGGATCAGGACATCCTCGAACCAAATGTTCTTAAGGTTCGCGACCTGCCAGTCATACAGTGGCCTGTCAAGAGGGTAACCCAGAGGATCGCCGGTGTGGAAGCGAGCGCCGGAGCCAACACCAAGAGACTTCTTGGAATCAAAACCGGTACCGTAAAGAACGTTGGGTGCGTGGTACTCAGAGATGTAGACCATCAGGACGAACGGCATACCACCGACGCGACCTGGAAAATTAGGCTTAGTTTAATAAAATAATCCTCTTTTAAAACTTTCACCTTATATGAAATGTTTGCTCGTTCTGAGCAAATATTAAGTTCATGCGCTACCGCAGGTCACACCTCCTGACACACTTTATGTCACTTCGACTTGCTTCTGTCTGACAGCTTGTCAAAGAATCGCCGCGCCTCATTCATACACTGAAATTATGATGCAATTGTGGCTTGAGTCTTGTTACAGTTTTTGGCGTTCTGTTTTTGTTAGATTCATCGATGTGACTTAGGAAAAATCCGTTGCACTTATAGTTACAGAATCAACAACAAGTAGCTGTCTCATTTGCCATCGGCTATTAGGAAAACCATTCGATTGGCAGTCTGTTTGACTAAACTCAGATTTTTTTTTAAACTTACCCTTAGGCAGCAAAAGGCGTTGAGGGAAGTGGTCGACCTTCACCGTGGTGTCGAACAGGAACTGCTCCTGTCCAGCCAGAGCCTTCTCGACCTGCTCCCAGATGGCGTATGAAGATGGCATGTCCTTCATGAAGTACTCATTCTCATTGGAAGTACGGACGATGACGTTCTCTCCTTGAGTCACTGGAATTTCAGAAGGAATTATTAAAAGTTTCAAAAACTTTTGCCTTATCTGGTCTTATCTTAGCTGGTCGAATCCGAAGATCGCAGATACAATCCACATTCCATGTATCTAGAGAAGATACAGCCGAACGTACGTTTGTTAATGTGTCAAGCTAATCAGTTGGTTCTAGTAGTAAAATAGGAACGGAACATGTCTTTGATCCCAAATAGGATTAGCATTAAGTCTGCTCATCAAAGACATCTGGTTATTCATTTCTTATCCGCTCGAAGCTTATTGTTTGAAATCCAAATATCTGAAAAAGGGCCCAACAGATTTTTGGGTTGACTGACTAACATCTATGGTGTATCACATATACTTACAGGAGTATCTGAACTGGTCGAATTGGAAGAAGTTCTCAGTGTTCTCAACGAGCGGGATCTCCTGGCCCCTGCTGTTGTATTTTGGAGCCAAGAAGAATCGGACGACGACGTTCTTGGGCTGGTCGCTGTGGACGTGGGTGCGGATGCTGAAGACTTTGTGGTTCAGACGAGGGCGCTGGACAACCACGCTTTTTGCGTCGTAGAATTCTTTGCCTGGAAAAGTGAATGTATATATGGTCAGCATTGCTTGCTTTTTTATCTTGTGCGCTGTAAAGTCCAAGAAAATATTAACAAAGCAGATTCACGGTTTCCTGCACAGTTTTTCAAACAAATGATATTGAAGATTTTTTGTTTGAATTCTATTTCGCTTTAGAATTGCCATTGGGTCAAAGGGTGTAAAGCTCATCTTTAAAAATAATAACATATGGTGTTCGTTACGAGTTTCAGCAGTTTTCTTTCGCATTTATATAATTGGAATTGTTAAGGAAGGATAACAAAAAATAAATTCTTACTTTCGACCTCGCTCAGGTGAAGGTGGTTGGTTACATTCATGTAGGTGTACTCGAAGTAGGTCACCAGTTTGTCGACCTCAACCTTCTCAATCTTAACATGAGGCAAGTCAAGCTCTTCAGGCTTGTACATAGGTAGTTTCTTCTGCCACTGGGTGAACATATGCAGAACTCTCTTCCAGATCATGTAGAACGCTGGGTCGCGAAGAGCGGTCTGGTACTGCTCCAAGACTGATGGGAGAACCCACGGGATGCCCCTAGAAACACCAAACAAACAACATAAGTCAAATGCTTCTACTGAAGCAAAGTAAGGTACATTAATATGTTTAAACATAGACATACTTCCAGTACGTAGGCTCGTAATCGTTAGAGTTTCCAAGGAGTGACTTCCACACACTAATGAAGTCCTGGTAGTATTTGCTGTTGGGTGAGTCTACACTTGCTTCAATAAGACGACCGATTACATCAATAGCCTCTGGGTGGTGAATGTTGACGTACTCCCCAGTGGGCTGGAAAAAGAAAAATTAATTCGTTAAATATGATTCTTACTTACAGTAAGGTCTTCTACGTATAAGCGGGTTGAGTCCCGTTACTTACACTGAGATAGAATCCGGAATCAATAGCATCGTAGATGCGACGTTCGAAATCAACGATCTTGTTGATCTTGTGCACAAACAAAGGCTGTTGCAGGTAGAAGTAGTTAGGCCTGACAGGGTAGGGAATACCACTGTGGAAGACCAGGCCAGATTCGTATCCTTGCTCAACGAAGTCAAGACCCAACTCGGGAATCTCACCTAGGCCGTTCGACAATCTCTCCATGTAGTAACGGGTAAGGAGCTGTTTGTGGACAAACCAGAACCATTCACCACGGCGGTCCTTTACTAAAGGTACGACATCGTTTCCAAGCCAAGATGGGTACAGGGCGTGAATGTTGTAGTAGAAGTTGCTTAGACCGTAATCGTGGGTGAAGTAAGCGACGGGCGTTTCCTGGCTGTAGTAAGGCCACAGTGTAGTGTTCGACCTAATTACTACATTGTTGTCCCATTCGTAGGTCGAAGGGTAGTGCTCGATCCAGCGATTGCCGTGAGTGGTGATTCTCTGGGCAGTGGTCATGATCTCTCCATTGTTGAAGAATGAAGGGAAGATTTCGTATAGCGGAGGCACGATGACTCCCTGCGTGTCAGCGCGGTGGTAGATGGCTACGGTGTACACGTAAACGAACATGTATTCGTTGATGTGGGCCCTAAGGTAGACGGCAGTCTTGTAGAAGGTTTCGAAAGTCTTGGCAGAGTACAGCAGGTTGAAGAATGTCTCCACTTGGAAAATGTGCGCGTCCACCGTCGGGTTGAACGGCAAGCCAACTGGGTACACCCAGTTGTTCTCGATCAGTTTGGCGGCAATGTGGACGGCGGTTGCGTTCTGAAAAACGAAGGAAATGTGTGTAAAATGGGTACAATTCTGGGAAAGAGTCCTTGAATTGAGAATTTTAACTTTGGAAAAAAATTATACTTACGTGGTACCATTCAATGTTTTTTGTAAGGTCCCATGTGTTAGCAATTCCGATGTGCTCATCCGTGTGCAGAGGCTCGTGAGGGTGGAAGAACAGTTCCATAACCTTCTTCTGTAGAACCAGCTCATCATTTTTGACTGTAAACAATATGGAATACCATCAACTAGGTACTTTGCTTTATCTTACAAGATCACGCAGAAACTTGTAAGATAATAATTATGTTGACAAAAATTACTTATTGTAGGTAATTCTCTTATTGGAAATACTCGGTTCAAAAGGATTTTGATTAAAATGTTTAAAAGGTGCTAAAAATTGAACGTTAACCATGAGGAATCTTAACAGTCATAGGGTTTTCAAATAAATTAATACAGACGTGCGACTTCCAAAGCTCTGTGAAAAAAGATGCTTTGAAAACCTTTTCATGGTACTAGGCACGGTAGTTGATGCAGTATGGAGTTGACAGTTTTAGTTCTGTAATTTTAATAAGTTTTTACTTACAAACGATGGTATGTTGCGGTTTTACGCCGGCAGGCTCGGGGATGCAAAGCCCACAAGCCGCTAGGGCCAACACACACAGCACTAGACGAGCCATGCCGAATGATACCCCACACTGATCGCATACGGTATTTATATGCAGTTTTATCTGCTGCAGGTAGGCAAGGTCAGGAACGCAATGTCAATATTATCAAAATAAAGTTGAATGCACTGTTTTTTAATGATTTTCGTGATATCAACGCTTTCAGTTACTGATGTCACATACCAACTTATTCTAATTGGTATATTAATAATAATAATTTATTTCATATCCAAAGAATCCATACAATGTTGTTAGTAAAAAATCAATAAAACTTAAAATCTATATTAGGTAGTTTACTTAATCTAAGGCATACCTACACGACCCTCTTTTCAGCATCTCGGTCCAATGTCTAAAGATAAGACAACAAGGCTTATCTCTAGTTACCCCTAGGATGCTGTTGTTGCTCTGCCTTACCCTGCAGTGCATTGAGGCGGCCCGCTTTCGAATGATTGCATAAAAATCGTCAACATGTAACCTCCGGCTCGAAAGTAGTAGTAAAGTAAAGTCCTTTCTAATAAGACTATACACCATCACTTCTAAGTATATCTGAAAATAAAATGTAGGTAGGTACTACGAAATGTTCCGCCTATACCCATAAATGTTGGTTGCTTGATATCTAAAGAGAGTCCTACTCTCTGACGTTATACCAGTTAAATTTTGCTAGCATGAGTGAACACAGAGTAGGCCTTCCGAATGATGATGCAAGAAAGAACTATTTGCTCTAGTTCCATAATTTAGGTACAATTTTAGGATACAAACAAACCTTAATTTTTCGACAAACTTGACATTTACAAACTTTTGACTGCACTGCACTTCAGTAACATGTACGGATAACCGCATTTGATTTTAAGACATAGCTAAAAAGTAATGGTGTATAGATTTACCTTTAAACCGTTATCTATCAGACAAAAACTGCAAAATTGGAAACATATCATAAGTTTTTTTATGTTTTTGAAGTGAAAACTTCTTTAGCGGCGTTGAGCACTTTTGTGGCATGGGTAGAAACTGTGAAACTCGCGTCAGGTCACGTGATGCTGATCGAAAAACCGTAAGACGGTTCAAATAAATCAAAAATGCACAACGTTAATAATCAAGTTTTCACTTCTGCCGGCACTCCCGGAGTGCAACCCGTGTTTTTATTTATCAAGGCACTTGAACTGTAAATGCCTTTACCACTTTTTGGACAATTTTGTTTTGTAAATACGTTTAGATTGGGTGAAAATGAATTGTATAAATATCATCCAAAATTTGCATAGCCTGTTCGTGTACAGACTAGCGTTGAAAAAAGCGGGAAATTTTCCCGTTTTTTTCAGATTCCCTCGTTTTTATACAAGTTTTTTTCGAAAGTTTCAAGAAAAATAAGAATGAAATATTTCATGTTTTTATTAATAAAACGGAAAAATATGAAAGAAACGGAAAACAACGGAAAAAAAACGATAGGAAAAGTATTGATGTTTTTTTTCTGGAATATTTTCATTATTTAGAATGTTTTTAACACTCACAGCATCATATTCTTATTTTTCAAGGATGAAATAAGAAACAAAACGTTGCGCACGGGCGGGACTCGAACCGGCATTTTTCTGGCTAACCGGGCCAAATGCTCTTCCAATTGAGCTACTGGTCTATCGGTCCGTCCGACCGCATACAAGAGATAGGAAGCGACTTCTTCCAGAAAGAGTTGATAAACTTGTAAACGTTCGATCAAATTTACATTTAATGAAATCTACATTACATTTCTGATTCTTGAGAAAGCGACAATGAGTTTGTAGGTATCTGATTAATGAGCAAGATCGAATTACCTTACAATATGCATCATTGTTTTAAAAATTGGTAATAAAACTGTTTTTTTCCAATATTTTTCGAAACAAACGACATTAAAACGTTTTTTTTCCATTTTTTTTCGAAAAAAACGACAATATAACTGTTTTGTTCCCAAGGTTTTATTCTGATATATTTCAATGAAACAAACCAATAAAACGGTAAAAAACGAAAAAACGTTTCTTTCACCGAAAAAAACAATTTGTTTCTTTCGGAATTTTCAACGCTAGTACAGACCTGTTGTTTTAATGAGGTAATTGTGAAAGATGTTACAAACTTTGGTAAAACTGATGATAACACTATTGCTTGTTTCCATAATTGCGTAATTAAATTCCGTTATTTGACCAATGTTTGTAACCCCTATTACTATTTTGTTGGGAGATGTATTTTAATCGATTTTTATCTACACTGCTCAACAAAGTCTAGGGAACAAGCCAACTATATGACTTTATTTGTAAAATCTTCTTTGAAAAAGTACTGATCTCTTTGAGGTAAACAGGTAGGCTGAATGTTTATCAAACGTTGTTCGAATTTAAAAAAAAAAATTAGAAACTAAAGAATTTTCGTAAAAAGCGGGAATCTTTCACTTTGATTGCTGTGTAGTGATACTGTATGAGAATTTTAAAGATAAAAATTTGTTTTATTGTTTTATGATTTTATTGAAAAACAAAATTAACTGTTGTTATTCGTAACTTTTGCGACTACGGCCATTATGTCACGACGTCATTTAACGCGGGAAGAAATGATTCGAGCTGTAGGAATGTTGGAAGCTGGGCTACCCCAACGCGAAGTTGCAGCTGCTCTGAATTCTCACGCGAGCGTTATCTGCAGACTGTGGGCACGTTACAGACTTACTGGCGATGTAGTCGAAAGGCACAGAGGCAGGTATAGGGTTACTACGGAAAGGCAAGACCGTTTTTTGCAAAATGTCGCAAGGAGGCAACCCACCATTACGGCTCGTCAGTTGGTAGAAGACCTCCAGTCGCAGCACCAGGTTGCTATCAGTGACCAGACTGCTCGGAGGAGACTCCATGAAGCTAATCTTCGTGCTCGCAGACCACTAAGAGTGCCCGCGCTGCGTCATGGAAATCGAGGACGTCGATTATTGTGGGCACGTGAACATTTGCAGTGGACCGTAGATCAGTGGGCACATGTACTGTTCTCCGATGAATCTCGCTTCGGATTTCATCCAGATTCAAGAAGAGTGCGTGTTTGGCGGATTCCTGGTCGGCAGAGTCGGCTTCAAAACCCACAGGAGGTGCATCCCTACCAAGGTGGTACAATCATGGTGTGGGCTGGAATCCGCCTGGGTGGACGGACGGATCTCGTTTTGATCAGGGGAAATTTAAATGCAGAGCGATACTGCGAACAGGTAGTCCAATCCGTGGTTATCCCGCACCGACAAAATCTGGGCGCAGATTTTATTTTTATGCAAGATAATGCACGACCACATACTGCGAGTCAGGTGACGGATGTGTTCCGCGAGTACAACATCGAAGTGCTGGAGTGGCCTGCTCAGTCCGCGGACCTCAATCCCATTGAACACGCGTGGGATTTACTAAAGAGAAGGGCTTTTAGAAATCTCCCTCAAAATTTGTACACAGCAGATGAACTTTTTTCACATCTCTCCAGAGAATGAAGTCTTCTTCCACAAGAGACAATCGATAGTCTCATAATCAGTATGCCACGACGATGTCAAGCTGTTGTTAATGCCTTAGGGGGTCCAACTGATTATTAAAAAAGTCCCCGCATATTTGTTCTTAACTGTAATGTTTTAATTTTTAAGAAAGTTTATTAAATTAAATTTCTTTGTTTAGTTCTGTAAAACACTTTCTTTGTTTTTCATTAAAATTACCTCGTAATTCAAAAACTGAATCCTTTATTTATATACGCAACTAATTAAGCATTAAATTGCGCATCGATTGGTATATAAACTTTAAAACAAAAATATATAAAAATAAAAATATTCCCTAAAAACCTCCTGTTCCCTAGACTTTGTTGAGCAGTGTATAAAGAAATAAGTAATGATTTCGATCATATAGAGAATGACACCAATTACCTGTCCTCAATCAAGCGCAAGCTTATGCCATGGCTAGAAGGATGACGGCTTAAGCATGGCTAACCACAAGCATTTTTCTTTTTAGGAAATCGAACCAGCAAACGGTAGAAGTCGCGGGCCACTAGACCTCAGCGGTCGTATATTAATGGAAATGAATACGACAACACCTGACTATTTACTCATGTAACCTTAGGTTAAGAGGCAAAGGTTTCTCCAAAATACAATTGTACATCATCTCATCTCATCAGCTGAGGCCTGTGCCCAGTGCTGGGCACAGGCCTCACATCAACTATGAGTTGGTCCGAGCCGTACTCCACCACGAGTGCTGAACATTTGTACATATAGCATGTTATTGACAGGCCTATGACATAAACATATAGAGGAAACCTGGGGCCCTACTCTTTTACGTGATTTCGGGTCTAACAAGCCCCTTTGCTCACACGGTCAAGTAAGTGAGAGGAGCAGGCATAGCTGCATCCTAAACTACCAACGAATAACGGCTTAGAGAGTACGACCTCTGATTTTAATTGTCTGTTCATTATCAGGTGTCTATTGGAAGACATGTTTAGGCACTATATTGTACCTAAAGCGTGCTGTATTCTCATTTGTAGCTCATAGAAGGGCTCAAAAAGTACCTATTTTTATCCAATGAGTACAAATATACTAAACCAAAGGCGTTAAGCGACTATGTTTATAAGTGAATGAACGAGCAAATGTTACTTATAAAAATACAACAGCCCAAGGAGAGAGGATGAAAGAATGTGGCCTGAAAAAATAATAATCCTTTCACAAGGAAATCAACGTGCTGACGCTGGCGACCAAAGTCAAAATGCTGACGCTGGCGACCAAAGTCAAAATGCTGACGCTGGCGACCAAAGTCAAAATGGATGTAAAACCGATATGTAACAGTTTTGTCACTTTTAAATTGGGTAAAATAAATGAGGAACAGATAAAACGTTATACTGAGTTATGCAAAGAAGACTGAAAAATAATAGATTTTTCATTAGAATTTATTTAATGTAGTTATAGTTTCTGTAATGACTTGTGCTAAAGAAATGTGATTGATAGTATATACAAAAACATTGTCTGTTTTGTCGTCTGCTGCATTCGAAACAAACAACAAGTATTTCATAGAAGCCATAAAAACGTACTATACTGGGGTGGAATAAGCATGTCGGAGCAGCACACAGGAAGGCCAAGTCCAAATTTATTATGTGGGTTCTATATGGTCGGCCTAAACACGGTTTTGTGTATGACGAAATGGTAAAAATTCGAAATGTGTTCAAAAGTAGACTAAATAATAACAACCAGATAAAAATTGTCATCTTGGCTACTCACTATTCAAAAAATTACTTTGAGAAGTTCTGGAAGTCTACAAATCGACACAATACCGGAACTGGACTGCCTGTGGCCATAGGAGTGGTGAGCGACACAAAACAGATAGCGGAACTTTTCAGAGAACAGTTTATGGATTCCTCGCCGTTGGGTCCTTCGTCATTGTTTGTCCCAGTGCTGAGTCCAGGCGTGACCTACATGTGATTATTAGTGCCAAAAGAATTGCACGAGTCATAAAAGCTATGTTAACAGGTAAATCACCGAGTCACGATGTGCTCAGTATTGAGCACTTTAAGTATGCAGGTGTTACTTACTTAGAGTACTCTCGCTGTTATTAAATGTTTGTATCACTCACTCTTACCTGCCCACGGACTTGATGAGGACTACAGTGGTCCCAATTGTAAAGAACCGCAACGATGACGTATCGTACGGGTATTTCCTTGGCGTCAACAATAGCCAAGATATTTAACATTGTGCTAAACTCTTTGTCAGAAAAGCACTGTACGTTTCATGATGGCCAACATGGCTTCTCACGGGGTGTTTCAACGGAAACATCAATATTAAGCCTAAAGCATACTGACAAATACTATACAAACAAGCGCACGCCGGTTTTCTGGACCCTAGCAAGGCTTTTGATCTGGTCTCGTACGATATCCTGAGGCGAAAGTTGGAAAACGTGGGCCTGCCTGATGGCTACACTGACGTGCTAAATTTTGGAATTGCAATTAGGTGAACCATATGAGATGAGCTAACGAAAACTTTGAACCGTACGGATGAAATGCGGGGTGAGGCAGGAGGGTTTAACCTTACCGAAACTCTTTAACCTGGGTGCGCTGGTTCGGGAGCTCAGCAGCATGCATGTAGATTGCCACATCGGTAACGTGTGGCTCCCTAGCCAGCAGCACCATGTCATCTGCGTAGCTGATGTTGTTGACTGAGGGCAGTCAGCGCGCTGAGAGCGCTTCTCAACATTTGTGAAAGATTCGCTGTCTCACATGGTTTGCTGTACAATGCCTAAAAGTCGCAGTACACGGTGTTTAAGGCTGGCAGTAAATGTAAGAATGATGTACCCCATACCCCATAAAACTTTTTGACGAGCCCTTGGAAAGGGTTTCAAAATTTAAATACTTTGAATAGGTTAGTTACTGAAAGCCTTAAAGAATATGACATAGAAAGGGAACACAGGGCGCTGTCTGTGAGGGCGAATATGTTGGTGCATAGGTTTGGTCGCTGCACGGACAGTGTCAAAATCACCCTCTATAGAGCCTACTATGTCTCATTTTACACATGCAATTTATGGACTAACTATACTAAAAAACCTACAGTGCCTTGCGTGTTCAATACAACAACGCCTTCAGGGCGCTGTTGTATTGAACACGCAAGGCACTGCACGTGCGTCTGCCATGTTCGCGATGATAGGCGTAGATAGTTTTGAAGCTATCATGCATAAAAAGACAGCCACGTACCCTGTATTGGAACGATACAGGGTACGTGGCGGCCGCCACAGCGTGCTGAAGGAGATGTTGGAAATTGGGAATTGTCTACCAATCGGCCATGTTATTAATAGAACAAATTCTGTTTTAAAGATAGCATACTAACATAGTCATTAAACTTTTACCAACATTATGGAACTTAGTTATCTGAAATAAACACTTTTTATTTATTTATTTCAATGATTTTTTTTTGCAGGCAGTAAAGGAACTATTAATTATGTAAAACTGTTAGAGACTTAGCACGAAGGACAATACTTTTATAAGACAAAAAAGCTTTTCAATTAAAATAATAATATGTAAAACTAAAAATTTGCATATTGATACTAAAAATATAGTTACATAATGTACTAAAATTTTTGAATGAATGTCTGTAATGAGTTGTGTCTTAACTAAGTCACTTTCAATTGACTGTCTTATATTCTGAAAACGTTTAATCCTGTTCAAACAATTTCCTTCGTAATAACGCTGATAGTTTTCAAGGAAATTTAAAGAAAAGACATAATTTTTTGCAATTAATATATTTTGCTATGTAAAAAACATAAATATTAAGAACTCAATACCTTCAATAATATATACTCGTATACACTAAAATAATAAATATCTGATAAATTATATTGACTACATTTGATGCCAGCAACGTGTTACTATTGCTTCATTAGGAAGGTGGTGATACATACATTGTGTTATTTTCAGTTGTGGCTATAGTGGTGTATAAATAGAACATATTACTGGTGCTTAAAGAATATGCTGGTATCGATCAGAACGGCGGGTGGCGTCATCATTCATTGTGGCTGACTTGGATTTCGGGGGTGTGTTTATGGTGGATCAGGACATCCTCGAACCAGATGTTCTTAAGGTTCGCGACCTGCCAGTCATACAGTGGCCTGTCAAGAGGGTAACCCAGAGGGTCGCTGGTGTGGAAGCGAGCGCCGGAGCCAACACCAAGAGACTTCTTGGAATCAAAGCCGGTACCGTAAAGAACGTTGGGCGCATGGTACTCAGAGATGTAGACCATCAGGACGAACGGCATTCCACCGACGCGACCTGGAAAATTAGGCTTAGTTTAATAAAACAATCCTCCTTCAAAACTTTCACCTAATCTGAAATGTTAGCTCGTGCTGAGAAAACATTAAGTTTACGCGCTAACGCAGACCACACCTTCTATCACACTTTCTGTCGCCATGACTTGCTTCTCACGCCAAAGAATCGCCACGACTCATGCCGCTGACATTATGACACAAGTGTGGCTAGTGTTTGGCGTTCTGTTTACGTTAGATTCATCGTTGAGACTTAGGAAAACCGTTACACTTGTAGGTACAGGATCAACAACAAGTTGCTGCTTGAATTGCAATCGGCTGTTGAGAAAACCATTCGCTTGGCAGTCTGTTTGACTGAACTCTTAAAAACTTACCCTTAGGCAGCAGAAGGCGTTGAGGGAAGTGGTCAACCTTCACCGTGGTGTCGTACAGGAACTGTTCCTGTCCAGCCAGAGCCTTCTCGACCTGCTCCCAGACGGCGTATGAAGATGGCATGTCGTTCATGAAGTACTCATTCTCATTGGAAGTACGGACGATGACGTTCTCTCCTTGAGTCACTGGAATTACAGAAGGAATTATTAAAAGTTTTGAAAACTTTTGCACTTTTGCATTATCTTATAAGCTGGTCGAATCCTAAGATCTCAGATACAATTGATATTCCGTTGTATCAAGAGAAGATTCAGCCGAACGTACGTATGTCAATGTGTTAAACTAATCAGTTATTACTAGTAGTAAAATAAGAACGGAACATGTCTTTGATCCTAAGTCGGATTAGCATGAAGTCTGCTAGCATGAGCTCATTCATTACTTACCCGCTCAAAAATTATTGTTTTAAATCCAAACATCTGAAAGAGGGCACAACAGATTTTTTGGTTGACTGACTAACATCTATGGTGTGTCACATAAACTTACAGGAGTATCTGAACTGGTCGAATTGGAAGAAGTTCTCAGTGTTTTCAACGAGCGGGATCTCCTGGCCTCTGCTGTTGTATTTTGGAGCCAAGAAGAATCGGACGACGATGTTCTTGGGCTGGTCGCTGTGGACGTGGGTGCGGATGCTGAAGAGTTTGTGGTTCAGACGTGGGCGCTGGACAACCACGCTCTTTGCGTCGTAGAGCTCTTTGCCTGGAAAAGTGAATGTACATGGTCAGCATTGCTTGCTTATTTAACTCTCCCGAGTTAGTCCCAGAAAATATTAACAATGTAGATTCACGGTTTACTGCACATTTTTTCGAACAAAAGATTTCGAAGAATTTTCGTTTAAATTTATTTCGCTTTAGAATTGTAATTGGGTCAAAGAGTTTAAAAATAATATTATAAGGTTTTCGTTCTGAGTTTCAGCAGTCTTCTTTCGCTTTTATATAATTGGAATTGTTAAGGATAACAAAAAATAAATTCTTACTTTCGACCTCGCTCAGGTGAAGGTGGTTGGTTACGTTCATGTAGGTGTACTCGAAGTAGGTGACCAGCTTGTCGACCTCAACCTTCTCAATCTTAATATGAGGCAAGTCAAGCTCTTCAGGCTTGTACATAGGTAGTTTCTTCTGCCACTGGGTGAACATATGCAGAACTCTCTTCCAGATCATGTAGAACGCTGGGTCGCGAAGAGCGGTCTGGTACTGCTCCAAGACTGATGGGAGAACCCATGGGATGCCCCTGGAAACACCAAACAAACAACATAAGTCAAATGCTTCTACTGAAGCAAAGTAAGGTACATTAATATGTTTAAAAATAGACATACTTCCAGTACGTAGGCTCGTAATCGTTAGAGTTTCCAAGGAGTGACTTCCACACACTGATGAAGTCCTGGTAGTATTTGCTGTTGGGTGAGTCTACATTTGCTTCAATAAGACGACCGATCACATCAATAGCCTCTGGGTGGTGGATGTTGACGTACTCCCCAGTGGGCTGGAAGAAGATAAATAAATTCGTTAAATATGATTCGTACTTACAGTAAGGTCTTCTACGTATAAGCGGGTTGAGTCCCATTACTTACACTGAGATAGAATCCAGAATCAATAGCGTCGTAGATGCGACGTTCGAAATCAACAATCTTGTTGATCTTGTGCACAAACCAAGGCTGTTCCAGGTAGAAGTAGTTAGGCCTGACAGGGTAGGGAATACCACTGTGGAAGACCAGGCCAGATTCGTAACCTTGCTCGACGAAGTCAAGACCCAACTCGGGAATCTCACCTAGGCCGTTTGACAATCTCTCCATGTAGTAACGGGTAAGGAGCTGTTTGTGGACAAACCAGAACCATTCACCACGGCGGTCCTTAACTAAAGGTACGACATCGTTTCCGAGCCAAGATGGGTACAGGGCGTGAATGTTGTAGTAGAAGTTGCTTAGACCGTAATCATGGGTGAAGTAAGCGACGGGCGTTTCCTGGTTGTAGTAAGGCCACAGTGTAGTGTTCGACCTAATTACTACATTGTTGTCCCATTCGTAGGTCAAGGGGTAGTGTTCGATCCAGCGATTGCCGTGAGTGGTGATTCTCTGGGCAGTGGTCATGATCTCTCCATTGTTGAAGAATGAAGGGAAGATTTCGTATAGCGGAGGCACGATGACTCCCTGTGTGTCAGGGCGGTGGTAGATGGCTACGGTGTAGACGTAAACGAACATGTATTCGTTGATGTGGGCCCTAAGGTAGACGGCAGTCTTGTAGAAGGTTTCGAAAGTCTTGGCGGAGTACAGCAGGTTGAAGAAGGTCTCCACTTGGAAAATTTGCGCGTCCACCGTCGGATTGAACGGCAAGCCAACCGGGTACACCCAGTTGTTCTCGATCAGTTCGGCGGCTATGTGGACGGCGGTTGCGTTCTGAAAAACGAAGGAAATGTTGTTAATTTGGCACGATTCTGGGAAAGAGTCCTTGAATTGAGAAATTTAACTTTGGAAAAAATATATACTTACGCGGTACCCTTCAATGTTTTTTGTCAGGTCCCATGTGTTAGCAATTTCGATAAGCTCAGCTGTGTGCAGAGGCTCGTGAGGGTGAAAGAACAGTGCCATAACCTTCTTCTGTAGAACCAGCTCATCATTTTTGACTATAAACAATGTGGGATACCATTAACAACGCTTACAAATAAAAGGATTTTGATAAAAATATTTATAAGTCGCTGAAAATCTCAAAATCTGTGCAAAAAGATGCTTTGAAAACCTTTTCAAGGAAGGGAGCACGGAAGTTGATGCAGCATGGACTTGACGCTTTTAGTTCTGTCATTGTAATAAGCTATTACTTACAAACGATGGTATGTTGCGGTTTCACGCCGGCAGGCTCGGGGATGCAAAGCCCACAAGCCGCTAGGGCCAACACACACAGCACTAGACGAGCCATGCCGAATGATACCCCACACTGATCGCATACGGTATTTATATGCAGTTTTATCTTCTGCAGGTAGGAAAGGTCAGAAACGCAATGTCAATATTATCAAAAGAAAGTTGAATGCATTGTTTTTTAATGATGTTCATGATAGCAACGCTTACAGTTGCTAAGGTCACATACCAACTTATTCTAATTGGTATAAGGTTCCGGTTTGAAAGTGTTGTAGCGATACATCTTTTCTAGTAAGACTATCCACCATCACTTTTTTAGTATATTTCAAAGTAAAAGGGGTACTACGATATGATTCGACAAAACCCATAAATGTTCGTTGCTTGATTTCTAAGGAGAGTCTTACTTTTCAACGCTTTAATAGGTAAACGTCATACCGTTTATTCGTTCGGTTTTGCTATCATGAGTGTCAGGTATGGCTAGATTTAGAACTACATATTTGCTCTAGTTCCATAATTAAAGTACAATTTTAGGATACAAACAAACCTTTATCTTTCGACTAAATTGACATTTACTAACTTTTGACTGCACACATATGTTCAGTAACATGCACGGATAACCACATTTGATATTTAGATACGAGTATACCTAAAAAGTAAGTAGTAGTTACAGTTTTATTTGTTAGTTGAGAACTTATGCTAAGTAAGGCTAATTATAGGTATAGGTTATATACGGTTATAGGTTTCCCTTAAGATAACCATAGATACTGAGGAATAAAACTAATACAAACATTATACACTATCTCTATCTCTAATTCAATTCTATATTAATATTTATATATTATACTGAAAACGTCAAATTACTTAGGTATGTCCAAAAACTATTGAGAAAAACAAGCGAAAACCGCATCAAAATCCGTTGCCTAGTTTAAAAGTAGCACACTTAGATAGGGCACATGCACATACTGAGCGTAACTCGACATTGTCTCAAACTATGTACTGATAACAGCAATACAGGTACCTATAAAACTGAAAGGTTACGCCAACAATCAGTGTATTGTATACAAAATTGCCTTTATAAACAAAGTGATTCTAACATTCATACCAGCTGTGTTAGAAATAATTTTAATGTTAATGTATAATTATAAAATGTACATCGAACAGCGACAGAACTAGGTGCGCCGTTCTTTTAGGGTATCGGTAATAAGCTTTTTTAATTGGTCTTTAGAACAATTGAAGATGTCTACATTAGATAATTTTGTGTTGTGTGGGTGACAATGAACAACTTGATTGTAACAGCTTGTTCAAAAAAAAATTGTTTAGCTAAGTATGTACTTGTTTTATGAAGTTTATTTATTGCTGCCCGATTACAAAGTGTAATGTCGCACGTAATTTGCTTAGCCTGATTTTGTGCCTGTTGTTTTTATGAGGTCATAGAAAAGACTAGAAGTGCCTAATTGTGAAAGATGTTGCAACTTTGGCAAATGTGATTATAACAATGCTCATTTCCATAATTGCGTAATAAAATTCCGTTAATTAAACAATGTTTGTAAATAACTGTTTTGTTTTGGTGATGTCATTTCATCCATGTTTATCTGTGTATTGTCAGTCAATATTAATTTGGTATGAAACTTAGCAGGGAATAAATAAGTAATGATTTCAATGACATATATACAATGACATCAATTACTTCTCCTTAATTAGGCGCAAGCTTGTGCCATGGCTAGAAGGATGACGGTTTAAGCATGGTCAACCTCAAACATTTTTAGGAAATCGAACCCGCAATGAATACGAGAACACCTGACTATTTACTCATGTAACCTTAAGTTAAGAGGCACAGGTTTTTCCAATCTACATTTGTATATCATCTCATCTCATCAGCCCATATGCGTCCCAGTGCTGGGCACAGGCCTCACCTCAACTATGAGGTGGTCCGAGCCATACTCCACTACGAAGGCTGCACATTTGAAAATATAGCATCTAATTGACAGGCCTATCACATAAACAATCAGAGGACACCTAAGGCCCTACTCTTTTACGTGTTTTCGGGTCTGTTTGCTCGTACGGTCAAGCAAGTGAGAGTGGCAGGCATAGTAAACTATCAACGAATAACGGTTTAGAGAGTCTCTAAGCTGTTGATGCAAAGTTTCTAAAAGAATTAATGGCGTGTACACATGGTATTTTCGAACCTTCATCTTATCTCAAACAGTCTGTTCTAGTCTTTATTGGAAGAAATGTTTAAGCGCTATGTTATACCTAAAGCTAGCTGTATGCTCATTTGTAGCTTATAAAAGGGCACAGGTGAAATCGTGCGTTAACTGTACGTTGACTACAATCAACCACATGCAGTGTTGTGGTTAATTTTCTCATAATAATACACTTAGAAAAGAGTCCTTGAAGAGCATTGTTAAACTAGCTTCAAACTCAAGAAAATTTGAGTCAAACGATCGATTTCATGTAAAGTAATGAGAGCCTGACGAAAGGTTTTTTCTCATTTATAATCCGTTATTTTTATTTCTGGTTTATTTTAGGTAGGTACATTGGTGTGTTTCAAGGTCTTTGACTGCAGCTTTACCGCTTCAGAGCCTCATCTATTTTTCTAGGCTAGAGATGGGCAAAATACAATCAGATTAATGATTGATGATAACGATTACATTTTTTAAACGATAGTCACGATTACTGATAAAAAATAACCAAAAAAATATTAAATATTATTTGATTTTGATTGATTTTGATTTGACTTTGCGACCAGCCGTTACCAAATTTCTGATTGATGATTAACTCCAAAGTACAAAGATTCCATTCAGTAGCCGGATGATGAAATTTACGGAATTAAGGGATGTCACAAATTTAAACTTTGGAAGTGGCATGCCTTGTACGACGTCGGGCACAATTATAGTTCAACCCCCAAAAATAATGGTTCCTCAAATCATTTACGGAACGCCAAACAATTATGGAACCCCATATCGTAATAAGAGTGATTTTCAACGAAAATAAGTACCTTGATGTGGAGCCGTGTGTACGTAATAGACTTAAATTGAAAAATAATAATAATATGAGAAACCTGTATGTGCTGGCTAAAATCTATATCATCCATCTGGAACTCTATGGGAGAGACCTTTAAGATCAGCCGTGGACGTCATAAATCTGATAATGATGAGGATGAAGCTAACGACGCTCAGAAAAACACCAACTTTATCTGATATCTAGTTACAACCATTAAAAAATATACAGCAAAAAAAAACATTGCATTTTTCATCTGTATATTTGTATCCATATACTCGGTATGTAACACAACTAGTCAAAGTGCATAGGGGTGGATTATTCTCGTTCGAAATAAGGCCTTCACCGTCCTCTCAAAACACTTCGCAAAAAGCTCGAAATCGATGAAAACGGATGTTCGTTAAGTTAAGTTTAAGTCAAATTTGGTTGGTCAAATGACACATTTTATAAAGAACATCTACAAATAAACCCTACTTAATTACGATACCTAAACGCCTGTATCCAATTCAAATCATTTTAAATTATTGTATAAATTATATTCATATATGAATAAACAACAACATCCCATACATTGATCTGACTCCGTAGTAAGAAGCATAAGCACTTGTGTTACTAAAATCAGAATCAACAGTGGTAAGTATTAAAAAATAAATACAAATGAAATCCAGACCAGTACAAAACGACATGTTCATGCACACAAATCATTGTACAGTGCGAGGATCGAAACCTGCCATATAGTAGAGCACCTAGGCCTGTCATGGGTTCAAACACATTATAGCATAAAACACTTAAAAATTCGTTGTCTAATAATGGGTATTCATTAAAATAAACGTTTAACCCACTACGAGTAATTTGTCAGTCAGACCTTTTTAAAAATTGGTAGGAGAGTGTACACTCCGCTTCATATTTTGTTTCAGAAGTTTTTATTTTATTCTTAATGTTTTTACATGTTCAAAACATTCCACACCCTTTAAGTTGAATTGTCATAATAAAATTGTTTTATCTTTTCTATAAATTGACTAGTTATACAATGAACAATATTTTTTTCAATTTACTGCAATTACAGACATCAATTGAAAAATAAACATTCATGTTCCATGGTGGCTTGTCCATTTTTTAAATAAGGTAGACGCATTGTGTTACTTATGAGTACATCAAATGACACCGCCCGACTACTCCAGTTCTTTCATGTCTCCAATGAAGTATTTTGTGGCTAACTGCTAAGACTATGAAAAGTACTACTCAAATATAAGGACCTACACAGAACTCGATAATAAATAAATAAATAACAATAAATAAATATTTCACAACAATCACACCAATTCTCTAGTCCCAAATTAAGCTACGGGGCTTGTGTTATGGGTACTAGACAACGGATAAACATACTTAAATACTTTTTTTGTAAATAAATACATATTATACATAGAAAACACCCAGACCAGTACAAACACACATGTTCATGCACACATATGCTTGTACAGTGCGGGGATCGAACCCGTGACCCTTGGTTTTAGAAGTCCGACATGTAGACCACTGCACCATGCGGTCATCGATTGGCATTGAAGTTTTACAAAAATAATAAAAGCCGTCTATGGAGTGATATTTACGCCGCCTACTGTACGTAACTGTGACAAGGGCCAATATATCACTTGTTCTGTGCCCAGGACGCGGCAGAGCCAAAGTTTTGACGTATGAGTAATTTATTGGCTAAAAAAATAAATTACCGGATTGCCCGCACATTTGTCGACCAAGGTGGTTGATTCGGGTGCCCGCAAAAAACGATCACCGCTCCGGGCACGGTATTAACTAACGGGAGAAGCCTAATTTTTCCTGTTAAAACATGTTTTTTTTGTTGGTAAGAATGTTATAATCTTCTATTTCAGATTGAGTGTATTAATTAATACCAGGGGAAGCTTATGAAGGTATAAGTATTAACTTCTATGCTTTTACGGTAAGCACCTTTCGAGTATTTGAAATTTATATATTTTTTTCAATTTTTTAAACTATTTAAACAACTTTAAACTATCGAACTAGTATCAACATATATCAATACTTACTTCCTTCTCCCTATTAACCCTTTTGATGGTCAAAAGGTGCGATAGGTTGAGTTTACCATATTCAAGAAGCACTTTAGGAAAAATATGTAAATACTACTTACGTTATTACCGCTTCAAGAGGCATCACTCAAGCTATCTAGGAAATACAGTTTACAGTCTTATATTCAACGCTAGTTCATGAGAATGAATTCATTACTGTAAAATGATTGTTAAACCAGCAGTTAATCTTAGCTTTACGGTCGGTGTAATAGCTAAATCCCAGCAACGAGCTTAAGGTTCCGTTTAATATTCATATATTTGTTTTCGAAGCTCGCGCTGACACTTAACAGATGGGTGCCTATTAATCATGGCAGAGATGAGACTGAGGATCCGGAATATCGGATATTTTGCTTGTCCTTGAGATGAAGTAAGGTGCTTGTGGCGCAGTTGGTGCAGTGCTTTGGAACTGATACCAATGTCAAATAACCCTAGGTGCGGTCGTGCTTGGGATGGGCGACCATTACGACCATATAAGTGACGTCTATTTAAAAGCATCTTTGTGCTAGAGTAGGGACGTTAAGCTGTTGCTCCCGGTTAATATCGATGGATATTAGTCGCTAAGTCTACTACCGACCAACTTTACAAAACAACGCCTGCCCTTCAATCCAATCGAATCGAAATCGAATCCACACACTGAGCCCACATGGTAGAGTACCTATGGCTCGTACCACCTCATAGTTGAGGTGAGGCCAGTGCCCAGCAATTAAACTTATATAGATGAGATGAGTCAAACAGAAAGAGTTATAACTACTCTTGGTTACATACAATAAACATTTTTTTTTGTGGTCCATAATGTTTCCACAACCATTTGTTAGTTTTCTCCTGCACTTCTGATTAAGCACAAAATCTGCAAAAGTTATTTAACAACATGTTATCAAGCAGTTAACAAAGTTAAGAGATAAAGTTCTGATATCAACAGGTTTTACCAAAAAACAAACGTGGATGCTAAAAATATCCGTGAAGCCTAAAATATCCGATAATTTCGGATCCACTTACGGATAACCATACCCTTTAATTATTCCATCCATGGTCTCGCATACATTGAGTGTGCACTCAGCGATACTCTCGTGTGTAAAAAACGAAACTCTTTCGCGCTATCGTTTTTCGAAGTGTGCTGAGTAAATACATAAGTTTAGATCTAATATATTGGGGGTGACACCTGACATAATGCTCTATGATAATAATAACATTTCACAATTATCTTTCCGATAAAAAAGCGCACTGAAATCTGTCCATCCGTTTTGAAGCTACACGATGCCACAGATAGACACACACAAACAGAATAGGGGTGAAACTTTTAACACCCTTAATTTTGTCGGGAGTTAAAAAATAGGTACATAGGTAAAAAGAAGGTTTGACGTTCCAGAACGGTTATAGTAACTCAGTCCAGGGGCGAATAGGCAATGCTGATTATTTCCCTACGTATAACTTCAAATACATCATATTTCTATAGGTAAGTACATTTTTTTGCATTCGACGCTCAAACTATTTAGTAATCTGTGGCTCAGTACCTACTCGTACCTAAGCATTTAGAGCCTGCCATAGCGTACTTATTAATACTATTAAAATCATTGTTTAGTTAAATAAATTGCAAAAAATATATAAATCAGCTTATCCTTGTTTGTTTTCATTCTTTTGTCGGTACTTGAGCTATCTTCTTAGAAAACCACTCTCGCTTCACAATACACTCGAGACATAAAGAACGGTTACCCTAATCCCCCAAGAAAGAGGGGATTATGCGACAAACAAAGGGATTTGCAAAATATTTTGTCAATCTTGTGACACAACTGGTGGTCTAATCGGTTTTCATATTTTTGCATAGCGAGTGACAGTTTTTCAAGGATCCGCGATCTACACTACCTATATACTTGGCTACTTACTAAACCATTGGTTTAGCTAGCCGATTTGGGTCAAATCTTGTCTTATATATAAAATTCTCGTGTCACAATGTTCGTACCCGTACTCCTCCGAAACTGCTTGACCGATTCTCATGAAATTTTGTGAGCATATTGAGTAGGTCTGAGAATCGGCCAACATCTATTTTTCATACCCCTTAAAGATAAGGGTTGTCCTCAATATTTATATGGCAAAACAACGTTTGCAGGGTCAGTTAGTTTTATAATAAAAATTGAGTTCTAGCCGGTCGTTGCAAAGTCTGTGATATAGGTCTAAGAGTTTTATTATAATGCTATTTTGGGCTTAAGATCACCAAACTAACCTTGTCACCGATCATCAGTATTATCTTTGTTCATCATAAGTTCATAACTTACGAAGCGCATCAATTGAAAAACATGCAGAACCTGTCTATGTTATTAGTTTCACACTTAGCCTTTTTAACACTTTCTTTTTCAATACGATGAGGGTGGTAAACCGATAATTGGAATGTCAACATGACGCTCTTGTAGGGATGATCCCTTCATCCTGTTAGTCTATTGTTTTTTTCCATTAGCCGCTTTCACTTTACAAGTGCTATTTGACAACTTTTTTGTGTCAATATTTTGCAATGGTTTCCGTATTTGAAAAGTTTGTTCGGATGACTTGAGGCGTTTGTATACAATTTAATGTGCAATAGTATATTTTCAGCTTTGATAATCGCTTTAACATTTTGCAATAGACATGTAAAGGTGTTCAATCGCAGATGTTCATTTTCAAGTAACTGCACAAAACTTTTTATTCGGCAATTTTAATTAAAACAAAACAATATCGCCGATCGGTACAAAACCAAAAATCTCATGCGATCGTGTTGACCACACATAAAGAGTTCCCATAAAATTAACGGGAACGATCCAATCGTCAATATTAAAATTGACTTTCGTGTTATATGACCATAACGCTCCGATCTCGTTTATTACCCGAATTTAACAATATTACAGAAAGAATCGTACTAGCCACTTTTACATTTATTACTATCTTCCCGTGATCCAAAATTTATTTATAAATCTATCTTTCATAATTAGTTTTAAGGACTTATTTTGAAACACACTTTTTGTTCCAAAATTTATTGGACGACTAGTGACCGCCCGCGCCCGCTAGTGAAAAACCTATATCTTCACAATCATATCTTAAATTGTATATAGCCTATGTGTTATTTTGATGTATGAGCTATATTTTTGTAAAACGTCCTTTACTAAATTTATCCTTACAAATTCTTCTTCATTCTTTCGCGTTCAAAATATCAGTAGTACTAGTAGGAGTTGCCACAAATTATAGGTATATAAATATACAACATCACATACATTGATCTGACTCTATGGTAAGTAGCATAAGCACTTTGTGTTACAGATATCAGAATCAACAGGGGTATAACAAATAAACTTAAATAAATACATAATACACCCAGACCAGTACAAACAGACATGTTTATGCACACAAATAATTGACCAGTGCGGGGATCGAACCCGCGACCTCTTCGTTAATAGTAAACTTCTTAACCATTACACCAAAGTGGTCGTCAAACAATGGTGATGTTAGTATGATTGATTCATCAAATAGGTAGATACGTTAATTTACCGCGCTTGGTTCTATCAGTCGTTGGTTTTATCATTAGTCTAGCTTTCCAAACTGACCGTTTGTCAATCTCTAGACTCCAAGTAGGCGCAAATAAAAATAATATTATATCAATATTATTTTTAGCCGTCAATAACGTTCTTTTCACCTTTCATACTGTCACTAGATAACTTTTATCAATTTGGAAAATTATTGTTTAGGCAGAGACATTTATCGAATGGCCTCTTGAACCGGGGTATCGCAGTTGCAGTATCGTTCTTTGGTTGGCGACTGATTAAAAATATGTATCTATACGAGTCTGTACGTATACAAAACAAGATCGTCTTTAGTTAGCGTAGTATTTTCTATTGCTTTCTAATGCTCTCACTATGGTTAGTTAAGATTAGTAACACACTCAATAGAGTGTAGTAATACGATTATTTTCTTGCTCGTTTTCGTAGACTTTTAGGTTAGGAGCCACAGGACATAACTGAGCTGGAAGTTGCATGTAAAAAGTGTACTGTTGTTATTAAAATAGTCTTATCTCTGACGCTGGCTGTACAACCAGTCTGCAGCGGCCTCCACACCTGTTTGTCGCTCACACGAGCCGGGCGCGATGTATTTCCGCAACTAACCGCATGGTCATGACCGCAGGAGATTCTTGCGGCGCCAAACGTCACTCCCAAAGTAAATAAGTCACTTTGACAGGTCGCAATGCGGCAAAGCTCTGTCACAGTGTCGTATCGACTAATAGGAGTGACACACGAGTCCGGCATGCGGTCTATCGCGAAACATGAGCACCTTAACAATATAGGTACTCTCGTTTTAGTTTTTTTATACCTCTATATTTGAGTAAAATAGTCATATATCCGACGCTAGCTGTACAACCAGTCTGCCGCGGTCTTCACACCTGTGCGTCGCTCACACGAGCCGCGCGCACTCAATGAGAACTGAACCTGAGCCTACTGGACACAGCTGTGCTGGAAGCGACACGTTAAAAGTGTACTATGGTCTATGATACATGTGTAAAATAGTTGTATATCTGACGCTGGCTGTACAACCAGTCTGCCGCGGCCTCCGCACCTGTGCGCGTCGCTCACACAAGCCGCGCGCACTCCATGAGAACTGAACCCAAGCCACCGGATATAGCTGTGCTGGAAGCGACGTGTTAAAAGTGTACTGTTGTACTTATATAAAATAATTATGCTCTGGCTGTACAACCAGTATACCGCGGCTTGCACAGTGCACACCTGCGTGCATCGCTCTCATGAGCCGCGCGCCCTCAATGAGAACTGAACCCGAGCCACAGGACATAGCTGTGCTGAAAGCGACACGTTAAAAGTGTACTATGGTCTATGGTCACATGTGTAAAATAGTTGTATACCTGACGCTGGCCTTACAACCAGTCTGCCGCGGTCTTCATACCTGTGCTCGTCACATCACACGAGCCGCACGCACTCCATGAGAACTGGACCCGAGCCACAGAACATAGCTGCGCTGCGCTAGAAGCGACAATAGTAATCACTGCACAATCATGTGAGAATCAATTTTGCCACAGTAATAAGAATATAGTCTGATGTGCCAAATGTCCATCTCTGCACTTGTATGGTCGTCAAACTTTATATCGAATGATTCATCTTCTTTGATTAAACAACAAGTATACTTTCATCTTTCTTGCTAAATACCTTCAGTAAAGTGTAGTTATTGGAGCTTTATTTTATTAAATTAAGTATTATCATCTCTTTGCAAAATGCTTTTAAAAACAGTACCGTTTTTAAATCATTTCGCAAGCCTACGTACGAAGGCGCTTTGCAAATGAAATGTCTCAAAAAAACAATCCATGCATCAAAGCAACAATTTTAAACCATCAGGCTAAACGAGCCACATCCAGCAACCTCTACATCGTTATGAATAACCAAAGAATATTATGGCCTTTTCTGATTTTATTGATTTGAAATACCTAATCTGCTGATTGATTTCTTTATTGCCATCGATGCGCCCGCCGTGGCCATAAGCTGGTCCTATTTACGCTCGCCTAGGTATTAATTGAGATAATTGCCTGAGAATTGATGATGTTCACGCATACAAGACTTGTTTTGGCACCTAATTATTTTTTATTGGCCTATTGTTGACTCCGTGGCAACAAGCAAGCAGGTACAATATAACGTCGATATGTGTTTGTGCCCGATCTAGTGTGTAATTGATTATGTTACCCACTATGTAAAGTTAACGATAAATTTAGATGTTTTATTTGTCTGAGCTATATATAGTTGTTTTGTTGACTCTGAGATCTTGTAGTTTTCAGATTCTTCCAACATATTTTTTTAAATAATGTGTTGAAAATACTTGAGTTTCTATTTTTCATATTTAGAACGGGTTGCCAACAAAATGATGTGATTTAAAAAAAACCGAAATAAATAAACAATTTAAAAATACTTAGTGCATTTTAATTCAACGTTCATAATAACCATTGGTGAAACATTATAATTCTCACTTTGCTTTCTGTTTCAAAAGAGGAATACATCAAAGCAAATGGAATTTTATAAAATGATGTTTGTCGGCGAATGTTGGCTTAGGATAACTCCCCCTTTCCCCCACTTTTATGGGTTTCTTTTTTATTGAATAGCCCAAAGCTTGAGAGCAATCACTATGCCTAATGGTATTTGATTTAGCTTTGAATATTTTTTGCTAAATGGCACTCCAGAATAACCTTCATAAGATTTATGAACAAAATATGTGTCTATATTGCTAATGGAATTGGAATTTTGTTATGTATTTTTACTTCAAAATGCAAACCAATCATACAAAAAACGGAACAAAAATTGCTCTCAGTAGGTATTAGTTACTTAACTAGGCATTCAGTTTTGTTATTATGGCTCTAGTAAATTTATGCAATGTCCAAAAGCCTGACGTACAGAAACTGCTTTTTGGGATTATCTACATAACACACAACAAATAAATCCATTGAGGAACTAACAAATCGTTTATTCTGGTTGGTGTGCAATAAATAGTTTTCTATCAGTGAAAGTGAGTTAAGTACATGTATGCTGACGACTCGAATGTACTGTCATGATGTTGAGGTTAAACGATTATTTATGATTATATTTTTCCAAAAAATTACTAAATCACACGATAAATTACGCAAAAGACTGCAACGAGTCACAAACGGTAATGATCATTCCATACACGTGTCCGGGCATGTAATGATGGCTTGATATCTTAATTACGCATATTTGGAAAGCACCTCCTTACGACCTGCGCAGGAAATATGAGGCACGAAATGATATCGTAAACGGTTAATATTTACACTAATGACTTGTTCATTACGCATAATTCGGGTGTTATTGACTGAGAAAGTAGCTTCATAGGGGGTACTGTTTAAAAATGAAGTGGAACTTGTCTGTTGTGATTCGCAGTTTCCAATTTATGTGTTTGTGAATTTAAAATATTTGCACTGAAGAATACCAATTTATTTCTTACGAGTAAAAGCTAAAACAAGATAGTATTGTTAATCTTCCAACTAATGAGACCTACTTAGACTATCCAGGGTTAGCTAAATCCAATTTGAACTGTATCCATGTGGTCACTATAATATTCAGTCTCTACCCACCGAATGCTGCTCAAATTTTGACAAGACGCTAATAAATTCATTCCAAATGCTCATGCACAAAACAATGTATTCTCAAACTTAGTCAGCAGCTTCGGGGGACCATAAAAGTATGGCGAACTCGAACAAAGACATCAATTGGCTTACATTTCTCACCAAATTGCCCATGTTTGTTCGTAATACAGACTTTACTTGCATTTGTTGAAGTTCCAACACTGAAATCTCATGACTACAAAGGATCTTAAATCCTGACCTTAGCGTTCTGAGAAGCTGCCTTTAGGCTATCAATAAAATATGATGTAGGTAACACAGAATGGAGATATTTCTGGATTAGACCCAAGTTGACGTAAAGTTTGCGCCGAAATAAAAATGATCTCATGCGCTACAAAGTGGGTAGGTAATGCTTTCATTCTTGCTTAAAAAAGATATTTTAACGTGTAAACAGAATTTTGTACACATTTTAGCCGACTGCGGTAAAACAAGGGTATGGCATTGGAGATGGGGCTTGGATGGAGTGAAGAGTCTACACCTACATAAAATAAAGATAGTAAGTAGCTGCAGACAAATATATTTAGTTCCTATAACCAGTAGGTACAAAATCGCATCTATTTTACAGTAATAATAGGAAAGGACAACTTCTAGGTTAGGTCTATCAAAAGGTAACAAAGCCGACTTTCTTTTGTGAGAAAGAAAGCACAGCGTTTTGCAGGTGAAAACGTAATTTTCTTCTTGTCACGACTCCCCACGGGTGTTAACACCTGATCCCAGATATTCGATTCGTAAATTCGATATTATTCGTCCGTAGACAACCAATTATTCAAGCATTTCGCTTAGGTCAACAGGGTTGGTGTTATACCGTTTTTTCGCTCCAGACTGTACGGATTTCTTTGGAAACTGTACCGTTGAGAATCGCAGATCTCTAGGTATGCAATCGAAATGTAGATTGCGGGAAACTCCGCGCAGCACTAATTTTGCAATTAGCAACGAGAGATGATCAGTTTATACCTAGGCTAGGTATGGCGCTACGCTAGCAGCGAAAAGTCTCTTGTTACAACATTTTTTTATGCTAGGAGAACCTACAACATTCTAGTAATAAAATAACTCTATTTTTGATTGAAAGAATAAAGAACTGTCAATTTTGTAAATGCAGATAAATTAAAACTTTTAAAATGGTAAACATGATCAACTCAAAAATTGATCCAGTCTCAAAATACCTTCACAAACTTTGTTCAGTAATTTGACTATTGAACACGTAAATTAAATTACCTATTGTGTCGTCTGCGACTAATGTTAATTTCATTACCTGTACATTGTTATTCGGAATTGTAATGTCAAAATTTGTATGGCTTCATTTACACAACGTAATCATTCGCAAATGAAATCCCATTCGTTAGTACTCATTAAGTTACTGAAATACACAAAAACGAGATTGAAAGATTTAATAAAGAGAACTATGTAGTTCAATTTGCAGCTAGGATGACAAGTTTCTCATTCGATTGTTAACATGTTGCTTTATTTTTCAATTTTTAGTTAAGTCTGCCTAGATTTTTCAACGCACTATGCATTGAACATCGACGTAACTTGTCACGCATTTTCACTTCTATTGAATAGTTTCATTAGTAGAATGTTAAATTTATTTTTGCTGCAAATAGGTAAGTTAATTTTTGCTGCAATTAATTTATACAATTTACACACACTTATTTTCCACATCTGATCATGTACAAAATTAATATTCCAATATCAATAAACTTCCGTTCAACCAATTTCAACGCGGAACATTAATCTCTTTGAATTAACAGAACTATAACACAATCAGTAATTAATAGACCATAATTTATCTCAACATAAATACCATCATCGTGTCTTTTATTATATCAAGACAACAACTCAAAATAAAATACTATCTCGGGACCTCCAGGTGTGAGTGCATAAATATAAGGCTACGGCGACCCGCTGGCAAAGCTCATGCCTGCTGTCATATTAACTGTTACATTAAATTACTGCTACGAAACTTTTCGAGCTTTCGTATTCAAAAGCTTAACAAACTACAAGCAATACTCGACCCTATCTTCAGAAGCTACTTCTGAAATTTAAACGGTGAGTTAGAGCGACTTACGATTAGATTTCATCACGGATCGAAGTCAGCAATGTTGCCTCGCACATTGATTTCGGCTCTTTCGAAAAGCTATCTTTTTTGTCTGTTTGCTTGTTTTAATAATATTTTATCCGGTGTGATGGAGCGAGCGCATTTGTCAGCCCCGTGAAATATAGCCGCGCCTTGACTGAAGCCAGTGCTGGCCAATTAATTAGTATGGATGTATGTTAATGAAGGGATGCGGTTAATGAGTTGTGAGGTCTCGTAGCTAGTGAGTGCGTCTAGTGGGCTGTTTGTGAAATCAATATATCGGTTTTTTAACACTTATGCAACTAGTTCTCGGCACATTAAACCGTTGGTCCTGCGCCTGATCTCACTCCGGTCATGTCGGATAGCTGTCTCACCGAACTTTGAGAGTGACGGAACAGTGAGTGCACCTGTGTATTGCGCTCACACTTGTGCACTATAATATCTCCTACGCAGTTGGCTGATCTCTGTTGAGATTGGCCGCCGTGTTCGAAGTCGGCCAGGAGGAGCTGACTATTAATTAACTAGTTCTCGGCATTTTTCCATTAGAATACAGTCACTGTGTCAGCTACAATTTGATATGATGGACATTATTTAATCAAAAGATTCTTTACAATATAAGATTAGAATTGTAGAAGTACCTAACCTAATAATTGGTTATTTTAAAAATACACATTAGAGATTAGAATCATTAAGTGAAGGGAGATAACTGTGATGTCCTATACCTAGACTGAGTAGGTATAGGACATTGCGATGAATAAGTATTCATACTGCTCAAAATATTATTCCCAACGGATATTTTTTTTTGGATCAACAATACCTACGATACGTTATGTACGATCTGTATATTTCTGGGGGAGATATTGATCTCATTCAGTAAGAAATCTGTCTGGCAATTCATTTAACAAATGACAATATTTGATGGCGCTTACGCGTGACCTTTCAGAATATTTTTAGCAAAATCACTGCCCGATATTTGTATCAGCACTCTTTTGGAATGAGCTCGGATAAAAACGAATGAGATTGGGTTTTTGTCTGCGGATTATATTTCTATTTTAAAACTCTTAATGGATGAGCGGAAAGCACGTGCAATATGTTTGTTTGGTCTCTTTAACTTTAAATCTGAAAACTTTGATTTTTTGGGTTGGTAGAAAGTAATTATTTGTTTTAGATATTTTTATTACCATACAAGTGGTCGACCGCGACTTCGCATGCGTCGACATCCTTTATCTTCTCAATTCTTTACAAATTGTAGCCTGTGTACCAGTTATTCTAATTAAAAGCTTTAATCTGGTAAAATTTCGTTAAAAACCACAGAGTAGTTTTTAAGTGAAAATGTAACAAACATCCATACATACGAGTACTAACAAACTGAAAATGTATTGTACGTTTATAAAATGAGTAGAATTTTAATTTCACAAGTAAGTAAGTATTTTATATTAAATGTCATAATGCAGCACTGGACTCGTTTTCAGCTCATCAAAGACACTAATATTAACAACTAGCGGCCCCCCGCGACTTCGCCTTCGCAAACGTTGGATTTAACGGCGATTATCATAAGCATTTATCCCAAATCAGGAAGGAGCCTGATTTATCCCAAGAGAGCATTCAATTGGGATAAAAAGTATTCTATCATCAAAGTCAGCTCACACCCTGTCTGTATACGAAATGTTTTCAAAATCCGTTCAGTAGTTTCAGCGTGATTGACGGAAAAAAATCTAAACATAGAAACTTTCGCATTTATAATATAATCAACTGTGTCTCATACTAATTAAGTTTAAAGATATTGTTACTAACACTTATGGACCGAAAGTATCCGAAATAAATAAATTTTATTCTGCGACTTCCAGCTCTACCTTTTTGGATCTATGGTATATATCTACGGTTGGATATATTTTGGTTCCTGCGCTGGCGTCGTTTAGTAGAAATTTAAAGCAAAATAATCATCTTTTTCAGCATTTCATTTTTTTATTCATTTTCATGAAACTAAAGAACCTTGAAGAGTAATAAATATAAAAATAGTTCTTTAAATATATTACGACTAGAGTTGTGTATCTCTAGGTCCCTTTATATGGCGATATCGGTGACTCACCGGCCCTCCTAAGCTGATCATTTATCTACACTGCAATTACTAATGGCTGATCCATGACGTCACACACGTCAACGCAGCGTGTCCGATGCGTTCGGCGACGGTTCGTTACGTGTCGTTTGCCTAACAACTCGTAAGTACAGTCATTAACTACGTTAACCCTACTGAGTGATCGTGTATTGCAAGTCACCCAGGTTAGGGTTGGCGTGATGTTATTATTTTCTTACTGTTTTTTCAGTCGCGGAAAATCAAGTGAATTTTCAGAAGATCGAAATACTTCTGTACCTAAAGTGTGCACTGATATTTTAAAGGACTCATCTGTGGTAGTCTGATTTATTATTTAAGCGTGTTAGTTTCAGTTCTTTACAAAGACGTGGTAATATCATAATAATGTCCCGAGTAAGCGACTGAAGTTTGCTCATTAAACTAATATTTTAATGAACAATAATAAATAAACATACAACAATATTACATACATTGATCTGACTCCGTGTTAAGTAGCTAAAGCACTTGTGTTACAGATATCAGAATCAACAGTGGTATTAAAAATAAACTTAAATAAATACATATAACACCCAGACTAGTACAAACAGTGCATTACACCAAAGTGGTCCTCGATTTAACTACAAACATGCAATTCCTTAGCCACGTGGCAGCAGCAAGACTCAAAGTTTTTTTGCAGTCCCACCCGTATGGTAGGTAAGTACATGGTGGCCCATAGTATTCAGAAAGTTACTTAGTCATAAGGGTTAACCGCATTTTCTTCTGAACTTATTAAAACGCTGAATTAAAGATGAGTTCAGAGTGCTTATACGTAATGGAAAAAGTATAATCTTCAATAAAGAATTTTTAAAAGGAAAAATCGTAAATTTTCTTATCGATTATCCAGATGACCTTAATGTAGAAGAGCAAAATGCCACGTATATAGTAATTGCGTTTTTCCTGGCATAATAATTTATTATATTATATATATTTATTATAATATAAATACTAAGCAATTTTACGTCAACTTAGAAGTACAAAACAAGACAGTCGCTTAAATAAACTAAGAGGAAATTGGGACATCGAGTGAATGTTCCAAATTAGGTGACAACCCTACATTACCGCATAGGAAGAACGCTCTTCCCGATTAAGAGATAGGATAGGACATGTGTGAAGCCTTTGTAAATCGTTACAATACTCTTCTAAAAGGGAGTTTCTTTGATGTTTGATTTAATCAGAGTTAATTTTCTACCAAGATCTGACCGTGCAAATTCAAATAAGGTATTTCAAAATTGATGCAGTAAAGAGTAAATACTCTAGCGGATTCTAGTTCTGAATAAAATTGTAATAAAGACCTTGTTTAAAATTTACATTTACATAGTAGGGTTTTTTTAAATATTGTTAGTTTACTGCCATCTATTATAAAAAAATGAATCGCATTGCGCTGGTAAGAACATAGCTCAAAAAACGCCTAGACCAATTAGGCTAATTCTTTTTATGATATTTCTTAAAGTAAATTATTAAAATTTACATAATTAAGTTTTTTTTAAAACAACGTGCAGTACGAAGTCTACGGGGTTCGCTAGTATTCAATAAAACGAAACAGTATATTGAGTGTGAGTTGGCTAAGCTCTAACCCCTAGTTAGAGCCAAAGGGGTAAATGTTCTAACCAACTCATTCAAAGTCAACTTGAACGTAAAAAAAATCGCAGATATTTAAATGAATGCATTCTACCATCTGTTAAAATTGTTTCAGTCGCACAGTTGGCGATTTCATTGTTTGCGAGGACCGAAAACTGCAACGTGCAGGCGAAATATGCAGTTTAATAAAGTTATGGTAGATAGGGGCGCTGTGCTGGCTAGTCTTGCCAAGTGTCGATATTATACTATCGACAAAGTTAAAAATAAGCCTTACTGCCACGTCATATAAATACTTTGACGATCTTTTTGTTGTAGTGGCATCCACACCGGTTTAAAGATGCCGCCATCTCTGAGTTCCCGGCTTCGATCCCCGGGCGGACACAATCTTGAAAACCAATTTTCAATATTGTTTCAGGTTCACAGATTACCAATAATTCGGAAGAAAGTATCCATTTCACCCAAGGTTAGAGAAAAAGTCTCTAGAATCCTTAACAATAAATGTGTTTGCGTGTATCCAGGACTTAAAGACGCTATATTTAGTACGTTACGTATAGTGAAAATAAATTAGTACCAAATTTAAAAGTCTCTCAAGCCACAAAGGAAAGTGTAACGATCTCTACTCCCACATTATAAATCCATCGATATAAAATATCTAGTGTATGTTTTATCATCACTATACAAGCATCCCAGAAAATTTTACATCGCATGTTATTCCGCAAGCTTTTATACCTGCATATTTAAGCACTTAATTGTACATTTAGTGTTGTGTTAGCTTAACGTAAGAATAACGAAAAAACATTGATTGGGACATTAGGTACTAAAATGTATATGTATAAATTATTGAATTTAATTTAGTTGATAATACGATGAAATTTAAGCAATTGTACTTTATAGTTGAACAATATCTTTAGAATTTAAAAAAACTGAATTAGAAAAAATTACACATTAAAAACCAACCAAAAGTAGCATTTAAAAAAAACAAGCTATCAATTATCTCGAAAACTGAGTTACTCTTACTAAAGTCAAAATTTTAGAATGCAGAGGTATTGACGAAATCTATCAAAGGTTTATTTATTGTTTCTGAGACACCCTGTATATCAATAAATTAATTATTTAAACTTATAGAACTAATGAGTTTCCAATGCATACAAAGTTTCTGTTTTCAAACTAGTAGCTCAGATTACTCAATCTTGATTGTTTAATCTTGTGAATACAAGCATTAAGTACGAATCAACCATGAATGCTGTTGAAGTTATTTAGACTATCTAGTAAATATAATCAAGATTCCATTATGTCCTCTAAATTTAACAACACCGCCGTGTTTGAAGACTTCGGTGCTTGTGTTTTGATTTTATACTTACAATATGCAACATTGTTTCGTTGGTAGGTACCTAAATATGCTTGTTTTTAATAATATATTTTGAGGTAACAAGATTTTTATATAAGATATTGTAAAATGCAATAGATCCACGTTCTGAACTAAAAAAGTTTGGCAGCAACTTTGCCGCACCCACCGCTGTCACTGGCTCGTTTCAGCCTAGTAGGATCTCTATTATGTCCTGGAAAATAAATGCAGGTGTAAGTAACATAATATAGAGATTCAGTAGTTTCATTAGTTTCTACTCTGATAATTATCTAAAGACAGGTCAAGTTTTGCCTTAATTAATTAAAAACTCCTTTTAGTGAAAACAAATAAATAATAGTATTATGTATTTTCGTTGTAAGCATTCACGTTGCAAAATAAAGATAATATTTTTGCAGTAAAATAAATCAACAGTCTGAGGCGGAAATCAAACCCGCGTTCATGGGAATCTAGCCCGTGTGCATATACCACTCGGCTACCCAGACATTGGCAAAGCCTGTTGAAATTTGCTACTGTTTAACTAACGCGCAGGCTGCGTTCACTTCAATCCGGTTTGGAATGGCATCCTAAACCCCTGATATAAATATTATTGCAATTTTTTAATTCGAAATATGAGAAAATAAATAATACCTAAAATAGAAACATTGACAATTTTTTTTAAAAACAACAAGATCACATACATTTATCTGACTCCGTGGAAAGTAGCTTAAGGACTTGCGTTACAGATATCAGAGTCAACAGTGGTATTAAATAAACTTAAATAAAAACATTTAACACCCAGGCCAGTACAATCAGTAAAAGCACACAAATGTTTGTAAAATGTGAGGATCGAATCAGCGACCTCTTGGGCTAATAGTCAACTTCTTAACCATTACACCAAAGTTTTCGTTTCAATATTTAGGGGGCGAGGATGCGGTCTGCGAGGTCAGCTATGGCTTCCAGAGATGAAGAAGCCTGCGATGCGATGATAGTCTGCATGCTACTGGTCAGTCTGCTGATCCAGATGATGCAAATAAAGACCTTCGGCACGCTGGGGCCAGCTAGATGTTGCAGGTGTCGAAGAAACTGTGAAGACTTACCATCATTGCTCGTACCTTCCATTAGTTCTTCGGAATACGTGTCGTAATCTTCGATATAGCGTGTGCAGTCGGTGCACCAGTTTAGCTCAACAAATTTAGAGTTAGGAAGCTAAAGTGCTTCCTACGGACCGGCTGATATGGTCGGACCAAGGTTCGTTAATCATCATCTTGATTTGTCTATCTATATTATTCTGGATCTTAATCTTAAATGCCGCGGTTCACGTGCGGTACTAGGCTAACAGCGCCATCTAGCCTATGGAGCCGTATCAACGCTCGCTGTCGTGCTTGCCATCGTTACGCACGTGCTTGTGATGGCAAACGGTAGAGGTCACCACAAATAATTTTAAAATAAGACTAATTACTGTTCAAAAGCAGTGTTGATCGAAGCCTTAAGCACAATACAGCAACTGACGAAAAACTTATAAATAAAAATTATCTATTTCTGCCTAAAGATAAAGATACACGTATTAACATATAAATTGACCCTACCACCGCTTCCGGACAATTTGGGCTAGTGCTGAGAAGAAGAGTTTGTTCCGCTACGGAACAAACTCAGTCACCATTTAAATTGCCTCTTGAACATATAAAAAATAATATCCTACAATTCTTTTACAATATCACATCATCCTTAGTTCCTTATTGAAATCATGTAGGCAGATCCCGTTACGTCCTCACGAGACGGGCCCGTCACGTAGACGATCCGTCTCAAATAACGGCTTATTACCGACTATTACATTATTATATTCACTTTAACGGCTTTGTCCCGGGCTCGTGTTGACACGATCCAACGCTTATGCGAATAGTCTGCACTCAACTTAACATTTGGACGGAACTCATGTGAAAACATGGTCATCATCACTTATATTGTTATGAAATGGTTATTTGTTAGGTATGGATGTCTTATCCAAAACAAAATATTTATTCCAATGAATCAAGCTTCGTCTAGCAATAGGTATTATATTGAAGCGTTATTATGATCTACAAAAAAGATACAAATACCCCTGTACTACAAAAGAACTACATAGATTGATTAAACCTTTTTTAATATGAGACGGCCAATTTAAAATATGTTAATGACAGCGCAAACTACACATCCTAAAGGAGGCTTACGTTTCAAGTTAGTTAGATATGATTTTAACAAAAGATAACTATTTCTTTTGTACAAGTTTTCAGTATCTCGTAGACCAGTAAGCTATTTAAAATACTGATACAGAGATGGCGCTAGTGGTAACAAACCATGCTTTCGTGAATCTCAGAAGCGTGAATGCGCTTTGAGAACAAATAAAAATAATTATAAAGATAAAAGCTATAATTCAGTCAACATAATCAAAAGCTTTTTTAAAGTTAGAGAAATATGTTTATTTTTACCTGACGGCAGAAAGAGGGTTATTTTAACATTTATCTGGACATATTTATTCTAAAAAAAGATCACATTTGCATGTCCATGGATTTGCACTTAGCGGTACTATAAAATGTAAGTGCGAGTGCATAGCACAAAGGGAATTTCACACGTTTTAAAATTTTCCTTAGTAACAAGCGGAAAGAACTGGCGTCGCGTTTTATCGATGTATTGTTGAGAAGCCCTGGCAAGGAACAGACTTAAATAATGTCTGAGGGCACCCTGACAAAAGCATAGAAACATCGAAAATCGCACAACCAGCCCCCTACTCTCGAAGACGTTGTCTGTATTTCGTAGCCCATAACGTTAGGGAGTACGGGCTCAGGATTAATAAGACTGGTAAATGTTATTTTGCTTTATTCGTAAAGGCACAGTAACAATAAGGCAAACGTTATCACAGCTAATTAATTTAATCATAGGTAACAAAACTATAACTAGCCGGTTGGATGATCTTAAGAATTAGCATTTGACGACCACTTTGGTGTAATGGTCAAGAAGTAGACTAATAACTAAGAGGTTGCAGGTTCGATCCCCGCACTGTACAAACATTTGTGTGCATGAACATATCTGTTTGTACTGGTCTGGGTGTTATATGTTTTTATTAGTTTATTTATTATAGTACTGTTGATTCTGATATCAGTGACATAAGTTCTTTAGCTACTTACCACGAAGTCAGATCAATGTATGTGATGTCTCTAAAGTCTTGGCCGAATAGATCGAGGTCGGACGAAACGGCGTTAATTTAGTGATGTACAAGGCTCGAGGCTTCAGAATAGAATAGAATAGAATAGAAATATTTATTTGCTCAAAACATGGTTGCAATAGGTGGTAGGTACAGATACAATAATAAGTCCTCACATTTTACCAAAAATTATGGCATGCAAATTGTTCGTAATAGTAACATTAAAAATATAATAATTATAGGTCCATTTAACATTTACATTATTAATTTTACATTTACATTATTATTTTAGCAATTATGAATTCAAAAAATATATGTAATTGTCAAAATCTGATAAAATAATTCAAATTAAACAATGTCCAGAATAAATTAAATTAGTCATATACTAAACAAACAACACCAATTATGCAAAAATGTCACTGATTTTATAGAAATTCTTTTCTTGAAGCCATTTCCTGAGTCTGTGCTTAAATAAATTATTTGGAAGTGATTTAATTTCATCTGGAATTGCATTAAAAATCTTAACACACATTGCATTACACTGTTTCTGGTAAAAAACCAATCGTGGTGTATTATTGTAAACAAGTTTGTTTTCATGCCTTAGATGATACCGATGCTGTATTTGGTGTCGTTTCTTAAAAAGATCATTATTGTTTTTGACAAAACAGGCAATTTCCAATATGTACATGCAAGGAAGTGGCAAAATTTTAAGCTTTTGAAACAGTGGCTTGCAAGAGTGACGAGGTGTTTTACCACATATGGCTCTCACACATTTTTTTTGTGTTCTTAATAAAAGAGGAGAGTCGGTTGAATTTCCCCAAATCACAAGTCCATACCTAAGAAGTGACGCTACGTAGCCATGATACGCTGCTATGGATGTTTCGATTGCCGATATGTGACTCAGTCTATTAAGGACAAATACATAACGATTTAGCTTGTCGCGTATATATTCTACATGTTTTTTCCAATTACAATTTTCGTCCAAAACTACACCTAAAAATTTCGTATTATTTACTTGTTCAATATTAGTCCCGTCAAAATTAATGTTCAGATTTAATTTCGTTTGGCGATGTGTGCCAAATTGAACGTATTTAGTTTTATTTAGGTTAACGTTTAAATTGTTGTCGTGAAGCCAATGTATTACTCTTCTTATGGTATCATTTATATCATCTTGCAACTGTATGGCATTCTTACAACAAGGAATAATTACTGAAAGGTCATCGGCAAATAAAATACATTTGTGTGAAATCACATCGGGAAGGTCATTTATATACAGTAAGAATAATAGTGGCCCAAGAACACTTCCTTGGGGAACCCCACATGCATTTGTCATAAATTGAGATCTATTAGAAGTTACACATGATTTATCGTCTAGGCTTGTTATTTCAACGGCTTGCTTTCTATTTCGTAGATAGGAAGCCAACCAATCATGGGCATTTCGTTCCGAGTCCTTTTGCCGAGAGCTCAGAGTCGTTTACAGGGCTCGCCTCATTTATATGAAGCTCGACGACTCGAAGTCTTTTTTAGAGTTCGAGCCTTTTTGAGAGCTCGAGCCTTTTTGAGAGCTTGAGCCTTTTCGAAAGCTAGATTGATTACTTTGCACTTTTTATTTAGATATTTTATTTATTTACAGCTTTTAACCGAGACTTTCAATTTCAATCCCTTAGTTGTATGTTATATTTAGTCAAAAATATAACATGTATAGATAATGTAGCTATATATATTATATTTTACTTAGTTATGGAGATATTAAAGTCATATACATAAACTTGAGCTTTTATTGAAGGCTTGCGTTCATTTTAAGACTCGAGCTCTTTTCACGGCTCGAGCTCTTTTATAGCCTTGAGGCATGGCTCAGAGAGCTCGCAGCTCGGCTAAGCTTGGGGCACCGAGCCTACCGAGCTCACTGTGCCTTGCCATTCCGCCTCGAGGCTTCAAAAATAGGGCTCGACGCCTCGAGTCTTGTACATCACTAGTTAAATTGACGACACATACGATAGACCGGGTTATTAAATGACACATTGTTATTAGTGGGTGGAAATACAATAAAGCTTAGAGTTCATTATTCCTGACATTGACTCCATTCTAAAACGAAGCTGACTCAGTAGTTCACCGCCCATTTTAACGCTGGCTACTTTATTGAGATGATGCTAAATCACTGACCATCTTTCTCCGTTGTATTGCCAAATGCATAACGCTTACCTTTTACTAACAGAGTAGCAAGACCTAAAGAAGTATGACCAAAAAACCTAATATGACTAGCAACCGTACTTTAACTAAACTGAAAACCATCTTAGTCGGCCTATGTACCTAAGAAGTTGGAATATTCAACCGAAGAGTGCTTTGAAAATTCTAGTCGAGAGATTAAAGTTTCTTTGTTACAAGTAGTATTATTTGATAGTCTGCTTCTGTATTTTTTTAAATCTTTACCCATAATAACTAACCCAATTTAAAAAAAAAACATTTACTTAACCCATCATGAATGTAATAAGCATCTGGCTTCTATGCTTATGTTGTGACTGAAGTAACTTTTACAATTTGTTTTACCTATTCCTGGATTTGCCATCAATATGATATCCTCTTGTACACCCTGACAATGGACGTATGGATAAGCATGCAGTCTGAATTTCTCATCTCATCTCATCAGCCTATATACGTCCCACTGCTGAGCACAGGCCTCACCTCAACTATGAGGTGGTCTTAGCCATACTCCACTACGTTGGCTCAGTGAGGATTGGTGGAGGGGTGTTTGTAAGGTACGTGACCAAACTTGCTGTCAGATGTCATTAAGCCACCCGAGGGCCTTTGACAAGGCTTAACGAATAATATCTATCGATATTAACCGCGACCAAGAGCTTAACGTGCCTTCCGAAGCACGGAGATGCTTGTAAATAGACAGAGCGAGTCACTTAAATGGTCAGAATGGTCACCCACCCCAAACATGATCGCGACTTAGGTTGCTTAACTTTAGGTATCACTACCAAAACGCTGCAACCACTGCGCCACAAGCACCTCTCACCACCACAAGCAGTCTGAATATAAGCCCAAATTCCGATTCAATAAAGAACAATGCATAACTCACCCTGTATGTTGAATTTGGCTCATACTTTTAACACTGTTTACCAAATGATTCTTTAAGTGGATTTATAGGACGTTCTTATGTATTCGATTTCTCCTCATAGATATAACGTAATTGCATGCTATTTGCTGCTTTGTACAGATCTTTACAACGATTTGGTTACTTTCAATGATGCCAATGACGACGTCAAATAAAACCAATTATGGGTCGTTTGTGGATCTTTGCATGTAAGTTAACGTTTTGTCAAACGATACGCACTAGTAACTCGAGTACGAAAGTCTGAGCAAATTGCTTTTTCAAAAGTTTTTTTCGGAGTGAGTCACAATGATATTGCGTTTAGATTTGACATTTGCAAAAAAGCTGAGAAACCAACAAAATAATCTTTTCGGGATTCCCACGGCTTCAGAGCATAAGAAAAGTTAGATAACACCATTGTATAACCAGTTTCAACTTCTTCAGTAGCGTGGCACTAAGTGTCAAAGTATTGGACTTATATTCTTATTGAAAGCTTGCCCCTCTATAGAATAATCTTTCGAACCAGTAATGTCATATAACAAGAATACAGTTGTACAGTGACAATACCTACTTTTTTATTTCTATTTGCGTAGTCTCTTCGTATGAAACTTTCGAAATAAAGCGATGTTAAAAAAACATACATGCGTTTTGAAATGATACACATTTTATGGATTATTTCGCGATTTATTTAGATTTTATTATAACCTAACATTGAAATGATTCACTTTTTACGGATTATTTTGCGATTAATATAAATTTTTTCTTAACCTAACATTTAAATGATACACTTTACGGATTATTTCACGATTTATTTACATTTTATTTTAACCTATTGTTCGCGTAAACCGAAGAAACAAATATACATGCGTTTTGTTCAAAAGATACTTATTCAAACATGTCTTACTACATATTTAGCTGGTGTTAGACCCTACTCTTAATGATGTATCACCTACGTTACTACAAATTGACCTTTTTCTCTAGAAAAGATGGTAGCGAGAAAAGTAATTTCATGGTCCCCAAAAAATAATGTACTTTTTAATGGCAAACCTGATCGATCAAGCCCGACCATCTGCTGAAAATTATTTAAAAAATATATGAGTACAAAAAATACCCATGGAGTTTTCATTGAACATTACAACAATAGCCCTTCCTTCATTGGCACACTGACGGTTGATTGTGGCTGAAGTAGCGACAGCAGGAAAATATGTGAAGATCAGAAAATATTTCCAGTTGCTTATAACTCTAGAGGTTACATCGAAACTTAAAATAATGACCTAATAAAAGAACCTATAAAAAATAGGCATGACGGCACCACGGCGCATTTTTGAAGTGATTTTACATGAATTTGACTGAGTCAAAACGCACCCTACAGAATAAGCTTACTACTTTACTCACTCCATTTTCACAGGAATGAAAAAATTAACCAGGTAGATAGATGCTTGCCTAGGTATTAGTACCTATATACTCATCCGTTACACCTATATACATATGATAAGTGCTAACGTATGTGCGTAGGTCGAAAAAAAGATTTGATAGTTATGCAGTTTAACAAGATAAACTAAAAGGCAAGATAAAGCTACTAAAAAACTCAGGTTATATCATTACCCTCCATATATTTAACGAACGTTTCATCAACATTTAACTTTTTGACGACCACTTTGGTGTAATGGTCAAGAAGTTGACTATTAGCCAAGAGGTTGCGGGTTCGATCCCCGCACTGTACAAAAATTTGTGTGCATGAACACGTCTGTTTGTACTTGTCGGGGTGTTATATGTATTTATTTAAGTTTATTTGTAATACCACTGTTGATTCTGATATCTGTAACACAAGTGCTTAAGCTACTTACCACGGTGTCAGATCAATGTATGTGATGTGGTTGTATATTATTTTTATTCATATTTAGATTTCTTTTTTTTAAATAACAGTTACAAACCTTATTTGCTAACGCTCCTCACGCACACACTCACACGTATGCCTACAACTAGTTAATTTCCTTTGTCACAAAGGCCCGTCGCGGCGGGGATGGATGCGTGGAAATCGCGATACGTCACGGTGATCCACGCAAGTCGGGTGCAGCCGGCTAGACCTGTGTGGGACGTGTGCACCGGCCCTTATATTGTATTCGGAACACTAGTTGATCCTATGTAACCCCGAGTTAAATTTTGATAATTCAAATTTGATGCTTTCGTAAATAACCCTTGTTTTGTGGGAGACGTTTGCACGGGCCCTTATAATCACCAAATTAGCCCGTGTTGATTCGGTAATAAGTAAAATAAGTGAAAATCCGGGTTGAAGTCTATCCTATGTATTTACGACTTTATATGTGTACGTAACATTCAAATTGGTTCAGTTAAGGCGTGGAAGCGTGACAGAAAAACAATTTTACTTGTACATTTGCATTTATAATATTAGAACAGAGCAAGGACTTAGAGCACAGTTGATCCCTATGTAACCTTGAGTTCACTTTTGAGAACCTAACATTATCAAATTCGAAATCGTTAATCCTATAAAAACCACTCATATGAACATTAAACATATAGATAAGTCTAAAGAAACTGGCTCCTTTGAATGTGAAAATCACTGTTCACCATAAAACTTAATGTAGTGAAAACTATAAAATCTTCATGTTTGTTAATTCATCATAATTTCAGCTTCAGTGGCCATCGCTTGACGTTGATAGATCGATTGCAGGTGTTCAATCAACCTGCAAATCCCTTTCAGTAAACTCATGAAATTGTATGAAAATATGTCGTCTTTTGGGATTAAACTATCATAACGTCATTGATAAGGGAAACAAGGGAACACATACAAAATTAACATTATGCATATGAACTACAGATTATTAAAATATATAATATCCAACGTACACAAACCTACTTGACATGTGCTAAGATAATATGATTGCCACTAGGGATTGCAATCCAGCGGCGTTTTCAATCCAGCGGAATTTTTGCTGGATTGACCTGAATCCAGCTGGATCCAGCGCGGATCCAGCAAAACGTGGAACGAAAGTAAAAAGACGACATTTTTAAGACTTATTTTATTAATTTGTACTTCTTACGATAATCTTTGAAATCTTCCACTCATTTGGTGATATCTTATATTAATTTGCTTTGGTTTTTAATAATTTGAGATCAAAATAATCAACATAAAATTAAATAACAAACATATAACCTTATATTAATATAACATTTAAGATAATGTTTCTAAGTAAGCACTATCTTATTAATTACGCTTATGTTTAATGATAGGACGGCTAATCAGTAGCAATCAGTCTCACAAATTTTAGATTTATTAATTAAAATATCGCATACCTAAGCCTGTTAAAGTATGAAGGGAGGATATCAATCAACAGTCAGCAAAAAACATTAAAATTCAATTTTCAATTGCATTTTTAATACTAGGGTTGTATCTATTCAAAGAAAATTAATTTTAAAGTAATATTACACGAATAAGTTAGCAATAGTCGCGTCAAGTATGATAAATTACTACGTACTGGGTGGAACAGGTATTTGGAGGTATCAAAATTACCTAGTAGGTACAACCCATCTCAAACTGATACGTTTGCGGATCCGCATCGCTGGATCAAGATGTATGCTGGATCCAGCATGTTTAAAAAGGCGCTGGATCCAGCTGGATTGCTGTATGCTGGATCCAGCAATTGCAATCCCTAATTGCCACCCATTGCAAAGATACAATTCTGGTACTTTACAGCTCTTGGTAATCATACCATCATTTATCTAGGAGTTAACGCTTTAATAGTTTACAATTATTTTGATTTAAAAGTATCAAAAATTAGCTAGGTCTTAAGGCCGGCCGAAGGTAATCAATTAAGAACTAACAAAATGAATACCTACCGTAGCAGTGGTAATTGCAAATTAGAATTGCTAGCTTGCACAGTTCAAATAAATAAAATAGCAATGAAAATCAAAAACAGATATTTATTGTTTTCACATGAAATTAATTTGATTTGATTTCACAAAAAATTGTGAAAGTTGAAATTGTATAACATTCAGTTAATATAAAAAATGCTGAAAGTTTGAAAGAACATTGTCAACATATAAATGTTACCTATAAAGGTATATGGTACAAACATCTGTGTACTTATACATTATTAAGCGAACCGAAAATGCAATACTCAAGAATTACCTTCCTTGACACGTGATTGAAATAGTTTCCGACAGTACGTCGATAAATAATTCGATCGGGACTAACCATTACGGAAATTTCAACAGACAAATTCGCTCAACGGATTACCCAAGCTCTATCTACTTAGTGCGTAAATCCAAAATCTTCCTTCATCCAACAATTCTAATTACGGTAAATTTATTCCCCTTAAAATGAATAATTAATTGAATTACACCGACGTTTATAGCCCATCGCTAATCTTTGAATGCTAAGTTCATTTCGCAACAACAGGCAGCTAATTTACATAGATTGACTAGATAAATACACTGGCTTTGTCTGCATTGACAACCTCATTGTATATGGATTTTCAAGGAATGCAATCTTCGGAGTCAAGACAAGAATGTTAAAATTTATGAATTTCCTTATGAGGTTAAGGAAAGTGCAACGATAAAATTGCGGATAAAAATAGAGATGTAAGGGTAAGTAAAGAACATTGGCCGATGAAAAATAGGACTGTAGTAACTTTGATCTTATACGGCATTTGGGGGTTGACTTTGAGTTCAAATACCGGTGTAAAATGATTATTAATTAAAAAAACCTTGTAAACTTTTTTTGTTTACTTGTGTTGTTGTTTTTTTTTAAAGTTATTTTCTGCACTGCATAAGATCATCATTCTACGAATAACATAATGGATCTGATTGTGATCCTTATCTCCGTTGAAGCAACTGCGCAACTAGAAGTATTCAAAACGGAAGGAAATCCGTCACTGCAACCCGCGACTCAACCAAGTGCTGCGAAATGCGGCTAAACCGCTGACAGTCGCGGCAACAGTATATACCCTTAGGTGAAGAAAAAAGTCGAATTGGGTTCCTAGGTAACACGAGTACGAATATTTTTTACATGCTCGAAAATACAAGTACAAACAAACATACATGTAAAAAATATGTTAGCATTATATACTTTTGAATGGAAGTGTTAATGAATTTAAGCGCGTGTCGTGTATTAGAAACTGAGACATTGAGCCGAAGTTTTGAACGTGTTAACAGTTAGCAAACTTTGAACAGAGTAAATATGAATTAATAAAGAAAATTTTTAAGCAATTAAAGAGATTCTTTAAACTTTAAACTTATTTAACTCTTTATTTAATGCTACCATTTAAGTTTCTCTGAACAACATTTAGTGCTTGAAGCCAAAATACTGTAGCCCTTCATTTTTTACCTCATCTGAGGCCAACCCTGTTTTTCCTAAAACAGCTCTTTGTTATCGCTTAAGGTTTAGCTAGGCTTTGATATTCCACATCAGCACCTACAGACTCTTCCTTTCTTATGTAACCGAAAGTGTTTATTATGACAATTTATACCGCAAATGTTTTAACCAATCGGCCTGGCAAGAGTTACCGCCCAAAACATCTTAACTCCGCTCATCACTTTCTAGCATGAGGCAGTTTTTTTTTTATCTCGCAAGATTTAGCTAGGCTAACGTCTACGTCAGAACATCAAACCTATTTTAGACAGAAAATATTTTGACAAGATAATAAATAGTACTTTCGACTATTTTAGGACGTAAATGTATAGGACCATCAACCCGCCCGGACTTACCGCCCATATCATAACACCGTCACAACCTAGCCGCCTGGTCTACCGTTCCCGGAATACGCGACACCGGCAAACTATTTCCGCTTCACCGAGACCAATCATAATTGCTCCTTCGGGCCGACTCTTACGCACCCCCCTTTGATGTTTTTATAAGTTAAAACAAATACGTCGCGACGATTATACGTCTCCGTTAAAACGATTTGAAACGGTGATAGCTATTTCGCCCATTTCTGTCCCTGTGTGGTCTCGCTCGGTCGTTGTGGAAAATTATTAGGTGTTTTGTTTTTGTTGAAGGTCTAGTTGGTGTGACGTGTGAAATCGATCGGAACAACCGTTTAAACAACGGATATCAATCGGGATGGCTTTATTTCACGCTTAATTTTAATTAGTTGCCTAAGAAAATGACTGTGTAGCGGATCTCTTAAATGTATTTGTAAGATAAAAATCTTACAAATAATGGGATAGCGAATATTCAAATATTTATTCAGTAGTTACTTGGTATAAGCAGGTACTTACACTTATTAAACTAAGTAACCAATACTTTTATACAAGTACTACTCTCATAACACCACGATGAAATATGGACACAGAGATGAAGTATGGTCCATCCATTCCTCATTCTTATTTTGGAGAAACCGCTTCAAATGTTCCAATCAGCTTCTCGTCGACTGAAAATAAATTACCCATTTACATAATTATACCCTGTAACCTAGGCTAGGTATAGATTTTCGAAATCAGCATTAGTTCATTTGTTTAACAGCAATGTTCCATACCGCAACGCAAATACACCAATTTATTAACACACCGAAACATATATTATGGGATGTGGTAACTACACTTATATGCGACGTCAAAAATTAATAATAGAAAAATGAGACATTAAAAAACATTCTTCTTTATTCTTTAACAAAGCGTAATTAATTAGTACAGTGGTTTTGGGGGTCCTTTGTCATGTAAAAATACCTGTAGTAAAGACCCCGCTTATTCGCAAGACATTACACTGAACTTTGTTGAATCACACTAAACAAAAAATTGTTATTACAACTTACGTGATATTTTAGAGTTTGTGTAGGTGCGAGAGCGAATTTTTTTTTCAAAATCAGGGTCAAAGAATGTAGTCTTCCGCATCTTTCCATACCATAGATAAGTACAATTCCCCTAACAATATTTGTCCTAGAGCGCGATACGTACAGACACCGTATTTTGGGTGCAAGCGGCGTCCACAGATGCCACATCCGTCGTTCCCACGTGGAAATCGATTTTCCACGCCAAGCCAGCTGTTGCGGGCGACAACTATACACCAATTTACTTTACTCACCACGAAATCACTTTTAATTCTTATCAACGTTGCAGTAAAGGCGATTTTTGACTGTTGTCGTTTTTAAGAGACATACGGATCCTGGTCTCGGCGTATGTACTTTGAAAGTCAAAAGTCGCTTTGTTGATATTTTTAATGTTTCGCGCATTGTCCGTAGACCTACCGCGTTTGATCCGATTTCAGTAGTTATTTATGATTATTAGAATAGCATGTCGATGCCGAATAATTAATTTTAACGTCCACTTTATTGTTGTCTATACATTGACGATGTTCTTCATGCTTGGAGTAACCATGATAAATGATGAAATGTCTCTTTTACGAAGTAAAGTTTCTTTAAAGCCGCTAAAATAAATGAATTCTTTTATTTATTTTAAGAATAATGGAGATATTGTCAACACAACAAAAATATCACAAGTTTTTGTCAATTAAATTATCAAAACATTCTTGAGTGTTGTAAACTCGGTTCTTCTAAAACAAAGTTTTATGCTAGACATTTTTACATAGAAACGATCCTTCCAAACACGAATTGTTAGTAGATACTTAGTGCCTGGAATGGAAAATCCCAACCTTACATAGGGTATAATATGGAATACATTTTATCCACAATATCAATATCACTTAGGTAGATATTTTAGGTACAATTATTTGTAAACCTTAAGACATTCGCAAGGCCGAGTAAAGATATGCCTTCTTCAATCTTTTTCAATAAAAAAAGTTTGTAATAAGTCAGAGAGTTACACATGATGAGTTTTAATCAACAGCCCGTAAGGAGGAAAAAAGTTTCGTTCGCGTTTGATTGACGATCCGTGTCGTCAGCCAATGCAGAAAGAGTGATTGCAACTGAGCGGCTATTCTGAATCTAAAGGTCGCTTCATACTCCGGACGGGACGTGAACGGGACGGGCACGTAATTACCTTAATCTGTATCCGGCGACTGTAAAAATTGCCAATTGCTCAGGAGCGATAAACGGTTAACTTGTAGTGCACGAAGCATTACCTAAACGCGGATCGAGTGCGGGATGAGACGGGGACGTGGTAAATATCGTCGCTGACGCACGCCCCGTTCGTACACCCGTAATATATGCCTTTTAAATACATTTTGAGTGAAACGATGTCTACAAATGTCCCGTCCGGATACAAAACCCGTCGCGTATGTAGCGTCCTTAAATCTGAATATTGCCGTGTGCCGTCCCTCTCCGTCAAGGTAGAGAAAACGTCCAAAGTGTGTAAAAGAGAGAGACGACAAAAAACGAAATACAAACGTTGCATATCAAAGTAGGGGTCTGCAACAAACAACTCAGAAACGTCAAAGTTTGATTGGTGATTCCCATGTGTAATACGAGTAGCCAACAATGAGCCGTATGACGAAAAGCAAATAGTCCATCACAATCCATCTTTGTCCGTCGAAGGTCGCACCTGAACAAAACAATATGAAACGGTTACTATGAGAGCACTCTGTCAATATTAAAATTGTTTGCATTGATGCCTAAAACTATATGCGGTGTGAATGTTTTGAAATAGTTTTGCAGTTGTCTGAATACCTCAATGATATTTGTGGAATCATTTGAAACGTTTTACTGTCACGACACGATATAAATGAGAGCTGAGTGTATCAAATAATATTTAACCTTATTTATAGTTTTTTGTATAAGCAATTCAAACACCAATTTCTTCGCTCGTCACCAAACAGTCGTACAATGTTACAAATCCGGTTATGCGCGACTATTGATTGAGCACACTCAAATTGCTAGTGTTATAATTAGGCATATGACATGAATTCAACGGATATCACAATGGAACCAACGAACCATGGAATCATATGGCGGCGTGTCAGATTCGTGTTCGCCTTGCTACGAGATGTGACCACTCTATCGAACCCACTAAATACCTGAAGCTAATCAACATTTCTACACCCATTTTTAACACTTAATTTTACACGTATCTTAATATTATACTTTCGATTTGATCTTTTCATACGGTCACTTATGTGGTTCGCGAATCGGTTTGTATGCAATGCAACGCGTGGTAAATATTTGTTTTATGTGTTCTTAATAGTATTGCCCACTGCTATTCTTTTGGTATTTGCGTTGGTGGTACGGAACCAGCTATATTTATTGATTTTAGTCGGAGTGTTTTCACTTACAATCAATGATATTTAAAATATCATTGCTTACAATTAAGTACTTATGTAAGGTGGATTTTTAACTTTATTGTAAGAATCCTAATATACGTCGCTCCGCCTTGTCGGAAATTCTATATGTTTACTTATTTACCTATCAAGCTAAAAAGACAAAAGTTCTATCAAGTTTCGTTGCGTTTATTGTTTAGAAATTCGTGTTATTTGTTCATATTCTCATGCATATAATAGATCATATATCTCTAATTCCTCCATCAAATATGCTAATTCTAATTTCTCGTGCATGAATCGAGAGTGAACAAGCTATTTTAAATTAAAAAATATTACAATTACAATGAAGGTTCTCTGAGCGGATCGTTGAAGTCTGTCCCCTAAATTCGTCCCCTCCGCCAACGAGGCATAACCGAACAGCGTTACCATCACGAGACCCCATCAAAAAATTCAAACTCACCCTAAATACACCCCAGATAAATAAATCGTGAAAAGTAAATAAACGGCTGCCATTACTGCCCTGATTATTTCGCCCCTGAACGTAAGTCGCCATTTTGATTTTATTATATTTTTTTTAACAAACGCTTCGATAAGAAATATGGCCGTTTGGTTTAAATGGGGGATTACGATTGGAAATATCATTTTTATGCCGCCATTCTTCGGAAGAAAAATTGCCAACGTTTTGTTGAAAGTATTTTGTGAATCTATGGCTTTATGTCAAATGCAAGAAATTGTTTAGTTTTTAAGATATGGCAGTTTTCCGCGCAAAATGCGAATTTTAGAGATTAGGAGCATGTTCGTGAACTTACTATATTATTTTGTTATTAATAAAATAGCTAGAGTAATATTGCTAAGTTATTTTTAATTCTATACAAAAGTTAAACTCCAGTTCCACTAAACCTTCACTACTAGTCATCGAAAGCTCAGGGCAAAGTCTACACGTAGATAACGCACGAGTAAACAAATAATTAAACTTATTAGACCAACAAGACTTGAGATTGCACCCGTACTTTCATGGCCCTAGACAATTCACCCAGATTTCCGTCGTTTCGCATTTTCACAAGGGGAAATCACCCTTTGTAAGATTGTTGACATTGACATTGCAGAAACAAGGGTGTCATAGAATCGATATTTATACGTACAGTCAGCATCAAAAGCAGCTAAGAAGGCTATCTTGTCTAGTTTTTACACCTGTCTTTGTCATTACAACATTTACAGCAAGCTACGATTTAAATGTGCTTTAAAACAATTTTTATTGCTGCCGACAAATCACGAAACGCTGAGAGTGATTTATTAATTAAATCGAAGCGTTGTCTTAAGTTTGAAATTATGGTATTGGTGTTATAAATAACGGTATCAGAAGACAAAACGTGGTTAGTCAAGTTAAGAGTAGTACGTATGTCTTGATAAATATTTTAATGTAACTGCGTTGCAATAGACAGCAAGAATGAACCAGACCTTAAAATAGAACACTTATGACCGTTTAATATAGGCAGTAACAAATGAGATATAGTATTCGTTTTATCCATAACATGGATGCTTCTTATATAGCAGGACTTAAGGATGTTTAATCGAAAAGAAAACGCTCAATGTCATTCTCGTTGTCGGAGCAAATGAATTCGCGGAAAACTCATTTCCGCCGCCCAACACCGTTGTAACATCGAAGTATCACTTTGCAGAGACGTGACGTAGCTTTATCGATTTGCAATTAGCCTGCGTTGCATCCAGTAACTAAAAGTAGGTTTTTGACTGAAATAAGATTAATTGACGGAAGCATAGATAAGTACCTATGTGATATGTATTCGATGGCGTGTGGCTTGAAAATCGACCAAAAACAACACAACCACTCTTGATTTAATTAAAGGCTTTTTGTCATAGCCTGACTTTTTTATTTAAAAACCATTAAGAATACAGTGATTTTATTAATGATTGTAACTTAATTTACACACAGCCTTAACTGTAATTAAACACTCAGTTTTCACTAAAATCATTTTGTACGCAAAAAACATTTTCATCTAAAATAGAGTGTCACTTAAAGTCGATATTTTAAGAGAACAACACTCAACAACGCAAATTGGACATTCAGCTATGCAAAGAACTCCTAACTCTTGACGGGGCGCGCAATACTTATCTCGGAGCATTCCGCTCTATACAGGGTTACACGAAATTCCTTCTGTCTTGAGCGCCGTCATTTGTTTCTAGTACATACACATGAAAAATATCGCCCTATTTTCGCGTTCTTCGTGTAGAAAAACTGAATAGATAGGATGAAAGCAAAGCAATTTTAATGACATTTTCAAACGTTCTGATACTGCCATACTTTTCAATCGTTATGGAAAAGTCGTTATAACGATTAAAACTAATTATGTAAAGAGTTGTATGAACATATTGCATTCCGCCAAGTTTAATTGATTAACTCTTATAACTACCTCTTCATATTACGTTAATTTTGCTTGAGACAAACGTTAATCGCTTTCTTGTTTGGTGAGTAATATTGTTAACATTTCTCAACGTGAAGTTATACTACAGATCAGTGATAGGGATAAAATTCGATCTTGAACTTTATCAAAGCAGTATCTTGTCTCTCATGCATTTCCTTCGTAACAGAAAACTAGAATATAGCGTAGCGTTATTGTAAAGACTAGAATAGACAGCTTATGGAACCTTATTGAATTTTCTTTAACTGCACATTATTAAATCAATCATGGTTTCTTGGAGCTTTCGTATTTGTAAAGGGGTTTCCTAAAGTTATTTTGCCAATTTAACCTCATATCATTTTTTTTAAATATTATGGTCACAAACAACAAATACATCAATGCTTGAATGCATCAATGACGACCACTTTAGTGTAATGGTCAAGAAGTTGACTATTAACCAAGAGGTCGCGGGTTCGATCCCCGCACTGCGCAAACATTTGTGTGCATGAACATGACTGTTTGTATTGGTCTGGATGTTATATGTATTTATTTGAGTTTATTTGTAATACCACTGTTGATTCTGATATCTGTAACACAAGTGCTTAGGCTACTTTCTTCATAGTCAGATCAATGTACGTTATGATGTTGTATTTATTTATTTATTAAATACTTACATTTGAAACTAGATTACGGTATAGTGCTAAATGTAATGTTACTTATTGGCAAACACAGTGTGCTCATTACAATACATTGAACATATTATAGTAAAGACGATTAATTAAACTAACTTATTCTAAACTATTAAATAGGAACTTGCAGAATTTCCCAAGTGACATGGAGCATACGTGTATGTCATCATGAGACTGGCACAGTATTAATATTGTTGACACTATCTTGGTATCAGAGAGTTCGCACCTATAACTATTTTCCTAAGTGGAACGTTAAAAAAAGGATGTCTGGATACACGCAAAAGAACTCTTAGTTGCAGCTTATGTAACAGCTCTGGGCAATTTAGATGGCTGTTAAATATTTTGAAAAGGAAAACATGTCTAGATGGTCTCTTCGCTTGATCATTTTATAGGTTTTGAATCTTACCTCGTAGTCCAGTAAGTTTCCGCTCTTCTTGCAACATAAGCAAGATGCCTGGTAAATTTTCTTTTAACCCGTTTTATTCGGAGGGAATGGCAAGAGAAGTGAGGTCTCCAAACTTATTAACTCCAAAAATATTAAAAAGCACAGGACCCAAGTGCGAACCTAGTTGAACACCTGAGGCAATTTTGAGGGTGTTAGAAGAAAATCCATTAATGATAACGTAGAAGGAGCGCTCTATAAGATACTAGTTCAGCCACCTTAGCATGTCAACTTAATCTGTTTGTTGGCGTCAATTGAATCCGCAATACTTTGGGTAAAGGTCACGAAGTTAGTAAATGTTGATCTACCCTTTAGAAATCCATGTTGATGATCAGACACGAATCTTTCGAAGTAGCTCTGAATGTCAAAGAAGGCAGAACTTTTATGGCTATTTTCCATCTTCATTCATAAACTCTTGACTCTAGTCTCTCTGATAGATCATCAAAGATAACTTTTAACGGCCTCGCCGAGCTGATCGAATACTGCTGACAACCATCAGAACGTGCACCTTTGCTGGTGTCAAGCGACGTAAGGTTCTTCTTTATCGCTAAACAGACGAATTAAATCGGTGAGAAATAACAACAATCAGATCAAGACAACGATCTACATCGATGGGCCGTTCGCCTTCAGTATTTCCAGTGCAGTAAGAGCAGTCGTAAACGGAGGCAAAGTGAGTGGTAAAAAATTAGACATAACAGAGCCATTTGAAGAAGACATGGTGCCATTTGTTACTAATAATGTGTAATATTTTAACATTAATAATATTTTAATATTTTATGTATAATTTTGACGACCGCTTGGTGCAGTGGTCCGCATGTCAGACTTTTAAACCAAGAACCCGCGACGGGTTCGATTCCCGCACAGTACAAGTATAAGTGTGCATGAACATGTGTGTTTGTACTGGTCTGGGTGTTTTCTATGTATAATATGTATTTATTTACAAAAAAAAAGTATTCAAGTAGGTAGGTATATCCGTTATCTAGTACCCATAACACAAGCCTCGTAGCTTACTTTGGGACTAAAGAATTGGTGTGATTGTTGAGAAATATTTAAAAAAATATATATATTATGCTACCGTTCCACTACGTTTATTTTCAATGAATGACAAAAATAATTTTGCATTATTTCTTATCCTCTGTTCGACATTATTTAGGATTTGTAGCAGGCCAGCAAGCAAAGCAGGCAAGCCAGCAGCACCGATCAGATAGTAATCTGTAAGCTATTATATCGAGACGGTTTTGATACTTTTTATACTTCTTTCGGTAACTTTCTTTTTCCTTTAAACGTAATATCAAGTTCCGACTAAACCACACTGGAAAAGTAATATTTCGCATTTTTTACCGGCACGAATCCTCGTTTACTTTGTAAAAGACGTCTAACATTTCACTCACGTCTGACATGTCGTAGAGAGAGCTCCTAATTAGTCTGTGCCAATAAATCATGGATATCGGTATAGTTTGCCTTGTGGAAGTTCCGCTTATCTCACAAATTAAATTGAGTTAAAATTGGGTTAAACTATTTGTTATTGTAAAATCCTCAAAGAATTGACTCAATGAAGGCAACTGGCCCATATTACTACTTCATATCCAAAAAATTAAAAACAACGAGTATACATATATTATTCGACAAAAGTATGTTTCGTTAAAACCCTTTGTCAGTTGCCGTAAAGTGATTGACTATCCCCTTTTTAACAGAAGACGATAGATATACAGCACATAGCGCTAAAGTTAGTCACAACAAAGATCCTCACAATCACTTTCCCAATTAAACATTCTTCACGATGAAATGTTTTTCGAAAATGCAATTAGTAAGCCAAATTGTCACTTTTTTATTTAAGCTAGATATCTCTCTATCTATCCCGTCTGTGTACAACATATCTTTCGTCAAACAGTTCGGAACTAATTATACTATTGTTAAGCCAAGTTTCAGTGAGTAATAGTATGTCGTAGTTAGAATTGGCAAGAGTACAATAAAAATTATAAGTTTTGGTACGCAGACCTAGGGTATTTTGATAATATATGTAAAGATAAACGAATTCGAATGTTGAAAACTAAGCAATAACATGCATATTAAAGCCATGGAAGGGCCTGTTTTAGATTATTAAGTAGGTAACTCTAAAAACTAGGTGTTTCTTAAGAATATGATATCAGAGTCGTCCTGCTTACGCATAAAAACTCTTCCATCTCGTATTCACACATGCGTGTACCCTTTTTCCTTAACCTCGGCTTTAGCAGCTGCATGTAAAGCACTATTTGTTGGCTACATTATAATATTATGTTTATTGCAAAACCACCAATTTTTATTCGAAAGTAAAGTTAGAAGAAAGAAAAGTAATAATTCGAATCATCGATAGTAAATCAAAACAATATAGAGCTACTTGAGTTAGTTCAGACCCACCACACACCTTTGTGCGACCTTTATAGACATTCACATGTCCCTATATCATTCGGTCCTCCTCATCACGATACCTGAACGAGAAACAACAATGGCCGACACTTCACACCTATTACGTTACACCCCGCTTCCATTCATATCCTGACGCCACACACAATGACATCCACATAAACGTCAACTTTGGCGGTATTTTTTCAAAAATCGAACAGTCTTCATTCTCTTTTCTACCGTGATGCATTAGGCACGAATTAGGCGGCCGGTTCTTTCTTACGATATAATGTAAGGTTCTTTTCATGTTATCTGTGGCACATTCACGAAGTGACAAAGTAGTTACGCCCATAAGTTGCGTGTGGTAGTGCCTGGGTGGTTACGGCTAGAGAGTACGAAAGTAGAGTGGATAATCATTATTTCGTTATTCAACTAACTACATTGCATTTATCAAAATAGGTGTGCTAAAATATTTGTATTTGTTTTATGTCATATTTATTAGTATCATCATAACATATTGTTTAACATCATAACATAATAAATTAATATCTCTATTCAAGGAAGATATACCTACATAGTTAAGCATACAAAATTATTAAAAGATTTTTATGTCTGCTTTGAATGTCATTATAACATTCTACTTTTTTTATATACCTTGCAAGGATTTTAATTTTCAAGAAACTGGTATAATAAATGAAGAAACTTTGAACAAAGCGGTATTACTTTTTAAAAGTCTCGTTTATCAGTGTCATGTAATTTAATTTCTTCTAGCGTTTTTCTGTGGTTTATTGTGCTATTAATGTTATTAAAATGACATACTTACTGCTAAGTAAGTAAGCTGACCATATTTTTAACTTAATAATAAAAGGAAGTGTAATTCCTTTTCCCATTCATTCTTTTTCTCATTCTTAACCCATTCAGCAGTCGACCTTGTTTCTTTAAATATATTTTCGTTCAATCAAATTCATTTTATAATCAATAACACAACTAAGGTTCCACTGTAAACATTAAAAAAATATATAAATGTAAGGAATTCACAACTTGCGAGGCATAAAAGCATTTCCGTATTCGAAGTATTCAGTAGCACTCCAAGACAATTCATTTTGCACGAGGAAGCTATCAATTACAAGTAGCCAACCTATCATCGAATGACGAAGGCTGGCCGAATAAAAGACTACCACCTACCGGTAGCATCATAGTTTGGTTTCCAACAATGACCATGACAATATACGCTCAAGACAATACCGCAAAATTCCAAAAGTGCCCACCAAATTCTATACACTTGTTGTGGTTTTGATACAACACGGCAGGCGACGGGTTTGCTACTGTGCCAAATCTTTTGTTCCAAACCCCACGTGAGGTCTTAAATTGTGCGGTCAAAAATACATTATTAACAGATTCGTCTCGTTCAACAAATTAAGACACCTAGCCGTGACTTGTTTATTTTAGTTCAACTGTTTACTGTTCTCGGAAAATTCTGAAGAGCGCGCGTTCGATCTCAAAAGAAACAAATGAAGATCACTTTTATCGTTCCAAATTTGAATTTCAAGTAGAAGTGTCTTTGCAATCAAACGTTTCGTAATACGTTAAGGACGTCTTCGGTTTGTTTTTTCGAGCACTATGTTGACTGAAATAAAGCTGAGAATCTGTTGGTTTAACTTGTCTGTGTTAAGGGTGATTGGTTCGATCGAGAACTAGGTTTATTTGGAATTATTCCTGTACTCCCGTCAACTGGGCCGCCGTTTATTGTTTCTTTAACGATAGCAACACTCAGGTTTATTGAGACTTGAGGGATCTTACGCCGGGAAGAGGTACTCCACTCAGTATTTACTGTAAATTGCTTAGTGCTCAGTTTCATTTAACTGGAGCCTTAACTTCCATTAATTATTCCAGCAAAGTAATAATAAAATAATGGAAGTTGCAGTCTCAAAATTTTCTTTAATATACCAATTCGAAAATGCATGATCAAGATCATGATAACTTAAATGACTAAAAGGAAGACACAAATATTTAATTCTAAGAGAGCATTCTGATTATCTCGTCATAAATAAGTTTTTTTTTCGAAAATTAAACAAAGGCACCTGATTTTCTTACAAACATTGTCAAATCTAAGGAGAAATTGAGTGATCATCGCAAATGATGCTTTAACAAAACTGCTTACTGCACAGTGCATTTGTAATGATTCCCAGAACGTGGGAGTTGTAAATTTCGTTAATTGCCACCATTTTGGACATATTTTTTTTTAATTTTAGGTTGCTACCTCCTGCGGCTTCGGGAGCTGGCAATAAAACACTAAACTTGGATGTACTGTTACACCCTTTGTGAGTTCTGACAATCGATGACATTGGCTCTAAACTGCCTTGGCATTGTTTTTCGGTGACAAATGAGGGCTGTGAACAATGTGGCACCGGATTTGGTGCACGACTTGTTCTTGCCAACAACAACTTGCTTTATAGTCGATATCGTTTCTTATAGACTGTTAAAGGTTTAAAATAAAATGTTTTAGGTATGTATAAGTAATTTAACTTATACATAAAACAATTAAGCACTATTTATCATTCTTTACATAATCATGTCGATCGCTAAAAGATCGCTAAATTGTACCTACTACTTCTGTAAAATTGATTGTTTTGTCATCTTGCTCATGTTTAGTGTGCAATAAAGAATATTTTATCCATCTTTCTTTAATTTAAACCAATGTTTACTTAAAGCAATAGTATAATTTTTAAATTATGACCCAATGGACCTGAAATAGTAAAATCTTTAGGTGCGCCCTAGTACAGTACTTGCCGTACATCCGGCTACCCATTTTTGTCGTAAAATAGTTCGTATCACATGCGCATTAGATTCCGCACTTCCGCAGTGTTTACCGTGACGTGCTAGCCACCGTACGACACTGGACGTCTTGCGTCTGGCTATGATAATGGTGAAAATTACGGTGATTAGGAAGCTATTCATTTAAGAGCAATAGCCCTCATTGTAATCGTCATACTAAAAATTTATTTGAAAAATAAATTACAGTAGCGAACCTAAAAGACGTTCTCCTGCCCGCTATGTTGTGAATCTTTCTCTTAAATCTCAATATCTATTTCAAAAAACTGCATCAAAATCCGTTGAATTTTTTTAAAGTTATAAGCACACAACCATAGGGACTGACGCGAGAAGCGACTTTATATTACTACATAATATAAATATTATGTAGTAATGACAACTGAACAGATGAGTAATTTTTAGAGTTGATAGTAGGATTGGTATAACAAAATTCATTTATTTAGAATTGATTCGTGTACATCATTTAATTATTTATTACCCACGAAAACATGATGAAATTGTTAAATATACATTCCCCTCAGTGACCAAATAGGCTTTGAATGGTGTCAATATTGTCGTCAATTGTGCAAACTCGACGTTCCATGGAAACATTAATTAACTGAGATAACGTAAAATGCCAAAGGAATAAGCAAAATGTTAACGTTAATTGAATTTCTGACAACATGGGTTCACTATTGAGAATAATCAATGTAAGATTCGAAACAGTTTATTTACTAAGAGAGGTTGGTAGGAACCGTTTATAACACTAAATCGTTGCATCCTAGCAGGATATCATATTGTTAGGGGCAATGATAGTCAATCATTGTCAACGCAACAATAAAGTTCACTTCTAAAGAAGCCATTAAACATAACACCTCAATAAAATGTTTGTAAACAAGCAAAGCTCTCCAGCTGGGCGGGGCAACTCGTGGAGAACGCCTTAAGACAATACTACGAGTAATGCCTGCCGATGACTCACATGCTATAAATAAATCATTGTTCAAAACTCCGACGGTACTTACAGGAATCACGAGTCAATTGTCTGTCCTACTATACCAAACCAGACTAATAATTTGTTGAAAACAAGCCAGGACGACTCAAAGGGTCACAGTATGACGCCCGTGGAAAGTCTCACGTCTATTGTTGATTACAAAACAAAACAGCGTGTCGACACCCTCGTTTCTTTTATTAAAATTTGGTAAATTACAATTCCGCGACTGTCGAATGTGAGACAAAAACACGGAACGAATCTCTCGTCTATTCATACGCTAGCAACAAACGATAATGTACGCTGTTATTTTTAAATTATAACCTCTATTTTAGTCGTCAAATGCCAAATTATGTTCTGTTTAACTTTCCAGGCTGATCCAATGTGTTACAAGTAGGTTGTGACAGTCGTCAAAGATTAAAAAAAAGCATTTCAGGTAACGCGTTTGTAAATTGATACTCAGTAAATTACCAAAAGAGGTATGGTAGTCCTAGTCAATAATCAACAAAAACAGTCACCGATCGGTGTTGGAGCAAACACTTTTTAGTGGAACGTTCCGTGGACATGCACGACTTTCGCATTTGATACAGAATACCGGTAAAGATACAGAATGCCGAATCATTTCTCGTGAGAACCGATAAGGCGCGGGCGGCAACAAGTGCCATCGTCGAATATTTTTGGGTGATTGTAGATTTTCGCTAAGCAAATGGTTTCGTCACGCTACTAATCTCTCCGGCTCTCTTGAGAAGCAATTTTGTACAGCGTCTTCTGGTTTATAATTGCCACTTCCTATCGATCTTAGGTCCTGAGAATTGTGTCAAGATTTGTTTCCGATTCGCGTGACGGGTTTGGGTGATTAAAAGTTTGGACACACACTATTTTATTGTCTCGATGAAGCCAAGTACAAGTTTTCAAGATTGTCAAACTTAACGAGACTAATAGCCAATACAGATAGAACAGTTAACATCACATTGAAGACCAGATTATGACTACATGTATTCATGACTATATGCCTTCATGTACCATACATGTGTATAACGTGTTAGTAGTGTCCAATGGCCTTCGACCACGAAAGGAATATTATTCATTTAAAATGGCATTATACCTCTTTTGGAAAAAGTAAATAATTGTAATGTAATTTTTAGAAAGAATAGCTTTCTGTTTACTCTGTTGTATAAATTTATCATAACAGTAAGTGAGGCAATTCATACAAACTTTAAAATTGAATTCCGCAATTAACAATCTATTACCCAAAATTATGAGATCAAAATGTACGAATCAGAAAAATAAAAGAGCAAAATTAATTGTTCAAATAAAGAAAAAAAAATCGACAATCAAGCACAACTTTACCAGACGCTGTCAACAGGTGGGCAAGCAGAGCAAGGTGGCGACAGTGTGTCGAATGCCGGCGAGCCAACACGTGCGTGATCTATCCGCTGTGGAAATCGATCACCGACTTCACCGACTTTTCCGAAAACCGAAGCCGTCGACCGATTAAACGATTTACAACGCCGTCATCACGATCCACCTTCGACCACACTCGGCCCGCTACCACAGAATGGACAAACAGATGCAAAGCTAAGAATAAATTCTCGAAATGACACACACATACGCTCGCAGATATTTCTTCCAAACTATAACTGTCAATTCATTTGAATAATGAATTTGTTACAATTGTGTTTTAGCGGAATTAGAGCCCAGATCGCCTTAGCGGGTGCTGGTACATTGGTACTGCGATACCCACTTTGAGACGCGCGTCTTTGAACGTGTGTCTCAATTCAATCATCATCTTTATCCTTACTTCCGTACTGACGTAGCCGATGTCTACCTATAGTTTCTGTACCGCTACGAATATAACTGTCGCCGCCATTTTGTTTAATTAGCGCCATTTTAACGTTTCTCACGCGTTGCACTGTGAGAACAATTGCTAGTTGGACCGTTTAAGAACACGTCCGTTATGCAAACGTTATGATATCGGACCGAATCGACTATCGAGTTATCAATCGACTTTATGAATGGGAAACCGGCTGACGAGAAAATCCCAGTATATTTAACACCGTTCAACTGAATCTAGTGTTATTTTAATCGTCTTACAGTCGGCGTGAGAATGAGAGAAGTCATTTGGCTGTAAAATTCAACTATTAGATTTTACATGTTGCGTTTACATGCAATGTCATTATCAAAATTTAATCGTTTTCGGAAATTCAGGTTCTTATGCTCTTATGATTCATACATTGATGTGATCCTAAAGTAGGTTATAACACGGTAATTATAGATAATAGAGGTATTACCGTGGCTCAAAAGCGGTTGTGTTATGAGAATCGTTGCGGAAAAAATAACGTACCACAACGCACCGTATAATAATAAAGTACCACAAACACCCGACAACAGACAACGTTGAAAATTGGTTTCCCACATTTTCTACGTCTGGAGATCGAACCCGGGACCACATAGATTGAAGCACCTTGAAACAGGTACAACCCCCCCCCCCCCTCACTACATTACGGAGGTCGTCGAGATACTCGTCATAATGAAAAGCATCGGGTTTCACTAATACGTATAAGACTGTTCTCTCTGTATCTCATTAACTGATTTTGCAGTTTTAATACACTTGTAATGGTTTTTTAAACATTGAATGCTGTGCAATTAGTCGGGTTAACAACGGTAGATAAGAACATTAAAAAATGTTTATGACACTTTTTCATGCTAGCAACAATTCCTGAAAACTCTTACAGTCCTTAAGGAATCCAAAATTAGATGTTCCTGGACCAATCTTATTAAGACGTTAACTTTAAATTTCATTATATCAACAAGCCAAACTTTTCCCGTGGTTTTCGTCGACTTTTCAGCTTAAATCTCAATTCTCTCAGCCAATTTCGAGATAAAATATCAATTCTCTCAGTCTCGCCACGTGTCCACGCGCAAAAACTATACATCCGCCTCGGCAAACAGTCTCCGCCCAGTTTTTCCAACAAACTTGATTCGTCATGTCCAATTAAAATGGAGGCACGACTTTTCCCAGCGCGACGACTGACGCCGTGATATAGAGTCGCTGGATGTGTCTAACCTCAACACGAGGAAAACGTTGTAGCGTTCAGCTGTTCTTTTTCAATGTCCGACGAAAAACAGGGGTGTTATAAGTTTGACCCTTTTGTCTGTTTGTGTGTCTATCTGTGGCATCATAGCTCCTGAACGGATGGACCAATTATAAAGCGTTTTTTTTTTATTATTCGAAAGATAATTTTATCATGTTGGGTTAGATAAGGTTGATCACTCCGTCCAGCCGTTAAAACTCACTCGGAACTTATTCGGAAGTTTTTTTACTGGAAAGTTAGTTTTTCTATATTTATATATAGTTGATTCATTTATTTATAGTGACTCTAATAAAGAACTGATGTTCATTGTAAAGTATAACTTGTACAAATTATTATCATTATTACCTACGACCTGCTCTTGATTCCATGTTCTAAAATATGTTAGATGACGTTTCTCTTCTTTACGAGGGTTTATTTAATTACATCCATGTCATTACTTTGAAATGACAATATTATTTCATTCCCAAGATTCATTTGATTACTAGAAATGTCCTATCTATAGTATGATGATCTATGTACACCTGAAGCCACATCGAGCTGAACACGGTAGCATCTTATTCAGTTGAAATAGGGGCGGTTTTTCTCCTAAATTGTATAGCATGATCTGCAGGTGACTGGTAGCCAGCTTTGAGTTCATAGACAGACAGACGGACACCGCAACAGAGTAGGTTCCCACGCGTGTGCCTTACCGAAAACTTTTTGCGCTCAGCATTCCTTTTTTAAAAGAAAAAAGTTGGCTTCGATCACGTTTCCATCAGTCTTACGAATTCAAAGGGAAGGCGTTCGATTATGTAACGAGCAGTGATCGGAATAGGGTGAGTATATTTACCTACAGTTTGACGAACAGAGACGGAAATCGGAGACTTCCTTACGACTAAAATTTTTTTACCGGTAAATTTACCGGAACTTTGATATGCAACTTTTTAATAGCTAAATGCTTCAATAAATCTTAATTAATGTTAGATAAAAATAAAATAACGCATATTATAAAAAAAAAATTATTAAAAAAAAAAAATTGTTTGAACATTTCAATATAACATATAACATGAATATAATATATTAATGACTTTCTTATCCTAAAACATAATTATTTTAAAGTATAAATAAATATAAAGTTTAAATATTACACCTTTTTACAGTTTTTGTAATTGGGTTTGCAGCTACGTTTGTAGCTGCACAATTACCAACACCGTGGATTTATACAAAATGTAAACGCGATTACTATAAACGTAAAAATAATAATTAATTATTTATTATTTTTACGTTAATTCTTTATTAAAAACATAATTTACTTTATTTAAATGAATTTTCTGACCCTAAACTAGACAGCAACTTGTATCTTAGAGATCAGTGACTTCTCCCATTCGTATGTACAAAAACAATAAAAAAGTATTTCGATTTTCACAAAAAGTTAATTTTAATATTCAAAACTAAACAAAAATATTTGAATGAGTGACATTCGTTATAGCTTTCTAAGTACAAACAAACAATAAAATACAGACATTTAGGAACAAATAAGTTTGAAGTGTTTACTATTATTTTTTTGGCTAATTAATACAATCAATACCAATTGAAAGCAAAAATTTCGGTCGAAGTGAGCGTTTGTGGCAAATATAGTAGCATATATTTGGATTCGAGAAGGTCAGCAGTTTTTCCGGAGCGACACTTCGGTGCAGACACTCGCTTCGAAATTACAAATAATCTTGAAATTAAAATGAAACTAAGTCACATATCTAACAAATGAAAACAAATACATTAGTCTTCAATATTTTCATCATCGGTACTGTGACAAATTTTGTTATCCTGTAAGAAATTGAAGTAGATGATCATTAATTTTTCAATATTTTCAACTTTAAGTCTGTTCCTTTTTATACTTAAAATCCATTTATAAATAGAAAATGACCTCTCAACGTCCACAGACGTGAGTGGTGCAAATTTAAGGAAAAGAGAATCATCTACTTCAATTCCTTTTGTTAATTGTTCACTTATTTCGCTGATCTTATCGTAGTCAGGATTTCTTTCTAGAACTTGTTCCAATTTATTTTCAATGATGTTTTTCGAAGACTCCAAGAACAGAAAACAGAAATACGCGTGCACAAGACAAAAGCCAAGGGACGAGTGATAGGGGGTGGGAAGGAGTGTGCGCGAGCGCGGGGTAAACAGGTATACCTTTCACCTGATTACCCCCCGCAAAAGCCTCCCCTTTACCGCGGTACTGTCACTATTCAGTATAATAAAAAATTAGCAAATATATGCATGTCTATATATTTATACTATAAAGTTGAAGACTTTGCTTGTTTGCTTCAAGATCCTTAACTAAAACTAATAGATCGAAATGAAAAATTCGTGTTGGATATTTCATAGTAAAAGATCGGTAGGACCAAGGCATCAACAAAAGTCGATGCATAATCGAGAAATACATCTTTTGAGAGTTACGCCTTGATTGACAGTCACGCGGACGGAACCACAAGCAAAAATTAGTCAAAATGAACAAAAAAGTTTAAAATAATTGTCAAAATCGTTACCTGAAAAATAATGCATGTGCATTTTTAATTAATTTGAAAAAGGATGTGTAAAATGAACCAAACAAGAATGTTTAAAAATGCGATATAAAGATTTACACATTAAGGTTTCAGCATATTTACCAGTAAATTTTTTTATAGTAATCGCGTTTTATTAAGTATTGAATTACATTTTGTATAAATCCGCTGTGTTGGTAAAAAGGTGTAATATTTAAAACTTTATATTTATTTATACTTTAAAATAATTATGTTTTAGGATAAGAAAGTCATTAATATATTATATTCATGTTATATGTTATATTGAAATGTTCAAACAAATTTTTTTTTAATAATTTTTTTTTTATAATATGCGTTATTTTATTTTTATCTAACATTAATTAAGATTTATTGAAGCATTTAGCTATTAAAAACTTTCATATCAAAGTTCCGGTAAATTTACCGGTAAAAAATTTTTAGTCGTAAGGAAGTCTCCGATTTCCGTCTCTGTTCGACAAACTGTAGGTAAATATACTCACCCTATTCCGATCACTGGTAACGAGTTATCCGGCGAATAAATACGGATGAAAACTTTTTTTGTCTCAATACAATAGATACTTAATGGCCGCTGTGGCATGAATGTTCTACATTCGAACATTAGTTGATTAAAACAGCAGCAAACGGTAACATGCATGATGGCTATCTTGTAAACAAAACACACACAAAAACCCCCGATGTGATGAAAACTGCTGGCGAGTTCCAAGGGCTGGACGTATTTCAACCAGTCATACCGCCACCGCACCGCACCGAAATCCATCCGTTCGGGAGCTACGGTGCCACAGATCGAATCACACAAAAACCTACACACGAACGGAATAGTTGGTAAACTTATAACACTCATTTTTTACGTCTGGGTTAAAAACCGGAGGTCGATTGTAGCTGCTCGACTTGCAAAGTCATTTGGATAGGCCTATGTTCAGCAGTGGGCATCTTCCAGCTTTATATGATGATATCACTATTTCTTATCATCATAATAAGCATTTTGATGAACTTAGAAGCATAGGATGTAAATGCAAATATGTAAAAGTATTTGTCTTGTCAGTGTTTTAAGAAACTAATTTCTTTATACAGGGTGAAATTTTAGCAGTTGTTTTCCCGCAGTGAATTGATTCGATATCAGTAGATAAATCGATTGTTTAAGTTATTTTAAAATAAAATCAACAAATTTTTTCAACATTATGTATGGGCGGGCGCGTTTCATGGAGCGCTTGCAGTATGGAGAACAAAAAAAAGAACCTTTTTAAAAATAAAAAGAACTACCATGATTTGATATTATTACAGAAAGTCATTCGTTCCGCAGCGGGAAAACATCCACTAAAATTTAACCTTGTATATACATATAAAATTCTCGTGTCACAATGTTCGTTCCCGTGCTCCTCCGAAACGACTTGACTGATTCTTATGAAATTTTGTGAGCATATTGAGTAGGTCTGAGAATCGGCACACATCTGTTTTTCATATCCCTTAGTCATAAGGGTTGTCCACAATAATTAAAATGGCAAAATAACGTTTGCCGGGTCAGCTAGTTAAAATATGTTATTACAGCCTGAATAATCGTTATACATACCTGAAACCTTTTTCTCTACATTTTTCATTCATCACGTTAATCAAAGCTTAGCCTAATGATACAAACGTAGAAAACATTTAAATTACCAACGTAACTTGCAGTAGACATTAATTACAGTAGGCTTGTTTTCACTATAAGTAGAAGAAATATTCAAAAACTGTTATTCTCTAAAATAAATTCGTAATTTAAGACCAACTTTATTTGACCTCTGCAGTTCGTAATATTTTGTCTATAAATATTCTTCTTTTTCACCTCGTATCAAAGATTTTAACATAATTTAGGTTGAATAAATAATGCGTTGATCGATATTTTATGATAGTTACAATTTTAGGTAACATGAGATACTTCATACAGACACGAAATTAATATCACAATAATATCCTCATTCAACACTTAACGCCATCTTTTATAATATTTTTAATAATATTTTAGAAAAAAACTTACTGAACATGTATAATTTTAACGAAATCCAAAATTTATTTCAATACCAGCAAGCTCTTGCAGGGATTTGCACAGGCGAAGGCGAGGCGGGTCGCTAGTATGGGACAAATACGAGTCTGTTTTTTTTTTTAATTCTGTATGCCTACTTACCAAATACAAACCGAAAATCACAAACAAATGTCCAAGTTGCTAACAAGGCACCGACGTTAATTAAGATTGATGAATGTAGATGGACCCCAAAGTTTTGTTTGGTCCGAATATGTAAGTTTCTCTTTGTCTTTCTGGGAGCAGGTAACGAGCATTATACATTTCTGGATATGTAACTACCCATATTTATGTTATAGGCAGAATTTTCTCCCATTAACGATTGAAAAAAACGTTTATTGGATACAGTTATCAATTCCTTAGCGAAATATCAATAAAATCAGGGCTGTAATGACATAACGCCAATTTTCTACAGACATCCCATCTCTTTTGATTGTCACTAGTGTTGTCATTAACTTTAAATTCGTTTTTTTAGACAAGCGTTTATGCTTGTCCTATTTATTTTCGGTAAACCTGTAAGTGAAGGTTCTGCTAATTTTAAAACAATAATCAAGTCCAGAGTGAATCTCAAGGTAATTTTTGTATTGAAGTTCTTTCACAAATACCAGTCATATTTATAGTATAGTATGTATAGTTATATTTTCCTCCGAGGTAAAAATAAAACGAAGGACAGATAAAATAAGAAGGCATCTTATGAATTAATAGAATCTCTCACCTCGATCGGGGTTGTTTCTATAGAAGGACAGGGGTAATAGTATGAATCTGATTGGTGGTGTCTTGAGGTTTGACAGAGCTGTATTTAGGGGGGTAAGCGTTAATTCAACCACTCAGATTAAGGAGTTAAACGAGAATATCTTGACGATTTGAAATATAAAAAAGGGATACTCTACGTTTAAAACCAAAATCTGTTTGGCCCATAAAATGATTGGCTCTTTAAAGCTAATTCCAGCAAATTCATAGTAATTATTGCGAGGCCTACATTTAGTAGTTTTTTTACTTAGACCTTGATCCGTATCTGCTTCTTGTCTGTGAAACTTATATAACTTTAACATATAGAAGCGATTGGACAACCTCAATGCAATTCATGCGCAGAACTATTGTGTTACGTGAACTGACGGTAAATAAATGAAACAGCACATAGGACAATCGAAATTATTACCACCTACCGAGCCGAAATAACACAGCCTTTATATAATAAATAAATGAATTTCATAAACTTTCATTAGTGTGTTTGTATTCAAAGCCTATCACAAATGTGCAAAAAGTTCTTGTTGAAAATCAGTCGATTGCTGGTACTGTCTTTTTTTCCGTCGTTTGAAAGGTTTCAATATCGTTTGAACTAGGATGTTGTCGATATCCTTCTGAAATCTAAGGACTGCTTGACCGGAATGGCTTCTTATTTAAATAAAATACAACAAAATTATGAAAAGCAGCGCTGCTGTTGAGCAGACTGCACCATCGCACTAAGATCCCAGGAAATATTTTCAAAATCGCCGACCAGTAAAGGCTACTTTGAACTACAATGAGCGTAATTAAAGAAGCCTAGTGAATTATAGTTTCCCTACGCTCATCTGAGCTGATTGCTGCTCGAATAACTGTCAGTCGTAGCCGAAGTTACGAGTAGGTAAGCTACGAATTCATTTGTATGAATTCAAATGAGCTGACGTCAACCAGAATGCACACGCTAATATAATAATATTTCGGTGAACAGTGTGGCAGACACACGTAGTCATACAAAACGAACCGAGTCTTGCAGTATGAAATGTGTGTTCTTGACATAAATGGATAGTGCATACGATAGATTGCGTCACGTAGTTTATGGAATGTTCAGGAATGATCAGAAAACCTTTACTGGTTATAAGGAAAAATCTACATATGATAACATCGTATAAAACCTGAACTCAACAGCAAAACAAACCAGTGATATCGATGATCCCAAGAATCCCATGATCTGAATTTTCGTTAACACTTTGCCAGCTATAGCAGTTATAATTAAATAAATAATAATAAAACATCTATTGTCAACGTGTTAAAAGCGAATTCGTCACTCAGTTATTTATGCTTAGGCTGGGTTACCGCCTTGAAGAAAATTGTAGAAATTATTTCAATATACATCGAACATCATTGTTCAGTGTTTATATAATTTGAATGACGTTTTAATAAAAATAACACATTTAATTAGGATCCATTTATTATAAGTATACACAGATATTTTACAAACGGTCTTATCTAGGTACTTCTAAACTTAAGATAAGCTATGACATACACAGTAGTTTCTTCGGAATACAGTTTACTTGAATCACAATATTTATAAGGCATTTAATTAAAAGCTCGTATTGACATCAAATTTCTTTTCGATGATTCTAATTTAGTTAATAAATCTGTTAAACATTTTCTCTTGTGAACATTAAAAGTATAAAAAATACATACAGATGTTTACATTTTATCTACATATCAGAATATAAAGTCACTGTTTATATATCAACAACTTACATTTATGTAACAACAAACTTTGAATTTAATTTATTTATTAGTAAGGAAACCAAAGTTAAAATGGTTTTAGTACTAAAATTCAGGAACGTTAATATAATGACAAAGTTAATTTACTTATTTCTATACAAAGCTCTATAATACAAATAAGACTAATTTAGTCTTAGAAAATATACTTTTTTACAAATCTACAAAAACATTTCATACATTATTTAGTCTTAATAATATGTGAGGAAAATACGATTTACGTCCAAGGCACGGGTGATATGACGTTAATATTTTACAATGGTATAATATTGTATTTATATTTTATTATTGCAGCATAAATATAGTAGATGTTAGTACAAAAGACAGCACATCAAGGTAATCACATCGTTAAGTTTTGTAATAAGGGCGATTTTGCAACAGAAATGTATAGCCAAGGGTATTTTCGGATCACGCCAGCGCGTTCTCTCGCACGTTCAAGTAAGTAAGAGTGACAGAGATAGCTACATCCAAAATTATGGATAACGGCTTAGAGTGTACGGCCTTTGATGTGCTTGCGTGTGTACTATTTACTAACTACTCATAAGACGCTTAGACTCTAGTGCACTCTTCCCATATCCATGCCACCCAGCTGACCTATGTAAGGGTACCCAGACTTGGCCTCAGTCGGCGAGTGCGCGTGCGATGCGTAGTGTGATGCGTTCGTGCCGAAGAAAGAACTGTAACAATGAAGAAGACATTCAATGTACATTGAAGAAATGAAAAAAGTTTGAGTCGGTTACAAGACTTCTTTCCATCCAAGAAAAAATATCTTAGTAAAGGTTACAGGAAGACAGTCTCGCGACAACATACCAAACAGTAAGTATGTCAGGGAAAAAGGGAAATTGAAAACTGTCTCATCGGATTACAGTACTGACATCATATAATTCAGGTAAACTTAGTTGTAGATCTCAAACTCTAACTAATCTCAATAATCCCAGGATTAGCATTATGACCGCATAATATCAAAACAGATTTTGCGATAAACTAATGATACTTAGATCGCGGCTTAACGTTCTAACTATCCTACGAAAATAACAATAAGTCACTATAACAATCAATAAAGGTGTTATGTATTCACGAGTCATGCCGTGAGTCAGAATTATGTCATGTTTTAATTAAGCTAATGATAAACAGTCCGAATGGCAGCACTTGAAACAAATTGTATATAACTAGCACTTGAACCGACCCCGAAATATTGACAACTCCTTTTAAATTCCAGTAGCACTGATGCAACAACTGTTTTCAATTACGGAAAAAAAAATAAGAAGACACTGGCACGTCGTAATATTTAAAAAAAAAACTTAATTGACACAGGTTAGAAAGAAAATGAAGCGTGGGAGCAATTGCAAACCGTCCGAATAATATCTAGTGTAATTGCCAGTATCGATTATAGGAAGCCCGGACGCTGGGAAGCGATCATGTAAGGTATTCGAAACAATAATAATAGGCCGCAAGCCTTAATATCCCATTCTAATTGTTACTTAGTTTTGGCCTACCGGAGTTCGTAATTTAATGTAAGGTCAGAGAAATATGGCTTATTGATTTTAATTTACGAAACAAAATCTCGTAGCAAAGTAATATCTAAGACAAATAATTTAAAAAAATTGTTTGACTCCATTCAATATGTCGATGTCATTACAAATATATTATTATTTCTGTCGATCAAATACCTTAGTTTTCTACTAGTTTGGATAATGTCATAGAAACGTAATAAATTGTAACAATTTGCCTTACATTACGTTATCGTAATTTTTTGATATCTGTACAATGCGAACATTTTGGACATAAAACGTGACTTGTACAAGCAATAAAATGCTAATTCGCTCGATGATACAGTGGCTAATATTATGTTCAAGATTATTACTGCTCTGCATTGGTCTAAGCGAGGTCAACTTTGCGTTCAAACAAATAATAGTTTAAATTATGCTTCTTTTCTGCTGACGTTACGATAAACAATTTAAGCCTTAAAAGAAGCTCGATGCGTAACAGTTTTTTTTTTCACAAAAACTGATTTTAAATTCTGTTATTAAAAAGTAAATATTCTGTATGAAAAAAAGAATACGTGGCTTGTATTATTGCACCGGCGATTACGTGAAGAATATCCATTAAAACGATTCCATAATTAAACACAATGCATGAACAATCGACTTTTAAATTGCAATCGCAATTTTTTTTTTCACTTTCATTTAGAAAAGGAAAAATGTTTATTATGCTTACTGGTATCGATAATTTCAGTCTTATCGATTACAGGTGCAGCGGGGTAATCAATGCTTACTTATATGGTATGTATGGATATTTTCGAGCCACGTCGAATTAAAAGAACATTAAATTAACCTGTATTTTTAAAAACAACAATTCAATCAGTATACGCAACAGGTATAACTTGGGTTTTGGTTCCTGAATTTTAATTTAGTTTTAATTTGCTGATTTTGCTGGCATGGCAACATTTGTTTACAGTTTTTTGGCTTTCGAAAAGACAACACTTAAAAAATTCTTTTCGGCTCCGGTCATCGGGAGAGATTCGAACCCCCGACCTTTGGAAATCCGGTCCAATGCTCTGACCACTGAGCTACCGAGAACCTTAATGGAGTTGTTGAATTTTGTAAGTGCTTTTTAACGCTTTGAGCCAGCGTATGTTTCATCAATGATTATGGGAGACACCCTCAAATCACCCGAGAGAAATATTTTTACAAATATTTGACAATCGGTTAAGATGAAACAGGCTTAAATTTTAGTTGTTAAGTTTTTTTTTTGCGTTCACAACGCTATTTTTTTAATTTCGAAATTTTTGCCTTATTCTGTGAACCGAATATTTAAGTAAGTTTTAACAGGGTGTTAAAAACGACAATGAAAGAATTCGAATTTAAATTACTTACTCAGGTTCTTACTATTTTGATGCCGTAGCCGATGTATTTTTTGGCTCTACGTCTTATGTTGCTTTGGTGTCATAATGTAACCTGTACATCGTATCGTATCACCAAAACTTTCTAATTCACTCCAAGTTGCGCCCTAAGCCCAGGTGTATTAAGGTAAAAACAGTTGTGAACCCCTGCCTTGCAGCGTTTAGGAAGTCAATGCAAATAGCTGCAGATAAGTTTTAATACCAGACCGGCGATAGCTAATGCCCAGGTTTCGTTCACTAATGTCACGTTCAGCCTTTCATTAATTGAGCGCGCGTACAAAGCAACCAGTGGTTATCTGTACAGTATTGTGTAGTATGTTCAGACCTAGTAATATGATACTAGATTTATGAGACGCTCCGTTTACCTGGTTATATTTTTTTTTCTTAAAACACGTTTAGAGATCTGACCTAAAGTAAGTAAATAAATTACCAGGTACTTATATAGAACAATGTGATTGAATTTGTAGAAAGTGATACCTGTAACGACTAACATTAGTAGTCAATTAAATGTTAAAATTATCAGCCAATAAATCAATGAAAACGAAGAGGATGATAAAATTACGACTCAAAATCCCGAAGACAGAGGCAATCGAATATCGAATGAACTCAAAGGGCTGAATCATCGGTGACTGCGATGACTTTAGATATCGATACGATCTGTGATGAAGTAATGAATCATTGTCGTTCTTATAAACGCCTCGCAACAATGGTATATCACCCATCGCTTAGGATAAGTACTTATAGGTAAATGCTTTGTACTAATGCTGGCTTTGAATGTTTAGTGAAGCACCTAACTTGTATTGAAATTTTTCCCATTTATAGTTGATATCTCAAAAACTTTTGTTTTCATGAATGAAACTAAAGAAGGATGCAAAATCGTAAACAAAATGATTTGAAATGTAAATCCGGACAGGAAAAATTTGCAATACAATTTTGGCAGACGAGATAATAAATAGAGTCCAGGCGTTCGCTAGCATTACGTCAATCAAGTCTGCCTAAAGGACTAGATAAGACAGACCGCTGTATAAAAACGTGTCCAACCCATATATTATTATTTTGTCTGTCATTGTGCAAGGCGAGATATTGTGTGTGGTCCAATGTGAGGTTTATAGGCATGCTTTGTCTCGATAACACAGATAAATGTCGTCGCCGTATAGAGCACAAAGCGACAAAGTGTCGGTCACATTCTCTTTCGACAACTTTATTCAAGTAGTTTCATGTCCACGAGGGCCGCGAAGTGCACGTACCACAACTATTTTTACACATCGACGTCACCGTATTCATGAACTTGGAATATCGCGAGAATTAAAAATAAGACAGCAAAAAATTAATTAAAAATCGATTGAAAATCTTTATAAAATTCGCAGCCCTATTGCATTCACGATCGGATCGCAGTATTACGGAGCGCGGCCCGTAATAACCACCCGCACGGCGTATAATGGCTGACTTCTTACACTCTTAATTGATTAGCGGCCGCTCCGGCTAATGATAAAGGAAGGTGAAAAGAAATAAAACGAATGCACCCTGATTTGCGATCGCCGTCCCGACCTATAGCCACCGGACGTTGCCGCCCGGACACGCCAAGCCGATACATCATAACGAATTACCACTTCTATAACCAGCACCCGACTGATATGATGTCATTTAAATCGCTCACCCTAAACCTACTATTACGAAAATAACAGCCGTGTCTACCGTAATAAATAGTTATTTAAATCGTCGGCAGCAAAGGTCAGTTTGTTGTAATTGCATATTCATCTGTACGATTCATGTCGGAATGAGTAGCTGAACATCAATAATTCATTGAGCTACTTGGTCGTTGCCAGGGATTATTGAGTCGTTGGGTAAATGTTTATTTAAATAAATAATGTTATGATTCAGAATTCATGGACTTACCTATAGTTTTCTGGCCATGCGCCGACTTCGGCCAATTTGTTCTGAGGCGGTGCGCTCAGTTGCCGAGTGGTCCAATGGTTGTGAGCAGACATTGCGTGCTCCTGTTTTGAGTAGTCTCCATAGCCATAGGACACTGCATCACTAGGGTTTGCGTATGTCGAATGCTGGTAGGTGATTCCTCCCGAATGGTTCGCAGAAGGACTCGAAGTAGTTGGGCTCGAACTAGGAGGGGTCGTGTCAGCAGGCGGTTGTAAAGGAGTCGTCAGTTCCGAGGAATGAGATAAAGGAGTTAAGTTTCCTGAAGTAAAGGAACTTGATGTAGGCGGATGCAATGACGATGCAGCCAAAGCTGACTGGCAGACAGATGGAGCGGTCAAAGCAGATTGATGAAGGGAAGGTGCGAGTGCAGAATTAAGAACGGAACTGGAACCTAAAGCAGAAGAGTAGGACTGTTGCCAACTCGCGCACTGCGCGTTGAAGGAAGACGGGGGTTCGTATTGCTGGTGGACGGCGGGGAACGCAGATTGTAAGGACATTGTGTTGAAGGCACTGAGTTGCTGAGAGTTGAGCTGTTTTCGTAGGCGGGCTCTTCGGTTCGAAAACCAAACCTAAACAAAAAAGATTTTCTATTTACACCACAATGAAATAGCATTGACAATAAAGGACGACTCGTGTGTGTTTTCTCGTGATTCGGGAATAAATCCACTCAACAAATTGTTTCGAGAAGATTCCGCAATCGCAAAGTAATCCTCTAGGTAACGATCAATCGAATACAATCTAAATAATTGATTTGCTTTGACATTGAATTTGTCACAAACACTTCAGTGATTGAATTCCCACCTTAGAATATTATAATTATTACATAATTACTATGTGTGATGGACTCTATTACACTTTATGCGGAGGTATACAATTACTAAAAGCCATTAATTTAACAAAAACTGGTGGAGTAACGGTAGCGATGAGCAGCATATGGTAGCTCGTTTACAAACATTATAATTAATTATAAAGGTAATTACGTCATTTTTTACGTCACGCCTTTGAAGGGGCGGGATGTGAGTGTGATACAACAATGGGTTTGTTTGATTGCACCCATTTATCATTAATACAATTCGTTGGATATCGTTACATACCTGAACTCTGGCTTCGGTTAGCTTCGTCTTTTGCGCCAATTCTTCCCTGGTATAGACATCAGGGTATTGCGTCCTGGTGAATGCGCGTTCCAGAGCTTCCAATTGGTCACCAGAAAAAGTCGTTCTAGATCTTCGTTGCTTCCTCTTCAAAGTTATACCAGGCTCCGATTCCGTGTCCGAATCCTCACAAGACGATGGTCCTATTGAGACAAAGAAAAAAAAGTTGGAACAAAATAACACTACAACTCGAAGCATTCTACTTTTTGCAATAATGTAAGTAATGATGTCATTATGGTTATAAGCGATAATGGAGTAATCATCAGATGACCAGATGGATCATCTCATCAGCCTATATATGTCCCACCGCTGGGCACATGCCTCACCTCAACTATGAGGTGGTCCGAACCATACTCCACCACGCGGGCTCAGTGCGTTTTGGGGGCCCAAATGGATATTATTATTATTTCGCTTTGTTATTGCTTAGTGTCAGTGCTCCATTTTTATTACAAATTTCGCTATTACAACAAACTTGTGACTTTCTAGCGCGTTTTTTTTTCATTTTCGTCCATTACCACGCGGCTACCGTTCGGACCACACGCCGCTGAGATTAAATTAAACGTAACCACATGATGTTGCGTTTGTATTAGCCTCAAATGAGTTCTGTGGGGCCTCAATAAATATTACTCTACGCTTGTTGATAGTGAAATAGAATTAAATTACCCAGCCGTTGATGATGATCATTCACTATCTTTCTTATGTTTCAGCGATAAAATTGGACGACAGTTATATTGACCTGACAAAGTAATTCATTGAAAACAATTTCCATAATATGCGAGGGGGTTTCGAGAAAGCTCGCTTGCGCATATTTCCACGAAAACTTACGACCAGAAGTACCGTTAGCGTCGTCACAGGACAAGCACGAACCGCAAATTTTCAATACCAGCCCGGACTGGTATAGGCGCTTTTCCAGTGTAGATATTACTTTAGCCGCGCACAACTTAATATGCATAATCTTATCGCTGTGCAGAATCTCGCCGGCAAAACCGCATCGTCGCTGAACCGGCATATTAGGAGCGCCATTTTATATCGGATAGCTATACGGCACAAGACGTGCAGTACGGACAGATTGTCGTAATGCAAGCCCCGCGGCCAAACGCGATGGGATAATAACACCTTTGGATACTAATTTCATTTTTATAACCTACAATTTCGAAGCCGACACAAGGGGCGCTGCCGTGGCGTGCGCCCGCTTCACTTTTACGTGGATTATTAACTTTATACGCCGTTTTCTGAAGTTTGCAAACGTTCCGACAGTCTCATTATAGGAATAAATTTATAATAATAGTGTGCTTTGAACTAAATTAAGTGATTATGGTCTCGAATCAGCGTTAAGGACTACGATGACACGGCGAGTTATTTACGCATCATTAAGAGGTAGGTTTTAGATTTTCAAATAATTGAATTCTCAGCCAAGGATTTCTATTTGTTGCTAAACGCGTTCTTAATATTCTTGTGACCTTCTGTTCAGAAATAATGAAGCAAACCGCAGCATTAAGGTAATCCTTTATCAAGGGTACGTGGGGAGGTAGAAACTAGAGCAATAAAAAGTTTCATGCAAACACACGCTCAGAATGATCTTTCGAGTGTTTGAGAATAGAAACTAGCTACGCTTGCAGAAAAATGCCACAGCAATAACTTTACTTTGTACAATATTACTTTTAAAACTTAAACTGGAATTCAAACCGTAGACAAATCACAAATAGGTGATACAATAAGGGTCAAGGTAAGCATGACTTACCTAGAATACCATCAATGCTGTGATTTCTTCTAGGATCTGATTCGTCACGTTTGCCTCCTCGTATAAGTCTCGAAATAGAACTGACTGACGGCGCGGTGTTTTTATCACAGATGCCTTCTTTTATTAGTTTATCTCTAATTTCCCAGGAAAATATACCTGGGTTTTGTCTCTTCAGCTCTTCGATCCTGTTCTCAACTTCAGGGGTGGCCACCCTCGGCTTTGAACCTCCGATCACGCCTGGCCGAATGGAGCCCGTTTCCTGTTAGATAATAAAATGTATTACACTCAGAATATTTTTAAGGATTTTCTAAAAACTTACATTTATATGAAACATGGTATTCGTGAATGGTAAAAATAAGTCAATGTCGTGAGCTAAAATAAATAAACTTTTTAGTGAAAGAAATAGTTATTTCTCATCAGCCTAAGTACGTCCCACTGCTGGGCACAGGCAATAATCTGACCTTGTAATAAAATTAAGTGAAAATTGGGTAATGGAACTGTTAATGTCAGCAACTGAAGCAAAAGTCCTATATATTTTTATAGTATCCATCAAATAGTCGTACTTAATGAATGTATATGATAAAAAGTAGTCCTAACTAGCCCTTTCTTCCTGTCTGTCTTGTCTTACCTGGTATCTATTGAGGATCTTGGAGACGCATCCGTGGGAGACGCGCAGCTGGCGTGAGATGACGCAGGGCCGCACTCCAGCAGCCGCCATCTCTACGATCTTCAGCCTGATGTGGTTCGGCAGGGGTCGACCGTTAATAAACACCCCACCTAGCTGATTCATACGACCTTGACCTGCAAAAAAAATAATCTTTTAGGGCACAGACAGGCTGGGCTAAATATAAAAGCCTAAAGAAGATATCAAAGAAATCCAAGGAGACTGTCTATTACTTAAGAGTAGGCACTAATGAGCAGTTTTGAGACGACAACTGTAGTTTATTTCATTTATTTTGTCTCCAAAACAACTACTGTGTACTAATTAAGGCTTTGATAAAACCAAAATTGATCGCACATAAATGTTGTAATCAGCTTTTCGGGGCTTGCAAAATATTCAATTTAGCTGGATTAATAACATCGGCGTTATTCCAAAGAGGCATTTAATATTACAAGGAATTTTAATCATTGCCGAAGAATAAATCAATTTGTATAGCGCAATACGAAAACCAGTAGCTGTATTAAAACCAAATAAAGGCTGCGCTATCAATGAGAACAACAATACATCAATATCACAAAGTGATCGGATTGACAGATCCGTTGTAAGTTGTTGTGAAAGAGATAATAAACTGTACGTTAATCGTGTAGAGTGTATTGTGGCATGGGAGCATGAGGTACTCGTATTTCAAAAGCCAGCTCAGTGTAGGTTGTAAGTCGGTAGCCCTCGATCACTTCGTAATTTTACATTCCATTGCAAGTCTTCTCAGGCAAGAGTATCCAATTTCTTCCAACACGAATGCGCTCAAGCAGAAACGATAACACTTAAACTATTTTCGGCCTTTGTTAGTTTGGACTTGTTATATTTTACGATTATCGGCGACTGTTTCTCAGATAAAAAACTTTTGATATAAGTAGTAACTTGTAGATTAAATTCGGTTTTATCGAGTATGATGAGAGTGATGAGTCATTGGAAGAGGGTCATTAAAAAAATAATTAATGTTCTGTAGAGATGAGTTCGGATAATTAAATTCGTTGGTGATTGCGAATAAAACCTCATGGGAACGATGGTGCTCCTTCTGGATTTATTGAGGTGTGTGTGAGTTAAAGTGTCGCTATTATAATCACATCATTCACCCGGCGGGACCACCTATCGTCAAAGGAGCCGCCTTCCCTTGATTTTTGCAACTCCTTTATGCATTTATGTTGGCTTCTATTGAGATGAGATGGAAGTTAGGAAAAAATAAAATTCGCCTATTATATTCTTGATGTGATATATATTTTTGAGTCAAGGAATGGTACAGATTTATAAATTTCATTTAAAAGATGTTAAATTTTTCAAAAGTAACTAAGTTCTGTCATTAATTGAGTTACATGAAAGTAAGTTAGGTTTCTTTTTTTTAGAATTAACAATGCAAATTTCTTAACAATATTTAAATCAAACACTTAAAGAAATTCGGCCCGATGAGTAAGTGTCACGCTAGCTCAATTGGGAGAGCAACCGCCCGGATTACAAGAGGTGCGGGTTCGTGTCCCACCTGTGGCAGTCCATTTTTCTTTAAGTGTGTTTTAATTTTACGTAGGTAAATGTCTTCTATAGATATCTATTAAACTGTTAAGTAATCATGCATTGAAATAAGGTAATATACTCGTAGTTACATTAGACACCTTAAGCTAGGTACTAGGTATTGCAAAACGATAATGAGAAAAAAATATAATTTGACTAGATATCTGCGCAGTTGTAAAGATCTTGTAATCTTCATTAATAACAATACCTCAATCTATTTTAAATTTTTTGTTTCATCTTTGACTGACACAATTTTCTAACAGAAAAAATGTAACAGTGGCATCTTCCACTTTAGTAAAGGCATTTATAGTTTATCAATTTCAAATAATTCCACAAAGATGCCGCCACATGTAGGACCCTAGACCCCTACTGAGAAACACCAATCAATTAGACAACATGTCAACAAGTATGTCCTTTGGTACGAGGAGAGACCGAAGCATAGTTCACCACTTAATTGAAAATTGAACCGTAACGCAAACAACATACGGTTACTAATGGTGGGTGGTAAAAACAAAGATTCGTGACCACAGGAAAGTCGTTCACGCCTCTAAAATTCAAGCTCTATTTTCAAGATCAAAAGAAGCATAATCGTTAAAAACGATATAATCTTTTGTGGCGAGGCTGGCCTCATGCCGCGGTTCTGCAAGCGATCCCCATATTTTTTGTCGGAGCCGGTAGACGTTGCGGTGCCTCGAAAGCTCATGTTTTTGAGTGTTAATTTTATGTTCCCGAAATATTTATGATGCATAACGTGTCCATAATAACCCCGCTATACAAATGTGGGTGGCTTTATAATAACGTATCACTTCATTATAATACAACGAATATTATTGGCAACTAGGTTGCTGCAGCCAAAGACACGAGTGAATTAAGCATAAAATATTGATTTGAAATGAAACGGATAAACTTGTTTCGGCTTTTGCAAATGAATGTTGATTTCAATCATTCATCAGCTTATTGTAAACTCTTAGATGAAAAAGCAAGTAGTGCAGATTCTAAACATATCAAGGAAGAAACGAGATCAGTCGAACACACAATCGATGAAAGGTTTACAACAACAAACGGACAAAAAGAGCCTCAAAGTGCACAATGCGTAATAGAATTCGCAAACATTGTAACGCTATTAACGCAAAAGGAGGCGAAGTTAACAACAAATTCAAACATTCGTTGGCGACTAATCGTCCGGAAATGCTTTTGGATCATGCACAAGTTGCTTTGCACAATAGCTGCTACCAGGGTGGCACAGAAATGTGGAGCACCGATAATAATACTAGTGAAAAAAATGAAAAAAACATACAGGAGCTTTCGGCAAAGAGATTTTATTCTACTCACGTGTTTTATTCATAGCGAGACCCGACTCCTTGGAGCAGAACCACGAACTAAACAGACACAGTAAACTAGAAAATTTCTCACAATCACATAATCGTGTACCAATTCGTTCAACCGGTGCATTCGTGTTAGACGAAATTGAAACATAGTCGACCATTTAATGCTAAACGTAAGAGGCATACCGTGACGGGATAAATGAAGATATCGAATTCACCACGCATTTCTGTGTCAACTTTAATTAACAATTTTTCATCAACTCCAAATCACAATTGTGAAGTGTTCGAAAGTTTTTTTAACTTTTTCTACTTCAACTCAACTTCAACCACGTAGTATCAACATTTCTTCACTAAGCACGTGAGGCTTATAGAGCCTATAAATCCATACTGGAGAAATCAAACCTAATGTAAGAATAGCGCTCATAACTACATTTTCATGAAAAGCAATTGAAAACAGTTTTCGTTTACTTTAAATCTTTTGTTTCAAAAATACAGATAACAGTTGACAAAAATAAAGACTAATTCAAAAAAGGATCAGAACACAGTTTTCTATTTCTCATATTAAAATGTGAAATGTTTCAAAATTGGAATTTCTCTGTTAAATAAGAACATTGTCAAAATATTCAACCAATGGCAGTTAACATTGGGTATGTATGATAGTTTATAATGTTTTAAGTCGATATCGTATTGTGTAAATAAATCGTAAACCCCGTTTTCACAATCATAATATGTTTCTGCTTGCAAATCAATTTCACGTAGCGACATTAATGTGCTATAGTAAAATTTATATGAGGCTTTACGTCACAGCGCACCGCTTTTCTCTGCCCAGGCACATGAGCGATAACCATTCCATAGCCGATCATGCTTTGCATCGAACATAATATATTCAATAAATTAATCAATGAATGCAGTCAGTCAGTGATGTATACGAGTTTTATAACCTATTTGTTTGACTGTCAATAGTACTATTATAATACCATTTGTTTTCCTGCTCTCGATAAGTTTTTTAGCTTTTCTGTTTAGGTACGATTTACTGGTTATAGGTACATTATTTTCACTTCCATCATTGATAGGCATGAAAATATGCAAATAAAGTTTATAAAATCTAATCAACTTTAACAGCAAAAAGTAATTCCTTACATTGTTCCTATTTCCGAAAGGTTATCAATGAAATCTAACGGAGCATACGAAATTTCATTCGATCAACAAATCCTAATACGATTGATATTAATAACTGAATTTCACTCACTCAACAACAACCACAAAAGTGGGATTGACGCGTGGTTTCCTTTCGTAACCCGTTAAAATTCGTCTATAGGCTAATAAAATAAGCTATTACTATCGAAAATCAAGCAACAAAAAGGTGAAATGCCAACTGAATAGGCATTAAAATTGGGCGGCGCGCACAAAGGCTGTGTCATTCCATTAAGCCTTCTTCAAAGAGCGGAGAGTGTGTGGCCTGGTCGCGTGCGCCGCGGAATGTAGCGCGAGAGAATATCAAATCAATTGTATTATACTTTGGTACGCTACAAGCCGGCCGGATAACGCCTCGTTGCTCGTAGCCAAAATGTCAAACAATCATCGCCATTACGTCACCTGTTGTGCATTAGAACAAATATACTCGTATACATGAAATAATCCTACCTTCATCCGAAAATTTTTTTCGAAAACTTGATGACAAAATTAGATAGCCTTTCTATTTTCATGCAGTCTTTGAAATCCAACTGGAAAGCTTAGTTTTAAAGCACCAAAAGTTTTTCAATGCACACAAGCAGAACTGTTGAAACAGAGGCAACAAATGAAGGGGGAATTAGCCAGGAAGCGGCATAGAAGAGACGAAATGCATTCTCACAATATGCTCAAAACCCGACTAGGTACTTGTCATCCCTATTCATATGAGCCAACTGTTCAAACGAAAGCAACTCTTTCGGCTCCAAATGTAATGTACCTACGCAACTAATGAATGGAACTGAATATTTTATTTCGATATAATAGTGTGTGTTTGAGTGCCCTGTTTGACCTCATTCTGTATTCATAACGCGTTATGTACTAATTTGACGGATTCTTTTCTTTTCAAACACGAAATGGACTCTTTGACGTGGTCATTTGCCGCGGCTGGACTAAAAATAATGGCTGTATAAAGTCTTGAGAATGAAATTTCCATCACAAATGTTCGTATTCTTTTGGGGGTGCTTTCTGCTAGGAATTTTGTATAAAAGTAACGTAACGTCGATCACTATATTGCTGTTCGTGCAAAATTATGATAGCTTTGAAGAAACCCAAATCGCAAATCGTGACTTTCCGGAGTTTCCCCGGTCTTAATTAGTTGCATTAAACTGCATGCTGCAACATTTCGACAAGTTTCGAAGAACATCTAATTACTTCTTCAGCATTAATTTCATCACAGTGCAAAAACGTCATCTTGAGTGAAGACAGAATCTGATTACCAACGACCAGAGTTGGGCAACTCGATCCAAGGTTCAAGTGGTATTTAACCAAAGGTTCTTTACCGTGGTTCCCGTTATCGTCTATCCCTTGAATAATGACTCGCGTTTATCGGTTCATGGTGCCCACAGGTAATTGTGGTGAATTCACGTAATTTTAATGGAACAATGATACCTTGATCGATGAACTGCGCACGTGAGCTATTTCGCGCTATCGTACCGTTTGCGGAGGATGCATTCGCATCATTTTATTCAAGTTTTCAAACTTATGCGTCTTCTGTCTTAGCTGTGTTACAATGTTGCTATTAGAGATTTCGATTACGGATAGGCACAGAATGATGTTTAGAGTATTAATTCTCATTCAATAAATTAACTATTCTGAATTAGGCAAGTGAGCTAAAGGAAAATATGCTGAAAAATAGTAACCTGCAACACACTTCGATTCTATTTTTTTGTGGACAAATAGCATAATAATTCGATCTAAAAACACGGTAGGTATATACTTAAATCATTGTTGTTGTTTGCGTTATTCATGTTTCCAAAGCGAATAATCGACCGGAACAGGAATTCCTCGAGGGTTGGCGTAGTAAGAGAAACGCTATAACTCCATAATGCGTTGTCGCGAACGACGCGCGCGTCGCCCGAGGCGCTGTAGATTTAGATCTTTAGGGGTTCGATGAAACTGATAAATCTTTTCAACACGACGCCTTTTACATGGTAAGCGATAGCGGTAAAGAATTAAAATTACCTGCCGATAATTCATTGTCGTTGAATGAGTATGCGTAGGTTTTTGGCTAAGTGCATTTGGCAGATTTTTAGAGAGCCGTATACGAGAATTTTAGTATAACTACCACACTCCTGGCCAATGTTACACAATTAACAATTTTCATAATCAATGTGACATTATTATGACACGTTTATTATTATAAATCATTTTTATTACAGAACATTAAAGAGATAAGTCATAGTGTTAATTAATTCAAATTCATAACCTGCCAAATCAGTCGACCATAACGTCGGTATACTCGCAAATCATACCGAAATTCACATTCCGTTATATCAATTTGTCTATGTATAATAGATTGGCATAAGTAATGGCAAGTAAGCGCCCTGGAGGTTGATCGAGGCATTTCTGCAGCCGACGGCGCGGGGCGGGGGGCGCGTCATATTATGCGGCTAAAAGAGCCTGTCGGTGCCTTTGATCTGCGCCCGCGCAGGCTCGCAGCCGACCCGCGCGCCGCGCCTGTGTGCGTGCGAAGCGCACCGCTTGTCGGCCCGTCATATGCAACTAAACCTTGATTATGGTACTGAACTCTTTATAGAGGTCAAAAATCCAATGTTTTGTGATGTTTGTAGTATATTTATAATTGGACCCGGCAAATGCACGTTATAAATCCCTAATGGGTAGTGTCTTATTGCTCGGCTAATTGTGTCGGCGCGTATTTCATCCCATGTTGTTAAAAACGTCGGTATATCACTTGGCAGTTTCAGTATTGAGTTCGATGCCTTGCCGGTTGTTGAAAGTTTTCTTCTTATATTCTTTTGCATTGATTTCTTCAGACTGAAAATATTTATTATACATATGTTACAATATCCAGAGCAGTTGCAAAAGCTACATCATTGGCATCATCATAACCTCGTACTATCACAATGACCAAGAACTAGGTGCTGAAACATGGCTGTCTTAGTTCGATCACATATCACATGCAGAGTCATGGTGTCTGCAAGTCAGAGCTCAGTAAGTGGGGCGAAAATATCGAGAACGTATGAAACTGTGTGAAACGTAGCGTGCTCGGGGCAAATTACAGGGCCCGATTGGGATCGCGAGTCGTCATCGCCGGTGTATCTGATCATAACTGATATTTGAGCAGGGCTATCGTACTAATATTATTGCGCAGGACAGCTACTTTGAGAGGAAACTAGGGCTGTATCGGGATAAAAAGGGGAAAAAGAAGTGCAAACAAACCCGAGTTCAGTAGACAACTAACTGTTTATTTACAGGGCAAAACTATAAAATAAAATCTAATCAAAAAAAGTATTAATGTACATTCGGCACAGTTATAAATAAAGCCGCAGGGCAGAGCTAATAGACGTCAAAAAAGTTTGAAATAAAATCTCATAAGCTTAGTATAAATGGTAGATAAAGAGAATCAAATTAGACAAGGCCATATTCTATGAAAACGAAACTAATTGAAAGAAGACGATGAACCAAAAAGGAAAATACAAGAAAAATAAGTATGTAAAGTAACAAAGATTTCATTGAAGGTCTGGTTATAAAAACAAAGCTGAGTTGCAACGAAATAAACTAATCAATGAACTTATGGTAACACATGGAAAAAACTTCGCGTAGTATGTAATCTACCTACGAGTCAAGCAGTTTTTTGTAGATTACTCATCAACTTGAATATTGAATAGCTTTTTGGTCTAGCTCACTTTGACTGTTAAAAATATGTAGGTATATTAAAAAGTAAAGCGTTATGCTTTACTTTTAGGGTTCCGTACCTCAAAAGGAAAAAACGGAACCCTTATAAGATCACTTTGTTGTCCGTCTGTCCGTCCGTCCGTCTGTCAAGACCGTTTTTCTCAGGAACGCGTAGAGGTATCAAACTGAAATTTCTATATGATACTCAGGTCTATTGTCCCTGGAAGCTGTAGAAAAATCAACCTTCTAAACCAACGCAATCAAAAGATACAGCCATTTAGGCCGCAAATTTCCGCAAATTTTCGAAACTCGCACGGGAATCAAAACCTACAGGGTACTTCCCGTAAACTTAGAATCTTGAAATTTAGTATGAAGTCACGTCTTATAGTACAAATATAGGAAAAATTACGAAAACTGTAAATTTTCAGTTTCATCAAATAAAAAAAAATATTTTTGAAAAATATTTTTGACAATTTTGAAAATTTCAAAGTTACTACTCCTCATCTACAGGTTTGTACGGAACCCTCGGTGCGCGAGTCCAACTCGCACTTGACCGGTTTTTTTAATATACCTACATTTTTATGGTAAAATTAAATGCCAATGCATGTGTTTTTTTAAGCCAAATGTATTAATTAAGGCAATTGTTACTTTAAAAAGAGGATAAACAAAATAAATAACTCGTTTGTAACAAACCCTAAAACTATGTTCACACTACATGCCCACTTACTGTAGAATCTTTGCATACAACGTACAGATAGGTACGTCATGACGTATTATAATGATTCATTCGTTTAGTGGTGTCGATCATTGAAAGAGAAACAAAGGCATACGCTGCTTTTAATTATTTAAATTCTTTTGCTATTGACACTCAAGTTTATGGGTGTTGTTATGAATTGTATATGAATAACAAGATGACTGACATCTGTGGTACAGTGATGTGCAAAAGTATCATCTATATTTTTATAACTTAGAGTAACCACTAATTATCAGTAATTAATTACATTTCAGTACTATGATACCAATCGGAAAAAAATGCATCCTGCATATTTTTATTTTTGGAATTCATATGGTATTTATTAGGATTTGCATGTTTGAAACGTATAACACCTATTAAGCTTGAATTATGTTCTTCATAAATATTTTTCAAATTATGTGCAAAATTTTAAGTTTTCAAAGATATATTTTTTTAATGACTTATTACTTTATTTTTTTTGTCCTTTTGACTTGTATCAGGATAAACAACAGATTTTAATAAAAAAAATTTATGTGTTTTTACAAACCAATCACTAAATCTAAATGTTATAAAGATCCAGTCATAACAAAAAAAATACCTTAAAAAATCGACTAAAACAAACAAAAAAGGCACAAATTGACAAATCGCTGATCGTCAAACGTTCGTGAATAATCGGCTTTTGCATTAAACAAATGTTTTTGAACGTTCACGACGCATCCGAGGGGCTTATGACACTAAACCCGACTTACAATTCGGAAACTCGAATAATTTGGAGTCGAATTAAAATTTAAGACATTTTTTAATATCAAAAGGACCGGTCCGGTCCGATGTTACAGATGTGACTCACGAACAATCGAATGATGTTTCGTCTTGGACCAAACGTAGATTAGTTCTTAAAATCCAGATCAACATAATGTATATCGATAGTAAGTCATTTGAACAGCTTAAAAATTAATAAGTAGCTTTCTTATTTAATTTTCACTGCACCCATTGCCTTCTTTCTGCATGACCTTGAGGTTGACTGGCAGAAAATGCTTTTAGCATTAAGTCCACCCTTTGTACATTTCTTGTGCAATAAAGTTTTAAATAAATAAATAAATAAGTAGCACGTTCTGTATTCATAACTTTAATTAATGAGTCTCTAGTCGTAGATGATTTTTTTTAAAGTCGAAAAACCTTTTTCTTTAATCGGAAGTTAATTAATCATTTCTTTCCGAAGATAAGACCCGCTGGAAGCTCCTTTTTTGCATATTTTCCTCTTTCCTATTTTCTTAAATACGAGTATGATAAATCATGTTATTTGAATAGTATGCTTTTAATTAATAGCTGTAGATTATCTTATTATATCGTGGTTGAATACCAGATCGTCGTCGGCATTCCTTTAAGGCGGCGCTCTCTTTCTAACGTTACCCTTTCAAGCCTTCATTCCTGTTCGTTTTAATTTAGTTTAGACGAAACAGGTCATAAGTTGGAATGACATTTTTAACAATGCAGTCGAAATGTTTTCGTATGGTAATGATTTATGTGTAAAACCGTCATTGCGAGAGCTTTTTGGAGCGGCGTTCGTTGTTATTTACGAGTTTACACGGCACTCTTTGAAACTCTTAAGGTTCAGCCGGAGGGGAAACAATGGAATATTTAATTTGAGACCAAATGAAATATAATACATAGGTCAAATCCGAGTTATAAGGGTTGCGGTAAATGACCCCACAACAATTTAGAGGTGTAAATAAAAACAAGGTGTCAATAACATTAGCGCACGTTTAACTAGCGTTTGACGACCGCTTGGTGCAGTGGTCCACAGGTCGGACTTCTAAGCCAAGGGTCGCGGGTTCGATCCCCGCACAGTACAAGCATAAGTGTGCATGAACATGTGTGTTTGTACTGGTCTGAGTGTTTGCTATGTATAATATGTATTTATTTACAAAAAAAATATATATATATATATATATTTAAGTATGTTTATCCGTTGTCTAGTACCCATAACACAAGCCTCGTAGCTTAATTTGGGACTAGAGAATTGGGGTGATTGTTGTGAAAAAATAATATTTTTTTATTATTATTATTTATTATTAACTAGCAATTTCACGTTGCTTCATCAAACATGATGAAGCAACTGGTAATTCCTAGTTAAACGTTGTAAATATTGAACATGACAATATTGTTCAAAGCCACCTTACTAAGTATAGGCACGGATTACCAAATGATGGTAAGTCTTGTCAGAGTATTATTATATCTGTGGTCTTGTGAAGATGTGATCACCTTTAAGAAAAAGCTAAATAATTATCTCGCAGCGAGTGCTGGCCAATACATTAATAATTCATATATTGTTATTATTATGTAATCTTATCATAATTGAAATGTAATATTTCTTATGAGATTAAAGATCATTAAACCTAACATGTGATCATTTATGGATTTTATTTGTAGAATAGAACATAAGGTTTGCCCTATGCACGAATGTCTGTTAATAGTTATTTTTGGACCCATGAGGACGAATCCAAGTTAGCTTCGGACTAGAGAAACAATTGAAAGTAAAAAAAAAATTTGAACACAGAAGTTACGAACGGTTGTTGGTTGGAATTCAAATAGAAATGTCCCCTGCAATAAAATTTGATTGCTGCCGGGAAACGACCGTCAAAAACAAAAGTTGCTCACTATTTTTATGACGTGCCATAATTTCTAAGGGAAATAAAAGCTCCCAATCTCAGCTTTATAATAGACCGTTTGTGTAGCTGCACTCTTAACATCCAAGAAATATCCTCTTTACTTTACGAATGGAAAGCATAATGGAAAAGTTACGTTCCTTTGAGTTATCTTTGTCGAGTAAGCAATGCTTATGATAATGTCAAAGAAATAATATGTGTGTTTTTCTGTACCTACTATACGAGTATTCCCTTAATTGCAAGTGTTTATAAATATATTCTTGAATATATTGGTATAATTATAAAATAGGATCAAACGATAATTTTGAGTACTATTGGCTATGATAACTGAAAAAAATATTTAAAATATAAGCCATATGATAAACAAAATGGGACACAATTAATTTCAAATTACATTATTAGGAATAACGATCATCAAGAACAATAATCTAACGAATGAAGACCAGTAACATTGCATAATGATCATGGGAGGTGATATTCTATTAATTCAGATCAAGATCATTTAACATCAAGAATAGCTCAGAGGGACAATAGCGCGTCGTGACAGAAATATAGAGAGAGACAATCGCTTTCTATAGCTGCAGTCCTTGACCATTCCAGAAAGTTTGAGCTAAACGACGCCCTCATTCTCAATTTTTAATAGAAAAAACGCCTTTTTTTCCTTCCAAGTCCGTCGCATGAGGGTGAAATATAGTTATATGGCCAGCAATAAAGGGCACTTTTGGCTTTATAATTTCTTTATGATTTTACAACTTTATGGCTGTTTCGAACCTTTGCGTCAAAAAACGGACCGTATTATGTCGTTTCAAATTATCTCCTTCAGTAATTGGTCACTAATCGGCTGCTAAAGGTCCAATAAAAAACAAAAAAGTTATTAATAGGCCATGTGTTTATTGATTTACAGCTTATTTTGGTGTGATGACGTATCGGCGTTGTGATTAGATGTAGCAATAAAATTTATCATTATCAGTGGAGGAAGGTCATTAATATATCAATCCATCCATATATTTTCATTTATAGTTTCAATATTACACAGCAATATATTTAACTTAGAATAATAAGGAAATAGTTTATAGAAAAAATGGTTAACGAAATTATATTACTAATATCAAAATGTAAAGTCTAATGCAAAATATTGTGTCTAAAAACCAAATAAAAACGTTTGCAGATTATCAAAAAATGTCTTTACTAATGATACTGAAAAACCTAACTTCTTCAAAAATTTTTAGGATATGGTACATCCGACTCTACAATTACTGAAATTGTTGAATCAACATAATTTATATCTCTGAAGACTTTAAATAGTAACTAAAATTTCAAAAACGACATTTATAAATGACTGAAACTAACCTTGAAAGGAGTATCCTGTGAAGTACGGCGTCATGTTCAAAGTTGAAACCGCCATCGACATGAAAATTGCAATAAAACGTGGAAATCAAGCCGCTCCGAGCACCGAATAAGTCCGAACACAAACAATAGTCCTAGGAGTTCACAATATCAGTCTTTCACTATCGAAGCGCGCACGCAGACATACTGACGAAGAACTGAGTGTGTCTAATCCGTGTTACTTTGAAGACAGCTCAGTGGCCACTGACGTGTGATGTAAAGATGTATTTCGACTCTCAAGTGTAATCTTTCACAATCAGCGGTCCAACAAAAAATGGTCAAACTGGCCGCCTCCGCAGCCTTCGAGGCAGGTTCACCTGATCGCTTGTCTCTTTCCCGCACCCGGCTGTTGTCATTTAGTTTTGTCTCGCCGGTGTTGAATTTTGACTATGATTTACCAGAATCAGCTTTAACTTTTAAAATATTTTCAAAATCATGAAATTCTGGTCTGTGTGTATATTTTTAACTGTGCTGAAAGAATATTATAGCGATGTATTGTCGAAGTTTCTATCGCCGACAGAGACCGGTGTGAAAACGAGACAGCACGAAGTCATGGATCCGGTATCTTCAAAGCGAGGAACGCTTAAGTTAACAATGTGTGAGTCGCGCCGGAGTCGACGTTCCGTGACGAAAAACACGAGGCGTGCTGCCACCGCGATCTATGCCTGCCGCCGCTTGCGATTGGTCAAAATTTGTTTGGGGCGGGGCCCGAAGGCACACTAACGAAATCAAGCTGTGTGTTTGTATGTGTTAATTGCAATGTCGGTCTCTCTTCGTGTACGATAAGTTTTATTCCGAATGTTGCGTGATTTTTCAGCATTATAATATCATATTAATACTTGACATTGACATATTTGATGTCCGGTGGAAAGTCACATGGCTATTTGCGCACACGCTGCGGCGATAGAGACGTCATCAACGATTTTCTATGTAATTTTGTTGTTAATGTTTGGTAATATAAAATTATTCAGTAAATTTACTAACAAACCGTTTACGTTTTTCGAGGTAAAATGTTTAATATTGTAATTAATAGTCATATGGTTAATGTTTTATCATTTTTTTTGGTAACATTACTAATTTTTAATTCGCCTTTAGATTTGAAAATAATAAAAATACATTTTACCATGTATATATCATATACCTTGTAGCTTTAAATTGAGTTTGATTAATCAAAATGAAATATCAAATCCAATCAAATTCAAAGCCAGTCAAGTATAAAGTTATAAAAACTCCGGACCACCCTTTACTTATGGTCTTCATCTTAAAGATTTATTCATTTTTCACGATGCAATTTTCTTGAACTAGTTTTAGCTAAACTTACCTCAAATTGTACAATTTTTAAAAAGTAACAAATATCATCCAAGCTTCTCATAATAACAGTAGGTAAGTTTTAAATTAAAAAAGAATAAAATTATTATTAAAATATATTCTCAATGTTTTGGTCCAAAACCAAACTTAACTAAGGAAATAAAACTCTTTTTGTTTGCCCTACAAACTCAGTCACGGCGATTCCGCTTGTGCAATGTCGAAGAAACAAAGTTAAAGTAAAGTAAGAGTGAAGTGATAAAAAATTATTGTTTTAGCTACTTCGATTCTAATTAAGAGAACCTGTCATTGGAATCACTTGTTTGTACTTGAAGTTAGGTTGCAAGGTCGATTTCAAAATTAGTGGGTAAAGGTAATTCATAAAGGTAGGTACATCGATGCTACTCGTTAACTGTTGTAATTAGTTGGTATATGAAAATTCCTGTTACCATTGATGGAAATAATACACTTTTTATGGATCGTTTCGCAATTGATTTACATTTCATTTTATTTTTTAATTTAATTTTTGCGTAAATATAAGACAAGAATGTGTCACCATCGATTTATCGACGTGTGAAAACATTTTGTCATCAAAATGTAGAATTGATTCTCTTTGGCCTGGTTTCAATATTCTATATACATTTGACTGAAAGATAAGTTAGTTTTAAGGAGATAACTTTTAGTGTCATACCTACTAAAAGTTATCTGAGAATACAGCCGATTCTATATTGCAACCGGTCATGTGCACCATTCGCACCACTACATTGATAGACTCTATCATATAACATTGATAGAGACAGATTGTATTTCAGCTGTAAGTTAATTTATTCGTATGCTCATTTTGCTCTTTTGCCTTTTTATGCTCTTGAGTCTCACTAAGGTTACCTAGAAATAGCAGGGTTGCTAATTGGATTCTCGTCTAATTTGATTTAAGTAGGATATCCAGTAGAAAAAAGAGGCATCTTTTTTCATTAGAAAAAGTATGATTTACAAAAAAGTTCCAAAGTAGTATTCTCAAGTTTTAAGTTTGTTTACATCTGCTTACTTTTTTCAACAATCAACGTTGGTGCTATAGCTCCTGGTTGGTTTAATTTCATGCCTGAGACACATACTTATATTGGAATATCATAGATACTCTACTACGCATCCTCGTCTTATTTTTTTCAAGCTGCAATACTTTTTAATTGTATTTTGATCAAAATGCAATATCGATTAACAAAAAGACGGCTGCAACAAGTCATGGCTCTGAGCACGTCCCTAACCGACAGGAACAATTGGAAAGAGCTGAAATCGACTCATTAACACGACAACCTTGAATCGAGTTTCCAACATTTTAATTAACAACCAACGGTCCACCGGCTCGCGCTTACAAAACCCTTAATTTGTGGTGGCCTGTTTATACATAACCCTCCGACAAACTTCACTTCGCCTCCATCAATTTCGATAGCATTCTAGAGGTTGAGTCTTAATAAAAGTTTTGCAATCAACAACTCTAGATAAACACAAGGCTGTGGTCCCGTTCAAACTTTTTACTTTAAGTATGAGCAACTTCTAAAACTGTGTTAAATTTTATTAAATTACTCCAGTTTGAAGTTTAGAAAACAACAACATTATAATTACTATAACGAAGAGGCCTTGCGGCCTCCGCGGCCGGAACAATCAAAATTAGTTCAACATAAAATAGATACATATTTGCAATCAAGGCTTGAAATAATCACATAATAGTACAGAAATTTGAAAGGTTTTGTATGTAAACGAGCATAGAAAACTCAAAGCAGCGAGTGCGAGTCCCATTCGCGTGCGGAGTAGGTTTCCGTTTGGTAAGTGCCTATTTACATTGTTTCTCTAAATATTTAGTTATAGCGGCAGAGAAATAAAGAAAAGTGATCAACCTACAGCTCGCATAATCAATATAGATATACCTTTTAGGTATGGAACCCTAAATGACAATTATAACCAATCAGCTATCAATATAAAGCGCGAAAGTGATAACCTTGTTGCGTAAAGAGCCTGCTATTAAAAAATATTAATCAGACTAGACTTAGGAACTTTACAAATGAGAACACACATGCCTATACCATAAGGCATTTATTGTACGATATTAGTGTGAAAAAATGGTTTTTCATCCCACCATCTCGGAAAGAGTATTTTTGCTCTTCAATATCTGAGTGGAAAAGCCGTTTTTATTCACTAGAGGTGAAAGTAAATTTGAATTTAGAACATCGTGTGCTAAGTTTGTGAATTAAAAAAATAATTAAACCTATTTATTGCTACCTCTATGGTGCCAAATATATCATACAACATGTTTTTAATTTGTTAAAAACTCAAACTCGGAACCTTCTTGGTGTTCTTTTTTCAATTTGCTTTGTTGGCGGTTCTTTACGCGGCATTTTTTCACGTCATTGTTAGACCTTATATTAAAAACAAGAAACTTGAAAACAAGTGAAAAAACTAAAATGAGTGATTCTAGCGACGAGGAAGTTTGTTTGACGCCAACAGAATTGATTGAAACTGGTAATAATGCGCAAATGATCTTTCTTCCTCAACAATCACGCGAGAAGTATTTAAAACAGTACGTTATGTTCAACACGTGGCGACTAGCAAAAGGAGCCATAACTTTCTCAGAAAACGTTTTGCTGGCATATTTGATAGAATTATCCGAGAACAAGAAAGCAAGCACTCGAAAAACAGTACACAAGTGACTAACACCAATATTACAGTACACAACAAAAATATTACACTCAATTTAAATAACTGTAGCAACGTTACTTTAAAATTGTAATTACTTAGGTATAAGTATAATTTTGTTATAATTTAAAGATTAATCTGTAATACTTTTCTGTCATAATGTAGTAGTTAATACCTAAACTGAAATAAAAGTAGCTATCTTGTGATTGTCAACGGTTTTATTTGCATTTAGTCATTTCCTCGCTGAGGTGGAATTAAAAGTTACGTGTTGCACTCGAGTGCAAAGATTTTTTCACCTCGTGCTCTTTTGATTCCCTCGCTAACGCTCAGGATTCTAATTTTGAATCACTCGCTGCGCTCGTGATTAAATTTTAGAATCCTTCGCTTGCTTGGTCATCAAAATTGAACACGCGGTTAAAAAGCAACTTTGCACTCTTGTATAACAAATAACTATTATACTGCCGTATACTTAATCTGTTGAGTAATTCGATTCCAATCAACTTGATGTTTATTTACGAACGATATGATAAGCCATCGTAACATATCACCATACGTTTTTGTACCTAATATCCGCATGCACTAACCGTATCTAATTTGGCACTTGAAGACTTAACCATTGCGTGGAGAAAAAAATGTGGTTTTATGGTTTCCACCAACCCAGCTGTCTTCATAGGCCGTAACATCATCGCAATGCTTACAAGCCTATACATAATATGTAAGCTGGAATTTTGTTTACCCCCATGAAAACTCTGTGTTGGTTATTTTTAAAAGAAAATCGAAGAATCACCACGAAACAAGATTGCCTAAGCTTTGATGATCAAAAAAAAACATTTTTGCTTCTTGAACAGCTGTCATTCATTTTCATTATCAAATATTGTCTACAAATAGTTACAGATATGCCTAGATAGAAGCCAGCCTATTTGATAGACATATTCGTTTGGAACGCAACTCAAAAGGAAATAATGAAAACCTATCCCAAACTATTTGTGACGGCAAAAAGGTGCGTTTGCTTACCGTAGCAATTAACAGTTGACACTCACGCGTCATTAACCGTCACACAAGAGACGGGACGAGACGAGTCTGACGCAAAAAAGGCGTGAAATCCCCTGAAGTCGCTCCTTCAGGCGTCATTGAGTCGCAAAGACGCCGCTGAAAACCGGGCCGCACACGATGACACTTTATTTCTGTTTGTCTTGACGCAATTATTCACACAATTATAAAGTGCCGTTAAGTTATTTGTCAACTTACTTTTTGCTGTCGGTCTCATGTGTTCGATAAAGTTCTTTCTAGATGAAGCTTGTCTCTTCTCTCTATCTGATATAAAGTCGAGTGACGTAGCCCTACCATGCCCAGCGAACAACATCTCCCTATTCTGTAAATGAATGAATGTGTACCTGGCATCAGACATTACGGCATCCATATTTCAGTTTTTTACATTTTCCCAGTATACTGAAGCAGCTAAAACATACTGATAATGCCTATACCTAATACTTTTAAGCGTAAATAAATATTTATGGTACCCTGACTCAGAGCTATCAACAAAACTGGTTATGTAAATGCCCATATCAATATTGCACTTGGGAAAAAACCGGTGCGAATCTAAAACGTCTTAGACATCGTTTTAAATCGTTATATCCCGCATGAGTCAGACATCTGCTTTTTTATGATATCAAAAGGTTCTGTTTGTCCATTTTCGTAATCACCATCGGATCAAAATTGGCACTATTGGCAGCATAACAACATTGTCCTGTGATATTTAGTCGTTGTCTCAGTTTTGGGTCAAGATCATCCGATCTTGACTGAATTTTTGATCTGATGGTCACTAATGAGCAGACAATCAACTACTGCTCTAGAACGCCCGAGAAACAGAGTTTTGTTACAAAATTCATCGAGGTAGTTTTTTTTTTCTACTACTTGTAATCTCGAGTCGGGCACCTCAAAGTCTGCCAACACCTATGTTTGTGTCCCGTGTCCGCCACAAAAAGCGACCAGATTTCTAGAGGGCCTACTCTGGAAGCGCTAGCGATGTCTGTATGCAGATGTAAGTAGAAATTATTATTAGCTTAAGCACTGCTAAAACTAGCCCGTATACTTTTAGATTTCAAATCACCCAGATCAAAGCTCCTTGCAATATTGTAAGTGGACGATCCTCTACATTACGATTTCCGAAGATAATTTCGCGCTTTTGATGAAATGCTCTTTCCAATATAGCAATGTGGCTAGCTCTTCTGCTTTACCAACATTCTACGCATTATGTACACTTAAATTTACTGATCCGCAAGAAGTATTTAAGTTCTCTTGAAAACACCACATATAAGTTAGCCATCCCTCACTCTTTTAGCTCTAGCTCAATCTTGACCGTGTAAATGAACGCGCTGACTGACGAAATACGAACGAAATGTAAGGCAGTACAGCCTCAGCCTCTCCGTTTTTTATTTTATGCATTTTTGGTTTTTTTCTTGACCCAAGACCCTAAACCTAAATTAAAACCTAAATTTAAGCCCTACGGTGCTAAGACTGAGTCTACGATGAAGCGAGCTCACCTAGAAGATGCCTGTTCACTCTATCTATGAAAACTCCTAGGTTGTAACTGCAGGGTTGTAACCACTCTTTTGCAGTCCGCATCAGGAATCTAGATGAGAAGCGCTTGGTTGGGCAAGATCTTATAGTAGCCCCTCAAATTCGCAGCGGCTAATGAGGGCGGCGGCGCAAAGGCGATGAGTTATAACTCATACCGCGGATGCGCCCGCGCCGACACGCGTCTGATTACCGAGGACAAAGGCGTACTTTCAAACATGCTCGCAATTTACATAACTACAACTACAAAGTGCTTACAAATGTTGACGATTTCATATCCTTAAAGTGGATAGTATTTGTACAAAAGACAGAACGAGACTGCAGGGAATATTTGTAGGGTAACAAAAACTTCAAAATAAAAATAGATATTATTACTAAGAGTACCACATATCATCTGTGCTTAGTCCAAACGTAGAACTGGTAGAGAATTTCCTATGGCGCTAAGTCCACCTTTTGTTAACGCTTAATAAATTTATCTAAGTTTCAAAGTATTGTAAAATGTAGGAGCTTTGACTATGCTACCTTCTACTTAAAAAAACATTATGAAAAAAGCTGAGCCGCACTACCTTATTTGCATATTCCTAGCATAAAAGTAAAATAAAATTAAGTGTTTCTATTTTATGTCCCTTATCTAGTTGGACCAGGCACCAGTTGCGCTGTCTAGACAAATAAACGTTACTAATGAAAATCTATAATAATTTCTCTAATGATCTCTAATCTCTAATAAAAGCAACAAAAAGGTTTCAGAGCTAAAAAAAAACGAGCTATCAGTAGTTACGACAGTCAACAAAATCGCTTATTTTAATCGTGACTTAATTATTTTCGATCATCGGAAGCTCTCATTGAAATCGTATTTAAATTTTGCCATGCTCTCACTAAGTGATCTAACTAATCTATCGTTATGTTTGGTACATTATATGACACATCGTTATTCCTAACCACGCGTATAGGATCGTGATAATATTGCTCCATTCGGAAAAGAGTTAAGCTTATTTTGCTATATTTTATGTATCGAGTCTTCGCAGCCGAAGTCACGAGCAAAGATTGTCCCGAAACTTATAACATTCCACCCTTTTTGTAATCTATTAGTTCATTACGGCTCAAATATACGGTCACCTGCATATAAGACTATACATTTCCACTGCAAAAACGTATCTATCACAATCGTATAAGATACAGTAATGTTCAGCTTGGTGTGCTGTCGTATGTCGTAGTAATGTCGTGGCCACATGGCACACAACTCGTCCGGTAATTATAAAGATTGGTCGCGCCTTCGGTTCCGGGCTCAGCCATTATGGGCTAATTTAAGAAGTTGCTGCGTTAATCTTAATAACGTTGACCTTTCTTTATTAGTTGTCGGGTATTTGTAACTACAGAAGCCTTTACAAAGTCTTCGCTGGTTACACAATAAAGTTTACTCATAATGAATAAATTTATGCAGCCTAGTTATACCCTAACTAACATTTTCCTCCCAGGAAAATTGCTTTGTGCATAAAGTTTCTCATCCACAACAGAAAACAAAAGTGTGCAACTTTTTTTCATTAGGAAATGTGGAGCGTGAAAAGCAAACACCTTTAATTATGGCTCAACTTGCACTCAACAAAAAACACGCACCTTTTTGAAACACTGTAAAGATAAAAATCAGCTGCATAGTAAATGTACTGAAACATTCACCGAATGACGGTTTAACGCACCGTGTGAAAAGGGCCCGCCCCGCACGAAAAACAAACACTCGTAAAAATATTTCCAAATTACATGTAAAATTTTTCTACGTCAGTATGAGATATTGTAATGATCCGTTACGAAAATCGTTATGTGGGCCATGGCATTAGACGTACACATGTGGGACGGATTACCGACCATTATAGTAAAGAAAACCCAATTCACTTAGTGTGAATTGAATAAGTTAATGGGACGAACACGAATCGGCACTTGGGAAATACTGGATGTGGCACGTGTGTGGTCCTGTTGATAGATAGGTATATGTTTGCTTACTTGACGAATGTTCACATTTCAATTTATCTTGTGTCGTTTAACATAAACAGGTTCAAAATTATTTTGGCCGCACAACTTTAATATATCTATAGTTAACTAGCTTTTACCCGCGACTTCGTCCGCATTAGGGTTTTTTTTTGGAATGCGTTGTTTTCCCGTAATACTAATTTTGTCCAAATATAAAACTTTCACACCTTAAGATTTCACATATTCAATTGATTGGTGATTTCAAATCTTCGGTCATTTAGGTGTGAAAGTGCCTCCTCTTGCCTTTGCGCTGTGCTCGTGAGTGGACGTGTGTCGCGTGTTACAGACATAAGGTCGAAAATCGTGTACCCATAGGGCGAAAACGGCGCCCCCCTGCCGCAGAGCCGAAGTGTTTGTGCTGCCTGTCTCTTTTCCGCTCCGCTGCTACGGTCCGCGGACGAAACCAGCGACGCCAGAACGGGACGGGTGACGGTGTGTCTCATTCCTTGTCTTGCGTCATCTTGCGTCGTAGTCGACTGCTACGGAAATATTGCTACGAAGCTACTACGAATACTTTGTTTTGTTTGGCGATAATAACGGCTTGACAACAAAACAAAAATGAGTACACTAAATAAATCGCTGTCCGAAAACAACATCTGTGAGATGAATGAGCAAACTACACCCCCGAACTACGTTTCACACCGTGGGAAGAGATTAAGAGAGGAAGATTTGCCTAGAGAATTCCAGAGTTTTAAGCAAGAAATGCGAGACCTTTTCACATCATTTATGTCCGCGCAAAAGTCGCACTTAAGCGAAATCGTAACGGAGCTTAAACAGATTCATTCAACTAACGAGAATATGAATAGTTCAATTAACTTGCTGACCGCACAGAACGAAGATTTTCGGAGAAAACTAGAAGGATTGGAGTTGCATGTTAAAAAGGACCGGGAATACATAGAAATACTTGAAAATAAAATTGAGGACTTGCAACGATTGAACCGGAAAAACTGTTTTGAAATGAAAAATGTTCCAAGAAGACCGCAAGAAACTAGAAGCGACTTAATCGATATGGTTATAAGCCTAACCAAGACCATCAATTTGGAGATTGAGCCCCGTGACATCAAGGATATATTTCGACAGCAAGGGAAAAAAAGCGAGGGTCCGCAAAATACACCAATTATCGTGGATTTGGGCTCATCAATTCTGAGAAATGAGTTACTTGCAAAGGTTAAACATTTTAATGTTAAAAATAACCTGAAACTACGCGCAAAACATCTGGGGCATAAAACAAACGAAGAGCAACCTGTATTTATATCGGAACAACTTACACAAAAGAACGCACGATTGTTTTTCCTCGCGCGTGATCTGGTCAAAAATAGGAAATACAAGTACTGCTGGACGTCTTTCGGCAAAGTTTACATACGGCAAAATGACACCTCCCGCATTATTCAAGTCATAAATGAATCGCAAATCCATCAACTGCTTCAATCTACATGACTACGTTACTTTTATGGATTATTGGTTAAGGTACTGTTGGTAGTTTTCATTTTAGTGATGATTATAATTACTAAGGTATTTGATCCAAGTAACAAAATTCCTACTATTTTGCACAGTTTAAATAAACTGAATCTTTGCTTGCAATGTATGATTCACTTAAGATTAAATGCAAAATCCAGAAAAATAAACACCTTTTCAAGCTTCTTATATCTTACAATTTCACATATAAACATGCACATTCACCGTTATGGTACAACACTTAATCAAATAAACAAGAGCACCTACACAATTAAATTACATTCCCAGCCATTCACATCAATATGTTACACAAACTTACATTCCATATTACCACAAAAAAACCTATTAAACAAAACAAACATAAAGAGCAAATTCATATATATTTACAAATCAGTTGCGTCGGGCAGTTCCTCGAAACTGTCGAACTCTTCTCAAATTAGAATCACACCTTTGTCAATACCACCTGTTTTCAAATCTATGCATGAATAGTAGTCTACATGTTTTGCAGGATTTGGACGAAGCTGCAATTGCGGGGTCAACCCTATGTAACATCGAAGATATACACAAACATCTCCCTACCCACAAACCCTACGTAGATATCATCTCGCAGAACATTAGAAGTGTCTATAATACCAACCTAGATGACTTACAGATAACTTTGTCACAACTCCCATCTGAAGCGGATATATTACTCCTAACAGAGTGTAGGCTTGACCACGATAAGCAATTACCTTCCGTAAACGGTTACACTTCTCATTGTACTCAATTTAAATTAAATCAAAATGACGGAGTTGTTGCTTATATTAAAAACAACCTACAATCGCGGGTTAATGAACTTAGCCTAATTCACGCATCGGGGCTTCAAATAACAACCAAAAGTAAAATTATTCTGGGCATCTATCGCTCCCCCTCCAATGTTAAAGCGGATAAGTTTATCGAATCACTTGATTTGTATCTCGACACAATTGGAAATAGGAAAAACATTGTGATCGTAGGAGATATTAACATCAACCTAATTACAAAGCCGTCAGAAAACACTGATGAACGTAATAACCGTCAAAAATACCTAGAAGTTCTATCTGCGCATGGTCTTCTTGCTGGCCATAGTTTACCTACTAGAGGCAGCAGCTGCCTAGACCATGTTATTCTTAAGCTTGATATAGGTAACTCTGCCTTTGTTGCGGTTTTAAACTCCTCAATAACTGACCATTCTCTAGTGTTACTGCGCCTATTTGGTGCTTCTATGGAACACTCAAATAACCACAAATCTAAAGTAAAAGTTGACTTTAACAGTGTATGTAAATCATTGATGACTACTGATTTTACTCGTTTCACTACATTTAATGACCCTAATATGTTGGCGAATGCCCTGATTGATTTATTTAGGACTGAAATACTCTCAAATACTAGGACAATCAAGATAAGTACTCAAAATATAATTTTAAAACCCTGGATGACTAAAGGAGCTTTGCGATGTATTAGACTTCGAAACAAAATGCAATTAAAACTTAAAATCGATCCGTATAATGCAATACTTAAAATTACTTATAAACGTTTTCGTAATTTCTGTACAAATTTATTAAGAAAGTTAAAGAGTAATTATTATAAGAATAAAATTGATGATTCATCTAAAAATCCAAAAAATCTTTGGCTTACAATCAACGAAATCACTTCTTATAAAGCTCCTAAAACAACAAACACTAATCTTCTCGAAGTTTGCCCATGCCCATTTGATGCTGTGAATCAGGTTAATCAATATTTCGTAAGCATAGGCAAATCCTTAGCTGATGAAATAACCTCGCAGTCGAGTCGGAAACATTATATGCCAAACCTTGCCAACTCTCCAGTCTCATCATTTGTTCTCCTGGATACTGATCCAAACGAGGTGAATTGTATACTGATGAACCTCGACTCCTCTAGTGCTTGCGGCTGGGATGGAATTCCCATAGACCTGCTAAAACAGTGTCACGCTTTTGTGTCTCCGATAGTAAGTCATTTGGCTAATCTTTGCTTTCATACAGGTATTTTCCCGACCTCACTAAAACGCTCTATTGTAACACCTGTTCACAAAAGTGGGAACACTAGGGACGTAAGCAACTTCAGACCTATCTCTGTCTTAAATGGAATCTCTAAAATTATTGAAAAACTCTTAAATACTAGACTAATTAGTTTTATGACAAAAAATAATATACTCTCAAACTCACAGTATGGCTTCCGGAAAGGAATGTCTACCCAGGATGCAATTATTGATCTGACATCAGACATTATAGATAAGGTTGATAGAGGAAGTAAATGTCTCGCGGTATTTTTGGACCTCAGAAAGGCCTTTGACACAGTTTCAATACAAATACTAGTACAGCGACTTGATGAAATCGGTGTCAGAGGCACAGCTCTTGCTCTTTTTGAAAGTTATTTGTCGGAAAGGAAGCAAGCAGTGAAGATAGATTGTTTTGTGAGTAATGAAGAGAGTGTTACATATGGCGTCCCTCAAGGTAGTGTACTTGGCCCCACTCTCTTTTTAATCTACATAAACAATCTATGTAAACTACAGAGCAACGGAGGTAGGGTGTATTGTTATGCTGATGACACTGCGGTTGTTTACTCTGGTCAATCATGGGAAACTGTAAAAGCAGCTGCTGAGGCGGGAATGGCCGACGTTGCTAAATGGTTAAACACAAATCTTCTCACTCTTAATGCTACAAAAACCAATTACATATGCTTTACTACAGATATTAGAACACAGCCCAACGACGACTTCATCCTTCGAATACACACTTGTGGTTCCTATGCGACATCCATGACTTGTAATTGTCCTCAGATCCAGAAAGTCATGTATATTAAATACCTTGGCACTCTCTTGGACCAACGACTGTCGTGGCACCAGCACATCGACCTGGTAACAGGCAGAATTAGAAAACTTATTTGGATTTTCAAGTCTCTGCGATATGTCATGCCCCGTGAACTCTTAAATAAGATCTACATATCTCTTGCGCAGTCGATCATATCATATTGTATCCCGGTATGGGGTGGTGCCACGGTAGGTAAATTTTTGGACATAGAGAGAGCGCAAAGATCCCTCTTAAAAGTGATGTATTTTAAGCCGTACAGATACCCAACAGAACATCTTTACAAACTGGGGGATCTGTTATCGGTAAGGAAACTTTACATTCAAAACACTGTTCTACGGGTTCATAAAACCTTGCCTTTCGATCCTTCCAAGTTACTAGGTAGACGAAGAGCCACTGTGCCTTTCTCTTCCCCGCGACGCACTGTATTTGCTCAACGCCAATTCGCATCTCAGAGCGTCTATATCTACAACATCATAAACCGTAAGCTCAATATTTACCCTATGCTAAGGTACGAATGTAAAAATACTGTACTCAAATGGCTCACTACATTAACGTACGATGAAACTGAAAGAATCCTAAAAAAGCTGAATTGAAGTTAGAAATCTACTCTGGTGCATCTTTCATCGTACCCTATACATGTATTTACACACATACACAACACACACACGCACACACACACATACGCGCGCGCGCACACACACACACACACACGCACACAAACAAACACACACACACACACACACACACACAGACACACACACACACACACACACACACACACACACACACACACTTACATATTTTTAATATAATATAATAAAACTTGTTTTATAAAAATTTATAATAAGTAAATTCTAAAAAATTAGTAATAAGTAAATTCTTAAAAAGTTACTGTTAATTAAGTTAAGATAATACACTTGTTATGTAACAACTCAAAACCTAAGTACTAGCACTAAGTCAAGAGCGAGTCACTCCGACACAAGTATACAATTACTTCCTGGAGTTGTCTCACCAAACTACTGTAAATTTACTGAGTAATAAAGAAATATTTTATTTATTTATTTTATTTAAGTGATCATATTCCCCGAAAATTTTTTTTTCCATGGGAATGCGTTGTTTTCTCTTAAGTCTCAAACGATCTCATTGCTAAATTTCATTTAAATCGGTTCAGTAGTTGGGGCGTAAAAGCGATCGGCCTACTAGAACTTCCTATTAGAATGCGTCATTTATCAAAATATCTCCATACTTAATTTCATGCAAATCGGTTCAGTAGTTTAGGCGTGATTGAGTAACAGACAAACTTTCGCATTCATAATATTAGTTTGGATATAATCAACTAGCGGTCGCCTGCAACTTCGTCTGCGTATATTTTCCGTTTCCATAAGAATTAGTTAGCTATTATGATGGCTACATTATAGCAGCTACCTGCACGCCAAAGTTAAGCTGATCCGTTCAGTGATTTGGGCTGTGCGTTGATTGATCATATTAATAATGATTTCAATCTCGGATTAGTAAGCAAAATATCAAATCCACGACATTAATGATTAATTACTCTGAATGAGGTCACGGTTGATTACATAAGCGTTGATTGCCAATTCTAATTGAAAAGTAGTAACCACCTTGTTAACGGCAGATTGAAAGTTTCCAACTCATTAATGCAACTTAATTATTCATTCGAATGTCAGTGAACTATGAAAATGATTTGATTCTGTAAGTTAGAAATCCAGGTATTTGGTCAATGCTAACTAAGACCATCTCTGAACTCGATTTATACAGGGTGGGGACCACAATACGACATCATAAATTTGGGAACAATGTTGTCCTGCGACAGAACTATTCGGTAGATTTGATTATTTTTTTGTATGAAGACTAGGTTCATCATTAGACATATATATTTTAATTTATCGTATTGTGGTCACCCTGAATAAACACGAAATTTTTAATTACATATTTTTTTTTGTTAATTTTAATAGCTTTAAAACCAACCTTAAAAAACTTCATAAGGACTTGTTAGGCGTCTGAACCTGCCAATCATACTCGGTGTCGACGATGTCTATTTTTTTCGCAACACAATTAATTTAATATTCTGTAACATAATGAGTTAAGTAAGCCTCTTCTAGCATACTTTATGTCATTATTCCAGTTCATCATTTAACACATTCGGTTTGTTTCACAAACAGCGCGGGGCGGGGCGCGCGGGACCGGCGGCGCGATCACACCATTTTTTTCCACCTTTTTTCCCGCCTTTTTTCTGTCGGCATCTCTCTGCCCGACTCTTAGCTAATGACTTAAATTAACATTCACATATTTTATTAATTCTCTGTAGAGATGACAGTCGGAGTTGGGATAGGTCGCGGGCGCATCCATATGGTGCTTTGACAACACTAATTAGTTCGCTCTTTTGTGATTTGGTATGGTTTATTAGGAATTAACACTATAGTGCTGATGATTAAAATGGTGTTCATTTTAGCCTGGTATAATATCCTGGTAATACCCAGCATTACTTTTTAATAATAGTAATAGTAATAAGAGTCCTCCTGGACGATTTCGACCACGGCGACCAATCTCAACAGAGATCAGCCAACTACACAGGAGATATTATAGTACACAATTGTAAGCGCAATACACAGGTGCCCTCACTGTTCCATCACTCTCAAAGTTCGGTGAGACGGCAATCCGACATGACCGGAGAAAGATCAGGCGCAGGACCAACGGCAACGGCTTAACGTGCTTTCCGAGGCACAGGGGTGTAAAACCGCCAACTTCCGGACTCCGAGCTGTTTTTAAGAAATTCATGACAGAAAATCTGAGAAACAATTTTAGCTCAACCTAGGATTCGAACCCAGGACCTGTCAGATGTAAGGCAGAAACTTTGCCACTACACCAACGAGGCAACTTTTTTATGAGTGTATTTACTCTTACCAGATTAACCAAAAACGTTTCAAATACCAAACCTATTCAAATCATTTATCTAGTAGATTTTTAATTTACCCTTTTTGTCTGTTGTATAAAAAGTATTGTATTTGAGATGATACAAATAGCTATCCCACAAAAGTACGATCTGGCTTCTACCTACAATCAAAGTGGTCTTAGAGGCCTACGGCGTCCTGTATTTGAAGAAGGGAAAAAGTGGCCACGATAATTCCTTAGCAAGCACTACACGTACAAGAACAATGGGAAATGGTTCGAACTACTTCTTAAATAGCCATTTCAGTAACTTACTCCATTCGAACTAGAGATCAATCTTCAGTGGCAAACGTGGTTGCTAGCGCTCAATATTGAATGTAAACTTTAAAGTGTCATTTCTTTTTTAAAGTTCTAAAGTTTTCGGAAAGTTCTTAGCTACAGTCTTGAAATGAGAACTGGGGCCTGTGATCTTGCTTTCTGCTTACTGGCTACGTTCTTATTTCAAAAAATAACAAAGACCCCAGACATGAGAAAGAGAAACAGCTGGTGATCTTCAACTGCTGAATTATGACCAGCCACAGCTAAGAAGCACCGTGATTAAATTATCTTTCAAATGAAAACCGCACTTAAATCGTCCTATTCGTTCGGGCGACAGAAAGACACAAACAGAATAGAGGTCATACTTGTAACACCCCTCTTATGTCCTTTTGGGTTAAAAATCAGGATGAGCAGCGCTCTGTTGAGCGGTAAGCAAAGTCGCAAATAAAACCAGGACGTGGCGAGAACATTAGTTTCTGAGTCTTATAACTAAATCTGTTTTAAGTAAGCCGAACATGCTAACTCGGAAAAACGATATTTTTCCGTTACTTATATTTATTACCTATACATACAGATATACCATCTCATACACAAAAAGAACCTGCCCAATATATGACATATCTAGCGAAAATAAAAGTAAGCTTTTACTTACACAAGAGACCGTTAAATCATTGCAACTACTGAATTCCCGCTGTGTAGATTATTTGAAATATCAAAAAGTCAAGTGCCTCCTTATAGCATTGTTCTTTTTTATTCACAGTTGGTGATTTTCAAGTATCGGGAGTCCGATACTGTTCCCAAGGCACCACTCGATTTTGTTTTGACACACGACAAGGTGACACAATCAGCCACTGGATATGAAGAATTCCTTACAAATTCCGAGGATGTTATTCATTCAACTCGTTTTTTGGAAATGGTATGAGTGACAATGGGATGCATGAGTCAGCAATGTTGTCAGCAGATGTAAAAAAAACTTAATCAAATATAATGTTCGAACGTTTGAATGGAGCAATAGAAGACTTTCTGTTAGTCTTATTCTTTCACTTTCGCAGTATGTGATGATTGGTCTTGAGGATAATTCTTGTAATTACAGAAGAGTTTGTTCCGTTGTATGCAATAACATACGGCTGCTAACCTTTGTTTTATGACGGAAGCCTGAGTTCAGCAATATACTTTAATGGGCTGTTGACGAAGAATAGCATTATAAAAGTCAATATTTATTCAACAGTGCACATTATCGTTCAAAGTTTATATGAACTTTTGTAACATACCCGTCACATTGGTGACGAATGAATGTTTACCAGGCTAAACACGATGACAAATTCCTTATACATAAGAGTTAATTTTATGCATGCAGTGGTTATGATTTTATTAAATTTTTAATAAATTTCTACATCATTATGAATGTTGACGTTCAATCTCATGTCAACATCGTCACCTTCGTCTTAGTAAGTCCCAAAATGTTTGTTCCAAACTATGTCTACCGCCGTTAACTTTGTCTACGTTAAATAGAAATAATCTTATCTGACTTTTCTAAAAGGATGTCATAAACAGCTGTCCTTTGAAAGCGCTGAATTCAAAAAACGGAACGCGAATCGAATCACGCGCAGCATCCGCGGGACTTTTGCGTACGTTCAGGAGGAGTTATGGCGGACTCACACGCCGCTGCACATTTCATTATAGTTCTTATTCCATTGAAATAAGAGTAAAGTATTATTTTAAAGCGAGGGCGCGTGTACGTATCGAACAATACTTCGATACAATAGTTGATAATTTGCATGACGGCTTTTTATCGATACCATTGTCGGCTCGGCCCTGGCAGCTGCGACCGGACGAGGGAAACTTTGCTGACGTCAATAATGATTGAAAGACAAAATTTGACCATAATAAAAACAATTAATTCCGACTTATAAAATCCACAACGGATTCAACTAAACCAACAAAGATTGGGTGCAAATGGGTTGAAATGCAGTTTCAGCTTCAATTACTAATGCAAACGTATCGCTGTGCATTTTTTTTTCCAAACGAATCACCTCTTTAGTTTTATTTCAGACAATAATAGGACAGATAATGTATTACGAAGTGATCTAACATACTTACGTCGCTATCCAGCAACAAAAAACTATGCAAATACGAATAAATCATCATCTTGCTATAAACTATTTGCAACGCGATCAACTTATGCCCACTATCATGCTCCGCAAGTTAGCTTTAATACATAAATTTACACCCTTTTTGTACAGGCTCCATTGACGTAGTATCACATACGCGACAGTGGCTCGTGATTTACTATTATTACCAGTAAATAAAAAGTGGTAGGGGAGAAAAGAGGTGGAGCGAAACACCATTGTAATAGCCATGAGTAGGGAACGAAAATAATGCGGCCAAACTAGGGACATTGTAATTGATTCCAGTTTGTCCCACACATACGCGGTTATGTTGCAAACGCTTTCATATCTCGTCCTATTCAGCGATCAAAGTTATTTGTTTCAATAAACCGTTAGTGAAATTCGAAGTGCAATCAACGTTCTAATGGAAAAGTGAATCAGTGTAATGAACCTTTTTTAAGTGCACAAAACTGTGGAGTGAAAGATCGTTATTATAAAACATAAAATGGATTACACAACAGGAACTACGTCTTCGATGAACAATATGAGACCAATTTTCGGCGCGTACGCCTTTCAAGGTGAGTCTCAAATTATTATAGACCATAGACACGAAAGGATCCAGAGAGATGAGAAAAAAGGCCCGATATAGTTAATTACAATGTTCCCAGGTATCAATAAAACAAGCAATAATACGTCGGAATCAAAGAACCGAAATCAATATCGGCTATTGCCTAAACAATAAAAAATTGGGCACAGCGCATTACATTTATTCTCCATGAACGGTTCCGTAAAAAATATTTTTGCTTTAATAATAAAACCAGTAAATAATAAATCATACCCAATAATATCATACCTAAAAAAATACCTACTGATGGATATCCAATAACTATATAAAACTCAATGGATGAAATCGCGTAAGTAAGGTTATTTCAATGAGCCCGTATCTATTGTACTGCATCATAAAATAAGAAATATTAAATAAATTAAAAACGGTTCACGAAGCGGTCATTCTTTAGTTCCATGCCTATCCCTAAAATATAAAACAAGCCTACAATAAACTAGAATAAGACAGTCATATTTCCATTATTAGCGCGGAACTCTAAAAAAACGTGGATACCTTTCAAAGTGCCGCTTATTAACCTCTCATCGACTCCGACCGTAAAATGTAAACTCGATAAAGCCACCAATTAAAACTAAATATGAGAATCTCGACAATCAAAGTTCGAGCCGCCAGAACTGACACTGAAAAAGTTTTCTTCCAAAAAATGAATCTCGTTTTTTGTAACGAACGCAAGGTCGCAGGCACAACATGATTTTCGCCTTTCGACGGCCGCGATTACAGGCTCGAGTCGCGAATACATTCCTGCTCACAGATCTAAATTAAACTTTACGACGTAGACATAAAAGCACTTTGAAGCTTCGTGAGTACAGTTAGAAGGTTGTTGGAGAAGTTCAAGTCAGTGTAGGTGGTGATAATAACAATGCTTTATGAAAAGGTTTAGCCAGCTAATTTGTTTTTTCTCGGCTACTGTCGATCTCGGTAGCGATGCAACCTTTTTTTTGTTGGCGGAGATCAATCAGTCAAAATAACAGTGTGATACCGCCTTTGATGGGACCGGCCGCCTGTTTTAATCTCGACTGATACATGATTAAATCACCGATGATACAGCAAACTGTAACTGATCCGAAATTGGACGAATACATCGTTCTTGTAGATTAACTAACAGAATCCTGTTATTTCTTTTACACGGTAAGACAGTTGACTGTTTATAGTTGACTATGATAGTTTGGAAGGTATGCCTAATCTGACCGCTGGGAAATTGTCGTTATGAATTATTTAATTATCTCTTATTTATGTTTCTATTTTCATCTTTTGTTTTTTCTCAAAAATATAAAGGTTTTTTTCATAGCATTCCATTCTATGTCTCCGCATGACCTAAAGATTTCGCTGACATAAAATGCTTTATAGCATTTAGTCTACCTTTTGTACACCTTTAAATGTTTAATTAAGTTTTTAAATAAATCGAATTTTACTTTTTATGTAGGTAAATAAGTCATTTATTTAGTCAAGTCAAAGAGAAAACATCAAAATTATAACAGTACCACGAATGGATGTTTTGTACTTTATAGTTAACTCTGTTTCTCGATTATAATACCGATTACGCCAAAGACGTTCTTTGAGTTTTCTAAATTTATTAAAACACGTAGAAAAAATACTTAAGTTAAAATATTAAAACAAAAACATATAAAATTAGTTGTGGAGGAGCGAACTCGTATAGTTGCACTTGCACCAACATTGAAACAAAATCAGTAGCAAACCGCAACAGCGCGGCGCGTACCAAAGCTGTGGTTTTACTCAAAACAAAAAACGAAAATAAAACAAACGATGTCAATGACATAGTAATGACCGTCCATCATTTCACGAGGCCGTCAAAACTGTCTCAGCACCTTAGGTGCTTGGTCGGCAATTTTTTCCTCCACTTTTTTGGCTCGGCATCTGATAAATTTCGCAGTGATGTGCTTGTTGGACAAAAAAGGATGCACTGCCTGCAAGCGTCAACTGATTTGCTTCATGCCCTTTTATAATTTTTGCCCGAAATTTTGGAAGCAATATTGATAGCGATCTGACGCGCTTGATCGTTGAAAGGTAATTAAAATTTTCAACATTCTGCCCGAATAGGTTTTTGTCTACGTTAGTGCAGAGGACCTCGAATGAACGAAGCCTCCTGTAATCATAACTAACACTCGTATAAATTAAGTAAGTTAATATAACTCGAGTCTAATTAATGTAACACCGGAAGATAATCATCAATGCCATATGAACGCAATTTGAGTTACTGTATGGCTACATCATTCTTTTGTTGCTCCTGCGCACCTCCCATTATACTATAACAGTCATTAAATCGCCCATAATAAGAGTAATAACAAAATAAAAGCAAAACATGCTACTGTGATTGTGATTCGAAATTAAATCGGGAGCCCGTCTCATCACCGCGCGTCCATTGAGAGAATCACAATGGTAATCAAAGGAAGAAATGCAGAAGCTGGTATGATTAATCACACGGTACAAGATTGTGTATTCTTACGTAGGACGTGTGAGCGGGCGAGCCAGCGCTGAGTTTGCTCAAGAGCTTTGGTTCAATCAAAATCGTAATTAAAACTTCATCGCGCGGAAACATTTTTAAATACGTATTCGTTTAAATTACGCAAACCTTGTGATTCTCTTTGATTTAGGTTACGGAAATCGTGCTATTTGCGTTAGTGTCAGTTTTTATTTCAGCCATGCACTGAGGAAATGGAGATATGTAGTAAGTTCTTACTGACTGAACCAAATAATATTATTGCAGAACAATTACGAAAACGTTGTATTAAATAACCTCACTAATTAATTTGGCGTTGGCTTAAAATTTAGATTTTATTGTGAATCATATATGATATGATACATTCGCGATTCGAGAATGAGATATCTAGATCGTTACAAAATACGCAGCCTGCTGCCAAGAGCCCTGGAGGCAGTTACTTACGGTTCTAAATTTTTACGACATTTGAACCCTTAAGGACGTACTGATGACCGTCTCCGAGGCAGTTTCATGGTACTGACCGGCAAAAAGTTTCATACAGCACTGCAGCTTCATGAATTTTGACTTGTCACTATCACCTAATCAAAAACCCAAGCTGTAAAAAACTGTTTATGGTATACTCCATATTGCAAGACACATGTTACTTTTGTTTCATTGCGAATTTGAAATGACGAGATGTAAGGAATATCCCAGCGAGCTGTAGCTCTGACTAGGATAATAATCAAACCTCATAATTGAAGTCTAACTTACAATCTTCCGCTTTAAGGAGGAACAAACTGCCTTGAATTGTGAGGTTTCAGAAACGCCATACTGCCATTCATTAAGCGAAATTAATTGTTGTCACCTTCACAGTACGAAAATAGCTACCATTGGCGCAAAAAGTGGGACAAGAAGCGATAAAAGTGATTAACACAGATTTTATTTAAAACGACTTTGTAGCATGCTCGCAAAAGTCAACTGCATATTTGATTTACAGCTTTGATTAGAAACAATCGTAACATTTAAGCCTTATTTGAATAATCAAATCATACAACTACGTGACTACTATTTGCTACAATTTTTATTTTTTATTTTAGTTGTCTGATTATTGAAGTTACCTAGTGATTAACATAATTTCGTTTTCAATCTATCGATCTATTGAAAAATGTGAAGAATTTATCTGGTCATGTTTCTATTTTCTTTCTTTTCTAAATCAACAATACAGCTGCGAGCGTTTTGATCGACGGAGACATATTTCTCCCGCTGGAATGCAGATAATGGTTGAAAAAGTATAAAATTCCTATCTAGCCACCGCCTACGATACGACTGATTGAGTTATAAGCTATAATGGCTATTTCATCTTGTTTTTGCACTGTTTTTCACTTGAATACCATGTGGCGAGGCGTCGCCTCATATTTAATATACATTAGGTGGATGTCGATCTTTGATTTTACCTTTCTTGCCCGCGCGTCTCGAGAATGCGTGGCTTGTTTATTTTGATTTGTCACCTTTGATATATGAATCCTTTTTGTTATTATCTGAAACACATTATTATGGATGACCGATGCCTCGCATCTTGATTGCGTAGCTTTTATACGACGGGCATTCTATCTCGTTATGAGGAATCTAATAAGATTGCCTTAGATATTTTCGCAACAAAGACAATACCAGCGACCCGGTTGGACTGTGGGGAGACAAAAAAGAGGAATTACCGAAATCTGAATAATCAGTGTAATGGAGAACACACGCCTAATATAGCCACACACAAAAAACAATATCCAATTCGAGACATCCCGTCGCCGATCGAGGAAGGTGTCTGCCAGTGATCTTATTAGCGTGGGTTAGGGTTTAATTTGGTTGCATACAAAATGTGAAATTCGGGCAGGTAGGCTGTGAGGGCACAAAGCCGAGTAGCCGCGTCTTATAATCGAGAGTGCCTCCGGTTTGATAGTTAATTAAAGAAGTGAATAACATGCGGCATTGCAAGTCAGCTGCAATCTTCGACATTGTGTTGGACACATTGAGAGCGGCTACAACAAGAAACAGTATCAAATTAAAATTGATTTTACTTTTATACTTTAAAGCGTAAAGATTGAGACAATGTTTCCATAGATACAACTAACAATTGAAGTTTCAGATGTTTTGGACCTTACATATACCTCAGTGTTAGTTACTGATCCAACTTAAATACGAAACATGTAAATTAAAATTACTTCCATTTTAAGCGAAAGTGTTATTTTACGGGTGTTTTATCATCTCTAAGGATCGTGTCAAGTCTTTGCACTACATCGTCGAGGAGGGCCACTGATTCAAGATGAATCTATGCGGGTAGAGCCTTCTAGTGGAGAATGCTCTACTTACACCACACTAGACAAAGTTACAATTGAATAATCGACAAAACTAGCGATGGCATCGCTTGTAAAATGTATGTAAATGAGATTTGTTTAACATAGGCGTTGTTTTATGTGTTTGTTTAACGCGACAAGAACGACGCGCCTTTTCGCGTACTACGCGACCCATACTTTAGACGCCTTCTGTCAATGTCAATCGCGTCTCGTCCCTTCAACGCGTATCAATACTTGTCGCGTTGCGTCGTTCATGTAGGACAACGGGTTAGTCAAGCTGCTTCTCTCAATCTCATTTCAGGGATAAAAATCCCTCACTTGTTATAAACGGCTCAGATATTTTCGCAACTACTGCTTTAGTCTTCATCGAAGTTTTCGTCTGTTTTAGAAATTTAATGTTACAAATTCAGACAAAGTACATAAAATTAATGTAGTTTGACTTCGAAATGAAAACTTTTAAAAAGTCATACGCACGTAGGTAACATTTGAAGCAATAAAACCGTTATCGGCGAACTTATCGCAGCGAAACGAAACGCGTTTTGCGCGCTCCTAATGAACGCCTTATGAAACAGGCAATTTATCACATGCAGCCTTATCACAGAATGCACTGATAAACTTTATACGAGAACAAACTTAATAAACAATGGCTTAGCGATACTTCAGAATACCTACTACGAAAAACATTCATCATTCAGATCTACAGACGACAGCACATCACGCTATGAATTTCATCGCCCTTATTACATACGCAAAAGATGCCACAGTTTTTAACATGTTGTGCTGGCATGTGTATTTGTGTTATAAAACGAAAAAATGATTATCGTTTTAACGGTAGTTGTTCGTAGTAAGGCCTCGATTTTCTTTTCTAAGAAATTCCTTCTAAATTATTGCTATTTGTTTTCCAAATTTCCCATCCCTTCGAACAATTGGTCAGTTTCACTTTGGGCAGCAGTACCTACGCGACTTGTTATTCCATAGCGTTTCACACAAACTCTCATTACCATTCCAACGAGTTGGTATTTCAAAAGCACCGTCGTTGTCGGCGCCTTCAGTGTACGGCCTGACCATGAATAAATCAATGAAAACAAATAGTATTCGGCCACTAGTGTTCCCAAATGCTTTTTTAAATAAAGTATCGTCTCCTATTGTTTCAACTACCGTTTTGTTCTGAACTGAACTGAAAGTTAATTTATTCACAGTAGAATAATAGGTAGAGCATATTTTCCTGCCAAGATCGAGTGTGTTGTACATATAGATAGGTTTGAGGCGTAATTTGGTAGACACCGAAACTAATTTATTTAACAAAGGACCGGCCGAGCGATAGAGCACTTTTTATACGTGTACAAACACATACAATCTATACATAGATACACTTCACGTAATTACAGATTTTGTTAACGTCCTCTTATCTCTGCTGAGCCGAGATTAAAGAACATTCTGTTGAACATTTTCTAATCAAAGATAGAATAAGATCTCAGTATGTCTTTTAATACTGAAAACAATCAATATAAAATTAAATCTAGGTATATGTTTCTTCGGTTTACGCGAACAATATAAATTGAAATGATATACTTTTTTACGGATTATTTCGCGATTTATTTACATTTTACTTTACCCTGACGTTACGGACCCTTTTCAGCGTCCGTGACCACAGGTAGACTAAAGTGTTAGTTGTCATTAGTTTTTGAAAAAAAAAAACTGTCATCGCTCAAAAAAAATAAGTTACGTTCCTATCTGCACAACCTTAGTCCATCAGTGACAAAAACTGAAAAGGCGCTAAATAAGGTCCGAAACTTCAGGTTAAAATAAAATCTAAAATATCGCGAAACAAAATTGTATCATTTCAAAATTAAATCTTCTCTATTTCTTGTCAAGACTATTTGATACCTTAGCTATGCAAAGCATTGTTAAACAGCTATTAATTTCTTTTATTTAAATGTTTTAAAAACATGCAAACATTTTCGCAATGAATGATATCGTTACAGCCAATTTGACGTTGAATGGGTAACTATGCCGTTGAAATGTGGTCGATTTAAGTGTCATTTTAACAAACATCTAAATCAGAATGACATTTCTGATTAAATGGTCACTGAACACAGCATTCTGGGAATAGTACCTAACAATTAGACATGACCGGAAATTAAAAATTCCTTCGGATATTATAAGATCACAGACCCGACGAATAGTGATTCAGGCAAAAACGGATTTTGGTTAATCATTAACAAAATACTTATTGTTTGGAGATTTTAACAGAGACAGAAAGTAACTTAGTGAAAACTTAAATTTATGTTTTTAAATTTTATTAACATGGGATCTGACGGGACGGCTGCAGAGTTTTTGAGTTATCTATTCGACATTATTGTCTCTGGGTTAATCCTGGAGTTTAAATTGGCTAACTACATTTTATACAGGACTACTAATGCATAGCTAGCATTGACATTTAAGCCTCGCTTTGATCAGCGACAAGGCCATCAAAGGACGAGACATAGACTACTTTATCTCACGAGGAGCTGTTAAAAAATAAAACGAGCTCTAGTGCAGTGAAAAAGTGTCAAGGAAATGAGTCATGAGTCACTATCGTTTCGTTAGTGAGGGCTACATCAAAAAACTACGGAGAACGGCTAAAGAGTAGAGGTGTTGAGCCCGACAGACGGACGGACTGACGGTAACGAGCGACTCGCTCCGCTGCCCCGGCCATCCGGTCAAGGAAATTAGGATATACACCTGCTGTGACTTTTTCAAGGAACAAGATCAGGAATCCAATCCTTATCCTTGGAGATTTTGTGGCCCAGTCGAGTGAAATTTACAAAAAAATGACGATACGTTAAATCCGTAATTCTAACCTAAAAATAACAGGTCCTCTACTGTCCTATTTCACTGTCTTGATAGCCAAAAGATCGATATTTATAACTACATATTTATCATTTGTAACAAAAGATTAATCCAATAGTTGAAAGCCTCACAAAAAGGCCACCAAATGATATTCACATAACTATTGCATTGCATCTACAAATGAGAACGAGGAAGCTAACAAAAAGAGTCAGAATGACCAGGAATGCAATCGAAAAAAAAAGAATTCAAAAACTGGACTCTTCATGTCGGGTTCCCGACGTCCTAAAAAGAGGGAAGGTGAGAAAAAATTCGGCGCTAAAAAGAATACACCGTGAGTCTATTACTTGTACGGCATGTCATCGACAGTTCATTAAAATACGATGACTAAACACAAACACTAGAGTGGACTTCATTGATAGCCTCTTCTGACGTAGTTTTGCTGCACAAAAAACGCTCACCGGTCAAGCCAAGTAACATCCAACTTTACCCCAAAGACTTAGAGATGGTTGGAAGAGATATTGAATTTACTAGTTCGTTTTGGAATGAAAGATCGTTTACAATGGCGTTTCATTCCGTGGAATCCATTGATAAGTCGGATGCTACCAGTGTTACATGGCCGCTCTCACGACGCCGTTGGGAAAGGCAATTACTTCCGAATACGTCAACCAGAGGCTTTGGAAACTGAAAGTTGCATGAAAAAGCTGGAAACACTCCTTCAACTGAAAACAAATGATTGTGCAAGGCCAATTCGTTACAAGTCAGGTTGTAAATCATTATTTGATACCTAAAGTAGGTAGGTACACATGGTTGCCTAATCCTAATTAAATGTGAAACAAGTCATCAAGATCAGTCCATCAAGAATTGAAAATGTATAGTTACAAAAATTATACTCAAAACAAATAGAGAAGTGACAATTCTGCACATAGCGGTTTTTACTAAACTTATACCCAAAAGTAAGTAGGCACTAAATAAGCACTAAAAAAGAAGAAAGTTAAAAAGTAGGTATTTACCTTCCAAAACCGTGAGAAAGCTATCATTTCTAAAGTCGTAAGTAGTCGAGAGAGCATAAGGGGCAAAAAACAGTAAACAAAATTATACAGTTACAAATTACTGTGCCGTGGAAATTACCAATTCTATGCAAAATTGAATGCTTTGAAGGCATTTTGTCAGGTCGATTTTGTTTGGAATAAATTAATTAAAGCAATTTAAGCCGATTTTCCGTCATCAGTCGCAGGCGAAACCGTACAAATTACGATTTCGTTGCTCAGGTAGCGACTCTACTTAGCTTGTCCAAATATTTAGCTAAAGTTTTGTGCGCTGGATTTGAGAGTTGGTTTTATTTTCGACTGCTAATATTAATCAAAAATTATGAACGAATATGAGTGGAAATTGCTACTAGTGTTAGTAACGGTTCTCAATATGAAATTTTTGGTATGAAATATTTTTGCGCACAACTTTAAACAAAACGATTATGAAACGCAAACTGACATCAATTTCTTAATCGTTATTTCATATTCAGGATTTTTCCCGTAGATTCCAATGGAACCGTTACTTAGTATTAGTAAAATAGTTGGTGTAAAACACTTGCGAAGTATTATTCTGAATAATCTGCTGACAAAAGATCTTGAATTAAAATAACACTTTTGTAAAAGCAAGAAAGAAAGAAACAAAATATTTTATTTGGTATTACACAAAGAACAATGAAAATAGAATATTATTTACAGAACCAAATTGAATTGTGCATTATTACTAGTTTAAGAGACGTCATAGTAACGCAACTAGCCGAGCAAACACTGCACCATGAGAATACCATTCGCCTCGTAGTCACATTCCGTAGCACTGGCGTTGATCCTCTGTTATAAGTTACGTGCATTCTAATTCTACGATTCTACTACGAAAGTGGAATGCTACGAAGCCGCTACGAACTAAAAACTTGAAACAAAACGATTTACTGGCATGATAGTATCTGCGAATACGTAAAAAAAACTGAAAAAAAAAATAAAGACCTGTAACTACTTAGATTCACAATGAAATTATAATGACATAAACTCTATTAAGGTAAGTTATGGACAAACACTTACAAAACACAAAAAGAGCGTCCCACGAATCATGTAATAAATTTTTTTCATTGCTTTATATCACAATATATATCTTTTTTTAAAGTTAACTATCTATTATTTACTTGACAAATGCGCTAACTACTGTCGAGCATTAAAAAAGTCTATGTTGTTAACGGAAAAATTTAGATTTCAGAATATATTTTTATACAAAATTATAATATCGGGGAACAAGTTGCCGCCATAAACAAAACCTTAAGCTTACAGTAGGAAACCAAACAGAATCAACTTTTGAGGAAAATAAGTTAATTTAGGAAACGATATTTGCCACACCATTTTTACATCAATTTATTTAACAAGAGCTTCAGTTACAAATATTTTAAACTTATTTTAGGAGTTTTCTTATTCACGTGACCAATCTACTTAATTGATTCGTGTGGTAGCTGTATAATTATTGAGGTGACTAAAGAATTTAACTTGAGAAACTTCAAAATATGTTTACAATTAATGATAAAGTTTGAATGTGGGTATTTTTATGGACGCTGCTAAGTCTGACAGAAACTATTTATGTTGGATAAAAAAATAATTCATTAGTTTCTACCAATTAACATATCCGAACTTCGTATTTGGATAATATAATTCTTATCACGCAAAAATCCAATAAGCCGCCCAATGAAATGAATTCTTAAACTAGCTTACCCAAAAGCATAATCCCTTGATCAAACCAAAACAATCGAGATTTTAAAAGGATTTAACAAACAAGCCGGCTTCGCTTGGTAAGAAAAAGACAGATATAGTTCTATGAATGCGGACTGCAAGAGTGGGCAGACCTGCCCCCCACCAGATGCGCTCGCGCTGGTTTTCGTGTTATATCAGGGTGACAAAGCCTTAAGTTTATCCTGTAATTTTGGTACTTACTTTATAAACTGCTCTAATTTCTTAAGTAATGTGTTGTAATAACATACCAAAAGAATTGCGAAGCATGCCTTGATGGAGACGGCACAACAGATTTCCTCGCCTTTGCCAAAGTCTGTCTTTGCCGTAACACTTAGAGAACTGATGGGATCATACCGCGGAGAAAATTTTGTCTAATAAGATGATAGAACTTTTCGTTTATTGCAAATATTTTATCGGTGTTTTAGGTAATTCGATAGTTTACTTTAATTTGAAACTTATAAAATTACTTTTAAAAAACAAACAAACAATAAACATGAGCTTTTCAAAATTTTAATTATGTACAAACCCCTTACGAAATCGTTTGTGCTATACTCCCTTGCGAATTGAATCTGCCCGAACTTTCAAAATAAAGTGGGTTTTCAGATTTCTAAGTCAATGGTGTTGTCAAAAGTTTTGATCTTATCCAAAACATTTTAAAACATGGCTCCACTACATACTTCACACTTACACATTGGGAGTGTTCTATGCACTCACCCACACACCCGTTGCGACCCTCAGTGTCGCCTCTTTGGTAGAGCTCACGCACACAGGCACACCTCGCCCTGTCCGCACAAACACAGCGGCACTCTCAGTTCACTACACAACCTCATCTACTGCACTCACGCGCAGAAAAAAAGATAACGCGATCTATCGATCTTTTTCCGAATAAAAAAACAACGCTGTTTGATAGGTTTCATGGGTATAGTTGGTCAAACCTGACGTCTACCGAACGCGTCGCGGCATCCGTTTATTTCGATCACAATATTTATGACAGCGTAATTAATTTGACATGTCGTTTTAATTATGTAAATAAGGATGGGTGATAATCAATTAAAATTATGTGTTTCGATCTCGTTCGCTTAATTTAATGTAAACAGATATTCATCATCGGTCGTGACGTTTTTACGGTGTTAACACATAAAGGTTTATGTTATGGTTGGTGCGCCCGCGACGGGAAAATGGTTCGACTTTTGGTAGTGTGTTTATAGTTTGTGCCGGTTTCTGAGTTGATGGAAATATCACACTGACTATCATACCATTATGGAACGACACCAAAATGGTATGGATGTGTGGGTAGGTAAGGGTATATAAGTAATTATTTTACTTTTATAGATATAAAATTACGGCTTTATTTCTTCTTCGTTTAATTTCATTGATAAATGAAACGTTCACTTACGTTTTTAAAGTTAAACAGATAAGTTTGATTGCAAAAATGAAATATGGCCTTGTATAGCAAAGTTTCATGATGTCAAACTCTTAACCTTAAATTGCAAATAACTTTATAAAAAAATTATCTACGATTATATTTATTACATAAATCAACTGCGGATTTTACAAAAAACATAAAAAGTGTTTAAAACTTGACTAAATATAGATAATATTGTAGAGATGGCCTAAGCGTAAAACTTTTGGAAATAGACACTTTAAATTGGTAGGAAACCACTTAAACTGGCCTTAAACAATGTCTTACTAGTTTATACTCGTAGTAAGGCTGCTGTTGTTAAGTCACATAGTTTTAAAAAACAGGTATTCATACAATTTGCAACAGTAATTGAAACCATTCTAGTCCTAGGATCTTTCCTATACTATTGGATAATTTTCAAACCACTAATGTAAGGTTTAGTGTAAACGTGAATGTGACGTGACGTTGACAGTGTCGTTATGACGTATACTGCAAAAAAAACGTGCAGGACAAAGCCGTGTGGACGGGGCCTAAAGCTACTGCTACATTTGATAGGTCCATGTCGCTTACACAAAATATCCTAAGTGCAGCCATTTTAAGGTTCCTATGAACCTAGCTTGCATCTTTTTCCCGCCATCACTATTTTCTTAGCAACTGACTTATTTGGTACGGGTCTTAAGATGTTATCCATTCCTGAGATAACCTACCCTTTACTGTAACTTAGTGGGTATTTTCCGTAGGGTCTTAAGATGTTATCCATTCCCGAGATTACCTACCCTTTACTGTAACTTAGTGGGTATTTTCCGTACGACCAAGCGGTAATTCCTGGCTAAATAAAAATATCGAGCAAACTTCCATATAAAGCTTAAATTTTAAAAAAGAACACTTATTTGTATAACTTCACAAAATTAATTTATGAAGTTTAACAAATTTAACGAAATTGACGTTATTTACACTAAGCTCCAATTGCACACTCAAGTCAGAGTTATTTCAATAAAGCGATGTCACCATCCTTTTTTGACGCTGGTATAATACAAATAAGAGAAACATTTCAACCCTGAGTTGCCTACGCTAACCTTGGTTTGCAACAAGGCCTTGGCAACTGAAAGTAAAGCAACCGTCATTTTAAATGCCAAAAAAGTTTAAGCAACTCGCTGCAACTAAAAGGTAACAAAGCTGGTATAAGCAAAATACCTGCACGTTGGTGTAGTGGCGAATTTTCTGCTTTACATCCGAGAGGTCCTGGTTTCGAATCCCGGGTCGAGATAATTTAGAATAGAGATATTCCGGACAACGACTCCGGAGTCGGAAAGTTGGTCGGTGTGACATTCCCGTGCCTTCTCCGGTCGTGATGGATTTTCGCGGAACTTTAAGAGTGAAGGTGCACTATAATATCTCCTGTGCAGTCGGCTGATCTCTCATAAGATTGGCCGCCGTGTTCGAAATCAGCTAGGAATCTAAGCAAAATCATCTAATAACTCCAAACATCCGATCACAGGACAGGGCCGTGTGAACCAGCTCGGAGGCCTCTTCATCAACGGCAGACCCTTGCCAAACCACATCAGACTGAAGATCGTAGAGATGGCGGCTGCCGGAGTGCGGCCCTGCGTCATCTCACGCCAGCTGCGCGTCTCCCACGGATGCGTCTCCAAGATCCTCAATAGATACCAGGTGAGTAAGCCTTGTCGTAATTCCTAGTCTGATTGGTTCCTAGGCGGGTTCCGCGACTGGTCACGTCAAATCGCATGGCATGAGGCTACCTTAGTCACTACTTGTATGGACCACCGCACTAGTCCCTGACTAGTGCTGACTCTAGCGCTATAACGCGTCTAGGACTATAACGAGTCACCGCCAATGTTGCCGATATTCTCATGACATACCTTGAAACATTTAAACATAGTTTCTTTACTAATTTAATGAAATCAGCGGCCGCCCGCGACTTACTCCTCGTTCAAGTTCAAACAAAAGTTAGAGTTTTGTTAAAAAGTTAAAACGTACGTACGTATCTTTAAAACGGTACCTCAATCATGTCTTTAGGCAGGGAAGGGAGTGCTCTTACACAAATAAATATAGAGATACTCTTAAAAAGATCTCTAACATTTTTTAATGTTTTATCATGATAAGCATTCATGATGCAAACTTAATAGGTTTTTTCAGTAGAAAAACTCTGTTATCAGAATCAGGGAACGAATGCATCCATGGGAGTCAAGCTCGTGCGTAAACCACTTCACCATCCCTCACTCAGAGAGTTTGTTTCTTCTTATGCAAAAAAAAATATCTTACGTTTGTCCCTTGGGGTAATGCCTGACTTTAATCTACTTGGTCAACTTTAAGTCTACGCTAAAAACACTATACTAAGAAACAAGAACCTTTTAATACCTAGAAAAAATATCAGTGCTCATCTAAGTATTTCAATCTTGCTAGCTGTGTACCAATAAAAATCCTTAACAGCTTTGGATTTTGTTAATATATATAAAAATATCTCACCGGAATATATTGATAATACAGTATTTTAAAGGGCAGATGTATTATATAGGTATCGATGTTATTTTGAAATAGAACTACCCATAATCTTACTATAAAAATCAACATGCAAAAATAATTAAGTTGAAGTGCGAGTATGAGACTTCTTAGATGAAGCCGCAAGACATAACTAGTGGCAACTAACATCTTGGACATTAAACTAAATTCTAAGTTGTCAACATTCTTGATCTAATTTTATGCGACACTCGCAAAGTTTTAGCTGACCAAGCTTGACATATCTTGAGCTTAAATACCATATAATGCATAGCGTACACTTCGTGGCAATAACAACCACAGCAAAATAATTTAATCTCTTTTATTCGTTTAACACGACTGTTGTTACATGTCAATACAATTGGACTCGAATACTGATTGATAGTGATTGGTTTTGTTAGCCCTCATGAATGCACGCCTATTTGAATATTATATGATCAGAGGTTAGTACTGTCACCTTAATTAAATTAATCCAAAATACCTACATACTTGAATCAGTGCTCCATTACGTAATCTGACAGTGTAATTGTTTATTCTACTTCACAACTTACCTTTTGTGTTCAAAAGTTCCAATCAAAAAGTTTTTATTACGTACCAACGTTACCTTATATAGAGTTTTTGTAAGAAGACCGCCTCTTCAAGCCTATTTCATCGAAAATTATGTTGCTAAGCATTATTTTTGCTCGCCAATGTAAGAGCCCAGAGCTTTGCCAAACATGCCCAACTCAGAGACCCTACTGCGTAACAAGTTGTCCGTCTTTTCGAGTGGAGGCATACCGTTCACTCGTAAGGCATTAGTAAGAGACAACTAGATGCGAAAGCACAGACATCGAGCAGCGGAGTAAGATCTATGTGGATTTTGGACATTAGAAATTCTGCGAATTTTCATGTGACCGCAAGGAATGAAAAGGGAGGAGACTCCAAATATTGTCCTTACTTGAACAAAGTAATACCTTCCTAAAGACTTTTTCTTTATGAAGTCGGTCCCGAAATATTTAATAATTCTCTAGTACAGATAGATTTTGTTTTGAAGTTTGTGGGTAACCAATTTAATTAATTAAATTTTATGACTACCTAACCGCCATTTTGCATGATTTCCCCGAAGGATTCACGAGAAGCTCTAACTACAAATACCTCCTCATTCGAATTAAACGCAAATGTAATTATTAAATATTTTTTTGGATAAGGAAATTATTTTAAAAATTTACCCCGTATAACCATGCCAAGTTACTTTAAATGTTTTTTTTTTGTATTTTAGTAATCAAACAAAAAACACAATAAGGAAAAACATAATAACAAGCTTTTATGTAATGTTTTGTATGGATACTTACATCCATACGAACGAGACATAAACCACATTTTAAATCGGGGTAAACTGTGGCATCCTATGCACTTGCGATAACGTCGATTTTGCCACTGGGTATACCGCCCTCTGTACCAAAACATGACTGCGGTGGCGGTGGCGGACAATCGCCATTGATCCCTGCGCAGCGATGCCTGAAGGTCCGTTTTCACCAGGTCCTATGGGTTTACAATAGCATTGTTTCACCCAGGAAGCGTTTCTCCACGCCTGAACTATGCTGGTACTGTGAGAGCTAGGAATGAAAATAAAACAACTCAGTCGGTCAGAAAAGACTGATACCACAATGGTAGTTTACTAAAACTGTCTGGTTGTCAAAATTTTGTGATATGGCTCTTAAGATACTCGTATAAATACGAACAAGAAATGACTGATATTTTATCTTACCCCATTTTCACACTATTGAATTGTGTCGCATTATCTGAATACATGATTTATCGCATTATATGAATTATAGTATTCAGACGGATGTATTTTCAAAGATAAAATTTTTGGAGGTAAATAACTAGACTTTACCACAGGCGTGTGAAGGAGATGGTCGAAAATGGGAATTGACCACAGATTGGCCACATAATTAATAGGACAAAATCTGTTTTAAGATAGTCATTAAACTTTTACTAACGTTTTGGATCTTAATTATCTGAAATAAACACTTTGTTTTTTATTTATTTATTACAATATGGAATTAAAATATTTTGACAGATTAATTTACAGCCTAAATTCAAATTTACACATTAATAAAAAGCAGTTAATTTTTTACCAAAATACAAACAGCGATCTGAGACTATGACTGAAATTATTCTTAATCATGACCATCTATTAAAAAATCTTTCAATATCATGAAATGTGAAATATCTATTCATTTGATATCGAATTCTTTATTAGTACATAACCTATAGTTTATGTGCTACTGTCGTTATTTGCACGTTTATATTCAAAGCACGCCTGATATACGGTTTGAATAATGTACTAGACCCCAGAATATAGGTAAACAAATAGCTACTGCCTTCAGAATAAAGTTTAGTAGCCATTTGTTCTTCTGTAAAATACGGTAGCTTCTAGTAATATATTTTGTCTGCAATGGAAATCGAAATGTCTAACTGATGCGCCGGGCTTACATTATTTTCAATCACGTCAGATACTTGATTTCGACTGTCTCAATACTCTTTTCAAAATATCAAATGTAAGAGCAGTAAGAGGAAGAACATAAAAATAGCTTTTTTCCCATAGAGCTAATTGATTTGAAATTACGCAAACGTCTCGGAGTAACTACGAAAACAAGTCAACGTTTAAGTCATATTTTTCAGAAGAATTTCATAACTCTTCATGATCATGCATAAGCCACTTCTTGACGAAGCCACGACACAGACGAGACAGAAGCTACGAAGGAACCGTAGCTTCTAGATTGATCGGTGAAATGCATCCTGCAACCAGTTTGATTTAGTGCGATATCAAAAGGTCCATCTTATCGTTGGACGCCCAGCGCTGTGCTTGTGGTCAATCGATCTCTATATCCAAACTTGGCCTTTTCTATCCCAACGACAATCGACAATCAGTTTCACACACCATATAGCTTTTTACTGCCACTTGATCTTACTGATCTACTGGGCTCCTAATCATAAAATCTCAAATAAAGGGTTTAAAGACTAAGTCACTAGTTCAGGGTTACAAGGTGCACCTTGCAACTGGATTATTCGCTTGCAGTACTTTAAGGGAGGCTGTTAAGTACTCGTTATAGACGTCCCGCTATTATGATGATGATACATTTTAATTTATCTTGTAATCTATAAATGGAAGCTTTGCTTTCGCCCAGGAGACCGGATCCATCAGACCCGGCGTGATTGGCGGCTCGAAGCCCAGGGTGGCCACACCGGAGGTGGAGGCTAGGATCGAGGAACTAAAGAGGCAGAACCCTGGAATCTTCTCCTGGGAGATAAGAGAGAAACTTATTAAGGTAAGCAATCGAAAGGTAGTTAAAAAAATAATCTAACTTCTTGTAAATCCAGGCATGATGCATGAATACTGGAGCAAAGAGACTTTCAGGACGCTGACAAATTATTTATTAATTCCTTATTGTATTTAATTATTTGGTTAATATCCGTCTGCATCACTGAAATTGCCGTAATATTTATTTGAGATGTAAGAGCTGCAGTATAAAAGCGAAGATTTCTTTCTCTTATGTACGTCGATATTTAACTCTAATTTGTATAATTCGGCGCTCGTTATCTTTTCACTATATATTTAAGTTTCCACCATGTAATCATTTTTGTAATGACTGTTTGTGCCATAATAAAAAATAAATAAAAATGTTGTGTATGTACAGTAAAGAAAGTGAAGTATTAGCTTCTTTTATTAAAGCCTGTATAAGATGTCTGGTAAACAGCAGTTTAGATACTTAGATAATATTTAAACCTTCATGAAAATCTACAAAAATAAAGATCTACTAAAAATCGTGTTGGATACCAATAAAGCCAGTAGAAAAACATGTTATAAAATTAGCAAAATTTTTTGTGTTCTCTCAAATCGTGGGCGGTCTTTGAATGTCGAAGTTATGTCAAGCGAGAGGTACCTACAAAAAGTGCGCGGTGAGACAATGACGTGGTTTTAACTCCTATGGTTAGACGCCATTCTGGCGTTCATACTAGGTCTGTATTCACTTTGATTAGTTTGTTTTGAGAGCAGCAATCGATCTCTAGGTGAGTATGAGCTGATGTTAGCGGGCACTTGAGAAGATTTCATACTCGCCCAGCAATGAAATGCTACTCGCAGATCGCACTAATCAAATTTAATACAGGCCTTTCAATTAAGCCGCTTTTATCACTTTTATGTTAAATTTAATTCGAGCGATAATCTTGAAAAGCGCTCATGTTAAAGGCTTCTCAATTTTTTTATGTTAAATGCTGAGTAGGTTATTATATTGTGTCTTAATTACAAAATGTTACACCTTCTAGACAAAAATAAAAACGATGAACTTTTACTTGATAACATTTTGTTAATTAAATTAAATAATAAAATTTAATAATTAAATTATTATTTTTTTATTCATGACTGCATAGTAACGAAAGCCTTCGCTCTAGGAAATATGAGCGCACTAAAGTTTTCCCCTGATGATTTTGCAGGAGGGAGTTTCAGACCCTCCCAGCATCTCGTCGATCTCGCGGCTGCTGCGAGGAGGAGCCAGGGACCCTGACGGGAAGAAGGACTACAGCATCGATGGTATTCTAGGAGGTAAGATGCAAATATAATAGGCTTAAACTCCTCAAACTGTTATTGTCTCTCCTCTATCCTCTTCATTTCCCAGTGGAAAGCCCCGAATCAAAGTTTTCGTTGAAGCCAAACTTCGATCCGGGCTTCACATTTATTCAAGTGGTGACAAAATGTGGCGGGATAAGTCACTCGGCAAACTTCGTAGTAGATTCGCTTTCAAATGTTTTACTTAGTGTACGAATTTTCTCACATCATAAAAAACGAGAACGTTATTTATGAATGTCTTGGCGCATCATGAATGTTGTTAAACTTATTTTAGGCAAAAAAAATATTTTTTTAAATCATCAACTCATAAATAAGCAATCGTACTAAGTTAGTAATTGGTTTAAGATTTAAAGGCAATCCACAAGAAAAGTTGTGAATCTTGAAACAAGACACCCGTCTAAAGTATTCCATCGTAACAATATAAACACAAATGTACGCGGAACTTCGTTGTATCGTTAAATTTCATCGCTGTAATATTATTTATCAGGCCAATCACGTTTTAAGAGCGCTCGTCTGTCTCCCAAAAAACGTGTTCTATCGTAAACTGGCAACTTCTTGAATAATAAACGTAATCGATCGTGCAACTGAACTAGACCTTGAAAAAGAACCATTTTATTGTGCGTTAGCAAGTTCGCATAGAAATATTCGGTAAATAAATATTGGCTTCTTTTTGCGTCTTGAATTTATTTGCGACAAAGCTAAACAAAAAGCATTTCCAGTATTTGAGCCTTAACAAGTTTGGGTTAAATTAATCTACCACACCTATATTTGTGAAGTGGAAGTCACATCCTGTGTTCATTTTTGCACAACTAAAAATATATCGATTAATTCGCCTCGCATCGACTCGAATTTTTTAACAAAACCGAAAGTCACTTCCGAATCAATAACCCGACAAGATAAACCGCCCCTAAGGTATATCGCACAACTTCCCGTCAAGCGGTCAACGCGTTAATAGCCCCAACCTGTCAAAGCTTTCTCACGAGGTGCGTTCAAAAAATCAATTTCCGTACACAAATCTTGCTCAGTCATTGTTGCAGTTTGAAATATTGCAATTTGTTGTCGGTGTTCAAAAGCGGCCGCGTTGGCAAAGCGACCCGACAAAGTTGCCGCGGTCGCCTGCAGCGTTTCGATAGTGCTGAAATTGAACACAATCCACATAACATGTTTTCGTTCTTGTCGCATTGTTGCATTGTACTTACCTATTCGTGTCAATGGCTAATTGCCCTTTGAGATTCGCCGTATACCTGTTGCAAGGAGGCCGCTCTATTTTGCTTTTTAGAGTTGAAAGTGCCGAAGTTTTTTGCAAAATTACACATTTGGGGGTGACTCGCACTTGCTTGTGTACCTGTCAATCGAACTGTTTTGTGGTTTTAGACAATTGTTGCTGTTGCTTCGTTGTTTGGCAAAACCCAAGTGGTGTTATTCGGTTTTGTAAATGAACAATCTTCGTTTACTACTATGACTATTTACAGCAGTAAGTTACTTAACAAAATTAACGTACGATAAATCAATACTCTAGCCACTATATGCATACTTGGGAGAGCCAGCAACATAATCAATCCTACCTGAGCCCAACCTAACCTAACCCACGTATAGAGTTGGCAAAGAAGTAAAATATATATATTATATAACTGTGTCGATTTTTGATGTCGCTTCGCAAGCTATCTTTACGCAATCGCAAATTGTCGTCCGCTGAAAAACGCAACAATATAAAGCGTAAGACATCATCATCGACTTTCACAGACGAAACAAAGGCAAGGCGATAAAATCTCGCATTTGTTTAATAACATGTGTCGTTAGCGGCCTAATGTGTGGGGGCTATTACCGAACCTCCGTGGTGTAGCGCAATCACTCTACATTTCAAGCTAGGGAAGGGTTACATGACGATTCGAACGAGTGGTCGTACTACATTCGTCGTATACTGAAGGAATGCTGGTTGCCATTGATAACAAAGAATGCCGAGTGTAAATATTTACCGTTATTAAATAAACTAATTTACACATATTATTATATTTTAATATATTTTCAATTTATAATATTGATAGAGAAATGTTTTAAGGATAAAGCCGTGGTCGTATACCACTTTTTTTAATTTATTATTCTTATGGCATACGACCACGGCTTTATCCTTAAAACATTTCTCTATCAATATTATAAATTGAAAATATATTAAAATATAATAATATGTGTAAGTTAGTTTATTTAATAACGGTAAATATTTAATAGTTTGTACATACTAAGTAATTTCATTGGAGAGTGTTTTCTTGTTTCGTACTTTTTAGAGCGTGTTTTTAAGTAGTCGGGTGTTAGTTTTTAAACTTTATTTTTATTTAACATATTTTGGAGTTCTAAATAGGTTAATCTTGGGTTCATTGATTTCTCAATCTTTCCAACTCCTCGAACGATCTTTGGTCATGTGGATTCTTTAGTAATTTGCTAGATTCCAGTGAACTAATCCATAATCCATCTATGGATCTTACTCTGCTAAGAGCCACATATATAGTCGGGTAAAAAAGATGTGAATTATATACAATCAGCCCATGAATACAGGTAAAGTCACAAGCAAATGCTAGTAATATATATATATATATATTCAAAATGTACAAGTAAAGCGCTTTCAAATGATACCAAACACGGCATATTTATCTTAACTTTATTTTTTTACTTCGTATGTTTTGTCCGCCAGAGGGCGCCACATTAGATTTTGTGAAATCCCATATAGCCTATAACCAGCGGACAATTAAGACGCTTCTAATGATATGTCATTTGTCGAATTCTGATAAGTAGTTTAGAAGTTACGAGGGAACAGATGAACATCCATACCCACATACATACATACATACATACAGGTCAAAATCATAACCCTCCTTTTGCTTCGCCGTAGTCGGGTAATAAAATACAAAGAAGTCATTGCATTTCTGTATTATCTAAAATCACTAGTTATAATCAAGACGCAATAAAATACCAAGCAATTTGAACATTAGATGACTTTCTACTCCTTATTATTATTTTCTCGTACAAATGTTGAATATAAACGTAAATTGAATAAAAGAGAAATAACAATTGTTTGAAATAAATAAATAAAAATTGTTTTAAGGAACAAACCAATTACGTAGCCCCAAACTATGCGACAGCTTGTGCTACGGTGGCTAGAATAACGGATAGAAATCTTTAAACACATTTATAAACACCCATGACTCAGGCTTTGTAGTCTGGACCTCAGACCACTAGACCAAAGCTGTCGTCATTATTGTATTCACTAATAGGTATCTAGGTCTAACTTAGGTTTGAAAACTCCAACTTTATCCTAATCATTATAGAATATTCCAAAAAGAAAACTAAACAAAAAAATTTCAATATCATTTCAATTCTAATATAACCCCATTTAAAAAAAACTATTTTTAAAAGAAATATCCATGTAAGCCACCCTTAGCCGCGTAGCATCCAAACAATTTGTAGGGCATTTGTCAGAGTGCGTTTTGTCCGGGACTATCTGTCGCATGGCCACTCAACCGGCCCTCCCATTGAGGAACACCCGGAAGTGGATAAAGAAGATAGTATAGTCAATGTTTTAATATTTATCTCGTGCTTGAAATCTGAAATGTCTAATGTACGTCGATTGAATTGCAACTTTTGGGGGTAACATAACTGCCAACTTTTGGTCAAAATGCTCAAAACATGCTGTTTTACTCGTTGAAGGAAATATAAATCTTAAAATACTTTTAAGATTTCCGTACCTAAAGGATGAAAGGGGACCGTTTGTAGAGCCTCATATTATATAAAAGACTCCCTCCGTCTATCTGTCGGCTGTATCTTTTAACCCGTGATTAGCTATCGAAAAAAAACCATTTCCTTTCCTACTACCTATAACTCAATTTTTGTTCTCTAGCACCAATATCGTCCTGTTCTATCAGCCATAGGTTTTTTACCTTCTATTCATAAACATTTAAACACACACACACACACACACACATCACATCACACCTCACCACAGCACAGCACAGCACAGCACACCACACCACACTACACCACACCACGCCACACCACACCACACTACACACACGCATGCACACAGTTTTTTTTAAATATTATCTGGTATTAAGATAAGAATATGTAAGTAACTGTTAAGAAGAGCGGTTCATCCTAACACAGGCTGTGTTTTGCCTAAAAGGAAGTTCCCTTCATACTTTGTACTTAGATTAAGTTAAGGAAATAAACTTTTTGTATTTTTTTTTTACATTTCAATGAAGAATAGTAAGTAAAACTCCGTAGAAAGTAAATCAACTTTGATGTCTTGCCCATCGCCTTAAAAGAGCTTTTATTTTTGCTAATTTTATAAAATCAGAAAGCTTCGAACAGCTAACCTATCGAGAGTTACACGTGTTATTGTAAATCAACCACACAAGATAAACATAAGCTGTCGTGAAATATATTTTATATAATTTTAAGGGGAACATTTCTGTCGTACATGATTTCTGTGTAGCTTTAACTATTAAGGTTGCACACGCAACGGAAGCTTATAAATGGAGTAACTGCTCCCGTTTTCCAACATTTCCCTTCACTACACTGCTCCTATTGATTGGAAAAATATACCATAACCAGCTCAGCAGTATGAAAAATTATTGTACCAAGTTTCGTCAAATTTCGTAGAGTAGTTTTTGTTTCTATAACGGTTATACAGACAGACAGACAAAAAAATTACTGATTGAATGCATTAGTGGCATCAATATCGATCTCTTACCACCCCCTAAAAGTTATTTTGGAAATAAATTTCATGTACAGAAATGACCTCTCTACAGATTTGTTATAAGAATAGATGATAAATTATATATTCAACAATGGGAGGTCATCAGCATAGTAGAACAGATTACATAATATTAATGAAATCTAAAGCCCTGATTAATTCAGTTCGGGTGATCTAGATTATCTGATCAGAGTAGATTAATATTTCCAACGCGTGCCTACTTACTAACAAAACTGGCTTTCGCGGTTCGCTTTGATGTTTTGAAATAAACCTGTTTTGGATAACAAGCGAAGATCATACATAGTAAAGTTGCTTATAATACCAAAAGCTACAATCGCTCTAAATACCTAAATGCCACGTGAATGTTTGAAATATCATTATTTACTTTCGATAGAAATAAAACATTGAAATTCCTTGAAAGGCAATAAGTTACCAAAATAATTTAAATGGCATTCCTGGCAAATAATAAACAGTTTACGCCCACCGCGGCCCGCTTCAGCCATCTGTTAACATTGGAACTACATGCTGAAACAAAGGCGGCCCGGCTTTTTAATGAGCACAGATTATGAAGGTGTTAAAACGGCGCGCCGCTCTTTCAACTTCCAAATTATGACTCGGCGCGCCCCGATCGCTTCACGGGGTCACATTTCGGCAATCGCCAAAAGCTCCTCTCCCCTTCACACATTATAACATCCATATAAGCCGGTCCCTTTTCCCCAAACATAAAATCTCCTGTAGGTTTCTTTTACAGCCCCCCAAAAACCAAAACGAACTTTACAATGCTCTTTTAGAGTTTGCTCTCGATCGTTTCGGCGCGCGAGTCATTTAGTCTCGTACGTTAAGATCAGGGAACAAAAAAGGCCAAATAAATCTGTCCCTGTCTCGCTTGCGGCCGGGAATTTGAGCAATGTAAATCATTTTATTACAATACGTTGTTTTTTATTTGTCGCAGCTTTTGTGGTGGATGTGTTGCCTCGTGCTTTTTACGGCTCTTCCTACGCCTACAACGGTTAATAGGCAGTTTCCGTCGAATTTGCGTCTCTGCTTTAGGATTTGATGACATGATTAATATGCGCGGAAGTTCGCAAAAGGGAGTTTTCATTAGTGTAATGAATATTGCTGTTATTAAATTTTAACTTCGTTATTAGTTTCCCTGGATGGGTTTGAATACGGTTGGGGTTACCTATTGAAATAACGGTCAACAATTAAAGTGAATAATGATCGTAAGTTATTAGAACTTTTCATTCGCCTTGCATTATTATAAATTATTATTTTATTCCAAATCAAAAATAAATGAAAAGTATGTCTTCCTTTTATAATAATGCAATGCGAAAGAAAAGTTTCACAATGTAAGCCTGTAGAAGTTACACGAGTAAACACAGGGTTTTCGAAAATATTGCTAACTAAGCTTACCACGTTACAATTAAATAATTAATAAGGACACCAATCTTGCTAATAACGTTGAAATAAAATTGAAAATGAAATAATTTTGTCAACAAAATAGGTTCATAGCACATATGACAACTCTCGTACGTTGTACATGTCATAAATCGAGATTGCGACACCAATATATTGAATAGTGGCAAAGTGTCACCGCGCAAAGGCGCCGACAAAGGTCCCGCCGCGCTGGGTGTTCTTATTCCGCGCCACACTGAGCCCACATTTTTTCATCTCATTCAATTTTGACTTCTTTCAAAAGGCTATTAATATAAGCCGCATTTTTTAAAATCAGCCTTAAACCCAAAGCCGTGTATTGTTGCCGGCAGTTTTTTAATCTGTTTCCGCAGGTTACCGCTACCGATTTATAAATGAGTTCGACCCGCGCCTGACGACCCTTGATTTGCCCGAATTATAACGTGATGTGGGTTTTTACAAAAAACACAAGCTTTATAAATAACGCGTGTCTCAAAAAAAGAGATGAAGACAAATTGCTACAGTATAATGTCAAATAAATTATAACCTCCCATCGAGAAGACTTTTTGGTGATTGGATTCTTAGTTATTCGTTAAATTAGAACGGTTGACGTCAAGAGAAACCTTTATCAGAAAACCTTACTCCCGAAGTATTTTCACTAAAAAAAAATATAGTTTAATAAACTAACAAAACACGCTTTCATTAAAACTGCTAACTAAAAAAGAGAAAATAATTTCTGAGTACACGGAATTTATATTACAGTAGAGTAAAAAGCGTGGGGTGCACTTTATGACGTTTTCATACTCCTCTTTTCATAGTTGCCAATTATAGGATGATTTTCACATACTACTATACCAAGCACACCACGCTTTTTAATCTACTGTAATATAAATTCCGTGTACTCAGAAATTATTTTCTCTTTTTTAGTTAGCAGTTTTAATAAAAGCGTGTTTTTTTTTAGTTTTCAAACTATTTTTTTTTAGTTAATAAGGATGATGGAAAACTCTTATCAAATTATTGCATTGTCATCGGTACTTAACACGTGTGCAAAGTTTCTAATTAATCCGATTTCTGGAAGTTGGTGAAAAATTCCGTTACATACATTCATACATACATACATACACCCCGATCTAATTAAAGCGTGTTAAAAAGAACATCAGTAGCTTGCAAGAACAAGATCTTTAATGACAAACAATGACTAACTGTGCCCCCTAAGTTCTCCGGATTTTGTCCCAATTATCTCCTACTACTTATTACAACAAATAAGTTGCGCTCGGTTCATTGATTTATCAGAGGTACTTCTTACCTAGCACTGTTTATGAAACCTTAAAGCAATAAGTTGTGTCCATCCATGCGATATAATTCGATTTGACTCACACATTAATGTTAATTTTTGTTGATTGGTTTTAATTTACGTTTTATCATCTTTTTAGGTCGAGGTTCAGACTCTTCTGACATAGAATCAGAGCCAGGATTAACCCTCAAGAGGAAGCAGAGGCGGTCCCGAACCACGTTTACTGGAGAACAGCTAGATGCATTAGAGAGAGCCTTCCACAGGACCCAGTACCCTGATGTTTATACCCGTGAGGAGCTGGCCCTGCAGACAGGGCTCACTGAAGCTAGGATACAGGTATAGATTTGTTTGTGCTTTGGCATTTGCCTGCTAGTTAAAATAATAATAATAATAAATATTTCTCAACAATCACACCAATTCTCTAATCCCAAATTAAGCTCGAGGCTTGTGTTATGGGTACTAGACAACGGATGAACATTAACATATTAAATACTTTTTTTTGTAAATTTTTTGTACATATTATATATAGAAAACACCCATACCAGTACAAACACACATGTTCATGCACACATATTATGTTTGTACTGTGCGGGGATCGAACCCGCGACCTTTGGTTTTAGAAGTCCGATATGTAGACTTCTGTATGTAGAATGAGGCTAGAGTGAACTTTTTTAATCCAACTTAAGATCTTGTCACCGATTAAGGTTAACTGTCCTCCGGCGCGGAGCGAGGCTGCGGAGTTGAGAAACGTAAAACTATTAACCAATGGGATTGTCCTCTGAAGAGGAGCGGAGATTTTTTGCAATCATTATGCGCTGCTTACGCTTTAATTGTAAATGCTTAAATGTTTGTCAATAAAAAGCTATTGGCTTGCTATTCCAATTTTTTTATCATATGAGTCTTATTAGAAAAAAGTGTCCTTTATGAAAATATTTTAAAACCGTCAACTGACATTTCAAAATCTTCAAGCAATAACATGAATACCCATAATTATGTACTTTTTGATCATGGTTTAGTATGCAATAAATAATTTTCAATCTTTTCATACTGATCCATGAAAGAGTCCTGATTGTTTTTTTTTTTAAACTATGATGAGATTACAGTAACACACTTGACTTTCCAATAATCCTGTTCCTGTCTGTCATTCATGAGAACTTATTTAATTTAACAGTGATAATAAAGACATAATTTCTTTTTGAAATTTATCGGCTATTTGTCAAATTTTTCACTAAGCAAACTTGATTGAATTTTTCCAATAAGAATTTCTCGACAAACTTAATTGAAAAGACTTGTTCATTCTAGTAGGCTTACATTTGTGTCGAATATCAGTCGAACCGAAAATTAGAGACTGGAATCGTTTTGAAGTTCTTAAAAGTTATTCTTTATTTTCTTGCATTCTAAGATGAAAAGGAAAGTATAAAAATACTCTTAAGTATTTATTGGTTGTCTTTCATTTGTATTTCAGGTTTGGTTCTCAAATCGTCGTGCGCGACTACGAAAACACACTGGTTCCAATTCTACACCAAGTCTTGCAGGTTACTCTACGTTACCGATGCCTCAGATACCGTGTCCATACACTGCCGGAGACATACCCCCGCTGCCACAACATCACCAACACGCCGCCGATGCCTGGCACCACCAGAAATACGCCAACTACAACCAACTTATGGCCCAATCACAACACCTCAACCAAGCCTTCCAAAACGCCGCCTTCCCAAGCACATCAAGCTCAACGTTCAGCCACTTAGTTTCTGCTAACGTGTCAGCGCCAAGCCAAGTACTTGACGCCGCCGTTCCTAGAAACGACTACGCTCGATACCCAACAAACGATGTGTACAACAAACCTATAAACTATTTGCCTAAAGAACCTGAAGCTGAAGAAAAGGTTGCTAGCGAAGAGGTCATCGAACCGAGGGAAGACGCTTTCGTTAAAGCTGCCACTGATGATTATAGTAAGGCGTTACCAAATACTGAGTACCCTAAAGTTCCTGCTGACTACTCCAAAGTTCCTGTAGACCCCACGGTTCCGGCTAACTGGAGTCCATCTCACAATTCTCTGAACATGAGCCTTGCAGGCCTTTCGAGTGAATATAAGTACATGAACGATCCTTACGCGTTTCCAAATATGAATGATCCTCTCAACCAGCATAGTTATCCCAATCCACCACCTAATCCGACGAATAAATACTGGATATGACAAAGCAAACTATTAGTTTTAAGGTTTTGTTTTATTACAAATCGGACTAAAAGTGTATTGACAGGAGTAAATCGGATTTTAAAATATTTAGCAATATAATGGAACTAATACTATTAAAAAATAATCTATTTAAGAGTCTAGTTTACTCCTATTAATTCCTTCGTTTGTCCCTTTTTTGTTATTATTTAAATTATATTTAGTAATAATTAGTTAATCTGTAACAAATAACTGTTCTAAAATTAATGAAAATACCTCTTTATGCATTCCATTTAGAAATACCTAATTTAAACCAAACATGTAAAAAGTTATTAGAAAAGTCATTAGTTTAATATAATTAAATCGAATACTTTTTGTTTTATTTCAAGAATTTTAAGCAAAGCCTCATACACGATTTTAAAATTTAGTGTTGTTAACAAATAGTGATCTTGTCAAAATCCTGACATTATTGATTAGTAGGTACGTGCTGGGTAAAGTGAAATAAAATATGATAATTTGCTGTGTTGCTGTTCAACATCTAAAATACATACTTTATTAATAACTACTAAATCTATTCACAAAATGCATGTTCGTAATTACAATGAAATATTATACAATAACTAGAATTATAATTGTGACGTTATTTCTACAATGGACGCACCGGGTTCTACAGGGGGATACACCACATCAGCAACGGTGTTAGAAGCAGGAACCGGCTCAACGGTTACCGGGGCTTCGGTGCCTACTACAGTAGCCACTGGCACTACAACATTAGCCACTGGCACTACAACATTTTGTTGTGGTTGCTCTACAACCACCGCAGAAACAAATTCTACCGGAGCTGTTGTACTACTGTCTACGCCAGCAGGAGTGTTGGTGACTGGGGCGCCAGTTGGTACTACATCTGTCGATGCATCGCCGGCCGGTACATTGCCGGTTACAGGAGCTTCAGGGGTGACAGTTGTGGGTCCATTGATTATGTCAGTGGCAGATACTGTGGCTTCGGTTGTTACAGCGACATTAGCGCTGTCAGTAGTGCTTGCTGGCTCCGAGGAAAGGGTTGTCGGGACGTTAGCACCTGATTCGGTTGTCGGTTCAACTGATCCACTTGTAGTGACCTCGTTTGCTGCGGTGGCGGTTCCAGCTACAACGGAATTTGTGGCAGCGTTGTTGTTTGTTGTAGCATTATCAGATATAGATGGGGCAGCAGGCACGTTGGCACTGTCAGTAACGGGCACTTCAGTATTAGCTGCTACTGTAGACGACGAATCAGCCACAGCGGAACCGGTATTTGATGAAGCAACGTTATTGTTAGCGGTCTCAGTAGCACTGGCTTGAGCGTTTGAAGTCTCTCCGGCGGCTGTCACCAGAGCGGATGCATCAACAGTAGTAGCTTGACCATTAGGTGCTACTTCTGAAGGTACAGCGTTGTCAATCGGTGTTGTGGCAGCAGTGTCAGCATTGTTGGTAACCTCAGTATTGGCTACGCCAGCGACGGTGGCTGAGCTCTCGACGTTAGATGTAACTGATGAAACACTGTCCGTTGCACTTGCTTGCGCATTGGCAGTTATGTCCGAGGCAGCAGAATTGGATCCAGTTTCAGGAGTGACTGCAACGGTAGAGACATCAGTAGTAACTGTTTGTCCGTTTGATGCTACATTTGACGTATCAACAAGTGATCCACTGCTGACAGGGGATGCAGTGTCAGCAACACTGGCTTGCTCATTTGTAGTAACGGTTGTGACTACATCAGATGTGGCTGTAACGGCGGTGGAGTTAGTTTCACTCACTACAACTGTTTCAGGGGCGGTGCTAGCCACATTGTTGGCTTGGTCATTTGTGGTTGCAGTGTTTGATCCAGGTACAGTGACTTCTGCAGCCGAGACATCGGTAGCAGCTGTTTGTCCAGCAGTAGCATTAGAAGTACTGGTTGTTCCAGTCTCAGTCACTACGGCGTTTCCAGAGGCAGCATTAGCATTGCTTGCTTGACCATTTGATGCGGCAACAACTTCCGGATTTGATAAGGTAGAGGCGTCGGTAGCACTAGCTTGTCCGGTAGAGGCTACGTTAGATTCACTGGCAGTTGTTTGGCTTGCACTTGCAGTTGCATCAACGGCATTTGTTGCTCCATTTGATGCGGCAGCGTTTGATCCAGCTTCACTCGCAGCGACTGTGGATCCATCTGTGGTACTGACTTGGCCGTTAGACACCACGTTGTTTTCACTCACGACGGCGTTAGAGGTTGTGCCATCAACAACAGTCGTTTGACCATTAGATACATCAGCAGGTGAAGCGGAACTTGATCCAGCTTCACTAACTCCAGTGGCAGTTACACCGGTAGTACTTTCTCCGTTAGATGTTACACCACTTTCAACCACAGTGGCGGTGCTGTCAACAGAACTCGCTTGTCCACTTGATACAGCTGAAGCATTGGTAGCACTAGCTTCGCTTATTGTTGTAACCAAAGCATCAGAAGTTGATCCGACTACGTTAACAGTATTTCCAGAAGCAACGCTTTCAACATTGGATGAGGCCCCAGGAGAAGCCGTGTTAGATCCAGCTTCAGTGATTGTGGTGGCTCCAACGTCAATAGAGCTGGCCTGTCCGTTAGATGCGGTAGCAGAGGATGCAGTGTTTGTTACAGTTTCACTGCCTGCAACCACACCAATAGCTGAACCATCACTAACTGGTCCTGAAGAAGTGACATCAGATGCACCCACGGTTGATCCAACTTCGTTAACTGCAATTTCAGTGGCAACAGTATCGACTGAACTGGCTTGTCCACTCGACTCAGCTAAAGAGGTGGTGGCGACCGATCCAGGTTCACTGCCCGAAACAACTCCGGTTGTAGAACTGTCTACAGCACTTTCTTGGCCATTGGGAGTCACACCGGCTGTAGAGGTATCAGAAGTACTAACTTGTCCGTTCGATGCGGGGGAAGACCCGGTAGCAGGTGATCCGATTTCGGTGCCTGTAGCTGTTCCAGCAGGAGAGGAGTTTCCTGCTTGTCCAGTCAATGCGGCACTAGATGCGACAGTAGATTCACTGCCGATAACAGTTGCTGAGCTATCAGTAGCACTTGCTTGGCTGTTGGAAGTTACACCTGCTGTAGAGGCATCAGTAGTGATTGCTTGTCCATTAGAAACGGTAGCAGAGCCCGTCGTTGATGTGGCATCTACGGCAGTAGACCCTCCTGCTTGTCCAGTTGATGATACACCAGATGTGGCGGAAGCTTCACTTCCGGCAACAGAGCCATCAGTACTACTTGCTTGTCCGTTAGAGACTGCGCCAGACGCACTGGCAGAAGATCCTTCAACTGTGGTTCCGGCCACAGAGCCGTCAGTGGCACTTGCTTGTCCGTTAGAGACTACGCCAGACGCACTGGCAGAAGATCCTTCAACTGTAGTTCCGGCCACAGGGCCGTCAGTGGCACTTGCTTGTCCGTTAGATACTACACCGGATGCACTGGCAGCCGATCCTTCAATTGTAGTTCCGGCCGCAGAGCCGTCAGTAGCGCTTGCTTGTCCGTTAGAGACTACGCCAGACGCACTGGTAGAAGATCCTTCAACTGTAGTTCCAGCCACAGAGCCGTCAATGGCACTTGCTTGTCCGTTAGATACTACATCAGATGCACTGGCAGCCGATCCTTCAATTGTTGTTCCGGCCACAGAGCCGTCAGTAGCATTTGCTTGCCCATTTGAAAGTACGCCAGTTGTGCCGGCAGCTGATCCAGTACTGACTTGTCCAATGGAAGCTACGTTAGCTGTAGAAGATCCTTCAACTGGTGTTCCGACCACAGAGCCATCAGTAGCAGTTGCTTGTCCGTTAGAGACTGCGCCAGACGCACTGGCAGAAGATCCTTCAACGGTTGTTCCGGCCACAGAGCCGTCAGTGGCACTTGCTTGTCCGTTAGAGACTGCGCCAGACGCACTGGCAGAAGATCCTTCAACTGTAGTTCCCGCCACAGAGCCGTCAGTGGCACTTGCTTGTCCGTTAGAGACTACGCCAGACGCACTGGCAGAAGATCCTTCAACTGTAGTTCCAGCCACAGAGCCGTCAGTAGCGCTTGCTTGTCCGTTAGGGGCTACGCCAGACGCACTGGCAGAAGATCCTTCAACTGGTGTTCCGACCACAGAGCCATCAGTAGCAGTTGCTTGTCCGTTAGAGACTGCGCCAGACGCACTGGCAGAAGATCCTTCAACGGTTGTTCCGGCCACAGAGCCGTCAGTGGCACTTGCTTGTCCGTTAGAGACTGCTCCAGACGCACTGGCAGAAGATCCTTCAACTGTAGTTCCCGCCACAGAGCCGTCAGTGGCACTTGCTTGTCCGTTAGAGACTACGCCAGACGCACTGGCAGAAGATCCTTCAACTGTAGTTCCAGCCACAGAGCCGTCAGTAGCGCTTGCTTGTCCGTTAGGGGCTACGCCAGACGCACTGGCAGAAGATCCTTCAACTGGTGTTCCGACCACAGAGCCATCAGTAGCAGTTGCTTGTCCGTTAGAGACTGCGCCAGACGCACTGGCAGAAGATCCTTCAACGGTTGTTCCGGCCACAGAGCCGTCAGTGGCACTTGCTTGTCCGTTAGAGACTACGCCAGACGCACTGGCAGAAGATCCTTCAACTGTAGTTCCCGCCACAGAGCCGTCAGTGGCATTTGCTTGTCCGTTAGAGACTACGCCAGACGCACTGGCAGAAGATCCTTCAACTGTAGTTCCGGCCACAGAGCCGTCAGTAGCGCTTGCTTGTCCGTTAGGGGCTACGCCAGACGCACTGGCAGAAGATCCTTCAACTGGTGTTCCGACCACAGAGCCATCAGTAGCAGTTGCTTGTCCGTTAGAGACTGCGCCAGACGCACTGGCAGAAGATCCTTCAACGGTTGTTCCGGCCACAGAGCCGTCAGTGGCACTTGCTTGTCCGTTAGAGACTACGCCAGACGCACTGGCAGAAGATCCTTCAACTGTAGTTCCCGCCACAGAGCCGTCAGTGGCATTTGCTTGTCCGTTAGAGACTACGCCAGACGCACTGGCAGAAGATCCTTCAACTGTAGTTCCGGCCACAGAGCCGTCAGTAGCGCTTGCTTGTCCGTTAGGGGCTACGCCAGACGCACTGGCAGAAGATCCTTCAACTGGTGTTCCGACCACAGAGCCATCAGTAGCAGTTGCTTGTCCGTTAGAGACTGCGCCAGACGCACTGGCAGAAGATCCTTCAACGGTTGTTTCGGCCACAGAGCCGTCAGTGGCACTTGCTTGTCCGTTAGAGACTACGCCAGACACACTGGCAGAAGATCCTTCAACTGTAGTTCCAGCCACAGAGCCGTCAGTAGCGCTTGCTTCTCCGTTAGGGGCTACGCCAGACGCACTGGCAGAAGATCCTTCAACTGGTGTTCCGACCACAGAGCCATCAGTAGCAGTTGCTTGTCCGTTAGAGACTGCGCCAGACGCACTGGCAGAAGATCCTTCAACGGTTGTTCCGGCCACAGAGCCGTCAGTGACACTTGCTTGTCCGTTAGGGGCTACGCCAGACGCACTGGCAGTAGATCCTACAACTGTAGTTCCCGCCACAGAGCCGTCAGTGGCACTTGCTTGTCCGTTAGAGACTACGCCAGACGCACTGGCAGAAGCTCCTTCAACTGTAGTTCCGGCCACAGAGCCGTCAGTGGCACTTGCTTGTCCGTTAGAGACTACACCAGACGCACTGGCAGAAGATCCTTCAACTGTAGTTCCGGCCACAGAGCCGTCAGTAGCGCTTGCTTGTCCGTTAGGGGCTACGCCAGACGCACTGGCAGAAGATCCTTCAACTGGTGTTCCGACCACAGAGCCATCAGTAGCAGTTGCTTGTCCGTTAGAGACTGCGCCAGACGCACTGGCAGAAGATCCTTCAACGGTTGTTCCGGCCACAGAGCCGTCAGTGGCACTTGCTTGTCCGTTAGAGACTATGCCAGAAGTACCGGTAGCTGATCCAGTACTGGCCGGTCCATTGGAAGCTACGTTAGATGTAGAAGAGCCATCAACTGTTGTTCCAGCTACAGAGCCGTCAGTGGCACTAGCTTGTTCATTTGTTACTACGCCAGCTGTGCCAGCAGCTGATCCAGTACTGACTTGTCCATTGGAAGCTACGTTAGATGTAGAAGATCCTTGAACTGTTGTTCCGGCCACAGAGCCGTCAGTGGCACTAGCTTGTCCATTTGTTACTACGCCAGCTGTGCCAGCAGCTGATCCAGTACTGACTGGTCCATTGGAAGCTACATTAGATGTAGAGGATCCTTGAATGGTTGTTCCGACCACAGAGCTGTCAGTGGCGCTTGCTTGTCCATTTGTTACTACGCCAGTTGAACTGGCAGCTGATCCGGTACTAGCTAGTCCATTGGAAGCTACGTTAGATGCAGAAGATCCTTCGACTGTTGTTCCGGCCACGGAGCCATCAGTGGCGCTTGCTTGTCCATTTGAAGCTACGCCAGAAGTACCGGTAGCTGATCCAGTACTGGCCGGTCCATTGGAAGCTACGTTAGATGTAGAAGAGCCATCAACTGTTGTTCCAGCCACTGAGCCATCAATGGCGCTTGCTTGACCATTTGCTACTACGCCAGCTGTGCTAGCAGACGATCCAGTACTGGCTAGTCCATTGGAAGCTACGTTAGATGCAGAAGATCCTTGAACTGTCGTTCCGGCCACAGTGCCGTCAGTTGCGCTTGCTTGTCCATTTGAAGCTACGCCTGCTGCACCAGCTGAGGATCCGTCTTCTGTTGCTCCAGCTACAGATCCATCAGTAGCACTTGCTGTTCCGTTTGAACCCACACTTGATCCAGTAGGAGCATTGGCCTGTCCATTAGACACCACGCCAGTTGCACCGACAGAAGATCCTGCAGCTATTACTCCTGCTACAGAAATATCAGTAGCACTTGACTGACCGTTTGATGCTACGCCAGAAGTACCAGCCACCGATCCACTAGCAGTGCTTGCTTGTCCATTAGAGGCTGCGCCAGATGCAACGCCAGCTGATCCTGTACTGGTTGCAGCATTAACAGAGGAAATGCTATCAATTGAACTGGCTTGTCCATTAGCAGCAATAGAATTTGATCCAGATCCACTTCCTGCGGCGACTCCAGCGTTAGAAGCATCTTGTCCAGTAGAAGATAGAGCTGATGCACCAGCACCTGAACCTTCCTCGGCGGCTACAGCATTTCCACTCGATGCAACTACAGAGGTAGCTGGATTGGACCCGGGACCATTGTTGCTAGACACAGGAACAGAGATTGTAGATTCAGGTTGAACAATGCCAACATTTCCCTGTGCAGCATTGCCGCTTTGGCCTGACGGATCAGATCCAGGGTTTGTTGCTCCATTCGGATTTGTGTTGGATTGACCTCCGGTTACCCAGTTCGGCAGAATGTTGGTCAAAAACTGTGAGATGGCTTGAATGAAAGTTTTCTTCTCTTCAACATACTGAACCTCCGCAGGTGTTGTTAGGTTGTAACTATTCAACAGAATGGTTTTGTTGTTTAGCTTTTCTAGTTTCCTTTCCAAATCCACCTGTATTTGTTGGATACCGATAGCGTTCACGTGACTCAGAATGTGATTTCTGAAATATTCTTGAACTGCCGTATCGTTTTGCAATCTTGTTTGGATCAACGTAATCACAGCTTGACGGAAATCGCTCTTTGTACTGTTAGCGTTAAGGCCTAATTCCTCGCTCATGTACCTGCGTATGGCCAGTTTCTTTTCCAAAACAGTACTGTTTGTATTAACTCCATACCTTTGGTAGATGTAACCTTTCCAGATGTTGTCAAGGTCTATGGAGTCATCATTCGTGTCTTCGACAGACTCTGCGGAAATAGGTTGTTGGTTTTGCTGAGCTTTTTTCTTTAATTCTTCTATCTTCTTGCGTTCTTTTTCTAGGCGTTTTTCTTCTTCTCGTTGGATCTTCTCTTGGTGTTTGCGGTTCTCCTCTTCTCGTTTCTGTAATTCTTTCTCTAGCTTTTCTTGACGCTTGCGTTCCTCTTTTTCTAACTTTTCTTGAGCCTTACGCTGTCTTTCAATTTGTTTCTCTTGCTCTTTGCGTATTTTTTCCTCTTCTTTTTGTCTTCGCTCCTCCAGTTTACGCTTTATTTTTTCTTGGTGTTCGAGTTCCTTTCTATCCTTTTCGGCTTGCTTTTCCTGTATTTTGCGTTGTTTCTCACGTAATTTTTTCTCCCATGAGTTGTCATTATCATCATCGTCATCTTCGTTGGTGTCTTCACTTGAATTTATGTGTTTAGAGTCATCAGAGTCTGATTTATCGGATGCCCATAACAAAGCTCTGCGAGAGTTTTGCTCTTCGGGCAAATATTTCGCACTCACCACACAAAAGCAGACCTGAAATACGAAAAAGTATTTATTTTACACAAAGCAAAAAAATTTTGCTCATCATTGAGGTAGTAGTATCCACCTCATAGTTGAGGTGAGGCCAGTGCCCATCAGTGGGACTTATATAGGCTGATGAGATGAGATGAGATGCTCATCATTTATAACTATTTGAATCAATAGAAGATAAACTTCTTCGTTCACCTACTATGAAATAAAATAAAAATGTGACACTGAGATTTGTGTTAAAATCACAACCTTATAAAAGTAACCAACATTGTTTACATTGTTTGAGGTCAAAAACATTTAAGTATTTTTTTAACATTAAATGGACCATAGGTACATTAACGGGCAAACGCAGAGCATTGGAAAAATTCAAATCACAAAAAAAAAATCTTAATACCTTTGAGGTTAAAACTAACTAGACATTATATTAACAGGGCACGATTCCTAATGTCTTTAACTGAAATTAAGCAAACTAGGTAGGTATTTTATGATTAACACATCATATTGTACGATCTCGGACATATAACACATAGCAAAACTAATTTTTAAAATATTTTAAAACACTTACGATCAGAAGTAAATATATTATCTTCATTATGTATGCTTTTCTTCACATCAACGCGAAATTCGTTCGTTATTCACTTAAGTTTTAAAAACTTGCGTGACATAAGAGCTCGTTCGTTATAATTTGTCTCAACTACTAAGAACCAGCCTTTTATACTTCGCCTAGCAATTACCAGATAACGTTAGATAATGACTTCTGGCGAGATAACCAACGAGCAGAGTAAATCTTCTTCAAACAAAATGTTTTTGCGAGGATGACTCAATACCAGCACCGCATGCTAGTATCGCATAGTACAGCGTTGAAGGAAAGTCCAATACAAACTAAGTCATATGGCCGGATATTTACATCCGAGACGTCAACAATAGTACAGACGGATGTTGAGATTTAAGGTGCTATTAGGTATTATTATGAATTCAATGTAACAATTGGTACAGTTAAGTCCCCAAATTAGCTAAACAACTTATAGAGACTCATTAGGATTTTCAAAACACATTAATTACTTAATGTGTTTTGAAAATCCTAATCATCGTATCAGTATTAGTAAATTGACGAGGAAACTGATGATTGACCATTATTCCTATAAATAAATAAACAAATTACTATTTCCAAATAAGTGTGCATCACGACTCGAATAAAGTATTACCTCGTATTTAGAGAAAATATCCACATTTAACACTGCCTAGTTTCATAATTATCTTCATATCAGCTAATATCAGTCATCTACTGGACGAAGGCCTCTCCCAGTGTGTGCCACACCGTTCGGCTTCCAGACAGGCTGCCTCGTTTATTTTATTTTATCATTAAATGAAGGTATGAAAATTTACTATTAATATTTTTGTTTGTTTTATAACAAAAATAATGCAAAATCATAACAATCTCCTCCTATCCGAATAACTACCACTTACGGCGCCCGAATTCAACAGATATTACCTGCGCAGTAGACGAGATATTACATTTTAAAAGTGTGGTCAGTAAGTACTTACATATAAACACGTGCACTCTTTGAAAAAAAAGGGGTCCTTCAGTTAATTGATCACGACCGGAGAGATATAAGGCTCAAAATCTACTATACTCGAACTTCTATACTGAAAGTTGCATCTTATTAGTATGTTTATCCGTTGTCCCATAACACAAGCCTCGTAGCTTAATTTGGGACTAGAGAATTGGTGTGATTGTTGTGAAATATTTATTATTATTTATTATCTACATTAATATTTATTTTCTACGCTTTGTTGCACTGACAGTGTACAGTTGGCGGACTTTATGCTTAAAGACATTCTCTACAGTCATCCGAGTGAGAAAGCAGAGAGCGAATAAGTAGCGGAACACAAATATAGAAAATAAACACATTTGTGTTAGACCCGTGTATTGTAATATACTAATACAAGAATTAGAATTTTCTTCACAATTTTTGAATCGGCTTTACCCGGGAAACGAACCCAAGATTTGCCAGGCTTTTACTACGCAGTGCATTTTTCTGTTTGATTAATTCAGGTTGACATTGTTAATCATCATACAATACGTTAGTGCTGAAATTAATGTTACCTTACGAACCCAAGATTTCCCAGGCTTTTACTACGCAGTGTAAAATAAGCATTTTTCTGTTTGATTAATTCAGGTTGACATTGTTAATCATCATACAATACGTTAGTGCTGAAATTAATGTTACCTGACCTGAGAGCATATTTTCAGGCACAGATCATTAACCTAACCTGACTTTAAAATATCATTGCAATTACCTACGTTTTATAGTACCGTGGAAAAAACGGTTTATAACCAACAAAAGAATATAAAGACAACATATGAAATTCACATGTTTAGAAAGCTTCCTATTTAAATATGAAAAACGATGAACCACATATTCTGCGACGCGCATAGATTCATAGAACGCAATATCACTGACCTCCTTACGAACTTTTCCTATGAAATTGCGTCCTTGTGATATAAATATCGTATTCTAATAAGTTTTCGATATCGAAGAAATTCCAATGAGAATAGACCAAGCTCGTTTGAAAGGGTCTCGTAGATACTATGGTCGGACATTTGCTATAAATACATATACGTGTATTTTGTGTGTGTACCCAATAAGCCACATTTAAAAATTCAGAATCATTCTTCTCAAAATGTTAATAATACCTAAACTGAGTGATTCAAGAAAAGCTATTACAATTACTTGTACAAGTAAGTTGGTATTCTGCTTGGTTGACTGGTAGAGAGTGTCTTCGGCATTAAATCTACCCTTGTACACAAGTGTGTGCAGAAGTTTAAAAATAAAATAAATATTTACAACAAAAACGACTGTTGCAACTGTGATTTTTGTACTGTAAAGATATACTCGTACATGAAGATACCTAATAAATTAAACCAGTACTAAGTTAAGGCACATGAATTACGCTATTTAGTCGTTCTTAACTGTTCGTCAACCTATAATTAATTATGTAACTTAACGATATGTAAAACCCCAATATAATTATACTCGTAATACTGCAATAATACTAGTCTCATTTGTTTCGTTAGTGTAAATTTGTTTAGTCTTCCTTCATGAAAATTGTACAGTAAGCCCAATCAAAGTGAATAGTTCATTCAGTACCTAGCTCCATCGATACACGTACACTGCCCAGCGATGATGCCCAATGATGTTTTGTTACAGGATTACAACGTTTTGTTCGAGGGCACTATGATAGACATTAACGAGGATCTAGATGCCTTATTGTTGGGAGACGATGAGAGCGTTAACCGCAGACCTTCGATGCCTGAACGGCAACCCCTATCCCATTTCGGGCCTAGACAAGGTAAATGATAAACCATTTTGTTAAAAACTGCACAGTAGCTGTGCTATGAATTCCTACTAGGATTGTCTGACTGTTCTACAGACCAGGATCAGGGTCAAATCATTATGTAAGGATATATATTTTACTAGCGGGTCCCCGACAGACGTTGTCTACCCGGTTTTATTATATGAATAGATAGGATTGTATGTATCCTTTGACGCCAAATTATTTAAAAAATAATAATTAAAGTTATTTATTTTCTATAAATAGGGCCTCAGGGGGCACTTTTACACGTCCCATATATATATGTATATACAGGCTGGCGCGGGGTGATAGCTGAGTACTATTCCTATCGATTTAACCCCCATGTATTTTCCGAGATTTTTTGTAGTTTATAATAGTTTTTTCGAGTTATAATAATTCTCGTATTTAAACATAAACATCCTCGGACAAGGATCGAAGTAAAAGTAGACACTGCCGCATCTTAAGTACTTGTTTGTAAGAGCGATTTTGCAACAAAAATAGGTAGCCTGATGTGGTGTTGTCTGTACAACGCAGTTAGGTAGGATTAAGTCACGCGCATTTCGGTAACCTAAGTACTCGTTATCTCATAGATTACTCTGTTTGCATTCCCCTTCTGTTGTTCAAGAGCAAATATCAATTAAAATTCCGAATTTACAGCTAATTAGACATCGATAGCATTGTCGGTGGGATTCCTCACTGATAGTTAGGCCGGGAGCTTAAACAAAGCCAAAACAAATGCAGACAAAACAAAGCGTTTAGTTGCAAAATAGGCTTGTTTCCACTATGAAAGAAATATTCAAAAACTGATTTTCTCTAAAATTATTCATAATTTCAGATGCCTTTACACTAATATTTTTCTGCAGTTCGTATTATTTGATTTTTAATTGGAATTCAAATGATAATTAGTCACTCAGTCGGCATTGCACGCGATGACGTCAAAGTGTGTTATTCCCATACAAGCTCTATGAAGAAAAGCGTTTTGACAGTTGATAAAAAGTACGTCAACGATTGGTGGTGTCAACTACCGTATTGCTCTAATTACAAGCTGCCGCAGTATTTTCTTCGATGCTTTGTCATACGGGTAATTTAAACGCAAAGATCTTTAAAAATTACTCAACGGATTTTGATGCATCTTTTTTAAATATAAGTATAGAGATTCAAGAGAAATGTTTATACACAGTGTAAAAAAATAAGCAATAAAACTGAAGGGGTGTGTACTTTTAGCAATTTTAGATACTTGGAGCATGGTTTAGTAATTAAATTCTAAATTAAAATCTTTTTAGTTTTCGTACAAATTTAAGTTAACGTTTTTATGTAACTAATGAGTGAAAACCATTACAGATTTTAAATAAATCTTAAATCATAGTCCGTCAGCATGGCAACAGATCTGTAGCACTAGTTTTCTAAATTTATCAAAAATCATTAAAAAATTCAATCAATCAAAAAATCAATAATAATGTCAAAAAAAACTGTTTCGAGGATAAAATTTTCACAACTTATTCAGCACATGGTATTCATACACAGGCTTAAATATTATTGCTTATTTTTTACACTCTGTATGTATATTTACATACTATACATATTAAAGTAGCGGGAGCGAAGCCGTTGGCGGAAGGCTAGTGTTTATCAAAATGCAGTATCAAAGGTTATTTTTGTTTATCTGACCTCACGAAGGCCTGAAAATATAGTATGTACGATCTACATACGTGGGACACTCAGAAAGTTTTGCGAAAATAAAAACAATTGCTCCATACATATAAATGTTTTTATTAAATCTTTGCAAAGTACTCTCCCTTAGCCTCAATACAAATTTTAATTCGTCTAAACCAATTTTCGAAACACTTTCCAGTCCGCTGTAGACAATTTACACTCTGCTCAAACGCTAATAGCGCATTTTCCGGCAACCAAAATTGTATTCCTTTGAGCGGACTTTTTATTTTAGGAAATAAAAAGAAGTCATAAAAAGAACTGCTAAATCAGGGCTGTAAGGAGGGTGACCCATAACTTTAACCGGCGTGCTGTCCAGGAAATCCATTGTTTTTAGCGCGGTGTGCCTGGCCGCGTTGTCGTGGTGGAGCAGTGGCCTGCCAAGCCATGTGTTTGGCCGCCTTTTGCTCACAACAGAGAAACCTTCTGGGAAGCGTTGAGTAGTATACCATTCAGCGTTGATGTTTCAATGATCCTGTTAAGGAATAGATACCAAGTAGCCAGTTAAATTGAAATAACTCGTCATCAAAATCTTCTCATTGCTTCTAGATCGCTATACTTTGGTAGGATTTGCTTCGTTTTGTTGACTGGCGCTTAGTTTCTGGATCGTACTGATAAATCAAAGACTCATTCGATGTCCTAAGCACGCTGAGACGATCCTGCATCAAATTTATCTATCATGTCACGGCACCATTTTACCTGGGCCTGTGTTTGTGCCTCCGTGAGGTTGTGCGGCACCCAGCGTGAAACTAACCGCCTCACGCGAAGATGTTTGTGTAAAATGTCGTTAATAAGCATTAATCTGCATCATGTGCTGAAGCTCTAGGTACGTAATTCGCCTGTTGTCTTGAACTAAATTTTTCACTGCTAGCACATTTCTTCTGTTACAGCCGTTAAAGGGCGACCACTTCTTTCTTCATCCCCCAAAGCTAAACGACCGCGCTTGAATTCGTTATACCAACGATAAACAGTTGCTTTAAAAGGGCCCTCATCACTAAATGCCGTTTAAAGTCTATCGTCCGGTTATCGACGATTCGTCCGGTTTCAGGCGACATTTAAATCATAGAAAATCATGGCGTAAAACTGTTCCCGGCGTCGATCCAAGTTTCGGTCAGACACGATAATTTGAAATGACTTTTAAAAAAAGTGGAGGAAAGTTTTAAAATTGGAATGTTTCTTTTTTACTAAAGTCTGTCATGAAAACTTTTTTTCGCAAAACTTTCTGAGTGGCCTGGTATATACAGGGTAAATTCGTTTAGTACGCACAGGCGTATTATTCTGAAAGTAAAACAGATATCTTAAAACGTTTTTAAGTAAATTTAAGTACAGTAGCCATCAGGCACATCAGGTTACTCATTTTTGTTGCAAAATCGCCCGTATCACAAGTACATAAGATACAGCAGTGTTTACCGTGACGTGCTAGCCACCATACTTGGGTCATTGGGTCACTGATGACTGAGGATAATGTGGACATTGAGAGGGAGCGCAGGTCGCTAACTGTATTCTGAAAGTAAAACAGATATCTTAAAACGTTTTTAAGTAAATTTAAGTACAGTTGCCATCAGGCACATCAGGTTACTCATTTTTGTTGCAAAATCGCCCGTATCACAAGTACATAAGATACAGCAGTGTTTACCGTGACGTGCTAGCCACCATACTTGGGTCATTGGGTCACTGATGACTGAGGATAATGTGGACATTGAGAGGGAGCGCAGGTCGCTAACTGTGCGTTGTAATACGTTGGCCCGAAGGTTTGTACGATGTACTAATGCAGTGAAGATTACTCTTTTCAAGGCTTACTGCCAATCTTTCTACACGTGCAGCCTTTGGACCACCTACGCAGCGGGCATACAGCGACATACAAGTCCAATACAACAATGCATTTAGGATACTGTTGGGGCTATCGTGTTATAGCGCATCGGGCATGTTAGCACAGGCGCGTACAGATGGTTTTATTTATTTATTTTATTTATTAAAGTTCTGCACAAACATGTGTACAATGGTGGACTTAATGCCGAAGGCATTCTCTACCAGTCAACCATAGGGCCAAGCAGAGAAAATTCAGGCGGTGCACATGCAGTAAAAAGTAAAGTAAAAAGTTAACTGAAGTTATTTAAGTACAAAATAAAATTATAAACATACATACTAATTACTTACATAAAATTAAATAAAAATACATAAAAATTCATAGACATACATTGTTACGTATACATAATAAGGATGGTACACATGGTAAGAACACAGTGTCACTGAGACAGGAGAGACAGTTCATTCCTGTAGTGGGACTGCAGTGACTTTTTAAATGATAATTTCGACGTCGACCGCTGGATTTCCTTAGGGAGTCCGTTCCAAAGTCGAGTAGCAGTGAGAGTGAAAGAATTAGACATAAAGCCAGAAGTGTGACGGGGGATGGAGAGTTGAAGGGTGTTACTGGAGCGAAGGGACCTGTCATGAGAAGTATGGAGGTATGAAAATTTTTCTTTAAGATACGAAGGAGTGTTAGGATCGAAAAGGATGGAAAATAATTGGCCTAAAGTACGAACATTTCGACGCTGCCGGATTGGAAGCCAGCCGAGCTGGTTACGAAACTGGGAGACGTGGTCATATTTGCGGAGACCGAAATGGTTGCGGGACCGATGGTTTCTCTGCAATAATAAGAAAAAGTTCTGCGACCATGCTCTATAGGCTCCGCGCAGGCACCAACGGTCTCCTGGCTGTTTTCGAAGACCGGTGGCCCTCCCCTTTGCTAAAACATATGGGTCAAAGTCCACACCATAGCCAAACTTTGTTTTTGATATATATTTTTTTTTTCTACCGTAGCACATTTTTTGTTTACCAACACTATTGAACCTGTTTTCCGCAATGAATAAATTGAATTACACTGTTATCACAAATGCATAACCCAATGTATAAAATGCCCTTAATTACTTTTTTAAACAAAACTATAGACATCTAACAATTGTCTTAAAACGTCTCCCCCAAACATTTAGTATGATCAAAGTAAAAATCTGTAAAAATGACTTTAAAAAAAAAGGTTTATTATTCCAAAACATAATTTTACTACTCTCTTGGGGTAATAATGGCTCGTATATTTTTAATATGCTTTATAACATAGCCTAATAAGAGGTAACCAAACTCTTTACTAAAGTCGTACTAATTTGACGGGGAGCAAGAAGACGTTTTGAAAATTTTGGATAACTATCATTTTATTCAGATAACATAAAATAATGCAATTTAGATATCAGTATTTTTTTATATCTCTTATAGCTACGGAATTATCACCTTTTTAATAAAATCATCTTAATGTATAGGGAAGAAGTTTCATGTTATAATTTTGGTTGTTTCTAGATTTATTCATATCATTTTACTCATTAGGTAATGCGCTTTCGATATCAGTTTTAAATTTTTAGATATCTCTTATAGTTTCGGAATAATCGACTGTGAATCGACACACTTTTCGAATGCAACTTGTATAGTTAGATTTAAAAAAACAAGAAAACGTCAAACAGCTAATGTTTGACTGCGTCTCTAACATCATCAGTAACTAAACAAGACGTTCCATTCAATACATTGAATATGTTAAAGTGGTTTTAGAGTTCAAAGTACAGAAATAGGTTTCAGGTTTACTCTTACTGTCGTACTCAGAGACGTCTATTAGTTTTAATACTCCATTAAAATTGGTGGTATCTCTTTCTTTTCCATAAAAACAAAAGAAGACAGAATGATGTTTAATGAAGCATTAAAACTAATTGACGTATCTGAGTGCGGCGGTTAGTTACACATTAAGGACTGATAAGGTGTGACTGTGGCATCTACATTGACCTACGTCATGTCAGTGAGGATTAGACCAGACACCTTAGCGCACAAACAAACATATTGTGATCACAGCAATGTGTTTGCTATCTGCGTCAGAGCAGAGAATAAACATTGCGTTATTTATAATCAAACTATGCGGTTCTGTAGTCCTACTCTCTTTCCTTTAGTTTTGTCCGTGTTTTCGGACGTTTGATACTATCTATTACCTACGAATCAATTTTCGATCGGTTGTCCTTCGGCGATCCATTCGATCGAAGAACGAATGAGTTCTTCGATCGAATGGATTGCCGAAGGACTTGGCTTAATTTGACAGGAAAGAGTACTCTCTAAGCACTTTTCATTTTGACACTTGTTTATACGGAGAAAAATGGCGATTTAAACGACAAGTTGGAGAGTTTGGTTGTATCCTGTGAGTGTACCTTCCATTTTAGTGATGAAACCATAGTTTCACTCAAACCTTGATAAACTTCAAGGTCCTATATAACTCTTCACTGAAATTCAGGGAAATTTGTTCAGTAGTTTATTAGGTGTACTCGTAAGTAGTTAATGAAAGTTAAAATATAAAAAAGCATTGCTAAGGTGTTAACATGCCTACCAAAGCAAATTTAGTCAAGATCGACTATCAGGCACACACATCTATCTGTAGGTATATAAGAATCTAGACAAAATACAAAAATAACAATATCAAACCCAAAATGTTGGTGAAATTAAGTGAGTGCTGATAACCTTGCTTAAAGTTGATCACTTCTTTAACAACAACATAAATTATTAAGTCTCAGCAAAATAGGTCAAACTAACCAAGGTAGGAAGTGATTCTGGGGCTTTTTAAATTGGTAACAAAATAAACTTAATAAAATAACCCTTCCTTGTCAGGTGGGAATTAGTAAACACTATAATTTAGGGTTTATCTTCACATGGCTTTGGTAACAAACAATATTGTTTCCACCAGATATTGGTAACGTAAAAATAACTTATAAACTTTAACCTAACATTTAGGGATCAACAACTTATAACATATTATTGCACTACTCCTACGAGTTACTGAGTGCAGCACATAAATTGAAACTACTTACAAATCAAACCAAACAATCGTTTATTGTGCTTACCAAAACACATTCACAATTCAATTTGTACAGAAATCAAACAGTTACAAAACAAGTAATTTTGTAATAAATAAATTGTAGGTACAAATTGAAATGAGACAAACAAATCTTTTACCTCCCTTGCTTATGCTAGATTGAGTTACGGCAAGGGTATATTTTAACGTGATTTTTTTGTCACGTTTCATTCATCATGTTCACGTGTCATTTAAGATGCAGATAAGAAAGTGCGTTAGGTATAACAGCAAAATAAAAAAACTTGCAATATACGCTAAAATACACATCCTAAAACTATCATTGCTTAATATCTATGTTTTGATTAGGTCAGTCAAGATCATAAACGAAAGTTGTTAATAAAATATTTGATGAGGAAAGCGATAAAATACACAAAAATAATAGTTTACAAAACTAAAAAACACGCTTTTATTGCTAACTAAAAAAATAAATTAATTTCTGAGTACACGGAATTTATATTACAGTAGAGTAAAAAGCGTGGGGTGCACTTTATGATGTTTTCATACTTCTCTTTTTATAGTTGCCAATAATCGGATGATTTATACATACTACTATACCTAGCACCCCACGTTTTTTACTCTACTGTGATATAAATTCCTCCTTCCAATTCAGTTTATAGTCAATCAGAATTCCTAAGTATTTGATACTGGACGTGCAAGAAAGAGTGTAACAGTTACAAGTACATATATGTAGTACCTATGTGCCCATAAAATCAGATCAGGTCTACTATTTTTAATTGAGAAGGCAATGTCTTTGTTTTTGAAAGGTTAAGTGTAAGCAAATTGATATTGAGCAAATCCTTTACATGGCGCTTCCTACTATCATCGCACTATCACTGGTTTATAAATGAATTAACACCTAAGCCCACGTTTAGCAACCCGGCTTTATACATAATATATAAATTTATTTAAGATTTTGTTTAATAGTTCTATTTACAGCCAAGCTAAGTAAGTTAATCACCTTGAAGACTACGATGTTATAGATTTTTGTCATCTTAAAATAACATAACAAAGGGCATTATCAACTAATTATTTAGGTATGTACTTATATCCAGTTTCATATTAATTAATGTCATGAAAGCTTATGCTTCACTCACTGATAACTAGAACTTTATATACAGTTTTTTTTTAATATGAATAAGCAACGATGCGACCGAAGATGGATGTTAAGAGTCTGGCTATTAAGAGCCTATTCACTATTTTCTTGAAAGCATCCAAACAAATCATAATGATAATATCATATGATCATAATCATAATCAGTTATTAAAAATAAACTAAAGTCTATTTTCTGCGAGGGTAACGTTATTCATGCTTTCATTCTTGCGCATTCTCATTCATGGCTTCTACATCATTTTCTGTTTTGTCAAATCAAATTGATTATATTGAGGTACCCACAGTGAGATAAGGTAATTCGATTGCTGTGAACAAATTGACAAAGATTAGTGAGAAACTAAAATCAAAAGTTTAAGTATGTAATTTTATCTTGCTGACTCTATGCAAGCGGTAACCTTAGTGATAGTTTTTTTTTAATCGCTGTAAATAATTAATTATATCATTGTTTGTGTTTTTAACAAGATACTAGCTTCGTTACATCTGTGCGTTTGGCTTTATAAAGAGAGCCGCATGCCATACCAACAACTCCTGGGACTAGGATGTGTTGTGTTGATAATTATTTTAACGTTAATATAGATGAGAATTCTTAAAATCATATAAATATATTTGACTAGTGGCCGCCCGCGACTTCGTCCGCGTGGAAAGCCTTTATCTTAAAAATTCTTTATGAATTGTAGCCTATATGTTATTCTGATGTATAAGCTATATTGTGGTAAAGTTTCATTCAAATCCATTCAGTAGTTTTTACGTGAAAGAGTAACAAACATCCATACATCCATACTTACAAACTTTCGCCTTTATAATAGTAGTAGGATTAGCCAATTTTTTGAAGTGAAAACTTCTTTAGCGGCGTTGAGCACTTTTGTGGCATGGGTAGAAACTGTGAAACTCGCGTCAGGTCACGTGATGCTGATCGAAAAACCGTAAGACGGTTCAAATACATGAAAAATGCACAACGTTAATAATCAAGTTTTCACTTCTGCCGGCACTCCCGGAGTGCAACCCGTGTTTTTTTTTAAAGTCATAAATAATTTGATTTGACACTTGATAGTTGTTGTCATCGACAGTAAAAATAAGGCAAAGGAATGCAAAGTCATCCTTAGTTTTATTCAACCATTAAATAAAGTTATGCCGATTTATAATCAGAAATCAGAAATTTATCTGCAAGAATACATACATAAAAATAAGGTCTTCAAACACAAACAAAGCAAACGTATTCAGCCTGCAAGCAGACGTGCAAATATTAACAAATAAATAATAAATAATTGGTCTTATAATCTAGAAACTCTCTCTTTTTTTTTATTAACCTATTTCATCCCACTGCTGGGCAAAGGTCTCCCCCAAACTCCTCCACTGTTCCCTATTGGCGGCTAAAGATTCCCAGTCTGTCAGAAAACTCGTCAAATCGTCACACCATCTTTTTTTGGGTCTACCTCTACGGCGATAGCCATCTGCCGGTATCCATTGTGTGACGATTTGAGCCCATCTACCTATCCGGTTGCATCCTGCATACGTGACCCGCCCACTCCCACTTCAGCTTTGCTGTCTTTTCGCCTACGTCCATTATGCCAGTTTTGGAGCGTATTGTGATATTTCGGATTTTGTCAATCCTTTTAATACCCAACACGCTCCTTTCCATGGCTCGCTGGCAAACCTTCAGTTTGGATTTCTGACTTTCAGTCAATGACCATGTTTGCGCTCCATATGTTAGAACGGGCAGAATACAGGTGTCGATGAGTTTGCGTTTTAACGAGATTGGAAGGTCTCCCTTCATGTACGCTTTCATGGACCAGAAGCTCTTCCAGGCGTTATCAATCCGACGTGAGACTTCCTTGTCCTGCCTGTTTTCGAAGGAGACTATCTGGCCCAAGTATATATACTCATCAACATACTCCATCTTCTGCTCGTCCACCACTATGTCGTGGTCAGCGGCGTTGGTCATAACCTTGATTTTGGACCTATTCATCATCAACCCAACCTCAAGGCTTGCTGCGCTCAGCTGTCCGAGCATTATTTCAAGTACTGACGACGTGTTGGCGAAAAGAACGATATCGTCGGCAAAGCGAAGGTTTGTGAGCTTTTTATCCCCAATTTGTATGCCCATAGTTCTCCAGGGATCGGCCACTCTCTAATACTATAAAAACAATGAAATATTATTTAGGTAAATTGCGATGAAATTAAGCATTGTCTACACAATTAAATAAGAATTTTTGCAAATTATGAAAACCGGTAAAAGTCGCTAAAATGACATGATAGGGTCGTGACGACCCTGTCAAAAAACATCATTCGTTCCGAAACTCCTCCAAAGATTGTCTATGGTTTCGTACGAAATCGTCCATTCGAAAATGTTAGAGTAAAGGGTCAAATTCAAAGTTACGAAAACACTTAGTTTGAATTCAAAGTTTTGATTACTGAAGAGTAGCAGCACTGTTCTTGAATGGCGTCCACGCGCCGGGCAACGTTCCGTGGGCAGGCCCTCTACGAGGTTGTGCCATTAGCTATAAAGAAAAAAAGGTCCCGGGAAGCACAGGACCGATCGCGGTAGAGATCCTTGGGGGACGCCTATGCTCAGCAGTAGACGTCAAACGGCTGATATGATGACGATGCGGTTTTGTAAACTTGAAGTTCAAAGTAACTAGTACGCGTTTGAAAATTACTAATTGCTGTTAGTAATTTTCAAACGCGTTCCTTACTTCATCGATCATAAGATACGATTTGGGAATAAGAGAATAGTACCTAGATTAAAAGCTAGAGTTAACACTCTTTATAAACTGCAAATAATCTAGCCTCCATACAATTCAAATACCTTTAATATAAAAAATATGCTAATGTTTCTAACTCATGCATAAAAAATGAATCTTAACTTTGCTAAACTTTAAACTCTTCTTAAATTATCCATTTAATTCAATCTGTAAACCAAAAACGATATCAAGTGAAAAGGCAGTACGAGCTACTTAGATTCCCTCAGATGTAACAAGTGAAAATCTAATGAAAGATAATATTTTTTTAAGTAAATCTCAAAAATAAACAGGAAATTATGACAGACTGGAATGAAACGTTTATCGTAATGATAAGGCACTTTATTTGTGCGACCAAAATGATTAAATACAGCGTCTAAGATGACACATTAAACGTGATAAAAAACATCACAATCAGGTTTCATTACTATTTCGTGATAATTTTTTCCCAGTTAGAGCTATATAACAATCCTTCTCTTAATTGTAATATTGCTATAATCGGCTTTATCAGATTATCTGTCTCTTGAACCTAATTGGTACAAAGGTTGGTCTTACATTGCCCTTATACAGCAAGTGACTTTTCCAAAAACTGATTGAGTGTCTGTCTCGCCAAATCTGTTGCTTAAAAAAATTATTTTCGAATAGCTATGTGTAGGGAATGCAATACCGGGATACCGGGATCCCGAAATACCGGGATCCCGCACCATTTTTGCGGGACCAGTCCCGCGTCTAAATCATGCGGGATCCCGCGGGATTTGCGGGACTGCGCAGCGACATACAGAACGTGTTGTTCGGCACGCGGAAGCGCGCGGACTGAGTAGGTAGGCTCGCGAAAGATTTCGCCGAGTGACGGGCGGGGGGGATGGGGCGCCGGGGGGTGGCTTTCTTTCGCGCCCGCAGTTGTAATTAGCAATTGTTCCCCGTGACGTAACGCGATCTAATAACGTGCATAGTTTTAATTGTTTTAGTGATTGAATTAGGACGATTTGACATTATGGACATAATCTAATAACGTGCTTATTTCTATATTTGTTTGAGTGAACTAATCAGGACGTTTTGAAGTAACTTAATACTTGGTTTTATTTGATCTATAAACAGAAAGAAGATTTTTCAGTTATGTCGAACAATTCGAACATTGTTTATAAAGACTTTGTAAGTCCAGTTATTGTGTGGAAGTACTTCTTGAAGGCTGAAGATTCCCAGTCGGCTAAATATATATATATATTTTTTAGTTTCATTTTAAGTTCTATAGACTCGTTTATGATACAGGATTCCTCTCTTTTCTCAATGACTTTCAAAAAACTTGCGGGATCCCGTAAATACCTGGATCCCGCGGGATTGAACCTCTCAATCCCGCGGGATCCAGCAATTGAAATTTTGGTGCGGGATTGCATTCCCTAGCTATGTGCCAGGTCAAGTGCAAGACTGCATATGAAGTTTGATGGTTTTGTGGCATTTTACAGATTTACGGATATATGGTGTGTAATGAGACTTAAATATTAGCATATTCATTTTCTTTTATTTGCCAACTAAGTAAATATAATATAACCATATTCGTACGTTTAAACACCTTGTAGGTCTTGATTTGCTACCAAGCCAGCTACCAATATAAAAATAAAGACATTATTATTATTATTAATACACAAAATGTCAAAAAAAAACATAAACTTAACGATCCGCAGTTGTTTCCGAGCAAGCCTTGTGTCCCCGTGCAATTTTTTAATCCGTTGGACCGATTAAATCATGAACAGCAAGATCTCTCGAAAAGGTGTGAAAATGTTTTAAAACAAGTAGTAACCAAATTACACATCTGAATTATTATCATCGCGGCATGACATAACCTACTTCTTTAATTAAAAAGCTCTAACCTGTACCCAGGTTAGAGCCGCTAAGTGAATTGTTAAATTCTTATGAGAATAAAGTTCTTTAAACCTAAGTTGTACGATGTAAGATGCACTCTCGGTACAGGATGTGCAGCGAACCTGGGCGCCGGGTCTTGGGGGGTGCCGCAAGGCTTTTCTGGTAGAAATGGATCAGAGCACATCTGCACCCGGATACCGAACAAGCCAACACTGCATTCAAGCACCTTTATCAGTTTACGCCACGACACATATTTCAGTTGCCATTTATTTTAAACTCAAAAGCTTAGTAAAATAGATAATGATGATTATCATCTTGATCGTTCTTTAAAAAAGATAAACAAATTATTGTTATTACCAACATTCGGAGTTATTATTATTATTTTCAGACTAGATTGGCCCATATTTAAAAATACGTTACTGACTAACATACATACAACAATAACTTGTTAAAATAAAACAAAAACACTATTTAGTCGGTGTAGTGTTACGCAACTTGTTATCGGGTCCATGTTGTCCATCCACGAAATCGACGATACACAACACCCTACGACCAAAATTCTTCCTTCGTGAAGGTCGACAGCTGTTACACCATACGTTGTTTACACCATACGAATTGAAATTTGTATTAAGACGAGATTCCAACCGTTCGACCGTCAGGGTGTATTTAGTCTTCACGCGGATCTGGGGGCACGGTAGTGCCCCCGCCAAGACGAGCCAAGCGAAGCGCACGGGCACTACCTACCTTTTCTCGAAGCGCTTCGTCGTTTTTTTGAACCCTCATAACTTGGGTTTGGATTATGCTAGATCAACAAAATTTTCGGGATATATTGTCAATAGCGGACTTATTGAACATATTAAGTTTTAATTACATTAGCTTTTATACTTCAGATTTTATTTATATCTAAAAAACGCTGATTTCGTCACTGACTCACTGATGATCATCAAAATTATTAAGGTATTTCCTAATGTCCTAGAAAGCTGAAATTTTGTATGTAAGCTAGTATTAGCACACAAACAACAAAAAAATTATAAAACTTGTAACTTTCATCCCCCAACCCCTTAAACTAGGGGATGGGAGTTTGTATGAGACCTGTAATTTTAAATTAAATTTTGATGACGCTAGAGGTCTAATCTAATAATCTAAAACTTGGTGCCCCCAGATATATATATGTATAGGTACTCCTTGTTAAGAAAAAAAAAAGAAGAAAAAAAAAATTATTACAAACAACTTACAAAAAGAAATGAAATCCCACCAAAAACATTTTCATGTAAAATGTTGCCAAGACGAGCCCATATGACTCGCACTGTCAAAAAGTTATCAGATCTCATGTAGAGCCAAGCTTCTAACACTACACGCCCTAACTCTACAAGGCCTAACTTCACAAAATCTACACCTTAGTCAAAATATGTGGCTTGGCCGTTCGTTACTACAAGAACTATTGTATAACACAAAAGTAATGAACAGTGAATTGATTTTTCACCTTACGCCGATGTGAATGTAGCGAAATGGCCAAGCCACATATTTTGACTAAGGTGTAGAGTTTGTGAAGTTAGGCCTTGTAGAGTTAGGGCGTGTAGTGTTAGAAGCTTGGCTCTACATGAGACCTGATAACTTTTTGACAGTGCGAGTCATATGGGCTCGTCTTGGCAACATTTTACATGAAAATGTTTTTGGTGGTGTACTTTACGATATCCTCGACCTTCGTAAAGAAGAAGCCGGAAACACGTACAGCGTCGTGACTGTATCGCAAGTCGAAGCAGGAGATTCGGCCCAGAGGGTGTGGTGCCGCACATTTTAGTTTGGCATTACCTAATGAATACAACATAGTACTGTACCACGGTACAGAATATGTCTTGTTTGTCTACGCTGTTCCCGTCGCGTTTAAGGTTTATCCAAAATAGGATAGTTTAAATAATCTAATAATCTTTCAAAATCAAAAGAGGTGTATTAATTCCATTTGTTGCATCAGAAAAAGAGAATCCTGTAAGCCACTATTCAGAAAACTTAATATTCTCCCATTGCCTTGCTTGTATGTATATGTAGTGTGCCTATTTGTTTTTAAACATAAAAATCTATTTAAAAAAATACAGGATACAACACATAGACCAGTTCGCCATCAATATGTACATATAAGGCTTTATAAAATGTAAATGTAAATGTCATTATATTAATTTCATAATAAATAAGTATGTACATAATAAGAGGCTAATTAGATGTAAGTACTTTTATAATATAAATACACCTGAAAAGGTAAAGTTTGGCGGAATCACCCTAACAGCAATTGTAACTGCTAACATTGTTCCCAAATTTATGTTCACAATAAATTCATTTCATTTCATTTAAATCTGAGCCGAACAATGTGACAAATTTTTTAAGAGAAATAATTACATCATCAACCGCATAAAAACCTATTCAAACAACCAGTGCCTTTTGCTTTCACACAGCAACGGAAAATTAGGATACTTTCATTGTTTATTTACGCATAGGAAACTTACTAGATGCTGAGATAAAAGTTAATATTAATAGAAAATATTAAGGAAATAATAATAAGCAACTGCTTTTAATAGCAAAATTACAGCAATTTAATCATACCCCCTAGTGGAAGTGGTACCAAGAATATATTACCAAGAAACAATAACAAGCTAACATCATTGTGAAAATTTCCAACAGATAAATGATTACATACAAACACATCTAACACAAACAAATTATCAAATGAGATAAAACTGTACCGTCAGAATAAACAACAGACAACCGTAAGGTAACGTATGTATACATTTTATTTATTTTATTTTGATACCAATAAGACATGTTACAGAAGCCATTTGAAGAGTTAATTTCGATTTCAAATCATTACATAAAGTGTAAATTTAACAAAATCCATATTTATCTGCTGACCGTACATAGGAGGCTGTTTTGAAAACAATATACTGAACGGGAAAACCTAATTGAGTTATTGACAAAGTGATTAATTCTGATACTTTTGCAAACATTAATGAGTATAAATTGTCCTAGGGGGGGACTTTTCAGTCATACTAGTATCCGACTGAGCAACGACGAACGATAACAATTAAACATGGTTTCTAAGGTTCTTTTAGCTCTTTGCGCACTGGTGAGTACCATAATTTTATCAAACCGCTTAGCTAAACAGTTATAAAGGTTACCCTAAATTCAAGTAAAGCTCCAAAATCAAACAATTAAAAAAAAGTATTTTCGAAATTATAACAAGCAGGGGATAATAGGATATGGATTATTTTGTAAAAATGCAATGTGTCTTTTAATATTTCAGATGACAGTGGCGGCCGCAGTACCACCTGGTTGGGGTTGGGGTGCCCCTGCTGAAGCAGCAGCCAATCCGTGGGCGGCTGGCGGTGGTGCCAACCCCTGGATCCCACCATGGCTAGTCGCTGCCCCCTGGTTTCCTCAATGGACGCCGTGCACCACCATCGGGTCCACCTGTGCCGACTGTACCACGAAAATAGTCTGCACTAAAGTTGGAGGGCTACAGCGTGCTTGCACTGACCCAACTCTTCCCTACTGCAATCTTGGCGAGTGCTCAGCCACCCCCTCCGCCGGCTGTGAACCCGCTACCGCCGCCCCTGCTGTTTAAATACTCAAATTAAATGTAAACGAAATGTGTTCCAGTGAATACTAAGAGATCATAACCAGCTATACGAGTAAAGTCAAACCATGGTATCTCGATAATACTCCGCTGAGCTGATGGTTTGAATAAAAAGTTTATTTACGAAAACAATATTTGGAAAATAAAGCAAGAACAAAATTCACTCCTTGTTTTATTACGTAACGCTAATATTCGGGGACTAAGGCACACTAAGGTTTTGTTTCAATTCGGTAAAATTTTCCATAAATATGCTTATTAATAAAAAAAGATCATTGTTTCTTTCTGCAATATTGAAAAGCAATATTGGGACTTACTTATTCAATCCTCTTGCTTTCATTCCTATCACGTGCCTTTGACATTTTCCACTTCGGAATTTTTATTGAAATTTTAATCTTTTGCGTAACGGTTTATCGCTTTTTCAGCGATGAGGATTAAAGTCATTCATTATTTTTACTGTCTGAAAACGTGAAAGCTTTCCCTTTAAGTTTATTACTTTTTCTTTTCCTAGTTTCAAACTTAAACTTTTAACAAGTACGTCTTAGCAATTTGAAGAACCTAATTAAGTACGTGCTATCAAGTAGCCTTAGTTACAACTAAGCTTCTTATTTTATTTAGTCGCGGTTTAATAGTACTTCCACCACAGACTTCAGTTTTTGTGTTACGCTTGCAAGAATTCTTGGTTTAAATTCGATCACTAATTTATTCGCAAAAGTTGAAGCATCTTACTTATAGAATCGAGTTGTATTCTACACAGAATGTAACTACGGTGTAGATGCACCATAAAGCCAACAGCACCATGTGATATAATGCCTTAGTACAATATGTTGCCAGGCATTAGGCCTAAGCGTAGGCTGCGGCGGAAATTATGCTTGTTGCATGACAATAGCGGCAATGTACGTGGGCGTATTAGTTACAAGCCACGGACATGTTGGAAAATGATGTCAATTTCTGCAATATCGAACTGATTATAACCTTCAATTCCATGAGCTACTATTCCAATTTATTTATTGCAAACAGTTTTTGACGTGCGTGTACCTACGGTCACACGTCACGTTAATCGCTGCTGCATCGTAGACATACGGGAATAAGGGGTATTTTGCAACGAAAATGAGTAACTCGATGTGGCGTGGTCTGTACAACTAACATTGCTTATTACTTTACTACACAAATACACTACACTTGTGGTATATAACACACAAAACTTTTCTACTAAAAAAGAGGTTAAAAAGTTAAAAGTTTTTGTAGCACCTTTTCATATTTAATTAAAGTGAAAAATCAGCAGCACTCAAAAGGAATACCATTCTGTTCGCTGCATCGCTGGCTCGGAAATAATTCTAGCTGATACGTCCTTCAATTCAAAGGGTTTTTCATCTGAAAGGAAACTAATGAATTGTTCCGTAATTTACAACTGAAGCTTAAACGCAAATACAGTATCTGAATTATAACGAATAATTTATTTCAAAATCCTTATTCTAATGTCACTGCCCCCGACCTGTTTACGTTGCTAAATAAATAAACAGAGAGTTCGATGGACCGATATTTCGTCTTGTTTTTCCTTTCTGCCTAATCCCAATTAATAAAGTTATTTATTCCATTCCATTCCATCCGGTCATTATTGTGTCTATGATTGTGTTTATTCTTATACTACCCACGTCTACTTCATTTGGTAAGCTGTAATGAATGACAAACATTGCTAAAGTATAGTTTATGTTTAGGTCTCACGCTTAGCACCAAATACCTACTCATTCTTAATTGTATTATCCAGAAATCACAAGTAAATAAATATAAAATATACAACAACATCACATACATTGATCTCCGTTGTAAGTAGCTTAAGCACTTGTGTTACAGATTTTAGAATCAACAGTAGTATTACTAATAAACTTAAATAAATACATATAAAACCCTGACTAGTACAAACAGACATTTTCATGCACACAAATTTTTGTACAGTGCGGGTATTGAACCCGCGACCTCTTGGTCAATAGTCAACTTCTTGACCATTACACCAAAGTAGTTGTCGTAAGTAATTAAAGACAAGTACATGTTAAAACAATTAGACAGATTTAGCAAACTAAAATGTATATTATGTACGAGTAATAGCATCAAAATCTTGTTTATCTAAAATAGTCCCTAAAGTAGTAATAACTCCTTTAGTAGACTTCGATTAAATGAAATACGTAAAATATGCTTCCTGGCGTTTGCCTGAACACGGTTCGAAAAATTGGATGAATGTTGGTTACTGCGAACCGACTGCTAATAGAGATGTCTTATCTTGTTCTGTCGCTAACGCCTTACTTGGTATAGAGTCACTATTTGACTGGTTGTAATAATAATAACTCGTTTATTTCAGGCAACTGATTACATAACATATTATAATAACGTTATGGACTAACATAGATGTTATATAACTTGACAACAAAACAATGTCGATTTTAGTAAGGATAATAATAATATATTTTCTAATAAAAGTTAGTGGTTACATGTTCAGGGCTGTTTCGACATAGCAGACGCTTCAAGGTGGTATATTGGAAGACATATGACATGCTTATAGATTAGAAATGGATAGATAGGCAGATAGTTACTAAAATCAATAAATGAATCATGTTATTGTTATCTCAAAATCGAATATCTTAAGTGGTACTAGCCTCTACTGGTGACAAATCTCTTGTGATGAAATACTCATACCTGATAAAATCATGATCTATCTGTACATACATACTTCAATATAGGTATTATAATTGCTGACCAAAATCGTTTAGTTATAACCAACCTAAGAATTAAAACTCGGTGCACGGTATAGTCAACATCCAAAATATACTCAGTAGTACCTACTTTAGTACCATGTCAAAATAGAAATTGAAGGAAGAATGCTCAGGCGGATTTTTGACATGGTAGATGTGTATCGTACATGCATTTTTAACTCTGACTGTACCTACCTACGGTCCGTTACACGCAACAGATTGCGCCTATTGCGTTGCGCCTGAAATAATAACTGAACTGTAAAACTTCATTGCTTTTGTTGGGCAAATAAAAATAAATTAGTTTTTTCAGCAGTAGTTTAATAAAATTTTTCTTTTTTTTTAGCATAATATGTAGCTGCTGAATGCAAAAATGATAAAGGTTTTATAACACTTGCCTACACCAGAAACTTTCAGCATATAGTTTACAGTTTTTACGAATAAGTACTCCATTGTATATAACAGTTAAGTATAGCATGATTAAAATGATTACAACTTATCAATGATTTCAGTTGAAAATCCTAATCCAGCCGATGACAACAGAATAAATAAATTGTTAGTGTAAATGCAAACCAGCAAACAGACTACATTTATTATTCACGTCACAACTTTCAACGGAGAGCGCGGATTTCATACCTATGTTCACAATACACGTTCGTTAGACTAGTTTGATGAAGCACATTCAAAATATATTTATGCAAACGAATCAGATTTCGATTACAAATTGAAACTTACAACATCCATTGTCCTTTTCTGAAATTATGCTGCGTATAATTTTTTTTTTTAAATTTACAAAGGGACGCATTAGTATCGCTTGTTTTTTGAAGAGGTTCCATTTTATTTCTATTTTTTTTTTAATATTTTTAATGTTTCGTTACATCGTAACCAAGAAGAATGTTGAAAGATTCCCTGATCACGTAAAAATTGAGAAGAAGAACCATCATCTCGCTTTGAAATTATGACTTTCGTATGCAACTACTTGAAAACCTCAACATAACTAAGCACAATCTTAACCGCAAACCTTTATGTGACGATTTTTGAGTATATTGTTTAAAATAATTTTGTTCCAGAACTTACGTACATGTCGCAGGCAAATTGTATAAATCCGCCGTTTACATAACACGTCGTCCCTTTGCAAACGCCCGCAGTTTTATATAATGCCTAAGGCAAAATGTATATTGCCGTGTCATTTTATAATATGCCGCAACATTTCATCGATAGTTCAAACGCCGTATACAAAATGCCGCGGCAAATTGAAGAATTTAGTTCCGGTTCTAACCACGCGCCGCGCTGCTGATCACAACAAGAAAAATGGCGTCAAGTAGTAAATTTGCCTCGCAAAAAATGATTGAAAGCAGTGGAAATATTACAAGTGCTAGCGATTTTTCGAACCAGAATTGTGATTTCAAAGACAGTTATTAAAGTGAATTAAAAAAGTGGTACGATTCGCAAACGGGGACAGTAAAAAAGCCGTGGACAAATATCAAGATTGTTGAGGTTATCCGGCACCTCAAAAGTGCTAGGGTGTCCATAGAATCAGGTTGCCGGCGGACACCTGCCGAATATTATTGGTTTTTGTATTACTTTTTTAAGAAGTAATTTTTATTTGTTTTTCAAATTTTTGTTTGTTTATTGTTTTAAACATATATGGTTACTTACAAAACAATAGTTAACTACTTGATTGCTACCATGTACTTTTTTATTATTAAGTATATCGGATACATTTGGCACTATTGCAAGCGTTATGATCACGGAGTGACTGGTAACAAAACACTGTAATTTACTCCGTAATCATGGCGCTTACAACAGTGCCGAAATATCGGATACTTAAAAATAAAAAGGTACATGGAGCAATTCCGCTGTTTACTATTCCAATCTTTATTTGGTAATAAAGGGAAATAATGAGAATTTATGTTTCTTAATTTTAATGTCGTTTTGTTACGAGTACATATTTGGTATGTTTATCATATCAAATATGTAGTTTAGTTAGTCTTACTTGAACTCTTTATTAGTACCTGATTCCTGAAATAAAAATCTGTTTTGTCCAAACTGTGTTTTATCATGGTCACCCTAATACTACAACCAACGTCGAAATAATAACAATTGAACGATTTTTCAATTTGCCTCAGGCATTTTACAAAACTGCGAGCGTTTGTAAAGGGACGACGCATTATGTAAACGGCGTAATACGGTAGTTGACACCACCAATCGTTGACGTACTTTTTATCAACTGTCAAAACGCTTTTCTTCATAGAGCTTGTATGGGAATAACACACTTTGACGTCATCGCGTGCAATGCCGACTGAGTGACTAATTATCATTTGAATTCCAATTAAAAATCAAATAATACGAACTGCAGAAAAATATTAATGTAAAGGCATCTGAAATTATGAATTATTTTAGAGAAAATCAGTTTTTGAATATTTCTTTCATAGTGGAAACAAGCCTATTATACAATTTGCCTGCGACATACACAAGTTCATACAGTATTAGTGCGATTTTTACGTAGAAGAGCTGGAAATCAACCCACTCATTCTATTACTTGATCCTAGAAAATTCCAAAGCGAAAACAAATATTATTGTCTTTCACCTAGGAAAATCCTGCCGTAGATTTCCTTGTTTATGATGTGTTGAAAACAGATCGTGATAACACTGATACGGGGTATAAAAGCGTTGAATAGAATTGTCTGTCGATAATACTTCCATCTAGTGCACGATTTTTATCACAATGGCTTTCCAACACAAACTCACACTTCTAGTTCTGGTAAGTTTTGAAAACATTTTTCTCATCTGTTATTTCAAGATTTATTTTGCTCGGCTCCATATATTTAAAGGAAATTTGCCGAAGAAACCCTAATTTCAGTAGAAAAGATGGTGGTTTAAATTCCACCAGCTTGGGATCCTGTTTTAGCCTAGCCTCAAGCTAGACCCCTCACTGCAAGACCTCAAGATACTGTTAGCTCTTTTTGTGTAGGTAGATAGGTGCGTAACTTTGAATATTTTTTTAAGGGATTTTTAATTTATTTATTTAATGACAAATAACTCCTCAGTTACACATAACCACGTATGCTGAAAAGAGTACGCAAGGTGAGGCTAAAATAAAAATAAATAACTCGCGAAATAATCCGTAAAAGACGTATCATTTTAATGTTTAGTGTTCGCGTAAATAGAAAACAACAACTCCGTAATCATTCTCGGAGTCTTTCACATCGGAGTTTTCCACCTATTACTGGTGGCTGAATATTGAAATTGCGGAGGCAAGGTTTTTCTTTCGTATTTTTTGCTGCTGTAAAAATCTGGAAATCTTCTTTGAGGGCTTATATTTCGTTAAGGCATTTTACTGTATTGATTTCCAATCAGTCAAACATATGATCATCATACTCATAAGCATTTCTTGTTAGATGTCTTGTCATCTTGTCTATTCGGTTTGATGGTTCCAGCAATGATTGTAATATTTTTTTGTTTAACTTTATAGTTAGCGGTCATCGCGGCAGCTGCTAGCCAGGTAGCCCAAGGTGGACCCCACGAGTCTCAAGGGGGCCCCCACCAGAACCAAGGCCGGGTCCGGCGGCAGGCTGTTCAGGACGACCAGGATGACGGCAACCAGGGCCCCCCGACCTGGGTGGCTTGTGACGTCACGACTACGTTCCCCATCTCCTGTCACGATTGTAACACCCGGCTTATTTGCAAACCTGTTGGAGGACTCTTAAAGCCTTGCAGGAATCCGCTCAAACCTCATTGCAATAATGGCATCTGTTCCGCGGAACCTGCTGCAGGATGTTAAGAAAGTGATGATAAACTTCCTAAGGGATTAATATTGGACAAGGTTTTGGCAAAATAAATGTTTTTTTAACAATCGATGAGCTGTTTTTGGCATTATGTTCTGCTGTGTTTTATGAGTACCTACACCAGAAAGCCCTGAAAAATATTAAGGCCTCGTTATTACGGGGCTCGGTATTAAAGTAAAATTTCTGAAGCCATTGCACTTCTCGTATTGACCTGCATTTCAGTGAAACTCAGGTTGGGACTGGGGAAATCAATCAGTATGTTTAGTTGAATATCTATGACAGAGGTCGAGTCAGTTGGTAAACAATCTGTGATTCTACGTTTATGCAGCTTACAACTACACAACGCAAAACAACTCTGAAACAGGAAAGCATACCGGTTCAACACACTCTGCAAGTCAATGCGATACAGCTTTGTTCTTGCCCGGGGGTGAGAAGGCAACAATAAAATACCGATATTGACTTTCATCTGTCGGAAAACCCACCTACGTTGATATTCCAGCGAAATACGTGGTCGTGTATTGTACCTTGTGCAAACCAATAAACTCAGCTGGCTTCCCTATGAACTTGACATTCAATAACTTTTCGATGTTTCATTGGTTACCTGTTAACATAGTCGTTAAGCCTAGTAAGAGGCCCTCGGGTTACTTAAAAACATCTGACAGTAAGGTTGTTCACTTACCTTATACACATCCGCACTGAGCGCGCCCCGCGTGGTTTATAGTATGGCTCGTACCACCTCATAGTTGAGCGTAGGCCTGTGCCCAGCAGTGGGACGTATATATAGGCTGATGAGAGAGACATGTTGATATATGTCGATTGGTGTATCACTCATAAAACTGCGATGTACAGACAAATAGACAAAGCAAAGTAAAGCTACTAGGTAAAACAGGCGAGAAAATAACGTAAAAATCTGAAGGTTTTCTACGTCCATCGTCCATTTTAGCAGTAAATTAGGGAATGGTTAACGAAAATTTCTGATTGTTTTGTTGTTTTATTTAGTTAAATTCGCAGGAAAACAATTACCCTTTCGGTAAACTGTCACTCACTCTATCGATTAAAAAAACTGCATCAAAATCTGCTGCGTCGTTTTAAAGATTGCATACATACTTACATTCGTACAGACATAAGGGCAGATGCGGGAAGCAATTTAGTTTTTTATTATATAGTATATATATAGTCCTCCTGGCCGATTTCGGCCACAGCGGCCAATCTCAACAGAGATCAGCCAACTACGCAGGAGATATTATAGTGCATAAGTGTGCGCGCAATACACAGGTGCACTCACTGTTCCATCACTCTCAAAGTTCGGTGAGACGGCAATCCGACATGACCGGAGAGAGATCAGGCGCAGGACCAACAGCTTAGCGTGCTTTCCAAGGCACGGGGGTGTAACACCGCCAACTTCCCGACTCCGAGCTGTTTTTGAGAAATTCATGACAGAAAAACTCAGAAACAATTTTTAGCTCGACCTGGATTTCGAACCCAGGACCTCTCGGATGTAAGGCAGAAACTTTGCCACTACACCAACGAGGCAGTCTTATTATATGTATAGTGTGTAGGTAACTTAAATGTTAACCTATACACAGTTCGTAGGTAGGCATAAAAAAGGCCTTATCTTCCCCGAAAAAATGCAATTACAAGACTGAGCAGAAAGGTCATGAAACAAAAAAGTGTTAATGAAAATTCCTCACAGAGCCGTATGTGACACTGGCTCCTAGGCCCGTCAGACTTTCTGCTATATTACATGCTTTAGTGAAAATGTAATAAAAATGTGTAGGTACTGTAATGCATTTGAAAAAATATATATTTACTCTTTAGTTATTTTAAACTGCGATTCGGAATAACTAAACGTCAAAAAGACTTAAAGTAGGTAACTAAAACGAATCCTTAGACTTCAGACAGTAACAAAAAGTATGGTGAAACGAAAATTTCAGATAAAAACAATATGAATAATATAGAAATAATACCCACCTCATTGAATATTTTCTAATACGCTATCGATTCCCTTATAGTAAATCTAGTTTAATGATTAACCTATTACAAATAAAGGATTTTAAAAGATGAATATGGCACATAGATTTTTTCTAAATTATGCGTTTTGAGCGCTACCATCTCCACCACGTTATATCTCACGTAACTGTCAAAGTGTAATGTGAGACTTAAACGGCAGGTCTTATTATGTTACAAACAATGAAGTCACATTTATTAAACACCTCTACACCTAAAATCGACAACCTCAACGAAACAACACATTGTCATTAGAAACATGTTAGAAACATTGTCTTGCTTTATCAACGTGGATACTGTCTATAAAAGCCTACTGTCCTACTGTCTACTAAACCTACTGTCTTTATAGAGATATTTAATACTAGCGGAACCCCAGACGTTGTCCTTTTCAACAGTCATTTTTAACATTCCTTTCCTTTCTGATCACTTGGACTTTCATAAATATTTCAAGTTTAAAATTATTAAAATCGGTTCAGCCGTTCTCGAGCTCCAGCGAGACTAACAAACAGAAATTCATTTTTATATACAGTGTGTCCGGTCAACAATGTCCGATCCGAAAATACGTAAAAAAATTTTTTCGTATTTTCAGCTGCTCTGCTGGCTGCCTCTAGTGGATACAGGGTTTAATATCAAGAAGGTTGTTCGGTGTCATTATTTTATTAAAGTTAAAAGTTGCCCCCATCTTGGATTTTGTCATACTTTACAGTACCTACTATAAACATTGCATGTTGCATTATCTTGTCAAAATGCTACCGGAAACCGAATTTCATCGAAGACGGTCCAAACCAAAATAGATTATGATTTTGTATTTAAAAAATGTTACATACTCACATGTTATTAGTTACATTGTCCAGTTTCTCATTCAAATAGTTTTTGCCCACCGAAATGGGCAAAGACAGATTAAAATCGGGTTAAAATGTTTTTGCCCGATGATAACCCAATTGTGCGGAACGGGCTTTAACCCATTGCCCTCAAGTCGCATCTCTAGTCATGTTTTTTGACGTGACAACGTCTTAAATTAGGTTGTGGCTCGGAGTCAGTCATGAAAAAGTGTAACGCCCGCTCACGTCTGTTACGATGAGTCACCGAACGAGAGAGAGGCCCGCCGGACGGGCGAATGCCTTGCGTCTCTCTCCCACTCAAACATGATCGGTCCGCCGCGAAAAAGACGTAAAATCACGTAAAATCTTCGCCCGTAAAACCGACTTTACAGGTAACCATTTTTTTTTAACCACTTTTCTCTACCATGATTTCAAAATTAGACAGCGTTTTGTAACTGTAGGTCTGCTAGATCATGAAATATTGCTTAATAAGTGCAAGTATACGTGCTAAGTCGATATCAAAATTAAAATGGCCGCCATTTTTTACATCGTCACAAAAAACTCGCATTTTTGTCGATAAAATTGTTTATATTTTTTACCCTTAACGACTCTAACAACATTGACTGAACACACTGTATAAGAGAAGATTATTATAGCTATAAATGCAAGTATTATAAAGTTTCTAGATTTTAGTAGGAAAATTGCTCTTCCAAAGATAATTCGGTACAGAAAAAACTTCGAGTGAAAAAGACCCACAGGCACCCCCTATGTTTCGTATGTTTTTCTTTTAGAGCTTCAGTGAAAACATACAAAATACTTACACACAATCAATTAAAATAACTAACTAAGCACCAATAAATAATAGCAAAACACATTTTATTTGCCGTAAATAACCCATTTTATTTGACGAAATACTCATCCTGCAACCAGTAATAAAAAAGTTTGGGAAGCAGTGGCGTAACAAAATGAAAGCCCCTTTCATAGCGGATGTTTACAGGAAGCTTTAAACAATGTTTGCTCTCTCGTGTCACGGTCAGGGCTGCTCAAACGCGAAACAAAAGAACATCGCCAACGTTTCTTTGCGCCAACAATACAAATTTAATTTACAGAAGCAACAGTCAACTGAAAGCCTGAAATACGACACAGCAAAGAGATGTCGAAATAAACCATCTCACAAGATTATCCTTCTGAAAACGGATATGAAATTCTGTGCTTTGTTGTCTTGCTTTTTCAATTGAAGCTTTCTTAAAAATGCTGTTTGAAGGTTTTAATTTTGAATTCCTTCATCATTAACTTTTATAAAGCTTCGTGACAGAAGAAAAAGTAATTAATGGCACTGCAATTTAATTAATTGTTATGTGCAACAATGGAAGAAGAGAATTTTTTGGTATTGGTTGGCATTACGAGTACAAGACCTTCCAATATACTCAGACATCAAAGTGATTCATAGCGGAGCAAAATTCCGTTGAATATCGTGATCAGTTTGATCATACACAACAATGCTTTGTGTTGGCGATATACGAGTAGACACCCCTAAGAATATATTTGACGTACATAATTAACATAACCTTTTGTACCTTAACACTATATAAACTCAGGTCAAGCTATCGAACATCAGTAGAAGGTTGAGCTAGGACTAAAATAAATTACGACAACTAGACCAAAATGGCACTAACTAAAACTCTTCTGTATGGATTCGCCGTTCTGGTAAGATTTATATAACATTCAATCGTCATCATCAGCTCTTCAAGAAACAAGAACATTGGTTTAAGAGTTTCGATCCCTCGAAGATAATACTTGTACCTACCAACACACGTCAAAAATGTAAAGTAACATCCCACTTGCAGCTTTTTTACTTTAACGAGTTCTTCCTCCAAAAAATACTAACAACAGGATTTTTTCCAGACAATTTCACATCTGGCAATTGCTTTCGGCTCGGGTACCTTCGGGGGGTTCCAACTACCAGGATCCGGTTCCGGGTCTGATTCGGGATCACGCTTCCCTGGTTTGCCTGGCTTCCCTTCTTTCACTGGCTTCCCCTCCATACCTGGTCTACCAAACTTCCCTGGCTTAGGTGGACGTAGCACTACTGCGGCTGCACCTGAAAGCGATTCTTCGACTGCCACCGCTGGGGAGAGGAAACGCCGCGAAGCAAACGAAGATGGTGAACAGAAAGATCAACAGCAGCAGCATCAGAATAGGTTGTTCTTCTCGGCCTTCACCACCATAAGAGGATGTAACCACACAACGCAAGCGGTAGGTTCCTAACATTAATCATTTATTTTCACTACTGGGTTATTTATTTAAAAAAACAATGAGGGAAAAAACAACTTAAACAGACTTTAAATAGCTTCTTTGTTACGTTTTGGCTGTTTCTACACTTAGCCGTTCGATTAGACCATTGTGCGTATGTTTGTATCTTGTGCTAATCAAACCAGCCTAGAAAAGGAAAAAATTGAGCAGCATTGCTAGATACTAAAGGTACGCTACCGATGGTAATACAAATATCTAAGAAAGATAATAATATCTTACTTTTCATGCAGGGTCGCTCATGCTTGAGCTGCTCACAGGCACTCAACTGCCTCCAGAACGACATCGGCGTTGTGACCAGGTGCAGAGGTCTGTTCCGCCATTGCAACAACGGGCGTTGCTCGCTTACCCAATCCGCCGCCTGCAGTGGGACTACTGCAGGGTCCACCTCTGCGACCACTGCTGCTGACTCGACTACTGCTGCCACTACAGCTGCTTCTACTGCCGCAACTACTGCAGCGACTACAGAAGCTACCACTGCTGCTCCTACTGCCGGTTAAACATGATGATATGATAGCTGTTTCAATTTTGTCCCTGTAACTACTTCTCATATCAGTGCGAATTAGATCTATCTTAGCTTGGATACAAAATTATCAATTCATGAACCTATATGCAATATTTACAGCAGTGTAGTATTTTGTATTATTATTTTCGTTTAGGTCTCTTTACTCAAAATTAAAAAGGCTTGAATTTTTTAAATAGGCTTTAGTCGTAAAAAAAATTCAACCCTTATTCAAAATGTCCAAAAAATTGCATGGTTGATTGACTGTGTAGTGAAGTTGTTAAATAGAATGAAAATTGTTATAATTAGTTTGCTTTTTAGTTAATATACTCGTACTAGCGGAAATAACATTGTGTTTTCCTTATCTGTTATATCATGAAAAACACACGTAGTCATCGCAAGATAAGTAGGTATACTAAGTGAAAGATATTATTCTACTCATTAATATAGGCAATACACGAAAGACGCATAATTAGCTTGAGAGAAATAACGTCCTTACTATATTATAATTGTATTGTATGAAGCCTGTAGGGATGAAAACCTGGTAAATTCATGTCACATAAATGATAATGTTTAACAGCAATCAAATTTCGTGAAAATCGATAGATGTCTTTTTTGACGTGACAACGTCTTATAAATTGGTTTGCCGGGTGACACCTCAAGAAACTGCGTTACGCTGCTCCGCTCACGTTTCGCGCGAGAGAGAGAGAGAGAGAGATAGGCATACACACCGGTTCATGTTATACGAATGAATATTCACATTAAAATTATTTTACCACTCAGAGTCGTTGTCACGTAAAACTTTCGCGCGTATACCGACTTTACAGGCAACCAATTTTTTCTACTACTATATTGATTCCCTGATATTGTAGTATTTTGGTTACCTTATAACCTACCTAAAAAACCACAATATCATACCAATATGAATCAAGTACCTTCCCAACTAAATAATATTACTTTACATATGTCAAGACAAAATACCAATACTAAGTTACCTCTCATCTCTTTCCTATGATATTTCGCAAAAGTGCTACCCCTAGTCTTAGCAGTGCTATTCACACATTAGCATTTTCATTGTTTGCGATCTAGATATAAACTAGCTGGTCTGGTTAGCAACTTCATTCAGGAATTGTAGCCTACTTGCCTCACGATGGTTTTCAAAACTCTTGTGCTCACATTCCTGGTAAGTTTTCACAAATACCTAAGTGCTGAGTTTTGCGTAGTTAATAAGCGATAACCGTCCTGTAAAGTTTACCTAAATCAAATTAAGAAAGGACTGTTTCAACAAATCAACAATGCGTCAGTAGCCGGTCGCAATAATTTAACGTTTTATATATATGGCTGGCTTATACATACTATTTAAGTCTTATTATATCATGTCTCTGACATTCGGAAAAATCTACCCATAGGTAGTTATTTATAGTTGATTATAATACACTATTCACTATACTTTTATTTTAATATAATTTCAGATTTCTACTCAGTGGATCTCTGGGGAAGATAATCTTCAGCCAAGGTTTTTTCCAATTTTTTCTTCTTCGGGATTCCCGCTATTCTTCAGTTCTGGACTGCAGGCTCTAGGAAATGGAGCCTCTTTTTTGCCTAGCAGTAATTTGTTTGACCCTCAAGGTCTTCCTGCGTTTTCTACCAGTGAATCAAGTATAGGTTCAACTAATACTGATGGTTATGGTCAATCCTTGTCAGGTTCCAGTTCAAACACTTTGAACTCAAACCTGCCTATCGGTTTATTTGGATTACCTAGTTTCGGAAATTTTGCAGCATCTGCTAATTCAGACAGTGGTTTGTTCAGACCATCTATCTTACCTAGTTTTTTCAATATCCCCCATAACCATGGTGAAGGCCACATTCTAAACTTCAGGGATATCACCCCAACGATTGCCAGTACCGAAAATAGATCAGAAACTCCGCAGCCAAACTCAGAAAGTGCCTAATTTGATTTGGTTTTAATTTAATTACCTACGTAACGTTTATTATATAATGTTACATACTATTTACTTACTGCCAATTACTGTAGCTGGCACTGTGTTCATTTAGGTATCTCAATCACCTAGGCCGGTGTAAAATAACTAGTATTCTATAATAATTCATCGACCAATGGCCAATATTAATGACATAGGATAGTTACAAAGTAAACAAATAAATAAAACACTTTATCCGACCTGTTTGGTTTATTTACAACAAACACGACGTTAAATTTGAATAAGTACCAGTTCTGATTTTCAAAAGACGACTACAGTATAATAATTATTTAAAATTATTATCTCAAAGAATGGTCACATCATGTTTACCATTTATTGTCTTAAGGTATCTTCGAAGGAAAGATAAAAAGCTCAAAATTTTCAATCCATGCATAGACCTTTCGTAAAGAAGCTTTAAGCTTTCACAAGTTAAATGTACATTACTTAGTTTACAACAAATTGTAGATCTTATTTGTCAGACACAGCTAACTCTAGTAATTAAAGGGTAATTTAAAAATAATTTCGATAAGAGTAAATTTTAAGAAGGATATGTTACGACATTTCAAATCACCAGGAATATAAATAAGTTACTCGTACAAATCATACCAATTTCTCCTATTTATCACAATTCATTATTTAGAATTTTGAAAGCATATTTTGGTACCCACTAATATTTGATGTTAGCATTCAAGAAATTACCAAAATAGCAATAGGATATGGGTAGTCATATTCATGATATAAATGTAAATAGACAATATCGAAAATGTATCGATCCTATACTACACAAAAATCCTACCCTAATACATATTTGCTAGAATGTTATGTATGCGGTATCAATATTTGCGATTGACATCTTAAAGTTTTATCTACAACACTATGTTAGTATACAATATTGTTACAGGCTGGCCAAGTCGTTCAAAAATTGAGATCCCTTACCATCTAAATTCACTATCTTACAATATATTGTCGAGTTTTTATTATTATGAATTCAATCACAACATAACATTATTATCTAGATAAATATTTATTATTGTCTAGACAGTTCAGAATCCGTGTTCCCAGATGTAAAGTTGGCCGAAATACCTACAAAAGAAGTTTGTATATTGGTTCAGAGTTCATTGACATTTTTGTAGCCGATGCCGAGCAACCGCGGGTCAGTCAGCGGACACCGGCATAGCTACTGGTTCTTACGTCGGCCGGGTAGACTGCTGTTGGGGTACGCCTTCCTAAGCAGGAAGTTATCTACAGCCGGCAGTAAGAGGTATCGTTTATCCGACGTGTGGTAGGGAATCTTGAGGGACCTGAAGTGGTAGAATCGGGGATTCTCCTTTGAGTGCCAGCGGTTCCTGGAGAATGCGTCGATGATGTTCGGTAGCGGAGGAGGGGGTAGAGGTTTCGTTTGCATGGGCAGGTCGTTGTTTAGTGGTCGGTTGAGGATCCGGCCGGTCGGGTGCGAGTAAGCAGGTACTGCCGGCGGCGGTAGGTCGGAGTCGTCTGAATCGATTGTTGACTCAGCTTCGGCACTAGAGAGATATTCCCTACAAAAGACAGAAACTATTTTAACAAACCTAAGGAACAAGTTGACAACAGCTTTGGTCTAGTGGTCTGAGGTGGACACTACAAAACCTGCTGTAACGGATTCGAATCCTGCTAGGGACTAATATTTGTGTAATAAGCACGTGCATTTGTACTTGAGTCATGGATGTTTATAAATGTATTTAAGTATTTATATCCGGTATCCTAGTCACCATAGCACAAGCTTACGCTTACTTTGGGACTAGGTGATTGGTGTGTTCGTTGAAACGTTTAAAAAAAGTAATAAAATTCGTATCAGTAACATAGGACCCCTTCCTTACACACAGCGACTTAAGACTTGGTGCAGTTGAGTGTTTTTGAAACTGGCGACAACAGCAATGAACATATTTAAGCATCGATGCTGCATCGCGACTGCATCGCTGCTAAAAGTTGCAATGTGTGAGGAAGGGTCTTAATGACTACACTCCTCCAATTATATCGAAAGTAGAGTAAATCTTCTAGGCAGGGAACTTAATTAATCTCAAAACGTTCATATTTTCAGAGATGCACAGAATACCCAGTGCTAAGTATGATAAACCGTGACCTCATTAAGTTTCACGCGGAGTGCATTAAAATATTTATTCAAAAGCAACAACAAAATTTAAGTAAAGGAATCATAAAAGCACCTCCGCAGAGTAACATCCTGGTAACAGCACCACTTCCTCTTTCATTTTACCGTCTAAATGTCACGACGGCAAACAATGTTACCGAGCAAATGATATTACGGGTAGAGCGCTTTGTAATGTACCAAACCGAGTTGTGCAAACATATTTAAGGCTCCAAAAGCATGTTACAATAACTTGACTGTGTACTCTTATGAACAATAACGTTAGTACTAAGAGCCGGGAGAGAGAAGATATCATCCCTTCGGTAACTAAATACGCTTTTAAAGAGACATTACGTTAAAATTGTCCGACGAAATGAAGCAAACTAAGTTACGATTATGACGTCCTAATTTTTGGTAGGCTGGGCGAATTTGTAATCTTATAACAGAATAACCTAAACTCAATACGGGTATTTATTTTATTAAGGTTCTTATTATTCAATAGAAAAAGGTTTTTAAATAAAATAAACTTACCTAATTCCGAAATTCTCGTCAGAGGAATGCTTCCTGTAAATATTATCAAAAATTAATATATTATTATGAAACCATTTGGTTATGAAACACACGCTTCTAAAACATAAAAAAACACAGGTTGCACTCCGGGAGTGCCGGCAGAAGTGAAAACTTGATTATTAACGTTGTGCATTTTTGATTTATTTGAACCGTCTTACGCTTTTTCGATCAGCATCACGTGACCTGACGCGAGTTTTACAGTTTCTACCCATGCCACAAAAGTGCTCAACGCCGCTAAAGAAGTTTTCACTTCAATAAATACAAGTAATTGTTTAAAGAAACCTTCTGTCATCAAGACATTTCTTCTACGGTAACGTTTGTAGAAAGTAGACTCCTAAAACCAGAAGATTTAGATATCTATGTCTGTCATCTTCTAACATGCCACCCTTTCATCGCAAATCTAACACATACGATACTATAATCCAGATATTTTAAAAGCACATCAACCTAACTTTACGTCAACCATTTTCACAATCTATCATTAAATCCTACACTAAACATCAATTCCGAACATCGAGTACAGTTGCACTAACACTTATCATGCTTCTAACATTTCCACTGTCTATGCACGTCCTTTGAAGCACTAAAGCACATCCTTTGTCTTTTCAATAATTCTACAAATATCACATTGATTCTTTTTAAATTTTACAAGACCTGTACATTTCTTGGCTAGGCAATAGCAGTCTGGCGCGTCCAGACCTACTATAGCGTCCTCCTGAGAACCTAAATGATGGAAGTAACCCTAAACGAGCCAATGAACCAATATGGCGTTTTTCAAAAATATCGCGGACTTCCACATCTTCATCTGTAACATATTATAGAAATGTAAAAAAAGAATGAACATCATAGCTAAAATGTTCTAATCTGATCAAATTTTCTTACATACCTACGGAACGCTTGTCATTAGATCCATCATCATTTTCCGGCACATGAATGTCATTGTTATCGATGGGGTCTGGAAGATCATATATGTATCTCTTGGACCTCGAGGTGGGGTCCGTGTAAATCGGTCTAAAAAGCCCATGAACCGGCAAGCCCAGAGAGCCCCTTTTATAGTACCAGCTGTCATCAACTTCCAACTGCTTTTGGTCCAAATCGTTAACTGCTTGACCACCATACACATCGCGCTTGTACACCTGTGAGAGCGGCGGGAACATGTCAGGATTAATCGACTGTTGAAGATCGTACATTTCGTTAAAATCGAACGGCCCGTCCATTTCGGATAGAGGCGGGATCGGATTCTGGTAAAAAGGGTAATAGTATTCATCTCCATTAGGTTCATCCTTTTTGTGGATTAATCCGTTGCGAGCGAGCGCGGCAATATTGCGTTTGTCATTCGGCTGATTGTATTGGCCTCTGCCTACGCGGTATCCGTCCCTCGCTAGCGCTTGGATGTTTCTCTTCATGGCTGCGTAACTTCGAAGTCTAGCGATGGATGCTAGATTGCGTTTCTCGTGGGATTCCTCATCGTCTTGCTCTTGTCTGTCAGTTTCATCGTACGGCGACCGGTACGTCGGAAGCTGGCCGTTTTTAGCAAGCGTCGAAATGCTTCGCTTGAAACCTGCAGAAGCACTTTTCAAGTACCCGCCTCTTGCTAACGCCGCTATGTTTCTTCGCGGAAATGTTGGCCACTGATTAGACGTTTCTACTGGTAAACTTGTCACCTTGGGAATGAAATCAAAGTTTAATGGAATATCCTATATGACAAGTTAAATCAAATATATTTAACTACATATGTAAACTTACTTGTTCAACGTAAGTCGAAAATGCCAATGCGACAATAGCAACCAAAATAACGCATCCGGGGTGTCTTCCCACTCCTATACGTGTAATCGCCATCTAAAAAAGTTTAATTGAGTCCATGACAAAGTATGAAGATAGGTACCTACGTTTGGGAAAACGCCAGGATCCTACCCGTAAAACTAACTTAAGTTTTCGGAAAAGTTTGAAATCAGGGAAATTCGACGCATCGAGTTAACAAACATATTTGTTATCACGTGGATAGGAGAGATGGTGGCCATGAATAATAAAAAGGTCGTTTGAGCGAACTGCAGCCAATAATATCCTGTCACGGCGGAGGACATAAAGTTGGCAGATTCAATTATACTGCCGCAAGTACGCACACCTGGTTTTGCGCAATTGAGTTTTGCTTATTAACCAGTATATATGTGACGATAACACTTATACAATCGCTCACAATAGGTAGCCTTATTAAAAAACACATCACGAAACCTTTTTTCAGCCTATTCAAAGGTTTGCGAGGAGACACGTGAAATGATAATAAGATCTCCGACATGACTTCTCGAACTTAGATTATTTTAAACAGATATAGATAATCATTTCATAAGCAATTCAAAAAATATAGTTATAAACAGGTGCACTATCTGTTTCTTATAGAGATGATGCATGTAGGTAAGGTCTCCCTAAAGCAAAGATACGAAATACCTATATTAAGGCAGGTACAATTAAACGTGTTTTTTGGAGAGAGAGAGAGAGAGAGAGATTGAAACTAAAAATTTTAGGCAATTTTTCGTTTTCTGGATTTAAACCTGGGACTTATTTGTCGACCACGTAATTAAAGTGACCTCTTTTATAGGCTGTATATTATCAGAGGTTTAGATAAAACCTCACACATTATACAGGATGTATAGGTAACTAACATGTTAACGTCATATAAAGATTTGGTATTCACACCGAGGAAAAAGTAGGTAGGTAGTAATGGATTTTTATATGTTTAACGAAAATCTTCATAAGTACTTTGGTCCGTTGCAAAAGTTAATGGCCGATTTAAAAAGTCACCGATAGAAAACTAAACTCTCCCTTTAATTTATAGGCAATGTTACATTCTATTCTATTGCGAATTTTATGGCATTATTTGATTACAAAGGCAAGACATGCAGACAGATAAGTAGACGACTGTACTTCGTTGACGACTTAGTATTAGCACAGGTACGAGTGCCTTTTAAAAATAGCTGAAGCTACACAAGATATTGTAACTCCGGAAACATTACGTGTCCTACTTACAAAAGAGGGTCTTAATGAAAGCTGACTTATGCGAAGTGGCTGCTTTTAAGCTGATTAAAAACCACGTTTTTGAAAAACTTTAGTCCTGCAGGAATTTTATTTAGGCTTAAGCTTGAACGGTACGATGTGCACGGCAAGTTAAGTTAAAAGCTTAACAGTTCCTTGACTGCTCCATTCTATTAAAATACAGTTTTATCTTATAATCAAAAAATAACTTTGTGTTTATTAATAAGTTACTCTGTCAAAAGTCAAAACATTTGTAACTTCCGTTCTAAATGTTGACAGATTAAACTATTTATTTCGAATTACCTTAATGCGATTTACAATAGATCTTGTGTAATAATTAATTGCTTTAAATCAAAGGAAACCAATGATCTAATTAAAGCAATCGAAAATAATCTACTCTTCACACGTTAGAATAACTGTTTAATTGGGTTTTCTACCTAGCGTTGATGGCCGTTGGTGCGAAGGACGTAGTATCGGATCATTTTTCGCCTACACCGTAGCGTCGAATACCCGTGGTGACAAAAGCCCGAAAAACTTTTTTCCACGGGCTAAATTTACATAGAAAATCTTTTCTTTGGACGAACGCATTTATTTGGAGAAGAGAGTTGGAACCAGGGCGTGTTTCAGTAAAATTTTAGGACACGATTTTGAATAGTTTTATAGGAAAAAGAATCGCTAATTTGAGATTTTTGTATGGAATTAAGGAAACTTCAAAGTTATTTTCCTGGAAAAACTTTGAAATCCAGATTTATCTTTCTTCAGATGTACATAACAAGCATAATCCTTAACAAAATAACCTTCTACTCTTTTCTAACAAGTGATCCACACATTCTTATTCTAAATACTTACGTTTATCCACACAATATTCGGCCACGGTTCACTTTGAAAGTTAGACCCAACTTTTGTGCGCGTTTTCTGAATTTCCTACGCACGGGAGATGTTATGGCGGGAATGCGTCCCGAAGGCTGGGAACCTGCCTTTATACTAGACCGGGACAATCGCGCATGCGTACTGGGATAATCTGGTAATGCACATGTTGTAAGCTAATTGTAACTGGGCGCAAAGGTCGCAGTGGTGGAAAGTTTCCGTTAAACTAAGTAATTGATTTAAAATACTATTTAAATAAAAACGTTTTCTATGGGAGTGTTTTTTTTACAGTACCTACCTAAGTTCATTGCATGATATTTGAATCAACTTAGTAATCGACGATAGTAATGTATTGGTACAGGCCGAAAATTGTCTCCTTGTATAAGAAACCATAATGCTCTTAAAAATGTACGTAGATATCGTTTTCGGTAGTCTTATAACAGTTTCGCTTAACTTTACAATATTGCATTTATTTATATTTAAATTAAATAAATGAGTATATACTGGGGCTATTTCGCTTGCTACGAGCATAACCCAGAAACTGCTACATTTTCTACGATGCTACGAATCAGGATAAACTTCGTAGCCGCTACGACGACACATTTCGTTCTGAAGAATAAATATTAGCAAGTTACGACTATCGTATTTTTGCACATGTAAAATATTTTTCATCCCACCATCTCGGAAAGAGTCATTTGGCTCTTCAATATCTGTGTGGAAAAGCCGTTTTTATTCACTAGAGGTTAAAGTACATTTGAATTTAGAACATCGTGTGCACCAAGTTTGTGAATTAAAAAAAATATTAAACCTATTTATTGCTACCTCTATGGTGCCGAATATATCATAAAACATTTTTTTAATTTGTTAAAAACTAAAACTCGGAACCTTCTTGGTGTTCTTTTTCAATTTGCTTTGTTGGCGGTTCTTTACGCGGCATTTTTTCACGTCATTGTTGAACCTTATTTAAAAACAAGAAACTTGAAAACAAGTGAAAAAACTAAAATGAGTGATTCTAGCGACGAGGAAGTTTGTTTGACGCCATCAGAATTGACTGTACCTAACTGTTAATGCGCAAATGATCTTTCTCCCTCAACAATCACGCGAGAAGTATTTAAAACAGTACGTTATGTTTAACACGTGGCGACTAGCAAAAGGACCCAAAACTTTCTCAGAAAACGTTTTGCTGGCATATTTTATAGAATTATCCGAGAACAAGAAAGCAAGCACTCGAAAAACAGTACACAAGTGACTGACACCAATATTACAGTACCCAACAAAAATATTACACTCAATTTAAATAACTGTAGCAACGTTACTTTCAATTTTTATTAATTATACCTAAGTATTATTTTGTTATAATTTAAAGATTATTCTGTAATACTTACCTGTCATCTTGTGATTGTCAACGGTTTTATTTGCATTTAGTCATTTCCTCGCTGAGGTGGAATGAAAAGTTACGTGTTGCACTCGAGTGCAAAGATTTTTCACCTCGTGTTCTTTTGATTCCCTCGCTAACGCTCAGGATTCTAATTTTGAATCACTCGCTGCGCTCGTGATTCAATTTTAGAACCCTTCGCTTGCTCGGTCATCAAAATTGAACACGCGGTTAAAAAGCAACTTTGCACTCTTGTATAACAAATAACTATTATATGTTATTCAAACAAAAGATCTGATGGGGTTCCATTTCATTGATACAGTAGACAATTCATAAAAATGCTTATTTTATTCAATCTAATCCATCGCAAATAAACAAGCACTTAGGTGCCTATTTATTGGAAGGACGAATTTAGAGGTAGATACTTTAAAATAAAGTAACAGGATTCAAAAATTAAAAGGAGGGACGCATGGACAATATTCTAAATTCTGTGATAATAAATTACCCGTTTAACTTTTCCTCTTAAACAAGCACCGATTAAAGGGTCCTCTCTTTTTAATTTATGGCAGTATTCAATCCGGATTTATGAGACCTTTTTATGGACATATTTGTTTTAGATTAGATTTAGCTTCACAGTACTACTTGTTAAGTTATTTAGAGCTAAACAATTGGCTAGACGACATCACCAATCGTTGACATACTTTTTATTATCTGTCAAAACGGTCTGCTTCCATAGATTTCGTATGGTAATAAATGATTGTGACGTCACGGTCATGTGTCAGAAATCGGAGTCAATTGACCGAATATTTATTGCGTTTTGTGTGTTTAAAAATTGGTTTCTACAGCTTTTTTGAAATATATTGGTTGTATTAACTTCATAGGGGCTATGTTTTTTAAACACCATGTTCTTGACAATATTTAAGATAGGTGTCATCATCCCAATTGAAAAATATGTATGTTTGTGTTTCAACAATAATTTACTAAGATCTGTAATTTAATGTAATATATCTGACGTACAATTTAATTATTAGGTCAACGAAGACAAAGCAGTAAAGCGGATTAGAAGGTACACTAAGTTATACAGGATGGCGAACACAATACGACAATTGAATTCCTGTCTGTAACGCTCTCACACCTTATTTACTAAACAGATCGGGATGAAGTTCAATACACATTATATAATGTTGACGACCTACGACCATGTATACTAAATTTCATCCAAATCTGTTCAGTAGTTTAGGCGTGAGAGCGCAAGGGACAGAAATTCAACTGTCGTATTGTGGTCGCCCCCCTGTATAGGTTGGTATTCAAGTTAGTTAAGGTAGGTGAATTTAACACCACGCTTTAGGCAACTCTAAGCATTGAATTATGTAGTACGGAACTGAACACCACGCTTTAGGCAACTCTAAGCAATGAATCATGTAATACGGAACTGTATTCGCATCGTAATTGGCCGCCATGGGAACTCTCCGATTCGCCTATGAGTGATTTATGTGTGACCTTAAGGTTCGTATAACTTGGTGCGAATTTTTCCCGTGCTCATATCGCCAGTATCGTATCCTCAGGGATTTTGTCAGAGTTCGTTTCGAATATCAACATCCTATGAAATAAAATCCTGCGGCACATGCAGCAGCAGTGATGGGTTAACACTTACATGAGTTTTAATTTATATCGCATTCTTCAATTAAGAATTGTGAGAACTTACCAAGATTAAGAAGAAATAATTTAAGTAGGTACTAAAGAAAAAAATATTTAAGAATCATGTTTTATTTAAGAACTCGGAAATCTTGTTGACTGTTTCCACCTAAGACAATATAGAACATATTGTGTTAGGTGCAAACAGTCGTGTCGTGTCTCTAACGTACCTACGTAGGTATTTCTAAGTACAATAAATTAGCAGGTTCTATACCTATCTACCAAACTACTTATCAACTACGTAGTCTTTACAACCCCACTTAATTTAGTTCTTCACCCGCTACATTTGTTTCAACCGCTATTCCATCTGCAGCTAAAGTGGTATTTGCTTGGAGCGTTTCAGACAGGTTAATCGGTTCTGTGTTCGCTATATGCGTGTCTATCGTCTGATTGGCTATTTGTGTCTCTACACCCTGATCTATCGTCTGATTGGCGATCTGTGTCTGTATTGCTTGTGTGCATTTCTCGCCGGGCATGAAGGAGCAAACGCCGTTCTTGCAGTAAGGCCGGCGACCGTAGCAGAGAGCGCGTAGACCGAAGTTGCCTGCCATGCAGTGGAGAGATTCGCCGCACCCTGAGCAAGTGTAGCCTCGCTGAAAAACAGTAGGATTGTTTGGATATCAAAATAGCATGTAAGCTTTTATTTTTTGAGAGAGATCAAAAAAGAGGTAGGGTTTTTTTTAGGTACAAAACAGGGATGATACGACTTCAACATGCATAAAGAATAGTTAAAATTTCCAATATTTTAGCTAAAGTTTAGTGAAAAACTTCAAATCAATATCAATCGTACTGGCTCATTCCAAAAACATTTACGGGACTCAAGCCCGCAACTTCAGAAAAAATTGTGTCTCAAATGTAGATGCAAATGGCCAACAACTTCATGTAGGAATATATTATTTATCTTTAGTTGTAGGTAGGAATGTGTTGGGTATTCCACATAAAATACTGCCATATAAGGCCCGCAGCTGTTTTGAGCTTAAGTGTCTATGGCGAATACACACCTCATACAAAGAATCACAAGGCGTTGGGATCCAATAGACCACCCTAGCTTGAGCATCACCATCATCTTCATAATCTTCTGGTACTTGGTCTAGAGAGAAATCTGACACTGGGTCCTGTCTCTCTGACCCTAGTGGTCGATTTGAAGCATACTTGGAGAAAGCCCACGTGAACCTGGTCGGGATGTTTGTGGTGTCTTCTGGGGATGGTGTTGCTGCTTCGCTATCACCGGATTCTGCCGAACTAAAGTCTTGGATAATCTGGAAAGTACAATCGAAAGACTTATCAAATTCTCGTGTCACAATGTTCGTTCATGTACTCCTCCGAAACGGCATGACCGATTCTCATGAAATTTTGGGAGCATATTGAGTAGGTCTGAGAATGGGCCAAAATCTATTTTTTATACCCCTTATTAATAAGGTTGTCCACCGTCATCAGGACAACGTGTGCGGGGTCCGCTAGTATAGAATAAAAGGGAAAGGTAAGCTTACCAACAAACAATTATTGACTTCCTTCCCTAAGGCGCTTTCAATTTACTCGTATGCGTTTCGTTTCGTACTGCAGCAGTGTTGTGTACTGGTTCATAAATAGCGGTAATAAATTGAAAGCGCCCCCTAGTTTATTAATCCGATGCCAGTTTACTATTTCCTTAATAAAAAGAGAAACTCATGTTTTGAACTCAAAATCTCACAGCATCTTAAAAACGCAAAGGAAGGTATGCCTTGGTATCCAAGGTAAAAATTATTCTATGGGATGGCGTTATTAATATTTTTATACATATAAATAATGAATTGCTGTCCGTTAGTCTCGCTAAAACTCGAGAACGGCTAAGCCGATTTGAATAATTTTGGTCTCGAAATATTCGTGGAATGGACTTCCACTAATATTTCAAGGCTTAAAATTTTAAAAAAAGGGAACGGGCAGGACAACGTCTGCAGGTCCGCTAGTATTAATTTTCGATGCACACAAAAACATATGTTTTTGACAGTACATTTGAACTGTAACACCCTATACTTACTTAGAAACTGATTATGGATAATAAAGAGATAAAATATTAATTCACTCACCAAATGTGTAAGGCACAACACCATAACTGTGGTTAAATCCATATTTCCAATAACTTAGAAGTTATGAGTGTTCAGTTCTAAAATACGAAATATGGGTATACTCAACAGTGCCGTGCGATGTGCGTGATAGAACTGACAACAACAGTTTTATACATTCGGTTAGAAATTATGCTAATATTCATGAAGTACTTACTTGTGACTTCCTCGGTAACGACTGGTTAAGTGCACTTTCAGTTTTGTCGCGTGTCTAGCTAGTAATTATGATGACTCATTGAATTCCGCTGTTGTAAGAGCATCATATTATGCCGAAAATATTACGGGGGTTGTAATTGAACTGAAAAATTTACTTAGATGCGTTTAACTTTGAAGACTATGCGCTTTCTTAGTGTCAATAATATACTTGATAAGGGTTAATTGAGAAACGTTTTAAAGTGTTTTAGTATCAACAACGAAAATATTTTAACTGCTAAGGGAACAGAGGCGGTCTCAAGGTCAAAATCAAAGTGTCTGTACTTGTCTAACTCAGGGAAAAATTGTTAAGATAGGTAGATACTACCGATTTCTTACAGTCATTAAAAATATTGTTAGTATGGTGAAAAAAAAACACAACACAACTTACCAAATATATTTATTTAACCATTAACTTAATTGAAAAAAAAATACATAGTGCTTTAGTAGGTACATAATAATCTACACTAATATTATAAAGCTGAAGAGTTTGTTTGTTTGTTTGTTTGTTTGAACGCGCTAATCTCAGAAACTGCTGGTTCGAATTGAAAAATTCTTTTTGTGTTGAATAGACCATTTATCGAGGAAGGCTATAGGCTATATAACATCACGCTGCAACTATTAGGAGCGAAGAAATCATGGAAAATGTGAAAAAAACGGGGAAAATTATTCATCCTTGAGGGCTTCCGTTGCGTACGCTGCGAAAACTGTTCAAGATAGCAAAAATATTTGTATGAAAGAATTATTCCTCTTAAAATGATCTAAAAAAATGTCTGCGACAGTATATGTCTATCTTTTAAGATCAAGTCACTAGAACCGTTTTTGTGGTAGTCAAATTTGGCCGAAATTAATGCATTCTTTGTTAAGAGTTGTATCAACGTAATAATATTAATCTTTATCCAAATAAATGTGTTGTTGATTAAGAGTATTTAATTGTGAACAAAATTGTCTTTGACATCACTTAATTTCAATGAATATCTTAGAAGATATAACAATTTTAAAAGAACACCAATATAAAATTCACCCGCGCCGCATGATGTGCAAAACATGACGCTGCAATGAAGAGAGGCGTTGCTTGCGAGCTACGCGGAGAGGGGGGTGTAGCTCTACGAGGTACCATGATTAACCATAATTAGATTGAATTAATGACCAGTTGCGTAATATCTTCACGTCGACCCTGCCGCTGTGCCTAAAAAGCCGGTTGTTTAACCAATGCGTCTTAACTGTCTTAACCCACGGAGCCGAAACGTGGAACATGACAGTCGAGCTGGCTCACCGACTACACGTCACTCAGCGTGCTATGGAAAGGTCTATGTTGGGGATCTCATTAAGGGATAAGATCCCGAACGAGTTCATACGACATAAGACTAAGGTAAGCGATGTTGTCCAAAAATGTAGCTAGCTAAAGTGGCCGTGGGCTGGCTATGTCTGTCGCAGAACCGACGAGAGGTGGAGCAGGAAGGTTCTTGAACGGAGACCACTCTTAGGTAAACGTAGTGTGGGACGCCCCCCGGCTAGATGGACAGACGACCTGAAGAAGGCAGCTGGTAGTGACTGGATGCAAAGAGCGGGAGATCGCGCGCTGTGGCGGTCCTTGGGGGAGGCCTATGTCCAGCAGTGGACTGATACGATGAATGACCAGGTGACCGCGTATAATAATCTGGGACAAATGTTCCATGGTCCATAGAGCTCATGTAAAGGGGCTAGATAGGACTCTTAGAGATATAAGAAGCTGTGATAAAATTATCATCATAAAATTACTGTTATATTTGCGGGGGACTTTCAACAAACTGTACCAGTAATAGTAAAGGGAACAAGGCCAGACATTGTAAAGTCTTGCCTTTAAAATACCCCAATATGGAAGTTTGTGAACATCTTAAAATTATCTACAAATATGAGAGCACATTTGGGGGGAGGTAGAAATAGTCCTCCAGGCCGATTTCGACCACGGCGGCCAATCTCAACAGAGATCAGCCAACTACGCAGACGTTATTATAGTGCACAAGTATGAGCACAATACACAAGTGCACTCTTAAACTGCACTGTTAAGTTCGGTGAGACGGCAATTCGACATGACCGGAGAGAGATCAGGCGGATTCAGGCGCATGACCAACGGCTAAACGTGCTAACCGAGGCACGGGGGTGTAACACCGCCAACTTCTCGACTCCGAGCTGTTTTTGAGAGATTCATGACAGATAATCTCAGAAACAATTTTGGCTCGACCTGGGATTCGAACCCAGGACCTCTTGGATGTTAGGCAGAAACTTTGCCACTACACCTTCGAGGCAGTGGTAGGGAGGTAGTATAACTTTTCTTCAAAGTTACTTTTAATAGGAGTCGGGAAAGTACCTCACTTTGAAAATAAAATTGCAATTGAACGAGATTAAGTATAGTGAGTAACATTGAGGATTTTATATCGAAAGTTCACCCTGAAATAAGCGAAATAGAAAAAAAAAAGAACATCATGGATGTGTCAAAGTGCAATATTGGGAGTGAGAAACTGTAGCGTAGACGAAATTAATAAAATAATTATTTGAACACAAGTGGCCTTCCCACATATTCCCTCAAGTTAAAAATAGGTGCCCCAATAATTTTACTTAGAAATCTTAAACCACCGGGACCCGACTTCAAATCTAATTTCTTCGCAATATGTAACGTGATGGTTGCAATAGTTTAAACCGGTTTAGCAGTTGGTCAAACAGTGCTTATATCTCGCACCTCAATGATTCCAAATTATTTACCTTTTAATTTTAAAAGAATTCTATTTCCTGTTATGCTATCTTTCACCATTACAATTAATAAATCACAGGGGCAAACATTTAAACACATAGGAATTAATTAACGTCAAGACTGCTTTTCACACATATGTCGCGTTGTCAAGATCAGACCTACAAACGCGTTGCGGACAAAACTAATATGTTCTTCTGACACAAGAAAATAAAACTAGAAAAATAATTAACGCAGTAGTACTTTAAGCTAATTATGTTCTTTTGAAAACTTAAAAAATAAATTGTCTAAAATAATAACAAAAAAATAAATTTGCAAAAATAAAATGAAGCCCAAAAAAAATATTCCACGCGGACGAAGTCGCGGGCACAGCTAGTTTGTAAATAAAACTAAAATTTTATTCGCATAAATTGGACGGATTTAAATTACAAACACAATATCACATAAGAACATGCTACGGCATACGGCATATCATGATTCGTGACTTCATCGTCTTGTAAAATAGTATACATTTTGAAAGTCTACAAATGCGTTTCAAATTCAGAGGTTCTCAAACTGTTAAGTTTACTCTCAACTAAGTCCAAATCATTTATCCTCTCTTGAGTCGTAATGTTTGAGGGGTGACTATCATTTGACATGTTTGTAGTAGATGTAGTAGATGTAGTAGTAGATGATGTATCGTCAAATAGCAATTCCACTGATCCTGACAGTTTGATTTGCAGAGGCTTTTTGCTCATTTCCTTGCGAGGTAAAGTTTTCCTCGGAGTCTCGAGCGTCGTAGTGATATCGTTGATTTGTTTCAAAATTTCTGTAATTGTGAATGACAAAAATTTTGAAATTGAATTATTTTCTGATAAAAACAAGGCACATACTACATATGGACTTGGTGCAGGGGGCAATCCTTCTTTAATTTAAAATAGTAGTAACTATTTGCATTGTGAAAATTAAAGTTGCTATAAATTTTATACAGTATCACCTGCGACTTTTTGTCGCTGCGACTCGCGAATGACGGTTGCTAAATCGCTAAAAGGATATTATTGCTCTGCGCCGGTACTGCACTCTAGCGGCGAGATATTGCAGTAATATAGGACATCAATCTTCCTAGTAGTTCCTCCTTGAGGTAACACAGAAGGTGAAACGCTGACATTTTGAAATTCACACTTAAATCTTTAGTCTAATTTATCCTTATCTTTTCTTAATAATTCTCAATCTTTGGTAGTTACGATAACTCACCAGGGCCGAGATCGACTTAATTAACGAGCTATGACTTAATTTATTTTTATCAAGCTACCAGATAGATAATAGTTTCTTTACGCACCTGATATCTGTAGACTTGCAGATGCGTCCATCATGTGGCTTCCTCGGTCGTCTTCCACGTCAAATGTGTTATTCAGCTGCTTCGTAAATGGAAATTCGCATTTATTGAATATTGCTTTACGCAGCGACAAATTCCTTGAAGGCAACGCCTTTTTTTCTTTCGGAGCTTCAAACAGCTCACTCACTTGAGCTGAAAAGCTAAGTTCGTCTTGCAAACCTTTCTTCGCCTTTAAATGTTTTGTCAGCTTCGATAAGAACATATTTCTAGAGGAACTCTGCACATAATTTGTCCTCGCAAACGTGCTTCGTGTAAAATTGGGCCCAGGTTTCTCTTGACAACTATAAGTCTCAGCGGGCACTGCATTGTTTATGGTGCGAGTCAGATTATTATTTCCAGGTGCCTCTTCTTCTTCAAAAAGTTGGTCGTCATTGTCTTTGGGACGAAGCAGTTCATATATCCTCTTCACTATGCTGTATAGCAGTTTGATGCGTGTCATCAGGTTGTCGAATGTAACACAGTGTTGGTTTATTTTGATATTGGTGCCACTGAATACTTTTCCGTCTGTAGTGAAATAACTGCATACTGTCTTACATTCTTTTTGAGCTATAAAATAATATTACATTTGTAATACACAATCAATTTAACTGTAGTAGTCACTGTAACAGAGCAGAACCATAAACTATAATATAATGTTTAAAAATCGTTATAATTTCTCACTATGTTTCTCATCTCATCAGCCTTTATAAGTCCCACTGCTGGGCACAGGCCTAACCTCGGTGGTCCGATACTCCACCAGGCGGGCTCAGTGCGGTGCGGTGGAGGGGTGTTTGTGTTTGTAAGGTAAGTGACCAACCTTACTGTCAGATGTTATTAAGCCGCCCTCGGCTAAACGGCTAATAGTATCTATCGATAACAACCGGGACCAATATATATTTACCTCTATTTAAATTATCCAAAAGCTTGTCTAGCTCTCCATAGCCAGCAATGGCCTCAGGTTCATCCCTTTTGTATATGGAGAAAAAGTCATAAACCATGCACCCTATGTTCATAACAATCCATATTTCATGATAATCATGGCTGTCTTGCTTCCGGATCCCCAGTAGTAGATCATGCATGTATGCTTTACATTTCTGAAAATTAAAAAATTAAAAAATTTAAATCAGTGTCGATCTTTATATATTATTTTATATATCAGTTTTGTGAATGATACAGATTGAAGACACAATCACAACATATAATGTAGCTTACTTATTATATTAGGCTTACTTATTGTATGGGGTGTAAGGGGGCAAACACACATTTTCTGCCCCAAGTGTCAACCTCACCTGCCCATGGTGCACCCTGCTGAATAACGGACGAGGCTCTGGCGACCGAACCGTCGGCGGTATAACCGACTAAACGCAGAGCCAAATATTTCTGGCCAGTGGCGGGCAGCAGCCTCACTGGTGCGAGGCTCTGTGCTGCGCTCACCAACCCGCCTGCCCAGCGTGGTGAGTACGGGCACATACCCCCCATGAATCATGGACAAAAACCACGGCCCCTAGTTCCCGGCCGCCCTAGTATTCTGGGTCACGGCAGCGGCCTCAGTTACGGTAGGGCTGGGGTGCGAAGAATCCCCGGGCTACGAACGGCTGCCACAAACCACTGACCTTGGCAACGTACAACGGACGCAGTCTACGGCTGGATGAAGGCCTGGTCGAACACGAGGAAGAGCTTAAAAGCATCAGATGGCATATTCTAGGGTTGTCAGAAGTAAGAGGACAGGGGGAGGACACGATGACCCTGGAATCTGGCCACATTTTCTCCTTCCGAGAGGGAGACCAACTCTCCCAAGGTGGCGTAGGTTTCCTTGTCCACAAAGATCTCCGTGACAACGTGTTGGAGATATCCAGCGTGTCGACCCGGGTAGCGTACCTTGTACTAAAACTGACCGAGAGGTACTCCCTCAAAGTCATACAGGTATATGCGTCGACGTCGACAGGACATTCGGATGATGTGGTCGAGGCGATGTATGAAGATATTTCTAAGGCCATACACCATACAACCAAGACCCACTTCACCGTTGTCATGGGTGACTTCAACGCCAAAGTAAGAGTACAGGAACGCGACGAATCGTGTGTAGGACAGCACGGCTATGGAACCAGGAACCACAGGGGGCGAATGCTGGTTAACTTTCTGAGTGTGCAGGGGCTCTTCTGTATGAACACCTTTTTCCAGAAGAAGCCCCAGAGAAAGTGGACCTGGCTTAGCCCTAATGGTAAGACGAAGAATGAGATAGACTTCATCATGACGGACAAGAAGCATATATTTAGGGATGTCTCTGTCGTTAATAGGTTCAACACCGGAAGCGACCACCGTCTGGTCAGAGGCACCCTAAATATCAACATAAAGCTGGAAAGAAGCCGCATGATGAGGTCGACTCTCCGTCCGACACTGGTCCAGGCCGGCCAAGACTCCAAGAAATTCCAGTTGGAGCTCCGAAACCGATTCGCTGCTTTGGAAACTACTGAGGACGTGGACAGGGACCTTGATGGTGTGATTGGAGTCATACTCGAAGTGGGAAACAGACACTTTAAGGGAAAGCGAGCGTGCCGGGAGGCCAAACTTTCGAGCGAGACTTTGGAATTGATGAAACGTCGACGGGAAATGCCAGAGGAAGCTTTGTCTGGTACGCATAAAAAGATCCGGGGATTTGTGAGACGCGACCTCCGCAGCTACAATACTCGCCTCATAGAAGAGGCGATTGAGCAGAATCGGGGTTCGATCTTCACTAATAAACTGGGAAAAAGTCACCTGACAAAGCTAAAAACCTCGGATGGCAGAGTCGTCTCATCGGTTCCAGAGATTCTGGCCGAAATCGAAGGCTTTTACGGCCGATTGTACGCATCGCATTCCCTACAGCCGCAGCCCGACGCGAACGACCCAAGGGCCATGCTTACACGCCACTTTACTGAAGATCTCCCAGACGTGGAGAAGGATGAGATTGAGGCGGCCCTCGGACAGCTTAGTAATGGGAAAGCTCCTGGCGAAGACGGAATCACATCTGAGCTCTTAAAAGCTGCAGGCCAACCTGTGCTCGGCGAACTTAAGAGGCTCTTTAATTCCGTTATAGCCAATAGGACAACTCCGGAAGCGTGGAGTAGAGGCGTGGTTGCATTGTTTTTCGAAAAGGGAGACAATAATCTCCTGAAAAACTATAGACCAATCACGCTCCTGAGTCACGTCTACAAGCTGTTTTCGAGGGTCATCACAAACCGCAAAATTTGACGCTTTCCAGCCACCGGAACAGGCTGGGTTTCGCAAAGGTTACAGTACCGTGGACCACATTCACACGGTGCGGCAGGTTATACAGAAGTCCGAAGAGTATAACCAGCCCCTGTGCCTGGCCTTTGTGGACTATGAGAAAGCCTTCGACTCGGTCGAAACCTGGGCTGTTCTGGAATCCTCGCAGCGATGCCAAGTCGATTGGCGGTACATGAAGGTGTTAAGAAGCCTGTACAGTATGGCATCAATGTCCGTTTAAGTACAAAACCATCGAACAAAACTCATCCAGCTGTTCGAGGTGTTAGACAGGGAGATGTCATATCTCCAAAACTGTTCACCAACGCGCTGGAGGATGTGTTCAAGACGCTGGATTGGAACGGACTGGGCATCAATGTAAATGGCGAATATCTTACGCACCTTCGCTTTGCCGATGACATAGTTATTATGGCAGAATCGCTGCAGGATTTGCAAAAAATGCTGCACAGTCTCAATGCTGCCTCGAGACGAGTGGGGCTTGGGATGAATTTGGACAAGACAAAGGTAATGTTCAACGATCATGTCATCCCAGAACCAATTTCCATCGAGGGCACTACGCTCGAGGTTGTCTAAGAGTACGTCTACCTTGGGCAAGTACTGCAGCTCGGTAGAGACAACTTCGAGCGGGAAATCGCCAGAAGAGTGCAGCTTGGCCGGGCAGCATTTGGGAAATTGCGTCATATCTTCACGTCGACCCTGCCGCAGTGCCTAAAAAGCCGGGTGTTTAACCAATGCGTCTTACCAGTCTTAACCTACGGAGCCGAAACGTGGACCATGACAGTCAAGCTAGCTCACCGACTACACGTCACTCAGCGTGCTATGGAAAGGTCTATGTTGGGGATCTCATTAAGGGATAAGATCCGGAACGAGGTCATACGACATAAGACTAAGGTAACATATGTTGTCCAAAAATGTAGCAAGCTGAAGTGGCAGTGGGCTGGCCATGTCTGTCGCAGAACAAAAGAGAGGTGGAGCAGGAAGGTTCTTGAATGGAGACCACGCTTAGGTAAAAGTAGTGTAGGACACCCCCCGGCTAGGTGGACAGACGACCTGAAGAAGGCAGCTGGTAGTGACTGGATGCAAAGGGTGGAAGATCGTGCGCTGTCGCGCTCCTTGGGCGAGGCCTATGTCCAGCAGTGGACTGCAATGCTTATTAAATACTTTCTTAATTTAACCCTTGTGATTGTAGGTCTCAGCCAAAAGCAAAGGATCAAAAACTAAACTTAAATAACAAAGCTATGATACTACGACTATATTTCAAGCTCCATGAACGAATAAATAAATAGATATAACAATGCAATATAAGAAAATATGATTACCTCAACAAAAGCTACTGGATCAACAATCAAAAACACTGTATCTCTTATCTCAAGTACTTCTTGCTTCCAAATATTGACAAGTAAATTGGTATGGTTACTGACAGGAGATGTCATTACTGATGGTACTAAATGAGGGTCCAAGGATTCCAAGCTTGATAAACAACTGCGCAAAGTCAATATCCCTGGTAAACACATACACAAATGCCATCAGAAAATATATATGCAATGCAAGTCATTTTAGGACTAATACAGCTAAATACATTAGAGCGATATAGGGCGCGCCGTCGTAACGACTGGAATTAGAAACTACTCCATTAAAAAAAAAATACAGCATAAATTGCCCTAAAAGCAATTCACAGTAGGTATCGAACCCATCGCACACACAACGGTTCTAGTTTGCCTTGTATAGACACTCATAAAACAGCATTCACTGATCCGCACTGTACAGATCGCACGCATCGGATTCTGCGGATCGCACTGTTTCGGCACTGCATAGACAGTGTAAAATTCTGAAGGAAAGTGTCAATTGGCAATCCGATTGCTGATACTTGCATCGGCAATCCGATCGCTGCCGATACAGTGTGTCCACTGATTGCCAGAATCAGATACAATCAAATACAACACTGACCAGAGGATTTCAGAGGACCACATACTTACTCTTTTGATCTGAGGAACATGAGACAGCAAAGGTTCCAATCTGCACCAGCCTTTCATTGTACAAATCAAAATCATCTACCACAGAGCACTTCTCAACATTAGAGTTATCAACAGAATGGCACAAACAAGAGTAATTCCTACTCTGACTGTAGTGATCTCTCAAAATATCTACAGGAGAAGAGCAGTTGACGTAGCAGTGAATCAAAAGAGCCAGTAATGCTGTATTAGTGTTTGTCTCAAGCACATACAGTGCATCTTTCAAAACGTCAATGAGGATGTTAACATTTGATGGCTTTATGGGCAATTTCAGATTGTCTGGTGTAATCTTTATTGATGCACTGATGTCTTCATTTATCAGTTCATTAAATAGGGCTTTTGTTTCTCGCAACACCTAGAATGGAGAAAATCAATATTATTTTAATGCTGCACGCCCTATTAACTTTGTCCTTGTTAATATAAATTTCTTACAATCTTTCATCTTTATTTTATCCCTAATCTCTTGAGCCACAGTAAAGATGAAAAATAAATATTGAGGGATATTGTCCAGATCATACATACCACTTGACAGCGAGCTCTGAGAATAATTTGATCTTCAACCAAGCAATATTTGCACAGTGTCATAGCAGCAAGCAGTAACTCATCTATACACATATGCAATGTTGTTGTATTTTCAACCATCTGCAAATCAATTAGTGATCATTAAAGCAATGATACACATTTAGACATCATAGACCATGGAATACAGACGGTTATATATTTGGAATCTTTTTAATACTAACAATTCCTTTCCACTCCTGAAAGACTGCATCATTGATCTTGTAGTCAGTTCTATAAACATTATCCGAGAGTTTACTCAATATATCAAATGTGTAGTCTATCCAATTGACAAAGTACATTGGTGTCACAAACATGTCTTCTTCACTTAAATCAGCTCTTGCATCATGGTCAAGCGCACATTGATCCAAGTTTTTTTCAACAGCACTGAGTTTAGTGAGGCACCACCAAAGCCTGTCAAATACAAATTGACGACTTTCCTGAAAAAAAAAACAATGATCTACCACAATACAAATTTATACAGAGTAACTAAGCACGAGAAAAAAGTCAAACCTGGACACGTTCTCCGTTTTGTTCTTCTACTTTTATAACATCAAAGTAATTTAGCAAACATTTTTTTATCTGACTCGAACTCAGCATAAAAACATTACGTATTTTGGCAGCTTCTTCCTCCAGCTTTGGGTCATCCAAGGAGTGCAGTCTTGACTGTACTTTTTTTAGTATGGGACAAATTCGATTGATTAGCAGATCCTGAAAAAATACCTTTAGTTTACAGAAGACAAACTTAAACCGACAGCTTAAACTTCTGAAGCTTTTATTGAGAAAGTTTGTCTATAATCAGAGTCAGACCAGCGAGCTACGTGGTTTCTTTGAATAAATAATGGTTACTACCTAACTTTCTTACCACAATATATTTAGCAGCTTGGCGAGGGTCTTCCGACATATCAGCAACTTCCTTACAACAGTCAATATTCATTTTTAAGACGAGATCTTTAGTTAATTTTTATAGATCTTTATTTTAAAACACGCGTAGAAAACCTGAAGTCCCAAGTCCCAAGACAACAAACAACAAATAAAATATACTGTTTGAAACCAACTGACTTCCCTCTAATACTCTCTATCCGTCCGTTGACAGAACTATTTGACTATTTTGCCGCCTGTTGAATGTTTGACAGTGACATTCCACACCTTCTTAGCACACCCATGGACTTATTATTACTAGCAGGACTGAGTTCTATCAAAAATTCAAATTACAAAAACACACCTTAATGTATTGCATCAAGACTCAATTTAAGCTATTAGTATTGATAGAGGCAAAACGAGCCGAGTGAGATATCTACATCGAAGGCCATTCGTCCCTTTCTAACTCTTGCCATGCGATAGAACCGTGGTAGTTGGTTGAAAATGGTAGGAATTATTTCAGACAATTAGTCAATTATTATACTAAATCTAAGTTTAACTTATTAATATGAATTAAGTTCATATTTAATTAGATAGTATTTTGTAACTTACATATTTTTTAACCTGTCATTACTTAAAACCCATGCTTAAAACTACTTAGGTGTGAATATTATTGTTTACTATTCTGGTAACCCTTTGAATGTGTCATCATGACACATTCAAGGCTCATGACATGACTCATGACGGCTGCTTGGCTTGGATTGCGATGTATGCACATGGTGTTATGTTTCATTTATTTAAGCGATAATCTCGTGGTATTTTGTTTAAAAATGGTGAAAAAGTGTTGTGTAAAGTTTTGTAAAAGTGAATCGTATGGTGGTTGTGGCATATCATTTCACAGGTAAGCCGAAAAAAGAGTGTTAGATTTATAACAATATAGGGTGACCACGCGGTTTGGTATTCTGTGGCCGTTAATAATCGAAAGTAGTTTATTTACTTACTTAAGATTGCTTTCAAATGAATTGTGGAACTCCCATTTCCCATGGACTTATTATGCAAGTCCTGCACAATCAGTCATTTATTTTTTTTACCAACCTGAGAAACGATAGGTACCTATCCATTTTATTCATAAACTAAACTACTCATCACTAGATTTACCCAAAGAACTTCGAATTTTCACTTTACCCAGGTTACTTTTATATACATAAAAATATAATCTAATTGTTGACGTCTTAGGCTTATAATAATAATATATAATAATATAATGCACTATAATAAGGTGCTATAAAAATATTTGCCGTGGTTCATGGCTGCAATGGGAAAAAGTATCGTGTATGTAGATTACAATATTAAAGAAATTTGGTACCTCGGAATAGTAGGAAAAAGTGAGATAGTAAAATTATTAAATAGTATAATTATTATATTTTTATTTCTTTGACAGTTTTCCGAAGAATGAAGAAAGTAGAAAAATATGGCTGGATGTTATTCCGGTGTCACAAAAAATTACTAAAAACTCCGTTGTGTGTAGACGTCACTTCAAAACAGAAGACTTTTATACAGCAAACTCGCGACAGCTATTGAAAGCCGACGCAATACCATCTATTTTTCCACCGGTAAGCCCATTATTAGTGACGGAAACCTACCTAATCATGTTTATTAAAATATTACATTTATTTTATTTAAGCGCAATTTACTTACAAGGATAAATTAGTAAAAACCTTTATGAAAACGTGTAAATTTCATTTATTACCAAAACTTAACAATATGTGAGAATATTAACTTCATGCAGTAATGTAATTTTTTTTACAGGCACCTAATAAACAGATAGGGGTACTGAGTAACATTGTGATGCAGTCACCATTGCAAACCTCCGAACATTGTACTCCTGGTACCTCGCGAGAATCTAGTGTGTGCGAAGTTTACGCACCCGCCGCCAAAAAGTTCTGCTTAGGCGTAAAAGAAGTAGCAGTTCAGACAGAAATGAAATGCAGCAGTTCTTCAGAAGATATGTTGAAGCAAAAAGTAAAAGTATTGTCACAGAGGTTAAAGAGGCGCGATACTCGATTAGAAAATATGAAGTCAGTTTTGGCAATATTAAAAAAAAAAGCAATAACTATGATGAGGTTGAACATCTGATAAAAAATAATTTTGTGGACATTCATAAGCATATGAACACTGATAAAAGTAACAAAGGTGTAAGATATTCAGAGGAGCTCAAACAGTTTGCTTTATCCTTATACTTTTATTCTTCAAAAGCATATGTATCTCAGAAATTATACTATGTTACCACATCCTGCAACCTTGCGCAAAATGCTAGCGACTCATGAATGCAATGTGGGATTCATGGTTGAAGTTTTTGAATATTTGAAATTATCAGTATCTGAAAATGATCTCGAGAATGTAGCTCTAATATTTGATGCAATGTCTATTAAATCTGAAGAAGCTTATGATAAACACAAAGATAAAAAGTGGGGTTATGTAGACTTTGCTGGCATTGTACCATACGATTCGGACCGTCTTGCCACTGAGGTCCTCGTTCTGCAAATTGTAGCATACAAACGAAAGTTCAAATGCCCTATCGCCTACTTTTTTATTGATAAAATTTCAGGCGCCATACAAGCACAGTTGATAATCACAGCAATACGTATGTTATTTGACATCGGTATCACTGTTCGAAGTCTAACATGTGATGGAACTGCTAGTAATGTTAACACATTTGAACATTTGGGATGCAGCTTTAATTTACCGGATATGGTTACGAGTTTTAAACATCCCAATAAAGACACTAAAGTACACTGCATTTTTGACCCAGCTCACATGCTTAAATTATGTAGAAATGTATTTGGTGAGAAAGGTTTGAGTTCTGAAAAAGGGTCCATTGATTTCGGTTTCGTTAAAAAATTACATATCTTACAAGATGCAGAGGGGTTAAAACTAGCAAATAAAATAAATGCTGCCCATATTAACTTTATGGGGAAGAAAATGAATGTGAAATTAGCAGCTCAGACTTTGAGTTCTTCGGTAGCAAATGCCATTGACTTCTTACGGTATAGTGGTAACGAAGAATTCAAGAATAGTGAAGCAACTACCGAATACATCAGAACAGTGGATAGAGTTTTCGATGTATTAAATGCTAAATCTCCTTTGGGTAAAGGTTTTAAGTCCCCGTTGCGGCTTAATAATAAAGATTATTGGATGGGGATCTTAACTGAAACCCGAGAATATTTAAGAACACTTAATATTGAAAATCAGTCAATTCTTTCACATCGCCGAAAAATTGGAGTTCTAGGATTAATAGTGGATACATACAGTGTGCAAAATTTGGCAATGGAACTTTTGCGTGAAAATAATTTCGATTATTTTTTACCGTATAAAGTTTCCCAGGATCAGTTGGAGATGTTTTTCTCTTGCGTCCGTATACTAGGCGGCGGAAACAATAATCCGAACGCGTTACAGTTTAGGTACGCTCTGCGTAAATTGCTTCATCGTAATAGTGTTAGGCCGAGTATGAATGGAAACTGTACTGACGAAGAGTTTGAACTCTCTCCAATTTTGGACTTCCGTAGTGAAAATCGATCAATGTTTGAACCACAATCTTCTGATCTTCTTGAAGAGGAAAAATTAGATACTTTAATGTTTCATTACATTGAATCAATCAATATGTCCGATTACAAAATGAATATCCTCTATTATATAACTGGCCATTTTGCAAATAAGATGATAAATAAAATTTCATGCCAACACTGTCGCAACGCCTTAATAATTCCAAAGGAGCATTTTGATCATACTTATTTTGTTGACATAACAAATTTTTCTTCTTTTACTGCATTTATAGATAAAGGCGGTTTAAGATATGTATCCAGATTTGCATTCGAAATAATAAAGTACAGCGAAAAATTATTTATTTCAGAAATATCTCGTAGTTCATTTCGAAATACTAGCAAAAATAGGATTTTGATGATACTAAAGCAAGTTTTTTTTTCGAAACTTAATGGTTTAATTTTTCCTCCGCATCCGGTTCAATGTAATAATGAGGAACCACTCGAGTTACAGTTAGTGAAGGCGTTAGCTAATTCATATTTAAATTTAAGAATATTCCATCATGCAAAATCTAATTCCTTGAGGAAATTAGGCAGTAAGATTGGCCTCCGACAAAAATTGCACAAAACAATTTTGTTTAGCCATGTTTAATATTAATAAAAATAAATGTTATTACTATATACAGGTTCTTTTATTTTTGTCATAAGTTTTAATTGTAAGAAACTACTAAACAATCGCGATCGCAAATTAATCGACCGTACTATACCTACGACATGAAGTTTGACATAAAATTCCGAATGTAACTGCGACGAGTGAGCAGGATTTCGCTGACGTGTGACGTTTAGTAGATTATGCTTAAAACGATATACGCACAAAAACTAAAAAACTTTATAATAACCTGAAATATATTTTTTTATTTCCTTAAAGGATAGAACCGTCTAGGATATATTAGTAAGTATAATTCAAATTACTAGGAAACTATGCTTACTGTAATTTGTGCGCTAAGGGTAAAATTTCATACATTTGAGGTTAGAAAGTTGTGTATCTTATTGAAATTAAAATAACTTATATATCCTACTATCAAAGTGCAATCTATAATGTAAAAAATAAATTTCTTAAGGAAAGTTACCAAATATTTTTTTGCGGTTTTAATATTGTCGCATCCCATGTAACAAAAATATTGTGGTCACCCTATTAGAAAGGGACACAGTGCCTCTGTATTAGACATCCTGCTCGGCTCGGGTTTAGGCTGCGAGTACTCAGTCCTGCTAGTAATAATAAGTCCATGAGCACACCTCACACTCCTAACCCAAGAAAATATAAATACTATGCTCATAACCACCAACCGCGTGCGCTGTGAAATCTTTTTGGCTTAAACATTAGTAGGAAAGATGGATCAGGAGGAACGTAAAACTATGTGATCTTAAAGAGATTCTGCTTATTATTTAATGATTTAGGTACCCATATATTTTTAGAGTTCCGTACCTCAAAAGAAAAAAACGGAACCCTTATAAGATCACTTTGTTGTCCGTCCGTCCGTCCGTCCGTCTGTCAAGACCGTTTTTCTCAGAAACGCGTGGAGGTATCAATCTGAAATTTCTATATGATACTTAGGTCTACTGTCCCTGAAAGCTGTAGAAAAATCAACCTTCTAAGCCAACGCAATCAAAAGATACAGCCATTTAGGCCGCAAATTTCCGCAAATTTTTGAAACTCGCACGGGAATCAAAACCTACAGGGTTCTTCCCGTAAAGGTTCTACTCGCACTTGACCGGTTTTTTTTAAATCTGTAAACTAAACTTAAATCACAAATATTTTAAAACGAGCACAAATTGTAGAATCAAGGTCTAGTTGCCAGTGAAAGGTGTTATGTCTACTTCAGCGTCTTTTATACTCTGTACTCTATTTGACGAGAAGAATGACGTTTGACGGCGGCGACGTTCGGTGACGTTTCTCCACAGACAGAAAAAGAAGAAAACGCCATTTTTGCACATCAGAATTGAGATACTGTAAAATTTTCTAAATTTTTTATTAATAACTTGGAAAGTACGCAAAAATGAGTGAATTGGTTTGGGGAATTAAGAATGGCGACATAGACCAAGTTAAACAAATAATTGAGAATAAGGTAAGTTTTTTTAAGGAAGCAGTATTATGTTTTGATTGTGTTATGGAAATTTCTTAATAATTTGCGAAAGCATTGCGTTTCTGCGGATTTATTAAGTTTTATTATTTTCGAAGACTGATGCAGAAAACATTTATTCTTAACCTTCCTGTTTTACACTTGCACGTTTTGCCTACGCGAATGAAAGCAGTCAGGTGAATCACTAACAAACAACCCTTTGTTTTCATTCAGAATATCGATGTCAATGCCCTTATCGACGGCCGGGTACCTTTACACTATGCAGCAGATTATGGCCAAACAGCAGTTTTGAACTACCTATTAGATAAAGGTGCTGATCCCAATGTAAGTAAATGAGGATATATGGGCTCTATGTGATCCATGCTCTATGCCTGATTTTGTTATACCATTATATTTTAATTCTATTCCTTATTACTAAATTTGTTTAATTTTAATGTAATACTATATTACAGATGGTTGATAAACATGGAATATCAGTTATTCTAGCAGCTATTTGGGAAGGTCATACAGATTGTGTCAAAACTTTACTCAAAAATGTAAGTTATTTAGAAGCTGACAAGCTAAACTGTATTGAAATATGTTACTAAAGTAACATTTGTTCAGGCTGCATGCTCTTCTTTTATTTAGAACATCTATTTGATCCCTTGATTGCTTATTTTACTACCTTCTAGATTTTTCTGTCCCTCAACATGTTTCAACCACACTAAAGAGTTCTGCATGCTTTTACTTTTTTAAGTTTTTCCTGTTCTTACTGTTGCAGGGTGCTTCTAAAAATGGAAAAACACCTGATGGAACACCATATCTTGAAGCTGCTGAGAAAGATGAAATTAAGGAACTATTGACATAGGAGGTTTGATTTTAAGTATTGCAAATGTTAACAGACTTCATTGATCTATGATTTCTTAAAGCTAAGATGAAATTGCTCTAGGTGAAACAATAAATTTAGTCCAACAGAAAATATTTTTACATGCATTTATTTACATTATATGAATTATTTTTTATACGCTCAAGAAAGTGTTTTGAAAGCAAATGTATTATGATTGTGGTCTCTAGTATTAGTTACTGAAAGGCCTAGTTTTAGAAAAGAATGTCCATAAGTCAAACTTATTGACTACAATCAATTTGATATTGAATCAAGATTTACTTTTGGGTGATAAAATTTATGTAGAAGGCCTTCATTCTATACTTAAATTATTCCATGTCGCTTGTAAGGTTTATGATTCCAAAATAATAATTAAGTGTTATTTTAATTGCTACAGAAAAAACTGAAAGTGAAGTCAGGCTTATATTTTCTTAATTAACAATGTACTTTTACAAAGTATAACAAAACAATTGTATCATGCATATTATAACTATGGCAAATAAATACTGATAAAATAAAACCTTATTATTTAATTGTATCAAAACATCAGCCCAGCCTATTACAAAAAAAAGGTTCTTTTAGACAATTAGCTATAGCTCTCCATCCCCAGGGTATTTCTTGTACTTTGAATTTTTTACAGGAGGGCAATAACATGCTTTCTTCTGAGCATCCAAATATGATTTGCAGCCCAATGTCAGTGTTCCAGTGAACAGTAATTTTGCTGCAGCTTTACAACCTGAAAACAATATGTTGTTTATTTTTTATTCCCTATTTGACCATGTTTAAACATGCCATGTTTTAGTTTACAAGATACCTTTGGTTATTGCATCCCCAGCTACATTAACAGCCTTATATGTATCACAGTAGTTGTATAAACATCTCTTGAAATCCAAATCGCAAACCTCTTTCCCACTATTGCAGGTGTCATAGCAAATATCATGAGCGTCACAGCACTTTGTCATGTCTTCTAGGGGTAAATATTCTGAAGCTATCTCAAATCCCAAGGATCCACAGCCATCAGATTTGGGAATATGATTTCGGTTTCGTACTGGCCGGGCACCTGTAATATGATTTTATTATCAACTTAGAATACAATTTTTTCAACCATGCCAGAAAGAATGATAAAAACTACATTATTGCTTACCATCAGGGCACGTAAATATACATTCTTCCTCGACTGCTGCGTCGAAGACTTCATGCAAAGATCTGAACTTCTCAGCCACTGTTATCACATTCTTGAACATATCCCCAAACACTGATTCAGCAGACAGTACGGCATCTTTTAGGTTCCGTAACATAGTCGAACCTATTCCCGTGTATGCATAGGCGGCGAATGTTAGGACGTAAATAAATATCTTCCTATACGGAATCTCCATGTTTACTGCTGACTTGTTCTATCATATATTAAGTAAAGTTAGCATCTTAGCTGCACCTGTTAGAAACGAACACGTTAGAGTTGCATGACGAATATGACGATTATTTTTAGCTTTTTCTTCAAATCTCTGTAAGTTCAAAGAACATTCCATAGTGAGTATTTATTTACCACCATTTATTTTAACGTCTGTCGAATTGACAGTTTACGCTGTCAAATGTAAAGGTAGTTGTACATTATAACCGGCTATTTTGTGCAATATTAATCTTAATGTTGGTAGTCTTGTTGACAGTAAGTTTATCATATCCGGTAGCCATATTGTTGTAGAGCAAAGTGAAGTGATCCTTTTCCGTTTTGTTGTCGTGAAAATGACGGGCTTTAGCAATAAGGTGAGAAGAAAATCATAGTTATTTCAAGGAAAAACTATTGGAATTTATTCACAGTGAATGTTATTAGATCGCTAAAATCGTTAGCGTTGGTATTTATCGAGTGCTGCGCTCAAGAAGTGTTGTTTCCTAAGTGAAAATGTGTTGCACACGTGCGTGTGGTATCCAAGGCTCTTTTCGAAATATTTGATGTGTAAATTTAGCCTAAAACCTTGTATTATTGCTGTAAAAACGAAATTTAGATTTACTGAATAACTCACTCACTAAAATCTGAGCATCAGAAGTGCATGTTGTAATTTGAGGTTAGGTGTACCGCCGTACGTCACCGAATCTTAGTGCTGATTATGATTATGATTATTTTACCCTCTTTCAGGCCATAGTAATCGATGGCCGTGGCCACCTGCTCGGCCGCCTGGCCGCAGTCATCGCCAAAGTCCTCTTGGAGGGAAACAAAGTTGTGGTTGTTCGGTGTGAACAGCTCAACATCTCTGGCAACTTCTTCAGGTGAGTTTTTAATCCCATGTTCCGTGATATTATTGATGCTATCTTCGTTACCTACGTAGGCTTGGAATTACTTACTGTGATAAATTATCAATAGTATTTATTTGCACTATTTATTGCTGCTTATTCATGGTATGTACTTAAAAACCTCCCACCCTGCTACATAAGAATGTCTACAATGTCTACTAGTGGCCAAACAGATGCGAAAATAACCATGAACAATAGAATATAATATCATGATGTTTATCTTTGGGTAATTTGCGACTGAATGATTCAGATGTTGCTAAATTTTATAATTTCTGATACCAGGAAACATTTGTCAACAAATGAGCATGCTTGGATACACTTAAACTTTAAAATATTCTGAAATTTCCAGGAACAAATTGAAGTTCATGTCATTCCTGCGCAAACGGTGCAATGTGAACCCAGCGCGTGGACCCTTCCACTTCAGGGCACCTTCCAAGATCCTGTGGAAGACAGTCAGAGGTAATAATTGACTTATTCTGATCACCTGACATTTTGGACCCTTTTCAGTGTCTGTGGTCACAGGTAGACTGTGTTAGTTGTTGTATGTATGCTGTTCATAAATAATCTTTAAAAAGTGTCTCATTGCGTAAACCAAAGAAACACATAATGTAATTCTGATAACTACAACTCAACCAGAATTACCACATCTGAATTTGATAATAAAAACACTTACAGATGATAAATCTTGTTTTTTGTTCTTCATAAAGGTACTTGTTAATTCCAGGCTTCTAGACTCAATGACATCTGATGATTATTCAACATTTTTACCTACATTATTTGATGTTTATGATAAAACTACTTCTATGAAGATGAATCTACAAGTCCCAACTATGAACATTTCCAGACACAAGTGCCCTAAAAATAATGTGTTTCAGGTATGATCCCACACAAGACTGAGCGCGGGAAGGACGCTCTCAGAAGGCTACGCGCGTACGACGGATGCCCGCCGCCGTACGACATCCGTCGTCGTGTGGTCGTGCCTGCCGCTCTCCGCGTCTTCTGCCTGAAACCCGGTCGCAAGGTATGAAAGCACCTGCAGTTTACTAATGCATTTTTTTCACTTGTAGTATTACTTCTCATATATAAGCTTACTCTGAGTATACTACAACAGGTCTATCTCTCATCCTGAATTAAATATCAAATTTCATATTGCTTGATGTCATTTATTGAAATTCTTTGTTGAAAGATATCAAATTGATGCGTTTAGGTAAAAGTTGTCAATTGTTCAAGTCATTAATTCTTTAAATTTCGCCTCACGACAGTAAGAGACCCCATTATTGTGTATAAAGAAGAAAGTGATCACCAGGCATCAGCTTTAAATATTGTACAGAAATCTAGGTTGCAGTTTTGGCTAGCGGAATTCATAGAAACTACTGGTCATCATCACATAAATCAGCCCATTTAAATTTCCAACAACTCATATTTAAAAAAAAACTGTTAAAAATAAATATTAGAGTTTAACCAACTACAATGATGTTATTTTATTGGGTAATTTGCGACTGAAGTTATCAATGTTGCGATCTTTATATTCTGAGATTGTAACTTATTAAATCTAACTGATTCAAACTTTTAGCAGCTGTTAATAGTGACAATGTTTTCAGTACTGTCACGTCGGCCGCCTGTCCCACGAAGTGGGCTGGAAGTACCGCGAAGTGGTCCGCAAGCTGGAAGACAAGAGGAAGGTCAAGGCTGTAAAACGGATTGCGTACGAGAGGAAACTCAAGGTATGTCTAGCTTTTTTCTGATCTAGTAGAGGTTCGGAAAAAAGTAAGTGTGTTTAATAATGTAAACAACTTGGAAGGGTACCAAAATTTCTGCCAGCAAGTAGCTAAGAGTCAAACTTGGCATACAGATGGATTTGTAGTAAGCTATGATTAAGTAGTTAAAATTAGTAAATAAAAAGCCAAAATCTCGATTCAAGTAGGGTTCTATGCAATTACTTAGGAAACAACAAAATGATGAATGTTTTACTTACCTACATTATTTGATGTTTATGAAAATACAACTTTTCTGATTCATCAACATTAAACATTACTGTTACTTTATGTTCCATTTGATATTAACTATGAATATGTTTTTACAGAAAATCACTAAGGATGCTGGCGCGAAAGTGACCAAGACTACGGCTCCATTCACGACAGTCATCCAGTCATATGGATACAACTAGACCTAAGTGATATACATAAAATAAACCTTTGGTTGCCCATTTTGACATTTTATTTTCCTTCTCTAAAAGTACACATTTCAAACTGACTAGGTAAAATTAGACACGCAGTCTTAGGCTAAGGACTCACGAAGCGGTTTTCACCCGCGCCCGCAGGTTTGCGGTTGCGGGCCCGCAGCCTTTGTAGAATACAGATACTTATGTAAAAAATCAAAGCACATTTACAGCCGCGGCTTGTGCGGTTGTTTGCGGGTCATCTGCTACCAACGGGCGCGGGTCGCGATCTCGCAGCCCCGGCGGGTTGCACCTGCGCGCTCTGCGGCGGGCGACCGCATGGGCAGCGAGGCGCGTGGCGGAGTGTCCAGATTTACAGAATTTCGGAACTCAACTGATCGTTTCTTGAAACCGCCAAGTTTGCGGGCGATAAACGTAACCACACAAAACTCCGGTCTCGTGAGTTTTGAAAATAAGACTATTGCGCCAACGCGACGGGCGCGGGTGAAAACCGCTCCGTGAGTCTTAAGCCTTAGGGCTTATTATAATGTCTATAGGTTCTTAATTGATAACCTGTGCTAAGTGGTGGTAAGAAAAGTAATGTTTAAATCTTTTTGATGTCTTAAAAAAATTAAATGCGAGAGGGAACTCTAAATTACCTCTAGTTTTTTTTTCTTGTTTGTTATACTACGATGATCACCTTTTATCATCAAAAAAATTCTGTCAATTAGAATTCTGAAAACTAAAAAATATGCAGTACGAGGGTGAATCAAAAAGTTCTTAGAAGTGCATATATATGAAACCTTTTTGGATCAAGTTCGATATTCAAATTAAAGAGTGTCTATCACACTATATTTATGCGTCACTTGTTTTTGTCAGTTCGTTCACATGTAATAATTTTTTTTGTGCAACGAGTTGCTAAAAAGACAAAATTATGGATAAAAGTGAGTTACGTGCGGTGATAAAATAAAATATCTCAGTTTGAAAAAAATGTCTACGAAGGAAATTTTTTTGGACATTCAGCAGACATTAGGGGGTGATGCTGTACCCTATTCTACGGTTGCGTACTGGGTGGCTGAATTTAAAAGAGTTAGATCAAGCTGTAAAGATGACCCGCGTTCGGCGGCCTTCAACCTCCGTTACAGAAGAAAATGTCAAAAAGGTTGAGAATCTGGTTTTAGAAGACAGAAGAATGACTATAAAACATATAGCTGAGATCCTAAAGATATCTTTTGGTAGCGTTCAATCCATTTTAATTGATTCACTGGGGTTCAAAAAAGTGTCTGCAAGATGGGTGCCACGAATGTTAACCGACGAAAACAAAAAGCGACGTTTGGAAATTTCCAAGCGTAATCTCGAAATGTTTCAGCGTGATTCGGATAATTTTGCCGTCGTCTTGTCACCATGGATGAAACGTGGGTCCACCATTTTGATCCTGAAACTAAAAGACAAAGCATGTCTTGGAAACGACCATCCTCTCCATCCATTAAGAAATTTCGAGTTGCTCCTACCGCTGGCAAAGTTATGCCTCTGTGTTCTGGGATAGTGAAGGAATTTTTTTTATTGATTACATGCCAAAAGGCCGGACGATTACTGGCCCTATTATGCAAATTTAATCCCGAAAGTGCGTGAAGCGATTAAAGAAAAACGTCGTGGAAAACTGTCGTTGGGCGTGTTGTTACTTCAAGATAACGCTCCTGCTCATCGATCGGAAGTTGCGCTCAACGCAATCCGCTGTGCTGGCTTCAATCTCCTTGACCACCCACCATATTCTCCGGACTTAGCCCCAAGTGATTTTCACTTATTTCCAAAATTAAAAGAGGAAATTCGTGGAACAAAATTTCACGATAATGACGCGGTTATAGCTGCCGTAGAGGACATTTTCGAGACTCAAGAAAATAATATTTTTTTCACAAGGAATAAGGAAGTTAGAAACGCGTTATTCTAAATGCATTGCATTGGAGGGAGATTATGTAGAAAAATAAAGTATTATTATTTAAATCTTTGCATTTTTTAATATTGATTCCAAGAATTTTTTGATTCACCCTCGTAGGTACTAGCGGCCTCCCGTCGCTTGGTCCGCGTGGAAACCCTTTAAATAACTTTATTCACAATCCTTTTAGAATAATAGCCAATGTGTTACTAAGTAGCTAGCTATAAACTATGTAACAGTTTTATTAAAATCCATACAGTAGTTTTTCATGAAAGGGTTATAACATTTCCATACCAACAAACTGTCGGGTGTCTTTCTAATATTAGGTAGGCACTTAGAATTTTATATCCATACATTTTTGACATTATGATCTTGACTATACTAGTATACTTAGTTAATCCCGTCAGTAAAAAGGTTTAAAAATCCAGACAACTATAACCCAATGCCTTCAATCCATTTTTTCCGAGATTTAAAAAAATACTAATAACCGATTAGTTAACTGACTTTTTAGATAAAATGCAAACCATCAAACCAGAACAACGGATTCAGATAGAAGTATAACACAAGTCTAGCTAATTATTCCCTTGTTCAATATGTAAAAGAAAGTCTAGATTCATAAACACCCGTTTATGCGTTGTCATTACATGACAAAAGCATTCGATTTGGTTGATCTCAAAAAACTTATGGAAAAATTTGATCAATATGGCATAAGAGGAATAGTAAAGGACTGGTTTTTGAGCTATTTAAGTGGAAGATTTCAATATGTAGTCACAAATAGTTGACAAACACAAAAAAAAATGTATACAGGTCCAGTCATAGAAAAAACAAATACGTAGTGCCGCGGGGAGTATTTTAGGACCAATGTTGTTCAAGTGAGTATGAACAACATTAAACAGTATCATTGGAAGTTGCGATACAAGCTTACCACGCATATGACGAACGGTACGTTCTAATTATATAGATGAACTCTAATGATATTAATATTGCATTGAAAGCTCAAAACAAATGTTTCCGCGCTTTATGCTCCGCTGATTAAAGGGATTCATTTAGACCTCTTTTTAGTAACCTAAAGCTGCTGCCTCTTACTAGCTTTAACATCAAGCAAATATGTATTTGTTAAAGAACATCCGAACTTTTTTCCAGCCCGACCAAGTTTGGCTAAAGGCTAACCTTAGGGAAGAGGAAGACTAACTTTTTTTCAGAATAATTCTTAAGCAATGGCCATAAAAATATTTAATGCTCTCCCTGAAAATCTACGCCAATTTTCGGGCCCTATATTTATAAAACATAACGGGTACACATGTGGTTGCTCCAGAACAATTTCTATACACTCCAGGAGTAATTTTCTTATTGTGTTAGATAAAGTGTCTATCTATGTTTGTCTACTGTCTTGTTTTCGTAATCTTATATACTTATAAAAATAAATTGCTGTTCGTTAGTACCGTAACTGTAACTCGAGAACGGCTGAATCGTATTGAATATTTTTGGTCTCAAAATATTTGTGGAAGTCCAGGGAAGGTTTAAACGATAAAAATTAAAAAAAAAACAACGGGCAGGACATCGTCTGCCGGGTCTGCTAGTTTGCAACATTAAAAATATAAAAAATATAATATTGTATGATAAGTGTACTAAAAGTGCAATTTTGTTCATATCATATATTTATGTAATAGTTTAGCTAAGTATAATGAATAAAACAATACAATACAGATACTTAAATATCTTAATATTCGTATGCTACATTAAGCAAAATTTGTTTCTACTTACTGCATTGCCAATTAGCATAAATGTATTTAATATGTGTGCCAAAATTACAAATAAAATTTTTGAATTTGAGTTTGGGCTCAATTCTCTTATTTCACCAGCCATTACCAAGGCAAGCGATTTTTGTAATTAAAAACATAAATGCCTTGCTTGCCTACATATATGTACTTACAAGGTGTCTCCTTACCATAGCATTTCACCGTCATTGAAGGGCTAGGTAGAGACGGGTTATTTATGTTCAGTTGAAGGCCTTTGGAGCGAAGGAGGGTTTAAGGCAAAAAATATATACGTTCGATATAATGGGCTTTCGACGCTAACCTAACCCTCTATAAACTACATCTAGGAACATTTATCCCAGCTGGTTAAGCCGTTCATCTATTATGTAAAAATGAATCGCAAAATGTCTAATTTTTTAATGATATTCCTTAAAGCACGGGAATGGTTTTAGTTGATAGTTGTTTACCACAACCTACATACCAGAATAACGTCTGCGCGTGGTCTGGCGTCCGCTAGTTAGTAATAAATTCTTCTAATGTAAGAATCCGGCTATTTAGGTACAGCTGGGCTGGAGCTCTTCAAATGAAACCATGACCATTACTTTAAAGTACCGACAGATGACTAAACATCAAACCCTGAAGTAAACTTTAATAATCTGAAGGCCTACTACCTACAAGAAACGATATACCTACGTCGATACGATAACGTGTACGAGTAGGTACAGTGGGGGATTCGTGTCGTCCAAACGTCATACGAACTATTTCCCCAAACAAATTGACAAGTGAACGATAGGTACACGATGTGTACCTGTGTCATAAAATGAAAAATGATTATCGTTTTCACGGAATTAATTTTTCGTAATAAGGCCTCTCTGGTTAGGTAAGATTAATTTAACAAATAGAATCGCACTAATTCTCCGCTTCTCTTTAGTGAACAATCCAATTGGTTAATGTTTCTCCGCTCCGAGCCGATGGGCAGGTCAGGCACCCAGAGAGATACCAAACATTCATAATCTGACCTCAAAACACATAACCCTCCGTCGGTAAAAGTCGGCTAAAAATGCTCCTAAGTATGTCATTTAGATCATACAAAAAGAAGAGTGGGCTAAAATATGATATAAGTGAATTATCTCAGAAACGCGTCCTATCGAAAAATGACGAAATTTTGGTACCTATCCCTTTACAGGTTTGTTTCAAAGAAGAGGGGTTCTTTGAAATAAACCTGTAAGGGATAACAAACATTCATAATCTAATCTGAAACATAACCCGCCTTCTGTGTAAGTCTAAAAGGAAAGGCTAAAATTGCTCCAGTGTTATTTTCATCATACACAACCACAACGAATAGTAGGCTAATATTACATTTTAAATATCCTACCGAAACACTGACCATATTTCGACCCCTTATTTTCGATACAGATATATGAAGATACAGATCAGAGTACCTAAATATGCTTCAAGACCTTTAAGAAAAATGTGTATTCAGACCCTTCAGATTCTACCCCACTCTCGCGAGAAAATATTTGAAAAATTTTGTATTCAATATATATAAAAAATGGAAAATCTCAATAACGGTGCGTTCTAATGAGAATCGAACGGTATTTTGCATTCATCGTTAAAATTCTCAAAAGAGGTCCAAGTAAGACGACTTTCTGATTTATTTTATTTATTTAAAGAACACAAACAGAGTACAACCCTTACAAAATCACAATTTTATGAACTAAGCTTAAACTAGATTGTAATCCTATAAAAATAAAGTTTAAAAACTAACACCCGACTGCTTAAAAACACGCTCTAAAAAGTACGAAACAAGAAAACACTCTCCAATGAAATTACTTAGTATGTACAAACTATTAAATATTTACCGTTATTAAATAAACTAACTTACACATATTATTATATTTTAATATATTTTCAATTTATAATATTGATAGAGAAATGTTTTAAGGATAAAGCCGTGGTCGTATACCACTTTTTTTAATTTATTATTCTTATGGCATACGACCACGGCTTTATCCTTAAAACATTTCTCTATCAATATTATAAATTGAAAATATATTAAAATATAATAATATGTGTAAGTTAGTTTATTTAATAACGGTAAATATTTAATAGTTTGTACATACTAAGTAATTTCATTGGAGAGTGTTTTCTTGTTTCGTACTTTTTAGAGCGTGTTTTTAAGTAGTCGGGTGTTAGTTTTTAAACTTTATTTTTATTTAACATATTTTGGAGTTCTAAATAGGTTAATCTTGGGTTCATTGATTTCTCAATCTTTCCAACTCCTCGAACGATCTTTGGTCATGTGGATTCTTTAGTAATTTGCTAGATTCCAGTGAACTAATCCATAATCCATCTATGGATCTTACTCTGCTAAGAGCCACATATATAGTCGGGTAAAAAAGATGTGAATTATATACAATCAGCCCATGAATACAGGTAAAGTCACAAGCAAATGCTAGTAATATATATATATATATATATATTCAAAATGTACAAGTAAAGCGCTTTCAAATGATACCAAACACGGCATATTTATCTTAACTTAATTTTTTTACTTCGTATGTTTTGTCCGCCAGAGGGCGCCACATTAGATTTTGTGAAATCCCATATAGCCTATAACCAGCGGACAATTAAGACGCTTCTAATGATATGTCATTTGTCGAATTCTGATAAGTAGTTTAGAAGTTACGAGGGAACAGATGAACATCCATACCCACATACATACAGGTCAAAATCATAACCCTCCTTTTGCTTCGCCGTAGTCGGGTAAAAAGTGCTCCTAGCGTGTATAATATTATGATTTTTATAAATTATTTTATTATTTTACATTGGTGCAAATAAAGGGTACATAACATTTTAAATATATATGAAGAAAATAAAGAAGCAGTAATTTCCTTATAATAACAAATAAAAAAATTATAAAAAAATTAGAAATGAAATGAAATAGTATGGCCAGATATTCACTCTACAAATTGCTGAGAACAGATATGAGATTTCTCTTGAAAACATTTGGGCTAGGGTGAAAAATGTCTAAGTCACGTGATACGAGTAAGTTGTTGTATAGGCGACACATTCGAACGAGAGGATTGTAGAAAGATGTATTATTACGGTAAACCAGCAAAGAAAAAAGTTTTGGATTTCGGGTTCTATAAATAGTACCTATTGAAATTAATTGATAATAGAAGCGATGACGAGTCGATTATAGAATGTAGAATTTTATAGAGCATTAAAAGATCGAACTGGTTGCGTCTTGTCTAGAGTCGTCATGTTGAATTTTTTCAGTCTGTCACTATAGGAAGGCAGTTTTCTAAGTAGACCTTTTCAGAAGGAGAGAATCTTGATTATAAAAGAAAATGAAAGTTTCAGAAGATACTATCTAGTCTTTTAATGTAGGATGGAGGATGAAACTAGGCGAATGAAGTACTTATTTATTTATTTAAAACTTTATTGCACAAGAAATGTACAAAGGGTGGACTTAATGCTAAAAGCATTTTCTGCCAGTCAACCTCAAGGTCATGCAGAAAGAAGGCAATGGGTGCAGTGAAAATTATATAAGAAAGGAAGTGTTTAATAACGCAAAAATAAATTTACTTAATATATAGATATAATATCAATACATAAAAGTAAATATTAAATTATATTATAATATACAAAAATAAATATCAAATAGTTAATATGGATAATATATACATATATATATAATAATATTTATATATTATGCAATTTATTCATTTAGAAAACTTCGAACTTTTTTCTTGAACGACAACTTACTTAACTTTAACTTAGATGGATCATACTAAATTACCATGATTATGTTCCCACTTACCGAAATGTCGTCCTATAATCCTAAAATAGACGAAACGCATACCCCACCATGCCTACATGTAGCTATTCTTTTGTGGTAGGTACCTCCCGAATTGACGTCATCGTATTAAATTTATGGATCCCCATTTGCTGCTCCAAAGGATCGAATCAGATAATTATTTTCTGGTTCGAGACAAATCTTCTGCCGCAGCTGTGACCAGGCGATAACGTGTCGCATAGGTGCGCCACACAGTCTTGGTACTTTAAAAATAGTGTTTTGTTTGTTTACTTTACATAATATTATTTTGTTTACCTGAGGAAGAGAGGAGGTTTTTTAGCAATAATCAATGAGTCTTAGGTAGGCCAAGAATGCAAAATATTTTATGATAACCGCGTAAAAGTTTAACAGATTTAAAAAATAAACTTTTAACACACGTTTTAATAACCGGAAATATACAAATCGTAAACAGAACAAAAGTTGTACCAACTTTTTGTTTGTTAAATGCTTTTTCAAAAATTTACAAATTCCTAAAGACACCTTTACGTACATTACGTATTAACATACATCCATTTCAGCTAAAGGACGAAGATTATTTGGTCGCAGTAAGGAAATGTTTCAGTGGAGGCTGTTGATTATTGAGTTCGTTCTTGCGCTTAATAGATGTTCAATGGGGACAGCTAGGATTCCGTATAAAAGGCGACGTTGGCGTTGTAGATGCCAGTCCAGAAGCAGCCTCCAACGGTCTACTTCTAACTCTTACATCGGCAAGAAGGATTCCTCAACAAACGAGCACCCAGTTACTATGTATAACTGGCGTTTACTACTGCTTGCCTTTTTCGCGGTTTTCCTACCGATTGCGTCTTACGCCGAACGCAATCTCGTTGATGGAAGGCAACAGTGCTGTGACCATCGATTTGCAAGAGAATCATACTCCCTTTATGGAGACAGCCGCTTTAAGACCCAACACCGCCGCATAAGCGATCTACGACGAGAAATTCGCGAAGTCCGGAGTGATGTGAGTGATTATCGGGACTCTTATCACGACAACGTTATTCGCGAATCCTCAGAGCCAAGATCGCGTTTATCCAGAGCAGAACTCCATCGAGACCGAGAGTTTAGACCTAGAGCTCGTGATGCCGTTCTAACACCTGATAGAGCTCAAAACTTCCGTTTTATAGACTCTGATAGAATTCGAAACGCAGAGAGTCGTCAAACTACGCAGATCAGGGATTTAAGAACTGACGAATCCAGAATATTCCGAGCACGCAATGTTGATGAAAACCCAGACCAACGTAATAGGGAACGACTAGCGATAAATTCCCGACGGGAAACCAGACTTATGCGCGATAATGTTGAAATTCGCAGAACCACTCATGCACGAGATACACGGGAGGAACTCAGACGTACTAGTGACAACATCATCCGAACAGACAGACTTAGCACTTTCCATAATGAGCGTGTCCAAGACGAATCTGAAGATCGACGAGGCTCTCAAACTCGCTTTGGCGTACGAAATCAGCTTACTGTTCGTTCTCAGGACAGGGAAATCAATGCTGACAGAAAACTTACGCTGTCAAGAGACCGTGATGAGATGAAAAACAAAGCTGAACAAAAAAATATTCAATTACGTGTTAGGGAAAGATCAAGCGACGTGGAAACAACTCGCTTGTCAACAAAACGATTGGTTATTCCTAGAATCCAACGCAGCGGTCGATCCTTAGGCAGAATTTCAAGGGGAAGCAATGAGGAAAAGAGAATTACTGTTGAAAATATGAGGGCTGCCAAACATGAAAGCGAAAGTCGCGATGTAAGGGCACAAGAGCGAGACAAAGTCCAAAATATAGCGTATCGAAGAAATATCAAAATGAGTGAAAGGTCAGCAGTTGACTCACGTTTTTTAATGACCCGACAGCTCGATAGGAATCAGCGTAACGTGCGATCTCTGGATAGACTCTTAAGGGACAGCATGGACGACAGGAGGCTTTATGAAAACTCTAGGGCTATCAGAGATGAACGCGTCAACCAAAATGTAAGGGCACGAGAGCGAGACGACGTTCGAAATGTAGCCGAACGACGGCACAACGAAATTAGAGAAAGGCCGGAAGTTAACTCACGTATTTCAATGACACGACAGCTAGAATGGAATCGCCTTTCACGGGAACGAATGGTCAATAGGAGGCTTTCATTTGAAAACGCTAGGGCTGCCCATCAAGACACTCGACGCGACACACGCGATGTAGGGATAAGCCAACGTGATGAAGTACGAAATGAAGATGAACGAAGAGATATAGAATTCCGTGCAAGAGAAAGGTCGGATGTCGACTCTCGTTTTTCAACAACACGAAATCTCGCACAGAACCAGCGCAGCATAAGATCCCTGGACCGAGTTTCTAGGGAAAAGAATAATGCGAGGACAGTTTCCTTTAACAATCTTAGGATTACAAGACAAGAACGCGAAAATCGTGATGCATCGATACGTTCTCGTGATGTAAGGGAACGAGAACGGGACAATATTAGAAATTATTCTGAACGAAGACAAATCGAAATTCGCGTTAGAGAAAGAGAATTAGAAAATCGCGAAATTGTTTCTCGATTGTCGCAGTCTCGACGATCTTTGAGCGACTCTTCCAGAAGGTACACAGAATCAAGGGCGTCTTCCCGTCGAATTGATCGTGAGAGAACCAATGATGAGAGTCACCGAACTGACCAACGTCTTTCTCGAGAGCGGAATAACTACGAGCAACGCTCTGTAGAATCTCTAATTGCAGCAAGATCGCGCATGGACTCAAGCAGGGAGCGAACAGCAGAACGCATAACAAATCAAAGGAACAACATCCGGGAAAATGCACGTGACAATACCCGAGACGAGACTTTAGAACGACGTTCCAGAGAAACGTCTGGCAGGCGTTTATCCCGCAGTGAAACCAGACTTGAAAATAGCCAAGATAATCCGCGAGAAAGGGAAACCAGTGAGAATAGGCGCACAGTCGATGAAAGAATGCAAAACCAGAGACGTGAACTTTTGAGGAATTTGGAACGACGCGAAATTTCTCCACGCTCCAATATCAGGAACAACGAAATTCGAGATAAACGCGATAATGACAGAGCATCTCGTGCCGTGACAGTTGAACGACGTTCAACCAGTGCAAGGATTGGTGCAGAAAAACGCAACGCTCGCGAGGTTCACCGAAGAAGTTCTGAAATAAGAGATTCTCGCTATAGGGACAACGAAAGTAGATTCCGTACCACATCAGAGTCGAGACTTGCATTGATACAAATTGAACGCGATAACGTACGCAACGTTGAATGGAAGTTAATTCGCGATGTTGATGAAAGGAGAAAATCCAAACGAAATGCTATTGCTCCTCCAGCCACACAGCGACAAAATATTGATAGTAGAACGAAATCAAACATTCATCTCACAAGAAATATGAATGCATTCAATCATAAGACAGCCGGAAATGAAAACGGAGCTTATAAAAATAACTGGCAAAACTTGATTTACACATTACAAGGAATTTATCTGTGCAGCATTTTCATACCCTTGTTGATGAAGAAAAACAGCGACAAAAAGAATGCGAAGTAAGTTTTATAATAGAAATATCACTTCACCTATCTTCATCTGCCACCGGTTGCGCATGAAATAGATAGATACTAGGCTTATAAATATTTTTTTTTTTTTTCAGACTATCCCTGGCTTTATGGACACCCTTACAAAAGCTGATCAAGACCGATTGAATTTTCAAGATAACTTGCTTACTATACATTTGATGTTGATATTCTAATGTTTAATTAGTAGAAGAATATAAATGTGTTAATAATATAGAATTGCTTAAATTATTTCAACTCTCAACTTCTTAATAAGACCAACATTTTATGCTATTTAGAACTAATTTTCAGTAGAAAAAATGAAAAACTTTAGTTATTTATTTATTTATTTTTTATTTGAAAAAGTAAACTTACACTTTCAGGATAACTTAGAACTATACAGCACATTAAGTGACTTTTATCATTATTAAAAACTGATAAATGAATTTATTCATCTGAGTTAAATTTTCCGACAGCCTATTTATAAGAGGATCACAAAATTTGGGTGGGGAAGCATACATAACTCACTCATTTTTTTTTTAAACTAATTGAAATGCTACCAACCAGTCTTCTGAACTATCAAAGTTCAGGTTTGGACCAATATTATTTAATTTATAAATCTGCTATCACATCTGTTTTCTTCTTATGTTGTGACTCATACATTGTTTTTGATATCATCCTCTTCATTTCATCATCACCAGTTTCATACCTGCAAGAATGATAAGTTAAAAAAAAGAGATAAAATGGAAATATTACAAATTGTATTAAAAAGACATAAAACAGTATTTAATGTTAACATTCACAAGTCTTTTACTTATGTATGAAAAAGAAAGTCATATTAAAAAAGTAAAAACTTTAACAAGACTTTCATCCACTCATGCAAAGTCCTCCAAACTGAAAGTGAATACATTGTAAATAATGTTAATTCAGAATAATCAGACACAGGGAAGTAGGTAAAATTAAGCTTGCAAGAATTGATTACAAACTGAAACCTGAAAACTTTGGGACAGGTGAAACTAAAAAAAAAACTTTTAAATTACTTACATTTTCCTCATAAGATTCATAATAGAATCCTGAGGGTCCTTGGTGTCCATATCATCAGGCTTAAAGCGGCTGTTGCGTTGATCCTCAAATTTCTTTTCAATTTCTGTTACATGAGACCACTTCACATTTGGACGAGCCTTTGCCAGGAATATCACCACCATATCTGTAACAGAATGACATTATAAATTATTTTTATCTTTAATATAGAAATTGAATGAAGTAGAGATTCCCAATCCTTCATGGTCAAGAAAAAGTTAACATAATTGAGCATCCATGTAAACCAGAGATTAATTATTTTATTACGGTACACAAAACAAAGTGACAACAAATTCACTTCATACTAACAACTACAAGCAATACATAGCAGGCTCTCCATAAAAATAAGACTACTTTGGGTAAGAAAAGTAGACTACTTACTAATTATTATCAGACTGACAATTGTAACTTGCAATAGTAGCAGAATATCTTTAAGAAAACTCTAAAATAAGCTACAAAGTAGATATAGTTACCAGTTTTTTGTTTCCAATGGCTGTCTTCAATGCTGATAGGCTCTAAAAGCTTATTAATGACCAGCAAGTAATCCTTGTTCTCCAGATTCTCAACATGGAGTTCCATGGAACGATCTGTCAGCTTACAATATACCTGCTCTTTGGGCACAGTCTGAACATTCTTCAAGGTGACAAACACTTTTATGTACTTGTCAGATTGATCCCATCCTGTAAAATGCAATTTTATTATTTATAAAGTGAAACTTCTTGTGACCCTGCTGTTGGGGCATAGAGTGCTATGCCAAACCATTTATTTACCGTTTTTGTTAACATTAGGTTTTTGTGTTTTAGAAAATGGACTAATAGTGGATGAGTGAAGTTCAACGCATGACTTACCATAACCATTTAGTTTGATTTGGTATCTTTTGTTTGAAGCCGGTACACTCGTGGACGTAGATGTAGTAGGTGTAATTTCCATTGGTGTTGCACTTGTGGTTTCACTTTCTTTTAACTTAATCCATTCTGTCTCCAATTTACGGATCTCAAGTGATAGCAGATCTTGAACTCTCTTGCGTTTAGCTTGTTTCATTAACTCATTCAACTCGTCGATGTCGCTGCGTAGCTGTAATAAAATGAAAGGATATAAATCATTCACAAAGTTTCACAGTAAATTCAAGAAAGAATTAGTGGGAGTTAAGAAAAAATATTCGGTTTTACATTACCTCCTTGATTTTAGCTTCAGCCATTTTGATGTGCTTACAATTGAATAGTAATGAAAAGTGTGTTTTTCAACGCTGTAGCTTTTTAGTTTATTCTGAAAAACGTAGAACGATCTAGCAAAATGATTTAATTTACAATTCAATTAACAATCGCACTCGCACATGGATCAAAAAATTTTAAATCATGACATGAAATGTCAAAATTTGACTTTTTTAGTGCGCTTCTTCTTTCCACTTGCTTGTGTGGAAAAGGCAAAGGCTAATACCATACAGCCTGGACTATAACTGATTGAATGACTAAACCATAACCTAACTCATTGAAATGCGAGGATTGTTCACATTTCAATGCTCAAGAAATGGAGTTTTAATCGGGAATATCGATAGGACAGTACGGAGCACCTTACTCTATTTTTTACTTAACGAATTAAGTTCTTCAGTAACACATTATGATGATAATTCCACCTATCACAATAATGTGCCACGAAAAATCAATTTAGAAAATTAAGAAGCAGAGCCAATTTACTCCTTTCGATTCCCGCGTAAAACTTCCAAAATTTGACTTTTTCAAGAAAATGCCACCACGTCCCGTTTAACGCAGATCAATCTAAAATTAAACTTTAATCCTTATTTCCAAAAGAAGTCTGTCGACACCTTCACACTGCTCGCGACGAACAGGGATCGCGTTCGCGTGCGTCTGTTTGTGATATTGGGGTCTTGTATTTTTTGGCTGTATGAGACTGGAATTAAGAAAAAAAAGAAGAACAAAAATATTTACCTAGCTAGGTGGACAAAATGAGATTTCGGTATACAGGCTATAGCTATCACACATGATAGAAAATAAAGTGCAGGGCAAGACCATTGTATCTTTTGTTCCAATTAGTTGAAATAGTCACTATATTTTAAAGAACTTTGTGTTTTAGCAAATGGTAATGAGAGAGCATTTATGACAGTCGTTTAGCTGGCCACTCTGGCTACGAGAATAGATTTAAACTTGTCTGGAATGTAGTATATGTTTATTTTCAAAATAATGTTACACAATTGATTCTAATGAGGTTCACGGACAATACACATTGAGGTTATAAATAGAGGAATAAATTAGTTCTTTCGGTGGGCTCGGTTGCGGCGCATATTGTTCTGGCACTGCGGACAGTACCACTTCCCTTTCGGTGGTGCCGTGATGCCGACGCACGGGTAATGAAACCACTCGTAGGGACACTGAAAAAAATATAACCGTATGAGGAAATACTGATATCTAAATGTAAATTACATTCGTTAAGCTAAACACAATGGACATTTTTTAAATCTTAACTTGCCGCTCGCTTGACTAATGTTCAATAATTAAAGCTACTAAGATTTAAAAAATATAAGTATTAGATCACTCACGTCTTGATTGTCGCAAGCAACCATATCACCATACGAGACTTGGTTGCAAATGCAGTAACGTGGCTCGTTTGGATCGTAAGTCCATTCTTCTTCCATTGGTTCTTCTATGGCGACACTGGCCACTATGTTGTTACTGAAACAAAAATATGTCTAATCTAATAAAAACAACTAAAAAAATATATCGGTACAGTCGATCCAAACTTATGCACCTTCGTAATTTTCATTGAATAAATTATTTACTTTATAACATATTTTCGCTGTATTGATTTTATTTATTTCCTCGCAAACATGTAATTAACCGTCGTATGACACGTGCGTTTTGAAAATTTCAGCCTCTGCTGCCTTACAATCCTCGCCTCGCGATAAGAATATCACCTCGTCTGTAATTTTCAACTTACCGCACTTATATCATAAAGTACCATTATAAAAGCTTAATGAGTACTTACACAACGGGCGATGATGAGCGACTGGCCGCGGCAACGGGTTGCTGTGTGTGTGCAATTACACTAGACACTGAAGCATAGCTGGTTTTCCTACAGCAAAAATAGACATTTGTATAAATGCTTACAACATTATTTGCATATTGTAACAGAACTTCATTGTGTCGAGTCTAATATCATTAAATCCCCTTAAAAAAATTGAATTTACGAAATAGAAATCAATTGAACTTTCAATACTTACTTCTGTTTCTGTCTTTTATTCGAAGCCGAGGTGGAGCTGTGGCCGTGTGAAGTTGTATGGTGTCCATGCACGCTAGTTGTCTGACTGTGGCTAGAAGGTATACCATGGCCTGAAATAAAGGATAATGATTGTTTACGTTGGTAAATTTAGTCACCCTGTAAAATATATTTTTACAGATACTGAGCCCATTGCTTTATTTAAAATTTTCTTATATTTTAAACATTCCCTGAACTAATATTTCGTGACTAAAATTAGTCAAATCGGTTCAGCCGTTCTCGTGTATTAGCGAGACTTAACGCACAGCGGTTCATTTTCATATTAAATTAGAAGATAGCAGTAATTAATTTATTTTTTTACAAAGTGTACTTTCACAAGGTCTGTATTTAAAGGTATTTAAAAGAAATATAATGTGAAATATAATATAATAGTGATCTGATGATCTCCAATTTATAATTTACAAAATACACGAAGATTGACATGTTAAACAATTTAGGCCTGAGTTTTTTTCTGATAGTCTAGACTCTGGACTACAGGATCAATCTTCAAGACGATCGAATAAAAAATAAAATTTGAAGACACTACAAGTAAAAGAGTATCGGGTAGTACCGTGGTCGTGCGCGGCGTGCGCGGGGTGTGCGGCGTGCGCGTGGTGCGCCAGCTCGCCGCCCGCCAGCGCCTCGTACGACGCCTTCAGCGACGCCGTGCGCCGCCCCTGCTGCATCTGCACACGTAACATAATGCAATCGTACATGACTCACTACACAACACAAATCACAAGTGAAGCTTTCATGAGACCAGCGCTACGTGCCACCAGTAATGGCGCTAAAAAGATATTATTTTTTTACTATCCGCGACTTTGTCACACTGGAACACTTTTATCTTCACAATTCTTTATATATTGTTGCCTATTTGTTATTCATATGTTTAACTTTTATTCATTAAAATTCATACCATAGTTTTTACGTGAAAGAGTAACAAACTTTCGCGTTTATAATATTACATAGTAGGAAAATCATAAGGCATTGGTGCGCCAAATGAGAACCCTGCGCGAGGACCACAGCTTTTGCTACTCTTGCCATAGGGTCCAGCACTGTCAGCTTTGCGGGGTTTTGAAAAACTAGCCTTGAGTATCGCTCCTTTCCACGGGGCGATATGGTTTGCTACCCACCTCGTTTATGTCACAAGTCATAACACAAATGGCCACTAGTATGGTAAGTGGTAACTATGCTAATGAATGTATTACACACGAGTTATTGTTACACAAAGGTACATTTCAGATTTAGCTAAGAACAACGTACCTGTTGCGTGGCCGCGATGGCTTGACTAGCGGCCGCGGCTATGGCGCTGCCGGCGTGGCCCAGCGTGTACGTATCACGACCAAGAGCAGCCTGAAAATACATTTTGAGTTACATATAGTCGGCGTCAAAAATATCGTGACACTTTAGTACCATATCAAAATATCATTTTGTCTGTCAAAATCTGTCAAGTTAGTTATTTTATTTATTTATTAAAAACGTTATTGCATAAAAAATGTACAAAGGGTGGACTTAATGCTACAAGCATTTTCTGCCAGTCAACCTCAAGGTCATTATTATTTTATTTATTCTGACAAGGTACTTAAAAGTGTCTCTATATTTTTGAGGTTGACTGTACACGGCACTTTTTTTTATTTTTGTTGATCTGAATCACGGCGGCCACTCACATCAAAGATAAGCCAACTGTGGTGGAGATATTATAGTGCACAAGTATGAGCGCAATACACGGTGCATGTTCCTACACCCTTAAAATTCGGTGAGACGGCAATCCGAGATGACTGGAGAGAGATCAAGTGCAGGACCAATGGTCTAATGTGCTTTCCGACTTGGAAATTCCGAGGCACAGGTTGCAACACCGCCAACTTCCCGACTCCGAGTTGTTTCTGAGAAACTCGTGAAAGACAATCTCAGTAAAAAAATTTGGCTCGAGCTGGGAATCTAGCCGCGGACCGCAGATCTAAGCACGTAAATAGGCCACTTGACCAAATAGGCAGTCATAAACACCCATAGAAAGCAGTTAATTTTTTTAAGTCCATAACAGAAAATTGAGCACCTGTATCGCAGTATCAGTTCTTGACTGGTTGCTTGTGGTGGTATGGGACCGCGAGTCCTTAGGCGCCCAGCTGTCGCGGCGTTTCTCGTTGCGGATCCGGTATCTGCCGATAACCATATTGAGTGGATAATACAGAATTTGCTATCATTGTGTAAATGCCAACAAGTGACCAAGACTGTGCAAAGTTGAGGAGCAAAAGTAGCAGAATGTGCCTTGGGCGCCATATTCGTAGAACAACCCTAGGATTATGGATGAAATGCATGACATGCCGTTTATATATACACGGGGCCTCCGATCCATGGGGCCATTTTTTTTGTAACTTTATATAAATGTCAAAAGTTGGCAACACCCTACATCAGCTATTTGTAGTGGGTGTGAGATTCCCCTGTTTAAGTGCATTTGCAAACAATAGGCTTGTTTCCACTATGAAAGAAATATTCAAAAACTGATTTTCTCTAAAATAATTCATAATTTCAGATGCCTTTACACTAATATTTTTCTGCAGTTCGTATTATTTGATTTTTAATTGGAATTCAAATGATAATTAGTCACTCAGTCGGCATTGCACGCGATGACGTCAAAGTGTGTTATTCCCATACAAGCTCTATGAAGAAAAGCGTTTTGACAGTTGATAAAAAGTACGTCAACGATTGGTGGTGTCAACTACCGTATTATTGGCATTGCTAAAATTTATATGTGGCCCCACCAAGACACGCTGCACCACTGTGGATGACAGATGACAGAATTTGATGTTAGCCTTAGCCAATTAGTTAATTGGTATTAGACCTTAATGTTACATACCTGTTTTCTTTGTAATGATTATTGTTAGAGGTGCTTGTGTGGTTTGTGTTGATATCCAGCTCAAGCGATCTCTTTTCCAGGAGTTCTGTTATTCCCTTATTGTCTGCCTCCAGTTCACACTTGAACTTATGTAGCTCGGTGTCTGCAAGGCAAAAATTGAAACTGAGAAATGTTATTAGACAAAGTGCTTAAATGCAATTGATACTATACTATACAAACTGCTCTAATTTTGCAGGTAAGAACATTATCTAAATAAAATATGCACAAAAAATACAAACCAAGTCTCCTGAGATAGCGATCAACCAGCTCTCGCATTTGATTAGCCAATGCCACCTTCTCATCAGCCTCCTCCAGGGTTTTATTGTAGCCATGCTTTATGTCAGCAAACTCTGTGTTGGCCTGGTCTGTGTTTACTTCTCCTTTTCTGCATCCACCAAACAATGTCCGCACACGTTTTTCTAAGGTATCCATATTATCTAAACAGATATTTTGGTTAAAAATCATGTAAAAGCTAGTAAATAGATAATTTGAACCAAATGGACTACCTACTACATCTTTATGATAAATAAAACAATAACTTTTCTATAAAATCAATCTAGTAAGTAAAGTAGGTACTCACTTTGCACTGATAAATCCATTTCTCTCATTTCTGTAAAACGATCCCTTAGTTCCTGCGGCAAATGCTCAATCACTAGAATGATAAGGAAGCTACATTAATTTATTGTCATTTAAAAAATTCTTTACACCAACTTTACTCCGATTTCGCGTTTTTGAAAACTCGCGCTAATTTTACGTCACTAAATGACGGTTAAAAGTGACAAAGCTGCCAACAGTGCCAACCAAAAAACTTACGTCATCAAAGTGATCGATGCAGAACTACTTACTTTCCAAATAATCCTCAAGATACAACATTCTGGTATGTTTAATTCACGTTTTGTATTAACGCCACAAAAAATCCAACGCTAAAAGTTAATAATCAACAATAGAAAAGTAATGCAAGCGCAAATACTTCACGTAAACTATTGACGTGTACTAAAATCACGACGTCACTCACTGAAATTTTAGTGTTGTTTGTTACTGCGCATCGATTGGATCAAACCTGTGCAGAAAATCGATTTGTTTGAATCGATTAATTTCAAATAAGGACTTTTTAGTTTTTTAGTTTAAAAAAAGTAAATACCAAACGATGTTATGATACTTATACCCAGCACCGCGGGTGGGTTGAGTAAAACGAATGACATATAATTATTACTAATAAGCAAAAAAAAAAAACAAAGTACTTGTTTGTTTAGCAAACTTTATCTTGTTCGAGCATAACCTCAAATGTGCATGATATAAAACGTATTTTTTAATGTCTAGATTGATTCGTGAATACTAGTATCGGAATCAATCGACCGTTCCATCGATTAAAAAATGGAATCGAATAAATAGAGTTAGCCTGTCACTAGTTTCAATGTTGCCAACCCCACGAACCTTAACTAAAAAAACATATAGGCGCGTTCACCACTGCACAAAAAAATATTATCTGATGCGTTCATTACGAAATAGTTTGGTAACCTTAACTTTGGTTATCTCCGTCTAGCGCCTAGGTACTTACCTTGTGATAATGCGTTTTCTTGTACATTTTTCCAGAACGTACGTTTTCAAAATGATTCGAAGGCCCTTAACAGAAATAACTCTGAAACTGGACGATTTACAAGAGTACGAGACCTTTCGTAGAGAACAAGCGAGTAATACATCTGTGGCCTCAGAAATGCAGGAAGATACTCCAAAATCTTTAGCTGGTGGAACTAAAACAACTGAAGAAATCCATTTCAGGATTGGATATGCACCCAAAAAGAAGCCAAGCGGACCAAGTACCGTATAAAGCAGATATAATAATATAATATTAATGTGACTTAGTTCATTCCAGTATATGTTTTATTAATACAGAAGTAACTTCCCCAATTGACAACGTCCATTAGGTGCAAGCAACTTCGTTCTTCGGAAGACACGTTAAGCCGTTGGTCCCAGTTATAATATCGATAAATAGGTATTAATCGTTCGAGCTTAGTCACATAGAAGCCAAGGGCAGCTTGATAACATCGTCGGTAGAGGTTGGTCACTCACTTTCCTTACACACCCGTCTACCATTCCGCACCGAACCTGCCTGGTGGAGTACGGCTCGTAAGTATCTACTGGTCGTACCACCCACCTCATTGATTGAGTTTTAATACCCCGCAGCAGAGATCATGTGAGTCGTCTAAAATGTACATACTTCATTTTATCGACATAAAACCTTTATGACCTTTATCCCTCTTTAGTTATAAGTTATAAATAATATCTTTAATTATAAAAAATACGGCGACATTTATCAGAAATTTTCATAAAAAACGGGCTTTTTTTGGAAAGTTACAAATTGCTTTTTAACAAAAAATGCCCTAATCCTATTTTTTGTAACCCCTATTTTATACATACCTTTGTAATTAAGTAATAAAAAAATTGCCAGTTCTTTTATTCTACTGGCAATGTATCATGATGAGAATATTAATTGTAAATTAGTAGGTACCTACCTACTTAGAAAAAAATAAAATAACATTATTTAACATTGATATTTAATCAACATTCATAAAATTGAAAAAACAATAAAATTAGGGAAATACCTACAGAGCTAAGGGAGATTTATCAATTATAAAATATTAATTAATAATGTTAGAGCGCGAATCAGAAGTTAAGAGATAAAGAGATATTTATAAGTGAACTTTTATCCATACACTAATGCTGCAATTTTTCAGGCTTTTTCTGGTCATGATTCAATTGTTCCATGGCACGAATTTTCTTATTTCGACGCCAGATTATGCAAAGAAGTCTGGAAAACAAGAAAAATATCAAATTGTTACCATTTGTCCTGTTTAAAGCTCATATCACAACAATTTTGACAGCTGAGCAGTTTTTTGCAAAAAACTTGAATTTGAAAGTATAAATCAAAAATCGGAGGGCGCTACGAAATATAATGGCCGTAATTAGATGCATGTTAAGTAATGAATTGCGTTATTATAACATTGTCAATGTACAGATCGATGGGCCGAAAGGAGAATTCAGTCCAGTGGTGCTTCGATTCGTTCGTTTATCGATAGTCGCGTGTGTAGTCCTACTAAAACGAGTTCAATGGACCTGCTCCGCTCCTAGTAGCTGTCGTCAGTACTGCGAGATACACTAACACATGCGTGCGTGTCGTGTAGAACCCATTTTTAGGTCGACAATCGTAAGAAGGTACCGTATCTTCCTCTATTTGGGTTTATCTAAGGTTAGGAAGCTTCATTCGTTTGTATATAATGAAAATTCATCCATAAACATGCAAATTTTATAACCATCACTTACCGCAGGGTAAGGAAGTATAATATTTCAACAATACTAAGTATGGAGAATCCCATGAACAATCCGAGCAGTCCACCGCAGTTCGCGAGAAAGTCAGTTTGTCCATACAGTTCCGACCGGTGAGACGTTATGAACTGGGGTTCCTTGAAGTACACGGCGACGCGAGCGTACATCATGCTGTAATGGAAATGAACGCACTAGTCTAGTATGTTCTGTAAGGTTTTGCTTTAGTTTAAAGCTATCAAAGAACTCAAAAAAGTAGATCACATCATGTTATGAACATAAGCATTCAGTTCATCCAAACCCTTTTACTATAGTCACGTCACGACGACCATCGATCGAATAATGGCAGTCGGCCAACGCCTGGTGATAAATTAGTGCAAACTGATTTAGATATGAAATTTATCTTCATGAATCTCACTACCAAAGTTATTGGATATAATAACAATTTCAAATATGCAAGCATTAAGGCAACGTTACTAAAGCGAGCAAAAACTTCGTCAGATCGATAAAGTAAAGCGGAAGAATTATAAAATTGGTTTTACTCTTCTTCCTCTTTCGGGATTGGCAGTCTATAGGCGCGATAGATTTCTTTCCAGGCGTAATCGGCCTGAGAGGTTTCCGCGTCATATTCGATGGAGTTGCACGCTGGCATACATTTGCATTTTCTGGCAACTTCGCGAGCCTCTTGCAAGGTGTCGTTCTCACTGATTTCCGTTTGAAGTCCTGTCTCTATATCAGCTAAAATAAGTTCACCTGAAAAACAAAAAATATAACAGTTACTGTTAGAATTATGAAAAGTATAAAATGAAAAATCACCCAGCTACCGTAACTATGAACCCTTCGTACTTACTTTGGGATTTTTTCATGCAAGCTACTTTACCAGAGTTGCAAACTTTCATGTCGGGACCATCTGCAATAGACATGGAAAATTAAGTGTTAAAAAAAAGTCATCTAAAAACATGCTTCCTTCTTGATTTTCGTAGTCTTCTTTTCTGTACCTACATACATGCCTAAAACTGGTGTTTTCGTGTTCCTGAGACTCTCCATTCAAAACACACACACCATGTATATACTCACTTAAAAGTATGCTGCATATTATGCATCCTTACTAACACTTTTGTACTTACGGGGTAGGCCAAAGTGTACGCAGTCACACCGTTGATAGGTAAAGTTGGATAGGCATTCCATTTCGCAGTTCGCTTGAGTATAGATTTTAAAATATCTGAGATATCGCTCAGATGGGAAATAACATTTTCGTCTGTAATGAAAAATGGATTTAGGTAAGCGAAGCAAACTACTAAAACGCTTCAGTCTTCCGAAATAATAAATTTGCATTAGGTTTACCATCTTCTTCTAGGTCTAAAACCAAAGAATCTCTTAAGCTATACTATGCTGGGTAAAATTCTTCCGATAAATAATACCACAACTATATACCAAACTTAGTTTAAGGGAAAATCTTGAAATGTTCAAAAGTCTCGTGTTTACTCAGTTCACGTGAGCTTTATAAGCCGATTCTTATTTTCTCTTACTTTGAAGGAAGACGTTCAAAAACAAAGTGAGTGACTTACCTCTCCGGTTTATATGGTCTAAGCCCTTCTGACGTGGTCATCATATTAGGCTTTACTGCAACGACTACTTCTTGTGATAGAGGCGATCGGAAATATTGTTGAGAGAGACGGGGCATCTCTGCCGGGTTGTGAAGTAGTATCTAGGAAAGAAAAAAAGTTTTAACTTAAAATCTTATCGTATACATAACATTACAGGCATTTCAACCAACCGATTGCAGGATTTGTTATATAAAATACAGGGTGTAAAAAAAACCTTAACGAAGCCGTTAACCACGCGTTCAGTACATCAAACCAAATCGTATGAAAAATAAATTTTGGCTGGGAAACAACTTTTATTTTTTTACATCAAAAAAAATAATTTTATTCTAGCCCGCAATGTACAGCGCGCACGCGAAAAAGTCACCGCGGAGCGTGTTGCTTTACGCCGCCGCAACGCGGTTCGGTTCGAGTGTGCGCTGTTCATTGCGGAGTGTGCCATTTAGAGGCTTTTTATGAAAGAACTAGTGAAAATTTGTATCATGTTTCTTTGGAAAAAAGTTCAGTTATAACGGACGGAAGTCATTTCTGTAAAAATCATCAATTTTTTTTTTCAAACTTTAACCATCAATATCTCAGTAACCGTTAACTTCCCAGGCATGGTGTAAAGGAAGAAAATGATCGTAACAATTGGTAGAATATGTGGTATTCGGCTTCGTTAAGGTTTTTTTTACACCTGTATAATGTACAAATAGATAACAGTTACAGAATACATGCTTACCTTAAAACCTTGTACAGGACCTTTACATAAATAGTCCAAATCTGCTTCTTTTGTATGCATCAAAAATGATAGACCTGATTTCGCTCCATATCCCTAAAAAAGAAACGACGATTGATGATGAATATAAATTATTTATTTATTTTCTATTCAACGTTCATTTATTGTATGTAGTAATGCTTTAAAAACTAACCGTTCCTCTGTGCGGATACGTTTCTATAGCTTCGTCATCTGCATATCCATTTTCCAAATTCCAAGTCGTTGTCGTGACATTATTCCGAACATTTAAGCTTAAGTCGAGGTAGGCGTAATCTTTGTGTAAGCTGAAACCATTACATGATTAGATAGAATGTATTTTAAGTATATTATCTAGATTTTTGAAAACACTGGCAAGAGAACGAAAATTACACATCAAGCTATATTGGACATTCGTCCATCATTCATCGTACGTATATCATATATCATTGACAAATGGATTTCAAGAACTTACTTTTCAACCCTAAAAATATCTTCAGGGGGTAAAATGTTGAAGGTGTAGCAAAGTCCTTCTTCTGTTAGAATCGGTGAAAAAAGATGAGAGCAATTATCTTTAGGAGTGTCTTGCCATTTGCAGCCAAAAAATACACTAGTTTGGTTGGGTGCCACCTTGAACACAAATATTATTTTGTATTATGCACAATGCATTACTCTATTAAATGCAGTAGTAATACTTACAGATTTAATATTTTCTATGGTCTCAGAAACGTTGGAATATTTTCTTCCAGTTTCAAAAGCCAAATGGTCGTCACACACTAAAGTTAAATCTTCAAACATGTGTAGGCTGCAAATTAAAATGCCTTTTACATCCATTTAGTTATTTAGTTAAGCATAGTGAGTGACAAATTATTTTCATTATTCGGGTATTACGGGAAATATTAAAAATAGGTAATTTGGCCAAAATGTGCGCTTCTACTACGTAGCGGCTTCAGTCATGTCTATAAACGTGACTATTTTTATTATTGACTGACCATGTAATCACGAGGTGCGTACATCTGCATAAATTTTATTTCAAGTGGGTAAGGTAGGTACTCACTCTTCAACAGTCATATTTTCACGTGAGCTATTGTACATATTCCAACTATTGGTGAAATTAAATTTTGTCTGCATGGCCTTGGTTTCGAAGCACAATGTCACAGCTGGATACGGTATCTGTCGAAAAATGAATCGTTTAGTTTGTTTTTCAAGGAAGATGCTATCAGGTCTTAACATAACCGACATGTATTATTAACGCATAAACAGATTTCATCATCTTATCAGCCTTTCGATGCCCCATTTCGATGATCATAGGCCTCCCCCAAGGTTTTCCACCGCGATCGTTCCTGCGCTTCCCCATCCAGCGGCTTCCCGCGACCATTGGCAGATAGTTGGTCCACCTTGTAGGTAAGTAGCCTGTCCTGCCCATAAACGACCTTACTAAAATATAATGGACATTGATAAAATCTGTTTGAAGAAAATCCCACAAACTTGAAATGTCCGTCTTCATCAGTTTATAGCACTGAGAGTGTTGCCTATAACTTTTATTTTACTTTTTTTTATTTTTGAAACTTTATATTTTTGTGTTAAGGTTGATAGTTACGCAGTTAGATGAAGCTTGCTTTAAAGAATTGCTTAGAAATCCCAAAAAAAAAAAACAAATAAGCGTCATAATAAATATCTAGGCCCATGAGATCTCCTTACCTTCCAAACAGGGGTGGTGTTCTCGGCGAAAGAAACAATCACAGGTGTGTCATCCCATTTCTTCCAGACTTTCCGGATTAGGTAGCCACAGGAAACCAAGCAGCAGATAAACGTAACGAGCCAGAAAATCCTAAAAAAGAAGAATTTTAATTGCTTTCATTCATTTAAAATCTAGCTACGTATTTTCTGCGCAATCTACTTACTTTTCTACAAGGCTACGTTCGCGTTCCCCAATATATTTCAGGCCATGAAGGTTTGAGTTTTCTGTGTAGTCAATCAAAAAGTTCTTGATGACATTGCAATTTTCACTTCTTGTTCTAGTTGGGCTTCCATGGGGTTGTTGCATGTGATTATTTTCTAAATCATTGACTCCCCCAACGCTACTGGATCTAAAATTAAGTTTTGACATCATTACTAAGAAGCTGGTGAGCTAGAAAAAATAGCTTTTCAATTTAACAAAATAATTTAGTGAAATTTAAATTATGAACCTGGAGTGACGCCTCATTGTGATGAGGGCACAAAACTGACTACCACCTGATGAGACCAGTAATCATTCGTTAAATTTAGGCTTGGCAGCAAATGGAGTAATTATACCATTAGACACCCCAGGGAATCTCACCAATTATGGAATTGCGTAAAAGGAGTGCAACATAGTATTAAAATGATATTTCAGAAATTAATTTTCTAGCTGATTCGTAGAAAACCGCTGCGCACAGGGGTTAATATAAATTGTGTTGTCCAATGCCTATATTATCGACTGGTTTACCTGTCGAGTTCAAATGTGCACCCAAGACAAGTATTAGAGGTAAGTATTATTTACTACCTAGCTGTGCCCTGTGGTTTCACCCGCATAAAACCTGTTTTCTACATATCCTACAGGAATAGTAAAATTTTACGGGATAAAAAAGTTACTCTATATGTTATTCCACGATATAATATATCTATATTCCGAATTTCAGTCAAATCGGTCCAGTAGTTTTGACGTGAAGAGTAATAAACATCCATACATACATACAAACTTTCGCGTTTATAATATTATGAAGGATTTAGGATATTTCATGTTTATCCCCTTGATCCCGGGTATCCGCAGGAATAAATTGTTTTATAATTTTTGCCTTTTGAGTGTATCTACGTCTACAAGCGTAATAGATCACTACTGGAGGATCTAAAAAGATTCAATAATGAATTCTTGTATTATAATCAGATCCAATCCAAAGTCGTGACATTGATTGTCCATCTCTTCAACATTATAACAACAGCAGGCTGACTTCCTACATAATTTATTTATAACCCATTTTCAGGCCATCACATGCCTGTCAAACATTTTCTACGTATCTAAATATTTTGGTCAAATAAAGAATACCCCCGGGGTGTAACATTCAAATGTATGTGGTAACAACATTAATTAAAGTCAGAAATTAACGTAATTTAGTCAGCTACTAATTAATTTGTTAATCAATTGATTAACATGTACACATAACTCTACATACCAAATAATATGCAGATTACGTGAATTTTGTAGCTATGTAACTATCTCTTGCTTTTCAGACAGTTGAGTGCACAGAGTGCCAAGTCCGTTAAAATGCAAAGAAGTCTTTACTTCTTATTTTTTAAGGATTTTTATTTAAAACATAGCTCACTTAATCCAACTTTTCGACATCATTTTTTGCATCAACGTACGAGTTCAGACTTGACATTTTAAAGGGACTACTTGAATAAAGCCTTTTAGAATTTAGGGGAAAATTTTGGGCGAGTTTATCATTCGGTCCTCGTACCGGAACCTACCTACCAAACAAACATATTTATACCAAACAATTAGGTCAAGTAAACAAAATATAGGATGACCTCGAGTCTCGATAAATTTAGACACAGGAAAATATGGAATGATTGAAAACAAAGTTCGACTCTACAATACCTATGTAGTTTTTTGGACCCGACAAACTTAAAAGGTGTATTCTACGAGTAATTTCATCGAGAAAACACCCCCATATGTAGGGTGAAATTTCAATATTTTAGGAATGGCGGCCATTTTTAAATTTTGATTATTTTTTTCTTTTATTTAATAAAATCCATATCTCGAGATTTAAAAGTAAATGTAGATTTTTGTTTGTTTTTTTTTAACAAAAAATGAGATTATTTACTATTATGTATCTTTTTCGCAGCTTTGAATATTTTTATTAGATAGAGACGACTTTTTGCAGTAAAAAACTGTTTATTTCATGTCCGTAGGGCTTTTAAATCTCGAGATATGGATTTTATTAAATAAAAGAAAAAAATAATTATCAAAATTTAACCCTACATAACTATGGGGGTGTTTTCTCGATGAAATTACTCGTAGAATACACCCTTTAAGTTTGTCGGGTCAAAAAAACTACATATTGTATAAAACACTCAACGTAAGTATACAGATATGCCAGAGAAGGTAAGCAGTATTGAGACTCTAATCGATTCTTTCAGAAAATTGTTTAAGGCTTCAGGCTGCTTGCGGCTGAACGGCATTTGCGGCAGCTAAATATGTAAAAAGTTAGATAAAAAAGTTTTACTTTACAGAATATGCATTTTGGTAGTGTCTACTCGAACACACTTAAGATTAGTAATCCAGTCGAATTTAGGACTTCGATAACCCAGCTAGTGTTTAAAACGATTACCTAAGCCTATTTTGAGGTTCAAAGAGTAAGACGTCAAATAAAATGTTTTATTGACACAATGATTGCGGCAAGATTACCAGCCGGTGTGCGCGGCACGTATTTGCGTCGGTGCGCGCCGTGAGCGAGTCCCCCGCGGCCCACTGATTGTGTGGTACGGCGAGGGAGCGCGGAGTGAGTGAGGAGAGGAGGCATTGACTGGCCCGGCGTCTACGGACCGGACCGGCTAAACCACCAGTGCTCTAAAGGTCGTAGGCGGGGCACAACCTCACGTGCTATCGAACGCCGTCTTCGAATTTCGATAAAAAAAAACATTCACCGACCTTTTTTGGCGCGCAAATCGCAAGAATGTCTGCTTCAGAGGAACTAAGTGGAATTCTCTCAAGGAGACAGGAGATCAACGAAAAACTCGAAGAAGGAGTCGAAGTTAAACCTAAATATAAATTCGTGAACGTTTATACGGAATTCCACGAGTTCTCCAGGAAGGAAATAAAACAATACGAGGAGACCTTTAACAAGTAAGTGAGCAGTTATAGCTAGCTATACATTATGGATATTATTTCGCAGTTGAAAATCCCGTATACTTGGAGTGTTCGATGCCGAATCATTATTTAGGGTATTAATAAACGCTCTTAATGCTGTTTATTTAACGTGATAAGAAGAATAATCAACAAGAAGCAAAGTTACAAAACTGATAGGACTAGGTGCGTAGGTAAAGTAGGTAGGTAGATAAAAAAGACACAAAACCAACAAGAGGTAGGTAAAATTAAGTGATAACAAGCATGGAAAGTGCTTTGCATGCAAACAACAGCATCATAATTCGATTCCTAAATTCATAAAAGTAAAATGACTACTAGAGTGGAGACAAATAAATAGTTCGATATTGATGCAAAAAAAATTGTTAAAGGAAAGGTTTCTGCGCCAATAGTTATAAATTTGGCACTTTATCGGGAGAGAGTCTTATAAAATATTATGTAAAATTTAAACACACTTAAAACTACTTAATTGACACCAAAATGTAATGATCTTATTACAACATAACTAGATGCAATTTATTAGGTGAAATGACATCGCATCGTCGTGGGAGACCAAAATGAATAGCGTCACGGCATGCTATGAATAACTTTAACTTTCCTGAACATAATACGAATTTATGACAAAATTCACACGACAAAATTGAGTTCGTTTCACTTGAAGTTTCATAATTAATTAGGTTAATGTTATTAATTGAATAATATTTTGGAACTTATCAATTTCGTAAGCAGAGATATCCAAAAAAATTGCGATCACAAAAAATATGGTTGTAAGGTCTAAATCGTATCATTTCTGTTTAGCCCAAAGGTATGACTGGTAGAGAATGCCCTAAAGTGTTAATTCCACCATTTGTCAAAAGTTTTGATGTGCAATAAAGCTTAAATAAAAACATCATCAGATATTGAATTGTATTTTGTTTGAGTCCACCTCTCAAAATGTTTAACACTGAAAAATAAAGAACCCAACAATTTATGATCCAATTCATTGTTTATTTCCAATCGAACAAACAAGTATGTTATCTACAACAAAGTCAGGGACCAAGACTGCAGATTCATTGATTGATTCAATTGCTTGCTATGAATAAACAAAACAATACTAATTCAGTCAACTGTTTCAATCAAGAAGTATTGTTTACTAGTCACTAGCAAACAAATTGTTGCTATCAGTCAAACGCAGGTTATCTAACTACGAAAGTTACATAGCATTACTAATCATACTATCCATAAATCGATAAAATCAAATGGCATACGACGTTGACATCAATACATACGTTATTCAGATTTTCAAGCTATAAAAATATGGCCACCACGACTCATTTCATTATTTATTTAAACATACATGTAATACTTTGTATAAATTGAGGAAATTAATAACACGATTGGTCACACAGAACATACGCTAAGTTTTCAATGAAATTAGTCATCATCTTTACCACAAACACGTAAAAGTTGGCGCGTCAAGTTTAATATGAGTCATGGGCATGTTGACTTCTGGGACGTAAACATTCAAGGGGCTAATTGGTGTTTCGTACCACGTAATATGTAGGTAATCCATTAGCCCCAACAACCAGTATTACATTAGTAAAAGCTGATCGCTTATCAGAAACAAAAATTAAAACCACCATAACTAAAACCAGACTGCTCAAAAGTATGAAACAAGATTCATATTGGTGTAAAGATGATAGCCGTGTATACCACTTCTGGTAAAACAAACTTTAGAAGTAATGTCACGAATGTCCAAAGGGATAGGGCATACCTACCACAACGGATATCATATGAACATCAATATGAATCTTGTTTCATTTTTTTGAGTAGTCGTGTCTTAGTTTTGGAACATATTTTTTATTTATTACCGTTCAAAATCCTTCCTTTTGCTTCGCCGTGTAGTCGGGAAATAGAATGTAATGCTAGTGACATCTTCGGAGTTATTTGTAATGCAGTTGCAGCTTGCCGATAACAACTCAATTGGTAGGTACAAAAAGTTAAACGAGAATGCATTTGAATGAATCAGAGTGCATTTGGGAGGAAGTCCGGTGTGTGGAGTGCGGCGACAAAAAAATCAATGTTTGTCGGTTCACTCACTTCATTGGCCTGTCAGGCCAGACTCGCCCTACAGAGTCTTATTTTACAGCCTGCATATTGAATTTTTACGTAACTTTGATAAGATTCGTCAAACCATGGTTTATATACTGCACAGCATTTCAAAACGATAAATATTATCTGCATTTACAAAACCAAGCCAATGTTGGGCGTGGAACTTCAAGTTCATTTATTCGATACTAATCTTTGTTAGATTTGTAGGTCAATAGAAACAGTTCCCAGTAAAGTAGCAAATCAATGAAGCAGATTTCCTTGAATGGAACGATTGATTTGCAACAAATGCTAATGCTTCGCGTGGTTTGATCGCCGTTTACGCTGGCATTATTGATGACAAGCAGTCTGAATCATTGGGTGAAGCACCTGCTTACATTGTTTACTTCAAAGCGTCATAGTCGTTTCATTTCCTTCTTAAATCAGCAAGATGTATGAGTAAGACTGGATAAATGTCGCGTTATAGATATACAGTACAAGTACCTAGATTAGACGTTTTTGTAACAGTCCAGTAGTGGTAATAGACTACGTCCGCTCATAGCTAGAAGGTCTAGTTCTATGTCATCATCGGAGTTAAGATAAGTGAATAAGTTTTGGTTACGTTTCTATGACTCCATACTTACTTCCTACCTTTTTTATGATTTCGTCATAAAAATATCAACTGCTGTTAACTACAGCGACAACTGCGAATCTGCAGCTAACAACAGACATAATCCTACTATAGCGGTGTAATTGTTACGGACGAGAGAAAATAACGAGTTCGCTAATATGATTTGCAGCGTGTGACTGAAGGAGAACTACTTATAAAAACAGTTTGTTAATAACCGGCATAATTTCGCAATACTGCTCAAAGGAATTAATTGCACGTATTGCGCAAAGGATGTGCGGTTTTAAAGGTAGCAAAAGTGCAATTACACGAAGCTTCCAGTGTGTTGCAATGTGAACGTTCTCATAAACATTATCTCCAGTATTAAATATCGTTATTTAATATTGCACGCGCTCTGCTGACTTTAGCGAGACAACTGTAGACAATAAACTCATAAACCATGTCAAACATTGTAAGAAGCACAAAGTATCTTACTTGTGCTTCGTTGTATGTGACATTTTATAAAGTCACTTAATGAAAATCCCATCCAATACTTTAGGCGGCTGGTTGTTAGGTTTATACATAAGCTAGTGGACGCCCGCGACTTCGTCCGCGTGGACTTAAGTTTTTTGCCACCGAGTTTCATACAGCGTTCGGCTCGAAACTGCGCATAGCCCTCAAAACTTAACCAAGTGGCGCCAGCTCTCAATAAGCTTTGAGTTGATTTTTCATTTTTTTCATGGGATTGAGATGCTTTGTCGCGAAATAAAGCAGCCTATGTCAGTCTCCAGCCTTCTACCTACCTCCCCACAAAAAATCGTATCATAACATTGTTCCGTTGCTTCGTGAAAGAAGGACAAACAAACAAACAAACAAACTGACTTTCCCATATAATATTTGTAGGGATGTATAAAATACAAAAACACAGAAAAGGGAAGAGAATGGATATAAAACGGTATTCCGCCAAGTAAGTTCTTCAGACAGACAGATGTGTGTTAGTATAAAAAATCAATGAATAAAGGTTCATAAAAAGTTTGGGGAAACAATATTGCAAAAGCTAGTCTTATTGTGCTGGGTTGCGAAATTGTGTCTGTTTGTAGCTACAATGCGTCTACCTGTTTATGTATATTTGCGGTTGCAATATCTGCAGTGAGTAAGTAGGTAGCTCCATTCTGGCTGGCTTCCTGCAATTCAATTCAATCAACAAAAACGTAAAAGTTAAATAAATTACATTAATCCTTATGCTGTTTTAAATCGAAGTCTAAGTTTCGTCCAATGTGTTCATAACTTCGTACCTATTTACGATGAAAGCAGTGGAGAGGAAGTAGTATTTTGCCTATGAGAAACGAATATTTTAAATTCAAAATAGAAAAGGTGTACCCATGTAACCTAAGACCGTATGTCATGCATAATTAGAAATTAAATTCAACCCAACGATATGCTTGACACCTAGAAACATACTTTTAAATGTTACGCAAGACATTAACATTACGAACGGATTAAAAATTATGTATCTGTATAATTATTTTAATTATTACCACTGACCTTTTATATATAACCGAATTACTAGAATTATTTATTGACGCGTGGTTTTAAAACTTGGTATTTGTGTTATGGTGAATATATATACCTAGTAATAATAAATATACAACAATATTACATACATTGATCTGACTCCGTGGTAAGAAGCTTGTCTAAGGTAAGAACTTGTGTTACAGATATCAGAATCAACAGTGGTATTACATTATTAATTAACTTAAATAAATAAATAAAAACCCAGACCAGTCAGACATGTTCATGTACACAAATGTTTGTACAGTGCGGGGATCGAACCCGCGACCTCTTGGATAATAGTCAACTTCTTGACCATTACACCAAAGTGTTCGTCGTAAAATATAAAACATATAAATAGGTAAAACGTGATAGATTTATGGTTAAAAATCTGGAATCTTAATCTTAATCAGCATCTAGGTATAAGACACATTGCGGACGAAACTCTTTTCGTTAGATTACCAACCAACTGGAGTAATATTAATGCTATATTATTAGCGGCCTACTTCTCCAGACCGTTTAATAGTTTACGAGACGCCGTTTTCTTATTGGGTTGATGTTGGACACTGCTCCAATTTCGCCAAATGTTTATGGTCTTTATCAAACAGTGTCAGCAGTTCAGCACGCTTTTTTTTACTTAAACGAGGGCTGATTTTATAACGTACCTACGAAACAAATACGAACGTTTCATATTTTCAGTTTAATTGACATTAAAGACAGCTCCTTGTTGCTTACCAATCAGATCCACAACCTGTTGAACAAAAACTGCATAGAGGCCGCAGTATTTTGCTTGTTTGTATAAATAAGACGTTTGATTGACCCCCGCTGAGATACCGCGATGATTTATTTTCGGTCATACATTGTTATATTTTTGGTAAAAATATCACTACAATAGTGTTATCTTTCATTTTAGTTATTGTAGTGAAGAATGATGATTTCATAATTCAATGTAGGTACTAATATTGCGTGGATTGTAAAAGACAAGACAGTCAGTTCAGTAGACGTTTTAGATTTGTTCCTACTCCTCGCCTGTTAATCGTAATAAACAACCTAATTAATAAATTGCCTCTTTTAAATGTTCCTACAAAACTAATGCACAGCGAATTTCACCTACACTAACTCGAATTAGGAAAAAAATCAAAAATGACTTATACCTTTAATGAATACTTACTAAATAATCATGCCACATCTACGATCATAGCATCTACTATGCCACAGACACACACAAACAAGCAGAAAACAGGGCCAAAATTATTACACTATTTTTTTAGTTTCTCGTCGGGTTTTAAAAAAAAGTTAAGTTGTTGATTCTCTTTGTTTGAAAACAGACGGATTTCCAAAAAGCAAGAAAATTTGTTATGGTTTTTGTTTTATATAAATATCTATAGGAACCAACTTTTCTACCAGTTCGCTTTGTTTAACAGGCTTACCTTGTCTCACCTTGAGTCGACTAGTTCTAATAAGACAATGCAATTTGTATTCACTCCATTCACGCCGACATTTTGACATGTATCTGTTGAATGTATAATGTCGCTATTGCAGAAACTGTATCTAGTGTATGTGACCTTTGGTGGATTTGATAAATTCTTTATAAAACATGTAAACATAATTATCGTTAATATGTTATTCTGCATGGAGTTGTTTTTCAGACATCAATCTCTTACGTTCTATGATTAAAGCCAAATTCGGTTCTCAGTATGTTTTACCTAAAATTGGAGCTTATGTTAACCAATTTATAGAGCTTAGACGTATTAAACTGTTATATGCTTTTCTGCTGAGCTGATAATAAATATTAGAATGGTGATAAACAAACCACACTTTCACTGTTTGAGCCTATGGCTGACTGGTAGTTGGTAGCTAATGCCTTCGACATTAAGTCCACCATTGAGCACATGTTTGTGCAGTAATTGGAATTAATAAAAAATAAACTATGTAAGTTTTAATATTAAAACATGGCTGGCTGGTAACCACGGCAGGCTTATATCTTTTTGAAGACATTTAAAGAAAAGTTGGTCGCGTATTGCGAAGTTGATCGTGCTCAGAATATATTAAGCGCCTTCGAACTCAACTGCCTAGTTAGCTATAGCGGTTTCGATGTGGACATATAAGACCACATTTGAATGCTTCGGCAAACGTATGGCTGGTATGGAATGCCACATGGAATTAGTAAAGTATAATTTTTCCACAGTAAAAGTATTTTCTCAAATGTTGTTTCTGAGTGTCAACAAAGTGTGCTAACTAAACGAACCTTGCAAGATGCTAGCTGTATAATGTCACAGTAAATGCGATTCGGTGCTTGCACTCGTTTTTTCCAACCAGTGACCATGCATTACCATTTACTTTTATTCATGTAAAAAATTAACGGGAGATTATAAGACGAAGCCTTGGAAGGTTGAAGCAGATTATCTGAAGATACCTACGCGCATAAATAGAACATGATTCGCGGCTTTCATGGACTTCAGGGTTTCAACTTGCAAACACTCACTAGGTTGCAGATGTTGAATGAGGTTTATACAAAGTAGGTTTTGCTTATTGGTGTTTTGTTATGACCATGAATTTGAGTTATGTCACATCATTTAGGATACACACACGTCGTGATCATTAACTACTTAACGATGAGTCGTATGATAATAATGTAGGTAGTGAATGTTGATTAAGCAGTTATCGAATCGAAATGAAGGTGCTATCTCATTTAGTCAAGCGAGAGGCGGAAATATACAAAACTGTATAACATAGTTCATACTGTAGTTATTTATACAAAAGCTACCATGGTACCGATACCTAAACGAAACAAAATAATTTCAATTCATGGTACCTAGCTAACAATACAGATAACTTTAATATAATTGGCAATTTACTAATTAATAGCAAATTAAAGGTAATACTGCACGCTACGACTTAAATGCTTTTAAAATGATTGTGAGCGAAAGTGACACTATACCTCTAAAAGTACAGGTGATTAACATTCACAGTATGTATACTAAGTAGTAATATTAAACTACAATGGCATATTCAACACGCGTAACGGGCAAGCAACGGTCCCTCTTTCTATTATGAGGTAGCATATTGTCATCATTGTCGCAATGTGAAAACTTGCGACCGTGCAAATGTGACTCAACCTTGCATTCTAGTTTTGCAACTTGCATTACTTGTATACTTAGTTACATACTTTATGTATTGTTATATTGTGTTTTGGTTTCTCTTATTTATAACCTTCTGAAACCCAACTTTGACATCTATCGTGAGGACATTTAATTCCATCAGAAGTCAAGAAGACAAATGAACGCTCATTGGCACACTGTGTATGCCTAATTTCAAATACTTACTTTCTACTAAACCAAAAACTAATCTCTTAACTACCAAGGTACCTATAAACAACTCCGTACGTGGACACGATGTCACACGTTGCTACCACCATCGAGGGCATTGAGCCAAGGCAGAAAAGTAATAATTATCTTCTTCTTTCTAGGTTTGATGAGGGTCGCGACGGATTCCTCGATTTGACGGAGGTGAAAAGGATGATGGAGCGGCTGGGAGCACCACAGACTCACCTGGGACTGAAGGCGATGATTTCGGAAGTTGATGAAGATGGCGACAACAAAATTAGCTTTCGAGAGTTTTTACTTATTTATAGGTCAGTGTCGATATTTGGGCATCAGTTCTAGATAATTTTAATTTGTAAGGAAAAACGTTTGTTTAAAGTTGCTGCGATGGCGCAGATTGGCGGAAGTTTAAGTTTTATTTGCCTGAGTTATGTATAGTTTGACAGTCACCTTCATGAACTTGACTCACAAGTCGTTTACAGTACGTAAGCGGAATAGTGTACAACATAATTTAGAAGGCCAGCCTCAACGTAAGAAGGGCGGATACCTGTTCATTTTAATAGTTTGGTTTTTGAGATATTTAAAATTTTCATCAAACCGCGATGCGGTTTAAATTAAATTACAGAAGTCTCATTAGTAATTTACTAATGACTTATAAAAATAGGCTAATGAATACTCGTAATGAGTACTCGTAATATAAGCTCATTGTTACTTTTAATTTTGTTGCGACTCAAAAACGGTATGTACGGATGTCAAAATTAACACAATGTTGCAGTACATATAAGTACGTCGTCGCACTTTTAGGCTCAGGCCTTACTTACAAAAACATATTTTACATACCTACCTACTTTAAAAAATATATAATTACTTTTAGGAAAGCGAGAGCTGGCGAGCTTGAAACTGACTCTGGGTTGGATGCATTCGCTCGGCTGACCGAGATAAACGTCGACCAAGTTGGTGTCAACGGAGCAAAGAACTTCTTCGAAGCCAAGATCGAGGAGCTCTCGAAATCAAACAGGTTCCACAACGAAATAATACAAGAACAAGAGGAGAAACGACGCGAGGCCGAAGAGAAAGCCCTACGAAGGCAAAGGTTCAAAGAAAAGGCGGCCCTATTTCAAAGTTCATAGATACTAGATAGGATTTTTATTTTGTTTGTATATTCTAGTCTATAAGCTGTTACCATGGCTTAAGAAATAGATCATGTTTTGATTATACTTTCAATCAAGCCGAATCTCTTCATCTTCATTTGCTTCGTATATTCAGCTGTCAAAATCGGGATGGTTTACCAGCCTAGTTAACTTGTAAAATAAAAATGTATAACACTGCTCACTTCCATAAGGTTCACACACTGACCACATGACAATAGCAAAATAGCATAGCATAGTAAATACAAGAAGCAAGATTAAGATGTACCTACCTATCAAAGTTTCAAGGATGAAGCAATTGTAAGATGCTAGTTTTTTAAAAATAATTGCATTGTAGTGATGTTTACATTTTTGCCAACTTGAGACGAAAAACTTGAGTAGGAAAACCCCTATGTAAAAAATTACACCTAACTCAAAATTAATATAGAAGGAAATTGAATAAATGGGCAGTGCCACAATAACCAACCACACAAAAAGCAATTTTTAGTTTAAGGAAGATGTTGGGGATTTGACCATTACATGATAGGGATAATCTGTTTTATATAATGCATGATGTCTAAATTACCTATTATGTATTTATATTAATATTGTTATATAATATTATAAATCTACTAAGGTTACTTCAAACAAGTGATTATTGAAAGATTTTGTAAATAATAAAATGTTAAAAAAGTGATGTATAATCAACAGAAAGCCTCAAAACAGATTTACAAAGTAATATTATTAAATTTTGTAGTATATACTTCTTGTTAAGATAGATAATTATAAAAGCAGGCCATAATTATTTCGTTTTTCTTTATGTACTGTTTAAAATACAACTTCAGACAGATATTATGAAACCAGTTCAAGTTACAATATTCATTGATAAATAGATTTTGTAACGTCTAACATTTTAGGATTAATTGTTAAACAAAATGTACTGCTTACTGAACTGTAGTTATAGGTCAAGTTTTATTTAAAATGATTAAGTTGGAAAAGTTATGTAGGTATTATTAATATACAAGTAAATTAAAAGCAAGTTGCCTTCTACAATTATTTAGTAATACCTTACAATTTTATTTTTATGTGATGTTAAATATAAGTCATTAAGAATATTTGGAATAAAAGTTTATGTACAAAATATTATTTATTTACACAGGAATTTGGTAGATAACAAATTATTGACTATCATCCATATCAGAAGCATTTCTAAATGAATCATGTTGTTCGTATGAAATGTTATTACTTGTGTGATTAGCACTAAGGTCAATGTTCCTTCTTTGCATTGCTGGCAGGTTGGCAGTGTCAATTTGTTGCATGGTGGTAAGGGTTGATACTAATGATGTGTTCTGAAATTTTAAAGCCAAATCAAGAGTAACTTAGGAGTGTTAATTTATTAAGTAAGATACTTATTAATGCTTCACTTAACTAAATATTAATAGGTACTACAAGAACACTCATTAGTTTTGTCGAAATGACTTACTACAACTAGGTTATGGCCAATTTTGTACTAACCTGTTTAAGCTGATCTTCAAATTCACCCCCAGCACTGGTGAGTTGCTTAATTTGTTGAAGTTCTGCGGCACTGAAACAAATGAAACATTACGTTAATAGCTCACGACAGCCGACCTCCTTACCAGTAAAAAAACGTCAAGCATTTATGTATCTAGTAATCACACTTACATTAATCGCGAGAGCTGCGTTGCTGTCATCAACTCATTTAACAAATCTTGTTGAAGCTGTTGAGGGGTTGTTATTTGACCTGCTGCAGACATGTTTCTTAATGATCGATCACGATAAGGCACGCTTCAGGCAAAGATAGATCAAATCCGCGAAAGGATACTTTAAGTTGGTTCATTCGATTAAGTTTTAAATTCTTTTGATATTTTATTAAAACAAAACAGCCAAACTTATTTAATTTTGAATTTTACCGACTGATTTCTGTTGACATACAATACAATGAATGAATCATGATAGAGTATGACAGACAGTGACAGACAGTGTTTATTAATCTGGCTGGCGCGATCAGGCGCGATTTGCGCATCAAGCTAGATCCACACCGAATTGCCGAATAGATATCCCGAAAAAATAAACGCTATTTGAAAATGTGCATTCTATCACTGATGGCCTCAAGAAAAATGCTTTAAACGAAGATTTTTTATTGGATTTTTCTCCCAGATCTTATCACGGCTGTCAATCTCCATAAACCAAAAACTATTCATCTTATCTCTTGTAGGGTGATAGGATAGACGTCTTTTGGATCACATTGTGTGGATCTGGCTAGCTTTCCAGCAGCGCTCATGTCACATGTCTGATGTCACATGTCACTATCGTATAGTCTCCTGTCACACAGGTGCCACAGGCCAGTCAGCTTGTAATTAATGTCAACAACAGCAGAATTTGATAATTATTTCTTCAGGATCAGAGGATACATACCAAAACACTGAAAACTAGTTTTTCGACAAAAAATGGAAGAAGCTGTTTCAGTCAAAAATGAAGACAAAAATATTGATATAAAACAAGAAAATTTGGATAGCTACAAATATGAATTTGATTCGGGAAGTCAAGATAGTAGTAAAAGTGGCAGTGGAGGTTACCAAAGGTGGGCTCCTAATTTGAATGGTATACGCAAAAGTGCGTTTACCCCATATAAATCCGTGCAATGCACAGCGTTGACAAATTTACAGAGAGGTAAGTCACGTTAGATCTATTTTAGTCACTTAGGGTGTCATATTGATTATGGCCTTTGGCGGGTTTCAATTGAGTAATCAAGGTCGCTCTCGTAGGTAACACGCAGGCGCGCGTCCCCGAATTGCCCCAGCCAGATTGTAGCTTACATGCTAAGGCTGGCCGAGGCGAAATAACTCGCGACGATTTGAAACTGGAGCAATATGTTGACATTACTGATGAACATGGGCTCACAGCACTACACTGGGCAGCAAGCTATGGCCAGCTGAACAGTTGTCAGGACCTTGTGTGGTGAGTACTCACAATTTTCTTTGTTCCTTTGTGTCCAGTAAAACAGTATAGAAAGTGGGTGTTTTCATTTACAACAACATGCTGTTTGTTTATCAGCAGTGTTGTGATGTATTGTCACCTTTTGTTTTTATAGTTCACAAATATAAGATCTTATTTATAATTGTTTCCCTTCAATAATCTTGTTGGGAATGTCATTTACTCTTTATTTCAAAACTTTGTTGATACCTTTACAGGAGCGGTGCCAACGTAAACATGCGGGGTCCTGAAGGTGAGACAGCGTTACATCTTGCTGCAGCTGGAGGGCACCACGAGGTTGTAAAGTTTCTTTTGAATGAGGGAGCAGATGCTGACATTCAAGATGATGTGAGTTCTTAGCATCCTAGTTTCTAGCTAAGATTATTAAAATTTTAAATGGTGAACTTCCAAATATAAGAAAGATTCTCTGGAAAAAACTTATCCCTGTTAATGTGATAAAAAATACTTAAGTTTTATTAACCCATGGAGCACTTTAAGGCGGAATCCAGCTCCATACAATAACATGTGTATTGTGTCTGTATTATTCAAGATTGACTGATTGGTGTTGTATTGTATTACAGTCTGGAAGCACAGCACTGATGTATGCCGCTGCCGCAGATTTCCCCTACACTTGCAATGAGCTTCTTGTCCGAGGCGCCGATCTCACACTGACTAATGATTATGACCAAGATGCTTATACTTTGACCACTACTAATAATTGTAAATTGGGTAAGTTACAATTTTCATTAAAAAAACTATTGTAAAATTATTGTTCACTAGTCACAAGGTTAAGCATTGTTACATTTGAGATCTGAGGTTTTTGATGGTGGTGTATATATTTGTATTTTATTGTTGCAGCACAAACTGTGATAGAAAACTTCTTGATTGGCTGCTTAAGCAAAATGTGAAGAAATTAAACTGCTCATAATTAAGTTGCTTTGGACAACCACAACTGGCACCAGCAGATTCATCTGCATTCAGCAGATAAAAGAAATACAGGGATTTAGTTTAAAATAATATAAATGTATTTAAATATAATATTTTTAAGTTTTCATTATATACAAACATTGTGATGTGACATAATATGACTCAAATACAGACAATATCAAACATAGTATCATTTTATTTATAATCGTCCCTGCACCATTGCTTATTCATATTGGACATTCTTACTTACATAAATCTTTGATAAAGCAAATAGTTGTGTAACAAGAAAAAAATCTGTTTTTTAAACATAAATGCAAATAAATTCGGAATCAAATCTTGAATTTACATTTTTACATAACATGTACAAAATTTTCACTTATATTTAGCACCAATAATAAATCATCAACATGGTAATGTTGTTATCGAAAATAGATTATAGTTTGGATTCAGTGAGCCAATTGAAGTCCTGAGGCTTCCTGCTCGATTGTGGGTTGATCGCAATGTTGATGATGCTAGGCTTGTCGGTGACTGCCACTGCTTTCTTGATCGCGGCTTCGATCTCTTCTACTGTACGACAGAAGTGGCCTGTCTCGCCAAACAGCTCCATCATCTTTTCGTACCGCACTTCACTGCTGAGCGATGTTGGTGGCGTACTGGAAATGAACGAATGCATTGAGGCAAATTCGACCATCCTATTAACCCTTGTTGTTTTTAAGTATGGATGTTTCTTACTCTTTTAAGTAAAAACTACTGTATGGATTTTAATATAGCTCATATATACCTCAGAATAACACATAGGCTACAATTTATAAAGAATTGTGAAGATAAAGAGTTTGCACGCCGACGAAATCGCGGGCGGTTACTACGTTCTAATAATTGTCCAAAAATAGATCTAAAAACTCCATGATAATAAGAGCTGCAGAACGTCCATTCTGAAATGAAAACTCCATTTTTCGACTTGATTGAATACCGAGGCTGAATTCAGTTTGGTCCCACAGTCGACTAGGTTTTTATTAATAAAATTTAAAATTTGTTACTACTACTCAAAAAAATGCTGTCAATGGTCAAAATAAAGACTTCAAATTTTGCTTTATTTCCTTAAACACAATTACGCCATGCCTCTTGGCATAGTCCTCCACCAGCTCTTTACTCTGAGTTCTGCTTCTATAGACAGGTCAGAACCCAAGGTTACGTATTTTGATTCAGTATCAAGACTTACCATTGTGTAACATCTCCAGCAGATTGAATATCAGTCATGGTATCTTTGTCAAATCCACTGTAAATACCGTTGTTGTTTACAATAACTATGATTACTGGCAGTTTATAACGAAACATGGTTTCGATTTCCATTCCTGAAAAAGAGTATTAATAAATTAAAAACTATTATTTTTTTTTGTGAAAAAGTTAAAGCAAAAAGTACTAAAAATCAGTTGTGTAAACAGAACCTCTGGTGCCAACTTAAGTTTACATGCAGCGTAAAATGGAGCCCCATCTCAATGAGAATCAAGCAATCATCTTCATCAAACCCAGTAATGTTATTTTTTGGAGTTAATTTTGATAAATAGTTATGTATGTTTATGAACACACCTGAGAATCCGAAAGCAGAGTCTCCCTCAACGCAAACGACTCTCTTTCCCGGCGCGTAGTCGCGACACCACATCGCCGCTGCTATGGCGAATCCGGGGCCCACCTGGTGAAAATTAGTGATAGTTGTTTATTTTTCCACAAAAACAGCGCGCATCAAATACGACAAGCAAGTTTCGGGTTATCCCCGAAGAAACCGCTGCATGTTTTGACCGCGCCGGTGAGTTCGCTGCACTAGTAGATCTTGGTGCAGCACGTGTAGATGATAGGTGATGCATGGACAGCATTCACCGGCAAATTAGTGTGAGTTTAATCCTCCTCCACCAGCCACCGTCGGGTGAAAGCACAACAAAGGTTTTATTAAACAGCAAGCAGGACAGCCTGTGTCGTGTTCTTCTTAATATGGAATGATGTCAGCTATTAAACTTGATCGATGCGATTTCGGCAGTAGCGAGGCGTGGTTTGTTAAGACCACGCCACGCCATGAAATCAAGTTGTCGTAAGCACGCCGTAGACACGCTTCGCTTTCAATCGGCCCGGCCTCCTTGCTCAAGGAGCATACATTTTACTGACCCAGTTTCAAAATATTTATTACCAAGCATTCATCTGAGTTTATGGGTCACACTAATCCGTTATCAGAATCTTCGACCTAACTATAGGCGTCTGACGTAGCTTATTGGCTAAATGTGCTGTGCGAAGACGTCCGGTTTTCTGACCAAAACCTTATAAATAGATTAAAAGTAACTTTCCAGTTTAAAACCCCTGAACGAGCCAGGAAAACAGCTGATGAGATTCAACGGCTGGACAGGTCTTTACCAGCCATAGCTAAGAACAACAGTGATTAAATTATCCTTCGAATAAAAAAAAACCGTATTGAAATCGGTTCTTCCGTTCGGCAGCTTCGTTGCCACACACAAACAGACATAGGGGTCAAACTTATATCTCCTCTCTTTTTCGTCGGGGGTTAAAAATTAAGTGAAATATTTTATAGAGTGTTTTACCTACCCCCATAGTACCAAAAGTGCCTGCATCCAAGCGATGACGCGGCTTGTTGTTCAGCAGAATACCACGGCCGATGTCCATGGTGTTGGCGCCTTCGCTCACGATGATGGAATCGGCGGGAATGTTCGCTTGAACTGTTTTGAATACGGCATAGTAGTTCAGCGGCACTGTCTTGTCGATCGCTTGGGCCTGGGGACGGACCATTAATCTATATATATAAAAATGAAATGCGTTTTCCTTGGTCACGGCATCGCGCGTGAATGGCTGGACCGATTTCAATAATTATTTTTTTGTTGTATTTGTTATTATTAGGAGAAGGTTCTTACGGAAAAAAATATTAAGAAAGTCTCTCAGAAATATTGAAAAATATACATTTAATTTTGCATATTTTAAAAAACGCGCGTAACTAATGTCAATGCCATTCGATGACATTGTTCAATCATTGCAACGCTAAGGCGGTACGAAGTTCGCCGGGTCAGCTAGTTATTAATATAAGTAAATATACATACATAAGTGGTAAGTAGCTTAAGCACTTGTGTTACGGATATCAGAATCAACAGTGAAATGTCAAATAAACTTCAATAAATACCTATATTATATATAAATAATTAAAAAAATTATATAAATATAAATGTTTATATATATAAACATTATGTGGGAGTGGTGGGAATGACCTCATTATTTATGAGTGAACGAATTGTGCTTGCGGTGCGGGATGAGTGTGAAAGTGAATGAGTTTGAAATATGAATTTAAGTTTATTTTGAAGATTTGTACATAAGGTGTTTTAATCAATCAACATTGCCAATGATGTATCCTTATATCGAACTGATGTACCGCGGTTGAGGTATGACGTTCGTGTTCGACCCTTCTGCAGCTAGGTGGCACGAGGAAGCACGTATACGTAGATTACTAATGCCTCTGCGACTGAAGTAGAAACCTCACTCCCATGTACACTCGTCCCCACTAGACATTGTGATGTAAGCTGTCTGAAGTTAAGGATATCCAGATACATAAGTGAGCATGACATAGGCTTACGGAACCACCGGTGATGGGTCATATAGTTAGGGAAAGTAATTACATGGTCCTGTCCTAGTCTGCACTTAAACACGGAATGTAAATTCAGATAAGTGCAATAGTGCTCCAGGTCAGAAAATCTCAGAAACAATTTTTGTATCGACCTGGTATTTGAACCCAGTACCTCTCGGATGTGAGGCAGAAACTTTGCCCCTACACCAACGAGGCAGTCGAGTCAGATAAGTGTATACTCAGTCAGTGTAGGCGCTCACCTCAACAAAAGCAACATTGGAGTCTTGCTTCTTCTTCAGCTGCTGCCACCAGTCATTACTACTAGGCTGGAGTGAAACCTTCTTCTCTGATAATTTCTGGGTTAACGCCTCCACGAATGGTTTAATGTCAGAGTGAATCGCCACTTCGGACTTGACGCTGTTGTGGAACTCTTCGGGGTTGATGTCCACCTGTGAAAAATTAAGACATTCTAGAAGAAAACGCAAACATAATTTCGCGGATAGATACAGTAGTGTAACCAGTGGCAATTTTAATTTATAGGGTAGCATATTACCTCTGCGCCTTTTTTAGCTTTATGGCCATTTATGATGGTTAAGTTAGAAGACTTGACTTGTTTTACAATACATTCATTTTGAATCCATTCCAACCAGGACTTTGCAAAGATCTTGGCCTGGCGCTGAAGAGAAGTAGGACAGTAAATTATATTCTGATTTCAAAGTGTGAGTTGAGTTTGGGGTCCTTAGTGCATGCATTGTACGCTTAGCACTTAGCAACAACATTTTGGCGCAACTGATTTAGAGTTAGAAAGCTAAAGGGAAGCGCTTCCTACCAACCGGGTGTTATGGTCCGAGACCAAGGTCTGGTAGAAATCATCTTCATTTGTCTATCCATATTATTCAGAATCTAAATCTTATATGCCGCGGTTTATGTGCGGTACTAGGCCGGTACTAGGCTAAAAGCGCCATCTAGCCTATGGCGCCGTATCCGCGCTCGTTGTTGTGCTTGCCATTGTTAGGCATGCGCTTGTGATGGCGAACCATAGAGGTCGCCACATCATAATTTCTTGGTACGACGATTTTCAATGAAAAACGGGGTTTATCAGCACGTATTTTTAATTTTTTTTAGGGTTCCGTAACTCAAAAAAAAAGGAACCCTTATAAGACCACTTTGTTGTCCGTCCGTCTGTCCGTCCGTCCGTCCGTCTGTCAAGACCGTTTTTCTCAGGAACGCGTGGAGGTATCAAACTGAAATTTCTATATGATACTTAGGTCTACTGTCCCTGGAAGCTGTAGAAAAATCAACCTTCTAAGCCAACGCAATCAAAAGATACAGCCATTTAGGCCGCAAATTTCCGCAAATTTTCGAAACTCGCACGGGACTCAAAACCTACAGGGTACTTCCAGTAAACTTAGAATCTTGAAATTTAGTACGAAGTCACGTCTTATAGTACAGATATAGGAAAAATTACGAAGACCGTAAATTTTCAGTTTCATCATATAAAAAAAAATATATTTTTGACACATTTGAAAATTTCAAAGTTACTACTCCTTATCTCATGAACGCGTTGAGATATTAAATTAAAATTTATATTAAATACTTAAGTCTATAATACCCGTGATGGGTGAACTTTTACTTATATACCTACAGGTTTGTACGGAACCCTCGGTGCGCGAGTCCAACTCGCACTTGACCGGTTTTTTGTTTTTCAAATCACCACCATACATTACTCACCTGTATAACCTTAACGTCCGGCGCAAATCTTGGCGGCTGGCCGAAGTGCAGCATCCAGTTCAGTCGTGCGCCTAACAGTAGAACCGCGTCCGCTTTTAGTAATGCGGCCGTGCGGGCTGTTGAAACTACGTAAGGAGACGCGTCAGGGACTACGCCTTTGCCTGAAAATTAGGAAGAAGGGAAAGATAAATATTATATAGGAGTAGGCAATACTGGAATCTTGGTGGCTTCTACAAATAATAGTTAACTCATCGTTAAAGCTGAAAAGAAGCTAAGATTTAAGTGCAGTAGTACTCACATGCTATACATATAAGAATGTTTTATTATAATTATCTTATGTGGCTGTGCTTTTTTGGGTGTATACTTATTTGTTGTACTATTAATAGTCTGCTATATGTGTATTTGCAATAAATATGTAAATAAATAACTTGCAAGTGCTTGCAAGTTATATGAGTTGCAAGTGGCAACCACTTGAAGTAGTATTTGGCGTTTTGTTATTCCTTGAAGTTGTTACTTTATAAAGTGGTGACGGTCGACGAAACGCATCAATAAACAAAGCTTGTTCACTACGTGTTCTGCTCTTGCATAGGATCATCCTCTTCCCACAATGATTAGAGGGTGTGAGGCCTTGGCAGCTTTGCTAGAACTTCGGCTGTACGTTCCACAAGCAAGGGATTGGGGTAGGCAGGCTCCACGGACTCTGTGCTGTAATGAGAGGCCCTGAGGCCTTCGCTAGGACTTGTAGGCAGAACTGCGTATCTAGGTGGCTGTCCAAAGTTTGTTGATGGCATCTTCAGCAGCTCTTGTATATGTTGATCCTTTGCCCAGAATTATGAGAGGCCGCGAGGCCCTCGCTAGGAATTATGAGAGGGCGCGAGGCCTTCGCTAGGAATTATGAGAGGGCGCGAGGCCTTCTCTAGGAATTATGAGAGGGCGCGAGGCCTTCGCTTGGAATTATGAGAGGGCGCGAGGCCTTCTCTAGGTATTATGAGAGGGCGCGAGGCCTTCTCTAGGAATTATAAGAGGGCGCGAGGCCTTCTCTAGGAATTATGAGAAAGCGCGAGGCCTTCGCTAGAAATTATGAGAGGGCGCAAGACCTTCGCTAGACCTCCAGTCGCGAACTCCACTAACAAGTTACACTTATAGCTGGTATAGAAGAAGCATTCTACACACCCATTGGAGTCGGCAAGACTGGAATCTTTGTCGCTTCTACAAGTTTGTTCACTGCATCTTCTGCTCTTGCGTACGCTGATCCCTTGCCGACAATGATAAGAGGACGCGAGGCCTTTGCTAGTACTTCGGCTGCACGTTCCACTAACAAGGGGTTGGGGTAAGCTGGCTCCACGGGCTCTGTGCTGTAGAGTTCAGGGACTTTGTCTTCGTCGAGTTCAGCCTGGAAAACATAAATAGAAAATGTTAATACCATCTTGAGCTAGTTCTCCATTTTGGACATAACTTCATAAGTGACTGTCTAAATTCATTTCATTATCAATATTTTATTTTTTTCCTGTTTGTTAGTCTTTCTTAAGGGTTACATATTCACGTCAATTTTTATAAGTGGTGGTGAACAGAGGTTCGAAGACAGCTGTCGTCTCAAATTTTTGCAGCTGAGACGTTAAAACACAAGATAGTAGATGCAATATTAAGTACTTGTAACACTTACAGTGAGCAAAGTGCCGGGCATGTCGAGGTACGCCACTCCGGGCCTGCCGGCGGACGCGAGCCGCACGGCGCGCTCCACGTGCAGCGGGATCAGGCGCGCTGAAGGCGGCCGCCCCGCGTACTTGCAGTAGGGACGGCTGGCTTCCACCTGGTTACATAATAGGGTTTGAAATGTAAATAACTTCACCTAGCTTGGCTAGGTAAAAAACAAGTACATTGATTTCGTACATTTTCTCAAAATATAAACGCGAAAGTTTTAAAGAATGAATGCATGAATGTTTGTCACTCTTTCACGTTGAAACTTCTGTATTAAAATATAATAAATACAGGTAAATATACAGGATGTCCCAAAACTCAACGATAATCTGAGACAGGATGAAAGGCCAAGTTATACCAGTTCTTGGAAAAAAAAAATCCATATCAGTTCAGCGATAATAGATTTTTTTTTAAAAGTTGAAATTCGACACCCTTGGTGGCGTTTTCAAGTCCTGTGATCATCAATGTCACAATTTCGCTGTGATTTTTTTTATTTCCTGATCTTCATTAACGATGCTATTAATCGCAACTACAAATGAAAGCAATAAACATTGTTAATTTAATAAAATAAGTTAAGTTTTAGTGAGTCATGGTTCACAAAAATATTGTTGGTTAACTTTGACACTTCATATTGAAAAAAAATGTATTACACTACCCTTGGCAAGTTATTTCAAAAGATGGCGCATCTAATCAAGATTTCAAAATGGTGCAACACTTGCCACTTTTCTTGCGATTAAATTTTTTTTCTTTTTTTTTTCAAATTGTGCTTTCAAAAATAATAATTGATACTTTTTTGTATCAACATATTCGGGGTCTCGAATGAACAAAAGTGATAGAATGAGATAGATAGTGACGCTGACAGTCTGTCTTACTCTAGAGTGAGACAGATTGACATTCGACTTTTAGGATGAGCGAGACGGATAGTGACGCTTGAGGGTCGTTCGTTCACAACATTTAGTACGCACGCATCGGTTCTTTGTCCAATACGCATCTCTCGTATTCGTGTAACTTGTTTCGTGTGTCGTACTAACGACTTTGGCTTGTGTTACTTTGGACTTGATACTGCATCCGTACTGACGACTTTGGCTTGTGTAACTTTGGACTTGATACTGCATTCTTACATTGGCTTTGCTTTTCTGGACTTTGTGCTGTGAAAATAGTGTGTGTATAACATGCCGGATCTGTACACAGCAGAAGAATATGCAAATATGCATCTTATCTACGGTGAATGCCGTTGTAATGCCTCTGCCGCAGCCAGATTGTATCGCGAGGGATACCCAATTGTGCAGCGTCACCCAGATTATCGTGTATTTCAAAATGTGCATGCGTCATACTCGGAAGAACGATTGCCCAATGTTCGTACGTCCGGTGGCAGACCGCAGAGACTACGACGACATAGTTTTGAATGAAATTCAAAATGACTCCAGCACTTCAGTTCGTGCGATCGAAATACTCGTAGCAACGGGAGTACCGAAAAGTAACGCTCATCGAATTTTAAAACGATACGAATTTCATCCTTATCATGTGCAACGCGTCCAGAGTTTGTTACCACGAGATTACGCACCTAGAATTGATTTCTGCAGGACAATGTTAGCGAAAATTCGTGAAGATCCGGAATTCCTAAACAAAATTTTATGGACCGACGAATCAACATTTAAAAAAGACGGGTATTTAAACTTACACAACCTACATGAATGGCACCACCTATTTGCATTTTCTTCAAAACGATTTGCCAAATTTGTTAGAAGACGTACCGCTTAGTATCTTCAGAGAAATGTGGTTTCAATTCAACAAGATGGTTGTCCCGCGCACTATGTTCGGGCTGTAAGAGATTATTTGAACCAAGAATATCCTGACGGATGGGGATCAGACGCAGTGGTTCAATTGTATGGCCTCCTCGTTCCCCCGATCTAAATCTAGTTGATTTTTTTTACTGGGGATGCATAAAAGAAAAAGTCTATTCAAAACCAATACAAAATCTATCAGAACTTCGCCGGAAAATTGATGCAGCGTCAGAAGAAATAAATGCAAGGAATTTTGCACGACTGGTGAAAAGGTCTTTTGTAAGGCGTTGTAGAGCCTGCATTAGTGCCGGAGAAAAACAATTCGAACATTTACTGTAGTTTAAGGAGAATAATTAAATTTAATAAAAAGTTTTACGATGGTTCGTTCATTGTTTTTTTTTAAATTATTATTACCTATTATTTTTTACAATAAAAATTGGTTAGTAACTGACTCAATTACCTCTACTAAAAATAATAATTTTGTTTCAGACCAGAAACAAAAAATAACAAATTTTAGTAACAAAAATTCCTAATGTTGAGTTGTTTAAAATGAGCTTACTTGAAATAAAATAAGAAAAAAAAATTTCATCGCAAGAAAAGTGGCAAGTGTTGCACCATATTGAAATCTTGATTAGATGCGCCATTTTTTGAAATAACTTGCCAAGGGTAGGGTAATACATTTTTTTTTCAATATGAAGTGTCAAAGTTAACTAACAATATTTTTGTGAACCATGACTCACTAAAACTTAACTTATTTTATTAAATTAACAATGTTTATTGCTCTCATTTGTAGTTGCGATTAATAGCATCGTTAATGAAGATCAGGAAATAAAAAAAATCACAGCGAAATTGTGACATTGGTGATCACAGGACTTGAAAACGCCACCAAGGGTGTCAAATTTCAACTTTAAAAAAAAAATGTCTATTATCGCTGAACTGATGAACATAGATTTTTTTTTATTTTTCCGAGAACTGGTATAACTTGGCCTTTCATCCGGTCTCAGATTATCGTTGAGTTTTGGGACACTGTATACAGGGTGACTGGAAATTAGTGGCGGAGCCGGTAAGAATAGGTAGTCCAGGGTTATGTCGACAGAAATCACTATGAGAGTTAGCGTCCTTAATTAACCCTTTACAAGATATTCCTACTTAAAGAGTAACCAAAAAATCGTACAAAAAATTTACAAATGGTAATAAATCGTTTCACTAGCACATAGGGTTCAATTTATTAAGAACGGACGAAGTTGCCGGCGGCCACTAGTCTTATCATTTTTTACTAACATCCTTTGATATCTAGGTGGGTATGATGTATGATAAAAGCAAATGATAAGGTCAAGAGTTGGAGTATACTTAGGTGTGGCAAATCAAGTAACCAAGTTCTTTAAATAAATGTTCAAAGTAGATAGATATTATTTATTTGCTAGTATAACTTTTTCTTAAGGAATATCAATCTTTCCTTGTTTTTGACGTGACAACGTCTTATAAATTGGTTTGCCGGGTGACACCTCAAGAAACTGCTCCGCTCACGTTTCGCGCGAGAGAGACAGAGCGAGAGAGAGAGAGAGAGAGATAGGCATACACAACGGTTCATGTTATACGAATGAATATTCACATTAAAATTATTTTACCACTCAGAGTCGTTGTCACGTAAAACTTTCGCGCGTATACCGACTTTACAGGCAACCAATTTTTTTTATCATTAGTTTCTATGCTAAGAGATTATTACAAATTTATCTTAATCCACATTTTTATTCCACTATAAGTAATAAGTATTATTATCTAATCAACTGTTATAAAACATATTTTCTAGTACTTACACAGTGCTTATCAAATTATTTACCTCCAATACATTTTACATTACAGCTAATTTCATAATATTGGACAAAAGAAGTTTCTTAAAATTCATGTATGCATATCCAAAGTCAAAATTAACATTACTTCAATTAAAGGTTACTTTGTGGCTTGTTTTTTTGTGCAAAATTAAGTATCATTGTTGTTTTTGTTAAGTTGACCCAAAAACCCAATGCAAATCCATACATATTCTTATGAAATAAAAACTTAGTTTGGGAGGAAAAAAAAGACATTAAATAAATTAAGATGATACCTGTGGCCACTCTTGAAAACCCCCGATTCCTTCATGGTCCTCTGGGCACGACCCAGCTATGACTACTAAAGGCCAGCAGTTGACTTGTGCATTGGCCATGCCTCCAATGCAATGAAGAAGACCTGGCCCGGAGACAGCTAGGCATACTCCAGGCTTGCCTGTAATAATAAATTAAATTAAAACCATTTTTGAAATACCTATTAATAATTAAATAAACATTATTTATTACAAACTTGGATAGAATGGATCTAAAACAAATGTTGCAAGAGGGAAAACTTGATTCTCTTTTAGACTGAAATTTTCACTACAATATCTTTAGAAAAAAATTGACAATGTACAAATAAGAGATAGTAGGTGAAAAAACAATAGCTGCAATTGCATCATGTGGCCATGACTTAATTTCTGGTCATTGGCTCTTAGTCATTTTGGTAATAGTAAAACATGGCTAAACACAGACCTGTGAGATAGCCTATAGCTTGTGCAGCATAAGCAGCGGCTTGTTCATTCCTCATGCCAATATACTTGAGCCCAGCAGATTGGAATGCCATTGCAAGTTCGATAACAGGAATACCCACAATACCAAAGACATATTCCACACCCTGAAATACATTGTTTATTTGTATAAAGATAATTTACATGGACAAATTTGTCTTACATATTTTTATTATTTAACTACTGGCTGCCCCCGATTTTGTCTGCATGGACTTCAAACAAACTTTCTCCTCCTCCTTAGCGGACAATCATAATATTTACCTGCATGCCAAATATTACCTGATTCCTCTAAGGGTTTGGGCTGTGCATTGCTGACAGTCACCTTTGAGTTTTATACATATATTCAGACAATCCCTATAGCATGATTCAGTATTCAAAGGCGATGGCTTATTATAAGCATGTTTTTATACCAATTTCTATGATTGTTTTTTATGGAAGAATACTGTTACTTTTTAAATAAGGGATAACCATAAAGGATTTTTTAATATAATTCTATTAATTGTAGTGTGATGTAGTATACAATAACAGCCCAGGAGTATGAAAAATAATAGTAGTACCAAGTTTTGTTAAACTCTGTCATGAAGTTTTTGTTTTTATAATCTTTATGCAGACAGACAGACAGAAAAAAATTACTGATTGCAATTTTTGCCATCAGTATCAATGCTTAATCATCCTGTGATAGTTACTTTGGAAATATATTTCATAAACAGAATAGACTTCTCTAGAGATTTATTATAAGTTTAGAAAGATAGATACAATAACCTTAAAATGTGCATCATTTGTTTTTTTTTTAACATCTGAATAGAACAAAATCAAGTCATGCTATTAGCATTGTTTTATTATAATAAGGTGGTCGGTGGCCCTGTAGGAGGTCCTTGCTGAGTAAGTGCAGGTTATATAAAAGTAAATAAGGGTTCTAAGTGATGTAAAAAATATATTAAACTTACCTGCTTCTTCAGGCTTTCAGCCAAAATATTATTTCCGTCTGTAACCATACTGCTGCTTAGTAATTTCGGTGTGGTTTGGAAAGAACGCCGAAGTATAAATTGAGTGAGTCGTCCTGTTATAAACATTATAAAACTGATAGGAAAAAATAATACTTAGGCACTATCAGCCTCTTTGTAACATGACAAGTTTAAACTCCGAAAGTCCCGTACCTACTGACTAAATAAAAATCTAAGATAGAAACTAAAAATAGTATGTATCAAGCAGTATCAAGTTCAAATCCGCTGATGATTAGGATTTTGGATAAACAAAAGAGAAATGTCAAAGTCCAACCAAAAACAATCGCACACTACTGCAAATGGCTTAACCATAAACAAAACATACACATGCGCAAAAGGTACCCTAGCAACCTACAGCGAGGCTGTGAGATAAAACTGATAAAGTTAATATTTCTTGATAATTTTTTCACTTTTACAACTCACCGGCCAATAAGCTATTCAAAAATGAGAACCAATACACCTTACGCAGTGAAACAATGAAATGATAATGAATTTTGTTTCATTTCATACAATAATTAATTCGACTTAAGTAGTAAAAATTAAATGTCACTGCCTGATTGATCACTAGGATTTTAAAGACAAAAGTCTACTAAGTAGCGCTACACGGGCGTATCTACATTTTCTAATCTTGGTTCTAATTGTTTATTTATTCAGGAATCAGGATCAATAAAATTATAAAATTGAAAAAAAAGTATGTGAATAGGCTAGTGCCAAAAATCTCCATTATCAGAAGCAAATAAGTTGTGAAATAGGATAGCGCGGAGTTTACCGTGACCAACTAATTACCTACATACCGTACTCCTTACTGGATATTGCTGGCTAGACGGAGAACTAAAACTACTCGAAGCACCATCGTTATTGAAAATTTCACCTAGGTACCAGTTTAGCACATTCGTAATGTTTTAGATGGTTTATGTTAGTGAGTGTGAAGCTGAGTTAAAAGTTTAGTGGAGGTCGTGTGTCGTATTTGGAATAATTAACCAAAAGGTGTCGTGTAACTATCTGCTTAAGATGATGATTAAATTGTACAAATTTTATTGCTTAAACAAAATGGTTTGTTTGTTATATTATGTACGCTTATATCATGATTTATGCCTATTACATGAAAACGTCATAATTCCCTACTCATTACATAATAGCAATGCTATTGCTATGAATATTCATAAAGGGACAAGCCACTTAAAAGTTCAAGCACGAGAGCGAGACTTCAAACACTTTCCCTGACCGACACCCACTCGAACGCGCGGTTAACGCAACTAGTTAGTTCTGGTAAATTCGCCATTAGTTCTGGAATGAAATAAGTATGATAAAATTGAATACTGTAAATTATTTCGTTTAGCGGATCGCTGCTTGGCTTTATGGGTTTGGCAGGTCTGGCGTTTGTGCATTCGTGTGCGTAGGTCTTATAGTACCAGTCTGTTTAAAAGTAGTATAATGTTAATTATTGGGTTAGTTATACCCATTGCCTGGATTATGTGTTTAGTATATTTTTTAATTTGACCTTTTTAACGATTTACTTTTATCTACATAAGTAAGACTTCAAATTACGTAACTTTACACTACGTAAGTACCTATGTCTTTTTGCCAAGATTTTTGAAATACTGAAAACAATTAGTGAGCGAGGCACGGAGTTCGCTTGTAGATATTTCTATTTGGCAATAAGTCCACCAAATGTATCACTATGGTGCGGTATAAGTTTTAGAAAAATACCAACTTATCTTTTTATATCTACCCACCAACGTAGGATGAAGAACTCGGCAGATGTCATTGCATTCAAATCTCCACACAAATAACGTGGCCTATAATGGTGCAATCAGTGCGAAATGTTGACGGTTGCGTTTGTTTTCCATTTTTAAAGGCGGAAGTGTGGCGATAATGTGACGGCGAGTTTTCGCTGCGAATGTTGACGATTCGACGTCCGGAGGGCTGAGGCTGCACCGGCACGGGACCAGCGACCAGCGCGCGCGCATTCCGCAATCGAACGCGATCCATCCGCACGAAGCCACGCTCGCACCGTGCATAGACTCGAAAAATGGTTTCGCACGTAACATACCAGTGACTGTCAATTGAATAACTGTGATTGTTTTTTTTTCGAAAATAAAAGACTCTTTTTGTGACTATGGCGTTAATCACCATTAAATTTTTAGGTAAGTAACAGATTTTTTTCTATGAGGGTAGTCGTAAAGGTGGCATAAGACGATCTAAATATCAGATTTAAATAGCAAGTTTTTTCATTCATGTAGGTAATAATAACCACTGAATAATTTTTGCCTCTTCAATACTGGGGCAAGTTCCAACACAATCCAAAGTTTAGTCGGTAGGTGTTTTCAAAACTTTACATTACGTACACGTAACGTAAGGTGGTATCGTTTTCAGCGAAGAAGGTATTGCGGAGGCAAAACACTAATAAAACTAAGAGCAATCCAACTTCATAAAACATACTCGTAATTTAAAAGTTTGATAGAACGCACGACAAACATAGGTAGCTAGGGCTAATGAATTTTAATTGTTTGTTCAACTGTTTCGAGAGAGGATAGCTGACACGAAATGATGAATATGACTAAGTAGGTTTGCAAAATCTGGCGTGGCGAATTGTGGTTCTCAATTTAATACTTATTCCGGCAATTTTATAAGACAAATGATGTGATTCCCTGCTGCTTGCCAAATCGAGACCATAACGCGACTGTAGAAAGCTCGAAATTCCTTATTTTATTTAAGGGTGTGCGATAAAGTAACGTTACATGTGGCCGTTAAAATACATAAGACACACATATTTTAATACCTGCAGGCGACCAGATTTTATTTACCGGTTCGCATTATTTGGGACCGCAGATTTAGGAACGTGTTATGGTGGCAGAACTTGTGGTGTTTTGCGGCTTCGTCCGTTCAGATCATATAAAGCATTTCACCACGCCTACTTAATTTTATTAAAATTACGAAAAATAACATTCCATGGGTTTTAGGATATGGAAAAGTGTACTGACTAGATATTCGTTAGTACAGTCACGGAATTTTACCCTGGCTTTAGGCATTACCGATTAGCTTCTTTATCACACGTAGATTCTAGCCAAACACCACTGACGACCACTTTGGTGTAATGGTCAAGAAGCTGACTATTAGCCAAGAGGTCGCGGGTTCGATCCCCGCACTGTACAAACGTTTGTGTGCATGAATATGTCTGTTTATACCGGTCTCGGTGTTGTATGTATTTATTTAAGTTTATTTGTACACTGTTGATTCTGATATCTGTAACACAGTGTTTAAGATACTTACCACGGAGTCAGATCATTGCATGTGATGTTGTTGTATATTTATTTATATTTAAACATGGAAAACAAGTTTTTGGCAAAACCTACTTAACATTTCCTTTTAGCGTGATGAAAATTCAAAAGACACATATTTAATGTAAATTGATCCGTTCCGTAGCAGAAGGCTGCTACATGATAGCGTTTATTTATTGTATAGTTGCGACGATAGACCGAGTTGATGTAGCTTAGTAGGAGGGTCAAGCGGTTAGGTAAGCGACAGAAAATCAAATCTATTGACTAACTGACTAAGCCCTTCCACGCGACTTTATCCCCTGAAAGTTTCATTAACTCAACAAACAAATCCCATTTTCTTCCTTGGTCTCAAATCACAGCGATCTATCCGAATATGCATCTTATGCTTTTTGCTTCATCTCAACTAGAATTAAAGTGACATTAATAAAGAAGCTCCTGCAGGTTCGTTTCAATAATAATGAAGCCCCTGACTGTTTATATTAGTTATGTTTAATGTATACCTATGTGGTAAGGTGCTTTCGATGATTGATAACTGAGTGTGTCGTTGGCCGTTTGACAATGCTATGTTATTTAACGAAAGTACCTATAAACATACCTATCTTTAATGTGACTAAGTGCAAACATCACTTTGTAAGTGCCAGTGTTGATTAATCCGAATGATACTTTAGCCGGGGGACGGACATGCGAAAATGTCAACATTCAGCCGCGGCAGTGTAGGTGTTATTAAATACGCGTGCAACAGGCCCGTAAAACCTGACGATAAAGAAAATCCGCGGCTATCGAGCGAATTGAACGTGATTTTATTGGATTTTTATCTCGAAGCTAGGGAAAATAGTGATTTAATTTAATTTCATAAATAAATTTCGCGGAATATTTCAGTTTGGTATTTAGTACCAGTAAATTCAATTTAAATAATTCGGTTGAATCAACTACCTACCCATAACATACAGTATCTATTTTACCCTGAAACTATGTTACTTAGTGTCATAATTATAAGCAATTAAGCCACTCAATTACATGATGATGACAAAATATTACAATGATCAGATAAAATATTATTCAGATTTGACTAGGTCATGTAGGGAAATTCTTAGTTTTTGTAGAGGAAAATAATTTCCTATCGTGAACAAACAGATAAAAGCAACATTTTCTTGCGGTTATGGCGTAATGTGGAATTTCATGGTCTGATTTATTAAATGACTAGTGGACGCTCGCGACTTCGTTCGCCTACATACGAAGTTTCATCCTCAATACAACTTCAATACTGTCTTCTGGAACTTTGTCTTTTTTATATCACAAGATAGTGCTTATGGCGTAATGTTAATGCTATAATGTTTAGCTGGATTGCTAACGTTCCACATTCAATGCTTCATCTTAATTTTTGTTGTATGAAGAGGCATTTCGCGTTACGTTAAACCACTTTTCTAAGGTTCTACATACTCCTTACGATATAGATAGCTCGGCTGCCGGGACGTCATGTCACATCAGGCACTCCAGTGCTCGTCTCGCTGAACTTCTTTTATTAAGGCGTCATATTCATACCATTTTTTATTGAACTGGGCTGCTAGGGTTCAACATCAGATATTCAGGTCTTCATTTTTGTTACATGTACATAAATTGCGCGTTACGTTGAACAAATCTCCTTTAGGTTCTAAATTCGTTTGTATGGGCTGCTGGGTGTCACTTTAGGTACTCCAGATCTTCTTTTTTGTTATGGAATTGGAAAGTGCTTGTCATGCGGAACAAATTTTCCAATGGCGTCATATTTAACTTCAATTTAAACTAGGCTGCTAGGGTTCCAACTCGGATATTTATATTTTCAAAATAAATTGCATCAACCATCACATGAAATTTCCGGTCAGTCTATAGGCATATTTCATGTGATGGGCGCACAAATAAACAGACAATCAGAGGCACAGGGAAAAATTCTAAAAAGTGGTGGAATGTGTTCTGTAGTCGATTCTGAGTAAAATATCTAAGTGACTAAACATCTTCAAAGTACAGACTTTTTACCCTCTTCAGCTTTATTGTATGTACCTAGAGATGATCGAGTATTTCATTATGGATAGGTATGATGTGGGTGCGCCATGACATTGTGTAGTTTTCGAGGCCGGAGTGCGATCTGGCACTGACATTGAGTTGGCATTATTTGCCATTATTTATTGTCACACGGGTACTTACCGTAACCACCATAAATGTCCGATGATGCTCGGTTGCACTCGAGAGTGCATAGGGCAGGAGAAGTAGGCGCCTTTACGTATTCTACTTATTAGTAGAACTTAGGTTTTGCCTGTGATGCAACAATGTAGTAATTAAGTCTTAATTGTATTAAAAGGATTGCTAACGATAACGATAAGATTCCCAGTATTATTTGTCAAGAGTTATACAACTAGACCTAAAGGTTCGGTCAGATTGATCCCTGGTTTCCAAATCAAATACCTTCTTAAATTATTGTTAATGTTGTTTTTAAAGCAGAAGTCAATGAACAGAATTAAATTTGTATGTGGTCTGTCTGTAGCAAAGCCCAAGAGTGTTATGCTTTTAAGCGCGTAGGTACTTATTACATATTTATCTTAGGTAATATTACTAAAACTAAGCACACATAAATATAATTGTTTTGAGAGATTCACACCCCAAGGATCACACTGATACTGACCATGGTAGCGCGAAAACAGGCCCTAGCCCTTTTTAAAGGTAAACTTTATGAAATTTCAATGTAGGTAATATATTCATGTAGTAGTACCTACTCCGATTGGGCTTCTTAACGATTGACAACCATTTTTAACAACTACTGTTTGTAAATGCACTGTGACTGTTTAACATAGGTGCGACAATGTATTAATCAAACACATTTTAATCTTTGAGTAATCTGTAAAATACACAGAGATAAGCCAACTGGAATAGGATTCTATTTGTCACAAAATTAGGGATTTAGGTACTTTGCCTATAGGAGTTATTAGTGTCTCGTTTTTTAAGTAAAGTAGTGCAATGACTCTTTAATGAATTGGGAGATACAAACCTTCATTAAGAAATAATTTGTTTTTGTGGTTAATTGCGCAAACTTAAAATTAGCGGCAACAATCATTAGTAGATGTAACAAAACCCGTAAGCAAACCGAGAGACAACATTTTTAGGAATTAATGGAAATGATGTTTTAACTATGCATATAAGTGAAGAACAAATGAAATCTACACTTAGGTAGTTTAATTTTACGAATATAAACACAATATTCCGTACCCGTATAAGTACTTACACAATATGATTTTAATGATCTAGTCGCTCTATTTGACATTGACCCTGGGTGAATTATGCCGGAAATAGTAGGTAAACTGGTAGAGAGAAAATATATACTAGGAAAATGTTTTGTTTATGTCATCCGCTGCTAGAAGTTACATGGTAAAAGCATGTAATTGAAAACGTGAAGCCTAGAGTAGGTGCGGCATTCTATTGATTTTACAGGCAAAGAAAATATTCCGATACTTATATCGATATTAAAATCATATTCAATCAGAAATGGTTGGCTGAAAACTTTAATAGACAATGTAATCCTCTTTACACGATAAAGGAAAATATTGTATTGTTATTTTACTCATTGTTAATACTCGTATGAAAATGCTAGTTAGGTTTGTAAACTAATAAAAGTTTTGCACATGCAGTAAACTATCTATGTTTCTACGTCCGACTACACTCTAGTTCATCTATTTATTACAATTAATAATTTCCAATTTAATTTATGATAACTTTGATCACCGTTATGGCCGGTAAGTAACTAAGGAGAGGTGGTTTAGTGTGTATGAGTATACTCTATCTTGAAAAGTGAAAAACTTACTTACTAAAACTTTCGCGTCCGTTGTGACGATAAGATCTTTCGTCTTCGTTATGATTGATAAGATTGTTGCGGTTTCAGGTTTTGGGGGCACAGTAGTAATTGTTTTACAGTACACTCCAGACCGAACCAGGGAGTCATAGGTGTGTGTAATATGACTCCTTCGTTCTGAAAAACAAACTAGTTACTTACCCCTCACTAAAACCGCGGCGTTTCGTTTTAGTTCCGTCATCTACTTATACTCACTCAGAGTGGGCATTATTACGACAAAACAATTAGGTGCGGTCGGCCGATCGACATAATACAATACTTGTGTTTCATGTCATCGTAACTTCAACTGAAATGAGAATAACGTCCAGTTCACTTGCGTTTGTACTTACCTACATGCGATGTGACAATTACAAAAATGCACTGAGTAATGTTGTTATAAACTACAGTTGTTAAATTAACTTATTAGGGATTCGACGTAAAGTTAGTAAACAAATGTAAACTTCTAAGATTAGCAAAGGCCCTGAATCCTGAATTTAGGGTTACTTACGTCAAATTTTTAAACTTTTTTATTTTTACCCGCTGAATATCATACATTTTTGACTTACTTCATGTAACTACCTTCCAACAAAGAACCTTTTTATTTTCATCTTAATCGGTTCAGAGGCTTAAGCGTAGTTAAATAAATAAACAGAGAATGAAGTGCCTTGCGAATTGTTCATATTCACATAGCACATAACAGTATTAATTCCCTCAGATTGTGAAAAGTTACAATAACAACCTGCGTTGCGGATTTTTTTTTTAAATTAAAAGCCTTTGTAATAAGATTTGATTTTTGTCAAATAACAGGTTAATATATCTGGCCAAGTTTGACTTTGTCATGTCAAAAGTAATTTGTCATAATGGGTGTCAACAACAATAATATTTACGTCCGCTCATTTATTTCGAAGTTTTTATTTAATATTAAACATTTTGTTGTTGCGGCGTAGCTTGATGGCGGAATCGAATGATGTTAATATAAAAACGAGCTATGAAGACAAAAAAGAAGCTCCCACAACAGGTTAGAAAGAGAATATACCTAGCTGATCGCCTCTTATCTAAATAAAACTTGAAGTTGACTACAATCCTGATGATTTGGATAAACAAAGTCACACCTTATTTTTTTTTCTGGAAACGTTAAATAAAAAGCACGTACAAAGAGTGGCGAGGAGGAAAAATCACGTAGGTAAAAGCCTGAGCCAGTGCATGTGGTTACGTCTAAAATGATTTTATCAAATTATGAATACTGTAAAATGCAAAACAAACATGTCGTGTTATTAGGATACGCCAAATACATATATGCATAGGTAGGTACTCGTAGCTGCTAGCCAACAGCAGTGCAGCCCATTTAGTAAAACTGGAAACACATTATCTTTAGATTCTACGATCTCTATGTAGAGTCAATGTCAACCATAGGTCGGTGTCCTATACCTGAATCCTATATATGAAATGATCTTTTAGTTATCCTACTTATTTTGAATAAAACAAGCTAGTCGAAAACATTCGGAAAGTTTCCGTCTGGGTTTTTTCAGGCAGTACAGTTTATAAACACAAAGTGTTATTTTGGTACAAATTATCATAATGCTCATAAAACAATTCCAGGCGTCCCAAATTTCTAGGCCATTCCAATTTCCAAAAATCCTTTCAAGCCCTTTTTCAAATGTAGTTATATTTTTTAAGAAATGAGCGTCACGTAACGCTGAGAAATAATAATGTATCTATCAACACAAAAAAACAACTGAAAAAAGGCACGGACCCAAGAGTCTGTATGTATTTTTTATAAATAAAAAAATGTAGGTAAGCCACTTTTTTATTTCATTTTTAGTAAGTTATTCAAGTGATCTGAGGACTGACAAATAATTCATAAAACGATCTTCACTAATTAATACAAAAACTTAAACGTTCTTCTTCTGGGAACATATTAGGACATCCATTCATACATTCTTACATCAAAGAATTATTTCGTGATAGGTACATAGGTGTCAAACTTAGTTTTCCAAGTACATAAGACGTCTTTATTGCATGCCTAAGAAAAGAGAGCTCGCTTAAAAATATATATCTTATAGTATTTGCCTCGTTTCGGATAAATACACAGAATGGTTATACTCACTAATCAGCCTCTCAATCAACAGCCTAAAACTAAACAGCGTTCATTAAAATATCTAGTTGACTTCGACACCTCTACTATCAGCAAAACTGCTTGGATAGGATATTATCACGAATAATCAGCCAAGACCTTTTGTTTAAAATCAATACCTGTTCATTTAACCTATTTAAAACGCAATTTTCTTTCCAGATGTGGTCCCCGTGAGGTTCAACCTCTGGATAATGCTGTTCACCAGCTGCTGGGTGGTCTACATGCTGCGGGTCAACATGAGTCTCAACCTCATCGCGATGGTGCCACACGAAAATTCTAATTCATCGTAAGACATTCTGAATCCTTGGAACTGTTCAAGTATACTTTTTCTTAGATGAAAGTTTACACAGAAGAAGGATAACTTTGCTTGTTATATAAGATCATCTAAGCGTACAACGTGATATCTATTATGTAGGTGGGTACTCAGCAGAAGGAAAAACCGCACAAAGGAAATGACAATAAAATTTTGCTACTATAAGTTAGTTCTCTCAGAAAAAGGCATATCAGCCAACAGAGTCAATCGTTTAGGGGTGATTCAACACAAGACTGCAATTTAGTAATCGTCAATTTTGAACATATTTACATAAACTGTAAATATACTTAAAACATTATTGTACTTTGAATCAATTATAAACGCATGACAATATGCATTTCAATTAATTTTTAGTTAAATCAGTCGTGCAAGTCATGTCAAGTGACTAGCGCAACTAATAAAAATGGTTGTGTTATCAGGTCGAAGTCACAATGCGGCTCAAAAAGCGACGCTCTGACAAATGAAACACTTCATCATGTTGACATCGCGGACGTCAGAGAAGCACCCAGGCAGGTAATTGCCATTGCGTCTTATTACCTTTGTAATCTTTGATGAACAACAGCGATTAGCAGCCAAACATGGAACAAAATATGTGTCAGTTTGATATCTATTACTGCATTATTCGAGATTAAAACAGGTTGACAGGTTAAATTTCTAGTTGAAGCTTTATTACGAATTTGCAGCCCGCCATACTTTTACAAACATAAACCTTGATTAGCCTAGGCGAAAATAACAGTTCGGCTATATGATAGTCAATATGTTTTACTTATGATACGTCAGATTTAAATTCTCAGACTGTATTTGAACTTACGATTCTTGAGTTTGTCATAGCTGTATTGGTTTTGAAACATTAAATCAAAATATTATTGCGACATATCATAATCGAACGAGCAATGTTTTAGTTTGAAATCAGAACGGCAATAATTACATTATGTTAACGCAGACAATTCTATAACCTATGTCTATTCCATCCATGTATCTACGTATGAAGTTCATAATAAGCTTACGTTTTGTATAATACTCGTATGTGGTTTTTATACCCCATTGTTAATTGTTAATGTAGGTTATGTGCTTTGTATGTAATGGAAAATATTAATTCATGTTAATAGCAATGAGTAAATCGGGGAACAATAGGAACTTACCGTTTTTTTTGAAATATGTAAATGTTTTTTCATATTCTACTCGTAGGTGCCAGGTGGAGGATCGTTTGATTGGTCAGCAGAACAGCAGGCTCTGATCCTCGGAGCATACTTTTGGTGCTACCCTGTGACGTCACTGATCGGCGGAATGGCGGCAGAACGGTGGGGCCCTCGATACGTGGTCCTCATTAGCACTCTCGCTAGCTCCTTGCTGACATTCCTGTCACCCGTCGCGGCCAAGCTAAGCCACATCGCACTGATCGTTACTAGATTTTTCCTCGGATGCGCTGGGGTAAGCAGTCATTATGGCAGTTACATGCACAGTGCCATTACCACATAACATGACATATTACGTTTTATGTCATGCAATTGTTAATATAAAGAATATAAAGAATTCTGTTGTTTGACACATAACACGGAAAAATATAACAAGAATACTCGAACTACTTGGCGTCGTCATTAGGATATTTGTTTTGGTATGAAAGCTAATATTTGATCTGTATACCTGAGAATCCGTCCTAAATTCGCAGATATTTTTTACCGTAATGCTGACATTTGAATTTAATTTCAATATACATGACCCGGTTTCGATATTAAATGTTTTATCATTTTCAGGGATTCATATATCCGTCTCTTCACGTTCTGGTGGCGAGATGGGCCCCACCTGCAGAAAAAGGAAAGTTTGTCAGTGCTATGATGGGAGGAACATTGGGCACAGTAGTGACCTGGTCTCTAACGGGCCCGCTTATGGAAAAATTCGGATGGGAATCGGCATTCCACGTACCCGCTGGCCTCACGTTGATCTGGTGTGTTTTCTGGTGGTACCTAGTCGCTGACACACCCTCAGACCATCCCAGAATCACAGACGCTGAGAGGAAATACATTTTAGAGTCTCTAGGAGACAAGGTTAAGAAATCAAAGGTAAAGCTAATATTAGTAAAGCTAACGAATTGCTTCTTTAATTAACGCTGAATTTTAATGTACACTTGGTCGGTTCGATGTACGGAGTTAGTTCATGTGTGTTGTGTTTTCAGGGCCTACCACCGTTTAAAAGTATAATCACATCGTTTCCGTTCCTGGCGATGGTGGTACTGCATTTTGGCAACTTATGGGGGCTGTACTTCATAATGACAGTCGGACCAAAGTTCGTATCGAGCGTACTTGGATTCGAATTGTCGGCTACAGGGGTGGTATCCGCATTGCCATACCTTGCAAGAATGTTCCTGGCAACCATATTTGGTGCGATCGGAGATTGTATACTCGCGAGGAATGTGATGACAACAACAACGATCAGAAAGTTCTTCTGTCTTTTCTCACATATCCTCCCAGGAGTGCTTTTGGTGTTGTTGGTGTATGCTGGATGTTCCACAGTGCTGTCCGTGGCACTCATCACGATGTCGATGGGCTTCAATGGCGCTGCAACACTCACGAACCTGCAGAACCACCAGGATCTTGCTCCAAACTATGCGGGCACTTTGTACGGGATAGCCAATTTTGTTGGGAGCACTGCTGGTTTCTTCACGCCCATGATTACAGCTTATTTCACCAGAAGCGGGGTACGTTTGTATATTTATTTATGAATATTACCTACAGTTAGCATTTTTTTCTCTTTTTTTGTTGGTTTTAAATGGTATTTTGTATCTTACAGAACACTTTCGAGCACTGGCGTCCTGTCTTCTTCGTTGGAGCATCAGTGTACGTGGTATCTGCAATATTCTTTATCCTTTTCGGAACGGGCAACATCCAATCATGGAACTTCGGAAGAGAAGATACAACAGAAGCCAAAGAAGATAAAGAGAAGAATGGCGACCTTAAGGAAATGAATGGGACCACTACCAAGAAAAATGACGCCAAAGATGTCAAGGAAACTTCGCTAAACGTAGTTGGCTAATGTTTGCTGATTTTCTGATAAATCAGATAATATGTTGTCAGAAAGGTAGCAAACTGACAAATTGTGAATGCATGTTTGAACTTAAATTATAGAAGTGCCTTTAGTTTAAAAATGCTTATTTGATTATGTAAGATATGAATATGCCTTTGAAATTATGCCAAAATATAACATACGATCGACGGTTCCATTCATAACATCGACAAGAATCGTTTTGCTGATCTGTAACGTGTGATGTTAGTATATGTAGATAATATAAAACAGTGTGGCTGGTACATTGTGTTTGCGTCCAAACACAGAACAGACACAGTCTACCAGTCAATCTGCTTTTCAGTGATATTAAGATACCTAATATAAGAATTTAATGAGATAAATTATGACAATAATGTTGATTATTTTATGACTGATAATTTCGTATGTGGTGCAATTTTAATTATTTATTCAATGACTCATATTGCTTAAAATTCCATGCTAATAAGCCATTTAAGCTATACCCAGAGACTTACAAAGTTACAATATTCTAGAGTAAAGATCAACTGACAGCTCGAAAACGTGAAACCAATTTTTGTGCGTCAGCTTGTAATGTGGGTGCTCTTTAAAGCACTATCGATATGTATCTACATTTCTATGTTTGTTTTTTGCAGGAAAATTTTATATTTAATTTGTCTAAATAATAACCAGGATCTACCTTCTTCTCACCCGACCTTTCAAGGACGATGCATGTTATAACTTAAAGAAAAATAGATAGATAGGGTAAAAGAATAAATACATAACTTTTAAAACTTATAAGGTTCATAAAGGCTCTTATTTTTTTCATATAAAAAGATGAGTTACAACTAGACTACTGGAATTTATTTTTTCGTGGTCTTTTAACGTTTTTCAAATACTCTATTTCTCGGTAGACGAAAGTATTCGAAAGTACTCTCTCTCTTTGACTTATCCCTGAAAATATAAAAATTAATTATTATTGTCTTTATCTTTCGAACAGCTTTTTTAAATGTACACATGCACATCGAGATAAAATCTGCGGAATTAAGTGCCCCCTTTAAAACGTGAGATCAAAAAAAGCGAAAATCAAATTACTGAGAAACAATTTTAACCGAAGTCGACTGGGGTTGACATGCCAATCGAACATCGGTTGCAAGTGACATTAGACTCACCATCTTTTTCTTTATTTTTATATTTCCATAAGATATTTTATTCTCTCCCACAACTCTGTTCGTCTTCATATCTAAGTTTATGGATACGTTCGGGGTTGGTAAAAAAAAATCGTTTTTACTTTATGACAAGGATGCAGACCATTTAAAAGTTGTTTTTGTGCATTTAATTTATTTTATGTTTAAAAATATTCCTAATTCTTGCATAAAGTAGGTTTTTACTGATTAAAGTTTTAACTATTTTATGTGGCCATACATATTAGACGCGTTCTTATGTATCGGATTCGTTTAACTTTTTAAGTCTTCGCGAATTTTGTTAATAAATTAAAACATCAAGATATTATTAATACTTAACATTATAAATGGTAGAACGAATATGTACTTACATTACTGGGATATTTGCAGTATTAATCAGTAGTTAATGCCTGTTCCTACCGCTTTGATTTCTAAGGTTATGTATATAATTAATTTGTAACTAGTTTTCGTTATATGTCAATGTTTAACTTTTTTGAATTATATTTTTGCTAGAAACAATGACATGCCTACCTTTATTTTAGAAATCATGTATATTACTTATTCAAATTATGTTTTTTTTTGTTAAATTTTTAATTTATGTGTATTTTACTAAATCTTGAACTCGAAATCTTAAATCATCAATAACCTGATTTATTAAATAATAAAATATTAAGTAAATAAATATCTAGTTTTATTTACTAAATACTTTAAAAAAAAGAAGATAATAACAATTTTAGTTACTCATTAAGAGCATTTACCGGCGAGGAGCGAAGAAACAGAAATGATAACCGATAGGATTGTCTACTGAAGAGGAGCGGACATTTTAGTGCAATTGGTCAATATTTCTCCGTTTCCCCGCTCCGCGGCGCCGGTGAACAGATACCCTTAGACTGGAGATAACGATGTCAGTTTTAGAAAGTTTCAGATTATTATTAGTCTCATGAAAGTCTTCACTAGACGTAGGTAGTTAGTTTGTATCTAAGTTAAGCGAGCGGCTCAAAATGGATATAAAGCTTTCTTTGGTCTACGTCTGATTAACAAGTTTTTGCATAACAAGTTCAGGGGCCCCGTTTTATGATATTGATTTTGTCTGATCTAATATAAAACCGGTCGCCGCGCCTCCTGACAAAAGCAAAATTAACAAAAATGCATGCATATTCATATTATTTAAGCATAGACGTTCTGACATAGAAACTAAAATTGATATTAAATTAATCAAAACATCGATGTATCTGTAACACACAGGTATCAGAGTTATTACAATGAAAAAACATACAACCGGTTACATGAAACATGGCAGTACTCACAGACAATCACGATGGTTATGGCTGAAACGGTTATTTATATTGCATTTTATATTCTTTTTCCAATGTAAATATGATCAAAATTAGGATTCGTGCGTTAGTAAGTGTAAATCGGAATTAAAGTCTTTACTTTGGGAGTTAGATGCAATAATATAAAATCAAAAGTTTGTTCCAGGTTGGAGTAATGATATTCTTGGGATATTTCTGGATGTATGTGGTGCGTTATAACATGAGTGTTCACATTGTCGATATGGTCCAAGTTTCTAAAATAGATAAGTCTGGTGACTACAACAATTCTAACATTCAAAGGACGTCCTCTAGGGCCGGTGTTAGTAAAATTTATTGAAACTTTATTAAAATTAGTAGGTACTTTTAGTCATAACAAGGTGTATTGGTAACTTAATAAGACATACTAAATTAGGTATTACAATTTCAGACCATCATGGACATCCTGAATTGGAATGACATGAAAATGGCCAAATTGTTTTCCGCGTATCATATAGGATATTGTGTATGCTTTCCCATATTCCATAACTTGGGCGATAGGTAAAGTTATCTTTGATTTAAGTTAAATCAGGTACTTACTTAGGTTAAAAAATCCTATCCTTCCTGCGTGACGTGTTTAAGCAAAAACGCAAGGGGGTAAGGAATCGCATTACGAAATGTGACGTAGTATCCTTTGAGCATACCCAGATTATGTTTGCAGATTCCAAAGTCAATTTAAAACGCAACCCCTTCACCCCTTGCAACCTCAAGTAATTTAGACATCACGTATAAAGTAGTATAATGGTACCTACCTGATCAAAAATAGGACTTATAATTATGGTTAAATCCAATAGTGACATTTAGGTCCCGTTTCCAGACTAGGTCCTACATGGGCAGTGGGCATCGCTGGAATGATTTCAGGAATTCTTAGCTGCCTTACACCAGCGGCTGCATATTACCGTTTCTGGGCCGTTTTTATTGTACGCATTGTTATCGGGTTTTGTGCTGTAAGTATTATCATTTTATTAATGCATAGAAAGCTCACATCCATACCTTTGCCTAATCGAAAATTGATACAAAAGTATATATAGTCATTTGCAAAACTTATTTAAGTATAATATATAAGTCAAAATATTATAACAAAATATACATAAAACAAATTAACACATATCACGAGATTATTACACTTAAATCATTATTATATTTTATAGCGGGGCATGTAAAATGTGTTAAACTTTCGAAAACCTACAAATAAATAACAAAATAAAAAAGGTGCGGACCAAGAGTCTGCAGTTGTAGCTTAAAAAATCTTTTCATTTTAAAAAGTTTTTAATATTTCAAGTCTTACCGCATTGTTTTTTTTTATATAGAAAATGCATCTTTAGTGGTTCTACTTCTAACAAAGATTATTATGATGTTATTTTGTTATAACGCTATTTATACTCTGTAGGGAGCTATGCAGCCTGGTATGGTACAAGTGTTGAGGCATTGGGTTCCACCGACCGAAAGAAATCACTTCATGTGGGCGTATTGTGGTAAGCATTTCACGATTACTAACAGTAAATCAGTGACTGATAGTTCTTATAGATGATTCATTTATTATTTTTGAATTTTTAGTAAAATTTTGAATCGATTCGTATATTATACTTATTGGAAGCACGTAATCATATTCGCAAAACAACGCGAAACAAACTCTTTTGTCCAGTTTCACTTTAAAACCAATGCATTTTCCTCGTACCCTTAAACATTGACTAACTGGCACGCTCTCTCCTTAAACTTGTTATGAAATACACATAACTGCACGAGGAATGCGTCACAAGTTTATCGAACTGTGTGGGTATTTCCATCCCGTAGAAATCAGCATTCTTTCTTACCTAATTGTTTATGCTTGCATGTTTCTAACATTTCTGTCAACAAAATAAATCAAGACTGGTATGCGAATTTGTTACGAAATTACGTAAATATATATGAATGCTATTTTTCCCTATACCCCACCCTTGAATCTTTGATAGAACAACATTATTTCCAAAGCGAGGCCCTTTAGATTGACGTCACAGTTTCATAAGAAAAAACTAATTTAATTGAGGAACGTTTGTTGATGATTAAAGTTATTTACACATGGGTATCGTCGTTGAGATCAATTTATTTGAACCTCTGAATAAACTATGTTCTGGATTAATCTAAGATTTTAAAAAGTCTGTTCTACCTAAAAAATAGTGACGATAAAAACATGAACGAAGTATGCACCTTCTTGCACTAATTGATCAGGTTAATTTAACTTTATTTTTTGGAAGAGCATAATGAAGGATCAAAAGATATATTCTAGGTATAACAATGGGAACCTGGTCGACGTTCCTAATATGTGCTGCTGTGCACTACTACTCCCATTGGCCAGTAGGATTCTACGTTGCAGGGGGCATCCAGGTGGCCTGGGCTACTGTCTGGGTCCTAACTGTCACCGATTACCCAAGACAGCACCTGTACATCTCGAAAGAGGAGCTGGCGTATCTTGTGAACAGTATAGGGAATGTCTTTACGATTAAGGTAGGTTAACTGACCATTTCATAGGAATCAGCATCATCAAACTACGACCACTAAGGTTAAGCATCACGTTAAACAATAAAAAAGTTGCACTGTGGTCCGGATACAAAGGGGATTTACTGAATGCCGAAAGGACCATGTCCATTTTCGTAAGCACCCAACAACAGAAAGGAATATGGAATGAGTAAGACATCTAACAAATCGATGGGGTTTCAATAATATTCAATGTTTTCATGAAATTTTGCCTATAAAATGTACTGATTCACTACGCTAAGGCTTGGGATCGCGCCGTGGCGATGCGGCGCTCATGCCAAATTCGCATTTACACCTTTTTGATCAATGAATAATCTACTATTGTGATAGCTTTGTACGACTGAATTTCGTGTATTTACCGTATAAAAATATTATTCCTTGTGATAAATGTTTTAATCGACGGTACTGGAATGAATTTTGTATGGAAATAATAAAAAACTTTTAATATTTAAAAAAACCATTAGCGAAGTAATGAAATATTGACGATCACATCGATATCAATTTCATGTCTGCTGGTGTGTGGGCTTATATAGGTATTTTTGGTCATGATCTCTTGTCTTTATCATCTCATCATCACTTAGTGATTATCAAATTCAAGCGAGAACAACAAAACAAGTTTGCTTTACTTTTTTAAAATGACATCTTGCGATATTAAATTAGCACCTTCATATTAGACATCGTCCATGACCATGACTTGTATGCACTTAGCTGCTACAGATCATCTAAGTGCTACGCAAACAGTCGTCATAATCCGTCATTTGTATTTTGTAGACTATAGTGCACAAAAAATTGTGTGTCATCTTTTGCTTGCTTTGGACTTGATAATTACAATACTATGCAACGAACTCATCCTATTCACTGTCAGATTTCGTTGTGGGTTAAGATTATTTACTAAATGATTTGAGCCCGCAACGAAATCAGAGTATGTATTTAGAGCTAAAGTTATCGCGGGATAGTTATTGCAAGGAGCAAGCAGGAGTTACAATAGTGGGATAAGTTCCGTTAGTTAGCTTTTTGATTTGTCTCTTTTTTAGCCCTTTTATCCATTAATCATAATAGTATTATTTTATTTCCAGCTAACAAACTCACAGACCCCTTGGAAGTCAATTTTAAAATCCATTCCTTTTTGGGCATTGTGTATACTGAATTTTGGTTACGCTTGGATGATTATATCTGTATGTCTTTATGGACCATTTTACTACTCTAAAGTGGTAGAATACAGCATTTACAGCGTAAGTATATTCATTGCAATGTATCCTTAGAATATTAAGCTGTATTTAGATTATTATTAAACCTAATATTTGCAACGGAAAAATATCCACATAGTTACAAAGCCCTAGAATTTTCCGCCGGTAAAAAAACAAACTTGTTTCCACGACCGTCGAATAAATATTAATAAGTATATTTTTTCATTATGCAGGCGTCGGCTCTGACTGCGTTGCCTTTTTTTCTGCGGCTAATACTTGGCACTGTCGTCATACAAACGTTCCATTCGTACAAATACAACGCCAAGCTCAAACGAATAAAGCACATCCGAAAATATTTCATTGTTGTATGTAAGTACATCGAAACATTTTTGATTTTAGACATTAGGGTAAAAATAACCCGTCTAACTACAGAAGAAATAATCACTGGTCCGCTGAAATAGTTTTCGAAGAAGCTTTAAAACCACTCGAAGCTTTGTGGTAGTAGAATCGTGCTTAATGACACCGTGTCGTGGTAGAAAGTCGCTATTTTGACTAGTCTCTCGCATGTGACTTAATTCCTGATACTCTACGAAGAATTTTAAATATGCCACGCTTTGTTTTTATTCATCCTTCCTTTCAACTTCTCAAATTGTGCTTTTAGCTGTGGTTAACCAACCTAACTTCGTTTGTTGCTATTGGCGCGTTGGCCAATCCTTTGACTAGTCCGCTCATGATGATGTCAGAATATACACAGGCGTCAAGTAAAATGTTGATAGGCTTGGACACATCGTATTCAGAATCTTCTAAGTTCATGTGTTGAGGCTAATGTCGCTGAGTAAATGTGGTATTAGGTAATCGCTAATGACTCGTGGGATAACCGACGCTGCAGTATGAAAGGGGTAGTCATCGTAGATAGATTGACAATCAAGTGTCACTAGGCTCCTGCTTTGCTTAAAGCTGTTTCCCACACCGGACACGGAAGCGCTGAATTTATGTCGGGGTAGACCTAAGAGCTGAGCATTATTTTCGGATATTAAAGCGATTAGCGAACCGTGGTCAAGCAATGCTCGCAAGGTGACGTAGCTACTATCAACAGCCTTTATCTTTAATAAGGCGGTTGCTAACAGGACCTCTTCGTCCTTAGCGCGGACATGGTTTGCGACATAAGGCTTGTTGTTCAGTGGTTTATCTCTAGTAGATTTCGACCCTGATTCCACTGTAGGCGAAACTTTTATGGACGATGACCCGACACACGCATTATGTGTAGTGTTGTATGATGGTCGTTATTGCACCTTTGGGTTGCCTTGCACGTTTCGCTTGCATGTCTGTATAAGCAATTTTGACACTCCGTAATTTTGCAACTGTCCTCAATCTAGTTTCCGCTGGCATTTTTCTATATTTATCACATTTATAGATCTCGTGGTCAAAATTTAACAATAGTTATTTGTTATACAAGAGTGCAAAGTTGCTTTTTAACCGCGTGTTCAATTTTGATGACCGAGCAAGCGAAGGATTCTAAAATTGAATCACGAGCGCAGCGAGTGATTCAAAATTAGAATCCTGAGCGTTAGCGAGGGAATCAAAAGAGCACGAGGTGAAAAATCTTTGCACTCGAGTGCAACACGTAACTTTTCATTCCACCTCAGCGAGGAAATGACTAAATGCAAATAAAACCGTTGACAATCACAAGATAGCTACTTTTATTTCATTTTAGGTATTAACTACTACATTATAACAGGTAAGTATTACAGATTAATCTTTAAATTATAACAAAATAATACTTATAACCTAAGTAATTAAAATTTTAAAGTAACGTTGCTACAGTTATTTAAATTGAGTGTAATATTTTTGTTGGGTACTGTAATATTGGTGTTAGTCACTTGTGTACTGTTTTTCGAGTGCTTGCTTTCTTGTTCTCGGATAATTCTATGAAATATGCCAGCAAAACGTTTTCTGAGAAAGTTTTGGCTCCTTTTGCTAGTCGCCACGTGTTGAACATAACGTACTGTTTTAAATACTACTCGCGTGATTGTTGAGGAAGAAAGATCATTTGCGCATTATTAACAGTTTCAGTCATTTCTGTTAGCGTCAAACAAACTTCCTCGTCGCTAGAATCACTCATTTTAGTTTTTTCACTTGTTTTCAAGTTTCTTGTTTTTAATATAAGGTCTAACAATGACGTGAAAAAATGCCGCGTAAAGAACCGCCAACAAAGCAAATTAAAAAAAGAACACCAAGAAGGTTCCGAGTTTGAGTTTTTAACAAATTAAAAAAAAATTGTATGATATATTTGGCACCATAGAGGTAGCAATAAATAGGTTTAATGATTTTTTTAATTCACAAACTTGGTGCACACGATGTTCTAAATTCAAATTTACTTTCACCTCTAGTGAATAAAAACGGCTTTTCCACTCAGATATTGAAGAGCAAAAATACTCTTTCCGAGATGGTGGGATGAAATAGTAGATTTTACAACGAGAGCATAAAGCAAGTCATTTTTATCCGAGATCGTTATATGCCCGAGCCCGCAGGGCGAGGGCAGATGATGAAGTCGAGGATAAAAATGATTTGTGCACGAGTTGTAAACTCTGCTTTTCACTTCGATTGCGAGAAAATAAAACAATAATTTGAGAAAATTCAATACGAAAAGTTCACGGCTTCTTTCCCGCTACTTTACTTTTTTTAATTTTCCTGCATAATTTTCGGGCAAAGAAAAAAAATATACAGCCTATTCTTAAATTATTTTGGAATAATGTTTTTTTTTGTGGTAAACACGTTTTGATATTTAGTTTCTTTTTCGTATTATCTTATTATAAATCAAAAATGCAAATAGGGAAGGAAATATTATAAATTAGCAAGTTTTATCCATGTACAATTAATTGTTTTTGGCTGTATGGGCTAAATGGTCACTGCCTTAGTGTAGACACATTTAAAAAGCTACTTTTATGCACAAGTGCATAAAATTCAACTTTATGTCGCCTAGATCCTGCATAAAGTAGTACTTTTTCGAGCATGAGAAGTGAAATAGTAGATTTTACAACGAGTGCATAAAGCAAGTCATTTTTATCCGAGATCGTTATATGCCCGAGCCCGCAGGGCGAGGGCAGATGATGAAGTCGAGGATAAAAATGATTTGTGCACGAGTTGTAAACTCTGCTTTTCACTTCGATTGCGAGAAAATAAAACAATAATTTGAGAAAATTCAATACGAAAAGTTCACGGCTTCTTTCCCGCTACTTTACTTTTTTTAATTTTCCTGCATAATTTTCGGGCAAAGAAACAAAATATACAGCCTATTCTGAAATTATTTTGGAATAATGTTTTTTTTTGTGGTAAACACGTTTTGATATTTAGTTTCTTTTTCGTATTATCTTATTATAAATCAAAAATGCAAATAGGGAAGGAAATATTATAAATTAGCAAGTTTTATCCATGTACAATTAATTGTTTTTGGCTGTATAGGCTAAATGGTCACTGCCTTAGTGTAGACACATTTAAAAAGCTACTTTTATGCACAAGTGCATAAAATTCAACTTTATGTCGCCTAGATCCTGCATAAAGTAGTACTTTTTCGAGCATGAGAAGTGAAAAGGAAATTTATGTGTTCGAGTAATCGCTGCTTAATATCCTATGAAACCAGGCTTAGGATTGTTAGATTTACGAGCAAAATGACTGCGATGCAGGAGCTGACTTTGTTGCAGTTAAGTGATCTCGTTCTCGTTTGTGCATCAGCTCAAGGGCAATGAATTTATTCTAGAGAAAAGACCTAAACTCTTCCAATGACGCTAGGTCACGCAGGAATTGCGTGCCTCTTCTTAGTCGCTGTAGGTTTCACTGTCTAATTGCTTCGTTGGTAGATGAACCAGTATTCGATCCCAGGTATTAGTATCTACTCCAAGGTTATGAATAGCGTGAATACATTATGTTGTGGTGTCATAGTGTTAATCTCGTATGAACATTTGCTTACTGACGCTAGACTGATTTAAAAGGCCTAAAATTTGTGTAGTAAAAGTACTTGAGGATTATTAAAGCGATGGGTAAGGATGTCCCATGCCACGTCATAATTTTCTGACGATATATTGAGATGCTAGATTAAGCGCTCTGCTTCTCCCTTTACTCTACCTTTCAGGTGTTGCATTTTCTGTGATTTGACAAAAAAGAGTTGATATGAATCGACTCGGTAAATAAATTAAAAATTTAAATTGCGGTCACTGAGTGTATTTGCCGGTAAAGGTCGGAATTTCTAAGATAGGCGTCGCCTGTTGAATGTGTGCAGTGGCACACAGTTTTTGATAAAGAGCTTTTATCGTTTTCTTATAAATTGTTTCGTGTCTATTAAATTCACTTTCATAAAGTAGTATCTCCACCTTCGAGCATGATGTCTAATTCTAAATGACACTTGTCTATTTCTTGCCATCTTGACTGAATGTTACGTAGCTCGTCTTCAAGTTCCCACTTGTCTGTTATTTGCTCGCTAATTAATCGATTAAAGGCTCGAAAGTTAAGTCCATTCAAGGAAGCTGTTTCGTATTCGATTAATTTTGACTTGCCTTTTGATGTACCTAAACCTTGATCAATAGGATCTGTCGCTAAGAGCTGTTTACTCTTTTCATAAATAGACTCGACAAAGTACCGTTGTTCTTTATTTTCTACAGATTTAAGTAACACATGATTAGACTCGAACTCTCCCTAAAGATTATCTAAAGAGGTTTTTCGAATCTCTAGATATTCCGAAGTCTTATGTATAATAGACGGGATCCTTCCGCAATGCTCTGAAGCTCGGACACAATGTCACCTTGACGAGTAAATAGAGCATTGTAATCCGTCATGTTTGCTGCTGCAGTTAGTATAAATGAGTTAGTATAATAATATGTATATATAGTATACCATCTTATTTTAAACGCTGCTAGGCTGCTAGGCGATCAGCGCGACCCACACCAAGTGACCAAGTGAGCTGCTGAAGCTGAAGCTACTGGACTTCTACTTTGCCCAAGATAGCTTGTCAAAGATCAAAGTTCGCTGAATACGTGGACGTGCACAGAACGACACATTTCACCGGAGTTTACGCTAGTTCACGGAACACACTTCACTCGCGTGACGAGTTCCCGTTTAAAACGAAAAGGACCAAAAATAAATATGTATTAACTTACACTATTAAAAGCAAAAAATAAGCTAGTAGGAGATTTAGGGTTGCTGAGATGAACGGCGGTAACCCCGGAGGAACCAAACCTGATGAGTGTTGAACGTACACTGTTTTATTAATCGCTAAATTACTGAAAAGTCACAAACAATTTATAGGCATGCGGCGGAAATGCAAGACAAACTAAACTAATTACGGTCAACATAAAATGAAAGAATTGTGTGTGACTGGCTCGTACACTAATCTACAAATATAATATCGACTACAAATATAATATTTCTGGATCCTCGTCCCGGCAACCTACCGCGTTTATGTCTTTTACTAGGGATTCGTTATTGCTACGGCAGTGACTACGAAAAACGTTTTTAGTGAATAAGTACTGCTTGTGTAACCTTGTACCAGAAGGACACTGTTGTGTAAATAAGATGGGTTTTGTCAGTTTATGCTACTTGTTGTGATTCATTACCTTTCACTTGCTACGGCAATTGCTACGAACTTTCCGTAGCCTGAGCGTAGCGTAGTATTCGACGCCAAAAATGAGGTTACATAAAGTTTTTTTGATTCTAATTCGAGCTGTCTGATTGATTTTGACCCTAATTTTGTTTGATCCACGCAAGTTTTGCGTTTAGCAAACTCGTTTTGTTATATAATTAAGTAAGTTATTTCCTAGAACTGTTTTAGCTCACGTGATCCCAGGCCTGCTAGTTTCATTTTGCTGGCTGTTGCCCGTGGTCCCGGGGCCGATTCTGCTGACGGTAGCGGTTGCACTTACCGCGGCCGGCATGGACCTGACGCTAGATTTGTGTTATGTACGTAAGTATATAAACTTCAATGTTTTATTGACAAGGTATATTTGGCTTGCCTACTAAGCTCGGAGGGCGTAGGTCTGCTTGTTTCATTTTCTGGCTATTGCCTGTGGTCCCGTGGCCGATACTGCTGACAGTAGCGGTCTGACGCTAGATTTGTGTTTTATACGTGTACGGAATGCAGGTAATTTTGTAGTTGTTCAGTTGGGCTAAATGTTTCATTTTTTATTGCCATATCAAATTAGTAACTTAGATTTATATTGTTTGCTTACTAAGCTCAGGAGGCGTAGGTAAATATTACATTGTAATAGTTCTAAGCTGTTGTAACCATTATCACTTATGTATGACGTAAGGATTTATGGTAAGATCATTCATAAGTTGAATAACTAATGTAAGTATACCATTTGGTAATAAGGAAAATCATACAGGAAACTCTAATCCTAATACGTCTTAGATTTGTTAATCAAATACATTAATTTAATTTTGTTTACCTGATGTTTAAAAAGGTAAGTCCCAGTTTTCGAAGGTCATCCTCACCTCTGCGCAAATATTTTTTGTAACAACCAACATAGACTAGTTTTTTCGAAAACTAGTTAGTTGATGATGTCTTTTGTGAAGATGAATATCTTTTTTCTCCTTTAAATTTAATTGTATCATCATCACGTGTTTCCTACACGTGGGCTTGGCACGAAGGCTTATATATTTACCATTATATATTTATACATTACCTACTTACCTAATGAATTGTTCAGGACTTCGAGTAACATCATCGGAGATCGAACATCGGTAAGACTCAAACATAATTGAAATAAAATATGCCTTTAATTTTAGGAATTGACGCCTACATACGTTAACTCCGTGAACACAGTAATCAAAATGATAGGAAATACTGCCGGGATAATTTTGTCCTTTTGTGTGGGACAAATAACGCAACAGTACAAGGTTGTTGTCTACTTGTAACCTATGTTTTGTGAATCACCATATTTTTTCCATCTTATTTTTTGTTTCCATGCGTTTTTCATATAAGAAGTAGAAAGATTCTAATTCCAACAGGACTAAACATTTTTAGTATCGCTTACTTTTCTTCCTCAGTTTATTCTTTTTCTTTTTTATCTATGAATAAAGTTTCATTGAAATTGCTTACGTACCAATTCTTTTTAGAACTCGCCGTTTGTATGGAAGCAGATTTGGTGTTTTCACGCTAGTTTGCTGTTTCTGAGCGGCATCATATTTTTAATCTGGGGTGAGACACACGTGCAAAAATGGAACTCCCAAAGACGCATGTAGGTATATGTTTTTGGTATAATAAAAATAAATTATGATATAAATATTAATTGATGCCTATTACCTTTGCGGACAAATTATTTTTTCGAAAAAACAAAATTAAAGAATTTAATACACTATTTTTTTAGCTACCATAGTCCGAAGATTAATTAGTGTTAAACAAAAAAAATAAAAACCGCAATTTCATAGGGAAACACCTAGAACATAGACTCTAGCATGACCGGTTATGGTTGGCAGAAACTTTTTGTCTTTCTTTCAGACCTCGACAAAGGCATCAAATGAGGCCTAAACATTCAATTATGTCCAACATTGTTGAAGTAGAAGAAGACGAAATATCGTAAGTATATACATAAGGAAGAATAAGATTATGTAAAAAAGTCCCTATTTGTTTCCCACCAGAGCATTAATACATCTTGTTTTTTTTCGGTAACAGAGTTCCAGTGCATTCTAAGAAAAAGTCGTTCAGTCAAGAGATAGGTGGTATTTTCAAGATTTCTCAAACAAAAATTTAACATTAATACTTACTTGTAATGAATAAAAGCATTTAAGTCCATGTATCAAAGTGTAGTCAATTAAAGAACCTGTCGTCAGTGGACGTGGAACGTTCGACACAGTAAATAAGTAAAAAACGTACGTAAAAATGATTCATCTCGTCCAACATTATAAAACATTTTTTTCAAAGGGAATGTGCTCAAAGAGCTGGATAAGTTAAAAATAAAAACGATTGGAACATTATTTAACAATTTATATTAACATATCTATAACATACATATAAATGAATCGCAAAATGTGTTTGTAAGCGCATAATTCAAGAACACCTTTTTTTATGATCTTTTTTTTATGATATTCCTTAAACTACGGGGTTTGTTCTTACGAAGAAAGCCACGGGCAGGACAACGTCTGTAACAACGTTGATTAACAACATAAATAAGCCACTATCCACCAGTCATAGCTAACACATAAATCGTTACTAACTAGCAATATCTAAAATTAAGTTTACTTAGATTCCAAATACCTTACTGTTAAGACTTACTCCTAGGCAAATAAAATCCAGTAAAAAAATTGGTTGCCTGTAAAGTCGGTATACGCGCGAAAGTTTTACGTGACAACGACTTTGAGTGGTAAAATAATTTTAATGTGAATATTCATTCGTATAATATAACATGAACCGGTGTGTATGCCTATCTCTCTCTCTCTCTCTCGCTCTGTCTCTCTCGCGTGGAACGTGAGCGGAGCAGCGTAACGCAGTTTCTTGAAGTGTCACCCGGCAAACCAATTTATAAGACGTAGTCACGTCAAAAAATATCGCAGAATGAACACTGTACGAAAATACGTATGTATACCAATCCATTGATTATACGTTCTTGTTTTGGACAAACATGGAAAACATGTCGTTTCTACTCTCCATATCTCCATACCAAACCAAGGAATATATTTACTCATACCAACTGATACCATAGGCATTTTGTTTGCGCACTCTGCGCAAGTTTGCCAAAAGAAAAAACAATTGACAACCGTCTCGCGCTTGTCAATAGGGATGTGACATGTCTCGGCAAAATCGCTGATTTGGTATTCGATTATTTTTACTCAATCATGTTTTTCTGAAAGTCGTGTTTCTTTTCAGATAAGCATACAACAATTGCGTAATAGAACCAATGTACACATTTCTCAAAAATAATTTTTTCCTCACTGACGAAAAGTTATAGAATATGAAATTACAATTGCATTAACCGACTGTTTTGAATCATTTGGCTTGCAAAAAAATCGAATAGAAAAAATTAAATAAAAAAAAGATACAGTTGAATCGATTAATGAAAATTGATTTCGACTATAGTCGATTTATTTTTCACATCCCCAATTGATGACAGACCCGACTGATGATGATTGTCAGGACTGTAGGGCTTTTACGCGGGAAACGAAAGGAGTAAGATGGGCTTTGTTTCTTAATTTTATAAATCGATTTTTCGTAGCGTATAGTAGTGATAGTGAGGTGGATTTATCATCATAATTAGGGTTTAGGTTAGGTTAGTTTGTAAGAAGCAGTTGTAAGAATGTAGTTATAAGAATTAACTAGTTAGAAAATGAATATTAGGCTGTATAACTCTGACCGTTACCTTTCCCTTTGGGAAGAATGTTACTACTACTGGCTGACTGTGACTATATTTTCTTGGACTGTGACTGTCCTGTCAGTCAGTTTTTACGTCAGCTTTGTTGATTTTCTGAGTTAGTTTGAGAAAAGATAAAAATTAGTTAGTTCACGAGAAAGAGAGTAAGAGTATACCGTCTGGCTCTCAGTAACTTAGTGGTCGTTGTTAAATTACGTGCATAAAACTGGATTGCCAATCGCAAACATGATTCGTAGTGTAGTGGAGTACTATTCCGAACACAGTGGATATAGATGCGGCTATTGTAAAAGCCCTGATACTAATTTTAGTCATGGTCAGTAGTCCAAATTGTATAGTTATAAAGCTCGTTGATCGATTACGAGCTAATGTTTCTTTTACCAAATGTTTGAGCTGCCATTTATTTTTTACATAAAAGTTAATTTGATTGCATTCGACATCTATTGAAACCTGTCACATATTTTAATTTTTTGTTTTTTTTTGTAAACATAATATTTGTTACTAGGAATGTGGGCTCACACCATGTCAGTTACGGATTACCAAGATCTAATAGATAGGGGCTGGAGGCGTTCTGGGAAGTACTGCTACAAACCTACCATGGACATCACTTGTTGCCCTATGTATACTATTAGGTAAATGATTGTTTGTTAAAACAAGGTTTAAACATGCCATCTGTTAATATTTAGTACATGGACATAATGTTTCATTGAGAAAGAAAACTCATCAGACCATGACAATGTTTTGGCATATTTTCTCTTATCAATAACTTATCAGCATGACTAATTTTTCAGATGCAGAGCATTAGAGTTTAAAGCTACAAAATCACAGAAAAAGATTTTGAAACGGTTCAACAAGTATTTGATGGGACATGAGTCGGAACAAGTGAGTAGGGATGTCGGCCGTAAGATGTCTACCAGTAGCGGTGGGGAAGAAGAGCTTGGTGAGGGAAGGGAACAATTTGTTGAAAGCAATAAAGAACACCAGAACATTGATATCAATGCTGTGTTTAGCAGTGAGATGATTCCACAATCTGGGAATGACGGAGACATTAAACCTTCTGCTGGTTTAGGTATGTAAACTGTTTTTATCAGTAGTTGAGATAATATATTAGGTCCTTACCTATGAAATTGGCGTTTTGTATGGGAGGAACAAAAAGTCGAAATTTTTTTATATAGCATATTTATTTAATCAATGTATGAGCCATTGTAATCTATGCACTTTTGCCATCTCATAGGTAGTTCATTGATCCCTTTACTAAAAAAAAACCATTCAAACGGGAATCAATAAAATCTTTGAAGGCGACTTGGACTGCCCCATCTGAGTTGAACTTTTTCCCTTGCAAGAAGTTATCCAAATTTCGAAAAAAATGGTAATCTGTTGGAGCAAGGTCCGGGGAGTACGGTGGATGCCTTAGAGATTCCAATTGAAGTTCTTCTAATTTGCTAGCCGTCTGTTGTGCAGTGTGTGGTCTAGCGTTGTCGTGAAGCAGCAGTGGCGTAGAGCGATTGACCAGCCTTGGTTGTTTAGCAACTAGCTTTTCCATCATGGTTTGCAATTGCTGACAATAGATATCTGCCGTAATCGTCTGGCCAGATTTGAGAAAACTGTAATGAACGACACCGGCGCTAGTCCACCAAACGCTTACAAGTAACTTTTTATTGGTCAATTTTCGCTTGGAGCAGGCTTTGGCTGGCTTGCCAGGGTCCAGCCATTGCGATGAGCGCTTCCGATTATCGTAGAGAATCCACTTTTCATCACAGGTAATGATTCAATTTAAAATCCCTTCGTTATTGTGCCGGTCAAGTAATGTAACGCAGCAGTTGACGCGCGTTTGCCGGTTTGTTTCACTCAATTCGTGAGGAACCCACCTTTCAAGTTTTTTAATCTTCCCAATTTGCTTCAAGTGGATTAAAACAGTTTTATCACTAACGCCAAAGCCTGCAGCTAACTCGGACGTGGTTTGCGATGGATCCGCTTCCACAATAGCCTTCAATTCTTCATTATCAACTTGGGTCTCTGGCCGTCCACGGGGCTTGTTTTGCAGGTCGAAATTTCCAGAACGAAAACCTTGGAACCAAAAACGCACTGTGTTTTCTTTTGCGACACAACCGCCATACACATCATTAACCCTTCGAGCCGTTTCCGCAGCACTGGTGCCACGGTGGAACTCGTACTCGTAAATAACGCGATATTTCAAATTTTCCATTTTGTAAATTGAGCGATGCAAACAGAAAAAAGATAAGTAAAAAAACAAATGAATGACGGTTTACGAAACACAACTACATGTGGAAATAGCTGTATAAATTTGAATTTCGAATTCCTAACCAAATAGGAAAAATTTGTGATCAAAGTGGCCAGTACGACAAAACGCCAATTTCATATGTAAGGACCTAATACTATGGAACTTCAAATAATCATAATTATACATTTCATTACAGGTGAATCATCCCAAATGAATGATTTAAATAACACTACAGATACAACTAACTCCAAAGAAACTAAAAAAGGTGTGTATTAGACACCAGTGATAAGCAGGTTATCACTATTCATATACTTTTGGTATTGATTCCTAACCTTTGACTTTTGTATTTAAGATTTGGGACCAGATCCCTCTAAACCGCCATGTAAAAAGGCTAAACAATTAAGACTTGAGAGGAAGTTAGAAAAACTGAAAGAGAAGGGCATTGATATACCAAACTTGCCAAAGACAATCAAGAATAAGGAGAAACAAGTAGAAGATTTTATTAATGAGCTCCCTGAGGAGACAAAGAAGCGATTAGAAGTATGTCTCAAAATTTAAAGTTACTTGTTAAAACCTCATGTTTTATTATCACTATAAAATACAAATCAGTGATATCTATTTACATTGTTCTCAAAATAATGTAATGTTAATATTATTTCCAGATAAGGCTAGTCCGTACCACCCCACCAAGCCCTGAATATTTGGCAACTGCAAAAGAAACCCACGAGATCTATGTAAAGTATCAAACTGTCATACACAATGACAAACCAGAGAAATGCACTGAACCAAAATTCAAAGAGTTTCTAGTGCAAAGCCCTCTAATGGTAAAGTTATAAATATTCATTGATCAAATACAATTTTAACACAGCCATGTTTTGTGTTGATGATAGATTTATTTGCAAAGTTAATATAAATATTTTGCTTTAATCACTCTAGGAAGAACAAAGGGAGTCTGGGCCTGCTTGTGGTTACGGGTCATTCCACCAACAGTATTGGTTAGACGGAAAATTAATAGCTGTCGGCGTGATCGATATTTTGCCAAAATGCGTGTCGTCAGTTTATTTCTTTTACGATCCTCAGTATATGAATTTAACACTGGGAACTTATGGCGCTCTAAGGTGAGTTTGCTAATTGATTCGTTATTGTATTAACTATGTAAGAATATTTTAACAATTTTAAGAATCAATAGTTAAGTTTGAACCTTTTTGTTTCTGGTTCCCATAACATGAGTGCTTAAGCTACTTACTGTGGGATCAGAGCAATGTAATGTGATGTTGTTTCCATTTATTTGTGTTTTTAACTTAAAAAGAATGTGTTTATGTTATTATGAGTTATATTTCATTTTGCAGGGAGATAGAATTTACAAGAGAGCTGCACAAGCTGTGTCCTGAAATCAAGTATTACTACATGGGGTATTATATCCATAGCTGTCGCAAGATGAGGTACAAGGGGAACTTCTATCCTTCCGATCTTCTCTGTCCGGAGACTTATAATTGGTTTCCAATAAAAGACTGCATACCCAAACTCGAAGCGTCACCGTATTCAAGATTGGACCCAGATTTAGATACTACAGATGACAACTACCCAAGAGAGTCTGATCTAAATTATATACCAGTTTGGTCATCAGGGGCTGTTATGTTCTATAAGGTGTATAGAAGGAAAAATCACAAGAGGGAGGATGATAAGGAAGAAGTCATGGAGTACGCCCGATTGGTCGGCACAAAGTCGGCTAAAAGCTTAATTTTATTTAGATAGATTTTCAACACAGAAGCTTGTCAACTTCATGTGATATTGGTCGCGTCAAGTAAAAAGAACGCACCTGCACATCAGATGTTACATTGGACTAATTGGTGGTTCTCTCTCGCACTCGCGCGCCGCACGAACGCGCCGCCGCGAGCGAGCGAGATAGCGAATTATCTAATTTTAAAGTGTATTTAGTGTTTTCCTGTATTAATTATTTTTTTACAAGGTAAAAAAGAAACTAGGTACTTGATTTTTATACTAGTCAGCCAACATTGACTAAGGAATTATTATCAGTAAATATCTTTATGAAAAGCGTGCGCTCGTACACTTCTAGCTCAATTCAAAAAAAGGTCTTTATAATGCTATAAATAAGCAATTTACAATAAGTTGTTCTGTTTTGCTAGCCAGTTGAAATAAAGTTTTACTTTTTTTTCAGTAGCAATAAGAAGAATCACTGCTGGCGAGCTTTTTAAAATGTCTACCTTGATTAGTTTAACTTACTTTCTATATTATTAACTTACGTTATAAGAATAGATAATAACTACGTAGAAGTGAAACTCCCCCACCAAACGCATTCAAGGCCATTTTATAGCCAACTGTCAAACTAGGAACTAAAGAGACGAAGGTCAGTCAGGGATAGCCCGGGCGCGCCTCTCCATTTGGTCTGGAAGTTAGCGTTGCTACGCAATCTCATTATTATTATCTTTACTAATTTAAAAAATGAATGGGAAAATGTGTTGGTAAGTGCATAACTCGAGAACGCCTGGACCAATTTGACCAGTTCTGTTTTTGTGATATTCCTTAAAGTAAGGGGTTGGTTCCTACAAAGAAAAAATAAATAAACAACGGACAGGACACCGTCTGTGGCGTCCGATAGTAAGACATAATTCTTCTTTTTTAAATCGAACATAATATGTCAATTAAACATTATTATACCTTTTTAATTATTTATTTACGTTATTTTCTGTGTTTTTAAGGTTTTAGAATTTGACGATGGTGGAAAAGCGATGGCATTTTAGTTATTTTTCATTGCTAAGTAATTTAGGAGCAAGGGTAAATTATAATTTAGTGATTTTAAAACCCATTCACTTTTAAAGATGTGTTTAGTTACATACCTAGTGTTTGTGTTTTCCTGTACCTACCTATTTAGTTTTTTTCATTTCCAAACCTGGATAAGCTGTAACAAAGATTGGAAAGTCTGAAAGGAGTCTAAGTCTGGTAACGGGCTAAGAGGGGAAGTAGTGGGTATTTATAACGCGGCTTTTGGCCTCGACAAAGGTGTTTTACTTTTACTTAGTTATTCCCTATTCTTATGCTTACGCACTCATTCGAGTATTAGGCTGATTTCACAGCTATCCGGAAGGCCCGTACGGTCCGTCCATCCGGGCGCCCAGAGCGGGAGCACGTATGAGACGCTAGAACACCGTTTCACAGCGCTGCGGATTGTTGCTCCGGGTAGAGCACTGAGCACTAAGCGTACTGAACGCACGTTTCACAGCAGTGCGGGCGTGACCCGTACTCCCGCGCACGGACGAGCCGTACGGGACTCCCGGATAGCTGTGAAATCAGCCTTAGTCCAATAATTAAAATAACACCACATTACATGAAGGATATTTCTATTTCATTAATACTTACTAACTTTCATAGACTCAATGATATTTAAAAATGTCAATGTGAATATAATGTAAAAAATCAATATGAATAGATATAATATTTTGTTGAAAATTCTACATGTTTCCCTTCAGATCAGATTGTGATCAGTATTTTATTGTAAGTTTATTTTTCCTGTAAATAGTTAAAAATGTAAATAATTTTGATTCCTTATGTGTGTTTATGTATTCCATTCAAATAAAGTATGTGTTATTGGTTTTTGCGATTCTTTTTTTTGTTTAACGAAATCAGTAGGCCCTAAGGTGTCCATTATCTTACTTTTATCTTAATTTATCTTACTTTTAATAAAGTGTAGTAGAGAAGATCTATTCTGTACATTGAAAAATAACTCAAAATAATACCTCCAAGGGTCCCAAATAAGTAACCTTAGACAAAAATATGATTTTTGATTTATTAAGTAAATTTTTGTGATCACAACGCTATTTTTAAATTCTAAAAGACATTACAGCTTTTACCCTTTGCCCAGCAGAGGGATGATATAGGCTTAATAAATAAATAAAAATACACTTAATTTTTTTTAAGTGTACCTAATGTATTTCCGAATGATTTTTGATATTTTTATCTGTCTCCCAGTCTGTTGTTAGCCTGTCACGCATAAACTACTACACGGATTTGAAGGTATTTTATTTTGTATAGGTAGTCTATATTTTATTCCGAGGGTCTATACCTGACGTGGAACCTGAGCTGCCCAGTGTAGCCGTAAGACGTATGAATATAACGCCGTAGGAAAAGTTGTTCAGCCTGACAAGCACTTTCTACACACATAACAAAAATAAAGATCCGGAGAACCTGTTGTGGACCCCTAGCGGCCCAGCCAAGTCGTTAGAGATAAGTATAACGTCTTAGGAGTTGATCAGCGTGACGAGCACTTTCTGATGATGTGAAAGAAATAAAGTTCTAGATTTCTAGGATTTTGTGCAATAATGTGGGCTGGGATGAAACTAGATAGATATGGATATCCGAAATATAGGCGAACGAAGTCGCGGGCGTCCTCTAGCTATAAATACAGTAGAATCCGTTTATTATGACACCGCGCAGAACAAAAGTTGGTTTTCATACAAAATTCTTGAAAAAAAAAGTCAGATGTAATGACTTCGCTTATATCGGATATTATGACTCATTTTTAATAAATTATTTCCGGTTATCCGCCATCTAAGTATAAATAATGTTCGGTGATTTTCGTCGACGTTCGGCACGTGGCTCGGTTTTGTTTTGAATCTCAGTTATATCTCAGTGAGTAATTGAGACTTGAATGAGGTCGCGCATTGTTCTTAACAAGGAGGACTAAAGCTGTATAACGATATAATATACTCCGAAAAAAAAATTTTGGCACTCAACCCTTTTTATGATGTCCGCATAAAATAACGTGTTTATTAATTCCCTTCGATGTCATAATGTGTTTAACGATGTCATAAGGTATATTTTAAGGTATTGCTTTTTTTTAATACACGGATTCCACTGTAGGTATTTCCTTTTAAAATCCTATGATTTCCGTTCGATTTTGAGATGAATAACGTCTTTGATGTTTTTTTTATCTTATAGCGTTCTTATCACAAAATACCTAATAAAATTTTTCAATGGTTGATAGTTGTCATAGCTCCTGGCTAAAATTTGATAAGATAATAACATCTTTACATTCATGCGAGAATTAGGTGGCTGTTTGATCTATCTCTTGTACAGTGTAAGTACATACGCACCAAGTGAGATTGTTGTTGAGTATTTGCTAATACCACAGATTACTAAATAGTTACTCTAATACCACAATATCTCTCGTTCGATTATTTCTCGTCGGTGCATTTGTGTCATCTTTTATGTTTTTTTATCAGTATAAAAAATATCACTTAAATACCTATAATGATAAAAATGCTAGGATAAGACGCTACTAGATCTTTGGAAAAATCAGCTAACCACAATTTACGACCACCGGGGTAGTAACTTCTCAGTTTAAAAATAAATATAGTGGTAGGACTGGTAGTACTTTTTACAAGAATAGTTTTTTTAATAACTTTTATAACGTAAGGACATAAACACATGTGAGGAGTTAAGTAGGTAGTACGTTTTTTAGCAGTGAAATTGGGAGATTGTACGGAGTCTAGCACATCAGGCTACCTATTTTGCTGCAAAAATTACAAGTGGTTAAAATACCAAAGTGTTTACTCTGACGTGCTGCTGTGAAGAAAATTATAATCTTATATATAAAATTCTCGTGTCACAGTTTTCGTTGCCATACTCCTCCGAAACGGCTTGACCGATTCTCATGAAATTTTGTGAGCATATTGAGTAGGTCTGAGAATCGGCCAACATCTATTTTTCATACCCCTTAGTGATAAGGGTTGTCCACCTTAAACATTTATATGGCAAAACAACGTTTGCCGGGACAGCTAGTCTTATATATAAAATTCTCGTGTCACAATGTTCGTTCCCGTACTCCTCCGAAACGGCTCGACCGATTCTCATGAAATTTTGTGAGCATATTGAGTAGGTCTGAGAATCGGCCAACATCTATTTTTCAGACCCCTTAGTTATAAGGGTTGTCCACCCTTAATATTTATATGGCAAAACAACGTTTGCCGGGACAGCTAGCTATGGATAAAATTAATGAAACTACCTGCTTCCCAATCTCTTATTTAAGGAGCGTTAATTAGGTATGAATTTAGTATGAATATGTTAACTATCTATTAGAAGTGCATCGGACGTAAATTTTCGTATTATGCGGCCGGTTCGGTATTCGGAACAGGTCTTGCGATGAAGAGTATACTCCCGAGAGAAAAGATATAAAAAACCTCCGGGGTATTGGCTGGAACATAAAAATATAGGTACAGTAGGCTCTTCACGTCTTTTACAAATGTACATCATGACGACCGCTTGGTGCAGTGGTCCACAGGTCGGACTTCTAAAACCAAGGGTCGCGGGTTCGATCCCCGCACAGTACAAACATAAGTGTGCATGAACATGTGTGTTTGTACTGGTCTGGGTGTTTTCTACGTATAATATGTATTTATTTACAAAAAAAAAGTATTTAAGTATGTTTATCCGTTGTCTAGTACCCATAACACAAGCCTCGTAGCTTAATTTGGGACTAGAGAATTGGTGTGATTGTGATATTTATTTATTTATATAACAACAAATTGAATGTAAGGATTTTTAACATCTATCAAAATCCAAGGCTAACTAAACAACATAATACCTGCCCCACCCAGCGCATCCTTCCAGGTATCGCAAGAGTTTTTTGCCTTTTTGAGCTTTTTGCTAGTTCTCAATAAAGTGGTAGTATATAAGTATAAGGTTTTTATTTGGTATTGGTTAATTATATTTTATTTAAAGTTCAGTAGAAAGTGAGTCTCAGACGGGAGCGCTGAAGTTAACTTAAACAAATTAAGTAGGTATTTACTCTTTCCGAAAGGTGCTGAAATGTAGTATAGCTACTTTAGAGTTTTTCCTTAATAAACATACACAATAAAGACCTTACTAACTTACTACAATTGAGTCTTTTTAAAATGGCTAATTTACCAACCAAGTAGGTAAATTGCTAAGTCTTTTCTACTCTATGTAAAATACATTGTGGCAGTTACTAGCAGTGCAGTGGCTGTTGGTAATTGATTCCAGTATCTAAATATGTGCGGTAATATACACTATTGCCTGCACATGCTATTTATAGACCTCATCAAGTTCTATCATTATAACATTAAGTTTCACATTTACAAGATGCTCGGGTGTTGTTAAAGCTTCTTGTAGGTAAAAGTAGGATTATTGGTGATGCGTATACTTTTTCGATTTAATAAAAATGATAAATTAATCATTTAAAACTATGAAAAGTTTTACAAAACGCGGACTTAATGCTTAAAAGCATCATAATGATCTATAGACAAGACTTTTTTGGCATAAGACTCCTCTTCTTTGAGATCCATAAAGATTTATGAAATGTGTTCACTTCCTTCAATATACTTATCTACCTATACCATTATTTACCTTTTTACGAAGCGACATCTTTAAAAGCGATAACAAAAGAACACATTAACGATGGCTTCGAAGCCTTACTGAAATTAGTTCGGGTTTTCCAGCGTTAGCATCATTTCATTTGAAACGAACGAAAAAACTGGATTCACAAAAAAACGTGGGTTTTCGCACAAATACCGACGTCACCTCCTGAAGAACATTCAGTGTAATAGTATTGAATAGGATCAAAACACTTCACCCTGCACTGAACAGAAAGAAATATGACTGAAACAAGCCTTTGTGGCTTGGTTCAGCAGACGTATACCAGGTTAAAGAAAATATTTTTTTCCAACAAGGTTTTATACTCGAATTTTGCACTGTCATCCAAACTAACTTATAGTACCTAGGTTTTTAAAATTTCAGCTCAATCGAATACTGGAAAGTGGCTGTTTAGCTCGCAAGATTTGATTACAGGCAAAAAACAGATAAACATACTTACTCGTATGAACAGGAGAGACTAAATAAAAGCTTGTTATTGACAAAAATTGCCATCATCCACATTCCTATTATTATATTTTATACCTCATAAAACTATGCAGCTCCGGTTTAGTAACGCTCTCAAAAACTTAGCCTGACATACTTTTCAATGGTTGTGGTTAATCAGTAAGAAGACAGAAGAAGATGGGAAGTTTAGTTGAAAAAGCTCTTTTATGTATATGTCTATTAAAAGTATGAAATTCATAGTAGTAGCATGTCGTTGCCATTAACACGACGTTTTTCAGGGTTGAAAATGAGCCTGAAAAATATAAAGAAATGTGAAGACGTGAGTGCCAAACACGGACAAAGCAATAAGTAATTGTCACAATTTTATCAAAGTGAAAGGTAAGTTGGCAGGCTTCTGTACAGTGCTGAGGCTCGCTAATCTCCATTGACGATGATGTTCGCAGCGGCACGCGAGGTTTTGCGAGGTCTTCGGCAGTTGTAGAAAGAACCGCGCGCGCGCCAGTCGCGGCCACCCATCGCAAAACGCGCCGTCCGCTCTGCGGTTGAAGTGAGAACGCGATACGTGATAAATAAACAAAAATGAAACTACACATTAAGGCATTCGGTAAGTAATTAAAAATAATGTATTACATAAGCACGAGCACATAAGCAAGGATCCTTGACAGGGACCTTTATCAACGTACTTAGCGGAGTGGAGCAATTAACTTTTTTATGTTATCGCATCTAATTGTGAATTAAATTGCATGAGTTCGCGTTTGTAATTTAAAAATAATAGGACTGGCTACTCTTACAGCTCCTGTTAATCTTACATTGTTAGGGCGCTTTAATTATTTTCATAAATAAACATCATTAACATTAAAAACAAAACATTTTCTAACTGACTGAGTTTCGACTAGGTCCAAATCCTGTACGAATGAATATAAAAACAATTTATGAGGTGAATTAAATACGAAGATCCTAAAAAAAGTTTCTGTAGTAACTCTGAAGTAAACGTAGTAATGCCTATGTAACCAAAGAGACGGTTCTGGTCGCTGGTTTGTAAGGTCATGTTAGAATGATGAATGGTCATTAGCGATGTTCGTTGTTGCTTCATTATAATTCATAATCTATCAATAAATGACACTTTGAAAGTTTTAATCGAACATTAATGACCGACAATAGGTTAAGCGACTACGAATTCATTATCTTGACAAAGAAAGAAAAGAACAAAGTTTAAAATATACATAAATGCACTAAGTACCAAACTATTGAGATACTGTGTAATTTTACCTTACAGAATCTCAATGAAACATCTGTTTCACTGACTATCTACTTTTATCGTCACATTAATCTGAAGTCCAGAGATCAAAACGGATACCTATGAGCCATCTTAAAAAATAAAATGAAATGGAAAATAAATAAAAAATAAAAATATATATAAAAATATAGCCTAAGTTAATCAGGGATAATGTAGGATAAGAACAAATAATCAAATCTTTCCTCTATATAATATTAGTGAAGACTAGTCGCTCTTCACTTAGTTTTAGATGATTGTGTTTATTATCACCTTCTTACTTAAATTGTTTGCAAACAAGACGGATGCTAACGAAAACGTCTGACGTGATTATCATGGAACTACAAATAGGTGATCACGTCACGTCTACAAAAGTTGGCCATTCACATAAGTTACCAACAGTTGTTCAAATAAACGTTTTCGCAGTGTTTTGCATCGATACAAATGACTCCCACAACAAGATTCATATTCTTTATTCCAGCTAAGGTGATCGGAATAAGACAAGTTTCTTTCTTAGCGTTATTGTAGGCACAGAAAACATCCGAAACAGCTTAGTAATTAATAATAGTAATAGTCCTCCTGGTTTATTTCTACCACGGCGGCCAATCTCAACAGAGATCAGCCAACTACGCAGAATGTATTATAGTGCACAAGTGTTAGCGCAATACATAGGTGCACTCACTGTTCCTTCACTCTCAAAGTTCGGTGAGACGGCAATCCGACATGACCGAAGAAAGGTCAGGCGCAGGACCAATGGCTTAACGTGCTTTCCGAGGCAAGGGGGTGTAACGCCGCCAACTTCCCGACTCCGAGCTGTTTTTGAAAACTTCATGACAGAAAATCTCAGAAACAATTTTGGCTCGACCTGGGATTCGAACCCAGGACCTCTCGGATGTAAGGCAGAAACTTTGCCACTAAAACGATGTCATTCTAGAATTAACAATTTCTCATACTTCACTATTTACACTGCACATGCGAATAGGCTGAAACTGAACAAAATAAACGACTTTTACATTGTTTACCTTTTTTTAAAACACGGATAGCCTTGACAGCCAAGACATAAGTTTTAAATTAATGACGTGATATAATTGAGCTTTTAATTACCCGCTAGTTTACACGCAAGTCCTCGGATTGCGAAGTTTGATAGACGCAGAAGATAATTTTATGCGTGCGTTTTTTTCCTTGCCCTGACGCAAGATTACCTAACTTGAACGTTTACGTCTGACGCGATAACTTTGCATTAGGTGAACTTGTTTTGACGGCCATCGACATGCAATCAAAATCAAAATTCTGTTGATCATCCGCTGTCTAGATAATAAGTTATCTGCTCGTGGATTAGTTTAGATTAGATTAGTTACGGTTAAGCAGGTTGGTCGTCACGTGAAAATTTACGGCTAAGTTAAGCTTTAAGTCTGTTTTGCAAAGATTTGATTCCTGGCAAGACCATTTCGGTACAAACAATACAACCAGTAATTGTTAAGTTACTATATTTTTAGCATTAACAATGCAAATTTCTTTACAATGTAAAATTAAAATACACCGTAACAATCGGACTGCCATAGGCTGGACTCGAACCTACACCTCTCGCAAGCCGGGCAATTGCTCTAACCAATTGAGCTACCGTGACAATTTGATACTCATCGATTTGGTGTCACGGCTTCCGAGAGAGGTGGGTTCAAGTCCCGCCTGTGGAAGTCCGATTTTTCGTTAAGTATGTGAAAAAACTGAGCTTCTTAAAATTCACCTTAGCTATGGCTAATGCCTCCGGGTGTTTAGTTAGATTGCATATTTTTAAGTTTAATGACAGCTTCGAGTCCAACAATGTACAGGCGACAGGCGATATTTGTTTACCGATTTTTATTGCAAAATCGTCCTTTACATAAGATGATGCCGCAGTGTTTACCGTCATGTTCTGTCGTCTGTACCTAATAGCTGGGAGCTGGACTATTGTATGGCAGCCATTATCCACGCCCCTATTTGGCCATTGAGTGGTTTGATTGTCATCGACCTTGACTAAAACGTAAAACGCATAGTTCCGATGTGTTACGTTTCAGCGGTTTGCAGTACGAGTAAACGTCGCAATCCACGACTATAACAAAAGATATGATTTGTATGTTATGTTGGTACCTACTCACTTAGTAGGTAGCATTTTTTTTATGTTACATAGAATACTTTACGAGATTCAATTGGGTACCTGACCCGGAGCGTAGCTGCAGCGCTGAAGAAATTAGGGGGTAACTCTTGGTTTTCTTGAGAGGTGCGCGGAGGCAACGCACGGACCAGAAACCCAACGGACCCAGTTACTATTCCTGGCACAGACAATTGTCTAAGGTTATTTACTAGTTCCTCTGCTTACACTGCTTTACTTAAATATTCTATGACGTTAAATCTTGTGCGTAGACTTAGGTATGACGGCAACAATAATAGTAATCGTCGTCAATAACAAAATTCCGTGGAAAAATGCAGCTTACAGTGACCAATAGCAATATATATTTTTTTTTTTTTTTTTTGATTGGTAAGACCTGCGATCAGTCGCTAGACTATAATCAGGTTAGATGTATGAGGTAGGCGTTTGGCGAGTCGAAGCCATTGCTCCATCTCCCCTTATTTATTTAGCACGTCGGCTCTCTTGAGTCTTTTAATCGGTTTACTTTGTAAGAGCTCACTAGATAGTGGGTTTGGGTGGTTATTTAGACGAGCCTTATAGTTGGCCAAGTATCGTTTGGCTTCGTCTAGAATTGTTGGAATTTCCAAAAAAGCAATATAATTGCGCTAGAATTTTTTTTTAGATTCTTGTGTTCCTCTATAAAAAAGTTTTATATTGAGAGATTTCATAAGACAGCGTATTGTGCATTTTTACTGCTCTGCCTTTTGTTAACTTGAGACGTAATTGTTGATGGAATCAGGCGTATCTTTGCGGAAATCCATGACTAAAGAGGGAAAAGAAAATTATTTTGCTACACACAACGTTGTATTTTGAGTCCTGCGATTTCCAGATAGTTAGTGAAGTGGTACGGTTGGATGAGTTCGGGTACTTGCAATGGCGTTCACTTAGCAGAAATTTAAAGCAAAATAATTTCATTTTCCAGCTTTGAGACGTAATAATGGTCATTATGTAAAGCAGAATTTTGTCACTTAAAGTGATACACTGTTTTAAGCCGTGCAATAGGCGAGCAATGCTTCGTACCAAAAAAACCAAAACCAAAAATATCTATTTAAAGTTGACTGTAGATTAACTGAAGGTTGACTGTTGACTAAGCTTTAACTTAAAAATGAAGTCAAATTACTTTACCAACTGATCATTGCGATGTAATATTTTCATAATAATTTTCTCGAAGTCGGCAGCAGTATTTTCGTGCACCTAAATGTTAGGCAGTTAAACTTGCAATCGAGCCGGCTGTTACGTCAGTAAAAGATGTAAGTAGGGCGCTCCGTTAGCGCTTGACACCCTCGTTAGTCCTTCCAAAGTTCAGTGCTCGCTTGTGTCATTCTTCGATTGCCAGTCTGAAAATAAAAGGTGATCAGTCATTTCATGTGTCACAAAAGTAAGAAGCCTCGGTTAACAATTAATTCTACATTGCCAAAAAGTAATTAGGCTGACTAACTAGTTTTCTTGCATACTAGGTAGTTCTATCCTAAGTAAATTGAAATTACAGTGTCTTGTGTATGCTGTAGCTTTCAAAAAGCCACTTTTTGGATTGCGAAGGCCAGTTTGAATCTTTCAGAATTCGTTTTAGATAAATTACATTTAAAAAGCTCTAGCATCTTTTGTTACTTATTTTAACTGCACCCATTATCATATTTCAGCACGACCTTAAGTTTGACTGGCAGAAAATGCATTAAGTCCACCCATTGTACTTATCTTGTGCAATAAAGTTTAAAATAATAAAAAAAACTTAGCAAAATAGCAGGACTATCTATTATTTATGATAAATTTGGTCCATAAACCCAAGCATTAGTGCAAAAAATCTCACAAGACTGCTAATCGTTTGGGATTCTCGGAATAATTTCAAGTCTTTATTTAGTACAGCAGCTTTATAAATGGTCTTTCTCGCGATGCTATAAATAAAGTAAGTGTAATGGCAGTACATAAGTGCTAAGTGCGTAAAAACCTGAGCCCCTACTCTGTAAAGCTTGCGCAGTTTCGATTCAAGACAGGAGAACGTCGATAGCATGCTCTTCTTGACTATCGTCTTAAAGATAGCTGGGCCCGCCCGTGTACACATTAAAGCGATTCCATAGTCAAAATGATTGCAAAGTTCACTGTGGTGTTAGCTAAGAAATATTTCTCTCAGATAATCTTTGTTAACTAAAACAAAATCACATCAGCTATCGACGACGCATATCCAGGATCAACATTAACGTTTCAATGATCATTGGAGTAGAATTGTTCAAAATGTACGCTATTTGAGAACCTAATTGTCTGGTAGCATATTTTTAAACAATTAATTCCAAGCTTTAATTTAAGACTAAGTTGAATTTTAAACTCTTACTTATTTGTATCAGTATTCCTTTCCCTCCAGCCTTTGTTGCGGGGCCTAGGGCCTAAAAATATATACAAGGTAGTTTTTAAGATCTAGGCGAGTTAACTGGGCCAAAGCCCTATTTGCTTGAAATTAAACACATACGAAGTCGCGGGCGGCTGCTAGCCTAGACGAATATACTATACATTTGAAGACATCGGTGTACAGAGTAGGGTCTGTGGATGGGCGGGCGCGGGCGCCGCGCGCCGTCGGCGCGGCGCGGTGGCGCGATGGCGCCGCGAGTGCGCAGCCTGCATTCTTGCACTTTCACCGCCACGCGGACGGAAACTACCAGCCAAGGATAAGGCCTTATTTACACTAGTTGCTCAAGTACATCCATAAGCGGTATTTTGACACGGTCTCAGGATCGTGCTTTGTGCTTATATGGAAATTTATGTGACTAAGCATAATTTCAGTTGCGTTCATCTTTCAACTTTAGTAAGCAATATCGTAGATGTTAGTATAGGGTCACCGGAATCTCATGAGAATCGGGGTAATTTGATTTTTCTAGATGGTGGCACTCGGGAACTAGGAATAAACGATCTTGATAATTTGTATTTTTAACAGGCTAATTGCCGCACTAAGAAAGGTTCATTAAATAAGTCTTAATGACTACTTAACTGATTACCAATTAAACTGAAAACTAAATTACCAATAACAATATTTAAAGGCGCATCAGTTTATCGATTAAGAATTCGATAAAAAATTGGTAGGTCTTTAAACACGTGATTAATAAATTATGACAAATTTATTCTACTACTTTCTTTGTAAAGTATCAAATAGTGCCACTAAATAAGGAGAATGTCATCATGCCCTATTGAGAATTGTACAGTACATGAAACACAGTTAAAACGATTGCTTTGACACGATAATGCAGTTAAAGTATAAAAAAATCATAGCAAAAATATTAACTAAAATAAATCAATAACTTTTGATGTCATCAAAGGCAAGTCATTATTGCCGTATGAAAATCTTATTTACCTGACATATCGAATTTTCATCAAATTCCGGTGACCCTATATGTGATCAGCTTAACGTGGGCAACAGGTAAGTTAAATAGGCTAAAAAACAAAATCATTGAATGCAAAATAAAATTACGCAACTTTAAAAAAAACTGGTTTATAAAACGATGCATTAAGGATTGCTGGACACTTACGGAAGCTTTTGTAGGCTTGTGCACTATCCCTAAGCTCGCACCGTTACGCAAATGATCGCCGCTCATTACCGTCGCGTGCTCAGTTTGCCAATAACTCAAACTATCTTATTCAATTGCGCTCACGAACTATTCTTCGCTGTGTGCGAGTTGAACAAATTGCATTAAACTAAAGCTTAGTTATCAATTCAATTTGTTTTACATAATCTCTCCAATCAAGGCTCTCCGCAACTTAAAAATATTAATTACGAGCGGACCCACCAGACGTTGTCCTGCCCGCTGTTTTCGCATTTTTTTATATTTTGTCACAGTTTGAACCTTCACTGAACTTCCACAAATAAATCAAAATTAGCAAAATAGTACATCTGTTCTCGAGTTTAAGCGCGACTAACGAACAGTAATTTAATTTTTTTATACGACTAGTGGACCCGCAGATTTTGTACTGCCCGTTGCTTTAAAAAAACTGATCTTTTAAACATTTCCTGGATATCCACGAATATTTCAAGGCCAAAATTAGTCAAATCGGTTCAGCCATTCTTGAATTTTAGCGAGACTATCGAACATCAATTCATTTTCATATATATACGACTAGTAGACCCGGCACACGATGTCCTCTCAGCTTTTTTCGCATTTTTTCCATATTTTCTCATCCTTTAAACCTTACCTGGACTTCCATGAAAACTTTTAGACAAAATGATATTTCGGTTAAAATTGAAATGATAAATCGGTTCAGCCTTTCTCGAGTTTTAGCGAGACTAACGAACAGGAAATCATTTTTATATATAAGAAGAGAAGAAGATATATATACACGTATATCGATACCAATGAGTTATATAAAATAATTTTATACCTTTTATTATAACTAAGTAATGTACTTATATTATGAGTACAACTTCCTAATTGGTTTTCATTTATTCAACAGCAGGACCTTGTAAGCCTACGTGTAACTATTGCGTGTAATCTAATTTTCCAACGAATTTCAGCGTCTGACTCAACCTATAACAGTCTTGAACGTGCCAATGCCCGTATGGAACCATTAAAGTCTAACACATTTTTATGATTATTATCATAGCTACTTATTCATGTTGCAATTATGTTTGACGCAGACATTCATAACACTGCTGCAGTGCTGGCGATAAGACTCGCTGTTACAAGGTTTTTAACTCAATAACAAAGACGTGTAAAATTAATGTTACACACGTAAGTCAATACTTAGGAAGATTTAACAATGTGTTTGATTTTTATAGAAAACTAGCGGACACCGCAGACGTTGTCCTGACTGTTAATTTTTTTCTTCTTCGTAAGAACCATCCCCGTACTTTAAGGAATGTCAGGAAAAAAGAATTAGCCCAATTGGTCCAGGTGTACAGACGCCATCTTTATTATACATATAAGATCATAACGTTTTTTTCGAGGTAGGTACTAGATATTTTGAAGCACCTGAAGTCCTGAACTAATCGGTAAAAGCTTAGCTAGTTAAAGCCTTTCATTGTGCTTTAGGCACTAGGTACTGTAAATAGAATTGAATAAATATTTATTCATTATATATTAGATATAATGACAAAAGAATTAAAATCTAAGAACACAGAAATTATAGTTAATTGACCAAATTGGTCGCCACTCAGCATTATTGTCGTGCACAAGCCTCAGCGCTGGTTTTCTGTGGGAACAATTGAAGAAAAAAAATAGTTTAAAAAACTAAAAAAAAACACGCTTTTATTTATTGCATTGTCATCGGTACTTACTAGGGCGGTTTGATAAGTCCATGACTTTGAAAAGAAAAACATATATTTTGTGTACAAAAACATTTTATTTTTCTACATACTCTCCTTTCAACTCTACACTCTTTTTCCAGCGATGCTCCAATCTCTTCAACCCATCCAAAAAATACTTTTTGTCAAAGCCTGCAAAATAGGCCTCGGTTGCAGCTATCACCTCTTCATTGGATGAAAATCTTTGCCCAGCAAGCCATTTCTTCATGTTTGGGAAGAGAAAGAAGTCACAGGGGGCTAAATCTGGTGAATATGGAGGGTGCGGCAATAATTCGTATCCTAATTCGACAAGTTTTGAAGTCGCGACTGCAGACGAGTGGGCCGGAGCATTATCCTGATGAAATAGAACTTTTTTCTTTGCTAGATGCGGTCGTTTCTTCATCAACTCTTCATTAAATCTTTCCAGCAATGCAGCATAGTAAGCACCGGTTATTGTCTTGCCTTTCTCCAAGAAATAGATGAAAATAACCCCTTGACTGTCCCAAAATACTGTTGCCATCACTTTACCAGCCGAACATACCGTTTTTGCCTTCTTTGGTGCACGTTCGCCGGTAGAAGTCCACTGCTTTGACTGTTGTTTAGTCTCTGGCGTATAATGGTGGACCCACGTTTCATCCACGGTTACGTACCGACGCAAAAATTCACTTGGATTGCGATTATACATAGCCAGACATGCCTCAGAAGTAGTCACGCGTTTTCGCTTTTGGTCGACTGTCAGTAAGCGCGGCACCCATCTTGCAGAAAGTTTTTTCATTCCCAAAATATCGTGCAAAATATGAAAAACTCGTTAAGTTGAGATGTGCACAGCCTCAGCTAACTCGCATATCTTTACTCGACGGTCAGCCAAAACAATATCGTGGATTTTGTTAACAATGTCCTCAGTGGTTACCTCAATCGGCCTTCCTGGGCGCTCGGAATCATTGGTTGTAATACGTCCACAACGAAACTCAGTAAACCATTTATGTACCATTCCATGAGACGGCGCTGAATCCCCGTAATATTTTTTCAACTTGTCTTCGGTCTGCTTAATGGTTTTCCCGCGTAAAAAATAGTATTTGATCAAGACTCGAAACTCGGATTTCTCCATTTTCGAAGAACACCTTCACAGCCGCCAAACTTCTTTTGTTATTAAATATTGTTTTCGCGCCATATTTGAAAATAGAATTATTTTAGGTTCGCAAAAATATTACTTTTAAGAAAATATCATTAAAAATAAAAAAAGTTTCTATTCAGCCTGAAAGTCATGGAGTTATCAAAACGCCCTCGTAATACGTGTGCAAAGTTTCAAATTAATCCGATTACTGGAAGTTGGTGAAAATTGAGCTCAAAAATTCCGTTACATATATTCATACATACATAAACCCCGATCTAATAAAAGCGTATTAAAAAAACAAAATTAGAAATCCAGTAAAAAAAGTAATCCAGTATAATTTTACTCAATATGAAGGAAACGCCTGTAGAACCTTTCGTGTAAAAGATAGATCTACTCATGGAAAACCTTGCCCTAAAAAGTACCTACTACCTAGTTAGGTTGTGTTTGTAAACTCCTATAAAGGCCCGTTTAGTAGACAAATTATACACGTTCTACTTTTTCAAATATTTGACTTGAGGTCATCTTAAAAACTGCGCATAAAGATAAATCATTTCTTCACAGACACACCCATCTACGTAAGCCCAGCTCATCATTACCGAATCATGGCCTAATGAAATACGCGGTCTTTGGACACAAAATGCTTAATTTAATAATTTACAAAAACACGTTGACGTCAAATTGAAAATTGGGATTCCCCCACTATATGAGTCCGACTGTATCCAAAAAATAACAGGTTTCAGTCATCCGTAATTAAAAATTCCTGATCGAAGATTGGATTCTTTGAAAGCAATTTCGTTGTCAGTTTGACTAATTTCACTTGCATCATGTGACACTCTCGGCACGGTGAACTAGTTATTATATTTTTAAGCCTTTCGCTTTCGCTTCACCTTGTTTTTTTTCAATTTTCTAATACAACTAAAAGTAGTATGGTACGTACTCTCAAGCAATGTTTATCCGTCTGGTTGATATTGACATTGTATTGGAAAGTGTTGTTCCGCGATCTCCGTTGGAGGTCATATTGTGTATTTGCACGAATGTTCACAACTTGTTTGCTGGCCTCCAGCCAATAGCTGATGTTTCGGTCAATGACAGCCTTTAGAGCCTACCATTTGATGCTTCAGTGAACCAAAAACATGTATGAAACAAAAAAGTATCCAATCAAGTTGCTACGCGCCTGGTCTAGTATTTTTGACAGGAAAAAAGCAAACACCTGTTTGCAGAAGTATTCTTTTACGTTATATACTTATTATGTGAAAAATAGAGTTATCTTAAGTTTAGAGAACTGCACTATTCTCGGAAGCGATATATTTTTTGCTTAATAACTAGACAATCTTATATGTTATTGACTAATAAATTGATCATGTTCGAACTCGGTAGTATTGTGGGTAATTTAAGTTTTTAGAACACGATTTCTGGGTTAACTTTAGAAGATGTATCGTCAAATTGCATCTAATAACCACATGTTATTTAAGTAGTCGGAAAATATTGCTAGAAATAAAGACATACCTACAAGCTGTTCAATTCTTAAAATGTTCCCATATATGATCTAGGATCTAGGTATAGTACTCGATCAGTATCTTTTTCCTTCATCACAATTTCATGTAAATAAATGGGTGTGGCTACACACAAGACTTATTTAATTGTCCATTGTATTCACGTTTCGATTTATGCATGAAGTATTAGTAAGTTTTTTATTGACAAAAAATATAATACGATGACGGCATTACATACCCATATTCTATTCCGCCTATAATCGGCAGTATTTAAGTTGATGAATCGGTGTTAATGCGATTGTGAAACAATTTTAGCAGATGATCCTAAAATAAAAACGTCATAAAAAATTGAAATTCTGCAATTTGAATGATTTGCTGTCTTGCATTGCGTGTTTGATGAATTGCAGTCTGATGACCATCTGTACTCTTACATACATACGAATACTCTCCAAGCAGGTGCCCAGGTACAGAATGCAGCTGCGATTCCTATGAGATGTACAAATCTTTATAGCAAACTTATCAAAACTTGTTCTTTTTAACCCCCGACGGAAAGCAGGGTGTTATGAGTTTGTCCCCTAGTTTGTGAGTTTGTGTTTATGTGTGTGTTTGTGGCATCGTAGCTCCCAACCGGAGTAACCGATTTTAGCGCGGTTTTTTCGAAAGATAATTTAATCACGGTGGAAATTATTTAATTATTTTTTTTAATCGTGTAGCAATGGCTGTTCAAAATACGGTGAATTGTTAAATTAAAAAAAAGTTTTTATTAAACTTATTATATCGTCTTGTTCCAGATGTTATCCCGGCGCGGCTAGTGGTGGGCATCATGATGTTCTTCGCGTGCTGGGTCAACTACATGATGAGGGTCAACATGAGCGTCAACATCATCGCCATGGTGCCAGATAATTCTAACACTACCTCGTGAGTTTTTAGTACTACTCACGTAATATTATTATTAATGATAATTTGTATGAAAGTGAAAGTAATTCGGTCTGTTGGTCTCTTAGATTTTCCTGAACGGTAATTAGTGATACAGGAAACAAAGCATTGCTTCTTTAAGGCAGAAAAAATGGGGCTTTAGGTACCTTTTAGGCAATTTTCAAGTATGATGGCGGCCTGAATAATGTTTATGCGCCACCCTGAATACGTAAAGAGTGTTGGTTCAGAGGAATATTCTAAAACACTGATTTTCAATGGGTTTTACGCAACACAAACACTTTCAAGGTAAAACTTAGCATTTACCTTCCCGACGTTTCGATCTGGTTGCACAGAACGTGGTCGCGGGCGAACTGTGCTGTAAAGGTTTTTGTGTGAAAATGAAGTAAACAGCAGTTATTCGAATACCTTACTACATGAGAATCAAGCACCTGAAATCGGGCCTTTCGATGCGCACGCGATGAATCGCCAGCGTTTCATGGCCAGCCATGTCTAATTCTGTTCATAACTTTACAAGGTTAAATGGAGACCTGCGATTAGTACTAAAAATTATACTATTCTGTGATATTATCTGAATTTTTTTCTGCATTAGGGTAATATGACTAAGTTTTAGTTTAAATTGACGTTAGTTAGAAAGGGAAGTAAATGTAAGAGGTTGTTCAGTATCCAGGGTCTGTAATACATATATCAATCATTTCAGTGCTACGTTTTTGGTACAGACTACGAGATATTATTCATTATTTTTGTTGTCCATGGTTATCTATCAATTCGTTGCGTCCGTATTTTAATAACGCTAAAATTTATTATCAGAGACCTCCAATGATTTTTGGCCTTATAGAGTTAGTTATGAAGGCGGTAAAGTATTTATAATGTTGTTTTATAATGTTTTGCACATGTTGCAATGTTTTTGTTTTGTTCTGCAGAGTGAAAAGCCAGTGCGAGGCCATCGCCACCAACGACAGCGCCCTCTACAATGAGACCGAGCTTGTTGTGACCACACGCCATAGGCCAAGACAGGTGAACAATAAATTCATCTTTTCCGAATAAGAAATTTATCACAAAGTCAGTTAAATCTCTTTAAACGTGCCGGGCTGTACAGATTAAAGTTGTTGTCTCTTTGAATTAAGTAAATGACAAATATCACGCATCACATACAAATTAAAGATATTATTTTTCTGCAGTAAAAACGTATTCAAAGCACGATTACGAGTAAATCGAGATAGTTTCCGGGGATCGAATCCGGGCCCTCAAAGTTAGCGACACCTTGAAAAACAGCGAAAAGCGTCACTTAACCACTGAGGTCATCGAAGATGTAATAGTTAGCCATTCATGTTTATTGTTTTGTATCTGTCGCCAAGAGGGAACGTAACCTACGTATTCGGGAAGTAACATTGACAGACATGTACTTGTGTAGCTTTCCACTGTGTATATTTTTGAAAGTAAATGTGATTTAGGTAGTTTAATGAAAATCGGTAAAGTACTAGGAGGACTTCATGGAGTTTTATACCAACATTTGTGTACTTTTATGCACACAAAGTTGCCAAAGTAATTGATGGAATTGTTAAGTTTCATCAGGTTTTGGCTACGTATTTTATGGGTTACTTTTGTAGAGTCGAATTAGTTTTTCGGCTACCCCTTAACGTCGAAAGCCCGTGGAGTCGAATGTCCGTCCTTCCAAAAAACTTAATTTTGCCAAGTGCAAGTAAATTTACATAGAAAACAAAATTGGACCTAAGGCGTCTTTAAGTATTTTATACTTCCTGTCTGATATCTCTTATATATAAAAACGAATTGCTGTTCGTTAGTCTCGGTAAAACTTGAGAACGGCTGAACCGATTTAAATAATTTTAGTCCTGAAATATTTGTGGAAGTCCAGGGAAGGTTTAAAAGATAAGAAAATTTAAAAAAGCAATTGCAGAACAACGTCTGCGGGGTCCACTAGTCTAATAATATTATAATATTCTATCTAATATTATATCTTATATCGAGGATTCAATTTGGAAAAAAGGTTCGTTAGATACCTGTGAAAATATTAACAACTAGCTTTTACCCGCGGCTTTGCCCGCGTAGAATGAGGACATTTACAAATGACTTAGTGACTGTATTTTTTTGCATATAAAAAGTTTAATTTTGATCATTCCGTAGGGAATTATCTTATATTTTTACCATGTTTCCGTGTTTGTTTTTCACGATTTTGGTAGTAATAAATCGTATAGCTAGATTTAGTACAAATATGTAAAGTTATAAAATTTATATACATACCTATCTAAGTTGTTTGAAAGAATACTTGTGGAAAATACACAAAATAACAATCAACCAAATCCACAATCTCAAAGAAAATCAAGTCCGTTAGAAAAGCCAAATCGACAAATTATTCGAAAAACCAATTGACAACACAGAACTGAAACGACACAGAATTAACCTATAAAGAAGAAAATTCCTAATTTCACCTCAAAGTCACAGTCATTAATATCCAAGTAGCTGTGGTAATTCATTATCGCGTTTTAAAATACAGGCAACGCCATCTATTGGCGCCTCAATAAACTATACTGAGACTACGCTTACGTAGAATGAAAGTTGCTATTTTCCTGCTGTATTGTATGGGAACATGTAAGTAGAATCCTCTTTTATCCCACGGGAGCATATTATTACAATAAAAAGTATATCCTACAATGTAATTCAGGTTATACACTGCTCAACACTGTCTAGGGATGAAGAAAATGTATAGCATTGTAGTGGATTCATTAACATGAATTAAAAACTATTATTTAATCTATGTCAGCTAATACACTGTCTGTAAACCAAATTTCATTAAAATCCGTTCAGTACTTTCGGCGTGATTGAGGATTTTCAAGATTCCTGCTTTATCCCATGGGAGAGTTTAATCGGGATAAAAGTAACACCGAAATTAGCCTATACACTGCCTGTATACCAAATTTCATCAAAATCCATTCAGTACTTCCGACGTGATTGAGGATTATCAAGATTCCTGCTTTATCCCCTGGGAGAGTTTAATCGGGATAAAAAGTACCCTATCACCTAAGTTAGCCTATACTCTGCTTGTATACCAAATTTCATCAAAATCCATTCAGTAGATTTAGCGTGATTGACGGACAAACATCCAAACATCCAAACAAATATACTTTCACATTTATAATATTAATAAGATGCTTCTTATGTCGCAAGGACACACGTATTTGTTCATTAAAATTTAAATGTATTGAAAACATCTGTGGCTTACATAAGATCTAGAGCAGTTGGTCGATTGTTAAGAAAAACTGATTGCTCTAATTGATGTAATAGCTTAGGATTTGTTAAGTAAGCAGATCAGAGTGTTTTTGAAATTATATAAAAGGTAAATCTTCAATTTGTTAGCTCATAAAAATAAGAAAACGAAAAAAGGGGAAAACTGCATGAAATAACAGGAAAAAGTCTTCGTATCTTAAAACCGCGACAAATCAATTATTTAATTTTACGCTTGGACAAGAGGATGTCCCAGTAGGTTGTTATAAGCATATGGCTTATTATTTTGTAAGCACAAAGGTGACTTTTTTCCTTGTATCGTAGAATAATCGGAATATGTGATTGGAGATAATGAAAATTAATAATTTTGATTTGCATGTTCTACTGAAATCTGATACGAAAGATGACTATCAACATGTTATTATTTATCTTCTAACCATTCGTCTACTCAAAACCAGCATGCAAATGATTCATGTGATTCATGTGACGTGGACTTTGTAATTAATAATTTACCGGAGCATGGAACTAAAGTTATTATTGTGATGGCTCAACGATGACGTCTGGCAAAACCATCTCAGTGGAACTAAAGTGTTTGTGGTTTGTCTTAACTAATAGAGCATGCAATTCAATACAAAAGAGCCCACGACACCTCACTGGTAAACTAAAATTATCATCTTTAAGCAACAAAAATGGAACTGTTGTCAGAATTGTTATTACTGCACACAACTCATAACTGATCCAAAAATCACTTTCCCAAAATATTAAACTTCTACCACTCTACATGATATTATTGCACACATCTCGTAAGTACTCCAAAAGTCACTTTCCCGAAATATTCAACTTCTACCATTTTGCATCAGTATACGTAGATTCCGAAGATTATTAAAATTTACAGCCAGCTTGAGTTTTAAATGGCCTTCCAGAAAGTTTTTTAAATAAATTCAAGCGCCATTCTCCCAGCGCATTCTTCTCCACGAGCAGAGCTATCTAGAGCAGAGTTATTATTTATTATTTACATGTGTCGCTATTTTCAGCCTGCAGACGTAGTGACCTTCGAATGGACAGCACAGCAGCAGGCCTACGTTCTCTCAGGGTACTTCTGGGGGTACGCCATCACTTGCCTGGTCGGAGGCACGGCGGCCGAGATGTGGGGACCGCGGAAGGTGGTGTTCATCACTATGCTGATCAGTGCCATCCTCACCATACTGTCGCCACAAGCTGCCAGGCTTCACTATCTGGTACTGGTCGCCGCCAGATTCATCACTGGTCTTGCAGCGGTAAGTTTTGTTTGTTTCTATCTTGATACAAGTAATTTCACTACTCAATGCTCAAAGTTTATTGCACTCGTAAAAACGAGGTACACAATTTTCTGCCCAAGTTCCTAATTTAGCAATTATGGTATTATTATTTATTTATTAAAGCTTTATTACGCGACAAAACTTTGTATAAAAGGTGGACTTAACGCCTTAGGGCATTCTTTATCAGTCATAAAAATGGGCAGTATCGAATTGTTTACTAATTATATTTACTCGTGAGATCATCTAGAATCAGCTAATTGTTTTGTCATTATGAGTCTGTTGTTTGATAAAGGAAAATCTTTATATTCAGTTAAAGAAAGGGCATTGCCAAGACAAATGGTACAAGAACTTCAAAAAGACAAGGCCGATTAATATATTTGACACTTAAATAAAATCGCAGCTTAAGGATATTTATTTCTAAAGCCTTCATTGTATCGTTTTGGTCATGCGCAGAATGTTTCAAGAACGTTTACGTTTCTTATCAGAACGTGATGTTTTCCTTCACCGTAACATAAGTATGAATAAAATATGTACACCTTACCATTGTATAAATTAACCCTTCAATGCGAAGGTTTTGTATTTTTGAAGATGTAAACACATCTAAATAAAATGATTTTTTGATGTAGGTTAGAAGGTAAACTTTATTGCTTAACTCTATCTATAGGTCACTTAACTATACTTTTTATTAGGATAAGTCTGTAAACGTAAGCTTACCTTCGGAGCACTCTTTTCGACATCATCTTTGTAAAAAACCATTTCCTATTTGGAGTTGAGTTTCGCTGGTTTCCTTTTATTGTCTTAAGATTAAATGCCAGGGTGAGGTAAAAGGTAGTCATACGAGATAAGATTATAGCATCTCTTTATAGCACCACTTTAGATTTTGATAGATTGTATTGTCAAAAATAAAATTTAATTTTGTACGCAAGTACATTTGCAAAAATGAATCTTTCCAACCGTATGAATATAGCGCCGTAATGTATGCAGTTGCCTTCATATAATTATTCACACTCCCCTTATCAGTTTCACAATAGTCAACAGTAGGTAGTCAGATAATATACCTACATAAATTGTTTTAGTAGTTTATGACACAGAAAACAAAGTGACATTAACTGGTTTCCTTGTGGTTTATTAAATCTCTTAATGGTATGGAACATTATAATTGTAAAAGATTTTTTTAAAGATCTAGATTTCTTAAAACGAAAGGCGAGATAAGCCTAAGCTGCCTAAATAATAATAATAATAATAATAATATATTACAACATCACATACATTGATCTGACTCTGTGGTAAGTAAAGCTTAAGCACTTATTACAGAAAACAGAAACAACAGTGGTATTACAAATAAACTTAAATAAATACATATATACACCCAGACCAGTACAAACAGACATGTTTATGCACACAAATGTTTGTACAGTGCGGGGATCGAACCCGTCGCGGGTTGGTATAATAGTCAACTTATTAACCATTTACACCAAAGCGGTCGTCAAATATGAAGTTGGTTCCGTTGAGGCCTCTAAAACATCAACTTTGGAAGTCGTTTTCTTGTAAATAAGGTACCTAACAACAGAGACAGTAACAGACAGATTAAAAACTCACACTCAACAGATAACAAACATAAACAACTATTGAGGCAACTTTATTTCCCTTAATATAGGCACGAGATACTACAACATCTAGATATTTTATAGTTAAAATTATGATATTGGCATCTTGATACTCAAGGGGTTAAAAGTCTAATCGGAAATTTGAAAATCGTGTTGATAATAATATCAACAAGCAAGGAGAGTAACAGATAACAAATTTTATCTCTTAATCAACTTTATCTAAGGTACAGGAGGTAAAAAAGGCCCACCATTATTTAATTCAAAATATTTATAAGTAAAGAAGAGCTAATAAGAAAAAACGAATGGTAAATATACTCTTAGCAGTGGTTACAGCTCTTTGGTAGTGATACCAAAAGTTAAGCAACCAAAAGCGCGGTCAGGTTTGGGATGGGTGACCATTCTGACCATTTAAGTGACGTCTTACTACAAGCATCTCCGTGCTTCGGATGGCACGTTAAGCTGTTGGTGGATATTAGCCGTTAAGCCTGGTAACATCTGACAGTAAGGTTGGTCACTTGCCTTACAAACACCCCTCCACCAATGCGCACTGAGCCCGCGTGGTGGAGTATGGCTTGGACCACCTCATAGTTGAGGTGAGGCCTGTGCCCAGCAGTGGGACGTATATAGGCTGATCAGAAATATATTCTTAAATTATATTATAAAACAAAACATATAAATAACCAAATATAGTAAATTACAACAAAAATAATGATTTTTGAGCAATTTAAAAAAATATATCTTTGGGTCTTATTAAACGCTATACGTATAATAAGGCCCACCAAGGAAAGAAAATATTTTGAGAGGTTGAAGATGTTCTTGAGTATTTTAAACTATGTAAATAAGCACAACTTAACCTTTAACGTAGCAGCTGGGAAATTTGCTTAAATTTAAAAGAAATATGGCTATAGGCCTTATTAAAATAAAAGAATTTAAAAAAACGTAACATTTACTCCAGAACATTAAATAAAAAAATGAGATATTATTTTAACAAAGCCTTAGTAACGTAATCTTTCTATCAAAAAATATTTGGTAAATGAATTTCTTATGGTTTCTAAAATTACCCGGGCCTTATTACAGTTATATAGGCCTTCATAAAAAATATTAAACAACACTTGACGATGGTAAGTACTGTCAAGTAAGTGAAAAACTTAGTGTTTCTCAATTTTAAGCTTATAAGAAAGTGATACTAATTTAATAAAGGTTATTTAATGGTTTTAGCTGACTTAAAAATAAAAGCGAGCAAAACAAATTGATGACTCCAAACAGAATATTTCATATTTGTAGAACTTTGGGTTATTTTCTATAAAGTAGAGTTGATGTTATGTGTAACCATATTTTTTTATTACGCTCTGAATTGACATCATACGTCATATAACGCCTGGGCCTTTTTACCAGACCCGACTCTGGGCCGTATTCACTGACGCACCCGCTGCATATTATTGAACGAATGTGCATATAAATACTACGAAATTAAATTGTTATTATGATCCTTTTTGTAGCTGGATTTATCCTAGTTTTGACCATAAAAAGAACGAGTGAAATATACAGTTGCTTGTTACTTGAATTGTGTATCTTGTTCCAGCCTTTGCAGTAGATTTTGCTTGCTGCCTGCTTAAAAATCAGTAATTGGTTCTTTAAGCAGGCGAGTACTGGTTTTTTAAAATTGTAATTATATTCATGTCTTTTCAGTTAGACAAATTACGTCTATGATAAACATTATTAAAACCGTCGTGCTGAGCTCTTCAAATTAATACCTATAATGTAGTATTTGAACTAAATCATTTTTTTTTTCAATTCGTACAATTGCGTTTAAGAACACCGGGACTACTAAAACAAATCTGCCAATACTTCAATCATGTAGTTCTGTTTAGCGATTCCAGAGATATCAGGTCATAAAGAATATTACATACATACATATGTGCGAAAAACATAATCCTTTCTTGGCAGTCGGGAAAAAATTAAGAGGCACCACGCATATTACTAACACTACTTTGAAGTATCTGACAATCTATAACGTTGCCAGCTCTATGTGTGCGTGAAATATTTAACTGTTTTGATTATCCCAAGAACTGGGCCTTAATTCGCTCCACTACTTTATATTGACTTTGCCACGAGACACAATATCTAGATAATTTATTGATAAAATGGTGATATCGTCATCTTCATCCTCGGAGGGTTAAGATACAAGCTATCGTGTCAAGGTTTATGATAAAACTTTTATTGTCATGGGCATTAATCCAATCCATTCTGACTATCAAAAATATCCAGTCTGTTTTTAACAGTACATTCGAGTAAAAAAGTTCTAAAATTATATATTTTTCAGGGCTTCCTATTCCCAGCCCTCCACGCGTTGGTAGCCCACTGGGCACCTCCTGAGGAAAAGGGCAAGTTTGTGAGTGCCCTGTTAGGAGGTGCCATTGGTACTGTCGTTACCTGGTCCCTCACTGGACCTCTTATAGAGAACTTCGGGTGGGACTACGCGTTTTATATACCAGGTACTTTGATGTATATATTTTTTTATAACTTGTATTTAAGTAAGATTTATAAAAGTCACAGAATTTATAACGTAAGAATATCTGCTATTTGATAATTAGCAGATATTCTTACGAATTGATATTTCTTCAATATTAAGCATGGATCAAAGAAAGAACGATTACAAAACCTTACATCTTTCAATCTCTTGCAATTTTATTAAGATTCGGTAAATGTAATGAACTTAGATAAACGATGAATAGATTACCGATGTAAAGAAACTTCGAGTGAATTGCGAAACAGTGAACGGTTGTCCCAATGTCACAGCATCTGGCCTAGCAAACATTTGCAAGCGCGAATATTCCAATTGAGAACACGTAATTTTACCTAAAATAGACACCTAAACATTCATAAAAATTAAGCTTTAGTCTGTTTAATTGCTGTGATAAATAAACTATACGGACTCTTCACTGTTGACTTGACTGTACAAGAATACTTTTGGTTATAAAAACTCTAGTTCATATCTTTAAATAGGCTTCAAACTTAACGCTCGTTATTCATAATTTTGCAGGAGTGATAGCTGCGGTTTGGTGCATACTATGGATCATACTGGTGTACGACTCTCCCCTGAAACATCCTCGTATTTCTGAAAGCGAGAAGAAATATATCCTGGAAGCCCTGGGCGATAAAGTCTATCAGAGCACCAATGATACTAAGGTTAGTATTTAAACTTAGTTTACTTAATTTTCTATAGAATAGGTACGAGTATTATCACGAGGATGATAGGTTACCTTTTTTTAAAGTGACAACTTTAGACTGCAGGTTACTTTTATAGTTATCTACAAATAGATTGTTGACAATTATTTACGGATGCATTAACGATTGTTAAATCTAAATAATTATATCACTTTGAATGTGACTTTATCGAATTATTTCACTGTAGAATAATTAACAGAGTAATGGATGCGACTTCGATTCTCGCTCCAAAGCGAAATCAGTAGTGCAGTCTTTTGAAACGAAAGATAAAATAGTAAATTGTTTATTTGAACATCTTCAGATCGTGCCGCCGTTCAAAAAGATCTTCACCTCGCTACCATTCTTGGCCATGGTAGTTCTTCACTATGGCAGCAACTGGGGCCTATACTTCGTCATGACAGCTGCTCCTAAATTCGTCTCTAGCGCACTTGGCTTCAATCTGACTTCCACTGGAACGCTGTCTTCGCTGCCTTATCTGGCTAGGATGATATTCTCTCTGATTTTCGGTGCAATTGGTGATAGGTGAGGTTATTAAAAAGTATTACAGATATTAGTGTTCTCGTTAACGGTAGAAACAACAATGCGCTGTTCCCTCCCCTATCTAAGGTGGGTAATTTATCTTGTGGGCCTCGTCCCTCCGATGGAGCGACCGATGAGGTTATCGGGGCGTCCGAAGTTATTGGAATTAGGCCCTCTACCTCCAAAGGAGTGATTGAATCGCCTGATTGGGCGTTAGAAGAGGCCGCTGCTGCCATGGATGTCGATGTCTGTGATGACGTTTGCTATGCCACCTCTTTTTCCAAACCGAAGGTGGCGCAATCTTCCTTGTCTGCCGCAGGCCCTAAGTCGACGCCATCTGTCAACACTTGTAAGTATTGTCAGAAATGTGGCCATAGCATTGTCAAGTGTGACAAGTTTTTAGCTCTCGAGGTATCTGATAGATGGCGCTGGACAACACAAAATAAAGTTTGTCGTAGATGCCTTAAGAAAGGTGGTCATTTCTATAAAATCTGTAAAGGCAATTGCTCCAAGACAGATTGCAGAACTAAGATGTACCACCACGAGTTACTTCATAGTGATTCCCCGATCACTGCTCCCGAACCAAAAGACATTCCTGTGACTGTCGCCCACAGCACTGCAGCAGATTGTTCAACCTCTCAGTCGAAGTTACAGCCTTTATTGAAGGTACTTCCAGTCACAGTCTTGGGGCCAAGAGGAGAAGTAGAAGTTTACGCTTTACTTGACGATGGTTCTACTGTGACCTTGATTGACCAATCAGTTGCAGAATTAGTTGGTGCTCAAGGTCCGAAGGGCATGATTCGGGTTAACTGCGTTGGTGGCCTCTCAAAAGACTCTGAAGTAAATTATGTCGACATTTTTGTCAAAGGCAAGCACTCTAAGGAGAAGTTTTTATTAGATCGTGTTCGCTCCATACCGAATTTGGGCATAGCAAATCAAACGGCCCGTGCTGCAGACTTGTCCAAGTATCCTCACCTTAAAGACATTGCCTCCGAGTTAAGCTACGTGGAGGCCAAGCCGATGCTTATAATTGGCATTGATCACTGGTTCTTAACCTTACCACAGGAGGTCAGGCGTGGCACTCGCAATCAACCTGTGGCTATTCGGACCAGTTTGGGGTGGACAGTCTTCGGCAAATTTCCAGGTAAACCCATAGAGTCTGTATTCCATAGTTCAGTGTCAGAGTTGGAATCCCTAATAAAAGAAAATTATCGCCTCGATGCGATTGGTATTAAAAAGATGGATCTCCATAGTGCAAATGACGAGCGGGCGCTAAAAATATTGGAGAATACTACAAGGCGCCTTCCATCAGGTCGATACGAAACAGGGCTGCTTTGGCGGGAAGACATAACGACTATTCCCGACAGCTACAACCTAGCCATGTCTCGTTTCCTCAATTTGGAGAACAAGTTTAAAAAGGACACGACTTATGCTGAAGCATACCATGATTACATCAACGGGATGGTGGCAAAGGATTACGCGGAGGTTTGCACCAACAAGCCTTCGGTAGGCAATCTCTGGTATTTACCTCATTTTGGAGTGTATCACCCCCAAAAAAGAAAGTTGAGGTTAGTGCACGACGCTGCCGCTAAATGCTCCGGAGTCAGTCTAAACACTCTTTTGCTCCCGGGTCCAGATCTTTTGCAACCTCTGTTGGCCATACTCATGCGGTTTCGGGAAGGGAATATTGCCCTCAATGGTGACATTAGGGAGATGTTTCCGCAGACAAAAATTAGAGATAACGATAAAGACGCTTAACGCTTCCTTTGGCGTGCAGATCCCTCTTTGCCAATTGAAGAGTACAGAATGTCATCAATGATTTTTGGCGCTGTTTCCAGCCCGTGTACCGCAATTTTTCTGAAAAACAAAATATGCACTCATGGGTCTCTAATGAACCTGAGGCTCTTTCATTGTTAAAGCCAGAATTTCGAGCAATCGATACCTCCGAGGTGGGTCTCGGGCCCTCTTCCTCTTCATCTCCATCACAAGTAAAGATCCTTGGCGTGGCATGGAACGTTGGTGACGACACACTTAATTTTAGAAAAACGTCCCAGCTTCCGGCTAAGCTTACTAAGAGGGTGGTACTGTCGCACCTTATGCAGGTTTACGATCCTCTTGGTTTTCTCCTGCCCATAGTAATCGCAGGACGCATTCTCTTCCAGGATACTTGGCGGATGGGTGTAGACTGGGACGAGGAGCTGCCTTCCGTAGCAAAACAAAAATGGCATATTTGGTTTACAACTTTAACTGACGTGTCGAACAATATCACCATTCCGCGCTGTTATCGAACTAAGTCTCCTCGTGAAATCCAGCTCCACGTCCTGGCTGACGCAAGTGAGCTAGCTTACGCGTGTGTGGCCTTCTGGCGTTTTGTTCACGAAGACGGGTCAGTACACTTAGCCCTCATAGGGGGAAAGGCACGCTTGGCCCCATTAAAACCCACGTCTATCCCACGGTTGGAGCTGCAGGCGGCTCTTATGGCATCTCGTTTCGCAATTTATATCATAGAGGCTCATCGCATCGTGGCCTCTAATATATATTATTGGTCAGATTCGTTAACAGTACTTAAATGGTTGCGAAGCGATGCCCGTACTTTCAAGCCGTTTGTCGCTCATCGGGTCGGGGAAATTTTGGAAACGACTAATGTCAGTGATTGGCGTTACGTTCCGTCTGCAATGAATGTTGCAGATGACGCCACACGTGGCCAATCATCACTTTCGGCTTCGTCTCGGTGGTTCACGGGCCCAAAATTCTTGGTTGATTCTCCAGATGAATGGCCTCGTGAGCCCACACAGGCTCCTCCGCCTGTGCTCGAGGAGTTGAAACCTGACCATGCACTGACTCTTTTACTAAATGAACAATCAGAACGGCCAGATTCACAAGCTCCTGTAGTGGCCGATTATCGCCACTTCAGCAGATGGGATCGTTTAGTCAGGGCCACTGCTCGCGCTCATTCTTGCGCTGTGTGTTTTCGTTCTCTTTTAGGCAAAAACACACCCCAAAATTCAAAAACATTGCGAACCTCTTCCAGGATCTCTTCTGTCGATTTGCGACCTTTGTTAGCGGGAGAGATTCGGGAAGCTGAAAGGCATCTGATGCTGAAATCTCAGTTAGATTCTTTTAACAACGAGCTTCTAAGACTGAGAGCTCATCTCCCTCCAAGCAAGCAAGGGAAGCTCAAAAATGTTGTTTTATCATTAGGAGATGATGGGTTGATTCACCTCAATGGTAGAATCCGAGCGGTCTTGGAAGCTCCCACGCAGGAGGTTGATCCCATAGTCTTGGATGGCCGACACTCAATTGTCAAGCTTCTAATTGACCACTACCACCGAAAGTTCGGTCATGGCAACATAGAGACGGTGGTCAATCTTCTGCGGGGAAAATTTTATATCATTGCCTTACGCCCTACTGTTAAGTCTGTCGCTAAACGTTGCACATTTTGCAGGGTTAAGAAACTTCTTCCGTCGGTACCCCAATTTGGAGATCTCCCTGGCGAAAGACTAGCTCATCATCAGCGCCCATTTTCTTACACCGGTCTCGATTACTTTGGGCCAGTAGATATCGCTGTGGGACGCCGACGGGAGAAGCGTTGGGTCGCCCTTTTTACGTGCCTTACTACCCGGGCCGTCCATTTAGAGATCGTCGGGAGCCTGTCAGCGGACTCTGCAATTATGGCATTGCGCAGGTTTATCGCGCGCCGTGGTTGCCCAGTAAAGATCATTTATCGTCTATATTTTAGACGATAACTTATAAAGAAGCAGGAGAGGCAGGGCAACAGCTGTTAAATAAAAAGATACTTACTGGTATTATTTCACAAACAATATATTTCACTTCAGTCACACACAAGATGACTAAGCTATTTTACCAACGTCATAGAAAAAACAAAATATAACTCCAAATCCAAAATATATAAAAATAAAATTAAAAGTATCAAAAACAATAAAAAAGAGGTCTGTCGCCAACATACGACGCCCCGGTGCGAAGCACCATTCTAATGTGGCGACAGTGCCGCCGGCGCGCAGTAATCTAAGGTGCCCTGTTCTATAAGTAAGGGCACTACTTTACGCACCGGTCGCCTCAGTGTCCCTTTCATAGTGGCCACCTCTACCACCCGGGCACCTCCGTCCGGGCCGGTAAAAATCCTCTTGATTCTTCCTCTGGGCCAAGTTCCCCGCGGCAGGTTTTGGTCGGCTATCAGGACTGGATCACCCACTTGCACGGGCGAACAGGACAGCCCAGCTACTCTTGGGATAAGCGTCGGCAAATATTCATGCACCCATCTGGACCAAAAAATTTCTGTTAAACGAAGTGCCTTCTTATAGTCCAGCCGGCGAGTCAGGTCAGCATCCGAGCCAGGTTGCACAGCCTCCGTTGATGGAGTTCCCAGAAGAAAGTGGAAGGGTGTTAGGGATTGCAAGGTTTCGGGGTCCACCGGTACGTGTGTCAAGGGGCGTGAGTTCACCACTGCCTCTGCTTCCATTAATAGGGTCCCAAGCACTTCCTCCTTCGGGGCTTTCTCTTTGAGAGTTGTGGCGAGGGCGGCTTTGATGGAGCGCACCAGACGCTCCCACGAGCCTCCCATGGTTGGCGCTGCCGGTGGTATGAAGGCCCATGCTATTTGCTGACCAGCTGCAAAGTCAAAGACATCATGTAGTTGGTTGGCTGCGCCGACAAACGCTGTCCCGTTGTCAGAAATGATCTTTACTGGGCAACCACGGCGCGCGATAAACCTGCGCAATGCCATAATTGCAGAGTCCGCTGACAGGCTCCCGACGATCTCTAAATGGACGGCCCGGGTAGTAAGGCACGTAAAAAGGGCGACCCAACGCTTCTCCCGTCGGCGTCCCACAGCGATATCTACTGGCCCAAAGTAATCGAGACCGGTGTAAGAAAATGGGCGCTGATGATGAGCTAGTCTTTCGCCAGGGAGATCTCCAAATTGGGGTACCGACGGAAGAAGTTTCTTAACCCTGCAAAATGTGCAACGTTTAGCGACAGACTTAACAGTAGGGCGTAAGGCAATGATATAAAATTTTCCCCGCAGAAGATTGACCACCGTCTCTATGTTGCCATGACCGAACTTTCGGTGGTAGTGGTCAATTAGAAGCTTGACAATTGAGTGTCGGCCATCCAAGACTATGGGATCAACCTCCTGCGTGGGAGCTTCCAAGACCGCTCGGATTCTACCATTGAGGTGAATCAACCCATCATCTCCTAATGATAAAACAACATTTTTGAGCTTCCCTTGCTTGCTTGGAGGGAGATGAGCTCTCAGTCTTAGAAGCTCGTTGTTAAAAGAATCTAACTGAGATTTCAGCATCAGATGCCTTTCAGCTTCCCGAATCTCTCCCGCTAACAAAGGTCGCAAATCGACAGAAGAGATCCTGGAAGAGGTTCGCAATGTTTTTGAATTTTGGGGTGTGTTTTTGCCTAAAAGAGAACGAAAACACACAGCGCAAGAATGAGCGCGAGCAGTGGCCCTGACTAAACGATCCCATCTGCTGAAGTGGCGATAATCGGCCACTACAGGAGCTTGTGAATCTGGCCGTTCTGATTGTTCATTTAGTAAAAGAGTCAGTGCATGGTCAGGTTTCAACTCCTCGAGCACAGGCGGAGGAGCCTGTGTGGGCTCACGAGGCCATTCATCTGGAGAATCAACCAAGAATTTTGGGCCCGTGAACCACCGAGACGAAGCCGAAAGTGATGATTGGCCACGTGTGGCGTCATCTGCAACATTCATTGCAGACGGAACGTAACGCCAATCACTGACATTAGTCGTTTCCAAAATTTCCCCGACCCGATGAGCGACAAACGGCTTGAAAGTACGGGCATCGCTTCGCAACCATTTAAGTACTGTTAACGAATCTGACCAATAATATATATTAGAGGCCACGATGCGATGAGCCTCTATGATATAAATTGCGAAACGAGATGCCATAAGAGCCGCCTGCAGCTCCAACCGTGGGATAGACGTGGGTTTTAATGGGGCCAAGCGTGCCTTTCCCCCTATGAGGGCTAAGTGTACTGACCCGTCTTCGTGAACAAAACGCCAGAAGGCCACACACGCGTAAGCTAGCTCACTTGCGTCAGCCAGGACGTGGAGCTGGATTTCACGAGGAGACTTAGTTCGATAACAGCGCGGAATGGTGATATTGTTCGACACGTCAGTTAAAGTTGTAAACCAAATATGCCATTTTTGTTTTGCTACGGAAGGCAGCTCCTCGTCCCAGTCTACACCCATCCGCCAAGTATCCTGGAAGAGAATGCGTCCTGCGATTACTATGGGCAGGAGAAAACCAAGAGGATCGTAAACCTGCATAAGGTGCGACAGTACCACCCTCTTAGTAAGCTTAGCCGGAAGCTGGGACGTTTTTCTAAAATTAAGTGTGTCGTCACCAACGTTCCATGCCACGCCAAGGATCTTTACTTGTGATGGAGATGAAGAGGAAGAGGGCCCGAGACCCACCTCGGAGGTATCGATTGCTCGAAATTCTGGCTTTAACAATGAAAGAGCCTCAGGTTCATTAGAGACCCATGAGTGCATCTCCAGACAGGCGGCCTGATGGACGGCTACAATATCCGCTGCTAGGTGTGCGGCCTGCTGAGGGCAGTTGACACTTCCGAGATAATCATCCATGTAATGATCTCGGATGATAGCTTCAGCTGCTTCAGGATATTTACCTTTGTGTTCTGAAGCATTTTTGTTTTTCAGAAAAATTGCGGTACACGGGCTGGAAACAGCGCCAAAAATCATTGATGACATTCTGTACTCTTCAATTGGCAAAGAGGGATCTGCACGCCAAAGGAAGCGTTGAGCGTCTTTATCGTTATCTCTAATTTTTGTCTGCGGAAACATCTCCCTAATGTCACCATTGAGGGCAATATTCCCTTCCCGAAACCGCATGAGTATGGCCAACAGAGGTTGCAAAAGATCTGGACCCGGGAGCAAAAGAGTGTTTAGACTGACTCCGGAGCATTTAGCGGCAGCGTCGTGCACTAACCTCAACTTTCTTTTTTGGGGGTGATACACTCCAAAATGAGGTAAATACCAGAGATTGCCTACCGAAGGCTTGTTGGTGCAAACCTCCGCGTAATCCTTTGCCACCATCCCGTTGATGTAATCATGGTATGCTTCAGCATAAGTCGTGTCCTTTTTAAACTTGTTCTCCAAATTGAGGAAACGAGACATGGCTAGGTTGTAGCTGTCGGGAATAGTCGTTATGTCTTCCCGCCAAAGCAGCCCTGTTTCGTATCGACCTGATGGAAGGCGCCTTGTAGTATTCTCCAATATTTTTAGCGCCCGCTCGTCATTTGCACTATGGAGATCCATCTTTTTAATACCAATCGCATCGAGGCGATAATTTTCTTTTATTAGGGATTCCAACTCTGACACTGAACTATGGAATACAGACTCTATGGGTTTACCTGGAAATTTGCCGAAGACTGTCCACCCCAAACTGGTCCGAATAGCCACAGGTTGATTGCGAGTGCCACGCCTGACCTCCTGTGGTAAGGTTAAGAACCAGTGATCAATGCCAATTATAAGCATCGGCTTGGCCTCCACGTAGCTTAACTCGGAGGCAATGTCTTTAAGGTGAGGATACTTGGACAAGTCTGCAGCACGGACCGTTTGACTTGCTATGCCCAAATTCGGTATGGAGCGAACACGATCTAATAAAAACTTCTCCTTAGAGTGCTTGCCTTTGACAAAAATGTCGACATAATTTACTTCAGAGTCTTTTGAGAGGCCACCAACGCAGTTAACCCGAATCATGCCCTTCGGACCTTGAGCACCAACTAATTCTGCAACTGATTGGTCAATCAAGGTCACAGTAGAACCATCGTCAAGTAAAGCGTAAACTTCTACTTCTCCTCTTGGCCCCAACACTGTGACTGGAAGTACCTTCAATAAAGGCTGTAACTTCGACTGAGAGGTTGAACAATCTGCTGCAGTGCTGTGGGCGACAGTCACAGGAATGTCTTTTGGTTCGGGAGCAGTGATCGGGGAATCACTATGAAGTAACTCGTGGTGGTACATCTTAGTTCTGCAATCTGTCTTGGAGCAATTGCCTTTACAGATTTTATAGAAATGACCACCTTTCTTAAGGCATCTACGACAAACTTTATTTTGTGTTGTCCAGCGCCATCTATCAGATACCTCGAGAGCTAAAAACTTGTCACACTTGACAATGCTATGGCCACATTTCTGACAATACTTACAAGTGTTGACAGATGGCGTCGACTTAGGGCCTGCGGCAGACAAGGAAGATTGCGCCACCTTCGGTTTGGAAAAAGAGGTGGCATAGCAAACGTCATCACAGACATTTGCTTCCTTGGGTTCGACATCCATGGTGGCATGCGTTCGAACCTTGTCTATGGGCTTGCGAAAATTATCTATGGGCTTTTGACGCATGCCGTCATCGGAAATGCCAAACTTCAAATGGACCCGTGATTGATGTGTGAGAAATGTAGAAAGCATTTCTAATTTAAATGAATGTGGATCATATTTGGCATGAGCAAAATCAACCCATTTCTCACGCAACAATGGGGTCAATTTGACCAAAACGTTGTACAACAACTCTGGAGAGGCCAGGAACTCAACAGAATCTATCATTTTCATGGTGTGGACACAATTGCGTACCACACAAGCAAGTTGGTGAAGTTCCTTGCCACCATCCAATGTTGTTGGCAACTTAGGCATGGCCTTCACTTCCGATACGATATGACGTATAAGAAGCTCCGGCTGGCCGAACTGCTCCTGTAGAGCCGCCATGATTTCGTCTGGGTCTTGTGACAGAGAAAGAAGGGAAACGACAGCATCACGAGCGGCGCCACGTAAAGCATTGTTCAGCCGACCTATATTTTCCGTCGCCGAAAATGAACCTTTTGAATTTAAATAGGATGTTCTAAAGGTTAACCAATGGGTGGGCGAGCCGAAAAATATAGGCAACTTTACCTCTGCACTTACCTTTGTGCTATTATGGGCGAGGTCACTTATGGCCTCAGCCAGCTTGAGGAGGTCGTTAGAATGTTGTGTACAGCTACAGTTTTTATTATTGTTACAATTAGTCTGCGAAAGTGTGCCTATGTGTTCGGTAGTTGGTGTTGGACGTGCCATGTAGTAAGGCGTGTGCTCGCACGCCGCGGCTAACAAGCCGGCGGCACTGGGCGAAGCAACACGCTCTGGACAGTCACGAGGAAGCGCCACGAACGCTGATGGAGCCGGTGCGTAGGTAGGCGCGTGCTCGTGTACCGTAGCTTTTAAGCCAGCGGCACTGGGCGAGGCCACGCGCACGCAACCAGCTCGCGGTGCTTCCGTCAGAAGCGGCACCGTCGCAATGAAAGGCGCGTGTTCGCGCACCGTGACTGGCGAGTCCACAGCGCTAGGCGAAAACACACGCTCGCGATCGGCTGGCCGCGACGTAAGTACCATTGGGATCTTAGCCTCAACTGCATTTCTTGACTCCTGTAAACAGAGAGGTCTATTAGTTTTCTCGCTTGCTGTAGAAGCTACCCACCTGTCCACACTTAGGCTTCTTTCAGACGACTGACGGCTGCTGGCGTCTTCCAATGCAGCTAGCTCGGCCTGAAGCTCTATTTCTGCGACAGCTATCTCTCGTTCTCGCGCAACTCGTTCGCGCTCTGCATCTTTTTCTCGCGCAACTCGTTCGCGCTCTGCCTCTTTTTCTGCCATACGGCGGGCGTGTGCGGCTTTTATAGCGAGGCGCTGTGCTTGTAGTGAAGCAGAACGGTGAGAGCTACGATGGGAGCTACTATGGGACGATGAGCGACTAGGCTGCATTGCGTCTTGTTTATCTTGTGGGCCTCGTCCCTCCGATGGAGCGACCGATGAGGTTATCGGGGCGTCCGAAGTTATTGGAATTAGGCCCTCTACCTCCAAAGGAGTGATTGAATCGCCTGATTGGGCGTTAGAAGAGGCCGCTGCTGCCATGCTCCTCGTTTTTACCATAGAAAAATTTTTTTGAATGTTAGGTTAATTTGCCGGGAGAAGGACCAAAATATAGACGATAACTTATAAAGAAGCAGGAGAGGCAGGGCAACAGCTGTTAAATAAAAAGATACTTACTGGTATTATTTCACAAACAATATATTTCACTTCAGTCACACACAAGATGACTAAGCTATTTTACCAACGTCATAGAAAAAACAAAATATAACTCCAAATCCAAAATATATAAAAATAAAATTAAAAGTATCAAAAACAATAAAAAAGAGGTCGATCGCATGCATTTTTGAGCTTCCCTTGCTTGCTTGGAGGGAGATGAGCTCTCAGTCTTAGAAGCTCGTTGTTAAAAGAATCTAACTGAGATTTCAGCAACTGCTTCCTTTCCTTTTTTTACTTTTCCTTTCCTGCTTCTCCTGCTTGCTGGTATACCTTACTTACGTCCACTTCCGACGGAAATTGGTTCCAAATTCATTTAAATGTAGACATTGCAGGAAACATTGTAATTGAAATAAAATGAAAGTTAAAATCTTTAGTAGTTCTATCCTAAGACACTTGACTTACTCTAACTAAAGCAATGAACAAAACACAACCGGATCATTAGCATATGTGCATTATCGAATCGTTTCATTTACTACACATAATATAAATTATGATATTTCCTTATTCCAGAATTGTAAAACAGAACGTAGTATCCACCACTTTCATGAGGAAGTTCTTCTGTCTTTTCTCCCACGTGGTTCCTGGTCTTCTACTGATTGCGCTGGGCTACACAGGCTGCGCTCCGATTCTTTCCATCGTTCTCATCACATTCTCCATGGGATCTAACGGAGCTGCCACCCTGACGAACTTGGTGAACCACCAGGATCTTGCACCGAACTTCGCGGGAACGCTGTATGGAATCGCGAATGGAATTGGAAACACGGCAGGTTTCGTCACTCCGCTTGTGACGGCGCATTTCACTAAAGATGGGGTAAGTTCCAGTGTTTGAAATAAAATGTAAACCTATGTTAATCAGAAGTCTGATAAATAAATGTAAAAGATTTTTTAATGCAGTGCATTGGAAAAGTCCTTGGTTATGCTTGAATTAGATGCCAATTTAAAGGCGCCTCGATAATACTTATTCGTAAGGTCATATTTATCGATATAAGCCGAATGGTATGATCATAAACAACTTCCATCCAACCTTGTCTTGCTTAAGGAAATTCGCATGATTATTGTTTTGTAATGACTTTAAAGAGTTGGCACCTACGAGCATTTAATTAGGGGAAATAAGTTTCTGTGTGAACAATTTGTATCTAAGGTCGTGTATATTCATTTGCAGAATGGCTTTGCGGAGTGGCGGCCAGTGTTCATAACTGGTGCTTCGTTATACATCGCTGCGGCTGTATATTTTATCCTCTTCGGAACTGGTGAGACCCAGAGTTGGAACTACGTAGCCCCCGTGGAGGAAGACAGAGATAAAAGACCTAGTGCCAACTCCACCGATACCACCGTCACTGTCACAATGCCAGTAGTTAAATCATAAGCTTTATAAAGTATATAAATAAGGATGTATAGAGATAAGTGAGTAAGATTCTGTAATTATGTTATTTATTCTTGCCAAAAAGGTAACCGCTAGTTAAATTAACGATTTTGGCTTACCTACGGGTACAATTATGAGTATCAGCTGCTTGACGCAATTAAGTTCGGGCGAATGAATAAGAATTTTTTTTATTAATATTTTTTATTATGTACTTTTTGTATCCAGTACGTTTATGATTGAAATTACTTACTTAAAAGTAGAACGTTGTCATTTTATTCCGCCAACTGCATTAAATGCAATAAATATATTTGTTTCTTCGGTTTACGGGAACAGAAGACATTAAAATGATACACTTTTTTACGGATTATTTCGCGATTCGACGATTATGCAATAAATATAATATTTTTAAGTATTTTTTTCATTCAATTTGTATTTTTGGTACTATATGTATCTTCGTAATAGTAATGTAAAAGTAGTTAAAATTATATTATTTTAAGTATATAAACGACAATGATTTATACAGGGTGTTCTATTTAAACGTCAATATTTAAATCAATACATCAGTATTAGCCATGACATGAACTAGGTGACGAAATTAGTGTTGTCACACTACAAGTGTTACAATAAACATTTTACATTATTCATCAGGCGACGAATTTCTAAATTGCAAGTTGAATGCAGCTAAATATTTAGGTATATGTTACACGTTATGTAACTCTCAATTAGGTTTTTGCTATTGCAATAATAGCCGTATCTAAGTAACAGCTGCCATAATATTATTGCACTGTAAGATAAATTAATTATATATTTTTATGTATTTTTTGGTAAATTCTTATTGTAACATATAGTTATAAGAATTTTAATCAATGAACGAAAAGTTCGTTATGTCATAACGAGAATTTTATGAAAATGGATATAATGATACAAATAAAATTATGGAGTAAGAAGTGCGAGTGTCTGTTAAACTGGTGATTACCGTAAATAAAATTATAATACGAGCCAATATTTAAATATATGGCGGATCTCAAATTTTCTTTGTATGGATTACCTGCTGCTAACATCAATTGATAACAAATATTGTATTTTAGAAGTAAAACCTCAATCTGCAAAATGTTTTCGCGACCATTCCTTTAAAAAATCAGTTTTCAAGACTGTGATGAATGAATTGTTGTAGTTAAGTGTGTAAATATTAAAATATATTGCATTTTAACCTGTTTTTTTAATTATGAGCCATTTTGTTCTGGCTCCGACTTTCCGGGGTGTACCTGTTCCAGTCACCGATAACTTGCGGCTTCTAGGGGTCCAGCTATCATCCAATTTAAATTTCGGCCAGTTACATCGTATATATAGCCCAAACTGCAGCTAGAAAGCTTGGTGTTCTATCAAAGGTCAGGCGGTACTTCACGCCGGTGCAGCTTCTGCAACTCTACCAAGCTTAGGTCCGATGTTGCATGGAGTACTGCTGCCACCTTTGGGATGGATCTGCCAAATATCAGCTGGCTGCTTTAGAATCGATAGAGAGGAGAGCAATTAGAATTATTGGAGATGCTGAACTCTGTGAATGCAAGCTGCAAAGCCTTGAACACAGGCGTAAAGTGACGTGTCTTTCGGTGTTCTACGGGCTACATTTCGGGGAATGTGCGAAAGATTGCACGAATTGATTCCACCAGCCCCTTTTCACTACCGGGACACAAGACACAGTCGAGGTCTCCACCCTTATGTCGTAGACATGACCACATTACGTACCAAACGTTTTTCATCTACGTTCCTTATGCGTGCGACTAGGGAGTGGAATTCGCTGCCGCCAAAATTATTTCCGGAACATTATGATTTGGACGCTTTCAAGAAAAGAGTGAATAGGCTGTTAATAGCCAGACATGATCCATCTTCGGTCGCATCGTCGCTTACCATCAGGTGAGATCGCAGCCAAATGTCTGGTTATTCATAATTAAAAAAAAAAACATACGGCGCATGGGTACCTAAAAATATGCTGGGTACCTAGTATATTTTAAGGTCTTTAGGGTATTGAACTATACAGCCCCCCTTCACTCTCTCTCTCTCGTCCGTAGTTTCGAATGTAGCTATCCCTGACACTTACAAGTTTAACCATGCGGGTGAACGCGCTCGCTAGATCCGAAAATACGAAAGATACTTAAGGAGTACGGCTAGGGTTGGCTGTATGGCCCGTTTTACCGTTTTACGTAATGAAACCTACCTACCTATAGATCACCACTTCTGAATGCAAAAAGTTATTAAAGTGTTCAGTATAGCTGTCGATGATTTAGTTTACATTTAATTATACATTTACGCGAACAAATAAGCGAGAATTACCGGCTTTATATGTAGAAGGGGTTGATTCTATCAAATGGGTATCATCTGTGAGGAGACTCAAGTAGTAAGTAAATTTATTGGGTAATTGATTTATAATGTAGTATCGTATCGTATCGCTCCAAATTTAGTATCGCTGAGTACCTCTTTTATCTTTTGACTGTCGGCTTGTACCTACACAGAGGCTGTCACAAAGCTAAGGTGATGGGGATATTGTTTGTGTCCAGGTAAGTTTTCATTGAAACAATTATTCTGAGTCATTAAAAATTGTTTAATATATTTTAGTATATTTACGTACACTATAATACATTATATACACGGGCATATTTCCTTTATTTCAATATAATATTTTATTCTTATAACAATTAAATGACACATAAAATTCTATTTACGTTCGAATACACAAAGTATCAATTACGTTAATATTAATTACAATAAAAACGATTGGCTGACATTATTATAAAACAAACCACTTACAATGATATAAATCAAACTCTCTTGAAACATCAATCTACATAATATCATAAGTTTGAAACTACTCTTACCTCTTTGGAATTACATCACCAAAACAACTCTGGTTATGGTCACACATTTAAAATTTTCAGGCGGGATTCACAAGACATACTTATCTAGAATAAGATTAAAAAGTCAAGCACACGAAGCGTTCCAAGAAATACAAATGTATGATGAATCAAACCATAAATATTCTTACAGAGATTGCTACCTGAGATGCTCATGTGATGATTGTCGAAACCTCATTTCAATTTGATCTGTGTAGCATATTACCTACGTGAAAAGGTTTAACCTGTAGATATAAGTGATTAAGCACTACCATTACATATTTTGTGCTTCCTTCAGACGTATGACTCAGATTCTGTATCGGAGTCGGTTCCGTCCAAAGCTATACCATTTTGCGTGGTTTTGTCAGCACCGTTGTTCGGGTAAAGTCTCGGCACGGACTTAGATCTCGTTGCTTTGTCGTCCTTGTTAACGTGAACGGGCTGGAATTTCTTCAGAACCCGTTGATACACCATCTTTCTCGGAGGAACAGGTGGGGGCATATGCGGTGGCTTCTTATTGTTATTCTGCTCCTCCGAGTTATGGTATTCCGGCTGCACGGCCGTCGGGGTAGCTTTGTAAATGTCCGATGAGAACATATTGTATTTATCTTCGTGGTATATGTCCCTGGTGCGGTTGTAGACGGACGTGTATAGTGGCTCGATGTACTGGGTCGTGTAGTTATCATAGGAGTTTTCGCTGGCCGGTGACTCCGTCGATCTACTGTTGAAAGAGTTCTGTGGCTGGTACAGCGTATCGTTGCTACTCGAGTCGGTGTGTAGGATGATGTTCGCCAGAGATTTTGATTGGTTCAACTTATTGTTATTGTAGTTTCGGATTCTACACTTCTTGTTCTCCTCTGAGTTGTTGCTGCGCATGTCGTCAACATACGAGTAGAAGTTCTGTAAAGGGTTCATGTGCTTCTCCAATTCCCGTGGTTTGTTGGATGTCTGGAGTCCAGTGCAGCTTTTGGTGCACATGTGTGCGGGATCGAAACGTCTCTTGCGACAACAGTTGACCACATTCGTCTCGTAATTCCCGCGAGTTCTATCTGCGTTCGTTGGAACTTCCTCGTTGACGTCCAAGCTCTTCGTCCTCGCTGCTTGACGAGACCAGTCATTTCTTGTAAAAATGGTGGCTGCCGGTGTTACGTTCCCATCTGGTTTATTCTGCGAGGATTCACCTTGATTTTTGCTCATTTTCCCATAAATATTTTCCGACGAACAGTTGCTGGTTTTGCCATTGTAGTTGGCGCTCTTTTTCTCCCACCCGGTGTAGACTCGTGAATAATTCGTGTTTGTATTTTTCATTATCTCACCGTGAGACTGATATTGATTCTGTCGTTGAATGTTTTCTGTGAACATAGCTAAGTCGTGAATGTTACTATATACGATATTTTCTTGACTAGAAACTAGGTCACGCTTATTGTCTATTGATTCTTGTTTTGATTCTAACAAGTTGTCTGAGCTCTTTGCCCGATTGAAATTTTTATTGGGAACATTTTTTTCTGTTTCTTGTGTTTCTGCAAACATGCTGTATACTTTTGAAGTTCTAGCTGCCTTAGAAATACTTCTCGGTGGTTTTTGTGGTTCTAAGCCAGTGATATATTTCGCTGGACACTGTCCGTAAATGTCGGCCGTAGATCGCTGTAGCGCGGATTTGGATACGTAATTTCTTTCGTCAATACCATTTGAGATTCCTATATTTATAGAGTTGTGTACGTATCGTTCTCCTGTGTATGGCGTTGTGTATAATTCTTCATTTACTGTGCTGTACATTTCTGCTTTATTTGAATAAACATTTTGTCGATGCGACATTTGCGGGAGTCCATTGACGTTGTGATTGTCGGTGCCGTATCGTGAGACTAATTTTCCGTCTTGCTGTATGTTGCAAGTAGGTGCCGAGAGACTGTGCAGAATATTTCTGGGTGCTGGGCTGTTTCCTCCGTTGCTGTTGGAATCGTCTTCGGATAGCGTCAGCCCTGAATCCCTGCTCAGAGACAGCTTCTCCTTTCGCGGGGTTGATAACTCCATGGAGTCTAGGGAGATGCCTACTGAGTGTAGACTGTCACTTTCTTCGGCGCCGGAGTCAAGTAGTGCGTTGGATGATTCAGGGCTGCCGTTTCCAAGAAGACTTGAGATTTGGGGACCGAATAACGCTTCAGCTTTCACTATGAGTAGTTCAACGACCATTGGCACTGCTTTGGGAGCTTTGTCACAGGGCGTGCTAGGCCACAGGAGGCTGGGGCCTACGCAGACTCCGAGGTTCATGGGGCACATCAGGTTGATGTTAGACTTCTTAGCGATGGCTTGCAGGAGGCATACGAAGTACGTCAGCATTGTATAGTGCGCTTTCGGCAGTTTCAAAAGCAAAGACCGGACGGCTGGGACCTTTTCTGCTTGTGATAAAGCTGTAACAAAATGAAAGAATGTTGTTAATGATCTGAGATTGTTTCTTTGCAACTTGGGATATCTAGATACAGTTTACTCATTATTGGACGGTAATAATACGCAGTAAGGAGGTTCCAAGAACTGTGGTTACAAGGTATTTGATAGTCTACTAATGCACTTTGTGGTGACCTATTAACAACAATATAATTAGGCTTCTAGTTATAGCTAACTAACAACCAACTGCAACTGAACTGCTTTCATTAAATTCTCGTTCATGTCTTTTTCGATAAGATTTTCAACAATTCTAAAACTTTCACACTTGCGTATCTTACCCATTGCTTATAATTGCAATCAAGAAGTTGCATTGCCGTGTGGACACAATGTTATTAAATGGGGACTGTATGACGATGATTTATTTCAATCACATCACACTAATATTATGAATGTGAAAGTTTGTTTGTTTTTCCGTCAATCACGTTGAAACTACAGATCGGATTTTAATTAAATTTGGCATACAGATAGGGTATGCTGACTTGGGTGATAGGACTTTAAATAATAATGATAGTAAGGCATCTTTCAAGTCTCTTATTCCTTCAAAAAACAACGGGCAGGACAACGTTTCCGGGGTCGTCTTCTACTTACTAAGCACTTGCAGCCAGGCTGGGTAGAGGTCGGCGGCGAGAAGTGGTTGCGGTAGAGCCCGGAAGAACTCCTTCACCAGCGCCGCGAGCAGCAGCACCGGAGCGCGCTCCAGCTCCGGGCAGGTCTCCGCCCACGGGCCGAGGGTGTCCAGCTGTGGATCAAGATGAGGGGTTAATTATTTGCTATGACAAAGGCAAGATGTTCAAAAATGCTTGTAGAAGGGGTTCGGATTTACATCTGAAGTTTCAACTCAACCCAATAAGAAATTGTTGCTAAACAGAAGTTGCTGTAGAGAAGAAAGAAACCGTCTTTAACACGAAATCCTCTTTTTGCTATGCTACTTAAAACACGGATGGCAATCACCAGAGCGATCTCTTAACCGAGATTAACGGTTCTTACAGACACTTTTGGTCAGAAAGTATCAAAATTTAGAAATTAAGAGAATTTTCAGTCACTATATAAGATCTACCGTTATTTGCAAGTATTGTAGTAATACGTTTGCAGCTAAATTGATAGTACAAGTAGAAACATTTCTTACCTTATCCCTCAGCAGCCGCAGTGCCTTAGCATTCGCGCTGCGACGGAAAACGCCATGTGTCAGCGGTGCAACAACGCGTAAACGCCGTAGAGCTTGTAGCAGCGCCGGTGGTGGCGTGCCGTTGCAGAGCCGCGTCAGCGCCACGCCGAAGAGCCGCCCGCCGCGGCGCAGGAGGCGCAAGCCGCGACCTGGCGTGGTGTTGCCGCTGGAATAAAGTTTAAATTGTAAGTTACAGGATACGTTCTTAATTAATAAGCTAGGCAAGTAATCATGATTATCTACAATTTGAAGTTGTAGAGCGCTCAATATGAAATGCGAATAGGAAAAAGACCTACACTTGTATAAGAGCGTTACGTTAGATAAATGCATACATGTAGGAAGCGATTGATCGTAAATGGCATTAATTTATGAAGTCTCATTTTGAAATCTGATACCATGTACTGTTGCTGATGGATCGTGGTACATTTAATTCTGGCTGGTTAAGTAATTATGTAACTTGGAAAATCTTAAAGGGATTTTGATAATTACTTTTTTAACCCCTGGTTCTTCTTCCTCAATTCGAAGACAAGACCACATGGATTATTCTTTGCGTTAACATGCTCCAAGTCGAAGCCGTCTTCATTCGATAAAGTCTGCCTTATCCTCGACATCTGAAAGAAAACCGTGACGAATAAGATTCAAATTCCTAACCACACGAAAACGAATGAATCAAAATATGAGCGGGAGATGTTTTAAAGGAGAAATGCATCGTAATTGAATTTCAATTTGATGACAGTGGGCGTTCACTAAATGAATTATTAATAGGCAAGGACGATGTTCCCGGTGGTCTTAAAGTACGTGACCTCAATGCCACTCCCATCTGAGCCTTGATAAAAAAGTTTGTATTCATCAGGCAATCTATAGGGCTGCATCATTCCTTACTCCGTAAAACTTTTTCTGTATTTATGATTACAGCCATCACGTTGTCTTGGATGCGAGTCCAGATTAGTATGAGAGAATCAAGGAAGTTTTAAAGTGAAATGGTTTTCTACATCGGAAATTACGGACATCGGGTTACAAAGTAGGTCTCGTAAATCAGAGTGGATACTCACTTGTATAGCATGGGGTCTTTCGATGCCATGAAGGGGCGTAGGCGGGGAGTCTCTCATAGGTCTGACGAATAGAGTGAAATCGTTAGCATTTCCCCATCTTCCATCTCCCTCGTTCTCTCCTTCACCATCCCCGTCAGCGTCTCCTTCATTGCCGCCATTTTGTAAGACGTGCAATGATTGCCGGACTACGCATCGAGCACTCATTTCTGGACCCACCGAAACAGTTTTGCACTGGAAACAATTATTTGATTTACGATTTGTGCTATGGAGGAATTAAGTTTATTTGAAACTTAATAGATGGAAAGTGCAATACTTACAAATTCTATTGAGCTGTTCAAATCTTTATAAAAGATTTGGATGTTTGTTGACTTTGGTTCCGTCGCCAACTGGGCGTTTAAAGCGTTTTGAATTTTCCTGTAATCAGAAAGTTTATTTTAAAGGGTTGGTAGTGCTGGAATACAGATGATGGTGATGATTGAACACTTACTGTTAGTATTTCATGTGAAAAAGTGATTTACGCACCTGTACCAAGTATCTCTGGCGGCTTGGGTCGGGTATGTAGCGAGGTAGTTGGCCACGCCTGTAGTCGTCGGCCATCCGATCAGGAAGCCGGTATCGTCACCATCGGGCAGTGACAGCCACACTTCGGCCAGTCTCACGCTCTCTTTCAACTTAAAACAGTTCGCCCCACGCGACTTTCCTACTAGCAGTAAGTCGCTGAACAGAAACAAATGACGATCTAGCGGTGGGGAGGTCGTTCCCAAGGGACTAAGGTGGACTGGCGCCTCCATAATGAATGTCCGTGGCGATAAGGTACTGTTACTGGCACTGACAGTCCCTCCAATGTCCAAGCTTGGCCGCTTGCGGAGGCTCTTCGATTTCTGCAACAATACACAATATCTTTTTAACTTATCGTATCCTGATACGATACCTGTATTACGAATACCTGTATTGGCGTGAAACAAATTGTTTTGTGAAAAAACAAACTTTTTGAACAAAACACAATATCTTTATCTGGTTGTAGTATTCGGGTGGCTCAAATTGTTAAATCGATCAAATGTTTTGTGTCAGCACCTAGATGGCGTAATAAATAGATAAGGAAATTAGTGCAACTAATGCGATACTAATAGATAATGAGTTCATTCACTTTAACCAAAATTAACTGTCTATGTGTGGCAAGGCGTGTACATAGCTTGTGCAAGCCTCGTTGACATACATTTTTAATCGGCTGACCACACCCGTAGCAGATACGGTTTTCGACATAGCGAGGATGAGCTTTTAAGAAAGTCAAAAATTCAAATGACTTTACATGTAATGTTTAACTTGATGTAATGTTTAATGTGTAATAACGGCTTTAGATGTAATGTTTTTTCCGTTCTATAAAAATCTATGCTCTTTAGAAACCTATACCGATTTTGAGATGCCTGTGGCGCAGTGGTGGCAGCGCTATAGTGGTTATACCAAAGTTAAGCGAACTAAGGTGCGGTCGTATTTGACAGTGATGTCTATTTACCAGCATCTTCGTGTTTCGGAAGGCACGTTAAGCGGTTGGCCCCGGTCAATATCGATAGATACTCGGCGGCTTAATAACATCTGACAGTAAGGTTGGTTACAAACAACCTCTCCAACAATTCGCTCTGAGCCTGCGTGGTGAAGAATGGCTCGTACCACGCCATAGTTGAGGTGAGGTCTGTGCCCAGCAGTAGGACTATGTAATAGGCTGATAAGATGATGAAAGAGAGAGATTTACAAAGCTCTCATATGAGCATAGAATTATGACTCCTGACGCGAAAACAGCAGAGACTGAGCATGCTCGGCATTCTGCTAAACAATTTGTTACATGGGTCAAGTATTTCACCAGAATGCTACATACCTGTGCATGGTGCGAAGCGAGGGCCGAGGGTGCGTCGGCATCGTGCAGGGCGAGGTAGTCGTGTGGGAACAGGTCCTGCACGCGTTCCAGGTCTGACAGGCGCGCGGCGCGTCTCCGCCCGCACCCTCCGCCCACCAGACGCTCGTACTGTGCTAGCCGTTCGATCTGATGACAAGGAATGAGATGGTTAATAAGTGTTAACAATGCAAAGTTTCGTGGGACACACGTGTTTCAGGGTAACATAAGTTCTGGCATTGGCCCAAGTTCTAGGGGAATTAAGCTTGTTTCTTGTACATAGACGAATTTCTGCTGACAATGGATTCGGATCCAAAAGTTAGGAATTGCCTTCTTTGTCCTCTTAAAGACTTAAAAAAATATTAAAGGTAGGTAAAATAATGATGACGTTTATAGATGAGTTCACCTTAAGCTATTCTGTGTAAGTACGCGCTAAATTCCGTAGATTCTTCTTACATGGTGAATATTTGTATATAAAGTGAAGTATGCTAATAAAAATACTTTTATGGACATCAACGAACACCTGCAGATTCTTCTTACGGTTGGCCTTATAATATATAGAACTCATAGATACTAATATTGTGTCATAATGCAAATGATGCAGTATCTAAACAAAAACATAGCAATTTTCTCTGCTAGTCATCAATAAAGTCCCCTGACGTAAATTGACGAATGGAATGAATATTTTAAACATACAATTGATTCGCTGTGATATGCATTTTAAATCAGAATCATTGCAATTTGTAATGCGTAAACACGAATTCCATTTTATATTTGCTTGCGTTACTGAATTAGAAGTCGATGTTAAGTAGGAATTGAAAATATGTACCTATATAACATTGGGTAACTTTCATGTGTGCTTGCTGCATCAACAATCCACTTATTTTGACATGATGCTCTTGAACAAAATCAGAACTCTTTCATGAACCCCCGATGAAAAAGAGGAGTGTTATAAGCTTGAACCTTGTGGCTGTTTGTGTATGTTGGTTAGTAAATATTTGTTCAGCCGTTGAAGCCGTGTTTTATTAGCTCATGTCGGGGATATTTTAAATTTTAGTTTTATACAAGAAGGATCTGATTCAACGATAGATGTAAGTAAACAGCGACCAGTACAAGTGCTCACATCTTCCAACAAAGGAATCAAACTCTATTATAGGTATCTATTGAAACGTAACGATACTAATCTAAATTCTCATCGCATGGGACGCGTAGACGCGTAGCATGTCCTTAGGGCGACTTCCCGGGCGCCGCACGGCTACCCGACCGTGACCACGACAATGCCTCTACCCTACTGTATAAGAAGTTGTCCGTTTGTCCATCTTTGTCACTCATACAGGATCCTGGAGTGAGTAAGAGTAACAACGAATTGATGGAGACAAGGACATTGTCCTTTGTAGAACTTTTATTATTAAGGACAAATAATCGTGCGTGAGACACGGTAGCTCTACTATTGTATTATGGACAATCCTACAATACAAATGTTATGTAGTTCAATGGTGGCTCCTCATAGGTGTGTAAGAGAATTCCCATTTCAGATCAATTTAGACAACTACATTGACTATATGATGATATTTTCTAATAATTATTAGAATTAGCTAGATGACACCACCAATCGTTGACATACTTTTTATTATCTGTCAAAACGGTCTGCCTCCATAGATTTTGTATGGGAATACATGATCGTGACGTCACGGTCATGTATCAGAAATCGGAGTCAATTAACCGAATATTTATTGAGTTTTGTGTGTTTAAAATTGGTTTCTACAGCTTTTTGGAAATATATTGGTTGTATAAACTTCATAGGAGCTATGTTTTTTAAACCCCATGGTCTTGAAAGTATTTAAGATAGGTGTCATCATCCCAATTCTTATATTAATTATTAGAATTTCGTATGCAAATACTTGAAAACCTTAAAACTGTAACAAAATTTCTATGGGACCAGTCGGACACTACTCTTTTGAATGTAAAAAAATATGGTTGAATTGAGAACATCCAAGGTGGATACTCGCAATTCGACCGTATTTTTTCGCTTAAAAATTGAAAAAAAAATGACCTCAAAGGCGACAGAGTAGTTAGTGTATTCAACAAAGAAATTGCCGCGTTTTTAGAGATTCTTTCAAAGTTATGATTTAAATAACGAAATAATAGTAACAGAAGATACTAAGTTGTAATACACGCACATTGGAGAATGGTATACAAGCCTAAGCCTTCATGAATAATAACCAAAGGAGTCACGTACGTCCGATCGCAACAGCGAATATGCAGGACGCATGCCAATGGCATTTGCGTTTATCTCAATCGGTTGTTGAGAACGTATGTCTTTATACTATCTGCTTCAAAACTAAAATGTAATTATCCTTTTCAAAGTCTCCCGATGTTTTATTTTTGTCACACAATCTTAATGATTCATATTCAAAAATACTCCCGTGTTCAGTGGATCGTAAAATTATGTGTTGGACTCTCACGACGACCGACGGCAAGCCTTTCAACTACGTGCTACCTTAAGTTTTTGATAGTGCAAGCATGTTTTAGATATCATCGTTGTTATATCCTGTATTTTATGTCGATCATAAGGTCCTACGTGTCAAAAATCATTAGTAAGCGAATGTAAGGTTAATAAAACATGACACGATTTGGTTTTTATTAATGTTCCGTCGATACTTAAAGGCCGTGACTGTTCGGCAAGATTGACGGTTAACATCGTGCAAAAAGTATAGGACCAGTTCAGTTATACTGTAGCGCTATTAAGGATATTCATTGTGGAAACATGACGCGTAGTTATTGTGCCGTGAAATAATTATATATCAAAGCCCACGATCGCGACCTGACGCATTCACTGTGATTTTCATATGAATAGACAGCCTGACTCTTTAACCGTTACTCTATCAAAATTTGTGTACCGATTACACTTATTTAGATACAAGTGTGCTGTTCTATAACAGTACATAAATTATATTAATGATAGCTGTTAAGTTGAACAACCGTGTAAACTTATCGATTGAGTTACACAAGTCATATCATGGCGTGTTCGGTGTTTATGTGTTTTGGTGTAAAGAACAGTTAAAGCCCTTATGCTTTACTCATAGTTAGAAGAAACATTAGAAAACTTTTGAGTTTTGATGATGTTTCGGACATATGACATAAGTCATAACCTTGCGATTGTTATTCATAAAAAATATAAAAAGCACCATTCATGTAAGCGATTTCAGAAAACAACGTTATTGAAACAATGCACACTTATTAGATAGTTTTGGAGAAATGTTTTACTTTTAGATTTTTGAAGCGCAGCTACTTATTTCAGATGTTTGCAGACATCCAATATTTACTTAGGTGCATTTTATCGTAGATTCTGCCTCTAAAAGCTTCCACTTTTAAAAGCCAGACTTGAATAAAAACCGTTTTATCACGGACCCGTCAAATTCTCTAAACTAAGTTTATCGGCGCCGATTTTTTCAATCCCTTCAAAATGGGGATTACATATTGACAAACGTAGACGATTGCTTATCGGTCTGGCATAGCTTTTAAAAACGGATTAGTGGTCGGTATCCTTGGAGGGTAAACATTTTGTTAATATTAGTGTTTGCTCCCCAATCATCACTTGTTTGGCTCTTCAGGAATAACCGGGGCAGTTCGTACCACGAAATCTGGCACTACAAATAGGCACGTAAACGTTATCTTGGACGTGTTACACGGAACTGCACTTTCTAACTCAAACATTTACTTTGGAGTAAAGTGAGTACGGCGACGTAAGTTTTTAGATAACAACGCACTGTCCTAAAGTAAGATAAGGGCTACGTTGCACGCGCTTTATGGACCAACGCTTTTTACGTATTATCTTTATCTATCCACTCCGCGTTTCCTGCTTGCGAGAACTGATTTCCAACTCGCTGTTTTATAAAATGAAACACATTTATTCTACGAATGCAAGTTACATGTATGGCGCGAATATCGTCCGCGCATTCAGCCAAATCTTTCGCCCTTGGTAATAAAGGCGCGAATTCTACAACCAATGGTTGGGTTATCGAAAGGGTGGCAACAGCAGGTTACCACTAGGACATTTTAATCTTCTCGAATAATCTATTTTATAATTAAAGCAATGTTAGCAATGGCACGGATTAATGTGGGACAAGATGCAGTGAAATATCTTAATTGTGGAGTCTTGCCGAGATTTCCTTACAACTTATGATAAAGTTTAGCTTCCAGCTAGGAAAATAATTATATCGTGATCGGTTTACTGTTACAAAAATTGGTCTACCTACTCTCTAAGATGTAATTCATAGATTATTTCAGAGCTCGTTAAAATTCCGTGACAAACTAACAACATGTTTTCTGCGTTGTATTAAAAAGTAGCAGCGATAGTTTAATAGACAGGCAATAATTTGGCTAAGTACCGCTATCATAGTTAAGTTATGCAATCATTTGCTTTGTCATTGCGATTAATAAATCAGCGATTGAAAATTTGATTGATGGGTTTAGGCGAGACGATCATGTGCGTGCGCACGAGTTCTTTGCATACCTCAATTAATAATTAGTTGTTTATTAATTCCAAATGAATTTTAAAATTATAGAATTTTATTTATGATTTAATCAAAATTTCAAATTTATAAATATCTCATAACAGAAAAATCTACTATGAAAAAACTAAAGGAGGCTGTAATTTGTAGGTTTTTACCAACTAGACATTTTTTTGCATGGTGTAATTTGCCAAGTAAAAAAACTACCTTAATTAGGAGGAATATCTGATTCTATTATTATCTTTTATGATAGTTACATAATTAGGTTGTAATTGAATCGCTCGGGGTGGCAGTTTCACAAATACGTTTTTAATGGTTCTTTCCGAGGAAGGCTATGGCCCACTTTAAATATTCATTAAGTATTTGGCACAGTTAAATTAACGGCATCGACATTCAGGCTTAATTATCAAATGAGTTCATTTTACTTGCAATAAAGGGCAAGGCGCCACAATCATTCTGTAATGAATGCTTAACATTGGTTTAAAGTTAAATTTTCTGTGGGGAGAGTTATTAATGGTTCGTAATATGGCTTTCTGGTATTCGGAACAAGTCGCAGGAATGCCGCGATGGCGTGATTCATCAGGTAAGCTCGGGGAACATTCTGCGAGATCAGAAGCAGGATAAGGAGTAGGGCTAAGAAAGCTTTATGGTACGCCTATTGGGCATTCTTAAGTCGGAATTAGGGAGTGCTATAACGTAACTTTATCGTTACCTTACTTTGAAATATTTATTTATACCCATTAAGACCACCCTATCCGAATTCCTTGAGTTAAATATAAAAATATAAAAAAAAAATAAGATTAATTTCTCCGAAAGTGAATCGGCATTATCACGTTGACATCTTAAAGGTCAAAACGCTGCGGGTCTCTAGCACAATTACGTTTTGTTGATGGTCATTAGTTCCTAACATGTATCATATCCTATGTTTACAAACTTTGACAATTTAAGAAACAAACCTTAATTCAAGCCAAAGCAACGACTGAGACGTGTTGTTTTTTTTCTAACCAGAACCTATTCTTAGAAAGGTTTCTTAGTTTTAGTTGTTTAAAAAAAAACTAAAAATCATTTATTTGGGATTACACGTCCTATGTAAGACGAGAATTAAGATGCATTTTTTTTATGACACCATAACCTTAATACGTACAGGGCATACCCTCGATTAACGTGTGCCAAACGAGTCCTCTTTGTTCCTCTGCGCCCACCAAAAGAATGTCATTCCACAGTTGGGAACCATTGTGTGTAAGCGAGACTGGCAACTCATCCTTGGTGAAAACAACTCGATCAACGATTAGTGATAAAACATTTCACTTTTGAATGGGTACCGTTTAGTAAAAGTGATTTGTTTACGGACCAAAAGGTCAGCGGATGAAACCAAATACGATCGACAGCATAAGCAACTTTGATCAACATTTCCAGAATGTTACTCGTAGTGTTTACTTACTGGGTTAATTCCAGGGACGTAAAATATGGCCCCCATTAGGTAAGTGAACTGACGCCATTATGATTTGCATGTAATATAGAACAAGTGAAATGAAACAAAGCGCTGCTAATTTATAGAAACAGAGCTCCGTTGAAAGTTGCTAATTATAGTTAGTTCGCTAATTAACACTTAGCCAACCGCGCTCAACTTGTAGCCATTAGAACATGTATTATGTAGCCTCTTGTATAGGTACGTGTGCAAAACCCGAAACTAAATGTAATGAAATGCATTTTGTTACAAGCAAAGAGATTAAATATTACATTCAATTAGTTTTGCGTTACATCAAATATTACTTTTATGAATTTCGAACAAATTATATGGGTCGCAATTAATGAATTCACTTAACTCAGCGGGCAATAAGACGGCCATAAAACCTGGTCTGCAATTACCGGCGGACGCTCGACTCGTAAATCATAAAGAAAGCAGTGTCTGTGTTACCGAAGAAGACATCAGCGTGGAATTTCCGATTGGGAATGATGTAGGACTGCGTTGAATCAGAATAAATGCATTCTGGGCCGAATCACGGCGCGGAGCCGGTCATCGGCCTTCTTACGTACCCCCGCACACGCCCGAGCTCATTTTAAACAACGACCAGAAAAAAACATATGAACCTCGACAATGTTTCAAATGGGCTGCCAGCCTGCGATGCGCTGTAAGCGGCCAACAATTAATGAAGACAATAAACGAATTTTCGCGTTCTTTGTTTCGTATTATAATAAGGCTGAAAAGAACTCCCGGGGACTAAATGAAGCTAAATTACTCTTGGAATCACAAAATGAGAGCAGTTCTAGATAAAAGTGTGCTATAAAACTTTACGTCTTTGAACTTGACCATGATCGTGGCCTTTACATAAAATAGAAGAAGAGCCTTTACATCTTGAAATATGTCAAGAAGGACAGGACTTTCCTAAGAATTTAAATTTTGGTAAGACTTAGTATTTCGCAACTTTTCATAAGTTTAATGCCTTAGCCTATCAATAGGTGTTAATCTTAACTTGACAGCCACAATAAATGTAAGTTAACGCTATCAATGAAGCGTATAATCCTGCCCGCATCTTTGGTAATCATTGGGACATAGGTTAAACGGACACATCTATTGCCTCACAATTAAATGGCAAGCACAAAGAATATGCATCATTACACATTAACAAAACCTACTCTTTTCAAAATATTCGTTTGAGTGACGGCACATCAAATCGGGTTACGTAACTATATGGTAACAATGGCAGTACCAGCGTCAATCATGCGTTGGAGACGTTTTTAAATAAGTCCATGGGAGAAAGTAGTGAGCCCGGGGCGGGCACGTAACGCGGGCGATGTGTAAGCTACCTTATGGGCCGTATCGTGTAATGCCGGCCTAATTGAGGCGAGTTCGAGACGCGCCTCTGCGGGTCACTCTGAACTCGTGACCGGTGCCCTGCGCTTGACATGACATGTAGTGGCTCACACCACTCACCGAATATGCGCAACCATCGATTTGATTGACAACAAAGATACACGTGTATGTACGAGTACCTACTTACAGACCGGTAAGACGTTACGCAGTAAACTTACGAGTGTGATTTACTGCATTTCGAAAGCATTAGACACGTCGCGCATCTACAAGTAACTGTAAAGAGTTATGGGAGGTACTTAATCCTAACTCTTAAGATTCATCCGATAGTGCATCGCCACGTAATAATCGCATTATGTGGTCGTATAAATAATCTTCCAAAATATGATAAAGCTACGTGAAGAATGAATCCGAATACCGTTAAATTTTTGATCGGATTTATGTCAACTTAAGATGCATCGGAGTGGACGGGATAGGGGCAGGTAGGTTGCTACCTGCATTCAGAAGTTTTATGAGATATAAATTGATAGGTTTTTGTGTGCATCGTCAATTTACGAGGTTGTGCAACGTTTTCGGAACGTAACTTGGAAACAAAAGTGGTCGTGCTGTTGCAAAAACGCATTTTGCTATCGATAACTCACCGGTTTCCCGCTTTCGCCTTGCGTAATTCACAACCTTTTTTTTTTAATTTACATCATCGTGTGTAACCTCCATGATGGACTGGATTGATTCGGGCCTTTTATAGTACAAGAACGATAATTGGAGAGTGTAAAATGGAACACTGTATATGTAACATTATAAATCAGAGCTGTACTCGCAAACTTTACGATATTACAGTACGGCCACAGATTACTAAATAGTTATTTGTGAAAACTGGATTCAACAACCATTCTTTGTTATAACTTGAATTCGCTAATGGTTTAATTAAATTGATTAAAGTTTCGGTTACATTCACAAAGGTTGACCTTCAAGTAAAAGTACTGCGAGTGGACCGACAGACATCAAAGAGTAATGTTTATTGGCACGTTATTACTTCAGGTTTTCAGGCACTTTATTACCTTAATCGAATAGTCTGTAATGAACCAGAGATGAGGTATAAAATAAATGGTTTTCCGAACAAGTAATGAATCAAAAAAGCTAAATCACAAAATTTGAGTGAATGTTAAACTCAGAGAATTATGCAAAGCTATAAAAGCTAGAGAAAGTTTGAACATTTAATTAGGAAGTGGTCTTATCTGAAAAGTCATCAACCTCATCCATAGATGACAATGATGTGCCACTTTTATGAGTTATGTAATCGATTATTAGTAGTCTATTCAGTCGGTCATAGTTTATGTTTGTCTCGTCGTTCTAATATAAAGATGCTCATAGCAAATAAAATAATATCAAACATGATTTTAAAGACAATACCTTTCGATGATATCTTTATCACAGACTTGTTATTCAAATTGGATACTTACAATGTGACATGGTAACTGCGGTAATGAGATAATAATTACAGATTACGTATGGTCTCAACACTTAAATTCAATTACGACGCCATAAAAAGGACACATTCGCCTTGGGCTTTAATACATATCATTATGCGAATTATTTTAAAGTAGGACGCTGATGTTTCAAGTGTCACATTAGCACGGAACGAACGGTAAATTTTAAAACTTCCCCAAAATGTTTTATTTCCTACGTAAGGGTATCCCCATGGGTCCGGTGGTGTCCATAAAGTCGTGTTTCCCGGAACTCACTTTTTAAAAATGCGTGTGCTCATGGAACGGTGGAAACAATTGGACAATATTATCAACCCTACACATGGCTCAGTTCTTCCTGCGGCAAAGTAATCAGTAAATAAATCATAAAATATTTATTTCTGATTCATATAGTGAACATTAAGGAGAAGTCAAATTTTCTCGTCCGCCTCAGGTAAAGATAAAAACAATACGCATGAATAAGAAATACACTTAGTATGTAATTACCTATATTTTTAAATAAGTATAAAGGTTTTGAATTGAAACTTTTTTTTAAAGTTTAAATATTTTATGAATGCCACGAATATTCTATTATTGTTCCTTTTCAAACGTGCAGGAGCTATCACACAACATGTTTTTTTTCATCTGTTCGTAGGTTATCTAATTTATTTTACGCTTTGATTCTTAGAAAGTGAATCATTTTCTGATTTTCGGGAGAGACAGGACTCTATATTCACGGTCACGTATCACGCAGCACGGGCCGGAGACGTGACGGCTGCAGGACACTGGCCACGCTCATGCTTCCCAATTCATCACTAAAAAACCTTTCAAAAACCCTTTAAAATATATGCCATGACATCTGTCAGTTAACAAAGTTCGAGAATGCGCGGTGACCATTCCCCAAAAAGCATTTTAAGTTCGTATATTTAACAGCCGTTTAAAAACAAGTTTGCTTTAGGTCGCCATTAGATAAATCAACTTAACAATTCTAGTTACCATAAAAGTATATTATAAGTTACACAAACTTTATCCGCTTAATCTAATCTTTATGGTATCTAAGTTTTAATGGGTTATCATAATTTGAGATAAATGCCTTATTTTTTGTGAGAATACCAAGCAAATCTAATTCAACATTTTAATAAAATTCTCGTTACAAAACAATCAGGCATTATGTCAATTGTGCACAACGAAACGCACCGAAATAATTGTTCGTTTCACCGCAGGACGCCGCCTAATGAATGTACGGCAGTTCTTTACAGCAGGGTCACTAAACTTGCTGTCAAACACGTGCTGGGACAATAACGTCACATGCCGCACAGATTGCAGTGAGAAAATATTTTAGGACACCCTTTCTAACAGCCGCCGTAAGCTGCTAAAAAGAAAGGACCCTTTTTGGCCGATTATTTTGGTCAGACTTCCGACAAGTAACAAAACATTACGTGACACTTGGCTCAAAACTGCTTCATTTGTTGGCTTAGCTTTAGTCTCCTGTTATTTCCAGGTTAATTTTACTCGGTGGGAACCGACAGATTCACAATGATGGCAGCCCTATTAGATGCCGTCGATCGCACAGGCACCAAGAAATGTTGTTCCGCGAACACAAAACAATGGTGGGTAATTTTGTAATGTCTTCTTATTACCATGCATGACGCAAGGTGAGGCTCCTATAGTACGAGCACATGAGCCTATGTATCCCTAAGATGATTAACATTCAAGCTGTAGCTTGTTTTGAATTTAATTCTTCGCGAATTTGACATGCAAGCAACAGTCTTATTTATCCTTTATGTATCTGCATACTCACATCGTTACATACTCCGGTTTCTGTAATTTGAATCAAAATCAGATGAACGTGTGAGGATTTGGGTTAGGACAATTTTGTTTTTAAAATGGCGATAATTTTAACGTTCTTTGAAAAGTTTGTGGTAAAAACAAGTTTACCAAAGTTGCTTAGTGAGACAATTAATTCTAAATTCTTGTCAGGCAATTCCGCAGGACTGGAAAGTATTTAGCCTGCTGCTCGGCAACCTGTCGTCAGGTGTATTCCCGTTTAGGCGATACACCCTCCTGGTTAATGGCACATGCGCGATCGAATTTAATGAATGTTCTCCCTGAACTGAGCACGCGTCGCAAGATTTTTTTTGCTCATCAGTTTGAGACCGAGACATCTTTAATGTTCCGTGCAACTGTCTCATCGTTTTAAAAGATCGTTAGATGTTTCGTCGATCATTTGGTTATTTAAAACTTTTCTGTAACCGCCGCTTATAGGGACTTTGTTTTTAGTTCTCTTTAGTTAACAGTGCAGTTGGGATTAAAATGAACATTAGGACCATATTTTCTACTTCATTAAACGAGACATAAAATCAATGGTAAGATAAACAAAAATAAAAATAAACATAAATTTTTCATTAATTTATAATCCTGTGCGGGTCCTAGATCATAAAATATTTTTAATTAAAAACGACACACGATGTACCCATCTAAGGATTTTTATTAGTATGATGTTAGTTTATCATTCGACGATAGATAAATAAAGGCAATAGATTACTATTTACGAGGCAGTAGCCATAAAATTTAATTGGAGGACCTTTTTAATGTCTCATAGCCGGAGGATATGTACTTGTCTCATAATAATCTTCTTCTCTAATGTACCTTTACTAACTTACTAGGACGTGTTTAGATGCGCTTTCGATTTGGAATTAAGAACAAGTTTAATAAGTAGCACAATAACAATGAATTATTCATACAGCTTGTTTACATCTGGGCGGCATTACGCCCTTCAAAGGTTTATTGGCTGAGCAATGAAATGAACTGCTGAGGAACCCTCCACCTTTAGGGTTTCATTAAATTTATTTCATTTTAAATCCCACTCGATAGATGTGGAAAACCCAATCTACAGTTATGCAGATACTTCAAGTCCTTTGAAATTTGTTTATGCTTCAAATTCAAACAAACGCATTTTAAAACTTAGCTCAATTCGTTTGAGGTCGATGACTGCAATACGTACCAACTACTATTATTAAGTATACGAGAAGACATTACCATATATCTAACTGACCTCAAACTTTAATTATTTGTAAATGCAAACTAGAAACATCAATCAAAAATCATTATACTCGAGTGGCTTATTAATTTGCATGAACATATAATTTGTTGAGCGAAAATTATGCAATCGAAGTCAAACATTGAAACGCACGTGAATGACCAACTGAAGTGATGTGAATTAATTCGTTTGTGGCAAAGTTAGGATTGCATTACACCGAAGCTCGCTCAAAGCCTGATTTTTTTTGGTGGCAGACCTATAAATCTAGTTCCAAGTGGGTAATTACGGAACACTTGCGAAATACGGCTCAATCTATCGTGTCTTCGACGACGCCTCATACGGAGCTTTCCAATATCCTTACGTAACGAGCGGTAAAGCTCAAACGCTAGGTATAACACGCAATACTATCAATTTGCCCCCAAAATGACTCGGGTATATTCATTAGATAATTATGCCCTATTTTTTATCTGACAGGTAGGTGATTCTGTTTTTGTTTTATTTTTCAATGGGCGTTGTTTGTTAAAAACTTCAATGGCCTTTGTCTTTTTAGGGCCCTTTGAAGATTACTACTAAAACGCGAGATTTGTATTTGGGATGTTTTGTAAAAAGCGCAGAGTCGAAATTTGAATAATCTTAAGTAACTTTAGTAGTTGAAGAAAGGACTTTCTTAAGTAAATCCTCTTTTGCGTTTATTCATATAAGTCAAGATTTGACTGCGTAAAGTTATTCATAAGATTGCAGTTTGGAAACACCGTAAAATTATACGGTTGGTTACTTTATGGCTTATTGTAAGACCACTGAACTCGTTTGACAGCCCATACAGCCCTTGTTAAAAAGAACAGATGTACAAATTTGTTTTGTTACAGAGGTTTTAACATTAAACTGTCGGCAGTAACATTACACCAAGCTTTTGGTATAAAAAGTACCTGTAAGTGATTTATTAGTTTCATAGTATAGTTCTGAAAACCAAATGTATGTTTGAAATAAATACATAAATATTTTTTTTACTCATACGCTCAAGGATTGCTGTCACTATAACAATGTCATTCTACTGTCACAATGGTCGGTATCATTCTATACTACTAGTGTACGTGCCTTCGGTGTGTAACTCGAGCTAGTTTACCAAGTCTCGTGGCCTCACGCGACCACTGTTCATGGCAATGTCGCATCATAAAATAAAACTACCCACCCTCTCGATTGTGACACAAGAAAAATAGTAACGTATAAGATTGAGAATGTTTATCAAAAAGGCTTTGAATTATTTCAGAAAGATCAACGTAACAAATAAATAACACTTAGAGGTAGTATTTGAACATTTTATAACGCGGTCGAAAATCCTTTAATATTTAATAACGAGAGCCAATTAACAAAACACAAGTAAAAAAACTTGATCTTTACATCACAACTTAAAGCAACTTTTAAGCATTGTCTTTACAATCAATTAAAAAAGGTCTTGTTGCTAATTAAAACTGGCAAAATAATACACATAGCTGTTCAATAGCAATGCCAGTTCATTATTTCAACCAAGCCGGCCTGCTAAGTTACGCAATCGTAAACAATTAAAAAAATACAAAAACTTAATTTCGTTCCTTGATAAAAAAACTTACATGCATCATAAGTCCGTATTGATTTGTTTTTGAAAACAGTGGTCACTGTTAGGCTATCATCACTATAGGATGGGTCATGCGACCCTATTGTTTACAAGTTAACACTTAGCCGGTTCGTTGTATATCCGTGCGTGCGGTCGCGCGGCGCGGCGTATACTGCTTCGTTCGACCGGCGCGCGCGCCGCCCGCTACGCCGCCCGCCCGCCTTACCTACTATCATTACTACACCATATACGATACCAATTAAAAACATCACTATTTGAACTATTCACATCTGTCCAGCTGTCCAGTGTAATAGGTTATTATTTACAAAATTGCTTCTCGATGTTCAGTCAATTTATGATTTTGTGTATTTTTTACTGTTTACGCATAATACGAGTAGTAGTGTGTGTCCATCTGCGTAACACAGCATTTTACCTGACACTCGAAAATGTTAAATTAGGGTCGGCTTTATGTGACTGCTTGAGACCACCAATCTATCGAAGATGAACATATCTAGCTGGATTTTTAAAATAATGAAAAATACCACATCTCGATGTCAAAAACGCATGAATAAGCTGCATTGCATCCGAATCCTGCTAGTATCGGTTCAGAAGCATCAAATAAATGATGTCCTACAAAATATTGCTAAAATGGCTTCGTGTCCTACTCAAGATAACGATCACTGCTGTAGGTCAAAATCGTTAGCCAATGACAAATAGTATATAAATCATCAGTAACATATCAGTGGAGTAATAAATGTAAGAGCTGTTTAATAATAAAAGAGTTTCGTGATCGGCTCGGAGCGGACAGCACGCGTGCATTCGCGGTGCGATACGCCGCGGGCGCACGGGAAGTGGAGTGTGTCACACAGCTTTTCAATCATACTCACACGTTCAACTGAACATCACGCTAGCCGATCTGGTTCTAGATTAGACAAGTTGGCCAATACTAACTGACCGACATCGGCAACTCATGGACACTAACCAAATTACCCACTAATCAACTCGCAAAGATGTTAGGAAAAATCGCTTCATACCACAACTGTTAAAGCCTACTTTAAACATGGTGTCGAAACTTCCGACAGCTTCTTGCGACAGACTTGAGGTATCGACTGGTATTCGCTGACAACTCCACTAGTTGAATAACATCTGTTAGGTAATAGGGCTTAATATGCCATGCAACTTTGTGCCATATGAGCCGACAGCTTAATCTTCACGAGAATATATAAAATGACATTTAACAACAACATTGCAGCAACTAAGCCCGGCTGTGTTGATTTATGCTTAGTCGTCTTTGGCTAAACCGTGCGTACATATTTCTGTTCGCTGGCATTCAACCTAAATAAACAATGGTAATAAAGAGTTGTGTTCCTTCGACTGAGTAACCTGAATTCGTCGACCCCGACTGTGTCCGATTGAATTAAACCAGTTAAATTATATCATTGGCCGTCTGTCGTCAGTAATTCGATTAACTGCCCGCCACGCTCCGGCGAGGAATGCCACGACATCCATTTTCCCTCAGGGTCCTTGCTCCATTACCGAATACTTCGGGACTTTTTAAGACATTTTACGGCAGTGACGCTTTCTTTTATATCGTGTCAGCTTTCTTTTCCATGTTGAATGCATGACATTGGTCTTTATGTAGGTATCATGCTCGGTGGCGTTATTTCAGTTGAAGATTTACGATAGCTTGGCCACTTAAACTCGCCAGCGGCGAAAATGGGGCATGCTTTACTCGCGAAAATACTTTTAAAATACACGAGTTAAAATCATAAGTTGCTTACTTGAACAAATATCATTACCTACATGAAATTCGCTACTGGTTCATTAATTCGGTTCACGTCGGTATCCATCCACAATCATGCAGTCTTACATGTGTCATATCCAAATTCGTCAAGCAGAGTGCTTGTCGACAAAACGCGCTGAATCGCCAATCGGCAATTAATGCAAATATGCTGAATTAGCATTTAGAACACACCAGACTGCACTACTGTGCGTAGTCGTTCACGAAAGTGCTTACTACGGTGAGCGTAAGCGATTTTACAACATTTTTAGGTCACGGAAACTTACTACACGTGCAGACAGTTTTGAATGGATCAATCACGTATGTTTTTCTTATTTGATGGCCTGTCTGCGAACTTGTTCAGTAATCAATACACCTATGCATACTAGCAAATGAATATTTCTTCATGGTACTAGGGTACTATACAAGGTTCATTGAATATTCCCCTATTTTGAAGGAAAAATTGCTAACCTATCGTGCTTTTGTCTGTACCATACGTTTTGTGAATAGATGTTGTTTGATAAAGACGAAACTTAGGAAAGACAATATGCAATGATGTAAGAAGGTCTCAAAATAACTTGTAATGCGTAAATTTAGAAAGGTCTGTTGCAGTAATTGCAAGTTAAACATAATAGCATTATGCTGTGAAATATCTCAATTGTCACAGCGGTTAAGAAACTGTGTCCACAGCACGAATGATTTCGATATTAATTTCAACTTTAATATTTTCAAGATTTCGCTTTAAATTCGTTTTACAATGGAAAGAGTTAGGGGAACGGATTTGAGAGTTTACTCCAATATTCAAGTCGAAATAAATTGGTACTAAATAACACACAGGAAACGTTCTATCGAAGAATCAATAGCCAGAAGATATTTAAGTTTTGAAAAAAAAAACTGCTGCAAGCCTTTACAACAGTATCATACAAACTGCAACACAAACATGCGAGGTAGGCAGAACTGTGGAAAATAGGTCGGTCGGTCTAATGACTGATATAGCGGAGTTATTTGTGAACCATTATCCAATTTTCTATTCTACAGCCATTATATGAATAAGTCCCGGACCGTGCGTGATCGCTGCCCCGAACGCCTGCACGCAATCTTCAAACAATTCCTCAGCTCGCATCCTACTCCATTGTTTTTTAAATTAAAAAAGATCATTTCGATATACTGTAAATTTGATGAATCACCCAATCAGCACATTATCATTAATATCTTTCCGCGACTCGTCCCACTAACCTCATCTTACAATGTTTACTGTTCCTTTTCTATTGTCGTTATGAACAATGTATATAATGTTTTCATCGTCATGTCATCCACTTTTTTTGATGATCATATTCAGAATAAACTCGGTGAAAGGGGCGCGCCCTGACGTGATATACAATCGCGAGATTATTGATAGTTTCCTTTTGTTTCTGCAGTAACCGTTACGTTCGCCCCACTGTCCTGCACAATGCTTTTGTTTTATTAGGAGCTCTCGGACTATAATAGATAATAATGAACCAGTTTAGAACCTCTTGATAACCAAACAGCTTCTTTAACAAATAGAGCATTTGTACCATTTTGCATTTTACTACGCCTTTTTGCTAAGGATTACCTTGCATTTCTGTGAAACGGCTTTTGTTCAAGGTGTTTGATTAAGGCTGTTAGTGTTGTTTTTGTAAACCACTCGAATGTAACAATACATTTTGTGAAATTTTCTTTTCGTACCTTTAACTAATTCGTTTCAGGTAATCATGTTACTTGTTGCCTTGTTTATTTAAGCAACAAAGATCTTTCAGAATTAGTATTTAATACGGGTATTTTATCGAGTTTATAGAGGAAGAATATTAGAATATAAATTAGGCAATAAACGCGGCGGCCGATAAAGTTTGATGGACGGGGCTTAGAGCTTTTGATATTCACCCTCATCATGATTCAGTGTGTATGCGCGCGCGCATTAGCCATGCGCGATGACTACGCTTGGATCGTACTCTGTAGGAAGATGCCAGTCGTTTGAAATGTAGTCCATCCCTGTCACTCATGTGAGCTTGACCGTGCAAGCAAACGGAATGTCTATCTTCTAAAATATGTATGGTGCGATATGAAGTAGACACCATGTTCGTGGCGGCACTATCGATTGTTTAAGACGAGCATGCATAAATTTAAGACAAGGTCAATAGCCAGAGCAATCTAAACTCTAATAGTCAAACAATAAGCTGTATTTTAGTCATAATAATAGAAATGGTGGATGCGCAGTGGCCACACGGACCGACATCGATATGCCCATTTCAGGAGTTTTGTCACGATCATACGCACTATAGCACGCCACTTTAGAAGGGATATATCCTCGCTGACCGATGCTTATGACATTAGAATAACTTTGAATAGAGTAATTAGCTCATGAATACACAAGGCGAATAAACGTATATGGAAAATACAAATAGTTATACCTATCGTTACGCCGAGGAATGTGCCTGCTTACTGTTTATTGTATTTTAATTCTGTTTGTTCTTTATAATGCCGATTACTGTTTTGAATTCAACCGTTTCGGACATTGAATTCGTATCCGGTAAGGCACCTATTTTCGTGGTTTCTCTACTTTTTTTCTATATTTGTCGAAAATAAACTTCTATTAAAAAGAAATGAAGTGACACTTTTCAGATAAAACAAACTATTGAAACGTTTGCATTAGATTCGAAAGATGTTTTAAGTAAGTAATGTGCACTTTATGGTGTGATGGTGGCTCGGTCTAAATTCTCGCGTCAAAGCTAATTAAAACACGTGCATAATATTTAATTGTATTATCTGTTTAGTATAAATGAGGTGTCAAAAAGCCCGTAAGGCCATTATCCGATGGCTTTCTAGATAGGCAGTTATCCCGATCAAACTGCCTGCCAATTAATGCCTAACTAACGCTGAACGTCAAACACCGCTCACTGCGCTTGTAGAAAGTGTATGACACGTGTTTCTTTCTACTGTGGACATAACTAGTTCCAATTAGATTATATCAGTAGATACTAGTGTGCGCTTTTTAACTCGTAAATACTAACAAAATGCTTGACTTTTGCAAAAGACATCAACGCGTTAGTGTTTATCACATTGGCTTAAAATTAACTAATTTTTGGGGGAAAACCATAACAACTCGAATGTAAACCATTTGTACTATTATAACGTAATTAAGACCGAAGTGTTTATTACCTCACACCCGACATGTTGCATACGATAAACAGAACGTGTGGGAAACAAGTAAACAATAATAACTGGATTGTTTTAGTAAGTCTGGTCGAAAATACATCAGCTCTTAAACGATGCCGCGGCGGCTTTGAAAGAATGATATTTCATCCACAATCAGAAAGATACGAGTGGCGTTCATTAATTTATAATCCAAATATTGTAATGGGCTTGCGTCATTGGCTACTTTAGAAACTATCCCAGGTACTCGTATGACGTCATCCCGACCCATCTCTCAATGTGAATGATTTCGTGTCGGCTGGCATAAATCTTACAACCGAAGGGATCACTTTCACTCCGAAATTAGTTCGGCATGAGAAAAAAACGAGACCTCATTTGAATTAAATTGAAATATGTGCTTCTATTAATTTTTATCTGTTCCATCTTCAAATATTATAGCACATTCAGAGGGTTAAATATTTTTGTTCAAGATTTTACATGTGGGAATTTGTTATCCACGCATATTTTAGTGAATATTTTTGTTATGGAAAACTCATAAAGGTCCTATTCAGATTCGTGAAATACTTTGATCATGGTAAAAGTTTTGATATCTTTCTAGTTTCCCAATATTTCGATACAAAGAATCCTATATCTATCGGTCGTGAATTTTAATCAAGCATGAAAACGATTATGATTTCCAGGCGGGAGTGTTTACGTAATCGTAGATTTACTGACAATAATGGTATTCTCGATAGAATCTACTAAAATACATGGAATTTATAATGAACTCTTGTTCCGGTGATTTATTACGAGGCGATTGTTGTGTAATAGTAATTACTTAATTATGATATAAGTAACAATTGATGCGTAAGTATGCCAATTTAATCTTGACTTGATCCGTCGTGAGTTAAGAGATTGGCATGAGAAAGAAAGGGTTTTGCCTTTTTTGAGATGATTGTATGTTTATGACAAGATATTTATAAATACTAGTAGATAGTTAATATGGACACAAGAAAAAAGATAATTAATATATTTGCCTTTTACAAAAGGACAAAATAACCCTAAACCGAAAATTGCTTTTAGCGACATCGCGTGAATTGATCTTTATCAATGTTTACTTTAAAAGGTTGCTAATACAAAATAAACTTATTGCAATGGATGTATTACAAATAAATTGTAGTACTTAAACGTTAGTACTAAAATATAACCTTTACATTGTATTTGAAGAGCAGTTCATTGCCCATTGATTGAAGTTTAAACGCGACAAAGGTACACACGGCTCCCCATCAAGTTACTAATTTTCGTTGCAAAATCACCCTTATTACGTTTGTATTAGATACAGCAATGATTAGCTTGACGTGTAACCGTGCGTACACGAGCACAATAGCCCTTCAGTATCTTCGGAACTCAAACTGATTAAAGTATAAGTGCAGGGCCCTGTTCTAAGAATAAAATAAACCGTGGAACCTCCAGAGAGGTACATTGCGCGTCGGCTCCGCGCACCATAAGTGATGGCTGCGGGGCACCATCGCTCTCCCCACGATGTTATGTAACGCCGGTAATAGATAATGCATAATACTAATGACAAGTGATATTTAAAATATATTAGGTGCTCTCTATCTCGTCGCACTCTTGCGTGCCACCGTGATTGAGTGGGACAAATTAGATAAGCGCATTACACTCAAACAAACTTTCACTTTTAGGGCTCAATTACCTACTAGCTATTTGTACTAACAAGCACGTAGGATATTGACAATCTTAACGAGATAAAAATATTACGTGACTCCACTTCCCTTGGCGATGCGGCCCGATACATTCACTAGTTAATTGCGATGTGGATTAGCTATTAGTTATCGTCATAAAGATCGCAGTTAGGTAATCTTGCTCGCTAAGTTCCTTCCAATTAAATCATGTTTATGCGCTTGTGTATGCAACGATTCAGTTACTGAGAAATATTCATATTTATCCTAGAAAATGTCCAGAACGTTTCATTTACGTAATGACCTGTTTTGATGTGCCTCAGGCTGTCATTATTTTATACTGCGCTCGCAGGAGACTAGAAGGTTTACCTGCTATAAAAATCTAGCCGCAATGTACGAGTAAGTGCATCCATTTAACCTGGGGACAATTAGAGAAAAAGGTTTGGAATAAGCGTCGGGCGTAAAGGGGTCTAAGTGGTGCGTTATGCAATGTTTTTTGAGTACATTTCATCACTCGCGGAGTCAGTTGGTGGATAATTGGCGCAATTAGCAGCGTGCTTGCGCGCCGGTGCGCCCGCGCATGTCACCGACCGACCTGGGCTTATTCTCAGAACGTCCACTTCGCAAATGTCTACTTGTGTCTTAACATCGCGATAAGGATAAGTCCTTGGAATAAAAATATCTACCAGATCTTGAGGAAAGGAAAAATGGAAAGGAAAATAAATATTTAGGTATTAACCAAAAAATATATCCGATAATTTTATGACTGTTATGTTTTATATCTTGCTTTCTCTTTTTATGTGGGGTCGGCTCCCTTTATATCCTTATGATTTTGAATCAGTTCTGGGCTCAGGTCCACCTATTCGCGGAAATAGTTCGGCTCCAAGTAGCTGGTGGGCAACCTCCCCGGCCTCTTTTGCATAGAGTGATGGCCATCACTCTTCGGGACTTTATATTTATCTAATATTGTCAATACTTATTTCCATCTTTGTGCTTGATTCTGAGCATGACTCTCAGAGAATGCTACTAGCATCAAGTCCATCTGTACGTTGTATTTTTTTTTGTATTTTGCGATTGGTCGACATTTGGCGAAGAGGTCGTTCTGAGAATAAGACTCGACGCGTTCGGCGCGCGCACTCATGGCATCGCAAAAACTACGAGCGCTTCCAGTAATTTCGTTACGTTTATAATTACTCCGCATTTAATACGAGCGAAATGTTAAAGGTTTATTTTCGTCCACTGCTAAATTCAGCTGGACAATACTGGTTGCGAATGTTAATCGAGTGTTCGAACAGTTTCGGTCACATTCGAAAGTAAACCGCGTCTACACAGAATCATTGGAATAAAACGTGTAACACTCTGGGTATCTAAATAGCGTTTTGATTTTCGAACCACAAAATATTTTGGTGAAATTTTCATCCATAAAAACTGCACGCCAACTGCAAAAAAAACCGCGAAAGATCGCGGAATTTAAAACCACTAGTAAATAGCATGTTGTTTTTTTGTAGAAACTTTATAAACTGACGACAACAACCTCAAGAAACGCCTAGAGACAAATGTCCCAGTAAAGATAACATTAAATAGCCTTCCCATGCTTTTCTATCAACAGCCAGGAGAAATTTCTCTGATACTACCTTGAAACTTGCGAGTAACCATGTATTAGGTAGTATCTTTACTTTCGGCCCGTGTCGGGTTCGATATCGTAATAATAACCCTTCTCCATATTAATTGTATCCTAGGACAGTGGCTCCCAACTTGTAAGTAATTCACAACATGTAAGTAATTCACTGCGCCGAGAAAACATTTTAACATGTAAATCTCTTGCATTTGCAAAGTTGTACTGGTTAGAAGATTACATAGGAGTACATTGAAAACAGTTCAGATAGTTAAAAAACAACACAAAAAATATAACAGACACTCCTCTTTTAGCTTAAAGAAATTATCAGCAATATGAATTGCAGTGTAGCAGTGTTCTCACTCCATCTGGTTTTCCCGGAATTCATCACTGATCCAGCAGAATCCTGGATCACGCAAATGTGCTGGATCCAGCTGGATTACTGGATTCTGTATCCAGCAATTGCAATCCCTCGACAGCAGTTAGCAGGTAATCTTAAGAGACGAATTTTTGAAACAAATTTTGATCAGAAGGGTAATTTAGAAGAGGGTTTCTTCTTACAAGATTGAGAGCCGGTGTCCCGTCGTCGACTTTCTAAGAGGGAGATAAATAGTGGCGTCGTAATAGGACGCGTAATGAGGCTGCGATGGGTATTTTCTCAGATGGATGAGTGCACTCGTCGTCACCGTGAACAAAACCGCCTGCGGAGCTCCATTACCGGATACGACACGACGATTACACGGACTTTTAATACTACGGCATTTTTGTTACGGTTTAGTGTGGTATTTTCTAGTTGTAATAGAAAAGTTTTTTGAGAGTCTGTAAATAATATGCTGATGCAGCACTACAGGTACTGAATTATCGAATGACAACAGGTAACTAAGTAAAGTTCCATGGTTCTTAACTAAAATTATTATGTCGTGTACAATATATTGGAAACAGATCTATCTCTTCAAATGCATCTCCACTAAAATTCTCATTTAATCATTGTGTGACGTAACACTATCAGTGTTGCCTAATGCAGTTCGAATGTCACCGCTTAGTTATATACATTATTACGTCATTATAAAAGAGTGAGTGTAATTTATTAACAGTTCTACGACCTCAGACACATTACTTACTTTTACATTTGAATGCGAAGGCTTTGTCAATTCATAAATCTACAGATTTAACTAATTGGTATAAATTTTATGGAAGCGGAAAGTTATTACAGCTGTCTTGCTAGCCAATTGCGTAAAATTACAACCTACGTATTAAATTGAGTTGTAAGATTATTGTGAATTATTACCGACTTCACACTGGACGAAAATATATTGAGATTTCAATAGCAAGAATGAGTATTTTTACGGTAAACACAATTCACGTTATAAAAACCTTATCACTAAGTAAACAATAATTATCTTAGTATTCATTACCGTGTTGAAGGTGAAGTAATGGAAGATTTAGCATGTAAGTCGGCTTACCTGAAAAGAAACAAAAAACAAACGTTAATGATGCATTATAAATCAATAAAAGTTTTCAAACTTATTCTTAGGCTTAATATAACCCATATGGATATTAATTTAGTAATTCACATTTTAAAGTTAAACCAGACGGGAGCTACTTTACTTCAAATGCAATTAGCTGTTCCAGACCAACGGTTTTGCTTTGAATTACAAATAGAGTGCGGAGTCATTCATCATTTTCGCAAGAGCACGGTATGTATGACCAAACAGAATCGCCCACCAGCGAGCACACGTGATCGACCACGTGATACATTATACTATTGACACGTGTGTAACATACCTACCTATAGGAACTATGCAACATATCTATGTATGTTGCACACTTGTCATCTTACCACAATATTTCTAAGGGTATTGTGAGAGGTACACTTCTCTACGTCGTGAAAACTGATACAACTCGCATATAAAGTACGAACATGACAGGAAAACCCTTCGATTGCTGCGTTAAGTATTTTGAATAAAACTACTTTGCTGATTCGAAAGAACGTCGAACGCGCCACCCAGAACCTTTCCTTTATTTGTTTTTGTTAATTTCCTACTATGTTGGATTCAGTGAAATTATCTAACTCACGTAACACGTAAACAATGGTAAGTTTTACAACTGAACGGTAAATAAAATGAAAATAAATAAATCAAGCTTAAAACATTACACTGATATTAACACATTTAGAGCTCGTAAACATTCTGATAAAACTGAAGAAAGGATGAACTATTTCGTGATGTAATAAAAACAGTTGATGCGTTTGAACTAAAACCAACGAAATACGTAACGACTGGACAAGTCGTAACATACTAGTCCTCGTAAAAAAGACCATTTAACAAGTTTACTAAATAAAACAATGTTTTCAGGACGCCAGGAACCTAAGACTTTCACTGGGTAAATATCGTAATAAGAGTAACACAAATACATTATTTCTGTGGACTACATCAATCTGAAACGATAGCTAGTCATTATTTTAAGGAATTGTTAGTTTACAAATTGATGTGAGCGATAACATCTTATTTTATTATCGCATCCGAGTCGCCTCGAATATCACACGCCGCTTGCGTAACTGGCTAGACACATCACATACCTGCTCCATGTCCTAATATAGTAAAAAGAAACTTGAAAGAAGTTTTAAGTCGCAATAGAAATGTAATTTATGGCGACTGCGTAAGACTGGCTGAAGTGATATTATTTTAGCAGGCACGTTTACCAGTTAGTGGTTAATACTTGTAGACTCTCACTAAACGAGCGAAAGTAAACGAACTTGTAATCTGAACATACGTTATTTGATGAGTCCAATGCAGAATTGTGTGGGTAAAAAGTCGTTTAGTGTTCAGACTGTAATTACCTGTATGAGAAGAGCCTACGAAGTACCTGCGCGTCGTAGGTTCCAAAGAAAAACCTAAAAGGGCAAATGCTGAAGGCAGTAAAAAGTAAATGAAACCTCGCCGTTTGCAATGCTTTGTTTATTATCTCTAGCCAGTATTCACACGTTCACATAACCATTATTAGTACGATAGTATAATTTTATAATGCAATTGGAAAAAATTGCATCATTTAACTATTTGTTACTGCAGTCACTTGGAGCTTTCAAATAAAGAAAACACCAGTTGGTATGATTATTTATTCATGTTAAAGCTGTGATTTTTTTGAATTCTTTGTTCACTTTTTTTCAAATGAATAGCTTTTTCCCTTATTCTTTCAGAGCCTCTAAGAGTTTGCGGTCTCCATAAAAAATTACAGCGAGACCAGACCGCATTTTCACATGTGAACTAATCGATTCGTTAATTGAACCGGTACAATGAGCTACTTTGTTTATTCCAGTAGTGGTTGGTGATTATTGTTATAATTACGAGTACACGTGCAGTGAACCAGAACACTCATGCTAATAGCAAGCAACAAATAAGCTGGTAGAGGTAAACACACACCGTACATATTACCGTTGTGCCAAACTGCAACACCTACTTGCTTCAGATGAAAAATATAACTGCTTACTACTGTTGCTGCCAATAAGCTTCGAGGCCGTATTACGATCTACTATCGACCTCTATATAATTCAATACGGTAATCGTAATGAAACAATCTTAAAATCGCATCGTGGTGACAGTTACTTCAAATTGAAGCTGTAAGCAATAAAGTAGTTCTAACTTAGTTTCATATTAGAAACGCAGCTTATATTAAACAACTGTGTCACGGAATACGAAACACAGAATTATCTTTCAACGGCATGACGTTTAACAGGAAAAGCATTTTCCGGGCGTTAACTCGATGCCCCTTAGAAACCTCATACACAGTTCAATCATAAATCACTACCTGTACCTCAGCTATCTCAATTACAAGCGAACCTCGTTCGAGATCCGCGATAGCTAAAGGGAAGTATCTTTGACGTGAGCAAACCGGACGCATCTATGCAGTTTCTCTTTGCTCAGTAGCAGGAGCGAGTTCACTTACACCGTGGGCTAAAGATAGAGAAATTAGCTGCGCGGGCGCGCCGAGTGAACGCACTCTGCGCGCGCTCCGCCCATACCATATACGAGTTGGTGCAAACTGCGAGATCGATTACCACTAATTGCTACCCTTTGTACGAAAACCTCCACTGAAACATTACTTTGCAAGAAGGCACATCCCTAATATCGATTTGGAAGATTCCACTGCATTTTTAATCGCCTGACACTTTGTGGTGCACATTTTTTTTCCTTTTGCATTGTTTTATTACGTTCTTGTACAGATCAGCGAAGGAAACACTGATGCTGTGGTTAGATAAAATAATATAATGTTATATTTTGATTCTTTATAGTTCCAAATCATCGCTAACAAGTTGTAAAAACTGTAAAGTTATTTTAAGAGAATCATAACTTTTAATGTCTTTCGTTGAATAACCGTTCATAAATCTCGATAATCCCTCTTCAGCGTCCTATGTAAACAAGTTTATTTATAAAGTGTCACAGCTGACAAACTTTTGCTTTTCAGCCCACACGTACACAGGCAAATCTTCTCATCCTTGCACTAATTATAGCTGCACGTCTCAAAATATCACACATTTCCTTCGTTATCTCTCGGACTCGAGTGCAAGCGTTGACTGCGATCGGTAAAGATCCAATTACAATGTTAAGATAACTGACAGACAGACACACTTTCCTCAAGAGTCGTGCAATATCATCTGACTGGTGTACCGATCAGATCCGAATACGACATGCACGATTAACTGGTTACCTGAATATCTCTTGACGCCTAAATACATATTTGATTCAAGGTTTTGCGCACCGAATAACTAGTCAATGGGTAAGATGCATTTAGTTAACGTTTTATTTTTTAGAGCTATTGAGTTAACTATGTGCTATTGTTAATTAAAATATACCCTCTTTACTCTCGAGGGATTAACAAGAATGCTTGCTAATCCCTTATTTCGTCCTACTATTGGGTAGTAACCCTCTTACTGACCATTACATACCCAAATATTTTTCAACAGTGGAATATGGCTCGTACCACCGCATATTCGAGGTAAAGTCAGCAGTGAACCCTTGCGAAAGTCCAAATTTAACGTTATTTTGTGCCATGCCGATTTGTTTTAGAATGTATACAATTTCATAAGCACTGAGTATCAAAATATTCATTATAGCGGACAAGATGAAAACGCTGTGAAAGTGGATGGATCTTCATCTCTGCTTATCCTTGTCCATTTAAATTCAAGTACGTGATAATCCAATGTAACTCGATAGCTTTCTCGTATTTACTTGAAATAATAATGCGCATTCGAAAGTTAGATGCTTCAGTGAACAATACGTACGTATCACTGCTTTTTTTTGGTCAACGAACACCGATTCATGAATTTTAATACGTTGATAAGGAACTCTAGAATCGACCGAATTGTAAACATTAAATTGCTTTGTAGTAGTGAATGGAATTAGAAAATGCCACTAGAACCTTATTACTGATAACGGTTGCAGCTTTCAAGATATCAATTTCTGATAACTTAGTCCAACATAAATAGGAAGGTGTCTCAAGCGAAGTCGGTCAACTATGTAGATTTGTTTTCGTTCGTGTTAGAGTACCTTGGTTTTAAGACTGATTTAACCAAGACCCCACTGAATAGACGCTGTAATTCCTACGTTGAAAAGAAATTATATTTTATCAAATTACTTCAATACACGGAAGACCGCGAGCGCCATGACCAACCCGCATTGTTTATCAAACTATGGGACAGCTAAATGCCTCAACAAGCAGGAAATGTACTTTGCGTTCACATGAAATTAACTGATTACTTACACACGTGAAGCGCCGGGAACAATGTCCCCTGTGCTACCGCGGCCGGGCTTCCTTCCCAAGCTTACACTTGAACTAGCATGAACTTAGAGGTACTAGAAAGGCCTTACGTAACTACTACTACTACTGGTGCTCTATTGAGATCTTGGTTACCACTCAACAGAAGTGCTTCTAATAAAAAAAAAATCAGAAAAGCAGAAAGCAAGATCGTACTGACGAGTTTATAGAACTTGTAAACTGGCGCTTTGGAAAATGTTATCTTAACTACCAAATATAAATTAACAAATTGCAATTTTTATACCAAATCACACACGGTTACACATACATGTATTTATGCAACCTTATCGATTTGCAATACATATAAATTAAAAAATAAATATACAACTTGTAACATAAAAAAACATCTTATGTGTCACTAGCTGTGCCCGCGACTTCGTCCGCGTGGAATAGTTATTTGGGCATATGGATATACTGTCGCAGACATTTTTTTAGATCATGTTAAGAGTAATAATTCTTTCATACTTTTTTACATTATTGTTGGTATCTTGAAGCGTTTTTTTAAATGAATAATTTTCCCCGTTTTTGTCACTTTCCCCATTATTTCTTCGCTCCTAACAGTTGTAGCGGGATGTTATTTAGCCTTAAACGTTCCTCAATAAATGGTCTATTCAACACAAAAATATTTTTTCAATTTGCTGAGTCAAATAAAAAAAGTCCCATTAAAATCGGCCCAGTAGTTTCCGAGATTCAATTTTCTGCCTACCCCCTTAGTCTATTGGCGTGATTATTTCTATCCTTCTTTACCTTCCAAGTAATGTTGAGTCAAATAAAAAAAGTCCCATTAAAATCGGTTTAGTAGATTCTGAGATTCAATTTCCTGCCTGCCCCCTAAGTTCATCGGCGTGATTATTTATATCCCAGTTTACTCTCCAGGTGATACTGAGTCAAATAAAAAAAGTCCCGTCAAAATCGGTCCAGTAGATTCTGAGATTAGCCCGGACAAACAGACAGACAGACAGACAGACAAAAATTTTAAAAATTGTTGTTTTGGCTTCTATTACGGTAATTAAGACCCCCTGTAACAATTTTTCATAAAAATCTTCAATGTACAGAAATCGATCTTTTACAGTCTTATTATATGTATAGATATAGATATTATATGTATATAGATTTTGAAAGTAGAAAAGTCAGTTGATTTTTGTAATTACCAAAACTTAATACCATTTCAATTAGATTCATAAATTAACATAATTATGTTACTAAACATGTGAGTTTATCGGTTACGCAAGATACTTAAATAAATCTGAACATAATTAGGTACATGTAGTGCCATTAACATTCGCTAGCATAATTTCATCTGCACACATCACTGTATCAACCTTTACAATAATTTACTATTTTTAATTGAGATTTTAATGTTGATTTTTTTTAAAGTAAAACAGTTTTATTTATTATTTTAATTTCAATCTATGCTGTAATGGAACTTTTATCGTCAGAATAATACTCCCTAAGTTACTCCCTTAGGGCATAGAGAACTTAACGGCTTTGCAATTGTAGGTTATGATGACTACTAACCACATCTAGTTAATTAATGTGAGTTGAACATCACTGGTCGCAGGCTTCTAGTACAGACGCGTCATTGTGCCGACACATGGAAGACATGCCGTCTATCTGATGAATAGCTTTCCATACAACAAAACCTTAGTTCACACAATCTTTAACGTAATTGAGCATTTAGTTGGAATAACGAGCGAAAGAATACGCTAAATGAAGTGAAAATTTACACATAACGCCTTCAAATTATAACGGCTAATAATAACAATGTAATTAAAACAAACATGCAATGACGTAGGATATTAAGAGACCTTTCACATCAATTATGTCGGCTAAGCAGTTTTTTTTTATTAGTCCTTTGAAATTGAAGATTACGGCAAAAAACTGCTCAGATTTCAAAATTGCTTTTACTCTCATTTCAATTTAACATTATATTTGAGAAATATTAAAGTTTAAATATTTTCTAGCTGCTGAAAAAATTTCATTATGTTAATGAGATACGTAAAAATTTCAGAATTAAAATCAGTACTAACAAAATAACCGTTTCAATCGACATTTTTAAAAGAGTAATGTTCATGTTTCTATGTCGCATTAATCGTGGATATTTAAAGTGCAACCTTGAATTATACACACAATTATAGTTATACCTAAATATGGGCTTAATTTTGTACTATTTGGGGAAAATTAAAAAAAAAACACCTAAAAAGCCAAATTTTGTAAATTGTATTGAAGTTTAGGTATAGATAACGTTTTTTTTTCAAGCTAATTTAACTTTATTTTGTACCAGGGACACCCTGTATAAGTATTGATATACAAACAGGATGCAGTCTATTCGATAGTTAAGTCGTTAGAAACTTATAACCGTTGTCGCTGACTGCATCGGCGAAACTCCGTTAAAACATAGGCCAAGTGCCGCAGATCGCTGGCAATTAAAGTTAGAAAGCAGAAGCATCAACTAACAATTTGCGTGGTGCATCGCCGTTACGTTCGCCGCATCTGCCCATGACAATATGCCACGTTGCACCTCAGCAACGCCTAGTAATGACAGCTCGGCATTAATGAAACAACAGGCGTAAGTAATAACAAACTTCCTATGTAATGAGAAACTTCGAGCACGAACTGCAACACGGTTACCGACGCAATGAGGGGTGAAGTCGGGACCAAACCGCAACATTGAGTAAGACATAATAAGCACGGCTCGCTCTTTGTTCGGCGGAAAGCCTTCGATGGTATAAACTTCATGTAAATGCCTTACACATAACAAGAACTTACACGTTTCATGTTTAATGTTCTTGCGGTGTCGTGTCGACAGAGAATCCAGTATATTCGATGTTTAAAGGCATTCTAATGACGCTGATATTGGTAAACCTACTACGCACCGACATAAGACTAAATTACAGTAGCACGATACAAGAGCAAGTTAATGAAATTACAGCAACTCTACTGCACATTAACTCAATAGGTTTAACAAACTGCTTGGATATACCTTACTTATAACACTTATGAAATTCTGTCATTAAGGCGAGCGGAAAACAGCGGTCCACAACATTTCATTATCGAACCAGAAAAGTAGCAGGTTACGTATATTAACGGCCTAGAAAAGGGCAAATAATTGTGCAAATGATTGGCCACAATGTTGGCAACGTCGATTTCCAACTCGCCGTCAACTCGCTTATAATGAGGGCATTAGTGGACCGTAGACTAATGTTCGTTTCAGTAATCATTCATCCTCAGATATTTCTACTCATGATAGAACACATTTCGCGAACTCAATACATGAACAAGAAATCAGTTTCTTCAGCATTTCTAAGGAGTATGTTGCTGGGTATCTGTTATGTACCTACTTACTTTCTAAGTTACTTTGGTGTAGTCACATGTATTTTTATGAAGAACTTGCATTTAAAATCAACAAAACTTACAAACGACGTCAGAAATTACTGAAGAACAGATTCGAGCTGTCGTTAGCAGGAGAACAAATTATTAAAATGAAACATACAGATTGCACTTAAGATGTAGTTAATAATACTATCAATTGTCTACATTTAGACACAATTGTCATACTTATAGCAATCCTATCGCAGATCTATGGAAACTGGTTTTGTTTGCTCGTAACTCTTTCGGCTTACAATGTATAATCCAGCTTACAGCCGCTGCGATGTTGCAAGCCACACATAAAAATGTGAATAAAAAACTTCAGATTACGTGATTTCCTGTGGGACTTGGGAAATCTCGTATCCTGTCACATATTATTTTGTTTATTTTTAAATACAAGAATCACGCAAGTGCTTTGTATACAACTCTACATGCATCTATTACTCATATATTTATGTAAGTTTAAGTTAACCTATAACGAGCACTTGAACACTGTGCGTATTTGTAATTTACTTGTTTTTGAATATTAGGTAAAATAACCTTCACTCGTTTTTCGGTCATACTTTCTGTTTTCATGATTTTAAAAACATCATCGCAATAATAATATCTACTACAATGTTTTTAAACCAGCATTATGACTTAATACGTGCATCCGAATGTACGAAGTGGTTAATAAAAGCTACTTAAACGTTGCAGAATCGTCCACTACACTCCTTAATTTGCTCGATCATCGATGTTGACTGCACACGTATTGCCACACGGCCAATGCAGGTGCACCTGCGAGGATGCGCCTTTCACTTGCGCCGGCGCATCGAAAGTGCAGCTCGGAGCTGATGTAACCGCGACCTACGACCCGCTGTGCAAGGGAGCCTTACTCTAACAGCAACTTGTAAAAAGATCGTATCTATCGTAGAATAAATGCAAAATACAAAAGAATTTCATTAAATCTGGGATATATATTATCACTCGTGAAGCAATAACTAGACATAAATCAATTGTTTTTCTACCGACGCGACGGCTTCGTGGATTTGATGACGCTGATCGATGATTTTACGTCTTTTACCAACAATAAAACCTCGACCAATCGTTCGACGGGTTAGTCAAAAGGTAACTGTTGATATTTCAAAGCAACCACACCAGATAACATAAGAGACACTGATTTACCAAGACATATCTATACATACATATACACTAGCAAGGGTCTACACAGAGTAGTCTCTTGGTCCATAGGTGTTAGGTTGTGTTAACATCAATTTGATTGGCTATTATAGAGGTACATTTACCTACAGGTCATATTTTAAAAGAAATTAGAATACGATATTTATTTCATCATCGCTTTTTGTATTTTTACAAGTTATAAGAACAAGTTTCTGGCCTGCTGGATGACTTGTGTTGTGTTGTTTACTTATTAAATATATATATATATATATATATATATATATAATCTGGATCTGGATCAAAAAGGCGATATATATATATCGCCTTTTTGATCCAGTAAGTAAAGCAATTAAAAAGTTTTGTTTTATAAGGGTTTTGGCGTTTGCTGGTAACTGCAATGTTGAAAATATAAAATCTTACAGTTTTAAATTCTGGAATTAAATTTGAAACAAATGACTGTGCGTGTTGAGCAAAGATTTAAATGTCAGCGTTGTGTAATTCGAAAAAATCTTGATTGTAAATTCCTTGCTCACTGATAATTAAAGCTGATTTATTGGCTCGTTCGTGCCAATATTACAATTAGCGTCTCCTCTAAGCCGGCCTTCTTTGGTTAATGGTTTACGGTTAACCACCTGTCAGGCCGACAGTTTCGCGACAAATCGCACCGGACCACCCACCGGCAACCGCCGTAAAACATGGTAATTCATAACTCGCGCCAGTGTATACACTAACTCGTGCTAGGGATGCACGAATGCACCGCGTGTGCGAAATACGAGCTATATCGATGTTTTCTGACTTAAATCTCATTGCGAAAGTATTCACATAGAGTGCGAGCGCTCGCTTAGATGTTGCTCAGATGTAGGATTGATTTGTTCAGTTTGATATATCTAGCGATGGATGCAGTTTCTTTTTTTCTTTTGGAAATGAGCAATTTATTTGCTGGTTTATTTATTATTGTTAGGTACAATTAATTCAAGGTAAAAAAATAAGAGACTCAACAGATATCAAAGTTAAAAACAACTAGAGAAAAACATGACATTGGAGGTTTAGTACGAAAAATACAAATCAATTAAAAATCAGTAACATTTATCGTATAATATTGCACATGATAGCTAGAAATATGTTTTTTTTTCGTTGCGAAACTGATATCGTATCTGGACATCCCTAGTTCTCGGTAACAAAACGTAAAGATAGTCCGTACCTACACGGCCTTTTAGCCAAAGGATGCAATGATAAATACCGGCGTCAATTTGAACAATCGTGAAATATGATACGCTTGTCAAAAAACATTATGCACTTCCATTATAAATTTGAATCACACTTATGGTGAAAATTACGATTTATAATCTTTTTACCAAAACATAGCGAGAAAGAGGCTTGGTGCATGGTTTCTCAGTTCGAATAAGGTAAGGTAACGCTTGCTTAATGAACAAGAATACGGACTATCTTTACGTTTTGTTACCGTAAAATAAGGATGTCCAGAGCCGGTATCAGATATGAGAATAGAGACAAACATAGAAACTGCAATTAAAATCTTTGCAATATAAGGTTTGACAGCTAATGATTTATTTTAAGAAAACTGGCCTAAAGAAGCACGTTCGCACTTTCCGATATTACGAAAGCGTCAAACAACGATTTGTTCACTTTCTATAACTCAAATGGCACTAATTATATTACACGATCGCAAAACTAATCGTGCCCATACTCTGTTATTGCTGCGAATGGTAACCAATAAATGGGAAATGCGTTTATCTGTAATTAAACGGGCCGCGTTTCTAAATGGGAATCTCGGTTATGGCGCACCATAGAGAAGTCGTAAATGGCTAATGGTTAGGATCTAGTTTTGAGGTTCCCAAACTTTTTTACGCATGGACCTAGTTGGTGCCATGCTTCCGAAACGCGATAAGAAAATGAGAATTGTATGTAGATCGCACTAAAATAGTATCCTCCTTAATATAAAAATTTTACGTTAAGTAAAACTTTTCGTATTCTCTCGTTATCACTTGTTAACAATGTTGAAAAGTCGTATTGCTGGTGTTTAATTTATTCCAAGTTTAGGAATAGATGTATTATTATGCAGCTGTTTGTGTCCACCATAAACTTAGATAGAGTCAAGCTTACATTTTAGTACGCGTAACTATGTAACATTTAGATTTTCACAATGAAATCAGAAAACTTTTTTTTCCAAAACACGGTAAATAAAGCTTGGTACTTACTCGTAGATTCAACTTACCAACTGTTTACCCCATTTTTTATTAAGGCTGTCGTGGACCCCTGGGGGTCGACATGTGCCACTTTGGGAACCACTGATCTAGATGTTGGGTTGGTAGGTGTAGATATGATAAGTTGCGGAATGCGAGTCCCGTTGTCGCGGCGGTGCGGCTCCGCCCACGGCGCGGATCCTCGTCTCCTGGGCAATCACCGGGATTGCTAGTTTTGGTTGAGCTTCAGTTAACGCGGACAGACTTTATGTAAGAATAGTGTTTATGTGCTCTCGATATTAGAAGTAATAAAAACATTTTCCTATTGCCCCAATATTTTTGTTAAGCATAGCGTTCTTAGATGTACGGTACGGTGAATGTACGGTATGCTATCAGAGTTTTTGTTGTCATTATAAACTTGCAACATGCAAGGACTGTCTCGGGAAAACTTATAACTTCAAATTCATTGAAGAAACGATGTCACGCCTAAAACAAGTGCTGGCCAGAGAGTTTTATAGTTTTACTTTTCTGCACAGAATGATCTAGATAGTTCAATGCACGGGAGACTCTTGATCCCTATACGCTAATTCGGGCATTTACCTGCAGTGGTCGAACTCGCTTGCACTCAGACCACAAATTAAAGTGGATTACCGCCGATGATGCGGCGATATGAGCTAAGTAATTCGAATTAACCCTTATAATACGGTTACGTCCGGATTACGATGCAGTTAACTACGGTATGCGGGCAAGCGGCTATTCTATTAATGTCCGATAGTAAATTGAATGAACAACGATCATCTTTGTGATCTTGCAAAATGCCGGGTATTGCTTGCGGTACCCTCAGGGGTTTGTAATACTAGGAATAGAGATGAACTGAATGAATGATACGAGACGTCAAGATGATTCACGTAAAGGTAAGAATACTGATGATCGCTTTATTGCTTCCGCTACTTCGTCAATAAAATGTACGGTGCACGCAAAAGCCATGATCTAGCCAGGTAAACTACGTAATGTCTAACACGACGGGATAGTGCACGGTGCGCAAAGACAAACAAATCTCTAATAGTTTTCACTTTCGTATTGCCAGTCCGGGGTAACGCCAAAGAGAAAACATGTGTTGTTGTTGGAACTGCAAAACAATAAAACAGCTTTGACACGCCTACTTTGTATAACTGCTAATCAAGTTTCATTAACACGCTGATAATGTGTTTGTTATCGTTTGGCCACTTATTAGTTTGGAAAATGATTTCCTCGTATTGCGTAGCTAACAAACAACAGAAACACTGAAATTAAGTGATTTGTGTATTAGTAAAGTGATCTCATACGATCTATTCTATTTTAGGTTGTTATTCTTCACCAACAATAGTCAGGTCAGTATATAAAATATGGTCTGATTCAGTGACTGAAGGCACACCTGCTCCGCACCTAATTTTCACACTGCGCTATTAAAGTCTTGGCTACCTGTTGAGCACACTCATGGTCAACTCGAAACGTCTTGCCAAATGTCAAACAAATGCCCACACAAACACTAATTGGTTTTCTAAGAACTACTCCACACTATAACTGATTAAACAAATGCGATAAATATTAAGAAAACAGTTAGACTATTACAAAACATGAAGATGACAAGTCATTAGTGTAATTTTAAATTCCTACGATTTCTTTACAAGCCTAAAGATTTTTCTTTATCTATCACTATTAGGCTAGGTATATCTAAATACGAGTTCAAAATATAAAGGTAAGATTAGTTGTGGTGATTCAGTAGCCTGCGGTTACTCATTGTATTGATTCCGCAAATTAAAGATTCTAGCCGGTCAAAGAAAAGTTCCTTTGCATTTACAGCTTACAGCTTAAACATTCCTTAATTACCTAACCTAACGGGGCCCGTTATTACAAAACGGTTAAATACTTTGAAAGTATGACACTATAGCAAAAACCAACACAGTTACAGTAGGGCCGGGAAGATGATACGTAACGAGCGATGGGAAACTAACGCTGCCTACGCGCTTCTTGTCACAACCATTGTAGAAGTGTCATTAAATGTCAAAGAAAAACCTGCCGCTAAGGCAAACCTGTTAATTTAGTTCGATAACAGATAACAGGTAAGTCTGAGTATTTAATTACGTTTTCACAGAAAAATATGAGACAGAAACTGCGTGTTATAAAGTTTATATCAGTTTAAATATAATTTTGCTCGACCGAGTGCCTTGAACTAAATCTAATTATATAATTATGTATAAAAACCTAATGATCTTAACTCATTTTCATACCTACTGGTTTTACTTTATTTACTGATGCAAATTATACTTGTAATGCTTTTGCATAAGATAATGAGTACGCACCCGGAAGAAAATCTTTACTAAGCTATGCAATTTAATGCAAGAATTCAGGCTTATATTTTATTATTCAAAATGTTTGCATTTAATAAGGGAACTTATCCACTTTCATAAGTACAGATAGCTTTGTAAAAAAAAGTTGTAAAGTCTTTTGATTAAATGGTAATTTATTTCAATATCATATTTTTTTTATTTAATAATTATTAAAACCCGCACGGTAAGATGTACGAGCTAAATCAAAACAACGATAGCTTACTCTATACCGCTTTTTGCCGGGAATACATTGTAATTCTAACTCATAAGTTGTTTCAAAATTCTAGATTTCCGTGGCCAAAGGATTAGTTCGGTGCGCACGGTGCGCAGGCGCCGTGAGAATCCAATCAGCGCACCTAGGGCGTTAAGTCCGCAATCACGGAGCGATTGCATCCTGATCTCAAGTGCCAGTCTGCTCGGACCCTATGTTAGCAGGGATGGCTTTTTACTATAATTTAGTTCAGAGCCAGCTTACATATACGGTATACTGTCGCCGCAATCAGCTGCTAAAAGCGTTCAACTCGCTGTCAGACCGCCACACAGCCTCAAGTTGCGGCGACGTTTTTCTGCATATGTGCGCTCGCTCCTCTATTAACGATGACTCTTTAGATTGTTTATCTGGAAACCAGAGTAATTTTAAATTGGGTTCAGTAATTTTTCGAGTCAAACTTACATTTCAAATAGCTTTAATTTACATTCAATCACCACCCCTGATAAATTATTGATTTAGTTGGGCTTAACTCATTTCAATTAAAAATCCAATTTTAATCCTCAGAGATAAAATCTCCGATCAGTCCCGGCCTCCCGAATTACCATCCCTATCCGAAGGTGTTCTTTAGAAGTCTAGTCAACTTTGTGTGTATGTAATAAAAGCTACATTTGGACTCGTAGTCATACAAATACGTTGCCCATCTTGTTTCTCGTTAGTAGCCAGTGTAACTATGTACTATTTTACTTCAATTTACGAGATCTATGCGCGCACAATACTAAACATTAGAACCTGGGATAGTACGTAATGATTTCCTGCTAGTGTTGGTTATAATGTAAGGTAACTTGCTTAAAGATAATTCATAACGATAACAGTCGCACGGTCACTTTTAACGTCGCTGCATATTCTCATAATAAAACATTAGCATTCATTATGCACTAGGAAAATCATATTTTTTTCAGTACACATCATTTGTTGTATTTGATTAGCCTCATTTGGTCGCGAATAAATATTCATAGGAGAGTTGTTGACGAAACCCGTAGAAACGTTTTATTGCTATCGCTAAAAAGGTTGTTATGGTGTCATCCCACGCGCATTAGCAAATGTAAACATTGTGGTGGCCCTAGTGACGTAAGGGTAACAGAGGTGGGTGTAGTTTACTCTGTACCACTTCCGATGTGTCGCAATGGAACGTCATGTCACGTGTGGCCGCGAGCAGTAGCATGCTTTCAGTGTGCACGTGGAGAGGAAAGCTTTTGTTATGGTACAAAGCTCTGCGCGCTTGACTCGTGTAGATAAGTTTTTTGTTTTTTAGTTTGATAAGTTTAAGTGAGATTGTGTGACGAGAAAACTTAATACAAGTATTAACAAAACTTAGGACATGTATTATGATGTTCATGAACTCAGTCTATAATACTGGCTACACACCGTACATGACAGTTAAACTTGTCATGCAAATCCACGCCCACATACGATAAGTTGTCGTTTGCGATATGCCAATTGGACGATGCGTAGTATAGTGTGTAGCTGGCAGAAGGAAATCATTTTTTTCTTTACTATAGAGTATAACAGTCTCAATCACTTATGTGAATTTGAATGTCATTTAATTTATGCATTCTTATGTCGATTTTTATAGCAGTTAGGTATTCCTGTTGCTTTTAATGACTAGGTCATAACGTCGTCAATGATTGATAAGTATTAGTCATAAAGTCGCGTGTCTGCCCACGAGTGCATACGTCTACCGCACGTGAGATTATGGCTACAGAGCTTTTGTGTTGACTTAATTAAACAATGAGGCGATAAGAAATGTATATCAACACCACAGTTATATACATCCTGAAGAAAATACAATATTATCAATAACAGGACCAGGCTAAACGTAAACACGATAGCTACCGACAATATGTATAACGTATACATTAATTTAAACTTATTAACTTGTTGTCTTAGGAGGAAAAGTTCCCCATGTTAACTATATTAACATAACCAATTATTTTTTCTGATAATTGTTACAAACTGAAGCTGAAAAATACAGATAAGTAGCTAGCTTAACAACTACTTAGGAAGTATATAGTCATAAAAAAGAACGCCCGCATGAAATAATTCTTACCTAGTCGTCTTAAACAATAATTCCTTTACGTAATATGTTCAATAGAAAACTAACAAATAACTTATTAGCGAGCTTACGAAAAACACTTGACTGTCATATACGATGAAGTTATGTAACAAGTGAAAATAGCACTTTTCCTCGGGGACATTACGCAATGGAAAAGTTGAGCAACGATGGAAATTAAAACTTGCGCCGGCACCAACCAAACAGGAAAGCTGCGCGTTTCTCGGAACACCAATTAAACGAAACCCAAAGTTGTTTAATAAAGTTTATATGATGGAGAAAAAACGGTCGGCGTGAATCAGCGGTGCCAAACGGGCGAGGGATAACTACATGCAAATAGCGAGTTGGTCCATATCGTGACGATAAAAATGTAAAATAACACTTTAACAGGCTTTTAAATAAAGTCGAAGTTACAACGCTACCGCAGTTGAGCAGTTCACGTGAAAATGACAGAGTCGATTAAAAGATCTGCGTAGCTGATGGAACAGTAACAAGATGTTATACATAAATAGCATGTCGATCGATATCATCTATCGATATGGAGTAACCATTCAGTATGTAACATTAGCAATTAGATTATCTCAGATATCGTTTACTGTTACTCATAATTGAAATCCGATCGTTGAACTCTAATGAGGGCGGAGAAAAAAAACAATGGACGATCGAAATGACACTATCGTACCACACATAGGTACCACTCTATGATCAAACATACAAGGCTTTTTGGACTGACGAAATCCGTCTACAATTTTCGCATAGTCTGTGATTAAAAAGTTTATGATTACCTATTCTGTGCCTCTAGCTAGACAGACGAAACTGCAACGAAAGGTAATATGAGCGTCGCGTCACCATTATTGTCATTACCGCACAAAATTCATATTTCAACCTAATTACAACATTGTTACTTAGTATATTTTCAAGTATTTCGTTGGTCAAATAGAGGTGTAACATTACATAAAAAGTTACGTGTACAATAAATAAAAATTGGCAGTGGTCAGTAAGGTCCTACTCTGCAAGTCGATGTTCATTTTACGAATATGGCTAACCCTGTCACCGCTTGTCTGACTGTTCGAGCGAACGGCATATCTTGATTCGAAAATACGGATGAAGAATTACATGGTAAGGCCTCTGATTCATTGTAAGTCGCTGTAAGCGATTGGAACACCTGCCCTGGAGGCGTGTCACCTTCTTGCATCGCAACCTAAAAGTCTTTGTTGCATCATCCATTCACTCGGACACTACATCTCAGAACACCATTACGGCGATGCCTGTTATTATTTAATTACAGGCTGCCCCATTCTCAGGCCGATATTATCCAACCGTTTTTAAACTGAAAACCCGAACTGCAATCTTGTGAAAGTAGCCTCTCCTCTCTACCCATAATTCACGTTTCATAATTCGAGTAAACCATAACGTAATGTATCGGTAAGAGCAATTGTTGCAACAAACAATTAAGCATAGAGGCGACGCTTAAAACTTTACACCATCAATGGAAATATTGGACTTTTCAGTGCGACAATAATACTATTACGACAATTGGAAGACTAGTTTTTATCGCATTTTGATGGAAATTTCTTAAAGTATGTGTTAAAAAAGTAGCAAATATTATCAGAAGGTGAAAAATGGCTACATAAATATTCGCGCGTGGTTCCAATATATTTTTTCATAAGCATATGACTGCTTTATAAATTGTCAAACAAATGTATCGTAAGTGTTAGCGATCTCAGAAGCAATTACAGATTATAAATGGATCCAATCAATTATGAAGCTGCATGTTAGTTGGGCAGAGTAGTCGTTTAACATAGCCAATCAATTTTCAACTTTATGGTGTTAACACCAATGTTCATAACAACACTTAGTTTGGGGAATAACTAAGTAGGACGGTGTATAAGTTATTAATCGAGTATCGACACAGAATCGACAACAAGTTTTTGATTTGAACGAAAACAATGCCACAGCATGTCGGCCAGTCAAAAAACAAAGTTACAAACGTGTTCCCAATAGGTTGTGAGTGATTACCGCGCAAAAACATCATTAATGACCATAATTCGAGAAACGGTTTTACCGCTCTGGCCTCATACAAAAAACAGTGCGTACTTGCTCAATAATAAATAGGCAGTCTTTAGTATAATAAGCAGTCTCTTAAACACATTAGATCGCAAACATCCACAGGGCATAAAAAACGAATCGGCCATGGAATAAATGATATCTGCCTACTTACGCCATTTGGTTTATTTCTTTCGATTGCTGTATTGCGTTTGCAAGCAAGTATAAGCCTAGGATAGGCGGTGGTTCTCCGTAATGAATTCTTAGAAGGCTGCGGTCGAGGGAAAATATTTCAGCGTAATTACTTTATTTTCTTGCGTTACTCTCCTAGCTGCTCCGATATGGGTCAAACCCATCATCTTAATAACAGTGATTCTTCCATTTATGGTGTTAGAGCGAATCCGTCATCGGAGTGGCCAACTAGGTGACAGCCGTCACAATCTCTTAATTGATCTCTGGTGACGACTCACCGGTCCGGTAACCGTAGGAAAAAAAATTAAACCATATTGGTACGGGGAATCTGACTTGCAAAAAATTTACCGTAACCGCAAAAGCTTTTAGTGTAACATGTACTTGGTCATATTTTTAACTTGCGAATAACACTTTGCCTAATGTGGGAATGTACAGCTGTGATCACTATTTGATTGCAAATTGTTAAAAGCAGATATTGTCTTTTAATGCTTTGTGTGTGTGTGGGAATCAACTAAGAATTCTGCTTTAGTATTTGACCTAAGCTTACATTTACATTATCATGTCAGTTTTTTTTAAATTTACTAGCGGATCCCGCAGACGTTTTCCTGCCCTTTGTTATTTTTCTTCGCAAGAACCATCCCTGTACTTTAAGAAATATTATACAAAAAGAATTAGCCAAATTGGTCGGGGCGTTCTTGAATTATGCGATTACCAATACATTATTATATTATAGATATTTAGGTAATCATTATTGTATGCTCATGCAACAACATGCAAGTTATATGCCCTTATCCTACACACTAGTAAGTAAGCATTGACAGACAAAGTCTATCTTAGAATTTCTAATTTCGTAAACGTGCTGTCGTAACTGCCTGACTTGCATGACCGGTGTCTATAACTCTCATTTCATTGGCAGTCATCAGTAAATCAAGAAACGTCAATATCATAATAAGTTATTCATAATGCAGCGTAATTACAATGTGATGTTGACCGCTTGCATCTTTAGCTTTTAGCACTGTGAGTTGCTTACACCTACGTGATCTCTCACCGCTTTTGCTTACGACACAACTATCTCCGTTTGTTATTAAATCGTGATACCTAACATAATAAAAGAAAACTGAAAATTAATAGTCTACCATTATCTTTGGCCGTAATAAACCCTTACACGGCCGTCATTAGACGACGCACGATATTCATCAAAACACAAACAAAGCAATCAAAAGCATCTAGCGTGGCATCAGCGTTTGTGCACCGTAATTACACGATCCAGGTACACGAACAAATTTAATACGAGGTTTTTTAGCGGCGCAGATGTTCCCATTCGGGAAGGGACAAAAGGCGTTAACATGATAGAGATGCTCTAACAAAAGCGAACAGATGCGCGACTCGACGTGGCATTTGTCTGTGAATCACATGAGCAAACAACACACACATAGAAGACGCGAGTGATGCGTGTGTACCTACGTGCTTTAGGTCGGCGTACCTGCCGCTACCTGCTTATCGAGCATTCTTGCACTATCTGCTGACTATCAAAGGTTTCGCGGCGCGTGTGTCGTAACGGTGCTTGCGTGCTTGCATCCCGATCTGAACTTCAAAGACAGACATGTCCTCGTCTACAACTTAAACTAAAACAGACCCCAGCATTGATTGACACATAATTATGCACTTGTCATTGAACCTTCAATCTGCCAATAAGCTTTACAACACTGCAGCAATGTAGAGTAAGATAAGTTTAGTGCACCCGTGGGCGAACCAACAATGAATTACGGTAAATAGACAGTACTGGAATTTGCAAACCACAACTTCATTTTGTTACGAGATAATGCATTATGAACACGAAAGGTATTGTGAAAATTGGATAAGCTCAATTCAATTTCTATCTTAAACTAACAACCGTTGTTTTTATTAAAGCATTCATTCATACAATAAATAAAATGCAAAAATAGATGAAAGACAGAAACTCAGCTCAGTTCAATATGAACCGCTGCCAACAAAAATAAACAATCACGTGATTGTGAGTAATATATTTGAAAAGTAACGATGTTGCTTTTCACATGTTTGTCGAATAAGAAAACACTGTTTATTTTTGTTTTATAGAGGTGCTAATATATTTTTTTATTTTTATTTATTTATTAAACTTATACTATCATTACAGGGTTTACCCAATGCGACGGTACAACCCATATGCTTAAACTAACTAACTACAGAACCACTTAAGCTATGTAACTAATACATTAATTACATATTTAATTATTGTTACAAATAACAGCTAGTGCAACTCTGTTGAATTCATTCAGGGTACAAATGAACAGATCCGTCTGATTGCTTATAATATTAAAAGTGCGGAGTGCGCGAGTCAGGCGTGACTCCTTGAGCAGGTTTGTTTTCGCCGACGGCACCTCCAGCAGCGGTGGGCGACGTCGGCGCCAAACGTATTTATTAGGAACACAGAGCCCCAGCCGCTCCAACAAAGCTGCGTTATGCAGCTTTCCACGCATGACTTTAAAAACATAAAGTACAATAAGCTTCATTGATGTTGAGAATCATTGACCGAAGGTAATTAAATATCTGTAGGTTTCGTAGTTAATTAGTATTTTGTGTTTCTTTTCATTTAAATTAATCACGTGTGATTATAAGTTTTCTTTTTATGAAACAGGCTTCAAAACTACTGAGCCCGATTTAAAAAAAATACCATTAGAATCCTACATAATACAGGTGGAATTTACAATTGTCGGACCGTGCTAAGCCAAAACGGGCCGCTTGTACATTTATAAATGTATGTAGTATTTCTATCCGTTACATCTGTTCTGTGTAGGGATTGCAATTGCTGGATCCAGCATACAGCAATCCAGCTGGATCCAGCGCCTTTTTAAACATGCTGGATCCAGCATACATCTTGATCCAGCGATGCGGATCCGCAAACGTATCAGTTTGAGATGGGTTGTACCTGTTCCACCTAGTACGTAGTAATTTATCATACTTGACGCGACTATTGCTAACTTATTCATGTAATATTACTTTAAAATTAATTTTCTTTGAATAGATACAACCCTAGTATTAAAAATGCAATTGAAAATTGAATTTTAATGTTTTTTGCTGACTGTTGATTGATATCCTCCCTTCATACTTTAACAGGCTTAGGTATGCGATATTTTAATTAATAAATCTAAAATGCAATTATCACGTGCGCGTAACAACAAACCAAAACAAACCTGTCGGAAGAATAAGAACCGGTTTTTACCGGTCAACTATGAGTGAGCTGGATGACAGATAGTAAAAATTAAAATATTTTTTACAATTCAAAACCTTACCCCATTACGAATAATGCCTAATATAGCGTAATACATCAATCACCTATTCCTCTCTCACACCTGTACAGGCGTTCATTTATATGAATATGGTTCGACTATGTTTGTGTGCGTTCGCTTTGTTACGCTCAAACTCGCTTTGTAAGACGGAGACGGATATCACCAAATGAGTGGAAGATTTCAAAGATTATCGTAAGAAGTACAAATTAATAAAATAAGTCTTAAAAATGTCGTCTTTTTACTTTCGTTCCACGTTTTGCTGGATCCGCGCTGGATCCAGCTGGATTCAGGTCAATCCAGCAAAAATTCCGCTGGATTGAAAACGCCGCTGGATTGCAATCCCTAGTTCTGTGTGTGTCCGAATTAAATAAGTTTACGTAGTTTAGGAGTGTTTACGCAATGAAATGCTAATCTGTCAACAAAAGCGGAACATCACTGTTATAAAATTCCGTTCGCGCCTTTTACTTTTTTCTTCGTCGCCTTTTGTCAATGGTTTTACTTTTTAGAAACTCTTTTTCTAAATATGCAGACATCTTAAATTCATCCGATGGTGTCCTCGATTACCCCGGTAGGTCACAGATGTGTCGTTGACCTCGATACCTCTAAAAGGAAATGCAGATCAGGCTCATCAGGTAGAATTATAATTGCAAAATGGATCCGTATCCGAGTTCTTGAGATTTGTGAAAAATAGTTTTCTATCGACAATTTTGTAATTATTCACCCTATGGAAAGACTCAATTTCATAAGCTACTTGGCAGCTAGATTTATTTTATTGTTTACCTACTCGTTTTGCTTTGCTTTTTCTCTGTATTCTTTCTTCGAGAAAAATATTGTATTAATTTTTTTACCTAAAATGACAGCTGGCACAAGCAAATCTCCTTAGTTTTGCGTTTTGACATAATAACATTCTGAAAATAACCATAATCACGAACGATTGAATCATTAAGGTAACTTAACATTAAATTTTTTCGCTCTCAAGAATTAGATATGATTAGATTTGAATAACTACAAGGACTGTTACAAGCGCAAAAACATTTATCTTACATCAGTTAAGTGGTACCTAAGTAAGCACTTATTTCACTTATTGAAACCATGCACCTTATATCTCGTGTTGCATTATGATTCATGTCAGAGATTCGGCAAGTCATGCCTCAAATGTCGATTCCCTTGTATTGTTTGCATTGTCTTATCCCGCTCGTTGTGGTGTCATAGTTCAGAGGAATGCCTCGGAGGTCTTGGGGTTTCGCAAGATTGTTTGATGAAGGTACGTATTCACTAGTCTCGTGTGTACGCGGCAGGTGAATATGTTTTATTGGTCAAGTAATACTAGGTGTTATGCAAGATCGGGTATAGGTGACTAGAGGGGGCGGGCAGGTGGAGGGGGTGGCACAACAGGTGTGCGAGGTCACGAGACGCGCGCTCATGGGAGCGACGCGAAGGCCGCGCGTGGCGTTCTCTAATGTCGCAAGTATCTCGCTTAACCCCCATCGGTTCGATAATTTTATCAAGGTGACAGTTACAATTTGAACTGTTCGAAATATTTAACAATGACTCAGTATTTGACTGTGTGTTAATTCACCGAATCGTAAAGCTGGTGTTGCTTGCGAAGATTGAATTCATTAAAAAATAATCATGATGGATTATATTAGAACGCTACAAAATTGGGTATAATTTGTATCAAAAAGAAAACAATGCAAACACTCACCTCTTTTAGACCGTCGAGCCTTCCAAGCGATTTGGACTGTCTTAATGGCAAGAATGCTTTCAGCGCGTCCATTCTTGAGGAGCGCTCCGGCTCCGCATTTGTGGCTGCAGATATGTCAGCGCAGGAGAGTCGCGCCTTGCGTCGCTTATCAAGCAACTGCTTCGCGGTTCGCGAACGGCGCTGCACAGGCACCTCATCTTCCTCGGGCTCGCTGCACACTTCCCGAGGGGTGTGCACCGTGTGCCGCCTCCGGGACACCGGCGGCGACGTCAGCCGCGACACCAAGGACTCGAACATCGCAGCTCTCTATCCGATAAGTTCCTCGCGATCCCCCCAGGATCTCACTCTGCACTCGCACCGATCCATAATACGCTACGCTTCAACTTATTCCTTGCCGACGAATGCCTACAACCAAAGATTACTCTGTAACCACGCTGATTCGAATTCAGCGGGTGGTACTCATGGCCTGCTAGCACTATGGATGGACACCATCCGACCACAGTCGAACGCAATTCGTAATTTGGACCGTTGACCTATCCGCGGTATTGTCAATGATAGTGGACACGCTCAAAATGGCTTTGTTTGATATTTATTCATACAGGGCACTAACCGTGACGAGCGGAAGCGGCAAAAACGTTCACATCTACATCAGACTACAGCAAAACACTCCTGTCCACGTTTTAATAAAATCATTGCTCGAATAACAAACAATGGATGTTGAAAGAGACCCAGTGTTCTTTTTCACACGTTTCGTGGAATACGATGTAGTTCATTAACCTAGTTACCGAATTAATATAGTAATTAAGAGGCCCAATGTTGATCTCAAGAGGTGGTCGGGGCGGTGGAAAGTGTGCCGAAGTCTGTCATCGAACGCTCAAAACATTGTCGTGGCAGCGTGCCATCGACGCGTCGAAATAGACGCGGGCAAGGCCAATAACTAAATCTTCGGCTGAAATAGAAACAATCAAGGAAATTCCTGTGATTTGTCCGCAAATTCTCAGAAACGTGTTTACTTATGCCGGTGTTGTTTTAAACGTTTCCTGGCGGGTGAGAAAAAAATATCTCGTATGGTTTATAGATCACCCGGTCGTCATTAACCGGAAACATGACGAGGTGTAACCTAGCACTTAATAGTTAATTACGAGCAATCATTACTACCGTAACGTATCATCATGTGATCACACGTTTCCGCTCGTGATTTCAAGGTAAACAATTTAAAGCTTGACACGCCACATTCGGCTATCTGGTTAAATCTTAACCAGTTCATTGTCAGCGAAAGAGCTTTATTTTTGACGGCCGCCCCATTTGACGGTTTGATATATCATAGGCGTTAATGTTTTGCTCTCGAGATGTTTATCATTCTTCAGAAGTATTGCCTGACAGAGAATGAGTGCGTGACACTTCTGTCACTATCACCGCATGAGCTCTACATGCACTCCCCGGCCACGCTGTAACCTAAACAATGACATGACACCCAGGCTACTTGTGTTACAAACACGACTGCCACATTTCGCAATATTATGTTGTAAACTCCAATACTAAAATATCTAGGCATATATTATTATGGACCACCTGGTTATGGAATTTGAGGTCACGTTTAACCGTCGAAGTTCATATTGCATTTGTCAGATATTAGATATAAGCTTAATAGTGGTTGAGTTCAGTTAAGATCTTAGGTAAAATTTACTGGTTATCTCCATTTAAAAACATAGTAAACTAGTAATGGCCGCACTATACCTAATCGGTTTGATTTTATGAGCGTTTCCATCACTATCTAGGTTAAAGCAATAACCACTAACGACGCACACGAGAATCTACTCATTTGACATTATTCTCAAAGGCCCTTTGTGAACTACTAAGCAACAAAATAAAACTTACGCAGTTTCACTCAGACGCACCGTAAACTGAATACGTATTACATTTTCACTTTTACACCTGTGTCAAGTGAACCAATTGTAGGTATATTTCTTTAGAAACAATCGCGTTGTGAATTGCACGAAACCAGCCGTAGTATGATTGCATCTAGCCGCGGTTATGGCAAACTGCGCGAAATTATCTAGGAATCGGGATCTGAGGCAGATAAATGTCTCATAATTGGCTATAAGTTGTATGTAAAGATGATTGCTGCTGGCTGAACAAGGTGTTGTTTGTGGGCGCGGCGCCCGAGGGCCGCGGCGCGACGCGGCTCGGTGGCTATCGTTTGTGGAGCATGGCTCGGCTAATAAAACGGTTAGTCCTAAGTCCGGCGACGCAAACCGGTACGCAGACCGGTGCGGCCCCTGCGCCCCAACCCCGCGCATTTCTAATATACACACATCCACATCACCTTATCAAGACCACTGCGGCTTAGCTTCTTGTCAGCCTGAGCTCCTATTTCATAGTCCTCGCAGATATCTCGTATCGGATTCAACGCTGGGAGTCCACTCCGGATTAACTGGCAACATAATATCTTACCGGTGGTCTATAACCGCAATTCGGATTTTTTAACTCTCTGCGTTCAAAAAACCATCGTTATGTGATGATGTAACTCTATACGTAAGCTAATCTATGAATGGATCTATAATGTGATTTCGGAGACAAAAAGTCCGTGAAGAGAACTAATGTAGCGTGAAAACAATTGGCGAAAGTCTGGTATAATAACGTGAAGTTAACCAATAGCGAGCGCAGTGACAAAGGCATAGATTAGAAAGTGTGTTGTGTTGTACTTATATCAGAAAGTCTGTGATACGGAGCGCAACGGATTGGAGCCCTATCTCGGATCTGTCGCGCGGCGCGGTGCGCGAGCGCATGTAATCTCAGTATTATATAGATGACCGATATAATCAGTAATCAAGCAAACGCTGGTAATGGCCCTCGAGATAAATCGACGCGATTATTGCATAATTTTAATACAATAGACGCTCATTTGATTAGAGCATCTCATCTCATCACAATAGGGAAGAGGTGACCATTTCTAAACAATGTTGCACCTATTGTCCGCTGATTCTACTTGTATGATGGTAGAGTTAGTCTTTTATAGGTGGATGATAATATCTCGATTAATGTAACAAGAACATCAGTTAGTCAGGCATTTGTGTCTACACAGAATTTCTTTTCATTATTCTGTCAAACTAAATAACTAACCCGATACCTACTTTATACCTCTTTCGATCAGGTTTACTTGAAATCGTAAAATGTAATTAAAACTATTTATCGCTATTCGTAATTATTTGCATTTTTGGTAAGATCAGAAGGATTATGTTATTTGCATTTTAATTAATACTATTAGACAAATTCGTTAATATATAAAATAACATGCCTGGTTTATTTAAGGAAACTTTAGAATTAGTTGTATATCTGTCTTATTTTCTTTCAATTGAACCTGGTAGTGAATTTTTTTAGCCACGAGGTTGGACGCCCCTTGATTATATTCCAATGCAAAAAATCAATGTTTAAGATAAGAAATAGAAGCCTGTAGACAGGAGAACAGACAGCACATCTTATTCAATGTGGCCAAGCGATGATAGATAATATTTGATATCATCGGGTGCATTACATAACAGTGTACCATTTCAGCAGTAGGTTACGGAAATGTTATAAAGATAAGGAGGTCAGCCGGTGACCTTGGCTCGAAGTGGGTCGGTCGTGAGATGGGCTATCGGGTGGCAGACGTCACGCTTCAGCCCGCCGATGCTCCCGCGCAGGCTTATCAACCATCTCGACATCTACTATCCTACCTGTCTGTACCGTGTAACCCAAACTGGGTTATAACCCTTTTCGTTCTTGGAATTGTAACAAACTTTTTTTGACTCTGTCCACATGTTAAGAAAACTCAGCTAGCTAACTCTAGTTTTCAGCAAATAATTTTAATGAACGGCGAACTTAAACGTCTTGATGTGGTAAAAACTGCTTCTGAGAAACTAGGAACAAAAAGGCTTATTCAGCTCCACTGCCGCATACTGGCAGGTCTAATTAAACAGAACCACATACTTACTAATTAGAAGTAACCGTTGTCAGCGTTCCTAAGACGCTTGTCAGAATACTAGAGCGGCGTCAACCGATGAATGCGACTGCGCAGTAATTCATCTGTTTTAAGATGAAAAACGCGATTGTCGTTTTTTGTCACAAAGTGCCGCAAAATTAAAAAGTAAATGACTAACCACCGAGCACGAAATCGGTTAACTCTAATGATAAGACGTGAGTGAAAGCCAAACCTTCGCTGTTCATTTAAGCTCGCTTTGTATTAAAATATTCCGGATAAACATAATATACAACTGACAAGAACTATTAACACGCCTACATAGAACTCATACTGCGTTGCATCTACTGAGTTATCTCACGAGATTTAGGATTATATTCAATTTATTTTATTGTTATCCGTTCGACGTTTCGTGAACGTAAGCTTCCGTGGGGTACTTCGATATACGCCGTTAGTTATGTTTATATGCAGAGCGCATCTTCATAAAACAAATTGACATAAATTGTTCTCAGGGCCGGCATCGGCACCTGAAGAGTGTTTATGTTATGGCACTTCAGTTAACATCTCGTCTGTTCCGTTTACGGAGTGTCAAACATTACTGTCGCTGGTTTTCGTTCTGGTTTTCTGTCGCTAGCTCCATTTTCAATAGGGCTGCGTGGTGACATCTGATTTGTTATTCGGCGAATGTTTATAGTATTTTCCATCCTTTTTTACCTTTCGTGGATTATATCAATCTTCATGTTTACAGTTTGCGCCTAGCAGTACAACGCTATACGCGATTAAACGAGATAACTTCCATACAATAAAAGGTATTGTGAAAAGATGACAACTAAGCTTATTGAGGAATATCTTTCACTACTGCAAGAACTATTATGTTCTTTTTTAATTCCGTAAACAAAGCTATCAGTTTCAAAGTTTCCACTTAACTGGTTTCTGGAGCAGTCTTAAAACAAAAAAGGCAGGTATCTACTAAATTATGTACGGTCGTAAATTGATTCGCCCGGCCCTCTCCGGCGATATGAAGGGCGAAGGCCCGTTAGCAGCCACTCGCACCAATACATTAGCCGCAGCGTGACAGAGTTATTTAAATGTTTCTAACTGTTGCTCTGTGCCTTTGAGTCGGTGCATTAGGACAGTTTAGGGCGGGTCACGCTAAATGAGAATTTTTCCATTTTACTCCAAATAACATACGTAACGAGCTAATGAGCAAAGTACCTGACATGTTAACTAGCAAGAAAACTAGCTAGACTAAACTAGCATTATTTATATTGCAGTGCTAATGCAATTGTGCAGTAACACAATTTTGATTGATAGGTGTCGAATCCCATGGTAATTTACTTTAACTTTATACTAATATAGCCATGTCGTAGGCACTCGGTGGCAGGTACTTAACCCAAAACTACATAGATCATACCAATAACATACTTTTATCTACTAAAGGATTCTCAGTAACTGAAGGTAATGTGTTAAGTAGGTTCAAAATCAATAACAAATGACCTTAAAAGTCGTTAAAGGGCCAAAATAAACAGATTCATTATTCTTGTCTGTAGGTCAGGTTACTTATGGAATTTGTAACGGTAGGGCATGCGTAGTTTAGGTCAAGCAAACGTTGTTATGTGCTTGTTAGATTAACTCATAAGTGACAGCAAACTTAAATGGGAGGATGTAGGTAGTGCCTTGGAATGCCCATTTATAAATAACACCATGTTGACAATGACAAAGCTTCGAAAAGCATAATTCAACATGGAAGTATTTCCAAAAATACATCCATCTTAATGCTACAAAACATTCTTCAGCAATCTTATACCAGTGGCCGTTAATTATCATGTCTTTCTTCACAAAAATAATAAAATTTTATGTTCTCTTTTGGAGGGCAATAAAAATTCTTTCCGTTCGGTTAACTGCGTTCTAATGCAGCCAACTATGCTCCGGAGTTAATCCGTTGCTGCCACCAAAATACTATAACAATGTAGTCAACTCCCCAAAAAGTTCAGTCGATAACTTTACACACTCATGTTTAATGTTCCTATTCACACCCCACACCGTTTCTAAACATGAGCAAGTGGAAAGGTGTTATGAAACAACCTTATGTCGTAAATGATAAAAACGGTCTAACAATATTTACATTCAGATAAGTAGTAGAAGATGCGTGAAATTTGATAATTACTCAGGCCAATTATCTTATCTTGCATCTGTGGTTCACCGAATTCGGTGTAAAAAGGTAAAACCTACTTTTCTTGTTTGTAAAAAACTTCGATACTGTTAGGAGCAACAAAAAGCGTACCAAGTAAAGATTTGACGTAAAAGATTTAAGACTTCTTCAACACGACAATTTGCGTGATCATTTCTTGCGTAGCTACTTGAAAATTACTTTATATAAGTCTTCAATAACCAGATACGAATAATAGGTGACATTTGTGTTGTTTGGATATTGTTTAACGTGAACAAAAAAACATTTAAATTTACAAAAAGTTTCAAAAATACTCTTGAAAACAGCGCAGATGCAGAGAATTAGTGGAGATTTGCTGCTGAATCATCAACCTTTTAAAGCATTAAATGCTTTAACCAATTAACCAATTTAAAATGCCCTCAATTAAGAAATAGTGGCATTTAGCAACCTACATACTACCATTTTAACGTAAAAGAACATATATACTGTGAAACTGCTTATTGATTAACGTAATCAATTCAAAAGATACAATCGGATATCGTCGGTATGGTCGGGAGATTCGAATTCGTGGATTGGTGATTTACTTAATGAAGTTGATACCACTGCAGAATCATTCAAGAGCGATTAATTTAAATAGCCTCTATAATAAATAATTTTTAATTACCTTAGAGAAACTTTAGTAGGTCAATGGCGAGGAGCTAAAAACTAGCTTTTGTTAAAATAGTTAGGCCGAGATCAATGGGACAAAAAGTGTGATGATCTGATTGTTCTAAAATAGGTTGAATGCTAAAAGTCCAGTGTACTGAAGTAGAGGCTATTGTTTTAGCTGAATAATGAGATTTCACTCACCAAGCGTCCTTCACACAGCGCTGGTTTGAATTGTCTTCTAATTCGTTTGTAATATCATTATCCAAACAGAGAAAGTTATGATCCAAATGACAACTTTGTAATACGAATATAATCGCTGAAATGTGAAAATTGCGTTGCTGTTATGATGTAATACACACACCATTCTTTGTGACACAGATGCATAAATTACTAAGTCTATTCTGTTTTCATTCTGCTCTGACTTATGCCTGTTTACAAACACTTAGCACTTGGAAACAGAATATACAAGGTATAATGCTAGCTAATACGACAACGGGTAGTACCCACGCATGAGTGCACCTACCCACACGTGTACCGCGAAGCCCTACCCGACTAAACCTATTTGCTAGCACGATAGTGCTAGACACGACCTATATTCACGCCCATTCATACGAGAAATGCAAAAGCTATTCGAGACACCTGCTTTTTAGAAAGCTGGCGCATAACAAGATGACAGTTTGAATGTTTATGATGGTAGATATTTCGCACCTCTAACAAAGTCCTTTGATTAAAGCTGACAGTGAGAGGTTCTCTAAGCAAAAGAAACGGAAAGTTGTGTCCAGAGTACTTTTATGAGGTTTAAATCAAATCTTCCGGCCCAGCATCCGGTGGTCCGGCTGGGAGTAGAAAGCGTCTGGCGAGCACAAGCCCTGTTCGCCGTCACGGATGTTTACGCCAGGGATTGAAATCAGAAGTAACGACTGGTTGGAGCAACTAACTATTAGCGTTAACAACGTTCTCAATGATCTCATCTTCCATACAAGTTCGCCAGGAAAGGAAGACGTAATTAGGCCCAGGACTGTCCTGTGTAATAACATCAATTACAGTCGCCGTTGCAGCGTCAACCTCTAATCGGAGTCTGTTTACAACAATGCCACAATAAACATTTCAATGCAACAATTCGGTGTTGCATCGCTAGGTATATTGGTATTTACCAAATAACCTTTTACCTTTATGTTCGTACCGGTTTCATCTCGAGCCTGAACTTGTGGGATGGGAGCGAATATTTCCGTTGGGGCTCTTTTTATTTTAGTGCTTGGCAAGCTCAAACCTGTCCGATGTGGCTGAATAAATTATAATCCTGATGACGATATTGTCCGTGCATCTTTAGCGGAGTAAAAATATTTCTGATCCTAGAAATTAAAGTAGACAGATTCTTGTTTAGTTGCTGCGTAACTTGATCTACAATGCCTATTAAAATATTGAATCGGTTATTGATGAGTCATCATATTGCATTAACCCTTTCGGCCGGAGGCTCGGCATTATCCTATTGTTTGGCCAACTGGTAACGGACGTGTTTTCATTAGTTGAGATATATTAATTCAACGCCTTGTACAAAACTGTAAACAGCTTCTTTATGAACAGCTTCCAAAGTAATAAAGATTATATAAATGTAGGTAACTGAGAGAATAAGTGTCGTTGAATTATCAGCTTGTTTTTAATTAGATTTTTTGCATACATCTTCCGAATCTGCTGACATACCTGATCGTTGATTACTACAAAAAAAACCTTGTGCCATATGTGTACTGACATTGTCGTTCATAATTTGAAGCAAGTATTTTACCTACATATTTTGTTCTCAGTCTCTACATCTCTTAACTACCTTAATGACATTGAATGAGTACCTAGTTCAATTTGTAGCGCTTGTTGACCTTTCAATTGGTTTGATAAGATTTTTGCTTTTCACTTTTTCAATATGATTAACTATTAGAATCATATTTTTAATTAAATATTAAGTTTGAACTCAATCTAGAATCTACTCAAATTAGTCCAAATAGGATGATGATCTATTCTAAGAATATTTTTTCGACTGTGATCGAATAATCCAATAAGGTTAAAATTTTTACAGAAGCCCTGTGACCTTCTCAAGGAGAAACTTTATGGTAAGAGGAATTAAAAAGTGTTGATAAGTTAACGGAACAAGCTAGACGTGGACTATTGAGGCCATGGAGTCACCACCCGCTGCTAACCACAAAATTATTCTTTTTCCAAGATTTCTATTTACCGTGAATTGTGCGACATCACCAAAACCGGTGGTTGAGATTGGAGTACCAGCTTCATCAAGGGCTACTTTCCATGTAGGTAGACGGAACAGTCACTCACACACGTCCACCAACTCACCGCGAGTCGCGCACGCGATCCAAAACAAAAAATAACACGGTTCCTTCACTGAGTCAATGTCGAACTTTAATTTTGAGTTCTCGGCAGAGATCTCACACTTCACAATAAACCAGTCGATATTGGAAAGGATCACTCGAAAGTTGAGCCGTCAGCTATTTTTGACGCGGGGAAGTTTGTTGACAGATAGCTTGTGCAGACGAGACGTTCTCGCCGCGCTCGCGCATGCACCGGTGTGAAGTCGGCCGCGGCTAGTCGCGCTCGGGCGTGCTCGGCGCGGGTCGGGCGCGCTCGGATGGTATGCGCGGCACGCGGGCCCAACGGCAACCGCTTCGCCTGCTCCGCTCGGATCTACGCAACGCAACGCCTGCTTCGCTTCGCATACACTAAAAATAATTAAATTGCAACAGCCGATCGCCATCTCAGCGCTATAATGTACACTTGCCTAAGATCAGGTTCTGTCCAAAGTCGGCATTAAGTCAACGGGAAAGTACAGTTAGGTGCAGGCGCGGGAATGCGTGAGCGAGGTCACGGAACTAGTTGTAAATGACAAGCCTTCCATCGAAGAATCCACCGCTCGATTTGAGAATTCAGTTGAAAGAGGACCTTGCAAATCGAACCGAAGCGAGGACTTAAATGTGCTATGAGGAAGACACGCCCCAGTTGACAAAGTGTCAGCAGTCCTGTTCTAAATATCGCTGACGTACAAACATTAGTTCCGAATTAGGCTACGCATGCAAATTTTATAGCTTTTTATCAAACAATGGAACGGTTGAATTGTTAAGCCAAGTGTTAGCTCAATGCTACCTGCTGAATGCGGATTCACAAGTTTTGCGGGTCATTGACGCATCAACCGCCTACACTTAAACTGCTGGTCCAAAATGGCTTCCACCGGCTTAAGTTTCACTCAAATCTTTAGCCGTTGTGTTAATTAAGGGCCCGAGCCAAACAACCGCGATGAAGAGCGCAAATGAGAGGTAAACACAAAGCTTATAGTTTTGTACAAACGAAACCCAAAAATGTTTGCGGACACGTGTGTTTGGTCGTCCTTCGCTAGTGTGTACTTAGATTGTTTGGTTTACTTTGAAGATTCCGCTGTTTACGTAAAAAATGTCATCATTTAATGTTTTCGACAGACCCATAAGAAAATGTGCGCTTTAAACTTTATTTTCGTTTAACAATATTTCGCTCTTTGCATTGAGCTTAAAATCTGGTGTGTAAATTTTTGCCCATTCGATTATCTTGGAGATTCAGCTATTGATATTTACAAAATAGTTTACTAATAAACTCCGAATAAATAAACATTAAATTATGGTAAAACGTGATGGACCATGGCCGAAAATGATGTCATGGTTGTGTCTCTTGTTTATTTCTTTCGCCTTGTAGGCGGAATTTATCATGGCATATCTGGTTAGTTTATAAGTATAAGTATCGTGGTTGCATCCAGTTCTATTTCAAAACTGGATTCCGATAATCGGCCTGCCCATGGCTGCGCTGCAATTCAATTGATACAATGGAGCGGATGTTGCACGGACAAAATCGAACACAATCTAAACAAGCAAGCTTCCGCCGCAAGTATAAATGCATATTTCCCACATTGAAGTTTATATCCAAAACCATAACTTAAGGTCAAACATTTTACTAAGCATTGTCTAGAAAATGATTGTTACTACAGATCAAAGTACGGAACACGATGGATATAATATCTAAGTGACAAAAAAAGTGAGGCAAAATAATGGTAGTATATATTGCCACATACATTCACACCGCTGCATGCGTTCAGAGTTCATTCAAAGTTGCAAAAGAAACTAATGAGCATTTCCGATTTTAGTTAGTCGGGCGTCGTTACTGCAGCTCGCGACTACAACGCAATTCGACCACGATTCTCGTGACGTGACTCATTGGCCCGCAACCTGTTTCGAGACCTTCAAGCTAGGCATTCGCTATTCTATGGGAACAGATTTTCCTCGTAATAAAGTTACGGATTTATAGAAATCCACTGTTTATTCACCGTAAACATCGACGTTTTAAACATCATAAAATTATACCTCGCCTCGTGCTAGTTTATTAAACAGCTCATCTTCTGCATTCTAGTCTTCATCAGCTAAGTCATAAAGTAATACGAATAGATATAAAGTCAAGTAATCAGCATGCAATGCTTCCTGTACGGCAAATGATCTGACTCAATGCGTGAGTCATGCCGGCAAAGAAAGCTTCGACAAGAGGCTTGATCTTCGATATGGAAGGCGCGCGCGCAAGTAATACCCAAAGAATCCTATTGTAAGCGCCGCACAATTTACAATCTTATCTACTTACATTGGACTACTGGTTGTAAGATAAAACGTGTTCGCGTAAGGAATATCTATAGCTTTGCATCGGCAGAAGTACCTATTTTGCTGGAAGACAGAGACGTAATCCGATTGCGTATATTTAGTCACCGTGCAAAAAGTTTGGTGGTGGCACGTAACACATGAGTTCACATGACTGACAGATGCGAAGACGGCAGGTATTTGTGAAAAATCGCGTGCATCGGTACAAAAAGCGGCCCGGGCGTCGCCAGTGAAATCGCGCGTGTAGAAAGCAGAACTGGGAGGGGCACCGGTCGCCGTCGCGCACGCACCACCGCTAATGCAGTACCAACTATTAATTGTGCTCTACAATCCACATTCGTAATCGATTCCCGAATTCAGAATAGTTATCTTTTATCAAGGATTCGTACTTGACAAGGAGCATTATAATTTGTTTACTGAAATTATCTTAAAATTAGTAGAGATGCCGGCTGCGCGGGTGACTCATCGTGACCTACAACGTTGTTTTTGTATCAATCTAACATAAAACTCTCGGGCTATAAAAAGTGTAATTAAACGACCTTTCTAGTTCGAGCAAATGGGTTTAACGTTTTCTTTAGAGTGCCGGGGCCCGTCGCCTGACACCTGTTAAGTCTGCACCCATCAGGGCATCACTATTCAATCGCCACCGCGGCTGTAAAACACAGCTATCAAATCTTTTATAGCGTCCCCTACAAAAAGTTCATCATGAAAATGTATGAACTTCCAGGTACCGTTAGCTTTTCGCTATTACAGGGCCAGGGATAGAAACTGGCTCCATTAACGAATTATGCTTCGATCCACCGAGTACCACAGCATAATAAACCTTTAAAATAGTTCCCTTTCCTTAATTATCTTACCGTTATTATTTCCTTCTCTTAGCTTTTAAGGGACCATTTAGAACTTTCGAATTTCTTCTTGTCATTGGTTCTTGATAACGTTTAGAAGCTTGTTTTTAAAATATTTTTTTCAACTTACCGTTTGACATTTCTATCAAATCCAACCACACATATCAACCACAATTATATTAAAAGCATGATGAAATATGCCCTGCACTTGCACAATGCTCATAAAGTTCATGGGATGGAAAGTACATACGCGTATATATATTTAGACATCATGAAAATTTATGACCTCTATTTACATATTTACTGAGTAAGGGCTCATTAGTAATGACAATGTGTATTTTAGTCGCTTATATGCTTGTTTATATTTTCAACATTCAACACATAGCCTGGTTTAATCTCTGCTTACTGATCTGTACATTTACTAGTTTTCAAAACACTAACACGTACTACTTATAAGGACATCACAAATACTTTGATATTCGACACTACGTATATATTTACAAAACTATTTACAGACATAGTTTACGGACTAGTTTTGTTTATTCACAAGTAAACAAGCTCAATGCCTTCGACCAGATAAAAGATTCCACGTCTTTTATCGCATTTTGATGCTACAATAAAATTTAAATTTACTTGAACAGGATAGTACGGGTGGGTACTTGTAAAACATAAGCAATATAAAATTCTATTAACTTGGCTTGTTAAAACGCAGAGTTAAAGGACAGTAAAAGACAATCCCTCAATAGATTTTGTTTAATGCAACAGTTTAAGATTCCGCGAAAAAATAGCTTGAAAAAATATTTTAAGCTAGTTTATATGGAAAATGTATCTCGGTAAGGTGTATAACCTCACAGTCTTTTTGTTGAGGCTGTAAATATTATTTTTAAAATGAGTGAAACAAATGTGATACAAGTGCACGCTCTTCTTGGGAATTTTAAATAATGTTATGGATGACATCGCTGTTTGTATTTGCTCTTTATTTATTAAGCGCGCATTTAACTAAAAATTTGAAATATGTGTACCCAAGAACTTTAGTCAATCCTTAGTCAAGGTGTCCCAGCGCTTAACATTTCAAGAGACATTTTAAGTCATCTTAACGAGATTGTCGGGTGTGTCCATTTCAAAAAGCTTTTGAGTCAAAATGGGCCCGGTACGTTGCGAAATAGTATGTGACACATTGGCTAAATTAGCATACTTGTATTTTAGACTGGGTTTGGCACATCACTAATCTGACCACAAATAGTAATGTCAGCATCGACGAACTAAACTTGTAACAATTTGATCACATTATACACACCGATTTGTTAAGAATTTATTGATGAGCTTGAAATTTGCCGTATCTTATGGACATATTTCAGTGTTCAAAATCTTAATGATCGTGATGTGAATAAATTATGTACGATTTAAGGACTATTAAATTAACTCAAATTGGTATTAATGCTATTTGTTTAACGAGTTAACGTTATTGAGCGAATCTACATTGCCGGAATCAATCTAAATTGGAATTCTTGTAAAAGAAAAAAAAGAATGCATAATTCGTTTACTTTTAACAAAATGTTTATACTCGTATAACAAAGTGTTTTGTATGACGTAAAACACTTACTGGACATCTGGTTCACGTCAGTTTCTATTTGCCTGCACTTTCGGTGTAAAATAATTTTAAAGCGGAGAGCATTTCAAAATAGTCACAGTGTCCATTATGCTTGGAACGTCCGGTCCGGACATAGAGAGAGCCGTAGCCCGTAGAGGTTACGTATCACGATTATTCAGTTTGATTGAAAACATAAGCATTACGAGATAATAATTACCATCGCAAACACAATCAAACTTTTTCGGAACGAATGATCGCATGTTATTGGAATGCAAAAAACATGACCATCGAGTCCCATTCAGGATAACGATCAGTCAATGAGCAAAACAAAATTCAAGTCAATTTATTTTTTCGTTGGTCCGGGTTTGTTCGGAGTTACAAAGTCAAAAAGTATATTCCACTAACCCGCTAACATACTGTGATAACGCAAAAAGTTAGAACAAGGAAAATATATTATTCAATTCCGATCCCGCAAAAAAAGAGATCGTGCCGCAAAAGATGATATTTAGAGATATCAACAGAAATTGCATCATCAATGTAGCACTTGCAGCACAGGCTTCTACTCATAACCTATTTCAGGCGCAAGCCCTCACTATCTTGGCTTTTTTGGGTTTTCACATTAATTTATAAGTGGCCATTTTGTGAAGGGACGATAAATATTTAGAATTTGAATATAAAGGATAAACTGAATACCAAACGCAGGCGGTTCTTATCCTAATGTCCCCAATAAGACTAGTTCCCCGCCTGTGGTGTAATCACCGCAATCTAAAAAGGTGTTTATAGTTGCTAGATAGAGTTAAGTATAGTGCATGAAGAATGTCGGCGGCTTCAGTGCCAGTATCTGGTACTTTACACTGGACAGATCATTTAGCATTCCGACCACGACGCCGAGAGATATATTCACACTTCTAACTCGGGATTGCTATTCCCTTTAAGATTATTTTCCTCCATCGATACAGCAATATTTCTAAAACCACACCGCCATTTATTGTAGACGCTTCTTATTAAACATTCGAAAATATTAATAGGTTTAGTACGAAAACTAACTGATCGCATAAATCTCGTGTCTATTCAATTAAAATTTTCGTAAGATATGTTCCGTAACTTTGACGTTGTGTTTACCGCTAAATGCATTTAAGATGTTATCTCGCACCATCGCTAGCTGCCTCCAGAACGGCTGTTGTGGCTATGTTACGGAGGTACAGTTACCTGTGATGTCTAATAACCACCTCATAATGACCTAATGGCATCTACCTGTGACAATCAGTGGAAGATATCACGCACAGTCATTTAGTAGGTCTGGAAACCCGGACACATTTGACAAAGAGTCTTACTGGTAGCAAAACATCGTCGTTAAAACGGCTTAAGCTTTTATATTCAGGCATTAAAACAAATGAAGAGTCAGATTGGTATTTAGGCCGCACACTTCTTGTGACCCAACAACACATTTTATATTTCTTTCGTGCGGGGCACGGTCAATTTGGAAAGACACCTGTCAGATGTGCTGAGATGTAATTTTGGTGATATGTACGAGTAATTTTGGGAATCCCGGACGTCATGTTTACATGATGTACCTACAAACCTGCGATACTTGATGCGGGATTGGATCAGATAGGATTGGATTGAATTGGATCTTGACACACACTTAGTAGGTACAGATTGACAGACATGCTCGTATTCAGCCCTTGATCCATATAAGTCATTAAGTTATTAAGCACTTTACCTTTCTCATTTAATTTTCACTGCACCCATTGCCTTCTTTCTGCATGACCTTGAGGTTGACTGGCAGAAAATGCTTTTAGCATTAAGTCCACCCTTTGTACATTTCTTGTGCAATAAAGTTTTAAATAAATAAATAAGTCAATACCTCGTATTATGATTCATATTTAGTTGTATTTTAAAATCGGGCTGTAACAACAAAAAAATCAAAGAAACCCTCGTAACGAGAAAAGGTCCCCAACATGCAAGAAATATCAATTTTCAATTCCCGACAAAAAAGGGGTGTTATTATAATATAAGTGTGTATTCCGTTGGTGTGCTATGTATGTTTGTGTTTTTGTGTGTGTCTGCCTGTGGCATCGTAGCTTCCGAATGGATAAACTGATTTCAGTGCGGTTTTTTTAATTCTTTAGGGTGGTTTTAGCTATGGCTGGTCAAAATCCGTCCAGCCGCAGAAGCTCACCAGCTCTTGTCCTGGCTGACGTCAGGGGTTTCACAAAAAAGTTTTCTAAACTACATTCTTGACTGCAGATTCTTCCAAATATTACCAGACCAGATATAAAAACCAACCTATTATAAGACAATATATGACAGTCTACATATGCACTAATATTTAACATCCTCTTTTGATGTGAAATAAAAAGACAAAGAAAAATGAACTGCTACAGGCGGGACCTGCACCTCTCGCAAACCGGGCGATTGCTCTTCCAATTGAGCTACCGTGACACTTACTCATCGGTCCGAATTTCTTTAAGTGCTCCTTAGGCTGCAGCCAGCCATGATTCATCACTGTTGTGGATGTTGTAGGTATCTACCTACAGTACCTGTGGCAGTCCATTTTTCTTAAAGTGAGATTTAATTTTACATTGTAATGAAATTTGCATGTTAATGCTAAAAAATAAAGTAACTTAATTCTCTTTCGAATGTTAACGGATGGTTTTTTGACATTTTATAACAAGCTTATTCATGACACGTCCTACAGTGCATGTGAAACATTAACCCGATTATCTACGAATCTGATCCGTTTTCTCAGATGTATGATTTGTCCTCATTTATCGTTGTTCAATCATAGGATATTATAACTGTAATGGTAGGTTTGTTCACTATTTATAATAATTGGCTTGCAAGTCTTGCTCTTGCGGTTTCTATGCTGCGTTCATAAAACTGCAGTTAAAGACATCGACTTTATTTGCCCTTAATTTGCTCATGAAGCGTCTTTATTTACAGTTATGGAGTCCTCATTCCCATATTGTAACCTTCTCTTGTAACTGGTTTCTTTGATTTCACGCTGCACCTAATGGCAACATGTATGTACTATTAATGGTAGAGCTTTTGCCTTAAAGGCTGTACGGGTTACCGCACAATAGGCATAAATTAGCATAAGTCAATGACTCCTTAATTTAGGTCAAACTGCCTCTACAATTAATAACATTATTATAAGTATTTTATTTATGCACACGAGCAGATTCCGTACTTTTGCCAATGCATCATATTTGTAAAGTTAATAAGTTTGGTACAATGAAAATAAAGGTCAGTGTTAGAACGGCATACAACGGGTTTGTTTCTTACTACAACTTCCCTCTCAAGTCGTTAGCACTCAACACATCCCCTAGCTGTAGACACACCCTACAAAGGCGAACCCACAAATTTTTAAGATCTCATACTATAACCTACAATCCCCTGCTTTCCCATACAAACCAATTCATTCAGGACGCTTCGTTGTTGAGGGCCTGCCGAAAGTAGATTTAGAAATGATGCAAAACGTACTTGGCTACAAGTATCATTCGGCTAACTCAACTTATTTAATAAGCTTCGGGAGATTTACTCCATTCCAAAATATTCGCAATAGCAACAGTCTTGACTGTCGAAATAGGTACAGCTAGTTTTATGTTTTTTCGTGATAAGCATTCACATTGCAAACTTTGGATACGTGGTATAGGCGAACGGGCTGAATTCCTATGGACGCGGGTTAGGTTACCGCTTCAAACAGTTGATTTCTTCTACTACAAAAGTATTATAGGTACATATAAAATGATGAAAAATTCTAAAAGATTTTTTGTGAATATGACACTTTCAGTAGAGCTTCGAATGAGATTAAATCCTCGTTTAGTTCTACTTAATCTTTAATCATGCCCTGTGTCGGTAAATGCTAAACTAGTAAGTCGATCTGAACAGAAATATCTGATCACACGAGCGGTCGAGCTTCGCCGTAACATCGAATAATACTTTTACAATCGCATAATTTAACCGGCAACAAAATTCTAAAAAGGATTTGAGGATACCATCTATGTGTCTGTTGTTAGAGTCGATGCTTTTATCTCCTAATTAATTTAGTTAAGTATAGAAGGAAACAAGAAGGTACTGAGTGCAAATGTAAATTCAATTGTTCAAATGTTAAAGCGCACGGTCCATTTGAAAAATGCGACGTCCACATAATCAAGGGACTTCGCAGGAGCTCAGGTATTTTTCCTCAAATAAATTTTAATAATAAAACAATACGATTAAAATCTCGCCACTCAACAAAAATGATTAATTGCGTTTCGTTTCATTCGCAACGATGGACTCCTGTGCATTTAATTTTTATTCTTAAAATAATACACAAGATTAATCGTCCCTGGATATGTCGTTAATGGCGTTGAGTCTCAGGAGTTGGAGATAATGCCTTGAAAAAGCATGGTCTTCATTTTTACTTACTTCTGAAAAAAAATTATACGCAAGTATTTCTTGAAGATTATTCAAGTAATCTAGTTCAGGAGGAACCTTATTTCACGACACAATCAAAACAATTCAAACTGGTTGTTTAACGATTAATAATATAATTGTTATCTAGAAATATGCCGGTATTCTTTAACCGACTGCTCTGAACATAACGACGTTGCCAAATACATTTTGATTTTTTCCGTATTATCACTACAAGTAACATGAATTATTTATCTCTATTAACTAAACTATTCCTAAGAGCATTCAGAGCGAAAGATGTTCAAATAATATTCCCCCGGTCATAAAACACTGACTCCTGCGCAGATCGCTAGTAGCGCAAAAGCGACAGAGCATTAGTAGCGCTATCAGATCGCCGCGCGAGCAATGCCTTCACGCGTCCGTGTTGCCTGCGTAAGGTTGCCACTAACCTTTATTGACTTGATCGGACAAATTAACTATGGTAATAGAGCCTATCAAACCAAAAATGCAAAATTTTATCTACCTTAGATTGAATATTAGATAGCTGCCAGCCAGTTTAATAAATATGTCTGAAACCCCAGATTGCTTTTACTTGTAATGAAACTGACATTTATCTAAGCTTCAGTAGAGCCAGATAGTATACTCGTATTTCGAAACCGGCCATTAGTACCAAAAGCGTTTTGTTTTATCGCTCAAAAAAAGGTAAAGTTGACTGTAATTACTGCAATGTGCAATTGAACTAGGGTGATTTTTTCTTATCAAGATGGTCTGATGGAAAAGACAAATTGTCATTTGTAGCTTCTATAATATAAACCTATCAACAGATTTTTCGAGTAAAATAATGTGGTCAAAAAATGTGTGTAATTGTAAAATATCTATCGTGAAAACCCTCACATGAAGTTTCATATAACGTATCTCGTATCTACGAGTACCATTAAACGCGAACCCGTCTTCGATAGAATCAAAATCACGAATACATTTCACACATTATACCCCTTGTATATGTAAACGATAAATTTATAACAGCTTGTGTATCTGTCAACAGAATTACTGGACACAATGATATTATTACGTTATAACAAACGTTTCGTTTCGTAAACCAAAAATATGTACTAAATGTTCACTTATACTTTTTAAAAACAAGCAAGCTTATTTATATATATTTTTTGGTGCACCATGGTTGAATTCCCAACACTATAATTTCGTGAGAAGTAAGAGCTAGGCGTGGCACGTATTCAAAAATTGAGCATTACTACTTCATAAATATTCCAAATTCGAACTCGAACAAGGGCATTGAAATCTGAAACTGGCGCGGCATCGTCCAGGGAGACAATGGCTGCAATCACGAGAGTGTACCCACGTGCACTCTTCCGGCCCATTAGCATTGAATGGGCCGACGCGTGCGCGCGCCGCGAATCATTCCCGCGATTAACTGCCTTTACAGGATCTAAATCAATCCAGAGCGACACTCTTCACCACATTGTTCTCGGTGCCCTGCCGATTAGAACCAATGGCCACATTTGACACGTACATTACAGTCCATTGCTTAAGGTCAAGAGCAATGTAGAAACAATTACCTACCACTATCGTTCCAGTGACTTTCGTAACTTGCGCTATTGTACGTAGAACCTTCAATTGCATACGCTTATTATAACATCAATCAGTGCTTTGCATAAGAATGCCAGTATTTCAAACCGGTGTGCCGTAGTGACTTATTAAAAGATTTTAAGCTCGCTCGCGGTGGCTGGCATCAAACTTGCTCATTTCTACCATCATTAACTTTGTCTAGAAGCCTTAAACGGCATGACCGACCAACCGACAACATGATATGACTATATCATGTTAGCAAGCTTAAACCTCAAAAAGTATAATTAAAAACACTTACCGGCAACTCGAGGTATTCAGCGATGGTGTACTTGGCAGCTCCTCTTCGGATATCAGAGAGCGCGGTAAAATGCTCGTCGCGCCGCGCCTTCCGCCTCAGCAGCGCTCGAGCGTAAGGGTACGCCGACAGGAACTCTCCGTAGGCGTCCATCAACTCCCCCATGAACAGCTGCTTCATCAGTATCGCGCTCTCGTTCGCATCGCTCTCAGTCGGCGGAGACGGCAGCTCCCGACGTTTCAGCGACTCCGGGATACTTTTCGACGCGAAAGTACTTATCCCGCTAGTCGACTCACATGACGTGAACGCGCCCGTCGAATCGCTTGAACCACATTTCGAAAATGGAAACGCGGATGAGGCGCCACTTTTTTCGCTGCTGGCAAAACTCTGGCGGGTGGTGCTCGTTTTTTCGTAGTAGTCGGGATATTGCGGCTCAGATTGACTCTCGGTGGACGGTGAGGATTCCTCGGCAGCAGCACTTGCATACTGAGAGTTTTTGATGCAGTCGTACAAGTCTTCGATGGATTCGTATGGTGTTATGCTTCCGCAAGACTCGCCTTCAACATCTCGCAGTGTCTCATAAATCTCGTCATTTTTGCGCCTCGCAACTGGTGTGAGTGCGGAATCAGAGCGACTGCGCTTAACGCTCCGGACTTGATCGTAACCATAGTCGTTAGGATTTAAGAAGTCCCATCTTACATTAGCCCAGACGTTTTCCGTAACGTCGGCGGATATTCTGTGATCAGCGCAGCACTGGCCGCCGCTCCTAATTGTTACGGTTGTCACATTATCGTTACTCTCTATAATGGAAGTATCGGCCACAGACTCACTGCAGTCTAATGGGATGTCGACAATCACTTTACGTAGGCCTGCACTTAGAGAGGAAACACTCGAACCATTATCGTCGTCCGATTTACGGTTATCGGTTACTTGTTCGTTGAACTCCGAGGATGTAATTTCTGAGGCTGCATCTATGTCTTGCTGAGAGATCACACCTTCCTGGATAAGCTCTGTTAAAATACTTTTTGGTTCTTCGTCAATCAATGACTTTTTCGATGATAGAGATTCTGTATCTTCTTCTTTGATCGTATTCGTTTCGCTGATAAGCAAACCTGAATCTATATATTTTCTCATACGCTCTGTTAGTGCTTCACTGGCCTCAGAAACTGATTCTAAGTAATAAAATAGTAAATGGTATTCTTCTTTGCTGATGACCGCTGCTCGTAACAGCGGTTTCCCGTACAGCTCTACTGCCGAAAATAATGTAGCAGCTGGAATGAAAGAGAAAGTATTGGTTAACATAATATGTAGACAATAGGTCACACGACTCAAGCAATCGAATACTTATTATAACATAATGACTACTCGATGTCATGCAGTAACATCGATTCATACGAAGATTTTAAACCAGCTTTATATTTAATTACATCTAATATTTATAGACTTGTCAACACTATCTTCGCGCGGACCTATATTGAATCAAAAATAAATACCAACTTCAATGTTGTTCTATGTTGAAATTTATGAGCATATTAGATAACAATCTAAAACAATAATAAAGTTCTAATCGACAACGGTGTTGTGTGTATTAGTAGGTGTTAGAAAGGTCAGATTGCAAATCACTTATAATAATTGTTCACCTTGCTTTTAGTTCATCTGCAAACGACCCAGACCTTTGTAACTCCTTGAACTAATCAGCACTTGTAACAAGTTAATCAATATCGCGAGAGAATATCAGATAAATCATACATATGCCTCCTACTATTGACTTTGATTGAAAGGAACAGGTTTTATTCATAGCATTTCATTCGTTTAATTTGAAGTGTAACACAATTTTTAACGGTAAAGTGTTTAAAGAAAAATTAAGTTAAGTTGGTTGTGTAAGTACTTTTTAAACTACTTCAAAGGATTCTTCACGTGGCACTTATTGTTATTAAGTGGTTTCATTTGAAATCATGCAAAATAAATAAATAAAGCATCAAAAGTATGATTCAAATAAGCTTAAGTAGGTATTTTTACTTAATGCTCGTATTCAAAGTAGTATTTAGGTATGTGTTCAAGATAGTATGCGTGTGCGCACCCCAAATCTATTAAGTTGGAATTTTACAGACTATAACTGAAAAAGTCCATGTGGCATTCATGTTTAAGCTGTAGCATACAAGAATTTAGTTGAAATTTGCTTGTGTTTCGCGTTCACAGACAACAGATTTAACATCAATATGATAGTCACGGCGATTGCAAGCCTAATGCATACAAGTCACTTCTGCGAAAGATTACCGGACAATGGTGTGCATACGAGTCTCATTTTTGCCAAACCGCTTTCTACAAACATCGCGGTGCTCACGCGCAGAATACTGAACGAATGCCTTCCACGGCGACCGTTGTACGGCACCGTATTTGGTTTTATTTATGTCCTATGATAAAAACCTTTTTGTTGATTAGGTACAGGAAGGCTTAATGAGCTTGAAGATGGATAATCACGCTTATTAATACTAAGTTCAAGAAGGCCGTGTTTAGGCACGGATCGAAATCTAAGAACAGTCGCTTATTGCATCTTTGATACTTTGTTTTTAATCTTCGTACATGTACCTAAAGATACACATTATTCCAACTTTAAAACTTGTGATTCATTTGAAAATACAAGATTCTATCTACAATGTATTTCTATTTTACATGACAATGTTGAAGAAAAAATAAAAAAGATACTTTGGGGCGTAGTAGGGTACTGCATCAATGACCATATTAATCATTCTAACGCACAAAACGTAAACTAAATCAGGAGCATCAAGTTCGGATGAACAATCTACTGACACAAATAAATGTGAGGCGTTGAATAAATCACCGAATTATGCGTGAACGATATATCAGCGACACTAACCGTAAATCTTCTCCCACGCAATGAACGATTCCAAGTCCTTGCCGTCCCACTGCGGAGGCTGGTATTCCACGACCAGGACCTCGCCTTCTAGATGAGCTGCTGAGGCCCTGGGTTCTACGGGGGCCTTCGAGCCTCCGAGAAAAAGAAGCGCCACGGGCGGGGCTGGAGGGCCCGTCAGTGCAGACGGAGGGGGCAGTGGACCAGATAGGGAGACAATCTGGGGCGCTGAGAGGGGCCCAGAAGGCAGGCCCGCCACGACGGCCCCCGTTTCTTGTAACGGCTCGGAGACCACTTCAGCCACTGTGCTGTTGCCCACCACTGTGACCTGTAAAAAAGAAGGGTTTCCCATTAAATTTTGAATACATTTAGTACTTACATATTTATTGGTCTGTCAAATGTTACTCAAACCAAAGATAACATTATTGTAGTAGTTTTATTTTGCACCGTGAATGCTTATCACGAAAAATCATAAAAATGTTGCTCAGTCCATTTTCACTGCATATGAGTATATCTCATACTCTGTCTGATTTGATAGCTCCGCAGCATTCATAGAAAGAGTAATATATAGGTACCTACTATTTAATCGTATTTATAATAAGAATACCGAGAATAACCAGTGCACTAATGAACCCTTATAATATTTCACTCGTCATAGCGGTTTCATTAAACAGCGTTACTTGCTAGAACGCTTCCAGCCACATCCAGATATGTGTCCACCATAAATTGAATGTCTGATATTAATCTATGCATGCCTCTAACTGTAGTGCCACGAAAGAGTGATCTTGTGCCGTGGCCGGTGACACTCGTATTTTCCTACAAAATTACCGTTAAAAGTCGTTTACATCGCCATTATATCATCTAACGCCTTGTAAAATGGGTTACCTGCCGGTGATTAAGCGTTGTAACTGAAAATGGATTTATAGTTTGAGGTACCATCCACATCATGTTATGTTAAATTTATGCAGCGTCTCGTGCCTCGGAGCGGATTCTTGGTTGAATACGAATAAATGCTGGCACGGTAGCCATAAACCAGCATTGCATAGCTGCCCTTCGAGCGCATAACAAACGTGAGCGAAACGCATTAATATGTGGGTATAATAAGATGTAAATGCAGGAGTCTGAGGGACCTTGACTGCGCGAGTTCATGGCGTTTTTTACCGGGCCCTCGTGACGTCACAGCGGAGTTATGCGCACGCGCGCCCGCCAGCCGCACCTCTCCCCCGCCACCCCCGCGCCGCGCCCAAAACGAAGCCTCCTCCAGGATAATGCGTCTGATACATCTTCAACGAGGAAAAAAAATTGAAACAAGATCCAACGGACGAGGGGCAGTCAATTTTACACGGCCGACGCATTTAGGCTCACAGAACCAGAAAGATGGGATTCGGTTATAACTATGTTGGCGATACTTCTTTATTTCTTTAGTTCGATTTATTTTTAACACTGGCATTGGCATGTTTATTACTTTGCCATAAATATTCAAGTAGAAATCATGTGTAAAACTGAAACCAATTTATCTCGGCGTTTAAATGAACTATTTTTCTACGTATTTTCTTCATTACCTACTGAAGAAAAAATTGTTACCATGCTTTAATATTATGAATAATGTAGACAAGACAATACAATAATTCTGGATATTTCGAAAACCAATTATTTTTAGTTAGATCAATCGAACGCACTACACGCTACGTTACTGCGTTGATGTCTTTTGTATGGAGTGGTAAAGCTAACATCACAGATACGCACACTTAAACTCATTTTCCAAGTTTTGTTGGAACTTCACGTCTTTTTTTTCTCATTAAACTGTTTCTCAAAATCTTAAGTCGGTAGCTCCTCTAATTTTCTAAAAAAAAATTATCATAAAATTAAACGCCAATTAACAAAAGTGAAATATTTAAAAAGTTAATTATTTATTTATTAAATTTTTTACTCCTTGCACTTTAATGGAAATGTCGGAAACTGAATGTTGTTAAAACTATTGAAATTGTTTAGGTACCTGCATAACTTTCATTAATTTTTATACCATTTGTTGAATATTTGGAGGAAAGATATTAATTATAGATTATAGATAGAGTTCAAAATATTTTTAAAAATAGTCAAAATATTTCGGTGTGTGCAAACTTCCATTTAATATTATGGCTGAAACATTCGCTCAGCCAATTGAAAATAAGTCGCAGATGAGAATATGCAGCGCTACCTGCCGGTTGTAGCGCGAACTATTAGTAAGCTGTCAGCGCCATCTCTTGATGCGCTTTGAAGCTCCATACTAATATTCTTAGTAATGCTTTAATGTTCGTTTTGTTTTAATGCTAACAAAAAGCGAAAGATGGCGCTTTTTTCACTTTAAAATTTAATCATCAACATAGCTGTACCTACCTATAGTACGAGAGCTCACGACCAAAATTTTTGTCTCATAGCAATACGGCCAAAACTGCATCAAATCGATAGATACGATTATCCTGAACTCGAAAATACCAATATCAGACATTTTCCGCGTAGCGTTTGATCTGACCGAATTTTCAAAATTGTCAAAGAATTTTACCGAACTGCATCATAGCAATATGTCTGATTTGCAGACTGTAGTTGAATGATAGTTCTGAGATACCGAAAACATATTTTTCAGACATTAGTGGTGTAGCGCAAACCCGTAAAATCACTTAAAAAAATTAAAAATGAGACAAAAAAAATGTCTCATAGCAATACGTCTGAAAATCTTTTTTATTAGTAAATTTTGGTTATTTGATGCGAACAAAACAATTTTCAGACGGAAATGTGAACGCATTAAATTTTGAGACCGTTTTAAAATAGTAACAAATTTTACCGATCGGTATCATAGCAATATGTCTGAAAATTGTTGGACATGATAAAATAAGTTGTCCACATGTGCAAAAAATTTATATCAGACAAATTAAGTGTAGCACCTTCTCTATCAGACAACTTTTCGATACTCAGATATCATTTAAAAATCGTATTGAGGCATCTTGAATTTTCTGTTACAAACCAATGAATACGTTGCGACCCTGAATTTATTAAGTAGATGATAATTAACAAAGAATTTACCCGAAACCTTAACATTGAAGTTGAAGGACTGAAATAAATCGCACAAAAGGAAACTGGGATGAAGGGAAGGGAAGGGGCAGGAGCGTAACAAGCGCTGAGGCTGTTGAAATTAAATACTGATTGATTTGCATTGATTTAAAAAGTAAGGATGCGCCCTTCTGAACGAATCACGCTGATTTCTCCCATACTAGATAAAATTAACGCCATCTATTAGATTTCCTAATTACTACGTTGCGTCATTGCATCTCTGTCTTTCACGTAATAAAGCGTAATGTAGTACATCTCTTTCACTCTCAAGACATGAATGTTATTATTACTATACTCAGTAACCTTGTAAGAGCGGCGTGAAATAATATATTATTTTATTTTCTGTACCAAGACTTTAAAACTTATTTTTTAATACTTTTGTTTTGATATTATTTTAGTGATTGTTTTATTAAGTATATTTTATTTAATCACACTTAGTTACATCCTATTTTATGAAACTAAGTATAACGTGTGATACGACTGCAATTTATCATTCTTATATTAAAATAGGATATGTCCAGGAAATACAAGAAAAACAATAATTTATTACGTAAATGAAAAATATTATATAAACGAAAAATATTATAATATTGTAATTATTACTGTCCATCAAATAAAACTACTTAGTTTTTTAAATTAAATTTATTCGCTTTAAAATATGGGTCAGCACGTTGTTGCCGTATAATACGACACCAAGCTTCATTTCGGACAGGATCAGTAGGAAATCTACAAATAAAAAAAATATTATAAAGGTAGGCTGACTGGCAACACTGTGTAAATATTATCTTATATTTATTTCTGTTTTAATTTTACACGATTTTCACTAATTTAATAATACACTTTTATCGTTTTAATTCTATAGTCGCAAATACTAGCTGAAGATAAACACAAAGCAAACATGAAAAGTCACGAAACATACCGTTGCCTATTTCACCAGAACAATTTGAAACTTTGGGACTGTAGGCCTTTTTACTTAATTTGCAATTACATATTTCAAAAATGTAGTGGTCTGAGTATCGCTGGCTCTTGCTTTAAGTTGATATAAGACAGATTTTTAATACGGAGTTTATTTATGGTATTTGACTGACTAATAAATTAGTTAGATAGATTAGTTAGATCTTAAGACTTCAAAACACTTCATCCTAGTCAATTTTCACAGTTCAACTGTTTTATAATAATAAAAAAATCCTAGACCAATCAAACCTGTTTAATTATAAAGTTGCTTTAGAGAGACTAGTAGACTATACATAGTTATCGATAATGAGAATTATGTTCTAAAGATATACATGTTTAGAAAATACCTAATAAAGTTACAAATTATGGACGAGCCAGGGTGAAACTTTGTTACGGAAATCCGTCCATAGCGAAGGCAAAGGCGTGGGCTAGGTAGGAATTGTAAGGAGTAGATATAGCTACCTAACTTACTTACCTATCTATTTATACAAGTCGTAAGTAGGTACCTAATAGGATGAATTGCTAAGCAAGTTCAAGGTTGAGTTTGTTCACACCTACAGATCTAAGTAATATAACAGGGGAAATCGTAAAGTGCATTTCTTGTAAACAAAACTAGGATTTTAACTAGATAAGAAAGAGCGCATAATAGGTATCTAACATTTCAGTGCTACCAACAAGCACACCATAAAACTTATGGTTGAATAAAAGTGTAAAAAGAACTGCGTAGATTTCCCATACAAATTGACGGTTGCGTCGATTTCTCAGCGAAATAATGAATACAATCTTTAAATTCTTATGTATTTATGTGTTAAGTTCACATGCACAGTTTCGACAGATATTCGTGATATATCCGATGTGAAAATACGAACTTTAGGTAGACAATTAAGATTCTGATAAGAATAACATAAAGGACACTGCAAAATAAAGTTTAAAGCAAGTTACTTGCTTAAATGTTTACCTAAAAGGGAAATTTTCGATATATCAGCTTAAGAAGTGTTAATGCTTCGCGACTGTTTCAAGGCCAACAAGGATTCATTAATTTATAACTAGATACTGATATATGTTATGATATGACTAACTCATGCAATTTCTTCTATATTACTTATCACTTCTTAATGATGAAAATTAACTGTTTTATCTTAATTTTGTGTGTAATTTCTACTAAGTATACTTACTACTTCTACCTTAGTGCACACATCACAGCACATTAGGTTACCTAACTTCGACATTGAGACCGCCTCTGTTCCCTTCGCAACAAAAACTATTTTTGAAGTTGACATGGCTAACCTGGCGTGCTATCGACAGTACCTTAACTATGTAAGTAAGTTCGAAATAGTTCCTTCTAAGAGCAAAACAGATAAGCAGCAAACCTTTTTCGACTAATTAATAGCGTTTAAGTAAGCGGCGCCAAGTCCTTAATCTGTGATGAAACCTTATTATGTAACAAGTATATTAGAGCATTATACAAATTCACATAGAAGCTCCTATTTCACTTGTTTTTTTTGGACTGGGGTGTACCTATACTTAGTTTGTTTTGCATTTAGTGCTCGCCCCGTAGCGTTTAACTTCTACAATCGTTTTTAGCCAAATAAGCTATCATCCTTTAACGAATACGATGCAATTTAACGAAGCATTTTACTTCCACATGGGTTAATACAGCTCTGCTTTTTTTCGCGTTTTCCGGACATGTTTATTTTTCAAATAACTACTCGTATATCGTATCGGATGGGCAGCGTTCGGGAAATTGCGCAAGAGTGTCTTCTCGTCTCAATTACCTCAGTGTCTGAAGACGAAAGTCTTCAACCAGTGTGTGTTACCAGTGATGACATACGGATCCGAAACATGGTCTCTAACTATGGGCCTTATAAAGAAGCTCAAGATAACACAACGAGCGATGGAAAGGGCTATGCTCGGTATTTCTCTACGAGATCGAATCAGAAATGAGGAGATACGTAGAAGAACTAAGGTTACGGACATAGCCTTAAGAATCAGTAAGCTTAAGTGGCAATGGGCAGGGCACATAGCGCGAAGAACTGATGGCCGTTGGGGCAGAAAAGTTCTGGATTGGAGACCTTTCGACCAAAAGCGCAGCGTAGGACGTCCACCGACAAGATGGACAGACGACCTTGTGAAGATCGCAGGATCGCACTGGATGCAGACCGCTTGTGATCGGTCTATGTGGAAAACTGTGGGGAAGGCCTATGTTCAGCAGTGGACGTCCCTTGGCTGATAATGATGATGATGATGATGACTCGTATATGTTTTTCATCTACATTCCCGATGCGCACTGCAAAAGAGTGGATCTCACTTCCTGCGTCAGTGTTTCCCTGCAATTACAACCTAGAAATTTTTAAAGCTAGAGTGAACAGGCATCTTTTAGGTGAACTTTGCCTCGTTGGGCTTAGTCTTGGGTCAAGAGCAAACTAAACCCAAATAATAATAAAAAAATGCTTGTCTTTCTTACTTAATAAGTAGTAGTTAGTGGTTATACCCAGCTTCCACTAGAGAAAAGAGGGTTGGCATCTAGTAAGAACCCATTAGAAATGGGCTTCCTAAAGAGATTAGTTGACATTATGGATAGTAGGTCCCCTTCCGATATTATAATGCTCGAGTATGAAGCCGCTTTTACCTATCAAGTATTCAGCTTAGCTCTTTAATGGCAAATTGCGCTTTTCGCATACATAAGACGTATTGTATAACATCTTAAAGCAATAACTTTACTATGGAAATGCTTGAACAGATTTCAATGATATAAAATTTCGATTAAGGTCCACTCTTGTCAATTCGGCTTTTCACTTAAAATCCTGTCCGATATAAGATTATGTTAGGTATAAGATATGCCAGAATTGGGAAATCGTGAAAGTCGTGTCAGCAGGCATTACTCAACACGCATATATTACAACAGGAACGATGTAGGTCCTTAAAACAAACTAAAGGTATTTATTTGCAAAAAAACATTCACTTCCTAAAGTGTAACCGTAATAAGTGACTAAATTTAATTATTATCGGAATCCAAGCAACTCTTTTAAAAATAAACGTAACACACAATTTGCGAGTCGTTCAGCGATTACGGCGGTTTAAAGGGAACGTATGCGGGTGAATGGCCGATTTAGTTATCCGCAAAAATTAGCTTTGAAACACATGCAAAAATAATCGGTATTGCAACTGCATAAGGTGTAACGAGTTTATTTTTTAATGAGCTTCGAAAAATACGAGTCGTTTCGGCGAAACCGCATCATCGACGAGTGCGTGTTTACATAACACCGCGGAACTGCCGAGGAAGAACATTCCTTGAACCTGGCTTAGATATTTTGATTAATTTACAGTCAGTCATGCTTGAGCTGTAATCACAGGGTCATTAGTTAAGCCGCCGTGCTACACGAACGCAAATTACAGGTCGTTGTGTCGGGCTGAATATTTTAGCAGCTCTTGTAATTTGTTACTCACCAATTACTAAATAAATACATGTTACTTCACTTAATTACTTTACATATTATTTACCTCGTATTGCATGAATAATAAGATTTTTTGAAAAGTTCTCAAAGAGCTAAATGAAAATTGCTGCTTAATTTTTATTCAGTCAGGCAACAGGTCAAATTTTATTTAAGAACAAATAGTCAACAATAATAACCTAATTATCGTCTCTTCAGTTTCGCGCCAATTAAACTAGCCAGGATCGAAAATTGTCTGCAATTTAAAACTAGCAACATCTGAACTCGTATCTTGATAACTGTAAAAGCCTCCCAGCTTTTGACGGTTTGTGTAACACGGTAAGAACGAAAAAGTCGTGTCGGAAGCGTTTGGAAACGCGCCACCAGCCCAAATAATGTCGCCCGGTCGCCGACTGACACACTTTCGTGTCCGCGACGATGTTATAATTACATTTTATCAATACCAGCACACATATGGTGGAGACGCTCACCAATTTTCATAAGACACCGAGCATTAGCATACGGTTTTCACTTTTTATTTGGTTTGACACGATTTATGTTAAAACTTGCTACTTCACTCTCCTTTTTATGAGAAATAGAAACGCATCTATTGTTTAATTTGAAATTCAAAGACTGACCATTATAGTAACGTCTGCACTAGTTCCAAACTTATTTTGCTAAACATTGCATAACATATATATGAGTTCAGGCCTTAAATATCAAGTGACGTTCATTTCGTGACCTCAATAATTTTTCATTCATGTTCGTAAGATTTATGAAGTAGTTAAAAATAAGTCTACGGTATACTATTGTTGAATTTTAGCCTTTGTCAAATAAAGGTAAGTTTATAATAGCTCAATAGCAATGAATCACGATTGACCGAGTTTTATATTACTACTATTATTACAGCCGGTGACAATGAACATTATCCTTTTATAAAGTAGATCACTTTTGTACAAAAATACAGAGCCATTGAATTTGAAAATAAACAACTTGTGGTTTTTCAACAAAATCGTCAATAGCAATCTATCGGCTAGGTGCGCGATGATAGAAGTTACAATTTTGAAATGTCGAATAACTTACTATCATTACGAAAAATAATAAACAAACAATTAATTTCAATAGTAGGTTATTACATCGTAATTTATTAGTTTTATGCCTAAATCTATAACATCAATAATATTTATATTTTTTTAATACAATTATATTCATGCCACAATCAATAAAATTTTGTATCATACATGGGCTTTCTCACGGCGGAATTCACAGAAAGTAAGTAAGAAATTAACAAATTTAAATGATAAACACATTGTAGACGATCATAATATCACTATGTATGATAGATAATCTACAGGACTTAAACGCGTTTAAATCCCATGCATACATTGTAATAATGCAACGCGAAAGTTTAAAATATTACATAATAATATCACTGTTGTGTCATTTATAATAAGGTTTTTGGTGTATTTTCAGTTAAACATGCCCAAATTAATCATAAGAACTGGATTCCGAGCACAACATCCTCAAAAAACCAACAAAATTTTGGCTCAACATGAGCAAGACGTAAAATATATAAATCGTGAAGATGATAGAAGCCACACCATTGAAGCTCATATTGTGATTCGGCAAACTTCAATCACATCGACGCTATAGAAAACATCCGTAAATGCACCTGCTTTACTCTATTTTTTGTAATACATACTGTATTATTGTAATTAATATACGATAATACATACTGTATTACTGTACTGTGTTATTGTAATGAAGCTAATATTGGAGTCTAGTGCGTCCTGTACTAATATCATTATGGAAGAAAATGATGAATGTATTACCACAGTCGTTAAAAATTGTGGTTGATCAATTTGTGGTTAGTTTACAAATAGAATATTGCACTGAATGTTTGAAACGCTTTTGTATTTTTTTAAATTAATTATAATCTAAAAATGATTCATGAAGCAAATCTTGTAATGGAATATTTGTTCCTTTTTTAGCCGAAATGCGCGCTGCGATCGATTCAGGGTTCTCCCGCCCCCTACTTTGCAACTAGCGAATTTAATCCGGTTTTGATTTCTGTAAGCGTTTACATAAAAATCACCATTTAGTGGTATTTTCAAAGGGTGCGATTAATGTAGATACTTAACTTATTTATCACTGGACTGTTACCAGAATCAGCAATGCAGGAAATGGAAAAACTAAGTGAATCATCATCTTTTGTAGATATGAGTATTAAAATAAATAAACAAAATGTGGTTACTAAATTCAATTCTCTTACTCTTTCATAGCTCTTTTGGGTGAAACTTACTTGTTTTTCGTCTACTGTGTTGTGGCACAGCCCATGCGTCTTGGGATAATCAGAGCATGCAAGCACGCTTAGCCACGTGCCTTTTTGTCTTTTTGTTTACATTTGGACATTTTAGCATTTATCATACAGCGCTACTTCTTCAGAAACTGTTGTTATTCCACAATGTAACACATCTGAGTCCACATTTTGAGTTTCTCGTTGCGAAATCGTTTTGCTTTGTGCCGATTTGGAACGCTATTTACAAGTGTAGTGCTAATAGAAATATACTGCACGGCGTTGTAACAACAATTTGCTTTGACCATAAAATATCAAGCTGGTATATTTTGTTTAGATTGGCTGATTCTTGCGGTTCAAGTTGCGGTCAAATGACGCAACAGTGTCAATTCTCTTTCAAGTGTGTTAATAAAAGTGGGATGTCTCGTTCGTCATGTCAACAATAACCATACATAGTTTTTTATGAAATAAACCAAATTAAACAATAATTCAGTTCATTTTTTTTAGGTTTTAAGATAAGTTAAGTTACTTTATTTTTAGCATTAACAATGCTTATTTCTATACAATGTAACATTAAGACGCACTTAAAGAAAAACGGAATGCCACAGACGGGACTCGAACCCGCACCGTACCGTGACACTAACTCATTGGTACGAATGTCTTTGAGTACTCCTTAGGCTGCAACCTGTGGTAGGTCAATAGGAAGAGCAATCGTCCGGCTTGTGGGAGTGAAGAGAGAGAGAGTGAGTGTGCGGCTTCGAGTCCCGCCTGTGGCAGTCTAAATTTTACTTTAAATGTCTTTTAATTTCAAATTATTTTGAAATAAATTGTGTTTCTAGCTTGTCATAAGAATTTCTGTCAAAAAAATACGACTACAAAACTTGCATTAACTTTGCGCAAGTCCATCGACTCGCTGGTAGGTACAACATCATTACCCAGTTTAATACGCGCTTTTTTGTTCCTACAAATAACTAAAACGCAAGTATAACGAGATATTCATATGTGAGATCTTAGATACCATGGCTGCTTTTCGCTGCTGAAAATGTCGACCAATCATTGTAACGTACAAACTACTTCATTGATTGCTTTGTCCGGGAAACAGTTAAACGAAAGTGCTTGTCCGGGAAACACAACTTCAAATTACGAGTATCATCTGGACTGGAAACAGCTTTTACTTGTTCTAATTCGATTCATGGATGAAAGCAAAAAGTGTTTACACTCGTATTTTGTCATGCAAAGTTCGACAATAGCAATTATATAGATAACTAGCTGTCCCGGCAAACGTTGTTTTGCCCTATAAATGTAAAGTGTGGACTACCCCTAACATTTAGGGGGATGCAAAATAGATGTTGGCCGATTCTCAGAATTACTCAATATGCTCACAAAATTTCATGAGAATCGGTCAAGCCGTTTCGGAGGAGTATGGCAACGAAAACTGTGACACGAGAATTTTATATATTAGATATCCTGCATGTCCATGTAAAGTTTTGCAAAAGTATTTAGTTTAAAGTAAAACAAATTATTTCGGAAGTTATTTAATAAAAAAAAACTGTAATTCAATAAAAACGAACGGCGTTAGTTGCTTATCTACAAGCAAAAAAATTCAGGATGCTTTTGTCCCAATAACAAATTAAGTTTAACTTGTTTAATTACTTAGCAAAAACGCAACTAATTTCCGAGTAATTTCCGCTAGAAACCAACAACAAGGTCTATTGGCTGGTATAGGAAGCAACAGTTAACCCGTCAACCATTACTTAGAACAAAGTCTCTAAAATTGTTAATCGTTCATTGCTGATTCGTCTCTTAGTTTCGCCTTACGTCAAGGGTCGTTACGCGCGGTACAGAACCACTTCCGACCTTTGTCAAAACGCTTTCTACTGCAATACACTCGGGCCTAAAAGACGTATTTAACTTTCATCGGGTCAGCTTTAATGAAGCACAGAATGCGGCCAAATCGAGCGGAACCTGCATTTATTATTTAATAAATCGAAGTGCCTGTGGGGCGGCCGGTTACCGAAATACCTGCTTTTCGACATTTTCAATCGCAAACGATTTCAAGTTAACTAACTCGTTGAGTAGGTTATTTTTTACAGTTTTATTACGTCAACATTAGTGTGTACGACCCTTTTTCAATTGAAAATAAAACCATATGTTTTTATAAATACGAGTAGTTAAGGTAGTAAATTGTTGATAATTAGGAACTCACTAGAAATTAAGGTTAACTAATAAGGTACCTACTTCTAATTATTACCATCAAGATTTAACGGGATGGAGTTACTACGATCTTATTAAGATCAAGTGAAAACTACAGGATCTAATTTATTATCTTAATTAGGATCATTTACTGCTATTAACTGCAACAGAGTGTAATCAACGGTTTCTTGATTCTGTTAAACACCGTATCAAAAATATTTATAACTAGGTGCAATTATAACAGTTCTAACGACGACGACAAAAAAAACGTTTTAAAACAAAACCAAATGCTTAAAATGCAACCCATGAGATCATTTTTTGTTACGGTTTCTTTGCGGTTACATCTAAATTAAATTGATCACTCGAACCTAAAACTAGTCAAATGCTAAAGCTAGTAAAATTCTAGCCTCGGTGCGAGTGACGAATCGCGAATATCAATAGGCGTTTACCGTTCCGAAGAGTAAATACTAGGTAACAAGGAAAACAAAAGTTTTATTACCGGAATATTGACTCACTAAGCTTGGTGGTCTTAGCTTCAAATTCAATAGTGTGATGATTAACGCAGAAACTATGTGCGAAGCCATCGTAATCTGACTAGTCTTGCAAATTAGAACCATGTTAAGTACATTCTTCATGTGTTTGTGGTATTATCGTTTAGTTATTTTAAATGCGTCGACTAAAAAACATGTTATTTATCACTAAAAAAATATTCTATAAGATCGGGTACAAAATAAAGGTCACTTATCCAAAAATACTCTTCGTTCTGCAATCTGCATCCTTTCGGCTGCAGATTACGTTTCACAAACAATGAATTTGACATTGTTTTTAATCGGATTTTGATGACTAAGCTCAGTTCATCATCATCATCAGCCTATATACGTCCCACTGCTGGGCACAGGCCTCACCTCATCTATGAGGTGGTGCGAGCCATGCTCCACCACGCGGGCTCAGTGTTGATTGGTGGAGGGGTTGTGTGTAAGGTAAGTGACCAACCTTATTGTCAGATGTTATTAAGCCGCCCGAGGGCCTCCGACAAGGCTTAACGACTAATATCTATCGATATTAACCGGGACCAACAGCTTAACGTGCCTTCCGAAGCACGGAGATGCTTGTAAATAGACGTCACTTTAATGGTCAGAATGGTCACCCATCCCAAACATGACCGCGCCGTAGGTTGCTTAACTTTTGGTATCACTACCAAAGCGCTGCAATCGCTGCGCCACAAGCACCTCAAGCTCAGTTAGCCTTATCAAAATCGACTTCTATCGTTCGTAAATGTTTAAAAATAAATTGCCCAACTGCGGCCACTAATCTGAATGTTGTTAAATGTATCCTCGTAGAGGCATAGTCACATTGTTTTGATTTAGCTATTGCCGTTGAAAATTTTATTGAGATACTTGCAGTGGTTGTTGTGGAAAACTGTCATTGTTCGGGCCCATGTTATTGAATCATCATCTATTCTATTCTCTCACTATACTTGTTCTAGTATTTTTTGTATACAAACGCAGGTATGTAGTTAGAATGGTACGTTATTTAAAAACTATGAAAGTGGACTCGGTGCTATTTCACCATAAATGTTATCCAAAAATAGGTATGTATTTGAACTTAAGAAAAAGAATTCGTTCTAAAGCATAGTTAGCTCTATAGACACGGAAATGTGTACAGTTCTAAATATGAACCGTAAAATTCGTGAATCGTGACATTGCGTTGGGAGCGAAAGTGGTCGGCAGCCTTCAAATTTAGATTTGGCACCAGGTCGCAGGTTAACAGTCGATTAACAAAATTATTTAACTGGCAAGCACGAAAACCCGCAAGAAAATAAGCGGCATAACGATAACCCTACAAGGTGCAAGGTTGTTTTTTGACAGACTACTAAAACCGCAATGTTATGGTACGTAATCTCGTAAACAAGAGAACAAAGTGCTACGAAGCTCAGAGTAATTTATCAAGGTCTTAAGACGTCTTCTAATTAACTTGCTTGCCAACTGAATAGAACCAACGACGAGACGGTATTCTCAAACTGGCTTCATTAATCCTTTGAGCCCGGCACCTTCGTCCTCTTGGAACTCAAGAGGTTCGTGACATGAACTTATAAAGGAGTTCCTACATTGAGGTTTTCTTCATTTTACATCTAGTAGTTTTAGTTTGAAATTATTACGATTATTGTGGGCCCCCAAAATGTGAAAACAAGTCTCTAATTGTAATTATTATTTTTTTTATTTATTTATGAGTGTGATTTTTTTTTCATGTAAACGACTAGATGTAAAATGAAAAAAACTTAAATGTTTTTGTTTGTTTTCACGATTATGGGCCCCTAAAATGAGAAAAAAAGTTTTTCATTGCAATTAGAAATTAACTAATGGTATTAAAAAGTTTTTAGTGAAAATTCACGCCACCAACTTAACATTAATTACTTTACTTTCCACGTTAAATATATTTGAACGTACATTTCAAGCTTACTCTGAATTACGAGTGGAGAAACTTCGAGGCTAACGAACGGGAACATTATGCATACGTAGAAACTTGGCTGGTTGTTTATTCAGGACCTCGCGACCCCACGCTGCCTATGAACTGAAAGTTAAATAATTAAACGTGCCCTTAATTTGAGGGTAAGTTTAATGTCTTTGATATTCATGAACTGTGCATACAAACATTTAAAATATGTAAACACAGGCCTTATTATTATACTTAAAGCCTTATTATAGTATTATAGTTTTTTTAATACTTATTATCTTGACCTAGGCCTAAGCCCGACGAAACAGAATCTGAATGATTTATTGTTGTTTAAATGCAAATTTTAAACTATGTTCCTATAGGCACAACCTATTGGCACAAAATGTAAACAAAAACGTAGAAAAAAATATATAAATTAGGTCAATTAAAATAAATCCAATTAATCCTTCAACATTTTACGTGAGCCAACCTACGCCGTAAGTCAAGTTTCCTCGTCCCGTCTCGCTCCGACTGAGTCACCTTTTAAGGCTTCTCTGAAGAAATCCTACCGGATTACGACGCATTCCTATACTTTTATTATGGCAGGCCCTTGGGTATGGTCCAAATCGAAGATTTAGACACGCGTGGGGGAGTTATTTCATTTTAAATAATAATAACCTTTTATTGAAACTATGTTGCCAGGCCTGCGTGATATTTTTGGTTCATGTATCTTTTACGTAATATATTAATAATTTAAAATAATAATAATTTTTGACTATAATAAATAATGACTGACTGAATGATGCTGACTTGATGAATATTAATATCTTTTATTTATATATATTATTGTACCAGAAACCAAGTTTTATCGAAACTTATTCTTGAATTTATGTACTCGTGTGTATTCTATGTATTCTTGAATGTGTAACCTACTTATGTGTGTAACGAATTATTGATAATAACTATTAAATTTCAAAAGATTATCAACTCTTATCAAATCATGAGTTTATCATTAATGATAGTCAAATTTTTTTTTATAATTTTCAGTTATTAACATTCATCGCACATAACATATCTACGTTAAGACTTAGTTAAGTTAGTATCTGACGACCTCATCGATATGTTTTTTTTTCATTCAGCACGCTAGTTACTTAAATTACGAGCCAACAACACAAAGAAAGGTAATATCAAATGCGAAGCACATACCTCCTTGGATCCGACTCGCCCTCCGAATGACAAAAGTTGAGTAACACAACGTGTCACCTGGCTGACACCCTCACTGAATATAGTTTCTTAGGTTTTTGTAGTAAACGAAAGAATTATTTCATTGGATTTTCGATAACCATTATCTAATGGTCTACCGATTTTAAAACCTCTGCGGGTATTTTTTTTACCTTCGTTCGACTTACGAATAACTTTTATATATAATATAAAAAATATATATAAAAAAAAACTGAAAATAATTTGAAAACAGAGACATCATTTGTTTGTGCCATCATATCCTTTATTGATAATATTCGTGACAAACTAAAACCGTTAATTAACAAATCAAACAGTTATACTTGCAATTTTCCACTTTTAAAATTTCCGTCAATTACCTGAAACAAAAAAGACATCACTATTAATGTCATAATATTATTAAGTAGCCAAAAAAAAGAACATCAACGGTAGTAGGTATTCATGTATTATGAAAATTTTAACTTTGCGCTACCAGAACAATCTCACTTATCTACTGGAGTATAAATAATTAACAATTTAATAAAAAAAGTTGCGTGGATAATTCGATCCGGTACTATCACGTGTAACGGTCAGATATTACGGTAATTCACTTCTGATCGCGTGCTCTGAATCGTTGGATTCGTCGATCGTGGTAAAGACACACTCCTATAGGCATGATGACAACTATTTTTAAGTGTCCGGTTTGCAGATCATTCAAACATATAGAATACATTTTTTTATTTTATTTTTGTGAATAGATTATGGTGCTTGGGATCCATTTCTGAAATATTTGGTTTAAAGTTCATTTCTTTTGTACCAGTTATACATGTACTCTACGGCTATGCGTAAAACGTGAAAAAAATTACAGCAGTAGTATATATGTATGGCGAAGTTTCAAGGAAAACTATCTAGCTAAGTAGGAAATAATAAGTTATAGGCGACCCACCTACAAAATGTGCTCGAAAAATAAAATTTCATACTTTGATTGTCAGTTGTTAATTATATTTATATATAATTTATTAATTAACAGTTGTTAGTTATGAATAAATAAATAAATATTTCACAACAATCACACCAATTCTCTAGTCCCAAATTAAGCTACGAGGCTTGTGTTATGGGTACTAGACAAGGGATAAACATACTTAAATACTTTTTTTTTTGTAAATAAATACATATTATACATAGAAAACACCCAGACCAGTACAAACACACATGTTCATGCACACATATGCTTGTACTGTGCGGGAATCGAACCCGCGACCCTTGGTTTTAAAGTCCGACATGTAGACCACTGCACCAAACGGTCGTCTGTTATGTATAGTAACTATTCACCATCCTATTTGGACTCGTTTTTAGATATTTGTGAGTGTGAACTGAAAGTTGGCACTCTCTACTACTGAACCCTACAATGCGTATGGCCCAACACGCATTTTTGGACATTGTTTCTGACCTGATCGAAATATAAAAAAGGTCTCTCTAATATTTTTTAATTTACATATAGATTTTTTTCTTCGAAATCCCTGTCATCATCCCAATTATGTTTTCCGCGTTGCACAACCACTTTCGGCAAGTTATCAAATTATGCATATTGCAAGGGTACGGATCACCTCGTTATGATATGATTTACTAATTGGTAACGAAACCAGGCCTAGAAGGTGTCATGTCACGTCAATTACTTATTATGGATTTGGGTGATTGAATATTTAATAAGTTCATTGATATTTTAAATACCTATGACGACAGCTTTACGTTTATAAAAGTGTGTTGAGCAAATCGCATTCAACTAACTGTATTTTCAGTGTGCGTTGTATGTAAACAAAGATAAGAAGTTTCAGTTATTATTAGCTCAACTCAATTTATGAATCACCAGTAAGTAAGTGGCTGCTAATTCAATGGGATTAATTATAATTAATTCATTCTAGGTGTTAATTCAATTCGCGAACACACGGGTTTTTAAGGCGCTTTTTCACTAGAGACGAGCTATGCAACTCATTGGAGGGGCGTGAAAGCTACGAAACCTTAGGATTTTCAGGATTGTGGTTCAAATTTAACCGTTTAAAATATACTAGATTCAGGCAGGTACCTGTTTAGTGCTCGCACTGTTCATTGACTATCGCTTCGGTGACAGAAATACATAAATTAACACATTAGCACCGTCCACGCTCGAATTTCTAGAAACCATCTACTTAATGAATATTGATCAACCGAAAAGGAGTCCAAGGTGACGGGTCGTTATTTGAACAGGATATTCAGTATTCAATAATTAATGCCATATGCCAAACGTTTTGAAATTCAAGTTATTCAAATTACTTATTTTTGAGGAAATATTGTGACTACATGCTGTGACCATTAGTGAGTTGCATATTTTTTATAATTGTCTTGAACAAAATCCGTCTAAGAATTTTCTAACGGTATAAATGAGAACTGGACAAAATCAGTTTAAAGCTCAACAAAACAGAATACCTACCTAGATATCATACAAACATAGGTTTACTATAAGCTAGTAAGACACCATTTTTATTGTACTACGGAAAAGGCAGCTCGTATTTTTTTAGGTTTTTAAAAACCTATTTGCATAGGTTTTTTGGTTTAGAAGTTTGGCGGTGGTGACAGTAGACTGAAACTGGTGACATCCCTAATTTTGGAATATCAGACAAGTAAATGAATTTTGTTATAATATGTCTTAACATCCGATACGTTGGTTTGTCAGCGAATGGCAATATTTCTGACTCTGTCAGTACTTTTGATGCTCGGATGTAAGCGAGAAGACTGACAAGTTGATGTGGGAGTGGGCCGGCCACGTGTGTAGAATGCATCCCGACAGATGGGCCCGAATCGTTACACAGTGGGTGCCTTCGGACGGCTTTCGCCGAAGGAGAAGGCCTAGAAAGAGATGGTGCAACGATGTGGCAAAATATCTGACTGGAAAACTCTGGCCCTAGACAGAGATCGGTGGAGAGGTTTGGGGAGGCCTTTGCCTAGCAGTGGGATGATGTAGCCTAACAAAAAAACATGTCTTAACATCTTGTGTTTAAGGCGGATTAAATAGAAACATCGCAGTCGTGGTAACTTTAGCGACACTAAGTCACCGCCCACGCAGGGTTAATCCTACATCATCCGGGAGTAAAGGCTCTATCTAATTCTCTATTTAGGCTGTGCTCGTAATTAGGCAATATACGTACAGTCTGTTTGCTATAACATCCGATGAAGAGTTAAGGATTTGGCAGACCAAGCCTGGGTCAGAAGCAGTGCGGGTCAGTTGAAACGCGGGCGGTTGTAAAAAATACAATACTCGTAAACCGCTTTAATATCAATGTAATCAATTTATTTTTGTAAATAGACTCACAAGGAGCACTTTTACATGTCTCAACACATAAATTACCCTACTACTGCTTCGAGACAATTAAGGCTAGTGCTTAGAAGAAGCGACGCAAGAAACTCAGTCACTTTTGTCATTGCCTCTTTTCAAATTTGATTTACAATAACTGTTTACCTTCAAACATTTTCATATAACTTTGTCATTTATATAATCATAATTTTTGTAATATCTTTTCGACAATAATACATCTTTTACATTATATCAGCCTGTTACAGTCCACTGCTGGACATAGGCCTCCCCCAAGGAGCGCCACAGTGCACGATCTCCCGCCCTTTGCATCCAGTTTGCACTACCAGCTGCCTTCTTCAGGTCCATCTAGCCGGGGGCGTCCCACAATACGTTTACCTAAGCGTGGTCTCCATTCAAGAACCTTCCTGCTCCACCTCTCGTCTGTTCTGCGACAGACATGGCCAGCCCACTGCCACTTCAGCTTGCTACATTTTTGGACGACATCAGTTACCTTAGTCTTATGTCGTATGACCTCGTTCCGGATCTTATCGCTTAATGAGATCCCCAACATAGACCTTTCCATAGCGCGCTGAGTGACGTGTAGTCGGTGAGCCAGCTTGACTGTCATGTTCCACGTTTCGGCTCCGTAGGTTAAGACTGGTAAGACGCATTGGTTAAACACCCGGCTTTTTAGGCATTGCGGCAGGGTCGACGTGAAGATATGACGCAATTTCCCAAATGCTGCCCAGCCAAGCTGCACTCTTCTGGCAATTTCCCGCTCAAAGTTGTCTCTACCGAGCTCCAGTACTTGCCCAAGGTAGACGTACTCTTGGACAACCTCGAGCGTAGTGCCCTCGACGGAAATTGGTTCTGGGATGACATGGTCGTTGAACATTACCTTTGTCTTGTCCAAATTCATCTCAAGCCCCACACGTCTCGCATAAATATCTTACGCACCTTCGCTTTGCTGATGACATAGTTATTATAGCAGAATCGCTGCAGGATTTGCAAAAAATGCTGCACAGTCTCAATGGCAGCATTGATACTGTGCAGCATGTAAATATATATCTGTGGTGCAGCATTTTTTGCAAACATCGAGATATCGAGACATCTTTTACAACTGTTTCAAATTTATAAATTTTAGGCAATGAAATTAAATGATTAGGTAGTTTATTGAAAAATTATACGAGTATACATGAACATATACATGGGTAGCCATAAATGAATGACCAACTTTATGAAGCCTTAAATGTGAAACAGCAAGCCTATTTTTTGTCCAGTGTTAAAGTTACGCAAATCGCTATTTTAGGAAACAAATATAAGTTTTTTCGGACGTATATTAGTTTTTCATAAATCTATTGAAAGAAAATAAATATGTAAGTATGTAAACTTTTTTAAACAATTAAGTGTTTCATCTGATTGAAGTTAATAAATAGCCCACACGGCTCGTTTCTGCAGTACAAAAAATGTTTCTAAATCTGCAGCTGAGTCCCATAGTAATATACCATATGACATGATACTATGAAAATAACTAAAATAAACTAGCCTTGCCGTTTGAACATCAGTCAGAAACCTTATTTTTCGTACAGCGTAGGCAGCGGAGCTGTCATAATGATAAGGTCATGAGGACCCCACTGGAGCTTATCATCCTAAGATATTCCCAAAAAAGTTGTAGTACCTATTTGTAGTAACTATTTAAGCAATAAATTGTTAAAGGTGAACCAATGTACCTAGTACTTGTGAAAGAGTACTATTTACATCGTCATACGATTACCCCTTGGGGTTTTAAAATGTAATCAATATCATAATAACACTATCTCACAAACAGCATCGACAAAGTATGGAAGGCCATTTATATATCAGAAACAATATCGGTCCGGATATCGAACTCTGGGGCACTCCCATAGTGATGGTGCTCCAGGAGACTCTGCTCCATTGATAGAAACCTTTGTATTCTCTCATTGAGATATGAATTAAATAAATTACATGCATCAATGGATACACCATATCGTTGTTTTTTCAATAAGTTCACATGGTCTACATAATCAGAAAGTCCTCAAAAAATATCATACCATCATGCTTACTATCATAGTAGCAGCAGTACTGCGACACTTTGTAAAACCAAAATTGTTTATTAAGCATTTAATTGTTTAATGTAAATCGAAATAGTAGCTTAATATAATCTTTTCAAAAATTTTACTTAGAACCGATTAGATTGTTATTGGTCAAAAATTTGAGAGGTCATTTTTATCTCCAGATAACGGTACTATTTTGAGACCACCAGAGGCACTTACACGTACACTTGCGGCATACCGTCGTCGTGACCGCGACTGTCATCTTTTTGGTTCAAACGCTACTTATCCGTCGCGAGTCACTCGGCGATACAAAGTCGCATACGTACGCTGGGGGATACTGCAACCGGAATACACATCATTGCAAAGTATGTTACAGCTCGAATTTTTTGCTAATCTTACATAAGTTCAATAGCAAATAACCAAGCGTATTGTCTTACGCTTGGTTAATTACATTTTCCCTTTTGAAGCTTACCGTTTGATTCTTTACTTATACCTTATTCAACTCCAATGATTGAATTAGCGCCAAAATACTAAATAAGCCTATTGAGTATTACATTTTATGTATGTAGAGTAGACACTACTCAGTAACAACGACAAAGATTCACTGGAATCCTAGATTCGCACAAAGCAACGGTAACGATACGTGTGGGCCGCAAGTCGATCGTGAATATCATGTTACGAATGATTTACATTCTAGCCCACATGCAAGGACATTGGTCTTATAAGCAAACAGTGCACTGCAAATGAATAATTACTATTGTTACAGCCTATTGTCATAGAGATTGCAAATCGTTGGTAGCATCCATTTGCACGAATCTGCGCCACAAGCAATCAATCTGTTACTTAGCATTTAGAACAAAATTCAAAAAACTGAACTAAACTTTTTAAAACCACAATTTCACATGGTGAAAATACTTAGGGTGAAATGGAATATTTATAAAAACGTTGAGAATAATTCATGAGAATTATATAAAGCATCAATCATTATTCATACGACGGTTTTTGTGTTGTTGGAAGAATATAAACAATATCGGTTCAACAATCCCAAGGAATTGTTTTATGACGATATCAATCATGCAGAATGTGAGTAAAGGGTAACGCATAATACCTACAAGTATAATATTTACACATTGTTGTATAATGAAGCTCGATAGTACTTGCTTGCACATCAAACTGCACATTTGCGTCGCAAATTCAACTCTCTTGTTTTCACAAGTTAAGATGCCACATTGATTAACTTGATGTGCTGTCGTACAAATGTGTAAATGATTGAACGTAATTAAATCAGCACAGGTGTTTAAAATGGAAATGCTAAACGTGTATGTAATCAATCAGTTTTTTAATGAGGTCATTATGACACACACGTCAGTTATTGAGTAACAGCCAATCATCGATCATTAATAATTAAATTTAAATAATCAGAACTATTTACTTCATTATCTTATGACTGCTACGATCATCGAATATCATTAGGGTCGTGTACCTAGGCATATTTCAATAGTAATGAACATCGTATCCTTGCTATTTGGTCAGCTCCCATATCGAATAGCTAAACATCAGACTTGATATGTATATTATCTCTTTTAAATGATACCTTCTTATTTATCACAACAATAGAACTTTCTCAACGACCCCAATAAATGTTCATTGGAGTAGAAACTATCCCTACTTTTATGGGCACCGCCCACAATCACATAAACGTTGTTACACTTTTAGTATGCGACCTATACAGCAAGGACATTAGCATTTGGTTGCACCGTATATGTAAGGACTGAGTAGGTGCAGGTCCTTTTTAAGAAACGCCTATAATTGAGAAGTAACAAAGAATCTCGGTAGTGCAAGCAACAGAGACAGTAAGTTTAGGTACCTAGAACAAATATTGAAATGAAAACTCCTGGTTTGTTTGTAAAATCATCTTATTACCGTTATTTTATAATAAACTGGTCGGAATTTGTTTCGTATTACTAAGAACTTGTTTTTCTGGATACATCTTTAGCGATTATCAGGGAAAGTTAAAATACACGCTATAATATGTAAGTAGCAAATGGAGATCGCAATAAACCCGTTAAACAGTCTGCCAATAGCTACTATGGATGTAAAGCTTGTTACCTTTATTTTATTAGAAAAGATGGAATAGGAAGTTTTTGCAAGCGAAAAGTTATTTTCGCATACTTGTATAGTCTATTTTTTATCACTAAGTCCAAAATGTAAACGTACCCTCCACGAACCATTGAAGATTTACGGGACTTACGATTATGAAATCCATAGTAAGTCATTAGAACACCATCACCGTTAACTGCTTCACAATATCAAAACAATAACCATTTGTTTTCAAATTGTTTTTCACTTAAAACGAAAAGGTAAGCCGCCAAGTTTATTGACATTTTTTACTTATTAATAAGAAATAGACCATAAGATACACATTTCTATAAAATGGAATAAAATAAATTAATTTTCTTTGATGATATACATATAAAGTATATATTATATTTAGTTTAAGTAAGTCTATACAAATAAATATTTATTTATTATACATTATGTATTTTGTATATGTGTGTATGTATGTTTATGTATATATATTATGTTATAGTATACCTAGTTCTTTTAGTTAATGAATATGTAGAATATTGTATGAACCCTGCCCAATGTAACTCCTCTGCATGCCCTTTCTGGGTTAGCTGGAAGAGATCTCGCCAGGGATAAGCTCGCCCTTGCTCATCAATGTATTTCTGTTATGTTTAAATGTATTTTCTTATTGCAATAAAGAGTTTATACAATACAATACAATTTCTTTCATTATTTGTAAGATTTCGAAATAAAAATTTGAAAATATGATTTTTAATAAAAAGCACAGGGATAATTCCAAATTTTTTATTTGCTATATTGAGGATTACGAAAAACCAGGAAGAACGTATCTACCTATTTCAAGTATTTATTTCATGTGAGTATGGTGTTTTGCCTTGATTAAAATTATATTTCTGTCTTTCAGTTATACCTAGAAAAACATGGTTATTTCATGTATGCACAATAACAGACACCGGTATTGACCCCGATTGTGAAATTTAGAGCATGACGAGATATGAATATTCGTTCGCATCTTCACTAAGCCGCTATAGGCATATGTTCCGTTTGATTGATTACATATTTTTTACTAAAGTACTTACCTAAACCTACCTACACCTACATCATAAGGATACAAAATTATTTTTAAAATAAACCATATGAATGAACAAAATACTTGTACCTGAAAAAGACCTAGAACTTGCAATGCCTATCCGATTATATAAACTTGAAGTAAATTTATTTGGTAAAAAAAAATGTTAACAATATTTGACATTGATCTAGTGATTACTTATGTAATTCATGCTTTGCAACTTTCAATAACAAGCCACGTACAATTGCAAAAGATTGGAAACAAGCCAATGTAAGCAAATAAGGCGGCATTTTTGTAAGTTAAGAAATAATGCTTGATGGTGATAAACAAAAACATGTAGAGCTCTTAAGTAAACGGTAATCGCCACGCATGCTTCAAACAGCGTAACTAGTTTTTGCAATCGACTCTTCTGCGTACTTAACTAACCATAATTGTAGATATTCATGTAAGAACTAATTGTATTGGAATCCACAGTCCACATGTCTGCAGCTTGGAGTAGGTCAACTGATTGCGTCGATCATTTATATACAAGTTTTGCCTTCCATGAATATATATTATGACCAACACATTAAGTATGTGTTACACTTGTGAAAAATGTTATGGAGTGAGTAACCTGCTACACATAATAATTAAATCAACATGGTAAATAGGCCCTTTTTAATCGAAGATGTTATATCAATGGCAATGAAAACTCAATCCAACTTATCTTAAAAAACGTACTTACTATTGGTGTAAGTTTAATAATGGAAATATTGTGGTCAACTCGCAGTTATCATCCATTAAGTTACTGAGCTTATCTATTAGATGACTAAATAATTTACGAGTCATTCACTTAATGTTCAGACCTAATGAAAGGAGGAACTAAGAATTCATAATTTTCTAGACCTTATAGACTTTATTGAAATAAGACACTTTTACGGATTATTTCGCGATTTATTTACATTTTGTTTTAACCTGACGTTTCGGACCCTTTTCAGCGTCCGTGGTCACAGGTAGACATATTAATATACCATAGACTATAGTTTACGAAGCTAGGAAGGTACGTTTAAATATAGACAAAAGGACTGGAAGCTGGATATCCTAGACATGCAATAATGGACACGAGGCGTGTATTACCTATGATAAGTAACATTAGACAAGCAGCTACTAGTTATGTACCATTGTTGGCTTTGACCTTGCCATAGATTACCTGGCACTTACTGGTCTGCTCTAATGGTACGTTATTACACGAATCTGCTAGATTTATCAACCGCGATCAAGCAATTCAGATAGAATTACACCTGAAACATTATACTGACTTCTGTGTGTTTATGTGCTAATTTTAAAACATTCTAGAAATAAATAAATACTACTCGTATTTCTTCAAACATCACACTTCATGGGTGACATCATAGCAACGTGACTTTATTTCGGCTTTTATTAATTCTACTAAGTAAATAAAATAGACAAAATAGGAAACGAAATAACGCCCAGATTTTGTTAACCCAGCGTAAAAAACTATCTGTCGAGTCAAAACGAATAATTACTAAACCTTCTAAATCAGGCTTGAGTGTATCCATCTGATAAGATACCTGCCTGAACGCCCGTGAAAAAACCTATGCTTTCTATGCTTTCTAAAACTGTAAATACTTTAGGAGGTAAACTTCCTTTGTAGAAAAGGTTGTGATGAAAACGGAAGAAAAACGCATAAACAATGTGGTTCTGAAACCGCAACAGTTCCGACACTCATTTCCTTCCTCATTAAAATAACTGTAGAGTATTATAGTATGTGAATTATTTTATAGGCGACCGTGATATATCGACACTACAAACATGACGGGAAAGTAGATCAATGGCAAAATACAGTTGGTAAACAATATGACTGGCTATGTCTGTGTTTTAAAGATAGGGTTCCACCAGCGCGCCTCTAATAGAAATACTATACAATTTCAGTAGGTGCCAAATACACACAGATTTTAACGCTACAAGCAATGCAATTTTTTGAAATCCTAACATCTCAAGTACTTACCTACATTCGGGACAAATCTATTGTCAGCACTGTGACTAAACAACTGACGTTAAATGACATTATAACAGAAATGTTATACGAGTAGGAGCATTTCGTTTATTCTTTTTTTACTAATTTAATCTTGACTGTTCTAATGCATATTAAGGCACGCGAAAGTTGCAATAATTTAGACTCACATGAAATTTTTACTTTCACTATGCTAGATTTGGCTCCAACCAAATTTGCTAATTCGACTTTCAAGAATCGGTGTCCTGAATATAAATGTCATATATTAATATTGCGTTATTCGTATGTGGAATCAGATAATCTGAACTCTCTTTATCATTATCTACATTAACCTTTTTGTAACTATCACTTATTTATTATTTATTTATTTATATAATAACATAATGCTTTTTAGTAACCTACCTGAAAAAAAACATAAGTATTTTACCATTAAATCAGACAGAAAACTATGCTTTTGCCCATGTATTTCCTGTCACTTGCTCGTAAATCCTAAATACATTCTCCATTTTTTATAAAAACAAGGTAAACGCTATCAAACGGTAAGTAAGTTTTTTAATAGACAGTATCAGTTTTTTTTGTTTAAATTATATTACAAAAAGAATTTATATATTTTAGAATCTATCGTGACTATTACTTACTGTCACCTAACTTCCTTTCGTGAATTATCGACAATTGCTGTAAGCACAGCGTTTTACTTTAAAAATAATAAGTACTGATAACTAAAATGAAATTGCTCTCTTTTTTACCACACAGCTTCGAAGTATTTGGTATTATGTTATTCAAGGGTAAATAAATGGGAGATGAACAAATATGATGATGAAAGCTGAAGCCTGTGTCACTTTTTTACAATTAATATTATATTCTATACTTGTATCTCCTTTAATGTAATCAGGAAGAACTTTAGGCCCTTTAACTCCTACTTGTAACAAATATTAGTACTTAGCAAACCGTCGTCTTAGCAGACGAAAAAAAAAAAGATTGAATGAAAGATTGTCGCTGAATGGCCAACCTGTTCTGTAAAAAAAGCCAAAAATGGAAAGTTACATGTTGGCACTACCATTGTTCACACCCAGCGAGCATGTAACTTGGCGTGTCATTGTGGCTGATACACGACTTTAGAAAAAGTTAGACAATGCCGTAATTTACCAATGCTGCTGTAAGATAACGTTACCAACGTTTGTAAGAACGGCTAAGGACAATGCGCTTACGCTAAGGAAACAAGTGTGCGAAATGCCTAGTTAATGATGTGAGCTTACTGTTTCATGAACCTGTCAACGCTGCTAGAGATAAGTTGCAATCATTTTAAGAACATCCACCAGATAAATCATAAAGTCTAGGTAAAAATGAATAAACTGTCTGCGTTTCAAAAAGTTTGAGTTTAACATTTCGGAGTCAAGTTTAAGGTATACCACAAACGTAATCCATAATATCAACTAGAATCTAGTTGATATATGACGGATTACGTTTGTTACCAGGGTATACTTATTCATTTATCATAGCTTGAGGTTATCGAAAACTCCTATCCGAAATCTTATAAGTAGGTATTCCGTGATAAAATTTAACTGTACGACCATAATTCTAAGCTAAGTAAGTGTTTGTTCATAAGACAATGTACCTGCGGTAAATCAATGGTAGGTTGTCTTGGCTATAATATTTGTCTCTCGAAGTTTCGAAGGTCAACTATAGATTTGTAGAACTCCTCTAGTATCTAGCGAATTTAGAAGGTTAAGTCATCTACCTGCACTGTCTGAGGGAACAGTTAATTCAAATTTGGACTTTATGAATTAGGGATTCGATTAACTATGCCTGCCATCAAGGTGGAACTAAAGTTATGCATAAAAATAAAGAACAAGTTATGACGACGGAGCTACGATGAAAGTGGAAGTAGATGTATGAGAACTGTGTAAGCTATGACGCCTTTGTTGTGTTATGGTAATTGGGTTACACTCTCAAGCCAACAATGCGTTATTATAACATAACCATTACGTTGTTTCCAATTCAGCTTGAGAGGTGCGCGGACGCAAGGCTCAATGTTATCAATTAGGGACTGCTAGCTTTGCAGTCTAAAAAGAAAGAACACAGTCAAGCAGATTACTGCAACTTACAGCAATAAGGTGTGAATTCGGTGGAAATAAACTTAAATGACATTTCCAAATTGCTCTTTATCATCATTTCTTATGCCTTGGGTTTGAATAGGTCAGACCATTTTAGGTCCTCAAATATTCATACACTATTCAGGGGTGCATTCTAAGGCTGGAATCATATTTAATGTTAAGATCAAACTGCAATAAAGTTTAATTCTTTATAAAAGTACACCTTTGACTTTAGTGTAGAGAACAGTGAAACGAGATCCAATCAAAACACAATCATAAGTTAACGTTTACTTTCCCTATATATATATATATATATATATATATATATATATATATGATACTCGTATAAAAATGAATCGCAAAATGTGTTGGTAAGCGCATAACTCAAGAAGAAGTACGAAGATGGTTCTTACGAAGAAAAAATAAAAGGAAAATAACGTGCAGGACAACAGCTGCGGGGTCCGTTAGTAATATTATAAATATGAAAGTTTCTTTGTTTGGATGTATGGATATTTGTCCGTCAATCACGCTGAAACTCCTGAACGGATTTTGAAATTTGGTATACATACAGGGTATCAGCGCTGACGAAGTCGCGGGCGCGCCACTGGTATTATAGGTTTTGCTTTTGTGGAAAGATCATCCATTAAACGTGTATACTGTCACTTGTTGTTGTGTTTTTCGATTTATGTAATAATAACAATCTTTTCTCATTCTACATCTCATTTTCTACTAGCTCTTGCTACGAGTGTTTTCGACAAATATTCTTTTGTTTGTCTCCATTCCGATTTGGTTTTCTTTGTTCTTGGATCAAATTTTAAGCTTACGAATTTGAATACTGTGCACAGTTTAAAATGGACTGTTCGTTTGTAATTTTGTATAACTACTAATTTAAGTTTCGGACGTATTACGGTTCAACGTGCTCGCATGTCCATTGTCCAAGCTGTTTTTGCAGTACTTTGTGACTTTTTTGCTGTAGACATTTGGCATTGGATGTTAGATAATAACTTCTGTAGTTCTAACTACATCACAAGAAAGACAGGAAAATACGCAATAGTTGAAGATCTTCATAACCATTAGGTAAACACAAATTAAAATATATTTGTAGTTTTCTGTTATGAGGATTCAACAATACCTACCTACGTCATTTTCTATCGCACAAACATACAAAAAAAATGAATGGAAGTAACACTTTGCAACCGCATTCATACAGACAAAAAATAAAAGTTAATTATGAAATGAATGTTTCACTTCATTGGCAAAGCGATAATAACCCAGCTGAACCTAATATTTACAAGAAAATTGCTTCCCAGAATGAAAGCCAGTATCAACATTATGGTTGTTTAGCGCAATTGTTGTATGATTGATTAATCATAAATCTTGATAACAAAGTTAACAGATCTCAGAATATGCATTTCGTCAACAACAATAAATTGAGAAATTCAACATACAACTTTATAAAGATTTTACGGTGTGACGTTTGTTCTGAGTTAGTTATTAATAGTTCGAACGCGGCGGAATCGTCACAACTAGTTATTTTATTAATGATCGACATGAATCACTGGTAACTATCGTAATGCAATTAGAAAGAGACAAACACTGCAGCTGAGATGGATAATTGGAGTCATCAATGCAGTTGCATGACCGACGATAGATAAAGGTCTGTTACCTAAGTGTGACGAGGCCTCGAGGTTACATCAGTTATTATGCCTAGAACTTGACAACACTGTGCATATTGGCAGAAACATAAAAAAGCGATAGTCAACAATCTATGGCGTTTAGTTTAACAGGCATATTTGATTAGTGGACGGTTTATTTAACTATGTTTCCGTACACTAACATTTGTGACACGACACGACCAATGGTTATCTATAGTACAAATATTGTTATTAATAAAGATTTTTTTTAATATGTATATATAAAAATATTATGAAGATTACTAATGTAATATCATTGAAGTTACTCATCGTCACACAAAACTTTGAAATGAAATCACACCCTCAATTCTTGCATGATGTGATGAATGACGTGTAAAGAAACTTTTTTGACAGATTAAACCTACTTTACAAGATCAAGAAACCACCTGTTTTTGAAGTCAAATTGAGCGCTTGTTTTTGTGATTAAGTATCTTATGTTATGCAATTTTCTAGTAACCGAAAAGTGTCAATCTAATGTGCTCCAATTAATAACCTCAACACTAATTTAATCCATCACGTCCTTTCAGACGAAACAAGGTGTTACATAAGGTTACGTGGCGTATCACATTACTCATAAGTTGTGATTGATTAATCACTTGCTAAAATATTACATAAAAAGTCATTGCACAGGTTTGTACATAACTTAAAAAATATATAATTTGGGGCAATAGCATTCATTAGTTGCTCGAATCCTCAACTTTGTAATTATTCCTAAGCTAAAGTGACTCAGAAGTTGTAACCTTTGACCGATGATGAATTGGTGAGTTTGATCAAATACTGAGAGCAAAACAGAATATTTTATATCACGTCGTAAGTACTTATTCATTTCGAACTTACCTATGCAGGAAACTTATAGACAAACATTACACAAAGAAAGGCGTTTTTTTTTCATAAACAGTAAAGAAATTTGACACGACTTTTATCAAATAGTGAAAGACAATCCAGGTCAAAATATGACAACTATAGGTTCGCCTTTAATAGAGTATTATCACAAAGACTCGCCCACTTCCGGTGGCGGAAGATAAACCGTCGATTTGCGTCGCACGCGCCTCCACCAATACTTACTCATTTCTGCGAAGGTAGACAAAAGAACACGCATAAAGAATGCAAAGATACAAACTTCCAGCTTATTCCATAACGTGGCGATGGACATTTTCTTACCACAATTTTATATATAGTCTATATATAGTCTATAATCTTCAGATTGTTAATTTAGTTAAATAAATGTGTATTAGGAAGTCGAGTTTCACACATATAACAAGTTCTTATGCTAGATAAAAACTACCTACAGGAAAATAAGCCATAAAACACTCTCGTAGAGTTAAATTGAACCTTCGAGTTCCGTACCTCGTTTGCTACAATTTTTATGGAAAGTTTTGTTTGACATTTACAGTAATCAGTATTATTTCAGATCTTATCTGTGACAAATTATCAGGATTTATCTATGAAATTAAAATAACATGGATTATCACTAGTAAGACTCTATTTTCACAGCTAATACCTACGGTCGTGCTTAATTTTTTGATTTATCAAATGGTGATTGGCATATTTCAAATCGTGGAATCTTATCTTTAATTCAATGATTAGTATTGATATTGCAAAAGTAACCCTAACATTTACCGTTCTAGAAAACTCATCTAGGAAAGCTTACTGACTTATTCATGACTTAATTGAGATGACCAGTTTGAACTGAGAAGTAAAAAAACCAAAGTACCATGGGCGAAACAACATTCTAGTCCAGGCACCCCTGGAAATATTTCTAACCCATGCCTGTTACGCAAAAACATGTTAAAGGTCATTTGTAGGGAACGTGTTAGTTATACACCCAACTGCGTAATCAGTAGCGCAAATAACGCTAATTATAACTACGTCAGATCCGTTATTAACGAATTAAACTCTAGGGTGGTAATCCACTAGCGTACATAACTATGGGAACTCCAAGTGTTAGCTTCACATTTCACTTTCTTGGGATTGAACCATCTTCAATCTAATCGCTACTATCTCCTCTTACAGAGTGTTCGGATTGCGTAATAGATGTAAAAATGATGAGTAAGGCCCGTATTACAGAACAATACCTACTCATATAGTGATAATAGTAAACTAGTCCCTATTAAAGTCGTACCTAAGTATTGTAATATGGGAATATATCACGAGCGCAGAAATGGGCAGCAAAATAGACTTTTATATAGAGGTGCTTAATCAAATTTAGTATTAAAAGAAAGCGAAAGAAAAACGCCAAAAAGAACACACAAGTATAATAACACTGAAGTGTAGTGTAGTAGTTAATCAAGAATAACAAAGAATTAAAATGGTATACTGTAACATTTCGCAAGATTCAACGGCGATTCATCATTTAGCTAAATTGATTCTGAAAGAATGAGAACAATCTTATTTAAATAACATTTAACATTATACCTACATCCCGTTTTCCTCACGAAGTATGTTTTTTTTTCGCTGAGATACTCTCGGTATGCCAAGAAAGTAAAGTTTATTATTCGTGCTTGAAAATATCCTCTTGTAATTTTATTAGTTATCAACATCGTTTTCCATATAAGAAAACCTTATCAGATTTCATTACGCTTTATTTATCACTAAGGTCTAAATTAACACGTGGCTAACGGTTTGAATTAATCACCATTCCATTGTGTACATTTCGTTCTACGAACCCGTTGGAGAAATAACAAAATGACAACATCTAATATTTGCAATTCCTATGAACGATGCATCTAGCCTATGTGTGACTATGAGTGCCAGTATCAGGCACTAAATAAATGTTACTTTGCACAGCACGTGGCTATGTACCTCAAGTACACAACGTTTATACCAAAACACCCAACATCTCAAAGCACAAAATCATTTAGCTCGTTTAGAAACCAAATTCCATTAGTATTTATTAGCAATTTAGAAAACGGGTTTCGTCTAGAAGTTTAAGATCGCCAGGCTTGTCTACGCAACAAAAGCAGTTTAATTAAATGTCAATGATCTATCAGGTATGTGGATGATGTAACAAAATAAAAAAGTTAAAATAATTATCTGTCCACTTACTGTTTACGTACTGTCTATGAAATCTTTCAGACAGAACTGAATATATTGCAACTGTAAAATTAAATCCAAAACACGTCAAGAAAGAATAAAAAGGAATATTATAATTTGATTCCAAAATAATGTTATGAGTTTGATTATGTATGGCAATGACTTTACTTCCCCTAACTGATATGCACAAGTGTTGTAGCCTTGTCAAAACTCTTTACGATATTCCACATTTATGCTAATATCTGTGCATAAGTAATACACAATGCCGTTACCTGAGAAGGACACTGTTTCTCACCATTCACCACACTAATCGCTTAACTGTACCATCCTTTTCTGCTCTCATTGACGCCTCTCGACTTATTTATAAACATTTTTAACGGCACGTCGAAAGTGAGTTTTTAATGTTTTAGACCGTAAACCTTACGGGCGCGAATGTACGCGACGAAAAGATAACGAACGCAAATAAATAAATCTGCGGCTGACAGCTGGGGATTCGAGCTGGATTTCCATTATTGTCGGCTTCAGCAGATTATTATTAAATGTCAAGCAAATGAACATGACACTTTGATTACAAGAAGAAATTTATTTATATAATTATTCGCGCTAGTTATTCCCTTCCATGGCTTCGCCTATCGCACTATTCTTAAAATGCAATCTGTTGGACACTGATGTAACTTTTCACAATTATGCTACAGACTACAATGTGACATTCAGCTATATCTTATATTAATTATCTAGTCTCGTAACACGTCCAGTCTTCAACGTTGATTCGTCACGTATTATGACAAGCCCAAGGATACATTTTACGCGAATATTGCTTTTAAACTTTGATAAATATTTGTGTGGTATTTGGGCGTTGGTGACCCAAAACTGCCTCGCGAGATCTACATCATGTCACAGTGGTGTAACACAGCGGCGACTTTCACCGAGTGTTCTATTTCAGTGTGACATAATTTTTTAATCATCTCGCCCGACAGTTGAGCTATTGTTTTCTGTTGCACGCCGTGACGTCAACACCTTCCAGATGGGAACATTTTCGTAAGCAAAACTGTTTAGCAGTAGTGGAAAGTTTTGCGAGATACCTAAGAATCTATCAATTGAGCTTAAATATATGAATATCAAAGGCTATCTGATACCAGTATCGCTAAAACAACAGATCAGAATTTTCATCTTAGTCTCTACATAATCGTTCTTCCAGGCAATTCAACAGGGTACCTCAAAATAAACCTGAAAGATAAAGCGCTATAAATATGCATGTAATAACTTCACAGGGTTATGTTGGTCATGATGTCACATTCGCTAACCGTAATGCCCCTGAAACCAGGCCCCAACGACGCCGATTACTCGCTCCGTTAAACACTGAAGTTTCCTCTAGATTGGTCGTGTAATCGATTAGGTACTTTGATCTTATATTTAAACAGAACATTGTGTAATTAATTCCCACATAAGTACCTACGTACATTGGCGCCAACGTGATTTACTAAACGTGTAAACTTAGGCATTACCACACTTAACGGTTATACTACATACACATACTAGGTAAGTTGAATGTTAAGCAACTGTGTAAAATCTTTTTAACAATTATTTAACAGTTTTCATTGGTTAACACGTTATTACAATAAAAATAGAATAAAAATATTACAATCATGTCGTAGAAAAAAGAGACTCCGCAATCTGCAAAATTTTACCAGCAAAACTCAAGTGCTTGAATAATTCTCTTACCTACCTATTTAGATCAAACCAGTAAAATGAAAACAATTGGCAAACAATATGTACCTTGAGCTATTGTCTGCTTATAGATTGCTTATAATACCATTTCATTCTCTTGAAAATGGCCAATATTCGCTGTGTGCCCAATACGAGTCATTGTACGATAGTCGACACATGAATATGACAAAGTGTTTCGGTACGGTTCATTTTTCACTGTAAACCGTTGTTTTCATTTTAAATCAGGATGTACCTATCTACAAAACAAACCACATGATGCTAGATTGTATGCCTTCGCCGCCTAACATTAGTGTTTATTGCGACTACATTTTATATTTTTAGGATGATAACTCAACAACAATTATGATAATCAAGTTTTTCTTTAAGTTTTACTTAGGCTGTTTGACGCCCACTGCTGGGCATAAGCCTGCCCCAAGGATCTCCACCGTGATCGGTCCTGCGCTTCCTGTATCCAGTGGCTTCTCGCGACCTTCACCAGATCGTTTTTCCACCTTGTAGGCGAAATCTATAAATTTATTATCGGTTCGTTAATGACGATGGCGACCATGTATGAAAGTTATTAACAAATATGGACCGTATTTATTTATCACAAGCCAATATTGATGTCATTACCCTATCAGTGTGATAAGAATTCGAATATCGACGCAGATAATTTGGAATTATTAACTGTGTTACATTCACGTTAATTCAAAATCATGAAAGCAAATATTCAATTGGAAATATCTGCCAAGTCTTTAGATATGATACTCGTACATTGTGGGTATAGGTAGAGCCAGTGCTCTCCTTCATACGAACAAGGATAATAAGTAGGTACCTACATATATCGATTAATGAATGGACTATTTTAACAGTGCACTCGCTTGTTATTTATGGAAGCGATACGATAATGTCCTCAGCGGCAATAACTATGTTATATTTATATGCAAATGCATGTACTTCATAAATGTTCAATGCTCCCGCGGTTTGGGTGTCAGCCAATAGCGTGTACATGGTAAAATGAGCGGTTTATACTCGTAAAGGTAGAACATGTCTTATTTTAGCTTCTCTATGAGCCCATAATAGAACATGTGCACTAACGACGCTGTGCATCTCCATCTTAACTAAAATTCATTTTGTTTAATTTTGCACTAAATAGGTTAGGTGCTACGCTACACGTTTTTTTTAATCACTTTAAAAATACTGGACTCTTATCCAACCTACCTACAAAACGTAAAATTCATGCCAAGGATGAAAGTTTTAAGCTCTTGTTTAATGAAGTTTTACGAGTATTTATAAATCAGTAATTGGAAAAAGCTCAATAGAATACGTTGCCAATTTTTACCAACTTCAGTCACAAAGTTCGTTTGAAAAACTACACCAAACACAGAACAATATTCCGAATACTTATCAGTTCATTCCTTTTCTATGTTGCATAACGATATTATAATGAAATACATCTCGTGATCACTTAGTTTTTTGTCATCAAGTAGTAGTCTTAACATTGAAAGTTATTTTCTAACAACACTTAGAACGATGCTTTTATGGTAATGTTTTCACTATAGCTTCTGCAATACCATAAAAGATCGTATAGTGAAAGCAAACAGAGAAAATAGAGTTAAGTGCTAATAGTACTACGTTTTAATTCCAGATTGATCTTCATCAGCATCAGGTAAACTTTTACCAACTACATACATCAATGGAGATGCTTTGTTACATTAAAAGTTACCTCAGGGTTTTTTTCTGAAGTCCCAAAATGTGACCAAGCGCTATATCTAAGCAGGATGTACGATTTTATTTATCACACATGCTGCCGCATTACTTTGTGTCAGTCACTACTTAATGCCAATCGTTAGGTAACAATGATTTGAACTTTTGCTTTCAAATGCACACTCGTTTCAATATCAGATACGGGTAAATATTGGCTATTTACAATGTCGGCCGTTCATCACAATGATCGATCTGAAGAGTCCGCACAACCCCTCGGGGCATTACGCCAGTGCACGTCTTGAAATAAAACACCGACGACCGCTGATTTTATCTCTTCATTCTACACAGAGATCGCAATGACCGATGCGTAGGTATAGGTACACACTATGCGTCGTCCAGCTAGCATTCTAGATGTTCAGACCGGTTCTCTACTGAGACTATAGGCCTGTTGTACACCTCCGTGCGAATCCATAACGAGGCACAGCGCTTGTCCCACCTGTCTTCAGTTTTACAACAAAACTGTTGTACGGCATAGTTCGGACGCTAAAAGCACATAGATTTAAATCTGCTCTTTCAGGGTGGAGGTCACCATATGACAATAAATGATAACTTGTCTGTCTGTCTGTTACGCTTAAACTACTGAAAATCTTTGGTCTACTAGTCGTCTCCAATCCGTATTGTCTGTATGTTACCTCTGTTCAATAGTCTAGACTTGAAAGTGTAATAATCAGACAGATATCTTATCATTAATTGTCGTATAGTCCTCTTCACTGTTAATTTTGTCACGTTTCGGACCTTCCTAATCGGAAGATGGATACATATCATCAGCACTTTTGCTGGTATAGTTTCATAGCAGAGGTATGCTACAGGCGTACAGGAACAGAAAAGTGATAGTCATCTGATGCTAAACCTTGCCCGTCGGTTCGACTTTCCTTACGCTAACATGGTTATTGCACTGTCTGTGAAGATCTAGAAATATCCTAATATGAAATGTTGATTAGACAAGGCCATAAATAAATTGGCAACGCGGCAGAGAATGCTGGAATGCTCATCTCAAGTTATAATGATCGTAGAGTGACTAAAAACAACTTATAAGAAGTGGATGAATAACATCACTTATTCAATTACTTTATTGATTACTGATGGCATATTTTAAAGAACCTCAAAAAAATGTGATGTAGGTACTCTCTTGCAAATGAACGCATCCTTATCTAAGTAATTGCAATTTTTATGCGCTATGTAGTGTACCTGTTGAAACTGAACTCAAATATAGAAGTGCCCTTTATTATACGAGATTCCTACAATATTAAATATCTTACCTCCTTCCGAAATGTATCCAGATTTAAAACTATATTTCATTTAAAAAAGCCTCTTAATTTATTCAGGATTATGCTCGAGCATTATAAAACAACCTTGCTGATGATTCTAGCTCCTCATCCTTACAAAAACTGACACGCATGTCGCAAGCGCTTGTTCTTAAGTTTTCTTGAAAAACTCTGAAAGTCATAAATTTTAATGCGCTCTGCTAAATAACGGCACACAAGGTAAACAACAGTGTCCTCTAACGTCCGACAGAGTCCGACTCATTACGGCAAGTTACGAACAAGTTTCCGAGCTTCCAATGATCTAATGTCCAACAGTAATGGTACACAATGATGTCGTTTGTCCTTGATCAATGAAACAGCCAGTCAACCATCAATTGTCTATTATTTACCACACATGTGGACGAAATACGATCTGTCGCAAGCTGTTACAACTTTTGACCAGCAGTTCGAGCACATCTCGATTTTTTAAGAACGGCTTTAATTCGCAATCAATATGATTTATGATTATGATAAATTGGCAGCTCCGATGATTTACTCAGACATGAAAATTTTGATTGGCTACTACAACCATGACGGCTATGGACATGCAATATTTCATAACGTCAACCCAGCGTTTGAGCTATTTTCTTTTACTTCAGTTGTTGGAATTGGTCTATTTATACTCTTTATCGGTGCATTGTGCCAAAGATTTGCCATCATCGCTGCAAATGCATTGACAAAGTTATGTAACGCGTGTGTTTTCAAGCTGAACTTTTGATTATGTGGAGTTTAGAGCGTATTACCGCTACCGATTGTAACCGCTAATTAATTGAATGGTAGTATTATACGGCCCGCATGTGGCACGCGTTCATACTACTTAACGTGTTCCTAATTCGCTCGTTGCGACATCACTTTCTCTTGCAATTAGTTAGCATACGCTACTCAGACTACTGTCTGTTCTATTCTGCCTTTGTTAATTTCACACTTCATTTTGCGCACTGGTTTAACCATTCAGGATTTATTATTCTTCGTCTACTTGGAGGCCGCCTTAGCATTGACTTAGAAAGGCAAGGATGTTGTATCCGCAACGTCTGGATTTTTACGGACGCCAAGTTGAAGTAGTTTCGCATAAGGCTATTTCAGTTCCGTTTTGTAAGTTGATGCGCAATTTCTGGCAAATGACAGATGAGGTGAAAGGAAGTGTAAGATATGGGCATGATATTTACACTCACTCATCACTTATGAATGAATGAAGAAAGCTTAAATATGTGTGTGTATTAGATGTGTAATAATTTGGCGGCGCTCAATGGCGGCTGCATCTACTCGGCTTGGCTGGAAAAAGTTGGAGAAAATAGTGCATGATCTTGGAGTCATTATCATCGCAATGATCTCTCACCATTATAATAATCATATATGATGGGTTATACAAAAATCCTGGAAAATAATTGTTCACGCATATTTTGAAATGAGCTAAGTCAGTTTTTAATCAGATCAAGACTCACTGCACCAACGCAGTCGCAGCATCAACCGTTGCAGTTAGATGCATCACATCTTGGCACGTGGGCGCGCTTCCTGATTGAGACTAAACGAACCTTCAGTGCATCCTCGTTATCGTATTAAAACAATGTTCGCTACTTTGTTTAGTACAATGACTTTTCGTAAGGACTACTCAACTGTTTTTGAATTTCAGTCGTAAACCGCTCATATAAATTTTCATTTTCAGCAGTCATGTCGTACTTAAATAACCGCATATCATTTTGACAACTAAAATAAGTGGATTCGTATTTACCGACACGTTGTTAAGTAGATATATACCTACCTACGAGCATCATAATTTTACTCGTTTGACAAAGCTGTTCTTAAGCATATATTACTATATATAAATGAAAATAATACCTACTATATAACTATATGTTGGGAAAAACAATGTGACAACAAATGCACTAAAAATTCAAACGTAAAATCATTATATATTTAAGTTCTGCTATTTGAATTAAGTAGAAAAACAAAGATAATAGATGGTTCAGAAGATTCCTTACAATCTAAAGCGTGTGAGTCGTAAAATATTTGTCGCCTAACATATCTTATTGCAATTTAAAATTTAAATGGAAATATTAAACAAAGACATTGTGCCTTTTGTTGTATGTATTGTTTGTCTCATGTATGTAAGTGACTAAACAGTTAATAAGCCATTCACCACCTACATTCTCTCCGAGTGCGCACAGAATCAAAATTATTTCGTCGATTTAGGCCCGAAGTGGGTTAAGGCTCAATCGCTAACTGTAAGCTACCACCAATTCTCTTAACTGCTATTCAAATAATAAGTAATAGCAAAAAGTAGAATGCAAAACAAAACGAGCACGTCTAGTCCTCAACAAAAAAACAGAAGAACAACTTTAAAATGAGAGGAAAACTAACGAAGGTTAGGTTGACGTTAACCACTGAAAATATAATTTGGTAATTTTACCAGTAAACAACCAACTGGCGCCAATTTAATAAAACAATTAGTTCCGACATCGATCTGTCCTTAACTTTTTTAAGGAAATGTGATATTTAGCGATAAAAACAAAAAGTTAATTGCTTAGCCGTGATCTTTGGCGAGCGAGAGTTCCAGTTGCAACCGCAAGCCGTATAATACCTTCTGATATGAAATAAGTATGAAACCACAAATCTAGTTTCTATATAGGTCAAAAGAACTTGTTTGTGTATTATTTACACGTAATTATATTCAATTTAAATATCATTGAACGACCTCTACTTATACGGAGTAAAGTAATTTTCATTGAATTTTGATCTTTACGCAATGTTAGTTTGGCAAACAACAAATTAATATTTTGACTAACTAATTTCTTACTGATTTTAGGTAAATTTTGAGATAGTCAGTTGACGCTTACAATCAGATATAATATCACCTACCTTACCTATTTATCAGGCTATTGAAAAGTCAGCCCTTAAATAAGAAATATATTCATAAGTTTTAGGTAGGTACCTTAGTTGATTTCTTTTTACAAACGACACAGATTAATTTGTCATCCGAACCCCATGGGCCAGCCGTGGGCACGTTAATGGTATTGTTGTTGGTCGCCGCCTGCACAAAGCGCGCAATTCGCGGTTCAATGACAATGCAAACAATGCCGACCACTGATCCAAGCACGAAACAAAACCGACTGGAAGGGAATCCAGTAGCAAACTTAGTGAGAAAACTTTAGATAAGAACGAGTAGATGTAGTAGTATTTTTAGTAGGTACTTACTTTATGTAACTTTTGGAAACTTTGCATTGCCTTTCAAGCTTTCATTTGTTTATCAGGTAAGGTAATATCGGCCGTTGCTTATCTAAGTACTTTTACGACAAAATCATAGATAATTAATTGAAGCTGAAAAACGACTACCTACGAAGATTTGAGATTCTTCATCTGTTTACTCAGACATGAGAACTAGGTTAGGATGATAACTGTCGATAAGCGTAATTGAATAAAAATCTGCTTCGGAAAGTATACCTACTATTATATATATTATAGTATAGATTGATTGAATGATTGCAATATGATTGCCCTCTAATCTGATTAGCCTTCGTCTTCGACGAGATAAACAAGTACAAGTATCAATTTCCAACCAGTAGCAGTCTCCACAAACAAACACATTAAAATGGGCTAATTCTCTGATTTGGTGAATATTTGAGCAAATAAGAGATTTTTAAACGTCAAAATTCATAAACACACTTATTAATTATAGCCTTTACTTTGTAAATTACCAATATATTTTAATTATAATTATAGGTAAATGCACCGACTGATTTTGAAGTTACAGGCTTCTGAAATAGTCATTTTTCCTTTAACTTTTGATATGTTTTTCATACAAGAAAATGTTAAGTTTGACTGAAAATATCATTTTATACATTGCTTGAATGTATTTGAATTAACGTATTATTATTAGGGCCTATATTATGACGTTTACTTCTTGAAAAAAAAATGGAGAGAACCAAAACTTATTTCGAGGACACAGAGGAGATTTTGACTAAAACAGTGATCATAACTTTTTTGTCTTTTGACTTACAAGTTTCATATTTGGGGAATCGGTAACTTAATATGCACTAGTTCATATAGATATAAGTCAATACTTACTTTTTACCTATTGTTTTTTTATAGGCGACGCTTCATATCAGCACTGTATGCTATCAGCACTAAATCTGAGAATTAACCTACGCCTGCTAATAATTGCAAAATATTCGTACCCACATACAGGCTTTCAATTTGGAATCGACTTGCTTAAACCAACCGTTGAATTCTACGACCAGGTACGTAACCTCAACCTAGTTTAAAATGCAAATGATGCAACAAGCCTGTTTTATGAAGATACATAAATATCGGCTTGTGATAAAGACATGTCCTCAGTGCGCCACTGTTGAACTCATTATTGTATCAATGGAGAAATCAGCGGTGGCGAAACAAGCGAAATGCATTGACTCGATCGAGATACATTTGAATGCACAACACATAGTGCGAGCCAAAAGTTTCTGCCTACATTGTTACTCCTCGTTTAGGAGTGTGTTCGTTGACTTACTAATATTGTTGCAGCCTGTACAAACTGATGGTTCTCTCTTCTTTTTCATTTACATACCTACGAGCGCACGGAACAATTCTATTCTAAGCTAAATTGTCATCAGAATTCAGAAACACCAATCTTTATCAATAATAATAAAAAACGAGGATTTTAAAATTAGTCGACCTACTATTTTTTTGTTCATATCGACGATGTTCAGTTTCAATTGCTTTTGCTTCAGTATACTTAGTTGGTTTAGCTGTTATAGTATGTATTTCGATGTTTTTCTTCTACATAAGCTTGGTAGGTAGAACTTTTTTCAATAAGAGTGTAACTGTACTATAATATTGATATGCCTAATTTATTATGAAACCAGTTTGCCATCAGATTAATACGATACAAATTGCAACGTTAGGTGTTTTTTGGGAGAAAGTAACCTAATACATTAAATTAAAGGCGAATTAATAGAAAGCTGATCTATTTAGAATACGCACAAACAATAATTTAGAGACTTTGCGACGATTTTACCGTGTTAAGTTTCGCTGATGTTATCAAATCATATTATATTACTAAAGTTAGTCATGTGTTTCGTTAGTAATCCATAGTGAATCACAAAGCAACAGTTATAAAGCATTGCAAACTTAATAATTACTAAATGACCAACTGTTTCTTCATAATTTAATGTTGTCGTGTTAAATAATTTGACTTTACCGCTTCTTATTAATGGTAAAAGTGCTTAACGTTTTAATTAGTCGGATTTACCAGACGGCATCGCTAAGTGTGTAAGGAATGAATGAAGAGGGTTAACAACAATGCATTCTTAGTGCATAATACATACATGAAGTGAGAAATGAAAGAGATCTTTAGAATTTACTGTCACTGACTAGACTTTATGTTAATCTATTAGCTATTATTGATTAAACGAATAGCCAAGAGTAGACCTATTACTTCCAATGCATACGCGAGCACATATAAGTTATGATATTTTGCCCTGAGACATAGAAGGCTTACATCCTACATTGCATCTTACTACACCTACAACCTACCTGTTTCTGTGTTTTATCCGGAAGTATGATAGAGAGGTCGAACGTACGATTCTTCTTATCCCGACCGGATTTCATTAGCTTCGACGAGGATCTCGTTATACTGTGGGCCTTCTCCGGCAGCTTGAGAGCCACTATAGACATGCTGCGGGAGAGGCGCCGGCCCAGCTTGCGCGTGCGCAGCGACATGGACCCACTCAGCCCACGCTTGCGACCCTCGCCCGCCGGCGACACCTCCTCCACCACACTGCCCTCCTCACTAGCACCAGCCATCGCACTATCCGATTACACCACCAGTAATGTCAACACATCTCCAAAACCATGTCACTGAACCAAACACACGCGAAAGTCCTCTCATTGAGTCATCTTCACGGATGTCTAGACAAAGGTAAGCACTTTTCAATTGGCGATCCACATCGTGCCGCCGCGCGGATGCCGGAGATCACTGCAGTTCAGACGGACACAATGCGGATCATATGGTCACAGAGCCGGTTTCGGGCCGATCCCTATAACCTTGCAATGAAGAATGGTCCGTACCCGTAGTAGTAAACTGTTATGATTGTGAATGAGAGGATTGCGTTGCTAGTGTGATGCTGCGTTTGAATTGGGGCGCGTTATCGAGCGTACAGTGAGCGCGAGCTGGCGCGACGTGCGCGCGGCGGATCGCGGGCAGAGCGACTAAGGAGACAGGCCGGTCCGCCCCCGCCGCCACAACAAGCCACAATCAAATTACTTATCAAATCGCATTGTAGCACTAAATGCTGCGACACGAAACAAATGCAGTAAGCTGACACAGCTGAGCCGCGCTCCCACGAGACGGTTGGCTTTCAAATAGGATTTATTGATGGTCCTCCTCTACATATGCGTCAATAAGTAGAGCTAATTACTTCCTATACCTTTTATTTTAAAATGTGAGTATGAAACAGCGAATTTAGAAAGTAAGTTAGTTTAAGTATAAACGCTTTTTTTATTGTGTTGTAAATCAATAATTACCTACCATTTTATCTTAGGCTACGGAACAAGTACCTACAATAATATTTTCTATCGTTTATAGGTGAGATTTTGAGGTTATGAGAGACTTGTGCCTAGCACTGATCGGGAAATAAATCATGCAATGTGTCAATTTACTAATAAAATAGTATACATTCAAATATTAATATATAAAAATAATATTATCGGACATGTCACTTCGGTCGAACGTACTTTATAAAGAACAAAAAATAAGGAAGTGAAAAGTTGACTTTTGTATTCCTTAGACTCTAGCATTAAATGTTAGTAATGATGAAAATACGATATTTCCTATGTCTACACGCTATTCTCGAAAGTCTCGGTCTTAACCACGTGTACATTTTTGTGATTTGTAAAGTACGTCCGGTCGCAGTCACAGTATAGCCAGTTGCTACTAGTATAAGCTTATTCTCTGAAATAGATACTGCTTGAGTCGAATGTATGATGTGTAACGTTAGCAGGCAGACTAGCTGGTTACAGGTCAATAGATTTCAAGGTGATCGTGTTTCTAAATAAGGCTCTGTATGGCAGTATTTTTGCCGCTCATATCCTAGCTATTGAACAGCGAAATTCCTGAAACTAAATCATCCAATTTGGTGCCTTTGATCAGAGCTTTTAGCGCTTAAAAGCTTTTCTTAAAGGACATGTGTCACGTTCGTCGGAATCTTCGTCACTTTACAAAAAAATAAGTTCGATAGTATACTAGGGCGGTTTGATAAGTCCATGACTTTGAAAAGAAAAACATATATTTTGTGTACAAAAACATTTTATTTTTCTACATACTCTCCTTTCAACTCTACACTCTTTTTCCAGCGATGCTCCAATCTCTTCAACCCATCCAAAAAATACTTTTTGTCAAAGCCTGCAAAATAGGCCTCGGTTGCAGCTATCACCTCTTCATTGGATGAAAATCTTTGCCCAGCAAGCCATTTCTTCATGTTTGGGAAGAGAAAGAAGTCACAGGGGGCTAAATCTGGTGAATATGGAGGGTGCGGCAATAATTCGTATCCTAATTCGACAAGTTTTGAAGTCGCGACTGCAGACGAGTGGGCCGGAGCATTATCCTGATGAAATAGAACTTTTTTCTTTGCTAGATGCGGTCGTTTCTTCATCAACTCTTCATTAAATCTTTCCAGCAATGCAGCATAGTAAGCACCGGTTATTGTCTTGCCTTTCTCCAAGAAATCGATGAAAATAACCCCTTGACTGTCCCAAAATACTGTTGCCATCACTTTACCAGCCGAACATACCGTTTTTGCCTTCTTTGGTGCACGTTCGCCGGTAGAAGTCCACTGCTTTGACTGTTGTTTAGTCTCTGGCGTATAATGGTGGACCCACGTTTCATCCACGGTTACGTACCGACGCAAAAATTCACTTGGATTGCGATTATACATGGCCAGACATGCCTCAGAAGTAGTCACGCGTTTTCGCTTTTGGTCGACTGTCAGTAAGCGCGGCACCCATCTTGCAGAAAGTTTTTTCATTCCCAAAATATCGTGCAAAATATGAAAAACTCGTTCAGTTGAGATGTGCACAGCCTCAGCTAACTCGCGTATCTTTACTCGACGGTCAGCCAAAACAATATCGTGGATTTTGTTAACAATGTCCTCAGTGGTTACCTCAATCGGCCTTCCTGGGCGCTCGGCATCATTGGTTGTAATACGTCCACAACGAAACTCAGTAAACCATTAATGTACCATTCCATGAGACGGCGCTGAATCCCCGTAATATTTTTTCAACTTGTCTTCGGTCTGCTTAATGGTTTTCCCGCGTAAAAAATAGTGTTTAATCAAGACTCGAAACTCGGATTTCTCCATTTTCGAAGAACACCTTCACAGCCGCCAAACTTCTTTTGTTATTAAATATTGTTTTCGCGCCATATTTGAAAATAGAATTATTTTAGGTTCGCAAAAATATTACTTTTAAGAAAATATCATTAAAAATAAAAAAAGTTTCTATTCAGCCTGAAAGTCATGGAGTTATCAAAACGCCCTCGTACAAGTGCTTAGGGGGTGTGTGATACGAACAAGGTCATTAAATAGGAAAACCTTTTCTTATGTCGAACTTAACCCTTGCTAAATACCTTACGCAATTTGATTAGATCAAGACAGCAGATTTCGTTTTCCTTACGTTTGAAAACGCTAACAAGTTCTAGGCTAATTAATATGCCAGAAACAGTATTGAACTTTAAAAAAAAAACAATTTCACAAACATCAGGTCAGTTTTTGTAGGTTAATAGGAAGCGGCGATATCTCACGACACGAGACGACTTAGAAAACGTTTTCTGGCTAAATGACGCATTCATATCTAAATTAATTCACGTTAGAAATCAAACATTTCTCAACGCAGCGAGATGTGATGGAAAAATCAAAAAATATAGTTTTTGAGATAGTTATCGTGTGCAATAACTATCTCAAAAACTATCTAACAAAATAAATGGCATTAAAAGCAGTGAATTTTGTGTTTTATTTAGGCTCTCGCGTGTTTGGAATTGAGCTTATTTCCCTGGTTTTGCTACTATTCCATGGTCAGTCTTGGAGATTCAAATTTTATATGTGCGCTTTGAAACCAATAACGTAAATATATTTTTAGAGACATTTAATCAACTCCCATGCCTGCCTTGCCCATATGCTCGCCAATGCCATAATAGGTATGTCCTTGACTTACCATTTCTGGGAGCCCACCCAGTTTGCCGAACTAAATCCACCATAGAGGTCAGTATTTCTTCACATAACGAGTGCAAACAGCAATCCTTTTTCGAAACCAATGAGGTTCGAATGATTTTAGTTTACGAAAAAATCAATTAAAAAATCAAACGTCAACATGGAGTCGGTCAAATAATTCGTTTCAATGTCAATAAACAAGTTTTATAATATTTTTACACAGCGAATCTCTCAAATCTATTTCGTCTGCGATTTATATCATAAATAATGGAGTGAGTTTTATAAAATATCATACAAGTTTTACTTAAATTACTTCTCGTTTTCATCATCACTCTCATCATAGAAAACAGATATCATATCTCATTTGTAAGTTTTGCTTAGATCCTTTACAATGTTCTGGCACCTAAGAATTACACCCTTGAAGCCCACATTAGGGCTTAAAAATTAAAGCTTCTTACTACTTTATGAAATTACTTCTTCCAAGAAGTAAAGAGTGTATCACTTGGTAGTAATGAGTACCTGGTAGGTGCTACCTTAATCTGTTTAAAGTAAAAAACCAACACGGTTCGTTATCTATTGTTCAGGCTCTTCAGCGAGAGCCGTAAAACAGCATTTCAGTGTCTTGTTAACAAGTTGCTTGTGTTAAAAATAACCACATAACTTTAAAATTATCTTACTTATAAAGTTCATGCTTGAAAGTAAAATTTTCAAGTACGCATATTTAACAACCTGGCGCATTTTGAAGCTTATGACCACGAGTCACTAGTTTTTGCGTGAAAGAATATTACCCTATTGAATTCTACATTTAAAGCACTTTCGATGTCTTCAAATAGCACTTCAAAACCTGTCTTAATTTTTTCAGGAAACCAGAATCAAACTGGAAGAAAAATAAAGATTGGAAAAACCGTTACGCCAGGGTGTACGGTGCTCAACGCGTTGCAATGTAAGTATCAAATTTCGATGAAACGCCTTACCATTACCATAGAAATTACATCCTTTAACTCCGGAAACATGATTGTTTGCATTTCTCTCAATACAATAAACACTAATAAAATGCATTAAATGGCATGGCGCTTTCTCTATGTTTTACATAAAATATTTCGTCCCCAATAGACAATGCACCCGACAACAATGTAGGTAAGTAGGTAAATACTTAGCTTGAAATAAATTACCGCTACTATTATATGCAATCTTAAAGCAGTCGGTGTGTGAGGCTCCCGTTTATAAAGTTACATATGTAGAGATACATATATATATGTAGAAACCTCCGTGTTTTTTTGTCTTTATATTTCTGCTTATTAAAAAAACTTAAGGTAGGTACACATAACTGGTTACATATTAAATATCTACTTACCGAAATTTGGCACATCAAATTAGTAAGTCACAAAGACATCATTGCGTAACTGAAAAAACTTTCACTGTTGTTGCTAAGTATTCAAAGAAGCTATGCACTTAAATGCGTAATATCTAAAACGACCAAAAATAAGTGATATAAGTAAAGTATCTAACTAAAGTAATTACATAACCGTAGTAAGCTAAAACATATATTTAAAAAATAAGCACCAATAAATTAATAAGCAAAAACACTTTTCAACGTTCTACGTAGGTCCAAACATAAGTCATAGAAAGCAATCCCATTTTTAGTGAATCCTGTTTTGGGATCTCATTATGTCGTTTAAATTTTCCAATTTATTGGTGTTATCTGGGGAACTAAAAAATACACAATCAGTAAGTAATTTTATTTATAAATAAGATATTAATATTGCTCAGTGCAGACCGGTAGATTCAACCAATCCGAGATAGGCGTCAAGGCCCAAGGCTCAAGTATTGTATTACGTAGTTGTCTTAGCTACTATTACTTATTGCCGACGCACATAGGTACCTAAAAGGCTAGTTGTGTAGTGGCTGGTATAGTCAAAAGAACTGAGTCATCACCGTGAGTCACGACTGCAAGTAAAAGTCACTCCGACGACTCAGATGCTGGCATCCTTTTGCGCCCGACTTCGTATCGAAAACAACAAGAACTTTATAGTTTCTCGAATTTGCAGCAAACAGTGGAATAAAAACCTGATGAGGTTTTATGCACTTACTGTTTTTAAACACCGTCGCCATTATGTTTCAGTCAGTAGTAACAAAATAACGAGGACGAGACTTTACTGACTGTAAGTAACTTAAGTTAGTTTAAAATGAGTATAATTTTGCAGTAACTGGCATGCAAGAAAATTAATGTGATTGAAGGGCATTATTTGGCAGTGCAAGCATGTTTGCTTGTAGCTTGCAAGTATTGTTATACTTAATTACTTTGATAGAATAAAAATCAATAAAACCAATTTATTTCTGCAAGTTGACTAACAAGTAGCACTTTTACACGTCCCAACATATAAATTTACCCTACCACCGCTTCGGGACAATTTGGACCAGTGCTGAGAAGAAACGGCGCAAGAAACTCAGTCACTATTGTCATGGCCAATTATCAAACGAATAAAACCTCATCGATATAAATCGATGAGGTTTTATTCGTTTGATAATGATGGATGGGATGAAAAAGTTTTTTTTTCAGTCTGGTGACTCTGGTTTTTCACTCTGCGTTCAGATCCTGAAGTAAGCTAGTACTTAAGGTCACTGTGATAAAAAAGCAAATAAACTACTTGAGCTTTTTTGGCCAAAGCTCTAAGAACATGCAATTTTTCAATATCTGAGTGGAAAAGCCGTTTTTATTCACTAGAGGTTAAAGTAAATTTGAATTTAGAACATCGTGTGCACCAAGTTTGTGAATTAAAAAAATCATTAAACCTATTTATTGCTACCTCTATGGTGCCAAATATATCATACAATTTTTTTTTAATTTGTTAAAAACTCAAACTTGGAACCTTCTTGGTGCTCTTTTTTTATTTGCTTTGTTTGCGGTTCTTTACGCGGCATTTTTTCACGTCATTGTTAAACCTTATATTAAAAACAAGAAACTTGAAAACAAGTGAAAAAAATTAAAATGAGTGATTCTAGCGACGAGGAAGTTTGTTTGAAGCCAACAGAATTGACTGAAACTGTTAATAATGCGCAAATGATCTTTCTCCCTCAACAATCACGCGAGAAGTATTTAAAACAGTACGTTATGTTCAACACGTGGCGACTAGCAAAAGGAGCCAAAACTTTCTCAGAAAACGTTTTGCTGGCATATTTTATAGAATTATCCGAGAACAAGAAAGCAAGCACTCGAAAAATAGTGCACAAGTGACTAACACCAATAGTACCCAACAAAAATATTACACTCAATTTAAATAACTGTAGCAACTTTACTTTCAATTTTTATTAATTATACCTAAATATTATTTTGTAATAATTTAAAGATTATTCTGTAATACTTACCTGTCATAATGCAGTAGTTAATACCTAAACTGAAATAAAAGTAGCTATCTTGTGATTGTCAACGGTTTTATTTGCATTTAGTCATTTCCTCGCTGAGGTGGAATGAAAAGTTACGTGTTGCACTCGAGTGCAAAGATTTTTCACTTCGTGCTCTTTTGATTCCCTCGCTAACGCTCAGGATTCTAATTTTGAATCACTCGCTGCGCTCGTGATTCAATTTTAGAATCCTTCGCTTGCTCGGTCATCAAAATTGAACACGCGGTTAAAAAGCAACTTTGCACTCTTGTATAACAAATAACTATTTACTTCATCTTACACTAGATCATTCTCATTCGATGACAATTAAATTTTTAAATTTTACTACATTATGATAAATAAAATACAACATATTTTTAGTATTTTTTTATGCAATTATATTATTTAATACTAGCTGTGCCCGCGACTTCGTCCGCGTGGAATATTTATTTTGGCCATCATTTTCTTTTTGCAAATTAATTTTTATTTTTTTATTTTAGATAATTTATTTTTTAAGTTTTTAAAAGAACATAATTAGCTTAAAGTACTTTTGCGTTAATTATTTTTCTAGTTTCATTTTCTTGTGTCAGAAGAACATATCAGTTTTGTCCGCAACGCGTTTGTAGGTCTGATCTTAACGCGTTGTTAAGATCAGACATATGTGTGAAAAGCAGTCTTGACGTTAATTAATTCCTATGTGTTTAAATGTTTGCCTCTGTGATTTATTAATTGTAACGGTGAAAGATAGCATAAAAGGAAATAGAATTCTTTTAAAATTAAAAGGTAAATAATTTGGAATCATTGAGGTGCGAGGTATAAGCACTGTTTGACCAACTGCTAAACCAGTCTAAACTATTGCAACCATCACGTTACATATTGCGAAGAAATTAGATTTGAAGTCGGGTCCCGGTGGTTTAAGATTTCTAAGTAAAATTATTGGTGCATCTATTTTTAACTTGAGGGAATAATGGGGGAAGGCCACTTGTGTTCAAATAATTATTTTTTAATTTCGTCTACGCTACAGTTTCTCACTCCCAATATTGCACTTTGACACATCCATTGATGATCTTTTTTTTCTATTTTGCTTATTTCAGGGTGAACTCTCGATATAAAGTCCTTAATGTTACTCACTCTTAATCCTTAATCTCGTTCAATTGCAATTTTATTTTCAAAGTGAGGTACTTTACCGTCTCCTATTAAAAGTAACTTTGAAGGAAAAGTTATACAACCTCCCTACCACTGCCTCGTTGGTGTAGTGGCAAAGTTTCTGCCTAACATCCAAGAGGTCCTGGGTTCGAATCCCAGATCGAGCCAAAATTGTTTCTGAGATTTTCTGTCATGAATCTCTCAAAAACAGCTCGGTCGACTTCTCGGAGTCGAGAAATTGGCGGTGTTATACCCCCGTGCCTCGGTTCGCACGTTAAGCCGTTGGTCATGCGCCTGATCTCTCTCCGGTCATGTCGGATTGCCGTCTCACCGAACTTTGAGAGTGATGGAACAGTGCAGTTTGAGAGTGTACTTGTGTATTGTGCTCACACTTGTGCACTATAATATCTCCTGCGTAGTTGTCTGATTTCTGTTGAGATTGGCCGCCGTGGTATATAATCGGCCTGGAGGATTATTTCTACTTCCCCCCAAATGTGCTCTCATATTTGTAGTTAATTTTAAGATGTTTACAAACTTCCATACTGGGGTATTTTTAAGGCAAGACTTTACAATGTCTGCCCTTGTTCCCCTAACTATTCCAGGTACAGTTTTTCGAAAGTCCCCCGCAAACATAACAGTAATTTTATGATGATGATTTTATCACAGCTTCTTATATCTTTAAGAGTCCTATCTAGACCCTCTACATGAGCTCTATGGATCATGGAACATTCGTCCCAGATTATTAAACGCGGTCACCTGGTCATTCATCGTATCAGCCTGTTATAGTCCACTGCTGGACATAGGCCTTCCCCAAGGACCGCCACAGCGCGCGATCTCCCGCTCTTTGCATCCAGTCACTACCAGCTGCCTTCTTCAGGTCGTCTGTCCATCTAGCCGGGGGCGTCCCACACTACGTTTACCTAAGAGTGGTCTCCATTCAAGAACCTTCCTGCTCCACCTCTCGTCGGTTCTGCGACAGACATGGCCAGCGCACTGCCACTTTAGCTTGCTACATTTTTGGACAACATATGTTACCTTAGTCGTATGTCGTATGACCTCGTTCCGGATCTTATCCCTTAATGAGATCCGCAACCTAGACTATTCCATAGCACGCTGAGTGACGTGTAGTCGGTGATCCAGCTTGACTGGCATGTTCCACGTTTCGGCTCCGTGGGTTAAGACAGTTAAGACGCATTGGTTAAACAACCGGCTTTTGAGGCACTGCGGCAGGGTTGACGTGAAGATATGACGTAACTGGTCATTAATTAAATCTTATTTTGGTTCATCATGGTAACTCGTAGAGCTACACCCCCCTCTCCGCGTCGCTCGCAAGTAACGCCTCTCTTCCTTGCAGCGTCATGTTTTGCATATCATGCGGCGCGGGTGAATTTTATATTGGTGATATTTTAAAATTGTAATATCTTCTAAGATATTCATTGAAATTAAGTGATGTCAAGGACAATTTTGTTTACAATTAAATACTCTTAATCAACAACACATTTATTTGGATAAAGATTAATATTATTACGTTGATACAACTCTTACCAAATAATGCATTAATTTTGACCAAATTTGATTACCACAAAAACGGTTCTAGTGACTTGATCTTAAAAGATAGACATATACTGTCGCAGACACTTTTTTAGATGATTTTAGGAGGAATAATTCTTTCATACAAATATTTTTGGTATCTTGAACCGTTTTCGCAGCGTTCGCAACGGAAGCCCTCAAGGATAAATAATTTTCCCCGTTTTTTCCACATTTTCCATGATTTCTTCGCTCCTAATAGTTGCAGCGTGATGTTATATAGCCTATAGCCTTTCTCGATAAATGGTCTATTCAACACAAAAAGAATTTTTCAATTCGAACCAGCAGTTCCTGAGATTAGCGCGTTCAAACAAACAAACAAACAAACAAACAAACCAACTCTTCCGCTTTATAATATTAGTGTAGATTCAATATTTTACAAAAAATTTTTAGTATTTTATTTAAAAAAATCATAGATTAGATTAATTCGAAAAGCATTATAAATGTTACAAAATATTGAATGAATAAAAATAGTAAGTTCTACACAGCTTATAAATTTCAATTACAATTTGTTTTAATTTATGTACCTGTCCCTCTCTGGAGCACTAGGAACGCGGACTTGTGCCAGCATCCAGTGCCGCAGAACGGGGCAATCTGGCTTGTCACAAAATACCTTTAGGGCTCCCGCGCACGCGGTACTTAAAAGAGGAGATGCGGCTACGCAGCACTGTAGTAGCACGGAAGCCCCACCAGCACCCTGAATGCATTGTTGTATTGATAGCCCAGTGTATAATCGAGCCACAGACATAGACTTTATCTCATCATGAAACGAACCATGATTGAGCAGTTTAGAGAGATCTAAGTTTTGTCCTCATATTGGGCTCTTATAAATCAAACGGGTTTTATATCATGTTTTATTTTTTAATCAAATGATTAAATACTCACACTTGACCGGTTTTATTAAATAAATAAATATAAATATACAACAACATCACATACATTGATCTGACTCCGTGCGTAAGTAGCTTGAGCACTTGTGTTACAGAAATCAGAATCAACAGTGGTATTATAAATAAACTTAAATAAATACATATAACACCCAGACCAGTACAAACAGACATGTTCATGCATGCATGTTTGTACAGTGCGGGGATGAAACCCGCGACCCTTTGGTTAATAGTCAATTTCTTGACCATTACACCAAAGTGGTCGTCATTAAAATACCAATTAAGAATCCATCACATCCAGTACCGTCAAAATATCGTAACTTTATAGAAACACCGCAAGACGTAGCGAAGACGACTCCCAGAGTCAGCGCATCTCATTCATGACGAACGACAGCTCGCCATACACTGACCTGCTGATGAGGGTGAGGGCGAACCGCCGTGACAGCTCGTCGTCCAGCTCGCCCAGTCCGAGATACCTGACCTCCTTGCTGTCGCAGCAGAGCGACCTGTATGGGACCTACACAGGCACTGGGAGCATGCTGTGCGTATCTGGTTTACTTTACTATTTAATTAGCTACGCATTGATGATAGCACTAGTTGAAGTAGCGAATAGCGAAGCATAGGTACTAAGGGAATTTTGGAATCAAAACTCTAAAAGTTATTTAAAATTAGAAGAGACTTACATACATTTTATGCATGATGCATTTTTTTTTTCAATTACAGCGTGCTGTTAGGCAATAGGCATTGGAAGAATTTAAACCGTCTGGTCTGTCTTTACAATAAGCTCGATAAAAGCTTTTATTTTGTCTTAATTTTAATATTGACAATGAAGTTATCTGTACTTACTGTTCTAGCACTCAACACAGACATTTTGCGGATTAGCCACGATGCACTGTTTCAAACGGTATGAATAGTTTTTTTTTTATGAAAATCAAACCATGTTTTTGAGAAGAACTCTAAGATGAAAAAGTGTCTTTTTCAGACAGGTTCAACGTCTTAAATAAGAAGAAGTTCATCAACAACACTATCAATAACTCTCCTTGCAGTGGTGTAGTTCTGCCAGGTAGATTAAGAAGCGAATTTTTTAAAATCCAGCCGTCACTATCACTCATGCTAACTTAGGAGAACGATCTTACGTGATAGAGATTAATGTATTATTATTATTGACGATTGTAGCGTCACGGTTACGGAGCCTACTCGGTGATGCTAGCCTAAGATTTGAGAACCTGCATAAACTTAAGACAATAATTACATTCCATACCGCTTATGTAGAGCATAATAGCTTTCCACACTAGGCACTGGACGATGTACTCCATTTCTGTTTGCCGTAGGTCCGACGACTTGGGCGGTCATGATACGCTGCTTTTAGACATGGTGCGTGCTCAGAGCCGTGAGATGCAGGAGGCACAAGATCAAACCTTGGATCTCCCTCGTGACGATGTTTCTGATTCTGACGAGTAAGTATTTTTTTTATTCATTTTATGTATGAAGTAAGGTTACTCTACGTTTTCTTAAAGTATGTAGTAGTATTTCTGTTTTGAGTTTGCTATCTTATAACTCTCTGCATTAAGGGATCGTTCTTCTGAACCTATCGATATTACGAACAGTACCTACTTATTTACATCAGCTACGAAATGTTTAGTGCTAGATGAAAACAATGATACGTTGGTAATTAAGTTTGACATCGAGGGACAATGACACATTAACAAAAAACACCCATTTTCCCACTTAACTTTCTCTCTCGCTTCAATTACGTCTATTACCTACAACTTTCACAGTTTTCTTGTGTCTTATGTACTAAGTTCGAGAGTTCTCGGATAGAAGTTATTATGTCATTATTACGGTGCGTATTTGATTGGCAGCTTCATTATTCTTCTAAAATCTGCAACATGTTGTGATGATTTTACCTTTTGAAATACATAGTATCGTTTTGTATTTGGAATCAAAAATTTTATTTAGCTATGTGCTATGATACTCGCAGTAGGTGGGCATCCTTGTAATTTTATATGCATGCTCAGATCTGTAAATTAAACTGCCAAAGATGAAAATGACCACTTACTTAGTACCTCCCAAAAGATTTGACAGACATGAAGGAATGTCAGTCTAACTGACCGTAAGCAACTGCAAACGGGGATTCAAACCTTGCGGACCTCAACACTCCTACATAATTGTATTACAAACCCGTCAGCCGCAAAGTTAATAAGGTTGCACTTGCCAGGATAGCGGGAAAAAGCTAAATTTACTTCATTATGGTGTTTTATTTATTTATTTACCAGTCTATCCAACGAACCCTGCATGCACGGGCTGAGCATGCGCATGACCGAGCGCAGCGTGTCGCGCTCTCGCGTTTCCCGCATGTCTACAAGACGGGATATGGACATACCCTCCATACTGGCGTTCACTACCACAACTACAGCACCGGTTAGTTTTGATGAAACCTCCTCAATCATATCATTAGAATCTCATTATGTTAAAGAGCCATACTTAGATTTTTCATATAGACCAGGCGCACAGTGGCACATGATAGATACTGCACCAAAAATGTTTGGGTTATTAACTGAGTACCTACCCCGATCCTCGAGGCTCCCTCCCCGGAGTTCCATCTTTGGGGTTCTCTGGCACGGGGGCCTTGGGGATCGGGGTACTCAGGGAATAGCCAAAATTTCCCCGATTAACTCTTTAAGATTCAGTGATGTCTTTAGAATCTCATTCATCATTCATCTCATTCAGAATCCCATAGATGTTAAGTATGGACCAGGCGCGCACAGTAGCAATTGACACTGGACCAAAAATGTTTTCCCGATTCATTTACAACACGATGTGTAGGTAGGTATTAATCAGATCAGATCATGAATGTTATTCTGATCAATCTTATTTCATGACGCGCTGTATCTTAAAATTACAAACTTAAAATTAAGAAAATTAAAAATCTGACATTCTTTTACCAGGTGCCACTGGAAATTCCAGCATTTAAATTGGCGAATGAACCTCAACGCGAAGAAATCCCGCGTTGGTCAGTAAGGCGGGCCGTCTGCCCAGTCTGCTCACAAAAGTGGAAGGACAAAAGTTCTATCCGCAATATTAAATATTCCGGTTAGCTTATTTTATTTATAGGTACATTTCTTTACCTTTTATTTTCTCATGGTTATCTCCTTACTAGGTCACTGGTGTCTGGTTTAAAAATGTCTGAGGTTATTTCTCTTTTTTTTAGGGTTAAAAAGGAACTTGTCATCCGAACTCCCATCCGTAATAGCTCCTGCAAGATTACGCTCTGCAATAACGATGGGATAGTAAGTACTTACCAAGTTGACCACTAATTCGTTCTACACCTACTTTTGTCTCAGAAGTTCTCAAACTAAAAATTTTGGCAACGTAAAAGTCATTCTAATCAATTCAACCAACTTGCATACCTACTTACATTTTAAGTCTACGCAACTCCGAAATTCTAAGTGTTTACTTATCAAAGGCAGGTGACTACCACATTTGGTAAACCATGCAAATAGCCCTTGTTTGAAATCCCAAGCCCAAAGCCTTACTAGCTTATACGATTGCTGACTGCTACGCAGATTTTCATCTGATTGTTACCTTCCAGCGTACCTCGACCAGTGGTGGCTGCAGTAGACCACGAAGCAGGTGTGAAACATGGCGGCCTCCGCAACACTAGTGCCTCTTGGCAGCTGACCAGGGCCCGTCGATTTCGAGCCCCTAAGCCTCTCATGCCCCCACCGGAAGCGACGAGACCACCCGCCGCGGCCGCCCCACTGGCCCAGAGAGACCTGGACTTGCGTGTCAGAAGCTTCCTCTCAGAGATCAGACAAACTGCCTAAATAACTTACTAAATTAAATGGTTGTATTAACATGCTGCTTTGTCATCAATATTTCGTCAATATATAAACTGCCTATCATGTTTTAAGATTTTGGTATTTTATTTAGTACTATTTACTAAATTGGACCCAAGACAATTTATTAGAAGCGGGAAAGTTTACATAATCGGTTTTTTATTTTATAAATTACAAGGCCGAAAGATAAGCCCAAGCCGCAACCAATTTTTAAAGAAAACATATATGTCAACGTCATCTAGACGTCAATGCTAAGCTAATCAAATTGTCAAAATCTTATCAAAAATTGCAGACAGACCGGATAAAATTACTAAATTCAAGAATTAAATAAAATAATTCATAAAAAAGAGTAAACAGAAAAAGTATGGCGCTATTACCGTATTCAAGAAATTTGCTATCAAGTATCATAAATTCAGCTAATCGGAAGATTGGGATAAGGACACTGATGTCAAAACAACTGATTTATAATGAATTTGGAGACCCTCTACACGTCGTGAAGTTCAGGGAATGTTCAGTGCCTCCTCTTGGTAGCCAAGATGTGCTTGTACGAATGCTAGCGGCGCCGGTCAATCCAGCTGATATTAACACTATACAAGGTACTATACTACTACTAGTGATTTAGCAAGCTTCTTTTACAGATCCTCTTTGTTTACCTTGTTTTTTTAAATGACTGAATGAAATAAATGTTGAAAACATAAAATGAACTCAAGATAAATACAAAAGGTAAATTTTTTGCTTTTTTCATAATCATTTTATCATTTGGTGTCCTCTCGATGTACAATAACTATAAAATATTTTGTAATTTTTAGGAAAATATCCTGTCAAGGTTAATCTTCCATCGATACCGGGAAATGAAGGAGTAGGTGTAGTTGAAGAAGTTGGGAAAGAAGTAAAAGGTGTATGTCCTGGGAATAAAGTTATTGTGACAAAGCCAGTCCAAGGCACATGGAGGAATATTGCGACATTCAATAAAGACATCTTAAGGGTAGTTCCTGATGAGCTTGGTGTGGTTGAAGCAGCAACCCTCACAGTAAACCCATGTACAGCTTACCGCATGTTAACAGATTTTAAGCCAGTCCGAGATGGGCTTGTTGTGATACAAAATGGTGCAAATGGAGCTTGCGGGCAAAATGTGATCCAAATATGTAAAGCTTGGGGCATCAAAAACATAAACATTGTCAGAAACAGACCTGATATTAGTGAACTCAAAAAGTACCTAGAATGTTTAGGTGCAACTTATGTCCTGACTGAGGAAGAGTTAAGAACAACTAATATTTTTAAAGAAAAGAAGATTGAAAAGCCATCTCTGGCACTGAATTGTGTTGGTGGCAAAAATGCTTTAGAAATGCTACGGCATCTGCAGCACTCTGGTAATATGGTGACTTATGGGGGAATGTCAAGGGAACCTGTGAACATACCAACATCAGCATTTATTTTCAAAAACCTTTCTTTCCATGGGTTCTGGATGACAGCTTGGAATGAAAAAGCCAGCCAAATGGAAAAAGATAAAATGATTGATGATATTGTCCAATTAATGTGTGAAAATAAACTAAAAGGGCCTGCACACAAGATGGTGAAGTTTGAAAACTATGAAGAAGCCTTAGGGAATGCCCTGAGCTCTAAAGGGTTTACAGGCTGTAAATACATTTTAGATTTTAATTCATAATTATATAAATGTTCTGATAATTAAGTTCCTATGTTAATTTTGAAATGTAATAAAAGAGGTATATCAGAAAAATATTTATTTCATTGAAAACTTATATTATTTATTATGTATGATTTCTCGTTTTCAGAATATTTATTCTCTAAACTGAGTACTAAAGCTTTTATTAATCAAACAGAGTAATTCTACAGGAAAACTTTAAAAAAATATGGAATATTTTTTTAGTACAATCCCTAAAAAAATCATTACTATTTCAGGAAAGGGAGTCTCCTTGCCTTGCTTGCCAGCTATTCCAGGTGATGAGGGAGTGGGTGAAGTAGTTGAAATCGGAAGTCACGTTGGTGCTGTGGAGCCTGGGGAAAGAGTCGTCCTCAGCTCTAGACTACTTGGCACTTGGCGATATTATGGCATTTACCATGAAAGAGATGTTCATATTGTGTCCCCTAACTTGCCTCTTCCGGAAGCTTCAATGCTTAGCATAGCACCCTGTACAGCCTACAGAATGATCAAAGATTTCATGAAAGTTAAGCCTGGCGAAACAATTATCCAAAATGCAGCCAACAGCCCTTGCGGACAATGTGTGATACAGCTCTGCAGAGCGTGGGATATAAACACAATTAACGTTGTAGCAAATCATTGCGGATATGAATCGGTTAAAAATCGTCTGCTTGACCTAGGCGCCACTGAGGTCTATACACTAGCAGAGGCCGAAGACCTGTGCGTATTTGATACGTCAATTACCAGACCAGTTTTAGCACTTAACTGCTTAGGGGGCAGATACGAGGATGTAATGCTGAAATTGTTAGAACGCAACGGTGCTATAATATACTACGGGTGCGCCTTCGCCATGCCACTAGTAAAACAATTTTTGCGGTGTGATGCTACGTTCTGTAGATTTCATCTGAGTGACTGGGATGCACAGGCTACAGGCGTCGAAAAAGATATTATGTACAACGAATTAGTCCAATTAATGGTCATCGGCAAATTGAAGGCGCCGTTTTACGAGCCAGTGGAGTTGAAAAATTATATTCAAGCTTTCAAAAATACTGTACACTGCGAAGCATTTGCTAATGTGAACTATGTGTTCGATTTTACACTCCCGTAAACCATATTTTAAGAAAATCTGTTTTTGCATAGAATTTAAAAAGTATACTGTACATACCTGATTTAATTGGGTTGTAGAAACCTTATTCTTTTTTGTGTTTACAAAATACAATTATTTTCTTTTTATTTTTTGAAAAATTTCTATAATTTTCAATTTGAATATTTTGCCGCCTTGAGAAGTTCGGCATCAGTAGGCTATAACACACAGGGAAGTCAATCTAACCCTATTGGCCATTAGAAAAAAGCACCAAGCAACCTTGAACAAGCTAACATTTTTCTAGGTGTAATTTTTCACTAATTGGGAGATAGGTTTTAGAAAATACACCAAATAAAGAGTCACTGACTCATTTGTTAATTATTTATATGATATTTGGACCAAATATTTGGCTTGGTGTGGCCCGTAATAATAACTGTTTATTGGCTGTTGATTATTTTCCATAGGCAAATTAAGAGAAAAGTAATAAGAAAACAAAAGTCACTTTGTGTGACATTAACAGATAAATAAATACTGTATGTACTGAACCTGAAGGAACTGTTTGTTTATACTTTTATAAAATAGAATTATTTAAAGTTCTAAAATAATTCATAAAATAATAAAAAGTTGCCATGTATTCATAAAGATTCAAATTTTACTATACTCAGGTTCATTTCAAAACTTGAAGAAAGTGTGTAATTCAATGCGCTTTTACCTTAGCTTGTAGCAAAATGGATAAAAGTACCTATGAAAACTTCGAGTATCCGACAGCTAATGAATCGGAATCTGGATCTGACCAATTTTTTATAGTTCAAGATAATGGAACTTTTTTAGGTGAGTTCCCAAGTCTAGTACATACTCTTTAGTAATCATTATCGTCTAAAACTTATTTTTAAAAATCACTACGTCCCAAGCTTAATAATACTTTGCGGTTGATAGGGCTTACCAATGTATTATACAAAATATTAAAATTCTCAAATTATATTTTCAGTTAGCACTACCAGACAAGTGCCATATGCATCACAGCAATGTGCTGTATTTGATGTGGCTCCACAACAATTCCTTGTTGATGTTGAAAATACTTCAGAACTTATGACAGTCTCAGGTATTTTTCTAAGATAAATGAAATTTTATTTAGTGTTATTTTATTATGTTATGTTATTAGTTTTATTTTTTATAAAATGAACAATCTTTTCAGATCAATATTCAACTGATGCTCAGAGCAACTTATTCACTAACAGCTATCTGCTACAGCCAGGGTCAACTGCAGAACCTGAGCAGGTAAAATTTTGATACATTTGTTTAATTATAATTATATTATGGAATAGTTAGTCTTAAAAACTTTTATGCATAGAGTAGAGTAATATTATTAGTATTGTAATAATATTGTGTTTTAGATTGAACAAAATGTAGCAGACAGTATAGATGAAGATGAACTTAACAAACAAAATGGGGCTTGTACTGAGGTAAGTTTTCTATCCAACAAATAAAGTAGGTGAAACAGTGGTTTTTACCACCAAAATCTTCTATCTATACAGAATTGACCTCTCAACAGATTTTTTCATAATAAATATTATTTGTAGAAATATTTATAACTAGCGGACCCAGCAGACGTTGTACTGCCCGTTGCTTTATTAAAATTTCTGATCTTTTAAACCTTCCCTGGATTTTTACGAATATCTCAAGACCAAAATTATTGAAATCGTTTCAGCCGTTGTCGAGTTTTAGCGAGACTAACGAACAGCAATTCATTTTTATATATAAGAAGATTAATCCGTAGAGAGGTCTATGATCTGTACATGAAATGTATTTCCTAAATAACTATCAGGGGGTGATTAGGGATCAATACTGATGCCAAAAAAATGCAATCAGGAAAAGAATTGTCTGTCGGTATAACCATTATAGAATAACAATTACTTGACGGATTTTAACAAAACTTCGTACAATTTTTTTTTTCATACTCTTAAACTGGTAATGGTATACTTTTCATGATGCTACAATCAATAGGAGCAGAGCAGTGAAGGGAAATGTTGGGAAAACATGATAAGTCACTCCATTTTTTAATCTTTCATTGTGTGTGCAACCTTAATGGTTAATGCTACACAGAAATCATGTATGACGGATATGTTCTCTTTAAAATTATATAAAAAATATCACAAGACATCTTATGTCCATCATTTATGGTTGACTCACAACAACACGTGTAGCTCAAAGCTTTCTGATTATATTTGTCTACTCCTACATTTATAACACTCTCAGTTGTCTTCATCGAAATATATAAAACTCACTGACAGACTGTCTGACTGACTGACATATTGATTTATAAACGCACAACCCAAACCACTGGATGGATCGGGATGAAATTTGGCATGCAGGTAGATGTTATTATGTAGGCATCCGCTAAGAAAGGATTTTAATAAATTCTGGTCCTGAGGGGATTTAATAAGGGTTGCAAATTTGCATGAAACTGGGTAACAAAAAAAGATTGTCCACGCGGACAAAGTCGCGGACTGCCGCCAGTTTGTAATAAATAAGTGACATGTTGGTCAACCAATTATTTTCATTTCCAGATTATTTTAAGTGATGAACAGTATCACATGTTGGAACAAAAAGGATGGTTGTTACTAGAAATTGGTGATAAAATGTATGTTCTTAACACATTAGGGCTTCATGACATCACTACAAATGAAAGTATGTATCTAATATTAGTATACATTAAATATATATTTTTTAATTATGTAAAATTAAAACTATTGCCATCTTTCAGAGCTGATTGAGAAGCTAAGAAATGAAAGCCAGAGCAACATAAGTCAAGATCCAAATACTGGGTAGGTAAAGCATCTTAATTTGGAAAATTATGGATATTTAAAAAGAGTATATGCAGTATTAGTTAGTTTGCACTTGCAGCCATTAAAGCGGAAGAAAGTGAGAGAGCAGTATCCAAACATTCCAAACATCATAACTCTGTCTAATTTATTTCACTGTCTATGTTTGATCTTACTAGAAAATAGAAGTATACAAAAATAATGGTCGCCTGCAAACTTAACAATATATGGTAGACTTCTTGGTGGTACGAAGGGAGAAGAGAGCGGGCATTTCGCATGCCGCACGTTTGGTTACGTATATACGAGCGAGCGAGATCGCAGCTGTCCCATATTATGGCAACCCCAGAGTTCTGTTTATATGGCGCGCCATAAACAATCTGTTCAGTAAACGGCCAAACAAATGAATCAAAATTTGCTTTTAGGACATGCCATCTTTCAAATGATGATAAGACCACTGTACAAGGAGCCTTCAAATCCATTCCAAGTGTGTCAGGTGAAATTCAGGAATCTGATAAAGCTTTAAAACATGATAGCCCAGAGAATCATAACTACGTAAAAGAAAGTTCTGGTCTAACAGACTGTAAAGGTATTCAATAGAAATATAATTTGTTTGAGGATTTTAACAGTGGAAGTATATATTCATTTGACATCGCAAAAGTTAAGTATTTGTAACTTTCCAGAATTAAAAAAAGAAAATGAGCCAATATCAGTTGAACAAGTCCACAAAAACTCTGTTAGTGAGGAGTATCAAGAAGTTAAAAATCAAGATGCAACTGAAATGAACACTAGAGTCCTGGTAATAGAGACTGAAAATATAAGGAGAGTGGGGAATACATTGAAAGTCAAAGCAAAAGTATCATTGAAAGGTATTAGTTAATCTATCTGTAATGATTTTTTATTGATGTAAGCAAATCAATTTCATATGATAAGAACAGCCTTTGTATCACTTATGTATGCTTAAATCTTTAAAACTAATAAATGGATTCCGATGCGGTTATTTTTAATAGTTATATTTTGATGCGTTTTTTAAATGTGATTGATTAAAAAGTATGGTTTATATGCATAAAAACAGCAGGCAGGACAAAGTCTGCTGGGTCCACTAGTTTAATTATAATTTTGTAAACTTACAGATCTTCCTGATAAAATTCACCTGGGCAAAAGTAAAAATGGGAAAAGACTGGTTGCGAAAGTAGTGAAAGAAAATGCTGATAAAGTTGTTGAGAAAACTCCTGAAATAAATAAGGATAAGCCTGACGAGAGTGGAGTGCTTATTAGTTTATCTGCTCCACACCAAAATGGAGGTACGAATTTCATATCCCCAAGAAAGTGTATGCTATAAACACCTATATGTATAATTAAGCTGAAGAGGAAAAAAAGTCTGTAATAGGGAGATATTTAAAAAACAATAGCTCGGGGTATTTGGTATCGACTAAGGAACACATTCCGCTACTTTTTAGAATGTTTTTCTGTTTATTTGTGCGCGCATCACCTGAAAACGGCTGAATGGATTTAAATGAAAACATTACAGTTTATGGGCTACAATTTTTTTTGAAGATCTGAACATCTGAGTTGGAACCCTAGCAGCCGAGATTAACTGTTAGAGTTATGAAGATGTTGCCATAGGTAAAATTGCTCAACATGACGAGCACTTTTCGTCCCCATAGCAAAAATGAAATCTGGAGTACCTGATGTGACACACAGGAGCCCTGCTAAACCGTTAGAAGTATGAATTTGAATGCTACAAACCAGATACATATTGTGATCTGTCAATATAAACTGTCAGATGACAATATTTATTGACGTGTTGGGTGATGTAGGTGATGACCCGTCAAGGGTCACGATATTTATCGATAGACCGAACCCCCGTTCGAGGGGGATCGCGCAATTCTTGTAAATATATACCTATATATTTTAAATATTGTTACCAAAACCCAAAACATATTTTAAAAATATATTTACAAGAATTGCGCGTTTCTAAGAATAAGATTTATGACGTCATGCGTGTTTTTTTTACAGAAAATAACACAGCTGAATCAGAGTTTTATATGCTTCTTCTACATTTATTCCGAAACAGTGTGAACAAAACCCAATGCAGTGCTGAAGATGTTGTCACGGCGAATTCGGTTATAGCGAAACTTCTTCAAATACCCGTCTTCAAGCCATCGGTGATTGATAATGACATTATTATAACCAAGGTAAACGCTTAGTTTAGGTAACTTATATCAAGCATATTGAATCTGTAGATTTTAAATTTGTAAATAATAAGGTAAATAATGAAAGACCAATTATTTTTTTCGGTAATCCAGACAAGTATATTCTTAGTGTTAAGCGAGTAGCACACGTAGCGAATAGACGTAATGCCCTGTTCACACGTTTCTTTAGCAAAGTTCACACGAGCATTCAGTTCTGTCGGATCTTAAAAGCGAATGATCTTTTGAATGCTGCTATAGAAACACAATAGGCTTGTTTCCACTATGAAAGAAATATTTAAAAACTGATTTTCTCTAAAATTGTTCATAATTTCAGATAATAATAATAATAATAATAATCATTTATTTAGTTTCAAATGGACAATAGTAAATTAATATAAGCTTAAGATAAGATGTAGACCGAAGACTTTCTTTACCTGAACTAGGTTATAAACCTGTGTCTCAGGCTAAAGAGAGCACAAATAATTTCTTAAGGTATTAAAAATTAAAACTATCTTGAAACTACTATTAGTTTAAAAAATGTATGGTAATCTAAGGTATGTCATATTATAACAATTTGGTACCTACTTCATTAGTGTATTTAACAAGTCAGCACTTTGCTAAATCACAAAGAAGTCAAGAGCGTCAGCACTTTTTTCGAACTTTAAACTAGGCTAAATATATTATTGTTTACATCACGTTCTTTAATTTTATTTGTATACAAGCAATATATATGTTTGTCTAATTAGCTATAAGTTTAGGTTAGGAGGACAACATAGAGAGGTCAGAACTTATTTTCTAAGTTAGTAATTTACATGCTAATTACATAATCAAAACATTATAGGTATACAGAGTCTGAAAGGTTTATTAGGTAAGGTATTAAAGTGATCTTAACGTAGATTAGGTGCCCTCATAATCGATAGAGCTAATGTAACGGGACTCGGCAGCTTTTCTGGCGGGACATTCAGTATCTCCCGTTTTGTGCGCGCTTGGCTTATTGAAGCGTACGCATGTAGCGCACTTCGACGGCTCGGCTTTCTGCGCACAATCCTTCATAGCGTGGCCCATTTCACCGCAGTGGCCACAGGTGATAGCATCTTCTCGACATGTCTTTGCCGCATGGCCGTACTGTTGGCATTTGTAACACCTTGTGACTAAGGTGAAATCTCTCACTGGGCAAGAAGACCAGTTCACAAAAACTCTATCATTACTTAATAGGGCCTTACGAATTAGTGCAGAGACTTGTATAACATAGTTGCACGTGTCGGCATTCTTTCTTCCGGATTTGTGACTTAGTTTGATCGAGGCCAAAAACGACTCTAATGATGTATCGGTATCTTTCAGTTTGTCTGCTAAGTTCTGGTGGTAAATGCAGCGGAAAACTTCAGTCTCGGGCATTGATGAGGGGACACCGATGACGACGACTCTGGGCTGGCGTTTGTGCTGGTCATCCACAGTGAGCCCTGAAGTAGTCAGATGCGACGACTGCTTCAGTTTCTCGATATCGTCCTTAGAATCGGTGCTGATTATGACGCCCCCATTCCTTGTCTTTCTCAGGCCTCGCACGTGCAGCTTCATTTGTTCAGGTCTGATGATTTTTTGGACAAGGGCCTTAGTGGACTCGCTCGATACACTTTTATCAGTTGGATAAATGGCCACCGAACTAACTTTGCTGACTTGGATAAAGTTATTTGAACTTTTCTTTACCACATCGGCGAAAGAGACTGTTCCAGGAGAAGATTTTGGAGTTTCCAAAAACATTTGTTTAAGACTGTCGATTCTCTGGGCTAGGTCACATTTTTCCTGTAGGACATTTATTTCGGAATGCGCTTGAATAGCCTTTTGTTTTATTGATTGGTAATGCACGGCTAGTTGTGATGTCCCGTGACTAACTTTTCGGCACAAATTGTGGATTTTCACTTTCTGGTCAGAGTTGAGTTTTCCTTCTGCAGCGATAGTGCACACTTCGTTCAGGCACTGCTCGATGGATTTCATCCAGTTCTGTATCTCAGATGTAGCCACATATTGAAGGGGCTCATCTTCCACGGGGGCGGGCGGCGGCGGCGGGCACGCGGGCGTAGGCGGCGGGCTGCGGCGGGTTATTCCACTCCGGTTGAAGGGACTTCCTTCCATTTTCTATAAGATTACACTTAACATAGTAACGCGCAAGAAATAAAATCAGATGACACGGATAACGCGTGATGTCATCAAAACTGGGTCGCGATTTTGCAGATATTGTTAATTTTATTGCATTTGTTATAATTAAATTGACACGTCCGATCGCATGGTCGGCTAGAAACGATATCTTGAGATGCCTTTACACTAATATTTTTCTGCAGTGCGTATTATTTGATTTTTAATTGGAATTCAAATGATAATTAGTCACTCAGTCGGCATTGCACGCGATGACGTCAAAGTGTGTTATTCCCATACAAGCTCTATGAAGAAAAGCGTTTTGACAGTTGATAAAAAGTACGTCAACGATTGGTGGTGTCAACTACCGTATTGTTGTTGTTTACAGTTACTGACCCGATAGAGTTTCTATAGAATTGAAACTAAACTCTTTTTTGACTTTTTGAAGGTTTTACAAAAAAGCGACTCGATTGGACAGATATTAAGTCAAGTGCTAACAGCAGTAGTCACCGGGAGGGTTTCACAAATTGGGGATCAATGGCGCTTCGTCCACTTGCCACATATGTTTCAAAAGATGATTAACGATACAGGTATGCAAATAAAAACGTTATAATCTATACTAATATTATAAAGCTGAAGAGTTTGTTTGTTTGAACGCGCTAATCTCAGGAACTACTGGTTCGAATTGTTTTTGACGTGACAACGTCTTATAAATTGGTTTGCCGGGTGACACTTCAAGAAACTGCGTTACGCTCCGCTCACGTTCCGCGCTCACAATGAGAGCGAGTGAGAGGCACGCGTCCCTTCGACTCGGGCATGGTTAGCCCGCCTAAGAGCGAGTGAGACAGACATAAAAAGTGAAAGGCACGCGTCCCTTCCACTCGAGCACAGTTAACCCGCCTAAGAGCGAGAGAGACAGAGCGAGAGAGAGAGAGTGAGAGAGATAGGCATACACACCGGTTCATGTTATACGAATGAATATTCACATTAAAATTATTTTACCACTCAAAGTCGTTGTCACGTAAAACTTTCGCCCGTATACCGACTTTACAGGCAACCAATTTTTTTTTTGTGTTGAATAGACCATTTATCGAGGAAGGCTTTAGGCTATTAACATCACGCTGCAACTATTAGTGGCGAAAAAATAATGGAAAACGTGAACACGACGGGGAAAATTATTCATCCTTGAGGGCTTCCGTTGCGTGCGCTGCGAAAACGGTTCAAGATACCAAAAATATATGTATGAAAAAAATATTCCTCTTAAATTGATCTAAAAAATTTTTTGAGACATAATGCCCAAAATAACTATTCCACGCAAACGAAGTCGCGGGCACAGCTAGTTCCTCATAAACGACAAATCTTATTTCGAGCATAGCTTATTATTTTATTTTGAAATTCATGCCGCGATTTACATTAACACGAATATTTTATCACACCTCGCAACTTCGCAAACTACGAACCTCAGAACTACTTACAAGAAAACTACAGTAACTTCACAATTACTGAATAATTTTAATAACTTATTATGACACCACTTTTTCGTACCTTTTTTAACACGCTTTTATTAGCTTGACCTGTATGTAACTATGTATGTAACGGAATCTTTGCACTTCATTTTCACCTACTTCTAGGAGTCTGATTAACATGGAAATTTGCACAGGGGTCAAGGACCGATGACAATGCAATAATTTGATAAGAGTTTTCCATTATCCTTATTAAGTAAAAAAATAAAATTAATTTTAATATTGCTGAAATCACCTTCTTACATTTTCCGCACGGCGCCATCTCTTTCACAAATATTGCGAAAGTATCTAGTCAATTTCTTGAATGGTTCGAGTTTTGTAACCTTTAGCGTTCGCTTAGCTAGTTAGTTTCGATATCATTAGATGTCGCTGCTAATGCTAATTTGATAGATTTGCACTAGAAGCTCTGAATTTTGCCGATAGATGTCACTTAATTAATTAACACGCTTTTATTAGATCGGGGTGTATTAAGTACCGATGACAATGCAATAATTTGATAAGAGTTTTAACTAAAAAAATTAAAATAAATAATAGTTTAAAAAACCTAAAAAATCACCCTTTTATTGCTAACTAAAAAAGAGAAAATGATTTCTGAGTACACGGAATTTATATTACAGTAGAGAAAAAGCGTGGGGTGCACTTTATGTCGTTTTCATACTTTTCTTTTACACGTGCCAATAATAGGATGATTTTCACATACTACTATACCAAGCACCCCACGCTTTTTACTCTACTGTAATATAAATTCCGTGTACTCAGAAATTATTTTCTCTTTTTTAGTTAGCAATAAAAGCGTGTTTTTTTAGTTTTTTAAACTATTATTATGTTGATTATAGTAATGATTAATCCCGAATAAGTGCACAAATAGAAACATTATCTTTGTTAATATTACAGAAGAATTGGTGGAAAAGCACAAGAAAATAGGTACTGGCAATGGATTTACCATCAAAGATGATTATTCCGTCTTACACGTTCAAATAGCAGAAGCTAAGGAAGTGATTACCGGCACCGTGCGAATTTCAGTCACTGTAAATAAGAGAAGTGAGTAGTTTTATTAAAACGATCTAAAATAAATATAAAAATTGTAAATGTAAATATGAAATTTCAAGATTAAACAAACGTACGGGAAGATAACTTTAACGTTCCATTAACGGGACCCTATCACTGAGACTTAGCTGTTCGTCTATCTGAGTGTTTCGAGTCTGTATCTCAAGCACATTTAGTTGAAATTTTCACAGGTGGTGTATTTCTGTTGCCGCTCTAACAAAAATGACTAAAAACATGATAACAATTATTAAATACACTGGATATTGATTTGATTTTTGGAGTAGCATATTTTTTTCGTAGGCACTAACGTCGTTAAGTCCTTATCCGCGCCGCTAGATGGCGTTGTGTCAAGTTTATTTGCAACACTTTATTTTATAATGGTTCGGTAAAGAATCGTTCGTGCTCGCGTCCTAGTCGTTCTAGTTGCCTCTAGTTTTTTAAGTTACATATGCACCTGGGTTATAGGAGTAATTTTTGCATAGAGAAGCACCACCTGTATTTATGTGGAACAAATTTTACTTTCAGATATACCAATGAATTTAATAATGGGCAGGCACCAGCAACAACCAAACAGGATGTATGCTTGCCGGGTCTGTGCAGCGATATTTGGGACTGAATTGGAACTGAAAGATCACCAAGCTGTGAGTACCTACTAACGACATTTTCAAATGATATTTGCGCAAAATAAATTTGACGACCACTCTGTTTGTACTGGTCTGGGTGTTCTATGTAAATATTTAAGTTTATTTCATAAACCGCTGTTGATTCTGATATCTGTAACACAAGTGCTTAAGCTACTTACCACGGAGTCAGATCAATGTATGTGATGTTGTTGTATATATATAAATAGATAAAAACACATGTACATCATCGTTAGGTACGTCATCTACTACTTAGGGGTACCTAAATCTATGTATGTAAATTACAATATTTGTTTTTCAGGATCACTCTTTGGAAGAAGAAGAAAGCACGCTGACAATGGATGTGGATCAAACAAATAAAGATAATGATTTCTGCATGATAGAAACAGAAAAGGGAAAAGTTTACACTTGCAAGCAATGTAATGTGAGTAAACATAACTATTGTTCTATTGAAAACATATTAAGCTCAGGCCACACCTGCGGCATACTGTCGCCGCGGCCCGCGAATGTCAGCGAATCTTCTTTTCGAGACGATGGTTATGACTTCAAATGATCGTCCTCCAATAGTTGGCAACGTCGACCGCCCGCTGATTTGCCGCAATTAGAGATGGGCCGAGCACTCGGTTACTACTCGGCACTCGGCGCACTCGGTGGTTTACTTTATACTCGTACTCGACCGAATAACTCGGTTCAAGTGACGAGTACTCGGTTAAGTGAACTTAATAAATAGGTTGCCTGGAATAAGTTTGCGAGAGGCTGACTGGAGGAATTGAAGTACCTCAATGACCACAAACTAAAGTCAATTCACAAGCCGCTGATCTGGCGTTTGTCGATTCCTATTGGTTAATTACAGGACAGCCAGGCCGCTGCGGATCGCCAACTTGTACTAGAAACTATCTGTATGTATTTCAAGGAATATATCTTAAAAAACCAATACTATACATTATGTTGATTCGTAAAGTTATGATTAATCAATCCAAAATTACAGTGAGAAGGAAAAAATGAGTCCAGTGCTAATTACAAGTGCGCTTCAAATGAAACAGAGTATCTCGGCCGAGTACTCGGTATGGCCAGCATTAAACCGAGTAATACTCGGTAAAACCGCTACTCGGCCCATCTCTAGCCGCAACTAAATCCTCTGCGGTGCAGGAAACAGGAAGGCTAGGGCCCGATAGCAAGTGGCTCATCGTTTGAATTAACCACTTTTATCGTCACTTTTGTCGTTCGTTTTATAACAAACAACTTTTCATATTCTCGCCACACCTTCCAACGCCCGCACGGGAGAGGGGTGTTGCTCCGGGATTTCCAGGTAGCACACGGCTTTTGGTGGCCACGCAGTCAGAAGAGAAGAAAGTCACGGCGTCAGATAGTCGCAGATGTGCCTGAGCCATACACCTCTTTGAAATTGATTAATTAGTAAAACTTATTTTATTTCAGGCGACATTCAACCGACTGAACACCTGCAAAAACCATCTAAAGACTCACTACCGTTTAACGAATCACGAAACGTCGGAATCGGCACAAGACGAGAACAATTCCAAGGCAGTTTACAAGTGTAACATGTGCACTTGCACTTATTTTCACCCGTCAACGCTATCGAAACACATATTATCAAGGCACATCAAAGTTGCGTTGCAATAAAAGTATTATAATAGGTTAAAATAGTGCAATCAATAATTTATTTGAATTGTAAATGACTTGTAATGAGACACTGTAATCTGTGATTAAACCATGTAAAGAACAACTTATTACTTTTATTATTGTATCAAATGATATTAAATTCCCTAGATTTTGTTGGTTAGCTTTTTTTTTCCTTGGTAATTTTTAATTATAGCATAGCCCTTAATTTATAAATGAATATTATTTTAGGAAAGCCTGTATTATGTAACGAAAAGGCGTAGTAGGTCATGTCAAACCTTAAAATAAATAAATAAATTGTTGTGTGATACAAAAAACCGCCAGTGACGGACTGACGGCTCCTTGAGTGACATTACTTTGTCATTTTTGTAATTTACAGTTTTGGTACAAGTTTTGAATATTTTTGTAAATAAATCACCCTAAATATTTCGCTGCAATGGCTGTTTTTGATGTTTTCGATCCTCTGCGCGGTATCACCCCGCGTTTTACCGAAGACCAACTAAATGAAATTATTGATTGGTTCGATAGTACTGCAAAACCACTGCTATCCATAAACGATGGGGAACCAATAAATGTAATTAGCATTGAGAATCTAATTGACTTTTTGAACATGAAGAAGTATTGTATCACGATTTTATTCTCTTTTTTATTTAGCTACTAGTAGCAATGTGTCTTATCGCTTACTATTTCATGTTGTTATAGATTTCATAGGAGAAGTTTTCATTACCCCTCGTATGCAGAAATCATGACTGAAGCAGAAAAACTAAAAGCTGGTGTGTTTCGGGCACTGACTAAAGAACAAGTGATCTACATGTTAAACAAATGGATATTGGAAACTAACTTAAAGCACGAACTTGGACTTGCGTTTAAAGTAAGTTGTTCGTAGAGTTCTGTACCCAGAGCATCATCAAACATTAATTTTCATAGATTGTAGTACTTGTCGCTAGATGGCACTGTGTCAAGTTGACTCGCAGCAACTTATTTTTGCTCGGTTCTTTCATTCTCTCGGAAGTGCTCGAGTCCGACTCTAGCCGGGTTTTTTTTTAAATAATAAAATGCATAAGATCTTTTTATAATGAATTATTTTTGCTGGGAGTAAGATAAGGAGTGAAGTACAGTATTACGTTTAAACCTGTTTATGTAAGACTGTTCACATAGTGGACCGCGCTTCGTTGCGCGGGGCGCGTGTGTCTCATACAAAAATGAGATACTTGCATACATAAAGTAATCCAAATCCGAAATGCGTACCACTGCGGAGAACTGTCTACTGAATCGTTGTATTCTTCAACCCATCAGGTGTTTGATACTGAAAAGCGAGATTTCTTGGAAATTGACGAGATACAAACCATTGTGACTCAATATGGAGATGTATTTGACCCAGACGAAACGCGAGAAATGCTCCGAGATGCTAACGTGCGTGGCGATGGAAATGTGTTCTATGCCGACTTTATTGAGAGCATGTTTAGTCTGGCACCAGAACTTCACGAGATTAAGGTCTGACCATAAGACTAATTATTATCACATTGAATTGAGGTATGTTCTTACAGTAACAGATCGTGACCACAGTTAGACGTCGACTGGCCAGATAAACTAATAACTTGTAAAGATCACAGTTTCAAACAAAATGCAGGCTTTCTTCAGCAGAAGATGCTTGCGGCTGATAACGATGAAGGTGATGATGATGATATGTTAGGTCGAACCGGAGACTTCAACGTTTTTATAATTATTAATAGTATGAATCTCCTTATTGCAGACAGAATATTTGTATGAAGATCCTGATGAAGACCCATCAGTTCCACCTGAACCCGTTATCGAAGAAGAAGAACCCCCACCGCCCCCGCCGCCGCCTCCACCAGCGCCAGAAAAGAAAGGAAAGGAAGCGAAGAAAAAATAAATACGAAACTTTAAATGCTAAAATCGTTTTTTTATTATTACATTACTAGATACCGTACCTACAATTCTTAGTTCACACAACATATCTCTAAACAAAACATTGTTGCTCGCCAAAAAGGGTACTGCTAAGGGTGTGTAAGAGTGTAACCCTCTGTGTTCATAGGAAATAAACGGTCAACAACAACTCACAGCTCTTTCTTTCAAACTATGCTTTCAAAGCATGTTTGAATACAGCGTTGAGACTGCTGAGATTTGTTTAATTAACTTGTCTTTTTTTATTGGCGAAACTGCTTTTGCATATTGCCGAGTTTATCACTTTCTGCTGTCACTTTCACACTTTGTCTATGGACTTTAGGGATGACATGTCATTCGATTCGACATTTCGTTTCGTTTTGGTGAAGCTAAAATTGCATCAAAATATTGCTATTTTCAATGTTTGATAATAGTTTAATTGAAATGAAAATGTACTAATAAGAGTATTCATGTAGGCTTACACTTTTTTACTACGTTTTAGTTACTATTTTTAATTGTTAAATTGGAATACCCACCAAGTCATAGCAATGGATCTCGAAGACAATGCTATGGGTTTAACCCACGAACAAACGGATAAAATACTACAATTTCAAGATTTAACTGGAATAGAGGATATGTCGATATGCAGAGATGTGTTGCAAAGGCACCAGTGGGACCTGGAGGTGAGTGTGGTTGTCAGATTGAAAGCTGTTAGTTTTTAGGTCAATCTGTTTTGGTTTTGTTATGTGTGGTTTTCTATCGTAGGTGGCGATACAGGAGCAGTTAAATATAAGGGAAGGGCGGCCGTCGGTGTTCGCAACGGAGGCTCGCGCGCCGCCTGTGGTTCACGACCACATAGCACAACAAGTGTTCACAGACGAATCCTCGGAAGGACCAGGCGGTGGAGTCCGCGGCCTCTTTCGTTATGTAGTCAACTTCGTAGTCTCAATGTGCTATAGCACGATTTCTTCAGTCTTAAATTTGCTGCTGAGCTTCATAAGAAATGATGACAGGAGGTGTAAGTATCTTAAGCCATAAATGACACCATTTTACTTACAAAAGTGAGATATTATAACTATCATAAAATGTAGGTAGCCAAACACCAATATTCAAACTAATATTTACTCATATTATTTAAATGCACCATGCCTGCTTTTTACTATCAAAATTGATTGTTTTTATTGTCCTTTGAAAACCCAAACAGTTCCTTGCAAAGTTTACAAAACAATAATCACTATTATTGATTTGTCATCACTGTTATGTTCCAGTGGTCACAGATCCATTAGGAGATGTAATGGGCTTCATAAACAACTACACATCAAGGTTCAACCCACACCCAGTGTTCTACCAGGGCACATACGCTCAGGCACTCAATGATGCCAAGAATGAGCTCAGATTCCTCATCATATACTTACACTCCGAGTCTGCTACTGAGACACAAAACTTCTGCAGGTAAGTTTTGTTTACAATAGGCAGACAGTAACATGTTTCTTTTTTTGTTTTTGCTCTCCTTATTTAAGTTACTTGCTTATAGTTTCAAAGCCTAAAGTATATTCTTAATTATTTAAGTTGGAGATACACTGATTTGTGGTCTAACTTAGTTCCTTTAGTAGCAAAATCCAGTAAAGACCTTCTGACTCATATATTTTTTACAAGATAACATTTGCTATCACTAAGTCATGTTTTAGATATAATATTTCGTAATAGCAATGATATTATTCAACAACACTGCAACAGTTATTGCTTGCACACATATAACAAAAATCATTAAAAAAAAGTTTTTTATCTTATGCAGTAACCAGTTTGTTGTCTATCATCTCTTTCATTGTTTTGATTGGTATTTCAGGACCACCCTTGCGGACCTTGAAGTAATCCAATACATTAACACTCATGCCCTGTTTTGGGGATGCTCTGTGGACACAGCGGAGGGCTGGCGAGTAGCGCAGTCTGTGGGAGGACGCAGGTATGACATTTTATAGAGTTTATGTCATTGAGCAGTTTTGATCAATAAAGTATTTTCTGCCAATCTAATTAAATTAAATATATAATCTATATATATAAAAATGAAACCCGTTTTCCTTAATCATGGCATAACGCATGAATGGCTGGACCAATTTCACTAGTTCTTTTTTTGTTGTATTTGTTATTATGAGGAGAAAAAAAATATTAAGAAAATCTCTCAGAAATATTGAAAAATATACATTTAATTTTGCATATTTTAAAAAACGCGCGTAACTAATGTCAATGTCATTCGATGACATTGTTCAATCATTGCAACGCTAAGACGGTACGAAGTTCGCCGGGTCAGCTAGTAAATAAATAAATAAAAAAAACATTTAAAACTGTGTAAAAACAATTTGCTAAGAGAAACGTCATAGAAATAACCATCCAAAAAATAGCTATTACTCATATCTGTGACTCTCAGTAATTTTGTGTGGATTCCACAAAAAATACATCATTCATACATCTTTAAATCTCTAGTGTTAAAGTTCACCTGTCCAAATTCCTAATAGATGGCGAAATTTTTAAAAGTGTTTGGTTTTTATATCATTAAAAAAATAAAGAGTGATTTAAAAGAAATTGCGTAACGTCACTTTCGGAAGAAATAATTATGTTTCCTTTTTTGACAGTATCATCATATTTATACAGGGTGTCCCAGAACTCAACGTCAAACCGAAACGGGGTGACAGGATTGATCGTAAGCATCATGACAAAAATCAGAAAAAAAATCTATCCCATGCAGTTTGAAAATTATGGGCATTTTAAGAAAAACCTGGAAATTTAGTCAAACTGTAACCATTTTTCGGTTATTATGGTTAATTTTTTTTATTTTTGTTCATTTATACTTTGGAACCATAACCCTAAATAGCATTTCAGAATGACAGTCAAAAATGATGACACAGTTGCCCCAAGTTTCCTAGAAATACTGATTTGTTATTATGGTTAATTTTTTTTATTTTTGTTCATTTATACTTTGGAACCATAACCCTAAATAGCATTTCAGAATGACAGTCAAAAATGATGACACAGTTGCCCCAAGTTTCCTAGAAATACTGATTTGTTAAACTATGAATTTAAAATTTTCACAATTTGTCGACTTTGGAAGGCCCTCCTTTAAAAAAAATGTACTAGAGTGCCTTGGCAAGTGCCATTAAAAGTTGGCGCATTTAATCAGGAATCTAAAATGGTACAATACTTGTTAGTTTCATACTAAAAAAAAACGAGTAAAAAATAAAAACCTCATGTTACCCGATTTTTGCTAACCAATTTTACTCTGTTAAAATAATTTTTGATTCGCACAAACTCATGACAGGATCTTAATTTTACGGCAAAATGATGACAGAGATGGATACTGGACATGTTGGCCATGAGTGAGCGAGACCGATAGTGACGCCACTTTTACAAAAGTTAACAAAAGTAAGTAAAATTAATAAAATAATGAAAAATCTTGACCTAGTTTAGTTCAATTTTATTGGAATAAAAGTCAGATAGGGAAATAACATTGTTTATTACAATAAATGTTCAAATTGTTTTCCATCAGCCTCAATACAGGCCCTACATCTTCTTAAAAAAGATCTACTTATTAGCCGGGCATATCCTCGAGAGTTGATTTCCTCAGCAGCTTGAGAAATTCGTTCACGTAGCTCGGCTTCGCTCTCAATGGGCTTTGAGTAAACTTTTTCTTTGAGAACGCCCCAATAAAAAAAATCCAGGGGATTTAAATCTGGTGATCGGGCTGGCCACGAGATAGTGCCTGAACGTCCAATCCACCTTTCCGGATATTCCTGGTCAAGGAAATTTCTTACTTGCACTGCGAAATGCGCTGGGCAGCCATCTTGTTGATACCACATGTGGCGACGATCTGATAGTGGTACGTCCTCTAACAAAGTAGGTAAATTTTCCCTTAAAAATGTAGGTAATTCGTGCATTCAAATTCTCAGGCAGCTCAAAAGGCCCAATAATTCTACCGTTTAAAATTCCAGTCCACAGATTTACTTTAAAGCGATACTGGGATCTATCTTCTCGTATTAAATGTGGATTCTCCACATGCCACTCGTGACAATTGTGTAAGTTTATGTAACCATCTTTTTTAAATGTCGATTCATCTGACCAGAGAATTTTTTGGATGAATTGGGGATTTTCATTATGCCTCTGTAGCATTATACTACAAAATGAAATCCTTTCAGGATAATCTCGAGGAAGAAGACTTTGAACTCGTTGTACGTGAAACGGATGCATTTCGGCTCTTTGTAAAATACGATGTGCTGTGCTTTTGGGTATTCCCGTTCTTTCTTCAATTCCACGAACAGAAATACTTGGGTCATCTGCAACCTCTTGCAACACTTCTTCCTCGTAAGAAGACCTAGGTCTACCTCCAGCCCGTATTTGATTCAGAAATTGGCCGCCCTCCGTAAGTGAACGGTGCACATTAACAAACACGCGGTGATCCGGATAGCGCTCCAAATTTGGATATCTTTCACGATAGAGTCTAGCGGCGGCACTTGCGTTGCATCTGCATGTGCATGTTCGCATATTCTTGTGAAGTGTAGCGCGTAGGCATGGTAGATAACAAGGATGCCAACACAAAAGTCCAATCAAATTCCAAAAGAGAGAAGCCAAAGTTGCCGGTATGTAATCACCAAGTCCAATTCACAAAAATCCAAGTCCAAAAAGAGAAGCCAAAGTTGTCAGTACTAAATCAACACAAGCGAATACGGAAAGGTGCGCAGTAGACGAATGAGCGAAACGTACTAACTGTTGTCAGACTGGTGGCGTAGCCATTTGCTTGAAATGGCGCCTGTATCTGTTTCATTCGCACTCGTTTAAACGACGCATCTCCGTCTCACTACGTGGCGTCACTATCTGTCTCGCTCACTCATGGCCAATATGTCCAGTATCCATCTCTGTCATCATTTTGCCGTAAAATTAAGATCCTGTCATGAGTTTGTGCGAATCAAAAATTATTTTAACAGAGTAAAATTGGTTAGCAAAAATCGGGTAACATGAGGTTTTTATTTTTTACTCGTTTTTTTTAGTATGAAACTAACAAGTATTGTACCATTTTAGATTCCTGATTAAATGCGCCAACTTTTAATGGCACTTGCCAAGGCACTCTAGTACATTTTTTTAAGGGAGGGCCTTCCAAAGTCGACAAATTGTGAAAATTTTAAATTCATAGTTTAACAAATCAGTCTTATTTCTAGGAAACTTGGGGCAACTGTGTCATCATTTTTGACTGTCATTCTGAAATGCTATTTAGGGTTATGGTTCCAAAGTATAAATGAACAAAAATAAAAAAAAATAACCATAATAACCGAAAAATTGTTACAGTTTGACTAAATTTCCAGGTTTTTCTTAAAATGCCCATAATTTTCAAACTGCATGGGATAGATTTTTTTCTGATTTTTGTCATGATGCTTACCATCAATCCTGTCACCCCGTTTCGGTTTGACGTTGAGTTCTGGGACACCCTGTATATTGTATCAAGTATTTTGTTTGCTATGGTCCAAAAACGTCTGGGGCCGTATGAGGATCATGTTTTCCACTTACTAGCAGCTTTCTTATTTAAAAAAATTGAACAAAATAACGAATAACAGCCCTATTGGACCTCTGCATATTCTTATCTGCTGTCACCTTGCACAGGTACCCACTGCTATGCGTGGTGTGCGTCCGCGAGCACCGAATGACTGTCGTCGCACGTAGCGAGGGCGCGTGCTCGCCGGCCGCGCTGCTGCAGCGCCTGCGCCGCGTCGTGGCCGACAACGAGGCGCACCTCGCGGCCGCGCGGGCCGACAGGTACGTGCCTACTGTGTGTACATAGGTACCCGCTACTAGTGACCGTGGTAGCTCGCAGCGAGGGCGCGTGCTCGCCGGCCGCGCGGGCCGACAGGTACGTGCCTACTGTGTGTACATAGGTACCCGCTACTAGTGACCGTGGTAGCTCGCAGCGAGGGCGCGTGCTCGCCGGCCGCGCTGCTGCAGCGCCTGCGCCGCGTCGTGGCCGACAACGAGGCGCACCTCGCGGCCGCGCGGGCCGACAGGTACGTGCCTACTGTGTGTACATAGGTACCCGCTACTAGTGACCGTGGTAGCTCGCAGCGAGGGCGCGTGCTCGCCGGCCGCGCGGGCCGACAGGTACGTGCCTACTGTGTGTACATAGGTACCCGCTACTAGTGACCGTGGTAGCTCGCAGCGAGGGCGCGTGCTCGCCGGCCGCGCTGCTGCAGCGCCTGCGCCGCGTCGTGGCCGACAACGAGGCGCACCTCGCGGCCGCGCGGGCCGACAGGTACGTGCCTACTGTGTGTACATAGGTACCCGCTACTAGTGACCGTGGTAGCTCGCAGCGAGGGCGCGTGCTCGCCGGCCGCGCTGCTGCAGCGCCTGCGCCGCGTCGTGGCCGACAACGAGGCGCACCTCGCGGCCGCGCGGGCCGACAGGTACGTGCCTACTGTGTGTACATAGGTACCCGCTACTAGTGACCGTGGTAGCTCGCAGCGAGGGCGCGTGCTCGCCGGCCGCGCTGCTGCAGCGCCTGCGCCGCGTCGTGGCCGACAACGAGGCGCACCTCGCGGCCGCGCGGGCCGACAGGTACGTGCCTACTGTGTGTACATAGGTACCCGCTACTAGTGACCGTGGTAGCTCGCAGCGAGGGCGCGTGCTCGCCGGCCGCGCGGGCCGACAGGTACGTGCCTACTGTGTGTACATAGGTACCCGCTACTAGTGACCGTGGTAGCTCGCAGCGAGGGCGCGTGCTCGCCGGCCGCGCTGCTGCAGCGCCTGCGCCGCGTCGTGGCCGACAACGAGGCGCACCTCGCGACCGCGCGGGCCGACAGGTACGTGCCTACTGTGTGTACATAGGTACCCGCTACTAGTGACCGTGGTAGCTCGCAGCGAGGGCGCGTGCTCGCCGGCCGCGCTGCTGCAGCGCCTGCGCCGCGTCGTGGCCGACAACGAGGCGCACCTCGCGGCCGCGCGAGCCGACAGGTACGTGCCTACTGTGTGTACATAGGTACCCGCTACTAGTGACCGTGGTAGCTCGCAGCGAGGGCGCGTGCTCGCCGGCCGCGCTGCTGCAGCGCCTGCGCCGCGTCGTGGCCGACAACGAGGCGCACCTCGCGGCCGCGCGAGCCGACAGGTACGTGCCTACTGTGTGTACATAGGTACCCGCTACTAGTGACCGTGGTAGCTCGCAGCGAGGGCGCGTGCTCGCCGGCCGCGCTGCTGCAGCGCCTGCGCCGCGTCGTGGCCGACAACGAGGCGCACCTCGCGGCCGCGCGGGCCGACAGGTACGTGCCTACTGTGTGTACATAGGTACCCGCTACTAGTGACCGTGGTAGCTCGCAGCGAGGGCGCGTGCTCGCCGGCCGCGCGGGCCGACAGGTACGTGCCTACTGTGTGTACATAGGTACCCGCTACTAGTGACCGTGGTAGCTCGCAGCGAGGGCGCGTGCTCGCCGGCCGCGCTGCTGCAGCGCCTGCGCCGCGTCGTGGCCGACAACGAGGCGCACCTCGCGGCCGCGCGGGCCGACAGGTACGTGCCTACTGTGTGTACATAGGTACCCGCTACTAGTGACCGTGGTAGCTCGCAGCGAGGGCGCGTGCTCGCCGGCCGCGCGGGCCGACAGGTACGTGCCTACTGTGTGTACATAGGTACCCGCTACTAGTGACCGTGGTAGCTCGCAGCGAGGGCGCGTGCTCGCCGGCCGCGCTGCTGCAGCGCCTGCGCCGCGTCGTGGCCGACAACGAGGCGCACCTCGCGGCCGCGCGGGCCGACAGGTACGTGCCTACTGTGTGTACATAGGTACCCGCTACTAGTGACCGTGGTAGCTCGCAGCGAGGGCGCGTGCTCGCCGGCCGCGCTGCTGCAGCGCCTGCGCCGCGTCGTGGCCGACAACGAGGCGCACCTCGCGGCCGCGCGGGCCGATAGGTACATGCCTACATAGGTATAGGTACCTATGTGCTAAAAGGATTTAGCTTCAAGTGGCTTCGCTACATCTCAATAGATTGCATTTGCATTTCTTGGTAGCATTGTACCGCTATTGCGCAATTTGCTAGGGCATATAGTTGAGCGTGTCATTTCGTTCAGTATTTGTTCTTATCTTCCGTGCTGCTTTAGCAAAAAGTTACTGTGGCAAAAACTCCAATTTTATTGATAATATTGACGTCTCTTTTTCTCTTACAGGGTAGAACGCGAAGTGACAGCCCGTCTTCGCGCCTCGCAAGACGAAGCGTACGCGGAATCTTTAGCAGCCGATCAAGAGAAGGAACGCCGCAAGGCAGCTGAACGCGCCGCGCAGGAACAGCGCCAGAACGAAGACCTTCGCCGCCGCGAGCTGGAGGAAAAGCACAAGCGTGATGTAAGTACATCATGAACCACACAAGGCGTCCATAATACATGCTATTGCTGCGTAAACCGGCTAGGAAATGGGAGCGCGTGCCTGGCACGGTTTTTTAGTTGCAGCTGCGAAGTGTTTATATCGTGTTGCATAGCCTCGCACGTGGTACCTACCCCATATAGCGTAGAGAGAACCCCAAACAACATTGAAAGCAAAGCATAAGCGCGGTGTAAGTATCCACTACGTACTAAGTAGTAAATGATCCGTCCATCATTACTAGCTACAGCCTAGGTGCCCTAGATGTAAGAGATTGGTGTGGCGTAATAGGCCTCGGAGATGCAGTCCGTCTTCGCGCACGAAATGTACGCGGAATCATTCGAGGCCGACCTTCTCTTGGTCGCAAGGCAGCCAAACGCGCCGCGCAGAAACAGCGCTAGAACGAGGACCTACGGTCGCGAGATAGAGGAGAAGCACAAGCGTGATGTAAGTACATAATTAAATGAGTTCGTCATCATATTATTAGCATTCAAGAGATGAAGCCATCATCTTGGTCGACAGCAAAAGGAACGTTGCAAGGCAGCTGACCGCGCCGTGCTAGAACAGCGCTTAAATGAGGATCTCCGCCGCCCCGAGCTGGAGGAGAAACACAAGCGTGATGTAAGTACATATTGGAAGTAGTTCAACGTCATTAATTAGCATTCAAGAGAAGAAGCATCATCAGCATTATTAGTCGACAAGAGAAGGAACGTCGCAAGGCAGCTGAACGCGCCGCACAGGAACAGCGCCAGAATGAGAATCTGCGTCGCTGCGAGATGGAGTAGAAGCTCAAGCGCGTTTTAAGTACAAATATGAATCCAACTACAGCAGTTCAACAACTCGTGCGCATTCTTCCTGCGACCTTAGCGGGAAAGGGTAGCACTAGTGCCGCAAGCTTTTTTAAAATGTAGTTTGCTGAAGAGATTATGAAACGATGGGTTTACTGACCTGCTTCCTCACTCCCTAGTGTCCTTCAACCCGGCAGGTAAGGATGCTTACTTACTTGTTTGACTAATTAATTAAATTAAATAAATAATTGTTCTAATTTTCTTGTAGCGTGTGTGTGTGTCTGATCTCAGGAAGATTGCGTGGAGTCGTAGCGAGACAAAACCGCTTTGTTGTGTTTTAGTAAGCTTATGCATTAGCAATATTGCTGTTATGGTCCTATATCCCTGTACATAGAATCTGGGACACGCACCAGGTTATTTTTGCAAGTCTAGCAAATCTAAGCTAAGCAGTATAATAAATTATATAGTTTATACCACATTATAATGAAGTGTAAGTGTAATGTATATCTAATATAGTGTTACTTACCATACTTACTGCTACTGGCTATTTGTTTCTTCGGTTCACGCAAACAGTAGACATTGTAATGATACACTTTTTATGTAATGATGACCTTAGTCTACCTGTGGCCATGGACACTGAAAAGGGTCCGAAACGTCAGGTTAAAATAAAAAGTCAATAAATCGCAAATTAATCCGTAAAAAAGTGAATTATTTCAATCCGCTAGCAGTTAGCACGTACGCACGGCCACACGGCAAGTTTATCACTGTAATAATGGTGATTGGTCTATGAAAAAAGTAGCTCGATGTGAAGCCGTGTGTACGTAGCGTTCGCTGACGTGTTACTAATACCTTGATTTATGTACTAGGGTTATTTAAAACAGATTTTAAACGACGTTATTTCGGAAAGGTTGTCTCTTCCTTTCTTCCTTCTTTTTTCGTCTCAAACCCCAACATTTCAATAAATCAATACTGATTTATGATACTATGTATTTGAATGCAGATAATCGAGGCGCGTGCAGCGATGGCGGCTCGTCTGCCGCCGGAGCCGTCCGCGGGCAAGGACACGGTGGCGCTGCTCATCCGGCTGCCGGGCGGCGAGCGCCTCACTCGCCGGTTCACGCTCGCACACACCACGCAGGTCCGTGAACCCTTGCTTCAATCCAGACTGACAATAAACGTTATCCTTGCAGGTTAATTTCAACTGGATATAAAGTTATACGTAGAAAAGCGGCTCAAATCGCTGAACGCCGCGCTAGCGAAAGGCGCGATCCATTTGCGACAGCCACTAAGGGCGTATGCGCAATCGATCGCGCGGTAGTTACTCGTTTCCGATACGCGCGGTAGTTACGCGTTTCCGATGCGCACGGTAGCTTCTGCGTGTTTTCAGCGCAGTAATATATAGATATATGGAGAACACTTTATTGCACACCACAAAAAATAATATAAAACCAGCATACAAAGAAAGATGCACAATTTAGGCGGTCTTATCACTAAGAGTGATAGTTATTTACAGAAGGGGGAGTTGAGTGCAAAATTCATATTAATATAACTATTAGGTCCTTACATATGAAATTGGCGTTTTGTCGTACTGGCCACTTTGATCACAATTTTTTCCTATTTGGTTAGGAATTCGAAATTCAAATTTATACAGCTATTTCCACATGTAGTTGTGTTTCGTAAACCGTCATTCATTTGTTTTTTTACTTATCTTTTTTCTGTTTGCATCGCTCAATTTACAAAATGGAAAATTTGAAATATCGCGTTATTTACGAGTACGAGTTCCACCGTGGCACCAGTGCTGCGGAAACGGCTCGAAGGGTTAATGATGTGTATGGCGGTTGTGTCGCAAAAGAAAACACAGTGCGTTTTTGGTTCCAACGTTTTCGTTCTGGAAATTTCGACCTGCAAAACAAGCCCCGTGGACGGCCGGAGACCCAAGTTGATAATGAAGAATTGAAGGCTATTGTGGAAGCGGATCCATCGCAAACCACGTCCGAGTTAGCTGCAGGCTTTGGCGTTAGTGATAAAACTGTTTTAATCCACTTGAAGCAAATTGGGAAGATTAAAAAACTTGAAAGGTGGGTTCCTCACGAATTGAGTGAAGCAAACCGGCAAACGCGCGTCAACTGCTGCGTTACATTACTTGACCGGCATAATAACGAAGGGATTTTAAATCGAATCATTACCTGTGATGAAAAGTGGATTCTCTACGATAATCGGAAGCGCTCATCGCAATGGCTGGACCCTGGCAAGCCAGCCAAAGCCTGCTCCAAGCGAAAATTGACCAATAAAAAGTTACTTGTAAGCGTTTGGTGGACTAGCGCCGGTGTCGTTCATTACAGTTTTCTCAAATCTGGCCAGACGATTACGGCAGATATCTATTGTCAGCAATTGCAAACCATGATGGAAAAGCTAGTTGCTAAACAACCAAGGCTGGTCAATCGCTCTACGCCACTGCTGCTTCACGACAACGCTAGACCACACACTGCACAACAGACGGCTAGCAAATTAGAAGAACTTCAATTGGAATCTCTAAGGCATCCACCGTACTCCCCGGACCTTGCTCCAACAGATTACCATTTTTTTCGAAATTTGGATAACTTCTTGCAAGGGAAAAAGTTCAACTCAGATGGGGCAGTCCAAGTCGCCTTCAAAGATTTTATTGATTCCCGTTCGAATGGTTTTTTAGTAAAGGGATCAATGAACTACCTATGAGATGGCAAAAGTGCATAGATTACAATGGCTCATACTTTGATTAAATAAATATGCTATATAAAAAAAATTCGACTTTTTGTTCCTCCCATACAAAACGCCAATTTCATAGGTAAGGACCTAATATAACATGGTGAACATTAGCAATAAAAAATATTATATTATTACTAGCTGACCCGGCAACCGTTGTTTTGCCATTTTTTTTTATCACTTACGAGGTATGAAAAATAGATGTTGGCCTATTCTCAGACCTACTCAATATGCTCACAAAATTTCATGAGAATCGGTCAAGCCGTTTCGGAGGAGTATGGCAACGAAAACTGTGACACGAGAATTTTATATATTAGATAATATTTTTATCATTATTAATGCTATTTGTTGCGGCTTTTTTAGCGACTTTCACGCAATCAAAATACGACACGCGCCATGTTGACTGACTATAATTTAAAAATGTTTACCAATCGATATTTAGAAGACCGCTTATTATTCTGTTACTACAACATCAATACCTATATTTGCAGGACCTTTACGATTTCGTGTTCAGCCATCCGCAGTCGCCCGAAGAGTTTGAGATCACGACCAACTTCCCGAAGCGTGTGCTGAGTCGCGGCGCCTCTCACCTGAGCGACGTTGGCCTCAAAGACCGCGATGTGCTGTTTGTGAATGACGTGAACGCTTAAGACACAGGTAACGTTTGCAAAACTTAAGGTTAGCACTTATGCAGGCGTTTAAGGGTGATTTTGCAACAATGTAAAGTCTAGATCCCTATTGCGATGTTGCTCTCCGCTTAACAGCATCGCTGGCATTCACAATTACGGCGTATTCACACGGGATACGTCATCAACGATTCGTCAAAAAACACGATACGCCATGACGTATGAACGTTTACATCGCATACGGAATCTTGATTTTTTATAATGAAATCCATCAGCAGCAGCAGACCAAAATCGTCACGATTCGTGATTTTAACGAATTGTATTTTTTTAAAGATGATACGTGATTAAAGAAGTATCCGCCTATTATTCGCGATACTTGAAGCGTGTAAACATGAGTATTTAAAAAGCATAGCTCCCGTTAAACAAAAAATAACAAATCGTGAAAAAAAAACGCTTCGTGCGCAAACACAAATCGTCTTCGTGTGAATGTTCTATTACCTTAAAATAGGAACGCTGTTGTTAAGCGAAAAGCAACATCGCAGCAACCCCTGGCGTGCTAGAGTGTGTACCCAATGATATACTTGTGTCAATTTGTTAATGGACTATGGACCAAAACATAAGATTGGGTTAAACCTTCGGTTTACAGAAACGTGTAGGCTGTAGTCTCTGGTGTTATCCTACGTGACTGACGCAACGCAATTAGTGCGGCCGACGCTTTGCAATTCGTACTCGTTTGTCGTATTATGTGTGATTGTCAATTGCGCTTCGTCACGTTTGACAAGTGCATACACTTGATATTGTCGCGTCACGTAGGACAACGGGACATGGATGGATTGCGAATTGTTAGACGGTTTGATTACCAAGAAAATAACTAACCAGCAAAAGCACCTACATATAAAACTTTCCACCTAGTGATAAATACAAAACTGCATGAATTATCACACAAAAGTCGCACTTTACTTGCGCACTTTTGTACCCTGAATGAATGACAGTTTAAAGTTGAAAAATATAAGCATAATATCTGACATTTCCAAATCTCTTTCAAATAGCTATATCTTCATGTTCGCTTTCACTGGAGTGTACTTGTGATAGTATATCTTCGTATATTTTTCTTGGTGATCAAACCAGTATCCTATCTACTTGAGATATTATCAATTTGGCTGTAATAAACCAAACGTGAACGAAGAAGGTCTTGATTTGTAAATACAAATCTGTGAATAAATATTCTAAACTCAATGCAGCACCAAGAGTTTGAGATAATATACCCGAGCTTATTTAATTTCTAAAATTGATATTTTAAAATGTGCAATATGTGTAAAGAAAATATCCCGTGAAATATTCCCTAACAAATAATAACGATTGTGTACCTCTTATTTAAAAATTGGCGTGTGCAAAAGCCGCATAATTTCTACTTAAAAGCGGTCCTATGCTTATTTTATTTTAAGTATGTTTTAAGGCTTTTGTTCCATAATGTAAACTAGCAATGACATGCTAGTGTCCGACCGAGTGTTTGGTTTCGGTCGTTTTCTTTTAAATCTTTTTTTAAGTATTTATTTCGGGATTTTATATAAGGACTTTTATCATAAAGCAATAACGTCAGCCCCATATTAGTACAAAAAAATCATCTATATTGAATTAGTTTACATATGATCTTAGTCGACCATAGATTTTTTTTTATTTCCAAAGGGGATAACAAACAGTTACACATTACACATTATACATAATAACTTAAATTATAAAAAAAAATGAGTAGGGGAACCTGTTGTACCTTGGACAGAGTTGTACCTAGAACAATCCCGCTTTTTTCGAAAGTCCCACACTTTTAAAATCCGTTGTCTATGGTATTCGAAACTCCATTTGTCAACATAAACGTGAAGTGAGTTGCGATTCGCCGGCGCCGCGTGAGGACAGTGAAAAAAGGTAAATTATTGTTTAACATTCAAAAAGTAAGTTTTTTGGGCTGTACTTGATGCCATTTTATTTAATGTGATGAATGTTTTTGAAAATTGCTTTATGTGAAATCTAATGTTAGTATATCTAGCTACTAGACAACATGACTATCAAATCATAACCTCAATCGCGAGTTAATTTTAAGAGCTTTTTCCGTGAAGTTGTCACGATGTTGTACTTTGGCCACCAAACTTACGATGTACCTCGGTCACTGGCCAAGGTAGAACATTTTGGACGGAAATGAGTCAATAATTATTTACTAATATTTTTATGAGTATTATTGTATTGTTTAGTGCAATTTAATTAAGGTAAAATGCCGCGAAGCAAACCAAAAATTAAAAGACCTGTGCTCGATACAAAAAATATTGAAAATGCAGTAAGTTTAGTGCGAAGAAATTTACTCTTCATGGTGCTTCCGAGCATTTTCGTTTTCCCCGAACTACATTAAGACGGTACTACCACCATTTGATGAAAGAAGGCACCTCGGTGCAAGGTTTGCATGAAAGTCTTACAGTCAAAAAAAAGTCAGATTTGCATGCAGCTAATATTTGGAATATAGACGAGAAGGGATTGTCTACAATGGACGTCCCTCCAAAAATCCTGGCACCAATTGGAGTTAAGCAAATAAGATCGGTGACAAGCGCTGAAAGAGGAAACACTGTTACTGTGATAGCTGCTTGTAATGCTGGTGGAGGGTTTATTCCACCAATGCACATATTCCCAAGTATCAAAAAAGTTTAAGATTCGTGGAGCACCAGAGGGAACTTTAGATGCTGCTAATCTATCAGGGTGGTCTAATGAAGCCACTTTCGTTATGTTCATGAACCATTTTATTAAATTTGCAAGACCTTCTAAGGAGCCGGTCGGCCGGCCGGCCGGTCATTGTTCTCATGGACAATCACGAAAGTCATATTTCTGTTCCAGCAATTCGCCTCGCAAAAGAGAATGGTTTGGTTCTTGTTACGTTACATCCACATACAAGCAATGAAATGCATTCGTTGGACAAATCAAATGCGAATATGATTAATCAATTATTACTTATAATAAAACAACAAAAAATAAATGAATAATAAATGATAAATAAATAAATAATAATAAATATTTCACAACAATCACACCAATTCTCTAGTCCCAAATTAAGCTACGAGGCTTGTGTTATGGGTACTAGACAACGGATAAACATACTTAAATATATTTTTTTGTAAATAAATACATATTATACATAGAAAACACCCAGACAAGTACAAACACAGATGTTCATGCACACATATGCTTGTACTGTGCGGGGATCGAACCCGCGACCCTTGGTTTTAAAGTCCGACATGTAGACCACTGCACCAAACGGTCGTCGTCGGTTGAATAACAGCTTATAAAACTGTTTCTTTCGATATAAATCTGCTCTGTACAAGGTACAACGTACACGGTCCAAGGTACATCTGGTTTGTTATACCTTGGTCAGTTTTCCCTTTTTTTTTCAAGTGACTCGTGGTCCCAGGATTTTGCAAATTTACATTGTTTTTGGATTAAATTATGTAGTTACTTAAATGACTAGGTGTAGCTAGCACCAAAAAATTTAAAAAAATTAAAAACAAAAATACTGGCCCAGGTACAACAGGTTCCCCTAACCCATACGCTATCCACAGGTTATATATTGGATAATTGTTGGATTTGACAATATAATGTTCATATACCAACATCGTTAAAGTTACTTTTATTGACAATTTCAAATTGACAACGCTCATCTCCGATTCCGGCACATTCCACTAAAGCGTGGTACACGTCTTATCGGACGTTACATATTGTGCGAGGTGGGACTCGTTCGTAAAACTAGTTTCGGTGGGACACTATGGCAAGCTCTTGAATAAATTTTAGCACCCTGCAGACTTGAAAATAATAAGTTGTACTTATAGGATTGTGTATTAATAAATTGCTGTATTGTGTTGGGTTCTTTTTGTTTGTCAACTGATATTCTTACTAATTGATTAAGCATTTAAATTCAGACCAATATTTTATTTGTTAATATGCACATGATCATTTGTTGTAATACCACCAGTCAGAGTTTTTCTGGGTATGATATGTTTTCGATATCCTTTGACAAACCCATTTTTCGATATCGACGTGTGTTACATATTTTTTTATGATGTTAACTAATAAGTTTTGATATTTTTTGTTGTTGTGTAATTCTATTTTGGCTGGTTCCAAGTGTAAAGCATATTTCCCATCCAAATTTTGTAAAACTTAACTTACTTTAATTTGCAATTTGCGACTTGTGCGCTGAATACAATTTGTTTCTTAATAATAAAAATTAATAGTAAAACATACAATTGAAATTTTAGTTTTGGTGTTCAAATTCAGTGATAAATATTTTATGGTTATTTTCACTAGTTTTATGAGGGTTATGTTGTTTAATTTAAACAAATTATTTAAATTAACTATAAATAAACTAGCGATATTTCGTCAGATTAAGCTTTTGTGTAGTAAAAGACAAAAATTGTTATGTGACTCTTTTTTAATTCAATGCTTTTACTAGTGATCCCAAACTTCTAAGTATTTTTTATGTATGTTTTAATTTCACATTGTAAAGAAATTTGCATTGTTAATCCTAAAAAATAAAGTAACTTTCTAAGTAATAGTTTGTATGTATGTAATTTGTGATATTTGTGAAATACTTCCGGATTTTAACTTAAAGCAAGTAAACCTTATTTCCATATTATTAATTTATATTCTCCTTGTTTCTTTATTTTATTTGACGCAGTTTGGGTTCATATTTGTATAAGTAGTAAGTTGTCATCGGTATTTAGTAAGTTAGCATATAATACATCAAGGAAGTTTATATAATAGTCATTGTTGTGCATTTTGAGTTTATGATTGATCAGGTACACTCCATTACCACTCGTATTAACAGGATACTCGAGGTGAATGTAGCTTGATTTCAAACTGAGAGGTTGAAGTAGACAGGTCTGTCGCAGCTAACAATTTCACAATTTCAAAGTAACTTATTTGTTACATTAAAATGAGCACGGAACCCATTTTTCAAGTTACGTCTCGGGTAGCAAGCAGAAACGCGAAAATACGATAATACTGTAATCTTCAGCCACATCTCGGGTAATGTTTCGTTCGTATTTTCGGGTCTAGCTAGCGTTTTATCGTACAGTCAAGCTTGGAAGAGTGTCAGAGATGCCTCTATCCTGAACTGCAGACAATCGCATAGTGGGCGTCCACACTGGATGTGCGCGGTGACCGGGCTACGTAGACTCGTGGGCGCGGTCACAATCGGTGTACATCGTAGACTGAGCAAGTGTGTACTCACATAAATAAAAGCTGATTGCCATAAAATTGCGAAGACTAAGTGGTGGTTGTTGCAACTGGTTGTCAGTTGCATCAATCGAAGATGCTCTAGTTGTAGCACTGCTCGATAATTGCCTCGACTTAGTTAAAAGTTTTCCATTCTTAAGTTGCTACGTTTGCAAAGCGCCTAAGTAGCGAGCTCGCGCCCGCGGCCGCGCGTTCTCATGTGAACTAGCACTTGCTCCCGCTTAGTCACTACAGTAAAGACGCAAAGGTGCGTTTCATATGTTTTATATTACCGCATTCGCAGAAAGGCTGACGCGATTCGGCACTTTTTTGTGTCTTGACTAACTCCTGTGTATCACGGGGAAGTAAATTAGCCATAGCCGTTTTAATAGACATGGTTGTACAACTGTTGCGTTTTTGATAATATAAACAAACAAAGAGATTTCTTATGTTGGCTTTGATAGATATGTCACATTTGGATTTTAAACAACATTGAAATAATAATAGTGTTTACTGAATATTAGATTAATTTGTGTTTTAAAAACAAATTTAATGTTAACAAAGCAATCAAGTATTCAGTTTGTTGGGTTTAAAAGGTGCGGTGCATTGAGGTAATGACTGTACAAGCATTTAATTCAAAATGTGTATTATATGTTTTGTTGTATATTAAAAACGTTCCTTCCTTACCTTTTTGTTTTATTTTGAACATGTATCAACGTATTATTTACCTGTACATAAATTTATTCTCACCAGGGGAAATGATAAAATACTTTTTGTTCATATTTTTTTATTTTAAATCATAAAATAACACGAAATTTGAAACATAATGTTTTTGACCTGGAATGTAGGCAATTTTATTTTACATAAAAAAAATTAACTTAAAAATTACCATATTATGAAATAAAACAATCATGAAATAAACACAAACAAAAACTTAACTGAAAATTTGTAAGTTTACAAAACGCGCTATATTATAATAATTTGTATTTTACATTTACTATACATTCACTTTTCAAATAGTAGGAGAATGTGCATTTTTTAATAAAAATATTTATTATAAATATAAGCACATAATCTATTAATATAAAGGTAAGTTGCATTAGATTCCTTACTGGGAGCTTAAGAAAACACCATTAAATTAAATTTAAAGATGATTTGGTAAACAGTAGCGAAATCGAATAGTTGTATAGAAAACTAAAAATGGACTACTAACGAACAAAGTGGACAAATGAACAAATAGAGATTTCGTCAGACAAAGGACGCAACTAAACATGAGAAACTATTGGTGTAGTAGTAGAGGAGTGACAGCATTCGTAGTAAAGATGTTCTAACAACATTCATTCTTTGGAGTTCATTCGTTAATAACATTCTTTGGAGTAGGAGAAAAATGATATGTTATTGAGTACATATTTATACGTACCGTGGTGACCGGTTTCATCAAAAACATACGCAGCAGTAGGTACACACGGCTCCACATCAAGCTACTGCAAAATCAACCAAAGTAATTAACTTGACGTATGGCCGTGCGTACCTAGGTACTTATAAAACAATACGTACCAGTAAATTACTAAGGGTGTTGTTACAAGCTCAAATATTTATCGATTAGTTAGTTATACAGTTTTTAAAATACTTGCAATATTCAAAGTTGGATGGAATTATTGATTTTTGTAATTTACTATGTTATTTACAAAAGGTACAGATGAAATATCGAGTCACTATTCGATACATGAATTCAGAAATGTATTGCAGATACTTGTATTTATCTGGTATCGTTTACATTATTAAAATACTTAAATCGTGTTTATACATTTTTATTAAACTTTTATAAAAACTAATTTATCACACGTTTATTTAAATCTAATGAAAATGTAGCTACATACATGCTTTATTTTGTCTTAAAGTGCGCCTAATATTTGGCCAAAATGTCTTAATTAGACTTCAAAATATCTTAAGAAATCTGTTTTGTCGCGTATCATTATTTTCTCACTCTTAGAACATTTATATTCTAGGACTAAAATTATCAGGAATATTCAAATTGATCACATTTTGAAAGTAAAAAATCAGGAAAAGTGATAAAATAAAAAAATTTAAATAATCATATCTATTTAAATTTTTGTCGATACAATTCCTTTCAGTATTCACCCACTTGTCAACGTAGTATTGGGTAACTGCTTCGTCACAGAGTTTATTATTGATCTGATTTTACACTGTAGCTAATTTAATTAAATTTACAATTTATCCCATAAAAGCATGTACACAATCGTCTTTTAGTTTGAACTTTTTAAATAATTGTAGGCCGGTCTGGGTGAACTCGGTGGGGCCACATATGCACGCGAAGTGGCTGCAGGAGTCCCCACACTTTAGGGCTTCCTTGCCCAGCACTTGGGTCAGGAGTTCCGAGCTTATACGGCCTTTTGGTCCCGTCCAGGTAGACTTGGCGTCTGACAGAACATGTGTCACGGAGAACCTGAAAAATAAAATTAGGATTTCTCATTGATATGATTTAAATATAACGTAGGTAATATAAACAAATCATTATTTGAAATCTTAGTACTACGCGATAAAGGTAAGAAAGTGTATATATAATTGCTTAAATTACGATGGTATTCGCGATGTATGGTATAAAATTAAGTTTTCTTAATTTCAGCATTAATCAAAAATGCTAACTTGTACCTCATACATCAAAATATATGAGGGTCGACGCGCCGAAGGTATGACTAGCAGAGTACCTACGGTGTAAAGTTCACCTTTTGTACAAAATATTTTTGTCCAAAAAAATTATAAATAAGAATTTTTTTGTTAAGTATTTTTTGCGTTCACAACTCTATTTTTAATTTCGAAAAGGCATAACACTTAAAAAATTCTTTTCGGCTCCGGTAATCGGGGAGGGATCGAACCCTTGGTAGCTCAGTGGTTAGTGCATTGGACTGGACTTCTAAAGGTCGGGGGTTCGATGCCTCCCTGATAACCGGAGCCGGAAAGAATTTTTTAAGTGTTATGTCTTTTCGATATGAATAAGTAATTTAAATTTAACTTATAGAGTTTTAAGTCTATGATGATAATTTTTATGATGCTATTGCTTGATCTTTTAGGTTAATAAATTTGCTTCAAACAATTATTGAAAGGACAAAGCATAAGTACACCCACTTAATAATTATAAACCTTTTACCTGTTGTCCTCCTTTGCTATTGTTTCAAAATTATCACCGAAAAGAATGTCCGCCTCCGTTTTGTTGAAAAATAACAAATGAGCTCGTTCACTGAAATGAAATATTAGCATTTGAGATTTATTCAGTGTAAAATGGACTGTTGAATGGTCGAGGGGATGCATTGAGCTTTTGTAAACGAAAATATGTGGATCGGATTAAACAGTCCTATTTTTTGCCGTGGCGTGGCGGTCGGCATTATGTAACATACGTAATTTTCATTAAACGTTAAGCATGACTTTGTAATCTATAAGGATGATTTATGTACCTTTAATGATTTATATAAATGACTTTCTGTTAGAAATAAATAATTTAGTAAACTTAGAACTTGTCTTACCATCTTGGATTGGATCTGGATAGCATGAACTTGATCAAACCCAGCATTGGGGTGATGCCTGTGCCGGCTGCTATTAAGAAAATACTCTTCACTGATTTTAACTGTAAGCAAATAAAAAGAAACAATATTTATATATTTTTTTCCTCTACAGGTTTCTGACTTATCTTTAAGAAAGTACTAGGCAGGTTGAGTGGGTAAAACTGGTTAGAATACCATTAGTAAAGTGTCGAAGGAAACTCTGAAGATTACGAACATAAATAGAATTCGATTTAAACTTATGAAAGTAGGCTTAGCAAGTTTCTTCAACCTTCAGTAAGATAATATACTTATATGTATAATAAAAACTTTTGCATCTACCGACGTTACTAACACCTGTTTCAGAACAGTAGTCCCATTTTTGTTGTTAATTCGCCCGCATCACAAGATCATAATATACCAGTGTTGACCTACAATATATTGGGTGCGTTCCAGACGCTTTTTTTCTCTTTGTTGATTCAGGGTTTATGGTTGCAATAGCGAGAAATATTACCTAAAATCATATAGCGAAGTGGTGGGTAAATATTGGCAGACGCCAAGTTCACCCAAGCCAAAGTTTCTTTTGGGGCTCGACCTCCTTTTGCTATTAGTGATGTTATTTTTAGATATTACCCTTAATTGACGCGCTCCCACGCGCAAGTAAATCTCTATAGAAAGGTCAGCATTAAATTCAACACTTTCGTATAAATTTTAAAATAACACTATCATTCTCCTTAGCGATCCTATAAAGATAGAAGAGCAAAACACTCTCTTATATAATTCTTTAAACAACTTCAGCTCTATCTGATAAAGTTAGTTCGATCGATGATGCTCAACAATTCCGCTACCTACTAAATATTGTTAATGAGAGACATCAAAAATCGTTTATTGAGCATAGCAAAAACATTTAATTCAATTTGTACACAAATCGGAAAGCCAACAGATGTTATATTGTATCATATAAACATAAGTAATTTATGATATGACTAGCCCGGCAAACGTTGTTTTCCTATATCACGTGTTTCTCTAATCACTAAGGGGTATGAAAAATAGATGGTGACCGATTCTCAGACTTACTCAATATGTATACCAAATTTCATAAGAGTTTCGGAGGAGTACGGGAACGAACATTGTGACACGTGAATTTATAAATATAGAGATATAACATGAATCAGGAGACTAACAGTTAATAATGAGGACAAAGATAAGGACTTACTTTTTGCAATTGGAAGTTTCCGTACGGTCCCGATAGCGTGACACTGTCACCTTCACTCAGCGATGCGAGATATGGAGATAATTCACCGGCAGGATACTTCTTCACCACTAGCCTGAGAGACCCACTACCTTCGTGAGAACTCCAGCCCTCGCCGACCGGAGTGTAAGATCTGACGCACTCGGAACCTAGAACAAGCGGATTTTCTTTGTTTGTAAGTTCTGTGGTGGTAACTCAGTGTAAAACAAAGTAGCTCAGTGTGATCCATAATTAAGTTCCCTCTTCCCACAATTAGCACTCAGTTCGGGTGTAGATTTGGGATTTAAAATTTACAACTCCGTATTGCGTTCTTGCAACATCATGGCATGCACTGTCGCGGAAGCTAAATCGTTTCTGGTTAAATGGCTGTTAACGCTGGTTTATGACTCCACTGAAAATATTATGACGAGTTGATGCATAGTTTGTTATTTATTGTTGTATTTTTCGATTTTGTTATTAGAAATAGCTGCTATGTAATTTAAATATTTTTAAGTAAGATAAGTTTTTTTTATTATTGGGTATTCACATAGTTGTTTATAATGGTTCTCCCAAGTCACAGGCTCTGCCTAGTTTGGGGACCTCTGCAAAATTTTCGTGCGTTTCAATCTACAAATTGCACAATGCAATCTGCTTAAAGTTTAAATATTGTTATTGTATTTTTTGTTATATTGTACTTGTGCATTAAAGAAATATTATTATTATTATTATTCATTTCAGTCAATTTATAGTAGTTTATATTCCAATTTACCTTATTCCATTTCATTTTAAACAAACGGTTTATAATTAAATTAACAATTTAAACAGATTCCCTGTAGGTCAGTTTGTGATAATGGTAAACCTACCTAATCCGAACTCTGGGAGAAATTCTTTACAGGTTCAAACTCCAAATCAAACCAATTTTGATCAAAATTGTAACCCTTTATTTTAATGTGGTTCAACAAGTCTGACTTTTTTAACATTAGTAGGAAGGAATATAGATAACACTGTAACAATTTATACAGCAGCAAATTTACCGTCGAAATCAGAATTTGAACCTGAGTCTAACTGCACTCTAACTAACTAACTGACTGCACTCTGGATGGTTATCACTTTAAACAAAAAACCTATAACTAACTACTTATCATAAGCGAATCTCCATCCCATACCATCAATTCGTCTGTGGACCCTGACGTGGTGTCCAAGCGGCACCACCACGGGCCCGGAGCCAGGTTTCAGAGAAAGCATTGTGGTGTCATGTGTCACGGAGCCCACGGCTACAACGCGGCACTCCACACTCCGTGGTGACGTCACTTGGGAGGCACTCTGGGTCACCTCGCCGCAGACTTTCCACACTTGGGGCTCGGATTTTTGGGCTATCACCTATAAAAGATCGACAGGTAATATCTTAACGAAATAGGTATTGACTACTTATCACAAAACAATTTCATATTCCGAGCGTTTATTAATATTTTTCACTGACATCATCATAATATCGTCATCATCATGTTAACATTCATATTGCTCCAGTTTCAAAGGCGTTTGTGGCAGTAAGTATAAAGAAAAATATGAGCTACATTAATACCATGCACTTAAATAAAATTTCATTAGCAGCTTACGTCTATTTTTCCGCTCTCGGCGTATATCCGCAGCTGCAAAGGCTCCTGCAATTTACCCTCGGGCGCCAACTTAAGCGTTCTAAGCCATCCGTTAGTCGCCACTTCAATTAATAAGGCGCCTTCCGCTATCCTCGCAACCACGCCGGGGTTTGCTAAAGGGCCCGTGTACACCGACACAGTCAATTTCATCGACGTTTGGATCCAATCGTAACGCAGTGGAGGGACTTCCGATTTCTCAATCGTTTTAACAGGACTAGACGCAGCTCTTCGACTTATCGAAACAGGCAAATCGCTCGATTGTATCAAGCTCTGCATTATTTTACTTGGCGGGCTGCATTTAACGTTCTCTTCACTTTTGGACGACATTTTCTTTCTGACTGGCGTTATGCAATTAGCTAGGTTTTCCATGGATTTCCTGACGAGTTCCTGCGCTTTCGATGGTTCTCTTAGACGGTCAGATTTAGATGAGGGTGTTGAGGTGTCGAATAGTTCATCTGCGTCGGGCAAATCGTATCGTAGTGGCCCAACGAGACACTTAGCTAGAAGTGAATCGTAGTTCACCCATGGATGGACTTTGTCGAATAACTGGGTAGCATCTATTCCTGCGCCTCGCATTAGTTCTTCCGGACCTAAGAAAGAAGAAGAGTGCGTATCTTTATTTAGGCATCAATTTACGTAAAAATCTTATTACGTATATAACTGACCTTATTATTATTCTTACCTCCAGGATGGTAGGGTAGATAGTGTGTGATGTTGTAGACTCTGCCACGAATAGCTAACCACGCGTCTTCTGAAACAATATTATAAAGTTGGTTAAAGTTTTCTGTACTAGTTAAGTCTGATTGAATTTTTAGTTCAAAATAAGTATGGTAAGTTCAACGTTTGTCATTGGGTTAGTAAGAGGATCGGTTCTTTATACTAATTTATAGAACAGGCTTGGAGAATGAATTAAGTGCCTACTACTTAATTAAACGCGTTCGCTAAGCTTAAAGGTCTAAGGTAGTGTACCTATCTTACTTACTTATCTATTACATTTAATTCGATAAATACAACGCACCCGTCCGCCCACGCCCGTCAGGCCCTTCTAGCTTGGCTAAAGCGCGGAACTCTGACAACATGGTGCCACGAACCACTTTACCTGAGTATTGTGCGCGTCGAGCACGGCGGGGCTGACGGGGGCTCCCGTTCGCTGTCTCCAGTCAATTGCCTGGCTCGGCAGCTAAATGCATTCCATCAGACAGTGGCCTCATTGAAGCACGCATTGTCTCGATGCCTCGCAGCCTCACTAACTCTGTGTCCCCGGATTTCCGAGATTATTGGATCATCCAATACATTGGGCTGTGGTCTGGCTGAAGCACGCATTAACCCTAACAACATGGTTCCCCACAGCCTAACTTACTCTGTGTATTGTGCGCGGCCAGATCGGCGGGGCTGACGGGGCGCACCCTCCGGCGACGCCTTTCAGGCCCTTTCCGGAGTTTCCGAGGCGAATCCAGTCCATTGGACTATGCTCTAGCTGGAGTACGCAGTGACTAGATATCTCACACCCTTACTTACTCGGTGAATTGTGCGCGGCGAGCTCGGCGGGGCTGACGGGGCGCATCCGCCCGCCGTCGCCCGTCAGATCCTTCCCGGAGTTGCCGAGTCGGATCCAGTCCATTAGGCGGTAGCCTGGCCTTCCTGGATCTCGTATTTACTCTGTTTGACCTCATGGTTCCACGAAGCCACTTACTCTGTGTATTGTGCGCGGCGAGCTCGGCGGGGCTGACGGGGCGCACCCGCCCGCCGACGCCCGTCAGGTCCTTCCCGGAGTTGCCGAGTCGGATCCAGTCCATTAGGCGGTAGCCTGGCCTTCCTGGATCTCGTATTTACTCTGTTTGACCTCATGGTTCCACGAAGCCACTTACTCTGTGTATTGTGCGCGGCGAGCTCGGCGGGGCTGACGGGGCGCACCCGCCCGCCGACGCCCGGCCCGTCAGGTCCTTCCCGGAGTTGCCGAGCCGGATCCAGTCCATTAGGCGGTGGCCTGGCCTTCCTGGATCTCGTATTTACTCTGTTTGACCTCATAGTTCCACGAAGCCACTTACTCTGTGTATTGTGCGCAGCGAGCTCGGCGGGGCTGACGGGGCGCACCCGCCCGCCAACGCCCGTCAGGTCCTTTCCGGAGTTGCCGAGTCGGATCCAGTCCATGAGACTGTGGCCTGGCTGAAGCGCGCATTTGTTCCGGGGGTTGCCTGTCACAAATTATCATAACAATAATAAGATTGAATTTTGCAATTAAGTGGTCCATTCTTTTTTTTTGAGAAAAAACTTAACCTGGTTTTTTATATCCTAAAGATAAGGCCTTCAAAATTAAACAGTGTTCGCCTCATCCAAATACATTAGAAGTCGGGAATTAATACAAAAATCAACTCAAACATCGTACGAGATTTCTGATCTAAGCGTCTGTTAGGTATAGTTTCCCCGAAATTTATGAAAAAATCGAATAACTATGGCAATATAAACGCTTCTCGTGTATTCCATTGCTAGATAGCTAAAGTACCAATGACAAATATTGATGGTATAACCATTTGCCTACTTTCCATGAAATCTTTACCTTGACCCATTTCATTTGTGTCAGCGAGCTTCAGCGGGAACAAAAGATGTGGATGGTGTAAGGTAAACAAACGAGTGAATCGTAAAGTGATCAATACATTATTGTTCCATAGTATTTGAACTGATTTTCTTAACTTTATTCACTTTTTAACTGACTTCAAGAAGGAGGAGATTCTTGATTCGCCTGCGTGTTGTTACGTTACATTAGCGAGTTGAACTGCGTTTAATATGCTTAAAAGGAAATCCCTATTTATTACGTCAGTAATACGACACACCATAAGATACCTCTAAGGGTAAGATGCTGTAATGAATCGTGGAACACACAATCTTTCAAGAGAAGGAGGTCACAACGTTTTCGGGAACCATGAGCTAAATGGCTGATGTTGTTTAATCGGATAGAGAAAACAAAAATTTCTATTTTCTTCTTTACAATTTAAAGTTTACAAATCATGAGACTCTCATTTTAAGTTAAAAAACTTGTGTTAGGGGAGGCTCGCCCTTTCGGACATAAGATTAAACACTAAAGAATATTCTAAGAAATCTAAAGAATAGGAGAAGATACACACTTATTACCACAATATAATAAATTTTATACTAAGCAAGTAACATTTACTATTCTTATTACAGAGAGAACATATAGAGATAGTGACCCCTAAGATAGGCCACTCTCACCAATCATCAACGCTGGTATCCCTTCAGCCGACATATAATGTACTTTTATCAGGCATTTATCAAGTTACATTATAATAAATCATCGCAACATGAGACAGCACTTACGGAAAGGCAGAATCTTCGCAAAGCAAAATAAGTCCGAATTAGAACTGGCACAATGTACATTATGAACCTGTTGTACCTACCTACGAGTACTAAAAATCCCTTGTAAAATTTTTCTTATTAGGCGTTTGAAAGCGGCCCATCATTTAAATCATTTTGCAAACAGCGGAGAGTAAAGAGGGGCATTTTATTCAAAACAATTTACACGCAAACAAATTACTTACAAAATAACTCTCAAAGCAAAAGTGATTTCACTATATAAGTAGAATCTGACTGTTTCAGAATAAAGCATGGTGAAACCGAACTAAGAGTACGTAGGATTGATATAAATTCAATTAAAGGGTCCCGAAACGTCAGGTTAAAATAAAATGTAAATAAATGCGAAATAATCCGTAAAAAGTGTCTCATTTCAATGTTTACTGTTCGCGTAAACCGAAGAAACAAATATAGGTACTATGTCTGCACATTGAGTCACATTCGTAGCACCGTAGCTTCAATGTAGATGATCGTAGTAAGACTGTAGCATGATGTAATACCTCGCGATTACTATTTAGTAAATCGCCCCTTTATAACAAAAGAGCTTGCCAGTGATTACACCTTGTTTATATATAAGCCAGCCAATTCCAAGTGAATGACAGCGCAATTGAGCTAACCTAAAGGAGGCATACGTTTCAAGTTGGTTGGATATGATTTGAACAAGGGATAAATACTGCCTTTACTTTATTTTGTAGTAAAGGAGTCGATGATAAATATAACTTTTTGCTACGCAATCACCTTTTTTATTTCCGTCCCCTTTTACAGCACAACAAGATAGTGCGCCAAGGACAAGGGATAGAATATATTTCCTTGTTTCCCCAATTCCCCATTCGCAAGACAAGAAAGTGCGCCTAAGATAAGGGATAGAATATATTTCCATGCAATTATGCTAATAGGAAATGCAACAGTCGTTAATTATTGCAAAACAAGGAAGCACAAGGTGCAATAGCGCTTAAAAGCTTTCCATGTTTCGCGAGCTTGCAATTTTCCTGTCACCTGCTTATAACCTTAAGCTCGACAAAAGTTTTCAAAGTGTCGTTAATCTGATTTCCTACTAGGTAACGAAAGCAAATGATTTAGCTTCTTATTTTGGGATCACAGATAAGTAAGTAAATAATAACGTGTGTTTGTTTTACATTTTGATATGCGTTTATTTTATTAGTCAACGTCAAAGTTCAAATTATTTTCTCTTAGTATCGAATTTATCATGATGACAATGTACACAGTTTGGCTATATTTAAATATAATTTGTGACATCAACCGTTTCATCTTGACATGCCTTAGTAAAACTTTAGGAACTTGGAGTTACGAGTAGCTTACCACCCAAAAGTCAATATTAAGTTTGTTTCAGTTATGTGTTTAAATGTGCTCCAGGATAAATGTTGTAGATAACAAAGCGACTCCCTGCGGCACAGAATGTCTACAACGAAATTCTAATTTCATTAATACGATAAATTGTTCTTTCGTTTTGCCTGCTACGAAACTCTTCGGATCCTAATATTGGATCGAACTGCTTATTTTGACATTTATTTGGTAGACAATACATTGATGTATTGGAAAGAAAAGGCTTTCGATTATCGTTTGACTATTATATCCTTGGCAATTACGTTCTTTGTTTTTCGTAGTAGGCCTTCAGATCAATAAATCAAAGCTTCAACTTTGCTTATAAGGCCTCCGAAGTTGCTCCTTCTAATGCCAATCAAATGGGACTTTAGACGTGACTTTAATTAATTTTCCGGTTGGTAGACTATCGCCATTACAACAAAACTGAAAACTGTCTTTGGTACTTCTTGTTCTAAACTTAGCTGTGTTTGGCTGTGTTGATGAGAAACCGTAATATTTCCGTTATTTGTTAAAGTGAGAAATTAAATGTTTTTTTTTTTGCTTGACGCAAAAATACCTAAGCAGAAGATATCAGCGGATTTTGCGGTTTTTCTATATTTCTCAGGTGGGCTTGTCTGTTATTTGTTGTTTGTTACGTACAGCCGTGGTTCTACTAAGGGCGTTAGAGACTTCCAGTTATCTAAGGTTAACTTTCTATTTGATATACAGCAATCATTAAGCCTTAAGGTAGGTACTTGACTAAAAAAAAAGATCTAAACCTGCACAATACTCTAAGGGCGGCTTTGACTAAGCTGTAATAAGAATAATCGTCGTTAACCCGTGTCACTTTATACCTACGACACTGTGAAAACAATTTGATTACTCTCGCGTTAATTCGTTTTTCTGTTAGGTCGAATCCGCTCTAAGAGAATGAAAGAAAAACCCTAGTTAGATCTTATTTACAACAATATGTGTTATTAAAAAAATAGTAGGTATAGGGAGAATTTTGTTACACTTATTCCATGGCCCAGCTTAGCCGTCACAACTATACCGAAGGTGCCCTGGAGACTACACCCTCGTCACAGGCCTAATGTGACGTGAGTCAGCTGAGAGTTTACACTCAGTATACTGGCTGGATTCACTCTTATTTTCAAATCATTAATAGATTTTGCGAATCACAAACTAAAAGATGAAAATTCTAATAATTTTTTTATTAAGTGCTTCCCAATATCCACATGCTGGTCGAATCGATGGCCCAAAAAGTAACGCTATTGGCCTTCAAAAAATGCACCAATCAACGTTGAGGCCAACGCTATGTTTTAGTCTAGATCAACTCATTGGGCGACAGGTTTTTTGACCAACTAATCGGCTAGGGTGTGGATCCGGTGTAAGGGGAAAGCAGAAAATGGTTTCTGTACTTTGTCTATTCTGGGTAATTCACTTCCATGACTGGCGATCATACAGAATATCCAAATATTAACAAGTCGAAATAAACCTGTCGAGATACAAAATCAATTGGCTATTTTACACGGCAATAAAACTGGGTTCATGATTTAATATTTATCAAAAGGGTTCCAATAAATGGACTAAAAGCTTATTGATCTCAATAGTACGAGTATATTGTTTTCATTAATCGAAAATGCCTTTATGATCAAAAGGATTCTGAAGTTTGATCCTGGATCGTGGGATTTTTACCAATCTTTTTTATTGCATTGAGGGACAAAATATTATTATGGTTTACCACCACTCTATCGTATAAGTAAGTAAGACGAATGTTCTGTGATGTTACGCATGTTGACAAACCACTGCCTCAATAATAGTGTTTCAACAAACTCCCGCTGTGGGAATCAATATTGGCTAACTTAATTCGACATTGTCTATACATGTTTATTCGCCGCGAACCGCAGAAGTTCAGACGAACATACCGAACCATACAAAACCAGACAACTTAGTCGCTATCATACTTTGGAATTTGAATATTTTCAGGACCTAGGTAAAAGTGATCATAAATTAGTTAAGTTTCTTCCCTGGCTGACGTAACTCGATTCTTACTTAACAAATGCAATTTGAGAACTGCAAGGAGAAAGACAAATTGTGTAGTTTATTAACGACATAATAAATCGAGTCCAGCAAAGACCCAAATAAAATGAAACAGGAAATTCTGGAAGCGGAGACGGTTCTCTGTTAGCATTACTTATTTATTTTGTTTGCAGCAAACCGAGAAGTACGAGTAAATTAGGAACCTCAAACTAATACTAAGTTGGTCTCCGTAAAACGTAGTCGGTAATAAGTATGTGCAAATAAAAACAATAAATACCCATATGTATTTTCAGAGTAAGAGCCATTGTCTACGTGAGTGACAAACGCGACAATTACGACGCGATGCGAAAATATCAAATGTACGTGTTATCTACTCATGTATCAAATGTTATGTACCAACGTGTATGTCAGTGTCCTACGTAACGAAGCAACATTGACACAAGTAATGGTCGCATCGCATCGCGTCGCGCTTGTCGCGTTGCGTTACTCACGCCATACTGTCTTAGTCGTACTTACATCGATTTCATCGCTAACTAAGCTGTGTCGAGCTCACTTTAATACAGAGTTGAAAATAATTAACTTCTATCCGATAAGTAACTTGCTAACTCATCGTTAACCGTCAGGACGTATCGCACAAAAGTCATAAAAAGATCCCTTAAGCAAAATTTGAACCTACGAGCACTTCAGTAACGAAGTTTCATACAAACTTTGAACCCCAAAATCAACCCCTGGGGTAGAATTTCGCTAAAGTCCGTCTAGCAAGCACCTGAGTCGCACAAAGAACCCTTATATGTTTAGTTTGAGCTTCAAGCTCTTGTAGTTTCTAAGATTTTGTAATGAATGACCTTTTACTTTTATATTGAGTTTACTTATATATTACAATTATTTCGATTATAACTCTGGTATTCCGTAAAAAAAATGAATAAGAACGTTAATTCGTTGTCATATAAAGGAACTTTATTTAATTGGTAAGCAGTCTCTAATTTCCTTTTGAGCATCGGCTCCAAAAAAATTGATTCATTGCGTCTGACGCATTTAGTATGTATGTACCTTAGCTCATTGAAATAAATATAAACCCTCCTGAAGGTCAACCTATACTTAAAACAACGTTCAAAAACAAATGGATCATAAATATTCATTAAAACCCATAACAATTTTAAAAAGTAGGTAAGTAGTTACGCTTTACAAAACCATCTGTTTTGGTTCGGATACCTACCTCTACTACAAATTAACGCATCAAGTATATACTTACTTCATATATTGCTTGTCTTGCATAATGTGTCTTATGAAATATATGATCCATATGTGTAACTTTGTAAGTTGTGTAACCAACCTGAAAACTTTGCAAGAGGAACTTTCGATATTAATATATAAGGATCGAATAAGTAAAATAACCGGGCACTTAAAATTATTAATTGGAAGTTCTGAACTCAAGGGTGTATTTTGATTTCACTTTACTTTCACATACACAAGTGTTTGCCTTACAAGATTCGGATATACGCCCGGCTTTCTGTCAACTATCGGCAGGTTTCAATATCCTATTTACTTTTGACCGAAAGTAAGATAGATAACTTTCAGTTTCATTGGTTTTATAGAGACGGGAGTATCATAGAATACCTAAGTAGTTTTAGTAAGAAACTGACGGTTATTTAACTTTCAGTCAAAGGTAGGTAGATAGATAGATTAATACTTTATTGTACAACACATAACAAAAATTACAGACATGTTTAACAAAGAAAGATGTACAATTTAGACGGTCTTATCGCTTGTAGCGATCTCTTCCAGACAACCTTCGGCTAAACGAACATTTTATTAACAGGAAGGGGGAAATTTTGAGCAAATATATATGGATAATACAAAAAAAATGAATATTGAAACCAGTCGTAAGTATTATATAAGTTAATTTTTCACGTGCAGCATGATTTATATGTCGTATTAAAGGATTGATTAAGGCGTTTTCATTAAACGAATTTGCTACATTGACTCGGAGCACTGAATACTGTTAAGGTATAACTAAGCATTGGTTCCTATATTTTAATATGTGCACTTTATGAAAACTCACAATGTATACTTCTAGTAGTAAAAGTGTACTTACGGATATAATGAAAACAACTTATATTTACTTACATAACTACGAATGGAGGACAAGGACATACCTAGAGTTGATTGGATACAGGTAGTTATGAACTCTGTGGATTTAATGGAAACCATAACAGTCTCTAGGGATCGGCTTACTGACGTTATATTAATAGGAGTTAAAGTGACATAAATTATTAAATGAAACAACTAACAGAGTTCGTAGGGATCGAGTAAGTACCGTTGTGAATTAATGCGAAAGGTCGAAGGAAAGGTCCCAGGTGGCATTCCGAATTTTGAAAACCAATTAACGACTTGATAAATTATAATTAAGGATGTCGTGGTAACAAAAATAAGATGGACATTTCGTACTAGATTTACTTTCTATTTCTTCATAGTTATTTTTGTGTAATTTCAGGGTAAGCAGTTAGTTCTTCATCTGCAATGAATTACTTACCTATTATATATACCTGAGTATCTTTGACTATTTGTAAAAAACATTGCTATTAGGAAACGTCGGATCACTTTTCCATTTAAGGTTTTCTACACCTGTATCCTATACGTTATATTATATAATATTGTAGGCATCGTTCCATTTATAGCTAAGGGGTAGTGTGTACGTTTTATTAGATGATAAAAGAGACGCTTTCCAAGGCTGTGTTTACTGCCATATAAACTTTACTAGCGTAATATCATCACGGTATTCCCTTTAAGTAAGAAGTAGGCATGATCTACTTACGTAAGAATCTTATAGACCTATTTACCTATCTACTGACCTATGAAGGGAGGTCGAAAAGTTTGTTCTGAATACCAAAAGATCGCTGCCATGACTTTTCCAGCCGATCGCTACTCTTTAATTTTTAGAGGAGGCAAGCCTTTTTATGCCACTGCATGGACTGCTACTTTGACTCAGGTTTACAGTGGTGAACAAAGTTTTAATCCAGTTAAAAATCGAGTCATAAGATCTTCCTTATTCTCTCAACAGATCTCCTAAAACTCGCGACGCATTCGGCACGCTCGCGTTTGTTGAGCGGGCGAGAGCATTCATGGAACATCATGAGGGATAGTTAAAATTGTCTTTTTAGATACTCCAATTATTGCTGCTAGCTGCTTTTTCTTAATTTTTAAGTCTTTCGATACATTGCTGGAGCGGAAATCTTAATTGGCCGTCTGGAGAGATAGCCATCGTCAATGGAGTCTCTGTCTTGCATGAAAAGGCCATGCCACTTGTAAATCATGTTTTACCCAGGGCAGAGTCTACTTAAATTGATAAAATCTCTTGGAATATGCTTTAAAGTGATTTTTCTTGTTTGGTAAATAACTTTAAATGACAGCGCGGTACTCAATTCTCTCCATGGTGGTTCATGTCTTCCCGATTGGCTTGTTTGTTAGTGGATAATAGGCTAATGACCCGATTAGGTACGGATTTGGTATTTTTTCTTATAAAGAGCAGCTCTACTAGTGTCTACTTGGATTTATTAAACCAACCCCACGAACCACTTCATTCCGCAAACTTATTGACCGCCCTTCGTAGTTTGTAGGTCGATATCTACAGCTTAAACAGAGTAAATTGAGCGAATACTATTTCAGTATACTTGATTAGCTATATCAACTGAAACGAAAAAGAAAAGATCGTGTGCAATTTCTAGTACCTACCCCAGGGAGAAACAACAATTTACCGGTAGAATAATAAAGTTACAAGTTTAAAAAGCAAAAAAAAAGTCTGTACGATCGCCAACAGAAAGTGGAACTTCACCTGTAAGGTTCTTTGGTATTGGTCGCTTGTAGCGATCTCTTCCAGACAACGTTCGGGTAAATGAACATTTAATTTACAGGAAGGGGAATAATATATATATATAAGGGATTTCTTCTTGCCCAACGTACCTTGAGATGACCTGGAACGTCTCCGGCAACATAAGCGGGAATTAAAAACATCTATTGGACATGGATTTATTTCAACTCGCATATTAGTACGTATCATGTTTCACAAGCCGGTTCGTCACAGAATTAAAAATATGAAATAGAAATCTTTATTTGCGTTTGGTTAAGGTACACTGGAGATGGTCATAATTATTTATCAGCAATTATACATCCGCTTAATCAACCATTATCAATGGCATGCAAATCTTAAATTAATATTGGCATAATAAATTTAAATAGTAAAATGTCTATCTAAACAATCACAAAATGTCAACAAATTATCATTAAATTAACAAAAAATTATTAGTTATCATCTTCTATCGCAATTTAAATATTCCTGTGTAGTGTAAAAAGCCTTTTCACTAAGCCAGTTGTATAATTATTTTTTAAATTTATGTTAACATCAAATAAATGTTAACATTTTGACAAATAAAACCATAAACCTGTCGACATAAATTAATTTCATAGCTGTGGTGCAAGCGCGCGGAATATATATCGGGAAATATTTCCCTCCATCCCTCGTGAGGCAATGGTTATCTAAAATATTGACGCGACTCGACTAGTCTGCAATGCAGAATAACAAGATCAGTCAACACAAGAATACTTGACATTGATGAATAATTTTAACAGATACAAATATACAGACCAGAAGAGGCAAAGAAGAAGCATTGATAAACCCTTGGTTTTAATATTTAGTTAGCTTTCAGATTTCAGAGTTTTTGGCCAAAACAAACGTTAATAAACCTAGGTTGATTAGGTAATAAGTTTTCGCGAAAGTGTCGCAATTTTGGAATGTATCATCGCAAAAATTTCGTATCTATTTGCTTAATAGCGAGATGAAATGTGTTTTGAAAACGTCAGTTTCAGCTGGCTGTTAAATTCGGCCTATCACGCCAGGGAATGAGAGTTGCATTTCATTTTGCATCTCTTGGCTTATGATATGAGTAAGGGGAAAGGTAGGTAAGCCGTAATGCAATATGCTTACAAGTTTACTTTAGTAAATGTTCTGTTAGTGCTAAGACAGAAAACCTATTTCAAACTGAAGGAGTTCGCACATATTTGAAAGCATTCTGAAGTTTTATTTCGAAATTCAAAAGCTTTGCACGCAATAGCAATACCGGTTACCTAAATAAGTACAGAAAAGAACCACATGAAAATACTGTACGATGAATTCAATTCTGAATTGATTGTGTCATGTCAGCTTCGAAACAAACTGTAACGGTGTGTGCTCGAATGATAAATTGAATTTATTATTCGCTTCTGGTTCGGTTTCGGATCTGAGTAGAATATCGACTTTTCATCGTTGAATTGGCAGGACAAATTGCAAAAAGTTCAATGTAATACTTTTCCCGAAGGTATTCCGCTCGTGGCTAGCAGCTCAAAATTCATGAAATGCGGTAAAGTTTTCGCAGTGCCACCTCGTATTTAAATAAAACGTGCCGAAAATATTTGCTAGGTAGGTATATTTTAACAATGTTTAATTTTAAAGCACTGGGGAAAATACTTAGTAGAAATACCAAAAACCTCACATTTCCGACACGTGACTGCGATAACCACGAAAGGGAGAATATTCGAATGAAATTGTGGTCATATTGCGTTATATTCGTCGCTGACAACGCGTGTTTCTGAAGAGACATTTAACGTGAATTCATGGCACAAAACATAAGGCATACTTACCTACTTATAATTTCTAATGTGAGTAGGTAAGAATGCCTAATGTGGTCCCTAAAGCATTGTTGCTTAAAGGACTGAGATTTTTGTCAATGTACTTTAAATTATTTTGTATGTACTTTAAATTGAGCCGCATTCGTCTGAATGCCTGACCATAACAATAGACTTTATTGACAGACTTATTGAAAAACCTTTTAATTCAAACAATATGTAAAATGTTAAGTACGAAATTACTCAAACGTTTGAACTCTGATTTAATTATTTTACTTGGAGGTCATGTAAAATTGAGTGATCCGCTCAAACGTATTTCATTAATGAAAAGCCATCAACGTGAGTATTTATGCGAACCCATCGGTCAGTTATAAATTTAATGGGTTCACACACGGCATCGCAATCGAATCAGTCAACCTCACTTTAATCCGGATTAGCTGGGAAGCCTCGGCTAAAAGCAAATTAATCGGGATATACGAAGCTATAGATACCTACTATCTATATCCACTATGATTAAAAGCATGCCCGATCGCAAATACCATAACTCATACATAATTCTTAACCTGTCTTACCCAAATATTACTACTTAATATCAAAAAACTTGCTTGTTAGGGATCATGTTGTCAATTGGAAAGCAATAGTAATTTGGTTCTTGACAACGGGGCCCAACGTTGTTGTAACATGCCGTGGTGATCCGAGTCCGGCATGGGTAGGAACAAGGCTGTCCGGCTCGTCATCTTGCGAAATCCTTGTGCTATAGGGATGTGGAATGTTAGCAGTATGTTAGGGACAAGTAAATTACAGGAGTTGGTGGAAGAAATGGGAAGATCAAATATTGACATTTTGGGGTTGAGTGAAGTAAGATGGGAAGGAGGCGGAGATTTCTAAGGCGGAGAGTGATAACTATAGAATAATTTACACAGGAGAAAAATGGAACAGCAATAAAATTATATATTATATTTCAAAATGGAAAAGCAGCAGGAGATGATGGGATTTATATTGAACTTATTAAAAATGCCAGGTACCCACCGATTCTTGATGAGCTCATCGAACTGACACAGTTAATGTATAAAGCAAAGTATCATCAGATTTTGAAACCAGTAAAATTGAAACATTACCAAAGAAGCCTCAAATGCGAAGAACATAGAACTTAAAGCCTCTAAAATATTACTGAAAATCATAAGATCCAAGGTAGAGCAAAGAGTGGGAAGGGATCAATTAGCGTTCAGGCAGAAAAGAAGTACTAAAGAAGCTATTTTCGCTCTAAGGAAAGTAATGGATAGACGACTGGACCTAGGGTTACCATAGACACTCATATTGCCTTTGTCGATCTGGGAAAGGCTTTCCGATAAAGTAAATTGGAAATTATATGAAAGCCCTAAAAGAAGCAGGAATAGACTACAGGGACATAATGATAATATATGAAATATATAAGGATCAAGCAACTATAATAGAAATAGGATATGACACAGGAAGAGAAAAAATAAGACAAGGAGTTCGTCAGGGATGTCCACTCATATTTATTATGTTTAAAGAAAGCGCAATAGAAAGGATGACAGATACAGGAAATGGAGGACTTAAATTAATAGACATAATATCATTTTATTGATTAGATTTCCAGATGATTTTGGAAATTTAGCAAGAAAATCTATTGAACAATTTGTTTTTTTTTTAATGAATTTGACCTTACCATTAATTATAATAAAACAAAAATACTCATACCCTCAAAAACTAATAATTATGTTTCAAGTATTTGGGACCAGACCAGACAACCAGACATAATTCCGAGAACTGTAATAGCCAAAACAGCGTTTAAAAATACAAATATTTAGCAGGAAGCGCTTTATCAAAACTTATGTATGGAGTATTGCCTTATATGGATGCGAAAGCTGGACATTAACGCAAAGGGATAAAGAAAGACTTGAGGCGTTTGAAATGAGGTGCTGACGAAGAATGGAGAGGATAAGTTGGATGAAAAGAGTATCAAATGAATAAGTGGTAGATAGAGTGAAGTAGAATCTCAATACAATACTCAATATCAAAGAAAACAGGAGGGGATTGATGATGGGACACATGTTACGACATGACCCCTTCATAAAGATTTTGATAGTAGGCCAAATACTTCTATTTTTTTACGAAGACCAAGGAGGAGTGTCATGCAACAACTGAAGGAAAAAAAATGGAGTCATGTCCTACCAGGAAATCAAGAAGAAGGTGCATAACAGAACACAGTGGCGAATGCTCCACCGAAATGAGCAAGACTCTTTAATTAGAAGAAGAAGAATATCAAAAAGGCAAAAGAACAGAGCGGGAAAAATACTAAAAACATACCGAAAAAAAAGTAATACAAAATAGATAAGGTTCTATCCCCGCCTTAGACAATTATTAATAATTGGCAGTTTATAACGTGAATGCTATGGCGATAAATTATAAAAGGAAGACTGATTACCTTCCAGTAGTGAATATTTAATGGTCATTAATGGTTTTAAATAAGCGACACATGAGGTGTTATAACATTTTGCTTTTATCGCCATTATATATGGTGCTTACGGGGGAAAACGTAGTTAAGAGACGTAACTCAACCCTTGTTTCTACGTCAAAATAACTTTCCCTAGCCCACGAGAATGCAGCGCAAAAACTTTGCAAGTCATCTTAACCGTCGAAAAATATAATTTACGACCTTGTTCTGCTTATTATAAACGCCAAGGGTGAACTTAATTATACTATGCTCATGCAAGCTAGCGATTATCTAGTCATTGTGTCCATAATTACTGTAATGAATACGACAGGATACTAAGTTATCACTAATAGCGCGGGCATTAGTTTTTCTTATGTTATAGAATAGGACTCAACAACTTATAATACGATTTTTTTTGTTACTTACTTAGTTCTAATTGGAAAGGCAGACACTGTTTTTTACATATATCCGACCTTTTCGTTCATTCACCAACCCTCTGTTTTCCTACTAAAGGAAAAGTATACCTACCTGCCTTATAAATCACATCAACAGAATAGTAATAGGAAATACCTAAACAAAGAGATTTATTTTAGCACAATACCAGAGCTAAAGACGCGTGGCATATTTGATCGTTTCTAAAATTCCGACGGCAACACACATTTTTACTTTATTCCGTCCATTGTGAAGGGTTTCCTTTTGAAAGTAGTTATACGCAATCTGTCGCCAATATTCGCCTTGAAATCGAGAGCTCGAATTAAGCGGTTGCGTGCTCTGAATAGCTCACAGTCAAATCTCGCTGAGAGCAGACAGTTCGACCGTTCGTTATCCCTTTGGGGCCTAAAACCTTACTTGATAAGACGAAGTTTGTGATTTCGACTCTTGCTGTCCCTGTCACTCATGGTCATGGTGACACGGCTGTGCAAGTGAGAGCTAAATGACTGCCGACGAAACACTGACTCTTCGACAGACTTGAGAGTAAAGCCTCTGTTTGTGCTTAAACGTGGCATGGGCAGCGGGACACGACTAACTGCTCAGTTGATGGACATTTGAGCAAGCCTCCAAATCAGCTGGGATTGGCAATAGCCACTGATAGTACTAAGTGACTCTATTTCGGTATATGCGTGTATATGAATTTGATCAATAGTCGAAAATCGATAAGAATCCGACGAATCAAATGAATCTTAAAAGAGTTTTATTATCATCAGGAAGATAAGGGTTTAAGGAAACTGGCTGATTAACATCTGACTTGCCCTGAACATCCAATGGAAAGCTATTTAATGATAAGTGTGTTGTAATTACCGGAGAGGCGAAGGACGCACGTGTCTAATGACAAACACATTCTGTGGAAATTGATATTTGTTCTGTACTCAAGGGAAGTCTGTAAATGGGAAAACTCGGTAAGTCTGTCGCATATCCAGAGATGAATTAATGTTTAACGTTTACTTAGCTTATGTAATACCACGCTAATGCTTAACTTATTCTGAAGGCACTCGAAACTTTTGTAGGTAGGTTTTGGAGGTTGTAACATAAGGAATTAAGATCATCACACACATTACCGACAAGACTCCAACCAAAAGGATATTACAAAGCCTTAAATAGGTATAAGACAGTGTCATTTAAATTTTCTAGTTTTACCAATAGACGATTAAAGATAGTATTGCATAGATACACCTGCATATTTAATAGGAGAAGTAACATCACGCAACGCATCTAACAATAAAAAGCCGACAATAGAGAGATTACAATGACGCCAAGTAAAACGACTCAAAGGATTTATGATGTCTTTCACAGGTTTTAATTTGAAAAATATGCAACAGCGCGAGAAATTATTTCAGAACCAACAACGTCAATACCGCTGACTAATCAAAGGAAGAAATAAATAAAGTAAAAAAAGTATTAAGGATGTTTTTGAATTAAGAAACGTATTACAGCCAAAATAAATTTGTTAGTTTATTGCAAAATAAAATAATTATACGCAACGAAAAGTGCAGATTCATGTGAGAGCTCATTTTGCTGAACGTTTACGTAAAAAGTGAGAGAAAATAATTTGCACAAACATTTTTCCATCCGCGGCGGGGAGCTGCCATAATAACATAAAGTTAGCTCATTTGCCCCCTTTTAAATGGGAGCTTAACGTTTGGTTTGCATGTGGAATTATACAGATGATTCATACGTAACTCGGTGCACTTAAGTTTAAATGTGTTGTGATGCACACAGTAATTGTCCTATATTAGATTATTAGGTCAGACCTCGTTGAGAAGACAGGCTGGGGCTTCAGTAATGATGCTATCGTTAAGGGTAGACGTAATTAAGGGCAAGTAATGCGTAACGGAAAACACGCAATAATAAATACCTATGCACGTTTTTAGCAGTAAGTTAAGATAGGCAGGTAAGAATTTATACTATAAACAGTTTTTATAAAGATGACCTCGAAACTTTACAAGATTCCCTTGAGTCTGGCGTGTCTCTTGATGTTATTATCTCGGCGCTTCCAGGCGAAGATAAAGTGGATTCATTAAATTAATAAAAGTCGGTAATATTTGCTTCGTCAAAATTTACGTGCCCGAAAGGTAAGCCGGCGAGCGCTTACACAGCAGAAAAGTATATCGAAAATCCGGGAAAAAACGCGGTCCGTGTTTAATGGTACGGACACAGCCGACGGTGAGTGCTCAATTCGCTTACCAAATAAAACAAAGGCTTTTATCGCGAACAAAAACGTCTAAAACCGAGAGACCCTCTTTATTAGGGTCCTATAGACCCTAATGTTTTCGCAGGAGCTTCTACTATGAATACGATGAATGAAATCAGACCGAATGATTGAATTTTTTTTAAGGCGAAGTCAACATGATTTGAATGGAAATGTACACGGTGGAATTGAGCGCGAATATAACAATGAGTTAAGTAGGCTGTGAATATTTAAAGCTCGTTATCGGTTTGTGCCATTTGGTTCAGGTAAATCCATTCATCTAGGGTAGAAATTGAGTGATCTGTGAGTTACCATCTAGCAGTGTACCTATATACTTGTATATTAACCTTCGTTAAGTAAATGCGAACGTAGCAAGAGTCGCAGCAACTTAACGCTCAGCACTGCTTAATATATCTACCTCGCTGACGTAAGACTTCGCTCAAATGAAAACGTTGAAGCTAACGATCTCGGCGAAGTACGATACCTAAAGAACATCTAATGAGGATATTTCTGTTAACTCAGAAATGCGCTTAGAGACCGATGTTTTTGCGCGACAGGCTCCACTAATGAAACAAAAAAAATCAAAAGGAACATAACAAAAAGGACGCAAGGACGATAATGGGAACCGAAGCAGCCTTTTGTGAGTAAGCATTATCTTTTTCTTAAAACAAATCCTCATAATAAAGCCACCCTGAATTTATTTATAGGTAGATCTGATTCATTAGGGCTGCCAACTTTTAATATAAATTGATAACTTTGATAAGTTATAACCGTAGTAGATATTTTTAAGTCAGTAAGGTAGATTATGTCTTTGTAAATTAGTTTCTAACATATTTGGTCGTAAAGTGGCTGTAATTACACTAATTTTAATATATGATATTAAAAATTGGTGTAATGTATTTCATAGCGCACTTTTGCGTTATTATACTCGTAATATAAAACGCACTAGTGTGGCAATCTAATGTAAAACGTACGATTTTTTTTATTAAGTAACGTACACAGTGTAGGATACTCCTAGCGCACGATACACTGGCTCGACAACACACGGTGTGCGCAGGCGACACGTCCGCTCTCGCCCATGGCTCGCACGGTAATGACGCCGCGCGCCCCGCCACACCGTGAGCACGAGATAGTGTTTAGTTATAACAATGGTTATAACCTGACACAAACACTACATCTCTTCCTTATTAAATAATTATTTGATCATTTAATTAAATAGGTATATAGTTTGAATACTATTACACCTTAAATCATAATACATCTGAATCATAATAGGTACGTCGTTTATCATACTTTGCCTAAAATAAATTCGATAATTTATTGTTCTTCGTTTATTTTTGGATTTCCAATCCTATTTTCCTGTTCTTCTTCTACAGCTTTCTTGGGTATAATAGTAATATTTTATTTTTAGGTATAATAAATTCCTCCGAATTAACCGGTCAAACACTTGACCGGTTTCTTCGTTTCGGATAGTTACAACTCCATCTTTTGATTTTTCTACAACGTGTGGTGTCGGGTTATAATTTAAGGTAAGTTTATTTGTTTTGTTTATCTCTTTAACGTACACCTTGTCCCCTTTATTCAGAATCTTTAGGTTTCCTCTTCTTATCTCCTTTCTTCTTTCCTTTTTGCTCTTTGTTCTTGTCATTTATTTCTGTATCATCTTTATTATTAATGTATTGGTATTTTATCTCTATTTATTCTTCTGAAAAATAGTTTATAGGTGTTTTCTATGCCACAGAATGGGGCGTCGTGTTTATACATCATAAGGTATTCATTAAGACTCTTTTCTAAATCTTTTTTCTCGTGCTTGCCTATCTTTAAACGTTTTAATATATCCAGATTCTACCTCTTTGTGGAGTTACTTGGGAGAGGCCTATATCCAGCAGTGGATTCTAACAGGCTGATATGATATGATATGATGACCTCTTTACCTCGCCGTTTTGTTGCGAACAGTAAGGGACAGTATCAAAAAGCAATATGTTGCACTATTTACATCTTTACTATTGTTTAACAAAAAACGTATGAGAAAAGATCATTTTAGATCAACTAATTACTTGACACCCTCACCCCGCAAACCCACTACTTTAAAAACAATCATTTTGCACAATACAGGTTTCGCAACCGTTCTACTTAGCAAATAATAAAGTGTTAAAATATTATTTTAGCAATAATCACGTGACTAAATAATTCGTCTGCCGAATTAATGATTGTACAAAAAGTTGGAAGATTAATTATTAGTTTTTAAAATAACTATTTTGTAACCAAAACTTACGCGAAGCCGTGTAAATGGCGGTATGTTAGAGTAATTTTATTGAATTACCTACATATTGCCGCACTATTCCGTCTTCTAAAGTGAGTGTCGATTGTTGCTGTGTAGAAAGTCAAGTCCTTAAAAAATACATATTGCGTGAATTAAGCCAAATAAGGTGAATTTGGTTCTGGCACGTTAGACGTACAGATTTATGTGATTTCAGGCTTGAAGTAAATATTCGATATGAGTTCTTAAATATGTTATTTTTATATTTTCAGGAGATTTCCGTATAACTAGGCGTATACTAAGGCGAGTACTAAGCATGGCAAAAAGTATGCGGACAACGGACAATTTAATAAGAACATCACATGTCTATTAGCACTAAGCTATTTAAAAAAACAGATATTCCAGTCTATTTCATCTTCTTCTGCCACGTTGTCGACTCCTCTATTTTTTCTCAATTGTTTGGTCTTTCTTCATTTTACTTATCATTGTCTTCTAACCTTCTCTTTCTCAGTAGCTGTGTTTTGCAATACTGTCTAAAATGACCTAATTTTATGACTTTTTGGCTTGATTCCTTAACCTGACAAGAATTTTTTCCTGTCTTATCAAGCGGAAAACATGCCTTTGGTAGAACTTGTTCTATTTAGGAGTAAAGTAATTGCTTTATTTCTGTATTGCTTTCTCAAAACATAATAGTCCCTGGCAAGTTATAAAAAATCTCTTGAAGAGTCGATCTACCAAGTAATAACAATGTCGCTCTTTTCTTAACGGGTGTTTAATTTCCGTTGCCATCAAATATTTTTTTAATTATCTATTGTTATCCAAATCGAGATTATCTAATGCTGGCAAGTTGCTAGACATCGTCAGGAGAAGATTGGATCGACTTGAAAACACAAGATCTTTCTTGCGACTTCGTTTTGTGCATTTTCAATTTAATGGGGGTAAATTTGCACCAATGTTTGACAGCAGGTGGCAAATACTTTTGTTTTTTTTTCTAATTTGATGGGGTACATTTGTACCAAATATTTCCAATTTAATGGGGGTACATTTATACCAAATAGTTTCAATTTTATTGAGGTACATTTGTACCAAACATTTCCAATTTAATGGGGGTACCTTTGTACCAAATATTTCCAATTTAATGGAGGTACCTTTGGTCCAAAAAATTCCAATTTAATGGAGGTACATTTGTACCAAACATTTCCAATTTAATGGGGGTACCTTTGTACCAAATATTTCCAATTTAATGGAGGTACCTTTGTACCAAACATTTCCAATTTAATGGGGGTACCTTTGTACCAAATATTTCCTATTTAATGGAGGTACCTTTCTACCAAATACTTCCAATTTAATGGAGGTACATTTGTATCAAACATTTCCAATTTAATGGGGGTATTTGTTACAAACATCTACAATGATTCTTTGTGTCACATACCTACTCGACATATTTTAATAAGCCTCGCTAACCTTTGTGATATTTTGATTGTTTTGTTTTTGTACCACAAGATCGACTCCTCGTTAAGCTCTGAAAAATATGGCATAAGTGGACCTGTGTTGCAATGGCTTAAATCTTATTTGAAGGAAAAGACTCAGTGCGTAGAAATTCGAGGATATTGTTCCATTCAGAAAACAATTATAAAATACCAGTCAATTTATCTACAAAATAATTTCGGAATACCGCAAGGTAGCATACACACAGAGTCCCCTTCTTTTCTACTATACATACTCGTATATGATTTGTCTAAACATCTGTCACAGGAGTGCATTTCAGTCGCGGTCGACGTTAGCTCAGTAATGAAAGGTAATGACTTATATAGCATTAGCTGAGGCAATTTAATGACTAAATGACAATAATAATAATACTTAAGTACTTAAACACCTTGTTAGTTAAGTAAGTGTTAAAATCATGTTAACAATCTTTTTGTGAATAAATAATTTTATTATTTTATTATTTATTATTTTATTTATCTAAAAGTGAACACCAACAAAACTAAATACCTATATACAGTTCCGAGCAATGAGACGTAATCCACAACACCTATGTGTATCACACGAAAGTGACATCATACAAAACACTACACAAAGCGCCTTTTTGGGACTTAGCTTAGACTGTAACGTTACTTGGAAGGACCATATTAATACCGTGTGTGCCACATTAAGTAGGTTTGTATTCGCACTGACAAAAATCACTAGATTGGTATCCTAGCGAGCAGCTCTGACTGCATATAACGGATATCTATCTCTCCGGTCATGTCGGATTGCCGTCTCACCGAACCCCGAGAGCGATGGAACAGCGAGCGCACGTGCGCATTGCGCTCACACTTGTGCACCACAACATCTCCCGCGCAGTTGGCCGATCTCTGCTGAGACCGGCCGCCGCGGTCGAAATCGGCCAGGAGAACCATTATTATTATGTTGACTTTATTCTGCGTTATGGAATCGTTCTTTGGGGAAATTCTGTTGTCATACCAAATATTTAAATATTTCAAAAGATGTATATTAGAGCTTTGTGTTGCAACAGAAAACGAGAATCCTGTAAGCCACTATCCAGAAAACTTAATACGCTCCCATTGCCTTGCTTGTATATTCTCGTATATGTGAAGTGTGTATATTTGTTTTTAAACGTAAACACCAATTTCCAAAATACTGGATACAACTCATAGAAATGTTCGCCATCAATATGTACATAAGCTTATAAGCCCCCAGTAAACTTAGATTTAACTTCAAGGAACTCTTTTATAATTATATTAATTATTTATTTACTCGACGATTTTAAAAATGTAAATATAAATAAATTCAACAAACTAGTCAAAATATGGTTACTAGTTAAATGCTTCTATAGCGTCAGGGAGTTCCTAAGGTATAAAAAATTATATTCATTTAATAATAAATAAGTATGCGTAATACATACGCTAATCAGATGTAATTATTTTATAATGTGAATACACCTGAAAAGGTAAAGTTTTGCGGAATCACCCTAACAGCAATTGTAACTGCTAACATTGTACCCAAATTTATGTTCACAATAAACAATAAATTCATTTCATTTCATGTTAGCAAAGCAACCACAGATTGGCAATGTCAAAAACATCTTTGGCAACTGATTTAGAGTTTGTTTAGGAAGCCAAAGGAAAACGCCTCCTACTGACCGGATGTTAGGGTCGGGGACCGAGGTCCGACAGACATCATCTTGATTCGTCTATCTATACCATTCAGAATCTAAATCTTATATGCCGCGGTTCATGTGCGGTACTAGGCTAACAGCGCCATCCAGCCTATGGAGCCGTACCAGCGCTCGCTGTCGCGCCTGCCACCGCCAGGCATGCGCCCGCGATGGCGAACGGTAGAGGTAGCCACATATCTATTCACCACGGCATCATAATAGCCTAAAATGGCATGACAGTAAAAGTACCTAGAAGGCATTTAAAAAGAACTGTAGAATGCATACCCAACTCAACTCACAATTCACCTAAATAAATAAGTTGTAATTCATATTCATTGCATTGAATTAAAGTTGAATTAACCATGTTTAAAACAGCAATTCAAGTAGAACAATCAATTCGGAAGGTGCGATCAATTTTTATTTATTTAATTACTGTTGGAATTACAGTGAATGTCAGATCGCAATAAAGTTTTTATTGTTTTACAAGATAAGATCATTGTTGCACGAAATAATTGAGAACCTCTTTTTCGTTATAATAAGTCAATGTACCTACGTAATTTTGAACGTCATTTATTTTAGTAATAAAATGAGAAACGATGTTACATTTTTATCAAATAACCAATGCAAATGTAACAATACATTACATTAACTACTACATTACTTACGTAATTTCTACCGTTATGGAAGAGCGTGACCTCCTGATACAGGCATTCTGTAATGCCTAATAGGAGACTACATCATGTTGTTTTTATAGTTTATTTGATTACGTAAATAAAGATTTATTATTATTATTATAACAATAATATAGTGCACTAAAGCTCATTTGCCGGAAGATTGTTTTCTAGTTAATTTTTACACCTTGTATGGACACATTTCCCCCTTTTACGTAAGTTTATTTTATTTTATTTACAAATACAAGTATTGACTGACCTTTTTCCTCGTCGTCACTTGTAGGATACTCCTAGCACACGATACACTGGCTCGACAACACACGGTGTGCGCAGGCGACACGTCCGCTCTCGCCCATGGCTCGCACGGTAATGACGCCGCGCGCCCCGCCACACCGTGAGCACGAGATAGTGTTTAGTTACTACGGTTATAACCTGACACAAACACTACACACAGGTTTTTAAGGTGCTTTGACTAAAAATAAACGATACTTTTAAACATCTTAACAAAGAGTTTTAATGTCAGAAAATTTTTCCTCGCAAATATGTTATTAAACGTCGTATGCCTCCTTACAGATCTCGCTTACGGGTCGGGCTAGCAATATCGTCTCGGCTGTATTTTTCAACATACCGCACTTATTTCTTAATGTATTATTATTCATTTACGTAGATAAAGCATAAAGCCTAAAACACCAGAGATTGGAGTTTTTAGGCTTTCTGCTTTACGATAAAAAATATTTAAGTCTTTTCTCATTAAATTTACAATGTACTGAAACGGTAAATATGACCCCATTACTGCAGCAGACAGAACAGCAGAAATTTCCTTGGGGTGAATACTTACGGCGTAAGTAATGATTTAAGGCAATTATCCAGCTAATAGCCGGCGATGTTCGTCAAAATAGAGTAGTTTTTGTTTAACAACATTAACCTGCCAACTTTGAACCGTAAACGTGTCTTTTGAAGTGACAATGTGGAGTTATAGCTGTGTGAAACAGTAAAACACGAATAACTCAACTTTGTAATGCCAGGGCTTGAGTGGCGCAATATTATATTTCACCGTTGTGCTAATTAACAAAAATCCTTGAAATCTTTTACACTCAAAGGAGTTAAACAAATGTTTCCGTAAGTAAGCGGTCTTCACTCTTTCCGTTGTATCGAGGGAGAATGAATTAAATCCAACATTATGGCAGTCATCTGAACAGAGTCGAGAGAAAGTTATCTATTTCCGTGACATCTTGCGAGTTAATGTAGGATTCGTCTCAGTCTCACCATAACATGTGCTACGAACTACAACTTAATTTTTGGCTACGAATGTTCATAGGACGCTACGACGATATAACGTATAACATGTAGGTACGATTCTACACTGGCTATTATACATAAATGATTGAGTTTCAAACACGAATCTGTATAATCTTAGTATGCCATTTAACTAAAACAAGCTTTTGCTTTATCCCATAGGGATCTGGAACTATCTTACCATGCACTTCTTATAAGTAAGTATAGGCTAATGCCTTAGCTGAAGTAGTATTCAAGCCTTGAGGTATAGAGTACAAAGGGCGTTAACCACGCTTCAAAACGCTAGAAGTGTTCTCAAGGCATATGGAGTTCATAAAAGCGATACTCAGCCTACACTGCAGAAGCATATAGTAAGCTAATGAGGCAAGTTGTGCACAGTTTTGATATTCTTGTACGATCTTACGAAAGTGATTGAGCTAATGAGGCAAGTTGTGCACAGATTTGATATACTTGTACGATCTTACGAAAGTGATTGAGCTAATGAGGCAAGTTGTGCACAGATTTGATATACTTGTACGATCTTACGAAAGTGATTGAGCTAATGAGGCAAGTTGTGCACAGATTTGATATACTTGTACGATCTTACGAAAGTGATTGAGCTAATGAGGCAAGTTGTGCACAGATTTGATATACTTGTACGATCTTACGAAAGTGATTGAGCTAATGAGGCAAGTTGTGTACAGTTTTGATATACTTGTACGATCTTACGAAAGTGATTGACATTTTGGCTTCATTATTAATTTTACTTTATTTAAGTTCTGCACAAACATGTGTACAATGGTGGACTTAATGCCGCTGGCATTCTCTACCGGTCAACCATAGACCCAAGCAGAGAAAATTCCTTTGTTATAGCCTTCGATTATTTGGTTTGTCTGATAAAAACCTGATTAAAATATAAACCATATTGAAACGCATGTCCCAGTTTATATTGAGTAACTGTTATTTGAATAAAACTCAAGCGCTGTTTAACTTGTGAGAAGGCCGTTCTCATTTATAACTTATTATTTTTTATATTCTGCTATCCAAACATTTGACTACATTCTCACCTGATGGTTCTCACCTCTGAAGACTTACTCGTATATAAAAAATGATAAATACTTAGAGATATAATGTTTCACTTATATAGTGTTTTCAGTGCAAGTTTCCTTTTCAATCCTAAACTATGAAAGTACATCTCGCCTTAACATTGAAATATCCCAGTTTACCTACAAAAATATAGGTGCCTGGTTCCTTATAAACGAACTGTAAGTTGACTGTAACTGAAACTGTAACTGTAACTGAAACTTATTCCTAGATTAACGTGTTTCAGACGGTAATGCATATTTCATAGCTCCTCTACACATGAAAGTTAAAGGAGGGGTGAAATAATAGATACGAGAACGGTATTTTCAGTCTTATCATATCATTCATGTGAAAGTTCCTTTTTATACTCGTACTTTATTTTAAGTTATTTTCATAAATGTTCATAAGATAAATCGTCGTGTTAGTACACGAATCACTAGTAAAAAAAGGTTTAGTCTCACTTAGTGATAATAAGTGCCGTACTTAATACCTCTTATCTTGTAAAAATAACTAAGTGAGAATAACTTTTAGTTCTACATGAGAATTATGTACCATATAATAAGGCACAAGGTTTCGAAATAAAGTTAGATAAAAGTTGATATTTCTGAAATAAGCGTACTTTATTTTATAGGTAGGTAATTAGGTCTCTAGAGCTTTCTTTAATTTTGTCTACGTATCATATTACAGCGATCTACAAAATATACAAAAGTAGCAATATTTGAAGTTCAGAGAATACTTCAAAAGGTCCATTACTGATGAGTTGGGTCGTGTCTGCTTGCTTTACGTGGATATTTTTGCGTCAGCCCGACCATTCGGTTGCAACAGTGAATTAATTATACATGAACTTGCAAACAAAATGGGGACACGTCCAGTCTGACCGCCACCGCTCCGAGTTTGGAGCTTTTGCGGATATATCCAGTCTTTGGATATTAATACATCTGGCTGGAATCTCCTAATGGACTTTAGGGTTAAAATACCAACGTAAAGTATTGACACCCAAGGCAGGCGCGAATTCAACAGAACTTATTATTTTGAGCGGAATTAACTAATTTTAGTATCACTTTTTCAACATTTTTTACCTGATAATTTGAAGTCTTTATTTGAAATAGTAATATTACCGTATCAAAAAATCAATTGTGTTTGTGCTTGTCACGAAATCTTTGACATAACTACACCCAGTAAAAGCTAAAAAATATCGAGAAGACAGCGATCAGTAGGTAACGTAAGACATGAAAGTCACAAGCTTCATTCTCATAAAATAGAGCGAGCCACCTTCCTTTCCCGAATATCTTATGCAAAACATGCTAGTGCAAGCTCCGGGCCGCGTAACACAAAGCGTGGGGTTAAAAGGAAAGCCTTCGGGACGCCTCGGAGGCCGATCGCCTATCGGGCGATATATCCGATCAAGTCTGAAATGTAAACCTTGCGTATTCTAAGTAAAATACCATGAAATTGACAAGTCCTCAAGTATTGGAACTAAATAAACTGTTTCAGGTTGATTTACTACCACCTTCGTTTTGCGAATATCGCCGAGGCCGGCCGTCTGTTAGGCATCTCAATATCGAGTTTGAGATCTTGTAAGAAAAACGCTCCGTGCAACTGAAAATTCCAAAAGTATTAGAACCCGTAAACTGTTTTAGGTTGATATAAATGAACAAGTTTAGATCGCGCCACCTTTGATTTTCGAATATCTTATGCAAAACACGATATTGCGCGCCCCGGGCTACGTAACACCAAGCGCGGGGTTTAAAGGGAAGATTTGGGGACGCCGCAGAGGTATTGAAAATAGTCAAGTATATTGTTTTCAGTTTGAAACACAAGGTTACAGTTATAAAAAAAAAGTTATGGATTCAAGAAGAGAACAAAATAAAACAGAATGGCTCACATCGAGAATAACTCATGTGGGTAAACATAAACGGATGGACATTTGTATCTACAAATACACATTAGTTAGGTAAACCAGTGGTTCGCTCAACCCAAAGCTTACGACCATCTTAATCGATAATGTTCGCTACTAGAACGCGGTGACCCGAACGCTTGTTTATCCGGGAAAATTACTGGGCTTGAACACTTACAGGTAAAGGTCTGTCGATTATGGTACATCTTTTTATACATAAAAAAGGGTCGACAAGTAATCTAAACACTCTTTTATCAAAGAGAAATATATCAAGGGATACTCAATATACATTAAGATAAGCCTTCATGACTGGTTTTCGCAGGAGCAGAAACGTTAGCTACGTTAGAACGTTAGCGTTAGCTAATCTATTTATAACGATTTCCTTTTTTACTAATGTCTGAAACCAGATTAAGGGCAACTTTTTATCTTTCTTCAAACTTAAAGTTCTTTAAGCTTGCACTCTGATAGATCCCACGCGCTGAAGCATCGAGTTTTCAGTGACTCCCACCCGATTTCATGGATTAAAAAATCCCTTTTTTACTCGGCAGAAATTGCAGTAGCCCGTACTTTGAAGACGCTTTCAGAAGCGATATGGCTTCAGACTTTTGCTTTGTGAACTAAGGCCGGGCCGGGCATCACTTTCAGCAGCCATGAAAATTCTTAGTAGCATATTTTAATTTAAGATTTTTCTTGCAAAAATAGTTGTTAAGTGTGCGTAATTGTTTTTAGTCTAATTTTCAGGAAGTTGAAAACCCATTATTATGGTATGCTATTAGTTACTGGCTGAATGAGCAATCAAATTATAATAAAGACAACATTCCATTCACATTAGTTAGTTAATGACAGCTTTTTATCAACTCTAATAATTAATAGCAAAAATATAATGGTAAGCTCACCTGGTAAAATACAAATTGGAAAATACGCTTTAACAAGTTAAATGTCAGTGAGTTGAACCTCTCCAGAGCACATCAACTATCGTAACGTATTCGTAGAGTTTACCTATCGTTTATTTGTCTATTTTTATGGGAAAACTGTCAGTTTCTGACGCTTGGATGACACGAAAAAGTTACGATAATGATCGTGCTTACCCTACAGGATCAAGTTACTGACACATTCATCACCGTCAAACAGTTCCAAACAAAAAACTTACAGCGCTTGACTTCATTCAGATTGCATTGCCATAGAGCGAAATGGACTTCTTATTTTGCAGTCAGCTCAGTTCTCGTTTCAAAGGAAGCTTTTAGAACAACGCCAGGTCTGATGTTTGCTTTCGTAATCACAAGAGGCACGCTTTTAGTGAGATCATGAACATCTCAAATGGCCGTCTAATCTTTGGTAACTAACGCTATAGTATAAAAGGTTTTAAGCACAAACCTTTAACATTAATTGCTTATTTTGGCAAGAAAAAAGCCTTTGATCGCTTTGGAAAACATTTAGGATCACTTAAGTGGATATAAAAGGCTTTTGGCCATTCAAACGACCGACACAATGCGAACTTTCTCAAATTTTATGAAATGCTCAAAATTCAAAAGAGTCTTGGCGAGAATCTAGAATTTGAATAAATCGGTAAATAACGAGGCAGTTAATTGAAACATTTAGGTAGGACATCAGAATGGATGTCAGGGAGCTCAAGCTTAAAAGGGTTAGTAAGATCCTCCTAAATTGGGCTCGCTCAGTTCAGGCGTCCGTAAAAGAGACCGAGCTAACATACCATAATCAACTTGTAGGCAGAGTGTAGCGACATCATATTTCGAATACGAATTACGCTTCGAACTTGATACTATTATGTAAGACATGATCGACATCTTGAGGACTTTGTGTGAGTATCTGTGTAATCAATAGTAGCTCAATCGTTAATGAAGATTAGTAATGACTAGGCTATTGTTATTTTACCATTCTTTGCCGTTGTGCCCGCATTTCCATGCAGTCAACTTATTTTACGCCTCACGTCACGATTCTACCGAATTATATTTTAGCTTTTAGTACATTACTGTCAATAAAACCGTTTAAATTAAAAGTGTTTTACTCATTTTTAAATTTTAAGTTTTATGTTTCATTACAATCTTAGTAGGCATTTTTTTTATTACGAAGTGTGTTCTACTCGTCAAGCGCTTTACTTATCTACCTATATTGAAGTCGTCGTGACAAAATGTGTAAGCCGATATTCCAGTAGTAGCGGCCATCTTTGATTTACACAAAATTTTATTTTATTTATTCGTATTGTCAGAACTAAAGAAGTTTACAAAATTTCAGACTAATCTGACAACAGGAAGAGTGTCAAATTTCAATGACTAGATTTTACACAAACAAACAAATAAATAATTCACAAAAAACTGCTCAAACTATATAAAATTGTTTAATAAAAAACCTAAGGGGCTAAGAAGCATTTTATCCTCGTGGCTTAAATGCTCGAGTGCGCTCTTTTAAAATCTGAATCTGCATTAATTGGCTCTTTAATTACACAGCCAATTAGAATTAGTTCAGATGAGTAGACGTTCCAAAGAAATCGGACAAAAGAACTTTTAGCATCATAAAATGCTTTCTTATCAAGAGAAGATTATTTAAGTAGCAATTTCATTTCTGAATCAAAGCCGTTTTTCTTTTATATTTAGCAGGATTTATCGTAGCTTACGAAATCATTAAATACTTTCAACATCAATACTTTTTTATCTATACATTATGAATCGTTTCATTACCAACACCCATTTCCATTGACGTTTTTGCGAACTTGCAAAAAACTATCGCAGTACCACATCTCAGTACGTCAGGGATGATATCAAAAGTTTCGATATTATTCGAAACTTTTGATATCATCCTTTACGTACTGAGATGTGGTACTGTGATCGCCCATTAGTCTTTTAAACACCTAACTAGGAGCATTTAACTCGATTAAAGCTGCTCTGTTAATAATGTGTACGCCATACTTATCGGCGTACAGCGTCTGTATTTAATTTGAGGATACATGGCGGATACAAGATCTTTTTCTACAGATACAGTGCAAAAAAAGCAACTTGCGAACGATCTAATAAAACATTTGTTCAGTATGGCAACCAGTAATTCTACCGCATGTCAATTTTGACGACAAGCAAGGATTTCTACTTTAAGGTATTTTCTGTAGTCTGGAGCAAAATACGTTTATGACTACAACGCTTGTTGAAATAACTCAAAACGTGACATTTTTTTTTTTTTTTTTTTTTTTTTTTTCAGACAACGGTATATTGTGGCGACAGATTGTCACAATACAAATATATTACCTTTTAGGCACATTTTAGAACTATCTATTGACTTAATGTTGTTATTGATCGTACACAATGTTTATAAACTACAAAATACAAAAAAAATACAAAAAGTTTATTTCCTTGACTTAATCTAGGTACAGGATATATAGGGAACTTCCTTTTAGGCAAACAACAGCCTGTGTTAGGAAGAACCGCTCTTCTTAACAGTTTAATATTCTTATCTTAATACAAGACATTATAATAAACCGTGTGCATGCGTGTGTGTGGTGTGCTGTGCTGTGCTGTGCTGTGGTGTGGTGTGGTGTGGTGTGGTATGGTGTGGTGTGGTGTGGTATGATGTGATGTGATGGGATGTGGTGTGATGTGACGTGATGTGTGTGTGTGTGTGTGTGTGTGTGTGTGTGTGTGTGTGTGTGTGTGTGTGAGTTAGTGAAGAGAGTATAAATATGCGATTAAACATGTATGGTGTATGACCGTATATGTATACAACCAGTAATTAATGATGTTACCTTTCGTGCAATAATAAAAGTTCGGATTCTGAGTAACTTATTGAATAAAGCCATTTTGTAACCATTTTCTTACATTCAGGTAAGTTCAAGGGATAAATGAAAAGTATTTTATTTATCCTATTATAAATTCTTGCAGACTGATGACAGTACTGCCGTCTAGCAAACTCAGATCTTGTCAAGGGAACTACAGCAACTTTATCCTTTCTTCTCCTTTTAAGTAATCGACTATCATAAGGCAGAGATTTGTGCATTTTGAGGACGATGTTTAAGACATATAGTTTCCTGACTGACAAAACGCTGGCCTCTAGGTATAGATCTTCAGTGGGGTACCTATATGGTTTTGAGAGCATTACTTTTAATAATGACCTTTGAGCTCTCTCCAGACCGAGATATACAGTTTTGTTAGCTGAGCCCCAAACTGATTTACAATAAGTTAGCACTGACTGAGCCAAAGCAATGTAGGTTTGAGTGATCAACTCTTTACGTGCGACGTGGCGCAGACTTTTAAAAACCCATATAAGTTTTCGCACTCTTTTTGTAGTCAGTTCTATATGCTCATTCCAGGAGAGACGTTGGTCGACAAGGACCCCAAGATATTTTACATATTTTACTTTATTTATTATTGTACACGAGCAATTTTTGGTGTTGGGAATGTTACGACACGAGTGGGTTTTTATGTGAAAGTTTGGAGGTGGTTGAGTCGTATTATATTTACTAAAACAGACGTAATGTGTCTTACTTGTATTCAAAGTAAGGAGACTTGATTCCAGCCAGTACGCAACATCTGCTAAACCCCTTTCAGTTAGCGTTTTTACCTCTGACCATGTTTTACCAGAGAATACAATGGCTGTATCATCTGCATAGGAAAACACGTTGCCATCGGAGATGTCTAAGTTACAGAGATTATTGATGTAGATTAGAAAAAGCGTTGGACCCAACACACTACCCTGGGGAACTCCGCAAGTAACAGTAACATCTTTGCTAATGTGGTCACCTAGTCGAACACGCTGTTTTCTGTTAGAAAGATAATCCTCGAATAATCTAAGAGAGATCCCTCTCACTCCAATTTCTTCGAGCCTTTTTAGTAAAATGGGCACCGATACTGTATCGAATGCCTTCTTAAGGTCCAGGAAAATTGCTAAACATTTATTTCCTGAGTCCACCTTTTGTGTAATAAGAGATGTTAGTGCTAGCACTGCGTCTTCGGTGGAAAGCCCACTTTGAAAGCCAAATTGGTTCTTTGCTATGATGTTAAATTTTGACAGAAATTTTGTTAGTCTCACGTTAATTAGCTTTTCTAGAAGTTTAGACAACGAAGTCAAAACAGAGATCGGTCTATAGTTGCAAGGGTCACTTTTGTTACCATCTTTATAGACAGGTGTTATCACTGCCTGCTTGAAAGCCGTTGGGAAGACACCTTGGTCAAAACATAAATTTGTTAGATGTGTGATAATTGGAGCTATAACACTGCTGGCAAACTTAAGAAAGGAAGTTGGGATACCGTCCCAACCCGAAGAGCTGTTTTGTTTCATAGTCTTAATTACATCGCATATTTCAGAACAGTTCGTGTCAAAAAGGACTAGTGATGACACCTGGGAATGTTTGGTTTTATAATTTAAAGAGTGAGAATTGGGAATGTAGGATATTTTTTTTGCTAACTCTTTGCCAATGTTTGCAAAATAAGCGTTTGTTAAATTAACAGACTCTTGTGGTGAGGTTGTTGCATGAAGTAAATTAATGTTAAGTGATTTAGGAGGCTTACGTTGGGTTATTCCATTAATTGTGTTCCATAACTTTTTTGGGTTATTACGGGCTTTAGCTAATTGGTCTCTGTCGTAGTTCCTTTTCAAAGTTTTTAAAATGGAATTACAGTGGTTGCGGTACCTTCGGTATGTTATTCTTAAGATTTCATTGTGCGGATCATGTTTCAGATTCCTTTGCATATTATTTCTATTTCTGATGCATCTTAGTAAGCCGGGCGTTATCCATGGTTTTAAGATCCTATTTTTCCCAGGGATAGAAATGGTTGTGGTATTTTCTTTTAAACTCTCCTGTATTTTAGTTATTAATTGTTCGGCTATGATGTTAGGGTCAGTTAATTCTAATAAATTGGACAGATTGGTTGTTTTTAAGAAGTCTAGGGCCTTCTCAAAGTCGGTAATGGTTTTAGTTTTGTTATTATAACTTGTTCTTTCGGGAAATTCCATTTTAAGAAAAATCATGTTATGATCAGTAATTGTTGTATCAAGTACCGCTATTGAGACATTTTTATGGGTTCGATCAAGTTTTAGTACAAAGTGGTCAAGACAGTTGTGTCTTCTCGTAGGTAGGGAATGACCTGGAAAAAAGCCCTGCGACTCCAGCATTTCTAGGTAGTTTAATCTGTTACGACGTTCAAAAGGTTGTTCGTCTTGCCAAGGGATGAGATTAATGTTTATATCTCCGGTTAGGATTACGTTACTAGTGCCTTTGATAAGTTCTAGATGGGCATTTAGAGATTTGATAAATTCATCGGCGTCTCGATTCGAGGGAGAACGGTAAATGCCAAGAATGGTAAGCTTAGGTGTAGAAATTTGCAAGCACGATGCATGTTTTAGATTCACTTCAATTACGTTAGCCGAAAGAGACGTTTTTATATAAGCAATGACTCCATCGCATTTGTTTAGATGACAAGAAGTTTGAGAGGAACTGTAACCTGTAATCTGAGGGATATGTTTATTAGGATTTAACTGGCATTCGGTAAGTATGAAGAGATCAGTATCGAAGTCAAGTACAGATATATTTGTTTGAAAATCATCAAAATTAGCGTAGACGCCTCTGATGTTTTGGGAAACTAGTGTAAAGTCTGTCCTTTTAACTGTGATGAATTTTTGGAGATCCTCGATTTTGCAAACATAATTAGAACACGTCTCAGATTCGTCTATTGCGTTTAGGTTATTTAGTACGTTATTCATACACAAATTTATAAATGTTTGTGTCAGTAGCAATATAGGGTATATTTGTGTGGCAAGTAATACCTAATATATTAAAACTCCCATTGCTGGCAAACAGTGAAGTCATACTTAGTGTTAGGTGAAGTATTGTGAAATAATAAAAATAGTGTGTTGTAAGAGTGAGTATGGTTGTATAGTGTTGGTTGAATTTTAACATGAGATGAATTAGAGTGTTTGTGTGGTGTTTGAGAATTTGGTGCGAATAATATAGACCGTCTTTAAAGTTATTTTTGAGCTTTGTTGCATGAGCTGTACATAGATTGAGAGAACATATAAATAAAATCAAACAGTTGGCTTTGCATTCTAGTCATTTGGTTAGTAATAGTTGTTGCACTTGCTGTTCATTTCTCACTAGAATTATGGGCGAGTCCTCATCTCTCCTCACGTAGACTCGGCCATGGGCTGTCCAGCAGAATTTGTAACCTTTTGTTTTTACAAGGTCTCGTGAAATAAAGTGAAGTCTAGCGCCTTTTGCGGTCAGCTGCTCAGAGACATATATAGGCGAGTATTCATTTTTAGTATGGCCCAGATGCTTCGCACATAGCTTCTCCTTATGTCTCACGTTGAATGTCTTGATTGATCTCAAGAAATCCTTCTTCAGAATTGTGGACGACAGTTCAACTATAATCGGGCTGTTCTCCTCTCTTTTATTTTTGATTCTGTAAATATCTTTGACGTCTGCATTAGTAATAGGACGGCCTACGTGCTCAGATAACTTCACTACCATGTTGATAAGCTCCTGTTCATTTTCATTATTAGTTTTCGGAACATTTTTAATTTGTATGTTACTTTTCCGATTTTCCCTTTGCAGGTCTTCAACTTTTTCTTCCAAGAGAGTGATATACTCCCTGTCCTTCCTGGCCCTAAGCTCAAATTGATCTAACTTCTTCTTTAGCTCTTCATTTTGTTCGGCGAGGAAGGCCATCGATTTTTCGATACTAGAGTTCGTTGTTTTGATTTGATCTAGGACCGGGGTAATTTTTTTGAGCTGTTCTGCTTGAGCGGTCAGCATAGAAGAAATCATAGTTTGCATTTCCTCTTTGAAAACACTGAGTTCGCAATCCAGTACAGGACTGCCTTTTCTCTTCACACGCCGACTTACAAAATTTGGGGGAGTGCATTCATCCATCTGTTCAGGGATGTTTGACTCAGACAGTGACTTATTCATTTTGGAATAATTACAACCAAAGCTTCTCAGTACTTACACGATAATCCAGCCGCGGCGATAGATGTTGTTTACATTAATAATAGGTTCGCGTAGCACTCGAATTCGTAGGCACCCAGGGATTGTCGTAGCTTCGTCGTAGCGCGTAGTTGGGGGCGGGGCTTAAAGCGGTCGTCGTAGCACAGATGTTGGAGTGAGATCAAAAATGACAACTGTTTGTTCTCGCGGGGGTGAATGAGGTCTCCCCGCTCGCTGCAGCTTGCCGTCGACCGTACACTGTTATTTTAATTCCATTTGTTATATATGCAAGTGTGAGCTGATGTAGCACTTGGCAACTTGATTTTAATTACTTATTTTGCTTGGCGAGTTAGGTGATTTTTTAAGTGAACACGACACACGTCTGCACGCAATTAAGTTCTCGGGCGAAGAGGACATCACCAACATCAAAAACAAACGTAGGCAAGTTAACAGTATACATAATTAAATATTTGGTACTTAATACATCTATAATTATCTTATAACTATAATTTATCATCATTCAAAGATATGTATTTTGTATCTCTATGGACCCTATGGTCTTGAAGAAAGTAATTATTAATAACTTTTAAGTTACTTTGTAACATCATCGTTTTGGTAAGAATAAACATTTTATGCATCTATGTAACACAATACCGTCTGAAATATTGCTGAATTCTGAATCTATGTAATTACTAGTGTCATAAAGATAAAATATATATATATTTCGTGGAAAACAACTGGCACTCTTAACAATCATGCGTTAATCTTTGAAGTTCGCAATAACGGTTTGTTTCTCAATTACACCTCACAAAAGCTCTCCACTCCCCCAGTAAGATTAAAGTAAAATCATTGCTGCACATGGCAATTTCTTGTAAAGAATCTATTCATTATTTTTTGCTTTCATCAGTCAGGCTTAAATAAATAAACCTAATTAACTTTGAGTGGCGTGTTCTAATTAAAATAAGTCGGTATAAAGTTACCGCAGCAACCCTGTCTTAGATCTAAGGAATATAAACATAAAATGATTTAAGTATATTTGTGAGTTGCGAGCTAAAAGCAGTACTTATCTGAATACCATCTCATTTTCATAAAATATTAAGTATCTGCTAAGCACCGCCGAGACCGCAAAAATGATTACGACGGAAAACTCGGGCCTTTTCCTCACAGTCGAAAACTCATAATTTGGGATAAAGATCTCTAAGCCCCAATTATTTCACTAAGGAGAGGTATAGCCACAAACATAAAAGGATTGAATGAAACACAGCAGGCTTCATGGCTTAAGGAAAGACTGAGCTTTTCCTGGCTACTAGACGGTGCATAAGTTGTGTACGAATATATGTCTAGAAACTTTGAATAATTTAACTTGTGTTGCTCAATTTTCGTGGGTATAATTTTTTACTACGTACATATAGTATGGTGAAGTTTTGCTTCTCTCTAGTTTGGGTTTAGATTAAAACTGAAACCTGTGTTGAACTAATAGTTACGAAAATCAATATGCACAAGATTTTGCAAGGATTTTTTTGAAGTTCTAGTAAAAAAAACATTTTATAACAATGTTAACTCTAAATACTTATACCGGCTTCATTTTCATCATGTTGTATATTTTCGTTTACTACGTGGATGAGCGACTTGGGAGGCAATTTACTTGGGATTTCGCTCCAACTTCGATTACGTGTTTAATGAATCGGTCAACAGAATCCAACCCGTTGGAAAATTAAACGCAAATCATTTTTTCCTGAATATTTTTTCCGCGTAGTTAGAAACGGTAAAATGATTCGTTAGCATTAGGTTCGGCCGTATGCTAGCTACGGATTTCTTTGAATGATTTTATAAACAAATTTTGTAATGTCATAATTGTTGTTAGTCAGTAAACTTCTAAAAATAGGTGTCTCATGTTTGAACAGTTCATAAATTCACACAAGTTCAGACATTACAAAAACACAATTTACTAACGCCAAGTGGGTAATGCTTATTTGCAAACCAAAGCGGGGGTAAATTTGATTTTTCCCCAGAAATGTTAAAAAGTACTCACTGGCATTTTAGGTAGGGTTGCCCGGTAATAGGGTCTCAAACTTTTTCAGGAAAATGAAACATTTTTGCAAACTTGATTGCTTACCGTTCTATCAAAAAGGTAGTTAAAAAACTGTTCGCTTAAAATATATTAGCAAAACATTTGTTCAGTTGATTAAAGCATCAGATTGAACAAATCCATTGTTTTTTTATGTCGTTAAGCCACGTGCACATAATTAAATGGCGTCGGACTCGCGGTGTGATTGACGTAACAAATTACTTCTATTGTAGCAAGCAAAAAATGGATTGTCGAAGTCCAATTTGACGGCGTGAAAGAAAGACAAATGACCATCGCCATGAGAGAATGGCTGAAATAAACGAGGTTTTAGTGGCTTTGGTTCGCATTGGCTGGGGAAAATTGACGAAGTCATTGTAGCATCTTTGAAAGTGATCTTTAATGTTTCATCTATCTCTATATATTATGTTAATGAATTTTTGTTCGTTAGTCTCACTAAAAATCGAGAACGGCTGAACCAATTTGACGAATTTGAGTCTCGAAATATTCGTACATGTCCAGTGAATATTTGAAAGATCAGAAAATTAAAAAAAACGGGCAGGACAACGTCTGCGAGTCCGCTAGTTTGTTTAATTAAAACTTAGGAACAAAATCTTACCATTCGAAAATTAGGTGGGTATCCAACCTACCTAATTTTTAAATGATATGATTTACAGTCTAGAAATTCTGTAATACGTAAATACAAAAAAAAACTTATCTATGTGCGTTATGGATAGGGAAAAAAAATGAATTGCAAAACTAAGTACGAGTAGGTGCTCCGCTCGCATATAGTTACTCACTAACCGCCGCACTCAGATACGTCAATTATTTTTAATGCTTCATTAAACATCATTCTGTCTTCTTTTGTTTTTATGGAAAAGAAAGAGATACCACCAATTTTAATGGAGTACTAAAACTAATAGACGTCTCTGAGTACGACAGTAAGTGTTCGTCTTGTTATGAATGATGCCTACACGGCAATGTTTTGTTTGTGTAAATGTTTAATCGCTCGCGCGTTGAAAATTGAAAGTTTGTTATAATTTTATATTTTAAGAACGTTCTCATATATGTGAAATGTATTTATGAGAATAAAACTTCTTTAACCCTAAGTAGGTGAATACGGAGGTTATTGGAATATTATCACAGCATTTATACCCAAAGAGCTATAATAGGGACGGTGATAATATACGTAAGAAAATGTGAAGATGCATCTACCCACAGATGTTTCGTACCCTCATCAATCATTCTCCAATACAAGGCGCAATAATAAATAGGGCGAAGTTACAGATATCTTCGAATATTCAACATCGAACTAAATAAATTGATACGTGGGAATTCGAGTACGTTTAGGCTGATAAAAATACCAAATTTTAGATAAAAATATCGGTTTTTAACTTAGCTAAATTCAAACTAAAAATGCAGCCAACTCAATGAATATTGCCTTTTCCAACGAAGGTTTTCATTCCGAATACTGAATTGGAATGAAAACGAAAAACTTGTTCGGTCCCTACCGGGTTTAGGGCCGTAAATTATCAAATTAAACACCAACAATGGCCGGCTCGTCTGTATGGAAATTCGCGGACCAAAATTTCAGCAATATACTCTCGAAATACGTATACCTATATGGTATTTGTTACCCCTTTCACAAGCAAGAATCATGATTAGAAGGCTTAACATGTGTACATAAATTCATTCTAAGTACACAGCCATTTTTGTTTCTCTTGGATATTAGTTAATACTTAATAATGGATTTTAGTAAAAACTTGTTTAAGGATTATTTAATATACCTAAGTAGAAAATCTGATAAGTGTGCTGGCTGGCCGAAATTGATACTCATAACCGGATGAGACAGTTCATACGGCTGCGTGATAAAGTTATCAACTGTTCTGTTCCGAATGATATTCAGCAGTGTTATTGTAATTGGATCCATTTTTGCACCGTTCTGCTTAGCTCCAAAGGTATGACTGGCAGAGAATGCTTGATGAGAATGAAAAATTGTGAATAACGCCATAGCGTTCAGTCCATTATCCATTATCCTGCAATTATTTAAGATACTCGTATAATACTATGCCTTCGTTGCCTAGTCTAAATCATAATGAACTAACTGAATTGGAAGGGTGGCTCGGTTTATTATATTCTACCAGGGCCGTTGTAAAAACTTCGTCTGATATTAGATTTTTTATGAAACTGCTGATCATCTCCATAAGTTTCTAGCCTCTGATGGACAGTTATTGTTGATCGATTTGACATTTGTAGTTAATCGTGAAATTATGTTATGATTACCTGCAATACGTATCTATCTATTTGCTGGTTTCTTGAGTGCGTTGACAGTGGTTTGTTCAGATGATAACTACTATAACTTTTGAATTGCCACGATAAACTATGAAGTGGAAGAGCTGTGTGCTGAACCTTATATCCTCGGCGAGATCAAAGCATACAGGCTTCGATGGCCACGTCATGCGAATTCGCATGACGAACGCATTCGCATTCGCAAAGAGCATACTTGGGACGGCCAGTAGGGCGTAAGCCAGTTGGCCGCTCTAGGTACCGCTGGGCTGACGCAGTGGCCAAAGATCAACTGGAGCTGCTTCTCCTTGACTGGGAGAAGGTCGCGCTATGCAGGGAGCAGTAGCGCTTTTTGTTGTCAAAGGCCAAGATCCACTTCGGGGTCATCGCGCCAGCGGAGTTAGTAAGTAAGATAAACTATTTGTAATTTAAAAAGTTTAATACCAAATCAAAATGCAACGAAGTGGAGATAGTGGAGATGGATAATTGGTGCAAAAATCTTTAAATGGAAGAGAAGATCTAAAGTATAAGTGTTGTAAAGTTAGTCCCCCTGAGGCAAAATGTGAATTGCTGATGTAAAAACATCAGTGGAATTGCATACGAATAAGTAAGAAGCCAAGTATAAACATTAATAACCTGAGGCAGAGGAATGTCTTTGTCAATAGGCAACTACAACTACTACTAACAGCTATTTCAATTAATGTAAGTAACAAATCTTTGATCTCAGATTGATTTTATGTCCTAACATCATATTAATCGTCAAGTAATCCATATCACTGCCCAGCTGTCTAGTCGATTTCAGTGTTTACCTTGCAGCTGAAAAACGATGTGTAAGTATACTTATCATCGCTATCCTGAGATCTATCTTTAAAGATAAACAAGCGGCACGTTATTTATTTTACTTACACATTCAATTACATATAAAGCAAACGAAAAAATAATAATTAACAGATACTATAGAACTCATAAACTTGCAATCAACCTCGACCATTTGAAGTTTTCACATTCAGCTAATATTAGCGCCGAAAGCAATTGTTACATTTTCTCAGAAGACTTTCATAAAAGCCAGAACAGTTTAAAAACAAAACAGTCATATACAAAAAGGAACATCTAAAGTTGGATCATTAATTAAAATATTTCATGCTACGTATAAGGTATCATCTAACGTTTTAATAAAAAGCTGTCAGATACCAGAAACCGCAATTCTTCGTGATTAAAAGTTTATCACAGTAACTAATTAGAAACTCTAATCATACTCGCATAACACAGCAACAAACTGCTGAACTAGTTAGAAACAAGTTACGCATTTTTGTTATAAGTAAGTAAGGATCTTAACGATTGACATAATATTTACGGAAATAATAGCTAATTGCATTGTATGTAGCTTTTACAACATAAGGCAACATCAGTAATCGGAAAAATATATGTATTGTCATCAACAAATAACTTATGTAAATGTTTTTTTTAATCCAAACGTCAAGCATCCAGTCTTTGATCACAATACACGTGAAAGATTCCAAGAATACATTTTTATTAGATGGCATATAAGTACAAGGATTTTTGAATAACGATGTCTGCGTTCACTTTTAATATCGGCCGGTACCGATTATTTGCTTAGGATGAAGTTTTCTGAACATAGGTATAATGACAAACAACTGCAAACATAACTAACAAAAAAAAATGTATACCTAGGTTAAAAGGTAATAAAGTTGTCACTCTTATAGCCTACCAAAGAATATTTTTTGACAAAAATGTACATTCGACTCAAAACAACTTCAAATCTAATAATATTCATTAAAAAAATTCAATTACATTTAATTTCATGGTTATCTTTCCAAATGTTAAGTACCATTTCAGGAAACGAATAAAACTCTTTATTTGTTAAGGGTCTTAATTCAATACGTATTCCGGGAGCAGTCTTGAGGACACTTGACAAGAATCGGAACCTCAAAAAGTTTGGGATATCTTTTATTTATAAGTACGAACAGTGCTGAACATTACAAGTTTGGGTTTCAGGTTACCGTCACTCGGGTAAGAGGGCTTTTTAAATGAGCCTACCCTACTTACTTTCCTCTTAAGTATTTTGTAACAATGATATCTCTGTGTTTACTGTAAGAGTGTTTTAAGCGTGTGGACCAATAGGCATAATATACGACTAGTAAAAAAGATTAGTACAATACACTATTGCAAATATTGCCCTTTTTGAACTGCCGACTTGCTGACGTGCTTGTAAGTTCAGATATAATATACTTTCTCACTATTATGTAATTACGTGTGATTTTCGCAATAAAAGAAGCACTTATATTTCGTCAAAAGATCTTTCAGTACAACAAAATGTTTGATATTTCTCAAATTCGTTACTACAAAACTAATCTGTTTTTATGTATACATACAGACAAATTAGTTTTGTAGTAACGAATTTGAATTGATGGTATTTACAATGCAATACGTCCCTTCATCACATGAAAAACTCAGCCGGAAAGATTGCCATCTTTATAGAATCATATTGAGAGCTTAAATAACAACGGTAACAATGCGATTTGTTTGTGTTTGTAAGTAGTAAAAAATGCCTTAGATTAATGCTAAATAATTGTGCTTGCAATTACTTTCAGAGTAGATTTCTTTGTTTCAAGATGTTAATTGAAAAACACGTAAGAGATAAGCAAAACATCAATTTATTTACCTCATCGGCCCCAATATACTGAATTTTTTAGATTTTGGTTAAGTGCAAAAAAACTGACAAGTTTAGTACATCAGCAAGTTACATGAAATAAAATAAAAAAGTAAAGATCAAATCCTATACTTTAAAACAACCCCATACTTTAAAGCGAAAAGATATTAACATTTAGGACGACATCAATTGAGTCAAAATATTTAATTTGGTTTTGGGTCCGAAAATGGTACCAGAAATCAAGGTTCTAAAAAAACGTGTGGACTGTGAGTAGAGTAGTACAAAATGTATGAAATTAAAAGCATGTACCAAAAGTATTTTGTTAATGGCGAGTGCAGAAAACAAGACACTTATCCATTGACAAATCAGCAGACGATAGCATTTCAAGGCAAGGGGATGCTTAAATATTTAGCTTCGCGTCGTACACTGAATGTCTTCAATCGCCGTCTACGACCAACTGAGTTACGCCACGAACCAACAACGATGAGATGACCCATTTAGTGGATAGGGTTGTCGACAAGATAAAAGACCTAACGGGTAGCACTGGGCCCTAACCAGACCTGATGTTAAGGTCGATAAGGCTAAAAGTGGAACCACGCTACTCCCGGAATCCTTACGACTAAAGCACTGGTTATTTTATTTCTTAACCGATGGAACACAACTTGACTGACTAAGATAAGATGATGGTAGCAAACCAGATAGATTAACAACAAGTTTCCCTTCTGGGAATCAAAACCACCAGACTACAGAAGCAGTTGTAACATTAATTCGTCATGTTAATAGTATCTGTAAATCTTTACTTAGGAACACGATGCAAAAAAGTTAAAAATTTTGAGAAGCGATAATGGTACTGAATTTTGTAGTCATGAATTTGAAAAACTTTTTGAAGCAAAAGGGCATCGCTCATCAAAAAACGAATGCTTATACACCTGAGCAAAATGGCTTATGTGAGAGAATGAACCGTACTATTATTGAAAAGGCTCGATGTTTGTTATTTGATCTGGTTTAGGAAAAGAGTTCTGGGCAGAAGCAACTAATACTGCTGTTTATTTACAGAATCGCACAATATCAGCTGTTTTAAAAAATTGAACACCATATGAACTATGGACTCATAAAAAACCAGATGTTAGTCACTTAAGAGTCTTTGGAAGTACTGTAATGGCACATGTTCCAAAACAGAAGAGACTAAAATGGGATAAGAAGTCAGTACAGTGTATTTTAGTGGGCTATCCAGAAAATGTAAAGGGCTACAGAATCTATAACCCTGAAACCAAGTCAATAACAACCAGCCGTGATGTGATCATTATTGAAAAGGAAAAACATACAAGTGTGACAGCTACAGTTGAGAATATGAACTCAGATATCCACCCAGATAATGAGCAGGGAAGTTCAGATTCAGTGGGAGACAGTTGTCAGTTGGATGAGTCATTTATTTCTCTTGAAAACCAAGATGATCCTACATATGTGCCAAGCGAAGATGAAGACTCAGACAGGTCTACTGGAAGGGTAATACAGGCAAAGATATGGTTTCTCTAACATGTGTACAGAAAGTGCAAGTGTAGACTGCAGTGAATTGTCTTTGGAGAAAGCTCTACAAGGGCCAAAGAAGGAACATTGGTTGCGTGCTGTGAAAGAAGAATTAGAGTGTTTTGAAAATAATAGTGCTTGGGAGCTAACAGATATGCCCAAAAATGGAACTGTTGTTAAGTGTAAATGGGTGCTTAAAAATAAGTGTGATAAAGACAATAACATATGTTAGCGTGCTAGATTAGTTGCTAAAGGTTATAGTCAAAAGTGTGGTATTTTTACAATGAAACTTTCTCACCTGTAGTCCGCCATAGTACCTTAAGATTATTGTTTGCTTTGGCAGTACAGCTAAATCTAGAAACTGCCCATTTAGATGTGAAAACTGCATTTCTTAATGGAGAATTGGATGAAACCATATTTATGCAGCTACCAGATTGTTTTGAATGTTCAGATAAAAAAAAAGTTTTAAAGCTCAATAAAGCTATTTATGGTCTCAAACAATCCTCAAGGGCATGGCATAAAAAGGTTGACAGTGTAATGTTATGTAATGGTTATAGAAAGTCAGAAATTGAACCCTGTTTACATACAAAGTTTGTTAATGGTTTCAGGACAATTGTTACATTGTATGTAGACGATTTCTTTGTTTTTTCTAATGATAAACAACAAATGCAAATGCTAAAAGAAATGTTAAATAGTCAGTTTAAAATTAAAGATCTAGGGGAAATTATACAGTGTCTTGGTATAGATGTAAACATTGATAAAGTAAATAATGTCATTACATTGAGTCAATCTAAGTATATAGATTATTTATTGTCTAAATTTAATATGTCAGATTGTAAAATTGTTGATGGAGCCACCTATGGAGGCTAAATTAAATATTGAAAAATGTGAAGGTCAGAAAGATCAAAGTCCATATCAGCATAGGGATATCTAGGGAGAGATAGGGAGTCTGATGTACCTAGCAGTTCTAACAAGGCCTGATATTGCCTATGCAGTAGGATACCTAAGTCAATTTTATAATAATTATAATAACGAACATTGGTTGTATACTAAAAGAATATTAAGAAATTTAAAAGGGACTAGAGACTTGGGGTTAAGATATTGTAAAAATATAAATAATAAAATCGAAGGTTATACTGATGCTGATTGGGCAAATAGTTTATTAGATAGAAAGTCATATTCAGGTTTTGTTTTCATGTTATCAGGAGGTGCAATATCTTGGGGTTGTAAAAAACAAAGGACAGTAGCACTCTCAAGTACTGAAGCTGAGTATGTTGCTCTCACTGAAGGTTGTAGGGAAGCTGTATATCTTCTAAATTTACAAAATGAGATAACTGGTTCCATGTATACTATTGAATTGTTTACAGATAATCAAAGTGCAAAGAAATTATCTGAAAATCCTAGTTTTCATAATAGAACTAAACATATTGATACTCGTTATCATTACTGTACAGAAGTTATTTCTGATAAAATTGTAAAAGTTGGTTATTTGTCTTCAGGAGATATGCCAGCAGATATCTTTACTAAAAGTTTAAATTGTGTTAAGCATCAAAAGTTCACAAACATGTTAGGGATTGTAAATGTAACTTAATATATATTTATGTTTTGTGAGTACATACATAATGTAAATTAAATATGTTTAACTGTATTTTGAGAGTGGGGGTGTTGTTATTGGCTCAAAATAGCTCACTAGTGTCCTCTATTGTTTATGAATATTGTATAGTCTGTTCCATTAGTCTGTACTGTATCTATGGTTAAAAGAAATAAAACTTCCTTCCGTTGTTGTCAGCCGAACTGAGCACATTGTTATATTTTAAAAAACCCAAAAGTTATTTCAGAAATTCTTTCATTCTATTAGTGTCTCACACGTGTAGTCTTTGCTTAAGTGGAAAATTTAATATAGGTATTAATAGAATCCTATTAAGTGCTATTAGAGCTTACGCTTACTTAAAAAACTGCCTTTAAATTGAATCTGCCCTTCAGTCATTCAGTTCAATAAGTCTTTTTTCACATCGCAGGTCACGTTACTCTCAAACTTGAAGAGGTTGTCTAAAAACTTTTTCGTACGTCGAGTAGAGTCCGCCTAGCAACCCTACTAGCGACGCCAAACAGTAATCGATAAAGTGGATGATTCATCGCAACAGACTCGCTTTTATGGCAACTCCTTGATAGCCAGTTTCATAAAAGAGGTATAATGCGAATGAAAACAGGGTAAATAAATTTTCACTCACCCACTTACAATCAAAACTAATTCCACTTATAACCTAATTATTTGTTTTGAAAAAGTTGGACAGACTGTTTGGCTTATCTATTTTGATGAAAGTTCGGGGTTAAACTCGACTGGACCTTGCTGATAGTTTGATTTCATTAAGAACACAAACAATTGGTTTGAGAGTAACAATAATTGGGTGATTGAAATGTGCTCTATGCATTGCAATCGAAGTTAGTATTTTTTCATCAACCATTCTAGAAAATCAGCTGAGTAAAATATTAGTCTAGAATTTTTGGGTTAGACTTTAACTCAAGATACGCGAGAAGTTTTTTGGATACGATTATATAAGGTCCAAAATTTAAACTGCAACATTTTCCAACTTCAATGTTTGTTTCGGAAACTTTTAGAGCTGAAACAAAAAATGGATGCGGAACTTACGTCTGTAACATTCTACTTTCAAAGTGGTGCGGAAATAAAGTTCATCAAAGAATGTTTGATTGTTCCAATATTTTCAAGCGCTTTTCTAACGTAGAAAGCAGGCAACGTGTTTCGGTTGGTTGCATTTTATATTAGTTTGATTTCCTTGAAGACACAAAGTAGTATGGAGAAGGTAAGTACGTATACATTTTCAACTATCACAAAAAGAGCTTTGAAATAAGATGTCTATTTTTACGTCTCCGGCAGTAGTCTGCCGTAAAAGGTCACGACCTTCAAACCGATAGTTGTAAACATAGACAAGAAAGTCGTTAACGAATAAACTTGGTTTAAACTTAGAACAAATTTCGCGAAATACCAGCTGCAATCTCTTTGTTACTCATCGCGTCAGCGTAAATACCACTCGCATGCCTCGCATATCCTTAAGAACACGATTTTCGTAAACATTTAGTAATAAAGTTATCAACCTCAGACAAAAATGTAACGACTACTGCAGTGCGGGATATTCTGAGGGAATACCGAAAGCATACTCACTTAATATGAGTAAGTTTGTAGACCATTAAATATTTTTTATCTACTTATTAGTCAGGTCTAACAAAGGATATATCATGAAATGCTTGCAAGTTTGCATTTCTTAATTGTCTTGATTATTTCACTTTAAAAAATAATTTTGTATCACCAAGAGTTTTCAGGTTATTTTTTATAAGTTCAGACTTTAAGATTAAATAGCAATTTAAGATTTCAAATGTTGAGTCTGTTTTAAAATTGTTCAGTGTTACACTTGGACGCAACTCAACGAAAAATCTATAAATAACTTAACTATATAACTGAGTTATAAAAAATATTGAGATTATAACACGTCAGTACAATATATTTTGAAAAATAAGAAAATGTATTTTATTAGGATGCCTTGCTACCTAAATGCAAAACGTATTACCCTATAAGTGTAGAGGCTCATTTTCATCCGAGGACACTTCGGTTAGCCTCCGATCGATGTAGTGTACGCTACCTACTACCTACCTACCTCCTTACTTACCGATGGCGAATCATTATTTATTAGGTACGCCACTTACTCACGCGAAGGAAGCATTTAAGGAAAACTATTTCCATTGTCTACACTTACAAGTTATAACAACGAAAAGCTAACACGACTCAACCTATTCTTATATATCAACCAAAGCCTTCAGACTTTTGAAAAATAATCTGCATGCCTTGGTAGGTGTAGGTAGGTAGGTGTTTCTTGAAAAGCAACTAAAACTCACACCTTGAACAATAGGGGATAAAAATAAAACCTAAATTAAAAAGTAATTACGACAAAAAAGAAAAGATTTGTTTTGGGAAAAACAAATTCGTGGAACTTTCCTGTTTTATGTAATCATCTGAATTTTTTAGGGAAATATTAAAGATGAATCGAAGAAGGAAATCATTTTCTTGATTCTTCCTTCCCACTATGAAAAGCAAATTGTCAAAGTGGGAACTTTGAAGTCGGCCGTAGGCAAATTGCTTGTCGACAAATTTAAATTTTTATTGCTTTTGGCCCCTGAAATTTCGATCTAAGGCTAAGCAGAATTTGTGAGCGGTCCGTCAAATGTTAATATTACGAGTAAAATAGTGGATTTACCTTTGATGTTAATAGCACTGATAAACGGACCTTTGAGCCTTTACCTCCTACCGACTCTTTAATTCTGAATAATCGGTTTGTTAACAATGATTATCTTTTACCTTCCTTTACTGAATAATAAAATATATGCTCGATTATAGTTCGCAGTCTTATTCTTGTTTGTGAGACAAAGTTTTAAAGATGACGAGTTCTCATCAAAACTTTTAGAAACAAATCACTTACTTATTCTGGAAACTTATTTTCTAAATTAAATCTTATTTTTTCTTTATAAAGTTGATTTTTTTACAATGTTATTGAGTTAGAAGGTTTTAACGGAATATATAATCATCATTAAATTCGAGAATACTAAAGTATAAAATAAGTTAAAAAATTGTACAAGTTAGGAAGTTTTTTTAAATTTATTTTATAATTTGGTGAACTCATTTTATTATTGGTACTAGTTCATTAGGGAACATTTACATAAACTTAAAATTTATATAAACTCTAAATTTATATAAACTTAAAGAAATACATAAAATATACTCATCAACTGCACACACAGCACAGCACCTGCACAGCTGTTCATATTGTTTTTGTCCGTCTATAATATATATATATATATATTTGCTAGGGTGCTATCTATTTATGTATGTTTTTTTTATGTTTCTTTTTCTGTCATGTTTACGTTTGTGTGTGTTTGTAATGTCCATTGTTTAAAAAAAACTTATTTTCTTTCTTTCTTTCAATTACTTAAAATTAAGTCTTTTATGTCCGACATAAAAGATACATAGCTTTTTAGGACCAAAGATTATTACACATAAATATCTCATTATTAAAGCCGGCACAAAGTAATGAAATCCTACAAAGTTTTAATAAGCGAAAAATATAGTTAATATAAGTTAATGCCATAAAGGACGGAGCTTCGAAATTCGGTGGTATTTTGGGACAGAAAATGCTCAATTCACAAAGTCTGCGGTTTTACTGTTTGCAACTTTATCATCTATGTATGTTCAATCTATATAAACTTACTGTATACTTAATAGGTAATTGGCCAATTATTTCGCTTTAATGGCTTTATGAAGCATTGGGGATATAAAATTACGTACTAACGATAGTAACTACGAACAATTTTATTTAAAATAAACAAGCGGCCGCCCGCAACTTCGTTCGCGTGGAGTTTGGTTTCATACAAACTTGCATTTTAGGGGTGGAATTTATCAAAATCTTTTCTTAGCATCCGCACCTACGTCATAACATCCACATGCATGCCAAATTTAGCTCTACCCGTCAATTGGTTTGGGCTGTGCGTTGATAGATCACTTTGACAGTCAGTCAGTCAGTCACCTTTGAGTTTTATATATTTAGAAAAACCATCTGTGGTTTCGTTTCCACCATTTCTGGTTCTTAACACACATCATCGTTATGTTGACGACTTTATGTTTCTGAAATTCAGCATTTCTACAATTTTTCATATGGATTCTAAAGCAGTAAAACTTTTCCCCTATTCGCTTCGTTAACATCCCTATAGTCAAGTTGACGTTAAAGCTCGTCTTGCTTAGCATTCAGCCGCAAAAATACATTATTAATGACGCAAAATTAGACGTATTTACATATAAACGTTATTTGCGCAGGCATCGCGGAAAATAAAGGAGGCACAAAGATAAAGCTCCAGTGGGATCATTCAGATTCATCACATTAATGTAAATTAATTAATTTATATTAAGACTGAGACGTTATCCGTGTTCATAATCTACATATCAAACGAATTTTTTAAAAGGAAATACGGAGTGTCATTATCCCCTCCTATTCCTAATGCTGTAACATTTTACCTATTTAAGTAACCTGTGAATATTTACTTGTTGGTTGGTTTTGCACGTTAACGTCTTGGCATTTTTAAGCAATTAGCATTAAAGAAGCTTAAAACATCGCTAAAAGAGTTAAATAAGTAAATATTTAATAATCAAATTAGGGACCCCAATTACGCCACGTTAAAATTAAAAACAATGAACAATTTGTGATTGATTCGACTCAGTTACGACATGTCACGTCACACAGATACACCTAGATCAACATATAGTTTACCAGATTACTTCATAAAGCAACAATATCTGATCCTGAACTGTAGCTTTTTCCCAGATGGTATTAAGGGAAAAAGCTTTTAAATTTATTAATCTTCTACTCGTATTTTATTCCTTCAATAACGGCGATATGCTTTTAAGTAAATAACGTTGTCGAGATAACACAATATTTGAAATCTGTCAATAGCGCTTTCATGATAACACGATAAAATTCTATCGGATTAATATCGTTAATGGTTTCAGAATAACCCACTTAAACCTACGCATTTTCTGCGGGCGATTAGGTAATGCAAAAGCCATAAGGGATTCGTGTCTTGTGCTAAAACCACATAAATTAAACCAGCTTTGTGGAAAGGGAGGGCATTTTCGGCGAGATAGCATGTTTATCTTGTCTCGAAACTTGGCACCCAACGTTCATCACTGGCATTTGTTTACCCCTAAAATGACCCTGTTTTGCGTGGGAGTGGAATGATGAAATTCCCTTTTTATGCATAAATCGACGTTTAATAAAATCCGACCAAACGAACCCAATATTTATGAACGCCTGAAATAAACGCTGAAAGTTTACTTAAGTATTCCTAATATCGGAATCCTTAGGTAATCGTTAAGAAAACCCTCTTTATTGCCACCCATCATAGACAAATGTTCAAAATAAGGACTATCATAAAGTTTACCATTTTCTTAGAGTAGGTAACATCCTTAATTAGTTTTACAGCTAACTGTGTAATTTTCAACAATTTTTTGTGTCTTTATCTTTCACAGAATTCATTATCACTTAGGCAAATATAAAACATAGCATGATTTCTGAAAATATTGGAATTATCAGATAGATCAAGGTTTTATTGTACAACACAAAACACAATTACGGACATTTTTAACAAAGATAAATGTACAATTCAGGCGGTCTTATCGCTTGGAGCGATCTCTTCCACTACTACTGAAAATGAAAGTTTACCTTAATAAATAAGACTGACTCCGCTATTTCGGTAGATGCGGATTCAAGTTTTCAGACTGGGGCAAGCCGGTTGGAAATAAAGCCTCATGACGAGTTTAGCCAGTTGACTCGAAATATTTATATACGAGTACCATTTGGAATATTTCACTTGTTAGAATTAGAGTCTAGACGCAAATATACTCTAGGGCCTATTTTATAATATCTACACAAAATAATAACATCGCTTTAAGTTAATTTATTTTATATTTTAACCATTTGTGAGGATTAACTAACAGGATTTCGCAGTGTGTGGATTTTAACTTCATATCCACACTAGTATTATAAATGCGAAAGTAACTCTGTCTGTTACTTAATCACGTCTAAACTACTGAACCAATTTGCATGAAATTTAGTGTGGAGATATTTTGATACCCGAGAAAGGACATGGCTACTTTTTACCGCGGGAAAATGACGCATTCCCATGGGAAAGTTCAGGTGGGCCGATCGCTTTTTTATATATAAAAATTAATTGCTGTTCGTTAGTCGCACTAAAACTCGAGAACGGCTGAATCTATTTCAATAATTTTAGCCTTGAAATATTTGTGGAAGCCCAGGGAAAGTGTAAACGATGAAAAAATATTGATAAATTGCGAAGCAGCGGGCAGGACAGCGTATGCCGGGTCCACTAGTACAAAATAAATCGGTACTTTGAAGTAAACTTTCAGACTCACGCTAAAACTAATAATACGATTTGGCTCGACCGACCATTTCGTTTTATGGGGAAGCAATAAAACGCGCTACAATGATTACATTTGTTTAGCGTCAACTTGATAACAAAGTAAGATAATGCTTTGATACAATAATTTTTAAGATTTACTATTACTTTGATAAACATATCACTATCTAAAATTGATCTATATGATATGTAGTAATGAGGAAACATAAACTTTAAAATACTTACCTATTAAAGCATATCTAAATTACAGTCACCATGGCTCAAGCTAAAATAAAAATGAACTTTTTACTAACTTTCACGGCCAAATTTCAAGCAAATCTAATTTGAAACTTTAAATGTCTAAAATTACCAATAAATAAATTTGCGTGCTCGAGGCATTCTTTGCCACGAGAATATTGAAAATTTCGCGTAGAACACAAAATTCCTGCGAGATAGCTTTTTTGATATTAAACTAGTTTGTAATTTATTTATCAAATAGGACGGAAATATTTTTATATAAAGCTCATATTTTGTAAAGTTTATTAAAAAAAAACACCCAATTTATGGACAAAGAATGTACCTTTTTTGCGACGAATTGAGACGAGCACAACATATATATGTATATACATGTATATACGTGTCAAAACAAAAACAACGAACTGTTGAAGGGAAAACAGAGGCCATCCTCTATTATTCGATTCTCATCTTCAACTCTCACATCTTATGTGTATGAACGAGACGGCAGAAATCTGAAGTACGGACATCGCATATACACAGTTGGGCAAAGACTCGACCCGGATACGGCACTAACGAGCAATCTCGCTATTTCGCTGACTGACTCGAGCCGCGGCGCACACAAATAGGGGAAAATTCAGTTCACAACAGTTTTCCTTGGCGTAGGATCGCCACACTTTCGAAATTTTTAGATTTTAAAATTAGAACTTAGAATATAGTTTAAAAAAAAATAACAACAACATCACATACATTCATCTGACTGCGTGGTAAGTTGAAGCACTTGTTTTACAAATATCAGAATAAACAGTCGTATTACAAATAAACTACTACTACTAATAAATACATATAATATCCCAGACTAGTACAAACAGACAGTTCATGCACACAAATGTTTGTATAGTGCGGGAATCGAACCCGCGACTTCTTGGTTAATAGTCAACTTCTTAACCATTACACCTAAGTGGTCGTCAAAATAGTTATATTTTGATATTTTGTCATAATCTCTAAATTGACATTCGGTCATAAGCAATTCCTACATTTATACCAAAGTGAAATCATGAGCTCTATTGTACATCAGTACAAATTGCTTACACTTTGTCAAAAAACTCCACTACTACTAAAGCCGAATTTGGCCCTTTCAAAGCCTTTAATATATTCTGGGCTGTATAAAAAGGGAACACGAGCTAGCAGGTTGAAATGCCGGTGTATCGTATGTCTAACAGTAAAGGTAAGTAGAAGGGGTTATGAACCAGAGTTTCGTATATCTCGAATACGGTAGTTGACACCACCAATCGTTGACGTACTTTTTATCAACTGTCAAAACGCTTTTCTCCAGAGTTTTTTCGATTGAATTTAAATTAAAAATCAAATTTTATGAACTGTAGAAAATTATTAATAAAAGGTGATTTGTTATTATGAATTATTTTGTAGAAAATCAGTTTTTGAATATTTCTTTCATAGTGGAAACAAGCCTATTCTCGATTGGCATTGTCTCGGTACTGTGGTAATCTATCAAAGCTAACCGAGCGGCCACTGAATGGATTGTATCCTAGAATCGAAGCAACTATACTGCAGTTAGTTAGTAGTACAAGAATCTATTAATTGACACAAGGTCTGTATCTGATAGCTCTATTAGAACAGAAGGGTACTACGAAAAACGGAATCCGCCAAAACGATAATAGTTTTTTCGTCGTACATCTGATAGAGCGTCAGGGTAATATGTTATCTTTTCTCTTATATATAAAAATGAACAACTGTTCTGAATGCAATAAAAATTTCGAGAACGGCTGAACCGATTTTAATCATTTTAGTTTCGAAATATTTGTGGAAGTTCAGGGAAGGTTTAAACGGTGAGAAAATACAAAAAATGCTAAAACAGCGGGCAGAACAACGACTGCAGGGCCGCTAGTTTTGCAATAAAAAATCGTTGTCGTCTTGACAACAATAAAAGAACGGCTATCGAATTGATGGATTTCGTTTTTCGTAGTAGGCCTTCAGTTCCGTTCGCAACAACTGCAGTCTCAATACATTTGATTATTATGACTATTGCTTCTTGATTTGAGATCGTGCGTAAGAAGTTGGTATCTGGCTTTGCATTTGGGAATTGATGAAACACTAAGTCAGATCAACACTAAGTTTGTCTATGTTGTAACACTTATGTGGACTTAGTTTAGTGTAGTTTTCGCCAGTTTTCGTACTTATAGGCTCGCAACATGTTGACCTGATGTATTGCTTCAAGTTTGTGACGTTTTGATTGCTTTATTAGTACTGGGTGTGTTGTTAAATTTAAGGCTAAACCAGATAAATTCCCAAATTGCGGTAATCAGGTCCACATTAAAATTTCGGTATGCTTTATTGCACATAAAAAAAAAACAATCAAATTACTAAAAAATCAAATATGGTTTTAACTCACTGGAAGTATCCGAATCCGTGGAACATTCATCAATTTCGCTTGGATCTTTTCTAGGAAATGCACAACAAAACATTTTACGATACCTCCGACATTAAATTATTTGAAACTAGGTCTATAGGTACATACAACTTATTTCAAGCCCAAGTAACGGCCTACTGACAAATCGAAAAACGATTTAGAAATCAATCAATATGCAATCATGATGCACACTATTGTCTCACTTATTTGGTAGTGAATTACGTAAGTAATACAAGTCTCGTTTCCAATCCAGCCAGTATCTACCTAAGAGAACAACGTTTGACATTTGTTATTTTCTCTTATCCAATACGTTTATTTAGAAATCGCGATATCAGATAAAACAAAATCCTCCAACTAAAACTTATGTACACGAACATTCTATTTCGATACTATGTGAGCGGCACTTGTGTTATAAAATAAATGCTTTACTCCTAAATAATCTTGAGCGTTATATATTTCCGTAAATAAGTTGGTCCCAAGAGTGACTTTCCAGAGAGACAGCCAAATAGATCGAAGTTACACGTGTCGTATCGGTGTCACAGTGAACGGAAAAATCGTAGCCAATAATTATTATTGAAAAGTAAGTAGTAAGATACATCTGTATGATGATTTATATTCTTTGAAGATTAACATCTTTATCAATGGTTAATGGTTAATGGTTAAAGATTCTTTATTTCCCAATCGAAAATACATTTCACTTACGAGAAACTTAAAAAATTAAAATTTTACATAATTTGTCTGAGCGACGTGAGCTTCTAAAAAATAATACCATAATCACACCGTTAAATAGATTACAAATCATGTAGTAGGATTCTTTTTAAATTTTTACTTAAATGTATAATTTAAGGCTGTTTGTTTCTTAACTATAGAAAATAAAAATAAAATAAATATTTAAAAACATAAAAAAGTTCAAAGGAGCGCCACTTAAACTGTTCGAGCTTAGCTTAAGCCTTCAATTTGATTGGATTTGTAGCCATCTGAGGCAAGCAAGAGTACCATCGTACAAGCTCTTATTTTATAGACTTTAGATACGAGTAGAATTGACGTTATTTACTTGGGACTGATATGTTTTTCTTTGCCGAAGTTTTTCATTTACTCGATAGGAGCGACAGGAACTATTGTCTGTATATGGTGTGCGTCACTGAAATGTATATGGTTATTGTTTATGGCGAGGCTCCAAGCTTTTTATACGCTTATGAAGGACGAATGCGAGTATACCTTTAACTTCAGGAACATATCAATAAATACATACAGTTACGATATACTACGTAACATTTGGAGCTCAAATGTGTATTGTAAGTACAACTGTATTTGAAACAAAACTCAATTGTTTTTGTGCACGAAAAAATTACAGCATTTTCAGTTGTTAAAATAAACGACGCTATAATGAATTTGTGGTCACTGAAAATAAGTACACAATAGGTGTATAACGTAAACCAACTACGCAGTATTTCTTGATGTATTCTTTTTGTGCAATTGTGAATGCATTCGCTTCAGGCCAGCCCGAGCTTTTCAGTTTTCATGCGGCCAGCGAAGTGTTACGTTTCGACGTGTTGTGTGAAAAAATGCACATTTGAATACGTCGGCATTCATTTGAAATTCAATGACTTATCAGACAGACAGACGTTCCAGTATGTTTTAATTGGATAACAGAAATTGTACGAAATAATTTATAGCGAAAAAGATAAGTCCTTGAAATAAATTCCAGGCGAAATTTATTTTGTCGCATTAACGATCCTCGTAAAGATAATAAGAAAAGTTTGTAAGAGAAATCCGAGATTCGCAACGAGGGTCAAAGTTCCTTGGAAACGCTATCGATATAAATCAAAGCCAACTTGAATAATTCGACGAAAACAAAACAAGTCAAACTACATAAACTTTCCATTGTCGCTAACAACGCTAAGGAAACTTTTTCTACTGCTACTACAAAGAAAACTTCGAACCGGAGCTATTGATTGTATCATAATTATAGTTTTGATGAGACTATAATAGAGTTCACATCGTTTGGTATCGCTATGCGTGGATTTGATACAAAAGTTTTTGAGCTATAACTAGGTACGTAGGTTATTAAACGCCTTATTAAACGTCTCACGTTTAATAAGGCTTCTAAATTCAGAGACAATACGAAATGTTTTCATACTGAACACCCGTAATGAAGCGATAAGCAGAAATGGGACGAAGCGAGACTAAGTATGACTTTTTGTTTGCAATTCCAAAGCAATTTGCAGAAGTCCTATCTATACTCTCTTGTAATAAAGTCTACTCTAGAAATATTTCTGAAAAGTAACCTGAAGTGCCAGGGTCGGGAGGTCGATGCCTCTGTCTGCCGTTCCACCAGCAACCACAACACGGCATGTTGTTCAACTCTCCTCACAACATAACAAAAGGCCACCGATAACTTCAACATGCATATTAAATCTTTTAGCTTTTACACCAGAACCTCAACGTGAACATTTTGGTAAAAAGTTCTGCGCTAATCAGAAAGTTTGGCGAAAAGTTCGGAAAATCGTTTTGATTTCCCGAGCGTGAATTCAAGTTACACACCGGTTGTGAAGCATTAGGAAATTTATTTCGAAACTTGGATTCGCGAAGGGTTTTTCTTTTGAGCGCATCGTGTGACGCGTCACGACCGCCTCGGGCCGCGACCGGCGCCCTACTGCGGCGAGCATCATCTTGATGAGGGTCCCAACTCTCAATGTCCTGGACTTGGACAACTGCGGAATTGCCTTTATTTTATTGGAGTCCCGCAGGTTCTCAAGGTCGGGTCAACTGAAATCACACGACGCATGAGGGGCATGAACACTCCGAAAGTTGTTTTCGCCTAAGTTCGGTCAAAGTTTTGGGATGTTTACGTAATGTGAGCTGTGCAAATATTTGAAAGCACTTACCTAGAAACCCTATTTTTTATCTTAATTTTTTGGTCATATCCAGATACAACTAGAACCTACCTAATATACCGATCTGATAATGCCATTTAAATGTTATTTGATAATTAAGTTTTTTAAAATTGATATTTATAATCTCTTATTTATCTTTATTCAAATATATCTTACCTGCGGCTATCTAAAGGGCTTTCTTATTCGCAAAAAATATGGAAAAATATAATAAAGTTACTTCAATAAAAATAAATTCAACTCGTACCTATACGAAAGTAATTCGGCTAACAAGATAAAACAAGGTCCGAGTGTAAAAACATTGGAATAAAAGCGTGACATTGAATTGGTTCTTTACGACTTTCATTTTGCCTTTATATGGTAGGTAGGTATGTTTTCTAAGACTTTTATTCGTTTAGAAAAATTGCATTGAATGAGAAAAATTTGCGATTGCATGTAGCAGATAGAGAATGTTGAGATGGATGTGTGTCGTGAGCAAGAATGGACAATACCTTGTCCATTCGTTTCAAAGTAGCACTATAACGGATAAAATGGTTGGACGTCGTTTGGCTTGATATGGACATGATATACGAGGAGGGATGAGGGCCACGTGACGCGGAGAGTGATGAATATGAAAATTGAGGACTGCAGAGGAAGAGGCCCACCACGGAAGAAATGGATTGACTTTGTAAAGAGATATGTGTGTGAAAGGAGTGGATGACTCAGTGACGAAAGATAGGATGGAATAGAAGAGAAAAACATACTGCGCTGACCCCAGATTACCTGGGAAAAGGGCAAGCGAATAATGATTATTCATTTAGAACAAGTATAATCTGATTCATTTAGAAAAATATAAATCAATAAGGCGTATAAAACAGTGCCTGGGGCCTATTCCGGCGATCAGTCGTAATAAAATCGTAATTGAATCGTCTGTTTTCCAAGTTCTAGTATGGACGAAATGTCAAAGTCGGAGTAATCAATTACTATTTTGTTTACAAGTGATTAGCGGAACTAGGCGCCTGACAGATTGCATTATTTATTGAAATGTTCATTGAAAGCGCTGAACGTTCACAATCCGTCGCTAAAATCTATTCAATATATTACGAGTACATACACATCAAATGCTTTATACTAAAATCACGAGTGGGCGTTTAGCTGTAGGCTAAATATGGTGATTCTTAGAGGATTATAAGGGATTACGTACTATGAATAGAACCTGGGTACCTAAATATTGGATAATCACTGGATTATCTCCACATATGTACACACACTACACATAGGTAAGTGTGTACTTAGAGGTATAAGAGTGTTCACTACACTTATCTTATACACTTTCAAGTTTTCAACTAGTGTGCATGCCGGTAAAGTTGCTTCACTCTACCTGCTTATCTAAAATACGTCACTCTGTTCAAACTTTATTAATCAGCTTCATAGTAACATGAATTTTTAATAGATGCGTACTTTGTTGGGAAGTGGCCAAAAATACCTTCGCTTAAGTATTTCAAATGTAACATAATGTTAGTATTGTCCACGAGAGCTCTGCCGACAAACTGAACAGTTTGGCAGAATAGTGCAAATGAATTTTAGTATGTTACTTTTGAAAAAAAAAACGAGAATGAGAGAATTCACTGCTTGGCTGATTTTCGTACAATCTATTCTATTAGCTAACACGCAAAACTTCGGTATTTCAAGCAAAGTTATTACGTTAGTCGATAAGTGAATAAAAATCTAACTCAATAATAAATAAAAAGTTGTGCAGGAAAACGGCGCTGCGCAGACAGAATGCGGATTCTGCAGTGGACATGCAACGTGGAACAAAGTTTGTTAAGCGCGATTAAAACAAACTTCTACCTATTTATTTAGTATTTAAAGACTTCGTATTTTACTTCAACACTACCTACAACTAGACGACGCTTAACCATCTGGTTGAATGGCAAATATTTGTAACACAAGCGTAATGTACTTATATCTTGAACCTTATATAAAGATCGTATACTCTTAAAATATAGTCAGTATTTTATCATAACTCGAGAGTTTTCATTTCTCTTTCAACACCCAACTCTACAATAACAAAAAGAGTAATCTGTATTCTTACTGATTTTGAACATACTTTTATAGAATTGCAATAAATACCTTGGTGATACATTACATAATCCCGTTATGTCTCCTCGAATATTTGTTTACATTTTGATACCCTCGTATCATTCGTAAATGCCTCCTGTCACTTAAATACACTATTATCGTATCTTTACAGCTTTAAGTCCGAAAAATTTGTAAAAATAATCAAAAACAACCCGCTACTTGACGCCATATTGTAAAGAAAACGCACCTAGCGCCGCAGTGGTGAGCGCAGAACTAATTTAATCAGACGGCGGCTTTTGAATTAACCGTAGTTTTAAACGTTTTGAGCGCCTTAAATATTCAATTAAAAAGCTAGACGTGTGATTGAATGGCGTTGTTCAGTTCTAGCTGTTTGATTGAACGGCTATTTTAACCATTTGGCTGCGACATATATTTAATCATTTATGAACTCGATCATGTATTGTTTTAATACAAGAGCCACAAGAGGTATTCGATGTGGATTGTTAAGGCACAATCGCCTATATCGTAGCTTAATTGGGTTTATTTGTTAGTTTAATTTGATCAACATGAGTGATTATTCAGGCTTTCAGAGGTTCTAACCTCGACATCGTGTGTTCCAACAATACATTGAATTTAATTGCTTTGCCTTTCATTTGCAATCGGATCAATAAATATAAGTCTTGACGAATAGTTCGGCATAGATACACCCGTTTATCTACTTTTACTTAATAGAATCACATAATTGGGTTTGTGTTAAAACACTATAAAAGAGACAGTGGCTCCAAAATAAAAATATTCTATGTTCGGAACTATCGAGTTCCGGTGATTTTTATTTTAAAATAGATACTGCTTCAAAAAGTTTAAATTGCCAAAAAGAAACTGTGTGTCAATGTTTTCATAATAAAATTATCTGCGTTGCGCAGCAACATCACCGAAACTTAATAAAATTAGGGTGCGCTTCAAAAAGCTTAAATAGCCAAAAAACAGTGTGTTAGTTAGTATCTGTGGCATCAAAATAATAAAAATCTGTGTGGTGCAGCAATATCACCGAAACTTAATACAAAAAGATACCGCTCCAAAAACTTACGCATTGCATTGTATTTTTCCTGAAATCTGTCTCGGTTCGCTGCAGTTCATCGATGATTCTACCTATTCCATTCAATCTTCGTTAATGGGTCTTGTAAAACGAACAGGTACATTCGTTTCACTGCCAGCCAACCGCGATATATTCTTGTCAAACGATTGGATCGAACCAACTCACGTTGATTCAAAAGCTTAATTTTTTTACAGAGAATTCAGCTCAGTAGCTCTAGTACTTCGTTCTCGCACATATTTATTTTTAAAGATGTTTTGAGAACAAAAATAACCTTTTGTATTTAAGGTGTTCCTTTCAAGGAAATTTCAACGTTTAAAAGAGCCCTAGCAAGCTTTGTCAGTCTTTGTTAAGAAAAAAAAATTAAAGAGTTTCACAATATTTGGAAACTGCCGTTCAGAAAAATAACACTGAATAAAGTTCACGTTTTCGGTTTCGAAATAATGAAAGTCTAATATAATTTTAGGCTGTCAAAGTTTTTTGTGATTTTCGTGAACATTTTCAACGAGTTTTGAAACTTTGATCGAAATTAAATTTCAGGTAAAGTTACCAAATAACCATTAGGTAGCACGCCGTGGTTGTACGATTTTGTGAAGCCATAAAGTCGTTCCCAAAAAAATTAAAATTATAGTTACTTTTTTTGTGAAACCTTATAACTAGGAACTTGAGGTAAAGGTTTACTCTACGAACGGTTAGTATTGGTCAAATTTAACTGGTAACAGCGTTACAAACGCTGTCTATTGGTGGTAGATACCTACAAAGCTATAGGTAATAGTAAGTACTATACTTACAGTAATATAGGTGACCAAGAGTAATAAAATTCACACCTAGTAAAACAAAACTGCCTATAAAATTAGCACTTATTCGAGCTTGCGAAGAAACCGTAGGTCACGTACTGAAGAAGGATGGGTTCCATATCCTTTATTAAGAGAAAAGGTTTACGTGTATGTTAACACAAAAGCTGCGCAATGTGTGCCCAAAACATATTTACTTACAGCGGGCCCAAAAACAAACAAATATAAGTACACAAATTATTACCTATCGATTTCACCCTCATGGGGCCTTAACCTATACAAATCTGTCAACCTATACAAATCTGCCCTATGATATTGAAATCACAGTGACCTACATTAGGTGACAATTTGGGTGAGGGACAAATTAGGGAGAGTTGAGTATGACAGTATCTAAGATAATGGAAGAGCGATATTGACTAATTTAAGAGCTATTAATTTCAGAAATGATTGTGTCGCTTGCACGGATTTTAACCTTATTTTTTCGTTATCAACTGTTTGAGTTTACTGACTGTGTGATGGGTGACAGAAAATGATTTCGTCGTGCTTTAGAGTGCGCGGTTATAAGCCGTCCAGTCCGGTCGTGTCAAGTGGTTCATTAGACTGACACTAAGGGTTATTCTACTCTTTCTACACCGCCTACATTTTTAGAATGTACTATGCAAGTACGTATGAGTGGACAACTTCTGATTCCTTCTGACTTTTAAAGCAGTATATTACGCTTCGTAATGCTCACAAAGAGCTACAAAAGTGGGGAACAATGGACACAAAAGGCCGCCTCCCCGTCCCGTCGTTAGGCACTCGACTGAGCTAACTACTAGATCTTTTCTCACATTCTGCAGTGACTTAGCCAAATACACAAGTTGTAAGGTCTTTGTTACGTTAAAACTGTTATGGCCGTCCAAAATATCATACTTATGGCTTTTAATGTGTGTGTTTTTACATCGCTTTAGTAAAAAACCCTCGTCATGAGCCAGAAATCAGCTTGTAAACTTTAACGGTGGAAGGGTTTTGTCCGACTATAGCTGTGATTAAAAAATCTTACGAATTAAAATCCGCTTTGTAAGCGGTCTATCCGTTCGGAAGCTACGATGGCACAGTTGACACACAAAAATACATATATAAAAACAAACAGACATAGAGGTCAAAAATATAAAATCCTCTCTTTTCCTTAAGGGTTGAAAACAAGGTTCATCAACAACAAGACGACCTACGATACTAGTTTCGCAATCACTTAGCGTGTTTTACTTATGTATTTAGTAAACTGTAACTGCGTTTCGTAAGTATTTAAGGATACCTATAAATAACCCACAGTTTAAATGCACTTTTTTGACTAAATATCTCAAAGTTGTAGGTATTACGATTTTCGGACGACAAGTTAAAATTCTCAAATCAAAGCAAGATATGAAACAAATGTACCTGTTAAGTATAAATATATTATTTTTGAAAGAATATTAGAAATACAATAAACTATAGAATAACAGTAGAAAACAAGACGTACAAGGAAGATGTTTCATTCCCGATAACAGGAACACCGACAGGCGGCCAGTGTAGTAAATGCAATACAACCCGCGACTATCAGGAGTTACGGCTCTGATAAGCGGAAACCTCGTTCACTGTAGGTAAGGTCGGAACATGTATTGAAAACGTATCGTTTTTAACCACTGAACAAAAATAGGGATGTTTTAATTTTGACCCCTATATTGCCTAATAAATAAACTACCAACAGAATTACGAGATAATTTATCTATTAAAAATATTAAATTAAAGCTTAAGTTATACTTTCTTGGTTCTCTTTACGGTAATTAGCAATAATTAAATTATTGTTGTATTAACCAAACGGCTTATATTATTTACCCAATTCTTGTTTTTATTTATTTATTAACTTCTTTTGTAACCCTTAGTATAATTATTACAAACCTAAGTGGTTTACTTGTACTAAGTAAGTTAGTTAAGTGTTTTGTAATGTAACGGTTATTTGCATGATAATAAAGAGAAAAAAAACTGTTTGTGTGTGTGTGTTTGAGTGTTTGTCTGTGGTATCGTAACTTCTGAATGAATAGAACGATTTTAATACGGTTTTTTGTATTCGACTGATAATTTAATTACGGGTTTTAGCTATGGCTGGTCAAAATCATCCAGCCGTTGAAGCGCGCCAGATGTTTTTCTGGCTCATTCGGGATTTTTTAACGGCAAAGTTTTGCTATATACAAGGTGTAACAAAAAATCTTTAGGCTCTCCCATAGTAAATCGATCAGCTGATTGGCAATTTTGTATGGGAGGTCCGATTTTTTTTTGAGATTTTGACCAAGGTATCATTGGGAATGTTGTGCAGTTTTCCGGGCACAACAACACCCTTCAGTTATAACGGGGTTTTTTGTTACACCTTGTATATAGTCAAAATGTATCTCTATGAAAGGTTACGTTTGGCTCGTAACCGAAGCGAAAACAAAAGAAATCCATCAGTCAAACGTTTGGACTGCAAGTGTGATCAAAAAATGTGTTGTCCCCACGAAATCCAGCATTTATTGCCTCACGGAAAATAAGCACAATGGTAACTTGCGCTATATTTTAATTGGTGTATTAGTATTGTGTCAATTACTTGTGTCGTGAAGGTGACCTATATTGTTCGTGAATAAATAGGAACAGCTAGAGTACAAACAACATTGTTAATAAAATACAACAAAATATAGACATCGGACATGGGTACAACAGCACTAAACAATAATTGTATCATGCAAAAAATATACTTATTGTCATTGTTATTATATAAGTACACGTGCATTGTTAACGAAACAGCGCAGTTAAACGCTACGGTCTGCTGTGATCGATCGATATATTTGCTACGAATAAGCTACGACAAGACCGGCTTGCAATTGCTAAGCGGAGCAATATTGAACAACATTCTCTTGCTACGAGTGACTGACTTTGAACGGTCGTAGAATTTCTGTTTGTTCTTTACTCTCATAAGTCAAACGCTAAGGTGATCGATATTTTCTACGAATATGCTACGACATCGGCAAGACCGGCTTGCAAACGCTAAGCGGCGTAATATTAAAAAAGATTTTCTATATAAAAATAATATTTTTAAAAGCCTTCTGCCTTCGGCTCCATGTAATTCACACAATCACATTAATGTATTTTAAAACTGAGTTAGGCCTTCCGGTATTCAGTATGTCCAACCAAAGTAAGATTCAATCACAAAAAGTAGTGATTCCGGCTTACAGCAAAACGAGAATTATAGAGCGACGTAGCCGTAATCAATGCATAAGTACAGGATATGCTGATCAGCCAATCGAGGACAGCACGAGTGCAGTGTGTAACTCAGATTTTGATCACAATTCGCGTCACACCCCAATCCCAATTCAAATAGTTAATACCTTTGAAATTCGGGAAGATAAGTAGTACTTTTTGTAATCATTTCCGTATTTATATTTGGAAATGTTTAACTAGCCGTTTAGTTTTTTTTTTTTTTTGATTTGAAATAGTCATAATTATACTTACAAATTAAAAGTTAAAGGTCACAAAGACACGGAATGCCCGTGTGTTTGTAGCTTTTAACTACTTACTTTTTTTTAATTTTTGGCATTTCGCCATCCATCTACTCACTAATTTTTTGGTGCTTTTTAGAGCTGTTTTCATTATGAATTGGAGTAGGTGAAGACTACTCGTACTATGCCGATAAAGCCTAATCATTTCATATATTATTCTTGGTTATTTTAAATACTTCTTACACGTAATTTTGTATTTTTATATTTGAACTATATGAGAATTTGTGTTGTGATTGTATGTCAAGACCTTCCTCCTCGGACACAAAAATTGAAATTCAGCGAACATAAGTCATTAGATGGGTCAAGCTGGGGCTTAAATCAAACCAGACCCAAATAATACCCGTTTCATTACTAGACATTGGGAGCCGCGTTTTACAAAGCAATTAAGTAATTTATCTCCAAATGGAATGGTTTCATAGCACTGAAACGACTGTCGATTAACCAAGATGAATAAACTCAGAAATAAAGAAGAAAGTTGGACAAAATTCGTTAAGAAAAATTAAGTAAAAGACACGATACCAAAACTAATTTTGTTAAAATAAGAACAAAGGAAGAAATAATAACATTTCAAAGATTCAAAGCAACAACACGCCTTTTAAATTCTCCCAAATATTTCAACCGTATTTAGCTGTTAAAAATATGTCAAAAATGTGCGAAGTTTCGTCGAAGCGAAAAGTAGAAAGAAAAATGATACTATCAAATTATTAACAGTCGATACATTTTATCCAACGCGTTTCTCTTGCATGAGACGAGAATAGAATACCAAACGCGAGGTTAGGAATACGAGCAAGTTTTGACCGAAAATATGATTTAGCAAGTAGAACAGTGCGTGTCCTGAATACATTAGTAATCTATTTTATCCCTTCTACTAAGCCTAAAGGGGAATGTAGCACATCGGCCATAATAAGCTTTGACCTGAAAAAAGAAATAGCCTTATAAAATACGAGATATAGGCATACGAGAATTTCGTAGTGACTAGTTCAAGTCATTGTGAAAGTTTTTTCAATAAATTTTATAATATCTTACTTTCGTTTTAAATGTTGATAAATTGTTTGAAACCACGAGTAGAACATAAACATGTTTAACCACTGATAAAGTTCTTATCAGCATTCGGAATTTTGTGCACACTGTATTTAAAACTACATAGTACGAGTACATACTATTTTACGATAAATGGTTTTGTTTGGAAGAATACTGAATATTTTCAGTGCATATTAATTTATGATTGAAAGGAAAATAATCCGTCGCTTCACCATCATGTGTCATTCTATTAATTATAAGCCTGAGTATACCTTAGAACCTACAATTATTGTATTGAAATTGAAAACATTAATAAGGGCTATTAGTTATGCGACATATGTTGGCTACTTATAAAATAATTTGGTAAATAGGTTATAAAAGGTTAAGTACTTACCCGTCGCAGAACCAGTGTTAATAAGGGACTTGGCTGCATTTTGCTGACTGGACGTAGTAGATGTTCTCATGAAGGGGGATGGGGAAGAGGGCAATGACATCGGGGAAGACAGCTTCAAAGGCGACGTAGGGGTGCCCAAATTAGATGGCAAAGATAACTTGGATTCTGAGGTCACGAAGGAGTTCTTAAGAGATATGTCATCGATTTCGGACTCTGGAGTACATAGGACGGTAGGTAAGGAAATTTTTAAGGGACTGCTTCTAGTAGAACTAGTTTGGTCATCTTCAGTATCCGCCATAGTGTTCTGAAACAGAAAATTCAATGTTTACCTATGACGTATTCGGGTGTTTAAATTAAGACTCGTGTTTTAGTGGAACGTGAGCTATGTAAAAGGAAGTGTAACCTTTTTAAGCATAATGTTATAGTGTCCTCCTTTTAAACAAATCGGTATGACGGAAGGCCGTGAAAAAAAATGGACTTTACTTCGGTGACAATTATATAGATTAACAAAAATATACACCTAAATTACCTCATGAAGTCGTATCAATTTTACCGAGTGCCTTAATAAAGCTTATCAGAGTACTATCACATTATACGTGCGATAAGAGAATGAGCAAGCATTGCTACGGAAATATGTGATTGTTGTAGTGTACACGAAATGGCCGCTACCAAAGTTGTTTGTTTTGATGACCGCGACACGATGTGAGCATATGGGTTTTGTTGCCATCCGCTACTTGACAAGCAAACTAGTCAGTCTGGATTGTGGAGCCCGAGACACGTCACCCGCCTAAACTACTTGAACGTAGCCGAAAGAGCGAGACGGGTATAAGTGGCGAGCCGGTGTGTGCATGATTCGACCATTCATACAGTCCTCGTTGTAATACCGGAGCGCTACAGGCGTCGGCCGCAAGTTCCTTTGTCTGTAACGCTCAGCGTCTCATAACAAGTGTATATTGATCGCTTGTGGTGCGTTGTTCAGTTAAAATAAGTGGTGGAAAGTTTTCTGACTCAAGTTTAATAACCGGTAAACCGATGGGGTTTTTGGTTCAGGTGGTCCATGTTTTGCGTTTGGCAATCGCAACTGTAGCTAGGTTCTTCTTCAGTTTGTACTATGGGAATAAAGGAGCGAAGATTCCGGCCATAACCGATGATATCCTAAAACAGCCGGCCGTAGAGGTGGCGAGAAGGATCAGGAATAAAGAGGTAAATAAACAAAACTTATCATTGCACCCATTGCCATCTGCCATACATGATCTTGAAGTTGACTGCCAGAAAATGCTCCTAGCATTAAGGCTAGTCACCTATCATGTTTCGTGCAATTAAGTTTTAAATATATCATTTAAAGGTAATATTAAAATAATACAATGAAGCACAGATTAATATGTTTAAAGAGGTTAAGGAGTCAATTTGTCAAAAGTTTCATCAGACCAATATTATGTATGATCTAATTACCTACCTACCCTCATCACATCATGCATCCAATTTCAAGGCAATTTTTACGTAAAAACATTTACAAGGATTAATACTAATTATTCTAAATAATTAAAGTCATTCATAAGGGAGTTTCCAGTGGATGATAAATGAAAAGGGGCACCGGCAGGATCGTTAGTTAGGAGGAAATTGTGTTAGAAACAATAATTTAACTTATGATTTATAAATACGACTGTATCGATGATGTGCAGATTATCTGACTATTTTTGTGCCGGAATATCAATTTGCATACCCACCTATGTGATGCATGACACTAACAGACATTTTATTATTATTAGTTGTTAAAGTTTTGTAGATGTGCGGGACCGATGACTCATTTCATTATAAAATTGGTGCCACGAATTGAAAATGTAACACCAAGGCCTTTTGAATATTAAGAAAGTTCCCAGCGAGAATTACTCAGTGTCAGAGATAGATTTTACTTTCGACAAGACTTCGATATTCTGTATGATTCACAACATGTATTGATATGTTATCTATGTTATATATATTACTTACCTCAATGACTAAAGACTAAGCAGTCAAAGTACCTACCTACAAGAAGAGTTCAAGGTGCAAGACTTACAAAATTATAATGAATAGGCAAAGGACACGGCTTACATTTGTGAAAAGTAATTATGCCTTAACTAACTACATATTTTGATTGACCAATGACATTATTGTAATCCCAACTTTTGTAAACTCTTATGTTCAGTACCAATATCAAGATTATAGTCATATGTTTAGGTAGGTACCAATTATTTACGTTCCACCTCAAACTCCTATAAATAGAGATTTAGCATAAAGAACTGGTTTCCTTCTTGAAGGGCTTATAAAAATGCGTCCCTTATTTTTTTACCATCAGCCGTGATAAACATGTCAATTTAATATAATATAGGTAGGCCTTAATTAGTACAATTTGTAGTAGGTTGTATAGATTATTAAAATAGATAGAAAAATGTGAAGTTACATTTGCAAGGACAGCTTTCAGTTTATCAGTTTTATATACTCGCAAAGACGGTAAACAATAGTCAAGGATTAAATACCGGCAGGCGTGTTAGTACCAATTTAACACGTGGTTAGACAATAACGCTAATAGCCATTTTTAGTTTAAAAATATATGGTAATTTTGTAGTAGCGCTGAAAAGTTATTACTTATTCAAAATTATTGTTAAGCAGAAAACGTTCGCTTTTGACCCAAATTGCTTAACCCCATGTAAGGAAGTGTAAAATTTACGTAGATACCGAATACGCAAGTTAACTTCAATAGGTATTAAATAAAATAAAATTGTTTAAACAGGCCGGTCGTATTGGAAGCGACGCCCTTTAAGTAGTGATAAAATCTTAAAATAATAACTCAATAGTCTTTTACATAACAAAACAAAATTCTCAAAAGAACATCTGGAAAAAAAAAAAAACTTGTTTGACTGATTTTCAAATTGACTTAAGTCTGTTTCATGACACTTGTTAATAAAAGAAATAGATCGATTCTAAGCGTGTAAAAGAGACAACAAAAACGCCATTTTGTTACAATTTGTAAAAATCTTACAACTCTTACAAAAAATGACATAGGGAGCTTTCTCAACGCTGCTAACATTCCTTAAACTGTCGGATAAAATTAAAACTTAAATATCTGGTTTCCTTCAAAGCATACCTATAAATCTTTCGCCTGAGTAATTACAATAGAAATGACGCAAATTAAAAACAGGTAGGTACTAAAAAGATACTACTTAATCTGGTAATTTTCCTCTAATAATAGGTACCTGCTTAGTACGTCAAAACCCGTGTTATAAAGTAGGTGCATTGTTAGCTGGCATATTATTATTTTACCTACAATCCGGGTTTGAGAAACGACGATTCTTATGGAAAAAACTAGGTACTCATGCAAACGTTTAAGAAATTTACCAGTCCTGTTAAATTAATGACAAAGCGTGTCATTTTGTTTAGTATTTGCATGAAACTATTAATGAGACAATAGATGCTGCATTGCAATGACACTATCATTGCTGCCTTGCATTACCTATCTTACTAACGATGCTAATAAATAACCTATAGTTTTTATCCAAAGCATTTAGCGCAAATGGGTAGGTTCATCATGGTTGTTACAGCATATCCACAGATTAAAGTAAGAATCTTAACAGTTTCAATTTCTGTTTTTTTTCTGTGAATAGTTCTATAGTAAGTAATTTGCACGTAGGTAGGGGTTAAACTTACCCACATGTACCTACTTTCCCATTCTTGCTTTGAAATGTAACGACGCCCGAAACCTTAAAATTAATCGTATCACCTTGGTTTTTAGTTACAACCACAAAGTTTAATTAAGTAGGTCGAGTTACTGTGTAAGTTCCGAATTTAAACAGCACGGTCTACGACAATCTGGTTAAATGACACGGAGGATAGTTAATGTGAGCGTAGACTCTAATTTAAACACAAAGGGTAGGTAGGTACAATTGCCTGTTACATACCCGAAAAGAACTCTTGATACTCTCGGTCACTTTACTCTCATTCCCACAGTCGCGATCTACACTTTAAGTATTAAATAACGCACTTACGTGTATTATGTACACGTGAGTGCAAACTTTACTGTGATACATAGAATTGTTTTATCTAAATATTATAAAAACATCGAGATGCTTATGTCAATGCCTCAGGTTTGAAATTTAATAATGGCTGGGCTGCAACCTAAAGAGCACTAAAAGAAATTCGGACCGATGAGTTAGTGCCACGGTATCTTAAATGGGAGAGCAATCGCCCGGCTTGCGAGAGATGCGGGTTCGAGTCCCGCCTGTGGCAGTCCATTTTTCTTTAAGTGTGTTTTAATTTCACATAAGATTAAAATGATAATATTGACAATATACCTGTTGTGCGAAACACTTCCTGTTAATTCAGACCCGCTTGAATTCGATTTTGAAATTGAGCGGGCGATCGATGTTGCTAATTATTGGAGGACGATCATTTGATTCCATAACTATTGTCGAAAAGGAGAAGAAGATGCTTGAATTAAGTGGGAAATAACTCTTCACACTGAACTCTGAACATGTTCACTTATAAAATAAAGATATTGTAAAGAATTAACCTAAGAGGTTAATGTAATCAACTTCTAGTAAACAAATAGGCTTGTATGGGTAACATACTGCGACGAGCCCAGATATGTCTATGTTAAGGTTAGGAATTTGTCAAAAAAACCTTCTTTGAGCTAATAAAAGAACCTGTCATCGAAAAAATAAGTTTGTTAAGCTACCTATACCATTTGATCCTGATGATTAGGATGTGTGCCATGCGAAAACGTTTTATTTAAACTAAATAAGTACCTACTAAGAATAAAGATTTAGGTCACCAGTCCCGACATGTTTATCAAGAAACCGGGAGATCGGTGTATTTACAATTCCAAGCATTTATAGACTCCTATTTTAGTCTTAAAACAGTATGAAAAGCTGGTGAAATAAACCTTATAATTACAATCGTTTTGAGGATTGCATTTATCCAAGTATTCTTACGTACATACGAATTACCTAAGTGCTACACGATGAATATACAATTCATATAGATGAATTCTACTTAGTAATATTACTTGGTCAGAATAAGAACCTAATAAGAAGAAAAAGAAATACCTAATTATATATCTATTGTATGCCTATTTAAGGAAAGAGGTATACAGGCTGACATTTTCACTTATTTCCTACTACAAACCTACAATGACTCCTTACGTAACTTATTTTTTTGATAATTTCAGATATCCAGCGTGGAAGTTCTCGAAACATGCATCAGAAGAATAAAAGATGTCAACTCGGCCCTCAACTGCTTTATCGAGGACCGCTTCGACCTAGCCATGAAGGAAGCAAAAGAAGCCGATGGTCTCATTCAAAGCGGAACCAAAACACCAGATCTATTAGAAAAAGAAAAACCTTTCTTAGGAGTTCCATTCACCACGAAAGACTGCATGGCAGTAAAAGGTAAATTGTATAAGAGGCGGTTCAACAATATATTATCGCCAAAGTTGTTTATTGAAATTAAGCAGCAGTATCATGTTATCACATGTCTGTTGAACAGACTGGCATAAAAAAAGATTAAAATCACGATATTACCAAGTGAAATAAGTAAAAACCCTGGAAAATAAGGACACCTTTTTATTGAAATTTTTCAGGCCTGCACCACACTTCAGGCGTAGTTCTGCGAAAGGACTTGATAGCCGACAGGACAGCAGATGCCATTAGACTTTTACAAGAAAAAGGCGCGATTATTATCGGTCTCACTAATGTACCTGAACTATGCATGTGGTAGGTATGACGGTTTAGCCTATTTTTAAAATTCCGGCTTCGACCGGACTTGGTTTGCTTTAAAAGTTTCAAGGTCATATCTTTTTTAGATCAGTGGTTAGAACTGTAAATATTTGCGATTAAAAATAGTTTCACCGATGTAGCAGTCACAGTCAGCACAGAGATCGCTGGTGTAGTAATTGAAAGATTATTAGCTGTTGTAGCATAAAATGCTTCATTAATTTTCAGGTGGGAGACACACAATCATTTATACGGCAGATCGAACAACCCATACAATACAACGAGGATAGTTGGTGGATCCTCCGGAGGCGAGGGAGCAATCCAGGCTGTAGCGGGAAGCATCTTTGGAGTAGGTGAGATATAAAGAACGGTCGTATCTGTGGGCTATCTACTGGCAGCCAGTTGCTTATTACCATGATTGCATTTTACATTTATGCATGCAACTAAGAAAATTATTACCAGTGTTCGGGAAAATACTGGGGTGGAAAAAAGTTAAAATCTAAGTACCTACATAATATACATAAATCTAAGTACGTAAATGTTCAATTGCAGATGTTCATGGCAGAATAACGTAAATTAAGATGGATTTAAGCAGTAGATTTTTCAACAGCACAAAAGTCTTTGAAATGTTTTAATACGCACTCTGTCGATTTCAGGTTCTGACATTGGTGGTTCAATTCGCATGCCGGCTTTCTTCAATGGGATCTTCGGTCATAAACCTTCAAAGCACACGGTGTCCAACGACGGCCAGTACCCAGAGGCTGAGACAGATCTTCAAAAAGCTTTTTTGGGTAGGTAAATTTTTAAGTATGCTATCTTATTATTTTTTCTTTATACTTGGAAGTCTTGGTTTAATCTGGTCTTGAATTTTATTAGAACTTGGGCTATGTAAAGACGAGCAAAATCTAAACAAAACAATGGGTAAAATATTTCATGTGTGACTTAATTCCTGTACGATTCTCTTTTCAGGTATTGGCCCAATGACGCGGTACGCCATTGACTTAAAACCACTTCTGGGTGTCATGGCGGGCGAAAACAGCGCCAAGTTAAAGTTAGATGAACCAGTTGATGTATCCAAACTAAAAGTCTACTACCAGTTTGAAAGTGGTTCACTTCTGGTGGATCCTGTGGACCCGGATATTAAGTCAGCTTTGAAGAAAGTTGTAGAATACTTTAAGACCACGCATAAGTTGACCACTGAAGAGAAAAAAATAAAACTCCTGAAGAAATCGGTGTCGATTTGGATGAATACGATGAAGGAGCCGAAAAAGTATGAGGAACATATTATGGTCAACCACGGCGTTTTCGCTATCTTAGTTGAAATGTTCAAAAATGCAATAGGATGTTCTGGAAACACGTTGATTGGCCTTTTAACCGCGCTATCGGATCACACAGGAGCAGATTATGGCAGTGAGATATTCAAAGAACATGTTGTATTGAAAGATAAACTTGAAAAGGAATTTACAGATATGCTAGGAGATAATGGTATATTTCTGTACCCTACACACCCCACACCAGCGCTCTACCACAATGAGCCTTTGGCAAGACCTTTTAACTTCAGTTACACTGGAATTATTAACTGCCTGGGGTTACCTGCAACTAGCATACCTTTAGGATTAGGGCGTGAGGGTCTTCCGATCGGTATCCAGGTAGTGGCAAACTATAACAATGATAGATTGTGCTTTGCTGTTGCTGAAGAATTGGAAAAAGCTTTCGGAGGATGGATTGAACCACAGAAAGTTTAATTTTATTATCAATCATTCCATATACATAGACAATTATTTAGGCAAATAATTGTCAATGTGAGTATCAACATGAACTTCTATTAAATTATAAAATTGTAATCAAGTTATATTTCATACCAGTAAGTTCCAAATTTCCTAGGCCAGTTTTATGTTATCATATTTTTTTATAAATAACTTTTTTTTAGAATGTGTATTTTTAATAAAATGGTACAATTTTAACCATTAAGACTCACTGAGTATTATTTACTATCTAAACTTATGTTAAGTAGGATAGTTTTGGCAAAGAAGAACACATTTAGGTGAGATAATTTATTATTTAATAAACATTGAAGGTGATTTATTTAACAAAAACAGCAACATAAAAATAAATAACCAATCTATTTTACAACAGCAAGCAAGGTTGTTAGTCTGAGTTGGACAAATTTTGAATTATATTAATAATTTCTTTTCTCTTGGCACCAGGGTTGATTTTCACAAGCATATCACATGAGCCAACATGGCCATGCCTGTGGGCACAGTCAGCCAAACGCTCAGTGTTGCAAATAACATGAATACCACAATCATAGCCATTACTTTGCTGCAAACATTCTTTATCCACAAAGTTGACTGATTCTGAAAATATTACAAAATGTCAGGTTTTTTTGGATATTTATGTTACAATTAATGTCTCATAAAATATGAAATGGAGTTTCTCACCTCCTTGTGAAAAATATGTTATCAAATGACTAGCAAATTCCCATGCCACATTGTGGTTACTTCCTGACGAGGAGTCCAGGTGATAAAAGCAGCTTTCGGGTTTTGAATAAACAAGGAGACTCCAGTGGGACCCACCAGCTGTATCCGGAGAGTCATTATCATTCAGGGCGAAAAACACAAACTTCTTCCTGTTGATATCAAGTGGCTCCAAGAATGTCTTTATTTCATCAGTTTGAACCATTTTAATGCATTGTGTGACTTCAGGCGAAACAAACAATAACTCACTTGCATCACTGAATAAAACCCGTTCCAGGTATTCAAAATAAAATGATATAATGGTATCATTTAGCCAGTAAGGCCCATCTAAAAGTTCCACATCAGAACGATGTAATAGTATCTCATGGAAGCTCAATACAACTGATGCTTTGGCCATTTTAATACATAATGTACAAGCTTCTTGACCAATGTAAACTTGATCCCGTTATGTATGATCTGATAAGTGAGAAAAATGTAACTGAATAATCAAATCATGTAAGAAGATCAGGGTAAATAATATATAATAAACTTTAAACCAATAGAATTTGAAAATAAGCTAAGAATTCTAGAGAAAGTGAACGAGAAACTTACCAAAATAGCTGCCTTGTCCCATCAATTTGAAGGAATTAATTCCGAACCACATCAATTATTTTAAAATTAATTTACACAGAGTAGAATGATAGAAACAAGATACTGGTCAGCTGTTCTTTTTCACATTAAACAATCAATTTATAATTAATAATCGCGATTTTATGTAGGCCAATAACTGTATGCCCTCGTCAATTTCCTAACACTGTCAGTGTCAATGCCAAAATCATAAGCTCAACGTCAATGTCTTCTCAGTTGACGCTCAGTGTGTCACTGTGACATGACAATAGATGACATTAAAATGAATTTCGCAAGTTAACCACATAAAAAAATAGCCATACACTGCGTCACTGCAAACTACGCCAAGACGACGAGCGCTCTATCGATCTGTATAATATAATATGTAAATGTTCAAATTCGTAAAAAACTGTTTTTTATTATAAAACACTTTCGTTCGACACACTTTCTTAACCACGTTTTTTTCTTTTGTCGTAATGACCCAATTTTGAGCAAATTTTTGGGAAATTTATGTAGTAAGGGTGTTGTTTTTTTTTTCATTTCATGGTTTACACAACATTTATACTGCTTATCAGTAAATACCAATGGCTTTTTTGTCTTATACACCATCATTGAAAATAAAAATATAAAATTAGAAAGCAAAATAAAGTAAACTAAATCCAATCTTACAGCGGATTTTTTCAATGTTAATGTGTACTTAACATGATTATTGCCTATTTTTCAGGATATCTTAAAATATAATGTATGATGCAATAAGATTTATGGTGATCAAAAAGTTCTAGATGCCTTCAATCAGTGATAAACACATGAAAATAGCACCAAATCTGGCACTAAAAGTGTTGAGTTGGCAATACTGCGTCAACAACACATGGGTGTTGCCAAATCAACGCCTGCGGGTGGGTGTGGTGCGTCGTCTTGGTTGGGGTTCATTCATTAAACGACGTGACCAGCAATCGTATATATTTTTTTCGAGATAAGAGAAAGAGATGCATATGTACGTCGCTCGATGGCCGTCGCGTCGTGGCTTTTATTGCGCTTTGGATGTAGGAAGGAGGGTTGCATGGACAATCAATGGGACACAGTTATAGGCTGAGTAGGCACAGCTGACTGATTACATAATGCCTTTCCAGTTGATGGGAATACCAATCGTTATTAAAACGCTGTATTATAGCAAGTCCACCAAACTCCTTCATAAAAACAATAACATAAGAACTTAAAATTCTTTATTAAATTTAAAATAGCGTCTAATAGGTAACATTTCGTTATCTAATTTTGTAAATAAATTAGGTATGTGAAAATATTCACAAATGAAAAGCTATGTGCATGTGACATTGATAAATAATTTAATAACATCAAATCACTCGCAACATTCATTGTTATGAATACAGGCGCTCACAATGTACTCACAGTACAACTACTATAAATATGACATGGTTATGAATAAATTATCTCCTAAACATTTGCAACTATCATTATTGCAATATGTAATAATTGGTGATACTGATTGGGCTAAAAATGGGAAGTAAATTCCAGAAATATTATGAAACTTGCTTCCCACTTTCTAATAATTCCTAGGTGTTTTACTTTGTGGATTCTTTTAGATAGGCAATAAGATCTGCGCGTTCATTGGGCTTCTTCAAACCGGCGAACACCATTTTGGTACCAGGGATGTATTTCTTGGGGTTTTCCAAGTATTCAAACAGCGTATCCTCATTCCAGGTGATACCTGTAACAAAAAGTCATATATTTCATCAAAAATCCTGGAGAAGAATTTCTGCAATGTATTCCGACAGAATATTATGAGCGCGAAAATTATTCCCAAACTAACTTAAGATACTTGAACAGTTTATATAATCCTCACAAAACTAAGATTGTTAATATTGGTATCAAATGGTGACCCAGTATTGCGTCAGTTGTGACGTAATGTCATAGATATTAATTAAGTGAGTATGTGTGATTTGTCACTATCGGAAATTCTACGACCCCTACGCGTCATTGTTACCATGTTACGCATATCGCGGCGGAAGTTATAGGCTATACCTACTGTTATAAAATGCTATAAAATTAAACAACACAAGCCTCAATCAATGTTTCCTTCTAATAAGCACATCACCTGATGTAATGAGGAGTGGTGAAGGTGATCAATCTTGTTTTTAAAGTGAACAAAGGCTTAATAAAGGCACATCTAAGTACATGCGCCAATATTGTAGATCAAGGGAGAGCCAGTTGTTTCTAAGGGTCAAAAACGTGAAACCGGAAGTTACTAAAGTACTGAAGTGTACAGTATTAACTTATTTAATATTATATTAGGAAGCTTTGCCTAAGCATGTCTGTGTAACTGAACCTTATTTTACATAGTCCATTGTACATATTAAAGTCCATTAAACACTAGTGATATTATAGTATGTTATCAAAGCAAAGAACTGATAGCTTATCTTAAAATGGAATCGATCATTGATAGGCTAATTCATATGATATGAAAAATTAACTAATTTTAGTTAATAAAAGTAATTACAAGTGACACATTATGTAAGAAGGAAATAAATGAAATTAGAAGTTTTTCTCATCTTATGTGCTCAAAAAGATTTAAATGCATAAAATACTTTGTAAAATTTACCTTTAGCTTTGTTGGCATCTGAGTAAGCGAAGCCCGATGCTTGGCCAGTTCTGCGGCCAAAGAATCCGTGAAGGTTGGGGCCTACCTTGTGTTTGCCACCTGATTCAACCTGTAAAATACAATTTAATAGATGATTATAATGAGTTCACAATTATAATTTAAATAAGTAACTGTTTCAGAACTTAAGTAGGTTTACAGGACTCAATAGGAACACAAGTTATACATATATATTGTATCTTTATGTGTTAACTTACAGTGTGACACTGGGCGCATCTCTGCACAAAGATCTTTTTCCCATTTTCAGCATTTCCAGCGGGAACACCCATGATTTTCTGAAAAAACAATCAAATTCAAAACATTAAATGAAGAAGACATTGCAAGAAGCTACTATTTTTCCAAACATACACGTGTAGCACATTATTCGGTAAGGTCAGAACAATGATAAAAGATTATAAATGATTACATTTACATTGTTACTTGCAAGTCTTACTGTAGATAATATAAATAAGTTATATAACGCACATTGCACTTGAAGATTAGACTTAGAACTGTGGAATTAGGTCAGGATCAATGTCATCTGGGAATTATGTTAAGCAAGGTGTCGTAATGACATCAACGTTACGTAAGCGCAAAATCCAGTAGCTAGAGGTTTTACTTGAAAGTTTACACAGCAATTCCATGGAAAAGTAATTTACAAACTGCTAAAGGCAGCCAAAACCGATCAAATCGAAATGAGATCACTTTTAAGGTTAGATAATTTCATCATGATCATGATCATGGGGCATGCAACACAAGGTTACGGTTATTTACGTCACCAAAAATTTTATACTTTTAAATATAATAATGATTAAAGCACTACACAAATACAATTTTACTCACTTTTTAGATTGTGATGAAACTCAATTAAAAATTTTGAATGACAGACAATGCGCGAAGATTTCGATTTTTGCCCCTCAAAACTCGTGGCGCTGCTAGCGTAGGAATCACACGACTACTACTACAAACGAGGTTGGCGCGAAGGGCGACGAAGACTGAAATAAGGTGCCGTTTTATCATGTTATTGTTCGTGATAACGTTACTCGTTATTGGTAAAACTGGGTGAAAATAACAATTTGACCAGATTGTTATTTTCACCCATAATCTAACATAAAATTCTATAAAACTTATAATCAAAGTATTTATTTCACAATGCGGTTTTTAAAATAACATACGCCTTATGTGCTTAATGCTCATCGATCCCATCATCCTTTCATTGGTTGAAAAAATTGACCCAAATAACGGTGGCGGTAACGACTTTAGCGCGTTTCGGGCTTAAGATTTCGGTATTTGCATGTAAAGAACAAAAAGAGGTAGATCTAAAGCTAGGGGGGGTTCGAATTATTAAAAAAATGTTACAATTATTCTCTATTCGTACTTGTGGGATGCAAATAATGTTAAAAGAAAATCAGGAGTTAGGAACCTACCGCTAGTGAACAGTTTACAGTAGTATATTCCTTGGTACAGCGTCATCTTACGGCGTGTGAAAAATCACGTTTGATAATTTAATTTATTGGTTAGTGTATTTTATTGTTTTCAATATATGTTGTTAAAAGCAATAGCTGAAATACATCGACTACTTATTCAAATGTCTGCCTAGAAAGGTGCGGTGTGCTGTGTGGTGAACTTGTAACAGATGGATAAACGGACAGCGAACTCTCAGTTAATGGCTACCAATGTTAAGCCGTTTTGATATTTTTTACGCTGTTTTTCCCCTTTTGGTAACTTGTGGAACCTCATAGACGCATTTTTTATTATTTTATCATACAATATCATCGTGTCATGAAAAAGTTCAAGGAGAAGATACGAACCCTCCTTAACCTAGCAGGTGTTTCATTTTGACAGCGATAGATGGCATTAGATGTTTGAAAATAAGAAAAAGGAGAGCTTTTTAAGCTTTTATTTGCGGACCCTTCTCTCGACTAAAATTCTATGCTACGCCTGTATATAAAGAAAAACTAACTTTTCACTTTATAAAACCCCGAATGTGCCAAAACCAGGAACCAAAAACCTTTATAAATTACGGTACAGGTATCGAAGAATTTTGGTTACCCCTTCGGTTAATGTAACCATAATCCGGGTAATTCAATAAGAAAAAAAAATGTTACCTTTATTAAGTTACCGTTTTTATACCGGTTACCTAAAAAATTACATCGATTACGGAAAAAAGATAGAATATCGCAATGCCGTCAATAATTTTAGCATTAGAAAATACATTACCAGGGAGATGGTCGTGCGTACTGTACCAGTACCTACTGTTTACATTTCTTTAGTGCGCGCTTTGACATGACGACACGTCGACGGTAGGTGTAAAATAAAGGTAATTTTTATTTCGGTAACCGGTGTTAATACAGGTTGTATTCAATATTTAAGAATTAAGGTAACCTTTAAAAATACCTGTATTTTATTTTTATTTTATTTTATTTATTGAGAAACCATACAGCGTTTTAAAAAGTATGTACACATAATGTTAATTGATTACCAATAAATAGGGCCAATTATTAGGTTTCCTTATTTGTCTAATAGTTAACGCATATTATATTTAAAGTAAATTAAATGTAAAGTAGTGCTTAAAATTTGTGGTGAGAACTGCTTCTGCCCTCAAAAAGATGATCAGTGGGTACCTACGTACCCGAAGTCAATAGAACCGTGATTGATTAGATTCAATATGATTTGATTCGATTAACCCCCCTATGTAGAAAACTGACTGTACGTATGTATATACATATTCTTAGAAATTAGAAGTGAAATAGTTATTTGTTATACAAGAGTGCAAAGTTGCTTTTTAACCGCGTGTTCAATTTTGATGATCGAGCAAGCGAAGGATTCTAAAATTGAATCACGAGCGCAGCGAGTGATTCAAAATTAGAATCCTGAGCGTCAGCGAGGGAATCAAAAGAGCACGAGGTGAAAAATCTTTGCACTCGAGTGCAACACGTAACTTTTCATTCCACCTTAGCGAGGAAATGACTAAATGCAAATAAAACCGTTGACAATCACAAGATAGGTACTTTTATTTCAGTTTAGGTATTAACTACTACATTATGAGTATTATGACAGATAACTATTACAGAATAATTTTTAAATTATTATAACAAACTAATACTTAATCAAAATTGAAAGTAACGTTGCTACAGTTATTTAAATTGAGTGTAATATTTTTGTTGGGTACTGTAATATTGGTGTTAGTCACTTGTGTACTGTTTTTCGAGTGCTTGCTTTCTTGTTCTCGGATAATTCTATAAAATATGCCAGCAAAACGTTTTCTGAGAAAGTTTTGGCTCCTTTTGCTAGTCGCGACGTGTTGAACATAACGTACTGTTTTAAATACTTCTCGCGTGATTGTTGAGGGAGAAAGCTCATTTGCGCATTATTAACAGTTTCAGAATTCTGTTGGCGTCAAACAAACTTCCTCGTCACTAGAATCACTCATTTTAGTTTTTTCACTTGTTTTCAAGTTTCTTGTTTTTAAATAAGGTTCAACAATGACGTGAAAAAATTCCGCGTAAAGAACCGCCTACGAAGCAAATTGAAAAAAGAACACCAAGAAGGTTCCGAGTATGAGTTTTTAACAAATTAAAAAAATGTTGCATGATATATTTGGCACCATAGAGGTAGCAATAAATAGGTTTAATGTTTTTTTTTATTCACAAACTTAGTGCACACGATGTTCTAAATTCAAATTTACTTTCACCTCTAGTGAATAAAAACGGCTTTTCCACTCAGATATTGAAGAGTAAAAATACTCTTTCCGAGATGGTGGGATGAAAATGATTTTTTAAAAAGAACACGCAAAAACCTAATAGAGATTTATTGGAACTACAAAAATAACAATCAGCACGAGGGTACACCAAATTAATTAAAAAGCACTGGAAGGCTCGTCCGTCGTATCCGAGCGCTCGAAGCAAAGTGAGCCAGCGGTGTTCCGACCGGTGTGGCGTGACTCCTCGCCCCACCAGCTGACGTCACAGTAACGTCACTGCGTAGAGGGGCCGGGTCTTGGAGAAATCTCTAACACGGCTTCTCCTGACAGCTGAACGTCCTCGTCAGCTTGATTCCCCTCAGCCTGGTCAGTTTCATGTTCTTCAGCTTGCTCCTGCTGCACAGCTGCAGAGGTTTGATCGTCATGAGCACCATCAATTTCGTTATCGTCTAAAACAAAACAAATACGTTATTGGTTGTTTCCAAACAGGTTTGTTATCATTTTCGTAACCATCTACCGCAAAATGATCACTCGAGTGCACTTCAAGCGACCAAATTACAGCAGTCAGCTACAATAAATGCTTTGAAACTGTTTGTTCCATTAATTAACGAGTCCGGATTCTCGATCATTAACGGAACAAACACAGGCCTTTTCACTGCCAGATAGGCTTTCAGCATATAGCTTTTTCATACATTCCTAGTTCAAAACATTAGGAAATTATAATCCCCTTCATCGGAGCGGATTTCATTTAACTTAAATGTTGTAAAAGAGATAACCAAGCAAAGCCACACTGTAGGGGCGAGCAAAGCCACACTGTCGGGGCGAGCAAAGCCACACTGTCGGGGCGAGCAAAGCCACACTGTCGGGGCGAGCAAAGCCACACTGTCGGGGCGAGCAAAGCCACACTGTCGGGGCGAGCAAAGCCACACTGTCGGGGCGAGCAAAAGCCACAATTTCGGGGCAAACCACAGCCACAATGTCGGGGTAGACTACAGCCACAATGTCGGGGCAGACTACAGCCACAATGTCGGGGCAGACTACAGCCACAATGTCGGGGCAAGATATAAAGAGGCACTTACCGCTGCCAAAGAATGCTTCACACGCCGTGGGGGTCCACTCACCGCGCCACGGAACCAAGTTCTGCAGCTGTTTGCGTTTTCTTTCCATATGATCCGGCAAGCAGCTCGAGCTCGTAACGGTGATGCGGCAGTGCTCGGACAATCTTGTACGGGCCTTGCATTCCCGAGTCCAGTTTCCCGGTGCTCTGCGAACCCTTGTTGACAAAAGCGAAACTGCCAACTTCAAAGGTGCGAGGTTGCCGACGACCTTCGTTGACGTAACTATCTTGCTGCCGTTGATTTGCAGCCAGGAGCTCCGTCGTTCTTTGTCGCCGCAACGTCATCAGGGCTTCTCGGTTGGGATGAGAGTAATCTAACGCTACATTACGAACAAGAGACCTCAGAACCGATGTGGTCCCCTCGATCCCAGTTAATAGCTGATGTGGTGAGGTACGAGTCGTAGACTGCCTGGTTATGTTCAGGGTCAGCTGTACCTTCCACAATACGTCAGGACCAGGAGGCACCCTTGTTGTTGACCTCAATCCGCAGTATGTTTCAGACCTGACCTGACCGTTTTCGCGGTGCATTTCTGGGGTTATGAAATGTAAGGCACAGCTCCAACTAGCCACCCAATCTTGAAACGATGCACTCTCAAACATCCTGGCCCGATCGCATACAATTGTAGTTCGAGTGCCAAACAGGGAGACAGCATTAGTGAAGACACTTTTAAGTTCGTCAGTGTCTTGTCTGTATAATGAGTACAATAGACAGTACTTGGAGAACGAGTCCACGACGATGAGAATGTATTTGAAACCGTTGGACTCCGTAAGCGGCCCGAGAACATCAACGTGAATTACTGAGAAGGGTGTATCGGGTTTGGTCCACGACACTATAGATTGGTTAGGTGCTTTAGGAACCTTCTTATGTGCCAGGCATACAATACAGTGCTCTATGTATTTCTTTACGAAGGCTCTGATCCCAGGGAACCAAAAATGACGCAATATCAAATCGGTGGTTTTGTCAATACCAATATGGTCATGGTCATCATGAAAAACCCTGAGCAAACTAAGTCTGTGACCCTTTGGGATGAAACAAAGAAGGCGAGAGCCTTCACCGACTGACGTATACTTATAGTACAGCAATTCGTTACGTACGACAAACCGAGTAGCATCTAATTGACCCTCTCTAAGCTTTTGTATCAAATTTTGGGTCTCTAAATCTGCCGTTTGAGCAATTTTCGCCCAGTTGCGTGGATTTTCAATGGTTAAGACGTTAACGGGTTGTCGGCTGAAAAAGTCGGCATGTTGCATAAGGCAGCCCTTTCGGTACTCAAGCGTGAACTGAAAATCTTGCATGTAAATCCACCAGCGCGCTACGCGGGGTACCAAGTCGCGCTAACGCTCTGTCAATTTCAATGAGTTACAATCGGTAACAATTTTAAATTTAATACCAATCAAGTAATATCTAAAATGCTGTAACGCGCGTACAATTGCTAAAGTTTCAAGCTCGTAGCTGTGATAACGCGACTCGGCACCTTGTGTGGATTTACTGAAATAGCCGACAACTCGCTTACGCTTCCCTACGTGTTCCTGTAGCAGTATCGCGCCATAACCTAACGCACTGGCGTCGGTATGAAGCTCAGTGGGTAACTTGGGATCGAAAATTGCTAAAACGGGTTCCTCAGTTAGGCATTTAATGACGTAATCACGAGCTTCGTCCTGTTCCGTACCCCAAACGAAAGGCTGGCCTTTTCTGAGTAATTTAGCAATACAAGCCGTCCTAGAGGCGTAGTTTGCTATGTATCGACGAAAATAGCCTGCTAGGCCCAGAAATTGGCGAACCTCTCTTACATTGGTTGGTTTGGGGGCTTTGACTAGAGCCTCGGTCTTACTTGGGCTCGGCCGTACCTGACCATGTCCAATCAGTCTACCCAAATACTCAAGTTGAGTCTCCAAAAACGTACACTTTTTAAGGTTTACTGAAAACCCGGCTTCTGTAAGTGTTGTCAAAACTTCACGTAAAGTCGTCAAGCCGTCCGCGACCGAATTAGACATGATCAGGACGTCGCCGATGTAGGTAAGTACTTTACCAGCTTCTATCAGGTGTTTAAGAGTCTTAGAGATGATCCTTTGATAGACGATGGGTGCGTTAGCGAGTCTGTAAGGCATCTTAAGATATTCGTAGTGCCCTTCCGGCGTTACGAAGGCTGTTTTGCTTATGGACCCATCGTCTTTCATAGGAACCTGATGGAAACCAGTAGCCATATCAAGGCTCGTGAAATATTTAAAACCGCCTAGTCGATCTATGTGGTCATCAATTAATGGTAGGGGAAATCTTTCCTTAACAGTGACAGCGTTCAATGCACGGTAATCGACGCACATCCTATCCTCCCCGTTCTTCTTCTTGACGAGGATGATAGGACTTGCGTAGTCCGAATGTGACTCACGGATAATGCCTTTGTCCAAAAGGTCTTTGACTATATCGCGCACTCGTTCTTTCTCATCAGCCGAAAGTTTGTACGGTCGATAAAATACCGGAACGTCACTGTTAAGTTTTATCTCCATACTGCCTGTATTAACTGTAGAGGTCGCGGTCCCCGTGGTAAAAGTTTTGCTAAACTCTTTTATAAGATTCAATAAGCGGTCTTTGTTTTCGCCTACCAAGGGCGTTTTAATCTTAATGACCTCTACAGTTGACACCTGCTGTATATTACTAATCCTCACCAAACGCTGCGAGTCGTTTGTGCGAATGTAAGTAACTCCGCTACGATTCAAAACATCAGTACCTATCAGAATTGGTGTCTGTATACAATTCGAAGGGACAACATACATATCTACCTCTAATGTTATTTCAGGAAATTCTAAGGTTGTATTTACGAACGATGTTGATTCTATATCCTGACTACCAATGCCACGCATTCGGCGATAAGTAGGTAGCTTATTCAAATTAAAATATTTTAGCACTGACTCGGAAAATTCGGAACCAGAATCTATTAATGCATCGACAGGTAATTTCTGAATAACAACGGGCATAACATTGTTTCGTTTGCTATCGTGTCCGAGCAAAAATTTACATTGTTCGAATTCAACTTGCCGTTAACTTATAAAAACAAAAGAATCAACGAGGTGCCCACTTTTTTTACAGAATGTACAAATCTTAGCAGGTTCTCGTTCAGCCCGAGTTGCCTGCTGTTGCGGGGTTGAAGACACAGATGTTTTCGAACCCGAGCTATTAGTCGTACTTTCGGTCCTAGGTTTCTTAGGACAATGAATTTGCTTATGCCCTACTTTCCGGCATGTAAAGCAAGACAAACGATCGTATCTGATAGCTTCACGTTTACGCGGATTCAACAAACTAGTGTTTGGCAAGCGAACAGGATTGCTAACGGAAGGCACACTCTTGGGTTTCACATATACCGACAAAAATTCAACTATATTGCTTGGCTGTAACTTAGCGTTAGCCGCTGCGGCTTTAATTTGTGGATCGAGAATGCCCCGGATCACTATAGCGGTTTTCAGTTCGTCAGAAAGTCCTTTATAATATTTAATCGCAAAAGAGACTTTCGGGCGTATTCGGCATACGTGGCGTATTTGTTGGAATTTGTGCTCATGACATCGTATAAGACGGTGGCCATGTCGACCTAACGAGGACATAACGATCTAAACTCAGTTTTAAAGTTAGTCCAAGTGCGGTCTGCGGTAACCCACTCGTCCAATCATGTCTTCGCATCACCACGCAGACAGCCGCCTATGCGTCCTAAACACTCTCGGTCGTCCCAGTTATTTAATTTACGAGCGCGATCTATTTCTGCGCACCACACATCAAAATCATGCACACTAGGGTCGAAGTTCGATATATAGTAATGCTTAGATCTTACTTGAAGTAATGAAGAAAGCGCGCCAACAATCCTGTCCGCTGTGCCGGCACTCTCGTCACGAAACGCCGCGGGAGCCTGTCCTGTCGCGTGTGACTCCGCGTCAGCAACAGACACCTCGTTAGCTCCTGTTGTCAGTATCGGAGTGCGGCCTCCGGCGCTTGGATTTGGTAACGAAGTAGACGAAATAATATATAATAATAATAATAATAATATAACGTTTATTGTAAACAAAATTTCTTACATAATTTACATCATCGTTAACTTCTGTACTAGTTTTCGAGAAAACTGTGTGACAGTCGTTAGCGCCCGCCGCCGGACTTACAGGACTCAGGTAAGTTGTTTCCAAAATAATAAACATTATGATTATAATAAAAAGTATAGCACAGTAAACATGAATGAAAACATTAAAAAAATAAAAAAATACAAGAATATAATTATAAACTATTAATATGACTTAACATTGTATAGTATGTGAGTGTATGTCTTGCATGTGTGGTGTGTAAGTTTATTTATGTGAGGTGGGTGAATATAAGTTATGTGAGTGTGTAGTGTGTGTGTGTGTGTGTGTGTGTGTGTGTGTGTGTGTGTGTGTGTGTGTGTGTGTGTGTGTGTGTGTGTCTGTGTCTGTGTGTGTGTGTGTGTGTGTGTGTATGCGTGTGTGTGCGTGTGCATATGTGTGTGTGTGTATGTGTGTGTGTACAGCCCGTTTTCTTTTCATCATCATTGTTTTAATAGTTCTTCAGTTTCATTGTAGGACAGCCCTTGTAACCATTGCTTTAAGACCATTTTGCTTCTTTTAGAATTACTTGAGTATATTTTTAATTCCTTATTAATCCTATTGTATACATGGGTGCTGCGAAAATGGTATTGTCTGCTGGCGAAAGCAGTTCTGCATGGCACATGTTCAAATACTCTGTGTTTTATTCGTCGGCTTCCTTTTCTGTTCACTTGTTGTTTTTCGGGTATTGGGGATGAACGATGCTTTCGGAGCGTCATTTGGAGTATATATAGTTGCCTGACTGTAAGTACTTTGCAGTCCTTATATAAATCTTCAGTTGGATATCGAAATCCCTTTTTTGTCATCACTTTCAAGATTGCCCTTTGGGCTCGTTCGAGTTTCAAGAAGTGTGTTGAACAGGCCCCTCCCCAAGATGTAATGCAGTAAGTAAGTAAAGACTGTGCCAAAGCAAAGTAGACCAGCTTTAAAGTCTTTAGATCAGCAGAATTTCTTAGTTTCTTAAAAACAGGAATTATTTTTTCGAACACGAGATATCATGTTATTTATCTGTGGAACCCATGTCAGTGTACTATCCACGAAAACACCGAGATATTTTATGTTATCAGTGCGCTCTATTTGCACACAGTCACAATTTGAATTTTCCGAAATACAGTGATGGATTTTTATGTAGGAAGGATTGACTTTGGGCTGAGTGGCTTTAGAAGCAGAAAAGGTGATATATTTTGTTTTATCACTGTTTAGTGTAAGCAAGTTGTTATTCAGCCAGCCTGCAACAATCCGTAAATAATTTTCAGTTCTACGTCTTGCACTTTCCCAGGTTCGATCTTCAATCAACAAAACTGTGTCATCTGCATATGTCACAATACGACAATGCGGAAGTGAGAGGCGACAAAGACTATCCATATAAATAAGAAATAAGGTTGGGCCCAACACACTACCCTGGGGGACTCCATAAGTTAGATGTTTGTCGTTGCTAATGAATGTGTCTATTTTGATACACTGCCTGCGCTTTGTGAGATAATCCTCGAAAATCTTCAAAGCCAGTCCTCTGATGCCAATGTCGTCCAACTTTTTGACAAGAATAGGAATACATACAGTGTCAAAAGCTTTTGACAGGTCAAGAAAAGTTCCTATAACTTTAGATTTACTGTCTACCTTTCTAGCCACAAAATCTACCAGGTCCAAAACAGCATCTTCGGTTGATAGACCTCTTCTAAAGCCATATTGATTTTTCGAAATAAGGTTGTATTTATCTAAGTAGTTAACAAGTCTTTTGTTTAGTATTTTTTCTAATATTTTTGATAAGGAAGTAAGGACAGAAATGGGTCTATAGTTATTTACACTGCTTTTATTCCCACTCTTGAAAACAGGATGGACCAGAGCCTTTTTATAGGCACTCGGAAAGATGCCTGTTCTAATGCAGAGGTTGCATACATGGGTTATGGGAGCAACTAGAGTATTACGGGCGGCTTTGATAATGGAGGAAGAAATTCCCTCATAGCCAACAGCACTGTCAGCTTTGAGGTTAATGATGATATTACTAACTTCGGACTCATCAGTCTCCAACAAGACCATCGAGTTGCCCAGCAGATTTTTTGTTGTTGAATCCATAGATGTAGATGATGAATGCTGATTTGCAAGAAAACACGATGCCAACTTTGGTCCTATATCAACGAAGAACTCATTTACTAGGTTCACAGACGTGGTTGGGTCTTTTGACAAGGCCAAGAGCTCAGTTGATGGTAGAGAGGTTGAGTTGAGATGGGTAATGTTCTTGATGATATTCCATGTCGCTTTAGAGTTGTTTTTGGCTTTTAGGAGTTCATTGTGTTCGTATGCACATTTTAATTTCTTTAGAAGTTTATTGCAAAAGTTACGGTATCGTATGTAAATAGTTTTAGCTATATTGTTATCTGGGTTCAGCTTCATTTTCCTGTGTAGGTTATCGCGGTTTCGGATACATCTTAAGAGTCCTGGTGTAATCCATGGTTTACTTATCCTTTTTCTACAAGAGATCTTGGCAGTAGTTGTGTTTTTTTCGAGTGATGCTGAAATAGTGGAAATTAACAGGTCAGAAGCTAAATTAGCGTCTGTCAATTTAAAGAGCTCTGCGTTATCAGTATTCTCCAGCTCATGTACAGCATTTTGTGTGTTAATACGAGTTATTATTTTTGGGTATGGATTTGGTTTGTTTAAGTCCAAGTATGTTATGGTGGGATGATGATCAGTGAAAGTGGCATCAGAAACAATTGTAGTAGTTTTGTGATTAGTTTTCAACATAACATGATCAAGACATGCATCGTCATGATGGTAATAGCTGGAAATCGGTGCCGAAATAGGCAACCGGCCCTCCAGTGCATCTAACCGCTCAAGTATTTGATTTAACGGATCACATCGAACACTATCACGACGGCCAAAAGAACTATCACGACGCCTACGTCTTGCATTTACACAGGGAGATCTACTGCGCGACTTACGGGAAAGATTTTGTTTACTTGAACGGTCGTTTTCGTTACTGCGCGGAGTATGACGACGTTCACGAGAACTACGCCTGTTTCGCCTTTTTTTTAGTTGGGGTATAGCGACCCGCAGATCTAGATTCACGATCGGACATTTTAGTTCAACACCACACTTGCAGGAAAAATAACAAACCGGTTACTAAACTACGGAAAAATATTTTAATCACTTTTTAATTATTTAAACACAGGCCAACGGTCGAAAAAGCGCGTGTACCATCCCACTTCTGATCTTAGAAATCAGAAGTGAAAATGATTTTTTAAAGAGAACACGCAAAAGCCTAATAGAGATTTATTGGAACTACAAAAATAACAATCAGCACGAGGGTACACCAAATTAATTAAAAAGCACTGGAAGGCACGTCCGTCGTATCCGAGCGCTCTAAGCAAAGTGAGCCAGCGCTGTTCCGACCGGTGTGGCGTGACTCCTCGCCCCACCAGCTGATTTCACAGTAACGTCACTGCGTGGAGGGGCCGGGTCTTGGAGAAATCTCTAACAATATATATAATATTATAGCTTCAAATGTTCATAATATACGATACATAAAAATATTATTTTAAATTAAGTAGAATAAGTAATATTACATGATACAGAAGAGTAAACTATGTATGTATGTAATTAAAATAAAGGTTGTAACCGAAAAATACCGGTATTGCTCATACCGGTTTCGGTCCCTGGCCAAAACAGCTGGTGAGCTTGAACGGCTAGACGGATTTTGACTAGCTATAGCTAAGAACCAACGTGAAAGAAATATTAAAAAAAAAACCGCATTGTAATCGGTCCATCCATTCGGGAGCTACGATGCCACAGACTGTCAAACTTATAACATCTTTTTCGTCGGGGGTTAAAAAGCATTCGGTATTCTTCATTCATCAATCGACGTCATATAAACTTTCCCATGAAAGTGTCAGCAAAAAAACAGTTTTCAAACAAATTATTTTCCTCATGTGCAAGATATAAGTATCATAGTTTACACACCATAATCGAAAAGAACTTCATTATCTTTACAAAAACTGCTTTTTTGTTTGTCTATAATAGTAAAAATTTTATTTAATTCTTATAATAATTTAATGTTAATTGTGGAATAATATGACATTTTTATCTAAATTAATATTTAAACGTCTGACTTTCAATTTAATTCAATTAATTTTATTTAATGATATATGGGTGTAATTTACCTAAAAAAAAAAGTGATAGGTCACGATAATACTCTACCGGCAGATTGCGCTCTTTATGAGGGTCCAGAGAAATTATTTCTGAGACGGTCAGACCTTCAGATCTCGGGACGGGGCCATGAGATCTGCTAAACTAAGTTTCATCGGTTTATGCCAGCCAGGGTTTGAAACTAAATTATAGTATGATTCAGTTGGAGGCGTTTTATCATAGTGATAGTAGGAAATGGGTGGGGAATATGTACATAGAAAGCCTTTTTTGGGTGACCGTATTTTTTTGCGAAAAAAGGTTTGCTATGTAAATTTAGTCCTTGGCAAAATTAAGTTTTAAGATCCCACGGGAATTCGACTCTCCGGGCTTTCGACGCTACGGGGTAACCGAAAAGTAATTCGACACTTCGCACCAGGGGCCTTCGACTCTACGTAGGTAACCTGCAGTAACTAAGTAGTAAGTTTAATAGTAAAATCGGTCAAGTGCGATTCGGACGCAAGTAACAAGAGTTTGAATTAATGACGTATATTTTAATTTCTGTGTAGGTACAGGTACATATTATGAGTTGGTCGATGACTAATTAGATTTTATTTACTCCTCAGTTCTGATAGTTTTCGTTTAAACTTCGTTAAATATACTACTGCTGTAATTTTTTTCACGAATTCACATATAGCCGTTGAGCAGATAGAAGGGAGGACACTCACCACTATCAAAAAAATGATCTTTAAAACCAAATATTTCAGAAACGCATCTTTAAACAGAGAAATGGTGTTCTCAACCTCATAATGTTTTTGAAACACCTAATTAACGACTTCCCACACGATGGGTTACTGAAGAAAAAATCCCCCCCTCCCCTCCCACTTGACTTGTATGGAAGGAGGTAAAGCAATGAACATAGAGGGGATTATTTATTTTAAAACTTTATTGTGTTGCTCAAAATAATTAATTATTATATTATATATTATTATTAATTAAGGACTTAATGCTAAGAAATTCATTTTATGAGAAAGGTTACCACAGCTTCCTAACTTGTTTTGATTTCCCTAAGGAAGCTTGTTTATTTTTATTGAAAGAAAATTTCTCCAATGTTATTTAACTTATTCATTACAAAAATTTAGAGGTAATCAGAAAACCATATTAATGTTTATAGTGCTATATTTATATCGACCAGTGATTATTTCATTGGAAGTAATTAATAGTTCGTTCCTACACAGGTGCAAAGGCTATTTGCAACCTTACGAATAAAGCTGAAAAAAGAGGATTATTTTGCTTTAAATTTCCACTAAACGACGCCAGCGCGTGTGTCACGTTGTGAGTTATACAAGTAGATATTGTAGGTAAGTCCTGCGACTTCCAGCTTTTTCGGGTGATTACAGTTGGATGTATTTTGGTTCCTGCGCTGGCGTCGTTTAGTCGAAATTTAAAGCAAAATAATCCTCTTTTTCAGCTTTAGTCATGGATTTCCGCAAAGAAACGCCTGATTCCATCAACCTTACGAATAGTTAGTAGTTAGTCGACACACACAAAAACAACAACAAAAGTTGCCATTACTTTTTATCATCGCAAGAGATGACCGCAGGATAATACTAATGGTGCCTTATTCCTTAAGCTTTTGCACATTTAAATAAAGGGTTAAAGGGTCAGCTTCCCTCGGCTTTTTGATTTAAATCGGATTAAAGAAACTTTTGGTAATAAGCAAAGTTTTGCTGGGTAATTATTACCAGGTATTAGCACATAAACACAAACGCGTGTGTGTTTACTACGTTATTTCTAGAGAATACAATCCCGAACATGATTTTCAATCCCGGGATCACGGGTTTATTGATGAGTAATCCCAGGATTAGACCCTGTGTTAGTGGACTGGGCATCACTTGCAATCAGCACTATTCTTGTCCTTCGCAACTTAATAACTCCATACTGATGTCGTATCACTGTCTTTTTAGGGTTCCAGAGTAAACAAGGAACCCTCGTAGTTTCGCCATATGTGTCCGTCCGTCTGTATGTCCGCGGTTTTTTAGAATATTAAATGAAAAAAGTAAAACCTGATTGGCGTATTTATACTTTCGTTCAGAGCATCCCCGACGGGAAATGCCGCGCAACAATATTATACGAGGTGCTTGGGTGATTTCCCTGTTGCCCCTTGGAAATACCTTTAGATTGTATTGACATATTGTATTGAAGTATTCCGAGCGTTAGTGTGTATTACAAATGCGTTTAATACAATTTAGGCAAGGTTTAAGTCAGTGCAGAATGCAAACTGAACCCTTTTTTTATTTGGGATAGGTTTGATCTTGACCCAACACTAAGCCCAACGAGGCAAAGACTGAGTCTACGATGGAGTGAGCTCACCTAGAAGATGCCTGTTCACTCTAGCTTACCTGTTTGTGGCAATTCCAATAATTCCCAGACACAGTACAGTCCCGGGATTTTCGAGGCTAAAAAACGGCCGGGATCCCGGGATTTGGGATCCCGGAATTGTATTCTCTAGTTAATACGTAAATATTAAATTCTTAATGATCAATTTAGTAATCCTAGTGTAGTTAATAGTCTCAGATTGCAATCATTAAAAATTACGATATTGTATAATAAGTACCTAGGATATTACTACCGATTTAGATAAATCAGAAAGCATGAAATGGAGACCGTCCTAGTTATGTTTTCAGTCTTTCAATCAAAAAAACAGTTATCTGTATGAACTCTATTAGTGATCAGTGTTGGGTCTGATTATATGTAGTATACCTACACTTTTATGTAGGTACTAGCTGTGCCCGCGACTTCGTCCGCGTGGAATAGTTATTTTTGGCATTATTTCATTTTTGCAAATTTATTTTTTCTTTTATTATTTTAGACAATTTATTTTTAAGTTTTTAAAAGAACACAATTATTTTAAAGTACTTACTTCTGCGTTAATTATTTTTCTAGTTTTATTTTCTTGTGTCAGAAGAACATATTGGTTTTCTCCGCAACCTGATCTTGACAGCGAGATATATGCCTATGTGTATACACATAGGAATTAATTAACGTCAAGACTTCTTTTCACACATATATCGCGTGAAGATAGCTTAACAGGAAATTGATTGTGAACAGGGAACTGACGGTGAAAGATAGCTTAACAGGAAATTGATTTTTTTTTTAAAATGAAAAGGTAAATCATATGGAATCATTGAGGTGGGAGGTATAAGCACTGTTAGACCAACTGCTGGACCAGTCTAAACTATTGCAACCATCACGTTATTGCGAAGAAATTTGATTTGAAGTCAGGTCCCGTTACATGTAATTGGTGTTTTAAGATTTCTAACTAAAATTATTGGGGCACCTATTTTTAACTTGAGTGAATATGGGGGAAGGCCACTTCACAAATAATTAAGTTGAATTTCAATTTTATTTTCAAAATGAGGTACTTTCACGTCTCCTATTAAAATTAACTTTGAAGGAAAAGCTATACTACCTCCCCACCACTGCCTCGTTGGTTTAGTGGCAAAGTTTCTGCCTAACATCCAAGAGGTCCTGGGTTCGATTCCCAGGTCGAGCCAAAATTGTTTGTGAGATTTTCTGTCTTGAATCTCTCAAAAACAGCTCGGAGTCGAGAAGTGTTACACCCCCGTGCCTCGGTTCGCACGTTAAGCCGTTGGTCCTGCGCGTGATCTCTGTCCGGTCATGTCGGATTGCCGTTTTAGCGAACTTTGAGAGTGATGGAACAGTGAGTGCACTCGTGTATTGTGCTCACACTTGTGCACTATAATATCTCCTGTGTAGTTGGCTGATCTCTGTTGAGATTGGCCGCCGTTGTCGAAATCGGCCAGGAGGACTATTACTACCTCCCCCCAAATTAGTTAATTTTAAGATGTTCTCAAACTTCCATAATGGGGTATTTTTAAGGCAAGTCTTTACAATGTCTGCCCTAGTTCCCCTTACTATTACTGGTACAGTTTGTAGAACCCCCGCAAACATAACAGTAATTTTATGATGATGATTTTATCACAGCTTCTAATACCTCTAAGAGTCCTATCTAGAGCCTCTACATGATGTCTATGGATCATGGAACATTCGTCCCAGATTATTATACGCGGCCACCTGTTCATTCATCATATCAGCCTGTTACAGTCTACTGCTGAACATAGGCCTTCCAAGGAGCGCCACAGCGCACGATCTCCCGCCCTTTGCATCCAGTCACTACCAGCTGCCTTATTCAGGTCGTCTGTCCATCTAGCCGGGGGGCGTTCCACACCACGTTTACCTAAGCGTGGTCTCCATTCAAGAACCTTCCTGCTCCACCTCTCGTCGGACATGGTCAGCCCACTGCCACTTTAGCTTGCTACATTTTTGGACAACATCAGTTACCTTAGTCTTATGTCGTATGACCTCGTTCCGGATCTTATCCCTTAATGAGATCCCCAACATAGACCTTTCCATAGCACGCTGAGTGACGTGTAGTCGGTGAGCCAGCTTGACTGTCATGTTCCACGTTTCGGCTTCTTAGGTAAGACTGGTAAGACGCATTGGTTAAACACTCGGCTTTTTAGGCACTGCGGCACGGTCGACGTGAAGATATGACGCACCTGGTCATTAATGAAATCTAATTTTGGTTCATCATGGTACCTGGTAGAGCTACACTCCCCTCTCCGCGTCGCTCGCTAGCAACGCCTCTTTTCCTTGCAGCGTCATGTTTTGCACATCATGCGGCGCGGGTGAATTTTAAATCGGTGTTATTTTAAAATTGTAATATCTTTTGATATTCATTGAAATTAAGTGATGTCAAAGACAATTTTGTTCACAATTAATTACTCTTAATCAACAACACATTTATTTGGATGAAGATTAATTTTATTACGTTGATAGAACTCTTAACAAATAATGCATTCATTTGACCAAATTTGATTACCATTCAGACGGTTCTAGTGACTTAATCTTAAAAGATAGACATATACTGTCGCAGACATTTTTTTAGATCATTTCAAGAGGAATAATTCTTTGATACATATATTTTTGGTATCTTGAACCGTTTTCACAGCGTTCGCAACGGAAGCCCTCAAGGATGAATAATTTTCCCCGTTTTTTTCACATTTTCCATTATTTCTTCGCTCCTAATAGTTGCAGCGTGATGTTATAAAGCCTTCCTCGATAAATGATCTATTCAACGCAAAAATAATTTTTCAATTTAAACTAGTAGTTTCTAAAATTAGCGCGTTTAAACAAACAAACAAACTCTTCCGCTTTATAATATTAGTGTAGATTAAGGACTGGATATTTCGCTGATTGGTTTTGTAATTTGTATAAAACCGGTGGTAGGTCGGTAGGTAGCTGTATATTTACTGTAACGTATTGAATAGGCAGGTCTACTAGTCCAAGCAAACAGTCCAATATGCAGTGATATAACATGACGTGACCACGCATCGTTCAATTTGGTTGGGATCACCTAAATCTGGATCCATCTGGTCCGGGAACGAATCCGGCTGTAAGTGCTGTAACTGCATATTTTCGGGTAATAGAATGTACTGGGCACCGACACACGCGAACATTTATTGCAGAGACAGACTAGTTTTAGAATGGGGCCCTGGAGTAGGTACTTTTGGATCCGGATCACAGAATATTACTCGGACAGTGCTCGTGAATTTTCTTAACTATTAACCATCCTTCTTGGAACTATTTGATTATTTTGGGAGAAAAAATTATAAGTATTAAGTAGCTTCGAGTACGAGATATAAATTGAAAGAGTTCTTTAATATTTTAGTTTTTATTTTGGTACTTTGCCTGCGTACCTATTTACTTAAACTTTAGTTCACTGTTGTAGGTACCGACCGTTTATGACACCATACACCATTTACCGGATGACGTGTAAACGTATACGCCATTTGCTATCAAAATTAATTTCTTTGTCGTTTGAACTTTTAACTGAATGAGTTAATGTTACCCCCTGGACTAAAGTAATACGCAGGCTTCGGTAACTACTCTAGTGATCATGACGACTATCGACCCCTGAATGGTACCTGAATGATATAGACTCAGATGCGTCTTCAATACTTTATGTAAGATGGAACTCAGATATGTTTAAGAACCTGAGCTACCTACTTATTTGTTTCCAGCCGATTGAATCTCCTAGTAAGATGTCCCTTTGCTGGCTGCTCTTAGCTTCAATGGATACTCTTGTTCAAAAAATGGGTACATTTGTTGGATTTCATATCCAACAAGCATTGAAACTTAGTTAAATCTATTAACTATCCCCGCTGTTGCTTTAGTCCATCCCTGGAGCCTTATAGAGCGCCGGCGAGGTCCTACTTCGGCATCCGCATTCCATCTGTATGGCACTTTGGTTGCTACACTGGGTGCTTAATGCATCAATTGGTAACTACTCATTGCTTCAGTGTAAATTTTAGGCCTAGTTACAGTACCGAACCTGTTTTAAACCAAAATATGTAAATCATTAAACAAGTATTTTACTATACCATACCTTTTTTTACATACGAGAACCTTATTATTGATATTTTTGCAAACAATCACGAAGTTATAATTTCTTTACTATTGTGATTGTGTACTACCTCTAACCGGATCGTTTGAAACAATTTCAATAAAGATGTCTTGGTTACTTTGTCTAATTCAATATATCTTGATTTTCCAGCCTCCTTGCCGTTAAATTAATTATGTATGGCTATGGGTGGATTAACAAAAATTTATCGTTTTCCCTTGTTAACTGTAATGACGTAAATTGACTATAAATAAGCCTAGCTTAATATTAATAAGGTTTATTTCAAGTTTCTGATTTAAAGAGACGTCCAACTTGCCGGAACCAATTGTTAGAAAGGGAGATCTTAAAGGTTGTTCGGAATACTAAAATCAAACTTTGTAAGTTAGTATTTTTGCAAAGTTAAGACATAGTAATTAAATAGACAACATTACATACTAAGTAGGTAATTATATCTAACCCATTAGGGTTAAAAATTATTTTATGAACTCATACTAAAATCAGCGAGCAAAATTTTTACTTATATAATAAAATAAATAGGTATGTCTTAACTAACTAAATTAATTACAACGTGAGACACAATCTTTCCAAGATATATTGTAGGAAGGTACCTAAGTTTCTTTCTAGTTCGTAGTATTTTAAGAAAAGATTCATCTTCATTAATCACTCCGCGAGTTTAGTGTTTGCATTGATCTTATAATAGGTTTAGGAGATAAGAATGTTTTAATTAAAAAAGTAAGTGGCAAACATTTTCCCGAGAACATTAATCCAAGAATCTGAATTAAACGTTGGCATCACTAGTCCTAGCCATTTAAACGGCGTTTATAGAGAGTAAGCTATAAAATTCGCCCTCGGCCAACTGGATAACTGAAAGATTCTAATATTGAAGATTTAAGCCACGTCTTATTTGGCGGAAACTCCAGCGACACAAGTCGTTATTATATCACTTGTGTTACGTGGATGTATGAACAAGATTGGAAACTAAGCATTTGTTTTGTTGTGACGAGTGACAAAATCAGAGACATGACAATAGATTGGCTCGGGGAGTAAATGATTTCGTTATAAAACTGTATTTTTTTAAACTAATGTTTTTGTTCTTTTTAGGGCTACACCATTCCTTTGCAAACTGCAAACTTTACTGTGCTGCACGGTCCAAAAAAGAAAATATTTTCTGGTTGCTAACTCGTTTACAATTAAGTAGAAATTCGTTCTTTTACAGATGTGTTTTGCTTTTATTGTAATGTCCTGTAATGTAGCGTCTAGCTGTTGATTCGAGCCTCATACGAGTATGACAGTAAATTTTTCTGCCCTGTGTTGTATAATTTGCATTTACACCATAAAACTTTTCTAAATGAAAATGAATGTTAGGGTATATTCACATCGGGGCGTAATTAAATCTGTGCCGGGACTCACGTTACGTGAGTAGAATACAAATGTAGAGTTTCAAGCAGGAACTAGTTGATTCATAAATGAAAATTAAACTAAGCAACACGGTGGTCGTAATAATAATAAATACAAAATGATTTACTTTACACAATAGCTTACCTCTACTTCAGCAGGGTATCAACTGCCTCAACAGAGGTACTTCGATTGGGTATTTGTCACCACCAATCTTAAAGGTTATAGTAGAGTGATATATATATAATACTAATATATTATAAGGTGATGAAAACTAATCCGCCTGGAAAGCATTTCTAAGACTAAAACAAACCTTCTTTTGGCCCGTTTTTTAAACCAGATTCACGATAAAATGTAATAAGTCATGGCAGATCGTAAATAAATCCTGAAATAGGATAATCACAATGGATTTCTCGGTTTACGCGCGTCTTGTTATCTATGGTTTGGTACGCCTTTATCAGCTTGCTCAATGCTCACAATGCGCCAGCATGAAACATTTCCAGAGCTGCACTCATTTCTTGTGGGGCCCCAGTATCTTTTGCTTTTAAAGGTCTTTAGATGGAAACCCTGGGCCCTGATGTGACTTACATAATCGGAACAAAATCGAAATTGATTTACCTGATTTTGACAATTTCAGTATGAACAACATTTCGTTCATACTGAAATATTAACTGAATGCTTGATAGTGTCATTACACTATCAAGCATTCAGTTACGATTTTGATAAGATTGTGGCCATAGAGGGACTATTTCCATCTCCGATCCTTTGCTATGGAATTACAGTATTTGTGATAGGATCAGAAATACCATAGAGACAGTATATAGACTATGGCTAGACTAAGTAATTCGCTTACAAAATGGGCATTATCGATGAGTAAGTATGTTAAGGAAGCAGTTCTATGTGGAGGAAAAATGTAGTCAAAACAAAACTAAATTGGGCCTGATTGCAAAAATTTTGCTAAATGCTGCCCTGTACACACAGTCTCTTTTGTGCCCTTACAATGCGTTTCTGCGATTAATTGTGATTTACTAAGCTGTCTAAGACAAGGCGTATTCTATCGTAAAATGTTCTATCTTTCTTTACCAGTTGACCAAACACTAATGTCAGTGGTCTCATCTCAAACGAACTATGTCATTGTATGTTTTTCATAACATGTTCAACTTCGGAGTCAATCGAGATTGCACACAATGGAAATTGTGTTTTATTTACATTGCGATGATTGCAAAGATAAGTCACAATCGATAATTTTATCTGGGAAGGTAAAACATTGTGCCAGTCAATGTAGGTAGGTGTTTTTAGTATGTATAGTGTAGTGACGTTGGCCTTTGTACCTATATGATGATAGCTTTGAAGAAGTTGGTACCTAGAAAGTATTTTTAACCCTAGACGAAAAAGAGGGGTGTTATAAATTTGACACTGCGTCTGTATACCTCCTGGAGCACCTCTCACTATGGGAGTGCCCCAGGGTTCGATATTGGGACCGTTACTGTTTCTGATATATATTAATGACCTTCCATACTTTGTCGACGGTGCTTGTGAGATAGTGTTATTTGCTGATGATACTTCACTACTTTTTAAAACCCCAAGGGGTAAAGAATCGTTTGACGATGTAAATGATACTCTCTCGCAAGTACTTCATTGGTTCACCGTTAACAATTTATTGCTTAACGCGACCAAAACTAAATGCATTAAGTTTACAATGCCCAATGTCCGACAAGTTCCAACAAGAGCTGTTGTTAAGGATGAACAACTAGTTACTTCAAATACTGCAACTTTTTTGGGAATTACTTTGGATGATAAGCTCCAGTGGGGTCCTCATATTGTGACCTTTTCAAAGAGACTAAGCTCCGCTACATACGCTGTAAGGTTTCTGACTGATGTTGAAACGGCAAGACTAGTTTATTTTAGTTATTTTCACAGTATCATGTCATACGGCATCTTACTATGGGGCTCAGCTGCAGATATAGAAACAATTTTCGTATTGCAGAAACGAGCCGTGCGGGCTATTTATAAACTTAAATCAAATGAAACACTTATGGAATTGTTTAAAGAAGTTAAAATACTTACAGTTTACTCGCAATACATTTACGAAAACCTAATTTACGTTCGAAAAAACTTACACTTATTTCCTAAAAATAGCGATTTGCATAACTTCAACACAAGACAAAAAATAGGCTTGCCGTTCCACATTTTAGGCTTCATAAAGTTGGTCACTCATTCATGGGTAGATGTATATCATTTTTTAATAAATTACCTGAAAATTTAATTTCATTGCCTTTAGATAAATTTAAAACAATTGTAAAAGATGTTTTAATGTCGAAAGGATATTATAAAATTGATGTTTATATAAATGACAAAGATATATGGAAATGTTTAAATGTAAACAATTACAATTATTGTAAATTAATTTGAAAAGAGGCAATGACAATAGTGACTGACTTGCGCCCCGCTTCTTCTCAGCACTGGGCCAAATTGTTCCGAAGCGGTGGTAGGGTTAATTTATATGTTGGGACGTGTAAAAGTGCTAGTTGTTAGCCTACTTACAGAAATAAATGGATTTTATTTATTTTATTGGATTATATATATATATATATATATATATATATATATATATATTTGTGTTGTTGTGTGTAGCTCCTAAATCGATGGACCAATTTTAGTGCGGTTTTTTTTTATCTGAAAATATAGTTCTTTTAGCTATGTCGGGATTTTAACAATGAGATTTCCTAAAAAAATTGCATTTTTTCAGTTTAACCAGTCGTCGGATGTCATTGAGATAATAATAATTATGCCTTACAATTATGACGCCATTGTGATGAACTGATGACTCACAATGTCAGTTTAGTTGAAGTAACCGATGTGTACCTACCTAACACCATGCCTGGCGACCTCGCTTTACTATACCTAATTTGCTTTTAATCGTACCTATAAGATATAATAATTGGTAAAAGGGTTAAGCTATTACGATTTTATTTTACTTCTGTTATATGACAGTTATGACTATATACCGTGTGAAAGAAACAGTAAATTTAATGATGAATATAATTTTATTTGACATTATAAAAATAAATACATTTTATTAGACGAGAGATCAACGAAACTTAATTTTACAATCAGCAAAAAGGGTCATGAATATTTCTACCAGCAAAAAAAATAGCCAGTATGGTGAATCCTTTCAATGTGTCCCTTTTTTATTGAAAATACAAAAGGAATCAAACTACAAAGAGAAGAAGTGCCTTCGTTTCCGCCGCACAGCCACTGTGCCAAGGAAATAGGAACTGAAAATGTGAATAAACCCGTATCTTTCCTTGTCGTTTGCACTGAGCGAGGTCAGGAGAAGACTAACCAAAAAAAGTGTAGCATTTCTGGATCTTTGGCAAAAAAATATGGTGAATGATATGGTTTTTTTTTTCAATTAACGGTTACTACAATGTAAGCTTGATTGCAAATATCAAGACTAGGGTTAACACCAAACTTTGGCTGTTGATGGAGAAGGCGCCATTGGGTTCATATGATTTTTCATTGCAAAGATCATCATCACACACTTCACAGCTGTTCCAGTATCCTCCTAGTACCATTGAACCCTTTTGTCCTACAGAGCAATCATTCCCACAATCCCGAATAACCACCAAACGATCTGAAAAGTTAAAAATAAAACATTACGGACGAGGTAGCCTGTAGCCTGCTTATACTACATACCTACCTACGTACGAGTACAATTTACCTTGCATACAACTTAATTTTTTTTTCAGGATCAAACCTATGCAATGCAAATGCAAATGTAATGTCAATGTGTCAAGGTTGCCAGCTGTACAACCCATACGCCATTTGAAGCTTTTTTTTTGTTTATGGTATAGGATGTGTATTACGATTTTTAAAACTACGTTTCTAGTCTTTCGATAAATTAAAATTGTCCGCGCAAATGTAGGATGCCCGTAGCACATTATAAGTTATCAAGATAAAATCATAGCGTAATCTGACTCTATACTCATTTTAAAGTTTTTTCACTAATAAGAAGCTATAATAATAGAATACCTTTGATGACAATTTGCACCGCCGGGTAGTTACAAATACGGAGTGAAATTTTAGTGATAACAGATCTTTCAAAGTAAAATAAAAAAATTAGAGATTTTGCGGGTTTTAGTATGAAGAACCAAAAAAACGTACCGGTCTTAAAATACCTTTCATAATTAGATAGTACAACTAACTGCTGCGAAAAACAATTAATAAAATTTCACCTTGTATATTGACAGAAACAGAATGATCAATTTAAAACAAATACTTACCGTTTGAGTCCGTATAAGTTTTTGTGATGCACATGTCAGTACCTCCACGACAGAATTTTCTAGTCGTCGATGGGCTTGGTTTGTAACATTGGGTATCAAATGCACTAGAACAAGCATAGCATAGTCTTTGGTGATCCATTAAGTTTATCCCACTCGTCAATATCGAAGTAATTCCCGGACCCCTAGCGGGATTCAATAGATTAAGTCCAGTTTTTGTCTCCACGCTAGTTTGCGAGCTGCTCAAATTATCCCTATCATCTGCCCCCTCCTTGTCTTCTGCGGATTGTGAGTCATCTTCAGAGGCATAATATTTTTTCAGATTGGTTTTTAGTGAATCTTTACTGGGAGATGCAAATTTATTCGAACTTTGACCTTTGACATTTTTATTGTCTTCAAGGCTAACGCCTTCATTCGAAGCAGAGTTTAGTGACTCAGACTCGGATCCGAATTCCTTAGATTCAGAAAGGAACCGCCTAGTAGCATCTTGATTTTTCTGTTGCTTTGCTCCCAAATTTTTCTGTTTGCTAAAGGGACATTTTCGATCATTTTCATCAGAATCTGCATATTCAGTATTACTGGTCAAGCCAGATTTAGGTTTTTTAAGGAGAGCGTTGTCTTGTTTGTATTTATCATCTGAATATGCACTTAGATTCCCTACATTTAATGCATCTGCATCTTCGGAATCCGATTCACCACTTCGTTCAAAGTTACGATCATTGTCGAGTTCAAAACTTTGAGCTTTATGTTTTTTGACTCTATCCAGTGCATCATTAAGAACATTACTGTAAGATTTTCCTTTTTCACCGACTACTTTCAGTGCATTGATAAGTTCTTCACTATGTGCTAAATGTGCTCTAATCTCATAAAGAGCCTCATTTAACTCATCACTGTCTGCTTTATTCCGTAAAACTCCATATAGCGCATCTGTGGCTTCATCACTAAAAGTATTTGTTTTTCCTTTCAATTCATCACTGTAATATCTATTGTTTACAAGTTTGTCAAAAAGATCTTCAGTTTCTTTTAAAACTTCATCATTGTCTGCATAACTTGCGCCATCATTGTCAGCGTGGAATTGCCTATCGTTGAAATGTGCCGAAGTAAGGAACTTGTTGAAAGATTTTAATGGTGATTCATCAACTTCTTTACTTTGGTCTTGAAGATTGTTATTATATGGAACCTTGTCCTTATCATAACCGTAGTTTTTGCTGCTCTCAGATTTAGTGTTGGAATTACCAGCCGTTAATCCTGATTGAGCTTTGTCAAGTGTACCGTCGTTTTTATTAAATCGTGATTTGTCTAAATCTGTATTTGTAGGCTTATATCTTTGGTTGCCATATTTTCCAGATTCTTCTTGTGCAGCATTTCTCCCTGAAAACTCAGAACTATCGCTGTCATCGTTTGATCCTTCTAGTGATTTATATTTTTGTGTATATTTTTCATTGTCTTTGTCACCATAGGACTGATATTCTGCTTTATTTTTAGGACTTTTGTTTGAATAGAGCTCTAGCACGCTGTCGTAAGGTTTTTGTTCCTTACTCAGTGCCTGTGGTCTGAGGTTGTCACTTATGCTATCTTGGTACTTAACTACCCTAGCGGAATATGTAGGTGCAGGATGCAACTCTTGACTGGTAGCATCTACATTGCGCTCATTTTGCTGCCTTGGGCATGGTTTAATTTGCTTTCCACCAGATTCGTAGTAGTTTCTTGACGCTTCATCAGCTAACTTAAGGGGGAGTGGTTGTTTATTTTGAGTATGATATCTTTCATATGAATCGGAACTATTCGGTAGAGCTGAAAAAAAATCTTCAATTAGAAAAAAAATACGTGTTTCATTATTTACTTTTGCCTCTGATTCCAGCGCCCTTCATTTTGTTTCACTTTTAATAATAAAATGTAAAAATCACCTGTAGAACTGAGACAATACACTAAGGCAAGTATTGTTATTATTTTTAACATGGTGCTATTTTTGCCCAATCCAAGCCTTGACTTGACTAGTCTAAGCGAAGAATGAAAATGAAAATATATCGGTGGGATTAAAGTGAAATATAGGTGCTGTACATAAACGGAATGTTGGAATATTATCGTAAAAAGCTGTAAACCAATATCGGCCTATTGTGTTGGGACATGCGTTCGATAGAAAGATATTCGGTGAAAACAATAGATGTTCCGCAAAAATGGTTCCCATTGTTCCGAATTATAGTGCCCTTTAACGTCTTGCAATGGCAGATTCGAGTGATCGAACGACACACACGTAACTTTCCTCATATTATATTTCTTTATTGTTTTATTATAATATGAAACTAGAATAGCGTGAAGGTATATACCTACTTTGTATTTCACTCAAAAAAGCAGTCGAGTGCGAGTTATTATTTCCCGAGTGTTAAATCACGAGCAAATCTTCTTAATAATCTATGACCCAAGTGATATTTTATGTTAGTCAATGAAAATCAATTCATAATCAAGCAGTAATCATACTGAAGTCACATAACTGCCATCGTTTATTTACATATAAGTTTAAGAAAAACAGCTTTTTGGTGCTCTAGAGTTTGGTATCATTCAGTGTCATGTGAATTGAAGATTAGCTTAGTCGAGGGGATGGTGAAAATAGGCAAATGTATAGTCCTGGTTCTTTGTGTACCAGTGCCAAGGGCGACAAAACATTGCGTTAGCTACAAGACGCCCCTAGTCAAGCGCAGCTGGCGACATTTTAGCATAAAATATTGAACTTGCCCCTTGAAATGAGCACAAACAATGTTATGGTTTTGCCATGTGCTTCGGTTAGATGAATACAAAAAGTCAACAAATAATGAATACAAAAAATATAGGCTTTTTGTATTTAGGCGCTTAATTAGCATGTGTAACATTTCTTTGCGTAGCGTTAAAATGCCTTCCTCTGTAACTTTCCTCATATTATATTTCTTTATTGTTTTATTATAATATGAAACTAGAATAGCGTGAGGGTATATACCTACTTTGTATTTCACTCAAAAAAGCAGTCGAGTGCGAGTTATTATTTCCCGAGTGTTAAATCACGAGCAAATCTTCTTAATAATCTATGACCCAAGTGATATTTTATGTTAGTCAATGAAAATCAATTCATAATCAAGCAGTAATCATACTGAAGTCACATAACTGCCATCGTTTATTTACATATAAGTTTAAGAAAAACAGCTTTTTGGTGCTCTAGAGTTTGGTATCATTCAGTGTCATGTGAATTGAAGATTAGCTTAGTCGAGGGGATGGTGAAAATAGGCAAATGTATAGTCCTGGTTCTTTGTGTACCAGTGCCAAGGGCGACAAAACATTGCGTTAGCTACAAGACGCCCCTAGTCAAGCGCAGCTGGCGACATTTTAGCATAAAATATTGAACTTGCCCCTTGAAATGAGCACAAACAATGTTATGGTTTTGCCATGTGCTTTGGTTAGATGAATACAAAAAGTCAACAAATAATGAATACAAAAAATATAGGCTTTTTGTATTTAGGCGCTTAATTAGCATGTGTAACATTTCTTTGCGTAGCGTTAAAATGCCGATAAGTATTTACCATAAATATTTTTTGTAGCAGAAGGAATTTAGGATAATTGTCATGATAATTACCTTTCTACCTACTCAACTGGTGGTCGCCCACACACAACATCCGTAGTGGTTGAATTTCACAAAATATCATCGTACTAAACACCTAATCGTATAAAAAACCAATATGAATAATTTGAGCCCTTTAGTACTTGTAGTTACGAGTTTCATACAAACTTTCATCCCCCAAAGTACCCCTTAGAGGTTGAATTTCACAAAATTATTTATATTTTTTTTAATAAATTACCTGAACTTTTAATTTTATTGGATATTGATAAAATTAAAACAGTTGTAAAAGATTAATGTCGTAAGGATACTATAAAATTAATGATTTTATGAATGACAAACATATATGGAATTTATTGTATGTAAACAATTACTGTAAATCAATTTTGAATAGAGGCAACGACAATAGTGACAGTGTCTTTCTCGGCTTCTTCTCAGCACTAGCCCAAATTGTCCCGAAGCGGTGGTTAATATACAATGTGTTAATTTTAAACTTGATCAAACGAAATGTGCAGATACTAGATAAGAAATAATCGGTAAAAAAAATAAAAAAATAATGAACGGTTCCAAAAATATTTTAATTATTTTTGGTAAAATTTCCATCTTTCGGGTTGAAATTATTATGTCAGTAATTAAAAGGTGTTTTTATTTCAAAGTTTTTTTATTTGTAAGCTTGAAAGATTTGCTAGCAATAAAAATTAATAAATATATACAATTCTAAACAGAAAAAATTATAAAAAATAATAAAACATTTTATCAACAAACCGATGGTATTCATTGATGATTATTATTTTAAAAACTAAAAGAGATAGAACCTATGTTTTTTAGAGAACTTGTAGAGTAAATCATACAATTTAATAAAACATGCTAAAAAAGTTACCTCAATGTGCTAGTTTTGAAGTTACAGACCAAAAATAAAAAAATAAGCATTTTTTTGACAAAAAAATAATTTATTATTATTTTTTTAATTTTTCAGAATTGTTCGTATTTTTAATTTTTATTGCTAGCTTATCTGTCAAGCTTACAAATAAAACTTTTTTTTTAAATACACCGTTTACTTAATGAGAAAATAATTTCAAACCGAAAGATGGGAATTTTACCAAAAAAAAATTAAAATGCCTTAGTTTATGAAATAGGTCACATATTTTTTTTTATTTTTTACCGATAATTTATAATCTAGTATCACATTTCGTTTGATCAAGTGTAAAATTAACACCTTGTATATATTGGGATGCGTAAAAGTGCTCCTTGTGGGCCCAATTACAGAAATAAATTGATTTTATTTTTTCTTATATGTTAAATATGTATATTATATAAGTTATTGACCAAATGAAAAATGGGACATTTTACAAAATGATAAAAAATAAAAAATTCCGATTATGATAAAAAATGCATAAAAGGAAATAGCGATTTGATATTCAAATAATCTTTACTTATCACCTTTTGGGCAGAGAAATACAAACGAGCTAATCAGTTTTATTTCATGTTGTAATAAATTTGTCGACTGTGACTCGTTTGACTAGCTCGTGAGTGTAGTGCTTTAAGAATGAAGTAACAGAAAGTGCACCCCTACCTCATTTTGCGCTTACACTTGTGAGCTTCAGTATGTATTTTAAGGATATACTTACATATTAATAAAATTCATGTAGGTATTCTACACGTGTATAGTAACTACTTTAAAGCTAAGGCACAATGACCCTTTAAATTGTTTCTCTTTTCCCGTAAAACACCGATAATCACCGGACTGTATATACCTAACAAATGCTACATATAATCCTAACAATATATCCAATACTTTATTTTATTCAAAAACAGTTAATGTTATGTCATCACATGAGAAATAAATTTCAATCCGGCGTTAAAACCAAACACTTATTACAGCCCGAATTTCGGGCACTAGAGCAGACTTCTAACAAAGGCCGTCACTCCGAGTAATTGGACACGCGCTCACAGCCCTGCAGGGTTGTCGATATTATTAAACTAGAGTTAGAACGTGGTTTGGCAACTTCCAATACGATGAAAACATACAAAATTTTGAATAAATTGTGAAAAGGCAGCACAGACCATGAGGACCATTAAAACTACGTATACTTTTTGTTATTTGCTTGAGAGTAAAATATTTATAATAGGCATAAAATGCTGAATTGGTTTACAGGCGTGAAAAATCATGTTATTTAATATCATCCCAATCCCATACTGATATCGTATTACTAATGATAAGTCTAAGTACAGAAACATCGAACGGAGACTTTGCTGCATAATTTTATGAGGCGTTGGCTTGCCGGTAAATGTACGAGTAGAGTAAACATTGTTGCGGATATATTTGCAACCAATGGACAAACAACATTTGATTTTATCAGCCCTATTTTCCCCTAACGTATTGTCAGCTAACGAAGCCTTTTGATAACTCCGCATTTGACCGGCATTTTGGTCATTAACAAATTGACAATCACTTATAGAGAGAAAGTAATATTTATAAGAATACTCTCTTGAAGATATTGAAAAAGGGGGCTTAACAGTAGCACACGAAAATAGATATTTTTTATGCGAAATTATTTTTAAGACTCCGAAGCTTGGTTAGGTACCTATCTTTCTATCGGCGCTACAAAATAACTAGGCAGCGTTTTTAGCTTGTTCAAATAATATCTCAACAACTTGTATCCTATGTCTCCTTCGGGTTAAGTCATTCATGCAGGTTCACTACTCCATTTCGGAATACGTTACGTCGAATTACATCAAGTCGATTGTTTGTTTGAACGATGCGTTATATACCCGAATGATATTACATCGATGGTTCATTTCATCGAACGTCTTTTAGCATTCGATGGTTCATTTCATCGAATGTCTTTTAGCATTCGATGAAATGAACCAATTGTAATTCGACGAAACGTATTTCGAGATGGAGTAGTGAACTCCATTTATGCTGTTACGTTCTTTTAATTAGCTGGCTTATTTTTAAACAAGAGCCATAGATAAATAACTACGAACAAATAACTACGAGCGAGTTCCTTTAAATTTACACTAAACGTTTAGTGGAAATTTAAAGCAAAATAAGTAATTCTCTTTTTCGGCTTCAGTCATGGATTTCATGAGTCATGGAAAGCAAACCTGATTCCATCAACTTAATTATAGTATGCTTTATATAACTTGTGTAGTGTAGTCACGTCAAACCATCCGGAAATCATCTGTTAGATTTTCCGCAAGAAAAGCACAAAATAGTTTTAAAAAAAAAACACAGTTTGGTTTGATTGATTTCGTGTTTCAAGAGAGCAAGTCAGCCGTACATGGTCTGTCTTTTCATGAAAAAACGTAAAAATTATTTTACCCCCAAACCAAAGATTTGATTATAAAATAAATAAGAAATAGAAGGCGAAAGTCTTATAACTTACTCTATTCGAGTAAGAAGTCATTTTAGTTAAATAACTTTACTTTACCACAGTGGTATGAAGGCAGTATAGTTAAGTTAGATCGCTCTTTATGCGTGAGTTGGAATGAAAAACTAACAAAGACGCAAAGGGACACTTCAACGCGCTTTGCCTAATGAGATGTAAACACCTTTCAAATAGCATCTTGAAGACGCAGCCGGATGTGTGTCACTGGGTTGGTTGACTACCATGGATGGTTAACGATTAAATAAGTAAGGAGGTTAATAACTCAGACCGTAAAAAAACAAAGATAAATGCGTACTGGCAGCATAGTCCTTAAGTCAAAGAGTTTGTAACGAATACTTCATGGGCCACTATGCCAACCAGCAGCTCATGCCAATGAGCTGCTGGCCGGCAAGAAAAATACTTCTAAAAAATTAAAATAAAAACAATAGGCTTGTTTCCACTATGAAAGAAATATTCAAAAACTGATTTTCTCTAAAATAATTCATAATTTCAGATGCCTTTACACTAATATTTTTCTGCAGTTCGTATTATTTGATTTTTAATTGGAATTCAAATGATAATTAGTCACTCAGTCGGCATTGCACGCGATGACGTCAAAGTGTGTTATTCCCATACAAGCTCTATGAAGAAAAGCGTTTTGACAGTTGATAAAAAGTACGTCAACGATTGGTGGTGTCAACTACCGTATTGGCGCGTTCCACTATCGAAAGTCTATTGTAGTTGTCACACATTGTGTAATTGCGCTAAGCAAAAATATTCAATTAATTTTTGTTTCAATTCAATTAAGTTTTTTGAAATTGAAATATGTAACATTTTGATTCAATGTTAATGTCCATATGTCGTATATCTAATTATCGTTCGTATTGGCATCGGTTTTGTTATAATAATACTATGTAATAAAGAAGATCATACCGCGAGTATAGCGTAAGCGGCCATTTACAAAATATCTGTTATTTATTAGTTTAGTAGCTCTAGAGTTTTGCGGTTACCAACACATTTTGCGATTCATTATTATAAGTACTATCTATAGGTAATCTATTAACTTCTACACAACGCAATTCATACTGTATTTTATGGAAAGTTTTAACTAACACTCATTCATTCATTATAAACTGTTTTCAGCACGCACGTCGGAAAATTCGAAATTCGGAGTTTAGACGTTCCGGAGTTTCCTAGGTAAGTGTTCCATCCAATATATGAATAGACTACCCACTTCTTGAATACGTAATTCTGAAGGCTGTAGTTTGTCTAACACTCGAAAGTATTGATAGCGCAGAAGAAGTTTGAACAGATAAGAAAACATTTAAATTAGTTCTGAGCTTAACCGTGTGTGAAAAGTTCTCATATTTTATCCAGATAGTTCCTTATGAGGCGCTTTAGTTCACGTTCATAGACGCTGAAAATAATAACTATGGCAAATGACATATTTTTTTCATAGAATTTGAATGACTTTTTATTATTGTCATTCGAACAACACTGAGTTCTTGTGGCATTCTAAGAGTGACTTAATTTCGGTTTTAAGGACAGCAAGCAACAATAAATAGTTTCAGCTATATTTTTATACTAGATGGCAGAACTGTTGTCATTCCTTCTAGTACAGTGAGAATGGTAAAGCGTGCTCGTGTACGAAGATAACCCTGTTAACCATAGCTTGCAGACCAGCGAGTTACCGCGTTACGTGGCTGTGATCCTTCAAACGTCGTTTGAGGACAGATTAAGTTACTCGGAAATACAAAACGAAATACGCATAACTTTGAAACTTGTAGGCAGGCCCTTCCGGAACAAAACTTCTTAGGTACGGTATAAACGATATTAGTAGTCAAGTAACAGACGTAGGTAGGTATAGTTTTTTATAAAAGCAAGAAACACTACAAACACAAGTAACTGACTTAAAGTTTATCGAATCACTTATACTTCTATATACTTCTACGATATTTTTTTTATTTGATTTCTTTTGCAAAGTATGAATTTCTGCGACAAAAGTTTTCTTTATAGCACATTTAAAAAGTTCAGAGTTAGTTAAATCACTGCTAACTTTTACTAATGCTTTTTATGAACCTTAAGTTCAATACCAAACTTTTCAGCTTTCATTGAACTACTGCGACTAGCTGATATTGGTAACAAGGAAAAGAAAAAAAGCAAGGGGGATAGTTAGGACGTTATTTAGCCTTGAACTGGTCCTTATAAAACTCCGCTGCGTTTTAAAATTGCACAATACCCACTGATAGTCTTATAGCAGAGTGTTTCGGACAGCGTCAATCAAATAAAAGTTTTTCTAGCTAACCTTAGTTTTGAATGAGTTTCTGTGGTCCAATATATAATGTTTTTGCAAACGGATGCAACGTTGCCGCGTTGTTGGAACTTATACACAGGAAGCTTTTTTGATGATAAGTTAGTTTTAAACATTCTGGGGTGTAAAACTCGAGCAGACAATGGTATCTAAGAATAGTTTGGCTTACACAAAAGTGTAGATTGAAAGGATTATTGTAACATCGTAGATAATAAAAAACGTAAAATAAAACAAAAATATTTTGAACTTTCGGCACGCAAACTTCTTTTATGCACATGGCATTCTCCTGAAAAAAAAAATGATTATGTTTGTATTCTATTGGTGCAAAAATCTAAACTTTAGATCTGGTTAGTGGGATCCAGCTTAGACCTGAGAGTAATTTTGTATGAAATTTCATAGCGCTTTAAAACTTGAATTCGCTCAGTGTGTCAATTAACATGCAAATATAAAGCAGAAGTTCAACACGATCTTAAAATCTAGTTAAGAGTTTAGAACATTGTTGAGAATTTCGTTTAGATCGTCGTTTTGTTTTCGCGCTTCCCCAGAGTTTGTTCTTGGTTCATAACCAGTTATCACATTTCGCTAAGTAGATTAAGTTCTGTGCCTCGAATTGAAAACAAAAGTTTAGCGCTTGTTTTGCGCTGTTCTGAAAGTTATGCCGCAGTTTGAACCCATTCAAATGTAAGGAGGCTTACATTAAACTAGATTTTTAATTGGTGCAATATAAACTTAACGCTCGTATGTATGTATGCATGGGCCAGCTCATCAGGCTAACCATTCTTGTAGCAAAATTGCCCTTATCACAAGCGCATAAGTAGCCGTTTACCTTGACGTGCTGTCGTCTGTACCTACTTAGGTATAATATTTAAACCTCTTACATCCATGGCACATGAATGAGACTCTTTCTGATGTCATCAAGCCATGCTAATAGCCGAATTGTAGTAGGTTGCTAAATAAACACAAAAATCTCGAGAAAAACACGAAAACAAAACATTATTGGTCATCGAACCGCAACCACCGCAACAATGTTAGCTCATCAACATCTTTGTTTATTATTGCCAACGTAATCGATACAAATCTTTCAAATATTCATGTTCATGGCCCAGTGACTAGCCCGCCAAACTACCACCGAAGTGTCTCATTTCAATAACCCACCGGAATGAGGAAAATAGGGTAGGCGAGGCTAGGGGGCCTGCTAGTGTTTTGTAATTCAAATTGATGTTTACGAGTACGCATGTGAAACGTGGAATGCCGACTAACTTTTCAGCAACTCCTGCTGAGAGACTTCACAGAAGGCGGATATGACTCGTAGATATGGACTTTCTGCTTGTCAGACTAAATTGTTTGCTTTAATTTTGAAGTTTTAAAATAAAAAGAATATTGCCACCTAGATGCATGTTGAATACTCATCAACTTTAAACGCTACTAACCTAGACCATGTTAACCAATTAGTAGACAGTCGAACTTGCTTTGTTACGAGTATCAACAAGAACGATCTCAGTCACCGTTTGTGTTGCTAACCTGTCCGCTCAATTGCGTTATTCATTAGCCAATTACACAGAAACATGATATTTAACCAGCCTGACTTCGTTCAAGAAACTGGGCAGCGTCCAGAGTTGGTAGGCCCCCCTCAAGTAATCCGCAGGTGCCGGATTGTGTTTTCAGTTATTAGAGACGACGAAGTTTAAGCGAGAGGAGTTACGGAGTTATGTTCTTGCCTCTTTTTAGGGTTCCGTACCTCAAAAGGAAAAAACGGAACCCTTATAGGATCACTTTGTTGTCCGTCTGTCCGTCCGTCCGTCTGTCAAGACCCTTTTTCTCAGGAACGCGTGGAGGCATGAAGCTGAAATTTATATCAATTACTCAGGTCTACTGTCCCTTGAAGCTGTGAAAAAATCAAACTTCTAAGCCAACGCAATCAAAAGATACAGCCGTTTATGCCGCAAATTTTCGACACTTGCAAGGGAATCAAAACCTACAGGGTGCTTCCCGTGAACTCAGAATCTTGAAATTTGGTACGAAGCAACGTCTTATAGCATAGATAAAGGAAAAATTACGAAAACCATAAATTTTTAGTTATATCACATAATATATATTTTTTAAATAATTTTAAACTTACTACCCATTTCCTCATAAACGCGTAGAGGTATTAAATTGAAATTCATACCAAATACTCAGGTCTATAATACCTTTAAGCTGTAACAAAATCAAACTTCTATGTCAACGCAATTAAAAGAAACAGCAATTTAAGCTGCATATTTTGAAACTCGCAAGTACTCGCAAGGGAATCAAAACCTAAAGGGTACTTCCAGTCGACCTAGAATCTTGAAATTTGGCATGAAGCAACGTTTTATAGCACACATAAAGGAAAAATTCCGAAAACCTTAAATTTTTAGTTACATTACAAAATATATATTTTTTAATAAATATAAACTTATTACTTTTTTCCTCATGAACGCGTAGAGCTATCAAGTTGAAATTCATATCAAATACTTAGATCTAATTGCCTTTAACCCGTGAAAAAAAAAACACGGGTTGCACTCCGGGAGTGCCGGCAGAAGTGAAAACTTGATTATTAACGTTGTGCATTTTTTATTTATTTGAACCGTCTTACGGTTTTTCGATCAGCATCACGTGACCTGACGCGAGTTTCACAGTTTCTACCCATCTACAAAAGTGCTCAACGCCGCTAAAGAAGTTTTCACTTCAAAAACTAAGTCAACGCAAAAACGCAAAACGCAAAAGTACAACCATTGATACCGCATATTTTGAAACTCGCAACTACACGCAAGGGAATTAAAACCTAAAGACCACTTCCCGTTGACATAGAATCTCGAAATTTGGTAAGAAGCAATAGCTTACAGCACAGGTAACAGAAAAATTCCGAAAAGCTTAATATTTAAGTAGATATACCACCAAAAAAATTGTGATTGTAAACATAATTGTAGTTACAGCAATGACCGCGAGTTATTATACTATGTATGGGGAGGGCAACATTTTTCAAACGGCAAAGACGACCTCACTCATCGTCATTCAATCCCGATGTTTTGGTGAATGTAGCTGTATAATCTAAATGCGTCCTAACTGCTTAAAGTGTTATACTTATAATTAAATTCAATGACATTATTATAAACGATAAAGAGATCTTTGTCTTAAATTTATGCTCCTCCATCTTTCCCCATTGTTATGTTATGAATTTCATTTTGCAATAAAAATACCATAGTTATGACTCGATTGTCGTAATGAACGAACTTTGTAAACCTTGCAGGTTTGTACGGAACCCTGGGTGCGCGAGTCCGACTCGCACTTGGCCGGTTTTTTGAATTTCATTTTGCCAAGCCAATGAACGACCGCTAGTTAACGCTGGATTACAAAAGTTGTATGGAGCGCGCGCCACGTAAAATATTGACGATGGTACCGAGTTGGAAAAGTGTTATGAAAAGCTCTCAAAAACAGTCTGTGAAGGAATAGCTTCTCAGTAACTTTATCGGGATTCGGGATGATATAAGAGTATGCGTCGAGACAGAAAGTTTTTTGCAGTTCCGACAGTTTGGTTAGAAATATGCTGTATTTGACTTTTTTCAAGCTTTAATTTAGTTTCACCTGACTTGATGTTTGAAATCGAATCTTCCAAGCTAAATTTCACCAATTTCTCAGTGTCTTTGATTCTTTGAAAGATATAAATCTTTACAAAATACTCTATCAATTAAGCCTTTGAATTTAGCCGTTTTCGCCTTAAAATTAACAGTGGCATTTTAAATTCGAAAGCGGAATGTAATTAGTTTGTAATTAATGAAAATCCTTCATTAGTCTCGTACGCATTTGCAAAAATGAAAAAAAAAACATAGATTTTAGTTACTTCATTTGTATTGGAAAGCCAATAAAAATTACACCTTTGTCACGAATTGAGTTTTATTACTGAATAGGTACAAGTACCTCTGTTTTTTTTTGCGTTCACGCGTCTGCAACTCTTACCGGTCTTTCGGGGACCATGCTTATGCTTATTAGATGTCCGAATCTGCAAATTTATTTGATGTTTGAACAATAAATTTATATTAGGTTTCGTAGGGTAGACATAAAAAATATCGCGATCAGCTGTAGTGGTTGCCACAGTTGCCACTGTCCTTGTTCTGCCGCCGCGCCGATCTACATAAAGGGCTTAAATAGTTTAGGGTAAATAAAAAATTAAAAAAAAAACATTTTGTGCCGTGAAGCTGTGTTAAAAAACTGACTAGTAATGGAAGAACAAGTAAAGTTGTCGGCATCAAATTGGACCACCAGCCTTCATCGTGCTGCCACCGTCACTCACCTCAGACGTTGCATTAGCAGCCATACTCGTACTGGAAAAGTCGCGCCGAATGGACTACACATGTGTTTTTAACAGGCTAAGTAATTATATACATTTATAATCATATTCATTTCACGTATTTTATTACTTTAGTTTGTGCTAATAGCACTTTACTTTTTTTGATAAAAGGTATACAAAGTCGAATATATTGCCAGTTAGTCAAATAAAAATGTATATTGAAACATTTCGAAGATTTTTGGTGTAAACATACAATTAGAATCGTACTTTTACCTACCCTCTTTATGCTTATAAGAATTTAATATCCAAGTTCTACGTCCAAGGTTCCGAGACTAGTGTACCGCGTGCTAAATAGAGTGGTCTGGAGATCCAATGTGCGAGTCCCGAGGGCCGCGTTCCGTGTCCATTAGGTTTTGTGACCAGATTATCACGAATTTTCGGGCTGTGATCCCACCGTGAGTGCTGACTGGGATAAGTCTGGGCAGTACTAAATCCGAGTCTGAGTTCTGAAGGCCGAGTTCTGCCTGCCCAAAGTTTATCTATAAGTTACTTAGGTTCTAATTTACCGTGATGCAAGACGATGACGTAGACTTAAGTTTACGGACCTAAAAATGGCCAGTTACACATGATCAGCTAGTTTTCATACTTACTAAAAAAGGACAGTTACCGGCTGTTTACCAAGATCAAAGGCTATTGAAGTACCTGAAGGTAAAATCAAACTTAAAAATAATAATTTTATTGTGTCTACACCAGCTGTCATAGACATGTTGATTTATCTCACACTAGCGACCCGCCCCGGCTTCGCACGGGTGCAATGCTGATACTAAATACACTACAGAAAAACTGTGAACGTTGTAAATAAAAACATAGCGGCCCGCTCTGGCTTCGCACGGGTATAACATATATTTAGCCTATGTCACTCACTGAAACAATGATTAAAATCGATCCAGTAGTTTTGATTTATCCATCAGGCCACCTGCACGCGTTGAATTAGAAGTAAAACGATTCCCCTTTCCCTATACCATGAATATTTCCTGCTAACTTTGGAATATCTAAATTAATACCTACATTACTTTTTTACTTTTAATATTTTTATCTATACATTTTATTTTACAACAATAATTACATTACAGAATGTGTTTTTATATGTATACAACGTTAATAGGCACGCTGCCGCCGCAAGCGCTACGTCCCGCAATTTTAAATCTGTAATATCTTCGAAGATATTCATTTAAGTCTTGTGCTGTAAAGGACCATATAGCTCTATATTCAATCAACAATTTTTTTGAGCTATTTCATTGGATAAGGATTAATGCTGTATTGGTTAAATCGCTTCAAAAATTAGCTATTATTTGTCGTAAAAAGTAAATGACAAAAAAATGTTAAAATGTTAATGTAAATGCTATCCATAAGAGATAGATATATACCATCGCGGAGTTTTCTGTAGATCTTTTCAATGTGTACAAATAATAATTAGTACTATATTATGACAAATCTCGGAGGGTTCAGCCTGCGTTTGCAATGTAAGCGAAAAAACAATTGATATTTAACGATATCACATTAGAAACATCAAAAATATCAGAATTTTTCCACTATTCAATGGATGTTTTTATACATATAAAACTTCCTCTTGAATCACGCTATCTATTTAAAAAATGCATCAAAATCCGTTGCGTAGTTCTAAAGATTGAAGCGAACAAAGGGAAATGGGGACAGAAAAAGCGAATTTGTTTTATTCTATGTAGTGATGATGCTATAACGTGACAAAAAACCTTCATTATTAGAAATGCTTGTCCTAGAGGGTTACTTTATTAAGGCAGGGCAAGTTAACTATTAATCATAACTTTATAAGTATTAATGTTCCCGCAGTACATAACATAACATGTACTTACCTTACTTTTAATTGAGATAGAAGATAGAATATTTGGTTGATTTTATGTTAAATTTATACCGCTCACAGCTCATAATTACCTACCATTTGCGTGGTACCTACTTATAACTATTATTCGTTTGTAAACACACTTAAACGAGAAAATAAAAGAAAAAATAAGTTTGCCCATCTTCAAGGTAAGTCTTGACAAGTTCTTTATACAGTAACAAAGGACCTAGCCCTCAAACGCTTAGGCTCAAAGGTCCTTAGTTCCTACACAAAACTATTAACCCTTTATCAACCTTGTAAGTTAAGCTACGTTAATCTAAGTTAATCAGAGTGGCTGTGTAGTTTTTTTTTCTGAGGCGAGTATGTATACTATGTCTTATCTTTAGAAAGGTATGTGCACAGTTGGTTGAAAGCTTAACTTTAATTAAGTTATACAAGTCTGTACGTGTTCGTTGTTTTCATTTAACACCTAAACTCTTCTCCCTTCTAGTTGCATTCTTACTCAATTGAACTTTGGCAACTTCGCCAAGAACAGATGTTTTAGTGGTTGTCTGTAGAAAATAAAACTGCGAATTTCTTGCATCCTTGTTAAGTTTTTAATAATGAATGTTGGTAGATGACAATTGTCAGACATTTTTCATTGTTGGTTGGATGTCATGTATAAATATGAAATTAATCTCCTATAAAGGAGATTGATTGTTATAAATTTGTTGAAAATTATATCGGCTTCTGTACACAAAAAAATACCAAGGTAAAAAAAACTTACCCGATCCGAATACTAATTGAAGAAATTGTTATTTCGTTGTATGTACTTAATCAAAGCTAGGCAAACCGTTTAGTGTAAACCATTTTGTTCATAGTGCCTAAATAAGAGTCCTTTCACTGAATGTCTGTTTGTAGTTTTGAGATAATGTAACAAATTACAATATAGTTTCAGGTGTTTCACAAGTTCGCTCAACTTCTTGACGTTATGTAAATCCTTATAAAGTTACTCTTCCCAGTATTTCCTTCGTACATAGGTTTAACATTACATTTGATATCCTTAGGATCGATTTCCAAGTAAATCTTCAAGTTGGTATTGTCGAACAAAGCATAAACAATTTAGTTGCACTTAGTTACTTTAACTTAAGGCATCTTTAACTTTAAAAGTTAGCCTAAGATACCATCATACAACACCCTTCACCGAGCTCCAAAATAAACCAGAGAGCCGGATAAACTACGAGTACTTGGAAGTCACGAGAATACGAAAATATGATATTAAATCAATATAGTAAGTATGTAGTTTAATTGAATACATGTTAATGGAATTAAAGTTTGCATTATTAAGAATTAATAGGTATTGTATACTGTACAACTCCTAAGCTTGGGTCAAATATTGTTTAGAGGTAACTTTTCTAACGGAGAAATTATACTGGTTGGTTATATCAAAAACTATCTTATATTAAGTTAGTTCGAGGGTCAGATTTAATTAACCGGCATCTTCTAGGCGACCGTGCTCCATCGTAGACTCAGTTTTTGCCTCGTTGGGGTTAGTCTTGCGTCAAGAGCAAACCTATCCCAAATAATAATAACAAACTGCCCGCAAATTTGGCTCCTTGAAAGTCCAACCTAATTCTTGTCCGATAACTTTGAGAGTCTTGTCCGATAAGTATGAGAGGAGCTGTAAAATAGTTTATCGTCGATCAATTTTGCTTATTTACGTACTTAAGATCAATCACCAGGAATTTAAATTTCTAAAAGGTAGTAACACTAAAAAAATATACAAATTAAATAAGATAAAATACTATTATTCAGACTTAGGTCGATATGTAATTAGTAAAACAAGTAACAATTCAATTGATTTGTGTCAATGATTCAACTAAATAAGTCGCAAATACCTTCTAAGAAATCTGTGTGCTTCTAAACTCTCATCGAAGATTGTAACTCAGGTAGCTAAACATATAGAGGGCACGAAACTGATTAAACGATCCTCAAACTAAAACACGAAATTATTTAACATTTCTTACTCAAAGTATGACTTATTTTCCAGAGCTAAGCTATTTCCAAATGCCTGTGTAAGCTTAGCCTGTCACAGAACATTAATCGAATGCGTCGCAAAGGTTTCATCTAGCTGTTCTAGCTGAACTCCGTCTAACTATTGTTCGACGTACTAGTCTTACTAGAGGATTACTGGCCCCTCAACCTGTGATTAACATTTAGCCCTAGTTGTCTAAAGATCAGCCTGCCAGAAATTCACGCTGCCCTAGTTTGAAAATTGAGTGTTCCGAATGGATAGCTGCCCCGTCGCATCACTTGTGCCTAACTCAACTAGTTTTAGAGTACCTGACATGAGAGAGTTGACATATATGTAAATCGGATGGCCTTTTCATTCCAAATGTTTTACTGGATCTAGTTCAGTATATTTGAATAAACGCTCCGAATAAACGATTTTGCACAAAGGTATGGTGAAAAAGATCACTCAGAAAGGATATAAAAATACTTTCAATTTTTCTGTACCAACATTCATGGAAATTCGGTTGTTATTCACCTTAGTTCAAATTTAAGTTGTGAATTCCACATTTGTAATCGTTTTATTAATTGAAAGTCGATAACATAACATAACATATACTTACTAGCAGTATGTTGAAGTAAGACTATTAGTGTATAATGATATGATTTTTTCCCAGAAGTGTCTAAAGTATGATAACATAATAAAAGCGATTTCATTGTTGTCTGGACGTTGTAACTTGTACAGCTCTCGAATTGGTGTAATAAAATGTTTTATTAAAAGTTATCAAATCGCGCATTCAGTGCAGCCATTTCATATTGGTAAGGTCGAAGGCTACCCGACGAATCGTTTAAGTAAAGCAATATCCTAAAGTTACATGTTTATGGAAGAACCCTTCCCTTATAGCATCAAAGGTCCTTAACATTTTTTATTATGTACGGAGAGGAAAATGTTTCGACCATCTACCTATATAAGTAAATGTATTGAGGACAATCAATTATAATTTTTTAGCTATTAGAAAGATAGTTAATAACAGATATGCTACAAAATAATTTGGCATTGTCTATATACCCTTGTAAATATTCGTACATGTGCGAAAAGCGGTGTTTTTGTATACTAGTCCTAACGGGCACATTCAGACCACAAATAGTCGACTAATGAACCTCGCGATCTCGGGCTCACTTTTCTGCATAATGCCGAAAATGATTTCGTTTTTCTCTACCCTTTCCTACTTTTTGCCAGGAAAATGTGTTAAATAAAACATGTGCCAAATTTGATAGTAAAATAATAATAATTCACAAACTCAAGCCAATTCAAATTTGAAGATTATTGGCCTTTTTTTAGACAGAGCGTGGCGTGTAGTCAACGAATAAGAAATGAACCAATGTTTTAATTCGCGCTCGTCCCCATTACCTACAGACCTTTGTCGGGGCACGCAACAATGAAGTCTTCTAGTGATTCATTGTGACCCACTTCTTTTCAGATAGACGTAAACAATTATAAGGGATTTAACATAAAAGAGAACGGTTTTCTGAAAATGATCCTAATCTACACTAGTGTTTAGCCAAATATCATATTGAGGTAAAAAATATCGCATTTTGACTCGAACAGGCGTTTATAAAAAATGCGTGATGTGTACGACTTCCAAATCAATATTCAACTTTTGTGATTATTATGAAAATAACGTGAAATATGGTTCATATTATTAAGATTGAATTAAAATAACGGTCTCTGAGGCTTCTGAGGATCTTTTTAATTTACGAACGACTGAACGAGCCGAACTAAAAGAAGTGTTGGAAAAGATTACGAATCATGCAAAAAACCCTGTGTCTTTTTATAAGTAGGTCGCGATGTACTAGGTTATTTACTTCCTCTCTATATTCTGACATATTTACAATAAGAAAATGATGGAATTATTCATGACCCCCCAGACAGGGTGTAGAACTGGCTGATAGATAGTTTGTTGAATATATTAAGACTATTTCCGAATAAGCAAACTTTCTCAGTTATACTATTGTTAGGAAATACAAAAAAAACTAACTACAAATTAGTTCGTCAAGTAACATTATTATTATTAGATACTACGACCTTGGCTTTCTTCAGGTTTTTGCCTGTATAAAAAAGGGTAAAAATATTATTAGTAAGTACAAACTAAGTATTAGTACCAATATCATAAATTTAGCTATAATTTACTGTTAAAAGTAATTCGGCTTTATTATGTTAAGTTCGGCTTCGGAACTTCACATAATATGCCACAGGTAAATTGAGTATAATTGCTTATTTGAGTTGCTCTTGTTATTCGGAAACGTGTTAGTACTTAGTGTATAATCTGTTCTCGAAATTAAGACCATATGAGTGAAAGCACCAATCTGCAATTTGCAGTTAAAAACTGCGCTTAACTCTGATTAATGTTTATTTTATTATGCAAAATTGCAGCCCTTCGCTACCTTTCCTGACATTTGCGTGATAAAACATCGCTGTATAACCACAATGAATGTGATATACCTAAAGTGCGGGTGGTACAGTCTTCCGCAGCTGTGTTAAATTATTTAACTTATTTGTATGTATATAAGGATCAATTTGTTTTCATATCTTCGTGTCGTTTGTCGGTGAAAACTGAGAAAGCGTGAAACGAGGTGGAACGCTCAACAGGCCGGGAGGTTACGGAGTGCTTCCCTCCAGATATTATGCATGAGGTTGCAAGTTAGATGACTGTGCTGTCACGCTACGCATGAATTTCACTCATGTGATTTCTCTTAATTTGATGGAACTGAGTAACTTTGTGTAGGTAGATGCATGAGTGATGTTCAATACAATTTGTGTAGTGCTTTTAGTAAGTAAAAGTTTAATAATACATAACTTACATCTTAAAATTGACAATTTAATTCGGCTTATTGCTTAGCCTTATCCTCGTATCAAGGAAATGGAAATTCAGGAGATAACTATTAAATATACATTAAAGCTATGTTGAAGACAGTGGGATTAAGCTTGTCTGCGGATATTAGATACAAAGTGTTTAATATGCTCGCTATGAAAATTGGATGCTGCAACCAACTAAATTAATAGAATAGTTAATAATAAATACTATAATGTTCCATAAAATGAGTGATCCGATCATAACGTAATGTATTATCACGATAACTAAAGACTTTTACCTACTTATATCATAATTGATTTAACCAAGTTACCTTTTACATATATCGTATGAACTCATATACATATATCGATGTACCAATCCATTAGCCAACAATTTGGTAATTTAGCCTCTTTTGCTGTAAAATAAATATTATTTTACCCTCGCATTTTCCTTGACTTGGGAGAAAAGAGAGCCAACAGAAAGCTATGGAGATGGATGGAGCAAATGACATGAAAATCACGACACATCCACAGGGGTCTACTGTCTAAGCCGCCATCGGTATTTATGGATAAAGGCATCTCTTTTACTCTAATGGCATTTTAACGTGGTTGAAAGAGAGACATGCTCCCTCAAATATAGACATATTTTTAAAGAGTACGTTTCCAGGTAGGCAGAGTTTGTTTGAAGCGCTCGGGCCGAAGCTCATATATTTAATATTGTAGCCTGCGATGAAAAGTCAATATTTACTCCCTAAGGATACACAGAACTTGCTTCAAATTCTCTTTAATCCTGTTTACATTGTATCGGAATAAAAAAAGGTGGATCACAATCGATAAATATTAGTCGGTAAGCCTAGTCAGATGCCTCACCAGGGCCTCTGACTCCTCGTGCGAATGTACAAAATTACAGATTGCTCGGTACAATATAATTTCGCTAATAAACATTTTAAATAGTATCCAATTTACTTATTTCGAGTCGCCTAAAAAGTGTATTTTAGTCGATTTAATCAGAGATTTTCAAGGATATGTCTGGTACACTTATTACTTTGTAAGCTTCTCGATTCGACTCAGAATCTAAATCTGCTTTTAAAATTATTACGAAACCCAGTAAAATTTGAAATACAAGACCACCGTCTTGTATTACTGTATACTTATAAGGTGTAGGTGTAGTACGGTGTACTTTGATATATTGCAAGCTTTAAAATAAATAAAATAACATTCAAATAAGTCTCCAGGACTCATCAATCTATTTTCCTTAACGTGAAGCATTTCTCATTTGACATTTTTAAGAATCGAACTTTATTCAGATTTTACATTTTCATATAAATAATTTGTGGGAAAGTAAATTTTCTATGAGTAAAAAATGATTAAAAAAATACACGCTTCCGTTAAGTAAAAGTTCAGTTCCAGTTTAAAAGCCTCAGGATTATTATTACAGTGTTTACTATACCTTACCTTATCTTTGACTTATAACCTTAAACGAGTTTCCTAATGGATGACATAAGCATCCAATTCGCAGATCATCGATGGATCCTCCATTCAAGTTAAATGTTTTCGAATTAAAATCTAGCGCATAAATCTAGTGCTTATAAACTGGCTTGGGAGCAGAGCACTATCAAATGCTTGTTTATGCATAGTTCAATTGGGTTAGGAATATACCAATAATTTAAGAATATAGTAACCCCAATGCAATAGGAAGCTAAAGGAAGTCAGGTTTTTATATGACTAATTTAAATCGATCGATTTGTTAGATCGTTAGTGAGTGAAGCTTGTGGTTAATAAGTTAAGAGCAATATTACAAAATAAGCATGGATTTCAAACGCTAAAACGAAAATCGGAGGCCGCTTTGAAATAGGAATTTTGTAATTACATGCATATTAAGTAAAAATAGGTACTTGTTAAAAGTCAAATAAAAACAAACGACTAGTTGTTCCGTTTCAAAACTTCTTACAGTACTTTATACAATTCGGTTACCCTGAAATTGTAATTCGGTGGCACAACAGAGGACTCATTTACAATATACATATACTGTTAATCAAAATATCATCCATTGACAAATTTGACAGTGAGCATTAAGGTACCCTATATGGAAGCCAACTGTGTTCCAATAATGGATATTGTGCTGTGAGGAGTGCCATTTGATCTCATATGCCTAACACGCTAGCCGTCAGGACTAACATGCGCCTCTAGAGACCCTTCAGAGTAGGGTGTCAACAATGTCGTAGCATCATATTCTGGGATGAAAACTAATATAAACATCATCCAAAATGGATTATGAACGACTAAATTATTCATATAAACTTAACACTTTCACAAAAAGTGTCGATCCCTAATTTACCTTAGAATACACTAACATTAGAAACTTTAAATTGCTGAGAGTATAAGTACCTTTGTATTTAAGACTATGTGCTAATATTATAAAGCTGTATATTTCCTTAAGATAAATGCATAAATACATGAATAAATATATCTATTATTTTTTTCAAATATGTTTGAAGGTTACCAATGAGACAAGAGAATTCCTAGACTGTTTGCTGTAGACTGAATGCAATTTTTTGGTAGGTACCTATTGTTATACAAATAATTCTGTTCTAGCGTCTCTATACAGGGTGTAGGTATTCGTTAAGTGTGCACAGTCGATTGTTCCGAAACTATAAGAGATTATTATAGAATATTCGAAACCTACATAATTAAAAGAGTGTAAAAACTTTTTTGAATTAAACTACAAACTTCCCAAATTGTAACACAAAACTATTCCATACAATAGGATGATTGTAGTAAAAAGGGGATTACTGCGTCCATCAATACTTTTTTCTAAATAAAATGATAGATTACCAAAAGTTTATCATTTGTTATCTAATGTGACACCTGCGCACACTTAACAAATACATCCTCTATATTATTGTGTAAGAGCATTCCTTTCTCACCAGTCTGTGTCGCGATGTGACGTGTAGGGCCTAAAAATATGATTGAGGTACCTTTTTAAAGATCTCGGCGAGTAGACTGGGCCAAACGGACGACGTGGACGAAGTCGCGGGTGGTCACTAGTAGCTATTATTACAGTTAGTACCTACCTATAATGTTTTTATCGTCGCGTAAAAGGGAATGGACTTATTAAAACGTCATTTTAAAGTTACTTTTATCTCGATACGTTAAGTGACTATTTAAGAACCAATCCTTGATTTTTCAGCACTTATCTCTCAAAACTCGTACCAGTACGAATCCTACAATTACTGCCTACTTAGTCACTCTACCAATCACACCTACTGAGAACGTGCACTTTGCTCAGATTGCAGAGAGCCGACACACTGCACCATATTCGGTGCATCCTCCAACCGATGTATGTACAGCTCATCAGATAGTGTATTTTTGTTGTAGAATCACCCCTATTACAAGGAAATAAATTCCAATGTTTGGTTGCAAGTGCTATCAACTATGTGCCTCTGTGTAGTTATTGGTGTTAAAAGCAGTAATTATGATATCCAAATTTATTAATTACAGGTTACAGGTAGATTAATGTACGAGTATACTCAATGGTGAAAGTACAGTGTGCTACTTTGGCTTCAGACACTTCAAGACTGTATTATGTATTTTTCAACACACTTGCTCATAAAGTGTTTGTAATTTCACTGCGATTAGACTTATAATGACACCTATAATCAAACTGTGACTTTTTCATTGCTATAACCCACTAGTGAGTTATAGATTTAAAAAAAGAAAACTTTAAAATCCCCATTTTGTACGTGGCAGAATAGGCGCAACCCCTATGCGCGGAAAATAAAGAATGAAACTTGATTCTAAGGCGCTTTCTACTGACGAAACGCCAAGTACAAACAATGATTGGATTTCACCTACCTACACAAATAATGAGCCATCTCAAAGTATTTCAATAAATAATCTATCTGACGAGACCGCTATGCCATCAAAAGCAGTTAATTATAATTTTACTAAAATGCACATTTACTAATTGTTTCTCTAAATAAACTTTTTATCTACTAAATAAAATGAGTTTTTATTGATATTTTATTCACAAGTGTGTTGAAAAACGTCGTATGATACACGTGTGTATTGAAGATTATCGTCCTCGACTCTCTTAGGACTCTCGCCTACGGCTCGGGTCTCAATGGCGCCTCGGCGGTGATCACCAATGTTACACACTAGTACCATAATGTTCTATTCTATACACATAGAAACAGATACTTCGTAACATTTAATTCCAAACCATTAGATAATTTTAAGGTGTAAAGGGGCTGACATGGTTTAAAGACTTTTGTTTTTAAAACAGAAGAAAGAGAGCGTGTCCCTACATTGCACTAAAAATCGTAAATGGTAACTAATGTAAGTGGGCAATCGAACATTTGTTTTCGTTGAAATTCAAATTAGATTGACATATTTACGTCAACTATTTAAGGTCTTACAATTCATTCATACTTTTTATAAGTTACCAACATTATTCAGTCATCCAAGCTTTGTCCAGAGTCTAGACTATAATTTGTCGAAGTTGAGAGACTCGTTTTAACCTCATTAGGTGCTTGCGAAACTTGCTTAGTCCAATTTTACACGGTACGTTAGGTTCTATTCTTATCTTTCGTTTCAGAAATCGTCTGATTTCGCGCTTTTACTTCAGGGCTAGCGTTAACTTTGAAATTGTTCAATTGAAGTTAAAGTTATCAATTCGTTTGAAGTGGGAAAATTCGTTTGCAACTTTTAATTGATCAATGGTGTTTCTCTCGACAACTGTTTCAAAATTACTTACGATTATGAATTTCAGATTTATATCTGTTTTTTTAATTCAACAATAATAGTTTTGCTTTCAAATTGCTTTCGAGAACATGTGTTTTAGGATTTAAAGAACTTACAATTTATCCCTTCTATGAGTTCTTTTACAGCTGAGTGTGGAAATAAGCCCTTATGAAGACGACTTCAGAAATAATGCTTTGTTGTTATTGTAAACAATACCGCAGTTTATCTCGAATAGGAAAATTTCAAGCAAGGTGCCTTTTAACATACTAATTCACTCAACTAATTTCCTTACATGTGGCGTCCCTGACTACCGCTGCACTGGCTGACATGACATTAATTACCGCTATCTGACCGCAACCGCCTTATCTTGCGGTATGCTAATATTTGGACAGTCCCCGTGGTATCTAGACACGTGGTAGCGTATCAAGCCAAGTTCAAGCAAAGGAACTGGCTCGCCAGCGCTGATTGTAATATTATACAAACCACTTAGTGCCACTTTTGACCCATCTATAACTCAAAATCTTTTTTTTTTCTTACATTTATATTTTTGGTGGGATGAAATTATCTGCTTTATTCTGCGCGTGGTACGGAAGTACGTAGTACGAAATTCTGTGACAAATAAAACATGAAAGTAGATATAAATAGAAATCTGTGACGACCAACACTTGGCTGCTGAGCTTCAGCATGTCAGGAAGGTACTACGGGACAACCAGCTACCAGTACCACGCCGTTGCAGACCCCGGACCAAAGTTCATACAGTCGACCGCCAACCTGCCGAACTACCATACTTGAGGGGAGTCACTGACAAAATTGAAAACAACTTGAAGCGTGCTGCAATCAAAACTTACTTCAAGCCGCCTAAGAAGATCAACCAATTCTTACCACCGGTCAAGTGTAACATACCTCTTCAAGACGCAGGGGTGTACAGACTGGAATGTGACTGCGGACTCTCATACATAGGACAAACAAAGCGTAGTATAAGCGTACGGATTAAAGAACATATAGCCGACGTTAAACATAGACGGAACACAAAGCCTGCAGTGTGTGAACACGCGTTAGATAAACCCAACCACTTCATACGCTTTGACCAACCAAAAGTCCTCGCAAGAGAACGTCGTTTTCTTCCTCGTATGCTCCGTGAGGCTATTGAAATTAGAAGACACCCCAATTTTAATAGAGAAGATGGTTGGAAAATCATTTCAATGTCTACTGTTCGCGTAAACCGAAGAAACAAATATGAAAATAGGTATTGTGTATTTTGAGCTACATTTAAAGATCAATAGGTTGACAGTTATCGCTTTATGGCAATCCACACCCAGCTCTTAAACAGACGAAAATATTTGGGGCGGTTTTTCATGATAACATCATTTCATTCATTATGGAATGATATGGCGAAATTTGGGGCTTTGCCAATGGTTTATTAGGTTCGTGCCTAGCAGCTTATTTCAATCAATAATGGAAATAAGCTACTAAGATCACAATATGTTACATGCAAAATAGGTATCTACACCTTGTTAGGTGTCCAGACGATATTTAGAAGAGATGAAGTATTTCTCTAAATTTAATGATCTTATTTTTCTACTCATTTTATAGTTAATATCCTTGCAAAATTAGTAGTTGTAGATTTTGAATTCAGCTTAGTTTAAACATTAATTATTAAGTAATTCAGACGATTCTAAGAAATTATTTGAGCGTAACATTATAAGGTTCTTGCTAATTAATGACTAAATTATTATAAGCAAACTTCATTAACTTCGTTTGTAATATAAGATGAGCATTACACCTCTTTCGAGAAATGAACAGCTTTATCAAAATTGCAAAAGTAATGCCGCACAGTCTTGTTAATGTGAAGTCAAAACACTAACCAACTAGTAATAAATAAAAAATATTTTATCGTTTGGCCAATCGTCACTTTCGCTGCAATAAAGTTTAAATTAAAAAAAAATATGCTCTAGATATTTCGACGCACTAGAATGTTAATTCACTGGACCCGTTTCCGGACACGTTTCCATGCAAATGAAAGGGACGTAAGTTGGCGGGTACCGTACCCATGCTGCTTATCCGGAGATAATCCGCGCGATATTGGCGAGCGCAGGTGCAGACGAGGAGCTAGTTGCAGAGATAACTAACAATTCAATTTAATATTAAATAAATAAAAAAGAAAACTAATACAAAAAGTATCTACCTTATCAGCCACATCAAGTCACATACAACCTACCAATTTCGGAGCAAGCAAGCGCTTTTCTAATAGTTTTAAGTATTCTACATATTTAAAAAACCGACCAATTATGAGTCGGATTTGCGCACAAAGGGTTTTTCTTCAATAATCGAGCTGTATTTCAATTATTTCATCTATTTTTATCTTTGATTGTCTAGCTGTCACGGTTCATGAAATACAGCTTACCTGGTGGCAGTCCGACGGACAGCGATGTCTTAGTAATAGGGTTCCGTTTTTCACTTCTTGGGTACGATACCCTTTACATTTACTTATATAACTTTATATTAATTTTGTACAAAATCCGTCATAGTCTATTTTAAGGCTTTCAATTCTCAAGTATAACTTGAAATCTCTAAAAACGTACCTTTAAAATGATTGTGGCAACATTTGACTGGTTGATGATTTCTGTTCCAGACCAATATTACAATTGAATCGCTATTTTCATGCTAAAATCATGAAACTATGACCAACATATTTTCAGATTAATATAGTTGATACATTTATATTAATCGGCAATACATGTGAAACACTGAAATGTAATACGCGTGATTCGCTTTAATTAAATTTGCATAGGGCCTCCAAACGAAAGAAACAAATGAAAATCTCATTCGAGGGATTAGTGGTTATTTGGTTGTGGCTCTAATTAAGGGTTGACACGTTTGTAATTCAAGACACCTAGGTTTTACATAAAAAAGAGTTGCATCATGGGCTTTTCTTTTACTTTTACAAAGTATTACATACTGAGTGATTTCCGGATATGTTTCTAAATTTTATATTGGTCTAGGTTTATATAAGTAAACATTTTTATGAGGTACAGAGTAAATAATGAAAACTAATTTAAAAAAGTATTTATATTATTTTATATAATATATAAAAAATGTTCTTACACTAAAGTCAGTGGAATCATAAACCAACACTGGTTTTATCGCTGATTACGATTCAGTTATACAGTTAATAAAATGAAACAGCTAGGTAATTGATGATTTTGCGATATTTCCGGAAAAATATAAATACACTGCTCAACAAAGTCTAGGGAACAGGAGGTTTTTAGGGAATATTTTTATTTTTTTATATATTTTTGTTTTAAAGTTTATATACCAATCGATGCGCAATTTAATGCTTAATTAGTTGCGTATATAAATAAAGGATTCAGTTTTTGAATTACGAGGTAATTTTAATGAAAAACAAAGAAAGTGTATTACAGAACTAAACAAAGAAATTTAATTTAATAAAATTTCTTAAAAATTAAAACATTACAGTTAAGAACAAATATGCGGGGACTTTTTTAATAATCAGTTGGACCCCCTAAGGCATTAACAACAGCTTGACATCGTCGTGGCATACTGATTATGAGACTATCGATTGTCTCTTGTGGAAGAAGACTCCATTCTCTGGAGAGATGTGAAAAAAGTTCATCTGCTGTGTTCAAATTTTGAGGGAGATTTCTAAAAGCCCTTCTCTTTAGTAAATCCCACGCGTGTTCAATGGGATTGAGGTCCGCGGACTGAGCAGGCCACTCCAGCACTTCGATGTTGTACTCGCGGATCACATCCATCACCTGACTCGCAGTATGTGGTCGTGCATTATCTTGCATAAAAATAAAATCTGCGCCCAGATTTTGTCGGTGCGGGATAACCACGGATTGGACTACCTGTTCGCAGTATCGCTCTGCATTTAAATTTCCCCTGATCAAAACGAGATCCGTCCGTCCACCCACGCGGATTCCAGCCCACACCATGATTGTACCACCTTGGTAGGGATGCACCTCCTGTGGGTTTTGAAGCCGACTCTGCCGACCAGGAATCCGCCAAACACGCACTCTTCTTGAATCTGGATGAAATCCGAAGCGAGATTCCTCGGAGAACAGTACATGTGCCCACTGATCTACGGTCCACTGCAAATGTTCACGTGCCCACAATAATCGACGTCCTCGATTTCCATGACGCAGCGCGGGCACTCTTAGTGGTCTGCGAGCACGAAGATTAGCTTCATGGAGTCTCCTCCGAGCAGTCTGGTCACTGATAGCAACCTGGTGCTGCGACTGGAGGTCTTCTACCAACTGACGAGCCGTAATGGTGGGTTGCCTCCTTGCGACATTTTGCAAAAAACGGTCTTGCCTTTCCGTAGTAACCCTATACCTGCCTCTGTGCCTTTCGGCTACATCGCCAGTAAGTCTGTAACGTGCCCACAGTCTGCAGATAACGCTCGCGTGAGAATTCAGAGCAGCTGCAACTTCGCGTTGGGGTAGCCCAGCTTCCAACATTCCTACAGCTCGAATCATTTCTTCCCGCGTTAAATGACGTCGTGACATAATCGGCCGTAGTCGCAAAAGTTACGAATAACAACAGTTAATTTTGTTTTTCAATAAAATCATAAAACAATAAAACAAATTTTTATCTTTAAAATTCTCATACAGTATCACTACACAGCAATCAAAGTGAAAGATTCCCGCCTTTTACGAAAATTCTTTTGTTTCTAATTTTTTTTTAAATTCGAACAACGTTTGATAAACATTCAGCCTACCTGTTTACCTCAAAGAGATCAGTACTTTTTAAAGAAGATTTTACAAATAAAGTCATATAGTTGGCTTGTTCCCTAGACTTTGTTGAGCAGTGTATATTACTTATGTATTCATATTCATAATATTTATTGCAAAGTCACACGTTACAATAAGGTGTTACAGTCTCATGAGTCAACTAGTACATGACACCCGGCTAGGGCACAGCAACTTAAGTTAAATTGAATTACAAAATTAGGTTAAATAAAATTATTAAACATATCATTAAATTTAATTATACTATCAAGAATAACTATTGAATATAATCGAATCAAATTAAATAATCAAATATAACATTTAAAGCTTAAAAATAAGACTTCACAATTTATTAAGACTAAAATATTTCGTGTCATAAGCAAAAAAACTAAAATATTTCATGTCATAAGTCTAAACGGTACCTAAAAGGTCATTGATGGCATAGAAACATTTTTGGATCAGAAAATCTTTTAACGTTTTGTAGAAAACAGAATCTTCTGTTATATTTTTGTGTCTTTTACCTGTGTTTTATTTATGATCGGGTACTATTAAGAATCGGGAGGCTTTCAAGGATCCTTTTTCACAAATAATAGCAAGAAGTTTATTTACAATGAGACAACAAATCAAAATTTGTGAAAGCACAACGGCTTCCCGAAATTCCCGACACTTGGGATCATAAATTAAACCGCGACCCAATCTGTGCTAAAATATAAAATAGGCTCGTATAATACGGTAGTAAGATAGATTCCTTAATTGATTGCGCTTGTAGATTAGTACATCGTAAATCTGGAAATTTTAAAGTACTGAAATATATTTTTATCTTAAAATACCTATTCCTTTAGTAAATAGATTATGGTTTGCAATATTGCATCTACCTATAGGTAAAATTGTGTATAACCTTTTTCAAAATGCATAATGTATTCAGCAAAAATACATTCTTTGCGTGTTTTCTCTATAAAATAAACAACAAAAACGCACTTCTTCGCCGCTAAAACTATTTGACAAAGTCTTTAAAATACGAACAGTTGTTTACGCCAGTAAACAACAGTCAAAGGATGGTACTTCAATAAATAAAAAATATACTATACAGACAAGTAAAATATTGCAACAGCCAAACAGATTTTTATGTGAGAGCCAGACAATATTGCGAACCATAAAGCGTTGTGAATTTTTAATCCAATGGTGCTTATCGTATGCAAAAATCATTGTTGAAATAATGCGAGTGCGCTATTAAAAGCAAACTTGTGCGTCATTTTTCGGTTCACTCGCTTGGAAACGTCACCGAAAGCGTCAGTTTATGTGTCGTGATCAACGATATTAAATACCCTAGATACACTGACAGCGCTCGAAAAATGTCTCGCAAAACGAGTGCTTAAACACGCCTTAAGCACTCGTTGGCTTGTAGTCGCGCGCGGACCGTGCTAGCGTCAGTATGCCGAAGTGCTCCGTGAAAAAGTGCAAAAACAATACTTTAACCACTCGAAAAAGGATGGAGTTTCGTATTTCCGGTAAGGTATTAATCCATCTTTGATAAGAGAATGCATTAGTGGTGCAAAGTTATCTTTAAACGTGCTAAAATTGTAATTTTCTAAAAAAATCTGAAGAAATCAAACGCGCGACTGGCTTTATAGTTGTCCCTTTCCCACGCGCTGCGGTCTAAATGCTTCTAACGCATTCACACAGAGTAATATTTGGAACATAGTAATGGAGTCGCGTTGTACTAAAGATTATTATGGTAATTTTGGAGGAAAAGGAATGTAAATATTGTTTACAATATTCGACAAGAAATTTTATTACTAGTGGATATCGTTATAAAATATTATCTGTATCATTTCAGATTTCCGAAAAATGAAATAAAAAGAGAAAAGTGGCGAAACTATTGTCTAATCAAGACAATTTATTTTCAGATCGATCAAACAACATCACCCGGAAATGCTGTACTGTCAACACCAAACATAGAAAGTTCAATGAGTTCGCTATCGAGCACATCCAGTACCAGCATACTTAAAGCACAGTCAATAGATTCACAGCTAGTCCACGCGGGCTAAGCCGCTGGCGGAAAGCTAGTTAATAATAGAACTAGTTAGTCATAAACAAGTAAAGGTTTTTGGAGTTTACTGTTTAATAATCGATTTTATAAGGCCGAGGTATGAAAATATATGGAAGTAAAATCAAATTCTCAACAACAAAATTTAAAAAAATCCGATGTCACGCGATGTTACACGAAAATGTCACAGGGCGACCGGCGATGTCACACGATGTGACCCGAAGACGCATCGGTCATTTTCTGACACATTCAACCGAGTATTGTAAAGGTGTATTGTAGTATGTATGTATTATGGAGACTATTGTTTATATTTCTATGGTTTTGTTATGTATTTCAACAGATTCATTGTATAATTAATAAAAATTAATGTATCATACATGCCTTTAGTATCATAAAAAATACATTCATTTATCCTTATTCCCTAATCTATTAAATTTTTATAACCGTTCTTAAGGAGTAAACTCCAGTCGTGCGTCGGAGCTGACACACACACTTTTAATTATTTTACTCAAATACATTTTATTTACACCGACGACGACTCTTCTTACTCTGTTCTAGATTCAAAAATTATATGATTTCCAAACAGCGCAAGCAGAACTAAACCTTATATCTATTGTTTTACAGGCTACATTCGTCTTTACAGCAATAAAGCAATAAAATTTTATGAGCTTGTTGCCTGCGTACATTCAAAAATGTCATAACTCTGGGATGAGTACATTTAAAGTGAGATCGTATTTTAGTGATTTAAGGTCAACTTTTGAATATTAAAATTAAAGTTGATATTATTTTTGTTCTACAAGTCCCTCCCGCCGTTGCAACTACTTTCGGGACAGTTTTTGAAGGCGGTTTTCTATGCAATGTTGCTTCTAGGGTATTTAAATTCGTTGGTCGTGATACGCGGAATTTCGTGGTAATCCTGACGTGTGATCGCCACAGGCGAAATCGCGGTCAAGTGAAAATTATTTTCATCATATTTTAGCGCGTGAATAAGCATTATTTATTTATTCATCACAATAAATTAATGACGACAGAGTCCTCCTATTTGATCGTGTGCAAATGGTCTAGGTCCGTTACCTAAATACACACAACTAATTTATATTTATATGAAAATAAATGCAAAGTGTATGAGTAGAGTGAAGATATTAGTTATGCACTCACTCTACATACGATACAGATTATCACAATTCCAAATAATATCAGATCCTTAAATATAATCTTATATCATTTACAAAATGCAATTTTATATCATTTACATCTTCATATATTTAATGCCAGGGTAGGTATGTATTAAATGGAAATAGTGGGAGAATCGAAATGAAGTTTGTGTGATTTCAGACAACAAACCAAAGATGTTGTCTCAATCAACATAATATTCCGATTCCCGATCCGTCTGCTTGCTAGACCAAGCGTATCTATTTCCATACTGATCAATGTAGAATGTTACAAAATTAATTGTCTGTAATTATACACAATGTTAGTTTGCGTGTTCAAAGGTGCATAACATGTAGGTTGACCGTACTACACCGTGTAGAGGTTGTTATCTGAGTGCTTAGGGCGACTATAAAGTTGTACTAAACGTAGGCCTTTAATTTGCGTACGAATTAATTACCTGGGGTACTAAAATGTAACGAATGACACGTGTTCGTGCATGCACAAATAATTACCATTAATCACTGTAATAGTCTGCCCATGCGAACATAAATAAAATATTAATTTGTGGTTATTTCCATTTTATAGTTTGTTTTTCAGATTAAGCAAAACAACTCGTGCTAACAAAACTACGGATGTAGGGCCCAAACTGGAATAAGAAAACGAATCTAGAAATTGAATCTAGTAAGACTATGAATCAAGTACATTTTTGAGTGAAGGTAGTTTTCAATTTTTCAAAACTATGTAATGACAACTAATATCTTTGTCTACCTGTAACCACCGACGCTGAAAAGGGTCCGAAACGTCACAGAAATCACAAAATTTTCCGTAAAAAGTGTATAACTTAAAGTCTATAATTTGAAATTTAGGCTTTTATACAGTTACCCTTAGCAATAGTACTGACTCATTTGTCTATGTGTAATAGGTTATTCCGAACACCATTTTCATGGTGACACAAAGAAAAAGGTAGGTATGGTGCTGTTAAACATTTAAAAATAAATCTTAAAAATATAAATATAATTAAAAATAAATCTTGCTTTAGTGCTTGGGTCACAAACATAAGCACTATACTTAAGTACTTTTTCCCTGTCAAAAATGTAGTAAGCTTTTGTACGTGAAACGGGTTTCAGGAGTTGAACCATCGCATAACGTATTTCGTTTAGCCGTTGGCAAGTCCTTGTTTATTAAGAACATGTGTGTCAATACATCAGTATTGAAACCTAATGATATATGCGTTCGTTATCACGCATACATTACCGGTCGGCAACGTTAATCAACCGTTTGCCGTGATTGCGTCGACAGGCGCTAGTCAAACATAAATCAGTATTGGTGCATGAGCAAATATTTGTACAAATGATCGGACGGAATGCACGGGCAAAGAGTAGCTTACAACTTACTGAAAAGCCCAGTCTTTTGAATAATGAATAAAGATTACCGACTAAGTACAGCTGGGATAGGACAAAAAATGCTTCTGTAAATTCAATTCATTACCTAGTTGATACGATCGATGGCGCCTCATTTTGTTTTATTAGTTTTGAAAATTAAACACAAATTATATTCGTTCGAAACTTGAAAGTCAACAATAAACTAGAAGAATACTAGAGTTCAACTCGACACGAAAGATCACAAATAAATCTTCAGAACCGTATCGTGTGGCATTACATTGCTTATCTTATTCCGTAAAAACTTCAGAACAAGACAAAAGTGAAGAAACAAAGAAAAACTCAAAGTTGGCTTGTTGACTACCGAAACATAAAGCTTGCTTGGGAGTTGACCTCTGAATTGTAAACTCAAACCCTTATTCATACTAGACCCAGGCACAGGGTTGCTTTTATTTCAATTTTACTTTTGGCTTCTTATGATAAATTTTCAGTGCAGCGTAGCTTGTATAAGAACATCCACGATGTTCTTATTGATGATTTTAATTATAAATAAGTATATTTTTCGCTGTTTTGTCATTTGTAGCGTAAGTAAATTAGGTAGGAAGAACTAAATTTCATCTCAAAGCCATAAAGAAAAAAAAACATTATGTAGTAGGAGTACTGTTAAATCATTTCCTTTCTCGATTACATACCGGTGAATCAACTGAATCGATTTACATTATCGATTTTCGTTCAGCGCGTAGATGAGATAAGAGAATTAAATTTTGAGTATGGCCTCTTTTTTGCTGTAATACGGTGAAATTTTCATACCGAGCACCAAGCAAGCAGTTTAAAATAAATTTAAAAAATGGCTCGAATCTGTGTAAAACTTTTCTTAAGTAAACCATTATGGTTTAATATGAAACGATAGTCCCAGATTTTTTGCACTAAGTAACTAGCGGACTTGAGTGTCTTAGAATTTTAATATACCTATTGCAGAATTTTAATATATAGTAAAAAATAATACATCTCCAAAAATTAACTTCAAAGTTGTGTCGTGTAACAAAATTGCCTATTAGGTACCTTTAAGACAAGGGCTATCAACTAACGGCATGATAGGCCATACTTACAGACTGTTAGCGTCTCGGCGCACCTGGCCTTGTATCCTGGTAACGAGCTCTCCGATCGCTTGTTAACTTTAACCAGGAAATAAAACGAGGCTACCTTACAAGTTGATTGAAACTACTAGCCCAAGAACACCATATTACCGAATGGAATCATGTGAATGTCTCGATATTTGTAATAGTGTAGGGACACTTTACTTTTTCAAATTTGCAATTGAGATTTTAACATCCGAAACAACGCTAAACTAAGTTTCTGAGAGATAAATATCTCTCTTATGATTAAATTTGCGTCATTTTTCATTACTGACTGACTCCCTTTGATGTAACATATTAGTAAATCATTTGCTTTTCATTGTTCCAAAAAATATCAAATATGCCAAAGGGCTGACAAAATAGGAAGAAGTTAGATAAATAAAGAATCAACACATAATCGACATAAAAAATACGTATCCAATAGGCTCGCAAAACTAATGCATGTATCAGAAAAGGATAAGGCTCCCTTTTGCAGGCGAATCTTACTTTACAATCGATCGGAGCAATTCTCCGGAATTATGGTGCTTTCATTCTTAGCCTATTACTGAAATAGGGCAATTGAAGGCCACTTATCTCTGCGATCCATTAATCCTAATGTCAGTGGCCGATCACGTCCAAGGCGATTGGATTCTTCTTTTTCTCTCAACGCAGTTGAGAACCTCATTGTCGCTTTGTTCGCCTGTTTAGTTGTGAATCTCTTTTTGAGCCTTTCAGATGCTTTTATAGGCAAGTGGGTGTATAGGTCTCTAAAATTTCTATTAGAGTAATACCTTAATTTCCACTGTTCATAGTATGTCATAACCAAACTTTTGAAATATGGGACTTCATATTTAAGAATACTTACAAAGTCCTACCTTAAAAACGCAACTAATAAAATATGATTTCAAAAAAATAGAAGCAAAGTAGCTTAGCTTTATTTTTGATTCCCTATACGAGTATAACGATACGTAAGTATCTACTTAAAATCGCTTAAAAGCGATGTATGTTATAATAACAGTCAAAAATTTTAAAACTGATATCTCGGTGGTATAAAGTTGTAATTATTTGTAAAAAATAACAGTTTCTCCGTTCAACTCGGGCATCGCTTCCGATTGCTACCTTTGGCGTTGTAAAATATTTACACATAAAATGTGCGATGGATTTCAAAGCACTTCCTTGCCTTTATTTATTTCAGCAAAAGTGTTTGACTCTTTTTGTCATTTTCAGCAAATGTGTTTGAATCTTTTTGTCATTTCAGATATATTTATTACATCGATATGTATTGTTAATGAAAGCCGACGAAGTGTTTTAGTTTACAAATATTTTTTTAAATCGACATCGGTTCAAGCCCATTTACTTCATGCATGACTACGGATCAGCCCGCACAAATGTTTTGATTTTATATTCACAGTTGAAAATAATCTGATTTCAAACATAAATAGACCCAAAAAATTATACAAAATCAATCAACAATCAGATTGTGTCAGAAACATACAAAACAATACGAGTATCTATCAAGTTTGATATTATTTACCCACGGCATTCGGTAGCGGATGTTATCCTTACATTGTACGGTCAGGACCATTAGGTAAGTTAATAACAATTTTGGTTGGAAATGAGGCCTAAATAATTTCAAAATCTCTCTAAAATGTGGCCCATTCCATTTACCCAGACCCAGTATGAGACACTAACCTATACCATGGGATAAGCAACAAAATATAGTGGCCGCTATTACCATCAAGCATGGCACGCACGTCCGCGTACGAGTAAGTAGGTGCTCGATCCCTCTCATAATCTAGATCAAAATCATAATCCTTGTGGGTCACATCAAAAGCTATAAATATGTAGATTGAATTGGCCGGCTAATAGCGGCCAACACCACTGCAATCTATGCTCGAGAGCGGCATTTACATACGAAACGTAAAACAATTAGCGTAAATTATAAAGTGTTTTGAGGCGTGCGTTATTGTTGTTGGGAAGTCACGGTCGGAGGCGCGGGTTATAATAACGCGTACGGAATGGTACCCACTTGTCACATTGTTGAACTTTATGAATACATTTTAAAGGAGTGTTCATTTTGCCAAGACGTTGTGCGACTTTAATTCTTTTACCTCATATAAATAAACTTGCGCGTAAGCTTCGGAGCCATGTTTTGTTATAGAAATGTTATAGATGTTGTAGGTAGAGGATACACGAAGTAAGTATTCCAAGACTTTTTTAAAAAGTATCTTTATTTCTGACAAGTAACATGTACTCGTAAATCACCGTGCATAATTCCCTACGTCGGTTTGTATCACGAAATTAATAAGAAGTAACCATCAATTAGGTGAATATCTATCGGGTTTAGACATAATGAGATATTGAAGTACTTGTTTGTTAAGTTTGAACAAGTTAAGATTTTGTGAAGGACTTTGATCCTTTGCTAAAGCATCTAAACGCATATTTAATGGATACGGCAAACCAATTTGACCCAAGAGCTTCGTCACAATATTAGCAACATGGAATTTCATACATACTCATAGCAAAGGTCGACCCCAATCCTGCGCTGTTATTATAAATTGCTTGCCTACGGACCTTCACGGGACTAATTCTACCGTCGTAATGGCACCACTTTTGCAATATCAAAAATATCGGATTTTATGAATAAAAAATCATTTCTGACCTGGCAAGCCCTTCCGTTTTGTTGTTGAGAAGATGAAATTAAATAATGAAAAGATAACTAATATGTTCAGGCCATATACCGAAAGGTGACACATTTTTTTTTAATACCTGACATCTAGGTGTACCCCAAAAATACCCCATGTTTGTTCCGCGATTTTTAGTAGTTTTTGAGCTATGATTTTTTGAAATAAAATTTGAGAATTTTCACCTTTTTTTAAAAAAAATCCGAAAGTATACCTGCTTTATATATATTTTTTTTGTAACATAGTCCTCATTACTTGAACTTTTTCCCATGAAATACCCACGTACACAACAAAAATTAAAAAAATTGTTCTATGACTTTTAATTTTAATTATAATAAGAAAACGCGGTGCTCAATAGGTCCTTTTTTGCCAACACTTGTCTTCAAATGTACAAAAGTAAAATTTCGTAATTAATTGGGAGTTTTTGTTTGTGGGTCGGGCCGATTTTGATAAAACTTGGTTTTTGTGACTGATTTGACAGAAAAAAACACTATTCAATGTTGAAGGTTTCAAAAAATCCAAGATGGCGGCATTTTCTGTTTTTGGAATGTTGTTCCAAAATGGAAGGATTACGACCGCGTTTTTTTACGACAATCATAAATAAAACGCACTGGTTATAAGTTCAATCTGCTGCGTTTTTCCTGTAATCCGTAAGAATAACGGCATAAATATTTTTAAAGGTTTCGCACTTGTGATGTTCGGAAAAGGTATCAAAGCAACGATGCCATAAAAAGATATAAGTGACTGAGGTCAACATTGTAACTAATTTAAATTACTTATTTTTATGACCAAAGGTTGAAACAGGACTTTGTAACACAGCGCATTAAATAAGCTTTAACAGCACTGTTCTGAAAACCTAATTAATGCTGGGACGGAATTCGGATACTTTTATTGCACCTTGTTCAAACATTTACTTGCCGATACATTCAAATTTAGTTCAGTATAGGTATTAAAAAATGTGTTTTAAATTTTTTGTACAAAATTCCTTCCGATGCTTTTATTAAAGACGTTAATTGCTTAAACAATTATTTTTACCTACACAATATTAATTTGACACTTCATAGCTGCTGGTCTACATTTCAGAACGCTAACGAGCTATTGTATCTTGGTCAATATCCACTGGTCTACAACAAAAAGAGTAGACTACGTGGTCTGCAGAACAATCAGTAGAACAATGGAAAATTTACTATAAAATCAACTTACATTTTATACCAGTACTATCGATTTTCGTTCATTTAAGATGATAACATTATATATATGTCTGTGTCTGTATTGTTTTTTAAAACAAAAAATTTTTAATCAGTCAGCTTCAGTAGTTAGCTGTAAAACGGAGTTTAAGGCTTTGGCGAAGCCCAATCATTTTAAAAGAATGGCGTAGCTATAAGAAATAAAACCTTGCGCGTTCGGAACGCCGCGCGCCGTTGTATTTTCTACTAGCATCGGCTATTTGACTAGCAGCGTACAAAACCTTGTTCTCTTTTCATATAAGCCGTTATCGATCTCGAGAGTTTAATGCCAAACCCAATGCTAAATTCTTTATTTTTTTCAGTACCACAAACACCCCGTGGCATCATTGAAAATTGAATTCCGACTTTGTCTTCGTCCGGGGATCGAACCCGGGACCTCAAAAATGGCGGCACCTATAAACCGGTACGGTACTCACACTAAATTGAGTCCCCGCAACGTCTTGGATTTTCCAAACTTTTGTTGTCTTGATTTAACTTTATTAGTTGATCTTAACACAAAATGGAAACATAAACATTCCTTTAATAATTCAAGAAATAACTCTTCGTGTCATACTCGTGTTTTGCAGACGGCCCCAAGGATCTCGCAGCTGACCTGAAATCCTTGTTAACCCGGAAATACAGTTCAGCAAAGAAATATCTCGAAAAGGGCGATAATTCTCGGGACTAAATCCGTTGAAATAATGAAAGCTATATCAGACCAAAAGAACATAATTAAAAAAGTTCGCGCGAGCAAAAAGTTCGGTTATCACTGCACCTCGGACCATGGCACGTTTTAAAAATCGTTGTTCTTGTTTATTAACTTTGTTTTTACAGTCACAGTTGTTAAAATAAATAAGAATTTTCTGTCGTGCACATAAAATATGTTGGACAACGTAATTTCAGAGTAAAATAGAAGTTCATTACTGTGGTGATAACTCTTGCTGCAATACCTACTCCCAAAAAAGATACAACCTTCTGCAGATGAAACATACCTATAAGATATATACTGGTGTGGTGGGGTGATTTAAGCAATGAGATGAAAAATGGATTGGGATAAAACCGCGCGAGATGAAATTCTAGTAATAAAACCAAAACTTTCAGAAGTACCCCAACCATTCAGTTTTAGAAATATTACTTTTCACACACAGCAGCAAGGGTAAAGCCAAACCATTTTTTTAAATCCACAAAGCCGTTGCAATTGACAACAGGCTTCCAAGATTCCAAAAGTAAGTTACAATAATGCCATATTTATTGCTTAGAACATTGGTTAAGGCGCAGGTCACAGTTGCGGCATACTATCGCTGCGTTTCACGACTGACAATGATTGATGCGCGACGTTGTCACGCTGTAAAAAGAGCTCGGCGGTGACAGAAAGTCGAAGGTGTGGCCTAGGCTTAATAGAATATAAGATTGCTACTCAGACTAGAAGCACCTATTTCTTTTTTTTTCTTTCCTCAGAAATTCGTTAAATTGTTGCGGCAATTTATTTTTGCTGAATCAAATTAGCTCTCAGATCTATAACTAGCGGCTCGTGCCGGCTTCCCACAGGTAGCCAAATTTTTTTTACATATACACATACAATATAGCCTATGTTCATCATGGATAGTGAAGTATTATAATGGTTTTTTTTTTCAAATCACTCCAGTAGTTTCGAAGCCTATTCAATTTAAACAAACAAACAAAATTTTCATCATACATATTAGTGTAGTTAAGCTGATCTTATTGAGCTGTATTCAGGGGCAGGCAAGACTGTCTCCTAGATTGAAATATTACCGTGATCGGCGAAAGGATTTAATTTCCAATGCAACCATTAAGTTTCTTTCATTTCATTTCATCTCATCCGCAGTGAACGAGGGATTATAAACAAATTGACTGTAAAATACACTCTTTTGCAAAAAAAACGGGCACCTCAGGAAATTTACGTTCTAAGGTCGATTTGAGTTAATTAAATGAAATTTATTTCTTTGACGTAGTCTGTATACTTATAATCGTGTAAATTAATGCGCGTGAAGTGAGTTCGGGCAACTAAAAGAAGAACAAAAAACGATGGATTCTTTAAAACCGATGTACACGCCCAAACAATAAGAAGTGGTCGGCAATAAAGATAAGATTTTTTTTTACTTTTTTTAATTAAATAAAGTTACAAATGTAAAAACCTAATACCGAATGTGACCTCCTCTTGCCAAAATCACAGCTTGAATCCTTCTGGGCATGCTTTCCACGATGTTTTTAATAACGTTTTGAGGAATTCGTTCCCACTCTTCTGCAATGACTCTTTTTAGCTCCCTGATGTTTTGTGGAGCAGGTTGCACTGATCTTACACGTCTCTTTAGAACATCCCAGACATGCTCAATTGGATTGAGGTCAGGACTTCGAGCTGGCCAATCTAAACGACGGATCCCATCTTCTTGCATGTACGCTTCCACGTCGCCAGAACGGTGCGAGCGAGCATTGTCGTCCATAAAAATGGAATCTTCCCCAAGTGCAGTCAATGTGGGTTGTGCATATGGAATTAGGACTTCCATTATGTACCGATGTGCATTTAATGTTCCATTTTCTATGAAAACTAACTCCGTACGCTCCGTCGAATTAATTGCTGCCCAAAACATAACGGAGCCTCCGCCATAAGGAGTGATTTCTTCGAAACACACTTCCGCATAGCGTTCCCGTGGTCTTCGCAGCACTCGCCGGCGTCGGTCCTCTCCACACAAAGAGATTCTAGCTTCATCAGAAAACAATACTTTATTCCAGTCCTCCAGAGTCCATGAAGCACAGTTCCGAGCAAACTGAAGTCGAGCAACACGGTGCTCACGGAGTAATTTAGGGCCCCGAGCTGGGCGGTAACTCCTGATATTGGCAGCCAAAAGCCTCCTCCTGACCGTCCACAAGCTAACTTCTACTCCTCTTACTTCTTCAAGGCTCTTCTTCAGGTCCACACTTGACGCCTTACGATTCCGCAACGCCTGACTCACCAAAAAGCGGTCATCTCTTGGTTCTGTGCATCGTTTTCTTCCCGAACCGGGTCTTCTTTTGACCGAACCGGTCTCTTGATACCGTTGCCAAGTCCTCTGGACAGTTGAACGACTCACATTTAGCCGCTGAGACACGTAAGTTTGCGAACAACCTTCTTCAAGTAGGGCTATAATTTTACCGGCCCTTATCGCTTTATCACTCATATCAAAAAGTGGTATTTAATGTAAAAATAAAGATTAAATTGCTTAATTTGCAGAAAATGTCCAAAAAGTTTTAAAATATCGTAATCAGTTAAAAATCGTTTCAGCAATTCGCGCCATTAGTAAAGCAATTTTAGAATAATCCACAATAATCATTATTTTTCTTTTATTAATTTCAAATTTTAAATTTGGAACGTAAAGAATCATGCCAGGATGTTTCAAATAACATGCCAATACATCGTCAAATTAATAAAACCTATTTCTTGTTCTTCTTCATTAAAGTAGAGGAAAAAATCTAAAGTGCCCGTTTTTTTTTGCAAAAGAGTTTAGTACCACATCTAGCGCCGTTTTTATACTCTTGTGTTCGATTAATTTTGCAGGATGAAAATATTTAAACCTACTTTTATTATATACTTGTATAATATGCATTTATTTACAAAAAAAAAGTATTTAAGTATGTTTATCCGTTGTCTAGTACCTCCTAGCCTAAGCCTCGTAGCTTAATTTGGGACTAGAGAATTGGTGTGTGTTCACACACACACACTTCGGATGCACTGAATTTACTAGAGGGTTAACTGAATAAAACCACAAAAGTAATGTTCTAAACAAAGTGTAATGGTGTTCAAAAATTCAACCTTATGCTAACATATAAGTATGCAAGACGAAAAATTTCTCTAGAGCGAGTGAATAGCCTACAGCGCCATCTGTTGGCAGTGTTCGGTACTATACAATATGGTACTTGAACATACCGCCCCCTTAGGCCATTTAATTGAAAAAATGGCCTACAAAAATATGAGTTGAACATTTGGTTTAGCACTTAACTAATATCTAAACATGAGTTATACATTTGACAAAAAATAAATTTAATACATAAGAACTTAGTAACTAACATACATATTTTAACTTCAATTAGGTTGCTATTGGCAAAATACAAAGTTTTGAAGTAGGTCTCTTTATAATGGATGACTTAGTGCGCAGGGTGACCACACGCGATATGTTATCACTGCCTGGATGTTTCTCCAAAATTCGACCTAAAAGCCACCGACTTGGAGGTAAATCGTCCTCCTTTATTAAAACAATTTGACCGATCTCAGGCTCTGGTGTATGTGATCTCCATTTATATCGGTTTAACATTGATGCCAGATACTCTTGAGACCAACGTTTCCAAAAAGTTTGAACTGATCTCTGTATTAACTGCCATCTACTTAAGGAGCTCAATGACGAGGTTTCGTAATTGGGCTCTGGCACCGTCAAAAGTGATTCTCCTATCAAAAAGTGTCCTGGTGTCAGTGGAAGGGGTTCACTAGGATCATCACTGTGAATCACACTAATAGGACGTGAGTTTAAACACGCTTCCACCTGAGCTAAGAGAGTGCTCATTTCCTCAAAGGTGAGGGTTTGTTCTCCAATCACGCGCTTGAGGTGAAATTTAGTAGATTTCACCCCAGCTTCCCATATACCACCGAAATTAGGGGCGCGGGGGGGAATGAAGTGCCACGTGGTACCATTCCTTTCAAGGTTCTGTATAATTGGTTCTTGAATGGAGTTCAATTGTTGTAACTCTTTACTTGCTCCTACAAACGTCGTACCGTTATCGCTCCAAATGTCCATACAATGCCCTCGACGAGCGGTGAAGCGCTTGAACGCGGCCAGAAAAGCTTGAGCAGTCATGTCACTGACCAGCTCGAGATGAATGGCGCGTGTACTCATACAAACAAATAAGGCAATGTATCCCTTGTACGAGCGATGGCCTCTACCCTTGGACGTTCTTATATTAATAGGGCCAGCATAATCTAAGCCACTGTGAAGAAATGGTCGAGCTGGCGTGCATCTTACCGATGGTAATGAGCCCATGAATTGTGCCTTGATTTCAGCTTTCTGTTTCGCGCAGGTCACACATCCATGAATGTACTGTCTCACAATATTTCTGGCTGAAATTATCCAGTAAGCAGACCTGAGATAGTTCATCATCAACTGGGGTCCACCGTGCAGTGTTCTTTCGTGTGCATCAGCCACTATCAATTTCGTAAGAGGGTGATTCTTTGGCAAAATTATTGGGTACTTAAAGTTGTCCTCACAAGGTGCCTGTTGCAACCTGCCTGTGACTCTGATGATCTTGTTCCCATCTAACCTCGGACAGAGCGATCTTAATGAACTGGATTTGGCGTCCAATTTTCCAGCTAATAATTGAGCGTAATCAGATGGAAATGCTTCTATTTGAGCCGCTCTAATACAGCACTCCAACGCTTCATCAATTTCCCTTTTCCGTAGGTATGAAGATTTTACTTTAGTTATAAACCTTCTACAGTATGCTATGACTCTTAGTAATTTCTGCAATGAAGAGAATCTTTTAAAAATTGTATCTTCCGGAATAGTTGCCACAAATGCCCCATGTGTTTTGCTGGATGACTCCTCCTGGGTAACCATCAAATCAGTCGCTCTTTGGTAAGTAATACTTTGTTCTCGAATCATCTGAGGACCATTGAACCACAAGCTACTCTCAGCTAAAGGTATAGGCAAAACTCCTCGTGAAGCCAAATCAGCAGGGTTCTGTTTTGTAGAAATATGGTTCCATTGTGATGAATTCATGTTTGTTAAGATTTCAGATGTCCTGTTCGCCACAAAGGTTTTCCACTTACTAGGGTGAGTATTCAACCATGCAAGCACTATTGTGGAATCAGTCCATGCTCTAATTCTATCCTTAGGAATGCCAAGTACAGTTGCGGTCTCGTTTAACAATCTTGACAAAAGGACTGCTCCACATAGCTCTAGTTTTGGGATGCTTATTTGTTTGATAGGTGCTACTCTTGTTTTTGCAATAAGAAGTGATACCTTCACTTCTCTGTGTTTGTTAATTATCCTCAAATAGATAACTGCTGAGTAAGCTGCTTTGGATGCATCGCAAAACCCGTGAAGTTCGACATGTACATCATCTGGACAGGTGCCAACCCAACGTGGTATCCTGATTTTGGTGAGATCCAATAGTGTTTGCCGGTAAGTATTCCATTCTTCTACTAGTTCAATTGAGAGCTGTTCGTCCCAACCTACACCAGCTAGCCATAAGCGCTGTATAAAGATTTTTGCTATGATTATTGTAGGTGCTATCCATCCTAATGGGTCGAACAGCCTAGCTATATCTCCTATAATTGTTCTTTTTGTTACAGGTGCAGCTGCTGCAGGGAGGATCACCGAGTACTGCAGAAAGTCGTCGTCACGACTCCAGGTAAGTCCTAATATCTTTACTGTTTGATCTAACTTTAGTTTTATTTCTGTTTGATCTGTGTTGTCTGTTTTATTGTCCTTCTTCTCTTCTATCACTTCCTTGGTTAAACCTTCCTTTTCCATTTCCCTAATAGTTTCAATTAACAGTTTATTATTACTGTTCCACTTCTGTAACTTAAAACCACCGCTTTCTAATATGTTGCTTAATTGATTGTACAATTCTATACCTTCTTCCACGCTTGAACAACCGGTCATTAGATCGTCCATATAAAAACTCTTTAAAATTATTTCCTCAGCCTTAGGAGCTTCGTGGCCTTCGTCTTTGGCGTTTTGCTGCAACACTCTGACTGCAAGGTATGGTGCCGATGCTGTTCCGAATGTCACTGTACGTAATTCATATTCTTTTATTTGTTTTTCAGGTTCATCGCGCCACAGAATTCGTTGGTACTTTACATCTTCTTCGGCTACCAAAATCTGGCGATACATTTTTACAATGTCCGCTACTAAAGCAATCGGGTGTTCTCGCCATCTCATCACTGTATGTCGAAGATCCGGTTGTAAAGTGGGACCAATCATAAGGGTATCATTTAATGATACACCCTTCTTATTTTTTTCAGAAGCATTAAATACTACCCTCACTTTAGTTGTTGTTTTATCATTTCTTACAACAGCATGATGCGGTAAGTATGTTGCTTCGGTTTCCTTAATATTTTCATTCGCTGGCCTCATATGATCTAAAGCTAGATATTCATTAATCACCTCCGTGTACTTTTCTTTAAGATCTTTGTCCTTTGCAAATCTTTTCTCCAGTGATCTAAATTTGGATTCTGCAATAAGTCTCGAACCGTGGTTCGTACACTGTGGTTGTTCTTCGCGAAAAGGTAATTTTACCACGTAACGGCCTTCGGGTGTTCGCTTTGTGTTATTTTTAAAGAATTCTTCACAGCGTTGTTCTTCTTCCGTGAAGATGCTCTTGATGTTAGGTTGTTGTTCTTCAATTTCCCAAAACTTGCTTAATACGTCGTCCTCATAAACTTGTGCGTGCATCACAGTTATATTTCTTTTAATAGTTTTCGTTTCGTTGTTCTGTTCTTTGGTAACATCATTCGTAACTACACCTGAAATTATCCACCCTAAAGTGGTATTCTGTGCGATCAATGATCCCGCTGGGCTTCTTCTTACCCCTTCTTTCAGAATGTAGCTATAAACTTCTGCACTTATTAACAAATCAATCCTTCCTGATGAAGTGAACCCAGGATCCGCTAACGGTAAGTATTGCAAATCCACCCAATCAATGGACTTAATGGGTTTTTCAGGTAAATAAGATGTTATATTTTTTAGTACGAATGCTTTGATAGATATTTTTACCATAGGATCAATACGTGACTGTATAGTAAGTTGAACTTGATAATTAGTGGCTACTGATCTGTTACCACCTAATCCTGAAATAACACCATGTATTGATTTCTTTCTCAATCTTAAAAGTTGCACCGTGGCTTCAGTTATAAAGCACGCCTGAGAGCCTTGATCTAATAATGCCCGCACCACTTGAAAATCACCTGTTCTCGTCTCGGCATTTACTAACGCAGTCGCTAGTAACACCTGCTTAGGTTTTTCCATTGTTGACAAACAAGACACTACGGGATGAACTTCTTCAGGTGATTTTTTCTCGTTTAGATTTTCTGTTGCGATGTGAAGTAACGAGTGATGACGCTTCTTACATATCTTACAGGTACTGGGACTTTTACATTCGTATGCGGTGTGGTTACTGCCCAGACAATTAAAACAAATGCGGTTTTTAAGGACAAACTCACGCCTCTTAGAACAATCTTGTTTCGCAAATTCTTTGCAGAAACATAGCTTGTGAACCTCTGAGCAGTATTCGCACTGCATGCCAGAACCGCTAGTAGAAAGCAATACCTTAGGTTTTGCTTGAGAACTATTATAATTTTGTTGGAATGGTCTCTTGGTAACTACGAACTCCAGAGCCCGAAAACGACTCTCTAGGAACTCCTTAAGTTGGTTCCAAGTTGGTAATGTATTGGCATCAATATTTGAAATATGTAATTCCCATTGTTTCCGAGTTTCTAAGTCTAGTTTGAAAGTAACTATATGAATGATAATTACATCCCATGTGGACACCGGTATACCTATATTTTGCAGCGCACTTAAGCAGTCACATGTGTTATCCAACAATTCCTTTAATCCCGTTGAAGATTCACCGTTTAATTGTTTTTGACTAAATAATCGTTTTAAAATGCAATTAGAGAGAAATCGCTTATTGTTGTATCTCTTTTCTAATAAATTCCAACACTGGATATAATTATCGCTGGTAATGGGAGTGTGTCTTAATAACTGTTCGGCCTCTCCCGATAGTTGACCCTTTAAGTAGTGCAACTTTTGTACATCGTCTAGTGACCTATTATTATGCACTAGTGACGTAAATAAGTCTCTAAATGTTGGCCATTCCGAATAAGCACCAGAAAATTTCGGGATTGATATTTTCGGTAAATTGACGAAAGAATTGTTGGACTCACTTTTTTCTACACTTTTACAACTTGCGGAGTTTTCTCTTTGTGCATCGGCTGTAAGTTTATTTAAGGCCGCCTTCAAAGAAGATTTATACATTATATAAGCTTCCTCAGTATTATCGTACACATCGTTAGTAGTGTAAACACTAACTATTAATTCCTCGACTTTATACTGATGAACTAATTTATTATGATTTTTATAAAATAATGTCCAATCTCTTTCTAAATTTTCCAATCTAGTTTCTAAGTATTCTATAGTAATTCGATCTTTTGGACTTTTCTTATAATTAATTGCACCCTTATCAATGGCCTTTTGTAGGTCCAACTGAACGTTCAATAGGCTTTCCATATTTAAATAACAATTAATTGATCAAAGTTACAAAAAGAACTTAAGTGATTCACTACAATTTATGAAAAATATTACAAGTGTTTGCTCAAATAAACAATTGGAAAAAATTGGGCATGGATTCCCCGTTCCTTCGTTTTTTAACAAACTATTCTAAGTCCTTAACTAAGAGCATGCACATGAAAATTTTACAAGTCCACAATTCAAAGCAGTACTAAAGTCTATAATTCTTCGAAAATATTCTAAGTTGAAAACACCTCACTAATAAGGTTCAAAATGTCACGAACTTCCTTTGAACTTTTTAAATGAAAAATGTACTCACGATTTGTCACCACAATCACTCACACTTGCGTTGTCCTCCTTTGCTTGTGTGCCGTTGAATGTTGGTGCTGTGCCCTGTTGACGTCACTTGATAGCTCCGCTTTCACCTTGAGTGTTTGCCACTGCCGCTCCTGCTGGCTGCGCAGGTGCTGAGGCCCCTCCTGCTGGCTGTGCGGGCGCTGCTGCGTCTTGAGCGCCTAAACAGCGCTGCAGCGCTTGGGTCGATGCGTGTACCTTTGCCGCAGCGATCCACTGCGAGTACACGAGTCCCTCACACTGGGACTGACGTTCACAACATCCGGTCTCGATGGACCAATGTTCACACACACACACTTCGGATGCACTGAATTTACTAGAGGGTTAACTGAATAAAACCACAAAAGTAATGTTCTAAACAAATGTAATGGTGTTCAAAAATTCAACCTTATGCTAACATATAAGTATGCAAGACGAAAAATTTCTCTAGAGCGAGTGAATAGCCTACAGCGCCATCTGTTGGCAGTGTTCGGTACTATACAATATGGTACTTGAACAGTGTGATTGTTGTGAAATATTGATTGATTGATTGATTCATATGGAAGTCAAAAAATAATTTGTGAAGAACCTCGTTTTTTTCGTTAATTAATTGTAAACAGTAAATAGGTCGTTCCTTCTTGTGTCTTAATTTGTGAGAAAATAAAGACAATTTTTTAAAGCATTTTGCTTTGTTTATAAAAAAGCATATCGTGTTCTCACAGTCGAATAGTCAATAATTAATCAAACCACATTCAATACTCCTTGAATGTTTCCGCATTCCGGTCCAATAATTAACATTTTCTTTTAGTCTGATTAATTTCTCCGGTTGGGATACACCAGTTTCTACTCTGCGTCTGTCTATTTTTACCCGACCGCCGAAAATGGGTTGTGGTTTTTTACTTGAATTCTCGATGATAACCTCTTACTTCCAAAGAATTTTAAATTATTTTATGCATTTATTGGGAGCGAGCGCATTTTGGCATATGTGGAAATATGAAAAACTGTAAAGGATGCATGAACTATCACTCACACTAACTATATAATACAATTTAATGCACTCTGTAAAGCCTGAACCTCGAGTTGTGAACACACTTTTTTTACCTGAATGGCGGATGGTTGAAAAGATACGTAGAATAGAATGTGCCGCATTGTCGGCCGTCTTCTGATTCATTACGTATTCGTATAATTCCAACATGTTGAAAAATCCAAAGAAAACTCGTATTTTAAACGGTAGGTTTGGCTTTGTGGTTCAAATCTAGAAGCACATTACCCGTCTAAGAGATAAGTCAAATAAGTTTGTAATGGTACATCGCGGTAAAAAAAAATACAATTCCACTATATTGAGCACTAAGTATACGGTAAGAGACAGTGTGCAATGGTTAAGCCGTAATCTTTTATTCTAAGGAACCTTCAACATGTAAAAGTTAATTAAAGAAATCTTGCCAAAAGGAAAAGAGTATTCGTGATCTGAATAAGCATATTCTTTCTTCAGTTAATCAGTCCGTGATTATCTATTCAGTTGCTAGAGTCGGCGCATTTATCATGTCTTCACAAGTATAATTAAGGCAACAGATAAAAGCTGGGAGCAGTGAAGAGTAAGCTTAATCTATGAGTAAATATTTGGCAAAGCTGTTTTGTAGTCGAGTTTGATTGATCTGTTTATCTCGACGATTCTCCCATTTGTTTCCGATTTGCTTAAAACTTTTCGACCCAGTTTTATCGCAGTTGTTCAACAAATTGCTTTTGGGGTGACTATGGTTGTTACCTTCGAAGTTGATGTATCGTCTGTTTCGAACTATTGACAGATGATTGCCCTTTTGAAATCTATACTCATATCGAGGGAGTTTTTTTTTAGTTTCGTGTTTTACTTATTACACGATGATTTTCGCTACATGAAAATCTGAACCACCGAAAAAGATTACGCACTGAGACATTTTTTTTACACAAATGTTCCTCTAATACCTATCAAATTATGGTCGTAATTTTCTGAAGTCCTACGCAACTAAGTAAGTTTCTAAGACTCAACAAAACAATATTGAAGAAAGCGATCATCATTTTTCCCAGACATGGATTAGGTACTTCAATCAGGACTTAACTAAGTATCATCCATTACAGCGAGAGAAGAAGTGCGCTAAGTTTACATAAACTTTTTAACACGGAGTCGCTTGCAGGTGCTCCGCTACCTACTTAATTTGTGAGTAATGTGGAGGGACTGAGCTACGGTTGGTAATAGGGTTTGCATATTTGCTGAGCCGGTCGGACATTGCACAAATGACATTTTATTTTTTGTACTTAATTTTTATTTATTTAATATATTGATAATAATACATTTCTATATTACTTCAGGTTAAGTTTAAAAATATGCCACGTAATCCAACTAGGGATCAACATCTACTGAGTTTGTGCAAGCGTCAGTTCTACACTTGAAGGTAAAAAAGCCATAAAAAAGCAGTACCTAGTCAAAAGTTTTGAGAAAGTAGCTGATAATATTTCAAAGTTAATATAAAAAGAAAAAAAACTTATCACTCTCCTTTGCATTATCAGGGTATTACCCAAAATCTTTAACTTAATCATGTACTCTATCAGTCCTACTATTATTTCTTACTTTTTTTTTCAATTCTAGCAACCCTACCATACCATGACAAGTATCTCACATTGAGGTTGGGGGGCACAATTAGCTTGACTCTACATAAAAGTTTGCTTTAAGTTTCATGATCTAATGTGCATACTCGGAGAAAACAAATCTCCCGGAGTTTGGCTTCAGTTCGTCGAGAAAGTTAATATCTGTCAGATATGCTGAAACTGAAGTTATACTCGTATTTGTAAGAAACTGCCTGTGAAGGAGCATATTATTCGTTTGTAGTTGTAAATTTACTTTTTCAGAATAATTTGCACTAAAGAAGCATCAGAAGCATCTAAAAATAAAAAAACTAATACGTGTTGCACTCCGGGAGTGCCGGCAGAAGTGAAAACTTAACAACCGTCTTACGGTTTTTCGATCAGCATCACGTGACCTGACGCGAGTTTCACAGTTTCTACCCATGCCACAAAAGTGCTCAACGCCGCTAAAGAAGTTTTCACTTCAAAAATTACCCAAAATCTTCAACTTAATCATGTACTCTATCAGTCCTACTATTATTTCTTACTTTTTTTTCAATTCTAGCAACCCTACCATACCATGACAAGTATCTCACATTGAGGTTGGGGGGCACAATTAGCTTGACTCTACATAAAAGTTTGCTTTAAGTTTCATGATCTAATGTGCATACTCGGAGAAAACAAATCTCCCGGAGTTTTGGCTTCAGTTCGTCGGGAAAGTTAATATCTGTCAGATATGCTGAAACTGAAGTTATACTCGTATTTGTAAGAAACTGCCTGTGAAGGAGCATATTATTGTAGTTGTAAATTTACTTTTTCAGAATAATTTACACTAAAGAAGCGTCAGAAGCATCTAAAAATAAAAATTATTGGAATATTAGGAAAATCTATTTTAAAATAAGCACAATATCTCAATCATATTACAAATAGTTAATTATACGAACGGACACTATAAGCAAAAGACACCTTTAACGGTCTTAGGAATTTCGCATTTCGTTTGCCTTTGCTTTTATAAACTTATATTTTAATCGAAAGATCTTTAAGGAAATTTCACACACAGTGCCCACATAAGCTCGGTTTGAATTTTTGAACCTACTATACCCACCTGGATCAGTCGATAAAAGAAATAAATTGAAGAGACGATAAAATAATATTTCTCTTGGCACGCGCGATTTTTATGATATTTTTTATGTCTACTCCGGGTACTATTATTGCGACCTGTCTATCGGAAAGGCTGTAAACCAATGTTATGTTCCAATAGTGATGCGAATAATGAAGCGTTTGTAAGTGGATATTACAATCACAAATGCAAATAGCTTTATAAAAACGTATAGTGGGTTACGACCGTGTTCTAAGTGGTTGTTCATCAGCAGAGGAGTTGTTAGTCAAACAGAGAACGTCACGTTACGTCACGAACGCTTGGGAATTTCGCTTTATGATTAATAATGTTAAAAAACAAATGTTTTATTTATTTATTTTCGCTCTCACAACGTGCTCATGCCTCACAGTTAAACTTGAATCTGTCTTCTTTAAATAAATCAAGCACGGTGATGAAACAGAGCCACCCTTTCGACTGGTGTTCTAATATTTTAAAAAAATCTTAAAATTGGTTTAGTTGTAAGTTAAGTGGTTAAGTGGCTTTAGCATGTAACGTTTATTAATGAACCTACTTTCTTACTTATATTTTCCATTCATAGGACCGCAAAATAGGTGGAGTTTAATTATTTTCACGTAAAGTTTATTAAAGTTAGTTTTCAACATATCTACCTATGGTCGGTATATCTTGGTTGCGTAATGGCAAATAAATTAATTAACTGCTTGCTAGTGACATTCCTGAATTTATGTGTTCTATTTAGTGAAGCTCATTCATGAAAGCGCTCATTATTCGCGCTTTTTGCTCCTCTACTTTTTGGCATTGTGCTCTGATGCCCACAATAAAACTTCAAAAGACAATTAGCCTAGATTGGATTCCATTAATGCATGCAATCAGACATGCGATTGAAATAACTTTATTTCGTTTTGCTCTGAGATTGTGATCCGAAAAAAATTATTGCAATATGACGTGTTTTAAATATTGCGGTCACGATACGTTTTAATTTGAATGAGAAGAAGATACCCGAACCTATATATATATATATATATATATATATAAATATATATATATATATATATATATATATATATATATATATATATTCTAGCAGTATCAATAGAGGTTTTGATTTATTTTTCCACGAACAACTCTAATCTAGATTGTTACTATACACGTAAGTCTCTTACATACATTGGTAATAAGACAGGTCTTAGTTTGGGTCTGATAGCCGACACGAACGAGTATGCCCGCGGGAGCTACAGGAATAGCTCAGGGATCTTGCGGTGTCAAGAAATTCTTGAATTCTTGAGAAGATGTAAGCAGCATTCATTATTAGCAGCACATTTACAACACAATTTCCACGTTTTTAAATAAATAAACAGATCCCAGGCAATCCTTGTTTGGTGTTTGTCATAAATTATCTAGGCTTAGATAGATCTCTTTCATGCTAATGACACAGAAGCTTATTTTACATAACCCAAAATTATATCTGAAAACGTGCAAACACGCTTTCCTTAAGAACATTTGTTACCTAATACTTTCATTCTCGTTAACAATTATCTTCGAGGGCACAAATACTTCATCACCATCATAATATAAGCCCCGTTCGACGCCCACTGCTAAGCATAGGCCTCCCCCAAGGATGTCCACCAAGATCCGTCAAGCGTCTTCCCGCGACCATCATCAGATCGTCGGTCCACCTTGTAAGGGGTCTGCCTAAGGAGCGTCGGACGAATACTTACAAACTGATATCCCAAAATATTCGTCTTCGCGTTTCACCTAATACCACGTTTTGTGTCACCATTAAAGCCTTCAGCCGGTTTAAGCTGAGCGGCGCCCGCCCCCGGTGTAGGGCTGCTAAATGCTAACTCACAAGTTTATCTGATAATAGGAACGGTAATGCTTGAAAATAGTTGATAAGTGTTTGTATGGAAATGGTACACACAAAAAATAGTTTTTTTTTAAATAGTTTAAGTTAGTTTAATTTACCGGAGGGTATTTAGAGTAGTATATAATTATACTTTTCTTAAAGGTTGGTGCTCCAACGTTTTAATGTATTTTCAATCTTAATAATATATCTGTAATCTGTCAGTAGCAGCCGACAGCTGATGAGTACTTGTTTAATAACCTGAGATCAAAATTGACTTATTTGTACTATTTAGTTATGTAAACCTGTTAGGTTATGTACCTGACAGGTGAAATTTAAACCTAACTAGTGGCCCCCCGCGACTTCGTCCGCGTGGAATCCCTTTGTTTTCGAAATGGGATAAAAAGTAGCCTATGTCCACTTCCTGGTTCTAAGCTACCTCTACACTAATTTTCAGCCAAATCGATTCATCCGTTCTTGAGTTATAAATAGTGTAACTAACACCACTTTCTTTTATATATATAGATTAGCATTTAAGTAAATGGAGGGATTAAATCTGATAAAATAAAATTGTACAAAATAGCTTAGGCATACAGTACCAACTGAATTGCTTCTCAAAGAATATATTAATTTGAACTTTAAAAATAGCTCATCCTGGCCGAGAATACAAAGAACATTACAGATCAGCTACTTAAAATATAGTCATTATAGTCATATTGTGATTGTATTGTATGTCAACATATTATGAAAAAACACAGATATACATCTGTATTAATAGATGTTCAAAAAAGCTCATTAGGTTTCAACTTATAGTAACGCTACTATAAGTTACTAAGCAGTTTTCTTTACCCCGAGGGTGCGGAGGCTATCCGACCTTGCAGAGAAACGGAGGCGATCCGTATTTTTAAGAAACAAGTTATAGGGAAATCCTTTAGAATCAACATTTTCATTCAATTGACTCGTAGGTACATAGATCGCAAAAAGGAATACACCATTCAGGTAACAATGCTGTAATGTACGCTAATGCAACGCTGTCCTAATCTGGAATCTGTGGTGGCTAACCGACGTTTGAGTGGGCCTACTACGAAAAACAAAATCCATATTAAAAAACCGGTCTCGATGTCCTAATATCACGTACACATGACAACACGTCCAGATAAAAACTGTGGCATCTTTTGCGCATGTAATAATTACGATTTTGGAATTAAAAATCATAGCTTGGTATGCAGTGGTCTCTACAACGAAAGAACGACGTTTTGATGGATTTCGTGTGTAGGCCCGCAGGACCGCGTTTCAGAGCTAAGCCCTGCCAGCCCGGGCCGCGCAGTAGCGCGCCAGCCGTCGCGCCGCGAGCCGCCTTCGCAGCGCCCGCCCGTGCCGTTTGCAACTTTCCCGCCGTTTTCCGCGCTGTAATCGAATCAAGAGACGCACTGTGCAGTGAATCAGTGGTGGTGTGCTTTTTGCGAAAAACTTTTTTTTTTGAAGGCAGCGGCTCTGGATCGAGTAAGTATTTTTTGGAGAGCTTTTTTAAAATGGTAAATACATCCATAGTACTACATAGTTGATAGACTTTAATTTCATGCGTACAAATTTATGTTACCCTAATTCATGTATATTTTTACTCGAATAGCATGTATTCGTTTATTAGCACAGTATAACGGCCACCCAAATACAATGAATGTTATGATAATGTCATAATAATTTAAAATCTATTTAAAAATCACACACAAATTTTCGTGAGTACACTGGTTAATTGTAAAGTAATCCAGTTGGTAACATAAAACCAGCACTCGTGTAACTCTGACTCAAGTCAAACAAGGAAACCATTACACCCCACACACGAACGAGCCGAAAGAGATAATGAACCACTCTGACAACACTTAGCCAAAGCGTTCCCAGCGAACGCTTTACCTAGTTGTTGAATAAAATTGAAGATAGCCCGGCACCTCTACTATAAAACTTACATTTCTAAAATATCGAAACATTTTTCTCAACATTTTCTTGGGACGGAAGCTAACCCCTTTAAACAGTTTACAGGGCTCAAATTCTAAAAGAACTCAAAATAGGAATATAACAAAGTTTCTTCATGTGTCTCAAAAGTTTTCAACATACTAATCTCAAATGATCGGTCTTGTTTCGCTTTGCTTTTTTACATATAGGTACAAAAGCAATTTACTACACCTTAAACATGTAATAAAGAAAATTGACTATTTTCTTCAAGATCGGTAGTAAACTAGCAATTTTATGCGATCTTATCGAGTAAAAATCGAGTTTCTGTGATAGCGTCTGCATGGTGCGAAGGTCGCGCCGTGAACAATTTTCCGCGCCCCTTAGAATTTCAGCGTACTTTTACATTCCTCCCTACACTCTTATCGTGTGCTGCTATATATGAGATACGTTGGTGCTAAGTTTTTTATTATTTTGGCTTGATTTGGCATACTGAAGCTTACCTGGGAACTTATCTTCTATTTTCTCACTGCTATCCGCCCGTACACGAAAAATGTACTTAATATACTATTTTTATAAGTTTGTTACATAGCATCTCTCTCATCGGACTAGGGGCGTACCTAGCTATTGTGCTTAAATAGGAATGAGTCAAATCCAATTAAAAAGTCCTCGTCAAGGGCCACCTTTATTTACAGGATATTACAAATAAGGTATAATCCTTGAAGTCCTCCTTAAGTTTATTAGTAATACCACTGTTGCTGTATCACAAGTGCTTAAGCTACTTACCACGGAGTCAGATCAATGTGTGTGATGTTGGTGTATAGTTATAAAAAAAACTCCGTGAGAAATATGATGATAAGTGAAAGCGAGAAAAAAAAAGTAATGTTGCATAAAAGTAATGGTGTCTTAGGAAATCACCTACTTGATTGAAACCTTCCGACTTTTTAATGAATGTATTTCGAGAATTCATTGCCGCTTACTCCGGGAATTCTGTCAATGTTATTGGCGTTTTAAAACAATATGACGTCAATCAGTCCTTGTTTGCCGGTTTCAATCGAATTCTGATATATTGCTTCCATTTTGTTTTCATAATTTAAATAAACACGTATTAATTAAACAGCTGAACGTTGAATCATACAAATAAAGCCCAGTGCGATTTTGATTTTCTCAAATGATAGAGGTTTCTCAATGAATGACAAAATTAATTATCCCCTGCAATTACAATCGCATCATAACTTAATTTCAGTTTCAATACTGATAATGTAATTTGTCGCAATACCAACATTTCGAATTACTTATTTTTTAACAAATATGGCAACTAAAATGATGTGTTGTGCTTTATATAGGTACTTTTTGTGAAAAACCAATTACTTAAGTAATTGCTGGTTTCTAAAGTATCCAAAACAGATAAATTTAAGGTACCTACCGCGGTTTCCCTCTTGTGAGGGAATTTGCTTATTTTGTTCATAATCATAATTTATTACACGCAGACACGAACAAGACCAAAACTCATACATTTGAACTTTAATGTAAAGCAAATGTGTATCTTCTCATTATTAATTTTACAAACAACTTGTAGGAAGGAATTCGCAGAAGACTGTTTACATTTATAGGTCATATTTCATAAATTCATTAATTAAAGATACACTTTTCTATCCTATTCTATTCTATAATAGGTACAAGAATTTTCGTGAGTTATTTTACTCTGAAACCTAATTAATATGAAGAATAATTAAATTGCGTTATGTGAACTTTAAGTGACAAATGATTTTTATTAAATTAATTTGTAGAGTTACGTTCTACATGTTTATAATTGAATAGTCATTGAAAGCTATGAGACAGACAATAAATTGAGTAAAGTAGCAAAAGTGTTTGAAGGTGTGTGAAGGTAAGTGAAAAATAAAACTTTTTCACATACCTTCTTATTTATTTCATTTTCGTGACTATTTAATTCACCCAGCCTTGATTTGGCCTTTTTAGATTTATAGGGCAGGGCATAAATCAAACATAAATATTACCTTTTGCTTCTTGAAATAATAATCCTTGAATTTAGTACATAAATTTTCATACCAATCTATCGTACCTAAAACAATATGGACGACATTTATCATCGCGCGTGACTCTAAAAAAGTTTGCTTTAAGCATAAATCCTGGATCGCATGTGTTGAGCCCGTAATCAACAAGAATGCCAGTCAAGCGAAACGGCGATCCCTTTGCTTTTTCACCCAATTCCGGGTCTGAAGATTTTAGTGAAACCACTCGAAAAAATACAGCTGTGTTCCGAGTACGCACCAACTGGCTTAATATGAATCAGGTTTCAGAAATACTAATAGTTTTCAAGTATTTAATAAAAAATAAACAGATAGTACCTCGTGTGTTCATAAGTTTTGAGACGAACTTTGTGCTAAAAAAAAGAAATAAAAAATACTGGCTGCTATTTATTTCTTTTTCTAATTTTGAATTTCGAATGTTAACTTTTAATTCCTTTGATTTTCAAATTAATTTCTTTCAATTTTCTTGTGATGGAGAGAACAAAAGAATTGCTTGCGACCGTGATTTCGCTATTTAAGGCGGGAAAAAAACCAATGGAGATTTTCCGTGAGGTGAAAACTTTTGGTGTGAGCCGTAACTTCGTGTATTACCTACACTATTAAACGATACAAGGAGACAAGTTCATTGCAAGATCGCCAAAGGAGTGGTCGGCCACTCTCTGTAAGGACGCCTGCGAACATCAAAATCATCCGAGAGCGACTTCGCCGAAATCCATGTCAAACTCAGAAAAAACTAGTTCTGCAGACTAATATTTCGCGCGTTTCAGTCAACAGAATACTGAAATATGATCTTAAGGTGAAGGCGTATAGCCGTAGGAAAGTTCATTTTTTAAACGATCGTTTTCGTAAATTGCGACGCGAACGTTGTCCAATACTGCTTAAGCGACACGATGCGAGGAAAATACTCTTCACCGATGAGAAAATCTTTACTGTGGAAGAAAAGTTCAACCGACAAAACAATAAAGTGTATGCAAAAAGTAGCAAGGACGTCCCAGCTTTAGCACGGAATGTCTCGCGTGCTCATCATCCGGCTAGTGTGATGGTATGGTGTGGAGTTTTGTATGAAGGTGTCACTCCGCTCCATTTCTGTCAACTAGGCGTCAAGGTGAAAGCCAAGAGCTATCAAACTAACATCTTAGAGCCTGTTGTGAAACTCCTGTCCCTTACTTTGTTTCACAACAAGGATTGGGTTTTCCAACAGGACTCAGCGCCATCCCATAAAGCAAAAACCACCCAAGCGTGGTTGAGGGAAAATGTGCCGGCCTTCATCGCGGCGAACGAATGGCCCTCTTCCAGCCCCGACCTCAACCCGCTGGATTATGCTATAGGGGCTGAGCTAGAGCTCAGGGCCTGCCGAAAGACCCACCCAAACTTGGAGTCACTGAAGCGAGCTATTATCCGAGAAGCAAAGCGAATCCCGCTGGAAAAGATTCGTGCCGTCATTGACGACTGGCCAAATCGTCTAAGGGCCTGTATTAAAAACAAGGGTGGTCATTTTGAATAATAATAATTATTTTTTGTTTATTATTATCTACTAATTGTTTACTGAAAATTTTAGAAATATATGTTAATTATAAAAAAAGATAAGTATGCAACTTTTATTTCGTCTCAAAACTTATGCACACACGAGGTATAGTACGAGTTCGACTTGTCCACTGAGGATTAAGGGAAAGGAATTAGCCGTCGACTAAAATAATTAGTCTCTTCTGAATTAAGTGTAAAAACGATGTACCTTACCTCATTATCAGCCTATACAACGTCCCACTGCTGGGCACAGGCCTCACCTCAACTATGAGGTGATGCGAGCCATACTCCACCACACGGGCTTAGTGCGGATTGGTGGAGGGGTGTGCGTAAGGTAAGTGACCAACCTTACTGTCAGATGTTATTAACCCTCCGAGGGCCTCCGACCAGGCTTAACGACTAATATCTATCGATATTAACCGGTACCAACAGCTTAACGTGCCTTCCGAATCACGGAGATGGTTGTAAATAGACGTCACTTTTATGGTCAGAATGGTCACCCATCCCAAACATGACCGCGCCGTACGTTGCTTAACTTTTGGTATCACTACCAAAGCGCTGCAACCATTGCGCCACAAGTACCTTACCCGATGAATTTGTATATCCTTCAGAGGCTTGATTGGTATTGATTTAACGAGTGCAAACCCTAAGATAAGGTTTAATAATTTGATAATCGGTAAAAGCCAAAAAAGGAACTAATGCTTTTTTTTCTAAAATTTGCCACGTTTAAAAGGATAAATAGGTGTTGAAGGCAATAGCGTGTCCCACATACTTACTTTGCTACAAAAAACTTTACAGCCATCTCCGTGACGTGTAACCGTATTTTGTAAATAAAATCGGATAATTGGTTTCCCAACTCAGGCCGGTTGATGTGAGGCCGGCTGATAGCCCGGTAAGCCGGTGAGGCAATAAATAGAGCAGTGGTTCTCAAACAGTTGCCCAACAACAATACAGATTCACCAAGCTTTTTGGAAACTTTGAAAAAAGTAAGTTAGTCGATATGCTACGCATGCCAAGATCCCTTTGTTCGACTTTGTTAAAGTAAAATGGTTCCGGATACAAAAGTTTGGCAATCACTGATCTAGAGGCATCTCTGTAATGAATGGCGGGACCACATGCCTGTGGCTTTTTCTTTTCAGCCTTAGGTTTTAATTGATTGTTTCCCCTTTTGCATAATTTTCATTCGTGATTTATTCGTTACATTATTTCGTGAATATTATTCACTTTGCTTGCAGCTGAAGCTTATAATAACGTTCATCTTGCATTTAAGATTTTGCTATTTCAAAAGACCAGATTTTTTGTATTTTGATTAATTAACAAAATTCAAATAAAGACACAAAGACTTGTAGCATTTGATACAAAAATCGGCACGGAACGGAACATAACTTGATACACCACGTGGACTAAGTATAAGCACGTTTTCATAATAAAAACTATTATTGATATTGACTTTGCTAGGCACAGTCTCAGACTGCTGGTCAGGAGGCTCATCAATTTTAGATATTAAAACCACATGCCACGTTATTAACAAAGCAGTCCAAAAAGCTTTATACCATTAATGTCCAGCCTAAGCTCACAATATAAAAAACATTATTCATTTTTCAGAGCGCCCACCTCCACCGAGGTATCATTATATTTTACCTCTTTGTCGGTTAAACGCTTAGTAGCCCTTGATCCTCTGACAATATCCCCAGGTTATGGATGGGACCACATGCCCGGGACGTTCTTTTTTGCCGTACGGGATTAATTAATTATCCCGGTCTGGGCATAATTTGTACTTTCTACTCGAAGTTTGGTGCCATAAATAATACTTAAGTTTGAAGTTAAAGCAAATTAAAAAGTTGTGACTGATTTCAGCTGAAGGAACCCGTTAAATTTTACTTTATGGGCACGTAATTATTAGATAATTGTTTTTTTACACATTAACTAAGTAAGTAACGTATGTTGTTACAAAAACTCTGAGTATCCGGTCACTGAATATTATCTTTTGTATAAAAAATCGAACGTGGCTTAAAGTAAAATCAGTTTATCATGGAGAACCACGGAAACAACTTTTAAAAGATACCTCAGGTACCCAGGTATTCTGTCTATCTTACTTTCTTCTGTAAGTTTCAATTCAGTAGGTGTCACCCATTACTAGTATTACTGTTATCGCCAAAGTTACAACTACAAAGCTGTTATAGTCGTATATCAGATTACATTCATTTAAGTGGAATGCTTCCTTGTTTTAACGGAAAGTCTCTTCACTCGTATAAATTGACTGGGACATAAATTGCTGTAATTAATCGTGAAGGTTCAGTATAAATGATCTGCCAGACTCAAGGGAGATAGCGGATTTGGAATAGGAGATTGTGTTTCCTTTTGGGTACCCCCTTAAAATTATATCATTAATTTCGGATACGCCTGTCAATTATTTTAATATTATCTTGCTGATCGATTCGATGCTACTGATTAATACAACAGAAATGCAATACAATTAAATAATTTAACAAGGTGCCTACGTTTGACCAGTTCAGATAACACAATAAGACCTATTCCTTATAACAATGTTGGATCTTATGCCTTGACCATCTCGATGATCAACAAAAATTTTATCCGAAAAGTAGAGTTTCAAAATAATACCTGCATGCGCGATTCTGACTCGCTCTTGGCCGGTTTGGTTTCCCTTTCGTCACGTGCAAACCGAAGCGAAGATGCATTGAATTTTAATCCGCAAAATGCGAGACGCGTCGTAATGTAAGTATTGAGATTTCCCTCCGGATTGGTAATCTACTTTCTGATTTTCAATTTAAAAATTTACCCAAAGAGCACGTTCGCGTATCACGGTGAAGGCACGTTTCCGCTTTGCATCCTCCTCTGAGAGAATACTAATTACTTAGTTAAAAGCGAGCTATTGTCTGTTGCGTTGATATGAAGCTACAGGTAACGTTTCTCATTGCTTAGCTGCTAGTGTCGCGCATATAACAATTATCGATAGGTAACTTAATCGAAAAAAATAATAATTCTAAAACAGGTTTTTTGACAGTAATAACTATAATATTAAAAAACAAAAACCCTCCTGCTTTAAAACCTACTGAAAAGTGAGTGATACAAAATTTACTGAAACGGCTGGAACAATATACTAAATTCAATAACTAGACAACATCATACATAACATGCAGTCGGAGGCCAGAAATTGAATTATAAGTCAAATTTTTTACAACGTACAATAGCGTCGCCCAGCCGCAATGCTTAATTGTCTTTAACGTGACCCATTAAAGAACACTTCTACTCCTAAGACAAATCTACCGATATCTCGATCATGTAAATTCGTTCAGCGATTCCAGAGATATCAGGTTATAAAGAATATTAAATACATACATACAAGATACGCGCGAAAAACAAAACCCTTCTTGGCAGACAGGAAAAAGTCATTTCATCGAAATGTACTTTTGAAGTCGACTTTAATCTTATGCAAACGAGGCACAACAATAATTACACTTTTGTTAAAATAAATAAATTTCACTTTCTGGGGGGGTGGTCATTGAATTAGTATTGATTAATATGAAGTGAATGTAAGATATGACTTTTTCTGGCGATATTGAAGTGCTGATGTTTGTACTTATTTCTTTCTATCGATTTTCTGTACAGACAAACACCATGCCTTAAAATTCGGAAGTTGCATTTCCGCTTCGCCTTGCTAGCGAGTGAAGATACTATTCTTTTTTTATTTTTATTTAGCCTATGTCATCCCACTGCTGGGCAAAGGCCTCCCCCAAATCTCTCCACCTGTCCCTGTCCATTGCCAACGTTTCCCAGTCCCTTGTTGTATTGACCAAGTCGTCACACCATCGTTTCTTGGGTCTGCCTCTTCGGCGATAGCCGTCTGTAGGCACCCATTTGGTGACGACTTGGGCCCACCTCTCTGGATACTATTCTAATGCTAATAAATTCAATCCAACCGAAGAAACTACCTTTGAATATAAATTCTACGCAGATATTAGCTTAAAGGCTTTGAAGCGAAAACTACAGGGCCTGCAAAGCTTATATGTTTATAACCTACTGTGTTTTACTTTAGTCAAATATTGAGACGGATTACTTATTATACATCCTAAATTCAATGAATAAATAATATTAAATCATTCGCGTCAACGATTCTATATATACATGTATTTAAATTACCTGTAAATTCGAAATACCAATTTAGCTTCGGCGTTTCGAATTAATCAACGTGCCTGTATAATAATTAAAATAGAATGAAACAGTTCCAAATGGATTATTTAATTTTATTTCAGCGTCAGCGGACATCCGTAGCATACTATCGCACCGACTCGCGTCTGACAACGTGTCAACTAATCACTGTGACCAAATCGCTGATAGTCGCGAACCGCAGCGTCGGTATGCCGCAGATGTGCACTGGGCCTTAGTGGCGTTACTGTAGGTTTGGAATGTCAAAATTGTTCTGGTTTATTAGGTAGGTTTTTGGTGTACCTAAATAAAAGATAGACGTATTGAGAAGCTGGCTTTGATCAACTGGTTTTCTTATTATGTTATCCGATGGGCTCTTATTGAGGAGCGAAGATGGCACAAAGATACAAATTCGTCAGATTAAAATCGGAAACGAAGAAATTGAAAGACGAGGATTTTTATTTCTTTCATTCTGCAAGTAGTTATACAAGTAGGCTGCGGTAGCCAGCACATAATATGCCGCAGAGTTTACCTTGACATGTATCTACTTGAAAAAAATTATCCCACCAAAAACATTTTCATGTAAAATGTTGCCAAGACGAGCCCATATGACTCGCACTGTCAAAAAGTTATCAGATCTCATGTAGAGCCAAGCTTCTAACACTACACGCCCTAACTCTACAAGGCCTAACTTCACAAACTCTACACCTTAGTCCAAATATGTGGCTTGGCCATTTCGCTACATTCACATCGGCGTAAGGTGAAAAATCAATTCACTGTTCATTACTTTTGTGTTATACAATAGTTCTTGTAGTAACGAACGGCCAAGCCACATATTTTGACTAAGGTGTAGAGTTTGTGAAGTTAGGCCTTGTAGAGTTAGGGCGTGTAGTGTTAGAAGCTTGGCTCTACATGAGATCTGATAACTTTTTGACAGTGCGAGTCATATGGGCTCGTCTTGGCAACATTTTACATGAAAATGTTTTTGGTGGGATTTCATTTCTTTTTGTAAGTTGTTTGTAATAAAAAAAAATATATTTTTCGCGCTCGCTGTCAAGGACAATTTTTATTTATTTTTAGCTACTGTGTGGACGTAAGAGGCAGGAGACGTTCGCACACTTCTATTCATTCATATTTTTATGATCGGATCTGAAGTATATGTCTCAATATATGTCGATTAAATGTTTTTTTTTCTTAACAAGGAGTACCTATACGTATATATATCTGGGGGCACCAAGTTTTTTAGATTATTAGATTAGACCTCTAGCGTCATCAAAATTTAATTTAAAATTACAGGTCTCATACAAACTCCCATCCCCTAGTTTAAGGGGTTGGGGGATGAAAGTTACAAGTTTTATAATTTTTTCGTTGTTTGTGTGCTAATACTAGCTTACATACAAAATTTCAGCTTTCTAGGACATTAGGAAATACCTTAATAATTTTGATGATCATCAGTGAGTCAGTGACGAAATCAGCGTTTTTTAGATATAAATAAAATCTGAAGTATAAAAGCTAATGTAATTAAAACTTAATATGTTCAATAAGTCCGCTATTGACAATATATCCCGAAAATTTTGTTGATCTAGCATAATCCAAACCCAAGTTATGAGGGTTCAAAAAAACGACGAAGCGCTTCGAGAAAAGGTAGGTAGTGCCCGTGCGCTTCGCTTGGCTCGTCTTGGCGGGGGCACTACCGTGCCCCCAGATAAATTACAAATTAATAATGGTTATAATTTTTCCTCTTAAGTTGTTGCCAAATTGATCTTCAATCTTTTGTTCAAAATTCTAAGGATATAACTAAATACAATGTTTTTAAAGTTTACCCCGACAAAATCGATCTGTTACGTCGTGTCGGAACTCATAGCCAACTGCGTTTGTCCAACGTGGCCACCTCTATCGCGCTTCTGATCAATCATCGGGGAACGATCGTTGATTCCTTTGGGAATCCAACAACAACTGTGGCTTGTTGAAGAGTGTTTCTTTGTATATTCATTACAAAATTACAATTTTAATTCTTAATTGTTACTGCTAAATACTTGAGTATACGAAGTTAGAATACAATATATTACAATAATAATAATACAATATATACATATAATGCAATACAGAAGATGGTTGGAAAATTCAACAAGCTTGGGATCCTGTTTTATACTAAAGCTAGACTCTACACAGCTAAACCCCAAAATACTGTTAGCTCATTTTGTGTAGATAGAAGTAGAACTTAATATTGTTGAGTGATGGTAAGAAGTTAAAAATATTTCAAAAGTATGTTCTGACAACTAACACCTTAGTCATCTGTTATTGAGCCCAAATGATTGATATTTATTCAAATCAAAGTAATAACGTAATCCGTTATTGCAATGTAAAGTAATACATGGATATGCAATTAATAAGGTCTAAAGTAGTAATCCTCAACCCTAGATTGTCTCGCTACACTATTATGTACACACATACACACTATTACGATACACATAGTGAACGAAAAGTATGTCTAATGTTAGGAGCCTGATACACAGTTGCACCTCTGGGAATTAGTGCGAATTAGTGTTAATTGTCGCTTTATTTATTAAGGTTCAGTAAATTGCTTTGGAATAGGCGGGCTGTGGGTGGTAAGGGTACAAACTTACTTTCTCTAAACGAAAACAAATATAGAAAAATCGTGAAATTCTTCATTTTAAAATGCTTTTTGTACAGGGTTTCTTATATAAAAAAAATCTGTAAACAGAAATACTTACATGTCAATTCAAGACACTTTTAGCTCGTACTTTCCTTCTTACAACAAACCGACTTACCTTAGCTTCATCTATGTGGTAGTGTTCTATTACCAGCCCGATGTTGTTTCTTCTTTCATTCGTTTTGACGTACTTCGTATTAGTTCAGCTATCTACTGCGTACACTTTATTACTTCGCTCAACTCACGGCTATTAATGTTGGTATAGGCAACGAAGGTAGGGGTGTGAATCTGTAAGTTTACTGTCGACATCCATTTGGCCTTTCTTCTTAATAAGAGGCACTCAACTAAATATGCTTATATTAAGACTTGCATTATTTTTTATTGCATTTTTGGGCGAAGTTTAAAGCTTACAAGGAAATCCTAGGCAGTTTATGTTTTATGTAATGTGCTTTCAAGTTACTATAAACTCATGCTTAATCAAACTTTGCATTAAGGGTCATATCCACAGTTCAAGTCTACCAAGGCTTCATATACCCTGTACAAATGACCCAATACTAAAAGCACTCGAACCCAAAATTCCACTTGAAGACCTCCTAAACGAGGCGCATAATTTTTAACTCAAAGTAAATGAAAGGAGGGGCATAATATCTATATTTCCGCAGCACTCAACGCATGCCGCCATGTTGCCATAACAACCTTCGAGCGCCTATAAAAATGCTAATAGCATGAATGTGATGCTATTTCAAAAGAACGGGAAAGGTATATAGTATTGGAAAAGTCGGTCTATTCCGCACGAATCCCCTGGGTATTTCTTATGAAATCTCAAAATTTGAGATATTATTGAAATTTCTTTTTTTTTTATAAACTTAGATATTTTTTTGCAGAGATCAGAAAAGTTGCTTTTAGAGATCTGTCCAGGGGTATTGGTCTTCCATATTTTTGTATATAACCTATAAAAAATGAGGTTTTAAAAAATAAATAAATGAGGGAATGATTAACGGAGTGAGGGAATGATTTATTATTATATTATAGTAAAAAACAACATGTACAAATGAAAGAAATTATATATTTTTTATTAATATATATCAAACAATGAAATATCATATTCTGAAGAAAATCAACTCAAAACTTTGTACTTATAGAACATAAACAATCTTTTGTACTTATAGAAAATGACCAACATAAATATATATAAACCCAAAAAAATAACAAATATACTACTATAGAGGTAACAAATGTTTTTATCTTTATACTTATTACTATTTATTTTTAAACTTTGTACTAAGCACTTCTCCAAAACTTAAATTAAAACATCTTCATATTTATTTATTAAGCATTAATTATTATTAATATTAACCTAAATTAGTCTTTTCTTGGAGTTTTTTGGTCTTTGAGATCAATGAGTTATTCAATCTTAATTTTAACATCACTCGTAGAGTCATCTAACTCTGTAATAACGTAATTCCCCCTTTTAACTAACTTTGGCGGCTTTATTTTCTGTATCACATCTTCCCATTTATATAATTGTTCATCTTTAATATTAGGCCATCTCCAAAACTTCACACCTTGCTTCATGCACCTAACCATCAAACCATCTTCAAAAACAGATAGAACTTCTCCGGGATACTTTGACGTGCCCCATTTAATCAGGACATGATCTCCAATGGTAACATTCTTATCACTGTCGGAGACAACAGTAGATCCCTCATTTTCTAAATCAATTGTATCATTTTCTTTTAACATTTCAGTATGATCTTGAATGCGCGAAGACGACGCTGAAGACAGTTGGTAATTATGCTTCATTATATCCAATTCCATTGACTTTTGAGGGGATTTGCTACGCCTCTTAGTAAATCGATTACTGCGGTGTTGTTGAAAATACCCCAAATGATAGTGGGTACAAACTTCTTCGCAATCTATGCATGAAAGTCTTCTGCACTGTAAGGTATTGTGAAAAAATACGAACTGGCGTATTTTTTGTGTTCCCCGGAAAGTAGGAATAGTTTTGGACTGTTTTATGAGATCATCCATCAGCGAAATATCTGCTGTGGTAACTTCAAACAATAAAATAGAAGGACACCTGGATTGAAGGATAGGTTTCAATGAATTCAGGTCTACGATATCATGGCCTTCTGCCACGACTTTATCAGCTGTCCGTTTCAGGGTTCCACCGACACCGTCAGGCGCTCCCTTACCGTGCCCGGGTTCAGAATAATGCCATGAAAAGTATGTGATTTCTGGATAGAGATCTTTTAGATGGCGACACACCATTTCGAACATAAATTTATTTTTGTATTGATTAACAGGCCCATCACTCAACATATGTAATCGGGAAATAGGTAAATGTTGTGTTTTTATCCACTCAAATATGGGTTTCAAGTGAGCCCAAACAGCCATTGTGTCATGTCTATTGTCGCTAGAGAGAGAACAAAAGGATACAGGTTTGATTGCATTATCCTTGCGCAAGTAAAGTACTCCTGTATGCATTGTTATCTGCTTCCTTCCTCCACCAAAGTGGACAGCTTGTATTTCCTCGTTATACTTACAGCAATAGTTTTCACTGTAATCTACATGAATTAAAATGTCGTTTATTGTTAAATTTTTCTTTATATTTTGAATGGCCTGATATTGATGTGCTATAGTGCCAATATGTGAAAAAAAAAGTGGTAATGCTGCTTCCAGACTTTGAACAAGCAATTTCAATTTAACCCTATACTCTTTCTTCACGGGTTTACGAACTGTCTTTTTTTTCCCATCCTTTTCAAATGAACTGACTTCATAAATCCATTGTTGATAAGTCACAAACTGATTAGGCATTGGTAAATAGTATTCCAAAGAGCGTTCCTTGCAGGTTGAACATTCCCTGAATAGACATTTTGTGGAATGCACATCGCAGGTTATTGTCGCTAAAATTGAAGTCACGTTACGAAATTTCAATGCTTTGACTTCATGCAATTTAGATATCATCAATTGAATATTGGCATGCTGTATGCATTGACAAGTATTTCGGGTATTTACGTTTTGCCAAGTAACCCAAAAGGGTCTGAATCTGCAAAAGGTTGATAAGCTTATCTTATAATTGACTGTGCTTAAAAACTTTTTATGTAAATTATGAAGTGTATCATATAAAACACGCTTTTGTTTAGTTTTACCATTTTTGGATTTAAGATAGTCTTTTTTCCCCGGGCACATCCTTGAGTTTTCATCTTTCTCCAAAAATTTAATTACATCGTCCTTTACCTTCATCATTTTATCGCTTATTTTTCGAGGCTTTTGTCTTTTGAAAGTATCATGTTTAAAAAAAGGTTTCGATGCATGAAGTAACTTATATTTCTGCAATGATTTCAATTTCAACATTTCGTAATATTTTTTCTTTTTTTCATGTTTCTTTCCAAGATCTTTGTAACTAGTCTCTAGATCTCTTGTTAACGCTTCTCCAAAAAGTAATTTCTTCTTCACACTCTCAGGAACGTTTACATTCTTTAGAAGCGCATCTACTTTAGTTCCAGGCGATTCTGGGTCAGTTTTTTTTGTTTTCATTCTCAAATATCTCTTCTTATATTTTTCGCTTAACTTCACTGTATTCTTCAATTTTTTTTCCAAATTTGCAATCTTTGTATACAAAATAGCTCGTCGCCTTCGCATCTGTCGTCTATTTCGAGCAACTACATCTTCTCTAATTTGCTGCACAACTGATACTGGACTTGGTGGAGGTGTATCATCAATTATTCTTTGTAAATTTTGGTGTGCTATAGCTTTTTTATTCCTATACACTTTACTATTTTCTTTCCATTGTTTTCGCTTTTGTCTAAGTTCTCTAGCATTCATATGAATAACTGGTTTTACTTGACCTTTCTCTTTTTTTTTATCTTTAAATATTTTAATCTTTCTTTTTCCCGCAGTTTTTCCAAAGATTCAGTATTATTTTTCATTTTTTCTCGCCTTTTTCTATCATACTCTTTCTTTTTTAATTTTTTTTCTGCATCACTCAACTTCTTTTGTCGTGCCATTTTGTTTCCACATACATGCACCTGTTTTAAATTAAATACCATGAAATACAAGTTGCAAGAAATAAATAAAAAATCTAAGAAAACCGCAGAATACTGGATAAATCATTCCCTCACACGGCCGTCATTCCCTCACTCCTAAATGCAGTAAGGGAATGACTGTGAGGGAATGACGAATTTTAACTTAAGCTACAAAAACACCGACACATAACCTCAATTTGCTTGTTACATTGCGAATATGTATTTTACTCCCAAAAACGCATAAAACCAACAAATTTTAATGATAGATATTAAAATGCTTAATACATTCATGTAACGTGAGGTAATGATCGTCATAAATTTAACTTTTAACAATTTTTCGCAAAATATTTTTTTACACGAACTCACCTACGGTTGAGAAGAAATCACCATCTTGAATCATTTGAGAATGTTGCCAGGCACTAAAAACTTAAGGTTGCGTTCCTAAATATCGTTTGACACGTTCAGAAATCGAATATCCGTAATAGGATGAGGGAATGATTTTATTTGGCGGGACATATTTAAAATCGAATTATTGTTTTTATAAATTCGTTGTTGTAAGATGGAAGCTTTTATCGACAATAACAAACATCTTTCTTATATATTTGCATAATTTTATTATTAAGAATATTGATATATTTCAGATAAATAGGCATTTTAGTAATATTTTTGAACTAAGGGACAAGGTGAGGGAATGATTTTCACGGTAACAAAGTAGCCATATCTTTTTTTTCTTCAGAGGTAATACGTTTTCTTTTTAAACAATAGCGGTATAGACAGCGTACATTCAAATAAAAAAAAGACTTATGTAGTTAATGCATATGACTCGGCACTAATGGCTCGGGAATCAAATTTCGAAATTTGATGAGAAATACCCCCCTAATTCCCAAAAGATAAGGTAAACGCTGGTGTTGTCGTCGGTGTACCAGTAGTCGTCACCTAAAAGAAATAGACGCGTATTTTTTTTTCTACAAATACTTTTTTCTGGTATGACGCGTAATTTAAATAGCAATTCCCAGTTATTACTTCTATCGTGTCGAAGCTTAAAAATATTTAACATCAGTACTGATTTTTTTTGTATTTTTTTTTAAATTTAACTTATGAATTCGACATCTGGGCCCGCAGATATATGCTATTTTTACGACAGGTAGATAAACTTTACACGATATTTTTTAACTGAGACAACCATATCTAATGGTAGAGTATTTTTTATAGCAAGTAACATATATTGGTACACCCAAACCCCTGTGTGACCCAACACTCGTCAGATTTGGTATCTGAATGACGAGTTTAAGGTCATGACAGGTTATTTCATCATAGGTTTATACTATAGTTTCATACTACCCTTCTTAAGCGACTCCTTTCAGGTATTCAAACGTCTTACCAATCGACCGCTGTCCAAAACAGTTCACTCTTGTCAAATCCAGGTTCTGGCCCAGGTCTAAAATCTATCCAAGGAGGTTTTTGGTGTGACAATACCTTTATGCCGATATAGTTGCTGCACTTCTGTGCCAAACCTTAACCCTTGAAAACTGGAGTAATAATACTCAGTCTCCACTCGTTCGGAATCTCTTCGGCGTGCAGTTTCGTTAAAAAGGTCAATGAGAGTGTCCACGCCGAGAAAGCTTGTTACCTTTTAGGCTTTGATCGGTACTCCGTCGACTCCGATAGCCTCCGTTTCTTTATTCAGCGAATGAAAATAAGGATTTTTTCAGATGTTACCGGCGGCACTGGTCCTTGATTTGAAGGGAGGTCCGGTGGCTGCACCCCATGCTATGTTCATTCATCAGATCGTGAAAATATGAGTGCGATTTCTTCTCCATTACTAGGTGGTTGATCAAGTTGCCCTGTTGGTGTGGGTTCACAGCATGGAAATATCAAACATATGAAACGCGCCTTTGCGTCCACACTATAGCGAGTAAGGCAGGAGCCTAACGCCATATGATTCGCCACACTCGCACCCGAGACCTTGCGTTTAGTATGGACGCATACTTGTCCCTAATAGAGCAAATTAAGAACCATTCAGTGCCGCTTGCACTCTAGAGCAAGCTTACTTCATTAAGTTATTTTATTATAGACTTTTATTAAGACTTGTCTCTCAAACGATTGCAGCGAAATCTTCTATTTAATATGCAGGGCTTTGCAATGTCGGTCAAATGCGGAAACCGACGAGAACTGGTACTTTTACCTTATCAGATGGGATCTCCAAGGACCGTTTATTTGGATATCGCAAAAATTCTGAAGCGGGGTTTTCGATTATACGCCTAATGCCTTATGGTAAGTTTAGGGTATCACCTTGATTTATGATTGATTGCCAGCAATTTAAAAATCTTTACCTGAATAAATACCTAATCATAAGTCTCCTTTGAATTAGGTACATGCTTATTTATTTTCTGAATTATTAAATTGAAGACTTTCAATGAAACCCTAAAAAAAATCCCAGGGTTTTCTAAGAAACGGCTTAATTATGAGTGTCCTTGAGCAATCAGAATCATGTCGTATTTATTCAAGGACCACGAAAAAAGCGTTGGGCGATGGAATTCCCTTAATAAAAGAAATGGACTAAGGCGTTTAACAAATTCATTCGTCGGGTGAAATCGATTTAGGCACCCATCTGGAAATACGAGATAAGACCTATTCGCTTTTAAACGGTATCTATGTGTATTATTTATTTAAAAAAAATAATACTTGTTTATGTTTACGGTTAAAATAATTTCTTGTAAAAAAATGCTGACGTTAGGTTTTTGGCAGAAAAGCAAGGATGCATAACTTCAGTAGTCTGGTAAATTTACTTGGCACAGTCTAGTCAATATAAAACTATATTTTGCATTTATTGTGTTGGTCAGTCAATATAAAATCTAACAACATATTGTCTGTTTTATAAAAGTCAGCTTTTAGCGCTGCTGACCCAAATCCTGCTTTTAAATTATTAAATTTTCTCTGTCTGTGTATACCAATTATTATTATTTTTGCGTTCTTTTTTGCTGGCTGACCATTAAGAAAAGCTTTCTAAGTGGTTACTCAGAGAATGCTTATTTAAATAGTTTCTTTGGTGCAAAAGACGTTCATTTCAGTCGACAGTGAATTTTGTGTAAGTACTTCCCTTTCACATCGCCGGCTTTGCGAGTTATTTTATCCGATGCTCCGGTTTTATGAAGGAACTCGTTTGTGCCTAATGCCCCCTGAATGGGTGTACAGACAACAACACATCGGGTTTTCAATTTTTATTGCAAAGTCATCCTTATTACAATTTTATAAGATACCGCTGTGTGCCTTGGTGTGCTGCCGTGTACATTTGAGTATTGAATTCGACTTCCCCATATCCCAGTTATGGCAACGATCCGATAAAATTATTTTACTATTACATTTGCCACCTGATCGCTATTTTTGCAAACCTTCGTCTAAATATGGGATGGAGTTACCAGTTTCATATTAAAAATTAACGTTAAAGAAAGAAAATGAGCAGCAGTAATTTCAAAACTTCAAAAATCTTATAATGAATAAGATGAATCCATTTAAAGTGCTCAGATTTCTTATTAAGAATTACCATTTTTATGAGGATTGTTCTTTCTCAAAAGATTAATTAAAATCTTTATTATGCTGGAAATATGAAAATGGTAACATTTTTTGCTAACAAAGTTTGGCAACACCTGTAACTCAAATCTTCGGTCTGCACTTTTATATTGGCTTTGACGGGCTTTTATAAAGTTCATGAAATTTCCTTTGTATGAAATCTTGTATCTGTTCTTACTTATGATTAATTAAGTACCATTGCTTGAACTTTTCAACATCTTTTCTACATAACATTCTTAGGAGTTGTCAATTCGAGAAAGTAATAAACTATAATGCAATGATCACACGTATCTACTTAACTCGTAAAATAGGTTCTGGAACATAAAAATAAATCTGCAGTAAGTCTCAGGCACACGTCCTCCTTTTATTGTCCGTTCTATTTCACTCCTCACTCCTTTGGGCTCTGACGAGCCAGATGAGGGGCATAAAGTATGGGACCTACTATAAAATTCTCAATTGTCTGCATACCAAATCTGAGCCCAGGCGGGCACTAAAAGTAATTTGTTCTGTAGACATGCAAATCGGTATTGTCGTAATAAGTTTCCGGGTTCTTCAAAGCTTGTACTGTTACAAAACTGAGTTCGATGTGAAGGGACATTCGATAAATATACGAGTAGCTACAACTTCAACCAAAACTTCTAGCCTTTTAACCTTAATGTAAATCATCCCAGTCGTTCTATTTGAGCCTTTAGTAATTCTTCTATGGATAATGGACGTATGGGTGAAAATATAATAGTAATAAAACATTTATATTGAGAAACTGGATCAATGCTAATGTTAAAATTATTTTTCTTTTATAAATTTTGCCTTTTGCAATGAGAAGCTGCGTTATGCGCTGGTTACGACTGTCACCTGCTTGCACCAATGTCGTTGACATTATATTATTATAGACATATATATATACACACATAATATTATAGCACCTACTCCATATGTAGATTGGCGATGTTTCGCACACATGAGCTCATCGCCCCCGTACCGCGGTTATATTAGTTCCTATTCGGAATGTTAACTAGCTATCAGATTAAACGAGGCGGTACTACACTGTTTGGATTGCGAATTGAGCGCACACTTGCTAGAATGTCTATTTCTATTCACACCGTGTCATTTGATAGCTGGATTTCTTGCACAGTATCTCCGTACGTTCGAAAGCGGCATCAGCTGTTGAAATGTTGGATGGAATGTTTCCACGCGTGAATTTATCTAGGCGTAAAACGTAGAGTGTGAGTGCGTACTCTCGCCAAACGGACGCTTTTATTCACACGTAGTTCAACATTCAAAGCTTGTCCGTATGACGTGTTTTGACTAGCGTTTGTTCTACGACTCCTCACATCGCTCTTTTTGCGTATTTCACGTACACACCTGCAAATAAAAAATCAACCACGCTCTTCTCGTGCGTATAATTAACCCTTTCACCTGGAATATATACCTATTGATTTGATTTTGCTGTAATAGAGGCCCTGTCTTCACCGTTCCAATAGCAATAGGTGTACTTTTAAATCTATAACAAAACTATATTACATGTAGATGATTGACTAGATCTGTTTGTTCAGAATACAAACAGTATTTAGTAAAAAACACAATATTTACTACGTGGTTCTACCACGTAGTAAATATTGTGTTTTTTACTGTTGTCAAAAATTTTGAGGTTCGTGGCTTACGCCCCCAGTGTCCGACGCACCTGTGGTCGACGCCCCCGGTCAGTTTAATTTAATTTGAAGCAATTTTTTACCTAATGTACAGGCAGGCACAAAAATGTTTTACAAACGAATGATGATACCTATGAATCCCAAATCCAGCGTGTAACAATGGTTTCCCCCCGAGTCTATTTTTAACTATTTCGTAGTTTACGTGGCACCAAGCCCTGTGAACCCGAAAACCTTCACTCGCCATTGTCAAATGAAACACTAAACTTTCTTATCAGTTGCATGTTGCATTCCTGTTTTGTTTTTGCGTACACACCAAGCTTCTATTGTTGTCAATAACCGGTTTGGCCTAGTACTAACTACGGCGGCGAGTTGTTGAAGTTGAAAAAGAAAAAATGCCGATTGAAAAATATATATTAGAAAAAAGAGTTTCAAATTTACGTATGTTTATTTTTAATGGGCAAACAGTTACATTAACAGTTTTTTGTTTGTTACTACTGCTGGTTTTTGGTTAGAATTTTGCATTCTCCCTACCTAGCATCCAGTTTACTTTTACGGCAAAATACATCACACTAGTTTATTATAACAGCGTCATACGTGCAGATATGTGAAAAATAGTTTAGTAAAAGTATTTAAATACAAAATGCAAATGCATAGTTGCTAGCACTATTTCAAATAGAAATACAAAGTAGTTTTGAATAAAAGTATTTAAATACAAAATGCAAAATACGTATTTTTAAAATAGGTTTGGAAAATAAAATACATTGTTAAGCATAACCACTTTTATTTATTGAACTGATTTTACAACTAGTATTTGTTCAAAGAGTTCATCTTTCATGTTCCGCCTATGGGGCCTCATAATCATTCCACCAAATGAAAATAATCGTTCTACAGGGGCAGAACTTGGTAAGCAGGTATTATATTTAAGGAAGAGTTTTTTTACATTAGGATACCTGTTCAAGGATTCTAAAGTTATGTCTTCATCTTTTAAATATTGTAGTGTTTCCAGATCTATTGTAGTCGTATTAACATTATTATCACTGGCTGCTGAAGAATCAGAGTCCTCAACAAACATATAATAATAAGATTCTGTCCTTTCCTTCTTTTTATAAGAGTCAGTGTGTTGGGAACTCTTTTCGTCTTCTTGTTTTATCTTTCTCACTTCTGAAACAAATACTTCTTTGATGTATTCTCTGTTGGCTTTTGGCACCCATTTCATTTTGAAAAAGGGATAAGATACTGATGCTATTATGCCATCTTTTGCTTTTGGCTCTTCTAATTTATAAAATCTCTCAAAACGCCTATTAAGACTTTCTGTAATAACATCTATCAATACATCACAATATGTAAGGTTATCCATTTTCAAGCTGCTTAGAATTCTTTGCATTCTCATCAGTTCTGGTATAAGACATCCATAATAAGTATCTTTGTCCCCTTCTAAACTTCTGATCCCATCAGTAATAGGCTTTGAACAGCTTACATATTCAAGAAGAAATTGAATTTCAATTTCTTTAAAAATAGCCAACCCTAGTTTCTTAAAAGTTTCATTTAGGGTACCCTTGACTGCCAATAGATCTTGAATGCAATTATAGTATGAATTCCATCTTGTTGGACATGGATAAGTAGGGGATTTTCCAGTTGATTCTAGATATATTTCACAGGCTTTAGGAGACCTCGAACACAGATTCCAAACTGCTCGACATTTTGCCATAGCTGTGTCATACATTCTTTTGTATGAATTACTTTGGGATCTAGCCTTATCCATATCTTGTGAAGCTATTAAATGTAATGTGTGTGTGGCACACCTTTCATGATTAGGTAGTTGCAACTCTTCGAATTCTTCAAATGACTCCGAAAATTGCCTTAGGGTTAACACATTATCATCATCGTCATCATCTCCATCGTCAATATTATCATGCATTACATCAATATTTTGCTTACTTATTCCTGTATCTGAATCTTGTCCATACATTCTAAAAGCTTTGACCATATTTTATCCATTGTCCGTAATAGTCTTTATTATTTTTGACAGTTTCAAATCAAATTCAGAATGAATCTCTGCAATCAGCTCAGCTACTTTATCATAACTATGTGTACCCTTGAATCTTCTGCAAGCCAAAGTTACACTTTTCCGATTAAATTTATCACAATCAATCCAATGAGCAGTTACGCCTAGATAGCTTCTCTCAGATGATGACCATATATCAGCTGTGGTGCATATAAAATCAACCTTTCTCAATTGTTCTTTTGTATTTTCTATGTATTCTGTGTATTGTTCTGCAATTTTTTTTGTTTGCCTGCACATTATTTTCGGTGGAACACTTAATTGCTGTGCACCTTCAATTAGAGCCTTAAAGGATTTATTTTCTACAATTGATATAGGTGACATGGTATCCACTAAAAAATTCACAAGTAACTGGTCGAAATTAACTGACTTTGGTAAGATGGCTGGAAGAGTGGATTGTTTCAATGTTTTAGATGAACTGCATCCCCCACCAGTGTCACCAACATTTTTCCTCTTCCTGTTATGTTGTATTTTGAGTTTCTCGTACTCTGCTAATATATCAGCATGTCCTTTTCTCTGCAAAAGTATAATTAATATTTTAAAGCATAGAATATCTGCGATTATATTATTTCATATTACATAAAATCCTATTTATTAGCTAATCTGTTTTGAAATCAAAGTAATTTGATTAACAAAATAAATTTAAAATTTTTAGCTTAACTTACTTTTAAATGGTTCAAAAAGTTGGATTTAGAATTCAAACTTCCTTTTAGTGTTTTCGAACACTTTTTGCAAGTTCCAGATATATTTACGTCACTTCCAGGATCATTTGTAATGTCTTTGAAGAAGTGTTTTAATATGAATGGAATGTTCTTGTCCCTGAAAAAATAAGAGGTTATACATAACATTACTTACTTATGTACTGTACCTACTGGATCCGGCTCGAAGGACCAATGTTGGGCGGCGCCTTGGTGCTGCCACTCAACAGACTTGATAGATCTTGGACTTGATAAATGAGAGATCCTTGTTGATCATAACTTGTTTATTTCTTGTAGGACGAGTTCACAATTGAGTCGATAAAATATGACTAAATTAAAATTACAAACGCTAAACGCACGAAATATAAAACCGCTGACGCGGTGACATACTTTGTGCGGTGTAAACCGTACACCTACAATATACATATAAAAATGAATCCCTTGCACACGGCATCATCACGCGTAAACGGCTAGCACAGACATGCACAGGCTGACAGACAGACAAACAAAGTGATCCTAGGTTTTTATTTTCTTTCGAGGTACCATAAAAATTAAGAATGGTGCTTGATAAAATAAAGAAATTGAGTTAACTCAACGGCCACATTAACTTTTTTTTACGACAGGACAACGTCTGTCGTAGGAAGCTAGTGTATAATAAATAATAGCTTTTCGTTATCGTGCAGATTAAGGGTTAGTAAATAAAAATGCTAATTCAATAAACACGTAAAATCCATGAATTAAACAATAACATCGAATGGGCACGAATAATGCGACATTGTGATCAACTAACGTTGTTCGATATCGGTTAAATTATATTTTAGGTTAGGCTAGTAAAAATAACAATAACTATGAACTTAGTAAACTACTTGATGCTAAGTTACAAATTATTTATAAAAGTGATGACGCAATGTTTTTTTTTCTTTTTGGCTCTCACGGGCCCACACGGGCCGCAATGTTGGCATTATTGTTCTAGTTGACAAATGACAATGACAACACTCCGATCACGATCAGTGCGTTCATAAATAAAATGAAATAGAATGGAAAAATTGTAAAAATGAATTAAAAATGCAACAAAACTATTTTGTATTTTATAAATACTAAATATTTATATAGAGTATTTCAAATAAAATACAAAATACATTTAGAAAAAAGTATTTCTAATATAAAATAAAAATGGGTATTTTGCATTTTGTATTTGCATTTCAAATATATGTATTTCAAATAATTCACATTTCTGCTACGTGCATAGTTTAGTACAAATATTTTAGGTTAAGAAACTTTTTTCGTCGGCTGTACTTCATGCAAAAGCTGTAAAAAAATGATATTAAATTTATTTAAATCGGGGGCGTCGACCACAGGTGCGTCGGACACTGGGGGCGTAAGCCACGAACCCAAATTTTGCATCTCCGAGAAATAATTGGGAATGCAGATATATATCAGATCTTTTGTGTTTGGTTGCTCGTAAACTAAATGTTACCTAAAAACTGTACAGAAATGCTATTCAAGTTTGTCTACCTACACACAATTGTGACTGGTTAATCGTTTCTATAGTGGTTGTTGTCTCTACGTAGCACCAACTAGTAGCTTTGTACATCGGGACTTATAGCTAATAGACTATTTGATTTAAAAAAAAAACAGTTGAATGTTATATGCTAGTTGCAAGTTGCTAGATTAGTGTTCTTTTAGCCGAGGAACTTTAGAATAGGTACATAGACACAACTGTTTTTTTATAACTTCAAAACTTTTACGGTTAATACTAATTAAAACTGCGCAAAAACATTACCTACTGAAAATAATTTCAGAGATCATCCTATCCAAACACACTTCCCGCATTGTCCACACTCATTAATCTTCGTATACGTCGCAATCGAGCAATTGGGTTAATGTAGGTGGAACAAATATTACTCGTATATTGAAAACATACCTACTTATATACATTTTAATGAGTATTTTCAGCTCAAACATTCTGTAATAGATATAGTTCGAGCCTAGGATATTCTGGGTAGTCTGCAAAAACAACAAAACAAAACAACAACGATTGCTTGTTATTAAGTTAAACAAAAGGATTATAGTTATTCATTCATCAACAAAAATTACACAATTTCAGTTATGTCCTTTGAATTACTAATAACAATTCCACGTTAAATTATCCGGCTAGCGCAAATTAATTTAAATATCGAATAAAATAAAATCGCGTTTAAAATCAAAATATCGACTCCAAAATACCTGTCATGATCTGAATCCGGTGACACTGACACCTACGGTCCAGAATTCCTTCAACAACAGCTTAGAGAAAATTTATTTTATTTTTGCCAGTCGCCATCCCTTTTATCTTACACGGTGGCGAGCTAGCATTGTGTTTTAAGCCCACCGCCAACTTTGCAAACGAGTACAGCACAATTTCCTCTCCAACTGTTAAGAACAAGGATGGAAAGGAAACGAAATTCCGCGCAAACACAATAAAGACCTTTCGCCAACTCTCACTGCAACTTAAGGGAACTTCATATTACTTTCTTATCTGTATGCGCGAAAGTATGTCCGATACCGCCTAAACTCATTTTTATTGCCCCTAACCAGAGTTTGGTATAGTTAATCAAACTTTATCTCCATTAGAATTTGCGGGTTGTGCTCTCGAAATAACTCGTAGCCTTGTTGTATCGATATATTTTATATAGATTTTCTGGGATCAAGCTGCTGAAGCATTTACTTAGCTGGTATAGCTTACCTAGTAATACGAGCACGAGAGGCATAAGAAGTTGTACAGTCTTTAAGTTCTTAGGCGTGTCGCTCACTCGTAAGTCGAGGCACAGTCTCGGCGGCGTTAGCGCTACGGGCGCGGGCCAATGAGCGCATCTCCTGCAACCGCATCGCGCGCGCTGCTACTGTAGTATGTCAGCGTACTGCCATTTGTTTCTAAAGACAAGCTTAATGCGGCTCGTGCCGATAGTGCGACGCAACTTTTCGCTGCCACGCCTCACGTGTGAGCGACCCACCAAAAATATCTGACTTAATCTCACAAAAATAAATAAAAACTTGGGATAACCATGTTTGCGCAGACGAAGTCGCGGGCGGGCCGTGTTAAGGTGTACGTGATAACGTTTTTTACATAAGGTTACGCAAAGTTATTATTTGACAAGCGTAGTCAAAGCGATGAAGTGACATCAGCGCCACCGCTCAGTAGGGTGAGCACGAACAACTATCGTAACGTATTTGTAGCGTTTATCAATCGTTAACTTGTCAATTTGTATGGGAAAACTGCCAGTTTCTGACTTTTAGACGACACGATTACGTCACGATAGTTGTTCATGCTCACCCCACTGGTCGGCCTGAACAGGCCGCTGTTGTTGTACATAATACTCGTATCACCTAACTCAGAAATAATGCTACAAATGTTGACAGATGCAATAACTCTAACGTCTATCTCTTTGGTAATCATCGACCCGAATACCGGGCTTACAAAGCCTACATACAAACAGATAGGTTTACGCTTGAGTAACCTGCTTTATACGGGTTGCTCTTCAATCCAAAACACAACAATGAGAATACCTATTAAGGATTTGCGGCCGCAAGGACGAAATTCGAGAGGATTATTCAAGGGAACAGATTCCGATCCCAATAAACAGTCGCTTGATAAGTAACTTTAAACCGAGTTCTCAGTAATTAATTGCGGTCTTAAGGTTGAGAGTTGAGCTTTCAACATTAACGGCTTAACTTTCTGGTTATTCAGCAGTTGCTATTCATCGATCGACGGACGTCATTTGCGAAATAGGTTGTTACATTATGTCGTATTCACGGTGTACAGAAGCCGTTTCGAGCACAATGTTCTCAGTGGATGCGGAAATCCACTCACGATATGACTATGACGGTAGCAAGCAAGCGGCGGCAAAACGAAATGTATTGTGTGGCCCGTGAAACACCGGTGCAATAGCGCTGAGTGACTATAAGTTGTGTGTGTGCAACTTATATTTCTCTGTGTTGGAAAATTTTACCGTGAAATTTTTGGCGACTTTTATAAAAACCAGTTGACGTTCTGCTGCATAATATGTGTTGAGGTGGCACTTTTAGATGCTTGAAGCGTAAAATTGTATTTACTGCTGAGTACTTATTGTAACAGTTCCATTCAAATACTCGAAATAAGTGGAACCAATTGGCCTCACCTTGTTGCTTGAGCCCAGCCCAGAGCCTTTGACTTGCGGCACTTATTATTTCTCGATACTTTCCGTCTCATATTCGAAAAATACCTACTCACCTGTTTCTAATGGCGACCCTTTGACGCATTTTAAGGGCTTGAAATATAGATCGGACCGTCAAGGGTAGGTACTTGCCGCAAAAGTGCTTGCAGTATAAAATGGTTTGATATTAAACTGACAGTAAAATCCGGAGGCTCTTACACAGGTATATTGCAGTGTTTGCACGTTCAACCATAAATATCATAGCCGGAACTACCGTGCTATCGCGACTTTTATGCAGCTCTAGGAATGTGGCCGGGAGGCTGCTACGAAACATAAAACCGCATTTTCAGCTCTCGCTATTTCGTGAGATCGCACATCCAAGTAAGCACGAATGACAGGGATGGAAGCATTCAAAACCATAACCAGCTATCAGAATAGGGCCTCCAAGCTCTGCGAACATAGGCGGCGCTGTACATAGTGGATATACATAAATATAAAATACTCGTAAACAGAGATAGGAAACAATCTTAGAAATTCCGTACTAGAGGAGAAAAGTCATTACTGAAATCCAAACGCAGATGAACTGCGCATTTGTTTATTTCCTTAACAAGATTATGTATTCCATATAAAGTGCTGTCTAGGTGATGACCTAAACAGCAGCAAATTTAAGTTTAAAGAACGAATTATATTTCTTTTGCATTTGGTATCCTCACTTACAACACTGAAAATGAAACTGAAAATAAAACAATCGATGTTTAATTTGGAGGAATGAAAAAGGAAACTAATATACAATGACTTGCAAAAATAATACAAACATTAATATCTTATGAGTTCATTATATCCGTAAGTAAATAACATTTCCTTTCCTAATAGCTCATGCATACATGAAACAATATCTTGTATATTGTGTCCTAAGCAAGTAATTTGCGAGATAAGTGGCGCTCTGGCCTCGTTCACGAGGAGTGCCCGTGAGTGCTTACTGAGGCTTTTCTGCCAACGACCTTGGACACGCTCCGGTGGCCTCCGAGGCCCGGGCCTGGAGGGCCACTCGGCCTACAGACTCGGCCCATGTCACTTCCAGCCAACGATCCACTCTTGGGAAATCACCAGCTAAAGAATAAATGGCCCAAACAATAGCTCATGCGAATCTATTCAAGAGAAATGTGCCCACTCCACGGCTATTTTTTCCACTGAATATTTACTAAAAACAAAGAGATTGAATCTTCAACTCATTCATCTATCTACGTCATTCGCATCATTATTTGGAGGTACTCAAAGCCGTTGCGTCACTTGTCAATGTACATTTTTGTTTAAGGAACACAATAAGGTGTACGTGTCTGATCGTATATTTTTCCCGATGAGTGCTACTTACCTCAATACAGCCGTAACACATTGTATAATAGGGCTAGAGACTGGTGAGCCTAAATCCCAGGTATAAGGGTATAAATATAATAAAAAGGTTTTGCCACCAGCTAAAAGGTAACATATGACATTTTATGATTATTAAATTATTATTGTTAATGCCCAGATATAAAGTTGACTTACCACAGAATTGCCCCAGAAAATCTTTTCTAACGTTGCCAATCTTCCAATATCGTAAATCAAGCCTCAAATGCAGAAATATTAAATCCAGTCGCACTTTTACCGCCGAGCTGCGGATCGAATAGGTAAAACTTGTTCGGGAAGCAATTTAACTGACAAAAGTGTTGAACGCAGAATTCTAACGATATTAAGGAACAGTAGCCAGCTCTCAAAGGTTCACTTTCACGAGAGCCACTTTCTTGACAAGTACTTTAAATTCATCTCTTTGACGTTGCGTCAAACATAGGTACTGAAAACGGAGCAAGACTTTATAGCATTAAATACGAGTATAGAGTAATAGCATGTAGAATGAATAGAGAAGTTTTCTGATTATCAACCATGTGTTCAATGTGATTTGATACGTATATTCCTTGTGTTACAGATATAATTAAAGCTCAGTAAATAGACTGAATGACAATGAATCTGTTCATTCTAACACTACTTCCACTGAAAGACGCAACACAATCAAAATTTTCCTTTGCAAAATATCGCAATTACGTACCGTTTGTAATGAACATATCTCACGGTTCGTTTGAAATTTATTAAGTGGAAACAGTGGTCGATGGCGGGTTTTACCGAACACCGAATGGTACCGTAGTTTCATCCCTTTCAGCGTAACGTATCGCAAAATGTTCAAAGGGAAGGAAAGTAAACGTGCGATCATAATATAACGTGCCCCGACAATAGATCTCTAGCAGAAATTGCACTCTCATTTTCTCATTTTCCACGAGTTTAAGTTGCGAAATAAAAATCTGCACTACGGAACAAAGACCATTGGGGATTTCACATTTACTCTGTCCCTAATTGAGATAGGTGGATGGTAACATTGTTTCACTACAATGCTTGGCTATGGATTGTCGCTTTCTATTTTCCCTCATACAATTTATGAAGGATGCACAACTTTTCATGCATTATGAATAACCTAGTGGCAACTTTTTTTACAGTTATTTACTAGGTACACGATGTGTTTACTTGTGTTCGGCAACCATCAAAAGACTGCCGCGCGGTACACAAGTAGGTACATTATACATACAAGCAACACGTATTTTATGTGACTCTAAACTCGCACAAGAAATACCCTTCCCTCCCAAATAATATTCACCCCATTCTTATTCTGTCCGTAAATACGAATATGATCCAGCGTAACATTGATGTCGTCAACATACCTACACAGATTGTGGTAATAAAAGTAATACAAAAAATGATATTGCGCTACGTAATTTGCTTAGGCCGTAATACGAATATCGACCACAGTACTTTTCTAGTCAGAAAATGAGATTTAACGGATACAAGTCGAGAAATAGTCTAGCACTGCCCCGACCCTGACTTATTCGGGTATTCTGACTTTTTTCTGTGATTTGACGACCAGTTTCTGTTTTCCTTTTCCTTATTATGTCAACGCGAAGAGGTATTTTTCGAGCCAATCTACGAGTAACGTACTTTTAAAAGGCCTTTTATAACGTTTTGGTCGTTAAATTCTATTTTCCTCGAATTTGACTATAAGGGAGGGTACCATTTAAATGTGTTTTTGTACAATTAAGAATTGATGGAGTGGTTTGTTTTCTTTTTATCGATGTGCCCCAAACTTTAACGGTAAATCCATCCACTGGATACATAGTTGAGGCGTAGGAGTCAGCGACAAAATGAGATGTATTGCGAGCAAAATAAATACGAATGCTTCAACTAGGGACGAGTTCAGTTACTTAATAGACTGAGAGGTGGATGGTAAAGTGTGGTGGATGTGATTGTCGATAAAAAAAAGCATTTCTAAATAACGATAGTTTTCGAATGCAAAAACTGACTAAAAGCAATTTTAAGACAAGTTCAAGCAAAAAACATCAAAGTATATAAAATAAAATACAGATTATTGATATTTATTATAGCACTAATTTGTAAGTTAAGAATTTTATTATAAAAGCTTTTATGAGAGCTAAAAAGTTAAATTCAGTATTTCATATCAAAAGATGTTTTTACTCGTACTTCAGTCGAGTCGGCAGTACTGGAAATCTGATATACTGACTAGTTTCTAGATATCAGGTATAGGCAGATCGGTATATCAGTCTCTGACTCTGCTTCTTTGATATTGAGCGCATAAGGATAAGATAAATTACAAATTCTATATCTGCACCGATCGGTACAGACTCGCACATCTAACACAATAACAAAAATCTCATTCAACTTTCTCCACATCTTGAATCCTTCATCCTGCGATGAATAATTTTAGTACTTATCGATTGTTTTCATACGGCGTTCATCTCTACACTGAAACGGCTATCTTTTTAGTTATTGGAACCCTGCCCGTCCGAAACGAAATAAACGAACACACGAGAACCGGGCTTGAGGATAAGGATGACACTATGTCCAAGACAGATAATACAACTACTTCCGAGTAGTTTGTTTAACTTTTTGTGAGAATTGAAATCACATTTTTTCAATCGCTTCAATAGGTTTATAAAGCAGCTCTCACTATCTTACCATCGTTTTATTAATAAGACCTTGACTAAAATAACTATGCACTTATTCGAAAATAAACTTAAGTGTGAATCCGAAACGTAAGTGATTAATACAATTCACTTACAGTAGATTGTTTTTTTAATTGTATATGCGACGATTTGATAACGCAGCATTTCGACTCAATTATTCAGATAAAAGCATCGCTATGCATCATGCAGACACATGCGATAAAATTGCAATATTTAACAAATATTGGAACAGCGCCCGTCTACAAAATAAACACATCGTCACACACTGTAGTGTAGCGTAATGTCAATTGTGCACTTGTCATCGTCGATAGTCAACTTACTCCAGTTTCGTAACATCAACATTTGCCGTAATAGCGACCTATTTAATTAGACGAAAATGCTACTACAAACAATTGATCTCTGTTTGCTGTGAGGTGCTTGGGGCGCAGTGGTTGCAGCGCTTTGGTAGTGATACCTAAAGTTAAGCAACCTAAGGCGCGGTCATGTTTGGGATGGGTGACCATTCTGACCATTTAAGTGACGTCTATTTACAAGCATCTCCGTGCTTCGGAAGGCACGTTAAGCTGTTGCTCCCGGTTAATATCGATAGATATAAGTCGATAAGCCTGGTCAGAGGCCCTCGGGCGGCTTAGTAACATCTGACAGTAAGGTTGGTCACTAACCTTACAAACAACCCTCCACCAATTCGCACTGAGCCTGCGTGGTGGAGTATGGCTCGGACCACCTCATAGTTGAGGTGAAGCCTGTGCCCAGCAGTGGGACGTATATAGGCTGATGAGAGTTGCTGTGAAATTAGCAGGAGACGGGTAGTTGATTCTTTTAAAAAATGAATATATAGCAAAAAATGTGATGTGAAATTACTATCACTACACGACGAGTAAGTGTCACGGTAGCTAAATTTGGAGAGCAATCGCCCGGGTTGCGAGTGGTTCGAGTCCCGCCTCTGGCAGTCCATTTTTCTTTAAACGATAAAAACAAGTATGAAAATATAGGTAGTACCTACCTGACAAAATTACATGTAACCATTTTAGTTAGTTCTAATTTCACTTCCTTTTATTCTTTTGGTATGTGAAGTTCGGCAGATCTACGTAGTTAATTTTCATTCTACCATTTCCAGTTGGCGTTCGGGATATGGGTTGCGTCGGGTAAATCTGCGCGCTTTGCGATGGAGCCGGCAAAAACACCCTGCCCAAATAACCCGTGTTACTCAACTATTTCGCCTGCTTTATGAAAGATTAATTTCGGCAGTTTACTAAATTGTATCTTTTTTGTAATCAAAGTAGGTATCATGGGAGTATGTTGTGTAGAATTTGAACGAGGGGTTTTTTATCGAAACGCGTTCGTGCCTTGATTTCTTAAAACAAGTTTTTTTTACGATTAAGTATGATTCACTAAATTAACAAGACTGCAAGCTCACTCGATGGCATTGGAAACCCACTTGGAGTCTAATCAATTTCTTCGTGTCATCATGAGAAGACAATAGAAGTTACCCAATGAAAATATCTTTCGAACAATATTGTCATCCTATCCTCCTACCTACATCACACACAATAAAACATAACATGAACATAATGGCCACTGAAGTTAAATTTATAGCAGTGAGCTTATTCTGACATATATCAATCGATAAAATCTTTTGCAACATTTACTGTAATAAAGTGACTAATTAAAAGAGTGAAATGTGGTCTTGTAGCATTAATTTAACGAAATTATGAAAAAGTTTTGCGTGTTCTTGCTGTCCGTTTTCATGTCCTTTTCACAGAACAAATGTAGGTTATTACGTTTATTTAGTTTTATTCTTTACTCTCGTTGTTATTTTTACAGTAAATAAATAGAAAACATATTTTTTTTTCAGGTTGTTATATCTTGAGTGAATAAAAAAATACATCTGATATTCCTCTTTCTCCACAAAATAAAAGAGTCCGTTTTTAAACCCCACTCCTTAGTTTCAGCGGGTACTTGGTAGCGGGTAATTTTGCTGACGAAATTCCTAAAAAACTTCAAAGTTTGATATCGTAGAATTATAACATGTTTAGGGATAAGATAACACAGAAAAAAAAAATTTAGTTCTTAACAATGTACAAAGCAATGGTTAAAATTAAATCTTATTAATTTTTCTTAGCAAATTAGGGTGAAGGTATATGATTGGTTTCAGTATTTGGTACGTAATCAAAGCGTATTACCCGAAATTTATACCCGTTTTAATACCAATGAATGGCTATTTTAACTACTAGTAACTACACGTAATTTTGAATTTTTAACTTCTTTTTTTTCTTCAATGCCGAGCCTGTCCTCAAGCTAGTGCACGAAATTATGTTATTACACCCTGTGGAGTAGTCTTGATATCATCGTTTTTTGTAATCCCCAATGATCTATTACTATTTTCCTTGTATGATATAAGATGTGAAGATTTTTTTTAAATTAGCTCAAAAAATAATTTTTCCAATTTATCCACTACTAGCTGTGCCCGCGACTTCGTCCGCGTGGAGTTGTAATTTTGGGCATAGACATGTACTGTCGCAGACAGTTTTTTAGATCATTTCAAGAGGAATAATTCTTTCATATTTATATTTTTGGTATCTTGAACCGTTTTCGCAGCGTACGCAACTCAAGGATGGTTTAGTAGATTCTGAGATTCAATTTCCTGCCTGCCCCCTAAGTTCATCGGCGTGATTATTTATATCCCAGTTTACTCTCCAGGTGATACTGAGTCAAATAAAAAAAGTCCCGTCAAAATCGGTCCAGTAGATTCTGAGATTAGCCCGGACAAACAGACAGACAGACAGACAAAATTTTTAAAAATTGTTGTTTTGGCTTCTATTACGGTAATTAAGACCCCCTGTAACAATTTTTCATAAAAATCTTCAATGTACAGAAATCGATCTTTTACAGTCTTATTATATGTATAGATTATGTTAAATCAAATGTGTCAATAAATAAATATATATGTTAAACTAGCTGTGCCCGCGACTTCGTCCGCGTGGAATAGTTATTTGGGCATATGGATATACTGTCGCAGACATTTTTTTAGATCATTTTAAGAGTAATAATTCTTTCATACTTTTTTACATTATTGTTGGTATCTTGAAGCGTTTTTTTAAATGAATAATTTTCCCCGTTTTTTGTCACTTTCCCCATTATTTCTTCGCTCCTAACAGTTGTAGCGGGATGTTATTTAGCCTTAAACGTTCCTCAATAAATGGTCTATTCAACACAAAAATATTTTTTCAATTTGCTGAGTAAAATAAAAAAAGTCCCATTAAAATCGGCCCAGTAGTTTCCGAGATTCAATTTTCTGCCTACCCCCCTTAGTCTATTGGCGTGATTATTTCTATCCTTCTTTACCTTCCAAGTAATGTTGAGTCAAATAAAAAAAAGTCCCATTAAAATCGGTTTAGTAGATTCTGAGATTCAATTTCCTGCCTGCCCCCTAAGTTCATCGGCGTGATTATTTATATCCCAGTTTACTCTCCAGGTGATACTGAGTCAAATAAAAAAAGTCCCGTCAAAATCGGTCCAGTAGATTCTGAGATTAGCCCGGACAAACAGACAGACAGACAGACAGACAGACAAATTTTTTAAAAATTGTTGTTTTGGCTTCTATTACGGTAATTAAGACCCCCTGTAACAATTTTTCATAAAAATCTTCAATGTACAGAAATCGATCTTTTACAGTCTTATTATATGTAATAGATTATTATATGTATAGATTTATGTCGTGCTTATTTACCTATCAGCAATATAATTCCAAAGATTGTAACAAATACTCCACAAAAAATACCTCTGGTACGTAAAAGGCTTTTTTTTAGAGTTCCTACGATTATTTAAATCTAGAACAAACTAACGACTGCAAATGAACTGAACTGCACAGTAACTCTTGCATTAAAATAGTACTCCGCGGTGGAATTTCTTCAGTGATGCATGCACTACGAATGCCGAAGAGAGATACGACAGTTGGGTGGTACATAAAGCTTGGATTTGCTGGACAGCTGGACACAGTCACAGAATAATCAGTATGGAAGCTAAGATCAAATGCTCCAAATGACACACATACAGTGTAACAGACACCAGACGCGTGTCTCAACAGGGCGCCTAAACGGGCATAGGTAGTATTGGTACTACTGCGTGGTACACGATACCTGTTTCGCGGCCTGTCTTTTTGAGCACTAGTTATCTTCTCACCGCTTTAACTTATGTCAATACTGTGAGACAGGTAAAAGCCAAATGCACCGATTCCCACGGACTTTTACTTTATCGCTTGGACATTCTTAGTTCATGCTTGGTCATAAGCTGCTGTGCTGTGTGTTTCGTTTCAAATATGAAAAATATGAGTCTTGGAAATTTTCTGGTTAAAATTATATTTCTTACTAAGTAGTCTATTCAACGTAGTGTCAAAGCTCATAAGAAAGTATTTGACCCAGGCATGAACAGCGACAAACTTCCGTGCACTTGTTCTCCGGATGTTCACTTTACATATTTTCCCGGAACTGTGTTGAAAGTGCCGTCTAGTGCTTTATATTATTTTTGGTACAATGACAGCGCTTTATTGCAGCGCTTACATTCATATTAATAAATTCTTAAAACGTTGTAGAGTGTAATTTAACGCCTTAATAAATTGGATAGTTATAAAAATGCGTTAGCAACCGCGTGACACAAATGAGCAATTTTTGAGATTCTGACTATAAATTATCGTTATTTTTTGTAATAAATCCTAAAGCTGCAAAATAGCTTTGTGTCTCAGAAACAGTATATATGTAAGTAAAGTATAAGTAAAGAATTAACAAAATCCAAAATCAGCAATGCCGTATGAGAATCAGAATAAATTCAAAAACAATTGAAAGAAAAAACAGAGGTAGGTTTTGTTTTCCCTTACAATTTATTTACTCGTCGCGAGCCTTATGAACGGATGAGTCGTGAAATAACCCCGGTGACAAGGGACACCGTGACAGATCACGACACGACCCAATTACAGATCGCAATGCCGAAGTATACTTTTGAATTGGACGATTTGAAGGGTAAAACATGAAAAATGTAAAAAAAAATGGAGCAATTGCGACAAAACCTTCTAAAGGTTTTGATCCTTTCCTTACCCAGCACATCTAATAGTGCTAAGAGGAACCAAGCCTCCAGGCTTTGTTTTTCATTCAAGCTAAAATGTTTATCTGCGCTGGTATGGTAGGAATATTCCACACCGAAATACAGAGCTAGATAACTGAAATGGCACGTCTCCGAAACGAGTGACGGATGACAGATTGCATTTACAACGTCGACTGAAATTTTGCCAGAAGCGTTCAGCTATGTCCTCGTAAATACAAATGACCATAAACACGAAGATATAATAATAAAGTACGCACAAAAATTCTAATGGGTAACTACTGCTTCCAGTCAGGTAGTAGTAGGTACTATTGACTGAAAAAGACAATTAAGTGTTATTTTCTTTCACAGATCGCCACATATCTCATTTTAGGTCTTGGTGATCGGTACACTTTGACGTGTGACGCCGGAACCAATTGTTACAAACATTGAATTCAATGTTACAACAAACTCGTATAATAAAAGTATAGGTATCGTAATACGTAGGTATATCGTACACAATAGGTGAGTAGTAGAATTAATTAGTAGGTAGTAGAATTACAAACAAAATCGTAAACAGTTATCCTTTATCCCGTGAGACATATCGACACGTATAGCGCTCAGCTAGCATCAATAAAACTAGTGTCCAAAGTCTCCAAAGATTGATGGCAGGGACTCCCTTTATCCCATGAAATTTAATTTTCAACTTCAAAGGGTCAAAAATACCTAAACAAGTTTGTTTTACCCCCGACGAAAAAGACTGGTATTTTAAGTTGGACACATATATAAAAAAATATTTTTGGTAAGTAATAATAATTAAAAATAGTATAATAAAATAATAATATAAATTTAATAAGAAAAATATCTACAGTAATAAATACTTTCTTATACTCACTGACAATGCAAATTTCTTTAAGTGTCCATTTTTCTTTAAGTGTGTTTTAATTTCATATATGTTTATTATTTACTCCAATCCATTTAAATTCAAAGAACAAAACTATAACATTGATTTACCCTGAACCGTAAATATTTGCTATTCAATATATAATATTGAATCAACTATTCAACCCAACAACGTAGTCTAAAATCTAAACACTGATTTATTCTATAAACTATTTGACCAGCAGAAAATCAATTTGAGTCTCTGAAACCTGTCAGATGTCGAAGCAACACAATCCGATAAGATACTAAAAGAGCAACCTTTAATTTTCAGACGCTGAGCTTTAGAATTTGACCAAATAGAAAAATATAAAAATGGTTGGGCGTATCTACCTATCACGGTGTTAAATTTTTGCCTAGACAAATTAAAACTAGCACGTTGATACTTTATACTTGTTTTGTGAGTGCAATCGTGCAACAGCAGTGGTAATTTAAGAACATTTTGACGTACCAGTTATTATTATAAGATAAATCCAGAACTTGAACATTGAGCCGGAAATTTTGAATACATACGTTCTTTTTCGCTAAAAGGCCATTGATATTTAACCAACTAATTTACGTTTTTATTTAAGTTTGATGAACCAAAATAAAAACGTAAATCTTAGCGGTGTCAACTGCGGCGCGGATCCGTAGGTGTTACGGGACACTAATGTATGTTAAATAGGTTGCAGTTCCATCCCGCGTAAGCCGCAATGAGTTAAGGTGTTTGCCGGCGCCAATGTATCGCGCGGTGTGTACACTCGCGAACAAAACCTTTAGAAGTGCAGAGAAAATATGAAATTGTTTTCATTACTATTAAGAAGCATTAACAATGATGACGAAATGTTGACGTATACGACACATACAATCAAAGCAGTAGGGTTTTTTAGACAAAGCTTGATGGTTTTCGAAAAACTCAATTGGAAGTGTTTCAATCGAAACAAAATCTTGTTTCACACCCACCTAGCTATTAAATTTGCAAAAATACGAATGCCTAACTATAAAGAAAAACAAAAAATTGCAATCTATTCAGCTACTTGCTTATTTGGGAAAAGTACCATAACCACAAAAGCTAGCTCAATCTCTGATACTGAAATTATCAATAATATGACCTAAAGATTACAATATCCTATCGCACTTTCTAACTAAGTACTTATAACTTAAACAACATTTGCTTTACTAAAAAGTTTTAAAATTTTAATGAACGTTATTGTTAGAAATATGAAAGTGAACTAATTAATTCATAACCGAGCAGTCATTGTGTTCAAAATGTGTAAAACCGCTTAGCGTGCTTATCAATTTGGTGCACGTATGTCTAAAATGGAATATTAAAGCACCGACACTAACATTGCGCAACCTTTCCTCGTAATTGTGTACATCGTATTCGTATTACACTTTATTCAAGGTACGGGAGACCGCATAGGTTTAACACTGTAGTATCTTGTGCAGTTGTAACAAGTGCGAATTTGCAACGAAATTAATAAAAGTCTTTTATGCTAGCTATACTCTAACGAGTCTCTGCCTCTCACAGCAGTCTTTTCTAATTAAACTCTCTCCGGGGAAAACGCGGCAGTGATACCATATGCGTTTACTAGACTTGGCACTAACTGCAAAATTAATGATGCAGTATTTTACTCCTTTCTAAGTAAGTACTAATGTTTTAGTGACGCAATTCTTAAGGTTAACTTCTAATTCCAAGTAAGTAGCTAAGTTCCGAGTTTCCAGAGAGGCTATACACGGGCCGGAATATGGTTCGATTACTGGTATCATTTCTCTGATGCAAAAAATATTGTATTTTTTTGATGTGACTTACAAAAAACGAATGTTGCATGTAATTATTTCTGTATTCATTATATTTTATATAGGACTTCTGATCTTACATGTACGCATGACGCGGTAATGTTGTTTATGCGATTGTTCACCTAAATTCTGAGCCCACGCGATATCTCTACTTGTTTACTTTAAATAATGTATTGCGTGTTCCATTAGCCAACATCTAATGGAATTCGTCAGCAGTTCCGATCTTTCTTTGGATTTTCTGATTTGATGAAATCAATCATTTCAACCGTGTTTTTTTTTGCTATTCGGTTATTTATATCCTCGTATCAATAACATGTTCATAAGCCGTCACCTATTCGCTTATCTGCTACATTTTCACAGAAAACTAGTAAATTGGTGGCATTTGTCTTTCGTCATCACATCATATTACAATGTAATGTCGGGTATGTCATCTATCATATCTTTCAAATTGCTTAGAAATGGATGTAGTAACGCCAACGGACGATAGTATGAAAAAGGGTAGATTAATGTGAGCGTTGTCATACAAAAAACATGCCCTGCTCCTTGTGCCAAGAATAAAGTAGAATTTAATCTCTCTGTAGCAGGAACATAGCCGACAGTTACAACAGACAGTTAAACAAAGTGATCTTAGTAACACTATTAGTACGGTTTTTTTTCCTATCGAGGTATACCCTAATAACTTTATATTTAAATTTTTAAAATCTTATCTAATTTAATGATAGGATATCGATTTAAGTAAAGAGGCTAAGAACGAAATACATATTTCGTTCTTAGCCTCTTTACTTAAATCGTTTTTTTTTCGCAATCTTTACACTACGAGTATGTCATGTGACATACTCGTAGTGTAAAGATTGCGAAAAAAAACACAACCATAATGATTTGGTCAAATTAAAAAAAGTTGCTAAATAACCAGCCTTTGATCGTCGCTTGTTTTAAATAAAACGGATCTTTTGCTCTGAACCAGTGCTGGCAAGTAATTAATTCACCTCAAATGAGTCCATAAAACATACGCCTTTTGCTATCTGTAATTCAGCTGTAACGCTATCAGATGCGACTCAGTTAAAATGAACAAATGCAATGCAGCTTATCTTTTTAGGTCAATCATTGCAGAGATGACCGCACTGTATTGTTGACGTCAATAATACTGTTGGATCAATTTTCAGTACGCTTAGGTAAACGTAGTGTGGGACGCCCCCCTGCTAGATGGACAGACGACCTGAAGAAGGCAGCTGGTAGTGACTGGATGCAAAGGGCAGCGCACGATCTCCCGTGCGCTGTGGCGCTCCTTGGGGGAGGCCTATGTCCAGCAGTGGAAACAGGCTGATATGATGATGAATTTTCAGTAGATCGCGACACACAATCACTATAAACGTGGGACACTCAGAAAGTCATGGAGCGATTTATAGATATGAATGTTTTTATTATTAATGTGTTGGTAAAATGTTATGTAAAATGTCGTTAATGCTTGCTGATCCGATCTGCATTATGCGCCATGTCATGAACTAAATTTTCACTGCTGGCACGTTTTCTTCTGTAACAGCTGTTAGCGGGCGACCGCTTTTTTCTTCATCCCCAAAGTTTAACGACCACGCTTAAATTCGTTATACCAACGATAAACATTTGCTTTGGAATCATGGATGCTTTGCCTCATCACTAAATGCCATTTTAAGTCTATCGTACGATTCTTCCGGCTTCAGGCGACATTTAAAATCATAGAAAATCATAGCACTAAAATGTTTCCGGCATAAAACCATGTTTCAGTCAGACAAGATAATTTGAAATGGTTTGAAAAAAAAAGTGTAGGGAATTTTAAAATTTGGATATATATTTTTTTTACTAAAAAAGAATCATTTTTTCAAAATAGAGTGTAGCCGGCCAGTCTTTCATAAAAAGAAACTTTTGAGTGGGTACACTATGAACTTCACAATCTCGTCAATATTCTCAATTCATCTCAATATTGAGGGATGCTGGATGAACGTCTGATTTTGAAAAGGATTTCTACTAGTTCTTATTCATTCGACCTTGTTTCATTGATCTGTTATGGTTTATCTTTAAAATATTATTTTTTCAAGTCTCATTATTCTTATTAATCATTGTACTTACATAAGAGAAGTCGATTAAGACTTCAAACGAAATATTCTTTCAATATGGAAATTGACACTGACACTAACACTAGCCTGCTGATTTAGAATTAATCTCATGTTTTACGGTCCCGTGTTGCTTAAGCATATCATAATTCTGAAAGTGTATATGCCGATCTTTTTTAGCTTCAAAAGTCTTTAGTACAGCGCCAGAAACAAAGATAACGCCTTATGTGAGGTACTCGTATTATTACCTTACCGTTAAGCCTTTTGTTAATTAAAGGAGCTTCGTGGAAGTTACTTTTTGCATTAACATAGTATTAAGGTGTATTAAGCACCTAATGTAACTTTCTTCACGAGTTTTCGTGGATTTTCTCGATTCTTAGCAGTAATTAGAAAAGTTGCTCGTTGCATATCTTAATGAAAATTATAATCGGTCTGTCTGGGATTGGCAAGGTGTCCAGACATTAATACTTTTCTTTTTTTGATACGCTTAGTAAATTAGCAGTTTAGTAGCAGAGACATGATTAGACTTGGCACAGTAGGTATGTACAACGTAGTCTAGACATTTTTAATGTTCACTTTGCCAAATCAATTTAGGCGAAGAGCTCTCAGAAATATGTACAAGAGCTTTTAAAGGTATTAGGTAGTCTATTACTCCATTAAACAACTTTAATGCGTAGGCATAACTTTTAGCCAAGCGTAAACCTAATTTTACTCCGCACTTGCACACTCTATAATTCTCCAACTTTTAATAATGCCTTCAAGCAGTTTATTTACATACAAACTTGTGCAACGAATCTCTCAAAGTGACTTTTCATCGCCCATTGTACTCCTGGCCTTTAGAAATACTCGCCTAATGAAGTTTTGCACTGCATTAGCTCCGAAGTTTAATAGCGTTTCGAGTTAACTTCTCCATAAATTGAATATTCTAACTTTGCGTTTTATCGATTCCACGGAACGAAAATCTTTTATCCTATACCTTCTAGCGAATCATGTTATATCGACAGCACCAATTTATGAAGGCAATATTATTACCTTATTCAACATTAATAATGTTGATTACGAGTGAGAACAATACTATGGGTGCGTGGCATGGTGGCAGCAAGATTATTTTTTAGTTTGACGCGTTATTTTTTAAGTTACTAATAATTGGTGCAGAGACTTTTGTTCAGCGAACTACTTATTGATACCACAGTATTTAATACTTATTATTAGCATTTGCATGATGTAGTAGCATTGAAATTTAAAATGTAGACCAGGCAGGTGCGTGGGAGTGCGTCAAAAGACTACATTGTTCCATCCAGGGGCGGAGTTGACACGCCTCCCATTCAAAACATTTTATTAGACCAATCTTTTAGATTGTTACTTCTACTGCGAGTTGCGCAAGTAAAAACGCTACCTAATCATCTTAGAACAGACCTATCTATAGACTTATATAGTCACGTTGACCCAGATCAATTAAATTGACACCAAGTAAAGGGTGCTTAAAACATTGGTGCTGTAAAAAATATGATTGTTGTCAAAACTGTGACGGCGAGTTCACCAGAGTACTCGTACTCGTACTACTTTAATTAATATTACTTTGTAAGTCAATCTCCAAAATATAATCAAGCTTATCTTTATAATACACGGTTATCGATACTTAATAACAAGAAGTTATTGGCCATCAGGCGTCTTCCCTCAAATCCATATTCTTAGCACTCCCGGCTTTAATAATCATAAATCAGGGTCGTAACGGCCCTTATTACATGTTTGAGTGTTACCATGCGTTCATTATCTCCGGGTTAAGTTCGTGATAATGTTATTACACTATTTACGCTCGCATTTTCATTTAATGTTCCGTTACCTCAAATATTATCGTTTCTGCGCCAATGGCGACTTCCTTTGTAGAATAAAATTCAAAATGGTTACTTATTTATGTATTTACTTTTCTCTGCATATTCAAAAAATATTTATCTAACCCACCTACTTAAGTACTTAGGCCAGCAAAGACACGCAATTAAAAAGTTGGTTACATTAGGTACTGCATATATTCTTTAGTGTATTCAGCCTTCGCTTATTTTACGCCGACGGCACACAACATTGCTCCCTAAAGTTGCCTAATTACTATTTTATACCGTTCCTTCTGTAGACGCCGTAATATTTAGACCCAGAGCTATTTACTTTGCAAACATTAAAAAGATCTTACTTCAACAAAATCGTTACACAAACGATAAAACACCTATAAAGTGTCCATCTTGTTTCGTTTAATTGGAATGTCGAATTATCATTTAGGGGGGGTTTAAGTTACCCGAATAACAAAAATACTAAAGTAACAATAATCAAATTGTGTAATTGTGCACTAACGACGCGAAAAACTAAAAGTGAGAGCAACATTACGACAAAATTAATAGCTTGGATTAATGTATCAATTTAGTTTGAAAGACTCGAATACATAAAGGGTAGTTTGACAATAACGTTGTGTGCAGGCTCAACTGGGTTTACTTCTTCGTCTTATCGAAGACAATGCACAATTTGCATATAAAAAAAAAAACAAGAAAAAAGTTTAAAAAAATCCTTCGTACCTTAAAATACGTTGTTCTCTTGTTTGAATGCAATGGCTCTGCCATTAACTGACCTAGTGCTGAATGAGGTAACTAGAGACATCGCTGAGCTGTTACTAGTCACTCAGTCACTCTAGCGTGTTATCTACGTATTAAACTTGCTTTACAATTGCTTAATGGGACTAGGATGCAGGCATCCCATTCTATGGCATCGTGCTAATGACATGAAATTATGGAGAATAGCTTTGCATCTAAGTTGTCATCAAATAATGAAACCATCAGTGGTATTTGTGATGGAAGCACAATCTGTACACATCATAATATCTAACATCTATTCTTTTATATTACTTTAAATTAAATTAAATATATTCGCACACCACCGAGCAACGACAACAAGAGACAGCCACTAGTGTTGTCACTTTAAAAAAAAAAATACAACACTTGCCAATAGTTTTTATTAAAATTATTACCCGACCAACTGAACATTAATTGTTATCAAAACTAAATGTGTATACAAAATTCCAGCTAAATCGGACACTGGAAAGTGAGTAAAATTTAGCTTGCAAGTTTTGATTACAGACAAACAGACACGGGAAAGGTGAAACTAAATAGAAACTTGGAAAAACAATGAATTCGAATTTTCAAGAGTCAATGCTTATTGATAAAATAGGTTGTTATCTTTCTTTATTTACCGCCTCAATTTCGTTGATGATGGCACGCATGGGATCAACCTTTCGAGTTTTCGAATGACTTTTTCAGAAGTTCAACAATTTACAACCTTTTTGGTGAAAGAAAAGTTTAGCGAGGAATTCCGCACGCCTCGGGAGATATTATGAAACAAAAAGAATAAAAAGGGCCGTTGCAAAGGAACGTTGATTACCCATAAAAATAGCGAATTTCTCATTATGACCGTTGACATTTTGAATTTATTTAACTTAGCTCCCAAAAGAGAGGTTGCAAAATTTTGATAAGCCGGGCACGTTTCGCGAGAGAGCACGAATACAAAAAATACTCCTTCAAATAAAAAGAATATGAAGAGATATTAGGTTTATGATGTTCGGATATCATAATAATGTAGGCCATAAAAAAATCTCCAACATCTCGATCCCGTTTTCCAGACGCTGAAAAAAAAACATAATTTTCCCATACAAATACTCGACGCCTGCAAAAATAAATGATAGCTGGCGAATTGCGGGCACAAATCATGCGACCATTAAGGTTAACGAGATGGGCATTCGAATGAATCATCGTAATCATTTTAGAGACTTAGTTACGGAAAAAGCGCGCACGTGTGACGTCACCAGCCGGCGCCAGCTTTGAATAATAGTCCCAATAAATTACCCAAGTGTCCAGATGTCTTAAACCGAGACCTGAAGGCGCTCCAGACAAATTAATTGTCGCAGAGAGTTGCGCTCTAATTTTTTTTGTCAACCAATTTGACCTTTATTGCCGACGCAATAAAATTCCCCTCAAAATATACGACCTCCCGTGATTTGTTAGCTTCAACTAATTTTCCTACTGCGTCGGATGTGTTGACATCGTTTTTATTTGCATGAGTATTATTTCCACTGAACGTTGGCAATATTTTATCATTTTATGTCTCATTTAATGGAACATGTGTTCTAATATTTGCTTACACGATTACGTCATCTACATTATGAGGATAAGTGGTAATATAAAAGCTTTTCACTTTTGACATTTCCTTTTAATAGCATCTATTTAATTCACAAATGTTTCAATCTTCTTTGTCATCTTTATGTATGTTGATTTTATCCCTTCCCACGTCTGTCCCTACGTCTGCATGCTTAGATATTTAAAACTAAACAACGGATTTTGATGCAGTTTTTTTTAAAGATAGTGTGATTGAAGGGGAAAGTTTAATAAGTACAAAAATATGGAAAAAATGCGAAAACAGCGGACAAGACAGTGTCTGCCTGCCGGGTCTACTAGTTATGCTTAATAATATAATTTATTGTTTTTGAGGATTTACTTTTTTCTTATCTCTAGGCAGCCAAAGATATTAAATTATTTTTTTCCTCAGTAACGTTCAAATTCCAGCCAAAGGCTCTTCTTTCAAACAAATTTTCAATATTAGTGAGAGACTTAATAGTCCTCTGAATGACGGCAAAAGCCCCGATCTTTTAATATTCAAATTGCGTCCGATTGCAACATTTCAAGGTATTTTTTAAGCGTTACATACCTTCTTTAGGATATTGTATTTATATTGTATGAAAACATAGGTATTTATCTACTATTGACTAAATCAAAAGCGGAAATTTTACCATCCAAATATATAAAAAGTTACCACTTATTAGAAAAGCACACCCTTTTTCCTCTTCCGCTACCTACATATTCAGGTGCTGATAAGGTTTTTTACTGAAATTGCATTTCATTACCCCACTCAAATGAACGCCTAGATAGTTTCACTATGACGGGCAATCTTCCCTAGCAAAAAGGCTATTAAAATATACTTTGCATGATGAGTAGCAAGGAGCGGTGGAATAAAATTTCCTTTGCATTAGTTCCTGCTTGAGAGTACTTCAAGATGTTGAATGCCTTTTGTCTAGAATACCTAATGTGACCATTGCGTAAGTCTTGTCGCATCAAAAAACCTTCTAATATCTGGCGAAATAAGCTTGATAATGGCCATTGAATTTAAATATAACAATGTTTCGGTCGGGGGCTTTTGGCGAAATGAAAGTAATAGCAAGTCGCATTCACAGTTGGTTGTGCTTTGTGATACGCATGAAAATTGGTTTCGGTATTTGGGGGTTACCAAAATGTATTTTGGAAACAGTTTTACACTTTGCTTTTTTTTTCAAGTTCATACCAAATAACGTCGTGCTGTACAATAATGACTTGTTTATGAATGTTAAATTTTATTCGTTTAATTTTTGCATTCTAGGACAGTTAGGTTGGTCACTTACCTTACAAACAACCCCTCCACTGCTCCACTTATCCGCCCTGACCCCCGTCGTGGAGTATGACTCGTACACACGGCTACCCATCAGGCTACTCATGTTCGTTGCGAAATAACCCTTATTACGTAAGTGTTAGATACCGCAGTGATCAACTTGATGTGTGGCCGTGCGTACCATAGTTACCTACCATACCTACCATATTTATATACCTCCTAGTTGAGGTGAGGTCTGTGCCCAGCAATGCAGCAACTAGTTAAATCTGATGCAGAAGTAGCTAATATTTTTGAAAAGTTCTTTGCTAATATAGCACCATCTACTACTAAAGAACTTAACTCTTCTGCAGAACTGTCTGAATCCATTCTCAAATCCAATATTGATGAGTGTGATTCACCACTATACTTTAGATACGTAAGCACCGATGTAATTATGAACGCATTCAATGAAATAAATATGAAAAAAACCGAGGATCTATGGGGAATATCCGTATGTATCATTAAAACTATTATTGAATTCATAGCACCTCTTTTAGCAATTATTTTTAACAAATGTATTGATGAAGGAAAATTCCCAAATTTAATGAAATTTAGTAAAATAGTACCGTTATTTAAATCTGGTGACAAAAATAACCCCTCAAATTTTCGACCAATATCTATCTTACCGGTTCTAAGTAAAATTTTTGAAAAGATTATATTCAATCAGCTACTATTTCACTTCACATCAAACAATTTATTGCATAATAAACAATTTGGTTTTACAAAGGGTCGCAGTACTGCTGATGCTGGAGTCGCTCTGTTGAAACATATATTTGATGCCTATGATAGTAAGCATGATGCTGTGGGAATTTTTTGTGACCTCTCTAAAGCGTTTGATTGTGTTGACCATGAGACCCTGTTGAGAAAACTACGCCATTATGGTGTATCAACTGATGCATGTAACTTATTTAATTCATATCTCACTGAGAGAACACAAAAGGTTTCTATCAATGGAGCAGAGTCTCCTGGAGCACCTCTCACTATGGGTGTGCCCCAGGGTTCGATATTGGGACCCTTACTGTTTCTGATATATATTAATGACCTTCCATACTTTGTCGACGGTGCTTGTGAGATAGTGTTATTTGCTGATGATACTTCACTACTTTTTAAAACTCCAAGGGGTAAAGAATCGTTTGACGATGTAAATGGTACTCTCTCGCGAGTACTTCATTGGTTCACCGTTAACAATTTATTGCTTAACGCGACCAAAACTAAATGCATTAAGTTTACAATGCCCAATGTCCGACAAGTTCCAACAAGGGTTGTTGTTAAGGATGAACAACTAGTTACTTCAAATACTGCAACTTTTTTGGGAATTACTTTAGATGATAAGCTCCAGTGGGGTCCTCATATCATGACCTTATCAAAGAGACTAAGCTCCGCTGCATACGCTGTAAGAAAGATAAGGTTTCTGACTGATGTTGAAACGGCAAGACTAGTTTATTTTAGTTATTTTCACAGTATCATGTCATACGGCATCTTACTATGGGGCTCAGCTGCAGATATAGAGACAATTTTCGTATTGCAGAAACGAGCCGTGCGGGCTATTTATAAACTTAAATCAAATGAAACACTTAGAGAATTGTTTAAAGAAGTTAAAATACTTACAGTTTACTCGCAATATATTTACGAAAACCTAATTTACGTTCGAAAAAACTTACACTTATTTCCTAAAAATAGCGATTTGCATAACTTCAACACAAGACAAAAAAATAGGCTTGCCGTTCCACATTTTAGGCTTCATAAGGTTGGTCACTCATTTATGGGTAGATGTGTATCATTTTTTAATAAATTACCTGAAAATTTAATTTCATTGCCTTTAGATAAATTTAAAACAGTTGTTAAAGATGTATTAATGTCGAAAGGATATTATAAAATTGATGATTATATAAATGACAAAGATACATGGAAATGTTTAAATGCAAATAATTACAATTATTGTAAATCAATTTTGAAAAGAGGCAATGACAATAGTGACTGAGTTTCTTGCGCCGCTTCTTCTCAGCACTGGCCCAAATTGTCCCGAAGCGGTGGTAGGGTTAATTTATATGTTGGGACGTGTAAAAGTGCTAGTTCTTAGCCTAGTTACAGAAATAAATGAATTTTATTGAATTTTATTGAATTTTAATGGGACGTACATATAATAGGCTGATAAGATGAGATTTTTGCATACGCAATTCAGTTAATAGGTATTCTAAATTATGAAGGAAAATACGGAGGGAGTTAGTGTTCTAAGTCACGCTTATGCAGTTTGAAATTCCCTATTTTAGAGGAATTCCAAATTTCCTCTTCAAGGAGTCTATTTCGCACCGTCATGTCTTTCAGAGCGCTTTAATTATTCCAAAAGCGCTGAAGACGGCCGATATACATTTTAATATCTCCAAAGTCCACTCTGTACAGTGTACACAACGAAAGCTTCTTGTGTCACAAGGAAGTGGCTAACACAGCTTTAATATTGTGCTTCTCAGTGGAGCTAAGTAAATATTAGAATATAACGTTTACAACTTTAAACAAGGATTTATGCAATGACAGAAGTTCTTACGGTGGGCAACAGCAAGAAACTCACGACGATATGTAATTAACCATACTTAAATGTTTTATTCGAATGCGGGTTACCTTTTATATATTGAGCTAAAGCGCGAAACTAGGTATTCACTCGGAAATTGGATTCCGAGACGGAAATTAAAATGTGTTATGGAAAATAAAACAAAATACAAGCTGAACAAATTGAGACTTAACATTCATCAAAGTGAGAATTTTATCTATTTGTTTTTTATAAAGGTTACATGATTTTTTGACGTTACCAATAAAAAAATGTCCAATCGTTACATCAACATTAGCATCTCGTCCTAACTGATTTCAAGCCAACAAACAGCAACATAGTCGAAGTATATCAAATAGGTATCTCTGTATGAAAAGTAACAAGTAGGCAAATATTATTTTTATAACCACTTGTGAATTATTTTAAAAGGCAAACACTACAACTAGGTATAACTTCTCGATTTAGGTATCGGGTTTTCCCTGTCTTAAAATTACTTACAGGTTAATAGAATGAAGGCCACAGTCGCGCTGTCTTGCTGCTTCGTCATGAGCTACTTTTTATCTATATCAAAAATAGGGTTTGTCATATGGAAAAATGATTAGAAAACCCGCTTGAGGTGCATTACGATTTGAACGGAGCTTTTCTAATATCGATATGCCATTTACTTAAAACGTTGTAAAAAATCATTTGATGTAGCTAAAGCATTACTTATCGTACTTATTGAAATTCAAAAGTCGAATATTTTGTTACAGTTTTTATCATGCTGCAGAAGTGCTTAAAAGGATTTTGCCTAACTTTGAGGCCTGATTTGTGCTTGGAATTACTTAAGCGACTTTACTGAGGCTAGAGACTTGGCCGACTACTTAGGCAAAGTCTCCGCTTTGTGTCCATTTTATTTCTTTTGAGATTAAAGCCGGCGACATAATAAATTACTTATTAGCCAAAACAAAACCCGCAAAATATTATTAAGCGAGATAAAAAAGCGTCTTCTCGCTACTTTGAATAAATAAGCGATTATTAACAGCCCATTAATTTTTGATTCACCTAAATTCCCGACTTTACATTAAAAGACGCTTCGCTCGGAGATCTGCTCGGCAAATTTAAGATATAGATTTTCTGAATTTTGCTCGATTATTCTTGCTCTATTCGAGCAGAATGAAATAGGTTTCCGAGATCCGACGGCGATAAAGGAAAACCTTTGAGGATAGTTCGTTGTTCTATATATTTTCCAAACCGCTAGGCTCAAACAATCTCGCAGAAATTTTCTGTCTATTTCAACGTTTTCGGAATTCGAACGTATCGATTTTCCCATCGATCTCTTAAAAGTAAAAATTTAACAAAAACCAAATTGGAATGATTGAAAAAAATTTCTAACAAGTATTTTTAATAAAAACGCAAAGTTACTGACGCTATTTTTTTCTTTTCAGATCGGATGTGCAGCGGCAAAGAAGTCGGATTCGTCATAGTGAATGTTAGTTGGACTAAAAAAGGATGGCCAAAAAACGTTTCTCAATAAGTGTTTCGTTTGTGTTGTGAAGTGGGACAGCCGATAGATGCGAAGGCGGGACGCGTAGTGGTGGGGAATGGGACGACGTTCCGTAGTGATGAACAGGCGGTGAAGTGCGGTCACACGGGTGGATTTTTAGCATGCGTGCGAGGGTGTGACGGCGACCAGCGGGCGGATGCGGCGCGGCAGTGTGTACAGCGTGAGCGAAGGCGTGGAGCGGTGCGGGTGTCCGAGGTAAAATAATTCGTATTTATTTAATTTTTCAAAAAAGGCTACTCTTGCTCTTAGAAGCCCAACTCGGTAAAGCATTGCCCATTTTAGGACCAATTCTTTCAGTGTCATGGTGGCGTCTTTTTGGCTAATGCACATTGAATAAATGATTTGGATTGCTGTTTCCGAAGTTAGGGGCTTTAAAATCAATAATAAAATCAATAATCGGCTTACGGAGTAGAAGACCCTTAAAAATGATGATAGAATTAAATGAAGCGATATTAACGGAAAGGCACTTAAAAACATGTTTATTATTCGTGAAATTAATTTCAAGCACTGCAATTTCAATTATTTCAGTGGGTTACAAAAGTACTTTTTTTTGCAATAGCTAATATTTGGTAGGTACTTCTGAGTTCGCCCTTTACTTCGTTGCGGTTACTCGTTCCTAGCCAAGCCCTAATTATCCGGTTTCTAAACACACGGCACAGTCACCCGTAAAGTTACGTACCCCTCCAGCAGACAAACATAACAGCCTACTTTTTTCGTTAATAATTTGTTTAATTATTTAACAAACAAATACTTCTAAGACACTGGCGGTAAGCATAACTACCTATTTAAACTCAAGAATGGATTAATTTTAGCAACAGCTTGATTGGAAAATAATAAAAAAATTATACAAGAATTTAATTAAACTAAATAACTTTTTAACCTACCACAAAAGTAGGAGTGTATTTGTGTGACAGACAACACCAATCAATCAATCAATCATTAGTTCAACGCACTACTTACCATAACATTTTCTCTATTCCTATTTTCTTACATAGGTAGTCGCATCTTACTGCTATTTTACTCAAAAGAAGTTTGCAGTCTACACTTTGCCCCCTAGTTCCTGTATTAAAAATTAATTAAAACAGAAGCGGTTCTTAAATGACGCTCTTCCTGCAGCAATTTGTGGCATAGGATAAAATGGGATGGCGTAAAAAAAGAACGTTGCCACAGGGCCACTAGCTTTAAAGGAGTAGAAGCAGATTCCTTGATAAGAAAGTGTGATTTTCCGCAAGGTTTTCCCCCTGAGCGTGGAATCAAATACTTTAGATTCAAGTTTCGAAGCGCTAGGGGAATTTAGGGTTATTTAATTCAGTAAGGAAACGTTTTTTTGGTGTGCAAATTCATTTGCACTTTGTTTACTTTACAATGTTTACAGTGTTCTCTGGGTGACTGATCGCTGGGTGACTTCAGTTAGGGCATTTGCATTGATTAACACATTGTGGTAAACATTTTATTTCAGGACACGTACTTATATTGGGTATTAGTTGGTCAAAATGAATGATCATGTTGACAAATGTAAATTAGTGTATTTGCTAAGCTTTAACGTAGGTTATCTGAAATCAGACATATTAAATGTAAGATAGAAGTGACTTAACTAATAGTACCAGTAGTTGGATTTTATTGTTTTAGTGGTCGTATCTTCCAGTCGCTTACAAGCCCTCCTGCTGTACCTGTTGCTCCTAAGTACGACCGTTCCAATGTTACAGCTACACTTAAGTCTACGTCAGCTTTCATGTTATTAGTAACACGACACTGTGCTGAAAGGAATGTTAAGGCACAAGTTGGAAGTGCTATATGAAGCAGCAACTGGAAACGAGTCATCGCGACATTCCTGGTTTCTATGTGTTTTAATGAATCACGCGCTTACTTTTGTATCGTTTGATACGGTACGGTGATTTCATAAAAACAAACAGAACCAGTAGTGTCGTGGGAACATATCGTCTGCTGTGACTTCATGTAGTCTGCTACCAACTTGTACCAAAGGGTTCATAAATTTTACTATAAATACAAAATCGCTTAAAAGCTTTCAGTGTTTACCGGCACAAACCTTTGTTACCTAGAAACCCACCCGCGAGTAAGGGATCTCCAATTTCGTAATTTCCTAAATCAACACCGACATTTCCTCTTCTGGTCCATTTGGGGAGGTCGTATTTTAAGCTGCCGTAAGGCATGAGACTATTAATCTTTCTTTGTCCAGCGGAAGGGAAAAAGCTATGAATTAACTCACAACAACGAACATGCTTGAAGAAATAAACATGGCAGTTATGGTGGATAGCGAATTATTACGTGGACTATTAAAGCTGACCAAATTGGTTGTATTAAATAGAAAAAATCATTCATTTTAAGACTTTTCTGGTAAATGGAATATGATTTCAGTGTGAAATATTTCGAGTGCGCGATGAAAATGAGGCTGTAGCGAACATTTATGTCACATAATATGTTTTTTTTAAATTAGGTAACCTATTTACACTTGCCTTATTTCGCGATTGTAAGAAGCTATTAGGTCCTTACATATGAAATTGGCGTTTTGTCGTACTGGCCACTTTGATCACAAATTTTTCCTATTTGGTTAGGAATTCGAAATTCAAATTTATACAGCTATTTCCACATGTAGTTGTGTTTCGTAAACCGTCATTCATTTGTTTTTTTACTTATCTTTTTTCTGTTTGCATCGCTCAATTTACAAAATGGAAAATTTGAAATATCGCGTTATTTACGAGTACGAGTTCCACCGTCGCACCAGTGCTGCGGAAACGGCTCGAAGGGTTAATGATGTGTATGGCGGTTGTGTCGCAAAAGAAAACACAGTGCGTTTTTGGTTCCAACGTTTTCGTTCTGGAAATTTCGACCTGCAAAACAAGCCCCGTGGACGGCCGGAGACCCAAGTTGATAATGAAGAATTGAAGGCTATTGTGGAAGCGGATCCATCGCAAACCACGTCCGAGTTAGCTGCAGGCTTTGGCGTTAGTGATAAAACTGTTTTAATCCACTTGAAGCAAATTGGGAAGATTAAAAAACTTGAAAGGTGGGTTCCTCACGAATTGAGTGAAGCAAACCGGCAAACGCGCGTCAACTGCTGCGTTACATTACTTGACCGGCACAATAACGAAGGGATTTTAAATCGAATCATTACCTGTGATGAAAAGTGGATTCTCTACGATAATCGGAAGCGCTCATCGCAATGGCTGGACCCTGGCAAGCCAGCCAAAGCCTGCTCCAAGCGAAAATTGACCAATAAAAAGTTACTTGTAAGCGTTTGGTGGACTAGCGCCGGTGTCGTTCATTACAGTTTTCTCAAATCTGGCCAGACGATTACGGCAGATATCTATTGTCAGCAATTGCAAACCATGATGGAAAGCATGCTAAACAACCAAGGCTGGTCAATCGCTCTACGCCACTGCTGCTTCACGACAACGCTAGACCACACACTGCACAACAGACGGCTAGCAAATTAGAAGAACTTCAATTGGAATCTCTAAGGCATCCACCGTACTCCCCGGACCTTGCTCCAACAGATTACCATTTTTTTCGAAATTTGGATAACTTCTTGCAAGGGAAAAAGTTCAACTCAGATGGGGCAGTCCAAGTCGCCTTCAAAGATTTTATTGATTCCCGTTCGAATGGTTTTTTTAGTAAAGGGATCAATGAACTACCTATGAGATGGCAAAAGTGCATAGATTACAATGGCTCATACTTTGATTAAATAAATATGCTATATAAAAAAATTTCGACTTTTTGTTCCTCCCATACAAAACGCCAATTTCATAGGTAAGGACCTAATATGTTGCACAATGCATCCGCATCCAATTGATGCTCTTGCATGTGGTAAATTCTTATAAACAACTAGCTGACCCGGCGAACTTCGTACCGCCTTAGCGTTGCAATGATTGAACAACGTCATCGAATGACATTGACATTAGTTACGCGCGTTTTTTAAAATATGCAAAATTAAATGTATATTTTTCAATATTTCCGAGAAATTTCCTAATATTTTTTTTCGTAGGAACCTTCTCCTAATAATAACAAATACAACAAAAAAATAATTAGTGAAATCGGTCTAGCCATTCACGCGTGATGCCGTGACCAAGGAAAACGGGTTTCATTTATATATATACGAGTATAAGATAGGTACAGCATCCGACACACCAAGCTAATTGATTATTTAAAAAGTAAGTCACTTAAAATGTGCAGAAGGAAAGACGTGCTGGACCCAATAGAATGAAGCTCGGTGCTGTAATCAGTAATAACCATAACATATTGACACAGGTAGCGCGGGCGCGGGTGCGGGTGCGGGTGCGGATGCAGCCATGGCCGGCTGATGGAGCCGGGCTGGTGGTCGCCCTCGCCGACGGCCTCGCCGCCGCCGCCGCCCCGCGCCCCGCCGCCGCGCTGCCGCTGCCGACATCCGCTCTCCACCAGCTACAACTGCCTACCGCACTATGGTGAGTGTCAGCATAGCAACAAGCTGATGCAGCCGGTCTGGTGGTCGTACTTACCACTACTGCCGCACTGCTCCCCGCCGCCACGCTGCCCCTGCCGACATCTGCTTTTGCCAGCTACAACTGCCTGTTGCGCTGGTAATTGGTCGTCATGGTAACAAGCTGACGAAGCCGGACTGCTGGTCGCCCTTGCCACCGCCCTGCCGCTGCCGGTATCCGCTCTCAACCAGATGCAACTGCCTGTCGCACTATGGGAGGTGTCGACATGGCAACGAGCTGGTGGCTCCCCGCCACCTCCGCCGCACTGCCGCTTCCGACACCCGTTCTCCACCAGCTGGTAGACAATTGCCTGCCACATTATGGTGTGCAACGAGCTGGCAGCTGGATCCCCTCGCCAGTGGCTTATCAACTATGACCAGAAGTGGCTTATCAATAACTTTTGCAACTCAGCAAACTGGCTAAGCCTTAACGTAAACAGAGACTTGGTTTTTATAATAGCGTCTGAAATATTGTTTCACAACCTTTCATCTAATATTTCATCCGATTCTGTATGTACTAAAAATATTGCTCAAGACAGGGGGATTTATGACGCGTGATAATAAGGTGCCGTGAAAAGTCTCTCTCGAGTTTCGCCGTGATATTATGTTTATGACTTTTTGGCCTTTTACTAAAGAAACGATTTACCTACCGGCAAAAGGACGAGCACTTACGCCTAAAAGGCAGTAGTTACAACAACCTGATGTTAAAATCCTCGTTTGCTTTACAAAAGATTTATGTTCGAGCTAATGTTGCCGACTCACGAATACAGAGAATAACGGTGCCATAAAGTAAGATGAGCTTTTCGGTTGAACATAGAGAAATGAATTCAAACTAGGAACATAATGCGGTGAATTTAAATACGCTCGCTAAATAAGCAAATAGTTTAATGGAATATGTTACTCGTTGTAAACCCGTTTGTTCTAGTTGACTAAAATAAAAAGTCCTAAATGTTACCCGCATTTGGCTCGTAAGATCATACAATAAACAGTGGAAAGCAGACTTCCCTTATTATTCTTCGCTGTCACGCTCTACGAATGTTGCATTTTAAAATATTTTAACAAAACGAAACAATGCATTTGCCATGCCATTTTAAATGTACATAAACTTTAAAATGCGCAATCGTTTGTATGTTGTCAAGTGGGCTAGGGCTGGTTCACAGTCGACTTACATCATTCTAGGAACATAACTACGTCGCGAACGTCGTGATGTAGAACTATATTGAAGTTGGTGAACGGTGACGAGGAAATACCTAAACTAATCCACCGTTCAGTGGCAATAAGTTAATCGAGCTTATGATTTAAAAGCTAAGGTCGTAGCGGACTTAAAAATAGAATGCCTTAATCTAGGTAAAGCCAAATGTGCTGTCTGCATTGTGGAAATTCCAGCGCAGTGTTATTGTGATCTTGCAAAAGATTAATATAAATAACCGCTTTTTACGCCATCACAAATCTCTAAGGCCAGCAGAATGGATAGACCAGAGTATGATCTGAAGCGAAATCCATGCGAGAAGCCCAGCAATCAGTTTAAAAGTCCATGTAAGAAGCCTTTTTCATAGATACTGTTGTTACTGCTATAGCAGTTGACATCTTTTGGCTGGTAAGTCATAATTAAAAAACTTTTCTTTCCAGACGGCTGGCCAGACGGCGAGGAGGAGTCCTCTGGCGGTGCGCTGCGCGAGCGAGAACTGCGCTCGCTGCACCGCACCGTGCCCGCGCTGCGAAGACGCGAGCTTGACACCAGAGCCATCAAGCACCACTTTTACCCGGAGGGAGGATGGGGGTAAGAATTCTGAAGACACTTACTACGCTGTTCTTGGCTCGAAGGATCAGTAAGGTGTGCAACTATTCTGCTCAAATAGATGCGCTGTGCGAATGCAATCACTGCAGTGCACCGTGCCTGCGCTGCACTACTGTGAGCTAGACACCGGGCCCATCCGCCACCACTTCTACCCGAAAGGGGGATGAGGGTTAGGAGTCAGGAGACTTTCCACTTACATAGGAGCACTCTTGCGGCATATTGACTCGCGAATGACAACGATGTAGCATAAATTTATTTAGTTAACACGGTGTAAGTTTTGTTGACATAATGTCATATACATACCTATATATATCTAAAAAGATCAGAAATATGCGCAGAACTTTATAGCGCGACGGACCAGACAAATATGCTAAACTCAAATCCGGGAAAAGTTTGCGAATTATGCCGTTTTTTTTAATAGAGAGAGGAGTAAACTGCAGTAGAGTGCGTAAACAAATACGCTGACGTTCGGTTTTCACGTATACAGTAACAATCGTTGATCTGTAACTTTAAAACTGTTGTACATAATATTTCATTGCCTCCATAATACGTGTATGTACGTAAGACACGATACGTGTAGTAGAAGCTTTCGGTATCTATGTTTTCACTTTTCTAAATTCACGGTAAATCTGTTCTCCGCAATAGAAAGTACGGTTGCTGGCACAATGAGCGTCAAAAATATCGTAGCATTTAGTATTTATATTTTCTTGGGTAGCATTTTAGTACCATGTCAAAATAACATTTGAGCTGTCAATCCTTTGAAATCTGGCAAATTAGTTATGTTGACATGGTAGTCAAGTGTCACTATATTTTTGACGCTGAACTGTACGATAGATAGTAACGCACTATCATACCATATACGAGTATATAATACCTTCAACAAACCATATGACACGACTGCTAGTGAACTACACTGTTTCCGGGAAAAACCCATCATTGCGACAAAGAAGTATCGATTTACCTCGCTTTTGTAGAGCGTCATCATTCTATTATTTATCACATCACGCGAGGGGTTTGGCAGACATAACTGTTTTCACACACGCACATATATCGACACGACTCTAACAGCCTTACCAATAATAAATAGGACAGTGTTGAAAGCTTGGATATGACTTAAGGATCGTCAAAATCATTACGTATGTGGTTTAAGAAGAAAAACAATGTTTTTTTCTCATTTTATGAAAGAATTAAAACTAAAACTTAATTAAGTACATTATTCTAATACGGTTTGCTCACCATTAAATATAAAGAAGCTCCACCAATATTGTTTTAAAGCCAAGAAAATAACACACTGAATAATATGAGTTTGTATTTGTTCGTAATTAATAAAAATAATAAGACTGTCCTCCATATGATATAGATATCCTCAAGATAATAGGATTTTTCCGGTAGGAAACATCCTATTACTTTCGGGCCCTTTTCGAATTATATGATTAGACCAGAGTCGGCATACGGTTAGATGAGATAAACAAAATATGTTATTTTACTGCAATAGGACATGTTCGAAATTTGATGAGTAAACCATGAATTTAGAAAATATAATTATTTCTTAAGGCCCCAAATTTCAAAATAGACGATACTATAGTTATCTATCTAGCTAAATATAAAACGCTATTGCCTACGGTACGGCAAGTAGTAACTAATTACCTTGCGAAAACCTTGTTTCTAGCTTAATTAATATTTCCCTTAGGACTCCGCGTTGCAACTATCGATTTTGCCTGGTATTTTCTGAAGTATCTCGCCTTGCATACCTTTAGCAACAAACTAGAAACCCCTCATGACGTTGGAACCCACCAACGGTTGGTGTCACCAATGGTACTTTAGTGCCAAGTGTACAGAACACAAAACCTACTTCACTAGAAATTTAGAGCTCATTTACTAGTAAGCGCATTCTGTGGTAGCGTGAGCAAAAGTCAACATGCGGTTGATGCCGCAAGCACTTAAAACCAGACGAGAAAAGCATTCACAACTTGAGCCCGCTTTAATCATATTGAGGTTTAAATAATCTATTTTATCAAACTACGAGTACACCGCTGCACAGAGTTTTGAATCGCGAATGTTTGTTTTATTTATTAGAGTGCAAACGTTTTGTGCAGCGTCCGACTTAGATGCGTAATTTGATTGCCTCTGTCTACTCAGCTCCTGTATGACAAAGTAGATTACACGTCAGGTCCTACAGGACAGAGCATTCGGCGGTTGATGTAACGTTACACGACACGTCGTAATCTATCTACGATGACAGATAAATGCTGTGACAAGCAACAAGACGCGTGAACACGAATCTCGAATTTCCCCCGCGGCCTTAGTGGACGTGACACATGATGAAGATGTAATATCGTCATCAACGTAACTTGTTGTCTCGGTGTGGGGTAATAATCACAATAAAAACGCTACCTGCGGGATTTAGGATCTGATAACGCGCGAAGATCTCATCTCTTGAGCGGTAAACGAATTTATGATTCGGATATTGAGTGGGTTGATACACAATTTTACGCAGGCCTTGACGATGCCAGTTTGTACTTTTTTTTCAGTATATAACCGTCAATATATGGTTTAACTAAAGCTCTACTCCTAACGATACTCCTCACCGTTTGCATACACCTACCATATCCTTACCAGGTAGGTTAGTATCCGTATCCCTATGGTACATCTAGTACTAACATCTTTACTAAGTATCACATAATACCTTAAGGTTGTGACTTAGCTGCCAGTATGTATTATTAATGTGAATATTCTCCCAGGTGGATCGTATGCGGCGCAGCGTTCCTTGCACACCTGCTCTCGACGGGTCTGCAGCTAGCATACGGCGCGCTCCACGTGTACGCGCTCAGGCACCTCGGACCACTGACCGCTGACCACGCTGGTAAGATTCTAAGTTTAAATTAAATAGCATGAGGAGCAGCGATCATGGTGCATTTGCTCTCGATAGGCCTGCAGCTAACATACGCGCCCAGACTAGTATTTTTCCATGTGAATCTTCTATGAAGCAGCGTTCCCAGTGGACCTGCTATCGCTGGGCATACAGCTAAGAATCGGCGTGCTACACGTCTACGCGGCCAGACACCACGGACCAACTGCTGACCACCCTGGTAATATTCTTAAAACATCATTCATCAGTCGTTAAACTTACTAGTCTTGGGTATATAAGTGTACCTACATAAATTTCGTCTAAATGTTTGATTAGATATAACGTCAATGAGAGTTTAATTAAATTTTAAAGTTTATTTTTTCCATCTGAAAACGTGTTTTCGTTGAGTTCCTGATAAATTCGTTTGAGTGCAATTTAGTAATCGGACTACGGTGATTCAAACACCGATTGCTCTCATGAATTAGTTAGACTAGCAACCGGCAATAGAGTACAACGATGAATAAAGCCGTAATCCGTACTCTCTATTGAGTACAATTGTAAATATTTGTGTTTGGAGCCCGTTAAAATATTTTACTCGTACTTGACACCATGGCGCATTAAAAAGCAGGAAAAATTGTTTTCCTTTTCATTAAAACCGAAGAGGAAATCCACGCGGTGAAATATTTGAGTGTGGTTAATAGCTGCTACCCTTGTTTACGAAAATGTTGTTTTAGTTTTTCTATGTGAAGAATGTAGGAAGATAAACACAAACACGAGAAAGTGGCGATAGCTCCTATGTCGAGTGGTGGCGGAACGTGAGAATGGGAAGAAAACAATTTCGCCAGGCGTAAGGCCGCGGCCGCCCGGCTGCGACTCGGAAAGTAATCTATCAACACCAGCCCTCCGGAAACACTTAAATAAACAAACAACGGAACTTTTTTATACAGCGCGAAATGAAAGCCTAATGGCTCCATTTAAAACGATTTCGTTTAACAAATTCAAATTCTATCACTTTCCTAAATCATTCAAGTCCCTTTTCAATCCGCACAAAGTTCTTTCGAACCGTATAAATCCTGTTGTACAAACAATTATTTATTTGACTAAGTAATTAGCGTTATCAGACCACGTTTTGACAAGTTAAATTTAAAATTGAATATTAGGTAAATTAACTTACCCAGTCACCGGTATTTGCAGGCAGTCTGATTTATTGAATTAATTTTCCAAGATTCACGACCTGGGTTGAATATTAAGAGGCAGAAGTAATTTCGGTTATGAGCGCGGTCTTTGTTGTCAGTGGAAGAGGCGGGGCGGCGAAGCATAACTCTGTCAGGTTTGCGTTAGCTGAGAAATTGGAATTTAGCAGTGACGTTAACGAGTTAAGTTACGTTGGTAATCGGACGCTGGGACGCGCGACGTGCTCACCCACTGCGTTCGTGAGGTGAATACCGCTCGAACTGTGCACCTGTTAACTTCCCTAAATGGTTAGCACTACCGCAAACAAATGACTGTTCCAATACACAAGGCGAAACTAACGACAATTTTTATAATGCACTACGAGCTCTCAACGTGGGTAATTGCGTTAAGTAAAACCCTGGAGCGGCTGGCTCTATTCCCCAAATTACCGCTGTCTCACATTCAGTCTAATGTGTTTTGCGAGAAATCTCACTGGCAGAGTTCGGGGCCAATTAACGTGGTGCTCGAGTGCCAAAGAATAAACGTAAAGTGATATTAAATCGGGCACATTTGCACAAGCGTGCTGCTCTGTTTTGCTCCGTAATAGCATTATAACCATTGATCAAACGGTAACGGGAGGCAAAACCGCTTTAGAGGATGATAATCTGTCTTAATGAAATGAAAGCTCTGGTTTCGCTTGTAAGTAGGTATAGCGAAAGCTTAAGCATTTTGTGGTGAAAGCGTCTGTTATTTAGGCTACCTTCAAAGTTGTGGCGTTTGTCAAATAGATATGAAAACGGTATAAACGAGAAAGTAAGATAGCATCCCTGTAATGCACACAAAAAAAATACATGTCTTCTTTTTTTGTTAAGCAAAAGAGCATGAACACTATAAGACGTGATGTCAGTATCTTGGGCGAGAAAAGTCAACATGAAAATGCGACCCCGCAGACTTTGTCGACGTTGTTGTCTTGCCCGTTGTTTTAGAAGAGTGACTTGCCAAGAAAAAGTAACCTATAAACCAAGTCAGTTCATACCTTGTATGTATACCAAATTTCATCAAAATCAGTTCCGTAGTTTCAGCGTGATTGGCGGACAAACATCCGTTTCGATGTTTGGATGTCATCATCTAAACAAATAAACTTTAACATTTATCATATTAGTGTAATTTTCCAAGTTCAATTCGTGCTACGGCAAACCATATTACTATTTTGTACATTCGTAATTTTTTGTGCAGTTTGGGCAGGAGCTTTATGCGTGGGAGTCTCTCGAGCCGCCGGCGCGCTGGTGGCAGGGCGGAAGAAGTCGCCTAGACTCATCGCGTTGCTGGGCGGATTACTTCTACCGCTCGCCTGCCTCTTCACTTCTTTCGCCACGCAGCTGCATCAGACTTTACTTAGTTATGGTAAGCTTCCACATTTACACTCGTAGTTAACCCAGAACTACGAGATCAATCACGAGAGAATATTATTAGTGATCTTTTCTTGCTCCATGCATTGCTGGGCGGAATAGTCGCCCAGACTCATTAAGGTAAGCAGATACTTACGTAAGTATTTAATTTCTTTGTAATTTTTTGCTCGTTTCCCAAACCGAAGTCCTTTCTCAGAAAAACCTAGTCTGATTAAAAACCACCACGTAAGAAATTAAAAATCGCTGTTACTACAATCAAGTTGCATGTCTCGTTTTATAAAAAAAATGCATTGCAACTAATTAAAATATTGTTAAACGCAGAAGCTGCATTAACCTTTACAAAGTTACTGCAGTATTTTTTTATGTATGAATGTTAACATCTATCACAATATTAATAATGTTGGTTCTGAAACTTGATTCTTATATGCCTGCACGTTGCTATAGCCCTTTCTAGTAACCACAATCCTTTGAGATTAAATTCCGGTATTGCGAATGTTCCTGTCCAGAAAATTCGCTTTTAATAGTCGTTAACTAAGTATTTTTCGACTTTATGCTTATGATAAGATAAGAAAAATGATAAGAAGACCAATATTGGAAAACGAAAACATTACGCCTAAATACCGTCCAACGTTGCATTCAGAAAACGGAAAAATCTTTTTGGATTGGAAACCCGGTCCGTGCATGCGTTCGCATGGGTATGCGAGCCAAAAAATGTTACAGATCAGATTGCGTGGCGCGAGCTTGCTTCGTTCGTTAGCTGGTAGGCGGACTACGTCGCATACAGATGAGGCTGGCTGGGAATTTAGATTTTGTAGGTATACAAGCTACGAGTATTCTTTTAATATCCAGAAACACTGTGCTTTTGATTTGTGGAAATATAACGCAAAGCGAAGTGTTGAGAGTAAACAAAATCACACCGTGCTATGATCACAGCTACATATTTTCCAGTTTAATTTATATGAATTGTGGTGTACCTATGGAGTTTGTATAATTAGGAGAACTGCCCTACCTAGGCCATAGCCGTACAAAGGCCATTTAGGCCCGTACGGCAGGCTGCACGGCATGTTACCCTATGGTAAGTTGTTGTCGTATTCAATCGTAAACTAACAAGTAACGTCGTGTGAATCAACCAGCAATCAAATTGCAATAGCTCCGTTCTAACATCAAAAAGTTTGATTAATTATAGCAGTTTCGACCAAGGTTAAGTAAGTAATCGGAGCCTAAACCTCTATTGCACCTCATTTTATAGCAAGTGTCACAAATCCCGCGAACTCAAAATGAGATTTACGCTTTTGCAGGGTTTCGTGCTGGTGCAACTAAGTTTAATTAATAGCGCTATAAACGGTTAGTGCCATAGTAAATTGAACCAAATTACATTTTACTAGTTGCTATAAATTAACACAATTTTAACCGTTCAAACAAGGCAGGCGTTATGGAATAAAAAAATAGCTAGAGCAAAATTATTGAAATAGGTTTACGGGGGAGATGAGTGGTTTGATTTGAACTTGTTAAATTTATGGTCTGCAAGCGCATGTAACAATTACTTCTGTAGGTACTACTTACTGAGCACAGTAAACATTTGGATAAAAATTGGTGTGAAATACGTACGTACGTTAAATAGAAATATGCAAGGAGCTTTACTTACCCTGGTTTTTAAAAGGTTCTGCATAAGAATTGCTTTGTAGGTCCAGTAATATATTAGGAGTCCAGAAAAGTATTCATACAATACAGGCTGCTAGAGTGAACAGTCTGATTGAGTTCAAGTACGATGAACCGAACCAATGCCATTAAAAGTTACCCTTGAAGCATTCTGCACTGTTTCTCACTTAGTTCTTGTTCATACAGGAATGCGAGGGCGCGGGTGCGGGCGCGGGCGGGGACGCGAGCTTGCTACTAAGACCGCACGCGCGTTTTGTGTGTGAACTTTATGTATGTCACTTCATATGTTTGACTAGCGGCCGCTCGCGACTTCTTCCGCGTGGACTTTAGTTTTTTGCCTCCGAGTTTCATACAAACTTTTATCCCCTATTTTACCCTTTGGGGGTAGTATTTATCAAAATTCTTTATTAGCGGATGCCTACCTGCATGCCTTATTTCGATCCGTCCAGTGTACACCACTGGGCTCTGCGTTGAAAGATCACTATGTCAGTCCTTAAAGTTTAATATGTTTAGAAAATATATTTCGCACCCGTGCCCGCGCCCGCGCTTCCTATGTGAACAAGCACTTACTCTCAACGTTATAAGGCCAAAATATTTTTTTTTATAACGATACTCCCTACACGGTTAAAGTGCTACTGGGCTATCCAAATATCCAAACCTAACCTAAAGATTTCTTTTCCCAGGCATAGTACTAGGCGTAGGATGCGGCCTGGTGCGAGAAGCAGCTGGACTGGTCCTCGGAGCCTACTTTCGAAGGAGGCGACAGTTTGTTGAGCTGGTCGCGCACGCTGGAGGAGGCGTCGGGATAGCGCTGTTTAGTGTCGCCTACAAGGAAGCTGTTGGGTAAGTGCTGTTGGCAAAACATTCCAGCAATACGAGTTTATACGGTACAGTAACGATCATATAGTGTTTCACCCTCTTTAGGAACACAATAACTTGCTTTAAGTCATAAGTTCTAAATATCTATTTAATATTTAATTTCATTAACCATAGATTATTATTTTTTTCAACGAGAATCAATCATTGCTATATAGGAGTTTAACTGACATTGTCTACAAAACATTTCTATAAAATAAAGAAATTAGATTTTAGTGAAAAGTGTGTGGTGTAGAATCTAATTGCAAAACTGGTAAACATTTTCTGATCGCGAGCATACAACCGGCGTCATGTAAAAAGAACGCTAATGGTCACCTGCGCAGTAGGCGATACATGGATCTAATTGGTGGCACGAAGTGGGGAGACTAGTGTTTTGATATTTTTCGGGAACAGTGTTGTGGTTTGGTGGTAAAAACAATATTCAACCAATCAAATGGATACGTCATGTGAAGAAACTTATATGAAACAGTATGCACTCACAGGGCTGCGGTCTGCGATTCACATACTCTGGAAAACATGATAGATAGGTTCTTGATCATGGTATTTAATGATCTTCTTATGTTATTAAGACTTAAATTATCCCTTTGGTCCAATGTTATAAGTCATGACAAAATGCATAAACTACCTACCTAGTTTATAGACATGTCATAAACGTAACAATAACGTTACCCACAAAATATAACTATCATTTAAGTCAGAAGCACCGGAAGAAGGATAAAAATACTAAACTTGACGGTTTATGCTAAAGAACTTAGTAAATAATGCGCCCCACCCATAATGTCAGTCGCAATTTCCCGGAAAAAACTTTTTCTATTCCGCCCGTGTGTGTTACTGAGCGTAACGATCACCCTTAAAATACACAAACTGTCTCTTGACAGAAGTAATGGCGAGGCGCCTTTATGTTCGATATCCCACATCCGGGGTCTTTGAAAACGTTTTACTGTCTGTTAAGTTAAGCGTTATTTGAAACTAGTGGTGGCCTGCGACTTCGTTCGCCTACATTTGATCTTACATACAAAGTTTCATCATGAAAACAACATCATTACGCTATCTTCAGGAACGTTATCTTTCTTTCATCAACAGGAACTGTTTAAGGCGTTATGTTCGACAATGTCCGATTTTAGAATACTTATAAAGATTTCCAGTCAAATTATAAGCTCAAATAAATCAAATCATATAATTCGCTTCAGCTTCGATTTTCCATTAATGTTATCTGGTTAAGAACTTTATTCTTTGTTAAAATTAAACAATACGGTAGTTGACACCACCAATCGTTGACGTACTTTTTATCAACTGTCAAAACGCTTTTCTTCATAGAGTTTGTATGGGAAAAACACACTTTGACGTCATCGCGTGCAATGCCGACTGAGTGACTAATTATCATTTGAATTCCAATTAAAAATCAAATAATACGAACTGCAGAAAAATATTAGTGTAAAGGCATCTGAAATTATGAATTATTTTAGAGAAAATCAGTTTTTGAATATTTCTTTCATAGTGGAAACAAGCCTATTAGGTAGGCACTTTATTAATCAACCAGTTCTCTGAATACTAATAAAACAGATGCACTAATTTCAAAACCTACCTACATAATGTTGATTCTCAGTAACAATTAAAACATCTGGAGAACAATTTCAACATCTATCTAACTACATACATAGTTAACAATTAGCACGTCATAACACCACGCAATTCACTAATCCCTCTGCGTAGGAGGCAACAAATACGAAATCAGTACTTAGGTATTGTACAAACAAACCAATAAAGATTGAGCAATTTTCGACTTTTACTTTGATAAAGTAAAACTCGTTTTTCTTTTTGAACTCCCCTATTTTTTTACGAAATTGAGTTTTTCGTTTTCGTTACCATAAAATTAAAATTGTGTTTTGATATTTTAAAAACAATTTAGGGCAGTTCGGAGTTTTAAAAAACAAACGCACCTTATAATTGAGTGTTTTCGGGCCCAGGAAAAAATCAATTTTAATATTGTTCGCTTTTTTCCTTTCTATTTATATCAAACAATACCCTCTTCTACTTTATGTCGTGAACGAACAGTCTGTTGTTTATTTACACAGTTTAAAATGATAATGTCACTTCTAGGAAGCTAGGGTGGCGACTGGGTCTCCAAGCAGTCACAGGGATCCTTGTGCTTGCATTTTTCCTGAGCGCCGTCTACCGCAGTGCATCTCTCTACCACCCTCAACGAAGGGCCATCCTACACCTCAAGAACCAGCGCAGAAAGGTCGGGCCTAATGAGCGAATAAATTAATATCTACTCTCCCAAATTACACCTCCTGAATTAAAATTAAGGAAATAATCACAGCACAAAGCCCTCAAGTTAAACTTAATTGGCGAATTCTCTTTTCTCCTGAAATTGGGACTCGCGCGGTTTTGAAATTTCGTCCAATGTAGAACCCTATTAGGGAAGTGTTAGAGCCATGCTTGCGCCGAACTGACAAAATTTCTTACCTTTGGATAAGATGTTACCTGAAGATCTATATTATATACTCGCAATTAAATAGTTTTTTAGTGCTTTTATGCGTATTTTTTCTAGAAGAGGTTATTTATTGATAAAAATGCCATGAACAATGCGTATATAAAAACAAACAATAAATTACCTAGATAATCTGATCGCACGAAATATATTTTATCGATGAACAGTACGTATTTCAAAATTAGTATTTTCCCTGTTTTAAATAATGTTCTGCCCCTGTTGCGATAAGGCTTTGCAAATGGCGAATAAGTTATCATGATATCAAGTCACAATATTTCAGTCAGTATCACGCCGACATTTTGCATAAATTGCCATCAAGATCTTCCGTCACGTAAGCGGCTCATGTCTCCCCTAATTGATTAGGGCTTACGCGGCCGTCTCATTTCCGTCCACATTTGACGTTTATTTATTATTAAATTATGCCGGCAGGTGAAAGAAAAGAAGGGGGGGCTAAAAAGGCCGCCACTGATCGACCTTAGTCCCCTCAGATCGAGGCCAGCGAGGGTTCTGCTTCTCTCGGCTGGGTTAGCTGCCTTCGGACTTTATACGCCGGTTTTTTTTCTGGTGAGTTCAGTTTGGTACCCACAATCTTTTATTAATGCAGATTAAAACACATCGAAAACATTTTGCAATAGCGACGAAAATGTTCATCTTACGTCTAAGATTCTTGATGCTTTCAAGTGATTCTTTGGTGTGGTTTAAACATTTTTGATGGATCAACTATTATCATTTTTTTTATCAAAAGTGAGATTTGAGTTATTTGAAGGCCGTTTATTGTTTTTCATAATAGTATTTTGTAAAGCCACTAAGCCACCAACAAATTAGGCCTGGTGACACCGAATACCTAAGTAGGGGAGAAGGAGGCACATTTGAAAAGGGGCAGCTTTGAACATTTAAATTTACGAAGCTATTTTAGAAGGAAATTGTGTGGTTATTTTTAAGGAAAGAGGCAACACAAACCTGCACAACTGTTACTTGTCACTACTGACTTCTGACAGCATTTCGTTGAGTTATGAGGAGTTTCCATTTTCAGGTGCAAATTTCAACTTTTTAAAAAAGGTTCTCGGTCATCCAATTAAAGAGATGTGGAGCGTTTGTTCCCTCTACTATTAAGAATGCTTAATACATCCCCCAAAAGACTGCAGCTCAACATAATGTTTTAACTTAAACTTGGAAAGAAACGTTTTTCAATTTTTAAACTGCTTTAAATTTAAAAAAAAACCGAATGAAAAATTTCCTAGCAAGACAGAAATATTTCTGTTAATAATTATTTATAAATATTACTGTTCAAATGAGTTTATAGTTTATAAATATTACTGTTCAAATGAGACTCGTAACCTATTTCAATCAATTTTCTTTCTATTTCCTTTTTTATTTCACTAAACAAGTACTTTGTAATTTTTTATTCAATACTTAATCTCCATCGTTTATTATGATGAAAAGTGTAAGAAACTTGAAATTTCGTCAAATTTTATTATTTCAAAACTGCCTTACAAAACTGCAACACTAAAATAGATATTTCGGCAATAATTTGCATATTCTTCGCTATATGATGAGGATTTTTTAGCCAAATAGACAGACTAAGCATTGAGAAACATGAAATTAGTCCAGAACTAGAGAATCTGAAGATATTACAGGAAGTGTAAAAAGTGTTCAAAGGTGCCCTCTCCCTTACTGACCAAAGGGGAAAACGTGTCAAGTTGCGCCACAACTAAGTGATGTCCTATTTGCTTATCACAAATCGAAATGAAACGAATTTATCACTTCTTTGCAAATTGCTTTTATTTCCAACTAAACGTATTTTTCTCAACCCAAGATTTAGTAGTAGCGACTTAACTGAATTACTCGAATTTCGGAAACATTGCCGTTCGACTTTCAATCATCTTTTCACAGAGCAACCGCAATTAAATCCGCTCCTGAGACTTTTCTCAAGCGACATCGTACTTATAAGACATGTCACGCAATTTCACATTCATTCCGACCCCTCCCGTCTAATTTTCATTCTGAGATTCTTTTCATCCCTTTCCTTATTCCTTCATCTTTCTGAAATTAGACACCTTAAATTAATTTTATTTTGTTTTCATATCATACAGAGGTTGTTGCTATGATTGTTTTATTTGGCAGACACATAAAAAAAGCCATTTCGAAAACAGGCACGTAACATTCCATCTTACCAAACCCAAAACAGGATTTCTCCTACCTGAAGAAAGGGATATAAATTGTCTGAAAAGGAACTATTCGTCTTCATTTTGCACTACACGGTATGGATAAGAACGTCGAATTGCATAGTCGAAAACTCGTTTTATTATTTATTACGAATTACGTTAGCAACATTGAGTACTGACAAAGCTGATTTTTTCAGGATCATTTATAATCCATCCGCATGAAAATGTAAGTTCCACGGCTGAGTTCTGAAAGGCAAAGCTACGTTCAACGTGACAGTTAAACAACTTGAATTAGCTTCTATCAAATTGCATGAAAGTGACTGAAGAAATCATCACCAATACATTAGGCATTTGCCAACCGGAAAGAGTAAAATAGTATTTATACCCATGAATAAAGTTTCAGGCCGTAATTAAACCCAAAATCACCATTGATCAAGGTGTTTATGGAAGCAGGGGTCAGTTCGTCTTTTCATGTAACTCTAGTTTTCGTCACGTTACAATCACACTAATTTTCTCAGGCACTCCAAGGGTTCCAAGAAGGTTTAGAAGAAAGTGCTCTGGTGCTACTGCAGACGTTCCTAGGCTTCGCCGCTGTGTTGGGGTGCGCCGGCTTCGGGCTCGTGCTGGTGCGCCCCTCCGCGCAGTGCCTCGTCTCCAAGCAGTACCTGTGTCAGACCGCCATGCTTGGCATCGGTGAGTGTTTATTAATTATAAGAGCAAACAACAATTTCCAGGATGTCAGAGTGTGGATGAACTTGATATGTGCCAGGTGCTTGGTTTCTCCATGCACCCACCCTTCAGCTCAGGGTGTAGGATCCAAACATAATATGTATGTATGTAGCAGATTGCTATGCTCGGCAAGGTGTTCATTATTAGCAATGGCTACAACCAATCACGAACTGTAATAATAAAAAGGGCGTCTATCATAATTGTGTAGGTCTAGGTGCTTCATTCGGTATATATATTTGTCTCCAATATAAGTATACCTATCCAAGACGTGAGAATAGGTGGGTGATGCGCTGGTGCTATTGCATACAGATATTCCTAAGCTCAACCACTGCGGCTTCAGGCTCGTGTTAGTACCCCCCAGTGCACAGAGCCTCGTCTCCAAGCAGTACCTGTGCCAGACCGCTATGCTTGGCATCGGTAAGTATTTATATTTTGTCAGGGTTACTACCTATGTCCAGGATATATGCAGAATGTGGAAGAATCTGAGATGACCCCTGCGAAGATGCTGGTGGGCCCCTCAGCACAGAGTTTTTATCTCAGGTAGAATCTGCTACCGTGCATAGTGTTAATTGTTAGCCATGGCTACAACTTGTCACCAGGAACTACAATATATTGTGTAGGTGCTTCTTTCCTGTTATTGCACTGGCAGCCTGCCGACAACCAGGGTGACAGATGTGCGGGGAGCGAGGCGCTAGGACACTTCTTTATTAAATAAAATTATTATTTTTTAACATACATCATCTCGCTTATTCTTGCACCTACGGTAATTAATGTTATAAGAATTCGGGTCAGTAGTATTGTATGATTGGATCTTAAGGCTTTACTTTTATTAAAGCCTTATAGATATTTACTACATACTAAAGAAACTGGTCATTGTCGTCAGCTTGCAAATATGCTATTGAAATAATGATTAACGATTCTTGTATAGGAGCAATATGTCTATCAGTCAGGGGCAGACAAATTGCTACCTCGGGAACTCTGTAATATTTTATTTTTCCCCTTAGAAATCCACCAAGACTGAAACGGTTTCATAAATTCTGTATAAAAAAGCATTTACACACCAGTTTTTGTCCGTTGTCTTCGCTTCAAAAACTTTTTACTTCGGTTTTTACGAAACTTAGTGGTAGTTGTAATTATGTACATTACAATAAGTCTCTAGAAGAATTTAAATTAAATAAGATCAGCATGTTTAAATGTCTTATGGTTGTTAAGGTGCGTGCGTACACTTATGTGACGATCGCGAAATTGTGCACGCATGTGCATGGGTGTGTAGAAATGTGAATAAATATGTATGTCCGGTGCTTACGTTGTGACAATTTCAATAATGAATTATAATTCACCTCGGTGGTACCTACAAAAACTTTGACATAATTGTCGTTGTTCCAGGCATATCAATGTTAGCACTTAGCAGCGTGGAGGGCTACCACGGCTACGTACTCTTCGCGTGGATGTACGGCCTCTGTCTCGGAGGATTCCTGTACTCCATGAAAATGCTTACAATGGAACGCGTCCGAGGGCGACACTTCTCCAAGGTTTGGGGTGCGTATAAATCTTACTTAGGATACGGAAAAACTGATTTATGACGCGTCATTCGTTCCGCCTTCCTTTATTTGCTGTTTCAAATCTCAATTTCACATAAAAGGCACGTCCTCAAAAGACGGCCATTTGAAAAGATTCCATTATTGTAGACGCAATATATTATGTGCTTTTGGTCCTCGCGGGTTCCCTCATCATCATTTCTCATCTTAGTATACATACAACAGGTTTCGTGCAAGGCGCCGAAGCAATCCCGGTAATTGTGGGCGTTCCAGTCACAGGGTACATCAATCAACAAGCCCCGAGAGCGGGCTTCTACTTCTCAACAGCGGCGACCCTCGCCGGCGCCGTGATGTTATTCTTCGTCGGCTTCTCAAAGAGAGAGCCAGAACCGCCTCCGGCTCCAGCGCCGACAGTAGCTGAGGCTTGTCCTTGCGTGTCGCCTCCGCCCCGGTGCGAGCCGGCGTGGTGCGCCTGTAGCGCGGGCGGCGCGACCGCGTACTGCGGCTGGCCTGGTCCTACTTGTGGTTCACGGTTACCCAAATCTTTGTCCTATGCGGCTCCGTTGGACAGGGTTTGTTGTTCATCTGTGCACTGTCCCGAGTGTTGGAGACGAACGATTCCACTCAGGCCGTCTCGAAGCGTGCCCGAGGGTCTCGCACGACGCGGAAGCACATGGAGCCGTGGAGGCTCCTGCCGCCCGGCCTGCCGACGCCGGGAACACCACCTTATCGAACAAATCACTACTTCTGTATGATATCTGTGTTCGATCGCTACTTGGACGATTTCGTGCTGTAAGGTGAACGTGTAAATATTTTGTTCCTTGGTAGAGGTTATCGTATCGAAGTGATAGAATAGATTTTGAAGCAATAATATGGGATTGATTAACGTGTTCAGTGATGAGATAAGAAAATACCAAAAGTTAACTCGCTTCGCGTGTGCAAAACGTTTATTTATAACTATAAACTACTACTAAAAAATATCACGGTTTCGTTAAAACCTGTGCCAAAGTTGGTAAATGTGAAAATATGTATACATTGTCTGAATCGAAATCATTATCAATTTAACAATACGAAGGTAGAACATTGTAAGATAATAGATAAATAAAATTAGCCCATTTTTTCTTAACTTTTCAAGTACTCGTGGGACCTTTATCATTGTAGTTCATAACTACTAACTTTTAATCGAATTGTTAAAAATACCTCTATGTCCTAAATATTTACCTTTAAAATATTACATTATTGTACAGACACAATTGGGAAAACCTAAATTGAATTTACATTCAACTAAAGATTTTGAAAGAGAACTAAAGAAAAAACCCACTACATGTGAAAACTAGATGATAAAATGTTTATATCAATGGTAATGTTATGATGAGAGTATTGTATAAAAACAACTGAGTCAATTTTAGCAGATCATACGTTAACTTACGTATACTAGTAATACTTTAGAATATGTTTAGGGTTTTCGTTTGAGGCTGTTACAGATCGATTTATTGGTTGTTAGGTTTATTGATTATATTTTAATGTTATGCAATTTGTTGTTTTGTACCAAAGTGAGAATACAGTTTTGGTGATTTGAATAAAAAATAAATGATTTAGGACAAAAACTTTTTTAATATGTGACTTCATTTTTAAGCATTCACAATGTCCCGACTGTGGCAGTCCATTTTTCTTTCATGTGTGTATGTGTTTTAATATCACAAAAACTTTTTAATTTATTACTATAATGCCTTTCTGAGGTTCGTAGGTGTCACACCTACGATGGGAAGCCACTTGATTTTTTTTTTTTATTAAATCAACGTGACTTAATTCTTTATCCCAAAATCCTTTCATCGACGCTTCAAAGAAAAAGAAGCGAAGTAGAAGTGCCAAATAAAGAGTTAAAACTACGCTTAGCCGAATTAGAGAGCAAAGGAAGTTGTGCCAGTTAAGAAGTTTGAACTGTTGTGAACCATAGCAAAGACGAGTCAATTCATATTTTGTGAGTAAGTTTAATAGCTATTCAAATAATTGCCTTTTTTATGAAAACAATATGAACAACATCGTCTTATTTTGTTTTGGATAGGTATATTTTACACTTTGTACAAAATGAAATCCATTTATAAACCCCAGCATAGTTCGTTGCAGGCTTTCAAAAACTTTTGTCTGCATTCTATTGGAACGGGCTCCATATATTTTTATTTTCAACCGAAACGCAACCGTTGGGCGTTGTAATAACTGTTAAAAACTTTAAAAATAGAATTTTTACACAACTATCCAACGGAAAAACCCACACATGGTCTTTTGATCCTCATGTTGCATATGTCTAAACTACAGCTTACTGTCTGAAAAAACTTTTTTTTGGAGAATCTATTGCCGTACTTTGTTGAAATTAAATTAAATGTAAGTATTACTTTTACAAGTTTATCACTTATTAGGACGCAATTTCATTAAGTTGATGATGCAAGGAAAGGAATCAGCAAGGATCGGATTGGGCATGATTGGGACATTATGTAAAAGATCTCGCAACTTAAATGGTAATGACGTGAGTCGGGAATTCATTGGTACTCTGATAAATCTGCAAATACCCTTGGGAGGTATTGATTTCGCCTCTCCATGCTTAGTTTAGACAATAGTATCACCGAAATCCTATTCTGGACCCGATGCTATCTTACGGAATAAAGATGAAGGCCGAAAATAAACTCACGGTTTTATTAAGGTCCAAAACCAAGGTCCCAACTCATAAAGACTAGAAGAGGTTATGTTCATTACGCGTTGCGTTGTAAAAGCCTTTCTGGTTGGTCATTTCATTATAAATAGCAGCCGTCATAATCATAACATCTTAATAATAACGTTTAATTATCATTTCCGTGCTACCAATTAAAGGGAAGTTTTATGTAAGCATTTGTTTGTTTTCCTGTTAGCTTTATAGCTTTTTTTTATATCAGTATATACCTACTTGTAGAGATGAAAATACTTTATGTTACACGTAAAGAAGTTGTAACAGTTGCGATTTTGAAATGAGTAAGTATTATGCGATCTTCTATGGGGTCATTTCGTTTTATAAAGCTTACTAAACCGCTGGTGTTTAAGTTAGTTGAAAAATAGTGGTATTGAAAACTATTCAATAAGATTCTAATTTTCTTAAAAAGCTAACAAAAATTATAAAAACTTAATTTTACCTTTGAACTTTTTATTATAAGTAGGTCGGTACGTATATATGTGAGAACTCAAATAACTCTTAGCAAATGTCTGTCTTGCTACGTATGCATAATCAATGAACGACTTAGTTGAAGCAGAAACTTTAAAATGCCATGTATTCCGAACCATTTATTTTCCTTTCAATTGTAGCAGAGGATTCAAACATCAGTTTGGAAATTCTCCAGAGCTGGTGCGTCGTTTGCAGTATTCTCTCGATCTTCAACGGTAAGACATAAAGACTTTTTCTACCTTTTAACAACTTTATCTAGTTACATCTTCTAAGAACTCTGAATGCAGACTTAAGTCTTGCCGTTTGATGTCAAATGAAAGTTGGGAATACACGTAGGAATATATTGCGGAATATGTTCTTGAGAGATGTGTTTGAAACATAATATTTATTGAGTCAGTAAACTTTTTCGTATTGGTTAAATGACATATTTGCGTGGGTTGTATACCTATATCCGATCTAGTCGTTCCTTTGAAGTAAAGCAATAAAGTGTAAGGCAATATAACAGGGTTGTTAAATAACTAGATCAACACCTTGCGATGCTAGCTGTTTCCTGAAGGATTAAATACTTAAGTTTATTCAAGTAACTGTATAATTAGGTAATGGTAATGTTCTCGTGCAAACTAAGACCAAGTCGGCTATTTTATTCTTGTGATATTTTGTTCTAAGAATCGGACTCCTACAAGGGAAAGTTATGAATGAAATATCAGGAATCTTAGTATATGAAAAAATAATCAAGAATACATTGCTCCTACTGTTGCTCTTAACATTGTTACCTAAATAATATTATAACGAGGTTTGTAACGATGACTTGTCCCTCGGTTTGCACAAGTCAGGTAAGTACAAATTGCTCATAACCTTGCGTATGTGGGATCGCAATGCCACAATCGAGAAAGTACGAGTAGAGTAACCCAGCGTCATAGAGAATCAATCCATGTTTTAAAAGGGAAAATTAAATGAAAAAAGACGCAATTCTATGGAGCCAAAACTTCCTAATCCAAACCTGTTTATGTCGCAAGAAAAAGCTTTTAATGTTCGACGTTAATTAGTTCTTGAAATCCAGCTTCAACTGTTATCAGGTAAATCATACCTCGAGAAGATATTATCTCTTACTTAGTGAAAATATCCCTTAACCAGAGAGAAAACAGAAACGAGACAACGGTATAAGTCCTTATCGACAAAGCAAAGTAAAGGGAGTGGTAACAGGTGTCCTTAACCTTTTCAACGGTATGTTTATGGAAAACGACACATCAAAAATAAAACGATGCAATTTACAATGAAAGACATAAGTACAACAATGGCTGTGATATCACCGAAATATACCATAGGTAGCATGTGTTTAAACGAGCCTTTTTTTTTCGCTGTGGAAATGCTTTTACGCATGCCCCCCACACATCTGCAGGGGGGTATGTGGGACTCAACGGGTGGTGTGCAAGGCCGTAATACCCACTAAAACCACAGCGCATTCCACCACTCCGCCATTGTGGGGGTGCCATGGGGTCATTCACCACGGCACCCCGGCGGATAGCCCGAGGGCCACAAACTCCTTGGCGGCGGAGCAAGGTGTTGGGCTCCGCCACCTCCCGGCCGCAGAGGATAGGGAGGACGGCAACGACACACCGCATCTCCTCTTCCTCTGCGGCCCCACCGCAGCGCCATCCAAAGGTGCGCTCCCGTTTGGTCACGGGAGATAGGCCGCACGGCAACGACACACGGAGACGTCTCTCCTCCCGCGACCGCACCCGACTGCGAGGGACGCATCCTGCGCAGGCCTGCAGCAAGCCCACGTGGAGCGTCCCCTCCCGGGATCCCGCTTAGCTTCACCGTGGGTGGCGAAGCCACGGTTACTGAGCCCCCCACCACGACAAGGTTGAGATCCCACAGGGGGGGGGGGGTGTTTAAACGAGCCTGCCACATGTCGCTACACTGTAGCAACGTTTGCCACTAATCTCCGAGTCGGCAAACATTACGAGCGTTTTGTATTCGAGCCGTCCATCATTCTAGTAATTAAGACAAACGCCCCACATCACGTGCGTCGACTGTATAAGGATTATGTAAATCGCACCCTCGGGAATGCACTCTATTTCAGTTATGCACATAATCTGATAATTTTGCATACGTTCACAATTTCATTGGAGACACGCGCTGCGCGTTGGCGGTAATCTTTGTTCAGATTTCTGAAGCTGAAGTTCAGACCTATCAGTTTATGTAACCATTTTATTGTTTTTTATTTATTTATAGGAACAAGGCTTTCATAAGTATGAAATAAAAAATAAATACTATAAAATATCATAGGTAAATATAAATATTATTATTTTATTCAAGTAAAAAACTTTAACAATGAACATAGCTAAGTAGGTATAAAGTTAGTAATCCATTGGTGAATTCTGCTCACGACTTGCACTCAAACAGTTTCTAGTGCTGCTGTAATTTACAAAGGAACGGTGTCCACTAATAGAGTTAGTGCAGAATATTAATCAACTCCCACAAGTAATTAAAATGCTTTTAAAATAATAGCGAAAACCTCGCGGTGAAGCGACCCCCACTCATTTGCTAAACCAATTGAAAATGCACTGTGTCCATAATAATGCTACTGGGACTGTACAAATACCTACTGAAAAAAGTATAGGGAAATATTATTACACTGATTCCTTTAACAAGCTTGTTAGTTAATTTTTTTTTTCTTATAAGGGTGATCAAGTATTTAGAGAGCTTGGGATTCTACGACTCTCGTTATAGGAGGTATATAGGTATACTATGAAATTCAGAAGCCATCAAAACAATAATCGTTCTTTCGATTTGTCTTAGGTACTATGAAACACTCCGGATTCGATTTCGGATCTTGCCTTTTAGTGGATTTTCCACGGGCCCTTCTTTCAAAACATCCATGTGGCCGAAAGTTAAAAGTGGGTCAACCCGGATTATTTAAGTAAAGAAATAGAACATTTTATGAATAGCATAACTTGCTGGAGTTTCAAAACGAAGTGTTAAAAAAACAACATTAAATCTGCGCCTATTTTTCGGTTAACCCAATTTAATGTAGGTACCTACTAACATTAAAATATACTAATCCTGGTTCTATTGAACCTTTATTATAAAAAAAGATTATCCCAAGCCACCTTCGATCCATACATAGTTAAGTGCGTGGTGATGAAATTGCCCACCCTGTATGAAAGGATTTTTTATAGTCAATTTTCCTTTCACTTTATAACCAGGTTCTTAGATCTGAGTGCTGCTTGCTGAATTTTACGGTACAACAATAACAAAGGATTGGCCAATTTTGACATTAGGGTGAAAACTCTGAAGAATTAAAATGTGAAAGGAGAGGCAATTCCCAGACAACCGTGTCCGAAATAATATGATTAATCCTGGAGTACCATCTTCCCTGTGCTTAGGCGCAACACAGCCGTTTCTTTTATTATATTTGTTATAAAACAGTAAATGATGTCTGTAACGCAGTTTAATTAGAAAATTAAACCGCGTTACAGACATCGGTAATTCTATATTACTTAGGTTACAAGTTATATTGATCGAGCAGAAGTTCCTCTACATAATGTTTAGGACAAATTACAAGGAATCTATTTATTTATTACGAATACAATCTTGAGGTCAAAAAATTTTTAAAATGAAAGCTATTATTACACTTTCAGATACAGGCGCAAGTTAATAAACATAGTAATTTGTTTTCAAGTTCAGATATCAACTTCAAACGTGATGGGTTTTTATCCAGGCGGGACGTGACGGGAAGCTTTGGAAACATCGTTTTACACATAACTAGTCGCCGCCTGCGACTTCGTCTGCGTAGAAACCCTTTATCTTCACAATTATTTAAAATGCCTTTGTGTTATTCTGATGTATAAGCTAAGCTATATTCTGGTAATATGGCATTAAAATCCATACTGTAGTTTTAAGTGAAAGAGTTACAAACATCCATATTTACAAACTTTCGCTTTCATAATAATAGTAGGATTTATTCATCAATGCTCATGTCATTGTCATGGATGCACAGACGGGGCAAGAAAAATATCATCGATGTTTAGTATGTCCTCGTCTCGCACTTAATGTTTACCGTTCATTTGCTCCTAAGCAATTTTCACAGTCGCCGAATACAGCTTTGAGTAATCTAGTGCACGTCCCGCTCACGTCCCGTCCGGAGAATAAGCTCGTCGTCACGTATGCAGCGACCTTAACTATAGTACTATTTGCTTGCAAACACTATCATAAGAACATCTTATTATTGTACCAACAGCAGCCAGACTGTAGTTGATATTTCAGTCACTCGTAGCTCCCCGGGGGCGAAGGAATCGGCTTAATTATTTTTACGCCCGCTCTCGTTATTTTTGTCTCAACAAAACGAGCCTGACTTTATTGAGTTCGTTATTTACATAGCCAAGGGCATCTAATGATGCAAATTGGGCAGGGGGCTTTCAATGAGAGTGACCTTAAATCTCGCTTTGTGTACATAGGCCTGCGAAGTAAATAAGGTGCTTTAAATAATAACGCACTTTGAAGAACGTTTTACTCAAAGATCTGAAGCATGGATTCTGGAAGTGCACGTAGTACTTTTGGATAAACTAGTTTGGCCTTTTTTTTTTAACGTCAGGAAATGTCAATTACGCACCGTACCCCTCCGTCGGGGACCGGAGGGGCGTGTGTGGGACTCCCCCGTCTTCGGGTATACCCACTAAAACCTGACGAAGCCCGCTGCGTGTGGCTGTGACAGCAGGGGCCGCGGTGTCTCAACAGTCCCGCGACCCTTGCCAGCAGCAACGTCCGCCCTCTAAGCAGGAGGGCGGATCTCCACGGAGTGGGGTGAGGAGATCTCATCCCACTCCAGACGGCACACTGGCGCCGTCTCTCAGGAGGGTCCGGGCGGTTAAGCCAAGACCCTCGTTTCGCCACGAGGACCGTCCCAAGGACATCCCCTGCCTCCTCTGATAAGCCAGAGGGGTGCTGGGAGCCACAACCACTTCGGTGAGCCGCCGCTCGATGCGAGACAGACGCGACTCACTAGTGCCTCTGCCGCCCGATACGGGAACAGACGCAGAGGCACTCTCCACAGAGCATCTTGGCTTCACCTGTCGCTGGATTGCGACAGGCTACTGAGCCCCCTCGCCACGGCAAGGCGTGCTCTATTCGAGGGGGAAACAAGTTTGGCCTAACCTATCTTGATTTATCCTATTGGGCTTATGATGAACTTGTTTGGTCTAGCTAGACTATGCTAGTTCATCTTATCGTCTATCTTTAAGAAGAACTAGTTAAGCCTAGGGGAAAACTAGTTTGTCCTAAAAATTTGGTTTGGCCGGTAACATATATAGATCGTACTTAAAGTATCTAATGCTATCTACGTTGTTATTTTGTTTTAAATTCAAGTTGAACCCTAGAATAACAGCAACGGGCTTAACTAACCTGATAATCGTAAGAATCTTTCAAATAAAAATAAGTGCGCTTTCGTTGCCCCAGGTTCGTAATAACAAACATATTAGACATATACAAGAGATTCCGTTTTTAAAGTAGGTAGGTAGCTAAAAATTAGTAGGCCGTATTGAGCTCAATTGAATTATATTTAGCCGATGAGCACACATCAAAGCTGGTTGCCATGACGATGTGAAATTATCAGACACCTATTTCTATCACACCACACATCGATATTTGGGCTACACGGTCCGATCAAGATTAAGGCCCAGTGCACACCTACAAATACTGTCGCTGCGATTCGCGATTGTCATCGATGTAGCCGCGGCCATTGGTTGACACGCTGTCACTTACGAGTCGCGGCGACAGTATTTCGCGGTAAATGAATGAAATTAATTAACTACAGTTCATTTAAAAGAACGATAATTAATGCATACCTGCCTATGTCGTGAACTTGGATACCTAGATTGAATAAGAAAAATCAATGCTAGGGCCTCATACGATGAACATCCACTCTCTGGTGTAATTTAAATAATACCTTTTTCAACCAATGTATGCTATGTCAATTTATGTTCAGGTAATATTTTACCGATACCGACTCCCTGTTGGATGAACGATTTTTAACATAGAAAGTTTAAAATTGGAGTAGGAAGCCTTATCATTCAGGCCTATAAAAATTGCACGGGTCAAAAAAGAACCAAGCCTTGTTTCTTGTTGCAGGACTTTAAAAAAAATACAACTACCGTAACGCTTACGGTGTACCAAAATAGATTTAATTTGTTCTATAGAAAATGCAACATATGGACTGTTCTGTGCTTTTCGTTTACAACTTCGTGCCAAAGACTAAATATCACTTCAAAAATGTACAAGGAATATAAATCTTAGGACTTGAGTTTGAAATATTTGCAGAACGTATCTTGTATTTGCAAATATTATGCGAGTATTCCAAAGTGTGTTAGTGGGGCAGGCAAGGGTTTTTGGAATACGGCGGGAGGTGAATTTTCTTAATGGTCTAACACTTCGACGGACGGTAGCCAGATACAATACATGTTTTATTGTTACAAGTGCTATAGAAGTCTACTGTCCGTAAAAGTGTTAAAAGATTATATCCTAAGACCAAAAATCTCTCGCTACGCTGACGCTACGCAATATAGGTAAAGAATGGGCCTAGAGAGACCCGCGACAAAGAAAAAATAACGTTATTGACATCAAAACAAAGGCGTTTTAAGTATTGGTCGCGTCGCTTTGCACTTGTTGCGCCGCTCACGTAGTACCACGCCTAGAAACTATTTTGATTCTTGTCAGTGTCACAAATCGCTCATATTAAATAAACTACACTCTTTTGCAAAAAAAACGGGCACCTAAGGAAATTTACGTTCTAAGGTCGATTTGAGTTAATTAAATGAAATTTATTTCTTTGATGTAGTCTGTATACTTATAATCGTGTAAATTAATGCGCGTGAAGTGAGTTCGGGCAACTAAAAGAAAAAAAAACGATGGATTCTTTAAAACCGATGTACACGCCCAAACAATAAGAAGTGGTCGGCAATAAAGATAAGATTTTTTTTTACTTTTTTTAATTAAATAAAGTTACAAATGTAAAAACCTAATACCGAATGTGACCTCCTCTTGCCAAAATCACAGCTTGAATCCTTCTGGGCATGCTTTCCACGATGTTTTTAATAACGTTTTGAGGAATTCGTTCCCACTCTTCTGCAATGACTCTTTTTAGCTCCCTGATGTTTTGTGGAGCAGGTTGCACTGATCTTACACGTCTCTTTAGAACATCCCAGACATGCTCAATTGGATTGAGGTCAGGACTTCGAGCTGGCCAATCTAAACGACGGATCCCAACTTCTTGCATGTACGCTTCCACGTCGCCAGAACGGTGCGAGCGAGCATTGTCGTCCATAAAAATGGAATCTTCCCCAAGTGCAGTCAATATGGGTTGTGCATATGGAATTAGGACTTCCATTATGTACCGATGTGCATTTAATGTTCCATTTTCTATGAAAACTAACTCCGTACGCTCCGTCGAATTAATTGCTGCCCAAAACATAACGGAGCCTCCGCCATAAGGAGTGATTTCTTCGAAACACACTTCCGCATAGCGTTCCCGTGGTCTTCGCAGCACTCGCCGGCGTTGGTCCTCTCCACACAAAGAGATTCTAGCTTCATCAGAAAACAATACTTTATTCCAGTCCTCCAGAGTCCATGAAGCACAGTTCCGAGCAAACTGAAGTCGAGCAACACGGTGCTCACGGAGTAATTTAGGGCCCCGAGCTGGGCGGTAACTCCTGATATTGGCAGCCAAAAGCCTCCTCCTGACCGTCCACAAGCTAACTTCTACTCCTCTTACTTCTTCAAGGCTCTTCTTCAGGTCCACACTTGACGCCTTACGATTCCGCAACGCCTGACTCACCAAAAAGCGGTCATCTCTTGGTTCTGTGCATCGTTTTCTTCCCGAACAGGGTCTTCTTTTGACCGAACCGGTCTCTTGATACCGTTGCCAAGTCCTCTGGACAGTTGAACGACTCACATTTAGCCGCTGAGACACGTAAGTTTGCGAACAACCTTCTTCAAGTAGGGCTATAATTTTACCGGCCCTTATCGCTTTATCACTCATATCAAAAAGTGGTATTTAATGTAAAAATAAAGATTAAATTGTTTAATTTGCAGAAAATGTCCAAAAAGTTTTAAAATATCGTAATCAGTTAAAAATCGTTTCAGCAATTCGCGCCATTAGTAAAGCAATTTTAGAATAATCCACAATAATCATTATTTTTCTTTTATTAATTTCAAATTTTAAATTTGGAACGTAAAGAATCATGCCAGGATGCTTCAAATAACATGCCAATACATCGTCAAATTAATAAAACCTATTTCTTGCTCTTCTTCATTAAAGTAGAGGAAAAAATCTAAACTGCCCGTTTTTTTTGCAAAAGAGTTTAATAACCTACTTATGTGACTGTCGTGATTATATGCGGTCCTATAGCTGGGCTTCCAACTTCGTAAAAGCGTAGTACAATAGTTATTACAAATCGAAATAAATGAATCAAGATAGATACGATCATGATGATCTCGAGTTAGATCTATTATCTAAATCTTGTATCGAACGCGCAATAGCTATAAAATATATAAGGACAATACCGCGTTATTGCGTTCATACACACAGGTACCAAGAGGGATTCGCGCAAGAAATCTCCAATACCTAGTCCCTTTTTAAATGCCGTACCAAAAACAATGCCATCAAAGGGATAGAGAGAATCTATTTCCACTTTATGTGTACGTTAGAAAGCACAAAGACCTTTGTTTGACTGTGTTGTAGACACATTATTCAGTATAGGTGGCAAATTGCACGAAATGTTTCAGCTTGCATGCAGTAGCGAGTAACCTTGTTACATGGCGCAGTTGTAGGTGTAGAACTAAAGAAAATCAACTAACTATTAACTAGTTTTGAAAATGTTAAAGAATTTTGTATCTACACCTACATATAAGTTAAAAAGTATGGTTTTATATAACAGCCTAAAGTTAGCTTTCTTATTGTTTAGACTCTTAACAATAAGAGTCCAAAAAGTCATGAAAAAATCACTAATATGAACATTTCTGAAATTGGTTCTGTTTCTCACACCTTTTCCAAAAGTTATTACAGTCTACGCTACACGAATACATGGCACTTTTTATGACACACACGTAGGTAACTGAATCATTGTAAAATAAATCGAAGCTACTAAAATTCCACAGTGGGAGTTGTTTGAGCAGGTACTTCAGTTCTTCAGTTAAGTCAGAAGAACAACAACTGTGTAACTTATTCGAAAAATATTAATAAAGAATTTACAATAAAATATCTAATTATTTATCTCACTGCCCGTACCGTGATGTCCGTCCGCGAATGAATCATCCTGCCTACTCATCAACTTTTTATTTTTTCTTATGGGGTTGCCACCGCCAAACTCAAAACTCCTAAGAATAGATAATAACAAGCAATATTTTATTATCCTATTTGTATCGATTTGATTTCAAAAGAAGTAAAAGTAATTATAAAATTAAATTATTTTAAGACAATATATGCAATATTATACTTGTGTGGTGTTATTTTATTGCACATGACACTTGTTGATTACGTGGACATTGCATTTCTGTTTCAGAAGCTATATTGCAATATTCCGTACTGTCAATAGCTTTTGATGACGTATTGTTTTCAATGACCGTTAGGGCGGAAAGGTTCTCGAATGGCGACCACGTGCCGGACGATGCACCGTGGGAGGTTACTTACAAGAGTATCAGGATTAATACAGCGGCATTATTAAGCAGTAGATAGATAGAAATATAGATTAACTCTTTATTGTTTATCATAGAACAAAATTGCAGACAAGTTTAACAAAGAAAGATTAAAAAAAATAAGCGGTCTTATCGCTTGTAGCGATCTCTTCCAGACAACATTCGATAGATCCTGATTTCTGAATTCGTTTTCCCACCTAAGACACTTTAGATTTTGCAATGTCAGTATTTATTTATTAAAAGATAGATACGCGATTTTGTATATAAGTATATTCCGTCAGAAAAAAATGTTACAGTAAAGGCCCGAATCCTAATTTTAATGATATATGAATGTTTTAGCACAAGTTCTTGACTAGCACAAACTGAAATGAAGAAATTAGCAGAACTTTCAGTAAGAAGGACGATCAAACTATTATTTCCTATCCTTCACAACTAGCTGACCTATTAGTAGACACACAGTTTTACTTTGTAAAGCGAAACAGAGGAACAAGGTACTCTACAAATATCAACACACTCTGGAACAAATATCTATTCTAGTCAGCAAACAATCCCTTCGAGAGAATTCTGCGACCAAACTCTGTCAATTAAATACAAATAACGTAGATATGTCTTCATTTACAGAGTAAATTCTTATACATTATTATTTTTGTTGGGTAATACGATGCTACAGAGTAAACACAATAAAGCGTATTAGTAACATTAAATATATTAGTAGAAAAGTACACGAGGAGAAATATGTAGACAGATTGACACAGCATAGCAAAACAAAGCTACGTTCAAAAATTTTTATTTTGAATATACGTGACAATTCTATTATAGCGGTTGCAGCTAGCCAGCTCTTGGATATGAAAGCATGAAGGTGATCTTCAACACACCCCCTCAACTCATGCTTAATAAAAGTCACTTTAGCAAGTGCAACCCCAACCCTTCTCTTAGCACTTGGTGCCTTATACGAGGCAAAGGTTTGGTGAAAATATCCGCCAACATATTTTCTGTTGCCAAATGTTTTAAGGTTATAAACTTGTTCTCACGCAGCACATCTCTAATAAAGAAATGCCTAATGTCAATGTGCTTACTTTTCGCGTGATAGATACCGTGATCTTCAGCTAGGCAGATAGCAGCTAAGTTATCAGCATGCGTGTTCACTTTACACAAACTATAAAGACTAAGCTCCTTCAGTAAACAATTTAAATATACTGCTTCTTTCATAGCTTCCGCCAAACTTACAAATTCAGCCTCACAAGTCGACGTCGCAACTATGCGTTGCTTTTGTGATGCCCATGAGATAGCTGCTCCACCGAAAATGAAAACATAGCCGGTAAAAGACCGTCTATCTAATTCACAGTTACCCCAATCTGCATCCGCATAACCTTGAATGCATTTACCCGTCGATTTAAATCTTAAACCTTGAGTTATTGTACCCTTTAGGTATCTAAGGATCCGCTTTGCAGCTCTCCAATGAGTTTCCTGCGGATTCTCTGCAAATTGTGCGAGTTTTGCCGTTGCGTTCGCGATATCTGGTCTAGTCGCTACGCTCAAGAACATAAGTGCTCCGATGAGTTCTCTATATGGAAATGATTTTTCCCCTTCATTCTTTTTCTTGTTACTTATCTCTAATTTTCCGATCTCCATTGGAGTTTGAACAGGATTACAGTTCTCCATGGCAAATCTTTTCAAAATGGTATTTTTTCCTGTGACAAATGATATTCATTACCATTTTTCTTGATATCAATTCCAAGACAAAAGGTAGCTTGGCCAAAGTCCTTTAGTTCAAACCTCTTTGCCAGTTCTTGCTTGAGCATTTTAATAGTGTCTCTATCGCGCGACGCGATTAATATATCGTCTACATAAACGACGACAAAAAGGTCTATTCCCTTACTGTCACGCTTATGATACAAACATGGTTCTCTAACTGTCGGACTTAAACCCATTTCTTTGAGTTTCATATCCAACTTGATATTCCACTGTCTTCCAGCTTGCTTAAGACCATAAAGAGACTTCTTCAAAAGACAGGTGTCACCCCCTGCTTTCATATTCTCAAGCATTTTCGCAGCTCTTTTTCCTATTGCATTTTTTCTGCCATCCAAACTTATCAATTTCTCTAAGCTTTCTTTCAGCAGCTCCGGGATTCTCATATAAATACTCTCGTCAAGATCTCCATTTAAGTAAGCAGTATTTATATCTATCTGATCTATGTCCATGCCCATTTCAACTGCTAAAGCAATTAACAGCCGAACTGTTGCTATTCTCGCAACTGGAGCAAACGTCTTGAAATAATCCAGGCCATGTTGTTGACTGTATCCTTTTGCGACAAGTCTGGCCTTTTTCTTTTCTGTTAAATCAACATTAAGTTTCGATGTTAACACATATCGACATCCAACGACATTTCGATCAGGTGGTTTCTTTACAATCTCCCACGTATCATTCTTCACTAAACTTCCTATTTCTGATAGAATTGCTTCCTCCCATTTGACCTTTTCATCACTTCCCAAGGCTTCCTTCAAATTAGTCTCAATAGCTCCAGCAAAATCACCACAGTCACCATATTCTTCCTGTGACTCACTGTCACTATTCTCTGTTTCTCTTACTTCAACCATATTATAGATTTTCCGAGGGCGTCCAACATGTCCTCTCTCAATCCTAGGTCTTCCAGGGCCTCTCTTCAAAATGATAATCTCGTCCAATGTCTCACTTCTATCACTGGTTTCAGTACTTTCTGCGTTTAGTTCGTTTTCGATAGGTATATGTGAGGATCCAACAATTGTTGTTTGAATATTCGAAGGTTGAACACTAGGATGTAAACTATTTTGTCTGCTTGACAATTCAACTTCGATAGTCTTTCTTTTATTAACATTATCTTGTTCATATTGCAGCTCAATAGATGATTTGTTTGAAACACCACTTTCAGTCTGTTTCTCTTCCTGAAACTTGACGTCTCTTGAAACCACTATTTTTCTTTTCTCAGATATCCACACCCTATAGCCACTAGATTCAGCTGGGTAGCCCACAAAAATTCCGGGGGAACTTCGTGCTGCAAACTTATCCTTCCCTGGTTCTTTTTCCAAAATATGAACTTTTGCACCGAATGTTCTAAAATACTCAATATTTACAGGTTTGTCGAACCATTTCTCATAAGGAATTTCACCATTCAGGCTGCTAGTCGGACATCTGTTACGCAAATAACACGCGGATGCAATAGCTTCCGCCCAAAAACTTGCTGGTAAACCAGAGGATAACAACATACATCTTGCCTTCTCCAGTAAAGTGCGGTTCATCCGTTCTGCAATTCCATTACTCTGCGGCGAATACGGCGCAGTCAACCTTCTCTTTACTCCTTCACATTGTAAAAACTTCGAAAAATCATTGTTTACAAATTCCTTTCCATTGTCAGAATGAAAATATTTGATTTTTCTTCCTGTCAAATTTTCAACTTGACATTTGAAAATTTTAAATTTTGACAACACGTCACTTTTATTTTTTAACATAAGTATATACTTCACACCAACGAGTACAGTCGTCGATAAAAGTAACAAAGTATTTATTTCCGCCATTCGATTCAACTCTCATCGGGCCTACCACATCAGAATAAATAATTTTTAACTTTTCGTTACATGGGTGACTGGACCTCACAAAAGGCAACGAAACCATCTTTCCCTTAGCACACACATCACAATCACGCAACTCAATATCAGACTTTGTGACGTCTATATTCGACTTTTTCAATACTTTCATAAGATCTCTAGCATTTAAATGTCCCATACGCTCGTGCCATCTATACAAATCCACATCCTTACTTACCTGATACAACAGATGCCGAAGCATCTTGCTCCCTCAAGTAATATAAATTACCTCTACGATCAGCAGTTAACTTAACTTCACCATTCTTGGTTGCATATGCTACATCACGTTTGAAAGTGACTACACAACCTCGTTCGGTCAATTTAGAAATTGAAATTAAGTTATTACGGAGATCAGGAACTAACAACGTATCTTCGAATTGGATTTTCCGCATAATATCATCGTTGCATGCTAATATCTTAACTGTACCCTTACCTTGCGCGGTTGTTAAGGAATCAGTGGCTAATTTCAAATTTTGACTACATGGCAATACTTCATCAAACCTTTTTGCGTCGTTACACATATGCGAGCTGCAACCGCTGTCAAACAACCAATCCTGACGAGGACGCTTAGCCTCAATAGCTGAACAGTTATCTGAAACGTGATACACGGTTAAAGCTTCATGTTTAACATTCACATCAAATTCTACGCAATTAGATTCTGAAGTCTTTCGTTCAAAAGTCTGAGAAGACTTCTTTTTCTTACAATCCGATGCCTTATGTCCAAAATTATGGCATTTGAAACATTTATACTTAAATTTTGTTTCCACTCCAGTCCCATCTTTTTTCTTCTGATGTTTATTTATGTACATAGCCCCTTCTATCCTCTCAACTTGGGCGTTACCTCTAGAACTATACTCTTCAATTATTTTCACCCTAAGTTGTTCAGGCTTTGGTAGCTCGTCTCTAGATTCAATGGCACATCTGAAGTTCTCGTAGCTTGCCGGTAAACTATACAGCAACATTATCGCTAGAAGATCATCATGAATAACAATGTCCATTTCTTCCAATTTGTCGACGGCTTCATAAAATGAATCAAGATGTTCGGTTACGTTCTGATCCTCACTCATCTTCTGTAACATGAGTCTTTTCATCAAAGTTGCCTTTTTCGTAGGCCCACGTGACACGAACAGACTCTCTAGTTTCTGCCAAACCTCTCGTGCCGTTTTCAATCTTTTAACATGATGAACAACACTCGGATCTAATGCCAAAATTAACTCAGATTTTGCCTTCCTATCAGCAATCTCCCATGTCGTTAACAATGACTCATCCGTGGGTTTTGACTTTTCTCCACTTACGTATTCCCAGAAATCATTTCTAATCAATAGCGCTTCAACTTGCACTTTCCAACTATCATAGTTTTCTTTATTTAGTAACTCAATCCGTACATTTGCCATTTTGTTCACGAACGTACTTTCAGACAATCACTTTTACGAAAACTATTTACACTGTTACTACGCTGCCCATAACCATTTGTTGGGTAATACGATGCTACAGAGTAAACACAATAAAGCGTATTAGTAACATTAAATATATTAGTAGAAAAGTACACGAGGAGAAATATGTAGACAGATTGACACAGCATAGCAAAACAAAGCTACGTTCAAAAAATCATATTTTGAATATACGTGACAATTCTATTATAGCGGTTGCAGCTAGCCAGTTCTTGGATATGAAAGCATGAAGGTGATCTTCAACAATTTTCGTTGGGAAAGCACCACGGTAATAAACTTGACAAAAAGCGAGCCTTTCTCTCATCTCATCTCATCGGCCTATATATACGCCCACTGTAGGGCCTCTGACGAGGTCAGGCCTTGGTGAGGCCTGTCCTCACCTCAACTATGAGGTGGTCCGAGCCATACTCCACCACGCACGCTCAGTGCGGATTGGTGGAGGGGTATTTATAAGGTTAGTGACCAGCCTTACAGTCAGATGTTATTAAGCCGCACGAGGGCCTCTGACTAGGCTTAACGATATTAACCAGGACCAACCGCTTAACGTGCCTATTTTACGAAAATAAATATGTGTAAAAATAGGCAACCCCTTGCCTATTTTTGCATGTCATTATCTATTTCAGCTTTTCTACATATAGGTTATCAGTTAAGTATGTTACTACACATCGAAGGTAGAAGTCAAGAGAATTCAAGATGGACATACTCGTAGAATGTTTTTTTTTTGATAATGTTATTTCTATTTATTTTGAACCTTTGTTCGCACCTACGAAGCAACCTACGTAGCATGGTTACTTACTTCATCAGTCTAGGTTTGGTAGGTTCTTGTAGTGAAATTTAAAGACTCCGACACAGTATATAGTGGTGGGTGGGACACAGTATACGGTGGTAGGGTTAATTTATATGTTGGGACGTGTAAAAGTGCTAGTTGTTAGCCTACTTACAGAAATAAATGGATTTTATTGGATTTTATACTTTTATTTATGTTCTAATACCTAGTTTTTGTATTTCGAATACATAATCTTTTGAGATGCCTTCATATGGGAAAATTAATTATCGCTAGACTACCAAGATTATTTAATCATGGTATTCTTTGGTGTTTAACAAATAATATATCATATTCATAAATAAACAAGACATAATTTAGTCGTTTTGTTTCTTTTGATTATTTGTAAAGTTATATGAATAGTGTACGTATACAAAGAACTACTGTGACGTCAAATAATAAATAAAGGTGAAAATTTAGTCTGCCCAGACAGTAACGACTTGAAAATGGCACGGGCAAAAATAAATTAAATCGGTGCTGATTTCTTTTTCACTTCCAATAAGAGCACATGACATACCTACTCAAGAGGATGCCATGTCAGCTGTCTGGGATATTTTTATTGATAGGCAAATAAATTAATGAACCATTGAAGAATGAATAATAAGCGGGTTTAAAAGAAATTTATTAAAAAAAAATCTGTAATATATATATATGACTAATTAATAATGTGTGGCAGAAAAAAAATACTATTTCAAAAATATAATATGTAAAAATAAGACTATACTCGTAATAGGCAGCTCCTCTCCCATTTTTTTATTTAGAGCCATTCGTGTAGATTTTGTGCCAATCACAATACTTTTCATATATTTCACTAAATATGTTTTATTTTAAGCTGGTAAAATATTAAGTATTTTAGGACCATTAATATTATCATTTTTTATTTCATGACATCTTCTAAATCTATATAGGATAGCCAAACATCCAAAGAAAAAGCTTCAAAGGGCTTGTGGAATGTACCACAATCTCTTTTGTAAAACTACCACACTACACAGTATAAAGCAAAGATGCTTCCTGCATCTATCCCCGCGTCTGTGTGTTGTGTGTATTTATGTATTCTTAGCTCTTTAAAACTCAACGGATTTTGATGCAGTTAAAAGATAGCGTGAATGATTCAAGAGGATGGTTCATACATTATAAAATATGGAAAAATGCGAAGACAGCGAGCAGGACAGCGTCTGCCGTGTGCACTAGTATCTTATAATTCTTAGAGTCGATTTTAGACTCTGCCTATTAATTCCAAGGCAACTGATATAAAAAGTCGAACTGCATTATGTAGAAATCAAAACTAATATCATCTTAAATTAAGTTGGCTTATATTTAACAGTCTGATAACTATTTATCTGAAAATTAAAAAATCAGCCCTTAACCCTTATAATAGTTTTTCCATAAGCTTCTGTGTATCGTCGTCAGTCGCAGTAAGTTGCGTGGCGTCCTGTTACCGGTCGATTTCCGGATTTCCGCCGCGCTTCCCTCGGACACATGCAGTTCGTAAACTCCGCTTTTGTGCGCTTTTATTGCTCGAAACGCTTAACTAGCGAGGTATTAAACAGAAGTTGTGAAGGAAACAACTTAACATGCATACTTCTGACAGGGGCCAAGCTTAACCTGTCGTCAAAAACTTGTAACAATACGCTTAGTATGAAATTTTTTCAGATACATTTGAGCATTTAATTTTACAGGATCAATTGAATGTTGGTTGTTAACTAAACATTTCTGTTCCATGCGATCATGAAGACAGCACCCTACTACGATTATGTTACAAAATCGAAGTAAAAATCACGTAAAAATTGCCAACCTTGATTGACTGAGTATCCAAATAAAAAATAGACTTAAACTTTCAATTTCTAATCAAGCTAGAAAAGCTGAATTAATGTTACATACGTCAATATTCCAAATGTTTGCAGAGTTTTAAGAGGGATAACAAAATACTATAATTTGAAAATCCTCGCGAGAATCGGAGAAGCTATAGGTGGGGAAGAAATGGTGCAAGCAAAATAGGTGACTCGGATTTCACTTTCGAACTAAATAATACACTTGATAAATACGGACAGAATAGCGCCAATGAACAACGCCGCGCGCGCAAAAATTAAATTAATAAAACGGATTTTAATATGTATAGACATTTGATCCCCCTCAATTTATCCCACGCAACGCCAGCGCTCGTAAAAAGTTTACAACTCCACAAACAATGCTGTTCGACTTTGGGATTTTACAGTCAAATGCAATTACGCTGCGGTGTGTTTTGAACAATACGGTAATAAATGAAAATTTGCCAGATACACTCTTTCATCTCGGCACAGACGACGTTTTATGTCCGCCACTGTAAAGTTTCTCATCGGTTAATTACCTTTTGGTTGAAGCTTTTTGATATTTCTGTCAGAGTTCACTCAAAATAACTTTTTGTTACCTTTTTACTCCATTTTTGTAGGTAATCAGAGAAGCAAGTGGTTTTGCCTAGTTTTCCATAAAGCAACTTTATGAGGAAAAGTACGAACGGGGTTATGAGCGTTTTTCTGTCGTCTGTAACCCTTAATTATTACTTTTTTGTTAATTTTTAATTGACAATTATTAGGAAAAGTTTGGCAGATTTTTATATCCCATCCAGTATTTTATATCGTTTCGAATAATACCAATATTAACATTTTTTTCCACGAGGCTGTTTTATACAAAATAGCTTATTTCCTTCCAAATCATAATAAAGATTAAACCAGCCACTTAACTTGGCTGTTTTCTGCATTAATTCAAAATGTAATATCGGTATGTAGGGGACAGACAGACAAAATAAAATGTTGTATAATGTAAAAAGTATGTGTAATATTTACATAGCTTATAAGTTTATGTAAAATATTATTTTTGACTTGCAAGAAAACAAAAAAAAATCTACGCGGTGGGATATCGCCAGTCTGAGGTTTAAGAAACTTTATTCTCATTAAGAATTACATTGTTAATTAACTTATTGAGAAAAAAACATTATACTTAAAAGTAACAACAATAGTAGTGGTACGAGTATGATAAAAATTTTAAGCTTAAAAAAATAAAAAGTAGGTATTTACTAATAGTCGGTAGAATGGATAATGCATGCAACAGAAACATCATCGCCTGTTGTTTACTACACCAAGCAACCACAACATAAAGAGTTAGAATATACTGGATGCGGCATCGATTTAATATATATATTTTTTATTATTTAAGTAATTGATTAATGAAATGGTGAAACGTTTTATTAAAGTTATATTTATATTTAGGCTTTTCAATTATTACTATTTTTATGAATATTTATATTATTTATTGTATTTTATTATTATTTAATAGTTTTTGAGTTTTTTATGTATGATACGTTACGTATGTATACGTTTATGTATGTATATATAATAATAATTAATTATACATTATTTATATATTTTCCTTTTTACTAAACAACAGACACCTCGTTTAATATATATGTTTTGAGTTTTTTCTTAAAGCTGGAGATCGACACTGCATTTTTTACTTACAGTCTGCAGAAGGAATCAATCTTGGGGAGGGAGACCTTGAACCTGTGAAACTCGGTTCCTCTCAAAACTCGGCAACTTATTTGGTGAAGTGCTCAACTATGTGACTCGCACTAGGCAGTGAAGCCGACTCGACATAAGGAGTGTTATGATTAATGAGGCGACGTAGAATGGTCAGCTTCTTACGCTAGAACTGCTCTTGTTCTGGCCACGGAGTTAGTGTATACTTACCTAGCTAGTAGAGTGTCGGAACCGTTCTCCAAGAAATCACAAATACCTACCCATGATGTTTCAAGTCAAAGACCCAGATTTATATCTTGGAATTTGCGGTGTGGTGAATAGCTCGCAACTTTCAGCAAAAGCATCTCAACATTTGATAATGTCCTCAGGCTGATCATTCCAGGACATGCATGATGACCTTGGCATAGAAAGTGACCGATGTTAAATAGCCGCAAGGATCAAAGTTGTGAGCAATGTTAAACAAAATTTTAAGCCTAGTTTTTCATTTGCCGAAATCAGAAACCTTATCGATAAAACTGTCCGAAATAGAGTTCAATTCGATGCCAAGAGCCTTAAAAATGTTGTCATCTGATTCCTACAAACGAAGAGGTTTCTTTACATGATTAGAAGGATATTGATTCGAAAATTAACAAGTTTAGACTATAATTTAACTAGTTTAAAAATCGTCATTTTTTTCATAATAGTAAGTGTCATACATTTTATTCTAAAACTTCCTTCACCGGGACCATTTACCACGTTTAATGCAATATTTTTTTATTGCATGGACGCTGTTTAAAATACTATATTGTAAACATTTTTTTGATAAAAACAGCCTAGATTACGTTGTAAAAAGTCATGTCTAGAATCGTAACAAATATAGAATTTACAGAAAACTGCCAACGTACTCTGGCTGCTTTTTACATAACTCAATTCGCGATACCTCCGTACATTTTGAAGTTTATAAATAACAGTCATAATGCAGGCTAACTTATGCAATATTGGTTGTACAGTTTGTATCCAAATTGTCTATATTTTAAATCACGATGCCTGTTTTTTACATATTTTTTTCTGTTGAAATGGCTGCAAATTACGGAATTTGCGGCTTATATCTCAGCCGTTTGAAAAGATATCAAAATAGCCGTCTTTGCTTATAAAAAAAACTAGGTCCGTAATGTATCACCAAACTCGTTAGATCGATCCTTAAGGTAATATACCTGCGACTAGCGTTAAAAACCCCTCTTCGATCTAAGTACAAAGGTACTAATCAATACATCAATTCTTTTGAAGTGACACGATTGCTCCAATAACATAGATAGACGATTTGAAACATCAAAGAGCGGTTAGTTAGCAGACAAAAAACATTCCATTTGGTAAACGGGTTAATCGAAGTCTGCAGGTGAGAGCAATTTTTATGTAATCTGTGAATAGGGTATCGGTGAGCCATCGTCATCCAAACATAAATACGTACACAATATACACCCACGGGAAATTTCATTGGACATCAGACATTATTTACCATCACAAAATCTAACTTTGGCCATTATCAAATACTGGCTATTGAATAATGGCTATTAATAATAATGGCTATTGAAGTTGTACCTACTTGTAGTTTGCGTATTTTACCGTACCTACCTAAATTAAATAGCTGTTAAAAGTAAATTTGAGTAGTGTAGCCTGAGCTTGTAGAAAATACGGTACAATATAGGAAAAAATACGTACGGTAAAAATACTTTGCTCCGAACTTTATGTCTCAGACATTAAATAAAATATCATCCTAGCTTTATGACACATTGGTTTCACGAACACAGAAATTGGAAAATACAATCTCTGCCCCGTTTGGCGAGGTATATAACGTTATGAAAGGTTACCAGCAACCTTTGAAATAGGTTCCAACAAAACCCATTCAATTTTATACCCCTAGGAGCTCTGGTCTTGTCCCTGCATTATTGATGACTTTGGGTGGCCCTTTTGACCTTTTGTTTCTACATTCAACTGTCAATAAAGTCGAAATATTTGAAGATTTATTTACAACTTCCCCTTGGAAACGTGATGTGTTTCCAAATCTTTGTGTTTTTCCATGTTTCTTTCTTCAAATGTAATTTAAATCATTGATGCTGTTTACATGCAAAAAAAATAATTAAAAGTCTACATATAAGTCGATTATTTGCCTCCCATGCATATAGATCTTATCGACTTATTCGTAACTGATCTTAATAAAACCGTATCTTCAGCATCTAGGAGTTTACATAGAAGTAAACAAAGCATTGTCTTAGCAGTGGTAAACCAAGCCTTAGATAAAATTACATAGAATTATTCAGACACCACTGTTCCTCGCACCATATGTCTACGTCTCGGCTTAGGGACTGGCTTACCTCACGCCCACTACAATGTGAACTATAGCGGCAATAAAAGGTCCAAATGTGGTCACTACTATTTCAAATACATAACAATTCACCACACTGACATAAATTATGACAACCATTGTTTCATGCCCGTGATGAATCGCCTGAATCCAAATAGGCACTCCCAATTTACAAAAAATACACGTCTATTTTGTAGGCCCAACTGTCAATAAGCTTACAAAATATTTGTCTGGCTGTCAATACAAATGCTCCTTAACGCAGGGGAATATTAAATATCGAAGTTACCCTTTACTTTTTGGGAGCTTGTTGTGACTTTACGTGTGTCCCAAGGGAGGCCATCGGATCTTCACAAGTTGCCTCTTTCAATCCCCCTCGGCCTGTATTTGATTGAGTGACATATATTCTCAGGATAGTTTTAAGGAAAGTGACATTCAATAAGTAGGCAAGGGATTACTTTTTAGAAATAAACAACTGATTGTGGTTTTCGAAAAAAGACCTTGAAGCCATGAGCGAGAAGAATATACTTTGTTTAAGAATGTGGAAATCATTTCCGAGTAAAATATTTCAAGATACCAAATTTTCCTCATTAGCGCACATAACGCATAACAAAAACATGCAAAGTATTCATTCATGGAATTGTTATTTTTAGTTTAAGATACACGCGTATACTACGAAAACTGAAAAAATGCAGGCTGAAGCTTATGAGGTTAAAAATAATTAATATTGGTTATACTATCAAGTTGTACGTTGTATGTGCCTTGTACTAGCGGCCAAGTGAAAACTCCACCACAGATTACTAAATAGTTACTAGGTAACAGATAAATCACTCCATAGAAAAATTTCGATACCTACAGCGTTAATAGACTACTTTTTCTGCCGCGTACAATAATGCACCTGCAGCTCTGAGTATAAAGTCACTATTGCTTTGCAGCTGCGCGAGACCACGTGACGTGAGACCGAGTGACAATCGAACTAGGGTTGACACTTTTGGTAAAAATATTTCAACCATATTTTTCTAAAATGGTATTTGATTGACTGTTGTTGAAATAATATAACATTATTGAATAACAAATGTGAAATAAGAAATTCAGCCTGTATAAGGTATAACAAGCGAATTATGAGCTATTGAATTGTGACTCTTGCTCTCTCTTTCTAAAACGAATCTGTCATTTGTGGAATCTGTCGTTTGTAGGTTATTAGTAGGTAGGTACATTTCGAGAATCGGTCAATTTTATTGTCAACTACGTAGGTACCTACCTATCTACCTAGTCATTTCGCTAATCAATTAGTCATTAGTCGACTAAACCACCACGTCGAGTAGGTAGGTAGGTAGGTACACACAGTTCGTAGGTGGTGCGCAGCCCATAAAAAGTAGACTTATAGGTATAATAGGTACTTAGGTATTATTTCGATAAAGTAACTGACCTATGTTTCACTGTAGGTATTACATTTTAATTCAATAAAGCTGAACCCCAATTTACCTGAATTTATCCAATTTACCTACGTAGGTACCACCTACTAATTTGTTTAATTTTATATTTTGTAAATAAATTACTAACTTACCGGGTAATAATTACATTTTCTTCATTAGCTGGTAGACTAAAAAAAGAAAGCGTTTTATTTCTCTTAGTATTCGACCTACATCCATCAACAGCACATAAATTTCCGACACCAGAAGTCATTTTTCTTAACTAAAGCTAACGTTTAACAAGCACAGATTACTTATTTGGTTCGTACGAAAACTAAATTGATCGTAAGCGTAACACTAATAAATATAGTGCGTCGTGAGCGCGTCCAACGGTTGTTGGCAGCCCACTGAATTCGCACCGACGTCGGTGCGGGCGAGAGTAGGCTATTACCGCGCGCAAGTACATCGAGTGAGAGAGGCCTGACTCCACACTTTAGTAACTTGCACATACTTACCTATCGGCAATAGGTAGGTACTGGATGTGTCAATTGTTTTGTAAAACTTTTCAACCCTGAGCATGTTAACTTACTTACAAATAAGCACTTACTTATTATCAGCATTATTTCTGAAAGAATTTGGAGAAATCCATTTCAATCCAAGTTAACGATGAAACAAGTAATGTGATCGAGCCATTTTAATACACACCCGTAATCGTTATTCTCCCTATTCCAGCACGAAATTTCCTCGATTAACAAAACCCATAAACTAATCTATTAAAACCTTCGGAGTGTAATAAAGAGCTTAGTGGCTGTAGCTGTAAAAGTTGTCGGATCAAGTGCGTTAGCTTTAAGCACCCTTCTCGGCAACTTTGACACTTTATTCGTGCTTTATTTATTCGCAAATCATACCTTTTAATTAGAAAGCTGAATGACTTTTCAAATTTCTAAGAGTAGATAAAGCAGAGAGTATTTGAGACGGTTTATGAATTATGATAGCAATAAATTCAGGGACCTACTTAATCACAAAATGTGAGGAGATAAGACGCTATTGAAGTTTGCTGCGAACAACAAAATAACTAGATAAAAGATATTTATGTGGTCTTTAGTTTTTTCTCAGTCTTAGTTTGGGTCGTGTGAAGTTCACAATAGTTTTAGTATTAAAACCTGGAGGAAATGAAAATAAGATCTGATATAGATTTTTGTCACATACAAGAAGCAGTCATATTTTGTTACCCAGTAGTATTTTGCTCGTCAATAGTTAAGAAGCAACAAATTAGTCCTCCAACACCGCACACTAGTTCCCTAATGCGTCTTACTTTGTCCACACGACACGTATCTCCCCAGCACTTTGTAGACAGTACAAGAAAAGCGCACATTCTGTACGCAGTTAGCAAAAGTTTTAGCAAATTGACGTGGCAGATCAGTCTGCACAATGCACACCAACTCGCTGGCGTTTCCAAATGGATTTAGGAACCTAACTGCAGTTTCGAGTGACATTGAAAGAGCAATTCAGCGCTAGCTGCATTCGACGTTCAATTTTCTACGTGAGACTGTGACGTACGTAATTCTATTAACATCGCAAGCGTTATAACTATCACTGCGGAATAGTCCGCATTATTAAAGTCCCAAATGCCATAAGCGTACAGTCAACATCAATCTTACTTAATAACATCAAGGGCTCCACACAGAATCAATAAGCGTACTCGCTAGTCAAGTACTCATTATATGTTCCATAAATTGGAACAGATTAAACACGGAATGTCATTTAGCTGGCTAACTAATAACGTTTCGTTACCATGTGACATATTCGGAGGCGTTTATTACCAGAAATTAGGCAAATAATAATGTGTTCATTAAAATGTTTACGGTCGGTTTGCCGTTGTGGTGGCCCTTTTGGGAGTCAACGCCACCACTCATCCGGTACCCCTATTAATTAACCAATTGAACGAATTGGAAGTGCTGTTATTATCGCCTTCATTCGCCTTTTCGACTTGATATTTCAGTGTTTTCGCATGATGTTAACTCGGGTGACGAAATTTTACACTTTTATTGCGAACCATGTACGAACTTTTAAGAATTATAAGTTTAAGAAACACGATCTTCTTCTCAGCTATACGGTATTTTCATATGACGAGCGGACTTCCGTGTTACATCCGCCTTTCCCAAATTCCGTAGGTACGAGTTGGTAATGGTGGCTCTAATAACCGAATACTTTTAGGAAGCCGTGGCGAAATCGTACCATTTACGATCCTCGAGGAATTACCAGCGGAAAGTCCAAATGCTCGCGACCTGAGCCTCGGAGAGGGAGATTCGCACATTTTACGAGCTTAACGAGGTAATGCCATTTTCAAGCTTCGTTTCCCTCTATTATCTGTGCGAACAGACAGTAAATCTTCTAATACATTGAGAAGTTTATCACGTGCGTAAGTGCGGCAAATTTTTATCAGCAAAGGGCTTCACAGAGACTTTGAATTTATGTCCCTTACTTTGTGACGAAGTAGTAACAGATTAAAGTCGTTTTTCAAAATACGATGAACATAAACACTCTCCCTCTCGGAAAGGAGAATAAGACGAAGAAAGAACGCAAAATACCTGCTCATTAAATACATCGAAAACAGTATTGTCGTAAAATAAACAAAGTACCCATTATTCTATCCATACCTACCTGTTGTACAGAATCAGCAAATGGTGTGGTTTCATTGAAAGCTACTCATAATCAAACCAAACCACAGGCACTTAGTCTTCTTTTCATTAGTCGACCACCTCGTTAAAGCCGGCAGCACGATTCCACATTGCTGTAAATATAAGTGTAGTAATTAATGAAGCCCCTTGGAGCTGGTATTCACTCTATTTACCGACAATGGTCCTCTGGAACTGTTCCAGCGATTACCGTCCCCAATTGAAATATACGCGAACTAAATCCCAAACGATTATGGCGTACAAACTTCGCACGAACGAGGACAAATGTTATCTATTCGCACCAGTATCAGTATTATAGATTCCGTTACATTACATTCAATGTTCGGGGTAAATTGACAATTTAGTTAATTGTTACAATTGTGGACATTCAAAATAAATGGGATATGCCACCTGAATCCTGGATCGATAAAGGAAACTGGAGACAACCAATCAATGCAATGCTAAAGGTGATAAATAAGACTGTCACTCAGCGGAATCGCAGCTAAATTGTAGATTACAGCGGTAGTCAACCGTAGTCAGTAGGTAGTATTTTGACCAAACACGAAAAATAGCACCCTCTTTCCTTACACATTTTTTAAAATGTTAGGGGGCTACCGACTAGTTACTACCGACTTACGTACAGGTTGACATAATTCGGTTGGAATCTTATGAAGTTTAAGCATAGAAAATAACCTTTAACATCAGTTGATGGGATCAGGCGTTACCTTGCGGAAATCCATGACTAAAGCTGAAAAGAGGATTATTTTGCTTTAAATTTCCTCTAAACGACGCCAACGCAGGAACCAAAATATATCCAACTGTAATCACCTGAAAAAGCTTGAGCTACAGACTACGAGCGACTCGCTCGTAGTCTGTCAAAGCAACAACCTTTCCTGAGGATGCCACGTGTAGTGGCGAAACACGTCGAGTGTTTTGTTGGTGTCAGTGTTGTGATTCAAGGTGCATCTTCTGTGTCACGTTGTGAGTTGAGGTATTGTAAGTCCTGCGCCTTCCAGCTCTAGCTTTTTCAGGTGATTACAGTTGGATGTATTTTGGTTTCTGCGCCGGCGTCGTTTAGTGGAAATTTAAAGCCAAATAATCCTCTTTTTCATCTTTAACTTTAGGACTACCACCAAGTTTACAGTATTTTGTTTATAAATTTCATCCCCTAGAAACAACCTATTCTCTTGACCTTTGAAGACCAACAAAGTTTGACAATCTCTGCCAGGTGTTCCGCAATACGTATCGTGATTACTTTAAAGTCCACGCTGGATTTGATTCGCTTGGGGTATTGTCAGCGTAGAAGGCATTACCTTTAAAGTTATTGTGCTACATTCAAGGTGCCACAGTTAATTTTAAATTTATTTCGAAAACATATAATCTAATCGCATAACTTTGTACAATTTAAAAATAATCCTAGTTAAGTAAAGTAAAGTAAAAACAGACAGTAACTGACGTGACTCAGAGAATATAAAGGTAATCCAATTCACATGTTCGCCGTGATTCAATTCTTGCTGATAGCGTTATCCAGACAATACAAATAATATAACATTTTGATGTCCTTTTATATCATCGTACTCATTTCAAATACATAAACTCTAGGCCATTACCCGATTAACTCATAAACTCATAAACAAGACATCTTCGGTAATAGTAGTTTATGCAACTGATACATAATGAGGGGCCTTAAAACACGAGTGTGGTTTTATGAAACGAGCGTCAGCGAGTTTTATAATAGCATCACACGAGTTTTTTAAGGCCTAATTATGTACAGTTGCATACACTACTTTATCTACACACATATCATATTTTAACTTTTCACAATATTTTCGTCACAGCGAAAAACCAACAAACAAATGAATGACAACAGTAATGGCGGGTAATTCAATCCTCCGTCACGACGATTTTTTTTTATATCATAGACAAACGAATGAAGTCCCTATCCTCATGTCACTCGTGATCATATGTCGTGCGATTTGGATTAAAAACATACTGAATTTGACGTTTCATATCGATAACTGCTTTAATATCAATGGATACTAGAATACAGCTGTCAGCTGTTTTGACAGCTGTTCCAAATTTAAAGTCATAACCTTACAGAAATTGATACTGTTATAACATTACAGTACAGATTTACCTACTGCCACAGATAAGAAAGTTCTCATAGTAAAATTGGTTGTAGTAATGCTGGAGACCTACTTTAGTTTTGACAGCTGTTCCAAATTTAAAGTCATAACCTTACAGAAATTGATACTGTTATAACATTACAGTACAGATTTACCTACTGCCACAGATAAGAAAGTTCTCATAGTAAAATTGGTTGTAGTAATGCTGGTCATTTCCTACGGTTTCTGAACGCATTTTAGAGCACTAATGATATGTCCGTAGATAAAAGTTTTAATGCTAAGAAATTAAATCCCTCCTGTAACGCAACCTTGTTATAACGTTATATTACGCTTAAAGTTCATTCTCACACTTCATTACAGGTATAGGCTAAAAATATAACAGAGCTGGATAATGGATTTTGAAAAACAACACACTTTAAGGACATGTTACCTCGAACGTGTCAGTAGTAAAATATCTTATCTTTTTTACAAACCCTCTGCAAAAATTGGTTGATCACTCAGTTTAAATTGGGGTTTTCGTTACAATTTTTATAAGTTATTAATCAAGCAGGCAGTTACCAACCTAGGCGTGTCATGTATGTCCAAAACAAAAGAGGTATTCTCGTGCTTAAAACTTATATTTCGATAAGTTATTGAACGCATAAGGTGCTAACTTGTCATGAAAAAGTGAATGGAATATGAGCTTTAAGTTAAAGGTGGCTGAAATTAATTTCATTCCATTCCTACTGTTAAGACTCGACACTTCATACAGCTAAATGAATATTTACCGCAGTTCATAAATAAGACGATCAATCAAAAAGTTTTCAAATTAGTTTTTGGGATCAAAGCGGTGTCTTAGCACTTAATTGTGAGGGCTTTGATGAAAGTTGTGGGTCAACCGCGACCCGATATTCGTACAACGTAATTAGCCTAAACAGCCGGGAACATTTTTGAGTTGGACGCGGTGTGCTTTTCGTTTAACTTTCGAGCATAAAGGGTCCTTTTTTTAACCTTTTATAAATTCATGAATCTATATGTGTAGATAGATAAGAGAAAAAAAATAAAGTCGCCTAATCACACATTTGAGACTCAAGGCAAAGTGGGAGTTGAAAGGTATGGAACCTACTGGGGCGTTTACAGGGGTCATTGACCTTAAATGAGCTTATAATGACTTTGCATGACCTTCAATCAACGTTGAAAGATATCGACCTAAGTTTGAGTTTGAGTGATATTAGGTGTAACTTGACCTTGAATGATTGTTATTAACTAAATGAAAATAATCTGAAACTTGCATGACTTTGAATTTGGCTAGGAGGTGAAGGTTAGGGGGTTAAGACAAAAGTGTCCCAAACAAACGCTACTACCATTAGTCTTCACTACCAAATACCTTTATTAAAAGGAGAGTGTACTTTATTGAAAGTACACTGGGTCCGATTAGGGGGTGAAGGAAGGGAGAGAGATAAAAGTGTACCGTACAAAGGTTACTTAGCTTGGTCTCCTGTACCCAATACCGTTATAAAAAGGTAGGTTAATGTGACATCGCTACCCACGCACCAAAATGTACACTAAATCAGATTAGGGGGTAAGGGAGAGTGGTGAGACGAAAAAGTCCCGAACACAAGATACTTGCCTTGGTTTTCTTTACCTGACAAATCGTTACCCGCGCACTCCTGCGTACACAGGTTCCTATCAGGGGGTAAAGGAGGTGGATGAGACAAAAGTGTACCGTAAAAAAGTAACTTCCCTTGTTCTCCTTTACCCAACACCGTTATAAAAAGTTGGGTTAATATTTTATCGCTACCAGCGCACCCTTACGTACACTTGGGTCCAATTAGAGGTTAAAGGAGAGAGGTGAGCCTAAAGTAGTCCGTGCAAAAGTTACTTCCCTTGGTTTCTTCTACTCAAAACTGAGTTCCTATTAAAATTACTTACGCAGAAAACCGCAAATACACGCCAGCTTTGGACATAATGATGTAATCTATAATCTGACGCCAGAACCCACAAGCAAAGCATGGTCTTAATAGTCACCCCCGTGGGGTCCACGGCTTTCTAAACACCACATTATTCAAATTAAAATACGAATATTACGCAGTCAATTTTGGCAGATCCAAAAAGGGTTTCAGACTTTATCACGACTGCGATTATCACGCTTTTCTTATTTAAATTTATGCAAGGCTTTAAGTGACAAGTCGATTAATACGCCTGAATGGCACAATAAACGCTTTGACTTCTGAAATGAAGTATTTATGTATAATTTTGTAAGCCAATTTTTGGTATTCATTAACTCATCTTTCGCAAGTTACTCTGTTACTTACAAAAATCTACTATGCTAAGAAATAATTAACGTAAAAATTATGACTACTTTTGTATTTATGTAGGTATTATGTTACTGACGGTAAGGTTGGGTGGAAATAATGATATTCACATTTTTTTACTTATTTCGGGTGGTACAGCCCCGCAATGGGACGGATACACACAAGCCCCTTTTTAGACTTTATAAATATTAATTCTCTATCATGTATTTACCCACATTAAACAGAATTTCTCAAAAAATCTACACGCGATAATACACTTAGCGTTTTTATAAACGTGCAGTCACAACAGACTTACACAATTTATATGTATATATACCTACGTACCAAAGAAAACCCTTGTCGCATTAGTCGAATTACGCCTGACAATTTTAAGAGCATATTTGCACGGAAGCAAAAACGGGATTAAACTGAGTTCCCGGACGGTATGTCAAAGCAGTCCGGGATACGCGTACAAATCCCTCGGGAACACGGATGTAGGTCAGCAAATAAATAGCAAAACATAACATTTATGGCGCCGTTTGTCCAAATGCTTTTGAACTAATCAAATTAATCACACTTTTAATTGCACCTTTCCCCTGATAAATGTGTGTTACTTTATGCATAAACACTCGTAAGGGGCCTTCATAAAGCCAATGAAAACTTTCAGTAGCTTCATTCTGTAGAACAAGTTTTGATTTAGTTAAGCTTTATCAGCGTTGTAAACGTTTCCAACTTTTTTTTTTCAAACAATTTTAAATGATCAAATCAAAGCAAGAAACCATTTAATCCGATTGTCAATGGATTTAATTACCTGCAACAGAGTATTCTTTAAAAGTCAAGCCTGGCAATTTACCTGGCTATCTTTGTCCAAAGGCTATAATTAAATTATGCATTAGGCTTGATTTCAGCGGCCGGGATTGGACAACGAGACACCTTTTCAGTGTCGACGAATTTAATTATCCCTTTGAAATATTTGTACTAGAAAGATATTGAAAATTTAAATTCCGTTGCATATTTAAGTCAATGCGGTAAGGTCTGGAATTTCTGTACAGTGGCTTTTCTCTTCCTATCAATTTCCTGAATCTTCAGCGTAAGAAAAACAGCCAGCCGTTCAATGGAACGTTACATCAGATTGGCACTTCTGCTTTGCTGTGAGGGCAAAGGAAATGGCACACAGAGAGATCCAAAAGAAAAACGCAAAAGCTGGGAAAGCTCGAAGATAAATTAAATGGCAAAATATACAAATTTTTATTTATTAAATTGCAAAATTAAAATTAAAAAATTAAAAAACCCTAGGAAAACACCTGGTGAGCTTCAACGGCTGGATGGAATATTTAAGAACCTCCGTGATTAAATTATCTTTCCAATGAAAATAACCGCACTAAAATCCGTCTATTCGTTCGGGAGTTACGAATCCACAGACAACCAACCACACATGAACAGAATAAGGGTCAAACTTATTACCCCTCTTTTTCTTCGGAGTTCAAATATCAACTTAGCAATTTTCGGTGTCTTGAATTCGTGATGTTTAACTCTATGTAAGTTAAATATATATAATTCAAGTTAATGCACATTGAAGATTTGATACTTATAGATGGATAGATACATGAAGATAACGCAGTCGGTTGAAGATGGCTGTTAGTTAACCTAAAGTAATAATAAGGTAAAGTACCTACCTACATGTACCGTTTCACGTTATAAAAAAGTTGTTGCAATAGCTCTGAATGTGTCTTTCTCGTTTCGTTTATCTGTTTGACTTTAGCTGTGACGGCTCTGACGTTCATTAAAGTTCCATTCCCTGTCCGACACTTGTTCATGGTTCGAATCACTCGCTCGGAATTATTTTTCACTTTGATGTTTATTCCACATTGTTCAAGGGGATGTTTTCAGGACAAGACACATTTTTCTCACAGTTGTATAATAGAGATGTCATAAAAAGACTATAGGTAAGGAAGTTACAGATTTTTATCATTACACATATTGCTTCCGAAATTGTTTTGATAAATGACTTATTACTAACTAAAGAATATTACTGGCCAGTAGCCAAGTTACATTAATGATCTAAGAGCTTTAATCTTTTCTACCAGTTCAAATGGAGGTAAATAAAACTTATAACAGCTCACTTCCCTGTGAATACTTTGCAGTCAAGCAATCTGGATAAATTCATCGTTTTTTTGTTATTCATTCATACGTTACTCTTTTGATATATGAATAACTTTTTGGTTTTCTATAGTAATCTTTATAAGCAAGATTTTTGTAGTTAAACATGTAGATAATATAGATACGTGAAAATATTTGAACAATTATATTTTAATTAATTAATTTAAATGCGTTTATCGTTTATAAATGGCAAATAGACATGGAGTAACATTTAAATAATTTTATTTTGAAATAAAATTGCTTAATAAACGTGCGTATAAAACCAAATTAAACGTAACCATTTGCAGATCATAAATGATGATGACCAGTAACAAAAAAGCAAATCTGCACAACTATAATATTAAACGAACATTTGAACTATCAAAACTAACCAAGGCTTATCCGTAACCCACTTACATTGGCAAAGATTCACGTTACTAAGGGAAATTAGTTGTCAAAACTAATGCAAACTCAATGCTCATACGAGGTACCTTTAGGCAAGGCAGCACTTGGAAACACAATTTCCCTAGATAGCACAAGTTACAAACTGTGTCACAAATAAGATAAACTAAGCCTCCGCCATTGCAAACGTAATGCAACACACCAAAGTTTCATTTAAAAAAAATACAGTGGGAGACAATTCCATTTGGTGAGATTGCAAGACTTTTAATTAGCATTGAAAAATCCGCAGAAGGTACAGTAGGATCAACTATCGTAAGGTATTGATATTGTCAAAACGTCAGAAACTAACAATATCCCACACTAATTGGCAAGATAACGAATAGTAAACAATACAAATACGTGACGAAGGTTGTTCGTGCTAGACCTACAACAGCACTTGCTGTAAGGTGGCAAATGAAATGTTCATTTTGAATATGAACGACATCACTCAAAACTGCGATTGCGTTGTGCATCTGCTGAACCACTTGTTTCTATGAATCTCTATGCAATTGATTAGGATCGCGGCAGCAATGCTACTTTTTGCCGCAGTACCGCGTTCGCAGTGTCGTTGGGGTCCGTCTCGGAATGTCACCTTAATACGGTAGGTAATAGGCTAGATGACCACCAATCATTGACATAGGCACTCTGTATTATCTGTCAAAACGGTCTGCCTCCGTAGATTTTGTAAGGAATACGAAACGTGACATCACGGTCATGTATCAAAAATCGGAGTCAATTGAGCGAATATTAATTGAGATTTGTGTGTGTAAAAATTGGTTTCTACAGCTTTTTTGAAATATACTGGTTGTATTAACATCATGGGGGCTATGTTTTTAGAACGCCATGGTCTTGAAAATATTTAAGATAGGTTTCATCATGCCTATTAGTTTCGTTTATGCAACGAAAATATGGTCTGATGAACAAACGACTATACATAATCTTTGTGGCTGACTGTACACAACCGGAAACAAACTTCTCGTAAATTTTTGTCGACTTCTGGCGGAAGTAATGCGAATTAGTGTTCGGGAAAGCTCGGGGATAAGAGTGTTTATTATCCGTTCCGTCAGCTAGCGATCTTAAAGAATCTTTAAGAATAGGCTTGTTTCCACTATGAAAGAAATATTCAAAAACTGATTTTCTCTAAAATAATTCATAATTTCAGATGCCTTTACACTAATATTTTTCTGCAGTTCGTATTATTTGATTTTTAATTGGAATTCAAATGATAATTAGTCACTCAGACGGCATTGCACGCGATGACGTCAAAGTGTGTTATTCCCATACAAACTCTATAAAGAAAAGCGTTTTGACAGTTGATAAAAAGTACGACAACGATTGGTGGTGTCAACTACCGTATTCTTCGGGGAGTTGACAAATAGCATTCAAACTGTGAAGCCAAATTCCGTTTAAAGAACTGAAATTGGAAAAAAATGACTTCAATAAGTAAATAAGATATATATTTTACAGATATATATTTTACAAAAGTAAAAGGCATATTATCAAATCTAGTTCGATGTTAAATTTGCGATACAAAATTTGGAAGTAAGATAGATAATACCTAATTCGAAACTCTCTCTTATCTAAATTAGGTGAAGTAATTATCAACATCATGACAATGAAAACCAGTGGACTTATAAAGTCACCTAATATTTATTTCGATACAAGTACAGTTTAGTTTGCCACCCTAGTAGAGACCATGTAACACGGCCTAACACGTAATACATTTTATGGACACCATCAACTGTTGCTTTACGATACCGCGCGAATCTAAATTCGTTCGTCGCGGACCGTGCGCGATGCTCATAAACTTTATGGAGCCTCGGTAACATGCTGTGTGAAAAGAAATCGATGTGATTTGAGAGCATCAGCGAAGTGTGAATGAAGTAAGTTCTCTGGATTTCATATCGTTTGAATTAGTCGCCGTAATATGGAAGAGAGTCTCTATACAACCAGAAAGTTTTAGCTTGAGGTCGACAATAAAATGTTAAAAAACTGATTATATTACTTTACGTGGGACACTATTTTACGGTCCTATTTTTCTTAAATTAATAGGCGTCGTCATCAACAATGGTGTAAAATATATTTGGAATAGGATTACTATTAATCAATTTAATTTTGTCTCTAATTTCTGTCTGTGCAATCATTACGGTGAATTCGGTAGCCAAAAAATGAAAAAATATTTTCCGGATTGAAAAACAGTTAGCACAAGCTGAGCCTCCAATTGCTTTGTAATGTCCAATTGTTTGTTTGACTCATTGAATGTTAGTTTTGTAAGCAATAAAGATTTTTTTATTATGATTATGTCTGCAAATTTTTTTTTCTTCGTAAGAACCTTCCCTGTACTTTAAGGAATATCATAAAAAAGAGAACTGGTCAAATGCTCTTAACAACACTTTTTGTGACTAATTTTTAGAGTTCCGTACCTCAAAAGAAAAAAACGGAACCCTTATAAGATCACTTTGTTGTCCGTCCGTCCGTCCGTCTGTCAAGACCGTTTTTCTCAGGAACGCGTGGAGGTATCAAACTGAAATTTCTATATGATACTTAGGTCTACTGTCCCTGGAAGCTGTAGAAAAATTAACCTTCTAAGCAACGCAATCAAAAGATACAGCCATTTAGGCCGCAAATTTTCGAAACTCGCACGGGAATCAAAACCTACAGGGTACTTACCGTAAACTTAGAATCTTGAAAAGTACGAAGTCACGTCTTATAGTACAGATATAGGAAAAATTACGAAAACCGTAATTTTTCAGTTTCATCATATAAAAAAAATTGTCAATTTTGAAAATTTCAAAGTTACTACTCCTTATCTCATGAACGCGTTGAGATATTAATTTAAAATTCATATTAAATACTTAAATCTATAATACCCGTGATGGGTAAACTTTACCTATCTCCAAGAAGAACCCTCGGTGCGCGAGTCCAACTCGCACTTGACCTGTTTTATATTATAGATAAACAACTTATTTTAATAACAAGCCAGGAATCCATTTTGGATTCTTATGTGGAAATTGGAATGCCGGGGTGAACCCTGGCATAACGAGCCTTAAAAAAGTTGACTGAGTAGATCAATTCTGTACATTGTATTAAAACGAAAGAACATACTTCTAGACTTTTATCATAAACACTTAAACAACTTGCCTAGGTATACCTTCATTGAGTTGTAAATAGCTCCCTGTGTAATGTTTTTGAATATTTTTGGTTTTAAATAATATTCCGGTGATGATACACCGAAATAGAATTTCATTTCAGTGAATTTAAAATTTTCATCTTGAATATCTCCTTAGTCAATTAAGATATTTAGATAGGAGTACAATATAATTTCATAATATTCCATCAAAATCTGTTTTGCAGTTCCGGCTAGATTAATATCTACCTATATGTAATTGAATTAATTAATTACCACTAACTTAAGTAACTTATTTTCCCGGAGTGATCTCATTGAAACCTACACATACCTAATTATTCGTTTATTTAACTTAATAGGTTGGTATAAAAATAGAGGCTAAAATCTTTACATGTAAGAAGGGGATAATGGTGCTGGTTGTACAATAAGTAATATTAATGTAAAACAGTTTGTAACCTGAATTGTACATTTGTTTATTGTCCTAAATAAATAAAAATAAAATAAAATAAAAAGTAAAAACAATACCAAGAAGAGTATTATGGAATAAATTCAGTTTGAAAAAAATAATAATACAATAAGTATCGCCGAAGTGATAAAAACAAGGATTTTGTTAAAATTTACTCACAAAAAACATTTTATTTTTAATCAGGGTGTTCATGATATGATCCATTCTCGGCCATATCCTCACTTAGGTACTATTTATCAGGTGAGATTGTGGCTTACTGTCTGGATATCACAAAAATAACATTGAAACTACTGAATTATGTATGTAGTCTTTAATGTTCTATGGTTTAACTCCGAACTAAACATCGCATCATATTTTACCATTCAATTCACAGGTACTTGTATTAATTAATCTGCTAGTATAATATAATCGTTCATTGCCTCACATCAGAGACGGATTACCTCTCTGATGTGATACCTAAATCTTAAGACACATTCTAATTAAGCTAATATTCCTACTATTATACAACAATAGTCCTCAATCAGTTAAGAAACTAAGCTAAGCCAAGTGGCTTATATTTAGTGATCTAGGTCAACTCATCTCGAGAGCCTGTCTCAGCGTATCTCGCGAGTCATCGCGGCTACGTGTAATATCTTAACGACCTATTAGCCGCAGTGGCCAATTCTCATACACATCTACGGAGTTATATACCTATATATACTCTGGGACAGAATAAGTAAAATTAGTAGGAAGTAAAGTTATAGAAGGCAAACACTAAACTCGTAAATACAGTTTAGGTAGGTATTGAAACATATTTCATTACTAGTCAAGAACCCCTAGTTAAGAAGAACATCACGGCATGTCTCTAAATATGTTGCCTTGTTACTATTTTTACACATAGTACCAAAGGCATATAGACCAGCCATCAAATCATACTAAGAAGTACTGTACCAGTCCGTATCCTGGCACTCTCATCTCAAACCAAGTGAAACCTACTCTGAATTTTATCACGTAAGTGCTAGTTTTCACAATAAAACAAGTGTTCTAATGGTTATCAACATGAAAGTATTGAAAATAAGAGCAATATCGCGAAAACTGTGGCAAACAAAAGAAAAATAATTTCAATTTCCATACTTTCGTGGAAACATTAGTAATGATTGTCACGTATATCTTGTGCACAGGTTTGTCCTTTGTTCGTACGCACATTCGCGTCACGTCTGCCAGCAGGGATACCAATAAGAATACGTGGTTTGTTCCCGGTGCATAACTCTCATATATGGCTAAATTAGCTCTGTACACGCACGAATTGTCGCCAGTGTCGGCACCACACATAAACTTATGTATGGACATCGCAACTCTCAAGATTTGTATTGAAATCAAGTCTGCCTACTCTTGTTAGCGATTTAACAAGTGTCTAGATTTAACATGTGACTTCAAGCTCCTAGAGACAAGAACGCATTTTAATAATAACTATTTATATAAATTTGAGTTGAGTGTTCCGCCTTTGAGTGCTCGAAATCCATGGGGTTTTCTAACTAATTACAGGTTTTTTTTTAGTTTATGTCGCAGCCCGGCTGTATCATCAGTTCAGCAGACATAGTAGACAGAAATCAACGGCGACCAACTTCGACGCTTCTGTGTTCGAAAGAACACATGAAGTTTATACTTTTGCGTTATCTATGTAAGTCTATATTCTTTGTGGGCGTCGTAGGCACACACACACGCAACCATAATATTCCTTTCGCCACCCATTCGTAAACCAATTTTGGTAATACACAATGGTTCTTTGAGGTTCATTTCTGTTTGCACAAAGCAGTTAAGCGCATACATGGCTGCTTTCGCCATGAAGATTTGTAATTCTTATCTGAATTTGTACTTATAAGGCTTTCAAGAGCCTAAAAATCTTGTAAAAAATCCTGTGCACTAAACAAGGCGACCTAAGTTCAGTGCCTGGACCAACATGTTCATTGTCATTGCCAAATCTAAAGTGCTACAATAAGTAATTTTACTTCAGGAACATAAATATAAGTACTAAGTAAATAAGAAGTCATTCAATATCACCATAGAAATTTATGTTCAAAAAGAATTGTAAAGGCCGCAAGATGCTTTTAGTCAAAAGATACATTAAATATCGCGCAGTGAAATCGCAATTTCGCTTACCTACGGATGGAAATACTTTCATTATGTCAAGTCACTCTTCCCATTACACGTATTACTGAGAACAAAATGAGAACGCTGAGTTTCAAGCGATGACGTCCCGCGAGCTTTTTGATAACCACTCAAATCTGCAAGACAATTCATGCTAATTCCTTTCAAAGTGATGACACGGTAATCTAAGGTTTAACGAAGGCATTTATCTTGGCTTTGTGATGGTGAAAATAATAAAACGTGGGAATGGAAGAAATGAAAATATGACCCCTTATAATTAGAACCCCGCCGTGGTCAAATGTTTGTGCAGAAATATTGGCTAATAAATAAAGGAATTGCACGTTGTTAAATATATAGACTATAATGCGCCTATTATTTATCAACACCAGTTGATATCTCAAGGGTTCGGTACAGCTGCGGTAGAAACTGAATTTTCCACCTCATTCAAACACGTTCGTAAAAAAAAGCACATCAAGCTTAACACTGCGGTATCGTATTCTGTTGTGATAGGAGCTGTTTTTCTACAAAGTTGTAAAGGCGCTGATGTACAGGCGCTGTACATTTCTCACTTCAATAACTGAAACACGGAGATGAATGATTTGTATGCAGCGCGGCAGGAGTTTACCCGCGCGAAACCAAAATTCAGTCCAACAAGTTAATTTAACCGAATGCTAGGGATAAAATGTAAGCATTTTCACCTCTGCTTTAATAAAAGCTTATTTTAACACTTGGGATTGTATAAGCCACTCACATAAATGGAATGAACGAATTGAGCTAAATGAGCTTGTTATTAATGTATCAGGACATTCTTCTTCATAGAAGATTATTCACCTGTTTTCATGACATCAATTGAACTGACGGGCAGGTGGTGTGAAAAGCAGTCATATGCCGTGAAGTTAAATGAATTCTCTTTATATGAAGACATAAAAAGATAAATTAGGACATGCTTTCAGGTCCAGGTTTCAGGCCGATTTGCAAATCGCAAGAAATGCTTTTGATAAGTAAGCTGTAATTGTTTTTAAAATACATTTACTACAGCCAGCTTACAAAATTACTGCTTCATTTTGCTTCCGTTGGACACCTTTCAGCAGGTACCTATATAGAAACTAAAACCCACCGGACTAGTTACGACAGTTTTTCCAGTTAAAAGTCAATAAATCCATGTCAAAACCTAGCATACTTATTTAATTCGATTTTTTATTTAATTTCGCTGATTTCTGCCTCGCCTCATCTCAAGCCATTCATTGCAAATCTCCAACATGAGGAAGTGCCATTTCACATCCAACCTCGAGGATTATCGAGAACCGTTGCGAACGACTCGAGAGATCAATTTGTGGTGAATGTGCTCTATTTAAATATGAATTCGCGCTCCATAATGCGAGACTCGTGAATCCCAAATCAGGAATTGCACCGAAATAAATATTTAATTTTGTCTGTCGATTCTCAAATTGACTGGAAATTGAAAAAAAAACGAAACATCGCTGATGTGACTTTACAAATGTGCTTTTCAGATAAACAATAGCACCCACCCTTTATTGCAATACCAATTGAGAATATCACTTTGAAATTGGTAAATATGCTGATTCGCAATCGGAACAACAATGAAAGCAAAATTGTCCTCGTCCAGGAATGTAGATAATTGGCTAAACAAGCAGCGCAACGTGGAGCAACTGCGTAGATGTGTCAATTTGGCAGGGATCCCAACAATTGGTTTATCCCTGTCATATCCGATCCCAAAACCCAACTTTATACGGACTCAACAAAAACGTGACTGAAATACAAGCTTGCCGATATAAACCATACCCACTCTCCACCGCATATGACACTTTTTCGTTTTTACAATCATTGTGTTCCTTGCTAACAGATTTACAAACCCTCTTTACAATTCTTTCGATGACATTTTGTACGTAAAAATGCATTTCGGAAATCGTCACTAACGGGGCGAAAAGAGAACGGTCCATTGACGAAAAGGTTCATTAATTTGTGCTTCCCCTAAGGATAAAAAAACCGTACACAAAAACTTTAACAGTAATTGCCCAATTTCCTGATAAATGTTTTGGAATTGATCTTTTGTTAGACTTTAAGAAGGAAGGCTAAGCAATTAGCTAAAAATAAATAAAATAACCTCTTTTAAATACCTCGGCCATTTTTTTGCTGATGACCTGAAAGGCAATGTAGATATAGACAGGGAACGTAGGGCGCTAGCGGTCAGGGCTAACATGCTGGCCCGCAGATTTGTACGATGTACGGATCAAGTCAAAATTACTATTTAAGGTGTACTGTCAGAGCATGTGCAATCTGTGGGTCAATTACACCAATAATAATGCTTTTCGAGAGCTGTTGAGACTACCAAGATATTGTAGTGCATCGGAGATGTTTGCGCAGTCCCACACTGACGGCTTCCACGCGATTATTCGCAAGAAAACAGCTTCGTTGCTCAGAAGAGTGAGAGATACTCACAACAACATTCTAATTTATTTTTATATTCCTTTAAATACAATTAATACTTAATACCGCTTGTAAGTAATGGGCGTAGTTGATTCATAGAACGCGGATGGAATAACTACAAAAATGGAACGAAAACTAATTCAGTTCGAGCCGAGTTGCGGCAAACGTAATTTTTTCGGCACCTGCACATCGGTCACGAGGCGACACGATTCGTCTTCGTTAACGACAAGCCCCACGTATTCGTGCCACGACCAGCCAACATTCATCAGGAGGAACTTTTGTATCCTATAGCTGTTCATCTATTTCACCCCATGAATAATGATATAAACCGCGTAATTCCGCGCGGGGCCGCCATTCGCGAAGTGGCAAAATGGAAAATGCTCCGCCTGAAATATTGCTGAGTTTGACCACAGGGTAAGTGGCACCATAACTAGCCATTACTTGAGGGCTGTAAATTATAAGTTGAAAGATGACAGTAAGTGATAGCTATGTTGGCAAATTTAAAGCTGTGAATTGTTTTAACAATAATTTAAGAAATAGATTTTGTTGCATCGTTTTTCGAATCTTTACTTGTGGCTGTATAAACAAGAAAATGTTATTATTACACAGTGAAATCATAATGAATTAGGAATTATGAATATCACCTCCTGTAGAGTATCGTTTCAAAGTAATTCATAATTTCAGAAAGCAATTAATACTCGTACTAAAATAGACGTTTAAGATTGAATATCTGCTCCAAATATAACCTATTTCATTCGTCCAAAAACGTTTACAGTTTGATGAAGTTATTGATTGATAACTCATACCTAAGCTTACGTAGCAATTCTAATATATTTACAAGAAAACATTTTATATCTTTAAATGCTATGTGGGTTAAGGTTTAAAAGTCAGATAACATAGTAAACTTAAAAAATAACCTAGTGTTATTTGAATGGATCGCTGGCCGTTGCAATTGATAGATGCAAATAGACCATTTGTCACTTTTTTCTACCTACATTTGTTTAACTCAAACAAGAAAAAGGTGTGTTAGAGACATTTGTGGCATTTGCGTTTATCTTTCAGGAATCGCTAATTATATCTTAATAACTCGAGACTCATATCTCTAAATGAGCCTATATGGCCCCATCAGCCCATTACCTACCTAGCTCTACCTAGTTGAAGCCCTGCAGTTGGCAGACACACGCTCCTGGATAATTGTGTCATACCTACCCGCCAGATTTGCATTCCATTTGCACAACCTTCATTCCATTTCACGCCGGGCCCACAGCGGTAGCCACCGTGGCTTTTAAATTTCATAACTTTGCATGTTAAATTTCTTAACAAATAATGTACGTGATGCGGATTTACACTTGACATCATTTTTAGCAGAGTTTTAATGGGGTCCGGAATTTGAGCGTATTTAATGGGATCCTATTTTGAATTTTTATAGCCGCATTTATTACCCATGACTCCCATCTGCGATATGAAATGGGAAAACGTTTTAGTATGGGAAAAAAACATGCCCGGTTTGGCGAGCATTTTGCAGCTTTGACCATGGCTATCATCTAATCTTATCTTTATATATAAAAATGAATTGCTGTTCGTTAGTTTCGCTAAAACTCGACAACGGCTGAACCGATTTCAATAATTTTGGTCTTGAGATATTCGTGGAAGTCCAGGGAAGGTTTAAAAGATCAGAAATTAAAAAAAAAGCAACGGGCAGTACAACGTCTGCCATGTCCGCTAGTATATATATATAAATGAATTGCTGTTCGTTAGTCTCACTAAATCTCGAGAACGGCTGAACCGATTTGACTAATTTTAGTTTTGAAATATTTGTGGAGGTCCAGGGAAGGTTTTAACGATCAGAAAATATGGGAAATTGCAAAAACAGCGGGCAGGACAACGTCTGCCGGATCCGCTTTTTCTCCCATTTTTTCTCCGGTGAGAAAAAATGGGTAAATGCAAAAAAAAAGCAGCGAGCAAGACAAAGTTTGCCGGGTCCGCTTGTCATCAATAAGGACTTATTTTTAGTAAGTACGGTGATCAGCACTGTACACACTACTTATGCGCTTGTGTTACGGCAATTTTTCAACAAAAATGGCTAGCATGCTGGCCAACATAATTTTGAGGTATAGACAGTTAACTGACAACCAGCTATTAAAGTGCACCATTATCAAACGTTAACTGATTCCTGTAACAGTTCTGCCTGGAACAAAGTCCTTGCTAAGTAGATGTAAGTACTCGTAGAGTCATGCTATCGCTCTTGAGGTAAGCTTGCTATACTCAAACGTAACTCCAGTGCAGTAAGTAAACAGCAAGTGCTACAAATTTGGCCCAACAAACTTGCGACAATTTACCTGAACTTGGCTTGCTTCAGCACCAGCTGGCTCTGAAGTACTTCGAAGGTATTCAACGTACCTATCGTGTACCGCAATCAACTTGGTACGACTTGATAACTTGCCAGTACTGTTATGGCCCGGAAATTTGGTAACAAATTGAATTAGTATTTCTTTCTAAGAGGTTCCGTTTGTGAATTTTCGATTCTAAACCTACCTAAATATACCTAACTCTATCTCAACCTACACATGTTTAAAATATGTCCATCAATATGTCACTCGTGGTTCGTGATCTATCTGCCTCGAAGCCAGGTACAGTCATTTCCATAAGTCCTATATCATGCATATATTAACATAAACTTAATAGCCTTTCAGTAATATATATTAAACTCTGCTGTGTATTTGAGATGAATAAATGATTATGATTATATATAAAAAAATCTTTAATTAGCTGAACGAAAAAATGCGGAATTTGATAATTGGTAGATACTTTTTACAAAAGCTAAAGCCTATTTTCGCAATCGTAACCTTATACATTCTTTTTGTTTAGTTTCTTCAGGGGTTTTTTATGTCGGTTGTAACAATAAAACTATGCGGCTTTTTTCATTATTTCGAAAATTCTGTGACTAGGGATCAAGCATGTTTAGTTAGAAAGTGAAATTATTTAATAACTTGCCAGCTTTTTTCTGAATTGTTTGCTTAAAGTATACGTGTTTTTAATTAATTAATTTAAATTAAATTTTAACTACAAATGATAAAGATATTTTATTAATCTTTTAATTGATGAAAACATAAAGTAAATTAAGCACATATCAACTGAGATATGACACAATTAGTGTAACAGTACCTTTGATCGGACGGGTTTTTTGTCGATAAAATTATGCAGAGTTTAGCATATTTTAACATGTGCACTTTATGAAGACTCGCACTGTATTTATGAAAAATGTTGGACAATGTCAACATGTAAATATGTCTAATGTTTTGCTTGAACGTAGTCTCAATATTTGGAAGACTCTCTTTTATTATTACAACAGTATGTTCAACATGTCTACTTAACCCTTTCGTTTCTTTTTACAAAACCTACGCAGGTGAACTACTACTCCTAGCCATAGCTAATTTTAAAGTAAACCTTGTTATTTGGTATCAATCAGATCTCAGAATCACTTATCAGCAGTTAACCATCGTGAGATAGGTTTGATGATTAAATAGGGTTGAATTTGTGCAACTTACAATATTATGGTCCCGACAGTACGATTTTGACGGCAATTAATCATTTCACAAACCCAGCAAATATCGGTTCACGTGCCGATACCTACTGGTCTCTGATCGATAGTCCTAAATATATTTGTCCTTCCCAATGATAGAATGGGAACACATTCATACAGTAATTAATAAAAGCCAATAATTTAAATTCTTTAACCAACTGAAAATTAGATAATTATAGAGTGCCGATCGTGTTTTATTTTCATAGATAGGTGATAAGTGTTAAGTCTGAAAAAAAAATATTTGTAAAATATTGGGCACTAACGTGTTCGCTTGTCAAGTTTATGATTTACCTTATTTCTAGCGTGTTATTAAATGTTTAACATATGGATCCTTTTTTATAATACGAGTAAAGTATATCTGCGTCGAAAGAGGATGTTGCGGGAAATCGTTAGTAATAGAATACACATAATAAGTACGTAACACACTAGGTACTTACTTAGTTGGAGGACATATCATAGGTAATCAAACAATAAAGTTAATGCATCACATGTATGTATGTTGCTACACAACAGCAAACTTAACATAACACACACAGTAGCTTAAAAAAATAATAATCAATCAATCTTCAACAGTGAGACAAGTCAATATTACTCATAATAATCTTTAACATTTTCTTTGAAATCAAAATCTAATTTATATGCTTTCTAACCCTTGAATAGTTCTACCACAGTACTACGGTATGGTACGTAAGAGTCCCAGAGTATTTAAGAAAGTAAACTTACAACCATGTGTGGTAAGCACTTTACATATTTTAAAACATTGCACTTTTTGCTCTACGTATAAGGAAAAGTGGAAGAAGATCAGCCGGAAAGCAGAACCTGTCATCGGATGGGAGGGTCGCTAGGCAGAAGAAGAAGAAGAAGACTTTTTGTTCTACGTCATGGTTGAAGACGTGGATGGCTGTGGACTGATAACTTTTTGAAATTGCAACATAATGATGAGATACGTGACGAGAAGACCGATGAACTTGAAGGGCAAGGATACGTCAACTTGAAGCACCCGAAGCAGCGAGAATGACAGGTCGCGCGCTTCGGTCAGCGCGAGCAGGGCCCGTGCTGCGCTGCGCCCAGACTTATCTGCAAAAAAAAGTAATTTTGAAAGAAATACATATACAAAATACATTTATTAATCAATCATCAATGGACTTCACTCACACACACCCCAGGCACAATTTTTTTTTACTTTTAAATTGATGTAATGAAAAAGAAACTATGTCGTGTCAAAAAAATATATCACCTTGCTTCGTTTAGAAAAAGCCGTTTGATGAACATTCTGAATTTAACATTTGAATCTTTAATGCTTGACGTAAGATTAAACTCTCTTAAATATCGATTTTGATGATAATTCTACAGACTGTTATAGTTGAGATCTTGGATTGACAAAAATCTTCCATTCCTTTAATATAGTTTTTTGCAAACAAACCAACAACAACATGATCCTTTAAAGGTGCTTTACTTGTAACTGTAAACGGTAACTATAACATAAAGTTACCTAGTTTATTCTCGTAGAGCCTTGAAGCTAGAAGTTCTCGAAATCGCCGGACCTTCGCATGCACTCGATCAGCAAATATACAGGGTGAAAACAGGGGAAACATTTCCATCGTCATTAACTGCACACGCGATAAGGCACTTGTTACGGTAAGCTGGAATTAAGTAATCTTTTTCAAGAATATTCATATTTTGATTTAATTTAATAACAAAAAATTTCAAAGGCACATTTAGGAAATACAAAGAAATTGCTTCAACAATGACTTAATTTTTCGGAAAAAAAGTGAGTTGTTTTTTTTTACCTCACTTTGGATAAGCTCGTTTGCAAGCTCATAGCAGTACTCTAATGTCGAAATGAACGTAGTTATCAAAATCACCACCAGCTTAAACATAAAAATATAAATTAATTCCTTTTGTCAATACTTGTGTCACAGTGATTTAGTCACTGGTCACAGTAATTGCTGGAGAAGGTTAAGTTAGTACTTACCTGCCATTTGATCGCTTCAACCAAAAAGTCGTAGGACTTTATGACAATATGGTAGAGGTCCATAAGCTTTTTCATGTTGGTATTTTTCTCCATTTTGCTTTTATAAGATCTAAACTCTTCTATTTTTGGATGTTTAACGGAGCTTCCGTTAGCCAGTGCTGACTCCACGAAATAATTTATAAGACATAGCCGAGGCACAAGTAGGCTTAACAGATGTCCGTAATAGTACAACTCCAAACAATGCACAACATTCGTCAGTATTCCCGGCGACCAATATTGACAAGCTACACCAATGTGAATGAATTTATATAAAACAGATAAAACTGTGAAGAACCCATTCAATACAATCATGTAAATAAAATTTCTGATAGGTGCGATGGTTAATTTTGGTCTGCAGCCTATTTCGAAATCGAATTTGTTCAGCTCATTGTAATAACGTTCCATACGTTTCCATGACAGGCAACTGAACGCAATAACAAAAATGTATTCCACTATTGACATCAACACCACAACGTTAAAATCGTAAGTGAAATAAATTATAGCAGTAGTTAAAAGTACAGAATATCCGACGGCCAAGAACACAATAATGTATTTTGATTCGTTCAATACTACGGCTAACCTATTGAGGCCTAGTATGCTTGCAGTTAAGATGTACAACTTTGACAAAAGATCAACAAATGGCTTCTTTTTTTGTTTAAAGAAAGTGTTCACCCTCACGCTTCGAGTCACCATGATGTTCTCGAAGTCTTCACGTCTCTAAATACAAGTGACCACAGCTGAAATGTCGTCCACATGCAATAACTTATGGGACCCAACCGAGGTATCAATTAAACTAATTTGTTTTGTATATCATTAATAGGTACATAAACTTGACATGTCGCCAGAAAGCCTGTTAGGTGAGTATAACCTGTCAAAGTAATGAAGAAATGTTTGTTTCATTAATAATATGGTTCTACTTGTACCTATTTACTTTAGTCGCACAGACATTTGTACTGAAATTATAAAATAATAAATGTTTAGTAATAACCACTAAGTCGAAGGTGCTGTTGGATTGATCACTCTGTCGAATTGCAGCAAGATGATTAGGTATGTGACGATGAGGCCTATGAATTTGAAAGGCAACGACACGTCAATTTCGAGCATGCGAAGCAGAGAGAACTTCAGGTCGCGCGCTTCGGTCAGCGCGATAAAGGCGCGTGCTGCGCAGCGGCTTGGCTTATCTATGAATGCAAAGAAAAAAAAACATACTTTCATATATGTTTACTCCTTATTGTACCTACACAAAACAACATAATAATTTTACACAGATAGGTGTCAGAGGCTTTGCAGGCAGGCTTGATAAAATCTGACGGTAAGATTGGTCACACAAACAATCCTACACCATATGCACTGAGCCCGTGTAGAGGAGTATGTCTCGTCAACCTCATAAAAATCCAATAAAATCCATTTATTTCTGTAAGAAGGCTAACAACGAGCACTTTTACACGTCCCAACATATAAATTAACCCTACCACCGCTTCGGGACAATTTGGGCCAGTGCTGAGAAGAAGCGGCGCAAGAAACTCAGTCACTATTGTCATTGCCTCTCTTCAAAATTGATTTACAATAATTGTAATTGTTTGCATTTAAACATTTCCATATATCTTTGTCATTTATATATTATATCAATTTTATAATATCCTTTCGACACTAATACATCTTTTACAACTGATTTAAATTTATCTAAAGGCAATGAAATTAAATTTTTAGGTAATTTACTTAAAAAAATGATATACTACCCATAAATGAGTGACCAACTTTATGAAGCCTAAAATGTGGAACGGCAAGCCTATTTTTTTGTCTTGTCTTGAAGTTATGCAAATCGCTATTCATAGGTGAGGCTGTGCCTAGCAGTGGGACGTATCTATAGGTAAAGTTTGAGCCTATGCTAAAACATCACTTTATGTACTTTTATCGCCAAAACAAGGTTTTTTTCGGCTTATTGTAATATGATTTAAGATGTGAGATTGCAGTTCTTAGTGACGTGATTTAAGTATATAACTTACCAAGCTTGTTTTCATAGAGCCTCGAAGCAAGAAGCTCCCTTAATCGTCTGACTTGAGCATGCACTCGGTCTCCAAATATACAGGGTGAAAACAACGAAATCATCTCCATAATCATCAAATTAACAATTATTATGGTATGACGTTTAAAACCCTGATAAACCATAAAAAAAATACAATAAGGATCTTTATAGTAAACTGGCTTTTAGTCACAAAACTGCTTAAGCTTTGTTGTCTTACTTTAAATAAGTAAATATGATAATTTAATAGCTTACCTCTGTAATAAGGCGCCGTGAAAGATTGTAACAGAACGCCAGCGTGGTTATGAATGATTTTATAAGAGTCACCAATAACTGAAAAAAATAATTAAACAAGTACTTTTCCCTTATCTGACAACATGCAACTTTTATGATTGATTAATTATGTTTACCTGCCACTTTATAGCATTGACTAAAAAGTCATATGACTTTATCAGTACATAGTACATATCCATTAACTTCTTCATGTCGGTATTTTTAACGCTGCTAAATGTCCTGAATTCTTCGATTTTGGGATATTTAACAGTATTTCCATTCAAGAGAGCTATCTCCACGAAATAATTCATAATGCGCAAGCGGCCAACTAGAAGGCTTAATAGATGTCCATAATAAAACAGCTCTAGGCTATGAAGAAGATTCGGTGGGATTACTTGGAAGTAAAAAGACTCTTCCCTCAGGTTGCATAAGGTTAACATGCAGTAGGTTATTGTAAAGAATACATTAATCGTCATCATAAGAATGAGATTGGTAATAGATTGACTCAAAACATTTGGTCTGCAACCCATTTCGTTGTCAAAATTGTTAAGCTCTTTGTAAAAACGCTCAACTCTTTTCCAAGTCATAAAACTGAATATAATATTAAACGCGTATTCAATCGTCACCATAGTTATCGGGAGAACATTGTAAGCATGGAGTGTGTAGGTAACGTAGCATGACATCGTGAATAGAAATACAGAATTCAGGATAGCTAAAGACGTTAGGATGTATTTTGAGCCGTGAAGTATGACGGGCAATCTGACGAGGCCAAGAATGCTTGCGGCTGCGATATAAACTTTAGAGGGTACATCTACAAATGTTTTTTGCTCCTCTTTAAAGAAAGGATTAACTTTCACCGTCGGAGTCGCCATGTCGGTAGACAGCTCCTACTGTAGTGACAGAATTCGATTATTTTTTTTTCAGTAGTCGTCAAAAAACTATTTATCAATTGCATCAAATATTCATCTATTGACATCATTTGAGTAATTTATTAGTTAAGTTCCCCCGAACTCACAACAATTACTATGTAACATTAAGTTATGTTTTAGGTATGATGATGGATTATGACTTTGTATGAAAATCCTTTTTGCGCGAATAACTTCGCGAGTACGGTAGTTGACACCACCAATCGTTGACGTACTTTTTATCAACTGTCAAAACGCTTTTCTTCATAGAGCTTGTATGGGAATAACACACTTTGACGTCATCGCGTGCAATGCCGACTAAGTGACTAATTATCATTTGAATTCCAATTAAAAATCAAATAATACGAACTGCAGAAAAATATTAGTGTAAAGGCATCTGAAATTATGAATTATTTTAGAGAAAATCAGTTTTTGAATATTTCTTTCATAGTGGAAACAAGCCTACCTATAAGTTAAGTACAGTGTCAAATTTTAATTGATTGCGAAATTATCTATAAAAAGGGTATAACTTAAACGTCTTTTGCTCGCGTAGGTAAAGAAAAGACAAAAGTATGCACTTTAAAAATAGTATATTCTACAAACAGATCAATTAGGCACAACATGGATTACTTGAGTACATTTAGGCAACTAAATTATTCTAGATATGTTTTATGCGGGTTTAGAACCTTATCAAATTGAATTAAAATAATAAGATACGTAAGTAGTAAGCCGGTAAATTTAAACGGCAATGCTGAATCGATTTGGAGCATTCGCAACAACGAGAAAGATAGGTCGCGTGCTTCGGTCATCACGAGTAGGCCGCGAGCTGCGCTACGCCCTGGCTTATCTGAAACAAAATATGAAACAATAAAAATAAAAAGTTATACATTATTACGAAGCTTCTATACCTAGGATATTGGATCATCCTCTCTCGGATTGGAGCATCTCCTCATAATACAACGGCATGACAAGTGAGTTATGCAGTTTTGTGTTGCCACTACGCAAAAAGATAACCACAAAACTTCCTTCTAAAATAGCTCCGAAAACTCAAATGTTCCGCCCCTGTTCAAAGGTGTCCCCGTCTCCTCTACACACTGCGTCATCATAATTGTAATGAGGTAGATTTCGCAACAAGAATGGGTCAAATACTTACCTAGCGTATTCTCGTAAAGCCTAGAAGTAAGTAGATGTCGTAGCTTCCTCACCATTTCTTGGATGTCATCGCAGAATATACAAGGTGAGTACATTGGTACCAGTTTAATGACCGCATGACTCAACTCTTTTATTGTGTCGAAAATGGATAGCTAAAAAAAATGCGGCAGGTAAAACAGTAGATACACAGAAACTTATTGTTAAAGCCCTAGTTACCCAACCCTCACAATAGACTTCAGAGAAGTAGGTGCGGCTGAAAATCAGCGCTGTCATATTATGTCAGCAATAGCTGAGCCGCATCCAATTGCTTCCATGTTCTATTTTTATTTTATATATTATTAAGTGCAAAACACTGTACCATTTACTGTTGTTGGATATGTCACGGGCGTCGGATCCAGAGCGTAGCGAGGGACTCTTTGTTGACTCCTGAGCGAAGCTTGAGAGTCATATGGAGTCCTGAGTGAAACGAGGGGTCAAATCAGCCCGAGACTATGACGTTCCTTTACTCCAGATGTGATAATATACTTTTCACGCCGTGTGCGAGGGCCTTTGCTTTTTTTGTTGTTGTACATTGTTTAGAAGCGTAGTTACCTTCTAATTTTTCCGATTCTTAACTATTCAAAATTTAATAAACTTGTTAGTTAAATCACTATCACTTGACAAAATTTATGTGCTACACTGGCGAGCAACCAAATCGACTCAACGCTTACGCTACCACATTTAGATGTCTTTTGCATAAAATATTTAATTTATGTACGGTTTAAAAGCTCGAAGCTCAAGTTTGAGGTTACCACTAATATAAAAAAAATATTCACTGTGTTTTCCCACAATAATAAACGACGAAAATCTAATTTCAACACTCACGAGTTGCGCTCGCAACAACCCCTGTAAAAGTCACCCAATCAAGGTCAACCTTATCAGTCGCTTATCAGTCGTACCTTATGTGCTAAAAATTCAAGAAAAGGTTATATTTTTCGTCTGCCGGGGCCGGCTAGTGTATATAAAAACTTTTTAACGTTGGATTTATGAATGGAAAAAGAAAATCAAAGAGTATTCACTTCTGGAGTAAAGAACTGTCATAGTCATGGGCTGATTAAATCCCTCGCTTCACTCAGGATCCAACGCCCTTGACTTAAGAAAGTCCTTCACACCCTCGATGCATAATCTACTATTATTTAAAAAAAAATTAAACTATTTTTTTTTTTAAACTGCTAACACAAAACAATAAAATTAAGTACCAGCCTAATTTAAGTACAGGGAAAATAGTAGATTGTATCATGAGGAAGCAAAATAATATTTTTACGGCGAGGGCGCTTTTTTGAATCCTGAACGAAGCGAGGGATTCAAAGTACGTCGCCCGAGCCAAAAATATATTTGCGTCCCAATGATACACTCTACTTTTCATCACCCTCTATGAGAAAATAAAAAGCGGCTCCATCACATTTTTTGCGTCGGTTCTTATACTTTCAGGAGTTAATTCCATATCACTGTCACTTGACGAACTCATTTTTATATAATTTATCAAAACCAAGAACTTGAATGTGAAAATTTATGAAAACGCGGGCCGTAGTTCGCGCGTGTTTTTTTTTACTCAGTTGCCAGCGGCGGCGGCGCCGGGGCGATGGTCGACGGACGTGCCGTCTAACCAGCCAGTCTCTTGCGTTCGGCGGGAAACTCTAAGATGTTCCAAATTCAATAAGTGCGAGCAAAAGAATTTTTGGTCGCACTTATTTCAATAAAGAGGACCAAAATCTCATTTCTGCCCGCTGGACAGTCTGTGGCAAAGAGTAGAGTAATAGTACCTATGTCGCTTAGAAGCATAACCTTTGGGCTCACTTAAAGGCGACCAAAATCGTCTTTTTCGAATAGATGGGATGAAAAAACTATTTAGTTTCTAAAAATTATACAAAAAAAAATGTAGCCAATATATCGGGCTATGGACGTACGACGAATTGATGTGATTGATGATTTTGATGAAATTCGCTTTAATTTTATCTACACAATATTACTATGGAAAGATAGAAAGTTACATTTCTGTATTAACAATGACATAAAAAGAGTATTTACCTGCCCATGAATACCTCTTGTCGAAACATCGTAAAGATAAGCGAGGGTAGATATAAACAATGTTACGAGGGCTACCAGTAGCTGAAACAGTTTCAAAATCAATAAGTAATAATGGAAAATGTACGTTAAAACACACTAAATATTTGAACTAAAATAACATACCTGCCATTTTATTGCATCATTTAAAATATCATGAGCCTTTATTACTGAGTGATATAGATCCATTAACTTTTGCATCTTAAGAGATTTCTTAAAGTTTTTGAATGGAACGGTCGTAAGCATTTCTATATTTGGATTTGGATTTAACTTTTCGTCAGACAATTCTTTCTTAACGTAGAAATTAATTAAACTCAAACGAGGTACCAAAAGACTTAAAAGATGACCGTAATAGTGCACTTCTAATTGAAATACGTAGTTCACGGGTATATTTACACTGAATATGTATACACAAAACAAGTTCATGTCACATGGAAATATTAGAGAAAGGTAATATGCCGATACAGATGTGTTGAATGCTAGCACGAACAAAAGATTCGCGATGGACTTTCTAGTGGTTTTGGGCCGGCAGCCTATATCGGTATCAAATTGGTTAAGCGCATTGTAGTACAGTGCCACTCTTTTCCAAGTGATGAAACTAAATATGACAGTAAACATGAATTCGATTACAATCATTAAAGTAACAATGCTTTTGTAGGATTCGCGAATGTAAACCATATACTGAATAAACGCAATGACTAAAACAGAATACGCGAATGCAATAGATGTGCCTATACATTTCGATTTGTTCAGAATGACAGGTATCCGATTAAGCCCTAGTATGCTTTCAAAGGCTATATAAACCTTGGAGATTGTATCTATGAAGGGCTTATTGTTTTGTTGAAATCGAGAGTTCACATGCACTATTTGGGGCGGCATGACTGACAACGAACGTAGCAAAGTTCTAATGCGTAGGCAGTTTCCGGTTTCTTCGCCTAATTTATTAACCCCTAAAATAAAGGCACCATTAAAACCTTTTAAGAATATTACTTACTTGAACCAACACATAAAAACACAGTAGATTAGATACTAACACAGTCATTATGTATGTGTCGCAGGGGAATTGTAAAGTCAGGTTTCTATAATTTCCCTATTGAAATTATAATAAAAAAACGGTAAATTGTCAACGGGTCCAATTTCTTACAATTCGGCCTCATTTCAGGGATATTATAATTTCACTAGATCATTTCAGCTAAATTGTATGACAGTCTACCACAATCCATCCGCTTAAAGTCTTGAGACTGATCGCAGATAAACTAAGAAAAAAATTATAATCGCAGCAATTCGACCATATAGGAAGACAGTACCGGCAATCATTTTCTCGCTTTGTTCTATTCAAAATTCCTTTTGTTGGCTAAACCGTACATAGAGTTACGAAACCGCTACGTTTCGTAACTCTATGTACGTTTTGTGTACGTTTTTGTTCAAGTAACCAGAGTGACCAAACAGGTCGTTTAAAGTTTTGAAGGTACCACAATCAAAAATCATAATAAAACTAGGTTTATTACAGTAGTCCTGGAGCGTTCCACTGAAATTATATTATTCCTGAAATGAGGCCGTTAAATCGTAAGAAATTGAACGCGCTGACAATTTACCGGGTTTTATAATTTCACAAGGAAAATATAATAGACCTGATTTTACTATTTTCCTGCGACATATGTACTTACTTTGAATTAAGTATCTATTATTATAATTAATTATGTATATACACATAATAAAGCTAAAGAGGAGCAAAGTCTGTACTTGAGTGATATTTAAAAAAAAATACTACGGGTACTTAGAATCGAGTACAGAACACATTCGACTACTTTTTAGAATTTTCGTCTGTTTATCTGAGTATACGTACGCGCATCACCTAAAAGTGGCTGAACGGACTTAAACGTCAGCTTTGTCTGTCAAGAAAATTCCCGGCCAGGTTATAAACTACAATTTATTCAGAAAATCTGAGGTGAAACACTAACTATTAGTTATCGGGTATAAACGCGATCTATTTTAATGAGTATTTAGGTACTCACTGCTCGACATTTCGGCTGGATTGCACACAGCCGTGGTCACGAGCTGACTGATGACGTGGTCACTGATGTGAGGGTGTATCTGGAAACTGCGGCCGCCTCGAGCAGACGACGCCGCAAGCCACCAAAAAAGTTCAGCGTGAAACGAAAACATGATAATAAATATAATCTTACTTCATTTTATTTTATTTTTACCCTTTTTTTGTCATCAATCATCAATTTTGTCATTGTTTTATTTTTCGTTCTTTCCTTATTTCAAGAACAGGCTCCAGGCTTTTTCAATCATTGATAAAAAAGTAGGTAAAAAAATTTAAAATAAAGTAAGATTCTCGTTTCATAGTGTGCTTTCGACCGTATGGTGAAACATATGTTTTCCTTGGTCTAACATTTTCATAAATAGGTAGCTATTTATTTACCTTTAAGTACTTCAATATAAAGCCCCTACACCGGTCAAGATAGAAGTTAACATCTAATTTGCCCTCTAATCAAGATTACTGTCAAAGCTTGTTCGAGGCGTGTGAGTGTAACTTCCAAGGGTGAACAAACAAACAACTTCAAATTCGTTCCATTTACGTTTCAGATTGGTCCAATATTCAGTAAAACACATCCCTCATTTTGGATAGAAAGAGCATTTGGGTCAAAATCACCAAGGTGGCAAATTACATTTTGCATGAAATAAAAGTATTAAATAGTTATGAAATTTCAAATATCTGTGCTCTAAATGATTGAAATTTTATTTTATCTATCCGTACCTTCATATTTATTCGTAAGAATGCATTATTTCGTTTATTATCATAAAATTTTTGTGCTAATAGTCATTCCGAGAACGCGTCCCGAAATAGTATTGCCGGAAAACACGCATCTAAAACACGAAGTATTTAATGTCATTGTTTTTAATTATTGGGCTATATAAAATACTTATTTTCCTAGAAAGGCACAGTTGAATTTAATGGTTAGGTAAAAACTGACAAAGAGTTTGTCCGGAAAAGTTAACGTCATTTTCGAGAACACATCTATAACTGACTTAAATATATTATTTATGAAGGCATCATTCAGAAGCACCATCGTGACGTAAAGGACTCGTGTGTGTGTGTATGGCGTGTCCCCAAGTTTTTCGACAAATAATTCAAAAATAAGTGCTATGTCGTTTTCTATGTTCAATTTTCATACCGTACATCAATACTACGTCATTACGGGAACACGTGTTATTGTTTGTAATATTGTAAATATACTTTTTTATAGAATGATCGGTAGAATTATCGCAGTTTACTTGTCGTTCACCTATAAATATTGTCTTTTAAACGGCTACCGCCGGTGTCAAGCACGTGAAGATTTCAAAACGTCATTCCGAGAATGCTCATTTCGGGAACATTCCAGAATGATCACAGTGATCCCGAAATGATAATTCGATGTTCAAATTATATGTTTTCAATTAAAAAATATTTAAAAATAACAATTTAATGTTATTTCAGCAAGCAAAGAAGCAAAGAAAGACGGAATAAAGAAAACAAGACCCAATAAACAACAAAAAAATATACGAGAGTTTAGCATAGTTACGGTATAGAGGAAAAGTCATGCAAATAAATATTATTTTTATGCGTGCTCCTTCAAAATATGTTAATGAAATAAAGTTCGCAATCATTTAAACATATTTTTAAATAGATAGAACAAAACATTTCTTCACGAAATTCCGAACTCCAAATTCGCCACCTTGGTGATTATGACCTATTTATTAAGTTAGGTAATTAGTTTTTTTTTACTTGTCTGTGATTGTGAATTCTATTGAATATTTAGGTTCCAAAATGTTCAATTTCAAGAATTTACTCACATTTGTATTTACAAATGTGAGTAAATACTTGAAATTCTTGAATTAAAATAACTATGACAATAACTATTCTATTTCATGGCAATCTGCATGGTATAGCTCCATTATTGGATATCAAATTATGCCTCACTGCCTTACGATTTCGTAGCTACGGCAAAGACAAAGACAGAAGGATCTAATTAATATCTACCCATCTGTTAATACAGACAAAGCGAAGTTATGAATCATATGGGACCACGAACACGAAATCCCACATTGATTTTGCATTAGCGTGATTAATCGGCGAACTAACGCTGTCTAATTGAAAAAAAAACCTGCCGGTTTATTTCACCACTTATTATGACCATAAAGATGATAAAGCAGTTATAAATCCGAAAAAACTCGTTTCTGACAGCACATGGAGCAATTTCACGTTCGGAACGATGCTATTACTCTTTCCTCCTTCCTTTGTAGATATATATGAGTATGTATTTCTATGGGAATAGACCCTGTTGACATCGTGCCCTTGGCCGTTGATTTAAAACCACATTTTGTCCGCAAAACCTTAAGTACTGTTTTGCTTTTACACACGTATTATGTCGCCTGAGAAAGCGCATTTTATCTTCCGTTTTTGGGTACTTTGACTCATTACATTGTACTTGAAAAAGGTGTGTTGTACATCATAATGAAATCTGACATTTGGCTCAAATTAAATGTTATTAAAGTGTGCCTTACACTTATAACTTATAGCTAGTAAAACCACATTTGTCTGCGAAAATCAATCAGCTTTTCAACGTTTTTTGGACAGTTGTGACCAGTGACCACCGCACGCTGTTCTTGATTATAATCAAAAGTAAATTACCTTCGAAAACTGCGTCATTTCGGCACATTGATTCCTAACGGAGCATTTGACCTCGTTCCTTACAGCTGATAACAGTTATTTATCACTAACCGCTTCTGGTGATAAATTTAATTTTATTACATATCGCCCCATTTCGGCTAAGTGTTTTCCCGGGCCACTATTGACCTCTCACTGCCTTGCCGTAAGGTAATCAAATAGACCTCTTCTAACATTCGAATGTTTGTTTTGTTTTCCGAGACATATTGTATTAGATTTTAACGACTAAAAATGTGTCATTGAGTAAGCCAACTCCATGGTATTCTTTAATCATTTTGCAGACAATTTTTAATCATTAAACGTGTAGTTATTGTGTTAAATGCAAACAAGAGCTCTAATAATAAGACATTATTGAATGAGTGAAATATATGTAACATTCACAATGCATAATTCCTTCGCATTTCAACCCATCCAGAATAACTACGCAGCGATCATTCTTGTTCATTTGCCTTATGACACGTTCGTACAATAGGCGGATATAACAATACATCACCCCATAATTTAGGGGCATTACATTCCTACCTGCTACTTTCAAAGCAAATTGTTATTTCATGCATAATACGATTTAATGTTCGTATTCTAAGCTAGACAGGTCATTTGTCTAAAGGCGGAAGGCCGAGTGCGATTTCGGAGTAATTTCTATTTAAAGAGGCATTACTTTATTCTACGTCTCGAGCCTCATATTTTCTCTTATGACAAATGCTGTCGTGTTCTCTTGTGCCTGCTCCCACAATGTATAGGACCTAAAGAGTGAAATATGAAAGCTGACGTGAATGCTTAGCAGGATAAAACCCAATTCTATTACAGTTTTGGTGCAACAGATTTAAAGTTAAGAAGCTAAAGGGAAGCGCTTCCTACTGACCGGGTGTTATGGTCGGGGACCAAAGTCCGATATTCAACATCTTGATTTGTCTATCTATATTATTCTGGATCTAAATCTTATATTCTGCGGTTCATGTGCGGTACTAGGCTAACAGCGCCATCTAGCTTATGGAGCCGTTTCAGCGCTCGCTGTCGTGCTTGCCGTCGCTAGGCCACACAGTAGTAGTTATTTCAATTAACCAACTACATGAAGTGTGAAAATCAAAATCCCCAAAAGGGATAAACATTCCGCATAAAAAATAGAAGCATTCTATTCACAGCGACCAGCGACCCCGCGTTTTAGCGTTCTATTTCAAATTGACCTCAAAAAGTTTTCAAACACTGACTCGTATTTTCAAACGAATCGACAGCACAACCGATCCTGATGTTAACTTATTCCAGAGCTTTTACGATGATGGAAAACACAAATTGTTTTATGACCGCTCGCCGACTGAAGTTATTACTTTTAACTGTTTTATTGGTACTTTACTAATGCAATATTGAACCTTTAAGTAATCAAAGCTCTTGAACACAGTAAAATTAAATCAAAACACAATATCCAATTCCGAAACCATTTCTTATCCGTCCCGAATCGATGTTTTATTGAAAAAGAAACAGTCAAACTTTACTGTAACTCCTCTGATCAACTAAAACAACAATTCTAAGGTTTATTTATAATTTACTTGCGACGTAAAGCGAGTTAAGTGCCCGGAGTTTGAGGCGAGACTTGTGACAATTTTAAGTTCTTATTTTTGTGTATGCAGAGCTGAAATTTGCGGAAAAATACGATTGAAGGTTTAAAACGGTGTACAGATAAATAAATTACACAGAGTGCGGCGGACAGACTACGGCATAGTTTTAAATTAAATATGAGAGAGGATAACGCAATGCTAGACGTAGAGCACTCTGCGGATGAATAAACACACAGGATATCCGCTTCTAAAAATGGCTACCAACATTGTTTGTTTGAAGTGAACAGTAGTGTCATACTGTATACAGTTGTTGTAAAAAAAAAATAAGTTACGCGGGCTGCAATGCAACAAGTTTGGAGGCAAATACTGTATACTATTTTTTTACCTAAGAAAAGGTCTCCGTGCAAAAGTGTGCTTAGTTATTTTTCAATTAATTAAATAATAAGATACTTATTATTTTCATAATATTACAAACTGCACGAACCGTAACAAAAGTGTAGTAGGTAGGTATCACAAAACCATATTCTGTAATTCAATACAGAAAGCCAAACAAACCATCACAAACAATTGTCATGAAAATGTGTTGAAATACGAGAACGCGGGAAAAATGTGCAAACCGAATTCATTTTTGTCCTTATTTGCCATCAGCCAAATAGCTACCTACTCTACAAATAATGTTTTCGCTGAATATTCCGCCGCCTCTTTAGGAATCGCTGAGCAAGGTCCGATGACCAATGACTAGGTCCTTTCTATGATTGTAATGGCAAATGATCGAAATCATGTCCGCAAATCAAACGGCATTATCGTCTAAGCTCGTTAACTAATTGCATTATTGCCGACTGGCGATTCATCGATAACACACTGCCTAACTACCTAGTGCACACAGTACTATGTTTGATGAATCATTCAACACATTCAGTAAATCTAAAGTTATTTCGATCTGGAGATAGAATAGCGTTAAATATTGCGAAAATAATCTTAGGGTATTCTTTTACAAATTCCATATATTTCTACCACATTCATTAGCTTTAGTTGGTGAAGAATATTTTAGCCATCAATAATTGCAAGATGAAATGCAAAAATAAATGTGAAGAGTTTATCCCGAAACATAATTACTTAGTACTTGATAAAAATCTTAAGCACCAACAAAGAGTTTGTTCAGCAAAATTCTTATAAAATATTAAGGAACTCTCGCATTGACAACGATGCTCAGGTCGTTTATCATTCACCGTTGTACACCATAAATAATAACCAATGCAGCATCCTGAAATCGGCGGACAATACAGGGTGTCCCCTTTAAGTTTGATTAATGAACACCAATAACCAGCAGTTATCTTTCAAAGAAAAATATTGGGCCCATGAAGATTATTTATATCGGAGGACATTTTGGGGTCCCTTCGAAGATTGACAAGTTGACAATGGGAAACCTTATTTCATCAGAAGATAGTTATTTTTTTTCTTTTACATATATTATTAGCTTTGATATTATACAAGCTCTAATCTCTTTAGCCTGAGACATAGGATTAGTACCTGGTTCAGGTAAAGAAAGTCTTCGGTCTATATATCTAGTTTTATCAAATAATAATTTACTATTGTCCATTGCTTTGGAAGCTTAAAATATGATTATAATAATTATTAAGGTAAAAGTTACTTTTTGTAGTGCGCGACCAAATCAACTTATCATCGTGAAATTCTCTGAATCTAAAGCGTTATCAAGTTCAAAAGATTTTTTTTCCAATACCCTTTTTTTCAAAATGTGTACATATATACAATGGCATTACATAGTCTAGGTAAGAAGTGAATTGACCAATTCTTAAACTACATTCAAGCAGCCTAAAGAAGGGTTGGGTACTGTACTGTTAAGTTACTATTGAAACTTTCCAGGACGTGTGTCCATTGTTCCCTCCTCAAGGTCTGAGCCCTCTCACCCTAAGGAATTACAGTTTTCCGGGTGTTAGCCATCGTTAGAACCGAAGCCGACAAATTAAATGGCCCAACCTACGCGCAAGATTCAACTACTGACCTCGGTAATTATGTAACCCCTAATATGCGCATGTAGGCACTAATTGGGACTTTAAAGCCTTCATTTAAACCTCCATAACTTCTTACGAGCAACAGTCCTAACGTTTGCTTTGTTTTGGTCGTACTTAAACAAAACTGCCGTACATAAAAATTATATTGTAGTTTAAACTCTTCGAATGTAGAATTGATGGAAGTCGAAGTAGTAAATTAAGGAAGTGCATTTATAAGGATAGTATAAAATGCCAATGCTTTTCTAAAAAGTCTATTGTCTCTAGATAATGTAATTTGATTGAACGTGGGACGCCCGTCTTTCAAGTCCGGCTTTTCATTTTCCGCTCGCCTCTAGATAACTATGAATTACGGCTCTTTGTTGTTATTTGACGTCTTTACATAAATTGAAAAACTTCCCCCGGGGGATCGCGCGCCGACTCGCTAAAACGCAGGGACATTGAATAATCGAGGAAATTCCCTACACACTATACACCTGCAGAAGATAAATTCATAATTCAGCTTGGCACCTAATACCACTCGTCCTTTGATTTGCTGGCCGGTGCTAGACACTTTTATGGCCTTATTATTTTTATAGCGCAAGTTTATTACGACATCTTAAAATTTACTGTTCCTTGCTTGTATTTTAAGACGTATTGAGACTCTTTGTGGCTTCCTTTCTTTTACGGGAGCAATTAAAATCGTTTGATGTTGCCCTGTGTAAAATATATTCAAAAAATACAATCCAGTGTTTGTTAGAAGCTTCCTTTACGGTACAATTTCCTTTAAATGTTATTTTCCATTGTGATGCCAGGAGAAGTCGAAGGAGGTAATTTGCATTTTACGAATATGAATTCAGAACAGACGGGCCATTACGAACAATAGAGACATGCTCTGTAAGAAAGTGGATTAAATTATTCAGTCTAAAAGCAAGCGACCTGATTAAATATGAACACAATATTAAGCACCATAATGCTACAAAATGACGATGGTTAGGACAACTTATATTATTAGTTGTTAGGACATACTTATTGTTAGGACAACAAATTCATAAATTTCTACAATAGAGCATATAGTTTGCCAAAATTAGTTTTACGTACATTCATATGTAAACGAGAATCTTTACAAAGTTTTATGAATACAAAAATTAAAAGTAATCAATCTCGATATTAAGTTGGAGGTTTTCGTTGACAGTGAAATGCAATTCAGGCGGCATTTCTTTGCCAATTTCATTTCGCGTGGAAACAGGTCTCCTTAATTCCATTACATTCATTCAATGTAACACGGGGATTAATCAACTTGCATTGATGTCAACAATCACGTTTAATTAGGGTAATTTAACGGTGAACCCATCGCAACCTGCTCGAACAAAATTAAGTCCATACCACGTATTCTATAGATCTACAGCTAAAAGTATGATGATGTTGTAATACATGTCTACAAACTATGCTTTCTCATTTTCAACTATACTTATGGAATGTCCTCTAACAATTAATATATTCATTCAATATTACTACTCAGTATAAAGCAAAGTCGAAGTATGAATTAGTAACATAATGTTTATGTGTATAATAACATAGCGGACAGAACAACTTTTGCCGGGTTAGCTAGTTACCGATGAGCCAGTGTCGTTGTGGCAATTACAAGTGGTAGTTTATAAACAGTTACCTATTTATACGTAAATACATATAAAATCTTCTCATAGTGGAAGTGAGGCCTGTGCCAGCAGTGGAACGTATAAAGGCTTATGAGATAAGACACACTATGTACGTAATTCAAAGTCGCTACGTAAAAGAACATCATACATACGGTGGCGGTTAGCGCCTTGTAAACACTTTCAAACGATAATTGTTTTTATCCACTTCGACACACGCAGAACAATAAGCAAGCAGGATTGAGCGCAACGCGCAACGTAAAAAAATATATGACCGAGATACCCAGGTTTCACCACTTACGCTTATGCGACGCTAGCTACCATAAATGCTACGATTTTACATGGCTACGAGATGCTACGAATACTCTTGCTCGTAGCGCGGGCCGTAGCACGAAAACAAGCTACGACTTTTAGCACTCGTAGCGTATATTAAGTTTACCTAGCTCTTTTCTTACTCAAAATGGGTTGAAAAAAAATATATCTAGATGCTAAATGGGCCCCTCATTATTTATAAAAAAAAATGTAAACTAAATAATTATTGAGAGTAAGTATTGTGGCAACTTCAAATTCTTTATGAAGGCAATACAACGCGGCCTTCAGGTAAGTGAATTACCAAAGAAGTGTCGTATCATAACTAGATCGTCTCATTTATTGTCATCTCAAACGTAAATCAAAAGAACCTTAAAGTGCTAAAGTAGGTATGGTTAAAACGTACGTACGTTTTAAAATGCTCGGCTGTTGAGCATTAAAAATAAAGCACAAACGTAAAACTTATACAAATCTAAAACTAGCATGTGCAGAAAATGCACCAGAAGGTTGTGACAACGAAGCGACAATCGTTCATCATACTTTGTCGACGGTGCTTGTGAGATAGTGTTATTTGCTGATGATACTTCACTACTTTTTAAAACTCCAAGGGGTAAAGAATCGTTTGACGATGTAAATGGTACTCTCTCGCGAGTACTTCATTGGTTCACCGTTAACAATTTATTGCTTAACGCGACCAAAACTAAATGCATTAAGTTTACAATGCCCAATGTCCGACAAGTTCCAACAAGGGTTGTTGTTAAGGATGAACAACTAGTTACTTCAAATACTGCAACTTTTTTGGGAATTACTTTAGATGATAAGCTCCAGTGGGGTCCTCATATCATGACCTTATCAAAGAGACTAAGCTCCGCTGCATACGCTGTAAGAAAGATAAGGTTTCTGACTGATGTTGAAACGGCAAGACTAGTTTATTTTAGTTATTTTCACAGTATCATGTCATACGGCATCTTACTATGGGGCTCAGCTGCAGATATAGAGACAATTTTCGTATTGCAGAAACGAGCCGTGCGGGCTATTTATAAACTTAAATCAAATGAAACACTTAGAGAATTGTTTAAAGAAGTTAAAATACTTACAGTTTACTCGCAATATATTTACGAAAACCTAATTTACGTTCGAAAAAACTTACACTTATTTCCTAAAAATAGCGATTTGCATAACTTCAACACAAGACAAAAAAATAGGCTTGCCGTTCCACATTTTAGGCTTCATAAGGTTGGTCACTCATTTATGGGTAGATGTGTATCATTTTTTAATAAATTACCTGAAAATTTAATTTCATTGCCTTTAGATAAATTTAAAACAGTTGTTAAAGATGTATTAATGTCGAAAGGATATTATAAAATTGATGATTATATAAATGACAAAGATATATGGAAATGTTTAAATGCAAATAATTACAATTATTGTAAATCAATTTTGAAAAGAGGCAATGACAATAGTGACTGAGTTTCTTGCGCCGCTTCTTCTCAGCACTGGCCCAAATTGTCCCGAAGCGGTGGTAGGGTTACTTTATATGTTGGGACGTGTAAAAGTGCTAGTTCTTAGCCTAGTTACAAAAATAAATGAATTTTATTGAATTTTTTATTTTTATTTTGTTCTCTTCGCGAGATACAGCGAAATACTTTTTGCGGCGATGTCAAAGGATTGTAAAACAAAAGCTAGAGTTCGTTACGTCGCCTCAGATGTGGCCACCGCCACCGCGCCCGTTCTACCTGGGATAGGGCTATCACATGTAGCAAAATAAGACATTAATCTCTTTATGTTATTTTTGTAAGAGCATTTGTTTCCGGTGGGAGCCACCAGCCTGTGTCGTGTTGGCGAGGAGTAGACTGGTTCTAACTGGTGGTAAATTCAAACATTTGGTCAAACTTGAATGCGGACGAAGTCGCGGGCGCCCGTCAGTAATGATTGTGCTCCAACCTGAATCCCGGTCGGAAGGGCTCATTTTATCAGAGATCAAACAGACAGGACCAGATCCAGATTACAGTAGGTGAAGGGGTGAAAGTTATGATTTGATTAGGTACTTGTTCCTTAACGGCCTGTTTCAATATTCTGTCTACCTTTGATTGAAATAACTTTCAATCAAAGGTAACTTTCAATTATATAACGATAATAGGCATGATGACACATATCTTGAATATTTTCAAGACCAATGGCGTTTTAAAAACATAGCCCCTATGAAGTTTATACAACCAGTATATTTCCAAACAGCTGTAGAAACCAATTTTTTTACACACAAAACTCAATAAATATTCGGTCAATTGACTCCGATTTCTGATACATGACCGTGACGTCACGTTCTTACAAATACAAAATTTATGGAGGCAGACCGTTTTGACAGATAATAAAAAGTATGTCAACGACAGGTGGTGTCATCTAGCCTATTGTCAGTTTTATACAAATACCTATCTGAGGTTACAACCGTTTCCATAAAACTGCCAGTTATCTATTTTAAAGGTAGATAGAATATGGGAACCGGCCGTAAGAGCTGTAGTTTTTTTATATATTATTGACCACACATAAAGATGTGAGTTATTTGTTACAAATCAAGTGAATCGAATCGAAGTAAATTTTAAACAAAATCAGTAAATAAGAACACACGCGGGATCAAGGGTTTAACTTTAACAATCTGTGTGACACAGAGCTAATTTCCTGATTATCCGATCTTCGTGCTAGTAATATCGTGGCAGGAAAACTCGAAAATAAATCGACTCAACTCAAGATCCGAACCCGGACAGGAAATCCGGGACATCACTACAACATTGAGGCGGTCTGGGCATGAACAATGCCAGCAACCCGAATACTGGTTATTCCAGTGCTGATATTGGAGTACCCACTTACAATTCAACTTTTGCCAACTATTAAGATCTGTTTCTGATACATCGCTGAAGTCGGGACCAATTAAAGGCATATAAGAATTATTGCAGGGCAGCAGTGTAAACAGCTTGCAAGATAGAAGAGCAACAAATTGTAAACTTTTACGAAGCAACCTCTTAATCATTTCCAATTTTAGTCGGTTGTTTGGCAACCCTAGTTGGTGAAAACGACGAGAACACATCGTGTTTGTATGAGAAATTCTTCACTAAAACTTTTCTGAACACTTACTTATTCTTTTTAAGTTTTTCTTACCCTGCTATATGCTCTGACTTTTTAAAAGTTCTTGTCAAACGGGTGCCGTTTATTGCAGGAGTGATATTTTAACTTTCAGTTTGTTGTCCTTTGAAACTTAAAATTACTAAGCTGTCAAAACTTTGATATTAAAAAATTCGAAACGGTAGCATGTTATTAAGAGTGAATTCTTTGTAGATTAAATATCTTACATTTAAATCCTGCGTATTTAGAAAAAATTTAAGATAATCACACAGTCAGTTTGAATTTAGCCACTGTAAAAATCTTACAAGTGTCAGATTTTTTTTGTTTGTTACATTTAGTAAAATTAGCAAAGAATCTTTAGGTATGATGATGGCGTGCTTGAAAAATAATTGTATCATTTTCAAACACTTGTTGTAAAGCTCGTTGTTAAATCACTGTGATCGATTTAAAATATATATCTTTGAATAAAACCTTTTTTATCATAGCAAACACTTATGACAACGCAGCAAATGTCAGACAAAATGTCATACATATGCCTTCTTATTTGTCAATAAATCCACGTCTAGTAACATCCTAACATTGTGCTAACCTGAAACCTATTATATCTAGCAATCAATTCACGCAAAATGTCGCGAAAACTAACGGAAGCTAAAACTAATAGCAAGAAGCAAATGGAGACACAAACGACTCCTAGCAAGGTCATCGAACCCGAGGCTCCGCCAGAGGAGCCGCAGGAGTCAGTGATGTCCTTAAGCAAAATGAGCGGGCTACGGGTAGGAAGTCTCCTGCGCACATGGGCTGAGGTGTCCATGGTCAACTATATGTCCGATCAGCCTTTGGACATCATTAACTCAGGTATTCTACAAGTAAAATTATTATTTTTCATAAGAATATTCTGCAATAGAAAACACACGTCTGCAAGGCAGGAATCGTACCTGCATCAAATCGTACCGACCCGTGTGACGTAGCCTCTCCGCTACCAGAGGTTTACAAAGCCAGTTAAAAGCGATAGACGTAGGTTCGAGAAGTTTGCATCGTGAATGCTTTCCGCTATTAAACAATTATCTGTAAGTAGTTTTGTATTTTTAGTCTTATGTCTGTGGGTCGGTAAATGCACAGCCACTAGTACGTAAGTAAGTAAGAGCACTTAGCCAAACGTTGAAACGCATTATTATTCGTTCCTAACAAAACCAAACACAATGTTATTTTAACTATAAGACTCGAGTCACACCGAAGACATTCATCATCTCGGAGGTCCACTTCTACCTATTTATTAGCATGTCACCCAACAGCCGTGTTAAGGGTGTGGTGAAATTATCCTCGTATTAATTCTAAGCCGTAGTTAAGGACAAGCAGACGCGTATTAATGACCACGAACAGAGACTCGTCATGATGTAATCCCTCTTAGAATATGGCCTTCCGCCTCTAACTACGAAGTACTAAGTGTAACATACATTTGTAACAAATAAGGATCCAACCTTGAGCGCACATTAAAATAATAGTTTAATGTCATTGCTTTGTATTGTGATGCCACTGTAAGAAAATACAAGCCCAAAAGGTCCCTCTCGAACCACTAAATACACGTATTCACGTAGCTCAATAATCATCAAGTTCATATATTTATGTACGCTTTGATATCTACATTCGATGAATCAATCTGAACACTAACTAACAGGCACTTTCAAAATCCGATCTTGATCTATTATACCTATAACATTTTATGGATTTCATTAAAACGTCAAAGGATTTCCCATAAAACCTTGTCGCTTCCGGTTAATGGTATCCTGTTACATATTTCAGGTGACAGTATCCGTCGTCGCACCATCGGAATACCGCCAAAGGAATATTCGATACAATGCTTCGTGCCCACTGACCTCCGAAATAAAAGTGAAGAGGACCTTTTCGCCGAACAAGTGAGGGCCCTTCACGAAATCTCACCGTTGAGGCGGAAACGTTTGTAATCAGAGACAATTTATCGCCAATTCATAAAGGAAAAATACGTGTCATACCTACCTACCGTTCAGATAAAAATCGACAGCTATTGATTTTCCCCGTAGGCTGAATAATAATTTCTTTGAAGTTAAGCTGCCTACTGCGCTTACATTAAAAAAATATTAAATTCCCCACAAGTTTGTCTAAGTAAACCGAAAGCCGTTTCCTTCCAAGTTCACACGAATGAAATATTCATGAATGTAAACTTTATTATGAAATATTTTCGTCAACATTCCCTCCGGCGCGCAGTACGCGACAGGTACCAAAACGCTCCTAAACATCCTTTAAGATGGCTAAAGTATATACGAGTATATAAGTACGAAAAATTCGCCTCTCATCTTTGCATTTCACTCCCGTGACTTTGCCTTATTACAATTACGCCCCGATCTTATTCGGCACTTTCCACTCTACTTTAATTTAAGATATGTACTTCGGGAAGCCATGGCATATCATTTTCTATAGGACTCTACCATAACAATACTTATTCATATATTTTGTGAAGGTTGTATTGACAAAAAACATTAACAATTTAACTAAAACCAGGCACGGGTAGGCATTTTAAGACCTTGAAATGCAAAATATGTGCTACTAAATACCAACAATACATGCCTTATGTCCTTCCTACCCTTATGTAGTCTTGTCTTTCATACATTGTTCTTGATCATCTAAACAATCACAGCACAGCCGACAGCCGATTTAACATTATCGATTACGTAACTAATCAGTTTGGCAGCAGACTGGCCGTTTATTGTTGATTGAACAATTAGGCTTACTGATAAAGCGCTAAGGTTTATTATACGAGTAAGATGTTTATTGAATCCTTATCTAAGAATTAATATATTTTTTGACATATAGTTTCCAGTCAACATAACACCTCTAATGAACGAAGACCAACTGTGGGGTTGTTTCTATACATTCCCTGAAATATATGCTGACGTGTATTCCCCTGTCGTGCGTATTCGCAACATAGAAGATGTACCTGAGTTAGTAGGAGGAGTCCTCACCAGAGACATGGTCACAGCTTGTCTTTCGTACCTGAAACGAACCCCAATTTTGGGGGACTTCGTGTACATAAAGCTGGACCTTTCGTCAAAGGTAAGATGTTTAGGGATTGCAATCCCGCACTTAAACAACGCGGATCCGCGGATTCCGCAAATTTAAATTTGCCACTACAATGTTCGTAAAGTTTCGCGAGATAAAGCGAGGTGGACCACTCCACAATACTACTCTTCACCGTGCGCTTTGCGCATTGTTACATACAGAATACATATACATTGTGTTTTCGTATTCACTGTCTGGCGTTTAATCGACGTTAGCATAACATTATTGTAAATTTAGTTTAATCTAGCTTCCCGACAACGGCTTCGCCCGCGTGAAATTCAGTTCTCTAAAATATGCATGTACCTAATCTAAAAAATAAATCTTACTCTTCAATCAGTCTATCCATAAAAATACTGCATTAATATACATTGAGTAATTTAAAAGGTCGAAGCATACCTACAGACATAGGGACAGACGGGTAGTGATGTTTTTTGGTTAATCCCAATTTAATATTAAGATCTAATGAGACTAGACTTTTTACTACTTTCTAAATTATAATTTTATTTTTATTTTGTTAGTAAACAAATATGTTTTGTTGCAATTTTTTTTTAAATGTGCAATCTTTTAAGTCGATTTTTGGCACATAAACCTAGAGTTTCAATTCGATTCTATATCATAAATTCAAAAATTCGGGATCCTATACCAATCCCGCGGGATTGAATGAGCTGCGGGATTACAATCCCAAAAGACGGAGTCCTACGTGAGTCGTTACTTATACTTGGAAGTTCGATTTCGGTTTTCAAGAGTCTTAAATAGAATTTTGTTATTTATTAGCAGCTAAACGTTTTGTTTGCTTCGCCCTTATCGCTTTGAACAATAGTATTGTAAAGACCCTTTCTCTTAGAACTTTATTTGATTTTATTGCGTTTCCACTGAATGGAAAACAGTATTGAACATTGTAAATTTTGCTTTCAGCATTTGATCAACATAGATGTACTGCAGCACTACAAATACCTGGTATATCTGGATATGTCATCTAATCTGCTAACGGAACTAAAAGTGCTTTCTCATCTCTTGTATATACAATATCTTTCAGTTGCCTTTAACAGACTGAATACTGTTTTGGAATACGACACTCGTAAATATTTTTATTTATTTTGTAGCGCACTTTTATTTTCCACCCGTATAACATTTTATCGCTGTTTAATATTATCTTTCATTTCAGCTCAGTGGTTCTTAACTGAGGTGCATTATAAATTTAACTCCGTGAAGAAAATAAGAGATCTGACCATGTTTTGGTCTATCACAATATTGGATTTATCCCATAACAATATTAAAAATATTAGCGGGCTTGAGGAGCTGAGGTTATTTTGTCAATTTTATGAAAACATTTGGTTATCAGGCATAGGGGAACCTGCTTACCAAGGCTAGTTGCATGCAAATTGTTTGCAACTGCAACCTAGGTACGGCAGGTTCCCCTACCTACTTATTTTTGAGAACTAAGTGATTATTACAAAATGCTATACATTTTCAGATACCTTCGTCGCCTAGACTTATCGTTCAACCACATTCAAAGACTCGAAAATTTGAACCACCTACGTTTGTTGTGGCTAGATGTTTCCTACAACAACATTTCAAGCTTTGAAATAGGCGCTAACACAGGACTTTGGACCCTCCTGCACTTGGAATATTTGAATTTAAACGAAAACAATCTTACATCGATGAAAATATTTTCTGGCTGCACAAGGTTCGTTAAAACAAAAGAAAACAAAATATAGTTTGATAAACTGCGTTGAGTAAACTGTTATAAATAATGGTTATAAAAATGAGGCAATCCAAAGGGCCCCTCAACGCTCGTATGTTTCATCATTTGTCACTTGTCATTTTTGTTCCTTGTCCATTAATATAACGTCCACTCCTTCCTGAGTTACACCTACAAAAAAAATACTTAATCGAACTTCGTAAAGTGCCTCGAACAAAAATAATGTTACTAGCTATATGAAATGGCAAGCCGATCCAAAACGTATGACAACAATTTGGTTTCGCGTTTGATTCCCGTTTATTTTAGGTGTAACACAAAAAAACATTTGTACTTTGACACAAGAATGATTGGTTGGGAGATAGGTAGTATCATAACAAAATGACGATCAAAACATCGAAACGTGAGGGAAGTCACATGACGAAGGCAATTGAGTAAGGCATGAGTAGTTACATTTACGCGGAAATCATTAAGTCCACTCAAATTATAGCACAAAGTAATACGAAATAGAACTACATCTCGGGACAAGTACCAAAGTTAATTTCATAGGTCTCTGTGTCTAAATGCCTTTGATAACTTTCAAGACTGCGCGAACTGCACGCACGCAATAACCGCCTCAGCATGCTCCTTGAGCTGGCCGTATACATGCGCCAGATGCGTCGCCTGATCGTCATCGACCTTCGAGCCAATCCCATCTGTGCCACACCGGGGTACCGAGACGTAGTCATAAACACCTTCCCTATTCTACTCAGCCTTGACGCTGAAGAGCTGGACCCTGTCGTACAGGTAAGAAGCGATATCTATCGTCAGATCGTGTAATGCGGCCATGTAGCTACTCGTATATCTTGATCTGTGTCAATGCGTCTAATGCGTCGTCTGATCATCATCAACCTAACAACCTTCGAGCCAATCCCGACTGTTTCACTCCGGGGTATCTGGACGTCGCATCAACACTTTAAAATGGCTATTTACCTGCGTGTAATGCGTCGCCTGATCATCATTGACTTTCGAGCCAATCCCACTTGTGCCACCCCGGGGTACCGAGACGTTGTCATCAACACCTTTCCCATTCTACTTAACCTGGACGCTATGGAACTGAACCCTGTCGTTCAAGTAAGTAAAATCTGATTTGATGTCTAGTTTGAGCAATACTTCTAGATAACACAAGACCGCGATGATGGAGTGGGAAAGGCTATGCGCGTCACAAAGTGTTCTAATTAGGCACGGCCGTGCTGCAACATGAATCTATGAAGCTATCTGGTGCTACTTCCCCCCACTACTTGTGTGGTCGTCGAATGCAACGGTTGTCATCGACACCTTTCCCATTCCCTGGACTGAACCCTGTCGTATCGTCATACCGTGTAACAAATAGTTCTAGGTTTCCCTTTAACTGTCAAGTAAATCCGACCTTCATTTATGTAATAAACTTAACTTATGTTTTACGTTGAAATTTGTTACCGTATATATTATATTATATACATTCTTCCCTGTAGTTTAACTTTGCTCAAAATAAGGCAGGTACTACGGTTACTGAAAGTTTGTATCCACCACTAGTTGCCTGTTCATTAATTTAGAAGGTAATCGCTAATAAGGCAAATTAACTTAACCCTTGATCGAGCTCCGGAGAGCTATTAACTCCCTGGGATTTAACGGATAGTACTAGCAGATACTAAATTAGTTCGACAACCGTGATAACATCATTAGGATAAATAGAGTCAAAACTTTTGGAATAGTAAGTACTGTAGGTAGGATTTTAAATGGATGGAGTTAAAGGTGATTGCTTTAGTTCGAGACAAAAATTTATGAACTTAATCCTTTTAACGAAATAGGTAAGTTACAGGTAGTACAGAATGTTGTTTTATTGTGTTTGCATTTTGGTTTAAAAACCTAGCTGAAACTAAAATGCAAAGGTTCTAGGAAAATGTAAGACTATACGACGGTCCTTGATGACCCTGGATGTACATGCGATCGAAGTGGCAGGATCTGCTAGGCGCAATAGAGTGTATAGCTATTGACGGCGATATCGAATCCCTCCAACCCAGAAGCACGTCAACAATATAATTTGTGTAAGAGCATTCTTTTCCATCGAGCCTGTGTCGCGGTGCTAGGGTCTAAAAATATGATTGAGAAGACTCTAACATTGAGACCGATCGCTTAATATTTTATTCTTGGATGTTTAGCCTATGATTTTTCGCCGGACCTTTACCTTTTTCAGCGGAGTTACAAAATGGACATGACTCCTGACATCAACACGTTCGCGTGTCGTCGGCTCCTCAGGCTTCTCTACATCGAGCAACTGGCCAGAGCTCACGTGTCGCATCATACTCCTCCAGCCGATACTACTGAGATTCCTTTGGTGGTTCTGGTAGGCTACGAAGCTGTTGGTAAAGGTAAAAAGAATTTTTGATATGTCCGTCACTCTTTTTAACCCCTGACAAAAAAGAGTGGTGTTAAAAGTTTGATTCCAACATCTGTTTGTGATGGTGTGATTTGCCTATCTGTCTGTGGCATCGTAGCTCACGAACGGATTACCGATTTAAAAGCGATTTATTTGAATGATTATTAAATCACGGTCGTTCTTAGCTATAGCTGGTCAAAATCCGTCCAGCCGTTAAAGCTCCCCAGCTGATTTTCTGGCTCATTCCGGGGTTTTGTAACTGGAAAGTTAGTTTATTTTTTTAATTTCGTTAGAATCCATCCAGTGGACAAGTCAAGCATAGTGTCCACGCCCTGCTGTTTTGAAGTACCTAACTCTTTAAGAAACCAAATATGCGGCGCGCTAATTACCCCTGTCGTTCGTTAGTTTAACCTTTGAATTGCGAATGACTGTTGTACCGAATAGATTTCAATACGACTTTTTCTCTTCTCCCTAATCTGTGACACGCCACCGCCACAACCAAACAAAAGGCGGTAGTTGGTTCCAATCGGACGGCGCGACCACAATGCAAATCTTGCGACTCACTTTTGAAGTTTGTCACTTTCAAAAAATGAGTTGCGTGACCTCACAAATTGCGGTCGCGCTAGTCGCCGCGAAGCGACTTGACAATCTGTTTAAGCTGACGCTTAAAGCAGTCTGAAAATTTTTGTCTGACTATCTAGACAGCTCGTATAGCGGTACTAACTACTTTTATTACTGTTTTAATCATTCCCTACTCATCACTGGCACCTCATAGGCACGCTAGCCCGTCGCCTGGTAGCGGAGTGCGGCGCCCACGTCCAGCTTGGGCACCAGCACACCACCGCGCCGTTCTCCAACCGATACAAGCAGGTCACGCGGGGCAAGTTCGACGATATGCTGCTGGCTGGTGACTTCTTGACGTATAGTGAAATGGATGGAGAGTCCTACGGCCTAAGTAAACTTAAATATCCTACTAGCTAGAGTAGCCTAAGCAGTTTGTGCGCTACCTTTCTGCGAGGATTTCCTGAGACCAGCTGGTGTTCTAGATCTTAGCGGGGAATGCTTGTTAAGGCGAGTATGACAATTGGTGTGCGACCTTTTGCGGCCGCGGGACAAACTTTACATCATCTTATCTTCGTATCGCTATTGTACAGACTGACACTTTAAACAGAAATGTAATAATTTTGCTAGTTTGATACTCTACGTTGCTTACTACAGAAGTCAGATGAGATCTGTAAGAGTCACAAGTGAGTGTGTTATGACTGAAACATCTTCTGCTAAGTAGGTAACTCATACCTATGACGTAATTTTCGATGCTTACATTCTCACATATGGGACGAAGCATGTAGGTAAGTAAAGTAACTAGAACTTTATAAAACTCGCTTCGCAAGTTGTCGCGCAATCACAAAGTTGCGAGTTGTTGCCTGCCACAGATGTTTCCAGGTCATGCGCTAAAGTTTTTTAAGTAATTCCGAGTTATTCAAAAACTTGTCGCCAACCATATTAAACACTAACACGTGAACATGAGAAAATACCTGGTAAGCCCACATGCATGTGGCATATTTTATAACGATAACAAGTAATTAGTAAACAAGCGAGTAGAACACACATTATCTGATTCTGCTGTCATAGTTTTTGTATTAAAGTTTCAAACAAGTTATAAAATAACCTATCGAATTCATAAACGTTATTTTCAGGTCGTGAAGAAGCTTGCATCAACGAGGGCAAAGTTAAAGTCGTTTGTATGGACTTAATTGGAGCTCTCATGCTGAGATTACGAGGTCTTAGACCCTACCTGATTCTTGTGACCGTTCATGACAAACGATTGTTACATTTAAGACAGAAGGAACGAAAATTGTAAGACAAAATTATGATCTATGATTAAATTATTATCCGACATGTGGACGACCGCTTGGTGCAGTGGTCCACATGTCGGACTTCTAAAACCAATGGTCGCGGGTTCGATCCCCGCACAGTACAAGCATAAGTGTGCATGAACATGTGTGTTTGTACTGGTCTGGGTGTTTTCTATGTATAATATGTATTTATTTACAAAAAAAAATGTATTTAAGTATGTTTAACCGTTGTCTAGTACCCATAACACAAGCCTAGTAGCTTACTTTGGGACTAGAGAATTGGTGTGATTGTTGTGAAATGTTTATATATTTATTTATTTTATTTATTTATCTATGAGTTCAGATTAGCTGAAAGTTTTATTGGTTGAGTATAAATGCTAATATTAAGATATTTTCTTAGGATTTGGAATCTGGGCAACGAACACAGAATATCTTTAGAACCTCTTTTAGAAAGATCAACCTTGCAAGTATTACTTTCAGGACGAATCATAATAACAGGCATCCTCAATGAAATTATACTAGTGAGTGGTTTTCGATGTTGTGCAAATGATATTCACGATGTTATAAGAGTAGGTGTGCCTACGGGCCACCCAATATCTAAAAAGAATGCTTGATTCAATACGGGGCGAAAAGTAGTACATTGAAACCAAATTTAGTTAGAAATGGTCACTCAATTAAGATGTTAAATTGCGTGTTAACTTTGAGAACTAGGGTTTTGAAATTTATTTTGTTTGGTGTCAAATACCCAATTTTATAAAATTATTTAGTAAGATTTTTTCATATTTTCAAAAACCTTCCCCTTGAATTTATCTTATTCGTTTTTAACACCCTATATATTTAATTTTCAGTCATTTCCAGAGGAGAAAGATAAGAGTGAATTCGTGATCGAGTCGGAGTGCTCTCTGCTGATGGACAGCGAAGCTCGACAAGCCACCAAAGCGCACGCAAGGAGTTACAATCTTCTTACAACATTGCTAGCTTCTGTATGTGTTTATTGATTCCCATTTTATTAAAAAGGGCGATTGTGTACGTAGACAAAACTTTTTAAATCCGCGCAGTTCGAACACTGGCACTGGGCTAAATCAAAACTGAACGAAATTATTTGCCTTAAAGAATGACATAACGAAAAAGGGAACCTACACACGGTTACAGTTTGTCACCTAGTGGAAGCATATGTGCTACAGTACTACATAAGCAACACAACTTTAGAAAGGTTCAACTTTTATTAATAATTAGAGAGACCTACCCAACAACACATTTTAAAGTTGTGTTTTTGGGTAAGTCTCTCTATTTCTTAATTTGAAAGAGTTACCATCGATTTAAAAACGACACGCTTCGCTTGCCTGACGCCACAAGCAAAACAATTAGATGGCACCACAGGCGTGCTCTCCGCTACGAGTCGGTTAATAACAGTACCTACCGAATAGTAATGCCATTAGCATTGTTTTGGATTGAGAGAGTACAAGATAACATGAAGGCAACACTTTAATATATACCCTAATCAATAGTAATTTATAGAGCACAACTACGATTCAAGATGCGAAGCACACTGATCAGATGGACTCGAGTCTGTATTCGCTGTACAAAGAGTCACAGGGAGCCGACGAATACTCCAGCTACCAGGAACGTCGCAAAGAGTGGTATTATTTGATTTTAGACTTTATTTCAGTAGCGTTTGCTTACTATTAATGAAATAAATGGGGGCAACTGATACCAAAATAAGTAGCTTAAGCACGTGTGTTATGGAAATAAGAAACAATGAAGGCACCACAAATACCCAGACCATTTTCAATGTTGTCACGCAACATTGAAAATTGGTATCCAACATTGTCTCCGACCAGAGGTCGAACCCGGGACCTTAGAGATGGCGGAACCTTAAAACCGGTGTTCAAGCGACTGTGGTGCAGTCGCTTGGCGTCATTCGTTACTGTGACTGGAAGTGATGATGCCTGTAGATGTCTTTATGGTATCAAGGTTGAATCAATAATAATTGAGATATTTACACTCAAGCTAAGAACCAACTTTTTGTGGATAAGATAATTAAATAAACCCTCTGTCCTACACTTCAGCCACGCCGATCGACAATCCAGGACTAAACAGGAAAAGGCAGCAAGTCTATCGCGACCTAAGAGCGTAGACTTCAGTAGATACGCTTCCTCTACATGGAAAGGTATGCACGGAAGATTATCACCACGTCTGAACCTATCTGTCACTGTGCAAAACTAACTAATGCGGTTTTTCTCGATTGGTGTGATAACAAAATACCACATACCTACCCCGTAAACCGCGTCCACATTCTGAAACATGTCGCGTGACTTCACCTGACATCTGCTGCGACGAAATACTTGCACATTATCCTCACGACTTACATTTTTTAATTACAACCTAGCCCCTACTGTAACGATGTATGTAGTAAAAGTAGACTAAAGTGTACCTACCTACTTATAAAATTCAAGTATAAACTATTCGTTTCAATATTACCTACCCTAGGTTATTCAGTAGTTCCTGACTGTTCCAAATCATCGAAATCGGTGACATTTACTTCTGGCGAGAATATAGCAGAAGAGAAGATCGACCCAAGTGGACTGCTCATCGAACCCAGGGAGGAAGTTGAAAAAGAAGGCAAGTTTTCCTTTTACAATACAAGTAAAATTTCCCTTTAATTGCCAGGGCGCCATATTATGCTACTTTTCGTCACCGCGAATCACGATTGACGGACGACAGCGTGTCAAATCAATTAGTCAACCAATGGCCCCGGCCAAATTGCTGTTAGTCGCGAGTCGCAGCTACAGTATTCCGCAAGTGTGCCCTTGAACTGAGATATTTTTTTTTTTGCTATCATTGGCCAGCCATAAATAATGTCACATGTTAAAGGTTGGAGCAAGGAATATACTACTCTCTACCGAGAGGGTTGGAGATTGACCACATGGACCATTCATTAACGGAAATATAACCTTTCTTTCTTTAGGGTTAGTCGCATCGCACCATTGTATGTACTGTAACTTATAGGCCTCACAATTCAATGGTGTGACAACCCTAAAAGTACCGTACCGTAAGAGAAACTTTGCATGAACTCGTAAATTGTTAAACCCAACCTCATTACTTCACTTACAGATGATCATCACAAGGTTGTGCGATCCATCAGCACCAAGGTGCCGTGGAACAGACGTCGACATCTCGACAACTATGGGTCTGGATCCGGAGACGACCTAGATCTGTGGATAGCATTTTTGTTGGAAACTGGTTTGCTGCAAGCTAGCAGTCTCACTCATCATATCTGTAAGTGTTCAAAAGTATAAAAAATATAGTACGTCTGCGATGCGCCTGAGCAAAGAAGAGAGATGGAATTACTACCTCGAAGTATTACACAACAAATTAATGGGCTATATGCACTCATTAAGCGTCAATAAGATAGTTTATTATCCATTTACCTCTAAAAATCAATGCATATTTTTGTCTTTTTTTGCACGATTGGACAAAAAGTCCTCACAAGAACACACTAACACAATTCACTGAATCATCAGCAACTGAAACAACCAAACTCCCTTTTTCTCAGCTGACGTATGCACTGGCCCACATGACACGCGACACTTAGACGATCCTGAGTCTTTGATGAAACAGCTATCGAAATACCTCCAGAATCCTTGCGAAACGCAGACCACGAACATAAGAGACGACTATGAGGATATGCATCGCAAATCTCCAGGCCTGTTTTGGGACACGGTCAGTGCCAACATTTTGGCTCTCTAGCCTTTCTCCAGTTTTCTTGGCATTTAGTTTTCGCTATCTAGCCATTTGGCTATTTATGTTTATTTATCACAAACAATTGGTATTTAATTTTCAGGTAGCAACAGATAACCCGGATGAAGCTTTTACGAAGGTGAAAGGAATTATTCACAATATATTCAATTGTCAACCAAACATTAAGCCTATGTTTGACATAGACTTTGCAAACTTAAAATACTATCCAACTGTTGAGAAAAAGTTGGACAGGATCTGTAAGGAAATAGCCCCACAAAGACTGTTCTATTAAAATACATTCAATACAAAAAATTCAGAATGTTTTATTTGTAATAGATAGGTACAATTAAGTAAATTATTACATAAGTATCATACATTCAATGACCAAGACTTAGGTCTGAACTGGATTCTTAATTGGTTGCTTGTCTTAACACTTTATAATACAGAACTTCACACCCAAAGATCATTTGAATACCATGGTGTCAAGCATTGCACCAAGACTTTGGACTATGTTGTTTGACATAAGGACATCAACTTTTTCTTCTAAATGTCTCTTGGGATCTTGTTTGCCAACATTCTTAATGGCTAACTGTTCAGGAGTCATTTTCTCTTCATCCTCCAGGGCTTTGTTGTAGTTTTTGGCCAACTCAAGCATATCTGTCACTGTGGTCTCATTAATTGAACAGTGTTCTTTATAGTCAGATAGTGTAAGGCCGTCCATCCAGGACTTTTTATGTAGATTCAGCAACATCTTCTGCTCTAGTTCATTCTTCCTGTAGTTTATGCTGATTGAGTAGTAGTGGCGGTTGAGGCCGTGGATGAGAGCTTGTACTGAGGGCTTTTGTAAATGGCCCAAGTTTGATGTTGTCTGCCTCGGTTCCTGCCCAAGCACCATCATGTTAGGGTTGATAAGACGGAATGCATCAATGACCACTTTACCTTTCACAGACTGGATAGGATCTACTACCACAGCCACTGCTCGTTCAGAAAGGGCCTCAAATGACTGTTGAGTGTTTATGTCTACTCCAGACAACCAGCAGCCAAATCCAGGATGTGAATGGTACCTAGAAGATAGTAAATTGAGTGTTTGACACACGTAAAAACAGTTGTAATAAATAGCAGTGCCTAATGAGTGCTGTCAATTAAGCAAAAATTAATCATTTTAATGAAATTTTTACAAACTGTTAGGACATGTTATAAGTACTTACCATCCTACCACCATTTCAGGGCGCCCAGTTTGTTTAAGCATGTCCAACATCTTAGCTTGGAAGACAGGGTCAACGGCCTCCACAGACACCCCAGTACCAGTCTGGGGCATAGCAAATACATCAATAACCCGCACTGTGTAGTCGTCCACAAATTCGCCTGAAAAAGAGGACGAAGTTACTTAATTACCATAATGTCAACAATTTGCAGAAATGCTAGTGATGTAAACACAATTTGTGCATTTAGTGCATTGTTTGCATTGCATATATATATATATATATATATATATATATATATATATATATAACTAGAAGACTACAGACTTACCTAACATAAGACCCATGACTTCCATAGGAACGCCAGCGCGTCCATGCTTCAACATTTTTAAGAGAGCCAGAGATGAGATGTAAACCTGCTCAGCTGTATCCACCACAGGCGCGTCAGTAGGCGGAGGGGCCTGCGACAAGCCTGGCACCCCACCACCAAGACGAAGAAGACGATCCATAGCACTATTCAACTTCTAAACTCTAGAACAAAACCAAGCAGACATGGAATGTAACACACGAGAGCCGGATGACACTTCAGTTATTTTAACACGTTAATACAACCGCGAATACATATTTATATGAAATAAACGGTTACTTACAGTTACTTGAAACGCAATATATCATGTAAAACCAATATTACACGCAAACTTCGGCAAAATCTGAAAATTAATTACTAAAGAATGAATGTACAATTGAAAATGACAGCTGACGTCGAAAATGCAAGCTCATTTTGACTGCGTTTCATTCTATGCATACGATTAGTGTTTCTCATATCATCAAACAAGCGACAAGCGAGATACTTGCAAAGCATTATTAAATATTAAACGATCACTCAATAAATGTAATTGTTGGCGCAATATACCAACAATCTCACCATAAAGCCGGTTGTACACGTTGGGTGAACACTTGGCCGGAATCCTAACGCTATTATTATTATTATTTATTCAGTCTTCTAAGGACCACATATAATTAATTAAAATTACATAAGATTGAGAAGCTATTGACCATTAGAATAAATCTCCAACAAAGCACCAATCAACATTGAGGCTATCGATTTTTTATTAGTCATAGGTTTATCCGCCAACTGTTCGCCCAATTTGTGGATTGGGGGAAAAGGTGAGATCTCCGACAATAATTAATAATCAAAGCATTATAAAGATACTGACTGACTGAATGGATCCATGATCCAAAATTTGGATTTTTTACTTTTTTGGTTACTTTTCTATGTAATAGAAAAGTAACGTATGTATGGCTCTAACCGTTGCCTTTCCCTTTGAGAAGAATGCCACTACTACTACTACTTGACTGACAATCTGACATTTACCTAACCTACACCTGCACCACCGGGACTACCTATTATTTATTCATTAATTCTTAAAAACAAACTACAGTTTTACGAGTTTATTAATTGCATTAACATTGCCATACCATGGCAGATAAATCTGTTCTGCCACCGAAATTCGGCGACGGTCCTCACGGCTTAGGTTAAGCAATTCTAGTGGTTATATCAATTTAATAATTTGACTTATAAATATATGACCAAACTCAACATTTGTTTCACAGGTGATCCAGATGACCGAAGTTTGAGAAAAGTTGAAATTGAGGTTATGATTCCTAAGATCATGCGAGAAAAAGCAAAAGTTGAAAAATGTCCAAAAGAAGTTTCAGAGTTTGAAAAGTGTTGTAAAGATTCCTCTTTGTTGATGGTAGTAACATGTAGAAAGCAGAACTCTGCACTTAAAGATTGTCTCAGCACTTGGTACAGAAATGATGAATTTAAACAACTGTGTACTGAAGAATACTTAAAACAGAGAAGTGAGTACAGGAAAACTGGGATAAAAAAAGCTATGAAGAGAGCTTAAAGCGTGTGGTGTTTAAAGTCGTAGTTCCTTGTTATAGTGTAAATATAAACTATTGAATTAATCATCATCATTTATTGTAACAGGCATTTTTCTTGACAATACTACTTCCCGCACACTATAAGCACCAATATTTTCAGGTCTATCTGTCAAATCCAAATTGTTTTTGATAACTTCTGCTAATAACACTTCCTGTGAAAGAATTACAATAATTAATTTTTAAAATTGCAATTAAGTTAATACATGTTTATTTTAATAATTAATTTACCTTCACTGTGGTAGTAGCCATCCTCACATGACCAAGAAGAGAGATCCAATCAAATGTCCCCTGTTCATCTCTTATTACAACTATGTAATCTGCATGGGCTACTCCAGGAGGTTCTCTGTATAACACTTTAAAATGAAATTCAAGTAAGTTATAAAAATAATTGCCCAATGAAGTCAGAAAAACTAGATATCAAATCACAACTTACAGTAGTCACCTCCAAACTTCATCCCAGACTTAACAATATATCCTTTAGATCTAAAATAATGGTACACCACATATTTGTGAACAAATTTTTTATCAGTCTCTAGGAACAGATCCCAACATTGATCTGTGCTTAATACCTTTTCATCACTGTTCAGGATTTGTAAACAGCCAAGACCATAAGACAAAAAAAATGCTTCACACAGTGTTAACATCAGCTTCTCAGGTATCCTAATCTTGTTGACGCAACACTTAGGTTTAAAGTTAGCAAAGTAGTTGTCTCCCTCTGAATCACTATCTGGTGCAATCACCACAAGATCCTGTTTATCATATGTGTCCAGCAACCCCAAGTTACTGGGTATAGTAAACTCCTCACATATATCACTTCCCTCATCTTCGTCACTGGAAACCAAATCTATAACATCCTTGCTCTTATTCTGCTCACTATCTTTTATTATCTTTGCTGTGAGCTCATCTATATCCTTAAAAAACGAATCACATTCCAACTCTTTTGATTTGCTGAACTTTTTATGCCAATAATTCCTTTTAAGAAACTGTCTCTTCCTCAATAAACTGGGGCTATTATCATTCTGACTTGCCTTAGGTTTGGAACGAGACAGTGATCCCTTCCCAAAGCAGCCCATGTGATGTAACATGGCCATTTCTTCAGATGATCGGACTTCTACATTGAAGCCATTGTAATAGCCTGTAAATATAATCCTCATAGTACTATCCAATGGAAACCGTAATGATTCAATTGCCATCGGAAATAAGTTATTTGGGTCGTTACTTTGACAATCATTTGATTGCGATTGCGAAGTCGTCATGATGACAAAAGTACTGGCCAGTTTCCGAAATAGACGAGTGTCACCTGTTGGTGTCACGTCACGGCTCCAAAAAAAAGCGTAAATGATGAAACTGTAACAAAAAAAGCAAATAGGTAATCTTATAAGAATAATGTGCACAAAATTCATGCTTTTTAATATTAACCGATAGAAAACCTAGCAGTCTAAAAAATGTCGAATTCTAATAGCAATCTTAGTAAAAAGTACAAGAAGAGTCCTGCAGCTACGGAAGCTACAGCAGAGAGGTATAATCGTAAGTACCTTCGTGCAGTATTATTGTAAATAAATTGCGGTTAAATCAAATTACTCAGCGAAATTAACCAAACCAAAACATTTTTGTCAATTTCGGACAAACTTCAAAACTTGACTGGCTGACAGACAGGTGTCACAAAATTTTTTTTTAAAACAAATTTTAGTTCAAGAAAAAAGCAAGTTCTGCTGCATTACTATTTTTCAGTAATTAGCTTTAACCAATTTATTTTATAGAGTATGTTTAAAAAAAATTGTGCAGCATACACATTTTTTGGTTACATTATTTATTTGGTACGGGGTGGATATGATGGTTTAAAATAAGATTAAAACCGAAAGTTCGAATTTATGGTGCATTAAAACTAGTATTAAGTTCAAACTCGAATTTTCGAACGAAATCTGTCATTTATTATAAAGTTTATTTATTTGTCAGTTTTATACAGTGTAGACAACACAAAAAGTAATGTTTCTATCTCTTTTTTTCCAGCGAGAAAAGTGTATGTTAGAGAAGGTAAGCAAACAATTATCACCGTAATTAAATAGCTAACTTCAAGTAGCTCAGTCACAAGACCTCTCAGCTGAGGCTGTCTCCACTTTCGATTTTGCTAATCTTAGGATTCCCTAAATTCTATCCCAATTTCAAAGCGGGATAAGATTTCGTAGCCAAAATGGCTAATGTTCACGATGAAAGTGTGAGTAAACTCATACCCTCACTGGGCGATGAAAAAATTGGTAAGTCTTGTCAGGTCATACTTTTTGTTTGTAGTAGTCTTGTTTTGCGTAGGTTCCTTATGTATACCATATATTTGTTGATTCTTTTAGATATGATTGCTGCCACTAGTGTGTTGCAAATTCGGGCCAGTGAAATCCGTCAAACGAACATCAACTGGCAGTCCTACTTGCAGTAAGTATTGATCCTAAATGACGTCACAAAAGTGCGTTTAAACCCCTTATTTCTTACCGTATTATTGATAACAGGTCGCAGATGATCACTCAGCGTGACCATGACTTCATAGTGAACTTGGATCAGCGCGGTCAGAAGGACTTGCCTGATAAAAACCCCGATGTTTGTGCTGAAGTGTTCCTGAACCTTCTTACCCACATCAGCAAGGACCACACCATCCAATACGTCCTGGTCTTGATTGATGACATTCTTTCAGTATGTTTTTTGAATTCCATCAATTTTACCTTGATGACACACTTAAATTTGTCAATAATACTACCTGAACAAATCATTCATAGGTACTAGAATTTACAATTTTTGTTTCAAAACTTTAATAACAAGAAATATAAAAGAATGATTTAATACTTATAGATTTAAATGTATAGACCCTACTGCCAGATCATTTTTTGAACAGAATTATTTACATTTTCAGGAGGATAAGTCCAGAGTTAAGATATTCCGTGGTGGCAAGCATGGTCAGACTACCAATGTTTGGCAGCCATTCTTGAATCTGCTTAACCGTCAGGATGAGTTTGTCCAGCACATGACTGCTCGTATCATCGCCAAGCTCGCTTGCTGGCACACCCGTCTTATGGAGAAGAGTGACTTGCATTTCTACCTGTCTTGGCTGAAGGACCAACTCAAAATGAACGTAAGAATATACTCTTTTTTTGAAATTATTAATTTTTAAGTTTTTAAAAGTTTTATTTTGATTTTGTATAATAAACAAGTAAAAAAAGAGTCCCTGCATGGTTATTTTTAAAGAGTAATTTGCAAAAAAAATTGCATGAGTTTTACTGGCATGTATAATTAATTTGTGATGTTTTGTATTATTTTGTGAATTGTCAAGCTGGGGTCATTTATTCATAATCACACTATACCATCAGTAATGCTTTGCTAATTTACACTAATTAACTGTTGCATCTGCTTAACTTGTTTTATTTAATTCAGAAATTTTCCACTCGGTCTCTAATTTTTTTAGTTTTATGTAAATATTTCTTAATGAAAACAGTATTCTCAGATTGCTTATGTGACTGGTGGCATTTCTTTATTACACTCCTTACATAATTCTCAACTTCATCATCTACTACTTACAAAATAAATAAACAGAGAAGAATACATACAAACCATAATAATGTATGTAACTTAAAAAGGACTAATAAAGTTATGTAACACTATGTAAGGAGTTAAGTAATTATTTCACATTTATCATTTGAGATTATAATCAAGTAAAGAAATACCAAAATACATAAGATTCAAATGTTTATCACATATATCCAATGTAATTTCATAACCAGTGGTAAAAAGCAAGTATCAAGTTCAAGCAGCTCTGATATGCATAAACTGTATGTTTAATTAGTTTAGAAAATGCCATTAGATTAAGTCAGTGCAAATAAGCAAGTAAGAAAACGAGTATAGGGGATTCTACAAAACCTGCCTCATCATCTTATAATCATAATAAGATATGATCATTTTAATCACCAATACATATTTAATTACATTTCTTTATGTATCTCTTTAGTTTTCTACATGTTCTTCACGCAAATACTATAACAAAGACTTAATAAATTAGTGTTTTAAAATTACAGCTTTCATAATGTAACTATTTTCTATGATTACCAATGTATCTAGTAGATATTCTGCTGGCTGCATTAACTATACCATTGTGTTCTAAATCACTGAACATTAACACAATGTTGTAAGCATCACCCGCAAGCATCACGCATCGTGGGGGTATTGATGAAGGGGCTACCGGACTACAAGGTTTGTTTTCTGGCAAGGCGGAGAAAATGTCCGTCGAGTTAGCACAGGCTGAGCAGGTCATGTGGCAACACGAGAAGGAACATTTCGCCGTCGAGAAAATCACCAAACACCACCACCATAAGGAACACAAGGACAAGAATGGCGACGGAGACAAATATTCGAGCCTTTACAGCTCATTCGATCAACTGAAACCCCATGAGGAGTTGCCGCCGGGCCTGCATAAGGTACCCATAATAATACGGAATCTCAATGTTTCTCATTTGTAGCTATAGGATGTCTCTAACATTAATGTGAATAAAACCTTAATGATAAGATACAAACTTAAATGTGAAATAATTACTAAGATATATAAATTGTATACCTAACAATGATAACTTATGAAACATATCCAATCCATTAACCATTTGCATGCTTGGCGCATTTATTATTATTTTTTAAATATAATGTCATTACACTCTACACATGTTTACAAGGGTTGTGGGGATTGCTTGTGAAAGGGCTACTGTATTTTGTAATGAAGGTGCTTTCTTTAGCTGCTGTAATGTCAATGTAGCTTCTGTGAAAATTATGTTATTTTAAATAGGTATAGCAGAACTTCAACAGAAAATTAACGTCATTGTTTTTAGATTTTCTTCTCTAGTTACGTCCACAGGTGAGTGAGAGCAATGGATGAAAAAATGTATATTTGCATTTGGCTTTTGCATGCTAGATTTACTTACGAACAGAGCCTAGAGGGTAACAATTATATCACATCACACTAATTTATAAATGTAAGAGTTTCTTTTTTTGGATATTTGGATGTTTGTCCGCCAATCAAGATAAAAACTACTGAACGGATATTGATGAAATTTGGTACACAGACAAGGTATGAGCCACAGATATATATTTACATAGATAACGCAAATGCATGCACTTCGCGTGTCCGAACCCCGACCAAAACCCCGACCAAACGTCAAGGTTGGTCGCCGCTAAGTTCAGTCCGCTCGCTCCGTTGCAGCTGGATGGGCCGCAAAAATTTAAAAAATGCCTCGTTGCGTGATAATTAACTGCAGTAGCTCAAAAATTTCAATCGGTTTGGATTGCCCGTCACTAAATTTCGCCTGTGACGTCACAGTAGGTGTTAAAAAGTCGGCACGCTTGGTTTCAATACAAATCGTGATACTTGCGTTATCTATGTAAATATATATCTGTGGTATGAGCTGACTTAGGTGATAGATAGGTACTTTTTTTACCCGATTTAACGCTCCCTTGGGATAAATACGTTTGCGCGGGCGGACCGCTAGTACTACATAATTTATTCCTAATTATCTACTAAACCACCCTTTTTCGCGGCGTACTATCCAACGCATGTTGTCTGTCCCACCCGACTTAGTTAAAATTTGATGGTGTCTTAGGATTTCGTCTCTTAACCCCCTCAAATTAAAAAATACTTTTTTCCAATTGTCAAACTTAGGTAAGTTGTTTAATTGGCCTGTGAACTGGGTGGTCTCTTCTTTTGCTAATCTCCATTTTATATGCAGAACAACGACTACATCCAGTCGGTGGCGCGCTGCCTGCAGATGATGCTGCGCGTGGACGAGTACCGCTTCGCGTTCCTCTCCGTCGACGGCATCTCCACGCTGCTGTCCATCCTGGCCTCCAGGGTCAACTTCCAGGTACGTCATTAATATTAATTGAATTAGGTCTCCCCAACTCGACTTCCAAATTATCTTCTTGATAAGTAGCAATTTTTGACGTGACAACGTCTTATAATTCGATGGAGCCGGCTGCACGCACCTAAATAACATGACGCATGCGGCGTTACCTCGCTCTGAGGCGTTCCATTCAAGGCTTGAAGTGCAAGCGAGTGCGCGGAACGAGCGACAAAGAGGCAACGTGACAAAGACGTTGTCACGTTCAACTATCGTCAGTAAACCGACTTTACAGACAACCGATTTTTTTTTTACCACGTTTGATATTTAAGCTTTATATCCTCTCTTTGTCCTTAATCACTAAGTTGAATAAGAAGCAGTGACAACAGCAATAAAAAATGGATAGATAAACATAGTTATAAAAATAGCCTTGGCTGCTTGTGGCTACATACTGAACCATAGCTATTACATTATATAGGTGGTACATTATATCTCCCAACGATCTCTTTTCCTAAAGTTATTCAAATTCAAATATTGTAAATCACAGATTTGTCTAATTTGGCACTTATTATACCAGTAGCAGATATATGTACCTACGATACTAAATCCTGCCACATTAAATCATCATCAGGACGTGCATTTAAAAACACGTTCCCTAATTCCCCCAGGTCCAATACCAACTGGTCTTCTGCCTGTGGGTGCTGACCTTCAACCCGCTGCTGGCGGAGAAGATGAACAAATTCAACGCGATCCCGATCCTGGCGGACATCCTCAGCGACTCCGTCAAGGAGAAGGTCACGCGCATCGTGCTCGCCGTGTTCCGCAACCTGATCGAGAAGCCGGAAGACCAGCAGGTCAGTTGAGACATCGAATGGGAGTGCGAGTGTGAAAGACGAGAGAAGTGTGTCCGAGGGAGGCAGAAAGATTTGGCGAGGCGTCATCATCACAGCAGAACGTGCGCAATAGTGGTGTGCTTAATAGCGACACACACTGCTATGACTCTGAATGACTAGATGGCGCTATCGCAACTTGAATCGCAGTATTCACAGGTTCCGATTCGTGTAAAGCCGGGACAGGTCCCTTTAATTAAATGTAGCCTATGTTAATCAGAGATAATGTTGGCCGTAATATTTTTTAAATCGGTCAAGTAGTTTAGGAAGCTTTTTAGTTCTAACAAAACAATAAATCTTACCTCTTCATATTAGTAGTGTTGATAAGCCATTATTAAATTTTTGCTTTATAACCACAGAATTAGAAAGAAAGGACCACATCCTACTTACTATTATAAAGGCGAAAGTTTGTAAGTATGGATGTATGGATGTATGGATGTTTGTTACTCTTTCACGTAAAAACTACTGAATGGATTTGAATGAAACTTTACCACAATATAGCTTATACATCAGAATAACATATAGGCTACAATTCATAAAGAATTTTTAAGATAAAGGCTTTCCACGCGGACGAAGTCGCGGGCGGCCACTAGTACAATATAAATACGTTGCGCGAGTCCCGCTGACCAGACCGGGGCTTTTCAATACATTTTGGCTTAATATAATAACAACCCTGAATTTTAATTCTAGGTGTCCAAAGAGCACTGCATCGCCATGGTCCAGTGCAAGGTGCTGAAGCAGCTGTCCATCTTGGAGCAGAAGCGCTCGGACGACGAGGACATAATGAACGACGTGGAGTTCCTGAACGAGCGCCTGCAGGCCTCCGTGCAGGATCTGAGCTCATTCGACCAGTACGCCACCGAGGTCAAGAGCGGGCGGTGAGCATGACTTCTCTCTCTCTCATCAGCCTATATACGTCCCACTGCTGGGCACAGGCCTCACCTCAACTATGAGGTGGTCCGAGCCATACTCCACCACGCGGGCTCAGTGCGGATTGGTAGAGGGGTGTTTGTGAGGTAGATAAGTGACCAACCTTACTGTCGGATGTTATTAAGCCGCCTGAGGGCCTCTGACCAGGCTTAACGACTAATATCCATCGATATTAACCGGGACCAACAGCTTAACGTGCCTTCCGAAGCACGGAGATGCTTGGAAATAGACATCACTTAAATGGTCAAAATGGTCACCCATCCCAAACATGACCGCACCTTAGGTTGCTTAACTTTAGGTATCACTTCCAAAGCGCTGCAACCTCTTCGCCACAGGCACCTCGAGTATGACTTATTGATGATTAAATGATGTTCAAAATTAGGTTTTTAAGTGATAGCGGGAAGCGGCGGCGGCTTCTTACATCTTAAGCGTACTTGCATTGCGAAGTGCGCGATGCGACCAATACTTCAAACGCCTTGTGTCAATGTTAATCGCGTCTCGTCCCTTTGTCGCATTGCTTCGCTCATGTAAGACTACGGGTTAGTCCAACAAGTATGTGCGTGGTCTTTCTGCGTGACGACAAATGATTGCGAGGTCGTGGTTTACTAGATGCTTGCGTGGGCAGGTGGTGTCACAGTCACATGGTGTGGCATAGGAGAACGCGTGATTCGCGAGGATTATGAAAGAGCAGAAGAGATCGCTTGATTGAACTAGGAATATATTTACATGCCCATACGGGGCGACGATTGTTAGTATAGATTGCTCGGAACAGAATACCACATGTACGGTACTCAAAACTGGTTAGCGTAAATATATGAAGCTAGCAATAAATTTCGCTTGATCTTAGACGTTCGTACCCGTACCTACTTTCTGTGGGGTGACAGATTGACATAAGTCATCCCGTGTGTGAGTGACAGATTTGTATGTATATATATTGTGTTAACAGATTTACCTAGATGTACCTAAGGTAATAATGACAAAAGTTTCTTGAATAGTTTTTTGTGTAAACTAAAATCCACTGTCTATTTCAGCTTGGAATGGTCGCCCGTGCACAAATCGGCCAAGTTCTGGCGCGAAAACGCCGCCCGCCTCAACGAGCGCGGCCAGGAGCTGCTGCGCACCCTCGTGCACCTGCTGGAGAAGAGCCGCGACCCCGTCGTGCTCGCCGTCGCCTGCTACGACGTGGGCGAGTACGTGCGCCACTACCCGCGCGGCAAGCAGTGAGTACTTGTAGTAATACTTCCTTTGTGCACAAAAAGTCGCCCAGGGAAGCTGGGACTCGCGCGTTGAGGGATGTGTGCCGAGCAAGGGTTCAACCGCCGCTGGCCAAACACCTGCGTGCTACCAAACAGTGAGTATCAGAACGGCTATTTTAACTAGGACTCGCCCACCAAGTGCTATGTAACTGACGCTGGTGCACCTGCTTACGAGCCGCGACCCCGTCGTGCTCGCCGTCGCCCGCTACGACGTCGGCGAGTACGTACGCCACTACCTGTGCGGCAAGCAGTGAGTACTTATAGTAATACTTCCTTTGTGCACAAAAAGTCGCCCAGGGAAGCTGTACTCGCGCGTTAAGGGATGTGTGCACATTTAATTTCTTAGCTTTCAGCACTTTTCAAGCAAATGAAAGAAGTTCCTCCTAGCCGATTTCCAATCTCAACAGAGATCAGATCATCCAACTAAGCAAGAGATTTTATAGTGTGAGCGCAATACACAGGTACATTCTCTGTATTAACATTGAAAAATTACTTAGCTTTAGATTTCCGCTCAGTTACTGAGCGGAAATCTAAAGCTAAGTAATTTTTCAATGTTAATACTAATTATGGATTTCCGCAAAGTAACGCCTGATACTATTAATTATACATTCTCTGTTTCTTCTGCGACTTAGCGTGCTTTCCGAGGCACGTGGGTGCAGCAGTAGTACAGCCAACTTCCCGACTCCGAGCTGTTCTTGAAAGAAAATCTCAGAAACAATTTTTTAGGCTTGACCTGGGATTCGAACCCAAGACCTGAAAGAAGCTCCTGAAAGATTCTAAAACTATCCTATAGTGCTAGATTCGTTCGTGCATTAACTTGTGTCTCTTCCGTACACGTTTAAAGCCGTTGGAAAATAAAATATCCCAACAAAGCATGAAATAATAATATCTCAAATGATACCATCGAGGTTTAAAGACATACAGCGCCATCTAGGACTAACCACATTAAACCTTTCTGCAGCATCATCGAACAGCTGGGCGGCAAGCAGCGCGTGATGTACCTGCTCAGCCACGAAGACCCCAACGTCAGATACGAAGCCCTCTTAGCCGTTCAAAAACTGATGGTGCACAACTGGTAAGGCTTTGTTTTGTATTTTGTCGTTTTATGTAATGAAAGATTTATTTTTATTAATATAGTATATTAATAATATATAATAATAAGACTTATCGTAAGCGAACTTCTTGACCTTTGATTACTTACTATTTTTTTAAAGCTCACTGTTTTATTAGAAGAAAAACCAAACTTACAAAATCAAACTCTATTTCAAGCTAGTAATATAGGTCGTAGAAGTCAAAGAACCATGCTGTCGTCAAAAAATAAAATTAAATACTAATTAATATTTAACTTCACAGGGAATACCTCGGCAAACAGCTAGAGAAGGAACAAACCGACAAACAAGCGGGCACCGTCGTCGGCGCCAAGGCCTAACCATGTTACTTGTATAAAATGATATTGTCATTTGTTGTTGTTATAGTTATCTAAGGTATGCTGGACTTGCAATATGTAACCTGTTCATTTTCACATACCGTCATTATGCTTTAAAAGTAATAAGAAACATTGCACTGTGGTTATATTGTAAATACTGTGTAAATGACACTATTAGTCTGGTTTTTCATATTTTCTTAGCTTAGCAATGTAGCCTCCTATTTACTTTTATTCCCTGTTCTAACGCAACAACGTCACAACGTTTTTAATAATGTGTAAATAATTATTGCAAGAAATGTATTTATCCAAATCAAGCCTATATTTATTATTGTTGTTAATCGTGAAATTGAATAATATTTATGATTCATCGGATGTTACTCCTAGAAAATGTCAAATGTCGATCAGCACATTCCTGTAACGTCTTTAACTAAATTTAACGATGCTAATAGTATTTTATGGTGGGCTCGAACCCACGGTCTAGTTGAAAGTAGCAAGTGAGATAATACGACGTAACACGCTGCATCAGTATTGTGAATAAAAAGCCATAAACTAGCGAATTCGATGTTTTTTTTTTGTAAGAAAATAGTGCGAGTTTAGATACCTTTTGCATACTCCAAAACAAACTTTATGAAACAGTCTTGACTCCTGTCCAAAGAAAAGGATCTGTAAAATTCCTATTGACATGATTCCCGTGACCATCCCATCGACACCAACATTTCATACAACCCACCAAGTTCATCTAAGTCCCATTCCTATGGAAAATATGAAAACTTTATTTTAGCCAGGTGAGATGCACGAACGACGCGCAACGCAGCGCATCTTCAAAGATGCAGAGGAAATTGCATTTAAACATCGAAAAAATTGTTACCAAGCCTAACTGCGATATACAATACGGAGAGTTCATGAGATAGCCAAACGGACGTTTTGCCAGTTCGGCACACTGCGCTGCGTGCCTATGCGCACCTTTTCATATGAATCTAACCTTACTCGAAAATTATCAAGAATTGGCTGTATATATGTGCACCACAGCTATTCATCTCTAAAAATAAAATATATGTCTTTTTGACATTAACAACCACAACTAGATCCATCTGAACGATTTCTATTGGCGTCTTAGCCAGAATATTACGCTATACTAGCTTCCTATTGGTTAATAGTCAGAAAATGTTGAAAAACCGTCAACGTGATTGGGTCGCCAACTGTCACATTCACAGCCTGTGTACAACAAAGCCGCATTGTTTTGTAAAATGCGCCCGGTGTATATTATTGCATTATTTATTACTTTTATTGCATAAAATGGAGCATGTTTTGGTTCTAAAAGATTACAAAACTGTGCCAGATATTGTTCATGAATATGAGCCATCCTTAAAGTTCGGTCACATTCCGTTAGTGATTGATAATGGTAAGTAAACTATAATGAACACTGCAATGGCTTATTATTACTTATTTCTAATAAAACAACTGCGTTCACCATTGTTTCGTTTACGTTTAGGTTCGTACCAGTGCCGTGTGGGTTGGTCTATATATGAAGAACCGCACCTTATATTCAAGAACTTGATAGCCAGACCTCGAAAGGACAGATGTAAAAAAGATGCTGAACCTCCAGTGACACCACCTATTCAGATTGGAAATGATATTATAAACATTGAGGCCGTAAGGTAACTATGCTAATACAAGTAATGAATTTATCTGAGGCCTACTTCTAGAACACATAAGATTCAAAATGTCATTCTGTCTTTTAGATTCCAACTGAAGACCCAGTTTGATAAAAATGTAGTGACACACTTCGAGGCACAGGAACAAGTGTGTGACTACATATTCTCTCACCTGGGTATAGACAGTGAGGGGTGTGTACCACATCCTATTGTGATGACAGAAGCCTTTGTCAACCCCAATTATTGCAGGCAATGTATGTAAATATATGTGACACCCTAGCTAGTTACTATGTGAATTCTGAAATTGAGATTTTTAACATAGCACTTGTTTAACCAAAGAGATTTATGTGTTCACTTCTAAATAATTGATGTTTATTTAATCAATGTTGTTTTTAGTGATGTCTGAACTACTTTTTGAAGCCTATGATGTCCCAGCAGTATCCTATGGCATTGATTCTCTATTCAGTATGTATAAGAATGAAATTGGTGATACAGCTTTGATTGTTAACTGTGGTTACCACTCCATACATATTATTCCTGTCATCAGAGGTCATATTATTGAGGAACATGCTAGAAGAATTAATCTAGGTAAGGATTATATTATAACAATAGTTTATTTGTAATATTTTTATGTTAACTCTTATTAAGGTGTTAGTGTATAATAGTACTGTCATCTTTTTGCTATTACAGTAGAAACTCGATTAACCGGACTAATTATTGTCGCTAGGCATTCGGATAATCGAAAATCCGGATAATTGAATGTACCAAGAAAAGCTTTTTTCACCTTGTATTTCCAATTTACGAATCCCATGACGAGATTTAAATCTGTACAGCCATCCGCTACTTGCCACAAACGATTCATCACCACCTAATTTTTTATTTAACTGTAATGCTTTTTCACAGAGCAGAGGACCGGATATCGGATGCCCAGTTGATCGTTTTTGTAAAAACCAACAATACAAAGCGTCTTCTAAAAGTTCATTTTTCGGTTTCTTCATCATTTTCCGATGTTTACTCCCGTCTTGACTATCTAATTTGCAGGTGTACAACAAAATTGAATCAGTATTCTTCTTAATATCACTAATCGTGGATGTACCTACACATACTGATCAGCTAACTTACGACCGGTTTCTCCTTTTTTTAATGAACCAATAATATTTATTTTGTCTTTAAGCGATAACACCACTCTCTTACGTTTTGATATTTTTAAATATGTAGACGTGACACACGTCAGATCGGAGGAAAACAATAACGAATCGCGCGGGGGAGCCCAAGAAAATATAAATACTATGTATGGGAGCGATCGCACGGGGCGCGTGCGGGGTAATGCCAGTTCCGACACGTACATGCTTGCATAAATTCGACTTGTAGGTAATTTTAATATAATGAGTCGGTAGTCCGGATAATCGCGAATCCGTATAACTGAGGGCCGGATAATCGAGTTTCTACTGTACTTTGTTTGTGTTTGCCTCAATAAGACCTCATATTAGTTATTTGACCACTCATATGTGGGGATTTGTTATTAGCACTGGTCTATAATTTACTGTTACTTGCTATAGTGTCTATTGAATCTGTTAATCTTCCAAATAAATAATAATAAAGACTCAGTGGCATGGGAATGCTGTATGCATTATTCCTGTAGTTATCTCTTCAACAGGAGTGGTTACTAAACTGCTAAAGCAAAGTTTTGGAATACTTGCCATCCCTCGGAAAGTAATTTATATCCTCCAAAGAGCCACTATTCTCAATACTGGTCACATCACTCAAAAATTTTAGTCCTCCAGATCAACAGTACTACACCCTCTAACGCTTGGTTAAGACCCATGCCGGAGTAGAAAAATATCCATCAATTGATGGAGAAGAATTCAATCCTAGAAAAAATATAATAATAGTGTGCACTCAGCAAGGATTAATTTACTTCATATAGAGGTGCCTGGATAATTCTTTTTACGAATTATTTATTTTTATTTGCAGGAGGCAGTGAAATGATATCATATCTGCACAAGTTGCTTCAACTCAAATACCCTGTTCATGTGAATGCTATCACTATGTCCAGGGTTGAAGAGATTTTGCATGAGCACTGCTCAATAGCTCTGGACTATCAGGAGGAAATAAGGAAGTGGGCCAACCCTGACTACTATGAAGCTAATGTCAAAAGAGTGCAGCTGCCTTTTGTTCAATCTACAAGTTCATCTACTTTAACTGGTAAGTGAATACATAGGTTATGTAATAATTTCTTATTTATTATCTATATAATAAAACATCTATACAGACTTTTTAAATTGAACTTCTGTTTAAAGCTGAGCAGCAAAAAGAACGCAAAAAAGAAATGGCAAGAAGATTACTAGAAATAAATGCAAGAAAACGAGAGGAAAGGTTGGCTGAAGATGAGGAGCAACTCAACCAACTCCTGGCCATACAGGTTTATTAGATTCTCTTTTTTTAACTTTAAAGTACATAAAAAGACATTCCTTTTATTGTCATTCATCAACCAACATACAAAAAAAAAATATTTTCAGGAAATGATAGAAGATGGAGACACAGATGAATTTAATGAAGCAATCAAAGGTTTTGAAATCAAAAGCTATGAAGATTTGCAGGTACATATTTTATGTCTGCTCTTTGCAATAATGAATGCTTTGTCCACTAGATGTGCATAAATTGCTGTTTATTATTCTTTCCGATATAATCAGTGGTAATAGTCATATTTTTTAATCCAAAAAGCATTATGTCATTAATTATTTTTCAGTTTTAACATTTTTTTGTTATGGTTTTGTATTAAACCTTTTTATGGATTATTTGAAAAAAGGAGTCAATGTCTACTGTTTGCTCACATCAAAGAAACAAATATGATTTTGTATTCCATTCCAGCGTCAAATAACAGCAGTGAACCTTCGCATAGAGAAGAACAAGCAGAGGATAGCGGCCGCCGCGAACGCCGAGGAGAATCCAGAGACGCGCCCCACCGGCCGCTTCCAGCCGCCCACCGACCCCGACGCGTTCCAAGTCTGGCTCGCCGACACGCGCGCTAAGGTATTTACTATTTACATATGTTAGAATTGCAGTAATTATGTGTGTAGAAAAGAACAATCTAGGTATATGCCGACTAAGGAATACATATGCAAATATCAGCGGTAAAAGATAATAAATGTGTGAATAGATAATAACAAGCAGGGCGAATGCTAAAGAAAATCCTGAGATGCCGCCCACCGAACCCGACGCGTTCCAAGTCTGGCTGGCTAACATGCGCGCTTAGGTATATGCGCGAAATACTGTTTATGCCTTTGTTCGATTATGATTGTTATACACTTTTCAATCTCATTTGTAACGCGTTTTATTTTAACACGCATAATGAGCGCTTGTAAACTCCTACGCGTGAGCTCACGCGCAGAAACAGTCTTCACGAAACGTATGATTTCGAACCGTTTAACCATTTAAATAGAAGATGCAAACTAGTTGCGATCGACGTTTCAAGAAAATTTGCTATCATCCTAAACGCGAAAGTTTGTCTGTATGGTTCTTTGTTTCTCTTTCACGCCAAAACTACTAGACCGATTTGGCTGTAATTTCGAACAGCAGATAATAACCTCGAACAACACATAGGGTATTTTTTATCCTGTAAAACTTCACGGTTCCTGTGGGATACGTAGAAAACGGGTTATATGCGGGTAAAACCTTAGGGCACAGCTAGTACCACACAAGTCTCGCTCAAAAGGCGCTACAATTGGCATGATGACACCTATCTTAAATATTTTCAAGACATGCACACGTGGCGTTTAAAAAACAAGTTAATACAACCAATATATTTCAAAAAGCTGTAGAAACCAATTTCTAAACACACAAAACTCAATAAATATTCGGTCATCTGACTCCGATTTCTGATACATGACCGTGCATCACGTTCATGTATTCCCATACAACATTTTTTTTTTTATTAATATGGGTTCGCTCTTGACATCATTCTCCGTCTAAGAAGTAAAAAAGATGTCGACGATGTAGCGAGCTTACCTAGAAGGTGCCTATTGACTTTCTCTTTGAATGAGCTAAGGTATAAGAAAGAGGGAACACCGTCGGCGGAAGTGCATTCCATTCCTTGGCTGTGCGCATTATGAAGGATGAAGCGAAGCGCTTAGTGCGTATAGTTGGTATATCAACCAAGTATGGATGGTAACCCGCCGTACGTCTGGTGGCCCTCTGGTAAAATGGACTTGGTGGAATGAGCATATGGAGCTCACGAGCACACTCCCCGAAGTAGAGTCTGTAGAAAAATCAATGGAGGCAGACCGTTTTGTCAGAGAATAAACGTAAAGTATGTCAACGATTGGTGGTGTCATCTAGCCTATTGTTGTTGCAGTACCGCGAGCTGGTGTCGCGGCGCGAGGCCCGGCGCGCGCGCCGCGCCGCGATGCTGAGGCGGCGCACGGCGGCGGCGGCCGAGCGCATGCGCGTCATCTCGCGCCTCGCCGCCGCCGGGGACGAGTTCGGCAACCACGACTCCGACTGGGACGCGTACAAAAGGTGCGTGCGCAGATTTTCGACTACCACTTTGGTGTAATGGTCACGAAATTGACTATTAACCGAGAGGTCTCGCGGGTTCGATCTTCTCACTGTACAAACATTGTACATGAACATGTCTGTTTGTACTTGTCTGGGTGTTATATGTATTTATTTAAGTTTATTTGTAATACCACTGTTGATTCTGATATCTTTAACACAAGTGTTTCAGCTACGTACCACGGAGTCAGATCAATGTATGTGATGTTATTGTATATTTTTCTTATATAACCCCCGACGAAAAAGAGGGGTGTTATAAGCTTGACCCCCATGTCTGTTTGTGTGTGTATCATTGTGTTGTTATGTGTGTCTGTCTATGGCATCGTAACTCCCGAATGGATGAAACGATTTCAAAGCGTTTTTTCTTATTCGAAAGATAATTTAAAACGCAGTGGTTCTTAGCTATGGCTTGTCAAAATCCGTTCCGCTGTCGAAGCTCATCAACTGTTTTCATGGCTCATTCGGTGGTTTTTATACATTATCTAGTCAACCGGTGAAAAACCCGGACACAACCGGGTAAGACGAAAAACGGGGTCACAAACGCTCAAGAGATATGACACTTCTCTTCAAATATCACGACGTCGAGAAGCGCGCGAATCATGCGCAGTCTCTCCGCACCGCGGAACTACCTCTCCCCGCTACACGTCTAGGAACAGGTACCTTGTCTCCAACGTCTACCGCAGTACCATTTCATAGGGATATCTAGGTGTCACGGTGTCATCAGACTAAGAGCCCCCGCGCACTAGTCAGCCAGGCTTCGGCAGCCAATCAACGACCGAGTTCAGAAGGAAAAATACGTCTAGCTGCTACGACTAGTTCACATTCGCCTACACGATCTGGCTGCCGTGCAAATAAGCGCGTTGTATTGGCTGCCGCAGCCGGGAATTCGTGGCTTCCTAGTGCGCGGGCTCCTATACATCGTCATATGTTTGGCTGCAGCAGCCTGGCTGCTTAATACGAGGGGGCTCTTAAGCTACTTACCTACTATACGCACTAAGCTTATCCTTCATAATGCGCACAGCCAAGGAATGGAATGCGCTTCCGCCTACGGTATTCCCTCTTTCTTACAACTTGAGCTCATTCAAAGCGAAAGTAAATAGGCACCTTCTATAGGCAGCTCGCTACATCGTCGACATCTTCTTTACCTCCTAGAGGGAGAATGATGTCAAGAGCGAACCCATATTGATAATAATAAAAAAAAAACTTATCAGATGCCGTTTGGCACCGACGACAGCACTTCAAACGAACGATAACTCACACTAATTACAATAACTCATAATTACAATTATAAGTCGCTCGTAGTCTGTCGAAGAGACAACATCTCGAGGATGCTACGTGTAGCAGTGAAACGCGTCGAGTGTTTTATTGGTGGCAGTGTTGTGCTTCCAGGTGTTTCCTTTGTGTCGCGTTGTGAGTAATATTGTAAGTCCTGCGACTTCCAGCTCTAGTTTTTTCTAGTGGTTACGGTTGTATGTATTTGAAATTTAAAACAAAATAATTCTCTTTTTCAGCTTCTCTTATTACAACTGAATATGTAACATTCACAACAAAATCACGGTAATATTATCTATACAGTATTCCATCTTCATATAAACAGACGACGCGCGAGCTATACCTACGCGCCCGGATCTTGGCATGCGCTTGGCATGCTACAGTCGCGAGTGCGCGCAGTGACGAACGGACGGTGTGCTGGTTTTTAATCAGTAACCGCCCGAATTTTAACTCGAAATAAGTGCAAGTAGCTATTTAAGAGCGCGCACAAAGCCAGAAAAATTCTCAATTTCACCCGCGCGTCCCGCACCGCTTTGCTCGCTCGGTTGCGCACAGTATAACCAAGACAATCACATAAAACATTACTTTTTTACCCGACTGCCGAAGAAAAGGAGGGTAATGTTTTTCGAGGCTATGTATGTATGTATGTCCATTTCTTTGGCACGCCCTGCAGCCCAAACGGCTGGACGGATTTTGACATTTGAGGTGTCGTTGAATTTGTCAGAATTGTGGAAGTGTCATAGGCTATATAGATTTTGAAAATGTCGCCCGCAAATAAAAAAAAGGGGGGAGGGGGTTTCTATTTTTGTCTAACTACAGCAATATGGGTATCAAATGAAAGCTAGTGAATAGACCAATTCGAATAATAAAACTAAAAAGTCTGAAATAATATTATTATTATTATAAAAACAAAAAACCCGTCTGCTTAAAAATAACGAACTGAAAAGGGAAAAACAAGTTTTTCAAAACCTTTATAAAATTCATCTGAGTTATTTTTATTAAACTAAATATTTAAAGGTGTTGCAGGCGGGGATAAACATACAAAAAAATCTACCAAAACTATGGTGTCCCCCCTGCAGCACCTTCAAATATTTAGTTTAATAAAAATAACTCAGTTGAATTTTATAAAGGTTTTGTAAACTTGTTTTTCCCTTCAGTCGGTCTTCAGTCAGTTAAGCAGTCGGGTTTTTTGTTTTTATAACAATAATAATTTTATTTGGTGGCGTAATCTTCAGACTAAACTATAACGATATGAGTGACGTTTTGTTACTGCTCGTCGTGGCCAAATATAGGTGCAGTGTGTAATGGCCGCTCTACACGTTGGCCAAGATGGAAATACATGTTGCTCACCCTAACGTTCAACTGCGTCCCTTAGTTAGCGACGATATTGACCAACGTGTGAGATGGAAATATAATGCCTAAGGTAAGTAGGCGGGATCTGGTACGTTTGAAAAATAAGGTGAACAATATGTGAACTAAACTTATTTATTTTGATGACTGTTATTTTACATCATTATATTATTTTTATATTTTTTCATAAAATAAATAAATAAACAAATTACCTTGTTTGTTACGACACCATTTTATGTTTAATATTCAAAAATACATAAAACTTTATCTGTTATATTGGAAGGTCCAGCAGAACCTAAATTTGTGGAATATGAACTTTCTAACTCCGATGGTCCTTCAATTAATTCACCTGCAACAGACTGCACGTTCGCTAATTTTGCAGGCCTAGCCTCAGTTAGCGCGTCGAGGTGACGTTTTTTGGGAATCACTGGCTGCCGAAATTTCATATTTCTTGTTTGCCGTGGGTCAATCAATTCAGGCAATATATGTTCCATATAAAATTCCGTTAGTTTTCCTATCATTTTTTTGTCCCAGAAAGCGTCATCACGAAATATTTTTTCAATGGTCAGCTTTTGATTTTCACCTGACCAAACTGCAAAAATAGTATTAACATTGAAAAATTACTTAGCTTTAGATTTCCGCTCAGTTACGCCGGCATAAGTACCCAACTACACTACCTGTGACCACCGACTATGTTAGAGAACAAGCACATGCAAAAAGCACCGCCCGCCCTCCCACAAATCGCATGCAAAACAGATAATGCAATAATTAGTACCAACACCGACGTGCAAAAGAAAACCTCAACGCGTTTCGCCGCCTCACGCGGCATCTTCAGGAGGAGATGTTGTCGCCTCGGCTGCGCTCCGACGACTAACCTGTGACTCTGCGAGTCTTCGCACCTGACCCCGTAGGGGTCTGGGGCGAAACCGTACGGGGCAATGGCCCCTTTCGGTGGGTTCTACCGCCGCCCGTGAAAACGGGCGGGTCGTTGGGTTGGCAGGAGCGAACTCAACTGCTGTGGTGGTGGCGCTGGCGAGCTTTGCAGCTACCAGCCAGCGTCATGGGTCGTGATGGGTTGGCAGGAGTGATCTCGACTGCCGTGGTAACGGCGCTAGCGAGCTTTGCAGCTACGAGCCAGCGTCGTTGGTGGTGATGGGTTGGTGGTGTCATATCCGGTGTTTCGCTGGGGGTAATTCCGGCGGGTTTCTCCCAGGAGAGTGATGTCTGTCTCCTGCTCTTTAAGGACCGCCTTAAGGAGTTCTTGTGTTTCTGAAACGCCCGTCGGCGTTCCAGGACATCACTCTTAGGAGGGGACTACACATCACTGTATAGATCAGCCAGCCCTCTAAGGATTATCGGCACGGGGTTAAGCCCGGCCTGTATGGCTTCTAATACTGCGTGAAGTACTTTCACGCAGTCTGTGATGGTATCCTTCTCGTTCGGTTGCACTGTCCGTCTAACTGCCCCATCCAGCCTTGCCTTCGCCCCTGCGGGGGCGATGGGTAGGGCTGGTGCCGGCGCAGTGACGGATGGCTGTTCCTCCTCCTTCTCTACCCCGCGCCGTCGTCGGCGTCGTCGGGTACTCCTGCCGGTGGTTGCAGGGGGATTTGCCGCGGCCATGAGGGAGGACTGTGCGTTCTCCTCGTCTGGCACGGTGTTGAGTGCAGGTTTCGTGGCGGCGGTGGTGCGCGCGACAGTGCTGGCCCTCCTGTTCTTGAGTTCCCTAAGGAACACTGGGCACCTGGTGTTATTCGCAGTGTGCGCAGCACCACAGTTGGCACAGGTCGGCGTTTCTTCCACCGGCCGCGGGCAATCCCTGGCGGAATGTTCCTCGCCGCAACGCACGCACGCCAGGGGGCGGTGGCAGTTGTGCGAAGAGTGCCTGAAGGTCTGGCAGCGGTGGCACTGCGGTGGCCCCTTCCTGCCCCTCCAGGCCTCAATGCGGACTCCTGGCATGCACAGGAGCTCCGAGATCTCATATATCGCCGGTGTCAGGTCCGGTGTTCGGCGCAGCTGGGCGAAGAACAGGCACCCCGGTCTGCCCTTACGTGCGCTGATCCTCCGCACGTACTCGGGGTGGAAGTCCTGTTCCCGGAGAGCACTCTCAATGTCTCCTGGCTCTGTGTTCTCAGGGAGGCCTCTGATGGCCACCTTGAGACTCTGCTCCGTCGGGAGTGAGTAGCAGAACCAGGAGATGCTGCTGTCTGCTGCCGAGAGTTGGGTTAGGTACCGCTGTACCACGCGGTATTCCTCCTCATCCTTGGGGAGGAAACGAATTCCCTTCCCGAAGGGTCTCGCGTTCGGTGGCCGCTTGAGGAGCTTCTTCAGCTCCTTGAAGTGGGTCGCCCAGTCCGGCAGCCTTTCCACTATCAGAGGGGGATACCTCCTCTGCAGGTTAGGCGCCGTTTGAGTGGGCGAGCGGGGAGCGGGGGCCGGAACGGTGGTGGCGGTAGAGGCGCTGCCGTCTACAGACTCCGCAGTGTCCATAGGCGACAGGTTAAGACGCGGTAGCGAGAGCGGGTTGGCGTCTGGGGATGCTGAGTCCCGGTTGCGTTTCGCCGTAGGCGAGAACGGAGGTCGCAAGTTGGTCGGCGGTGTGTAGCGCGCCGGCGAGATAACGCGCACAGCTTGCGGCGTCTGCTCAGCCGGAGGCGCAAGCGAAGAGGTCGGGCGCGGTGCCGGGGTAGGCACAGGCGCGGGCGTGGGCGCGGGCGCGGGGCGGACGCGCGGGTCGCGCGGGTGGCGTTGGGGCAACGGCGCGGCAGGTGGCGCGCGCGCAGCCGCACGGGCGGCGGTCGCAGTCGGCACGGCGAGCTCTCGCGAGGGAGCTCGAGCCGCGGATGCGGTCGCGGTCGGACGGCTTGTGGTGGCCCTAGACGTGGTGGTGGAGGTAGAGGCCGCGGACGGCGCAGCTCGCACGGGCTGCGCGGTGCGCGGTGGCGCGCCGGAGCGCGGTGCGGACGCGCTGGTGTTCGTGCGCGGCGCGGGAGCAGTGCGCGTTGTGGTCGCGGTCGCGCTGGTTGCGGCCGTGGCCGCATATGTGCGCGGCGGCGTGGTACGTGCTGCGGGCACAGGAGGCTTCTCGGGCGCGGGTGAGCTGGGTGTCACCACAGGCGCTTGATGTGGTGGGGCGAATGCTGCTGCCGGGAGTGCGGTGGCCACACCACCGTCACGGCAGTTTTTCTTCATAACCTGAAGAATGGTGTCCAACGGGTGCGGTTGGCGACGGTGGAAGACCCGCGGCCTGGTACGGCGGCGGGCCACCCCCGGGGGTTGTGCGGGCATCTCGGCGAGGTGCCAGCCGGGGCACGGAAAATAAAAATTTCCGTGGGGGTAGGCAAACAAAAAGTCGCTCGGCGCGCCGACGGGTGGGTGCACGTGCGACGTTGTCGCGCGCTCGAACGAGACTCGTTTCTCGTTTGTTTCTAACCTGTGAACGCTGGTGAGCAGGCCTTTTATACTTTTCCCCCACTATTGTTGTGACGTACTAGCGACCGATCCGGTCCTATTATTACTAATGATATTATTACTATTTTGACGGTTAGAAAAATTTGAAAAAATATTTAATAGTGGGGACGTTGTGTAACTGACCTGCTCATTCAGCAGTGTAAGCGAATTATCTTTATTATGTTTAATTATTTCTAATTGTTCCAAAACGGATAGTTTTAAACTTTTTTCGCATGTGTGTAAAATTGAAAATGTGTGATTATCAGGAATTCTATGTCCTGTGTCTAAAAGGTGTTTCGCGAAATGGGATTTTTCGGGATGGTTATTTCGATACGCGGATATATGTTCTTTGTAACGTGTGTTGAAACTACGGCCGGTCTGCCCTACATGAGCAGGTCAGTTACACAACGTCCCCACTATTAAATATTTTTTCAAATTTTTCTAACCGTCAAAATAGTAATAATATCATTAGTAATAATAGGACCGGATCGGTCGCTAGTACGTCACAACAATAGTGGGGGAAAAGTATAAAAGGCCTGCTCACCAGCGTTCACAGGTTAGTCGTCGGAGCGCAGCCGAGGCGACAACATCTCCTCCTGAAGATGCCGCGTGAGGCGGCGAAACGCGTTGAGGTTTTCTTTTGCACGTCGGTGTTGGTACTAATTATTGCATTATCTGTTTTGCATGCGATTTGTGGGAGGGCGGGCGGTGCTTTTTGCATGTGCTTGTTCTCTAACATAGTCGGTGGTCACAGGTAGTGTAGTTGGGTACTTATGCCGGCGTAACTGAGCGGAAATCTAAAGCTAAGTAATTTTTCAATGTTAATACTAATTATGGATTTCCGCAAAGTAACGCCTGATACTATTAATTAAACTGCAAAAAGACACATCTTTCTTTCAGTTATGTGAAGTTGACCTTGAATCTGATAGTACCAGGAATCGTTTTTGTTAACAATTATTTTGCCATTTTTTATTTCCCAAAATTTAATTTTTCTTTTTTCGATAGCGTCTCTTATTGGCATTTTAAAGGTAGACAGAGGGCATTTAATTTCAACAATAGTGTCATTGTCAATTAGACCATCTGGCGTTGCAGCCAGAAAAGGAACTATGCTGTCAATAAATAAGCCACAGGGCTTTATCTTTACCCCTTCTTGTTTTTCAAGCTGGCTTAGAGCAATCATTTCGTGATCTACTCCATGTTTTATGGAAGTGATGTGTGAGATATCGCTCTTATATAATAAACTTTTCACGATGCTTCCACTGGTAGTCGGGCGGCGTTTAATAATTTTGCCGAAATTGGATGCAGTTAAGAGATTTCTGCGGAGCTCTAACCATTCACTGCTGTCTCTTTGGAGAATAGTTGATCTTTCTATCCGTGACCTTTCATCATCACTTCTTTTCAAATTTGTTAGAAAGCTTTGTTTTGCCAGCTCATACACATCTCTTTCCATATCTGGTTTTTCGCAGGTTGCACCATAGTTTTTATCTTCAATTGGTGTTACTTTTTTGATAAAAATGTTTTGTCTAACGGTTTTAAAATTTCTTCTGAGTTTGTTTCTGTGAATGATTTTATTTTCCAATGACTTTGTTTTTGACTTGGGACTCTTTCCCAAGAGGGATTTCTGCAAGGTATATAAGGGGCTTTTGGTGTTGTATGCTACGACGGCAGCTGCGCATCGGGACTGATACGTTTGCCTTTGTACTAAGTTAGTTCTCTTACCGCCAACAAATTTAGCGATGATGCTGTTGAACTGTTCAACGGCATTACTATCATAATCATTAATTAGACTTCTTGAATGTGTTGCAACTATGCCCACAATATATTGAATTCTTGACCAAAATGTGGAGCTCTTCACTTTTGGTATGAGGTTCTCACTTTTTTTTTCACTGCAACAGTAGTGATCTAAACACTGGCTGTGATCTCCAAAAGCGTGATTGTTTGAATTCAAAATATCGATATACAGATTGTTTATTCTTGTGCCTAATTCGGCAGTATCATCCTTATGTTTTTTTATGGCTAAACAAATGACTTTTCGGATGGCAAGTATTCTTTGGGTAGTTAGCATTTTCCTCATGTACAATGGATATTTTGTGTCGTTACTAACAAAAACTAATTTGTTGCACATATTTCGAAAGATGTGGTTGCGGCATTCTATTTTCTCGACCGTCACATCCTTGTATGGCCTTTCTTGAAGGATTCTCGCATAAGTATTGGAATCGCCATCCGCAATAACTCGCCCGTATATGACATTATACATGTCTATAGAACTTTTAAATCCCTCTGCTATTATTACAGCCTCCATGCCTGATGAAGAACCCGTATAATTTTTGAAGCATATGTGATCTTTCGGTGCAATCCCTTTGTTTTGTGCACGAACACATATGCAGCAATATTTATTCTTTACTCCTAAGAATAGCACTTCTCCGAATTTCCTACCTACAATTGCCGCTGCTCCGGATAGTGCTGAATAATTTTTTTTGTAGGAGCGCTTTGACCAACAAGCGTCAGCAATGACGTCGATGACTGCGATTCCATCTTTTACTCTACCTTCTTTTATTGCAGCTAGTCTCTCGCGCTCCGCTGCCGCCGCCATAGTCTGATGAGCTGTTTTCTCCCACTGTTCACAAATTTCAATATGTTTTTTCGCGTACATTTTTTGCGTCATTATAGGAAGGTTCATGGCAGCACATAAACCTTGAAACTGTTCTAAGCCAATACCCGCGTTTGTGACTGCAGCAACTGCAGCTGTATTTATGTCTAAGTTTTCAGTAGGCTGTGGATCTGAAGTACCTATTTACGAAAAATACAGCTTTACACATGTTACAGGTAAGTTTTAACTTTGAGTTCAGACCTGTTTTCGTTTCTCCAGTGATGTTTAAGTTAGATAGATTACAGCCGAATTGAGGAGAATGGTTTGAAATGATTTTCAATTTTTCGAAAAAGTACTCCTTGTCTATTATGAGTCTTTCTTTGGCATCATATTTTTTTTCAGCTTCAGTTTTTGCTTCTTTACTCTTAACTTTTCTCAAACATTTTTTCTGTTTTTTGCTTTCTTGTGGCTTCTTACTGCAAAAACCAAAACATTAACACTATTATTAGAATTAGAAATCTATTACATATATACTACTAGTAAACTGTTAACCATCTGTGAATGTGTGGCCTCCCATGCAGGTATTGCAACCAGAGGAAATCATAAAGATTTCTTACTGACTATTGTTTACATCCACCGATGGTTAGCAGTTGTTGTAAGAATACGCTTGTGTTCGTATATATATCGTATATAACTGCAAATTTTAGTTCAAATCCTGCAAGTAAATTTCTGCCTTTTATTTTAAGTAGGTACCTAAACTTTGTAAAAATTTCTTTTTGTTTATTTTTTACTTGATTTACTCAATTAGGTTTATATATTATGTATGCATACCATTTTGGCGCGAAGCATTCATTCACAGCATTCAGATCCAATTCAATTCCGTTGTTTGGGCTAATAGTATCTTTATTTTTATTTAACTGCTCATCATCGGTACTATCGGTAGGCGAGGTGGAGTGATAAACATTCTTTAAAACTGCCAGCAAGGGTCTGAAAAAAAAGACCATACACATATGTATATGCACATATATACAAAATATGTGTATGTCTTTGTATGTCTAATTCTCTGTCTGTAGATCAGTCAACTGTGTGTGTGTGTGTGTGTGTGTGAGCGTGTGTGTGTGTGTGTGTGTGTGTGTGTGTGTGTGTGTGTGTGTGAGTGAGTGAGTGAGTGTGTGTGTGTCTGTGTGTGTCTGTGTGTGTGTGTGTGTGTGTGTGTGTTTGAGAGTAAGGTTGACTTACATATATATATAAATACTTACTTGTCTGATGCAAAGTTGTCATCTTCATTCAGGTTATGTTCCACCTGATTGTCACTACTTATGGAATCATCAACACAAGTGTTATTTTCCTCCAACTGCTCTCTGTTATGAAAAATAAATAATAAATATATCACACATATTCCACTCTACAACTGTTGGAAACACACATCTATTATTTTCAAAAATAAACCTACGATAAATTTACTTACCCAGTCAAAGAAACATTTTCGTTCACGGGTTGGTTTTGAAAACATTCGTCAGTCTGCTTCTCAATTTGTGTTGCAGCAACTCTGAAATACAAAATAACTATTGCAAAATTATCAATGTTAAATGTGCTCGTCTATTGGATTATCGTTTTATATCGCATATACACTCTTGCGGCCCGCACTAAATCAATGACAACATTGTATTTTGAGTTTTAGTTTGTAAGACTTTAGGTCGATAATTGTAGAAAAAGGGTACTCATCAACGCTACTATAATATTAATTATTATTGATCAAAAGTTGAAACAATAAAGTAAATAACAAACACATACCTGCGACAATTGGCCATTCGTATTTTTTTTATTTTTTTAAGTTCTCTTTTACCACGTTTTTTTTTGCCACATTTGTTTGCCATTTTCACAAGTTTTTTTTAACAACAAATGCAATTTATATACCGCACAGCAAAAATATTTTCTTGCGCAGGCGCACAGAAACACAGAACACAGCCTTCCCGTCTCAGTGGAGCGATCACGACTGGCTGTTGAAACAAAACATCCCCCGCACCATGAGAAACATGCGACGACAGAGCACATTGCGCGTAATTAAAAACGTACTAAGCGCCAAAACCATTTTACATCAATAACTTTTGAAATATTGATTTGTTTTTCAAATCGCTAATAAATTAAATTAAGTACGTGTAAGTTAACATATTTTAAAATTTTAGGCTTAATTGAATGCACAGTTGTGACAAGAAATAGAAATTCGTTGAAATTAAGGGTTGACTTCGTGATTTTATTCTATCGAGAAAATTGTATTCTATTATGTTTTCGAGCAATAAAAAAAGTTGCAATTATGATGAAATATCCGTACTAAAAAAAAGTATTAGTTTGCATTTGATTTAAACGGGTAAAATTAACATCCAAGACTCGCGATTTATCGTTATGCCCGCTCTTAACATGACAAGTAGAATATGTATATTGTGCTGTTTTTGGATTGTGGATTTTTTATACACTCAAATATAATAATAAAGCATTTCGTTCATACGAGAATAATATTAGTTAATACAATCAATGTGCAAATATTTTTCGGTCGCAAATTTATTAGACCGATTTGTTAGCAAGTAGCTATTTAACATGCCAAGTAGAATATATTGTGGTGTTTTTGGATTGCGGATTTTTTTATACACTCAAATATAATATTAAGCATTTCGTTCATACGAGAATAATATTAGTAATACAATCAATGCGCAAATATCTTTCGGTCGCAAATTTAATAGCCCGATTTGTTATAAAGTCACATAATCATGTGTTTTAATTAAATCTATCAATCAATAAAACAACTTGCATTTTAATTTAACACTTTCTATTCAATTCATAAAGTATTTTATGTAATCATATAAATATTTTATATTGTTTCTAAGTATCTGTGCTTATAAATAAAAAAATTGGTTGCCTGTAAAGTCGGTATACGGGCGAAAGTTTTACGTGACAACGACTTTGAGTGGTAAAATAATTTTAATGTGAATATTCATTCGTATAACATGAACCGGTGTGTATGCCTATCTCTCTCACTCTCTCTCTCTCGCTCTTAGGCGGGTTAACTGTGCTCGAGTGGAAGGGACGCGTGCCTTTCACTTTTTATGTCTGTCTCACTCGCTCTTAGGCGGGCTAACCATGCCCGAGTCGAAGGGACGCGTGCCTCTCACTCGCTCTCATTGTGAGCGCGGAACGTGAGCGGAGCGTAACGCAGTTTCTTGAAGTGTCACCCGGCAAACCAATTTATAAGACGTTGTAACGTCAAAAATAACAAATTTACAATCTCAAAACTACTCAAAGTAGGCAGATGCAATTAAAACGCTGTAGGTAGGCGACATCGCGACAGCGAGTACAGCGACAGCCCTATCTCATGCTTACGTACCGCGCGGCGGTAGGTATTTATTTTAAAAACACGGCTGAGTTGGAATACTGTATGGATAATATTACCGTGACAAAATATTCGTATGATAAACAAGTACTTAAGGATACACCGCGCGCCGTAACTCAAAAAGTTGTATTTTTTTTCCAGCATAAGCCGCGACGCGGATTCCGACTCGGAGGCCGATGGCGAACGTCTAGTGGAACTGGAGGAGGCACTCAGAGAGTTCGAACCGCAAATGTCGTCCCACCAGCACCACCAGCTGCACCTTGCAATAGAACCACTTAGGTAAGCCTTAAGAGCACTTAAAGATATTCGGATCGATTAGTAAGTTTCACGGTAGCTCAATTGGATATTTGGTAGACCAATCGCCCGGCTTGCGAAAGGGGCGGGTTCAAGTCTCGCGTGTGGCAGTCCGATTTTTCTAAACACATTCACGGATGCCTATAGAAGCATGCAGTGTCCGTACATATAAAGATACGTACAGGTCAAAATCATGACTCTCCTTTTTGCTTCGCCTTCGTCGGGTTAAAACGTTTGAAACACCCTGGCCTGCACACATTTGTTTTATGGTTTCAGAGCCCCCGAACTGATGTTCCAGCCCTCAATGATGGGTAACCTGGAGGCTGGCCTGGCGGAGACCATGGAGTATGTATTCAAGCACTTCAGTCCCGAAGACCAACTACTGCTGGCCAATAATGTATTCCTCACAGGTGGCTGTTCGCAGTTTCCAGGTAGGTCCACAAAACCCACTACACATGTACCGGCTTTCCATATGTCATAGGAAGATTCCAGGCTTCTTCTGTCACATTATGCGTCCTCCTAATCATGGACTGGAGAAGTCCAGAATACTAGATCGAGTGGAGGTAAAACGAGCTAGGGTATGGGCGCCAACAAGAAGGTCTAACGCCATGAGATTAGCAGTGGATGGCAAATTGTACCGAGCAGTCCACACCCTCATACGACCGGAATGCGTAGAGGAACTTTTTGTGTGGTTGCGATCCTCTGCATTGGAAAGACAAGAAGACGTGTCCGCCGAGGTCGCGACTCTAATTTGATCCAAGACCCAAGTTAGATATGTATATGCGACTCTGCCATCTAGAAGGGCACAGAAAACTTTTCGCCTAAATCTGGCAGTGTCTAGAGCTGCTGCTAGCTGCCGTCGAGAGGTCTATATTTTCCCTCGGCTTCTTTCGGCCTTCGAATATAGTATTGCCTAAATGCCGACCGTTTTCACCTCTACATCCGTCAAATTCGTGAGCGACTCTCACAGCCGAAAATAAGGCTATAAGTAGGTACGCGCGGTGGGTGCGCAGCATCAAAAGCTTGCATCATACTTAGATGAATGTAATCATGACGTAAAAATCGCCCTCGCTAAGATCCAGAATACAGCTCTCTTGCAGAAAGGTCGCGAACGAAGTTTCCACACTATTGACTATAATTCTTTTCTTTCAGGCCTGAAAGAGAGATTAGAACGGGAACTGCTAGAAATGCGTCCTTTCCAATCGACGCACAAAGTAGTTATGGCTTCCAACGCGAGCCTGGACGCGTGGTACGGCGCGCGCGATTTCGCCGGTAGCAACCAGTTCGAAGAGTGGTGTATAACCAAGGAGGACTACTATGAAATGGGAGGGGAGTACCTGAAGGAACACCACGCGAGTAATAAGTATTATAAAAGCCCCGCGCCCATTGTAGATACGACATTGGCGCCGGCGGGCGACGCTAATGTTGTCAAAGAAGAAATAGTCATTGATTGTTAATGTGTACTTATTAAAATAGGTTAAAAGGATGTTTGGGTTTTTCTTCTGTACGTTCCGTTAACCGATTCATTGCGATGTTTTATTTTGTAATTCTACCTGTGGCGCTGGACATTTATGACGCGGCGCACCTTGCGTGTTCAACGTGATACGATTATGTGGCACACCTCTTGTGTCTTCAGCCATGCGGTAAAGAAAACAGTATTTTGTCAATTTTTACATGTTCTAAGCTTTCATACTTTTAAATGGCAAAATATTTTTTTGGAAATGACTTATGAAAGCACAGGTGTGCAAAACCTTTTTAAATTACACATATTTCATACTACAAAAGTAACGCAACAAAAAGGTTGTGCCGCTAGTTTTGGTCCTAAATATTGGAATAAGTAGGAAATCTTATAGGATATGATTGTTGGATTAATAGTATAGGTAACTAATGACTCATATTTTAACCACAAAAATATAAGCTCTAATGTGACCAGCCCTACTGTCTAAGCCGTTGTCTGTAGTTTCGGTTGTAGACATCCTTGTCACTCTAGCTTAACCGTGCGAGCGAACGCGCTAGCTGCACACTCGAAAATACGAATGAAACGTAAGAGAGTACAGCCTCTAATCATTTTTCGTCATGAAAGATGGGCAAAAAAGCGCATCTGAAAATATTTAATTTATTTATTTATTTATTCAGTCTTCTAAGGACCACATACAATTAATAAAAATGAAATTAGAATTAGATTAGAATTACATAGAATTTACCAAAACAAATAATTAATAAGAATAATATAAATAGTATTTAAAATAATATTTTAGTATTAGCCAGTACATGCACCATGCTAAGGTGATACACGTACTGACAGTCAAAGCGCTCGGCAAATACTCTCAGGAGAGTGTTTGGGCTGGCCCGCACCCTGCGCCCCAGGGATGTGCACCTCTTGCGCATGATTGTGTAGAAGCAATCCACGCGCGCTTCAGGAAACATCCCTGAGGCGCTACAGAAGCGAGGCAGCCCCAACAGCACCCTGAACGCATTATTGTATTGTACGCGTAGGGCGCTATACTGCTTCTGCGTATACTTCACCCAGAGACTGCTCGTGTAGAAGGACGTGCAAAATGCCCTAAACAAAGTGATTTTGACGCCTCTTGAGTACCGAGCAAATCTGCGGGCTATCATATTCGCACGAACAGACAGCGCCCTACGCTCCCTTTCTATGTCAGCATCATCTTTCAGGTCTGGGTCAGAATGTGCCCAAGATATTTAAACTCTGTTACCCTATTTAGTGAGCATCCATTTAATTTCGGTTCAGGTGTTTGAGTTAGGAACCTTCCCCGAACCTGAAAGATCATCCACTCACTCTTCTTGACATTATACGTCAATCCGTGCCGCTTTGCATATTTTTCACATATGTCAAGCAGCTGTGATAGCCCACCTACTGAGGCACTCAGCAGCACCATATCGTCCGCGTAACTTATATTATTAAAGCAGACTCCATCAATATGGCAACCGACATGTGTGCTGCTGAGCTCCTCCACAAGCGCGTTTACATAAAGGTTAAAGAGTTTTGGCGATGTCAGCCCCCCCCCCCCCCCTGCCTCACGCCGCACTCCAACCTGTAAGGTTTTGAAAAGACCCCTGACCATCTTACAACGTTGATCTGATTCTCATACCAATATTTAAAAGTGCTAATTAGTTCCTTAGGCATCGATGTTTAAGGCATACATAAAATGTATCTCACACTTTTTATGTCTGCCATCTTAGGAACCGTGCGTCCTATCGAAAAATAACGAAAATTCGAACACCCCAGGAACCCATACTGTAGTTTCAAATTTGAGCTCAAAATTGGGTCAATTATGACATGGTAATTATTCATCATGAAAAGTTTTGGCGTAACAGCGCACTTGAGAAAAAGGCAGACAAAATCTCAGAAACTGGGCGTCCTATTAAAATATATTTTTTAATCATACAATATCTAGAAACGAAGGCGAGCTTGATTAACTTGAAAAATAAAGAGTTTGGTTTAGGGTAGGTCTCTAATAATTAATTAAAGAACTTATCATCGACTTAAAATGACATGCTTCTCGCGCCACACACAAAAGAAAGTGATGGCACGAAATGCGTTATCCTCCACAAATCGGTTAATATGGTCCTAAAACGATGACGCAAGATGCAGAGATGCAGAATTTGTAAATACGAATCTTCAAACATATCTCCTAGGCCCCCTATGCGTTTTTACCGCAAGCATATTGAGCTTACCAAGAAAGCTTTAGGAAAGTTTTCTAGACTTAGCCTTCTGATTTATCAGTGTAGCAATAAATATTTGTATTGTGTAAATAGTAATAAAGTAAAAAAGAGTATGGCATACATTATTCAAAGCTTACTGTTCTTCAAAGTGACTGAGCAAGAACACATGATCCGATTTATAGAAACATACTCTCGAAACACTTTCGTCTGCTACGCTGATATGTCAGAAAATGGGGCCTCAACCAGGGTGCAGGATGGCGTGAGTAAAACAATTTAATTCGCCACAAATATCATGGCACGTTTATTTTTCTCCACTACATGGCGACTTCTAAAAGAATCGTGACTTGTTATTTTGCATTCATATAGTTTCTTTTTTTATTAGAGCTCTGCAAATGAGCACTAAAGAATAATTTTACAATGTATACTTTCCATAAAATTAAATAAACTCTGTATTTAATTTGATCTCAATATAAATCACTATGAACTGAAAAAAATTATAAACGATTTGTTAGTTCGCTAATTATATCGATTGATGAGACTATATAATAAAGAGTACATTTAAAAAATCACATTAAAGCATATACATAATGCTGACTACATAAATGCTCTTACAGCCTTGTCCGCTCCCGCGTTGCCTCGCACAATGTAGAATACTCAAAATATCAACAATAAACAATAAGACTTTTAAGTAGAAGTAAACAAACCAAATATAATAAATTTTTATCACAATAATTCAGACTATAAAAACAACAAAATATTTATCTGTAATGAAGGCTGTAAGAGCTATATTCACGTGCAATGTAATACACCACAATTAACAAATCTAACTTATTTAAAATATAAACTAGCCTAAAAATTTTAACAATTAAAAGAAAAAAACAGTTTTAGTTAAAAATATTGGTCATTAAAACTCTGAAGAGCTATAACTAAATGACCTCTCATCATGCCATGATTACAGCTTATTGAATTTTCAATAAAAAATTTGCACATAAAGGGATGTAAATAACTCCAAAACTTGGTTAATTATATGCGGCTTTTAGCCATGTTATATAATTTGGTTAGACTATACAAATTGTATAAAATCAGTGACTTAGAAATAGCTCTCAACATATAAAAAAAAGTTAAAATCCTTAGGCTGTACTCTTGTATGATTATAATGTAAGCAACGCAATATGTTGGCAAAGCGGAAGTTCGCGTAAATCTAACGATACAATATAACTAAATGTGTATGTACCTTAGACAATATGATTACACAAGGCTCACTGTTATTTGCTCGTAACTACCACGACAATTAAGTGGTCGGCGGCCGCGGCCTAGACTAGTGGCCTGCCCTGCCGGCCCGGCCTGACGCCTGACGCCTGACGAGGGAAGTAGTATACAATTATATTCACGGGTAAGGATATGTACGATTTCTTCAACAAAAATTCAGACCCAAAGAATTTGGTTGGTCCTCCACCACAACCGTCCCGATAGTAAACAACGAAATCAACAAATATATTCCGAACACTGCCAAATTTCCGGTGAGTATTTATGTTTTCAATATTGTGAATTTTCTTTTTTAATGTAATTCAGTCTTTTCTACGGGTGAAAAGAAAGTGTAAATACTAAAAGTTTTACCACTCCTCTGATTACGTAAATGGCTCATTATTACATTCTAAATATAGTAACTAACATCGGTATGTAAAATAGCTGGAACAGTGAAGAAGGTACACAAGTTAGGATCCCGCTGAATACTTGGTACGCGAAGTTGCCTTCGCACGCGCGGTCCTACGGTGCACTTCTTCAGTTGTCACTGCGCAGCCCCGCTTTTTGCGAGGTGCTCCGCGGGAATAATGGAAATTCAACGAATACATAATTTCAATATTGAATAATATGGAACACATCTCGCAAATCACAGGGATTCGCCGATTTCTATTTTCCCGTATACTCGACAAGGGTGAAGCAACGACAGGTTGACGATAGGTATAAACAATCATAAAGACAATAAACATAATAATAACAAAAATATATTACTAATTCTAGAATTTAAAAAGAAACAGTCACCCTCGCCGAGTAACGGATATTTAGGTAGACATTTATTATATACTTCATATAATGAAAACTAGTATACTATGTTGGTGTCTCTATTTCCATTCATAATATCTATGGATAATACATGGTAATCGACATTGAAAAACATCTGTAGCATGATGCTCGCCAATGAAGTTACATACTATTGATAAACTATGGTTTTGAAAATTCCACAATGATCTTTCATAAAATGGTATCTGAAGATTTATACTAATCTTTAAACCCAAGTCCTAGATTGTCTAAATAATACTGTTATCAATGGCTTGGTAAGAAACTTATTAAACATTTAATAATTTGAAAAAAAAAAAACGCGTAAGATGTTATCCTTAACCTTCTGGGCAACTAAATGCATCCGTCATATTATTTTTATTTTAAAATATTGTGTACATATTCTTTTTTTATTTATTTTGTTAATATAAAATGATAAATGAGATATTGGCCTATTTTTCGTGTTTTCTTCAAATACAGAACTATCAAAATATAAAAAAATATTGAGGACTATCAAACAACATTCATATGTATATATTATTATATGTATATGTATGTACATCTACGAGGAAATTTTGATTTTAATAGTACATAGTACCCAAAGTATAGTTCTGCACTAGATATTCTAACATTAATTCCAATTTATTTTTTCTCAGTTCGATATTTTATTTATATGATTGTAGAGAAAAAATGGTCTACAAATCATAACTTCCTATTTACCGCCGAAATGGATTTCTCTCTTTTACTTTTCGCCGATATACTTGAATAAATAAATCCTACCAATATTTACAATTTCTAACCCAGCACATGGACACATACATAATGGAAATAAAATAATGTATGTGTATAGTAAGTAACAATACAGTAGAAATATAATAAACAAAGTAAACAGTTCAATGTGATCAATATAAACAACATGCGACGAGGAGATAGTTCTCTTACAATATTTTATTTCCAGTTCTACCCTGACCAGCAGACTTAACTAAGCTTACTCTACCACACCGTACATAGAAATGGCACCAATCTATCTTTGATATCATAATGGCAAACCATAAGGAACCCCCGCAGCGGACCCGTCGCCGGCCCACGCCCCACGACTGTCTCAAGGTATTGGAAGACTACTGCTCTAACACTATCATAATCACTATTATTCGAAACAGTAATGGGAATAAACAGTTCGCACTTTACCAGTACACACAGTAAAATGACAACTGCGGTATTTACTCTAAATGGTAATCAAAATATGCTGTATACTTATGTATGATGCTTTTATATGTATGAGAGTACACTAATATGAATATCCACGTTGGAAATTAGAAAAAATAATGATGTCTATGGTGGTGTTATGATTGATACTGCCTAATATCGCTATCCGCTAGAAGGCACACAAAGTTTTAGTAAGAAGCTTCACAAATGATCGCCCTCCCACCGATTTGCTGAACATAACCTTATGAACGCAATACGATTAAAAAATATTGCCAATTTTATGTTGCAACAGGCACTTCTCTGGATTTCTCCAATAAACATCATATACGACATTAATTTTGTGAAGCTTTCAATATTGCCTCTGAGGACTCTGTTAGTTTTGTGTATTATTTTGTACTTATTTATTTATTATTACTTCATATGAACTTGAAACTTTATTAAAGCATTCTTATGGATTACTATGAGGAGTATCATCTAGAGTCCTTTAAATTTCTCAGCGATCAAAATACTTTACCTCTCACTGGTAACAATTCTATAAAATTATTGAACTTCATTATACACTGACACATCCTAAGTTAAAGCATCGCAATAAGATATTGTTACATTTCACTACGTCTAATGAGAGTGGGTAATGATAAGCGAACGACGAACATCGAATTTAGAATTTCAATTGGAGATTTACCATTCACGATTCCAAAATTTATCACACTAAGCAAATTAGAATATGAGATCAAAAATTTTAGGCCTACAATCTAAAATGATGAGAGTTTTTTTTTTAAGTATTGATTTATGAACGCCACCACGAGAATTAATATAATTGTGTGATGGTATAGATAAATCACAGTTGTGGGTAAAAATCACAATGCATATCATAGGCGGTACCGCTACGTGACTACTCTACGTCCTCTTGTCTCGTGATGTCCACAGGGTTACGAGGGATTCCGCAAGCGTAACTAAACAACCCGATGCTGCCCGCGTGCTTCTCTCGCGTCACGGCCGACAAACTCAACAGTGGATAAATAAATAACTCGACATAAAATAAACAGAATCTGTGCATGAGTCCATGCTGACAAACCTAATGGTTAGGAGCTTCCAGTCTCCTTCTTTTTTTGTGTTATTATCATGGTCGTATAGCTGCTCTCGTTGATGGCTGCCAACTTTTAATATTGCACTCTGGCTGCTCGCTGTTCAACCGAGAGCTGGAACGTTCACAATACTTTATTAAAATATCAGAACAGTTTTATTTTATTATTTTTTTTTAAATATAAAATATCACACAATGCAAAATGCATGGTTCACTCGAGCCACTTGAAGGGACACTTGAATTTTGGGTAGTCGAGGCATGCTCATGTAAACCTAGCTCTAGGAATAAGTTAACGTACCTTTTCAGGCGATCAGTCTCCGAGATGCATTTGTCCGGACATCTGAGGCTGCGGCGTAGGGGTATGCGGAGGGGGCGGTGAAGCTGTTCACAAAACATATTCCATTAATAAAAACCCTTCAGACTGTTCACAATGCACATAAGACTAAGTGCAGACGACATCACGTCAAGGTTAACACTACGTCATTTTATGCACTTGTGATACGGGCGATTTTTCAACAAAAATGGGTAGCCACACTGTACATAATCACACACACTTACATATTGACGCGATTGACTGCGGCGACATGGCTGACATCTTGCTTTGCATATCTTGCATCGACACCTGCGTGCCTTGAGAAGTCATGTAGCGATTCACCATCGGCACAAAGCTGAAAATATTGTTTATGTTAGCGTCCAAACAATTTGAGACCTTATTTTTACTTAAAATAGTATACTTTTAATGCCAGGGCTGCTATTTATGCCTTAATGGTGCAATTAATATTTATTTGAACCTATTTATATCTCTTTCAGAAGTGAAATCATCATTGGCCAAGTAAAGATTATCAAATAGCTAGTTTACGTATGTACGTACGAACCAGGAAGATAAGCTTAACACTGCGGTTACTTAAGCTGTTGTAATAAGTGGGTATTTGAAAAAAAAATTGGTCTGGTGAGCCGACACAAAGACGTTTGTATCAAAACTGAAATCGGGGTTCAGCTCCGTAACGCTTGGCAATTGTACACATCCCGTGCATTTGCATAGTCAAGCTGTAACTATCAAAGGACGGCTACATTCGAAAGCACGCATCGGTTTATGAAGAGCCTTTGGTAGGCGTCATACCTTAAGTCACAGACGCCGGGCGAGTCAAAGTTGCTGTTGTTCGAGTTGTTGGTGTTGGTGGCGACGCTGTTGATGGTGCCGATGCTGTTCGCCGACACGTTGCTGTGATTCTCGCGGTGCACGCGGTTGTGATGTCTGGTGAAAGAAAACATAGATATAGAACCCTAATAATAATCAAGTAACAAGGTCAGGACAGCAGGTAATATAACAATAAAACGTCTTGATTTCAGGAGGCTTGACTGTGCAAGGAAATCAGGGAGGAGAAAGGAAGAAGAACTAGATGAATCGAACTGAGTGCAGCGCTTTGAATTTGAGTGAAAAAGGATGCAGATATACTTAAGTAACCGAAACAAATTCCATTCATTAAAGTTCTTGGAGAATGCTAAAGGGACTCAGTCAACCCTAGCGTTGTTTAACCATGACAAAAAACCACTGGCCATTGTTCAAAATAATATTATGTCTTTAAAACTGATGCTGTGCAGTTTCGAGTTACTTTTGAGGCTGGCGCTGATAAAAGGGTTTTATTGCCAAGTAATGAGACCTCGCAATATGAGATAGCTGCCTCACATGATCTCGGGCCTGGGGCGTGCGTGCGGGTGTGGCGTCACAACTCACTGCACTATACTGTACGCGTACCTTATAAGATAGCTGTCCCGCACGAAGGTGCGCCCGCAGACGCTGCATTCGAAGCACGGGCTGGCCGGGTGCGTGCGCGTATGACGTCACAGCTCGCTGCACTGTACTGTACGCGTACCTTATGAGATAGCTGTCCCGCACCAAGGTGCGCCCGCAGACGCTGCACTCGTAGCACGGGCGCCGCGTGCGTGCGCGTATGACGTCACAGCTCGCTGCACTGTACTGTACGCGTACCTTATGAGATAGCTGTCCCGCACCAAGGTGCGCCCGCAGACGCTGCACTCGTAGCACGGGCGCCGCGTGCGTGCGCGTATGACGTCACAGCTCGCTGCACTGTACTGTACGCGTACCTTATGAGATAGCTGTCCCGCACCAAGGTGCGCCCGCAGACGCTGCACTCGTAGCACGGGCGCCGCGTGCGTGCGCGTATGACGTCACAGCTCGCTGCACTGTACTGTACGCGTACCTTATGAGATAGCTGTCCCGCACCAAGGTGCGCCCGCAGACGCTGCACTCGTAGCACGGGCAGCCGCGTGCGTGCGCGTATGACGCCACAGCTCGCTGCACTGTACTGTACGCGTACCTTATGAGATAGCTGTCCCGCACGAAGGTGCGCCCGCAGACGCTGCACTCGTAGCACGGGCCGGCCGCGTGCGTGCGGATGTGCAGCGCGAACTGCGACTTCGACGTGAACGTCATCGAGCAGCGGTCGCAGTTCAATGGCTTGTCTGCTACGTGAGACCACCTGCAAAAACAAATACAACTGTCAAAAGACACCCACCCTACTAAACAACCAATTGAGATATAAGACGACAAATTTTATTAGTGCCAACATAATCAAAAAGAGGTGCTGAAAGTAACGACTATCTCACCTGTGTGCTGTTACATAGCTCTTCACAGCAAATCTTTTCTGACAAATATCACAAGCATACGGTCGTTCTCCTGAAAATGACGACCGTGTTAGAAACGCATAAAACATTTTGCGTATAGAACAATAAACGAACGAGAAAGCATAATCCAGCAATGAACCAAAATAAAGATGAGAAAGCGAGATTGAAGGAAAACGATGTTAGAAAGACGGCAAGATGCAACTAGACAGTAATGAGGCAAGTTTTAAATTAATGGATGCGGAAGCCAAGAAATTAAATAAACAATAGAGTACTGAAAATTAAACGATGATGCAGCCGCTGATAAAATTAAATCATGATGTTCGTTGTCGGTGCCACATCATAAGGTTTAAGTAAGGTTTAGGTTTATATTGATACCTGCATTCGCAATTTGCCGTCTTCTTAACCATCTTCTAAGCAGTAAATGCTTCACACATGTCGTGGTGCTTCTTCCAGTAAAATGATTCAATAAATACCTATGTAAGTATGTTATAAGTGTAATTGTGACTTGTCTATGTGGTGCTTCCCAAATGTGTGAACCAACTACCACTCAAATTCCACATCCAATCAAACGATTAGCATTACACAACAATAAGCTGCAAAATCGCTTTAGTTAAAGCTGTTCGGCAATGCTAGTCGCATAATCGCGATGAACTATAAGCCATCAAGTTTGTACGCGATACCCCCTTGCTCATAGGCTCTACTCTCTTGGTCGTAGTTTCGGATGTAGCTATCGCTGTCACACGAAAATACGGACGAAACGCTAGGGAGTACGGGCTCAGGTGAATCGCGCACCCAGATGACGGACTGAAAAACACTGTCATGAGACAGCGAGGCAAGCTAAAGCGCCGCGTCCGCCGCCATACCGGTGTGTATTCGCTTGTGAATGTTGAGCGTCGATTTCTGCGTGAAGCGCTTGTAACACACATCGCACTCGAACGGGCGCTCGCCCGTGTGCGTGCGCATGTGAATCTCCAGGTACGGCTTGCAAGTGAACGCCGCCGGACACTCCATGCAGGCGTACGGCCGCCCTTGCACTGACCAACACGTTAATAACACTCTACTCATAAAAAAACAGTACTTAACACGGCCCTGACATGTGGCACCGACAACATTTATCCAGATTAGAATGTATGAAAGTCAATTAAGAAAACAAGAATGATAGCTATGAATATTAAATGCGCAGTTAGATATCTCAATAATAAAAACAGAAACGACTGACCTGTGTGCGTTCGTTTGTGTATATTGAGTGTTGACTTTTGCGCGAATCTCTTGAGGCACACGTCGCACTGGTAAGGACGCTCACCAGTGTGCGTGCGGTTGTGTATCTCTAGATACTGCTTGCAAGTGAAGGCGGCCGGGCACTGCAGGCATTGGAACGGACGACCCTGCACTGTGAACGAACAGAGAGGTCAGTGAGGAGCAGGCGCGCGCCCACCTCCCCGCGTGCACGTCATCACTCACTCTAGTAGCCCACATTACGTTCATTCGTCCCTAGGGCGGCCCACCACGTACCTGAGTGCGTCCGCTTGTGGATGTTCAGACTGGATTTCTGGGTGAAGCGCTTCAGGCAGATGTCGCACTGATAGGGACGCTCGCCGGTGTGCGTGCGCGTGTGAATCTCCAGGTATTGCTTGCAGGTGAAGGCGGCGGGACACGACAGGCACTGGAACGGTCTGCCCTGGACTGGTGCCCAACACATATATTATAGCAGCGGCGAGATGCAAGGACGCTAGACGCCCTCGCACTACGGAGATCGCGGCGCGGACTGGTCGCCGCTCGCCGCTAACTCCGCTCCAAATCTTTACCACTTAGCTCGTTAACATCGACTACGACTATCCAAGTGATGAGACACACAAGCACAACGTACAAAATAAGAGATTTGGAGGAGAGGCAGAGTGTGAGTGGAGAGAGGCTGGGGGCGGGCGGGGGGCCAGTCCGGCCCGCGGGTGCACCCACCTGTGTGCGTCCTCTTATGTATATTGAGGCTGGACTTCTGCGTGAAGCGCTTCAGACACGCGTCGCACTGATAGGGCCGCTCGCCTGTGTGCGTGCGCATGTGAATGTCCAGGTAGGGCCGGCGGGCGAACGCCGCCGGGCATTGCCCGCACGTGAATGGACGCCCTTGCACTGCGCCCAGTGCACACACAAAAGCGAGTAACGCACGTCGCCGACGCATGCTCGGGCGCCCGCCCGCTGCCAATCTCAACCACATTACGGTCGGACACGACCTTTTTACCCCAATTTGGAACCCAATTTGGTCGGTCGGCACCGGGGCCGAGACCGAGGCGCCGATGCGTTATTGCGGCGATTGCATTATCGCTTTTGTGAAAGAATTAATATTCATGAAGTAATGATGAAATATAATAACAAAATGATACACTAAATCACCGAAATGTTTGCAAATGAGAGGGGGTGAATGACAGGCATATTAAAGTATGATAGACGAGTATACCTAAGTAATTTTGAATGCAGAAGTACGAGAAAGCGCGCATTTGATTATGTTAACGATATCGAGATGTTAGTTGAAAGCAACGAGATGGAAGCTATTGTAATATGGGGATGTAAATTAACGGGTTAGGCGGGCAACGGAAAAGTAGGAATGAAGCATGACGCTAAATGAGATGCGAGTGCGTGATCACTCATTGTCTAATCGTACCGAAAAGGAATGTTGCGGATATAAAATATGTGGGCTACTAACCCGTATGTATTTTTTCGTGCAAATTGAGCGCGCACTTCTGCGTGAAGGACTTGAGGCAGACGGTGCACTGGAACGGCCGCTCCCCTGCGCCGCGCACACACGGGGGGACAGAGAAACAAAACAAAACCACGATGGACAAATAATTCTACTAATCGCACGCATCAACGCATACCAATTCGATATTTAACTTTAACAACCATGAGGCAATTTGTATACTATGTTATTTGTCCATCAAACAATCTCTCTCCTACTTGAAATTAACGAATATCCTCACAACGTACACATGCTTTACTTTACTGTTTGTGAATAGTTTTTGAGCGTGTGCAACCTAATGAAGGAATGAAATTACCGTTCAAGTAGCATTACAGAGATAGGAAACATAAATAAAAACACTTCCGAATCGCTAACCATTCTGCTTGTCAATCAATGAGATGTTTGAATTTACCACATTGGGAGCCCTTAAAAACTATTCACAAAACATAGGTGTCAAAGCCACAACCGAAATAAAGGAAGCCAAATTAACGTAAGAATAAAATTTGTGGCTCGGAGACCGATTGGAAATAAAAATGAAATATCAAGGGACCCACCAGTATGTATACGTTTATGAGTGCCAAGGCTGGACTTCTGCGTGAACCGCTTGTCACAGATGTCGCACTGATAGGGGCGCACTTTGTTGATCAGCGATTGGATGTGCTCCTCTAGAAATACCAACAAAATTCAGCTACAACAACGATTCTGCACCATGCACTGCATTGATGATAGTGCCTAATAATGTGAGCTCTATAATAAAATTTCATTGTCTACATAAGGATTTTAGGGGAAAATGCCTACCAGTGTGTATTTTCCCATGACGGCCAAGGCTGGACTTCTGAGTGAAGCGCATAAAACAGATGTGGCACTGGTACGGCCGCACTTTCTCTAACAGGGCTCGTCTGTGCTCCTCTATAAGGTATACGAGTTTCGATATAGCAACCATCACTCTCTCAAACAACAGAATTGCATAAAAGCCTAACGGGTTAACTGTACACTCTCTCACACACACTCAGGGGGAGGTAGGCTATGCGATCTCTAGTGGTTCGTTAGTACCGGTCTGCCTCAAGGGTTACGTCACGCATAGGTAGGCAGTACAGAGATAGGGACCCACCGGTATGTATTTTTCCGTGCCGGCCCAAACTTGATTTCTGGGTGAATCTCACAAAGCAGACGGCGCACTGGTAGGGTCGTTCCTTAGCCAGCAGCGCGCGCTTGTGTTCCTCTGAACGAAACCATCGCACAAGTCAAATTAAGTGAACATTTACTACGAGGAAGAGTAGGCTTGAGGAGCCGTGAGATCGACAAACGGTCAAGTGAAGAGATAAAGATTGGGCACAGGGCGGTACGAGAGAGTACCCAAACAGAACCCACCCGTGTGTATTTTCTTGTGTCTGTTGAGGCTGGAGCTCTGCGTGAACCGCATCTGACAGAGGTCACACTTGTAGGGCCGGTCCTTCACCATCAACGCCCGCATGTGCTCATCTAGAACCCAGGCCATATTCGACACTCTAAAGCTCAGCGGTCTGCTTGGAAGCCAGTTTACAGCAAAACATACCACGGAATATATTGTATGCTTTCCGTTGTATGTTTTTACCTCCCCCTGTTTACCTCGCATCATTGAAGCCTTCCTCACGCCCTGATTTAAGATAAAAACTATTTTGGCTGTTCGACACATCTCAAAAACTATTCACAGTTATAAGTTAAGCATATGTATTGTCAATTGTTTCATAGCGATCTGTGTGTCGCACCAGTGACTAGGTAATTAATTATAATATGTTATCCAACATTTCAATATGTAGGTATATAAAGTAGAAAGTATAGTAGGTATATGAGTTGTTATGAAGCTCCGTCCAGAGGCCGCGTGCTAATATTTTATATTGTGTACAGATACATTTTAAAATAGTGCATACATTTAATTACGAACTTTGGACAGATCGTTAAAATTACCCATACAATAAGAAGTCGTTTTTATAAAGAAAAGCAAATAAACAATGTTATTAAGTGAAATATCTTCTAATATCTTTTAATAAAACACATTACAACATAAATAAGCAGGTTTAATGTATTTTTTTATTATTAATTGTTGTTCTTCGTAAATGGGCACTCAGACAAGTACTTTTGCATAGATATAATATTGGAAATAATAATAATGGAATATTAAGAAAAGACAATACATATAAAATATAACTCAGATTATCAGGGCGTTCAAAACAGGATATTGCAACAAGCAAAATATGTAACAATATTTAGTTAAATTCAAAAAATGAAAACAAAAGAAAATTTACATATTTTGGTCTTACGGAAACAGGAGGAGGTTAAACTTGACTGAAATTAAAAAAATCCAATTTATTGTCTAGAAGTTTTAAATCATCCCCTCATGGTACCAAGAATGTAGGAACTTTTTGTATGTAATGTATGTTGCTATGTCTATTGCGTGTTAATGACGTTAATTAATTTAAATACAGTCTAATGTGTGTAACTGAGTAGTTATTGTTTTTTTTATAATTTTGTAATTATAGTGTTGAAATGTTCCGAACATTCGCAAGAAAGGATTGAACCTCTGCCCTTTGGCCATGGGAGACAACAATAAAGGTTTTGTTTGAGTGCCGTAAAACCTCCTTCCCTGTAGCTATTTAACATTTCAATGGTGTGTGTTAAATTATAAAACATTTGCCCTAAGCACATCAGTATCCCACAATAAGATAACAATTTCTATTTTTTAGTTACAAATTTCAATACCATTCTCATTCATATATTTATACCATGGACTCACTATGAATAATATGTGAAAAATTGTTTAAAAAATGTATGTAACTGAAAATGACACCTTTAAAGTATAAATTTTAAAACTTTAAAGTATAAATTAATGAATGAAATTTTGAAAAAGGTCCCTTTATTGTAAGGTTCAAAACTAGAAATAATTTGATTTATCCTAAACATATGCCTTCAGAAATAGTTCTTAATATTTAAAGATACATTGGACTAACTATGTTCATGAGTCTTTCAAGTGACTTGCCTGGATTACTCTATGCAGTATTTGATAACATTAGTTAGAGAATATATTTGAGTAATCGTCAGCGCCATCTGGCGACTGTGAACCAAGATTAAATAAATTCTGTTCTGTCCCTACTGGCCACACACTATACTCCCAATCATCCAACTGGCATGACACAGCCGATTGGATTAGTAGAACTTGTCATGCAAATCCACGATCAGTTCGAACCGATCCAATCCGTGGCTTCATACCAATTCGACGATAGGAAGTATTGTGTGTGGCCAGCATAGAACATTTTTCAGCATCTTTAAACCATAAGATCTATTTCTGTAGACATCATCTTATTTATACATAAATCGCGGGGGTGTGACGTGCACTTACCGGTGTGGACGCGTTTGTGCGTGTTGAGACTGGACTTCTGCGTGAAGCGCTTGAGGCACAGATCGCACTGGAACGGGCGTTCGCCTGTGTGCGTGCGCATGTGGACCTCCAGGTACGGCTTGCGGCAGAATGCTGCGTCGCAAACCTGTGACGTCACGGACTTATGTACAACTCATCTTGAGATTATAACAAGTGGACCCTGAATTTAAAGCGTGGGTCCAAAGAATTATGTAAATGGACTACCAAATACAAAAAAAAATTAAAGGTTAATTTTATCTGCAACTTTAATTGTTTAAATGCCTACTGTATATACAGGGTGTCCCAGAATATGTGAATCAAATTGTCATGGGAGATACCTTGGACAGTGACCTTTCAAAAAAAAAAAAAAATTGAAGTTAAGTAACCTTTGAATAAATTAATTAAAGTTAAAATTTTGGGAAATGCACGACTTTTCAAACTTTCGACTACAGCGCCCTCATTTGGGATTTTTTTTTATTTTTTTTAGCTATTTTTATTTGGGAATGACTGATCTCAGAAAACATCAGACTTTTTTTCTAAATATTGACGTCATTTTGAAATCTCAGCATTATTTTTAATTTTTTTTTACTGCACCAAAAAGTTTCTTGCAAATTTAAACAGTCGTGGTATAAAAAAAAATGTATGAAACTTTTTGAGCAAACTAACCTGAAAAGTTGCCTATTAAATAAAGATTCTAAAATGGTATAAATTAGGTAAGTAGCATTAAAAGTTTTGGAGATATTAAATTTTTAAGAGTGTAAGGGCGTTTTTCTTTAAAATAAAAATTTCATGTTTTAGGTCAAATTTTTTATTCCACAAAGATTTTTATGTTCAAACTATTTTAAAAGACTCAAAATTAGTAAAAATTAAAAGCTAAGACTGACACTTAATAATAATAAGACAGAAATTATTGAACCACAAACATTAATCAACATTTTAAACTTAAAAAAAAAAAACACGAAACTCTAGAAAAAAAAAACTCTAGTAAACTCATAAAAGATGTTCAAAATGTCGTCCTCCAGTGCGTATGCACAATGCACATCGTCTTAAGAAATTACGTTTTAACCGTCGCAAGCTTATTGTACTTATTTCTTGAGCAGCCTGAAAGATTCTTGATCTCAGTTGGTCGAGAGATGTGATGGGCTGCGAATAAACTTTGTCTTTCAAGCAGCCCCAATAAAAAAAATCCAGAGGATTAAGGTCGGGTGACCTAGGTGGCCATAAAATTGGCCCCATACGGCCTATCCACCGTTCGGGGAAGGCCTCATTAAGGTAGGCCCTTACTTCTCGAGCATAATGGGCTGGGCAGCCGTCGTTTTGCAGCCACATTGTTTGTACTATTTCTTGTGGTTCATTTTCCAACAAACCTGGTAGTTGGTTTCTTAATAAATCCAAATAACCGGTCGAATTTAGAGTCCCGGGCAACTCGACAGGACCCACTATTTTTCCATTAAAAATACCAGTCCACAGATTAATTTTAAACTGCTATTGCGAACGCTCCTCTCTTATCAAATGAGGGTTTGATGTCCGCCAGCTATGAAGGTTATGTAAATTTGTGTAGCCATCCTTTTTGCAGCTGGATTCATCACTCCACAAGATACGATTAAAAAAGTTTGGGTCCTGTCGATGAATTTCAATCATTCGTCTACAAAAATTAACACGTGGTGCATAATCTCGTGTTAATAAAGACTGCACTTTTTGAATATGGTAAGGATGGTACTTTAACCTATATTCGGTGCGCAGTTGATTTTGCAATCCCAGTACGTCTTTCTATTGCTCGTACCGATGTAGACGGATCCCTTAAGACTTCCTGTTCTACTACGTCTACGTCGTGCTCCTGGTATCTTCCCTCGCTGCGAGGACCACCTGGGATTCTTCCTTGGCGGTAAGAGTTGTTGACTCTTAAAAACACTCCATAGGCTGGGTGGTGTCGATTCGGATATCGCTCTGCGTAGATCCTTGCAGCCTCTCTGGCAGAGTAACTAACGCCGCCTCTGGCGTTAATACGCCTCGTTTCTCCATACACGAGATGCATATCAGCATACTCGCTTGGGGTATAAAAATGCTCATTTTGTCGACGGTTAGCCATAACGTGTAGAAAATCGAAGTCCAGAATAATGCCAAAGTTGTTGAGTCCAGTTCAAAGAAATCCAAGTCAAATGCAAAATCCAAAGTCCAAAGTGAAGCAAAGTTCGTTAATAAAATCACAGAGCACAAAACGGAACACAGGAGTAGCACGGGGCGTCAAGCGTCGTACTGAATGAACTTGTAGTTAACAAAAAATACGGTGTCCATTGTTATCGAGATCCAGTTTTACCTGCGTGCGCGTCTCACTCCCTGTGTACATTCCATGAAAGAGCGTGACAAAATAAGTAATTTTATGCGTGCTTGAGTGAGATAGCATATGTTTTATCATTTCTAATGAGCGCTTCTACGCATTTTTATTGTAATTATTAGCTTACAAAAATTAATTTTACACGAACTAGGAAATGTGACTTAAACATGTAAATGTTTAGTTTGACGAAATGCTCCCTTACACTCTTAAAAATTTAATATCTCCAAAACTTTTAATGCTACTTACCTAATTTATACCATTTTAGAATCTTTATTTAATAGGCAACTTTTCAGGTTAGTTTGCTCAAAAAGTTTCATACATTTTTTTTATACCACGACTGTTTAAATTTGCAAGAAACTTTTTGGTGCAGTAAAAAAAAATTAAAAATAATGCTGAGATTTCAAAATGACGTCAATATTTAGAAAAAAAGTCTGATGTTTTCTGAGATCAGTCATTCCCAAATAAAAATAGCTAAAAAAAATAAAAAAAAAATCCCAAATGAGGGCGCTGTAGTCGAAAGTTTGAAAAAAGTCGTGCATCGTCCCAGGCGTCCCAAAATTTTAACTTTAATTAATTTATTCAAAGGTTACTTAACTTCAAATTTTTTTTTTATTTTTTTTTGAAAGGTCACTGTCCAAGGTATCTCCCATGACAATTTGATTCACATATTCTGGGACACCCTGTATAGTAGAAAATGCCCTAAGGTCTTAGCACGGTAATATTATCTATACAGTATTCCATCTTCATATAAATGGACGACGCGCGAGTTATACCTACGCGCCCGAATCTTGGCATGCGCTTGGCATGCTACAGTCGCGGATTGCCGCAGTGACGAACGGACGGTGTGCTGGTTTTTAATCAGTAACCGCCCGAATTTGAACTCGAAATAAGTGCAAGTAGCTATTTAACATGACAAGTAGAATATATTGTGCTGTTTTTGGATTGCGGATTTTTTATACACTCAAATATAATAATAAAGCATTTCGTTCTTACGAGAATAATATTAGTAATACAATCAATGTGCAAATATTTTTCGGTCGCAAATTTATTAGACCGATTTGTTAGCAAGTAGCTATTTAACATGACAAGTAGAATATATTGTGCTGTTTTTGGATTGCGGATTTATCATACACTCGAATATAATAATTAAGCATTTCGTTCATACGAGAATAATATTAGTAATACAATCAATGCGCAAATATTTTTCGGTCGCAAATATATTAGCCCGATTTGTTAAAAAGTCACATAATCATGGGTTTTAATTAAATCTATCAATCAATAAAACAACTTGCATTTTAATTGAACACTTTCTATTCAATTCATAAAGTATTTTATGTAATCATATAAATAATTTATATTGTTTCTGAGTATCTGTGCTTATAAATAAAAAGTAACAAATTTACAATCTCAAAACTAGATAGAAACTCAAAGTAGGCAGATGCAATTAAAACGCTGTAGGTAGGCGACAGCGACAGCCCTATCTCATGCTGACGTACCGCGCGGCGGTAGGTACTTACATATTTTAAAAACACGGCCGAGATGGAACACTGTATGGATAATATTAATAATAGTCCTCCTAGCCGATTTCGACCACGGCGGCCAATCTCAACAGAGATCAGCCAACTGCGCAGGAGATATTATAGTGCACAAGTGTGAGCGCAATACACAGGTGCACTCACTGTTCCATCATTCTCAAAGTTCGGTGAGACGGCAATCCGACATGACCGGAGAGAGATCAGGCGCAGGACCAACGGTTTAACGTGCTTTCCGAGGCACGTAGGTGTAACACCGCCAACTTCCCGACTCCGAGCTGTTTGAGATATTCATGATAGAAAATCTCAGAAACAATTTTGGCTCGACCTGGGATTCGAACCCAGGACCTCTCGCATGTAAGGCAGAAACTTTGCCACTACACCAACGAGGCAGTTGCGATAATATTACCGTGGTCTTAGGTCCACCTACCCACCACCACATTCAAGTTCAAACAAATGTTAGAGTTATAGCCTTGTCTACTCGCCTCAAGATCTTTAAAGTGGTACCTCAATCATATTTTTAGGCCCAAGCACCGTGACAGAGGCTGGTGGGAAAGAATGCTCTTACACAAATACCTAATAGAGATTACACTGGTGATTTTGTAACATTTTGTAGTTTAGATCCAGCCTGCAAATCAAAGAGTGAAGGATACTTACAGTACACTGAAAGGGCTTGTTTCCAGAGTGAAGCTTCATATGGACATAATATGATGAAGCAGATGACAAAACTTTTCCACACACCTGAAAATGATAAATAATTTAATTGTTGAATTCATTGATTTATTGTTATCTGATATATGAAATGTCTATATGAAAAACATAGAAGATATTCTGCTGTGACAGACTAGGACAGACTGAACGATCTTATAAGGGTTCCTTGTCAGACTACGGACCCCTAAAAACTTAAATCCTTTATGATCATAACAAGCCAACACACTTAATATAAAAATTACTAACTTTGCATGCTTGAGGCTTTGATCGAGGTGTTGACTGGCCACCATTTGGTACCTCCATTTTTGTTTGAACAGATCCCATATCCACCCCCATACCCTGCAAATAAACTTTCTGTAAATAAAGAGAAAATTATATGAGACATTGTCTATGGTCAAATAATATCATAAGTAAGTATTTTTTAAATGTGGTGAATAAAATCTTCAAACTTCAATCAGTTTTTCATAGAATTAATTACCTGAGAACACTGCCGACTGTCCATTTCCATTTCAACACCTTCATCATCCATTCCTTTGAAGCTTAACTAAAACAAAAGATAGTTCTATGTTTATAAAAGTCAAAAGATGTTCCTACTGTGTCAAACTTTAAGGTAATTCTAGTAAATTCAACTGAAGAAAGTAAATTTGTTACTGACACTTATCATGCATGTGTGGGACAAAAACAAAAGTTACAAAGTTTTTTGTTGAAAATGTAGTATTTTGATAAACCTCACCTCATCATCTTGCTGTTGTATATCCTGTTGTTGTTGATGTTGCTCCATAAGCTCTTGGTGTTGTACTTGTTGTTGCACTATCAGACTGTCCTTGGAGTCCTCTTGGTGTGATTGATGGTGTTGACTCATGCTGATAATGGGGTGACTTGAGTCAGACCGGACTATTGTTGGGGGACCGGAATGAACATGTGGATGGGATGTGTAGAAGCTGCAATCAAATTTAACATCACTATACAACTAAAATTTAAGACAACTATATAGTTTATTTTGCATTATCACTCGATGAATCCTACTGTAATAAATAATACACTTTTAATAAACCCACCCTGAAAATGAGTTGTGCAATACAATTTTTGTTTCCAATTATAAAACTAAAGAAAGTTTCATGTTACCTGTATTTAAAGTGACAGATAGATAAATGTGAGGCATAGTTTTATCATTGATGATAATATAAAAAAATGTAAACAAATATAGTCGCACCAGAAACTGACGAAGATTCGAAATGTCAGTTAAAAAATAAGATTTTCTATTTAATTAACTACTATTTTAGTACTTTTATTTTTTACTCATGTGTTTAGGTTGATTTTTTGGAGGCAAATATTGATATAAAACGCAAATATTATCGTCCAAAACCTTAAAAAGACAAGAGTCATATTAGCCTAGGCAATCAGGGAAACTAAAATATTATATCAGTCAAGGTATCAAAGCAAAGTGTTTTTTTCTAATTTTTCTAGCGCTACCATACAAAAATTTCAACCTATCTACCCTGATAATCATGAGATTCCGGCAACCCTTTATGTTGGAAAAAGTTGCTTAAACTGACTTTTTTCTTTTTTTATCAAAAAATGTGACGGTTTACTTCCGGTTAGCCGAAGTATCACTTTTGTTTTCTTCTACTTTTACAAGAACTGGTTCTCAAACTTTTTCCGTAGTCCCCTACTCGTCATACCAAAAATAAACAATATTTTTTTTGTTTGCGCAGCATTCATTGCAAGGTTTGCTATTCTCTTTTTTCATTCAATGATAAGTTGATAAAATAAATCAAGATGATCTTTTATTTTTTTAATGCCTTGTTTTTACTGTCGTCTTAAAAACCTGTCCATCCTTAGATCCGCTAGTGCTATTTTGATTTTATCTTGTTCGATCGTGATTAAAAACAAAAATAAAAGTATATCACAGAAAAAGTATGTAGTTTATCCTTTTTATAACTAAAAGCTAAGGGACTTCCTGTACTACATTTCATACCTCATGGGCTCTGCTTTGATCTGTTGCTCAAACATGGAGATTGTGGCGAGTAGGTCGCCGGGGGGCGGCACGGGGACCCCCACGCCCCGTGCCACACCCCCGACGCCCACGCCCCAGTGTGTTGGAAAACTAATGGCGAACTCTTGTCTGCTCCTCCATTTTCATCCACAGCCACCTGGATAAAACATGACTTGATAAAATTAAGTTTCGGGGGAACTTCTTCATGTATGTAATTAATAAGTAAAAAATCTATTGAACAATTTAAAATTTTAGGGCTGATCAGGCTTCTAGACATCTATCTAGAGCAACTTTGTTTAGTTCTCGACTAACATGTAAACAATAAAATCATTGATTTTAAGAGATTATCATTTATAATAATTCTTAAAACGAAAGTTGATTCATGACAGTTATCTGAATCACCATATATGTACTTTTTTTGTCATACATACCCCTATGTATGTTCTGCATTTCGTAGATTTCGTATAACGGTTTTTAAATGTTTTCTTACCTTAAGGTTTAAGTTTTTAAATGATAACACGCTGAAAATAAATTCTCAACTGTAGGTCAAGTTTTAAGTTACTTTCATTAACGTTATGTTATGAGGCCGGTTTTTTATGAATATATTTACAGTTCACAGACATTTGCAAAAAAACTCGAAGATAACCATTAAAAACCCTTGATTCGAAAACTACAAAAAGTCACTTAACATATAGGGGTGATTGGGATACCTCTAAAAATGAACCGGCCACTTAAGAACGTTTTTGGACGTCTTTTTAGGCCACCTGTATTAAAAGTGTTTTTAATACTTTCAGACAAATCGTCTCAGATAAAAAAAAACGCAAAAAAAATAAAATGTGAACATTTTATTGGGTTCAATTATTTTTAATTAATACCAAAATAAAAACAAAATAACATCACTTTAACCAATACTTAAAATTGCTTTCAAATAACATTTGTTTACTGATTTCACAAGTAAAAAAACATGAAGTATTAAATTAACATAATATTGAATTTAATAAACATAAAAAAATATAAAAATTTATAGAACTTTTTTTACGGCAGCTTATTGCATTCCCAAAATTACATTAAAACTTAAATTGTTACAAATGCCATTTTAATCAAATTCATTGTTGACATCGTGTTCATTTGATGCTTTTATTTATATATTTGCCAATAGGCCATTGACTGAAGGCTGGCGTACATATTTCTCACCTCTATTCGTAGCCATTGTAATGCAAGTAGGTAGGTACCAACTTCAGTACACTATACCTACATACATACATGATACACACACCTACAAAGTTCAAACACAGTAGGCGGCTGAGGTGACTAAGCTAAGATAATTTAGACAACGTTCCTCGCAACTAAATTGAACGGCAGAAGTGTAAACAAAAACATAACATTCTAAAGCTATAAAATATTTGACAAAGTATCAAATGGCGGAAGCTCACCGACTGTCTCCACCCAGCCTCCCCCCAGCCATCAATAAAATGGCCAATTCGTTATTGAATTTTGTCCCCAAGTTTCAAGCCGAGGCTGCGCGACGCCGGTTTTAATGCAACGAGTAATTAACTGACCACAACTTTGCAAATGTAAACAAAATACGTTTACAGTGCATTTTAAACGTAATTTTAGTGAAAGTTATGTCATTCCTAATCCTAAATAACAGAATGCACTTTGCAACAATAACGTTTATTGTCTGTAAACAAAAGCAGCACATGCACATAAAAGTCCTCATCTATAGCAAATACAATGACCTTTCGTAATGTATGGAGGGAACGAGGTATAAATTTATTATTATATCTTTTTTATGCAAAATCTTAAGGTTTCAATCAGCTTATGTTATTCTATCTGTAGATATGTATGGCAAAACTTATTTTCTACTCACATTTGTAATGGATCACCTAATTATAGAAGTGTGTGCAGAAACACATAAATTATAGCACTAATTACACAATTTTGTTAAGATTGGCCATTCGAATTATGTTTTTCTTAGACACCGATATAAAATGGCTGCTACCTCATTGTTCTGCGCGTTCGTTCGTGCGCATAGAAGCCGTGAACGCTTGGGGACGACCTCTCCGCCAATTAAAATTATGGCGCGAAATTTAAGGTGCCGTAAAATTGATTTTATGCCGATTATTAATTGCTCATAGGTATCAGATACAAAACTTAACAATTACGTTACAAAAAACATATGTTGTGATAATCAAAACAACGAAAGATGACAGATAAACCTGAAAATCAAACTGATGATCTTCATTGCCTGCGGTTAGTTTTTTAGGGGCGTTGTTTATAATTGCCTTTTGCCTATGGCGTGTGCCTTCCAAATGCTGGTTCAATTGATTAACAGAGTTGGTGTATGTGTCGCAAAGAGCACAGTAAAATTTTCGGTACATTTTAGCTTTAATTGCTAAATCTCTGTTGTTTGTATTGTTATCCATAGTTATTTTCTTAATGCTCAGCAGAGATATTTTTTATTGGTTAAGTAATGTATGAAGCCTAAAAAGAATCCCTTTATTACTAAATTGCAAGGATGTGAATAGTTTTATTAAATGAACGTTGACAACAAAACCGAAACATGAATAGTTACTTCTTCTTTTTCAGAATTGAAACCAATAATTTTATCTGAAAAAATAAAGAAATTGACAATTAGAGTTATAATTTTACGTGTTTTAAGGATATTAAAATGCTTACTTTATAATCCAACAGTCTTATAGTCAGGTCATAAATTATTTTTCATTCTTTATTAAATGCTTTGATGCAAATTAGTATGTAGTAATTAAAATGAATAATTTTACAATCAACATTATTAGTTTTGGTTGTAAACGGCTTTACCAAGTAAACTAAATCGGTTGGTTAGGTTGAATTCCAACGTTAGTTAACGTTTATTTAAAATTAATTTTAATTAAGAACATTACAATTACAATACACTAAAAATAATATAAAACACCAGGTATGAAAGCCTCGGATTCTATTTGCGTGTTCTGACTTAACTTATAAATACAAAGAGAAATGGGTAGGTAGTATTGACTTGCCTTGTAATTTAAAGTAGTAACATTGGTTTAATTATCTACTGCAAATAAAAATTGTTTCTTTGCACTACTCAAATTATCTTTACCGGACCCTAGCTAGACGTCAAATACAATAAAAAATTGCAACGGTACCTACTTATCTTGTAAAAGTAAAATAATTAAATCTTTATTTTGGTATACTATCAGAACAGAGTTGAAAAAGTTGCCCATAAAAATGGAGAACGGGGAGGGAGGGAGATTTCAATAGGATTGAACAACAATAATGTTCAACAACAAATTTCAATAAAAATGTGAAGTGAGTATGATACGCGTAGTTAACATTTTAAATAATACTAAAAACGTTTATAACTTTGTTTTGAGAATTTTCACTGATTTACTAAAATCGGACTTTGTTACTTTGTGTTTTAATTTATTTTGAAAAATATCAAATTGTAACACACACTTCATTCGCCCATCACTTTATTTGCCATATGTGCGCGATTACGAGCATATTCATCATAAATTACATTATCTTTGATTAAAGGTACAGCTGCTTTGGACAAAACGTACATACGCAGTAATAACATCTCCAAATCTGACATTGATTGAAAGTCTGGTTCGATAGTTTTGTTCCGTATAAATTAATAATACCTAAAAAGACCAATAATCAATTAACAAAGACTAATATATTTGCAAAAGTAGGCATATACACAAAGCCCCTACCTGTAGCGAAGCTTTCACAGGAAAATAAAAACGAAAGGTCAACGACCAACGAAAAACGAAAGTTGACTTAATGAAAAAATTGGTAAACGATAGTTATTTGATATTTATTTTCATTATGTTTCTCAAAGCGTAACGCGTGGGAGTCCCCACCGATCTGGCATGGGGGGCACTAAGTCCTTAACTCAGCAGAAGGAAAAGATAAAATTGAAAACAATATTGAAAATATATTATGTTTTTGAATATATAATTCCTTATCAATTTTTTTTTCATGTTCATCTTTTATTGAATACTAGCGGCCCGCTCGCGACTTCTTTCGCGCTAACGTGTTCACTGTTTTTTCCGAAGGGAAACCGTCAGCTCATAAACTGTTGGTATACATAATTTCATCAAAATCCGTTCAGTAGTTTCAGCTTAATCGATGGATCAACAATCAAAAAACAAACTTTCACGTTTGTAATATTACTAGACTAGACGACCCGCAGACATTGTCCTGCCCTTTTTTTTTTAAATAAGTTACTGAAGCCCAAGGGAGCATTTAATCTGGATAAGAAGTAACCAATCATGGGTGATAGGATACTTCATTCACCTCATACCCTGTCTGTTTACCAAATTTCATCAAAATCCGTTCAATAGTTTCTTCAGCGTGATTGACGGGCACACATTCAAATATTTGTGACATACCGACTACCGTGTAGTCAGCCAATAGTAGTACAAACCATAGACAATTGGCTACATGACGTATGGTTTAACTGACAGAACCATAGATTGTATTTGTTGACGTTTTTAGTCTTGTCAATTTGTCTTTCTCTTTAGAAAAATTGCGATCATGGCGGTGGGTGTTCTTTTAATTTTGCGCTTCAATATCCAATTGAATCTGTGAATATTGTGAAAACAAATTCATGTCATTGTTGGAAAGTGACTGAAAAAACATGAAGTTATACGATCCTACTTATATTTTCGAGACAAATACTTCAACCATGTCTGTGATTCCGCATAACCTCTACAAAAACATCAATAAAATAATCCCTAGTCACTGAAATGTTTGGACGATGTGGATGACCCTAATTGTAAACTGTTTTACAGCGAGTACCACCACCCGCGAAGAAGGACAAGAAGGAGAAGAAGCCTCCGAAAGACAACTCCAAAAATGTTATGAGAAACCTTCACATCAGGAAGCTCTGCCTAAACATTTGTGTTGGAGAATCTGGTGATAGGCTCACTCGTGCTGCTAAGGTAGGTAGTTACATTTTTATTTATTGACCTAACGTCTTTGATTTTTGATTGATTCGCATGGAACAAATAGTCCAGGTTCCACACTCTTTGTGGTTCAGTCTGAATAAAACCATGCTAAAGCAAAGTTTCTCATTGCAACTTCTGAACACTAATTTCTTACTGTTCAGAATACTCGTAGAAATGACAAAATAAATTTATAAATTTTCATAACCTAATGTTTGTTACCTCACTGCTTTGTTTACTGAATAAAGAATCCAGTCCAAAAACATAGTTCATGCGCCTGCAGAGTATGTGAAAAATAACAAGCCTATTGTTACTGAATAATAATATTTTATTGTTAACTCATTAGATTTCGTTTTATTTTAGGTGTTGGAGCAACTTACTGGCCAACAGCCTGTATTCTCCAAGGCTCGATACACTGTGCGATCATTTGGTATTCGCCGTAATGAAAAGATTGCTGTCCACTGCACAGTGCGGGGTGCCAAAGCTGAGGAAATCCTTGAAAGGGGTCTCAAAGTAAGTAAAAACCTTTCTAATAATAATCTTTTTGTTATTAGTAAAATTAGTATCATACCAGCATTCATGAATGACTATTGAATGTGCCTAGATTGTTTTGGTTTCTTATAATTCTCCTAGATAAAATAATACACGACTTCATTTAAATGCACTATTTAATCTATAAAATCTATTACTAGGCTTAGGCACATGGTATTGATATTCAGCAGCTGATAAATTATTGTTATGATTATAGAATTTTATTCCTGCACTGATTTTTAAGCTGCCTTCACATGAGTTACTCATTTGTTTGTTCAAGTTTCACAATCAATTTTGTGTTTCTAAGTAAATTCATACTACTGAACACTAATCCTCTTACTGTTTGGAATATGCATAGAAATTACCTAAAAACCATTGCATATCTATTCTTTAGTTTTTTTTGTTGGACTTCCAATGTCATGTTTAAAGTTTTGGTGTAGATATCAAATCATTTTCTCTTGCTAGACTACATAGAAAAACCTTATTCTTAGTGGTAACTGTTCAAAGCTTGAAATATGTAGGTACATAATATTTAAAGCATGTTGTAAATCATTCCAGGTCAGAGAATACGAGTTGAGGCGTGACAACTTCTCAGCCACTGGTAACTTTGGCTTCGGTATTCAGGAGCACATTGACTTGGGTATCAAATACGACCCCTCCATTGGTATCTATGGTCTGGACTTCTACGTTGTACTTGGCCGACCAGGTAATTATTTTGTGTTAAAATAAGAATAAATATATTCAAAAAAAATTTGCAATACAAGTAATGCATTGCAGACCAGACTAACATCAGAATTAAAAAAACTCTGGTTTGTTTTTGTCTTTTCAAGATTAAGCACATTTGTTCAAGAGTGGTGGATTATTTCCTTCACTCTGTAAAGAATGTGCAATATCAAATTATGTTTAATTTTGAAGCAATTGCTTTAAATATTAATTGCTGTAATTAATTATAATACATTGTCATTTGGGTATTGTCATTATTCACTTTGCAATTGATAGAAAATCTAAAAGTCATATTTGATAGTAAAAGTATCTATATATGTGGGAAGGTTGTCTGGAAGAGATTGCTACAAGCGCTAAGACCGCCTGAAATTTACATCTTTCTTTGTTAATCTTGTCTGTAATTTTTTTTTGTTTTAATCTATCTATCTATCTGGGACAAGTGAAACTATTGTTGATAAAAACAATAAATTGTTTGCAGGTTTCAATGTTGCGCACAGAAGACGTAAGACTGGCAAGGTTGGTTTCCCCCATCGCCTGACAAAGGAAGACGCCATGAAGTGGTTCCAACAGAAATACGATGGTATCATCCTTAACAGCAAAAAGTAAACTTAAGTAAAAGCAATTTTTAAAACTATCTTGACTTTTATTTTTCTGTAGATACCTTTAATACCCCCACTACATTTCTTGGATGCTAATATTCAAGCTTTTTCCTCTCTTATTCTGCCTATAGGCAGGATGTGATATTATTGCTGAAGGTAATGAGTTATAATTCAAGCTTTTTCCTCTCTTATTCTGCCTATAGGCAGGATGTGATATTATTGCTGAAGGTAATGAGTTATAGCCCATCAACTTCGTGGGTGATATACCAGACTGACGCGAAATCGCTTTTACTCGTGAGTTCGAAATAGTATATTACCTATGTATTTAGAATTTTTACTGTTTGAATTTAGACATGTTGAATAATTGTAACTTCCGTGCTCCTCTACGTCTTTGATACCTCTGGTAGGCAGGCGTATCGTGTACGAACTGGATGGCCTATAGACAGTTTTTTTTGATAGCGTTGTTATGACAACCGTTGATCAAATGTATTTGCGTTAGTGTGTGTTAGTCTTTCTTTGTTTGACAATCATTGACACCTTATCACAATCTTTTTAGACAGTTGCCAAGGCAACCAATTATTGCGTTTGTCCAATCTCATTTTGGGGTCATTTTTTTAGTATGAGAGATTTGTGTGTGTAAATATAAATCATGGCTGGTAAATTTGGTGGTTTCGATGAGGACGAGGAAGATGTGCTGGCGCCGAAGGAACCGCAGGTCTCATCGCAAGACCCTGATGAGAGGAAAGCTGGGAGGGCGTTGCGCATCAAACGGAGGCAAGAGGCCTTGAAGAGGTAATCCTCTGATAATCTATAGTGTAGCACGTAGCTTCTAGCACCTGTAAAACCTTTATTGTAGTACATAGTTTATCCTTAACTGCCTTAGACGCTAGGACAGTTGTTGTGTGAGTACTAGTCGTAGCAACAAAAAGTATTCATCTTGTATCCTACACCAAATTATGGAACTTCAACTATATCATCATGATCTGGTGTTTTTAGTTTTTAATGAAATCTAAGCATTCACTTGACTTGTAAACTTTTAAACTGGATCTGTCCGAGCCAGGAATCGTATCGAATCCATCGGCTTTCAGGATCGTGCCTAGCGTCTTTGACACTCCAGACGTATCACGGCCTGTTAATTTTCTACTGCCACAGCACGTGTTAAGGAAGCAGTATCAGTTTAAGTCCTGGCTCGAACGGTAATATTGATACTGCAAATATCTTTAATATTGACATGTTATCAGAGCGGAGCAGCTAGCGGAAGAAGCGGCGGTAGACGAAGAGCCAGGGCCCATAGAGCAAGCGACGTCTTCCGCGGCCGAAGAGTTGCAGCGCCTGTCCCTAGATGGCGCCGCTAAAGTCACCAATGTCAAGGTCACGACTGACGAGCGCGAAGTCATACGACGTGCCTTGTTCTCGGACAAGATGAGAAGTAGGTCCTAGTTTTAGTACGAGGTAGATAGCTGAAGACTTAGCCTAGTACGCTTGTAGCTCGGCTTACACCTGAGGCCGTACTCTCTAACGTTTCGTTCGTATTTTGGGATCTAGCCAGCGCTTTCGCTCGCACCGTGAAGCTTGTAAGAGTGACAGGGATGGCTGCATCCGAAACTACGGAAAAAAGCTTAGAGAGTAGGGGGCTGACTGCGCCTGCCTGCCGCACAGGATAGGCAAAATCACAAGCAAAATCCTACCCTACCTGAAAGGAGCGGCCGGCCCAGCGGGAGCTGATGAAAGTTTGTCCTTGCCGTGCGGCCCCGCTGCGCTGTTATGGACCCGCGCGGATTTATGACTGCTGGACAAAGTTCAGTTTCACACGCTGCGTGTCATTCCTCTGTTAGTACTAGGTAGTGTAGGTACTTAAATATCGTCATAGAGGCTGTGAAACTTATCAATCCGGCAAAGTCTTTACATTAGATGGGTGGAAGACACTTGTTTTGACACTATTTCGATTATCAATATAATCAATCTGTATCTAGGTATATTATCAATAATTCGATTATAGACTCCATGCAGAAAATAGAAGAGGAAGCAGCAGACGCACAGACTCAATACGAGGCTATAACTGCCCAATGGGACCCGATGTTAGAAATCAAGGATCCGCTGGACATTGACGCTGCGATTAGAGAACAGAAGAGAAAGTGCGACGAACTGCTGGCCCAGAAGAATCAGTTGATCGATGAACTAAAAGCCGATTTGAAGAGGATGGATGAGTCGTACTATGAGGATCTTGATAAACAAGTGCGTGTATTCCGTTCTCTTTCCTTTTTATTTGTTAAGTCGATTCGATTTATTACCGTTACGCAGAATCAGATCAGATACAGGTTTCATAATTATTACCCCCTCTTACTTTTTAAGCCATTAGGTACATTTTTAGGTCTTGCCATGTATCGGCCAGGATAGATGTTACACTATACCTACATGCAAAATACATACAAGACTATCTTTAATTTACCTACATATAAGTGCGCAATCATTTTAAGATGAATATACCACATGCATTCGATTCTTTGAACCTTGATCCGCAAAGATGGGAACCTTGGGGGACACCTGATATCGGAAAAGAACGGTTAAATAAATATGACTCAAGCCGTCAAAGTAGAGGCTCTGCGAATCCATATACTGATAACTTTGACGATAAGATATAGTGATCAACCATGACGAACGCTTTACTGAAGTCAGTATAAATAACATCCCTTTGCTTCATTGCATCATCTGCCTTTAGAAAAACTGTATGGAAGGATACCATTGACCCAAATTGCTTAGCCAAACAAGGCTAATTGGAATGGTCAATGAACAAGGTATTGAAATGGTCTGTACTATCTGCGGATAAAGACAGGGTGAAAATCATCAGAATTTGCTACCTTTGTGATACCATTTTTTTTAACCTTTTGGTCACATCAAGATAAGGTTGAGAAGCAATCTCCGCTGTCCCTAAAAGATTCTAACTTCGTTAAAAAAATGCTGTAATATTATTGAATGGCATGTCGTTTGTACTAGAAACGGAAGCAAATTCGTCTGCGAAAAGATAACATGTATTCATTTGACGAAGTTTTTGTTATGTTTGTCATCGATGCTGGATACGCATTCCCTCCACATTGCTGCGCCTTAACATAGGAGTACCTTTAGTTTACCTAGGCTAAACTAGTTCTTCCTAGACACGATAGGATGAACTGACGAAACCAGTTTACCCTGGGAGTGTGCGTACTTATTTTAGGATCAACCAACTAGTTTTGCGCAGCCAAATAATAATATGTTTTATCCTATTGGAATTAGGACGAACTAGTTTGGCCGAGGCTTAAAAATTAGATTGTCCTTTAATCGGGTTTGGCGTGTAACATAACCATTCCATGTTGGATACACACAATACATGGCAAGACTTCCACTGCTGATCTTAAAACATCCCCCATATTCCGATTGATTGGTTGCAATAAGCCAGTCCAGTCTTTAAACAGTCGCCTGTCTGACCTTTTACCGCGTAAACTTTTTTTTAAATAATACTTACCTAACTTGACGACCACTTTGGTGTAATGATAAAGAAGTTGACTATTAATCAAGAGGTCGCGGGTTCCATCCCCGCACTGTACAAACATTTGTGTGCATGAACATGTCTGTTTGTACGGGTCTGGGTGTTATACGTATTTATTTAAGTTTATTTGTAATACCACTGTTGATTCTGATTTCTGTAACACAAGTGCTTAAAAAAAGCTACTTACCACGGATCAATGTATGTGATTTGTTTGTATAATTATATTATTTAAAACCTACCCAACCTCTTCCAGGATAAGGACATAAAAGAGCTGTCAGACAGGATCGAGAAGCAAGTGACGATAATGCAGCGAGCGTACGAGAAGCAGCTCAGCCTGATTGAGCAAGCCATCAACTTAGAACGCGAGGTGATGGTGGACCACAACAACAAGCGGTGGGAGGCGTTATACAAGCAGCGCGATCGGGAAGAGGTTGCGCATATGGAGTACAAGTTCGAACAGGTAATAGTATATCTAGGTTACAAATGATGGTCTTTTAGCCGATTTCGAAGCAGGAGATAGTATACTGCACAAGGTGTGAGCGCTATGTACACTCTCTGATCGTTCATCCTAAAAGTTTGGTGACACGGCAATACGCCATGATGGGCAGCTGCATTACGCATACCCGCCTCCAAAGGGGGTGGCGATAGGTTATGTGTGGAACTCTCGAACTCGGTAAGAGCTCGTATACCCACCATAAATCAGACGGTGCCCGCCGGTGCCATTAGTGGGACGAAGCATTTAAATACGGTTGGCCTGAGTGGTTAAGCTAGTGGTTGAATGCGATCGCGGCCCCGCCTCAGGTTCTCGCAGACTTGTTAGGAGTTGCTAACCTTCCTAAGTCTGCGTCTACAGTCCTTTCTCCACCTCTGCCGCATCAAATTCACCTAGTACGTAGATGTAAGACCGAAATTCACTGTTCAATTATCTACTAAAAATGCTCCAATAAAATCTGTTTCAGCTTGAAGAACACAAACAAGAAGTTGAGGCGATAATGTGGGATCACCACAGCAAATACCGCGAAGCGAGAATAGAATTGGAATCGCTGATTCAAGAACTGCAGAAGGAATTGGAGAAATTGAAAGCCACTTGCATTATAAACACCGAAAAGATTGGATACAACTATCAAGTGCGTATATTACTATTTTAGGGTTCCGTAGTCCGACAAGGAACCCTTATAAGATCGTTCAGTAAAATAGTAGGAACAGTATTGTCATTTAAGATTTTGGACAGGCGGTTTTAAAATTTCATTATTTGTTTAACTTTAAACTTTGTCTAATAAATGTCACATTAAAACCCGTAAGATTAAGTGTGCAAGTGAGTTGGCGGTTGAATTCTTGTGGTGTTAACTTTAAGCATAAAAAATGACATTTAATTATTTATTCATTCGCTGCAAATATAGGTACATATAGTATAGCAGACTATTAATAGTAAGTACAACTTACAACAAATACCTGAGTACCTATACACCCACCAGAATACTAACATATCGCAATTTAAAGTGGCAGAGCGCTATCTCGTGATATAGATATGAACCAAATTTGAAGTGTTATATTCGTACAATATTTTACAAAGGTGTTTTGCTTGTAGGAAAAAAAGTATACTTGTCAACATATTATTGCTAGCTTATAAATTAATTAATTTAACCTATTCACTATTCTATGACCGCCCACCATGAAGGTTATTTCAACCTTAACAACGACTCGATCAACTCGATTCCACTTTTTTACTACATCGACTCTACTCTTAACAGCTAGATGACGTTGTTAGCAGCTTCATTGTCCTCAATCGCGTTATATAAAATTTAGCCTGGCCTTTTTCAAATAGGTTCTCAAAAAACGCGAAGAGGAGAACGTGTTCGTGCGATCTCAGCAGAAGCGCAAACTAAACAAGATGTCCGACGTGGCCAATTCGCTACGTTCGAAGATCCGCAAAGCAGCCGAGGACGGCGCTATTGAGGAGATAAAGGCGGATGCAGAGATCGTCAAGTTGATGCAGACCATGGACGATTTGGAGAAGAAGTCAATGCACTTCTCACACGTTAACCATTACAAGTTTAGCCAGGTTAGATTTAAATGTAGCTTAACATTTATTATTATAGTAAACAGCGATTTAACTCCGGATTAAAACTGCTTCCTCAAACCCTCAAAAGGCCTGCTGAACTATTTTCTTTTTGAGGATCGAATGGACGATATCGGTGACGTTATAATAAAATATCTAGTGTGCCTCCGCATAGTGCATCTACCGCGGCTCATATAATTAACAAATAGGTAACTCTATGTTTTTGCGAGGACACTTGATAAAAACTCCCCAAAATTTGTTGAAATTAGTAGTTAGAATAAACCTTAATATTTTTTGCTACATTAACATTTAAATTATACATCGATGCAATTTTTAATTTTTTTTATGAATCCTTGGTGAAAAATTGATGTGCGTATGCGCAGGTATGGCGAATGTCGGCAGCGCGATGCGCGGTTCTGTCGCGCGAACTGCGCGCGGCTGAGGTGGCACTACACGCTCATATCCTGGCAGAACCGCCGCCGCCCCCGCCACCGGCACCGCCGAAGAGTCCGCTGGCTAAACTTGGTTGGTAAACAGAGATCAACCAACTTCACAGGAGATACTATAGTTCACAATTGTAAGCGCAACACAAAGGTGCACTTACTGTTCATCATCATCATTATCAGCCAAACGACGTGCACTGCTGAATATAGGCCTTCCCCACAGATTTCCACATCGACCGATCACAAGCGGTCTGCGTCCAGTGTGTTTCGCGATCTTTACAAGGTCGTCTGTCCATCTTGTCGGTGGACGTCCTACGCTACGCTTTTGATCGAAGGGTCTCCAATCCAGAACTTTTCTGCCCCAACGGCCATCAGCTCTTCGAGCTATATGCCCTGCCCATTGCCACTTGTGCTTACTGATTCTCAAGGCTATGTCCGTTACCTTAGTTCTTCTACGTTTCTCCTCATTTCTGATTCGATCTCGTAGAGAAATACTGAGCATAGCCCTCTCCATCGCTCGTTGTGTTTTCTTGAGCTTTTTTATAAGGCCCTTAGTTACTGTTCCTTCACTCTCAAAGTTAGCTAACCTTTGGGTAACATCACACATTCACACTACAGCTTATGCTTGTAGCTCACTTCAAAGTTTCATTTATTAAAGTGCGCATGACTCATCTGAAAAGCGGTACGTAAAGCGTTAATAAAAGATATGAGAAGTTGAAATCTGTTTATAAAATAATCTAAATAGTGATAAGAAAGCTACGCAGGAGATGTTATAGTGCATATGAGCAAATGGGGGACGTATGAGCAAATTCCTACTCGTACGTTGGAGCGCCTATCTTACGTGCTCTTATTTCAATGATTAATTTATTTCAATAATTTTTCAGGATCTCATAACCGGGACCTGAGACGATCAGGACCGTCGACTACTTCACAGCTTCGCTCATGCATTTCATTTAAAGTTTTTGTTGCTTTCTTCTGTTTCTTACAGAAAATGAAGTTTTGGATAAAAATACACCTTCTACTGCAGTAGTTTCTATAGAACCTGTTGATCCAAAAAACATGTTGGCCAAAGAAGCTAAAGATAGGCTGGTAAGTGAACAATAATTGTGATTCTAGGTTGATCTTTGTAGGTATTTGTTTCAAATAAGCTGATGTTTAAGCCAAGTGCCCTGGTTTTAGGTTCGTCACATACTTCAGTTAGTCGCAGATAACACAGGATTTTTGGTGGAAGATCGTTTACTAAAATTGATTGAAAAATACCAACAGTCACCCAGAAATCTTTGTACATTGGATGCCATTTTCATGGTCAGTAAGTAAAGTCTATTTACAAATCTAACAATTTGAGTTAAGGTGGTGGCCTGTTTTATTAGAGGTTGTGGGGATTTATGACATCTGGGATGCTGAGTGGTTAACAAAGTCAGTACCCAGTAACCTAACGACATAGGATCGACGTGCCCCAAGCGGTCATCTTAAACTTTTCTAAATCCAACAATTTTTAACTCTTGTTCTCTTTTAATGCCGCCGTTACCAAACCATAAAAAACCCAAATGCTCAGAAGTTTCAACAAACACTTTCAGGCGCTCGAAATCCAAGCTGAAGAAGACGTGGAGCTCTTATGCAAAACATTTCTGAATTACGCCTTCTGCCCCATTTGCGTTGGTATGGAAGTAGCTTCGGAACAACTCGAGCAGTTGTCGCAAACGTCCCAGGATGACACGACGTCACACCATCCTAGTATCAGCGCGAAAGTGCGAGGTAAGAATAATCAGCTAATAGGCTGTCCCGTTCATAACAACCATAGAAACTCCTGTTTTTAACCCCCGACAAAAAAGAGTGGGCCTTATAAGTTTGACCCTTATGTCTGCTTGTGGCATCGTAGGTAGCTGCCCAACGGATGATGGACCGATTTCAAAGCGGTTTTCATTACGGCCGTTCTTAACTATAGCTGGTCAATCCGTCTAGCCATTGAATATCACCACCTGTTTTTCAAAATTTTAATAGCTTTTTGATTATGGCAATGAAACACCAGCTCTAAAATGAAGCGTTGGAAAAGTTTATGGTCGGAAAGAAAGGAAAAATACAAAGGAGTATCTAAGTTGAGGCCCTCAAAAAGATGTTAAAAGCCTTGTATAAATTTTGTTAGTGCACATTGCGCAACTTTTCCGCATACGAATAGTGAAGATACGAAATCTTACAGGTGACAGATCTTCGATTCGTGCGCGTGCTAGTACCGCTAGAAGTATTTCGGCTAGCACTTCGCGATCAGCTCATATTTCATTCCGGTGAGTGAAATCCTAATATAGAATCGTAAATATAATGTACAGTAAACTTGTAAATTCACATATTTATGTTTAATTTTATTTCAGGGGGCATGAATTGACACCTGCAGATCAGCTTCTGATGGCGGAAGCAGATGAAATTATACAAAAGTGCGGTGGTGACCCAGGAGGTTAGCACCACAAGATCACACTTGGGTCCACAGTTGTAAATACTAATATTTTTCAACAATTTTTTTAGGAACTACACTAGTGCCAGGTTCTTCCACCGAGACTGCTGGGGCTTCAACTTCTAGACGTGCCGGCACCCGGGGTGTCACTGTATCGTCACAGCCAAATCTAGTCACCGAAAAGAAAACTAACCCCTTCTTATGTCCAGGTATGACTATAGTGTAACTAACTCGTGCGGAACCGTCCTGAGGGACAGACGAAACGGGGGGCGAGGTATCAAGATGTGAGCGGTGTGGCGGAGAAGGGAAACGCGCGCTTTGCGCGATTTCGAATGCCAGTCGCCAGTCCACAGAGAAATATCATGTGTGTGCGCCAGTCGCAGCCGCACCTGTTAGGGCGGCTACAAGTGCCCTCGACTCCTAAAAAATTAAAATTTTGCCGGATGCACTTCGATTGTGGTAGCAAGACGAGTCAGCCGATAAGACGACACGTAAAAGAAGTTGTGTACCGAGTGTAGTGTAAGATATTAGTAAAATATTATTTTTACGACAGTTGCCAAAACCATAACTTACTAAAAATATGAATAAAACCTAATGAGATGGCGAGTAGGCGTGGATATTAACGATTTATTAGTCTAAGATACATGAATAAGTATTTGGTTGAAACAATTCTCAGAGCATCCAAATTGCTGCATTTTGAATAATTAAAACACTGAGAAATCACACTAAATTATTACCCTTGTAATTTTTGTCCTTCGTTGATATTTTATAAAACGTAATTCATACTCAAAGAAAAAAAACACATAGTATGTAAATTCCAATTCTTCATGTTAATCGTAATGTTGCGTATGACATCGTTGCGTCATCATCAAGATGTAACTCAAGTTATCTCAGGCTTAAATCTCTTCGTGTGAAGCGACCTTGTCCTGTCGTGCTACTTCGCCCCCCGAGCGCCTGTCACCCCGCAGGAAGAGTCCGCACGAATTGTATTGTTTCGTTTACGCAGTCAAGTATCTAACACATTCGGATTGTACCGAATGTGTTAGATACTTGACTGCGTAAACGAAAATTTTCCGCAGGTTTGGGTTAAATAAAAGTTAAACTTTATTTTCAGTGGGTCACTATCTAGAAATTGAACCAATGCAGGTGTTAACTGCGTTGGGCGAATTCATTTCAGTATTCATTCCACCTGAAAAGAAAAAGCTGTACGACCTTATGTAAGTACAAAAACATACTATATTCGTATGTTCATACACGCATGATGTTGTCATTATCGAACGAATTGTGAATATTAATTCTAATGTTTTTTTTTTCTCTCTCTCTCTCTCCTTAGGGATAGTGTGAAACCACCCGACTTCAGTACACCATCACGTAAACTGAAAGCTGATGAAATAGAGCAGTACTGGGCGCAGTGGAAAAATATTTTTCCTTCTGAAAAAGACAGATTTTGGGATGGTCTACTTACCGGCTTGAACAATTATTTGCCAATATTGCAGGGTAAGCAAATCGAAATGATAAATGTGTGTAAAATAGGGCTATAACAAGACCTAAAAAAATCCAAATCTTGTAAATAGGCTGTCGATTTTCAAGTCTAACAGATCATATTTGTTTACACCTCTTTTTTTCCATAGAAAAAATATTGTGTTTGCACGGCCGAGCCGATTCTGGTGAATCAAAACCTAAGTTAACCTTTACATGGCTTTCATGTGACTTAAACTTTAGGTAATGCATAATACAATTTATACATCAGTTATTCACTACTACAGAACGTGAACGCCTTCACGAGGACGTGGTGTTGTTGCGGCGACGCAACGCAGCCCTGCGGCGCCTCGTGCGGGGCGCGCTGCCCGAGCTGCCGCAGCAACAGTCGCAGCACTCGCAGCCGCGGTACCGGCAACCCTACCCGCCCGGATTCACCGCGCCCTACCCGGACGAAGGGCCCGAAGCGTATCCTAGACTACCGCCTATTTAATAAAATGTTATCCGAATTATTTTTGCCTTTTCTATGCTATCCACACTTGACCTGGTTTGGTTTCCACGTGGTGGATAAAAACAGGTCGTGAAGCGCAGCAATTTCGGAAAGTTTCGCAATTTCGGAAAATTGAAAATCACATATCACAAAGTCAGGTCTTTCTTATAACGGCATTTAAAAAAACGCTATTGGTTAACTATTTAGTAATCTGTGGTCATGCATTCATTTGGAAGCCAAGGACTTTTAAAAAGAATCTGTGGCTGTCTCACCTTTAGCCTTTAGCACTGTCACTCGCGTGAGAGTTTTACTCGGGAAACGAAAGGAGTAATGTTTACTGTTTCTTAATTTTCTAAATTGATTTTTCGTGGTGTATTATTGTGATAGAAAGATGGAATTATCATCAATATGTGTTTGGAGGAAAACAATGGAGTAAATGTAAGAAATATAGTAAAGTGCTCCTTACTGATCCAATCGATATTCCCGCCTTTCTTGAGCATTGAAATATAAACCATCCGTTCATTTCAATAAGTTAGGTTAGGGCTAAAGTTAGGTAAGTTTGTAATTATTAGGTACGTAGTAGTTTTAAGAATTGAAATAAATGAAGATTAGGCTGTATGGCTTTGACCGTTGCTTTTCCGTTTGGGAACAATTACTGTCACTTGCGTCAACCACACACTAGTAGCGTATAAAAAAAAGTAGGGATGATCGATATTAAGAAAACATCGATGTTGACATCGATGTTAACATCGAATCAAAAGTATCGATGTACGATAAAAATCGCGTCAAAAACATCGATATATGTAAAATATCGATGTTTTATTAATATTTCGTTTCCGAAGTTTCATTATTTAAAAAAAAAAATAGTTAATCAAATTTGTTTCCACTTCACGATAAAAATCGATTCAAAAACATCGATATATGTAAAATATCGATGTTTTATTAGCGCGTCTACGTGTTTCATGTGATCCCCCGGCCGGTACTCAATGCTAATGTCGTAGTCTTGTATTGATAACCACCACCTAGCTATACGAGGGATAAGCTCGCGCTTAGTCAAAGTCGCTCGAACCGATGTACAATCGGTGACTACTTTTACTTGTTTTCCTACAATATACACTCTGAACCTACGCAATGACTCAACAACGGCAAGAGTTTCCAGTTCATAGCTAAGGTACATACTTTCCTCTTTATTGTAACCCTACTAAAGTACATAACGGGGCGTAATGTCTCATCGGCTTTTCGTTGTAATATTTCGTTTCCGAAGTTTCATTATTTAAAAAAAATAATAGTAAATCAAATTTGTTTCCACTTCACAAGTTCACTCACAACACAATACCTGTCCTTCTACAAGAATGAAGCGACGTGAACATTGAATTGACGCTGACAGGATTTTTTTAAATCTGTCAAGAAATGCAATGAAATACCTATTCATACGGCATCATCCGATATTATTGACAAATGTCAGTCATGTAATGTAGTGCATCCAAAATACGCTAAATGACGCTCAAAACTTTTTTCGATATTTTTATTCATATAACATCGATGTGTCGATAATATCGAAGTCATAACATCGATGTCAAAACATCGATGTTTTCCAGCTAAACATCGATGTTTATTCAACATCGATGAATATCGATCATCCCTAAAAAAAAGTGATTATTTCCATTCTTGAACATAATTTTTCGCGATTTTTGTTCATGTGAAATAAATACTCTATAATTAAATCGATAGTAGAAAATAAAACTTTTACACTCAAGGAAATAAGTAAAATAAATTGGTAAGTCTTAAAGATTTATTTACTCTAGAAACCACTCAGTCCAAACTATTAAGTGAAAATTCATGTTAATGCGATTTAATTAACTTTTATGAATTAAATTACGTTTTTTACGTGATCGTCGTTAATTAAAACTATCTGTTTTTATTACAGGAAACTTTTCACGATGTTGAAAGCATTGTTTCACTTGGTTGGAGCACTTCACTTTTTCTATGCATGCTACTATGATTATGTCTATGTTCGTATACCAAGTACCTCTACTACAGTCACATCTTATGGAGGAAAATTCAAATACTTGACCTTCTTAGATTGTGTAAGTTTTGCAATAATGATTACCTATTGATGAGAAGACTATTTGGTATTAAACAAAATTTCATACTTGTTTCAGATGGTGCAAACTTTGTATTTCACTGTAGCTTTTTTAAACGATGTAATAGGCAACAATGAACCGACACCTTCCGATAAACCTTTAATTCGCCGTTTAAAGGACTATATATTTAGCTCTCTTGCATTTCCTTTAGCTTCATTTGTGGGGGTTCTTTTTTGGGGTATTTATGCAGTTGATCGTGAATTAATATTGCCTAGAAGCTTAGACCCTTACTTCCCACTATGGCTGAATCATGTAATGCACTCTAATATTGTTATATTTGCAATAATTGAACTTGTTACATCTTTTAGAATGTATCCCTCTAAGAAGGTAGGTTTATCTATACTTAGTTCTTTCATGGCTTGTTATTTGATTTGGATCCATGTTATCTATTTCAAAACAGGAAGCTGGGTATATCCAATTTTAACAGTTTTAAACTGGCCTGTTAGAGTAATATTTTATATTTTAAGTCTAGGAATTGTATGTGGAATGTATTCTGTTGGGGACACACTAAATTCAGCCGTTTGGTCTCAGGAGGTTCAGGAAACTGTCAAATCGGGTAAGAAAAAAGCTAAATAAATGATTATTTTAACTAAATGACTTATGCTGACTTGCTTTAGTTATTTGTGGTTTGATACGGTTTGAGGTCTATTAATTTTGGCTAGTTGTGTATATAAGCACAATTTATTTATTTTAGCTAAATAAGGTCATAAATTAACCAATAATATTAGATAAATTTTTGCAAGCAAATGGCCTATTCAATTTGCAAACTCACTTTTTTGTTTTTTTACTAGGAGTGTATGTTTCAAACTTATTTCACACATTTTAAAAGAAAAAACAATTGATTACGTGTACAAATTGTTAGTTAAGTATTTCTTAGAACAAATCATCATACTACATATTTGAATAACAATTATTCCTTGTTTGTAAAACATTATAACTTAAATACTGTAGGTAGCATTCAAAGAAAAAAACCATTAGGAATATGAGAAGGTTGTGATTGTGAAATCTTCATAGCAATAAATGCCTTGTCTTGTAATTTGTGCACTCATTATTATAAAGTAAAATATGCTACCTTAATACATACATTTTGTATTCAGATGGAAGAGAATACATTTTAAGAGAATATGTAATTTTTTTTTAAGACAATGAATGATGACTAATACTAACTATTGATAATAATTAGTGTATTTGACATGAACAATGCAAACTGATATACCAAATTGACTTTCCAGAATTATCTGATCAGAATCAGTTTCTATTTTCATTTAGTATGTCAAAATGTAAAGTGTGAAATTAGATGATTTTAGAAAAAATTAACTAATAAGTAGTTGCTAGAAATACAAAATAGTAATGTATTTTACAACAGTGCATTTAGTGCAAGCAAAGCCATGGAGGCTATCTTAATATTATTTATTTAGCTATGATATTGTTAAGTACTTTTTAAAAGACAGGCTTGTAAAAGAAGCAATACATTTTATAATAAAAAACGTCTTATGATAGCACTCAAGCATTTTATTTATTATTTCATCAATATCTTTAATTAAAATAAAAATACATCCTAATTACACCTCATGAGTAAAAAAAGAAAAATATAAGTACAATACAATCTTACACTATTATTACGACTAGACTTTATATAGATGCACATATTTTTAATAAATTATCAATTCAAATAAGTTATTTGCAATACAAAATATAAAACAATATAGAAGGTTTGATGAAGAGAATTATGTCGAGAGTTATGAGGTCTTTTCGAGCATGCCGCATTAAAATAAGATATTTATTAATATTTTGTGAGAATTAGATACTCATTGGTCGTATTATTATCACGTCAGCGATAAATTGGTAATATTATAAGTACCTTTGCCAATATTGTAAGAATAGCTAATTTTACCTGCAGCAAAAATCTATGAACTACCTTGTTAAACATAAATAACGAATAATTAAATAAGCTTATCAGAAACCTTCACATTGCCTATTCCTTTGTGGGCAAATTTATTTTGCAATTAAGATTGCGTACAAAAATTGATACGAATTAAATATTAATCATGATTTTTCTTATACGAGGGTGAATCAAAAAGTTCTTAGAAGTGCATATATATGAAACCTTTTTGGATCAAGTTCGATATTCAAATTAAAGAGTGTCAAGGAATAAGGAAGTTAGAAACGCGTTATTCTAAATGCATTGCATTGGAGGGAGATTGTGTAGAAAAATAAAATATTATTATTAAAATCTTTGCATTTCTTAATATTGATTCCAAGAATTTTTTGATTCACCCTCGTATATCTAGTTAACTGCCTGCCAAATTGGCCATAATAATATTGCACGATAAAGTTACTGCAGGACAAATTCTTTTTAAGATAATATATTATCCTTGGATTGGATTATTATCTTTATGTGTTGCTTTAGTTAAAATATTGTGATGGACTGATTACATGACCATAACTAAAACTAATAACCTAATTACTACTATTGGGTTGATTTCATGCTTTGATATGTCACTACAATATACATCTTCAAATGAGAGTTGAATAATATGGATTGCCTTGCCTCTGACTAGCTATTTGTTACGTTAATCAAAATAATTTATGTACATTTATCTAGATGCGACATTTTGTAATTATTTCTCACAGTTGTGCGTCAAAAATGTGTTTGCTTTTTAAAACAAAAAGCTTGTTTTGTCCTTTAATAAAAATGTGCAGCATCCGGCTGGCTAAAAACTATACAACAGGCACACGTGATTCGTGAAATCACTTATATTGTACTAACTATCAGACCTTCAAAATTTTAAATTTACAGCGTCACATTTCCGGGAAATTGTTGAGCAAACAATGGTAACTTTAACATGATTCCAAGGTATATATCATTTACATATTTCAATATGGGGTACCAACGTAAAAACTTTGTTAAAGATATGGATATAAATAATGTTACGTTCTAAGGGGTGTGGGATCTAGATTGAAATGCACTTCTAGACCGATGAAGTAGAGTAGGATTTATTGTACACACTTTACGTTACAACACTTAGTACACAAACACTTATATCGCACTCCAAAATCTTCTTGTCGCAGTTTTCGCTTCGATGTTTACTCGTCGCTTTCCCAAATTAAACTCTCTCTCGGACGCATTCCCGGGCTCCTTATATACCGGCCGTCAAGGACTCCCGAATATTCGGTAGGTACCTACTACCCAGTACGAGACTGTTCGGGATCCTTCCAAATGCCGTCTTGCCTAGCCTATACCTTTCTCGAATATTCGGCATCATAGTGCTATCCCTGTCTTGTGCTGTCTCTGTCACACCTTTCTGGAATGTTCTCAGTATAGCTGTCTCTCTCTAATCGTGCTATCTCTTTCACTCCTACTAAAAATTACGTCATATACTGAAGTGGGCTTCAAAGGCCCATAAGGGGTCCTGAAAACGCCTGAAAACGGGTTTTCAGGTTATGGCGTCATCTGATAGAGGGTGGCCTGAAACGGACTGAAAACATGTTTCAGGCGCCTGAAAACAACGGCAACTTGGGTGAAATTTCGATAAACTAGTATGTGTTAGAGCACTCTCTGAAACGGCCTGAAATGGTATTTCAGCCTGCTGAAAACGCCTCCAAGGCACGGAAAAACACGATCAAAGTTTTAGCACTAGCCCACCGGCGTAACACTACCCCCTCCTTAGACATGCTCGTCCCGAGCATCATTCGTTCCATGGTACTTGGCCAACCGATCCACATGAACAATCTTACAGGGGCTACGTGCGTTGCGCTGTATCCGATAAGTGACGTCGTTGATCCTTGTGACTACTTTGTACGGCCCTTCCCAACTCGGCGACAATTTCGGTGACTTTCCTTTTCGACGCATAGGGTTATGTAGCCACACGAATGATCCTTCCTCAAACCTCGTCTGGTTAGACTTCCGGTCGTATCTGGTCTTCACCTTCTCACTGGCCTGCAATCCATGTTCACGAACATGCCTGTGAACATCATCAAGCCGGTTTCGCAGTTCACTTGCATACTCCGAAACCGTCTTTGGTGCATCTGGAGGACGTCCGGTCAGAAGATCTGCAGGTAAACGTAGTTCTCTTCCAAAATTAGCACACGCAGGAGTTACGGCCGTGCTTTCATGAACTGCTGTCCGATATGCCATTAAAAAGAGCGGAATATGCCTGTCCCAATCCTTTTGATGGTTGTCAACTACTTTGGCCAAATGTCGTTCCAGAGTCTGATTGAATCTCTCAACCATTCCGTCTGACTGTGGGTGATAGGCCGTGGTCCGAGTTTTATGAATTCCCATGACTCGGCAAGTCTCCTGAAACACCAGAGACTCAAAATTTCTTCCCTGATCACTGTGGATCTCAAGAGGCACACCATACCGACAAAACACTTCAGTCACTACAGTTTCCGCTACTGTGACTGCCTCTTGATTGGGAATGGCAAATACCTCAGGCCATTTGGTGAAATAGTCCATGACCACCAGGATGTACTTGTTTCCACGGTCAGAGGTCGGGAACGGGCCTGCGACGTCTAAAGCAATTCTTTCCCAAGGCGCTCCCACGTTGTAAACTTTAAGCGCACCTCTACTACGTGTATGTGGTCCCTTAACTGACGAACAGCTAGTACATTTCCTACACCAGTCTTCCACGTCGTCCCGACAGTTTATCCAGTAAAAACGTTGCCGAATCTTCATCAGAGTCCTTTTTACTCCTAGGTGTCCACCGGAAGCGCCGTCGTGAAAGGATCTTAAAACATCGCTAACTCTCTTTCTTGGTACAACCACTTGAAGATGAGCATCCTTTCCGTTTTCTGACTCCCATTTCCTGCACAGTACGCCATTGTGCATAACCAGACTTTCCCATTGCGCCCAGTAGCTCTTTGTCACGGTACTCATCGGAGCTACCTCACACCACCTTGGTTTGGGCGCCCCAGCGTTGATCCAATCGTAAATGGGCTTTACATCGCAATCTTCCTGTTGTGCTTCTTGCATTGCTTCATCACTCCATTCTTCGCTAACAGTGTCTGTCCTCAACATCTTCACGCAGTCCTTACCCTCTTGCCTTAAGCAGTGTTTGCAATCATCAGGACAAGGTCTTCGAGAGAGGGCATCTGCGTTGCCATGTGACTTTCCACTGCGATGCCGCTCTGAACTAACAGAGCTTGCTGGCCTCTCCGTTCGGTCCGAGTCCCGTTGCCTCCAAGATCTTTTTGGGCAGCCTGATTGTATGTGTCCTCTTTCCCCGCAGTTGTAGCATCGAGGCCCAGTTTCTCGAGGTGGAGCAATCGGCTCCCTGGCCGCAACTTTGCGCACCCTAAAGGATTTTGTTGAGTCTTGGCGTACAGCTTCCACCTCTAGGGCATGGGCGAGCGCATCCTTCAAGGTCCCATGGTGTCTCAGCCGTACAGCAGCCCTCACTTCAAAGTCCCGAATCCCATCTATGAATGCCTGTACAAGCGTTCCATCGATGAAAGTCGCTGCGGAACCTTGGTACGCCTTCCGGACGAGCTTCTCTATCTCAAGTGCCCACTTTTGTAACGACTCATTATGCCCCTGAGTCCTATTCTTCAGCTGAGCTCTGTAAACGTGCTCTAGATGGCTGTCACCGAAGCGTGCCTCTAAAGCTTCAAGAAGACGGTCGTATGTCTTCTCCTTTCCTAACGCTTCCAGAACAGTGAGAGCTTCGTCCCGCAGCGCCAAACTCAATGCCGTTTTAGCATAGTCCTTGCTCCAGCCATTCGCTTCGGCAACCATCTCGAATTGGAGCTTGTATGCGGCCCACGAAGAGGTACCATCGAATGGAGGTACCTTTAACTTTTCACCTCCTGTGGCTGGTGCACCTGATACACTGGTGGTGCTGTTGGCCACTTTGATCTCCAACTTCTGGAGGCGATTCTCCTGGCCCTCCACTTTTTCGTTCAGTCCATTGAGGCGCTTCTCGTGGTTTTCAACTTTTATTTCAACGCCCACAATTTTGTCTTGCACCTCAGCCATCTCCTTTTTCCATTCTGCAGCTACTTCGTGTACCTCACGGAGGACTTCTTTCTGGTCCCGTAGCTCTTGCTGCAAAATTTTGGCTTGTTCCTCGTGCCATCTAGCCAGTTCCTCCTGCCTTCTGGTCTGTTCCTCCTGCTGAACCCGTAGCTCTTGTTGCAGGATTTTGGCTTGTTCCTCCTGCTGAACCCGTAGCTCTTGTTGCAGGATTTTGGCTTGTTCCTCCTGCCTTCTAGCTTGTTCCTCCTGCCTTCTAGCTTGTTCCTCCTGCCTTCTAGCCTGTTCTTTCAGGAGGATCAGAATGGCGTTGACGTCTATCTCCGGCGTTCTTGAAGCTGGTACCGCTGTGTCTGACGTTCCGGCGGTGCCCGCAGAGTCTCCAGCAGCGGTGCGGCTTCGGGTCTGCATCCCCTCCTTCTCTTCTTCTCGCGGAGTAATCGGCATTTTCAATCCCACTTCTGACACCAAATGTTACGTTCTAAGGGGTGTGGGATCTAGATTGAAATGCACTTCTAGACCGATGAAGTAGAGTAGGATTTATTGTACACACTTTACGTTACAACACTTAGTACACAAACACTTATATCGCACTCCAAAATCTTCTTGTCGCAGTTTTCGCTTCGATGTTTACTCGTCGCTTTCCCAAATTAAACTCTCTCTCGGACGCATTCCCGGGCTCCTTATATACCGGCCGTCAAGGACTCCCGAATATTCGGTAGGTACCTACTACCCAGTACGAGACTGTTCGGGATCCTTCCAAATGCCGTCTTGCCTAGCCTATACCTTTCTCGAATATTCGGCATCATAGTGCTATCCCTGTCTTGTGCTGTCTCTGTCACACCTTTCTGGAATGTTCTCAGTATAGCTGTCTCTCTCTAATCGTGCTATCTCTTTCACTCCTACTAAAAATTACGTCATATACTGAAGTGGGCTTCAAAGGCCCATAAGGGGTCCTGAAAACGCCTGAAAACGGGTTTTCAGGTTATGGCGTCATCTGATAGAGGGTGGCCTGAAACGGACTGAAAACATGTTTCAGGCGCCTGAAAACAACGGCAACTTGGGTGAAATTTCGATAAACTAGTATGTGTTAGAGCACTCTCTGAAACGGCCTGAAATGGTATTTCAGCCTGCTGAAAACGCCTCCAAGGCACGGAAAAACACGATCAAAGTTTTAGCACTAGCCCACCGGCGTAACAATAATATTTAAAGTTGGAAGTCTGATGTCTCTATGTCAGTATGTCGTTATTATTGTTACATACTAAGATTTTGATATGTTTTTTGTTCAAAACTATAGGGAGCATTTTCAATAAACTAAAAATTGTCATACGTTTGGTTAAGAGACGTTTTTTACATATATAGCACGAAAACTAACTACTTCCTATATAACTTATTATTAAGTATATAACAAAATTCAACCTTATCACCGTGGCTTTAAGGCATATAATCGATAATTTTTACACAATACGTACAGCGAATTAAAAAAAAACGAAAATAAAAATTTGCATCTGATTGTACATTACGGTTTGTTGTATTTGTGTTCGAGACATTTTCGGAAACGTTTAATACTAAATCTAACTAGCGAGCTGCACAATCCTGGATACAATACAAAATGACACCATAGTGGTTGTTTTCCCGCAGGGGAATGATTAACCTTTAGTATTATGTACTATCGAATCATAGGAGTACTTTTTGTTTTCCATACCTACTGCAAGCCCTCCGTGAAACGGGGCCACTAATACAAAATCTTGTTAAAAAAAACCATTATAAACAACTTTACGCACGAGTCTATCAAATTAAGAGCCATATCACAAAATTTGAAAGCTAAGCAATTTACTGCCGAAAACTTTGTTTTCAAAGGATTGTTGGCCCATCGTTCTGTAAATTGAATAATAACGAAAATTGATTGATAACGAAATTCCTATTTCGTAGCGGCCTACGATTTTCGATTTATCCTTTAAAAACCAAAAAACTGCTAAGCTGTCCAAATTTTGTAATATGGCTCTTATTAAACTGCATTAAAACAACCAATGAAATTTCCTTGTATATAGGAGGCGCATGTCACTACGTTTTGACTTTGCGGTTGTTTTTGTAGTGTCCGTTCTTCTTCCAACTGTTGCCCTGCGGCTCTCCGTTCGCAGGCCGCGTGAGGAACGACGTCGTCTGCCCCTTCGACTCGAACAGCACGTCCGAATCTGTGTCCGTCTCGGACAAGCCCTTGTTCGCGACTGTAACAAGATTAATGTTGTCAAAGTGTTGTTACCTTATTATTACACCCAATGAATTATGTAACTAACTAAAATAAAAAATAAATAGTCCTCCTGGCCGATTTCGACCACGGCGACCAATTTCAACAGGGATCAGCCAACTACGCAGGTGATATTATAGTGCACAAGTGTGAGCGCAATACACAGGTGCACTTACTGTTCCATCACTCTCAAAGTTCGGTGAGACGGCAATTTTTGAGAAATTCATGACAGAAAATCTCAGAAACAATTTTGGCTCGACCTGGGATTCGAACCCAGGACCTCTCGGATGTACCAACAAGGCAGTAATTAACTAACTACTCCATGCCAATCCTGTTCAAAGTGGATGTTTACAATGTGTATTGCGTAAGCGGTAAGGGACAACCATAGGTCATCAAGTTTGTTCGCAGCCCTGTGAGGTATGCAGTAAAAACGCGGAGAGGTCGAAGAACTATTTGGCTTTGACTTTTAGCTTTGTGCTACCTTTGGCGCAACAGATATTGAGTTAGGAGGCTGAAGGGAAGCGCTTCCTACCGACCGGGTGTTATGTTTGGGTACCAAGGTTCGATAGACATCATATTGGTTTGGAATCTAAATCTTCTATGCCGCGGTTTATGTGCGGTACTAGGCTAACAGCGCCATCTAGCCTATGGAGCCGTATCAGCGCTCGCTGTTGTGCTTGCCACCGTTAGACATGCGCTTGTGATGGCGAACGGTAGAGGTCGCCACACACCCCCTCGCCCATGCAAGAAGGTCGGGCCGGGCCGGGCGGGGCGCCGGCGCGGCGTGCACACCCGTAGCACAGCGCCACGCAGCGCACACACACGACTAACTACAGACACTCACGCGGCGCGTCCTCGTGCGCGGCGAGCGGCAGCAGGCGGTACTTGGGCCGGGCGGGGCGCCGGCGCGGCGTGCACACCCGTAGCACAGCGCCACGCAGCGCACACACACGACTAACTACAGACACTCACGCGGCGCGTCCTCGTGCGCGGCGAGCGGCAGCAGGCGGTACTTGGGCCGGGCGGGGCGCCGGCGCGGCGTGCACACCCGTAGCACAGCGCCACGCAGCGCACACACACGACTAACTACAGACACTCACGCGGCGCGTCCTCGTGCGCGGCGAGCGGCAGCAGGCGGTACTTGGGCCGGGCGGGGCGCCGGCGCGGCGTGCACACCCGTAGCACAGCGCCACGCAGCGCACACACACGACTAACTACAGACACTCACGCGGCGCGTCCTCGTGCGCGGCGAGCGGCAGCAGGCGGTACTTGGGCCGGGCGGGGCGCCGGCGCGGCGTGCACACCCGTAGCACAGCGCCACGCAGCGCACACACACGACTAACTACAGACACTCACGCGGCGCGTCCTCGTGCGCGGCGAGCGGCAGCAGGCGGTACTTGGGCCGGGCGGGGCGCCGGCGCGGCGTGCACACCCGTAGCACAGCGCCACGCAGCGCACACACACGACTAACTACAGACACTCACGCGGCGCGTCCTCGTGCGCGGCGAGCGGCAGCAGGCGGTACTTGGGCCGGGCGGGGCGCCGGCGCGGCGTGCACACCCGTAGCACAGCGCCACGCAGCGCACACACACGACTAACTACAGACACTCACGCGGCGCGTCCTCGTGCGCGGCGAGCGGCAGCAGGCGGTACTTGGGCCGGGCGGGGCGCCGGCGCGGCGTGCACACCCGTAGCACAGCGCCACGCAGCGCACACACACGACTAACTACAGACACTCACGCGGCGCGTCCTCGTGCGCGGCGAGCGGCAGCAGGCGGTACTTGGGCCGGGCGGGGCGCCGGCGCGGCGTGCACACCCGCGCCCACGCGCGCGCGCACCCGTAGCACAGCGCCACCACAGCGCACAGCAGCGCCAGCCCGCCCAGGCTCGCGTACACCACTGACCAGTCTGTTCAGAGATGGTGGATAAGCAGTGGTTGAGAATGTTGTGTGTGTCACGTCCCCTTACATAAGCTGAACTATAGCAATGTGTAATCTGTCTAATGAGCCAGTAATAAACCATACGTTAAACGCGCAACAACTGTTTGATTGACTTCTCCCGGGTCCCATCCTTACAAGAATATGCAAACTTGTTTTTGTAAGGAAATAACTCAATGTTGTGCTGAGCTTTTAAACAATAAATAATGTATAAACTCGTATATGTATTCAAATTGTGAATTGTCATCCAATCTTAACATATAAACAACATTTCAGCTTAATCAGACAGTGGGAAGTGGGTGAAATTCAGCTTGCAAGATTTGATTGCAGGCAAACACCGGGACAGGTGAAACTAAAAAATGCTTGCAATTAAAAATTCAGAATGAGCCAGGAAAATAGCTAGTGAGCTTCATCGGTTCGACGGATGTTGACCAGCTATAGCTAGGAACCACCGTGATTAATTTATCTTTCAAATAAAATAAAAAAAGCTTTGAAATCGGTCCGCCGTCCGATCAAGAGCTACGATGTCACAAACAGACACACACAAACACACCAAGACACTCACACAAACAGACATAGGGGTTAAACTTATAACACCCCTCTTTTTAGTCAGGGGTTAAAAACAAAGCTAACGAGAACACAAGTGCAATGACTGATTGGACTTGTGTGCACGTTAGCGTCTGGCTGATGTGAATACTGAGAGCTTGTTATTTTGGTTAAGTTAAATTCAAAAATTTACCGAGTTTGTACATATTATTTTATGACGATAGCTGTTTTAAATTAGAAAACACACTCTGCATTCAGGAGTCGTCCCTGGCCTTAAATATTTTTTATAGCCGTATAGAATATATCATGTTATCTTGATCAGATAAGTGTATTCTCACCACAGTCTGGATGTCCATCTCCCAGTGGTCCTAGCTGCGAGAATAGGCTCTGCATCCAGAAAGCATCGCAGCGGCAAGTCCTGGTTGCCTGGTCGCAGACGCCACGCCCAGAACATTTGCTAAGGCATAATAGAGAGCGGACGTGAGCGCCTTCTTCTACTGTTGCTGCTGTGCGGGCAAGCGCTAGGGCTTCAGTGCCTTCTAGTGGCTTACCCTGGAAAAAGGTAATACAACAAATGTTTTTTTTAAAGATTGTACGATGTACGTACATGGTTTAAGTTAATTTAGCATTTTAATCACTAATGCACGATTATGAAATTGCACTTTGATCGCGCCCTACATTTGGGACAGTCACATTACATGTTTGTTGCAGTATGCATTGTAACTATAAATTTGTGCTCGAATAGAAGCCTTACGGTTAACTTAGGTGTTGCTTTTATTTACAACATTTTAAATATCCCTGGGGCACTCACACTTGACATTAGTAGCTGATCGTTACATAAATTATGGCTGGTTTGTTTCAAAGCTATCCGGGAGACCCGTACCGTTTGCCCGATAGGGCGCCCGGAGCGGAGGCACATATGTACGAGACGCTAGAACATTGTTTCACAGCGACACGGATTGGTGCGCAGGCGACCTACTCCGGGAAGAGCACTAAGCGTACAAAAGCACGTTCCACATAGGGTTACCATTTAGGAATTTGAAAAGTCCTGACAAAAAGCCGGACATTTCGATAAAAGTCCGGGCATTTATGTCACAAAATGCAATGGAAACATTACCCACTTAGTTAAAGTGGTAAGGTAGGCTACTACCATAGTAGACACTCGTATCGTATTGCGAGATTTGCAAGGGGGTTAGGATGCGGGGTGCGGTGATATACATAAATATTTTATCTTTGAACTAGTTGATTGTTACTTGTTTGAAAATTTCGCAATAGAAGATTTATTATTAAGTTGAATGTTGTAAATATTTGTTGTTGATTAAAGACTAACTTGATATTTGCTTACTAAATATGTAGTTTTATTACTCATATTGCATCTAATTTTAAAAAATCCGGACATAATAAAGGGCCGGACAAAGGCCGGACAAGAGGTTAAAAGTCCGGACATGTCCGGACAATCCGGACGGATGGTAACCCTAGTTCCACAGCAGTGCGAGTGTGACCCGTAGGTGTCTCCTGCGTGCGGACACACTCACCGTACGGGGCGTACAAACGCACGTTCCACAGCAGTGCGGGCGTGACCCGTAGGGGTCTTCTGCGCGCGGACACACAGACCGTACGGGGCGTACAAACGCACGTTCCACAGCAGTGCGGGCGTGACCCGCAGGTGTCTCCTGCGCGCGGACACACCGTCCGGGGCGTACAAACGCACGTTCCAAAGCAGTGCGGACGTGACCCGTAGGGGTCTCCTTCGCGCGGACACACACCGTACGGGGCGTACAAACGCACGTTCCACAGCAGTGCGGGCGTGACCCGTAGGGGTCTTCTGCCCGCGGACACACAGACCGTACGAGGCGTACAAACGCACGTTCCAAAGCAGTGCGGACGTGACCCGTAGGTGTCTCCTGCGTGCGGACACACTCACCGTACGGGGCGTACAAACGAAAGTTCCACAGCAGTGCGGGCGTGACCCGTAGGGGGTCTCCTGCGCGCGGACACACAGACCGTACGGGGCGTACAAACGCACGTTCCACAGCAGTGCGGGCGTGACCCGTAGGTGTCTCCTGCGCGCGGACACACCGTCCGGGGCGTACAAACGCACGTTCCAAAGCAGTGCGGACGTGACCCGTAGGGGTCTCCTTCGCGCGGACACACACCGTACGGGGCGTACAAACGCACGTTCCACAGCAGTGCGGGCGTGACCCGTAGGGGTCTCCTGCGCGCGGCCACACAGACCGTACGGGGCGTACAAACGCACGTTCCACAGCAGTGCGGGCGTGACCCGTTGGGGTCTCCTGCGCGCGGACACACACACCGTACGGGGTGTACAAACGCACGTTCCACAGCAGTGTGGGCGTGACCCGTAGGGGTATCCTGCGCGCGGACAGACACACCGTACGGGGCGTACAAACGCACGTTCCACAGCAGTGCGGGCGTGACCCGTATGGGGTCTCCTGCGCGCGGACACACAGACCGTACGGGGCGTACAAACGCACGTTCCGCAGCAGTGCGGGCGTGACCCGCAGGTGTCTCCTGCGCGCGGACACACCGTCCGGGGCGTACAAACGCACGTTCCAAAACAGTGCGGATGTGACCCGTAGGGGTCTTCTGCGCGCGGACACACAGACCGTACGGGGCGTACAAACGCACGTTCCACAGCAGTGCGGGCGTGACCCGCAGGTGTCTCCTGCGCGCGGACACACCGTCCGGGGCGTACAAACGCACGTTCCAAAGCAGTGCGGACGTGACCCGTAGGGGTCTCCTTCGCGCGGACACACACCGTACGGGGCGTACAAACGCACGTTCCACAGCAGTGCGGGCGTGACCCGTAGGGGTCTTCTGCGCGCGGACACACAGACCGTACGAGGCGTACAAACGCACGTTCCAAAGCAGTGCGGACGTGACCCGTAGGTGTCTCCTGCGTGCGGACACACTCACCGTACGGGGCGTACAAACGAAAGTTCCACAGCAGTGCGGGCGTGACCCGTAGGGGGTCTCCTGCGCGCGGACACACAGACCGTACGGGGCGTACAAACGCACGTTCCACAGCAGTGCGGGCGTGACCCGTAGGTGTCTCCTGCGCGCGGACACACCGTCCGGGGCGTACAAACGCACGTTCCAAAGCAGTGCGGACGTGACCCGTAGGGGTCTCCTTCGCGCGGACACACACCGTACGGGGTGTACAAACGCACGTTCCACAGCAGTGTGGGCGTGACCCGTAGGGGTATCCTGCGCGCGGACAGACATACCGTACGGGGCGTACAAACGCACGTTCCACAGCAGTGCGGGCGTGACCCGTTGGGGTCTCCTGCGCGCGGACACACACACCGTACGGGGTGTACAAACGCACGTTCCACAGCAGTGTGGGCGTGACCCGTAGGGGTATCCTGCGCGCGGACAGACACACCGTACGGGGCGTACAAACGCACGTTCCACAGCAGTGCGGGCGTGACCCGTATGGGGTCTCCTGCGCGCGGACACACAGACCGTACGGGGCGTACAAACGCACGTTCCGCAGCAGTGCGGGCGTGACCCGCAGGTGTCTCCTGCGCGCGGACACACCGTCCGGGGCGTACAAACGCACGTTCCAAAACAGTGCGGATGTGACCCGTAGGGGTCTTCTGCGCGCGGACACACAGACCGTACGGGGCGTACAAACGCACGTTCCACAGCAGTGCGGGCGTGACCCGCAGGTGTCTCCTGCGCGCGGACACACCGTCCGGGGCGTACAAACGCACGTTCCAAAGCAGTGCGGACGTGACCCGTAGGGGTCTCTTGCGCGAGGACACACACACCGTACGGAACTCCTGGATAGCAGCAAAACCAGCCTAAATGCCAGATTCCTTAAAAACTTTTATTGTTATTTATCGTTAGCTGACAAATTATTGGTTTGACGAGAATGATTGTTCGATATGGAAACTCAACGTTTAAAACCGGAAAATCTATGGAAAATTGATTATGACTAACCTCTTTGGATAAAAAGAAGATGAGCTGTGTGTTTCCCGTGTCTACCTGTCCTTTGACCCTTGTCACGTTGACCTTAATGTCGTCTTTCAAGAGCAAGGTCATCTTCTGCACTAGCGAGTCCAGTTGACCTTGGGTGAAGGTCGAAATTGGGATGAATAAGGTCATCTCTAGTAAGTTCATGTCTAGAGGGTCAGTTTTTACTTGGACGCTGACCGCGTCTCGGCCAGACTCGCCTTGGTCATCGGTCACTGTTAGTTCGAAAACGTATCTGCCTGGTTCGATGTTAGTGAGCTGTAATAAATCAATGAATATTTTTGGAATCAGGGAAACATGTATTTGAATTCCTCCACACTCATTTGTATGAAAATTACTAGCGAACCCAGCGGACGTTGTCCTGCCCGCTGTGTTATTTATTATACATATAAACCTTTTCTTGAATTATTGTATCTATTTAAGAAAAGTACATCAAAATCCGTTAAAATTTTTAAAGATCTAATCATACAAACATACATATTACATACAGACATAGGAACAGACGCGGGAAGCGACTAATTTTAGTAGAAGAACGGAATGATTTTATAATTACCTAAGAACATAAGTAACTACCTAGTTAAATGAACTTGACTATTGACCTATTTATATTTTGACATATTATTATTTACTTTGACATTTAATTTTACCTAATTTGTGTGTACTTACGACGAATTTATTTGTTTTATATTATTTGACTTGTTACTTATTCATTTCTTATTTTATAATTGACCTGTAAGCGTGTTTTTTACTCAATAAATTAAAATTGAAAATTTATCGTCAAAATGAGAACGCGACGGTATAATGCGAATGAAACGCGAAAGCCCTTGGAGGCCGCTACGAGATTTTGACGACTGCGTATCGGTACATCCATTTAAAGAGCAGGTTAATTTTGCAAATAAATGTTTAGTCATGTAAATTTTTGGACGAGTCCTCTTTTCCTATTACTATAATGTAACGTAAAATCTACGTCGTAATATACGTAAGGAATACGTTCTAATTAGAAAAGATGATTGGTAATTCACGCCTTCATGTCCCTAGCCAAACCAAATTCAATACAAATTCTACCAGTCATACCTTTGAACTAAGCAGAAATGATAAGTGGACGTAGCGAAAAACTAATCTATCATGGTTAATAGGGCTTGTGTGAATCGCTACGTATAGGACTATAAGGACGATTACTACTTAATTAATAAAAAGTACTAAAAATACACTTACCATCAATACAGGCTGAGTATCCGAGTTAAGTATCACAGTGCCAGCAGCCAAACCGGAGCCCGATCTCGTCCATTTCCACGACACTATCCTGAAGTCATCCGAGGACTTCGAACCGTTGAGTATTAGAACCGGCACGGGAAGGTTCAACACTTGGTCACCACCCGCGTCTGCTTTTGGTGGACTGTTCTTGTCTAGTGGAAAAAACGTTGAACTTGCATAAGAATTGGCAAGCGAAACTTGGGTTAGGGCAGAGGGGGGCACTCGGGTTCCCTCTCTGAAGCCTTGAGTCACAGATTACTAAATAGTTACTACGTAACAGATAAATCACTCCATAGAAAAATTTCGATACCTACAGCGTTAATAGACTACTTTTTCTGCCGCGTACAATAATGCACCTGCAGCTCTGAGTATAAAGTCACTATTGCTTTGCAGCTGCGCGAGACCACGTGACGTGAGACCGAGTGACAATCGAACTAGGGTTGACACTTGTTATTTGATTGACTGTTGTTGAAATAATATAACATTATTGAATAACAAATGTGAAATAAGAAATTCAGCCTGTATAAGGTATAACAAGCGAATTATGAGCTACTTAATTGTGACTCTTGCTATCTCTTTCTAAAACGAATCTGTCATTTGTGGAATCTGTCGTTTGTAGATTATTAGTAGGTAGGTACATTTCGAGAATCGGTCAATTTTATTGTCAACTACGTAGGTACCTACCTACCTACCTAGTCATTTCGCTAATTAATTAGTCATTAGTCGACTAAACCACCACATCGAGTAGGTAGTTAGGTTGGTACACACAGTTCGTAGGTGGTGCGCAGCCCATAAAAAGTAGACTTATAGGTATAATAGGTACTTAGGTATTATTTCGATAAAGTAACTGACCTATGTTTCACTGTAGGTATTACATTTTAATTCAATAAAGTCGAACCCCAATTTACCTGAATTTATCCAATTTACGTAGGTACCACCTACTAATTTGTTTATTTTTATACTTTGTAAATAAATTACTAACTACATTTTCTTCATTAGCTGGTAGACTAAAAAAAGAAAGCGTTTTATTTCTCTTAGTATTCGACCTACACCCATCAACAGCACATAAATTTCCACCACCAGAAGTCATTTTTCTTAAATAAAGCTAACGTTTAACAAGCACAGATTACTTATTTGGTTCGTATGAAAACTAAAATGATCGTAAGCGTAACACGAATAATTATAGTGCGTCGTGAGCGCGCCCGACGGTTGTTGGCAGCTTACTGAATTCGCACCGACGTCGGTGCGGGCGAGAGTAGGCTATTACCGCGCGCAAGTTCATCGAGTGAGAGAGGCCTGCTTGAGTCCTACATATCCCCCAGCTGCCCCCGCGGCTGGTGGGTATGCGTAACAGCATTTCCCTGACGATACAAAAAAGAGGTGGGCACCAGCTCACGGGTAAATGTCATGCGATTAGTCGAGCATGTGTATTGAAATTTTTGAACAATTGTGTATTTTTTGACGTTTTGAGTGTTGTGACACAATTAAACTTTGCGCTAGTGATCTTTGCTCATCTCTAGCGGCAAAAGTATTATCAGGTTTTTTTCGGAATTCGTTTAATTTTGATAATCAATTGCATGGGTGGTAAATTGCTATTTCTATTCGATCCAGTTAGTAGACTGTAAAATGCGACACATTGATCATGCAAACCGTTATTTTAGTAACTCTTCATGCATTTGTAATATTATTAACGCAGGTAAATTCGATATTTTATTAACCCCGGTTCCACACCCTAGCGCCAACATTGGCCCAAAATCCTATAGCTCAATTGGTGGGCATAGTTAAGTCTGTACATTCCTAATGTATCCTCAGTCGTCAGATGATTTTCCTTCAAATCTAAATAAATCTATGTATTTACCTAAATTATTCAGAATTCAGCCGCACCGGAGGTGGCACGTTTAACTGGGAGGGACAACCCAAAATGTTAGCCCGTTTAGTGGGACGCTACACGCCCAATAAAGCTCACAATATAAGGTCAAGCCTCTCATTCGTGCCCCCAACAGTATGACCAAACCCTCTCACTTACTCTGCGTGACAGTGACGGTGACGTTATCCGAAGCGGAGTTGCCATTATCGTCCAGTACAGTCAGCGAGAATACGTACTGGCCTTTAGTCAGACCCGTAGCGTTGGCGATGGACTCGTTAAAGTTAACAATGTTAGAGTTAGTGGGCCCGGACAGACAGCGCCAAGTGTACGCCACTATGCGGTGGTCGTCGTGCGATGATGACCCGTTAAGTGTGATCCAGGTTTGGGGAAGCGATATGAACTGCAATTAAAAACGTAGTGAGTGGTGGTTTAAGGTTTTACTGTACCTATTATAAGTCGCGCCGAATAAAATGAACGCTAACGGTCACCTGCGTACTATATTATAGGTATAATTTGTGTTACTAAGTGGGGAGGGAGCAGGCATCTCACGCGCCGCACGTCAGCGCTTATGCGAGCGAATGAGATAGCGATAGTTTCCATGAACTCCACGCCTCCAGCGTTCTTTTTACGTGGCGCGACTTACAGGTTCTGTAATGTCTTCGTAATTCACCAATGTGATCGTAAGATTTTTGGGGTTCGATTGTAAGACCTATTTTCGAAAATCATAGATGTCACAATTTTAGTCAATAACCCTTTTTTTAAAAATAAATCCATCTATAAAAAATAATGAAACAATCATAAAACTTTCAAGACCATAAATGTGTGTAGATATGTAGTTATATTTATAGACTAGCGGCCGCCCGCGACTTCGTCCGCGTGGACTTTAGTTTTTTCATACAAACCACCGGGTTTCATACAAATTTGCAACCCCTAATTTATCCCCGTGGAGGTAGAGTTGATCAAAATCCTTTCTTAGCGGATGCTTACGTCATAACAAAAACCTGCATGCCAAATCCCAGCCCGATCCGTCCAGTGGTTTGGTCTGTGCGTTGATAGATCACTATGTCAGTCAGTCAGTCAACTTTAAGTTTTATATAATTAGATGACTGAGAGTGTTATAAACGTAGGAGTAGACAAATATAATCAGAAGGCTTTGAACTGCTAAGCTATCGGAAGTTAAACGTGTTATTGTGAGTCAACCTTAAAAGAAAGGCTTATTCTGCCATGGGATATTTTTCATATAATTTTTAGGAGAACATTTCCGTCATACATGATTTCTGTGTAGCTTTAACTATTAAGGTAGCACACACGACGGAAGCTTAAAAAATGGAGTAACTTCTCCCGTTTTGCCAAAATTTCCCTTCACTGCTCTGCTCCTTATGATTGTAGCGTGATGAAAAGTCTACTATCACCAGCTCAGGAGTATAAAAAATAGTTGAACCAAGTTTTGTTAAAATCCGTCGAGTAGTTTTTGTTTTTTACTGATTGCCTTCCTAGGCATCAGTATCGATCCCTAATCACCCTCTTATAGTTATTTTGGAAATGTATTTCCAAATTTTCAGATAAATCAGATTTATCATAAGTATAGAAGATGGAAACATGCTCGATTCCCAGTGACTTATATTTACATTCCAAGACCCATCTATACCCAAACACAAAATTCCATAAAAAGTATTCATTTAAAGAAAGAGATCATTTAAAACAGTTTTAAATTTCCCTGCATTCTCGACTTCTTGACATAACAGATACATAATTTTATTATGAAATAGTATAGAAACAATAATACTGTTAAAATGTTGTTGAGTGAAACGGGTAAGTGCAAATTTACACGCGTTATGTGGCAGAGAGAGATATAATCTTTTGCCTGAATAATAATATATGTCTCTTGTTAATCAACACTCATTAATTAGAAACAATTGATAAAATACAGTTCCTGTTATTTACATAAATTCATGCGCATGCAGTTAGTCACCACAGTTTAATGTTTTTATTGTGATTTACCACTTAAGTTTCTGTATCACTTCTTCGTCGTTCAAAACTCTTCGATATATCCGAGACGACGATTGGTTCACGGCTAGTTGCTGAGCCCTAATTACACACCAAAGTTAAATCTGCTGTCACATATTACGTGATTTGATAATAATAATAGCCGATTTCGACCACGGCGGCCAATCTCAACAGAGATCAGCCAACTACGCAGGAGATATTATAGGGCACAAGTGTGAGCGCAATACACAGGTGCACTCACTGTTCTATCTCTTTCAAAGTTCGGCGAGAAGGCAATCCGACATGACCGGAGAGAGATCAGGCGCAGGACCAACGGCTTAACGTGCTTTCCGAAGCACGGGGATGTAACACCGCCAACTTACCGACCCCGAGCTGTTTTTGAGAAATTCATGACAGAAAATCTCAGAAACAATTCTGGGATTCGAACCCAGGACCTCTCGGATGTTAGGCAGAAACTTTGCCACTATACCAACGAGGCAGTCACGAGATTTGATAGTAGGATATACGAATCACGTCAGTTCTTCATTGGGCTGTTCTTTTATCAACATAAGTACGATAAAATTAGCACAAAAATATGTATGTGATTCTCCCAAGGAACGTGGGACGCGGATTCGCGTCAGTCGTTATGAGGGGTAAATAATAAAATTGTCCTTCGCGTCTTCGAAATTCATCAAACTTTTGATGGAGTAATGAGGTCTTTGGAATAAATATCAAAGATCGAGTAAGTTCTTACCACATCGGCTCCCGCGTTGGCTACGGGCGGGGTGTTGGTTGGCGGTTTCACAAACACATGAACGTCAGCTGTTGAAAATTGACCCGACGAATCTGTTACTTTTAGTACGAATGTGTATACGCCTTCTGAAAGGTTTGACAGCTGAAAAATGAGTAAAACATGTTTTTATTAAAATGATACAATTTTAAATTGATTATTTCGCGATTTATTTACATCTTCGTAAGGTTAAGATAAAATGTAAATAAATCGAGAAATAATCCGTAAAAAAGTGTATCATTTCAATGTCTACTGTTCGCGTAAACCGAAGAAACAAAAATTATATACATTAGTTGCAATAATAACAGCAAGGGTTCGGTCGGCTCTTGACCTATTTTGTAATACGCAAATATGTAAAACACAAAATCAGGTTTTCATGTTTAGACTGAATCAGGAATTAAATTTTGTTGTATTTGTACTCCTGTAATATTTGTTATTATTACAATCCCCACAAATATTTTTGTCGTTTAGCATCATAGTCAAGCTCACCTCACACAAATCATTTTTAGTAGGTAAAAAGCATATCAAAACATTCACATAAAAAATATAACTGTAGTTTTACGGTCGATAAAAATATCGGCGTTTTGTGTAAATATTTTGAAGTACGACCATGGCACACGCTCTAATTAAACTTTGCTGATAACGGACCATAATACTGAAAAACTGATTTGATTAACTGCATGCTAACATTGACTTGCAACTTTATATCAAAGGGCTTTAATAGTTTTAAAAGTTTCTACCTAATACAAAAGTAAAAATAGGCTTGTTTCCACTATGAAAGAAATATTAAAAAACTGATTTTCTCTAAAATAATTCATAATTTCAGATGCCTTTACACTAATATTTTTCTGCAGTTCGTATTATTTGATTTTTAATTGGAATTCAAATGATAATTAGTCACTCAGTCGGCATTGCACGCGGTGACGTCAAAGTGTGTTAATCCCATACAAGCTCTATGAAGAAAAGCGTTTTGACAGTTGATAAAAAGTACGTCAACGATTGGTGGTGTCAACTACCGTATTAAGAGCGATAACCCAATAAGCCAAGTATTAGCTTTAAAGTAGCAACTCCAAGAGTTTTTTTTTACGTCAAAAGTGTAATAGGTGAGAGATATAGATAACATATTTATTAGTGATGGGGAGGGATAAGAATGATCTTATCTTCTAAATACCACAGTACTTTCTTACGTATTAGGTACAAACGACAGCACACCTAGGTCAGTAATTTTTATTTTTTGTGGTGTGCAATAAAGAGTTAATCAATCACATCTGGCTACCCATTTTTGTTGCTAAATAACCCTCATTATTTAATTAAACTTTATTGCCCAACAAAACTATGTACAGAAGGCCGTAGGCCGTCTACCAGTCATATTTGGGCTAAGCAGAAATGGATCATTACAGGTACATAAGATGCCGTAGTAAACACTGGTTTACCTTGATCTAAGATCAGGCCTTGATTGTACCCTGCTGATTTTAGCTGCGTACTTTACTTACAACGATTTGAAAATAAACAAATAACAAACCTGTAAATAAGGCGAATGCGTGTTCTGCATATCAACAGCTTTATTTTCGTCCTCAACCGATTTAGTCCATTCCCAGGATGTGATCTCATGGTCGTCGGTCGATAAACTTCCGTTTAGTGTCAGCTTGTTGTTTGGTAAATATATTATCACATCTTGGCCTGTAAAAATATGTTTATATAAATAAATTACTTAATTGTTTCAATGAACACACAAATTTATGTATGTTAGTACCTTATACAAATAAAACCAAACAATACAATAGCTATGGTAATGAAGTAATTTTCTGGTATTGGTTATCAAGTTTTTTTTTGACTCCACTTAGGCTTTGGTTAAAAGTAAGATTTTATTCTTAATGAGAAAGCTACCATCAAAAGCCAACTTATTACTGATCACGTCGGATAGTCAGAAGCAGATAGATACTGGTATGATAATATAAGGAGGGGACATTCTTAGGCCCTGTGCGCACGAACTCTTCCTAAAAGGTTTAGGAAATATTTCCAAACTGTGATGAAGTGAATGCGGCCTACACGTAGGAAAAGTAGGCTTTTAACAGGCTTTGCCAATGTCCATCGTTCCATCGTCGACTCAATCTCTGCCTCGTCGGGCTTAACCTTGGGTCAAAAGCAAACCTATTACGAATAAAAAAAATGACCTAGTGGTCGAGTGGATTAGGCACACTGATCGGATTCCCATGAGTGCGAGTTCTATGCCCGCCTCAGACAGTTGATTTTTTTCTACTGCAAAAATTGTATCTTAACCTCGTAAATGCATCCTCAAAAGCATTAAAAGTTTCCGTATTCTCGGCGGTTTCTTTGTGTGGTCGAAATTGGAAGGTTTGTGATGATATAGTAATAATAAGTTTTTAAGTGAATTGGCAATGTTTGCCTTTCTAAGATTGCTGTGTCCTTGCCGGGCGTCACTGTACTTTGACAATAAAGATTCTGATTCTGATTAAAATGCAAACATCGTTACCTACCTGCATTAGCTTCTGGAGGGTAGTCAGTATGATTCAACACAGTAATATTAGCTGTAGTTGAATTCTTGACATGGTCAGAATCTTCTACCGTCAGCCTAAACGTATAGTTGCCAGGTTGTTTCAGGTCTTTCAGCACTAGTGTGGGCCCATCGAGCAGAGGTGGTTGGTAGCCTATAGGTCCTGATGTCAGGTCCCAGTGCCAGGATATAATTGCATCATCATCCTGTGAAAGGAAAAATTAAAGGCTTTACAACATCTATAGAAGTTGGCATAGTGCTGGCTGCTGATCAAAAATAAGTGCAAAAGCGGTTTTGTTTGGATACGTCGTAATTTTTGTAAAACATTGTTTTCACGAAATTTGCTAGAAAAATTGCTTATGTTGTCATGATGACACCATATTCACTGGATTGCTTCATGTGTTGCATGCTTATCGTACTTTAAATAGGTCACAATCTTGTAACCAATGGCATGGATCCAGATTCGAGTGGTCGTATGAAAGATCCTGAACAATTCTTCACTATTAATAAAGCTCTTTTTGCTCACATAAAGCTGCCACTGTTATAAATCTCTATATATATAAAATTCTCGTGTCACAATGTTCGTTCCCGTACTCCTCCGAATCGGCTTGATCGATTCTCGTGAAATTTTATGAGCATAATGTGTAGGTCTGAGAATCAGCTAACATCTATTTTTTATACCCCTTAGTGATAAGGGTAGTCCACACTTTACATTTATATGGCAAAACAACGTTTGCCTGGTCAGCTAGTATTTATATAAAGTTGGCATATACCTATATTCTTCGTAATTACCTTACTAGCACTACCATCCAGCACTGCCCCCGAGTTTGGCAACTTCACCGTCTGCGACTGAGGCGTGATCACCACCATTGGTGGAGTATTTATGCGTTGCGGCGGCAGAACTGTCACGGTGGCGAACCCCTCGCCGTAAGAGTTGGTACCGTTGACCGTCACTTTAAACCTGTATTGGCCTTCTGTGAGGTCAGTCAGCTTGACTGTAGTACCATCCTGCTTCATATTGCCTGTTGTTTTGGGAGATATCAGGGTAAATCATTTTCAATAAAAACTAAAACATTTTTAATTGATTACAAAACATCTGTCTTTTTTGCATGGTATTAGAGATCATACCCTTAGACCAAATTGATTAAAAGCATTTTAACTAATCATAAGACATTATATAAGTAAATGAATCAAATTATAATCATAGAAATACTAAACTGAAAATACAATAAACCTTATTTTTTTTAGGTTAAAGAAGTTTATTCTCATAAGAACTTATATCTAGGATGCATGTAGTTCACTTAAAATGAGATAACCACAGTTTTTCTTTTAAATATATTACATTGGTGCAGCGCAAGACGTATTAAAGATAATAAACCTTACCGGTGAAACCTCCTTTTGATTGGTCCACTAATGTCCAAACATAGTTGTAATGACTATTGGTGGTTTTCTCATCAGGAATTGTATATGCTGCTAAAGTCACTTGATTATCAGGGAGTTGAACCTTCAGAGCAAAAGCAAATACAAGTAATTTAGTAATTGAGGTACTACATATTTATGCTGAGTGTAAATAAAACTACATACCTTTTTATCTGAAACTGACACAGTTAATTTTTGAATAGTTTGAGGCATTGCATTTTCAGATTTTGAATCATCATTTTTAGGATCTGATTCATCATTATTTTTTATGGAGTCAATTGGTATTGTTGGCCCTTTGGCAAAGGGTCTTATTGACTGCACACAGGCTCCTTGAGAGTTTTCGTCTGTGCCTGGTATACATTTGCAAATGCCATTCTGTAGTTTTATGCTTAAAGGAATACATTCTGCATTGAAGGGGCAATCATTGGCCCCCACTTCACATGGCACTTTTTCCAAGTAATTGCCAGCATCCATTATCATTTCACCATCATTGCTATCTCTGTACTTTTCATAGTTCCTCTCATCTTCCTCCATGGATGGCAAATTGTTAATAAATCTCGAGAGAAAACTGGAATCATCATCTTCAGACAGAAGGTCATTTCTATGACTTGTGTATGGAGAATATATTGTTTCCTCTTCTGGTGCAAAGTTGCTGTTTACTTCTGAGAAGCTTGACTGATCTAATATGTCTGACCAATTGTCTGTAAATAATTTACCTACTTGTTAATAAAAATTAAAAAAGCAGTAACAGAAAGGGAAAGAAAATACATACATGCAAGCAAGCATTAAACAATAGTCTACTTTAATATAACATGTAAATCATTTACCACTTGGAAGCACTGGTTTGACAAGAATCATAGAGACATGGGCATCCCATTTCCGGCTACCAACTCTAGGCAAAGGTAAGCACAGCTCATTGCTGACACACTCAACATGAAAACATCTCCTGTCCACAATAAACACAATGTTGCAAGAGTCACTGAGGCAACATGCCATTACACACTGCCTTAGACCTTTGAGACCATTTTTCTCTGAATAGTTTCCAGCTGTCAAGTTACCTATAAATAAAATAATGTTACTATAAAGACCAGATAAAAATATAATAAATGAAAAAAAAAAGATTCAATGCAATATACTTACCAACAGGAATGTAGTTAACAAAGTTTTTGGGATATAATTTAGGACATTTGTTATTTTCGTATTTATCATTCCACGGCTTATTGAATTGTGAAAGAGTAATATCGACGTTCAGTGCAATTAATAAAGTAAAGAAACTGAGGTATGTTGCACTGAACATAATTATTAATTAATTTAAATAAATTATTCATGCTCTGAGTGGTAGCCCAAGAGAAACTCAGTACCTAGATAATAAGTTTGTGCGTGGGCATAATGGTACAGAATTATGCTTTGGAAATCCTTCACAAACACAAATTCACAGGAGAGTATTATAATCCGTTTGAAATCTGTTTAGTAGGTACTACTTTATTCACTTTAGTTATTTTGACGAAGAAAGATTTGTTTTATCTGAATATTTTGTTTAGGATTAGATAATAATATATTTTTAGGAAACAATGCAATTCAGTGGAATATGTAGGTACTCGAACGAAACTTACTTCAATTCAATTCAATGTTTGATAGATTTGTTTATTGACATTTGACATCTTTGACAGCATCAGGCTGGACGTTTTTAATTATCCTTGCTATCCTTGGACACGAGCTCTTTGAACATAGGTTCAGGGAAAAAATTCGGTACAGTCAGCAACAGAAAATTTGGTACTAATAGTTAACAGTATGAAACACAAAACACTAGTTAATAGTGTTTTGTGTTTCTTTGCAAACAGTATTGAAAAATTAAATTGCATGCCGTGACACTAAACATTTGATATTATTAGTTTTATGATTTGATTTACAAAACATAATTTTAATATTTTTTCACTATCATTTTCATTCATGAAAAATGGGTGCCGGTCAAATTGGTGGAATCGCAACATTACGTAAATACTTATTTGTGTCATTATGACCATCTTTACAATTGAATAAAGAATAAAACTTTTTCTTCACGTTTATTTACAGTCGACATCGATTTTAGAAATGCGGCTGGATTTTTAGGAACTCCAGCTGATTTAAATGAAGGTCAATTTGTGGTGGGTACTTTTTATTTATTTAAAATCATTTTTTTCTGCCATTTTGGTTTTAATTAATTTCTATTTTTAGGTGCATTACTTATCTCATGCTCTAATGTTTTGTATTGGTACACTTATTGAGGCACACGTGGTTCTCACTCCTGCTATGTGCGTGTTTGGGGAGAGATTTAAATTTGAAGTATATGGTGGAACTCATAAATTTCTAGACAATGCTGGTATCGGCCGAACAGTGCAACATCTATGTATACATAAAGGTTAGGACGATTTTATTATTTTTAGTGTGCGTGTCTTTGTTGTGTGTGACTTCAAAATCTCCATGTTTTTCGTATTTATTGCAAGGCAGACACTGATTGTCGTGCATTTACAATCTTTTCAGGTTACAATCATACGAAGAGATGGAAATCCTGCGCATCGTCAAACCTAGCCTTACTCGTTCTTAACAAACAATATTCGTTTCATCAGCGAGAGCCTGGGGCTGATTTTGTCATTAACAGACTACGATATGGTACGGTACCTGAGAATACACTCAGACGCGTTGAGGATCTTCATTGCCGATACTATGGTTGGGGAAGTAGAAGAAATGTAAGGTCCATCTGTAAACACAAAAAATCGATCGATATAACGCTGATATTATAATTCGACTTTTTATATGTTTTAGGGATATCTCATCCCATTATTGCTGAACCTTCGTCGTATGGATGTAGTAATATTACCACAAGATCAATGCAATCACCTGTGGAACTATAATAACCAATTTCTTTGTATTCAACAAAGACCGTGCAAGGTTCGATAGCAAAACTCATTAATAGTAACTATTAAATTTAGGTTTTTTTTTCTTGCCTTCTTATATAAGTTATTCACGAATTTTTCGAAAACTATACCCCAAGATTATCTTTTTATTAGTATTTTCTTAATACCAACCCTTACTCAAATCTTCTTAAATATAAAAAGGAATTGCTGTTCTTTATTCTCACTAAAACTCGAGAACGGCTGAACCGATTTGACTAATTCTAGTCTTGATATATTCGTTGAAGTCTAAGGAAGGTTTGAACGATAAAATAACATCAGGCAGGACGACGTCTGCCGGGTCCACTAGTAACATCGGTTATGTTGTTTTTGAGTTATAGGTAGTTTTAGTCACAGTTTAGTAAGATAGGTCTAAAAAGTAGTAGTCCAAAAGTCCAAATCTTTGTAGTGTAAGACGCGAAGTACACCCAAGCGGGTAAGCGAGGTCCATGAGCTCTTTACGTAACCTTCTTCTCTTTGCTTAGGAGTTAGCCCTAGAATATTTACGATTTAAGTTGGCGTACTTGTTGAAAAACTATCGTGCAACTCATCTTAGCTTTTTGTACTATAATATTGAAGGTATATTACATACTTTTATGATCACAATTTCACAATATACTTTACATAGAAATGTGTTCCTAAGCTTCGGTTTAATTTTTTATTTCAGTCAAATAAGTTTGGAGCACTTTGCCCTGTAAGTAATCTGAATGCATAAAATCAATAGGCATGAGATGATGTGTTTATTTCTCAATTTCACATTTTCAGGACGACCTGGGTTCTGTCATTGAGTGTTCTGGATTTGTTGTCGCCATGATGATATCAAGATTGGTAGATCGTCCATGTGGAGTTGGATTTTTGGATTTGTCTCACCATAGTAAATTCTTGACTTGTGGTGTTGACGATGCAAGAGATGTAATTGATCATGATGCTTATATGGAATTCGATTTTACAACCTTCAAAACCGCAGCAACACCTGAAGTGATAACAGTACCATCTGAATCTTCTTCAAATGAAGAAGTATAACGTTCTTTTTTTTATTACATTTTGCATAAACTATAAGTTGCTTATAAAACTGTCTGTTAATTACCTGTTACCATCCGTTACAAAAAAGAAATTATTATCAGGAGCATTCCCACATAAAGATTCTACAATAATTTGATGCTATGAATTATGCCTATAAGTAATTCTTGCAGATCTCACTTTTTCGGTATAGTACTACAAGGAACAGTTGGCAAACAGAATAGTATAACAACTTGTTCTTGAAATAAATATAAATTTTGTTTATACTTTTTCTTCGGACGGTACTATGTGTAACTAAAAACAGCATGTGTCCAATGCGAGATCTAATGCTAAGAAGACATTTTAAAAAGTAATGAAGACAACATGGCTGTTTGATTGACTCCTCTTGGTTTCTGTTCATTTCATAGAAATAGGTTAGCGTTTAAATTAGTAAACTGATTCAAGTAAACATTTAATTGAAATAAGTTGAAGTGATTTTTGATGTTGTATTGTGATAAAAGTGACATGAAGATGGTTTTATAGCAGTGATTACAAAAGCAAGGTTAGTGTATTAACTAGCGTCTATGGTTGTAAATTACCACAAAAATATTTTATTTTGGTTGAATTGTAACTTATAATTTCTCCAATTAGGTATTGAAGCTATTGCCATGGATTTTGGTCATCCTCCGCCGAATATGGGCATGCCCGCACCCGGTATGGGTGGTCCTTTGGGGCCTATGGGACCACCTATGATGGGTCCTCCAGGGCGTAACATGCGCCATAATTTTAGACCTTTCAACTACCAGATGCGTTTCCCACCTCAAGGTCCGCTTAATATGACTCAAGACGATTTTGATGGTAAACGTTTGCGTAAATCAGTTATGCGGAAAACGGTCGATTATAATGCTGCGATAATTAAAGCTTTAGAGTGTCGCGTCTGGCAACGAGATTGGCGGGACAGGCACGCGCTCCAACCCGATGCTATGTACACTCCTGACTTGCTGCCGCCCCCTTCCTACCCTGATAATCCTATAAATGCCGTTACAACTCGATTTGTCAAAACTGCTACTAACAAAATGAGATGTCCTATATTTGCCGTCGCTTGGACGCCTGAAGGTCGTAGATTAATAACAGGAGCTTCATCAGGCGAGTTCACTCTATGGAATGGTTTAACCTTCAACTTTGAAACTATTCTCCAAGCTCACGACTCACCAGTTAGGTCAATGGTTTGGTCTCATGGTGAAGGATGGATGGTAACTGGTGATCATTCAGGATTTATTAAGTATTGGCAAAGCAATATGAATAATGTCAAAATGTACCAGGCTCATAAAGAAGCTGTGAGAGGGATCAGTTTCAGCCCCAGTGATTCCAAAATTGTTACATGTTCTGATGATGGAACATTGCGCATTTTTGATTTCTACAGATGTCAAGAAGAAAGAATTTTAAGAGGTCATGGGGCAGATGTTAAGTGTGTCCAATGGCACCCAACTAAAGCTCTTATTGTGTCTGGCAGCAAAGATAATCAACAGCCAATTAAACTTTGGGATCCAAAATCTGGAACTGCCCTTTCCACCCTCCATGCACATAAGTCAACTGTGATGGACTTAAAATGGAATGACAATGGTAATTGGTTAATAACAGCATCCAGAGACCATTTACTTAAACTGTTTGATATACGTAAGCTGGGGTCTGAATTACAAATATTTAGAGGACACAAAAAAGAAGCTTCCAGTGTCGTTTGGCACCCCACACATGAAGGACTGTTTTGTTCAGGTGGATCTGATGGTGCTATATTGTTTTGGAATGTTGGCACTGACAAAGAAGTTGGTTGCATTGAAGGAGCTCATGAGTCAATAGTCTGGACAATGGCATGGCATCCACTTGGACATATTTTATGTTCAGGTTCAAATGACCACACCTGTAAATTTTGGACCCGGAACAGACCTGGTGATCTTATGAGAGACAAATATAATCTTAATACTTTACCCCCTGGTGTGCAAGATGATCATGATATGGAAGAACCAGCTATTATACCTGGTATGGGACCAGAAGATAGTGTTGAAATATTCCCTTCAGACACTGACAAAGTTATTCCAGGTCTTGATTTTGATACCACAAACATGCCACTCGAATTTGAAAAGAAAGTAAAAAAAGTACCATACAGCAAGCCCATTCCAAGAAATTTCCAAGCTCAGTGGAATCATGGCCCAACATCAGACGATGCTGCTGCAGAGGCTCTCACACAGGCATTAGTGGAATCAGTGCCTGGGGCTATACCTCTTCATCAAATTACTCCATCTGCCATATTTATCTATGGGAAACTTATTGCGGTTGAGCCAGGATCAAAACTAGAAAAGGCTATATCTGATGGTCCACATGCACTAAAAAAATACATTGCCTCTGGAGAAATAGAAGAGTTACATGATGTCATGCCCCATTTAGAAGATGATGCTGATGAAGAAAGCTTTCTTCAACCATTTGAGTACCCTGATCAAGAAAACGAAGATGAATCTAATGACCCACATGAGGAGAGTCAAATGATGACTTATGATCAAGAGGAAGACTACTATGATAATGAAATGGATGGAAATGATCAAAATGATCAAGATGATCAACATTATAACAATGGCCCTGACATGGGGAACATGAGACCTATGGGAAACAAAATGCCACCAATGGGTAATATGATGAGACCACCAATGGGCATGGGGGGTCCCATGGGGCCACCCATGGGTCCGCCGATGCGGCCGATGGGTCCTATGCATATGGGAAATATGCCGCCTATGGGCCCACCTATGGGCAACATGCCTCCACAAATGGGGAATATGCCACCTATGGGCCCACCTATGAATAATATGCCACACATGGGAAATATGCCGCCGCGTCCGCCTTTCAATGACAATGGTTATAATAAAGGTCACTTTGATTCTGGGTATGATAACCAGCAGTATCCACAGAATGAAGATTATAATGATGAAGAATCTTACGATCAGAATTATGATGACGGTAATAATTATAACGAGGATAATGGCGACGACGGATTTAACCGAAATCAAAGATGGGATGGTGGATATAGAGGTAGGGGCAGAGGTCGTGGTCGCGGAATGAATGGTCATGGCGCGCGCGGTAATTGGCGCGGTAATTCTGGACCACCACGCGGTGCCCCTTGGAACAGGCGGGGCGGGAATTCCAACAGAGGAGGTAATGCAAACAGAAGTTTTAGAAGAGGTGGAAAACAAATCTCCAATTAGCTCAAGTATGCATGCACAGACATTAGTACCAGTTTAAGTTTGAAACGAGACTTATGATTACGAGTGTTAAGTTGTGGATAAGTGTAAAGACAATAACCATGTTGGCGTTACAAAAGGTTGTACATAATTTTATTTACAGCTTGTATTTTATTTTCGTAAGCTGAAAACATAATAAATTTGTATTGCGTCACAAAAAAATTTAGATTTTTTGCACAGGTAAACACTTCCTTCATTTCCTGGCATAACTGGTAAGTTTCTGTCTTATACGTTTATTATTTCAATTTAGGAATTTACAATGATATGATGTTATTCTGATGTCAGGTAATTACTATTGGTGGAGTTGGGCGAAGTCGTCGCTGGATGCTGCTGCCACATTTCTTCTGCTCTGTCCAAGAACGCATCGACGGGAAATCCCTTTACGGCGCCGCCAACAGAAGTCATCTTTATAGTAAGAAATCTGGTATTTATTGAATTTGTTTGTTATTTAATAAATAAATAAAGAACAACCTTTTCCTAAATAAATTTAATACCTTCATCTGGATCACATTTCTGTAGATTGTGGGGTAAATAAAAATAAAATTTGATGAAAAAAAAAAGAGTTCAAGGTGTATCCTCTCCCTTAGATATTAATTACAGCCAGTGGCAACAGATATATTTTTATTTTTCTAATTCACTCTACATATATATGTATATTTAAAATTAGGAAATGCTGTAGGTACATAATGGAAACCTAATTATTATTTTCTAATAATGTGTCGTCTTTTTAAATTGCATATTTTAAAAAGCCATTTATCAACAAGATTTGTAACAAAGCGTTTTTTTTAAAGAGGTTTTTTTGGCTTGAGTAATTTTTAAGGCTTTTAAACCAACTAGCACTCGCCCGCGACTTTCTCCGCGTTCGAGTTTGAATAAATGTTAGAGTTTTGGCCCAGTCCACTCGCTGAGATCTTTATAACGGTACCTCAATCACATTTTTAGGCCTTAGCACCGCGACACAAGCTGGTGAGAAAGGAATGCTATTACACAAATATTATATAGAGATTAAAAAAGTGAAAACTTATTAGTTTGTAGAAAGCTTTCTGCTGCTAACAATTTACTCTATTCTTCATTATAACCAAGGTCCAAGTCCTAGACTCTATTCAACTGTCTCAGAGAAAATAAGACGAATCAACCATCGAAAGACCCTTTGTTTTTACTAAGAACAAAATGCATGCAAACAATGTAATAACAAGACTGCAATAAAACAAATTTTATTTCTACCCAAATTAAGTATATTAAACAGTGCACTGCCTTCACACCTCATCCTCTTATTCCTTACACCTTGGGCTCTGACCTACAGTTTATATTTTAAGGTCTACATTTATGCTGACATGTCTATTTAAAAGAAACTTGAACTTTGTAGAATAAACATATGAAAAATTAAAGGGTTTCATTTAATATGCCCTCACCTTTTAATAAAGACAAATTGAAACATAAAGTGTAGTTTTAATTTTTTAATATTTCGGTTTAAACCCCCGATTGACATTATTTACCAATAGTCAACTCCATTTTCTTTTGTTTCAGATGAACTTTGCGTCATGTCTCGTATGGCTGTTGACTACACTTACATGCTACGCGAGCCAATTTAGTAATGGTGGGGATAAAAATGCAATTGAAAACGAAATTCCGACCCTGGAAGCCATCAATGGAACTCCTAACTTCAGACTCTTGAATCCGAATAGAGCAACACCATGGTATCCAGAAAGAGAGATGAAACTGGACAGCTGCGTGAGAGAAGCCAAATGCGTCCCTCTAGAGAAAACGACTTGTTTAGGTGCCAAATTATCTTATGACAAAACCAGTGTCCACCTGACTTTTTACGAGACTCAAAATGAAATCCAGACGCAACTCGAGTTGTACAAAGAGTTGATAAATGTGCCAAAATGCTGGGCAGTCATACAGCCGCTTCTCTGTGCGACGTTCATGCCAAAATGCGAGAAGATACTGAACAAAGACATGGTGTATTTACCTTCTTACGAGATGTGCAAAATTACAATGGAACCCTGCGCAATACTGTACAATACCTCATACTTTCCGTCCTTTTTGAAATGCAATTCTACATTATTTCCGTCTCGATGCGACAATGCTGGGAGGGAGATGAAATTCAACACGACTGGCAAATGTCTGCCACCCCTGATACATACTAACAAGCAGTTACATTTTTATGAAGGTAATAAACTAAGCATTCGATACTGTGTTTAGTAAAACCGTAACCGTTACCGAGGTGCTTAAAATTGATGTTCTTTTGTTTAGGTATGTCTGGGTGTGGTCTGCCGTGCCGGGACCCCCTGTACACAGAAGATGAGCATCAGCAGATTCATCGATTGGTGGGGTGGGGCGCTGGCACGTGTCTTGCTCTCAATTTGCTGACCGTGGTCACTTTCCTCATAGACTGGCGGAGCGCTAACAAATACCCTGCTCTAGTCATATTTTACATCAACGTGTGCTTTGCCGTTGCGTCGATGGGGTACGTAAATGTATACTTTCCTAGTTAAAAAAATATCTGATTCACTAGGCGACCTTTCATATGTATACGACCCGACTCCTTTGTTTTATCATTGTGGTTACATTTTAGGAAGCCGCCAGTATGTATAATGCTTCGTGCATAATGAAATAACTATTCGGTTGTTTTTAAATATGTTTTTTTATGAATCAGAATCATGAACCATAACTTGGGACCTTGATGGACAATTGGCTAGACGACACCACCAATCGTTGACATACTTTTTATTATCTGTCAAAACGGTCTGCCTCCATAGATTTTGTATGGGAAGTCAATTGACCGAATATTTATTGAGTTTTGTGTGTTTAAAAATTGGTTTCGACAGCTTTTTGGAAATAAACTGGTTATAATTACTTCATAGGGGCTATGTTTTTTAAACGCCATGGTCTTGAAAATATTTAAGATAGCTGTCATCATGCCAATTCATTCAATGCTATGGTAATTGTTATCCTAATCAAAATTATTCTTTTGTTTTAGATGGCTCGTCCAGTTCGGAGTTGGATCAAGAGATGACATAGTATGCTCAAAAGATGGAACCAGACGGCAAGCAGAACCTTCTGCCGAGGAGAACTTGTCTTGCGTTGTAGTTTTTGTTTTGGTAAGTGTTGATTAATGCGATTATATACTCCGACAAGTACGGGTGCGATGCATTTTGCTGGGAAACTGAGTAAAATACGCTTGAGGTACCACGAGGTCGCTTTGTACACCTCGTCTGCAACATACTTCCCCACTGAAATACCTGCCTAATCCTGGACACACACCATTTCCTATCGTACAATTGGCATGACGGCATTGGCATGTGGGTGTGGATTCGCATGACAGTTGCGAATTCATGCCCACATAAGATCAGTTCTAACAGATCCTATCTGTTGCGCCAGGTCAATTGGACGATATGAAGTGTGGTGTGTAGCCAGCATTATCCTTACAAATAGAATACTTCGTCCTTGCTAACGACTGTGTAGAAGAAAGCTCGCTCTCAAACTTGCCGATCTACTAATGCATATATATTTTACTGGGTTTATTTAATTAAAATTTTGTTGCTTGTTACAGGTATACTACTTCATGATGGCTGCCTGTGTGTGGTTCGTTATATTCACGTACGCATGGCATATGAGTATCAGAGCAGTTGGTAAGTTTCTCCAATCCACCAAATAAAACTTGATTTTTAAAGTGGTATGCAGTGTTCTTAAAACTATTTATTCCGCAGGCAAAATCCAGGACAGAATAGATAAGAAAGCGGCCTATTTCCACCTAGTAGCGTGGTCTCTCCCGCTCATCTTGACGATCGCTACGATGGCCTTCGGTGAAGTGGACGGCAGCAGCGTCACGGGCATCTGCTTCGTCGGTTATGTGAACTATCCGATGAGGGCTGCGTTGCTGTTGGCGCCCTTGTCTGTCTTTTTGGTGCTAGGAGGATACTTTCTGTTGAGAGGTATGAAGCTGCAGCCTGCCTGCACTTTACATATTGAACGTTTATTACTAAACAAACTTAAATTATTTAATAAATAAATAAATATTTCACAACAATCACACCAATTCTCTAGTCCCAAATAAAACTACGAGAAACTACAACGGATAAACATACTTAAATACTTTTTTTGTAAATAAATACATCTTATATATAAAAATGAATTGCTGTTCGTTAGTCTCGCTAAAACTCGAGAACGACTGGACCGATTTGAATAATTTTAGTCGCAAAATAATCGTGGAAGTCCAGGGAAGGTTTAAACGATGAAAATTTAAAAAAAATGGGCAGGACAACGTCTGCGGGTCCGCTAGTCTCATAAAAATGAATTGCTGTTCGTTAGTCTCGCTAAAACTCAAGAATGGCTGAATCGATTTCAATAATTTTAGTCTTGAAATATTTGTGGAAGTCTAGGGAAGGTTTAAACAGTGAGAAAATAAAAATTATATATGTGAAAATAGCGGGCAGTGCGACGTCTGCCGGGTCAACTAGCATTATATACAAACACACATGTTCATGCACACATATGCTTGTACTGTGCGGGGATCGAACCAGCGACCCTTGGTTTTAGAAGTCTGACATGTAGACCACTGTACCAAACGGTCGTCAAAATATTTGGTTTTTTATAATGATTAATATTTTAAGGCGTACGTGTAATGAGCTTGCTATATTTTTATATTATATGTGCGTGCTATGTTACGAAATGTGCTGCCAAACACTTCGTAAATAAAAAATAATTAGCCAATGGCCCATGTTTATCGCCACTCGCCGAAGTCACTCGCTCATCGTTTTATGAGCTGTGAAAATATCAACCACACTACCACTCAACTTCATAACCTCTTAATAACTTCGCAGGTGTGTTCTCCCTGATCGCCGTGCGTGTGTCAAGCAAAGGTCTGATCTCTCCGCGCGCCGCGAACAAGATTCGACAAAACATAACCCGTTGCTCCATCACCGGCGCGTTGGTTACCGTGTTCATCTGCGTGACGTTCACTTGTCACATCTACGAGTTCAGGAACGCCGACTATTGGAAGGACTCCTTCAGGAAGAACATCATGTAAGTTGCCACCTTGATTCATTAGTCTTTAAATAAAAATTAACAAGACACATCAAAATTAATACTCCCTGCTCGATGGACGTTTACGAGTCATATTTACACGTCTAGGAACGCTGTCTATTGGGAGGACGTCTTCAGGAAGAATATCATGTTTACGGGATCTTTTAATAAATTTTTCTACATGAGTTCGTATCAATTTCTTGATTTTGTTGGGCCTGAGTAGATGGCTTATTCCGTTCGCCCTGCAGACGCGCATACTACTCTCCTTATATTACTATTCGAATGCTTTTGGAACGAGCGACGTCTGCGTGTCTCTGGTGGATACAATAAATATTAATCTATCGGTTCCATTATGTACCTAGTATTGAACCTAGAACCCCCTCTCACGAATTAACTTTAGGGGCACCCTCACCGGGAGCAGTCCCGTGTGATGGTAACGTAGGAGACTTGAGCATTACAACACTGAAGAAGGAGAAGTTAGCGTTACAATGCGCAATTTGTAATGACACAAAATGTGTTTACATCAGTGAAGTAGGAGAACCGAGCATTACTAATATAATATTAATGCGCCCTTAGTGGGCTTACAAATATGATTGAGGTACCGTTTTTAAGATCTCGGCAAGTAGACTGGGCAAAAGCTCATGTTTCCGCTGAGGGAAGGTGCTACTTCTCTAAACACTTCAAATCTGCATCTATTTAATTTTTATATTCACATACCAAGGAAGTATGCGGTGGTGACACGTAAGTATGTGGGAACTCAGCCTAAAACCTCCAAACCTCATGGCGAGCTTTTAACCGTCCGTCTTTTGTTCTTTAACGCTAACCCAAACAAACATTTTATCCAGATGCCGTCTGGAAGCGCTCAAGGACAGCTCTAAAGAGTGCACGGGGCTGTTTCGACCTTCGGTGTCTGTACTACAGTTGCAACTTCTTTGCTGTTTCGCGGCCGGCGCGCTCATGTCCACGTGGACCTGGACGCACGCGGCTGCCGCGGCCTGGCGCCGATATTTAGCCCGGTGAGTAACATAAATATCACAACACTTTCTTAGCAAACAGCTGGGTCGAAATAAAAATCCAACCATTAATTGAAGGCCCGCGATTGGATGTCCCGAGAGAAATAAATAAATATCTTATTGTGTGTGTCCTGCTGACCCAGGCAGGAGCCAATTAGTGTCTATAATGGGATTACCCAGTGTCAACCTCATTTTTGTGAGACGGAAAGGTCAGAACGACGGTCAGACGCAGGGGCGCGCATTGAATTTTTATTTAAGTAAGCACATACAAATTTTGAGTAACAGCTCTGAAAAATGACGGCGTAACACCATCAAAACAAAAAATGACTTACCAAGTTTCTTGATCAGTGCAAATTATGTTCTTTATTTGATGATTTAATTTACCACCACAGGCATCAAGGAAATGAATGAATAAATACATAATGACATATCATTTAACTGATACCCATAGCGGCTTTGAGAACAGTCGTTATTTTGTGCGCGTAACTTTTCAAGACAAACACTAGAATTGTCATCACAAACGGTACACTGCAGTTTGTCTATCGTTTCGAATGCAAAACAAAACTTACAAACACATTCTTACACTTGGAAAGCACCTAATAACCGAATCTTGAGTAAATTACAATATTCTAAACACTCGCGAAGATGAAGTCGAAAGCAACTACATAGAAAAAAAATGGCTGGCGAAAAGTTTATTTAAAAACAATTTTTGCATTACTTTTAAACAAAAAATCATACTAGCGCAACTTAATTTCACAAGAAAATGCTTGGTATTTAAATTATAAAATTATTATTTATTTTGATCATATAAATAAATCATTTGTGAAGTTTTATATCATAAAAGTAAGAAAATTCTTTGAAAATTCTAGGCGCAGAAAACAGCTACAGACGTGCCATCTATAGTCCTTTTCACCTTAGATGATTTCTGTGACAGATCGATTTTTGACACTTGTAGAGATGTCCTTTAGCGAAATCGTATCAATTGTTTCCGATAGTCGATAAACATTTATAAGGAAATGAAATCGATTTGAATAAACTACTAAAACTTTAAACATTAATTGTTAATATTGATTAATATTGAGAGTTCATTGTCAATAAATGCATTAAATGTATATTTTACATAGTATCACTAAGGGAAAATAAAACGAAACAGTCTTTTTAGTTTTTTTCGGCATTTTGCCAACAAAAAACAAACAAAACTTAAAAAACAACAGCAACAAAAAGTCAACAATAACAAATAGTTACAATAACCGAATACCACGTAACACAAAATACAACTCATATACAAGGCTGACGCACTCGTACTGACCAACTGACGCGATTGACAAGCGATCACAAGAAGGCCGCCGAATATATGATTTCCCAGCTCTATAATTTTTTCTACGTTCCGTTTCATGTACTCGAATTGCGTAGATTTTTTTTATGTGTTTTTTTATTTTATATTTCATTAAATTAAACTAAGCGATACTGTTTTTGTTTTATTAGCTGAAGAAGTATGATTTTTATAATTTTCGCTGTAACGCCGCCATAAAATAAAAATGTTATACAATAATTTATTATTGTTTTTTTCAAACATATAATGCATAATTCGGAACACTTACCCGATTAACCCGATACTAGATAGCGGGACGTTTTCTATTTCCGCCTAAACACACACGATCTTCTTTTAAAGATTTTTATCTCAAATTTTGAATATTTTATTAGTTTGTCAATACAATAATAAGGTTTAAATAAAAGCATGATTTACCAATTTGAAACCAATATTTGAACATAATTCAATCCAAAAGTTTAAAGTAATAAGTTGTGTTTTAAATTGACTCCGAAGTATTCTACGTCACTCAGTATGCATCCTACTTTAGGGGTATAAAATGCGTATGTCATCTGTCACCTTGAGTTGTATGAACAATATGTCATTTTTAATTTGTTCGGGTTTTTAATTTGTATGTGTGTCGTTGTAGGTATGAGACGGGATTTCAAATGTGTGCGTGTATCTAGCAAGCAATCACTCGGCAGCCTACTGCCTGATTATTTTCGGTTTTCACTTGAGCGCATGGTACTAATGCGTGTAAATTGACGACAGTTTTTCACATATGTTCAAAAAATATTTAAAATTGGTTTTGTTTTGTAGCTTAGTTTATGCAGCTATATTGTAATATAAAATGGGCATAATGATGAGGTAGGCACTGCTTAACTGCCTGTATGGAATGCGCGCCCTTGGTCAGACGGAACAGTCAAAGACACGTGAGATAGTCAGATTTTAAGAAACCGATGAAACTTTTGTTATTCGTTTTGTTTAGTATCTAAACTTCGTTTTTTGGGGTATTGGGTGGTTTATTTTTCATTTAGCACATTTAGATTATCTGCAGCAAAAGTCGATCCGTCACTTTAAACTAAACTATTATAATGTTTATTATTAATACACGGGCTTTAACGCGAGAGTCAGTTCGTGACCACAGATGCTGCCAGTCGAAACGTCTAGCAGTGAGTACCTAATTACTCATTAACATTGTGCTACGCGTGTGCGTCCGCTTGGAGCCTCGGTCAGTGCAGATCTTGGTGGTATTAGAGTGTATACGTAGCTCCTTATTTTGTGTTATAATAACCTATGATGTTTTGCATAGCAAGTGCGGATGCTCAGTCGAGGCGGAGGTGACGCGGCGCGCGCGCAAGCACGAGCTGATCGCGCGCGCGTACCGCCGCCGCGGCGAGTTCGCGGCGCGCGGCCGCGTCTCCATCTCGCTGGGCGGCTCGCGGCAGGACCCCGTCGGCCTGTGCCTCGACAACACCTCGCCGCAGGACTACCCGGACGACGGCAAGCACGAGAGGTGAGTGTGGGTAGCTGTAAGCACGAGCTGATCGCGCGCGCGTACCGCCGCCGCGGCGAGTTCGCGGCGCGCGGCCGCGTCTCCATCTCGCTGGGCGGCTCGCGGCAGGACCCCGTCGGCCTGTGCCTCGACAACACCTCGCCGCAGGACTACCCGGACGACGGCAAGCACGAGAGGTGAGTGTGGGTAGCTGTAAGCACGAGCTGATCGCGCGCGCGTACCGCCGCCGCGGCGAGTTCGCGGCGCGCGGCCGCGTCTCCATCTCGCTGGGCGGCTCGCGGCAGGACCCCGTCGGCCTGTGCCTCGACAACACCTCGCCGCAGGACTACCCGGACGACGGCAAGCACGAGAGGTGAGTGTGGGTAGCTGTAAGCACGAGCTGATCGCGCGCGCGTACCGCCGCCGCGGCGAGTTCGCGGCGCGCGGCCGCGTCTCCATCTCGCTGGGCGGCTCGCGGCAGGACCCCGTCGGCCTGTGCCTCGACAACACCTCGCCGCAGGACTACCCGGACGACGGCAAGCACGAGAGGTGAGTGTGGGTAGCTGTAAGCACGAGCTGATCGCGCGCGCGTACCGCCGCCGCGGCGAGTTCGCGGCGCGCGGCCGCGTCTCCATCTCGCTGGGCGGCTCGCGGCAGGACCCCGTCGGCCTGTGCCTCGACAACACCTCGCCGCAGGACTACCCGGACGACGGCAAGCACGAGAGGTGAGTGTGGGTAGCTGTAAGCACGAGCTGATCGCGCGCGCGTACCGCCGCCGCGGCGAGTTCGCGGCGCGCGGCCGCGTCTCCATCTCGCTGGGCGGCTCGCGGCAGGACCCCGTCGGCCTGTGCCTCGACAACACCTCGCCGCAGGACTACCCGGACGACGGCAAGCACGAGAGGTGAGTGTGGGTAGCTGTAAGCACGAGCTGATCGCGCGCGCGTACCGCCGCCGCGGCGAGTTCGCGGCGCGCGGCCGCGTCTCCATCTCGCTGGGCGGCTCGCGGCAGGACCCCGTCGGCCTGTGCCTCGACAACACCTCGCCGCAGGACTACCCGGACGACGGCAAGCACGAGAGGTGAGTGTGGGTAGCTGTAAGCACGAGCTGATCGCGCGCGCGTACCGCCGCCGCGGCGAGTTCGCGGCGCGCGGCCGCGTCTCCATCTCGCTGGGCGGCTCGCGGCAGGACCCCGTCGGCCTGTGCCTCGACAACACCTCGCCGCAGGACTACCCGGACGACGGCAAGCACGAGAGGTGAGTGTGGGTAGCTGTAAGCACGAGCTGATCGCGCGCGCGTACCGCCGCCGCGGCGAGTTCGCGGCGCGCGGCCGCGTCTCCATCTCGCTGGGCGGCTCGCGGCAGGACCCCGTCGGCCTGTGCCTCGACAACACCTCGCCGCAGGACTACCCGGACGACGGCAAGCACGAGAGGTGAGTGTGGGTAGCTGTAAGCACGAGCTGATCGCGCGCGCGTACCGCCGCCGCGGCGAGTTCGCGGCGCGCGGCCGCGTCTCCATCTCGCTGGGCGGCTCGCGGCAGGACCCCGTCGGCCTGTGCCTCGACAACACCTCGCCGCAGGACTACCCGGACGACGGCAAGCACGAGAGGTGAGTGTGGGTAGCTGTAAGCACGAGCTGATCGCGCGCGCGTACCGCCGCCGCGGCGAGTTCGCGGCGCGCGGCCGCGTCTCCATCTCGCTGGGCGGCTCGCGGCAGGACCCCGTCGGCCTGTGCCTCGACAACACCTCGCCGCAGGACTACCCGGACGACGGCAAGCACGAGAGGTGAGTGTGGGTAGCTGTAAGCACGAGCTGATCGCGCGCGCGTACCGCCGCCGCGGCGAGTTCGCGGCGCGCGGCCGCGTCTCCATCTCGCTGGGCGGCTCGCGGCAGGACCCCGTCGGCCTGTGCCTCGACAACACCTCGCCGCAGGACTACCCGGACGACGGCAAGCACGAGAGGTGAGTGTGGGTAGCTGTAAGCACGAGCTGATCGCGCGCGCGTACCGCCGCCGCGGCGAGTTCGCGGCGCGCGGCCGCGTCTCCATCTCGCTGGGCGGCTCGCGGCAGGACCCCGTCGGCCTGTGCCTCGACAACACCTCGCCGCAGGACTACCCGGACGACGGCAAGCACGAGAGGTGAGTGTGGGTAGCTGTAAGCACGAGCTGATCGCGCGCGCGTACCGCCGCCGCGGCGAGTTCGCGGCGCGCGGCCGCGTCTCCATCTCGCTGGGCGGCTCGCGGCAGGACCCCGTCGGCCTGTGCCTCGACAACACCTCGCCGCAGGACTACCCGGACGACGGCAAGCACGAGAGGTGAGTGTGGGTAGCTGTAAGCACGAGCTGATCGCGCGCGCGTACCGCCGCCGCGGCGAGTTCGCGGCGCGCGGCCGCGTCTCCATCTCGCTGGGCGGCTCGCGGCAGGACCCCGTCGGCCTGTGCCTCGACAACACCTCGCCGCAGGACTACCCGGACGACGGCAAGCACGAGAGGTGAGTGTGGGTAGCTGTAAGCACGAGCTGATCGCGCGCGCGTACCGCCGCCGCGGCGAGTTCGCGGCGCGCGGCCGCGTCTCCATCTCGCTGGGCGGCTCGCGGCAGGACCCCGTCGGCCTGTGCCTCGACAACACCTCGCCGCAGGACTACCCGGACGACGGCAAGCACGAGAGGTGAGTGTGGGTAGCTGTAAGCACGAGCTGATCGCGCGCGCGTACCGCCGCCGCGGCGAGTTCGCGGCGCGCGGCCGCGTCTCCATCTCGCTGGGCGGCTCGCGGCAGGACCCCGTCGGCCTGTGCCTCGACAACACCTCGCCGCAGGACTACCCGGACGACGGCAAGCACGAGAGGTGAGTGTGGGTAGCTGTAAGCACGAGCTGATCGCGCGCGCGTACCGCCGCCGCGGCGAGTTCGCGGCGCGCGGCCGCGTCTCCATCTCGCTGGGCGGCTCGCGGCAGGACCCCGTCGGCCTGTGCCTCGACAACACCTCGCCGCAGGACTACCCGGACGACGGCAAGCACGAGAGGTGAGTGTGGGGTAGCTGTAACACCAATAAAATGACGATCCTACGTATAAATAGCACTGCGCGCAAAGAGGAGCTGGACTGTAGTATTTTTTTTTAAACTTGTGGTGATAGCTGTCATATGCTGTGGACTAGGGATGGATGTTTCAATAATTGCAATTTCTGAACACGAGGCGTAGCATTAGCGTACTTCTTCTTCTTCTTTTTATGGAAAATGGCAATGTGCGTTGCCGCAATTTTTTTTTTAATTCCGCCAATGTCACGTGTGTAGAGATTGCAAGTTTTAGATTGATCAATACGTTTTTAACTTATTGTTTTTGTTAATTTAAGAAATCAGTTATCGCTAAGCAGGTTTATCCTAAAACAAAAAACACAGAATTATAACGTCACAAATGGGGGTTAGAATATTAGTATGGGTCACGGGTACTGAAACAAACATAAAGACATAAAACAGAAGCTCATAAAGGTTCACAAGAGGGTAACATATAGGAGAGTTATTAAAGATTAATTTTGTATCTTTCAATAAATTTTGCCAATATATTTAGGAAAGGAGAATTAGTTAGGGAAAGGATATAATTGAGATTACAAGGTAGGGGAATATAGTCCGGGAGGAGGTCATACAATGACCCTCCTGTATTTGGGCAACTAAAGAATATGTGTTCTGCAGAACCTTCGTCCAGACCACATTCACATAAAGAATTATCCTTTACATGGATTTTGGCTAAGTGAACTGGAGTAGATGCATGACCTAATCGAAGTCGGCAGATAATTGAAACTATGCGTTTAGAGATTTGTTTTTGTTTGAAAAACCAGGGTTTTATTGGGATCGTGCCTTGAATTCCAAAATAGTGTTTACCGGTTTTTCTTCTAGTAATTTGCCAGTCTGTGTTCCAGGATTTTAAAAGGTGAGCATGAGTTAGACAGGGGAGGTCGTGAGAGAATAGTTTAAAGTGCTCCAGGGAGCCAGTTGAAATTGCATTTTTAGCACAGGAATCAGCGGTTTCATTTCCTGGTATTCCAGTGTAGCATTAGCGTATCTGAATGACACATTTTGACACCTTGAGATTTGATAACGGTATGAGACAATGTCAATTGGCTAGACGACACCACCAATCGTTGACATACTTTTTATTAACTGTCAAAACGGTCTGCCTCCATAGATTTCGTATGGTAATAAATGATTGTGACGTCCACGGTCATGTGTCAGAAATCGGAGTCAATTGACCGAATATTTATTGCGTTTTGTGTGTTTAAAAATTGGTTTCTACAGCTTTTTTGAAATATATTGGTTGTATTAACTTCATAGGGGCTATGTTTTTTAAACACCATGTTCTTGACAATATTTAAGATAGGTGTCATCATCCCAATTACGATGCAACGCTCCGGATCAAGATAGGTTTCAGGTTTTGTTTTGGTATTAGGCTCCCGGAAATTACCTTACAAACATAATAATATTTTTTATATTCCTAGCGGCGAACTATCATCGGAGTGGGCGGCGAACCTGCCCCGCTTCGTGCGGCGGCGCGACGCGCTCGTGCTGCCCGCGCACGCGCACCACTCGCTCAGCTCCACGCCCGACCGCCGCAACTCGCAGGTACGTGCGTCGTAAATCATACAACCAGCTGTCTATCTTCTGTAGAGAGAAAGAGAGAGAATTAGAAAAATAGATATAAAAAAAAGAGAGAGAGATCGGGGTGGACGGCGAACCTGCCCCGCTTCGACTATACCACTTGCTTTATTTTGACAAGCACACGCGCGACCCTCCCTGTCAAGGAAACAAATTGGCAGACGTGTGGGGCTGGAAAAAGAACGAGCTTGCTTTGTTGATCACGACTGCAACGATGGCCGAAAAGTATGCGAAACAAACGCTGCTTCACTAGACTACTATCTTTGGCTTTGGTGAGCTTAACGAAAGCTTTTACGACCCTCGATTAAGAATGCGTAACTTAGGGCGTCCACAAGTCTGAAGGCCTGTCCAATGTCAGTGAATCTAAGCAATTTTATCCTATTCGACACAACTTCGTTTCCAGGACTCGCAAATCAGCATCAGCCTCCGTCACGTGTCGGTGGAGTCTCGGCGCAACTCGCTCGACAGCCAGCTGTCGGTCAAGATCGCCGAGATGAAGACTAAAGTTGGCCGACGCCGCAGCAAGCACACAAAAGCAAAACGCAAGGCACGCGCAAGCGCTAGGAAGGAAAGCACGCCGTCCATTGAAAGCCAAATCAGCCGCTACTGGCTGCAGGCAGTCGCAGCTAACAACGATCCGTCGAGGGAGGAGGTAAAGTTCAGTTTCGATTGATCGTAGACGTGATTTTGCGTTTTGATCGTTGAAATAACCTCTGCGTTCGACCAGAATTTTCTCGCTTCTGCGCACTCTGCGCACGAGAAAGCGAGCAGAAATAAGTAATCTACTATCTCGAACAGGATTTGTAACCAAATCTGTTAATAATAGGTAAAACGGCGCTGCTTGGGCGCTGAGGTGTTTCCTAAATGTTGTCAGTCAGGGAGACTGGGCGAGTCGTTCCAAATTTAGTAGCAGTTAAACGATACGGTCTTAATGCGACGCAGCTAGTAATTTTTAACAATGTGTACCATGGAGCATACTTCCACTAAGTATTGGCATTTTACGATTATTAAGGTTAAGTTAATTTATAGTTATGTGTAACAAAAAATAAAATCTTGCTTTTTCATATAAAAGTACACAAGTTCATAGACGAAAACAAAATGTATACCGTTTGAAATAATTGCATATCAATTGAACTGAAAAATATTATAATTAAGTCAAGTTGCAATTTTTTTGAGACTTTTATCTTATTATTACTACTTATTTATTTTAATTTAGCCCGCCCCAAGGTCGGTAAGGTATACCAGTTCAAATTAAATTTCCAAAGGTTATTTATCCTTGAGATGTGTTTTTATTTCAGAATTCCATTTTACACTTATGACAAAGATTTTTAAACAACTGTTTGTTAATAGGAACAAAAGACTGATCTGAATCTCGAAGCTGTATTATTTCTGATGCGATATTCAAAGACCCATGACAATCTCGATGTTTTGTGATATTATCTGTAACCTCAAACATAATTTTAATTGTGCCATAAATAATTGAGTGGTAACAGGCAGTAGTAAATCAGAATGGACTGATATTTTCTTAGGTAGTAAGTTTACTGTTAGATTCTTATACAAAAAGGCATGCTATTATGATTGATTTAAAAATTTGCTAACTGTTGTTATTTGTGCATTGCATTGATGAGATCTTGATATTATACAATCTGTATTGTGTTCAACGATGATTAATGAAAGTTCTTGTGTAAATTAAATGTTGACCCTATAAAATATTTTTAAATACGCAACTTCGATAAAATTTAAGATCGAAGTGTTGCATAGGGTCACCGGAATCTTATGAAAATCGGGGTAATTTGAATTTTTAAACACTGGGAAACTAGGGATCTTGATATTTTTTTTAACAGGCTAAGGTAGATTACTAAAATAAATCGACGACATTTTATGTCATCGACAATGACAAGTCATTATTGCTATATAAAAATCTTATTTACCTGACATATTGAATTTTCATTAGATTTTGGTGCCCCTATACAAGATAGGTTGTGACGCAATTTATATTTATTGAAAGTAGGTTGTTGTGAGGCTATTATGATGATAAAAATCATTTATTTTTAATAACTAAACAATTTTTGCAGAAATGTTGTTATACTCATATAAATAATAGCCGCCTGTTTGTTATGTACAATTAATAACTGTAAATGATCAATCAATGCAGAAAGACTGCATTATTAAGTTAGATGTAAGTTTGCTAGCTTTAAATTATTTTTTACAGATATTTTGTTTCATTATTACTATGCAAATAAACTACTTGAATGTCATTTTATACATAATAAATTCCAATGGGGAATTATAATTGATTTTTATTAAACTATACCTTCGCATAGATTTTCAGCTATAATTATGTAGATTCATGTTTTAAGGAAGGTGTCGGTTCTGAGGAAATCATGAAGTCGGTTAAAAAGAAACTCATGTACTAAATTCTCATTAAAATTTATTTGTAAGGAATTAATCATTGTTCTAAAGAGAAGATAAAACTCTGATCATCTCATTTTATAAATATAAAATGAGGCAGAAGTGGGTGCAAAGAATGCCAATATTTCGCCACAATTAATCATTTAGAATGTAACCATTTATCGTGGGAATTGCACAAATAAATAATATGACATTTAACAATAGGCCGAGATATTTAAATGGTTCAAAGAAGAAAAATAAACATCGAAAAGTTTTGTTAAGGTAATTTAATTAAAACAAAGGCAAGCTAATAATGTCACAGAAACACTATGCTGGTGGTAAATGTAGATTACATTATCAACGGAACTAAACTGTGTATTTATTTCGTAAAATAAACAAAAGGTTACTTGAGTACATTTTTGCCTATGACTATTGGACGTTACCTTTGCCTACACCTGCGTAATTATCACATTTCAAACAGCGGAACTGTGTATGTTAGAGATGCAAAATCATCGCTTCACACAAACCAGCCAAGTATAAAAACGACACTTGGTTACTCTATTATTATGTACCGCACTACAAGTAATAATGACATTAATGAATTTGCTAAGCCAGCAAGTTCGTGTTATTTAGTAAGTCACTTTCCTTTATATAAAAGGAACATTGAAGGTTCAAGGTGGTCGTTATGTTGATTTATTCCTTTTTTTTATTCATGAAGGAGAGCCAGGTGTCAGTCAAGCAATGGTGTGGCAGAACACCCATTCCTTTATTTTGGCAAAATAATGATATTCGGCCAAATAAAAACAATAGGTTTTCTGCTTTCAATTGTTGAGTGCCGTTTCAATACTCTGGCTGGATTATAAATTGTAGTCATTGCAGCATAATCGTAAAGTAAACATTTCGGGCAGAACTTAACAATTTGATATTTGTATAACTAGATAGCTGTATGCCTAAATACTTTACTATATTTTATTATTATGCATTTATTTGTTAGTAGTAACAGGAAACGGTAATTCTATCCTACAAGTAAGCCTTAATATAGTATTAAAGAAATGTACCCTCAGTATAAGTGATGTATGTAATGTTCTTAATTTTTACAAATATCAAATTGAAAAGATTTAATATTGTCATGATTAATAATGTATAGTATTGAGTATGCTGCATTAGCTGACACAATTTATACAAGGGCAATCTATAATTTAATCACATATGTTTTTTTCTACATACTTCAGTGGCAAGACATGATGACAGGCTTATAGCTGTTAATATAAACTCTGAACTAAATTACTTTGAAGACCAATTTAATTTACAGACTATAAAGGTTGGTATACAGATTGTAAAAGTTGTAAGTATTTGCAACAACTGCAAATAGAACTGTCTTCAAAGTAAATGTTCTAATAAATAGATCACAAGTTTCTTCATATTTTTTCTACAATACTTAAAATGAAATACTAAAATGCTGACCAGCATGCAACATAACAAGAAAGATAAAAGTAAACAAATAGGAAAAACAATACTCTCAAAGAAAAAAAAACTATCAAAATAATAACACTTAACTAAATACTAATCTAAAAGGAATGTCATTTTGGTTCACTGTACTTAATCTTAAAACTAATGTAAAAATTGCACAAGTAAACAGGAAACTTTTCTTTGGCCCTAAAATAAATGAAATCACATAAAAGGAAATTCGATTCAAAACATTAAAAATAGATTGTAGAGAGAAAACAATCACCGTAACTTAAAATTATTATGTGCGATATTATGCTACGCAAAGACGGTTCAACATCACTTACGCTAGTGTGCACGCTGGTTTACCGATCTATTGGCTAACTCGTGTCTGACGTCATGCAACAATTATTCCTATCTAAGTAGCAACAAATTAATCTAATTTTATTTAGAACGCTATAACACATTCACTGCAGTCTTTCCTACGTCGGCCTTGCTTTGCGTATATTTTTCTTTTCTGCCTCCGTGAACCCAAGAATGTTTTCAATCGCGTTCAAATGTCCTTGGTGGTTTTCGGGGTCAGTAAGGAAATAATAGATTGCGGATTTTAGGAATTGCAGTGTCACCTCTGGGTCTACGTTCGTCTTGCTGCCTTTTTGAGACTCCACGATGCGACGGTACATGGCCTAGAAAAGGCAAAAGAGCGTTAAGAAATACAAATTTACTGTATTGGTATCCATGCACTTAACAAGCCTAGATTTAAAAACAAAATTTAATATATCAAAATGGTTCTATCCGTCACTCACAGGAAAATGCCTACACGGACAATAAATAGGCTTATTATTGCGCTCATATTTACATAGATGTTTAAAAGTAAACATATCAAAATACGACCAGTTAAACATGAACAGTTTCAATGTATTGCATAATTAAAATAATTCAAATCATAATTTACTCATGCTATGTAATAAAAACAAATAGTTAGCATCTATGAATACAGCATCATTGAAATAAATTAAAATAACTATTAAAATACTAAACCTATTTACCCAATAACCAAAAGAGGCTGTTTCAAAAAATATCATGCAAAGCGACCTCCTACCATACAAGGCGATAAAAAATAATAGTTCTCATGCGTAAATACGTTAGAATTTAAAGTTCATTTTTTAGTGCCCATCATTTTAATTTTTTACAGCTAAATTTCGTAGATTTTTTAAAATTTCATATGCACAAAAAATATATATTGTGAGTTGTCCCCTGTATTCCTTCTTCATAAAAAGTCATTGTAAATTCGATGCATTTAGCTGTTTATCTTATATCACCACACCACATCTTCTACTCACCCAGGATCAGTTTTAAAACCCCAACCAGAAAAGCTTTGTTAGTAAATTTGAATTGTAATCATACCATAATATTAGCAACCCATTCTCCAATTTGAATTTCTGTACATAATTGTATTTAAGTTCTCCTTGATTTATTTTACTTTGTGTGAAATAAGTAGTACAAATTGGTGTCATTTAATAATCTGACTATTAACATGTGTAACCACAGTCCAGTTGATCCATAGCCTCCATCCACTTTTAGAAATGACATAATTGAGTTTTAAAATGGAATAATAAAATAAAAATGCATGAATCTATAAAATTTAAATTTTAGCAAGACTTTCTTCCAACCTCTGTGCTAAGCAGTGTGAATAAAATAAAATATTGGAAGTGGTTTAAGTGGATGCTGTCGTCCGTAAAAAATCCAACCTTTCGAGCTCCTAGGACCCATAAAGAAACAGCCTCCTTTGCACTTAGAAGTACTTGTGACTTTGCCGTTCGGTCCGCTGTGAATGCCGTGTCCTGTAATGCACTACACGTTAAAGCAGGTTCCTGTTAATCGCCACTACATGCACACTCTACTCCACTCTAGGTGTACAATGCGTGGTTAATGTTCTTTGTTATTGTTAATAATTTTTATTTAGCTTCAGTCACATCACAATGGCATTGGCTGGATTATATAAAGAATGAAATGATTAGATTTTATTATAAAGAATAGAAGGTGTAGAAGTGAAAAATGAATGTTATGAGCTGCAAAAAGTATCCTTGAATAAATGTTAATTGTGTGTAACAATGAGAAAAATATTCTGACTGTCAAAATTTGAACAGAAAGGTTACGAAACAAACATGTAGTCAAGGATCATTCAATGTGAGTATGCTATTGTTAGCCTCATTGTTGTAGAAGACAATGCAAACTCAATTGTTTATGAAGAAAAGCAGTTTAACTTACTCGGACATTTTCGAGCTCAGTCTGAGTAATCTGTAGCTGCTCCAGGAGTTCCTCCATGGAGACTCTGTTCACTTGTGAAGGACCTGCTTCCGAATCCTTAAAGTACAAGAAAAATATGGTAAACATTAACACTTCAGTGTCTCAGCAGGTGCTGGCATCAATATGACCTTGTGCTACCTGCACAGTTTAATGTAATTGGTTGATTATTGAATTTGTAGTTATAAATGTACAATTACAGTGAATAAAATATTGAATCTACCTTGTCCAATTCAAACTTAGCAGCCTCCATTCCTTTGTTATACATCTGTAAGTATATCGAGCGTTGCCTGCTCTCCTCATCCTGCAACTGTTTGCTTAATTCTTCCAACTGTTTTTCCAGTACGTGAATTCTTTCTTTAGCTTGTTCATAATTTGGAAGCAGCTCACAGTATCTCGTATTCACATCTGCAAGTTTCTGCAGTAACGCTTCCACCTTATCATTATGATTTTTCTTTAGTTCTTGCGTTTCCCCAACGTGAGATCTTATAACATCCTCAACTTTTTTCTCATAAAACTCAATTAAGCTACGGCGCTCTTCTTCAGCGTCTCCTGGGTCAGTCATACATGACACGTCATGTGTCAAAATGTGAACTGATTCTTTGGAATGTAATGATGAGTTAGTAAGATCATCAAAGTGACCAGAATCAGTGAAAGATCCTTGCATTTCATTTCGACACCTTGTCGGTGTCTGGTCTTTGTATAATGAGCTGTCAGTAACATCGAAACTCCTGCATGCCTCTTCACGCTTTGGACTGTCGTGTTCAATGGTCCCATCATCTGCATTTTCTCTAATAGTCACAATTTCACTTGAGTTGGATTTTTCGTCTGGGGAACATATTGATGCTTTATACAGGCGAAGTTCAACTACTTCTTTAGTCAGATGAAATATTTCACTGTCCTTCTTTTCTAGATCTTTTTTAGCTTGAGTTAGCATGCTTTTAAGGCGGCGTATTTGTTTCTGAGCTCGCTGCGTCGGTGTCAAGTATTCATCTCCAGCAAGGCCAGCATGTGATGAGCAGTGTAGTACGTATCGCATTGACCTGCCACTGAAAGTTGTCCCGTTAAAAGGGGCATAGCCAGCATCAACAGATGCGGCTGTAGCAGCACTCCCATAACTATGCAGAGATTCATCGTCTGGCAAATCTTCTGGAGATCCAGGTGGGGTGTGAGCGGAGTCAGTCATGTTCAGTTTTCCATCACAGCAGTTATCCTGTTTCAAGCAGGATTTTCTAGGCTTCTGCTGAGCATTTGAACTAAATGACTGCAAAAATAATAAAAAAAAGTGTTATTTGTTGACATATTAATTACTCAGATGATTATATTTATTTGGGCAATAGGTACATAGGCCAGCATATCAGGCTGTCCATTTCCGTTGCAAAATTGCCCATATCACAAGCACGTAAGAAACTGCAAGGTTAACAGTGACATAATTCATAAAATAATAAATTGATAGGGCTTTTTGGATGAGAAAATTATTATTAACTATCTGTTGGTAAGAGAAGTAAGTTACCTTTGAAAATGCTCATTTGTGAATATTTTACAGATAATAATGCTACAAGTTAGCAATCTGTCTTGATAGTTTGTGTATCATCGACGTCAGCAATATTTTTTTCGCTTGGGGTAAGTAGCCATGGCAATGCGTGGTTCGGGTTCGATTAATTATTCAGGGCCCAAGGCCGGTACTCACGTGGCTCCGCTGGCGATGTCCCGGCTCCAAAAGGCGGCCGCCATCGCTCCGGTTCTTCTGTGGCGTATTTTCCGTGATTATTGGAATTAATTTCCTCGTGCAAAGAGGCGAGCGCTGCACCATTTTTTCACCGCGCAGCCGCAGTGAAGAGGTGCGCCGAAAGTTGCCGGTGACATTTCCAGCGCAGCAGTGCTCATCATGAAACTCGGCAACTCTTCTACTGCTATAATTTCTGTTCATTTTCTTCAGAATTTCACATTAACGTAGCGTACTGCAAAAAGCGTAACAGCTGGTTAAAATTCGGCAAAACAATGCGTGAGGAGCGTGACAAATTTTTGACAATTTTTTTTGGTGCGCTTCTTTTTACCTGGGAAAAGGCAAAGGTTAATACCATACAGCCTGGACTTTAGGAAAACTCTTATAATTTAAAACTACTTTCTTATAACTACTACAACAAACTAACCTAACCAGATGAGATTAGTTCAGAGCACCTTACTCTATTTCTTACAATCACTCCATTGTTTTCACTAACACATTATGACGATAATTCCACCTCACTATCACGATAGTTGTTCCTATTCCACCTCACCTCACTATTACGATAGATGTTATACGCCACGAAAAATCAATTTCCGCATATAAATCAAAATATTTGAAAACTTTCAAGAAAAGAGATAACGCTAATGCAATGCAAAGACTTACCTTCTAAGTCTTGTAATGCCAAACAGAATGAATAATGAAATTCTTGGTGCGTGAAAAGGTTTGTTATTTAGTAAATTTACATAAATCTTTTGTTTTTTAGGGTTCTGTAAGTTACATGTAGCTATATACGAGTATACCTATAAGTCCAGCTAAATGCAGCTACATACATAAATTGGAAGGGACCTAGCTAGGTATTGTTGAACAACCTACCTACTTAGTCGTTATGGAGTAACTATTTAGTAATCTGTGGTTAAGGTGTACAAACCACATTGTTTCTGGGAACTATTATCGTGGAAAAATCTGTTATTTAACATTTGTACTTTATGAATTGGTAGGTATATATAAACCATAGTTTTGCAGGGTCATCCATCATCACATCAATGATTTGATTTTGTTACAAGAAAACTTTGATTCCTTACTGAGTTTAAAAAAACTATGCTCGTCTGCTTGGGTACGTAGATAAGTACCTCACATTGCAAATTGCTAATGTGAAACCACGATTTAAACGCTATAATGGACGATGCTTAAGCACTGCCGACTGTCTTCGCACGCAATCATGCAATGCGCCTACATAATTTTTATTTAAAATACATGCGTGAGAAAATACATAAACATGAAAATTAGAAACAGTCACTGAAGTGAAGCCGCCGTATTAACGTTAGGTTATTTACGACATTCTTTCTTATTCACTTTTAGAGGAAAATAAGAGCTATCCGTTCGTGGTAAGTACTTGACTTGTGTTGTTCTCTATTCGAGCTGTAATAAGCGCGATTTATTACAACACAGTTCAGTTGTGCAACTTTACAAGAAACAGTTGCTTGCAGAATGTTGCGTGAACGCACAATCTCTGCAGTCTAGGCATTCGGTGATCTACTTTACCGGCTAATCTATTTAGATGATCCATCGGCTGAGTCGGCATGTGGGAAGGCTGAAACCAGCTGAAACCACTATGAAATAACATATTAAAAAAAGCTTACTTATGTGTTACACATAGTATTAAAAGTAACGTATTTTTACATTTTTATCTTCGGTAAGGCTTATCTTAAATGAAAGAAACAAAAATATTGTCGAATATCTTTTTACATTCGGTAACGATAGGAATTAATGTTACCATATGAAATCGTAAACAACTTAGTGAAGGCTGTTACATCGAAGCATTTTAGTGGCACGTTACCGATGGGATAGGGGCGATATCGCGATATTAATAAAGTGGAAATTTTATTGTGCATTTTAAGTACTGAGTAGCACTGACCTCTATTACTAGAGGTAAATAGAGGTAAATAGAGGTCAGTGACTGAGTAGTGACTAGTGATTCGTAAGTAGGTACAGTGATCAGCACCGCAGGCTACCGATTTTTGTTGAAAATTGCCCTGATCGCAGGCGCATAATACGCTTGACCTGCTTTCGTCTGTTCTTTGATAAATAGGACTACTACATGACTGACATTCATTGCTCTGAACCTAAAGGTAGGTTGGTAGTACCTAGTAGGTAGGAAAATCAGAAACGAAGAAGGTACCACAAACCTCGATCCGTGACAACTTAGAAAAATGGTTTTCTACATTGTTCCTGTCTGGGGATCGAACCCGGGATCTCAAAGATGGCGGAACCTATACAACCGATGGTGCACACTCTGCCACTAGGCACCACGGGTGCCCTTGTAAGATAAGGTTTGATTAAGATAAATGCCGCGTTCGTTGCAAATTTTAAAGAGAGATCATACACTTATTAATAACATTATGAAAATACATTTATAAATCAATACTATATTGCTATCCCACAGTGCTTGCTACTGACATTATAGCCAGAATTAAGGGGATTTCGGCTCGTCAAGCTTTGGTTGGTCCGTCCGGGATCCGGTATTTCCAGGTCTAAGTATGTTTTTTTTTAAATTGACAAGAGCTATACAATGTTTAACATGGTTTAACCTCAAAGTCTAACGTCCAAATCAAACTACGAGTAGGTATGTATATCTTCATGAAAATAATATATGGGAAATAGTTTGACATTGGTGATAAAATAAAATAATAATGATTATTATAAATTCGAGGTCACAAGTAGGCACAGTTTCACACGGCTCCACATGAAGCTACTCATTTTTGTTGCTAAATCACCCTTATTACGTAAGCATAAGATACCGCAGTAATTAGTTAACTTGATGTGTGGCCATGCGTACCTAACATACTTATCGCGATATTGAAGGTAGGTACATATTTTTGGAATAATAAAGTAAAGGCATAACTAGATACTACGATGAAGGAAAAAATTCTTTATATTGCTCTGGTGGCTGGATACTGGATGGAAAAAAAATCAACCAACCCAAAGAATTTAGTATTAACTCCACACACACTTGATCAGGTTGGACTGTTAAATGGTATAGTTAGATAAAATAGACTTACAGATACAAGTTACCATAATTATTCCATATGCTAAAATTTTTGTAAAATAATAATATATACTGTCACGCTACCTGCCATTTGATTACGAATGGTGCCTATGCTCAACGAAGATATCCCTTTCCGCAATAAGACAGTGTAAACCGACTGTAATTGCTTCATATGAACTACTAAATGCACCATTAAATTATAGTTATATACAAGTTACGAATTAATTTGTGCATTATACTGCAATTATCTTGCCATCTAACGATAGACCTGAGGTCTAGCTGCTTCATTATAACTAAACCGGTTACGTCACCATCACAATACATTTTAGAAGTAGGTGAAATATTTTTTTATGCTACCGGAACGTAGCCATGCATAAAAGTAAGCAAATATTTTTGTTCAATCGTGAATTGAACGCAAATAGCTTCCACACTATTACGATAGCACGTTGGATTTATTTTAAAGCTAAATGGTATTTTAATGATGAGGTGAATAACTTACGTATTTACCAATTTCCCGTCTAAGTATTTGCGAACTTAAAAATTGATAAGAGTTAAGGCAGTTTGGAACCAAGACTAATAATGGCCAGTCTCATCCTATAGCCGGTTGAATGAAAGTTAAATAACTGTCAGTTTCGTACTACTCGTAAAAGCTATCTGAGGTTTTAGATTTAACTATGAAAGTGACAGTTTTGTACCTTTAAGTCAACGGTAGATAGGATTAAACTGGCTATATGTAGGATAAAGGTTTGACTGCAAACGTGAAACAAAGAATATGACAACACACACAGGTAAGCATATAACACTGGTGTAACAGGTAGGAAGGTAGGCACACACACACCACTTTTTTACTAAACCTATATTATATACAGCAAAGCCGGCGAGTCGTAACCAAGGCCATGCCTAAAATCCGTGTAGAATCTGGCGTTGGCAAACTTAACAAAATGTTGCACTAGCTCGGACAAATAATTTTTAAAAGAAAACAAGCCGTTCGTAATAAGATTTACAGAAAATAGTAACAAATTGAAATGAATCTTGAAAATCTTATTTATTGGTTGTTCGTATTTAACAATCAAACCTTATCAGACACTCCTTGGAAAATAATTTTCCAAAAGTTAGAGTAAAGTACCTATGGATTGGATTACTACCTAAGCTTTATAGCTAGTTAAAAGAATGTGCAAGCATTATTAAAGGTACCTTAGTACTAAAGGTACATAGGTATTGAGGTAAACTATATGTATGACTGCTGCGGACGTATTAAAGCGCACTATGTTAGATAACAATCTGTACCTATAGTAAGTTTACTAATGCATTAAACTGTAAACAAAGACAGTTATCTTTTTCGCTTAGTTCATTCACCGCTGCTTGTTAACGCATTACGAAAAATAAATAAATTAACCGGCAAGTATAACCATATAGATGTTCCAGAGTTTTGGATACGAGAACTCCACAATTTCAGACAGAAAGACCTTTAACTGTAGTTATATACCAAACGATTTTGATAATTTGAAATTTTGACATTTGCTTTTAAGCAAAAACGTTACTCAACTTATTGCCTTAATAACAGAGCTAGAGAACGTTGCTCTCTAATTGTGTTATTGTCAAAGTGCCTAGGTACCCACTCTTCTATCTATTGCGGTAAGAAAGTTGTGAGCCAACCTAGACTAGCCGCATGTGGTTAGAGAAAATGGGCATCTAACTATTTGAAAGTGAAACTTTTACGAAAAACTTACGGAAATTATCCAGCACAGTTTGGTCCTCCATATCACTTATTTGAAACATTGCCGAAACATCAGCAACACACATCGTATTCAGCACAATCGTAGTTCGCTACAAATTCGTTCGCACAGTGTTGTCAGAAGGGAAAACCTGTCGGTATCGACTCAAACATCGCAAATTGCATAGAGTAAACCATCCACGGTAACTTTTACGCTAAGAATGTTGCGGCAAAGTCGTCGGAGCGCAGTGCGTGGCTGCTTGGTCAATGCTTGTTACGGTGTGGTGGGCCGCCGCCGGCGCCCCCTCGCGGCCACGTCGATGCAACACACAATTTGCTTTTGGTAAATGTCCACTATTGTTACAAACACGTACGATCGGTTACGACACCTCCTTTTGTGTGTGCTTGTAAATAAAACTGCAATCGCAGCCGCCTTTTGTATTTCGTTGTTCCGCTGCATTGGTGAAAATGCGCGCGAAGTCCGCCCCGACATCTGCTGGCGTTTTCCGAAACTTATTACCGCTGTTGTAAATCATGATAGCCTGTAACTTATGCAACCGAAATGAACAGTATTCAGGTCATTATCGCTCTAATTTCCATTTAAAATCTTATTTCATGCTAAGGGCTCTCGAATTGCGTTTCACTAAGGGTCACTTAATGTTTTTGCCACAACCGACGGTCGATTGGTATCAATTAGAGCGTTTCTTATTTACCTACTTCATGTTTACTTTCACCCCGAGGTATGATTTTTCAATATGCTGGTTGTTTTGCAATTGAGCACACTGGTACCGAAGCGTTTTTTTTAACTGCATAATGCGTAATAAGCGTCCTGAAAAAAAATGCTAACTGAATTATTTCCAGTTTTTGATTATGTTGGTTGATTTCTGTAAACCCTTACATAAGATTTATTTTTAAATTCAGGACATCAGGATATTTATAAATGCAAAATTCGATTCGAAGACGTATAGATAGAGTCGTATAAGTGATTAAAAAAACCTTAGTTATGGATTCATCAAGGCCGATTAGTTGCCTATACATTCTGCAGACATCAATCAATGTGATTAGTTAGTACACAAAAGTGTCACGCTTTTCATTTTCTTGTTAGTTCAATCAAGCCGGTCACAAAAAATGTTTGCATTCGGAGTCAATGCGGATGGAAGAATTAGCTTGGTTGGCGGTATGGCCTTTTTTGTTTCGTCAATAATTATTACGACATAGTCTGATAACGATGAAGACATGTTTCACCGACAGGCCTCATTGAACCGCATTTCTACTTTATTTTTCGTTAGCACTTATGTACTTATTTGTACATCATTATTAAAAATTAACAACTAAGTGATGTAACAAATTTTGGCAATGATCTGATGCTGGGGCCCTGATCTAAATACAAGCAATTGAAATGAGATAGTGAAAAGGTTTATACGGGTTACTATTAGCTACTGGAGGAGATTAACCAATAGCTTGATGCATAAGACATGTATTGAATGAATCCATTCTACCGATTTTTTTACGATAATTTCGTTCAAAATTTTAGAGAACATGATCCGAATTCTTGCAATCAATGTAACTAGGCTTAACCTGTGTCTACGATTTTATTTTTATTTTGACTACGAACGAAATATTTGTACCTATATACCTGCTAGAGCCACACTGTCAACATTCTTTTAAACTAAAAACAATACCCAGTCCATGATCTCAAGAGTGCTTAATTAATGGGCCATTGTAAGAGCAATAACCTGTGGTAATTATGGTCAGTTGTTGTGCTTTACTTTTGATGGCTTTGTGTTCTGATGGACGTTATTTATTGAGATACGCTGGTTGTAAGAAATAGGTTCAAGATGTGACTCTATCCATAATATTTCTGATAATGGTCTACTTATCTTATGCTAAATATACTATATAAAAATATTTTGAACTTGCTGAATACAGTCTACATATGCGAAAATTAATAGACTGCAAAACACTCTTTACTTGATATATAGGTAATATTAATAATTTTAATGATGTAAGGTGTAGGCTACGTTTGAATTTGTCTTACAAACGTTAAAAAAACTGCTCAGAAAAAAATTGTTTACAAAAACTTTAACTGTCGTTTTATTTTATACACTGGCAAAATTACAGCTTGCGAACAGTGATACAGGCCTTGAAAGTACTATTATAGTTACTTAACCTTATTACCAAGTCACGTTTGAGCAAGGTACCACTTTACCTAAAGTAAAAACTAAAATGTTCTCAACTTTGATTTGTTATGCTGATACTAACACCCCTGGAACAATGGGAAACGCTAGGACTAAGAACATTCATAAAACAGACAATTGGCATGATGACAGCTATCTTAAATATTTTCAAGACCATGGCGTTTAAAAAACATAGCCCCTATGAAGTAATTATAACCAGTCTATTTCCAAAAAGCTGTCGAAACCAATTTTTAAACACACAAAACTCAATAAATATTCGGTCAATTGACCCCGATTTCTAGTGACGTCACGTTCATTATTCCCATACAAAATCTATGGAGGCAGACCGTTTTGACAGATAATAAAAAGTATGTCAACGATTGGTGGTGTCGTCTAGCCAATTTATGAATACTTAGGACAAAGTAACATGCCTACTTACATATTATGAAAGATATTACCCTCAGCAACGCTTAGGGATTAAATTGATGCATAATGAAGGATATTTCCCTTAGCAAGCCTTAAAGATTAAATTCGAGAGTAGAGATAATTAAAAAGAGAGTTATTAAAATAGAGTTACTTAAAATAGAGTTAATTAAAAAACATCCAAGGGATGCTTCTGGTGTTTATTTTAAGGATAGGCAAGAAACAATACGACCTCTTTTTAGTTCTATTTATTTAGATTTATTGTTTGTTACAAAGATAACATTTAGCCATTAGTTGTGTTACCAAAAATATATTTAACAAATTTTTAGTTGTTAAATTTTTTTATTTTTCATTTTTAATTTAATCTAATAATGATCAAAAACATTCAGGCGTCGTAAACATATTACTGTAACGCAGGAAGTGTGTTAATTAGCTGAAATACGTAACAGTGATTGCATCTGAGATACGGCGATTGGCCCAAGGTGAGTATGAGGCAAGTGGTCAGGAGGCCGATTCAGTTTGGAGTCCAGGAATATCCGCATATTTGGTACGAGGAAGTAACGTCATTCGAAGTAATAATCAAACAAATGCATGTATAGGTAACCTAGGGTTACTTATTGTCTGAGACTACTTTAAGTAAATTGTTATCACGGATACCGCTAAAAAGACATTGACAAGGAAGTTGAAACAATATAATAGTAACATAAAAAACCTTGATCTTGCGAATTGATTGAAAAGAACAATTTTAATTTTACGCTAGTTGGGATCAACTCCTTAATCTATCTAGCACTAGCACTAAAGTAAAGTAATGCTAAAAAGTCTTTGATTAAGTAAAAACATATTGTCAGGAATCTTACGATTGCACACAGCGGTCCTACGTCTTTGTTGTATTTACAAAAGTGTTTTATGAAATAGGTATGCAGCCATGCCCAGAGCCAATAATTGGTACCTACCTTATAATCTTATTAGGGATGGTGACTAAACTACCTTGCTTTAGATAAGTAGCCAAAAAAGAGTAAAGATCCATCAAGCCGGCAGCAATATAAATGACATGACTTGCAGTTCTGTGTAAATTAACCGGTTAAATAAATTAACTAGGTAAAATAGAGAGCGTAACTAGTGCATATGGGAATATTCAGAACTATGTCAGTGAAGTTATAATCTACTTTTTGACGAAATGGATACAGTAAGCCTTAAAGGTATTTTTTTAAGGTTATGTAGAGTCTTGAAACTGCTAAATTTACATAAGCTCTGACATATTAATTAAAGTACTGTCAGGTTAATTTAAGGCAAGACTATTGTCGCAGAACTACTACTGGGGCCCAATTCTGCTAATCGCCTGTTTTTGACAGTTCTAGTATGTACGAAATTTCAAAATCGGGTAATTCGATTACCATTTTTTTTCAATTGTTATGAATTTATGATTGATGGATGGATGCAACTGATTGATGAAATTAGGTTGGATTTAAGGTCTTTTCTGAGTTCTACCGTATCACCCGCAAGCGCACACCATACTGTCGCCGCGAATCGCACTGACGGCATTTTAACTAATCACCACGGTTCACCAAATCGCTGAAAGACGCCCATCTCAACAGAGATCAGTCAACTACGCAGGAGTATAGTGCCCAAGTGTGAACGCAATACACAGGTGCACTCACTGTTCCATCACTCTCAAAGTTCGGTGAGACGTCGATCCGACTTGACCGGAGAGAGATCAGGCGCAGGATCAACGGCTTACGTGCTTTCTGAGGCACGGGGCTGTAACACCGCCAACTTCCCGACTCCGAGTTGTTTTTAAGAAATTCATAACAGAAAATGTCAGAAACAATTTTGTCTCGACCTGGGATTCGAACACAGGACCTCTCGGAGGTAAAGCATAAACTTTGCCACTACACCAACGAGGCAGTCAGTTTTCTTACTATAACCCACCACTCACTCCACCGTGCATTTTAAATCCCTTTTAAGTAATATAAAAATATGCAGATATATTAGATCTTTTGAAAACATGTAACGAGCGTTTATCGAGGCTTCCAGGGAACCGGCTCGACAGCCTTGCCAGCTGCGGAGGCCGCTTTTTGTGCGATCATTTAAACGATCCTTATATCGATTTTATACAGGGTGTCCATTAGATGGTGGTCAAGGATTTGGACTTTGTGTTTTTTTACGCGTTTTTTTGATCACTTCCTTAGTTTGAGAAATCTCTATCAATCATTTTAAGAGCGGATCAGCGGGATATTACATTTGCATTGTGTTAGGGACTTAGCCAGTACTTAACATTTGGTATAATACACAAGTTTGATTGAGTTTCTACAATAAACAATAGAGTATCTCCATTATTAAGTACAGTTCCTTATTCAATCATGTTTAACCCAACTCTAAGCATACATCTGATACATCCTGTAAACATTTTACAGGGTAATAGCCTTTCACGTGACTTCCATCCTTATTAACAAGTAGATAAGATGGGAAGTAGTAAATTTACTGGTGGTCGAATTTCATACTATAACATACAGATTAGCTTATACATCGAACGTGCCAGCAATCTTTGAGGCACAATAGTTGGTCGAAATCTATCAACTTTTTATAAGCGTTCCTTTAGCGCGGACAACAAAAGAACAGTTCATTCCTACCAAAGGGGTGTTTTTATAGCCAATTTTACTGGTATTTGTCATCGATTTACTGATAGTTGCTTTGCTTCTAGAATCTAGGTCCCAAACTGTATCACTATTGAATACATTCATTGTGAGTAAAGAATTAGAGCGTGTTACTTTAAAAAAAATGCAACAAATTATATTTATGTTTTTTTTTAATTTTCAGCATATACTACAGTTTTTGCTTGAGAGAATTTCGTATGCCGTTGCACTCTATCTCTCTATCTTTGCATTTTAAGCATAACAGTATAATCATCTGATTCAATTGAAACAAAATCTCTCAGTTTCTTATAAGATCTTTTATCAGTTTTACCCTAAGCAATCTTTACTGATATTGTGTCGTACTCATTAAGCATAGATAATGCGACCACCCATACTGCCCTCTCATGACAAAATAACGTAACCTCAAAATGTCTAAGTTGAGAAAAACGTGATTAACTAAATTAAATTACAAGTAAGCGTTACTTGTAATTTCATATTTATTCGTTGATTTCCCAACGCATTTTAGCTGAAAATTAACACACTAATTCATTTGACTACACTGCATAATATTATGTCAAATTTATCAGATTTAGTATTAATGGAATTTAGTAATTTTGAGCCCTGAAAAGCGAAAAACTTTGTATATCAATATTTTTGCATATTTATTGTCAAAACCTTTGAAGAGAGTGGTTAAGCCTTAGGTTTTTTCGGTTAATTTTGCATAAGTACTCTTATCAATGTTAAAAATGATATTTGAATAAAAAAAGTAAAATAAATAAATAAATAAAATAAAATCAACTTATTTCAGACATAGTCCATATGTGTTTGTTAGTAACAATAAATTTTAAAAGCTATGTTAGTACATCAAATTAATAATACATTAAAAATAGAAATTTAAATAATTAATTTTAGTGTCTTTGACGATCTGGACGCGAGTCCAGTGCTGCATAACGGCACTGTCCACGTCCAGTCTCACTGTGACCATTTTTAGAAGTCTGTTGGCGCTGCCCTGGACTCGATGCATCAGAGATGCAATGCGCTTTCTAATGATAGCCGAAAGGCTATCGACTTCAGCTGCGAGAAAAAAAAGCCAAGGTTTCTTAATTTTCTCGTAAGCAATCCGAAGCGTGATTCGAAAGTTTGTATGGCAAAGTACCGTTTCGTACAGAAGGCGACACGACAGAACATCGCAACCCATGGGTTGTTGTAAGGAAATTCGGAAATTCATTATCTAATTTTGGGGTAACGTTTTTAAAGGAAAAAAATAATAGTTTAAATGATAGATCAAGAGTCGAGAAATCTAATATGCGTATGCGCGACAAAACAACGCATCCCGGTTTACGTTATTTTGCCATCACAGGGCAGCGAAGCCGTAAGCACTGCGCCCGCGCCGGGGACAGAAAATTAACCGCATTTCCCGCCTCACTGCACGCTCTCTCCCGATTTCGCAGGAGGTATGAACATTTGCATGGACGTGCATAGAGATTACATCAAATCAGATTATGGTCAGTTTCTTAATTTACTAATGGATGCAATGACGACAACCAGCGGGGAAAGTAATTTTTTTGCAGGGTTCTTTCTCCTAGAAAACGGCTCTGCTTGCCTACATAGGCGCACTGCATTTCAGTGGTTTGTTAGGGAATTTAATCAAATAAGAAAAGCGTAGGTAACAAAGAAGATGGAATAGCAAATGAGTATGGTAGTAGTTTAAGCTTTATTACCATCTGCTTGTACCCTATAACTGATGCAAATAAAATTTATGATTTATGATTTATTTATGATTTATGGGTGTGCAACTTGCAGGCTAAAATGAAAAAGGCTGACCACGATAGAAATTGATAGACTGTAGAAGAAAGATACAGGGAAGGGAGCGAATATTACGGTAATGAATAATAGGATTGTATGGATGAGAAAAAGAAAAAGGGCAAGCGATAATGATGTTAAACCAATAGACTATAACAACAATTACTTAAGGTACTGATGCATATGTCATGGACAAATTCTTTCTGTTACAGGTGCAGATAAGCATGTAACTACATATAAATATATTCTGAAATCACAGTACAGATTAAGATACTCGATTAATATTGCACAGTGGAATCTGGATCAGTGGGTATGTTAAACAGTTCGAAATTACCCTACTAACATTATAATTTTCTGTTGCATACAAAGTAGTATAAGCAGAGTTTTTGCTTATCAGTCCAACCATCAAGAGGAAGAACAAAGTAAAGCGTAACAAGATCAAGATCTCACTTTATTTTAGTCAATCGCAGATTGTCATGATGACTTGATCTTCCGAAACTTTAATTTGTTTCCATCGCTTTGGTCTAACTCATTTTTAACCACCTCGTACGAGTAGCATTACAAGAAGGAGGCTTTTTTGTCGTTTCTTTGTCCTCAATGTAAACAATGACGGCCAAAATTTTCAAGGATTGCAGCCTGTTAGGTTGTGCATGTAAATAAAATAAGGACGAAGCAAAGCTTCTAAAACTTATCATTAGTTTTAAAATTAAAACACTCTTAAAGAAAAGTGGACTTCCACAGGCGGTATTGTTCTTAAAAGATAAAATCCTGGCCTATATAGGAATTCTAGAAAGTTCAATAGCTTTCCTACGTTTTCATACATGTAATTTACAATCACTAGAAGGCTAGGTTTCGTTGCCTACTTCGTAAGACCTTTGACTCAGCACGATGCAGAATGAGCGCGTCATAAGAACCTACTTTCATTTTTGTAAAGGATAACTTGCAAGTTTTGCAACATTAAGAAACGCTTCTAATTAGGCGTTTTGAATGACGGCCGACGTTATTCACATTCTAGTCTAGTGAGTGATTTATTTTATGCACTGTAATTCCTGAACGGGCGTATATACACTGGCAAACTTCCTGTATAAAAATACGATATTATTAAATCCATAAAGAAAAGGTATTAATTATTATGGTTGCAGGGCTCAGAGGAGCGTTGAATTAAAAAAAGAAACCTTTATTTCGTCGTCCCTTTTGGTTAATTTTGTTATATTTACAGTTGTTTTGCTTTAATTGCCAATGGTCAGTCATTTGGATCTTGTTTCGACTCGCCTCGTTTGCAGTCGAATGGCCCTCGACTACCCACGTAAATCGTTGATCTGTTGTTTTCAATTTCAATACGATTGTTGTTACCAATTTGGTTTCTTTGTTTGTATTCAAAAAGCAATTGTTTTGTTTTCCTAACAGTATATCCATAGACTAACAAATAGGTAAGTTAGTGGTATTGTATACTTACAACAAAAAAAATTATAACCTAATCGCTACCGATATCGTAGCTAAATATATAACAGACTTTCTAAGAAATTAAAACATTACTATTGCAAAATATCAGCTCTTCTTCGAAAGACTTCAGAAGTCACCTCTTTAAAGTAGGCCTAAAACCAATACCTACACAACAAAATCGGTAAAAATTTAAATGATACCCAAAATACATCTGAGTCATATGGCATAGCACACGTTATAAAGCGTCTTCTAACCGATTTCTGTCAACAAAGGCCGTGAAATACCAGACCGATCTGAGATCTGGTTTTTATGCTTAGCAGTAGACGTCCAAGCTGACCAATCAAGCACGTTTAAGTTATACAACGTAGAACTTTACATAATGCTTATTTGCGATGAGCCGTGAGTCACAGCGTCGTGCGAGAGACTTCTCTGACACTGACCTTTCTTTGTATAATTTGCTTTTACACCAGTGTTCCTAGAGAGGTGTTGTCCAAACACACTTCAGGTAAGCAAAAAAGTAAAACTTTGTAAAATTACTAGTAAAATTTTGTGTTTTTTTAGTAATATATCTAGTTTTAAAATCATAATTATAAATGTATTTGCAGTTGTTTCACAAACAATAGGTTGAGATTTAAACATTCAATCGTGAATTAGTTTTGTTTTTTAATATAAGAAAACAAACGAAAATAATCCGATTACCCCAGCTCCACACACTGACTGGCCCAAATACTCAATACTAGTATAGCGGATTTAGAAAAATGCTATCAACGTTTGAGGCCCATGGTTTTCTTGGTTTCTGTCACTGGCAAGAAGCTTTTGGCCAAAATGTGGATCTGGGATAAAGTATGTGTATTGAACATGATTTGGGAAGTTTTATTTTCCATTGCTTGAAAATTCTGAAAAATCATCCAAAAGTACTCAAAGGTGTTTCCTAAAAGTCACTTAAAAGGTAACAAAAGTAACTTCCTGGCAACTCTGTATTTACACTAACTCGTAAGCCCTTTGTATAGTGGCCAGAACATCAGGCTACCCATTTTTGTTGCAAAATCGCCCGTATCACAAGGACATAAGATACCGCAGTGTTTACCATGACATGCTGGCCCCCGTACCGTCGCAAGCACATCGGAATATACATTTTTGTTCCAAAATCGTCCTTATAACAATCGCAGTGTTAACCTTGCCTTGCGGTTGTCTGTAAAGGCCAAAGGCCTTTGTCTCGTCTCACTTTGATTCTGATATTTTTTTCTTATATTGAGCAAGTGATTGTTTTGTGTATGCTGTGCAAAGAAGAGCAAGAAAAAATTATCTTTTTTAACCCACGACGAAACAAAGGGGTGTTATTAGTTTGACCCTGGTTGTGTGTGTCATTCTGTGGCATTGTAGCTCCCGAACGGAATGTGCGGATTTTAGTGCGGTTTTTTGTAATTGAAAGATAATTTAATCGCAGTGCTCCTAAGCTACGATTGGTCTCATGCAATGCAAACCAATTTTTGCCAATGGAAAGTTTCAAATTTATAATATTTCATGTTTATACAGTATAGTCACACATCCAAAAATGTGTTTATCTGTCCATCCGTTAAAGCTCAACAGTTATTTTCCTGGCTAATGTCGGGGGTGAATAAACTTAACTTATTATGTGCCTCATTTCATTAGATAGAGTACTGCTTATCCTTTTGGGTAGGTGTATAGGTAAAATTTGTTTAAGTATACTGCGAGTTTTCCCGTTGCTTTCATTTTACTATTTGACCTACCAGATGATACGGAACGTCGCTGTATCAAGCATTTTGGTTTCCTGGCAAGCTATTCTTGCTACTTAGTTTAGTGTATGTGCTAGCCTTTCCACCGTACATAGGTATATGTACGGTGGAAAGGCCAGCACATCAGGCTGCCCATTTAGGTTGGAAAAATGCCCTTATTACAAGTGATTAACATACCGCAGTCTTCATCCTGACGTGCTGTTATGTGTACCTAAACGTCAATCTTGTTCGTTTTTGTTTCTTTGAAATAGGAGAGCACACTAACAATTTATTATACGCCTTATGTTAATTAACAAAAGGTGACCAATCCCACTCCTATCATATCTTACACTTACTTGCATCTATCACTGATATTATGATAATGTCAGATAATAAATCATGATAAGCTGATAATAAAACAGATCGATTGTTTATCGCCTACATTTCGTTCTAGTTTGATAAAATTTTAACGCAATACGTAGAAAAACCATTTAGGTGTAAGGTCACAACATCGCATGATGACTATGGAGTCATCTTCAATTTCATCGATTATTGGACATCGCATTTTTTGTTTTGGATCTACGATAATTTGCTTGTGCTCTAAGTAATACTATTCGTTGGACAGATGATGAGACTTAATCATGTCAGGAGTTATAGAATGATTTACCCCGAAATCCCTTAAAATTATAATTAGGAGAGCCAGCGATTACTTAATGTCAAGTTGATTCCAGATCAGAGAACAGCTCTACTCGAATCGATCTTCTAGAACTCAAAGTTAAAACGTGTGTTGCTAGACGATCAGAGAACCAAAACGATTACACGATTGAACAAAAAACCTTGGATAGCTGGCACGGTCTAGCCTCGGGTGGATAGTAGCGTGTTTGTCAGCTAGATAAAATGAGCAAAATAGTTGTTTTGTAAGCAATGGTATTTATAAGTGATCATTAGAGCGTGTGACGCTAATAACTATGTATCTATTCTAAGCAGAATAAAATAAGAAAGATCTTTGTGCGCTTAAGTGAAAAACCAACTTTCCTGTTGAAATAATACCCTTTTTTTCCGCGATTTATCGGATTATTTCGCGATTTCTTTCTAACTTACCAGTTAAACAACTCCCGAATAAGTCAGGAAATCCGCTGGTTAGCTTCAACAGCTGGACAGATTTTGAGCAACCGTGAATAACTAAGAACCATCGTAATTAAATTATCTTTAGAATGAAAACAAAAACCTTTGAATCCATCCATCCGTTCGGGAGATACGATACCACGGACACCCAAAAACATAAACAAACCGAGCTAGTGGTCAAACTTATAACACTCCTCTTTTGAAATAGGGTAGATTTTATGAAATACGCGTTCATAACGAATCTGGTTGTCACCAATATCATTGGTTGTCACCGAACTTTTGTACAGACTTTGTTTAGTAAAAAAATTGCGAGCTTGTAACCATGTGTTTTTCGCCATTATGTGAACTGAAGGTAGTTTGGGAGTAAACCTTCTGGATGCAGCTATGTCTAAGCCCCATCAGACTGGACGAGTCTATTTTTATATGAGCGAGTCAGTGCGGAGGCAACGGCCACGGTGCAACGCCACACTTTTTTCAAGTCAACGACCTTCAAGTAATTGTACTAACACCAATTATCGGCTCCTTGCCTCGTGTTTGGACAAACTATTTGTTTGGTTATAGAAATTCCTTTCTTTGAAGGTCGAGGCGGGCTAGATTGGGCCCGACATGATGCAACATGAATTTGATGAGTCACCTACCTACCATCACCAATAACCTTTACTTTTGTAATGAAAAATTTAAGTGAATTTACAATTTATAAGATAAAATATCAGTTTGAATAAAAATCGTTTTGAAGCTAAAAATTATCCGATACTTATAATTATAATGTAACAGGGGGCTATAAAATTTAACATTAATGAGTTAAAGTTCGCAAAATACTTCAATCAGGAAGAAAGCATGACGTTGATGTCTTTTACTTGAGACGTTCGACTTTGGATAGCCATATAAGTTTTGACTGGGTACCAAATTCAAAATCATATATTTGACGTATTCGATAGTATAAGTAGGCTAAACAAACAACAACTCATGCATGAGATTTCCTTTTACTCTATCTTGAGTGTTTTCGATGAGCACATTGATATATTCTAATATTTCGAGTGTACTCGTAGAAAAGCATTCACTTATTTATTATGCAACACCATAAAGTGCTACCAGATATAGTTACCATAGAGAACAAAGCACGGACGTTATACGATTTTCGGGCATTCGTTTATACGTATAAGGCTTCAAAGAGATAAATTGTTACGAAGTGTATTTTCGTCTCTCTTTCACGTATGGATGCATCCTACTCGCTCGCACAGGCTACGTCATCGCAGAAACCAGCCAGCCAATTGACCGGTATACCGCCAACCTTCAGTTTTTCTTTTATTTATAACTCGCTCTGGCTTGGTAAAGTTATGCTCCGTTCGTACTGACTAAACTACTTGCCAGTGAACTTCACTTGACGCCGATGAAGCGGGCAGCGGCTACAAATCATGGTTTCTCAAAATAATTCAAGTATTTTAGTATTTCAATTAATACATTTTCAACTTAGAATTTTTGTAATAACCGAATAATTATTTATTTATTATAAATACTCACACAAATATAACCACTTCTTTATTTACTAGGGTTACTACTTCGTTCGCCTTAGTTTCGTTTATTCAAATCCTTTTACTCGAACGGGATAAAAAGTATCATATTTCCGTCTCCTGGTTCTAATTTTTAAATAGTTAGCGGCAACGGTCAGATAAAATACCATGATGGCTAATTTGAAAATTCATCACTCAATGTAGAAAGTCAAAACTAAAGTCATCTTAAATTAGGACGGCTCATATTTAACAGTACGATAACTTTTAAAAAAACGGCCCATAGTCGGATGCAAGCAAACCAAATACTAAAACAAAAGCTAAACACTTTGTTTTGTTTTTAATGCATGCATGTATTTTTATTGAACGATTACATAATGTTACACAAAATCCAACATTTTGATGTACCAAAAATATCATAAAAATTAGGCAAATCCATATGTGGTGGACTTAAGGCTCTCTTTCAGTGTAATAATATACATTATTATGTTTGCAATTGTAATTAAGTTTTACTTACTTGGTTCAAGATGTAAGCACGATTAATGAAAATGAACTACAGGATGCATCGACGGGTTTCGTTATCTGGTCGGACTGGAACGATACGGGTCCCACATACAAACGCAGCATTTTACGGTTTAATGAACGGCCAGCGATGGCGGCGGCGTGCGGCGCGAGCTCGGCGCGCAGTCGGCCTCGAGCTCCGGGCGGCGCGCGCGCAACTACGCCACTCAGTGAAAGGCGCGTGACTCACACCTGCCGCCATGAACGAGTACGCCGAGTACGACTGGAAACTGCACCAGATGCAGAACGAACGCCTCTGCGAAGTCACCAGGAAACGACTCACAGACAGCGACAAACAAAGAGCGCTCGACGGACTCAAAGAGGCCGTCGATTCTAGTCTCAACCTCGCCCTGCGCGACAAAAGCCGGTGCCAAGACGACAACTTCCTGCGGCGGTTTCTGTACGCGCGTAAACACGACGTGCAACAAAGTTTCGAGTTGCTAGTACGCTATCACCAGTTCAGACGGGATCACCCCGAGCTGTGGGCCCCGGCGGATGGCGGCGTGCTGCGCGCGCTGGCCGACGGGATCCCCGGCGTGCTCGCCGAGCGTGACCGGCGCGGCCGCTGCGTGCTCATCATGTTCGCCTCCAACTGGACGCCACACGCCTGCCCCCTACTCTCCGTCCACCGAGCCTTACTCCTCACCCTCGAACGTGCCCTCGACGATGTCCAGAACCAAGCAAACGGATTCGTAATCATCGTCGACTGGACAGAGTTCACCTTCCGACAATCGTGCAGTTTACAAGCAAAAACGCTCAAGTTGATGATCGATTGTTTACAAGACTGTATGCCAGTGCGGTTTAAAAGTATACACTTCATTGGTCAACCGTGGTACGTAGAGACAGCTTTGGCCGTTATAAAACCCTACCTGAAGGCGAAAACGCGGGAACGAATAATGATGCACGGGAACAACCTATCGACGCTGCACGATTCACTGCCCCTCGACATTCTTCCCGCTGAGTTGGGGGGAGAGGGCCCTTCGTATAACTCGGAGCGGTGGTTGCAGGAGTTCTGTCGTGGAGACAGTAAATGCCCCGCGCCCGTAGCGCCCACGGCCAACGCTGCCCCAATCGAGAACGACCCTCCTTGTGCCAAACTTGACAAAGCGTACAAACAAAAGGACAATCCCAATTTCTCGTTTAACGGAAGTGAAAAAAGTGCAAAGTCAGAGCTATTGCGTGACAAAGATTGACGTTATCTTTCCCGTTGATCGCATCGTCAATGGACACCTCCAAGGCTGATCACGGTCTCGTCGCCGTGCATCGTTGCAAACGTGCTGCGGGCGCATTTTGTGATATCGAGTGTATTGTTAATGCTAATTTATTATCTAGAGACTGTGGGTGGGTTGACGCCTCACTAGAAAGCGGTTCGAGTATGAGTATGTGCATTTATATGGTCTCGGATTGGATAAGAGCATCGCTCGGATAGTTAGTATTCGTTTCGGTTGGTGGCCGTCTAATTAGTGAGTCAGCCAGGTTTATGGTTGGCGGGTGCGGGCGCATCCCGCGCTGCTCGATGCGCGGGCGCATAACGGTGCCGAGCTCTCGATTCGCCGCATCCGCTCGACTCACGAGCGCTGGATTCCCAGTCGATGCACCTTTGTACATCGCTCTTTGCTTCTGTGTTACTTTACTCTTATTTAAGTATTTATTTCTAACCCAACCAGTACTTGTAGTGAAAATAATATCTCATTATTGAATAGATACTAATAGCTTTGAATATGAGGCTTGCAGCGCATTTACTATTACGTTAAGTCTATGTTTTGAAAATAATATCACGCTCGTGCAAAATATTTTTATAATAAGTATCTATTGTACTCCACTGTAATAACGTCATACGTTTCATTTATGGTGTCTTTGTGCTGTCGAAAATTATTATCTACAACTCGGTTAAAACTAAATGCTCTCATTTCATTGAAACTTATTCAGCTCTCTCCTAGTGGCCTTATTTTATTTATGTTTTCTAATCGTTTCAAAGTTATTATTTAATTATTACCACTGCTGTGACATAAGACAATAATGATAGTTCCATGAATACCTAAGTAGTTGTAAGAAACAATAATATTTGGTGTCAAATTACATGATATTGACGATGTAAATCTTTATACAATCAATTTCGACTGAAAAGGTTCTTATAAATTGATATTATAATTTACAATAAATTTTGAATATACGAAAAGTTTTTATTTTATTTAGACTACCAGCAGTTTGTTTGAAGTCAACTACCTAAAACATGCTAAAGTACCTTGTTGCTGTGATCTGGAATACTAAATAATTCATAGATACTATGAATATGAATAAGTGATAATAATTTTAAGTTTCAGTTACTGGACACACGCGTGTCCAGTTCAGTTTCATATTATTTGGAATATTTTGTTCTACTTAAAATTGATATGGACTTGATTATGTTCTCTAGGAACTTCATATCCAAAGCTTCAGTAATAATGGTAAAATCTGTTTTTGAAAATAACTTTTTAAATCATTTCAATGCGAAGGATGCGGTTAAGTAAATGTGATTGCCACACGGTATCTAATGATGCTAATAAAATCGATTGAGAGGCTACATGCAAAACTGCATTAGTCATCGTGTATCAACCTTATAAGCATAACAATGATAAGGAGGTTCCATCAGATATTATAATGGCGTAGTTGGAAGTCACTCAAGCGGGACGTTGTATAAGTTCGTATAGTTTTGTATTGTTACCAATACATTCTTGGATTGCCAATCTTGGATTACTCCAAGATTGGTAATGATGATGAGAGCTTGCACAATATGACAAGTCATTCGAGCTGTGGTTATTACCAAGATTATCACGTTCATATAAAAAAGATTATGTTAAGTGAATCGGAAGGCAAGCCTGTGCTGATGATGTGAGAATTCAATACAACTGATTTATTTTCATTGCTGTTAATGAACCAAAATCAACAATTGGATTGTCAATAGCTTGGACACAAATACTTATTGGACGAAAGGAAACGACAAAGGACAGAAAACGAAAACCCCCTCGTACTCGAAGATGGAAAAATAAGGGATGACCTTAGTCTATGGGCAATATAGGTTTGGGCCATTTTAATCCTATAAGCACAACAGTCAATAATGCTTTTGTTATAGAATCTCATGATGAGGTCACATCTGTGTAGGTCACATTCCTTGCAGATACTAGGGCGGTTTGATAAGTCCATGACTTTGAAAAGAAAAACATATGTTTTGTGTACAAAAACATTTTATTTTTCTACATACTCTCCTTTCAACTCTACACTCTTTTTCCAGCGATGCTCCAATCTCTTCAACCCATCCAAAAAATACTTTTTGTCAAAGCCTGCAAAATAGGCCTCGGTTGCAGCTATCACCTCTTCATTGGATGAAAATCTTTGCCCAGCAAGCCATTTCTTCATGTTTGGGAAGAGAAAGAAGTCACAGGGGGCTAAATCTGGTGAATATGGAGGGTGCGGCAATAATTCGTATCCTAATTCGACAAGTTTTGAAGTCGCGACTGCAGACGAGTGGGCCGGAGCATTATCCTGATGAAATAGAACTTTTTTCTTTGCTAGATGCGGTCGTTTCTTCATCAACTCTTCATTAAATCTTTCCAGCAATGCAGCATAGTAAGCACCGGTTATTGTCTTGCCTTTCTCCAAGAAATCGATGAAAATAACCCCTTGACTGTCCCATAATACTGTTGCCATCACTTTACCAGCCGAACATACCGTTTTTGCCTTCTTTGGTGCACGTTCGCCGGTAGAAGTCCACTGCTTTGACTGTTGTTTAGTCTCTGGCGTATAATGGTGGACCCACGTTTCATCCACGGTTACGTACCGACGCAAAAATTCACTTGGATTGCGATTATACATAGCCAGACATGCCTCAGAAGTAGTCACGCGTTTTCGCTTTTGGTCGACTGTCAGTAAGCGCGGCACCCATCTTGCAGAAAGTTTTTTCATTCCCAAAATATCGTGCAAAATATGAAAAACTCGTTCAGTTGAGATGTGCACAGCCTCAGCTAACTCGCGTATCTTTACTCGACGGTCAGCCAAAACAATATCGTGGATTCTGTTAACAATGTCCTCAGTGGTTACCTCAATCGGCCTTCCTGGGAGCTCGGCATCATTGGTTGTAATACGTCCACAACGAAACTCAGTAAACCATTTATGTACCATTCCATGAGACGGCGCTGAATCCCCGTAATATTTTTTCAACTTGTCTATGGTCTGCTTAATGGTTTTCCCGCGTAAAAAATAGTGTTTAATCAAGACTCGAAACTCGGATTTCTCCATTTTCGAAGAACACCTTCACAGCCGCCAAACTTCTTTTGTTATTAAATATTGTTTTCGCGCCATATTTGAAAATAGAATTATTTTAGGTTCGCAAAAATATTAGGTCCTTACATATGAAATTGGCGTTTTGTCGTACTGGCCACTTTGATCACAAATTTTTCCTATTTGGTTAGGAATTCGAAATTCAAATTTATACAGCTATTTCCACATGTAGTTGTGTTTCGTAAACCGTCATTCATTTGTTTTTTTACTTATCTTTTTTCTGTTTGCATCGCTCAATTTACAAAATGGAAAATTTGAAATATCGCGTTATTTACGAGTACGAGTTCCACCGTGGCACCAGTGCTGCGGAAACGGCTCGAAGGGTTAATGATGTGTATGGCGGTTGTGTCGCAAAAGAAAACACAGTGCGTTTTTGGTTCCAACGTTTTCGTTCTGGAAATTTCGACCTGCAAAACAAGCCCCGTGGACGGCCGGAGACCCAAGTTGATAATGAAGAATTGAAGGCTATTGTGGAAGCGGATCCATCGCAAACCACGTCCGAGTTAGCTGCAGGCTTTGGCGTTAGTGATAAAACTGTTTTAATCCACTTGAAGCAAATTGGGAAGATTAAAAAACTTGAAAGGTGGGTTCCTCACGAATTGAGTGAAGCAAACCGGCAAACGCGCGTCAACTGCTGCGTTACATTACTTGACCGGCACAATAACGAAGGGATTTTAAATCGAATCATTACCTGTGATGAAAAGTGGATTCTCTACGATAATCGGAAGCGCTCATCGCAATGGCTGGACCCTGGCAAGCCAGCCAAAGCCTGCTCCAAGCAAAAATTGACCAATAAAAAGTTACTTGTAAGCGTTTGGTGGACTAGCGCCGGTGTCGTTCATTACAGTTTTCTCAAATCTGGCCAGACGATTACGGCAGATATCTATTGTCAGCAATTGCAAACCATGATGGAAAAGCTAGTTGCTAAACAACCAAGGCTGGTCAATCGCTCTACGCCACTGCTGCTTCACGACAACGCTAGACCACACACTGCACAACAGACGGCTAGCAAATTAGAAGAACTTCAATTGGAATCTCTAAGGCATCCACCGTACTCCCCGGACCTTGCTCCAACAGATTACCATTTTTTTCGAAATTTGGATAACTTCTTGCAAGGGAAAAAGTTCAACTCAGATGGGGCAGTCCAAGTCGCCTTCAAAGATTTTATTGATTCCCGTTCGAATGGTTTTTTTAGTAAAGGGATCAATGAACTACCTATGAGATGGCAAAAGTGCATAGATTACAATGGCTCATACTTTGATTAAATAAATATGCTATATAAAAAAAATTCGACTTATTGTTCCTCCCATACAAAACGCCAATTTCATAGGTAAGGACCTAATATTACTTTTAAGAAAATATCATTAAAAATAAAAAAAGTTTCTATTCAGCCTGAAAGTCATGGAGTTATCAAAACGCCCTCGTATGTATGTTTCAGATAATAATTAAGGATTTATAAAAATGGGTAACGTGGATTGATTTCAAGCAGGTTTCGTAATAATAAAATCAAGTAGACTATTTTATCAACATGATAACTGATTACAAATAAATTAACTGATGACAAACAACTGATTACCTACCGAATATGATTTTGATTAGAAGTTTTCGATGAAATGGTAATACTTTTAGTATTTCTGGAGTCATGAGGTCTGCTGATGTCCAGACAATAATTGTTAAAAACAGACAAAAGAAGAATAAAACTTTGGTAAGACGTCTGACACCCGAAAAAGTAATTCGTGTTAAGGTCACAATATACGAGGTCGTATACAATCAGATTATCGCACTTCGCAGCGGATTCAATGCGATTATTGTTCACGCTCGTATTAGACAGGTTAGTGAATTTCAAATAATTAAAACAAGGTCATTAAATTTTAACTTCTCATAAACGCACCATTATAGTAAATTGTAAAAAACATGTGTGAGATCGAAAATAGAGCACAGTCACACGTGGAGACCTTCAATGTACATGCGTTTACTTATTCGCTTTATTATCGACCTATCAATGATCAAAGGACGCAGAGTCCGAAATCGTTATTACTATTTTGTTAACGAAGTTCAGTCATTTGTTGTTATTTCTGTCATATTAAGGAGGCTCTCCTCCTCCACCTCTTCGAGACAGAATTCATTGACCTAGAAGACCGTTGACATTTACCAAAAAAATTGTGTAAAATTTTCCGCATTCCGTCTACAGTGTACTAATTAATTAATCAAAAGGTCGAGTATTGGGTGGAACATTTAATGAACTGCGGCCTCGATAGATTATAACTAGTTTATTATATTATAATGTAGATTTTCTGTGAAAGAAATAGAAAATTCGTGGCTTCTGATGATTCTTCTCCATGGACGCGGGTTCGATTCCCGCCACAGACAGTAGATTTTTCTGCTGAAAAAATATTGAAAAGATAATGCAACGTTAGCAACGTGAACGCTTATCACGAAAAATCATAAAATTATTCTGGTGATTGTTCAGAAAAATCATTGAGACATAAGGAGCGATGATAAACAGCTCTGGCTAGGTACTATTGCTATTGTTAGAATTGAACACCACGAGAATATTTTAACGGCTGAGTAGAAAACTTGAAAAGCTGGAAAATAAAATTGTTAAGTATTAAATTTAAGCTAAACGTTTAGCGGAAATTGAGTGATGGATTTCCGCCGAGTAACGCCTGATTGCATCAACTATAAATCTTCCTTTTTGACAATAGACTAAAAAGTGCTTTATGGTGCTGAAAACATGCATTACACATCCTTGTTTACACAAAGTAGCTTGTGGAATTCATTTAGGTTTGCAATCAAATAAAGAGATTTGTACAAAAGATTGCACACATACTTCTTTGTTTTACGATTTAGTCACGCTACGTTTATCTGCAGCTCATTACTAGTTCTAATTATCATTCGTATGTATGTGTCATACTTTAACAGTTTGGAAATGTTTTTGAAGTCATGATGACCTATACATTTTATCTATACCTTATTTTTACACTGCTAGAGATCGGGGGTTATTTTGGAACTGAAAAATCTAATTTTTACCATTTTCATAGGGAAAGGTTTTAAATATTACTCATAAAGATTATGTGGCTAATAAAAATGCAAATCAAATAACATAAGATTTTTTTTTAAAGTCAGTAGTGCGAATATCTGATGTCAGGTAGGTACGGATTCAGGTTCAGCTGCGGTTCAGCGAACTAATTGAGACCATATAAGGTGCTACGTTCGAATTCGATTCGCAATGGAACATTCAAGCCAACGCATGTGTAGATCGTAAATGATAATGGTGTATCGTAGCTGGTGTTGCCATAAAAATGTAGTTGTAAGAAATACATTGGATAAAACGCAACATATTCTCGATCGATTGCAAAAGATATAAGCGGCGGCTTATATTAAATTATCCTATATTACGATATCACTGTTACCTTGCCGTTTTATTCTTAGTTTCCGATTCAAGATTTGCAACTTTCCATAGACTTACCTAAAATGCGCAATGCCTACGTATCAAAATATCAGATAAGTAGGGTATAGATGTTAGAAATATTTAGAAATCTGTGGTAAGGTATAGTTTGAACGAATGTCTTCTGCTGTCTTGTCTTTCAGAGAATTGTAACAAGAATGCAGAAGTTACACAAATTGTTCTAAACGTCCACACTAAAGTCCTGGCAACACTAACGTAGACAATGGGTTCGCTGCGCGCGCGCAGCCGCCATGCGCCATGGCGGTCACGAGGCGCTTCCGGCCCGACCGCAGCGGAAGGAAGGCCGGCTTTGGCCAATTGTCACCAAATAAGTACTTATATTCTAATCCTGCTCAAAAGGAAGTGGCTTAAAGACATAAATATGTTAACAGTAGTAATTCGATAGCACAGTAAATAGGCTGTTTTAGTTGTTAGAAACAAAAGAAGTAACAAATACTCCAATTACATATTTCTATCGAAATCCTATAAAGCAATAGTATTTTGAACATGACACGTGCAACAAGATCATAAAAATGTTTTCTATATTACGTATTTTATTATTGTTAGAACAACAAAACTTTAAAATGCCATGGCCGAGATCATCTTTCGTTCTTTTAAACTTACATCACCATTTCTGAGTCACACGTCCATTTTATAGTTTAATACATGTAATTTAGTCCCATTACGAATGTAGAGCTTTTTATTTTTTGTTATGTTGACATCATTACTTTTATGGTTATTGAAATAACGTAGGTAGATTATTGAATTACATTACAAAGAGTAGTAGCAACTACTTCAAGGTAATATGACTTTAATATGATATGACATGACCGAATGTTTTACGGGGTAGTGGCTCAGAAGTCGGACTACCTACGCTTCGGTTTTAGGTACGTTATATTTTTTTATTTATATCGTTTTTTTTCAACGTTTGTAACTTTTTTATCCTTTTTTTTAAAGTAGTAAGAATATGCATTTAGGACAATACTCGTAGTAGACTATTCGCTGAGTGCGTAAAGGACTGTCATATGTCACGGGCATTTTAAGCGATGGCCATTTACATAGTTTACATATTTACATTACATTATAAAGATATTTAACCGTTATTTAATCAGCTTAAAACTACGACAGTCCTTTACTCCAGAGGTGAATACTCTACTCTATGTACCATGTACGAGGCAATATAATATTGCATAATAAAAATAATTATAATAATTACATAATAATAATTATTAACAGGGCGTTCGCTTTTTTTTGTTGTTCTCCATTGTTGAAAATTTATCCGTTAATTTTCCCGAAATAAATAATTTATTCATAATCTCTAAAACTGCAGTACTAAATCATTATCACTTTTTCACATTTTTGTAATAGTTTTAACGTTTTTGAAGGTTTCAAATTGTTACCTAATTTATTTTTCTTCTAAACAGCGCTTTCTTTTTCTGTTCTGTTTATAGTGGCCAGTTCGAAAAAATCTTAGTCTTAAAAAAATCTCTTTGCAATGGCTGTATGCTGTAAGTCTTCATACGAATTTCAACGTTTTAAATTGAAATCATTTTATTCAAGGAAGTTTCCATACAATTTTACCACTCGAAAGAATAAAGACTTGCTTTACTCTGACATGTCGTGTCATATACCTCTAATGAGACTTTGTCGAGCTTGAGGTGTGAAAAGTACCTTATGATGTCTGCTCCGGCAGATCATAGTTTCATAGCAAGTTTTACGTAACAATTCAATAATATAGTATTACGAGTTCGCAGGAAACCTGAGCACATTTACAATGCTACTCGAATGATACGTACCTTCGTACCTACCCTCACAGTGTCGTAACAAGGGTCTTTGGAGGCTTCTGGCCAGTAACTGTAGGGAATTTTAGGGTTTTTTCTTTATTCAGTAACGATCCTGAGAGTTATTTCTGAGTTTACAGGGCAGGGTAAGTAAGACCAGAGGCTGTTTCGTTGAAATTGCACGCGATAATTGAATACTCGTTTGGTCGCGATGACGTAATGGGACGACATTAAAATATACGAGTATATCCTATTTTTAAAATACATTTGTCTAGATATGGTTGGTAAGTAGTAACTGCTCTAAGTTGCGGATATGGATTGGCGCGAGTTAGCATGTAAATTACAGTTTTATGCAAAAATTAATGGATTCTATAAAATTATGACATGAAAATATGGCTTAGTTATGTTTAGATATGTAAAAAGCCCATACTTATGTAGAGGCCCCTTCATCCCCAGGGTAGTTGTCAATTTAGATTTTCTACCTCGATTCTTGCCTTCATAGTCGTTTTTTGTATGGGGTTCAATTGTTTCGTGATCCCCATCATTGCTAGCTCTTAAATTTGACAGTTTCTCTCAAAAATGGCTTCACGTTCTCAGTTTTTATAGCAAGGGCCCCAGACCCAATGGTTTTGTGCGCCCCGCTATCCTCATTCAGCAATCTACCTAGTTCTATCCTGTGTGATGCATCTTGTTGTCTTGTGGTCGATTTGAAACATAAGGCATCTTGTTCTGCCTATACCCACCATGTCCTCACAACCGCAGACCACACACAGTCCTGTTACCTAACTGCTTGCCTTGCTTCCTTGTACTACTTAGAGGATCAAATGATTTCAGAGTCATGTAAGGTAGGTGTAGGGTGTGTCTACAGCTAGGGGATGTGTTGAGTGCTAACGACTTGAGAGGGAAGTTGTAGTAAGAAACAAACCCGTTGTATGTCGTTCTAACACTGTCGGTTGATATCTGTTTTATTAGTGATAATGTAGTATTTATAATGAAGTTATTGATCGTAAACAAGTTAAGATATGTAGATGTGTGCCGTCGGTGTAGACTGCCGACGGTGCTCGTTGAGGGTTAATCGGTCAGCCGCTGTATGTGGATCGCTGACGCCGCTCCGATGTTGGACAATTTCCATGTACGATGCTAGCTCATACATATTGGCAGCTCCAAAAGATGAGGAAGATGATGCCGCACCCGTCTTCTGGCAAACGCTGCTGAAGTGTGGATGGATCCAATGTATAGCGTGGCTCGTACAGTAGGTGACTGTGTGAAAGCGAGAAAAATGGGTTTGTAATAATTATTCTATGTATACTCGTATATCTGTTACTAATATTATTATGTGGTTTCAATAACATTATAATGCGTTCGTTCCATTTCGTTTTTTTTAAACTTGATTAAGTAAACTGCTCTTTGTGAGTAGCGTTACCTATATTTCGTTCGAAGATGCGATAGTAGTTCTGAATCCTCGTATCTACAAAATTCGTGTATTATATCAACAAGCGATATGATAAATGATAACGGAATTCTGGTGCAGTATCAACACTCTGGACCAAGGTTTTATAGCTAGATTTCGATTGTCGTTTAGCTACATAGCTCCGTACACATTATGAGCATGGGCGCGAATTATTTGAGTTTTTAAGGGGCCAGCAATACCTAGTAACAAGCGTTATAATGGGCACTCCCACATGTATTGCACATCCCCAATATATTCTGTGGCCCGTAAACAAATAAATAATCCATTGTTTCTCGACTCATCAAGCGAAACAAAGACGGGCCCATTACGCTGGACAAAGAGGAATGAGCTATTTATATGGCGCTCGTTGACTCACGCTATTTTATTAATTTACAAATAAAACTAAGTTCTACATGACAACATATACCATACAAACATGATAACTGACAAAATGAATAATATTCAATGTTGAAATTTGTTGTGGCCTGCATTTGAAGTGCTTTTAATTTATATTTCAGTCCCTACCTCAAACGAAGGTTACCTTCGTTTGAGGTAGGGACTCAAGGGAGTAGGATCCTTAATTAAAAAATCTATTCATATGTAAGGAAATACCTTTTTGGTTAGGCTAGATTTATTTTGTTTAATGCAGCATTCGTAAACTTTTATTACGTACAGTTTTTGTACACTTAAACAGCGTGAGTATGCTAACACGGAAATATACGGGGTCATTGGTAATTAGACATGATATTTGAAAGGGGTTAAGTAGAGAGGAGATTAACTGAAAATATAATGCACTTTCCCAGAAATTTTTCAATCATAAAACCACGATATCACGACAACTAATCGTTACCGTTGAGTCCAAAGCTCAGACTGCGGCAAAGAAGCTGGGCATCCTCAACAAAGTGAAGCGGTACTTCTCCCCTGAACAGCTTTTAACCAAAGTACCTACAAGTTCAAAGCTGTACAAAGCACAAGTTCGCTCCCGCATAGAGTACTGCTCTCACCTGTGGGATGGCTCAGCTAAATACCAACTAGCCGCTCTGGACTCCGTGGACCGTCGAGCCAGGAGGCTGATTGGTGACAGGAAGCTGGTGGAGACTAAGCTTGATAGTCTAGACCACCGCCGTAAAGTTGCCTGCTTGTCGGTTTTCTACAAACTCTACTTCGGGGAGTGTGCTCATGAGCTCCATATGCTCATTCCACCAAGTCCATTTTACCAGAGGACCACCAGGCGTACGGCGGGTTACCATCCATACTTGGTTGATATACCTACTATACGCACTAAGCGGGGCACCTTCTGCGTAAGCTCGCTACATCGTCGACATCTTCTTTACCTCCTAGAGCGAGAATGATGTCAAGAGCGAACCCAAATTGATAATAAAAAAAAAAGTTACCGACCCCTACTAGAAGTAACCTTCTTTGTAGGAAATTAGGTACCACCGATGTTCCCACCGACGCGATGTTCATCAGTAGTACCTACATACTGAAATAAAACTCCAGTTTTTTAAAATAAACAAATTGAGTGATTGACCTTTCTGTACTCCGAGGTTCATGAGATTTATTTTCGGTTACTAAGAACATATTTCATTTTAATGTCAGTCACTGTTAATACTTAAGATATTGCCTAATTATAAACATTATCATTGCCTTAAAGCCGTTTTATTTTGCATGTATAAACAATGGTTTAACGTTATCATGGGTAATCTATGGTTGTATAGAGATAATCGTTAGTCAAAAGATAAGGTTAGTATTAACTGAGTTAAGGATATTGCAGTTGAAATGAAAGAACAGTTGTTGGTTCTTAAGTGTGTGTTTCTTTTTTTTAATTTTAATTTTTTTTTTTTGACTTAGCCCAAAGGTGACTAGTAGGTAATGCTTTTTGGCGTTACCTTTTGTACAAAGTTGTGCTGTGAAATAAAAGCTTAAATAAAAAAGGTAGTCTGGAAGAGATCGCTCTTAGCGATGAGACCGCCTACATTGTACACAAAGATATACAATACAAACATTTGCTGTTTGTATTTTTTGGTGTGCAATAAAAAGCTATTTAATCTAATCTAAATAACATTAAAAGGTATTACTTGTTGTTGGGGCAAACACTTGTAGAGACAATTTACTACAATCAATCGATTAGCACACATATATTATACACATTTTGTTAAGAGTGTCATATCATGATGCACCTAACAGTGCAGTTCCTGAACGGCGTCGTAATCATAAAGTTAAAATTTAAAGTCAAATATTCCTAACAGTCCAAATCAAGCGGGCGATGCTACGGGTTTTGTTTAATACACTTAAGAAATGTTAAGTGCCTGATAAGAATAAAACTAAATATTTATGTTGCTGATAAAACTCGAGTTTATGGCTTTGTCTTCGAGATGATCATCTCAACTTATATCTGATTGTTTGCTTAATTTATGAATATTATGATACATAATTTTTATTTTTGTTTTAATTACCTATATGTCTACAAACCTTTTAAATAAACAGTTTTTTTGATGGTTGAAAAAAAATGTTCACAAAAGTTAAGTGCCTTTCCCCGTGGTGGTATTATAAAGGTTTTGGAAATACAACCATCCCCCTATAGCTGAAATGAGGGAGGAAACTTCTGCGAATCTCAGTCCGCTGTGTTATTAATGGTATGAATGTTTTTAAAATCAGATGCAATTGACCCTCTTATTTCACCAGCTATCTAGGTATTTCAAACAAGTTTGTTTGTGGACCTGATACAGGTAGTCCAGTAGCCATTTCTATAGACGCTGGCGCAGGTGCGGGTCGGATTTCAAAACAAACCCGACTACTGCGCGCAATGCGGAAGCGGGCTGTCGCTTGACATTTCATCAAAACTCGCCTATCTTTGATGTGGTTATTTTTTCGAATTTATTTTTTAATACTATGATATGGTACTTTTAGGTTCTAGTCTGTTGTAGAGCTTCGGGTGTCTTCGGTTTCAATTATGTCATGCATGATATTGTTACAAATGTTGTTAGCCGCCCGAGTGATGCTTCGTGGGCTGCACTAAGTTAACGTTATTCGATAGTATTTTATTTTACTTAAGTTGTGGTTCAAAAACCTAACTTTGCGCGTACGAAGTGACTTTGGTGCCACTGGTATGTAAATAAACGACAACGGTTTAGTAAAACCAAAAGATTTCTCTTCGAGAATGAGTTAAAGGTAAAGGCATTAAACCTTTAGTAATGGTAAAGTGCGAGTAACACGAGTGCCCTTCATATTTTGACTTCCTTTGGTTTTGTTCGATTTCGAGTTCGGCCTGAAATTAAATAATGAAGTAAATAAGACAGCCAGGTTGTTTTCCCTTCTTTTTTAAATTTCGAACAACACGCAATTATTTTGCGGAAGTTGTAATTACTCAGATCCCTTGTAAATTGTCCACCATAATGTCGACGTCGACATTTCATGTGTTGCACTTTTCAAGGGTACCTAAGTGTAAATTGAAGGTCATTAACTTGCCAAAGAAGAAATATTTGTAACTTAATAAGTTCTTAATTAGAGCTGAATGTTAAAAAAATATAAGATGGACAATAATAATTAAAGTAATTAGCTCTACTGGCTAAAAGGGAAGCCAAATTAGTGATGTCTTACTTAAATAAGTTCTGCATTAGTATTTTGGATTATAGGTTGTCGGGAAGAAATCGCTTGATAGAGAAACTTCTCTGTTTGTATTTTTTGTTGTGCCAAAAAGAGTTATCTAATGTTCCTTATCTAATCTAAACATAAATGTAAGACAAGTTTTCAAATCATGTTGAATTTGAATTGAACCAAAAGATGTTAATGTAGATCTAGACTATGGTAGGACTAAATAGGTATACATAGAAAAATATTAAAGTCGAGGAAAAGTAGAGGAAAAGTCACACATTTGAAAAAAAGTGTCTCCTTATCAATAATTAGAATGAACGTAACTTAGCATTGAATATTTGATAAATGAACGCAACTTGGCCGTTTCAAAGGTGAATGCTGAATTACAATTTCATGATAAATAGTGTAATTAGTTATCACGAGGCGGAGACGTGACGTGCTAAGTCATGGACAAGTTGCGAACTCAGCAATTAGGTAACGGTTCATACTAGATTGTACCGTTCGCTCTTCGCAAATGTTCGCGGCTGGCTTTCAATCACATGGACTACGGAGCATTTGCGAAATAATTAACGTAAGTTAATGTAACTTATTTCGGAAGCCAAACATAGGTAAGTATGTACTTAAGCTATTAGGCAAAGAGTGAGCAAGAAGTATGCACTATATACGTTTTAACGGAACATCTTTCTTCAAGTTAAAAGTAGCATGGCACATTGGTACGTTGATATAAATCATAAAATGCTATCTTCAAATATACATTTTTTTACGTGCCACTACACTCAAGTGTTGTTCAACCTTCTATAACTATCACTTAATCTGTAATTAGATTGCACATTTATTGGACATTCAAAGTGAGCGCATCGTAAATCTAAAAACATTGTGATCAATGCGATAGTCGATACAAGTAACGCTAATTGTTATGATGATTAAACTATTTGCTATTCATAAGTAGTTTTTATGCAATGTTTTCAAGAAGAAGGTTTGAACTCGCTATTTTCATATATTATTTTATGTAAATATTACCAATTATAAGCACGTACTACGAAGTCATGTTTGAACTACTCTTCTTTTTAACATCCCCAAAACTTGAGCTAGACTTTTAAATATGTTCCAACGCGAAGCCACACTTGAGACTTACCTACCTCAAAAAAAATCCTTAAAATTGTCTGCGTTCATCTGCGTCTGCGGCACCGACGATGTTGCTACGGTTGGGCACATTATTGCTACGAAGTTACTTTTGTGTCTTATTAAGATATATATTTTTTTAATCAGGTTAATCATTTACAACTGTTAGCTGATAAAAAACAGCATGTGCAATCACAGTTTAGGTAAAAGTAAGGTTTTATTGTAAATAAATCGCGAAGTGGCGGAAGTGGGACATCGAACGACGGAAACAGGGCTAGGAATATTTATATGAATTCAGGATAACAGCTGTAATAATCTGTTTACAAAGTGCCAATTTAAATTTCTTTATTACCATGCTACGCAAGCTTTATCTCAAAAAAAAGTTATCTAAAAGAGTCTTATTTATTATTAAACTAATGGACCCTGCAGACGCTGTCTTGCCGGCTGTTTTCGTATTTTTTTCATACTTTTATACATATAAACCTTCCTCTTAAATCACTTTACATTTGGTATTTAAAGATCTAAGCATACATACATACAGACATAAGGACAGACGTGTGAAGCGATAGGTATGAATGGTCAAAATATATTTTCCAGAAACATGTTTCTTCAACTTAAGACGACCATGGCTATGAAACTGAGTAGGGTTTTGCTGCTGAGTCCTCAAAAGTTTTAAAGAATGTGATAAATAAGTATAAAAGTGAGAGAACTATGTATAAAAATTCACTGAGCTGTCCTAGAGTCATTGCTTTTTACATAGGTATTCAAGTTTTACGGTAAATGTTTCCCAGGCATTTGAAAAAGTAAATAAGAAAAAAGATAGCTACGAATGACCTAATCCAATGGCACTAACTAATTAATTGTAGCTCTTGCATTACATCTATTGTAACTTAACTTAGGTTTGCACAGAACAAAACATCAACAGCTTCTTCAAATGTAAAATCAAAGCATTCATATTTAGTCGTTCGATTCTCACTATGTTAATAAGAATTAACGTCCAGCCGTAAATCTTCATTTTGTTGTTTGAAGACTGAATAAGGCTATGCACCAAAAGTGCATGCAGAGAATGCCTTTTATGGATTAACGTATGCATCATCCAAACTCCAAATTTAGTGCCGTGCATTGTGGATGCAAGGAAACAGATTGTTACTTGTTTTTGCCATTAACTGGTTACTATGGCTGACAGTAGCAAAAGGTTAAGATTTCGATTGCAGTTAGTAGGTGCTGGGAAGGTGAGTGAGGTAATTTCAACAGAGATTCGATTGTATCAGGGCTATTATTATTACGGAAATGTAGCACTGTTTGCAGTGTTTCTAGACTGAGAGCATCGCTGACAAGCATGGTGTTTGATCAACAGACGGTATTGGGTTAATGTATGGGTAAGGCCTACACCTGTTTACCCTACATTGAGAGATGACAAAGGTGGTTTATTCTGTACATTAGGACGATTATTAAGAGTTAAGGTCAGTTTAAACCTTGTGGTAAGTTCTAGGATACGACCGCAACACCAACAAGAGAGTAGAGTTGTACTGCCAAAGTTGTGTGCCAAAAGTGTGTGCCAAAAGTGTGTGCCAAAAGTGTGTGCTAGAACATAAGTAAGTCTGTACATTGGTTCGAAAGCTCACAAAGACTTTTGGAAGGTAGTGAGCCCCACAGTTCTGCCTTTTTAGTTAGTATGCACCTAACAAAATTTAATTAATAATTGTGACAGACAGTAAGAGGTAGCCATGGCACACTGCCCTGGCTGTTAAATATTCTGTGATGTTACAACGTCTAACGTAAATGACAACTTATGCTCATTTTAACTTATTCAAATTAAAATGTTTTATTTTATAATATTTTGACAATGTGATATTTGTGATAAGAAGAACCGAATTTCTTGAATCAATATGATATTTTACTATATTCTTAAGGATTTGCAAAATTTATAAATAAAGGCGTTAGATGATAAGAATGATGACAGACGCTGATAACGATTCACTTGAAAATATTATCTTTAGACTAATATTGATAGCATTTCAAATATGTACATCGTTTTTGCATAAAAAGTGTAGACAGCTATTTTTAACTAAGTTTTGTTGTAACTAAAGTTGCTGAAATCGAATCTATACAATCAAATATTTGTAATACCACTGTTAATTTTGATATCTGTAACACAAGTACTTAAGCCTCTTACCACGGAGTTAGATCAATGTATGTGATGTAGTTGTATATTTAAAAAAAATCGATAGAAACGTATGGGTGATGATGAGGTTCACAAAAACGTACTCAGTAGGCACCTAGCGAAAGGAACTAAGTAGGTTTACTATGTTGCTAGACTAGAACGCATGTATTTTTTGTTAACTGACAATAATAAGTTGGTGTTAGTTATATTATAACTATATACAACAAAGAGAACAATACAGTTGTTATTGTCCGTGGTATTTAGTGCAAGCAGCACGGCTGGCGATTCTTATCTACAAGAGCACCGCATGAAGCTCTTATAATGCAGACTAATAGAGTTGAAATCAAGCTAACTTTGTGTAGGCAAGTGATCATACTAAGTACGGGAACATCCTTTGCGTTACGTTTCTACCCATGCGTTTTTACAATCACAAATAAGTTACTATGTAACTGAAATGACTGACTGTAACTGAATGAATAAAGCTATAATAAAAACTCTTCTCTTTCTTGCTTGACTTCAACCTTTCTTGATTATTTTTTCATACCTATTTTGGTATGTGGCACTTATCTAGCTCATATATACATCATGTAAATTGTAGCGTAGGCCTAGCTGTGTGGTAGTATGTGATTTATGCGATGTTAGGACAAATAGTTGCCCACAAAAAATCAGTTTGAAGAGAAGTCTTAAATGTAGAGTATTCATAATATTCTTATTAATTAATTAATATTTATACTCTTCAATGACTTGAATAAACATTATGCCTATTGGTTAGTCAACCAATAGTTAAAGTCGGGTTTAATTTCAGAAGTGTAATGACTTAGAACTGATGGAAGCGCCTGCAAGAATCATGCATGAGTAGGTGATTGCCGCTCATTTGTTACTTACTGCCACATTGCTATTGGTATTCGATTATAACGAATTCATCAGCGTGGAATAGATAAAGGAATAATAATACTTACATCATAATAAGTATAATTAGCTATAGGTCCAATCCTTCTTATATTATCCAATCCTACTTATGTTGTAACTACTAATATTATAAATAATATAAAATAATTAAACTATCGAAAGTTTGTTAGTATGTTTTTGTTTGACGACCGTTTGGTGCAGTGGTCTACATGTCGGACTTCTAAGCCAAGGGTCGCGGGTTCGATCCCCGCACAGACAAGCATATGTGTGCATGAACATGTGTGCTTGAACTGGTCTGGGTGTTTTCTATGTATAATATGTATTTATTTACAAAAGTATTTAAGTATGTTTATCCGTTGTCTAGTACCCATAACACAAGCCTCGTAGCTTAATTTGGGACTAGAGAATTGGTGTGATTGTTGTGAAATATTTATTTATTTATTTATTTAAATTATTTCACGTAAAAACTACCGTATAGATTTTAATTTAATTTTCCCAGAATATAACCCTCCTTTATATAGCCTTTGTGTCGCTGTTCCTTTTGGACGATTTATTTTTTTAAACTCACAGTTACTGATTATCCTGCCTGAATCATTTTAGAAAATCCGAAACTACTTTCATAATTTTAAGAGTGTGTAGGTAAGATATAGGTTCTAACAATTCCTTAAAACTTTTGACTTTATGCTAATATTTTAAACTAGCGGCCGCCCGCGACTTCGTCCGCGTTCAAGTTCAAACAAATGTTAGAGTTATGGCCCAGTCTTCTCGCCACGATCTTTAAAACGGTACCCGCTACGCCGTTTATTGCAAGTGATGCTGAGTCAAATAAAAAAAGTCCCATTAAAATCGGCTCAGTAGTTTCCGAGATTCAATTTTCTGCCTACCCCCTTAGTCTATTAGCGTGATTATTTCTATCCTTCTTTACCTTCCAAGTAATGTTGAGTCAAATAAAAAAAAGTCCCATTAAAATCTGTTTAGTAGATTCTGAGATTCAATTTCCTGCCTGCCCCCTAAGTTCATCGGCGTGATTATTTATATCCCAGTTTACTCTCCAGGTGATACTGAGTCAAATAAAAAAGTCCCGTCAAAATCGGTCCAGTAGATTCTGAGATTAGCCCGGACAAACAGACAGACAGACAGACAGACAGACAGACAGACAGACAAAAATTTTAAAAATTGTTGTTTTGGCTTCTATTACGGTAATTAAGACCCCCTGTAACAATTTTTCATAAAAATCTTCAATGTACAGAAATCGATCTTTTACAGTCTTATTATATGTATAGATGTACCTTGACCATCTATCACCGCACTGTTTCACTCACCAGCATCTTTGCTGCTAAAACAAGTTTTGGAAAGGTACATGCTTTGCTATGAGGTAAAGGTTTAGGCCACACTTTCAGCATTTTGTCGCCGCGACTCGCAACTATCAGTAATTGAGGCGCGGCGATTGGATGACACGCTGTCAGAAGTGAGTCGTCGCGGCGACAGAAAGTTGCAGTTGTGGTCTGGGCCTAACGGGACACGTTCCTACCCTAAATTTTGATTTAAGACTAGTCATGTAAAGTTTTCGATTTCAGAGTTTGAACTACCTGCTAGAAACCCAGCAGCTAAAGTATGTTTAGCGTTCCGCATACGTTGTTATCGAGTTTTTCCGTAATATTTGGATTTACAATCGGTTTGTGTTCGTTACGCAAAATAAACTGAAGAAAGTAAGGTCCTTTCGCCTCATAAGTCTATAGGTACTATTCATTGGCCACAGCATCTTAACTGATGATTGTTGCAGTGTTTCGTGATATATTGAAGAGAATGCATCGTCTTTGGTGACTGAAAACTCACAGACGTAACGAGAGTCAAGGGGAGGCGCAGCACTGCGCTGAAGCCTTTTCTGCTTTAGGTGACCCAGTCAGGCTCATTGTGCTGTGACATTCCGAGGGCTATGTCATGACGCCACTCTGGTCTCATGCTGGCTCGTTTTTCTCATGTATCAGGATTTATATTAATCGAGCACATATCCCGTCGGCAAGAATCCTTAAACCTCAACATCAGGCGACTTACGGCTCTCTTGGAGTCAGCAATTTATCGGAGCATGATCTCAAGCGGCAATCTCTCAGTTCCCATTCGATGGATATGGCCCAGCCAGCGGAGACGTCTCTGTTTCTTTCTGTCCTTTCACGTAACACCTAGAAAGGGTTGCAGACACCGCATAAAGAAAGCATTTAGCCGACGTTCCTGTTTGGAGATAGTGGTCCAAGTCTCTGATGCGTACAGGAGTGTGCTTAGGACGCATGTTTGGTAGACGAGGACCTTCGTGGCAATGGTCAATTTATTGTTCTTCCAAACACGTACGCAGTCGTGGCTCTTCCAATGCTAGTATCTAATTCTCTGTTGTGAGAAAGCTTGCAGTCTGTAGTAGAGCCTAGGTAACAGAAACTGTGCTCAAACTTACCCCGCGGTTTACGCTGAACGGCGCAGATGCGTTTCCATCAAAAATAAGAGAGCCCTGAAAGGCGTTAATCAATGACAAAAGAGTCGGTGGACATCCGATCCTTACAAGAACACTATAAAGTTGCTCTCTGCTCACGGTATCAAAGGCTTTATTTAAGTCGACGAACGCCAAGAACAAGGGCATTTGATGTTCGCGACAGTTCTCTTGGAGCTGACGGAGAGTAAATATCATGTCAGTCGTTGATCTTCTATGTCTGTACTATAGGTGGTCAAAAATGTGCCATCTATCGTAAAAATATCAACTGCTAGTTACCGTTTTACTATTTACAACCCATTGATTAAATTAAGTCGACTGCTTTTGTAGAGTCCAAATCAAACTTTAAAAATTTCCAATTACCTATAAGCATATTGAATTGTATTGCAGAATTAATGTGGGTGGGAGAGGACAGATAAAAAGTGTCAAAAAAATTGAAAAACGTTTTGTTTTATTGATTTCTGTAACTAAATTATATAATTCCTCTTATCGTTCTAATTATAAATGCTAGAAACAACATAACCTATCATTATTTCTTTCTTTAGCTTACCAAAGCAGGATTACACCAAAAATCCTAGAAATTCATACATGACCGAATTAATTCAAATTCTTCCTTTAAGCCCCTAATTACAATCCACATTTCTTTTGTGTAACGTGACCATGTGTCCGGGAACTGGGAAGAGAAGAATTTCTATTTTCATTCTGTCGATGGTCCTGGATCGGACTTCGTAGGTCTTCAGCACGTTCGCGAGGATGCTCTTCATCACCATCATACCGAAGTGGCGACCTGAAGAAAAATTGTTTTAGAAAGTTTAAACAAGAAAAACTTAATTTTTAAGGATAGTAAGTATAGAAAATGAAACTGTTTCGGTGTTGTGCCATCGGTAAAACTCGTCTGGGGGCTTACATTGTACCAATCCACAATGCATTTCAATGACACCCATTCGATGTTTGAATATGTACATAATAAGTACACTCCATCTATCTTGCTAGGAACCCATGTTATTCCTGGTTCATTTAGCTGAAAAGTATGAAAGCTTTGAGACCCTACACAATGTTTCGATACACAGTCGAAGGAAATCACATTTGCCTTCGCTAAGTAGTTAGTGCCGTGACTTATCAAAGGCGGCCAAAATATATCGGACCTCAAAAAGAGTAGGTAAGATATAAATAACGTAATCTATAAGCGCTCTCTAGAAAGTAGTCATGTAAGTCATCGTTTAATTACGGACGCTATCCTAGTAAACTCTAGCATTAAACTAAAATACCTTTACCACGCCTCCACGCCAGCCTTTATATACACGAACCCATGCACCTATGCAGTTACAAGCTTTATAGCAAAAGTGTATAAACGCTCAGGAGTGGCGTTTGGCGTTATACTCGACAGGAGCCGACCAGGGGCCAGCTAGTCTGCGTCAGCGCCCCACAGCTTCTTGGAGTGGTTTATCAAGAACGAAACTACGTAGATACCAATGTACCGGCTCTGTAGCTGTAGAGTATGAACGCGCAGGGTTGGCGCTGTGTTCATACTCCTCTGATTCTCCCCACACAGCTTCATTGAGCTATATCACGAATCTGAACAAACCTATGCAGTTCCTGGCTCCGTAGCTAAAAGGTATAAACGCGCAGGGGTGGCGCTTCGCGTTGTGTTCGGGAAGGAAGCGGTCAGGGTTGAACGAGTCTGCGTCAGCACCCCACAGCTTCTTCGAGCGATGCATAACGAACGGCGCGACTGCGCAGCCCACGCCCGCGGGGAGGGTCACGCTTGCTGGAAGTTAGGAATACAAAGGGTTACCAATTACAAAATTTTTTTTTTCAACAAGCTCTTTAAATCTAATTTTATAACATAGTTGCTCGTAATGTGGCTGTTATTACACCAATTTCAATACCATAATGTTTTTCATTTTGCACTTGTACGTTATTGTTATTTAAAACGCACGAGTGCGGTCATGTAATGTGAAACGCACGAGTTTACAACGAGTTAATTATGCAACAAGTAACACGGTTTTTTAAGATGCTCCTTCCTAAAATAAACGATAATTTTAAAAATATCTCCAAAGAGTTTTTATAACAGATAACTTTGGGGGGAAAATATAATAAATAAACATTTTATACTTCAAATTTAATTATTTTGACACTAAATTACAACCTTACAACAAATCGACGAAATTTCAGTAGTACAGATACGTACATAATTGATAAGACGGAGAATATTTTTTATATGAAATAAAATGTGAATGTTTATTTTTTTGTAATAATCATTTATTCATTTATTTGGACAACAAAATATCGATACCAGAAGTATGAATTAAGGTAAGGGACAAAACATGACTTTACAGGAGAGCGAAAAAACGTTTTTGCTTTTTGTAATCTGTGTATAACTTTTTTGTTTACAGGCCGATTTAGATGAGGTCTATGGCAAAGTTTCTTAGAATTTAATGTTCTTTTATGCTATAAAAGCTAAATACAATAAAATCTTATAGTTTAGAAAATAGCCTGTCCCTTACCTTAAAAAATGTGAATCACTTATCCATTACGTTAGTCGAATTTGAGTTCAAGGCAAAGTCAAAATAATGTAAGTAACACAAAGATACGAGAACTTGCATAATAAAATAAGGTAAATAACTTCTACTAAAAAAAAATTCTATGTAAGTACAAATGTATAACATAAAGATTGCACTTCAGGACCTTAACTGTATAGCAATACAGCTTATATTGGGTTATTGAATAAAGCTTAATTTCAAAAGAAGTGTTTTCTGTAGACAGGTTGATGTGTTTATTTTTCAAAAGTGCCATAAATTACAAATTTGTTTTTAAAATTATGTCATAATCAACAAAAAAAAAACAATAAAAACAATTATTATAATAATCTACTTTCGTATTTTCCAAAAAATAATGAATAATAATCTCTAATTTCTAGAGTTAAAACAAAAAGTAAGAAAGAAAATAACCCCGTAATCACGGGGTCAGTTCCTACATTGACGATTGCTGCTTCAGACTCCATGTACCCCTCTTCCATTGAGTCGTGAGATGCGGTCCTGCTGCTGGAATAGGAAGCTATGTTATCAGCCTGGAGATTTAGGTAGACGTCAAAACTTTTTTGCCGTCTCTCTACTCGAAGTTTCTCTCTCTGCTTCTCAACCTTTGAATCTACGTATTCTGCAATGGCTCTTTTCTGCATGTCTTCTTGGGAGTCGAGGAGTTTTAGAATGAACTCTTCGTCTGCCAGGATTATCTCCACGAAATCTGTAAGCTCAAAAACTGCATGTATGGGATCCTCCAAGGGGGCAGTTCTTAATATCTGCTCTTCTAAATCTCGAACCACGTTCCGGGCAAGAGAAGCAAGTTTGGTGGCCTTTTCCTTCTTTTTTGACATCTCTACTGGGTTCTCTTACTAGTGTTTTTCTCAACTTCTGATTGAAATGCTAATTTGAGAAAGTAGTTAAAAACAATGTCTTTTGTCGTTTGTTTTGATTACATTCCAATTCGGGTTTCAAGATCAACATACTTAGAAGTCGTATGAGGCATTATGAGGTGAAGATATTGAATATGGTCGGACGGGTACTTTTCGGCTTTTAACTTGTCCTATACTTCTTGTCTCTCCTGAACGTAGTCGTTTAGTTGTTTGGGAAGGGGCTCCAGTGTTATGACACAACCGCCCCGGCTGATCACTTGCTGGATTAATGAGTAGGTTGTCATTTCCGAGAGTGCTGTTAACATCTTTATATGGACCTTAACGGCAGCAGGAACGATGTCGTCAGTGGTGGATGCAATTACGTTGTAAACCAACCGACGGACTGGAGTGCGGGAGACAACTGTCTCGTTAACTACAGTTCCTCCCCTCTGATACTCTAGATATGTATTGATCTCAGCGGTTTGCTGAACAGATGCCATAAAGGCTGCATAGCGTTTCATGATCCACGTCCGGAAGTCTCGTTTGTTTGCAACGGGACGACACATACTGTAAGCACCATAAACAGCCTGGAAGGCTAACATGCTGTGGGGGATCTCTCTCTCTTCCCTCTTCATCTCCCCATAAACGGTTCGGTGCTCCCGGGGTATTAAGACAAGTCGTCGGTGAGAATTGTCATACCTTTATCTTCGCAAATCTGGTCAATGAAGTTAATGTCCGTAACATATTTTATGCAACTTAAGTAATATGTAATAAAGACTCTACCTATTGAACCGTCAAGGGTATCGGACTGAACCTGGAAGAGATCCCGAATTCTGTCCAGGGGATCTTTTCTTCCATTGAAGAAAGCTAATATCACGCAGGCAGCGGCGGATCTGTTAAGAGGAACCATAACTGGCTCCTTCTTGTCTAAAAGAAAGGGAAGCTCTTTCCCTGCCCTTGCGAATTGGCGAATGATGCCTGGGAGGGCCGGAAGGCGATCACTGGTGATGTCCATGATGTGGTCATCCCGGTCCATGACGCTGACCGTTACCGGCAATTACCTTAATGTAGCTGTGCTAGTTCATGACTTTAACTAACACAACCATGACTTTAATGATCTTAACTTCCTATTACAACATTATCATATCTTATGTCTACACATATGTTACTTAATTATTAAAATCATATCAATAATTAAGTAGGTAATTGGAATCATCAATCATTTTATATTGTGAAATATAGCTTTATGCAAGGAATTACTGAACTAGTAAATCGAGGAGTGACAGTGATTATTGAGGGCAAAATCAAAAGTGTTTTAAGGATCATGAGGGAGCAATCATTCATGATCAGAACTATTGGTATCAGAGGATTCATCATGGGAAGAAGGTGATTGAGTGACTGAGAGCCATGGGAAGATTTTGTCTACTGCTATAATAGCTTCATACCGTTTGCCCTTTCGAGTGATTGGGGTGTCCTCAACAACATACCGATCATTAGGGAGAACCTTTTTAATGCGATACGGCCCTCGACATTTAGGTTCAAGTTTCTTTGACTGACCCTCTATTCCCGTAGGTGCGCGTATAACCCTAACTAAATCGCCTTCTTTGAATCTAACATCTTTATTTCGTCGGGCATCATACGAGGATTTGTCTTTAATTTGTTGATATTTGATTAATTCGCTAGCTTCGGATCTGATTTCTGGAAGCGATACTGGTGTAGAGGAGGCAGTTGCCGTAATAACATCATTAAAAATACTTTGAGATGGGTTTGTAACCGTTGTTCCAAAAAGAAGTTCGGTTGGTGTCTTTTTTTTGTAGAGTGAGCAGTCGTATTAATTCCTAATTGTATGTCCGGTAAATGATCATCCCAAATTCCGTTTGGTTTATCATGATTCATGGCTCCAAGAGCTGCCAAGATGGTGCGATTGTACCTCTCCACCTGACCATTAGCTCGAGGAGTTGAAACGGCATTAAGTATGTGTTTGATGCCCGTAGTACCGATAAACTTTTTAAAAGCACCGCTAGTGAAACTAGTTCCCTGATCAGTGATGAGTCGGTTTGGTGTACCAAAATAACTAAAATGTTCGCGGAAAACTTTAATACTTGTAGCAGATTTTGTATTGCGCACGGCTATAAGATTAACGAATTTTGTAAATGCATCAACTATAACAAGAATATATGTGTTACCACGTCTAGTTTTAATAAATGACCCCAAATGATCTGCATGAATAGTGTCAAATGGGATTTCCACTTTAGGAATTGGGTGTAACTCACCTGCCTTTTTCCCACTAGGCAATTTATGATGGGCACATTCTAAACATGCAGCTACATATTTCTTATCGAACCGCCTCATTTTTGGGAACCAGTAATGAGCCTTAATACGTCCCAACGTTTTGTCATAGCCAAAGTGGCCTATGTCATCATGGTTTGCTTTTAATAATTGCCACCGCGCACCACGAGGAACTAACCAACGTACGCTAGAGTCATCAAGTATTCTATAAACCCGACCGTTAACTAATTTGTAATTTTTGAAGACTTCTGCAGTTTCCTAAGTCTTTAGGTCATTCAAGATATCAGCAATACGTTTTATTATGGTCAAACAATGTAAGCACCAAATTTGCAGACGCCAGCGTAATGTAAAGGACACAAGAGACGATAATAAACTTTAAACATATTAGCGTAAGTCCATTCTGTGAATGTTTTTGTAAGACATTTTAATGTAAGGGACTTGCAATATAAAAACTCCATTTTGCAAAAAGGCGTAATGGTCATGATTTATGAATTTATAAATCTGAGTATAAGGTAAAGTTCGACAAATTTTTATAAGGTAAGTTACTCTATTTGTTCGTAAAGGGGTAACAATTTCAAGCCCCTTAAAGCATTTTTTTAGTGAAGTATCAGTCTAGACTATCAAAAAATATGCACTGTAAGGGACATTTTTTGCTCGATATTGAAATTCTAAGTACGCCAGTTGATAAAGCGCAAAATTCCGAATCCAACGGTATATATAACTCATTTTGGCCAAACTGTCCCTTACCTTAATTCATACTTCTGGTATCGATATGTACTGTTTCTGTGCAAAAAAACTAAAAAACTTAAGAGGCACAAATCGTATTTAAGCTATCTTTTTGCATATCGAATACGAAACTAGACCCATAAATAAAAAATAAAAATTGCTGGGCGAACGATCGTGCAGCAGAATCCGTTTATCTGAAATAACTCTGAAGCTGTTGGAGGCACAAATATAAAATTTCGGGCATATTTACACGATATAAGGCACTAACTATCTGCATCATCCAATTCTTAAAAAGACGATACTTTTTGCTGCGCGAACGGACACATTGAACACTGGGAAGTGTGTGAATATTAGATTGCAATATTTGATTATTATTATGAGCCTATTGTTTTACACTGTGCAAATGCTGTCTGTTATTTATACAGGACTAGTGGACCAGACGGAGCAGACGGTGTCCTGCCCGTTTTTTTTAATTTCTTACTTCTAAGCCTTCCGTTGACTTCCACGAATATTTCAAAACTATAATTAGTCAAATCGCTTCAGCTGTTCTCGAGTTTTAGCGAGACTGACTAACATCAACTCATTTTTATATACAAGATTATTTGCTGACTTTCTGCAAGTCTGTTTGCCAGTCGGCAAAGATTTAATTAAAAACATACAACTTAACAGACTTTGACACCCAGACTTTTACTTCCTTAATTTTAATAATATACTCGACGCTAGTTAGGATAAACTATTCCATGTTTTGTCTGTGTCTCAAAACACTTTTTGGAATCGATAAAAAAGGAGGAGAAAAATCTATCTTAGTCTTCACAAATAATTACACTTATACAGTAAATATTTAAATTATATATTTACGACGTTAGGGACAAGTTAAAAATTGTTCCTAGTGTAAGTAAGTAGAAGTTTATGACATATTAGCTTCTTCACAAGGCCACTAGTTTACATTAAATAGTTCTGCAAAGAGTTCCTAAGTATTGTTTTATGGATGCGAGAATTTTCCATGAAACTGAAGTGTTTCATGTGGACATAATATTTACGTTGGACAATAAACACAATGGCGACGGCATACGGCAGTAAAGTGCGACAAGTGTTTGTGTTCTAGCAATTTACACAGCACAAGTACTATATTTGTGTTTGTGACAACTGGCATGCATGATTTCACTGTCAAGGGCCATATTGGTACAGACGACTCCACATCAAGCTGTCCATTTTCATTGTAAAATCACCCTTATTACATAAACAAGACGTGTAGCCGTCTGTACACCTGATTCCAAAAAATCCTTTACTAACTTGTTATTTAGGTCGTAGACATACGAAAATCTGTTTAAATGTAATTCTACAACAAGCGAAACTAAATAATAAAAAGAAAGTAATTTTCTCTTACTCGTAGTTACTTCCTCATTTTTAGGGTTCCGTACCTCAAAAGAGAAAAACGGAACCCTTATAAGATCACTTTGTTGTCCGTCTGTCTGTCCGTCCGTCCGTCTGTCAAGACCGTTTTTCTCAGGAACGCGTGGAGGTATCAAACTGAAATTTATATATGATACTTAGGTCTACTGTCCCTGGAAGCTGTAGCCTTTTGATTGCCTTTTAAGCCAAGGCAATCAAAAGATACAGCCATTTAGGCCGCAAATTTCCGCAAATTTTCGAAACTCGCACGGGAATCAAAACCTAAAGGGTATTTCCCGTAAACTTAGAATCTTGAAATTTGGTACTAAGTCACGTCTTATAGTACAGATATAGGAAAAATTACGAAAACAGTAAATTTTCAGTTTCATCATATAAAAAAAATATTTTTAACAATTTTGAAAATTTCAAAGTTACTACTCCTTATCTACAGGTTTGTACGGAACCCTCGGTGCGCGAGTCCAACTCGCACATGACCGGTTTTTTGGACCTAAGTGTATTTCTAAACGCAAGTGTAATAAAACGTCCAATGTCAAAATGAACAAACATTTGCACAGTAATCGAGAAACATACATGATCTCGAAAATGGTAATCTAATGCGAATAATACTTTGACGTCATCTCTTTAATCATGAAGATCAATGTTGTAACAACGAATAATGTTGGAGACATATTAAGTGTTAAAGACCGAATCTATGTACTTACATAATTGCAATTCCTTTTGTGTTTTTCTGCCGATGATTGGAACAACTGTGTAAAGACGCATGGTTTCTTTGATGACTCTTTCCAAATACTCCATTTTGTTCAAGTCTTCTTTCGTTGGCAATCTGTCTGAATCACCGAAGATGCCCTTTAATCTGAAAAATTATGCAGATGATATAGTCCTGGCTGAAACCAAGCGCACAAGTTAAATCATCTCACTGCTCGGATTAGGAGAGTTTTTTAAGGGTTAGGGGAAAAACTGTATTCCTGAATGGCCGAATCTCTGATGAGGTTAGTGGCCCTTGTAATCAGATAATAAGAAGGATAAGTTGTACTACTTATGATGTTGGCAGGCAGTTGGAGGCTTTGAATATCGTATTTTAAGACGCTCACTCTGGAATTGATGTTGAGATTATTCGGCAAGATTATTCGATATTAGGGCGTGTTATCAGCCTAGGGTTGTTTGTACCCGCAAACCTCAAACAATAACGATTTTCATCCAATCACCAGCCACAGTTAACGTAAAACTACTGTAAGATACATACTCTTCATTAACTCGATTCATATCTTCGTGGTTGCCCAGCGTCGCCGTCATGTCAGGGCCGATTACCGTAATCAAAACGATTTATTCATTCAATTCTTCGTTGCAGAACTTCCTGGCTTTAGAGGACAGTAGCTCCTGATTTTTATGATTTTATATAAGATACAACACTTACTCTTCGTAAACACGGTTTTGTTCATCCTCGTGGCTGCCCAGCAGCAGCAGTGCGTACGAGATTACGAGCGCTGTCGTGTCGTTGCCGGCTATTGTGATGGAATCTATGTGCTCCCGCAGTTCTTCGTTCGTGAACTTTATGTCTCTGGACAGGAGCAGCTCTAAGAGGTCTTTTCTGCCTAAAATTAAAAATAAAATAAAGACTGGTATAAATTGATGGTTGACTTTATGACTTTTCAATATGCAGAAAAAAGTTAAAGGTTTTCTACGCTTAATCTGATCCTAGCCTTAACCTAGAACTAAGTAATCCAATTACTGGTGTATCCAATCACCTGTACCAGTTATGTAATTTTAATTTATTTTAATACAAAACATTAGTAAAGAACTGACCTTCTTTAGTTTGGCCGTTTGCTTCAAATAGAGCCCTTTTTTTGTTGACCACCTAAAAATGAAGAAGAGATTATGTTTTTGAAGGAAACAACATATTGAAGGAAACCACATAAGGGAACACACAATGTACATTCGAATCACAGCAATAAAAAAATACTTTTTACACAATTAAAAAAAAATATGATGGTAGCTTTCACCATTACCAACCTTTTAATCTATCCCTAAAAACTAACCTCGTCCGTGAATTTGTGCGTAAGATCAATGTTCTCCTTCTGCATCTTGGCATACGGTGTTAGGTTGAAGAGCGCGTCTGGTTGGAGCCACGCCTTGAAGAGCCGCATGTTGATAATCGACATGACGCAGTTGCGCGAGCGCAGGTACGGCGTGTCCGGGTTGTGCTGGACGTCCATCTTCTCGCCCATTGCTGTCTCTGGGTGATGAGAGTGTGTATAAGTAGCTTTTTTCTATCTGACTGATTAAAGATGGTCTTGTGACGAATATTTAAGTATTAATCTGAGTTGGTACAAAATTGTAGATAGCGTCGCTTAGTGTAAAGTGGTGTTTGAAGAGAGCAATAGTGAAATCTATTAAAAATCGCAATGATTCTTAGTAGTTCAATTTTCAGTTCCAGGTTCCATTTCCCATTTTATGATTTTGGTAATATTTTGTCCTTTTCAAATTCAACTAGATGGGAACACTACGGTGCTAGGACGTAGCACATAAAATGACGAAACTAACAAAGTAAACGTGATTACTTGTTTGTTTGCTAGTATCCTCGCTTAAATTTACCAAAAGCAATGAAGTGATGAACTTTTAGACTTCGAACTCGGGCCTGCCTACCTGCTGGGCGAGCCACTCACCTTGCACCTGGCCCTGCTGGCCGAACACCTCGATGTAGTCCTCTATCATGCGGTTGATCGAGATCGAGAGGAGCACCCAATTTGGTCACTTGCTAGCTTCGGTCAAATCCTCGCTAAAACTTACCAAAAACAATATCCAACATGCACGAGGTGATAAACTTGTATACATCGAACTCGGGCTTGCCGACCTGTCCGGCGAGTCGCTCTACCAACACCTGGCCCTGCTGGCCGAACACCTCGATGTAGTCCTCTATCACGCGGCTGTGGAAGATCGGGAGCAGCACACGACGATGAACTTTCCAGAGGTCCACTGGTAGAAAAAACATGCAGTCAGTGTACAGACAACCAACTTGTAAGTCCACCTTTAGTGCAATTTTTTGCTGTGCAATAATTCTTAAATAAATATGTTACTTAGCGTCTTGTTTCACATTTAAACAAAACCAAAACTGCAGGCAACATTAACCATAGCCAGGAAAATGCTGTCATAACGCAATTTAACATAGTACAACGCTATCCATTAGAAATCTACAGAACTAAACATGTGGCTATAACATTGTATGTGCAGTGGCCAGCACATCAGGCTACCCATTTTGTTCTAAAATCGTCGTTATCACAGTCGCATAAGATACCGCAGTGTTTAGAGTAACATGCTGGCCACCGTACATTTGTACTAAACCAAATAAATGAATTGAAAAATGCTTTAGGATTAGGTAGCTTTGGCTGCAAAAGTTATTTCAGTGTGTTGAGACAATTTAATGAACTAAACTAACTTCTGATTGGATAAATACAATGTTAAACATTTAAAAATGCATCAGTTGCACAGCTCATAAAAATTAATCAACCATGTAGCATATTAGAACCTGTCAAACATTGATGTTTGACTAAGACAATAATTACTCAAATGAACATGCAGTCACACAGTTCCGTAGATTATTTTCCGTATCGTCTAATTGTCCAGTCTGTTTGTTGTAACTTTACAATAATGTATTTCAAGGCATCTTACAAGTCAAAGATGTGAATTACGAAGTCATTCATATGGTGATAATGCGTAGTACCACCATCTACTAAGTAATTTAACATCTGAAGTAAATACTAATAAAGAAATACATAGGAAGTAGGAGTTTTTAACATGGTTTCTATGATTTTTAAAACAAACAAAGTAACCGGCCCTATGCAAGGATGTGTCTAAATTTGATTTTTTGAATTAAACTTTATAGAAAGGAAGTTGTACTTTGTCGCGTAGGTCTATGAGGTTTGTCAAGTCTCATAAATTGATATATTGATACTTGCTTGACTTTATGATAATATAATTTAACACTGAATAAAAAGACGAAATACGATGGAGGGTTAGATTATACACTCAAAGGGCTAAAGTACATACCTGGGGCAACAAATAATCCATTTCCCAGCCATTTCTGAAGAAATTTATAGGACGAGTCTTTTTCTAAGCAATTTTCCAAAATTTTCTGCACGTCTTCAGGATTTAGGGATACTGAAAATAAACTCCACCTTGAATTCTCAATAAGTGTGTGTGCATAGGTTTACAGCTAAAGGAATATTTGGAAATAATTATAATCTATAGTTGGGCCGTCTTTTGCATTTGTTTATTATAATTATTGTAAATTAAAATCGGATCCCGTAACTGTAAAGTTGCAACCTATTAACGTCCCACTATTGGGATAGCATGCCTGACCTCAACCCTGAGGAGCTAAAAACACCCCCAGTCGGGCTCAGTGCGGATTGGTAAGGGCATGTTCACATCTAACGTCCGTTTCAAGATCCGTCGCTACTTGAGATAGTATTCAAACTGCATCATTTACAGGATCTAGCGGATCCTGTAAATGCCGCTTATTTTGTCGGATGGGTTTTTTCTACTGGATCCGGAATACTGTATTATATGTGAACTTGCTCATACAACTACATGCGATAATAACATACATGTTTTAACGGACCATAAAACGGACGTTATTTGATCAGTACCTAGCCAAAGGCACGGCTAAAGACAAAATAAGTACATATTCAATTTATTAAGTTCTCAAAAGTAATCAACATGGTCTTGACTCTTGACAGTCAGCCAGTTAATAAATGCCTCGGTGCTTTGGGCTACTCTACTACGTAAAGGTTAATCATAAAGAAATCGCAGAATCATAGTATTTTTAGTGGTTTTCAATGCCCTTATACGAGATTCGGCATTTTTGAGTAAGTCATAAGAACTACTTTTTTTAGTGCATATTACGCAAGGTACGAGTGCACAACTGTCATTATAGTTAAATAGGATAATTTCAGTACGATGGAATTGTAAATATTTAAATGAAGCTTCTGGGCTGGAAGCATTATTTTCCGAAAGCATATTCATATATCAAGTAACCTATAAGAGCGGGTCTAGTTCGTATTGGAATAAGCTCGCTAGACCTGAAGCGTTTGTGGGATTTTTATCTGGAGGGTGTCGTCTATCAGCGTTTTTTTTGTCTAGGGCGTACACGTTAAGATCCCATAAATTACACAGGTTATCTAGAGAAAACTAACTTTACAGTTAAAAAAGCCCTGGCCGAGCCATTTAAACAGCGGCTGGACAGATTTTGAACAGCCATAGCTCAGAACCACCGCGATTAAATTATCTTTCAAATAAAAGAAACCGCTTTGAAATCGGTCCATCCGTTCGGGCGCTACGATGCCACAGATCGACACACAAAAACATATACACTCACCGACATAGGGGTCAAACTTAAACCCCCCATTTTTCTTCGGGGGCTAAAAAGTGTAACATAATCGGAAATACTCAATTCAAGAAAAAAAAGAAGATCCTAATAAGGAATCCTTTATGTGCCAAAATACCTGCAGAATCCTATATTACAAGTTTTATACTTTTAATTCCGGTTGTAAATTATTTTACTTTTAAAAAAACTGTCATAGAAAGGTTGTCCATGATTTGTGTTCCGCAACTGTGCAAGTACACGTGCTACAATATTTTTTTTATTATTTTTATTATATAACCCATTAAAAATAAGTGAAGTAATTCTTAAAATCATGTTTTCATAAAGTTTATCCGATACAAAGAAACAAGTCTTATCATCCCTCCCATCACAATAAATTTTTTATTTCCAAAATAATTCCAAGAAAAAAATCCTATTCATAATGAGATCTTTTTAATACAAAAAACATGCAAATATTTATTAATACTTACTAACGTAAAGAGACGGGCCAATCCACAACTTGCTGAGCCCTCCAGAGGAGTCCACAAGTTCCGCTAACTGCTTTATATTCCCTAACAATTCTGTAAGCGAATACACAATTTTATTCTCTAAAACTTTCACAAATAAAATAAATCCATGACTCTTGGTAGCGCATGCTCACTTTCTGGGTCTCCGATGAACCAGTGCGTATGGCCTAAAACTGGAAGATCACCAACCCCAGGCATCCGTTCCGAAAATTCATACAAGGGTTTTCGTAACCGCCTAAAGTTCATATAGTACACCAAGGCGAGAACAAATATTAGTACGAAAACGAACATTATTAACGGAGTTCGTATCTTTGCAAAATCAGACCGTTTACTGTGAGGACTCCGTATAGCTTGTTTTATTTATCGTCCTCGACGAACTGTTGAGGGCAGGATATTTGAACAAATAAGGTATTTAGCGTTGCCTCACCCCCCTCGGTCCGACTCTCGCTAACAGAATAGGGCATTCGAGTAAACTCGCTGACCCCGCGCCGTCATCATCGCGCGTCGGTCGGACGGAGGCGGGATTTGTTGCAAGCGTTACAGTAAAAAAACAGTACCTACGTAAGTAAACCTCAATATTTCTAAAAAAAATATGAAAGTGAATTTATGACACAAACATTTTGTTTTGAATAAAATAAGTAAGTACCTATAAAGTTTACACCTTTAGAGGTTTCTTTCATAAGTACATCATTTATTTTTTCACTTGAGATTTGTAGGTTGGCGTTATTTAGGATTTAAGCGATTTTGCTTACGACACTGCATATCTCTGAGTAACTTTGGCAAATTTTAACTAAGAAAAAATATGTTACTCCCACGAAAATATTGGTAAATAGTGGCGGTTAAATCATTGAACGAGGAGCCAGACTTGTATTAATTTAAAATAATGTGAATGTTTGTATTCGTTCTCGGTGAGCCACTCGACAAGAGAGAGAGTGATAAAGGTCGAGAAAGAGAAGAGACTGATGGCATTCTAATTGATTTTACTTATGAAAATTGTATATTGTATGAAATAAAAGATATTAATTGAAATCAAAATATTTTTATTACTTTAATTAATAATCACTAAAATTAAGATTATGTGTACTCGGACCAGGTTTGAGATCTTCTGTCCTTGGATCCTGTTGCTGCAAATTCGGTTGGACATTTTCTGTGTCTTCTAATGACAAATTTCGAATACCTCGTTTGTGTCGGCTATCAACTAATTCTGGTAGTAATATATTCATGTAAAATTTTACCAGTTTTGGCTCCATTTTAGTGGTCCAGAAATTTTCATCTTTTTCTATTCTTTCTGTGTGTAAATTTTCTTTATCTCCAGCCCAAATATAAAAATAGGCATGTTTTCCGGCCTGTCACATGTAGCTGACCTTGTATTTGGTAGTACCAATTACTGGTTTTATTTATAGTGTGAGTGAGACTTTGTCTTTTTATCATATTTCAAAATTTGTATTTTACTCTCGGTTATAGCTTTTGATAACCCTAATTTGCTAGTTAAGATGGGACACTTCACTTCTACAATAGTATCACCACCTATCAATCCGTCAGGCGTTGCTCCAATAAATAAATGTATGGGATCTATAAACAAACCACATGGTAAAATTTCATCATTTTCCTGCTGTTGTAATTGGAGTAACGCCTGTTTTTCATTTTCGATCCCGTGAGCAATTGAGGATACATGTGCTAATTTCTTCTGGTACAATATAGTTTTAACTAAATTTGCTGTATTTGAGGTTGGTTTTCTTTTACATATTGATCCGAAATTTGATGCCGTGATTAATTTCTTCCTAATTTCCAACCATTCACTGCTGTCCCTTTGTAAAACTGTTGCTCTTTCTATGGCTGTTTTATCAGATGTAAGCAATTTTAAACTATTTAAATACTCATTTTGAGCCAGCTCTAGTACCTCCTGTGGCATATCTGGGGCAGTACTTGACGGGCCATAGTTATGTTGAATGGTATTATTTTCTTTCAATATTATTTTTTTCTTTACAGGATGCTCCTCAAAGTATTTTCTTTTAAGTGCTCTCTTTTTTTCCATTTGTTCAATTCTTCCGCCAGGATTTGTCTCAGTGTATGCCTTATGAATGGAGGAAATAGCAGACTTAGTATTAAACGATACTACGGCGGCCGAACATCTACTTTGGTAGCCCTGTTTAAGAGCTAAGTTCGTTCTTTTGCCGCCGATAAACTTTGCAATCACGCTATTAAAACATTCAACAATATTGGTGTCGACATCTTCAATCAGGCTGCGTGATTTTGCAGCTACACTGGCAATAATTGAACTAATCCTGAACAAAAAAGTAGAGTTTTGAATGTTTTTGAAATCATCACATTCATTTTCTGTTTTTTCGCAGTAATGACTCTGACACACTTTATGATCTCCATACACATGCGTACTCCATACAATTTACTATATCGTTATGCAGAAGCGACACAGCTAAATTTTTTTGTGAAGCTGAAGATTTATGGTATTTAATGCTTTTGACAATAACTTTTCTCACTGACAAAATTCTTAAATTCGCGAGTGTTTTCCTGTATACTAATTGATATTTGGTTTCAAGTTTGACCGCACGAAGTTTTTTACAAAAATTGCGCAATATGTGATTTCTGCATTCGATCTTCTCAACGGTCACATTTTGTGCTTCATATGGTTTAGCGTTGAGAATTTTAGCATAGGTTGATGCGTCACCGTCCCCTATCATTCTGTTATAAATTAATCCGTACATGGATATTGAAGATTTAAAGCCCTCTACTAATATTTCTGTCTCCATAGAACTTGAAGAGCCTTCATAATTTTTGAAGCAGATGTGTTCTTTGGGAGTAGTTTTCTTATTTTCTGCTCTGGCACATACCACACAATATTTGTTTTTAACTCCTATATAAAGTATTTGTCCAGTGCGCCTTCCAATGATCGCTGCAGTGCCCGAAGAAGCTTTATAATTACTACCATATGACCTTGCACACCAAGAGCCATCAACATAAACATCTATGACTGGGTATCCATTTTTTAATCGACCTTCTTTAATAGCGAATTCCTTTTTCTTTTTTGCCACAGCCTCCATTGATATCCATGCTGTTTTTTCCCATTGGTCATAAACTTCATTTTGTAATTTGTTGTAGTAATTAGGTGAAAATACTGGGATATCCATTGAAGAACATAATTCTTCGAACTGTGAATAACCACTTCCGGATGCTACTATTCCAGTTGTGGCTGCTAAATTCAGATTTAATTTCTTTGTGTCATCGGTGTTTTCAGACGGTATCAAACAAATTGTTTGACACATATCGCATTAAAATTTGAATGTTGAAATTAATCCTATCCTTTTTTCCCCAACTAGGCGGAAATATTGGCCTTGCAATCAAATAAGTTGCTGTGTCGTGCTTTTTCTTGCAACATTGTTAAAAAATAATTCAACTCTATAATTCTTCGTCCTGCTACAGACTGAAAGTCTTCTTCTTTATTTTCTTCTTCAACCACTAATGGTGACTCGCAATTCTCTTTAGTATCCCTGATAACATAAAAAATAATTAATGAAAAAAAGGTTCAAAAATTGTAGCTGTTGAAAATTATCAGGTCTCATGCGGATTAATGATAGTGAATGATTATATTTTTTTGTGACTTACTCCTGAAACTGTGAGGTTGATGGCAGTATTGGAGATTTAGTTGACCCAAGAACTTGCAATGAGGGTTGGTCATCATTTAGTCGTGAAACCCTGAAACACAATTTTGTATCAGTACAGTCTACACACAGAAAGAATAGAAGAAGATGACAACTTCTGGACCACTAACATGGAATTAAAAGTGGTAACATTTCTTATGAATAAACTACTATCACAGTTAGTTGATATTAGACACAAATGTGGTATGCCTATATTGCCTATCCAAAATTTGTCGTCAGAAGACATAAAAATGTCCAACCTTTGCAGTAATAGGATCCGAGATCGAAAGACGATCCGAAACTAGGCCCGAGCACACATACTCTTAATTTTAGTGATTGTTGAACATTTAAGAAAATAAAAGTAATAAAAATCTTTTAATTGAAATTGGAAAGTTGATTGAAGTTTTAGAGATTTAGTTGAATTTACAATGAGGGTTGGTCACCAGTTGATGGAAGTATTGGAAATGTAGATAACTCATGAACTTGCAGTGAGGTTTGTTGGTCATCATTTTGCCTTGAAATCCTGAAATACAACTTTGTATCAGTAGGAACTTGAAATAAAATTTGATTGCTAGAACACTACATAAAATTGCTACAAGCGTGAAGAAAAATTCATAAAAAAGAAACACCAACTAGATGACTCACTCTTCAACTGTGTTTTTTTTAAATCCTCTTTTGTCTCTTGATATTGAGGCACTGCAAGGACCAAAACATGTAAGGTTATTTTTCAAGTTACACTACAAATATAACAAAAATATACTATTTTACGTTCTGCTTCTGCATTCACGTTGCACTACTGTTTTTTTTACTGTGTAATTGTATAAATTTTAATCATAAAATGGCCGTCGCTAACGGAAAAAATAAATAATCGTACCTACATGCTACATTTTCTGTAGTTGCACTACTGCTTATTTTTTAATATGTCTATTTTCGAAAGAAAGTACCTTCATTAGAAAAAATCGACCGGGCACGAGCGGGGATTGAATCTGCGACCTTCCGCTATCCGGGCGGATACATAAGTAGGTAGTAGGTACCTAGGTATTCTGTTTTGAATCTATTGTATTTTATTATTATTTACAAATTTAAAACGAACTGTCAGATTACAAACTTGCCACTGAATCTGTATCTGTCTCGCTCGTTCAATGCAGTTCAATATTGCCTACCCAAATGTTGCCTTCACAGTTATATTGACCTACTTATCAGGCTAATTAATAGTAGATAGGTACTGACAGTAATTATATTCAGAGACTTACCTTATTGTTTGCCGGAGTTTCCGCAATTTACGTTTAGCCATCTTCTTATTTCTTTTTTTATTTCCCATATTTATTTATGCTACAATCTATGTTTACAGTAAAAAATCAACGAACTAATATGCTACAACCTATTTTTACAATAATAAACAAATCAACACAAACTATTGTCACTTTGCACCAAAATCAATATTACGATCGATTTGCGGGGGTGAGGAACGTCGCGTTCGCAAAATTGGCTCAGGTCCTGCTCCGATAACCCCTGGCGGGCGACTAAAGCCCGGCGCGTGCAGTGTTGCCAGATGATGATCTAGCATTATACCCAAATCTCACCCGAAATCCCCCCAAAATGTTAGTGTTCTGAGAAAAAAAAACCCCAGTAATTGGAAAAATATTTATTAATTTAAATTCAATCAAATAAAATTTATAGTAATTCAGCAATTGCTTCCATGACTGAATCAGCGTCTCCACTTGCGTCGTCTGCAGTTCCATACATTTTCTCCGAGTTAAATCTCTGGAGCATCTTTGAAGTTGGTTGAAAATTAACACAACTTTCCTGCATTGAATATTTGAATATCTTATTTTCAAAATAGATTCGGCCGTGTCGATGGCCTTCAAGCCAATTTTTTTCCCCCGCAGAACCCCCCAAAGGATTTGTCCCCCCAAAAATCCCCCCGTGGTCTGAAAATACCCCCAAATTTGGGGGGAATCCCCCCATCTGGCATCACTGGGCGCGTGAAACGTTTTGTTATATAATGAGGTTTAGAAAATAATACAAACCAAAAATAAAAAACTAGGTGTAGAATACTCTTTAAAATATCATTTCCAATTTTTCAGTATATTTGATTTATTTTTAGTGTTAAAAATCATGAAGAACAACACGAAAAATAGTCATAAAGTTCCCTATCTTTGCGATTTTTTATGATCGAGCGAAGTAGTAGCTATCGTGTTTTGAGGTTTAGAATACACAAGAACAGTTCATGGACAACAACATATGTTTTTTTCTAGGCCATAAAAATGACTATTTAATGCCTTACGATTCAACCAAAAACAGGTCGATTTGGAAGATCTTGCCCTTAGATGCTATGGAATATGAAACGACACACGCATGATGCCACGGCTACACTAATATATTAATACAGCAAAGAAAGCTTAAAAATAACTATAACTACTCCGTTTTGGTGTTTGAGTGATTGAATTTTTGTTTCGCACTTTTAGCATTATATCAATGCACTAATTCAGAAAAGCTTCGTTTGGAAAAACATTTAACATCACGTAATAAGTAAATTTAACAAAAAAAAATTGTTCTGTGAGTAGTAGGTCATTTGAATTTTTTGGGCTTCATTTTTGGTAGACGCCGCGGTAGCCTTAGAGCTGAAAAATACTTCAAGAACATTCTATTACTAAATTAAATACGAAGCAATGTTTTATTGACGTCACCCGTCAATCCACTCTTCATCGTCATCTTGTCAGTGTCGTCCATGGTGTCGTCACTGTTAAATACTGGCCAATACAACATTTTTTTCACCTGTTTTTAAAAAAAATCCCGCACATTCCAGGCAACTCAAAAAGATTTGCGAAAAAATGATTTTTGTATGACAGACTGGCTGATTATTATCTATTTTGAAAATATGATTCTTTTTTAGAAAATAAGATACATTCAAATTTTAAAACTTCCCTCCACTTTTTTACAAGCCATTTCAAATTATCGTGTCCGACTGGAACATGGATCTACGCCGGAAACATTTTCGCACTATGATTTTAAATGTCGCCTGAAACCGGACGAATCGTAGGATAGACTTGAAATGGCAACTGTAAAGCACCTGTTAATCGTTGGTATAACAATTCAAGCGCGTTCATTTAGCTTTGGGGGATGAAGAAAAAAGTGGTCGCCCTTTAACGGCTGTTACAGAAGAAAACGTGATAGCAGGGAAAAATTTAGTTCCAGACAATAGGCGAGTTACGTATCAGGAGATTCAGCACATATTGCAAATTGGATCAGGGAGCATGAACGACATTTTACACAACCATCTTCGCGTGAGGCGGATAGTTTCACGCTGGGTGCCGCACAACCTCACGGAGGCACAAAAGCGGTCCGGGGTGAAATGGTGCCGTGACATGATAGATAAATTTGATGCAAGCTGGTCTCGGCGTATTTATGACATCGTTACAGGTGATGTGTCCTGGATTTATCAGTACGGTACAGAAACTAAGCGCCAGTAATCGGTTTGGGTGTTTCAAAACGAAGCATAGCCTACCAAAGTGAAGCTATCTAGAAGCGTTGTAAAGATTTTGATCGCGAGTTTTTTCAATTTAACTGGATAATTCAAAGAAGCATCAATGCTAAATGGTACACTACCAAATGCTTGTCAGAAGTTTTTTTCTGTTGTGGGCAACAGGCAGTCAAACACAGGGCTCCACGGGCTACTGCTTGGCTAAGCATAAGCCGTGTGGTAAGCAGTTGTCGTGGTTACGACAACGCGCCCGCGCACACAGTGCTCAGAACAATGAATTTCTAGGACAGCAGGCCGGTTATACTTTTGGGTCACCCTCCTTATAGCCCTATAATTCACAGTATACTTAAGTGATAAAATCGCATCTTCTGTGGCCGATAATCCGTCTCGAAAACTAATTGCAGGCCGGACAACTTTGTAAACTTGCTAAGGTGTGTATCTAAGAATTATGTAAGCGAATATCGATCTAAGTGCTTTTGGCAGTCAGAGTAAATTAATTTCAAGTGAAGTATGACTACACTTTTGAGTGTGCGTACATGGTCAAATATTTAGCCACGGCCGAAGTTTAATATGCTTAATAGATTCAAGTCAGTGGATCTTTTAAAGCAAAGGTGCAAAGTAGAGGCATAGGCCTGGTGACGAGCAAACGCGTGGTGCTAATTGATTAAATTATTTAGTGGTAAAGTGATCCGTTTAAGTCTTCATTAAAGGTGAGTTGTGAAAATTGTACGTTATGTTTAAGATCTTACAAAAACTTGAAATTTTAATTAATTCTGTTTACTTTACTATTACCGAAGCGGGTGATTTTGTTAGTTAGAGTAAGTTAGATGCCTCATACAAAACCACGGTGCTGGGCTGACATAAATATTCACATACATTAGGTATTCAGATTCCGGTGGCATCTTACAGGCTCTTCCGGCAGTTTTGCCATAACCGTACCTATTGTGTCTGGCACAATGATCCTTAAATCGTTACAATTGATTTTGTTATCATTTTCCCGATTTGTAGATTTGCATGACGTATCCCGGATGCATTAGCGGATATGGTATCCGCTTTACAAAACCGCAACATAGGCAAAGGCAAAATTTTCTGATCAGAATAAGGCCCGATTTAGGCCCATGTCATCACACTTCACACTAATATTAAAAATGCGAAAGTTTTTTTTTTGGATGTTAGTCCGTTAAACTCGCCGAAACTACTGAACGCAATTGATGAAATTTGGCACACAAAGACAGGGTGTGAGCTGACTTGGGTGTTAGGATACTTTTTATCCCGCTTAAATGCTACCTTAGGATAAAACAGGAAGGAGGTAAAATTCAACGTTTGCGCTGACGAAGTCGTGGGCGGGTAGCTAGGAATGAATAAGTTTAGAACAGACTAGCCTGTATACAGAATAGCCTGATTTTCAGTTTGTTGAAGGCTCCTAGGTCGCGCTTTCTATAACCCAATCACTCTCTTAGCGTCTGCCCGATATGATATGCGTCCAATTGCGACGTTGCTTTATCCTCAATAACAGCGCTTTCATTTCAAAAAAGATGGAAAAAGCTCTAGTTGAGCAGAAAGTGTTATCCCAATAGGACAGTTGGTCTCACTTATTCAATTTCATAGGGTATTTCACAATGATTATCCTGCTCGCGGTGTTGGCGTTAGGCTGCGCATACTGGCTGTACTGGGCGAAGCGTGCGCAGCGCATGGATAAGATGACAGCCTCCTTGCCGATGCCACCCACTCTACCGCTCATCGGGAACGGCATGCTCTTCATCGGAGATTCGGAGAGTAAGCAACAAGTTTATCGAGACTCCTACACAAAGAAACATTGTACAGTCGATCGACAAAGCCTGCGATTGCTTCGTTTGCCTTCCATTATCTTTGGTTTCGTAAATGTATGAAAAAGTCACTTGCCCTAGCTAAGTCACGTGACAATTTCGCTAGTTTTGTCGATCGACTTGGCTATGTAACTTTGTATAAGGGGTCCTAGTTTTATAAGGACTTATTAATCCCAAAGTTTCTTAAAACATTACCACAATATAATTATGGGATGAGGACTTATCGTTGACCACACCCATTATAGCCGAACGCTGTTCTGTATAGAATTTGAATGGGAAATTCCCTAAAAAGTGACGCCAGTACATCTTCGTAGATGATTAGGGGAGGGTGGGGTTGAACGTTCCGATTTTGAAGAACCTTCAAGTTTAATACCTACTTGAATAACGTGTAATATGAACTTGTCTGTTGAAATTTGTGAAGATTCTAGTTTCAGATAAGTAAATCACTTTTTGTGTAAGAGAAATTCTTTTCTTCTTACGTTTACGTTTTAATGTCAAAAACCGGAAAGGCACATTTTACCCCGCTTCGGGGTATCTTGTTCCGGTCTTGAGGTCGGTTGTGCCCTTCAAATTTTTACTCATTTTTCAAAGGAAAACTGCCAGGTTGTGTAAATGAAAGTCAAAATGGATACTAATTGTATTAATCGTTTAAAACGATTTTAAAAATAAATTTTAAGCTAATATAAGTTTGCTCATAAAAAAAGTAACAAAAATAAAGTAGGTTTTTCTTCTCTTTAGTATCTAAGTTAAGTAAACCTATTGAGATCTTATCTATTCAGACATAATAACAACATTATTACATAATAGGAACTATTATATAAAAAAGTAACAGTCTTTACATATCAATACTTTGTCTAAAAATGTGATTTTTAATATTTAACTTTGAATTACTATTATTAAAAACTTATACTTTGTACTTTAATCGTGTCTTCAGACAGTCATCTTTTTAAATATATTGAAACATTGTTCTTCACGAGAACAACATTATAACGTAACAATGTATGCACGACTACTCTTCTTCTTCTTTTCTTTCGCTTTCTTGTAGAATTCGGCGTTTAGCTGAATTTTTTATGTTTTCTTTATTTTTTACGGCTTTTTTCTTCTCGTTCTTTAGAATTTTTGTTAAGTTACTTGTGTTTTCTTTTTCTTTGCAGCTTGTTTTTTTTTCGGGTGTATCTGTTGAGAATTGCATATTTAAAGATCCCTTGGCACAGCCGCTTTTGAGGTTTTATCCCTTTCTGATTTTAGTTAGTATTTTCGCATCTTTAAACAAACGAAATAATAAACAAAATTCCATATGTTTTGTATCCATTTCCATATGTTAATAAAAAGAAACTTGTAGCCCCACAGAACCATTTTCAAACTAACCATAATAAAGTAAAAAGTAGTTTCAAATCGTGATAAAATAATAGTGTCATATAAACGTTAATAATTTTTTTGCTGTTTGGTATAATTGCTAATAGAATAACTATGAAATTGACTGATTTACCCCAAAAAGCATATGCACAAAAATATTTACTCACGTGTCAATTTCCATACCACTAACTGAAATACCTGCCAAGCGAGTGCACCAACTCGAAGTTTCGTGGCGCACTTCACGCATAGCGCTATCTTTTTCCGTATTGATACTACACCCATCGGAACAACTTACCCCCGGCACTCTTAACCGTACTATTTATTTATCGATCTATAAATTAATGGAAAGTCTGTAGGAGAAAGTGAGCTATCTATTATTTGCTGCGAATGACATTTTTCAGGCGACAGAACGCTGAGGTTGAAGTGAATGGTCAACCCGCTAATGTATTTAAACGTTGAAGTGGTAGTTGTTTAAATACATTAACAGTTTTGGCAAAACCTATCATCATTGGTACTTAGTGTCAATCAATCACATAATAAATTGATGTATTCTTGAATAATTATATGCCTAGGTTTAAACAAAGACAAAACATATCACAAAGATTGTGAATGATAAGTGTACACAGATATCAGTTTTGCATTAGCAAAAGATTAATTACTTACATTCCCATCTACTATTTTTTTGTATATAAGTAAGGATGATGTCTGACACATTTTATAAAGCTTTTCAGGCTTTGACTCTTTTAAAAAAAGTTTTATCAAAACACACTTAAAGAAAAATCCGATTGTCACAGCCTACGTAGGACTGGAACCCGCAACCTCTTAACAAGTCGGTGTATTGCGCTCCCAATCGAGCCTGCTTAAATAACAATAAACTTACTTATTTTTTTCTACATTAAGTAGACATAGCAATGGAACCCTTTATCACTCCAGGATTAATTTGCACTTATTGTGATTTTCAGAAATGCTGAAAAACCTTGAGAATTTGGCTGCGATAGCACTTTCAAATAAAGGGGCTGTAAAAGTTTGGCTAGGCCCAAAAATGTACATTGGTGAGTCTAATGTAATGAGAAATTGCGAAGCGATGGCTTTTCATTGGAATCTAAGTGACTTCATTATAATCATCATCGTTTTTCCTTAAGCTATGTTCTTATTTTTCAGCTGTTGGAAATCCAGAAGATGCCCAAGTGATATTGGAAAACTGTCTAGAAAAAGATGTTGTTTACCGCTTCTTACGGCCATGGCTCGGGCACGGACTATTTGTCGCCCCAGGTAAAGAAAGAGTAAAGATAAAATAAATTCAATCCGAGTCTTGAAGTTAACAATATGTTAGCAAAATTATTATAATATTACTTGAATTCTGCAGTTGACTTGACATGATCATCCATTATACGTGTCTTCTGTTTGCTAAATTAGATGCTGCGAAGCGATCAAATTGTTTCGGTCGAATGAAGTTTCAATATGTCGTTCAAACAAACCAATGCTTATTTATAACTCTGATCTTGAAGACGTTAAGAACGTCACTAATCGAGTAAACACCTAAAATTCTCATGCCTGAATGGCAAACGGCCCGAGTGTTCGAATTACAAAATTCGTTGAGCAAACTAATACGATATCAGGTAAAAGGTTTTTTGGACGTAAACAAGACTTCAAATTCATTTTAAGGAGATTTCTCAGAAATTTACTTACTTAGAAAGTTTAGCTCCGTTCGCAATTTTCTTTGCAATAAAAAATATTTTTGTTTATTTGGCAACAAAATTGTAGTAGATACCTGTTTTGAAAACCCACATTTCTCAAGTGAGATATATATATTTTTAGTGGGCCTATGGAAAAGCCACAGAAAAGTGTTGCTCCCAGTTTTTCACAATAAAATCGTCGAGGAATATCTGGGAGTGATTGCGGAGCAGTCTTCAGTGCTTAAAGACCGCCTCGGAGAGAGAGCGGGCAAGGAACACTTTGACGTGCTCAAGTACATCACTGCATGCACCTTGGACATTGTTTTTGGTATGTATTATCTATCATCACTGTTCTGTCCACATCCTTTAATCTCTTAAAGTACAGCTTTTGATTCCGTGGAGTAGTTGCATAATTTTATTCAGTAAACAAAAGACGTTTGACATCAATTAGCACTTATTATCGAATACACAAAAGGATACAAGTACGAGTATGTTAAGGACATTGACACGGTTAAAGATCTTTATTTCTCATAAGAATTTACAATTCACTTACTGAGAAACATAATTGGACACAAATGTAAATAGTCATCGCTTAAGATGAGCAAACTTAAAATAATGCTTGAACTAGGGGGTACATACACAATTTTCTTAGACGGCACTCAGTTGCCGGCCAGCTGATAAGAACTTAGAATCGAACCAGTAAGTACAATGATGTGCGAACCTGCGTTCAGGCGCGGATGCGGCATTGATGAGCGTACTCAGTACGACCGGGTATGAGTAGGTAAGTTTAATCTTTTTTTTATTTATTTAGTTGAATCAAATAAAAGCCTATATCAAATAATATTACTTAAGTTTAACCTACTAATACGTAATGATGGAAAAGTGCTATATTATTTGTTATTATAAATATTAACCAATTATTAATATTTAATGTTTATTTAAGATATACTGTTTTAGATGTTGTTTAAAGATTTTAATACTTTAAAAAACACAACAATACACAACTATAAAGTAAAGTACTTGATCACATCACGTATTTTACTTTATAGTTGTGTATTTGTCGCGTTCTTGTGAAACCGCAGTCAATTGTCATAATGAGATATGCTTATCACATGAAATGTCGAAGCAAAGATTTACAAAAGTTTTTTACACTAGATTTAAACAAGGATAAAATGACGTTATACAATTTTTGATCATCTGAATATACGGCAATTCGGAAAAGTTTGTTTTATTTGACTGAATGTACAAATCATAAAACAAGGTACCTGCTTTATATACGGGGTCTACTAAAGATCGAGACGCGTTCACTTGCGACTCATATTTTGCAGATGGACCTGTTGAGTTTAAAGTTTTGGAATAACGTAAAACCCCTTAAGAACTTACAACGGTTTCCTTCATGCCATTCCCACAGAGACCGCGATGGGTGAGCGCATGGACGTCCAACGGACTCCCGATACACCATACCTAAGGGCCAGACACACGGTGATGACCATCCTGAGCATGCGCCTGTTCAAGGTCTGGCTCCAACCGGATTGCATTTTCAACCTGACGGCGTACGCCAAACAGCAGAAGGACAATATTGACCTAACGCACAAGTTCACTGACGAGGTATGTTGTACTTAGAAGGTTAAGGTGTTACTAAGGCTGAGTTTACATACATTTTTTTATTCAAACTATCACTTCCCATCTCATAAAGTCGGGAAAGTAGGTACCGGCCTCAGTCCTGCTTGAAAATACGTATAAATAAATAAAATAAATATTTCACAACAATCACACCGATTCTCTAGTCCCAAATTAAGCTACGAGGCTTGTGTTATGGGTACTAGACAACGGATAAACATACTTAAATACTTTTTTTTGTAAATATATACATATTATACATAGAAAACACCCAGACCAGTACAAACACACATGTTCATGCACACTTATGCTTGTACTACGCGGGGATCGAACCCGCGACCCTTGGTCTTAGAAGTCCGTCTTGTGGACCAAGCGGTCGTCGGTATGCAGAGATCAGACTAACGATGATGTTGATTTAGATATACATTTTTTGAGAAAGTTTTAACAAAAACAAAATATTAAACAAGATCTCCGACCTTTTAAAGCCCGATTTCAGCATTGTACTGCAAAAAAAAACTATATAAAGTCATATCCAAAATTTTTTTTTAACCCAGCTAGTATATATGACTTAAAAACTACTTACGAAAAATTGCGAAACATACATGGAGGATAAATCGATAGGTATGGGATTCAGCTATCACCTCGCACCAGCTTGACACTATAAAAAAACATATACAGGGTGTCCAGGAATTAATGGATAACCATTAATTCCTGGACACCCTGTATACTGTATACTGTTTTTCAATTGATCTTAACTAATACGTCATACTTTTGTTTGTTTTATCAAGTGACTCTTCATATGGTAGGCTTATACCAACACCGCCTCCACATATTCACCATTAAATAATACCTATGTTACTGGCCTAAGATCATAGCAAATAATAGTCTGCTTGTTTCAAGACTACGTTGTCAGCAGTTCTTATTATTATGTTGACGTTGACCGTTCGTCATAGGCTCTGATGAAAACGGCAAACACTCCAAAAGATGTCAACATTAAGACCTCGACACTAATTTTAATAATGCTTCCAATAAAAATCGATCACCTTATTTCTTAAATCATGTAACTATGTGGAATCTGAGAAGGCCTAGAAGAAAATTAACACTCACACACACACACACACACACACACGCACACACACGCACACAAACACACACACACTTAAACACACACACTTCTTTGCGCTCGCAAATACAACATGCACCTTAATTTAATTTACTTGTTATTATTATTTCAAACAATAAAATCAATAGAAAATGCATTAGGTACTTAATTATTATAACTAGTAAATTATTTATAAAATATTAAAACTTAATTATCAAGCTGTTTCTATATCATTTAATTTTTACTGTTTTCTAATCCTGACAATTATTGGTTAATTAATATGGAGAGCGGGGATATTCTACCACAAGTATATATTTACTTAAAAGAATCCTCGATTGCTATATAGCAATATATATATATTTGTAATGTATTAAAATATTATAGTTTTTGAAATAATTTGCGTGTTTTAAACAGGTTGTTAAGAAGAAACGGATGGAATATGAGATGAGGAAATCTGCGGTTTCAACAAATAATAAGCAGTCCGGTAAGTTTTCCGAAAGAAATTCAGAAAATTCGATAGTTTTTTGTATATATTATTACATTAAAATTCCTTTAACAAGCTCTCTTATGAGCTCTTTAAAGTGGTTGTACCCAGGGTAGAATACTCCGAGGCATACTAGGTACTATAGGTCGAAAAAAATATTTAACAAGATCTTGTACATTGAGGAAAAATTAGTTTCCTATATTTTCACACAATATGTCGGACACACAAATTTCATTATAACTGAAATGCTCGTGTCATGATTTGCGTAGTAAAGAGGCACCTAAAGTAACTATGAATTAGTAATGAGCTCACGTTTGTTTCAAAATTTTGACGGATAATTAAATTTTAAATAATAATTCAAAAATGTATAAAGGACCTTGGTACGTAGAATCGCGTATTATCTAACATTAAATACATAGCGTTTATAAATTCGAACCTTCACAGGTCCAGGAACTATCACTAGTTGAAAATAAAAATACTTACAACAATGTTGTTAAATCATCAGTTATTCCGCTGTCCGCATGAAAAAATTGCGAAAATCAATTTGCAAAAACCTAAACAAATAAAGCATTTTGTAGAATATTTTTAGTTACCGCCAAAGTCGGAACTGGTAGGCAGGCGTATGTACACATAACTATGAATAAACCAAACAAATAACAAAGTTTTCCAAACGTGAATTGTATTTGTACATCACGACGTGTGTTGTGTGTCGCACGTGATTCGTAAGGGACTACAACTTGATGAGTTTATTCTGTCAGGTTAACCAACGTGATTTACTTTTATTTCCAACTGCCAAGTGCACCAATAGTTCCCGAAGGGTCCTATCTAGGTTCCTACTAAAAATCTATGGATAATGCCTCCGAATACTATTTTTTGTCTTCTCTTTAAAAACTGTGATAGTCATTATTGTATTATGATTTATAGGGTTCCGTACCAAAAGGGTTAAAACAGAACTGTCCTGTCTGTGTTATTCGCTTAAACGATATCCTTAGTTTTCTTGCAAAACAATACCTACTTAGCTTATAAAATAGAGCAAAATCGGAAAAGCATATAATTTATTGAAGTCATGATCTTTGGAGAGAAAAAAAATATTTGCCTCATAAACACAGCCAAAAATTTTCCATGGTTTCAATTTCTATTCACAAAACACATTTAAAGTGATTTATTGACGTAATATTAGAGTCTTCGTGTTTTTTAGGGTTCCGTACCTCAAAAGGAAAAAACGGAACCCTTATAAGATCACTTTGTTGTCCGTCTGTCCGTCCGTCCGTCTGTCAAGACCGTTTTTCTCAGGAACGCGTGGAGGTATCAAACTGTAATTTCTATATGATACTAAGGTCTATTGTCCCTAGAAGCTGTAGAAAAATCAACCTTCTAAGCCAACGCAATCAAAAGATACAGCCATTTAGGCCGCAAATTTTCGAAACTCGCACGGGAATCAAAACCTACAGGGTACTTCCCGTAAACTGAGAATCTTGAAATTTAGTACGAAGTCACGTCTTATAGTACAGATATAGGAAAAAATACGAAAACCGTAAATTTTCAGTTTGATCATATTAAAAAAAATATTTTTTTAAATATTTTTGACAATTTTGAAAATTTCAAAGTTACTACTCCTTATCTACAGGTTTGTACGGAACCCTCGGTGCGCGAGTCCAACTCGCACTTGACCGGTTTTTTTGTGCTAGTACATCCTTAAGGCCTATTGGTTGTTTACCAAGTACAATATTTGATTTGTCGTGTACGTACGTCAATTTGTTCTGTATGTGTCATTGCAACGAGAGGTCATGATAATACTCAGAATATTCAACAGAAAACAGAACAGAATTAAACAACTTCCTTGGAAGTGTTTATAGAGGGGTTAGGAAATTTCCGACTGATTTTTTACACACGTCTGTTTGCCTTGTTATAAAATACTAATCAGATAAATCAGATCAAACGAAGCAATTAGCAAACTTTATAGAACCGTATTTTGTCTACTAGCAATTTGTAAGAACTTCACTTTCTGATGACCTCATTCCGTGATAGCGTCAGGTCACGCAATAAGTTTTGGGAAGTTCTTGTTCACAAGTCTGTCAATTTTTTATTGTGAATTTGATGTATCTAATTAACCAAATCATCATCATTATTGCTTGTTGTAGGTAAACTCCGAGCGGTGCTCGACTTACTCTTCGGCCGAGAGATCGAGTTCACAGACGAACAGCTCAGAGAACACATTGACTCCATCACCATTGCTGGCAATGACACCACCGCCCTGGTCATCGCATATACGTTGGTACTCCTGGGCGTGCATCAAGAAGCACAAACGAGAGTGCTGGAAGAGTAAGTACTGCCAAGTATCTTGTTCTTGAGTTTGAAAAGCTTTGTCTATTGTTACTTCGCATTACCTCACACGTGTGTGTAAACAAATGCTTTACTTATTTATGGAATTTGGAGGCGTAGCAAAAATAACAAATGAAATACGAAATATACTTATGATCATACTAGCTAGCATCATTAGTCTTTTTAAATGTTGTTTTTTTTAACAGGGTTTGGGTTAACGAACATTTCGATTGAAACTTTTAGCAACACTTTAGAACTTTTAGAACAAATATTATGATACTAGGTGGCCCCCCGCGACTTTGTCCGCGTGGAATCCCTTTGTTTTCGAAATCGCGGTCGAACGGGATAAAAAGTATCTTATGTCCGTTTCCTGGTTCTAAGCTATCTCTTCACTAATTTTCAGCCAAATCGGTTCATCCGTTCTTGAGTTATGAAAAGTGTAACTAACATCACTTTCTTTAATAAAAATAGATATTTTTATTCTTTTATATATAGATATATTTTCTAAATAAGTCGTTAAAATTTTTACTATACATTTTAGGCAGGTTTCTATTTTCGGAGATTCGAAGCGTGGTCCTGACAGAGAGGATATATCAAAGATGCACTATTTAGAACGGGTTATCAAGGAAAGCATGCGACTCTACACGGTGGTTCCCATCATAGCACGTCACGTCCACAAGGATACGTATCTTCGTAAGTAAAACACAAAGTGTGTTACTTATTATAAAGCATTATCCGTTTATCATGTGGTTTGTGTCACAAACCACAAACTTATAATGCTTTAAAAGTAACGAGCTAAAGGAAACGTCAACTGTTTGACAAATATGTACTTCAAAGTGCTTAAGGCTATGACGTGTTCTTAGGATTTTTAACATAATGGCTCTTATTTTATTAGCTCTTCATAAAGCTCTCTCTATAAGCAATTGAAGAAGTATTTTGCCATTGCCATATCTATCGAGAGACCAATGACCATTGAACTCGAAATAGTAAACAGTGAATATTCCGGAAGTTTTGCGTAGTGAATTATGAATCGCGTGTCTTGTATGCTGCAAATAATTTTTAACATGTCTTCTTCTTCTTCTTTCGTGTCGGCAAGACGGGCTAAATGTTACTTGCCCAGAAAGCGGCTACCGTGGTAGCCCTGCTAACAAGTAAGTCCTCACGCGAGCAGGTGGTCGGGCACGCGGGACAGTTAATGAGTTGGGCCATGGTTTGTAGGGGTTCTCCACATTCACAGCTGGCGTCTGCGCTGCTTAAATACCCCCACCGACACAGGTTATCTTTGCTTCGCCCAACCTGGGTCCTCAGCCTATTTAGACTTCTCCAGGTTGGCCAAGGTTCCTTATAGCCTGGAGTCAGATTTTCATTGGGGGGGGGGGGTACAGTGGATGTGGATACTCGCCTGCCCAATGCACCTCATGTCAGCGGGGATTTCGTCAGTAGGCTGCGTAGATCGCAGGAAGCTTTTGTGGCTTCGCAACCGACCTGTGGCGGGGGAGAGCCCGTAGAGTGGATGTCTCGGGTCGCTTTCTTGTTTTTGTTTTTCAAGGGAACATGTCACATCTCTACGGACTCTGGGTGGAGCTATTCCCGCAAGAGGAAACAGCATACCGACTGGGGTTGGCTTAAGACAGCCAGTCACAATGCGGCAGGTGTCATTCAGCGCTGCGTCCACGTCTTTGGTATGTACTGACCTAGCCCACACTGGACATGCGTATTCTCCTGCTGAGAAACACAAAGCTAGTCCTGTAGTGCGCATGACCGTTGGGTTTCCACCCCAGTTAGTGGAGGAGAGACGGCGCAGAAGGTTATTACGGGAACTAACCTTTTGTTTTGTTTTTCTGCAGTGAGTCTTGTAAGTCAGAGAGCGGTCCAGTGTCACTCCCAGGTATCTAGGAAAGTTACAATGTTGGATGGCGACGTCTTTCCAGGAAATGTTCAGCTCCCTGTTTGCCTTGCGGTTACGTAGGTGGAAAGCACACGATTGGGTTTTGCTTGGATTGGGCCTTAGAGCGTTATGCTCGTAACATTCATGGATTCAGTGTACTTTCCACGGTTTCGAAGGTTTTATCTTGGCAAGTTAGTGCAAGATCATAGGCATAGATAAATCGCTGAGTATTAGGGTAGTGGGGCTGATCATTCGTGTAGATGTTGAATAAGAGTGGTGCCAGGACGCTTCCTTGGGGAAGGCCGTTTTCTGACATCGCCATCTGCTCTTCTTTCCGTGTAAGTGGACGCAGAAGCGGCGGTTACGAAGGAGCTCACTTAACAGTGACACGAAAGTGGGATCGTTTGTGGCACTCGATACTTTAGACAGCAATTTTTTTATGTTCACTGTGTCATACGCCACTGAGAGGGCGACAAATACGGCACCTGTGACCATGCCCCGCTCAAATCCGTCCTCAATAAATTGAGTGAGGTTAAGCACCTGACTGGTGCATGATTTTCCCGGCCGGAATCCGGCCTGTTCTGGGATGAGAGTGGGGTCAATGGTAACTGTGAGTCGGTTGAGCATTAGTCGCTCGAAAAGCTTGAAGGTATGACACAGGAGAGAAATTGGTCTGTAGCTCTTAGGGTCAGATGGGGATTTCCCCGGTTTTAGTAAGGCCACAATTTTCGTCTTCCTCCACACTTTCGGGATCTTCGCTAATGCCATGAACGCGTTAAATAAACTAAGCAGCCAGGATATAGCCACTGGTCCCAGGTGTTTCAGCTGTTCGACTGTGATATCGTCCAAGCCAGCAGCTTTGCCGTTTTTTAGTGCTTTTATGCTTGTGATGATATCAGTGAGTGTGAAAGGCATGCTGATGTTGTTGCATGTCTGTTGCGTATATTGGGCTGATCTTGGTGTATTCCAGTGGGCTTTCCATTAAGTAAGAGCTGGTGCGCTACTTGATTGGCTGTGGTTTGACCCGGTAATGATGGAGGGGGCGGATCATTTGTCAGTTTTTGTATGGTAGACCACGCTTTCTTGCTGTATATTGATAGACGTGACAGTATTCATCCACTTTTCCTTCCTACTATCGCCTACTAAACTAAGAAGCTCTTCTCCGATCGAGATAGTCTGTTCTGAGAAGGGGTCTTCTGCCAAGAGTGCCTCATATTGTGTTAGTAGGGTTGAAGCTTCTGATGTCAAGCCTGGGACGTATGATGTGCGACAGCCTCTGGGTATGGTCCGCCGGGATACTGACCAGATGACTTTTACAAACCCGTCGTAGTTTTGAGTTTCAGGCGGTATGTCGAGAAGCTGTTGGTCCACTTTTTCAGAGAAGCTGGTCCAGTCGGCTTTGGCAAAGTTGAACCGTCTTTTGAATGGGACCTGTAAAGGTCTCACAATAGCCACCACCTGAATCACTACAGGCCGGTGCTGTGTTTTAGGTATTGGAGAGCACAATTGTTTGGTACATTGTGGTCTTATATTCGCGCTGCAAAAAGCGAGGTCCGGACTATAGCCGCGACGCCAACGGCGACTGTATAACGATGCAGGGAGTTTGGCACTGTGGATGAGTTCCAGGCCGTGCGAGTCTGACCATCGTTCCATAGCTTCTCCGTTCGGGTCACTCGCTGCATAGCCCCAGGTAGTACTGTGACTATTAAAGTCGCCAAGTATTAGTTTGGTGGGGTGATTATCAAAGTTCTTGGTTTTGATAAATCTGAAGTCGTCATTCGGGGGCTTATAGTCAGAGGTCACTGTACAGTTTCCGAGGTCGACGGTGATGAATTCTATCGAACCCTCTGATATACAGTCTGCTGAAATAACGGTTATAGATGGTTTTGCAAAAACTGCGCTGCCATACTTTTTGTGCTCAATTTCAGCGATAAGGACCATACCTGCTATATGTGGTCTTTGTTGGTCAGAACCACGGTGTGTTTCTTGGACACACAGAATGTCGCAAGAGTGCCTCTGACAGAGTCTGGATAGTAACATAGACTTGTCATCTGAAAAGCCTTCGATGTTAATCGTGATGACAGTCAGGGCTGGCTCTAAAAAGAGCCTTTTAGTTGGTCCTGAAAAGGATCGTTTTGACCCTTGATCGGGCTGGTTTAAATTGCATGGATCGCCCATTTGCCGTGGTAAAAAGATTCGCCAGCCTAGCCACTCCGTTACGGTGACTAGCTGTTTCCAGGGTGCGCCGCGAGGAGGCTCTTTTTATGCACCCCATAAAAAGAACATGTGAATTACTCATTTAAGCGATTTCGAATTAACTTGACTGATATTACAGACTTTGTTGTTATAGCAGAAAAAGTACATCATCAGTGAAAATTTCAAATGTCTAAAGTCTATTTAGTTATAGGTAGAGTCTTGACTCTACCTATAACGTTTCATGAGATACAGCCTGGTGACAGACACACAGGCCGACGGACAGCAAAGTATTAGTAATATTATCCCATTTTGCATGCTTTGGGTACGGAACCCTAAAAACCATTTTACTGAAGTTAAGATTCGAATGACTCTAATAGAAAGTAGCTAGACAGTGTTGAACCTTTGTTTAAATATAAACCGGCCAAGTCAAAGTAAATGTCAGCAAAAATGACAACCTAAACGAGACATCGTACGTTTCACGTAGGTTGGATTTTATTATGACCCCTTTGGTGTACTGGTCAAGAAGTTGACCGTTAACCAAGAGGTCGCGGGTTCGATCCCCGCACTGCACAAACATTTGTGTGCATGAACATGTCTGTTTGTACTGGTTTGGGTGATATATGTATTTATTTAAGTTCATTTGTAATACCACTGTTGATTCTGATATCTGTAACACAAATGCATAAGCTACTTACCACAGAGTCAGATCAATGTATGTGATGGAGTTGTATATCTATCTATTTGAATAAGCATTGAACACTTCCTTATTTTTTTGTAGCCGGCTAATAGATTTTACCTGTTGACAGCGGGCTGTGGCGTGACCATTCCCGCGGGCGCTGGTGCAGTGGTAGGGGCCTTTGCTTTGCACCGCACGGATAAGGTGTGGGGCCCTAACGCGAACGAGTTCGACCCTGATCGGTTCCTACCGGAGAATTCCGTCGATCGGCACCCTGCTGCTTTCCTGCCTTTCAGCTACGGATCGAGGAATTGTATCGGTAATGTTCCTATGTTTGCTTAAACTTTATTGCGTCGAAAGTGTACAATCGCACCTATTTATATGAAGAAAACTTTTCATGTGATTCATGGATGAATACGTGATAAGTGTATTTAACAGGAACCCGTAAAATATTAAAAAATGAAAAAAAAAAGGATTTACTGTTAAGACTTTGTTAGGTATGCTAACAATGATGAACAAAGTTGTTTTATTGATTGTAAGTAGGCAAATGCGTTATTGACTATTGTCTATTGAACGAGTGGGACTTATTGTATTCTAGTGTGCATCATTTGATTTAATAGTTACCTATAAGTCTTATTATTACCGACCTTCTTTACCTAAAGCACGTAACTAAATTCTCAAATTCTGTGCTTAAAGTAGGTTGTAGGTCATTTTCACCGAATTATCGAAATGACAACATAATGCAGTTTTGCACTAATAAAGTGCGAAACTTTCTTAGTTAATTGATATAGCATTTATTTATATTTATTATTCATTAGTTTGTATGTTTATAAATTTATTTTGTACGTAAATAACTTCAATTAAATTGTTTGTTTTTCCCTTTTACTTTATGTGCATCGCCTGAATTTTCTCTGCTTGGCCCTATGGTTGACTGGTAGAGAATACCTTCGGCATTAAGTTCACCATTGTAAACATGTTTGTGCAGAACTTAAATAAATAAAATTTTAAAAAAAAACTTTTTTTCAGGTCGCAATTTTGGCATGTTGATCATGAAGAGCATTATCTCAACAGTAATCAGGTCTTACAAGATACACGCTAAAGGAATCGACCGGTTGAAGATTGAAATGCTGCTGTTCCCTTTGGACGGGCACATGATAAGAATTGAACGAAGATGAACACTTTAGGAATAAGGGAGAAAGAGCGCTGATTTTAACTCATTGCACATGTATTAGTGGTCCACATAGTCTATGGCTATCAAATGTAGGTTCTTTTACAGTCTGTATTTCGATAACAACTCTTTGACGGTCAAGTACCTACTTATAAACTATCTGATCGCGCGTAAATATCCGGCAACTTCCTGCGGGACGACAGACGTTTGGTGGGACGATCAGTGTTTCTTAACATTTTTACTCTGCGAAGCCATAAAATTATAGGATATTTTCAAGGATTTTAATTTGGTTAGTGCTGCTGTTTTAGGACTATGTAATTTATTAATATTTCAGTTGATTTATGTAATTGAGTACGTAATTTTTTTCTACCACTCTCAGACTGTAAATTAAATTTCGGACGGATGCCGGTCGCCGTGCTAAGTAAACTATAAGACTTGCTGGATAAAATAATTTTGATTTCTATACTTACCTACTTAAGACGGTAGACAGTAGTCCCGTACACATATGAACCTACTCGCGGGCCCCCAGGGATCTAAGGACCACAGTTTTAGAAACACTGTTCTAGATGTAAGTCGAGGGCGGTTATGGAGCGCATTCGTACGCAGCAGCCATTGATTAAAGCGATTTCGTTTTACCTTCAGATCTCAAAGGGCGAGTCCCTTTGGGATCTGAGGGCAGCAGATTCAGCAGGCACGGTCATTGTTACTAGTCGGACTGTATAACAAAACGAGCTACCTACGTAGAGTCGAAGGCCGTTGAAGCTAAGGACGTAGCGTCGAATTATTTTTCAGCTACCCCGTAGCGTCGAAAGCCCGTGGAGTCGAATGCCCCTGGAGTCGAACATATACATTTTTTGCTTTAAGCCCTCCAATGATAGTAGATTTCAAGTATTGATCAAATATGTATAAATTGATGTATTTATTAATAATTAAAAGAACGGAGTTGGCACCAGAGATGGAAACGTATCAGTATTTTTTTAAGAATTTAAATTTTTTTTACTACACAAATTTATTTAAACGTATAATATCCGTCTATAATAAGATTATCCTTTGTATATTTTGAAGTCACAGGGCGAAAAAAAATTGTGAGCGCTTATTTTTCAATCCTAAAGCATTGGGGTGGTTAAAATAAATAATAAACAAAATTTTGACACTACGGAAAAACCTACTTCAGAAAATGAAAATTTTCCTGCCAAGCTAAGATAACTCTTAAAGTTTTTTTCTTTACGTCTTATTATTGAGTAATGTAGGCGAAATAAAGTTTTTTTTTATTTGTCGTCCTCTTTTCGCAGCAATATTTGAAAATCGAACTGACCAACGTATGTGGGTTCAGTGTGTGTCCATTCGATTTTTAAATTATGCCGCTATCCATACTCGAGCTTGCAAAAGATACAAAAATAAAAAGGGCACATTCACACGAGTTACGTGATTGCCGATTCGTTAACACGGTTCGTGAAGCGTGTGAACATCGGTACTAAGAAAGCATAGCTGTCGTCAAAAAATAAAATATAGAACCGAGAAACAAAAAACGATACATGGAAAAATACGACTCGTCTTTGTGTGTATACGCCCTAGGGCTCAATGATCTGGTTGTTTTCTATGTAATGAAATAGGAACCTAACATCCCGAAAAAATTGTCTGCAATAAAATTTTGATTTTTAAACCTTGTGCCTTTAAAACATGTACAGGTTACATGTTTACAATTAAGCTTTCACTTTATTATATGAACAAATTTAATCGTGAAAAATCTTCTCATTGAATTTCGATTTACAATAAGTTTTTTTTTTCCAAAATACCTCAGTTAATAAATATTTCGCTCCAACGACCTTCAACTCAACTTAGGTAACCCTAACAAAACAAACCAATTATTGATTACCTAAATATATTTCGTATGAACTTAATTTTTTAACTTACCTAATACACTTTTATTCTGCGCAACGTTACGCAATTTTTTAAAGATAAGGATTACTTATTGTAGAATTAAAGCAAAAGTTTTGAATAATGTGTGATTTTATCAATAAATTTATTAAGTTTTTACAAACCCAAGCTACTTTTACTAAATTATTTCAGGAACAATTCGTCACAAGCCGACTGAAACCTTTACTTCCCTAAAAATACTTCATATAATAATTTATGGTCAATCGAGACGATAAAGGGTTGTACGGATTCACTTCTTCATGCCACCGGTCATGCTCGGTCGAGAGGGATGAGTTAAAAAAAACAGCAGTAACAACAGCAAATAGATAGGTACCTTACATAAATTTGTTTCATGTTTAGCCTAATCTGCCGTCGCATGTACCATTTATAAAAAATACATCACCGGACAGAATCAAAGCTTTTAGTACCTGCATAGATACTTTTAACCATAACTTTGTCCGGGATCATTTTGTAAATGACAGTAAACCAGCCAATTAATATACAGTCTGCTGTTTATTACGTCCTTTAGGACCCTTCACATTGGTCCTTCGAGCCGGATCAGCAGTGCAGAGCAGATCTAATCAGCAGTTATAGCCTGAGGTGGTCAGGCCCCACATTTTTGTCAAGAGATTAAACCCTTTGGTCTAAAAATCCCGACGAGAAGCACGATCTACCTGAGTTGGTTTTGGCTGGTTGGTTGGTTCAGGTATTTATATTTATTTATTTACTGAACTTGAATTTCCATTTTTATACAATGCATATGAAAACATGCAAATGCAAATTTGCAAATGCATATGCAAACATGCAAATGCATATGCAAATGCATATGTAAACATGCAAATATGCAAATGCACATGCAAACAAGCAAAGGCAAATATGAAAATGCATATGCAAAAATGCAAATGCATATACAAATATGCAACTGCACAAGCAAATGCAATGCAACTGCATAAGCAAATGCAATGCAATGCAAATCAATTGCATGCACATGTAAATGCATAAGCCAACATGCAAATGCAAATATGCAAACATGCATATGCTTATATGCAAATGCATATGAATAAGCAAATATGCAAATGCATATGCATAGGCAAATATTCAAATTAATATGCAAATGCATATGCAAATCCAAACGCATATGATAACGCATAATGCAAATATGCAACTGTATATGCAAATATGCAACTGCAAATGCATCAGCAACTGCATATTCAAATGCAATTGCAAATATGCAAATGCATATGCAAGCATGCAAATGCAAATATGCAAATCCATATGCATATGAAAAGGGGCCGTTCAAGTATTACGTAAGCACTATGGGGGGGTGGGGGGGTCTTTGTTTTGCTTATTTTGGATGACATGGGGGTTAGGGGTCTAGATGATGATTACGTCATCGGTAGTTATTTACTTTTTTACACGAATGGCAACCCTCACATTGTCTATGCTTGAAAACAAAACGCATTTTCGGGGTTTCCCGCACGCATACGTTTAGGCACGCGCTTTAGAACCGATTCGGGGAATTACCGCGCGCTGTTCACTTGTCTAAATTTCTTCTCGTCAGTGTATTGTTTTGTTTGGATACTATAGCGAGTAGACGTAGTGAGTAGTACGTGTTGTAAGCATAGCAAAGCAACTTTACATTTGTGTTACCGTGGATTCCATTAGCCAAAGTTTAACGTTTAATTAAATAAGATGTCGTTTCAAATAGACAAATCCAAGTTATACCAAAAATTGTTTGACAGTTTTAAAAAATCTCATACAAGTACGAAAGTACAAAATGTACAAAACTTAGTTAACGATGTGTGGCGAAATTATACATTACAAGCAAAGTCCGACAAGGAACTAGATATCATTGTATCTAAGAGGATTGAAGAAGAATTGCAAGCGTCGACTAAGACCCCGTCTACTGCATTTTTTTTCCAACCTATGAGTAAGAACTCGCCAAAAATTTTATCTTCACATATTGTAACAATAATTTAAACGTTTTCTGATTAGAAAATATTATGGCCTATCTCAAAGTATACAGGAAATAAATAATAATAATAAATTAGTTTATGTTCCAAAAGTATTTTTTTTTACATAATGTTTCTGAGTTTTCCCGGTAAGTAGTCTGAGACACTTGTATTGGGAATAACTCGCTCGTTCCCTCGTTGGTTAACATTATATGTAGTTCCGATTTTATACACTGTAATAGAAATTTCAAAATTTTACGAATTTACTTTTACATTTTTACTAGAGGTAATATTCATTATACAGATTTATTTCTCAATTCTTAATAGGCTTGTTTCCACTATGAAAGAAATATTCAAAAACTGATTTACTCTAAAATAATTCATAATTTTAGATGCCTTTACACTAATATTTTTCTGCAGTTCGTATTATTTGATTTTTAATTGGAATTCAAATGATAATTAGTCACTCAGTCGGCATTGCACGCGATGACGTCAAAGTGTGTTATTCCCATACAAACTCTATGAAGAAAAGCGTTTTGACAGTTGATAAAAAGTACGTCAACGATTGGTGGTGTCAACTACCGTATTCATCTTAATAACGAGAAGATCCATAAAAAATAAACACCCACACTGATAGGAAAGTTAGACCTGTAAGAGTCGCTGCTCGTCGTGCTAATGAACTGATGTGCATTATTCAAAATTTAGAGCACCATGATGTTGAATGGCTCGATGAGAACGACGTAGACATTCCAAAATCGGATGAAAGTGAGCAGACTCACAACACTGAGCAGCAATCCAAGCAATCCAATGTCATCGAGAACTTAGAATCATGGATTCGGGTTTCATGGACTGAAGACTTTTAATTTGAATTTAATATGTGTACCAAAAATTTAAAATAAGTTTTTTATGTTCGTAAGATTATAATATTTTGTCCCTTTATCTATGTTGAATACTGCATCAGTAAAATGTAATCTCTATCCTAAATCTATTTTCTTATTTTTAAAATTATACTATTATAATTATAATAAATAAAAAATAAATGTTTACGTAAGAATGGGGGGAGGGGATAAAAGCCTTGCTAACTTTTGCTGACAAGGGGGAAGGGGGGGGGGGGTAAATAATTATGCATTTACATATGCATGCAATTGCATTAGCATACTTATGCAGTTGCTTACGCATTTGCATGTATATTTGCATACATTGTCATTGCATACTTGACGATCGCTTGCTGCAGTGGTCCACAGGTCGGACTTCTAAAACCAAGGGTCGCGGGTTTGATCACCGCACAGTACAAGCATATGTGTGCATGAACATGTGTGTTTGCACTGGTCTGGGTGTTTTCTATGTATAATATGTATTTATTTACAAAAAAAAGTATTAAAGTATGTTTAACCGTTGTCTTGTACCCATAACACAAGCCTCGTAGCTTAATTTGGGACTAGAGAATTGGTGTGATTGTGAAATATTTATTTATGTATTTGTTTATTAGCTAATATGATTTATATTTTAGATTTGCGACCGCTTTTTTTAAGCAATTATAGTTATCTTGCGTTACCATTTTTTCTTCAGGTGCATTTAAACGGTTTTTGAGCCCCACCATGTCCTTTAAAAATCGAGTAACGTCCACATGATCAAAAGTCACGGGAGGAACCAAATGCAAATCTTTAGCAATAAAGATAGGAAAGACCTGCGGGTCTGCACTTTTCATCAAACCTATGATATCATTCAAATCTCTCGAAATCCTCTTTTTGTCTTGTTTGCGGCGTACTGGCGTCTTTTCCGCAGTCGGCATTGATTCAAAAAGTAACGTTTTCGCCTTAACAGTTTCATCCACTGAGAAAGATGTAGTACTTACATAGCTGGTGTATGCTCTCCTCATCCATGTAAACAATCACATTACCCAAAAATGTCAGTAATTCGTTGATAACAACGTTTTCAATTAGCACACTTTACAATGTCAATATTCGAAGTCATCGTCCTTTGCAATGAGTCACTGCACTTCACACAGAGCTATACCACACACTACCGCATGAGATTGCGATGCGCACACGACTGATGATATTTACCTATGCATTTGCATTAGAGATGCACCGAATGTAGATACAACCGAATACGAATGTTCGGCCGAATATTCGGTTCAAAATATACCGAACTGAATATTCGGCCGAATTATTCGGTTCAATTCTGGTTTTAATTCAATGCAAGTCAAATGAAATTCTTTAAGATCAACAATAAACAAATAATAAACAATAAACAGGTTTGTATTTTTTTTTCATTTGTGAACCAGTATTTGTTACGGATGATATAATTTGTCTATTGTTGATTTTAAAGAATTTCATTTGTTTTACATTGAATTAAAACTACAAATATTTATGACAATTCCTAGTTCACCATTCACTAGCGTATTTTATTTAAAAATGTATTTGATCTTATAAACATATTGATTTGTGTTGAATCCTTAAGATAGCTAGTAGTTATTACATTACATTATAACTATTCTAAAAAAAATTTTCTGAAAATAGTAGTTACTCAAAATTTTAAATTTCATTTAATAAAAATCCGTCTGTAAAGCAGCAGTTTTTTTGATAAAATAATTATTTATTGATTGTTAATATTTTTATTTCACAATAAATAATTAGTACAAGAAGTCATCATCGTCATTTTTAAAAAATATACTAAACTTTCGGAATAAACCACACTTGTATGGTAATATTAGATAACCTTACTGTTTAATTAAATGTTATTTTTTAAAATGTAAACAATACATTTAATATTTGGTTATTATACGGCAAATCAACCGAACATTCGGCCGAATACGAACATGAAAAAATATGCCGAATGTACCGAATACGAATATTCAGCCGAACATTCGGCGCATCTCTAATTTGCATTATGCATTTGCATTGTGCATTTGCACATTTGCATAGTTGCATATGTGAACATGCAAATATTATGCAAATGCACATGCAAACATGCAGAGGCAAATATGCAAATGCATATGCAAATTCAAATGCATATGCAAATATATATTTTCAACAAGATTATTGTTGGCAATCAAAATATTTGTATTTGTATGTGCATTTTCATATGCAAATATATATGTAAATGCATTTGCAAACATGCAAATGCATATGCAAACATGCAAATGCATATGCAAATACATATGCAAATCCATATTCAAATATGCGAATGCATATGCAAATATGTAAATGCATATGCAAATATGCAAATGCATATGCAAACATGCAAATGCATATGCAAACATGCAAATGCAAATACATATGCAAATCCATATTCAAATATGCGAATGCATATGTAAATATGTAAATGCATATGTAAATATGCAAATGCATATGCATGTTTGCCAATTTTCCGTTTTTCGCATTAAGACAGATATAATATTGTATATTTATGTGGAGTATGGGCTGCTGCCTTAAGAAAACGTGCGGCGTATGCAAAATAAAATAATAATAAAAACATGTTATTCATGTAAGTAAACACCACACATAAGGAGCACTTTTACACGTCCCCCCAATATATAAATTAACCCTACCATTGCTTCGGGACAATTTGGGCTAGTGCTGAGAAGAAACGGCGCAAGAAACTCCGTTACTATAGTCACTGCCTCTTTTAAAATTTGCTTTACATTAATTGTTTAGATACAAACATTTACATATATCTTTGTCATTTATATAATCATCCATTTTAGTTAGAGTATCTAACTAGTCTTGCCGTTTCAACATCAGTCACAAACCTTATCTTTCGTACAGCATCAAAGCAGCGGAGCTGAGTCTCTTTGAGAAGGTTATGATATGAGGACCCAAGTGGAGCTTATTATACAAAGTAATTCCAAAACAAGTTGTAATATTTGTAGTAACTAGTTGTGTCTCCTTTACAATAACCTTTGTAGGAACTTGTCGGACATTGGGCATTGTAAATTTGATGCATTTAGTTTTGGTCACGTGCAGCAATAAGTTATTAACGGTATACCAATGAAGTACTCGTGAGACTGTACCATTTACATCGTCCAACGATTCTTTACCCCTTGAGGTTTCAAAAAGTAATAAAGTATCATCAGCAAATAACACTATCTCACAAACACCATCGACAAAGAACAGAAAGTTTAAATTAGTTTTATCGTCGAGTGTTAAATAATGAAACGATTGTCTCGCATATAACCTGTTTACTATACATTATAACAGGGTTTCGTGTGTGAATTATAAGTATAAAGATATGAACACATTAGCACGAACTGAGAAGAATCAATTTACAAATAAAGCACGCGGGGCGCGTCGCGTCCGTGTCGAGGACTCGCGACGGTAGGGGAACGCGTGCGTGCGTCCTGTATGCTCGGCCGAGAGGGACTGACTTACTGCCGTCTGCGGCGGGTTGCGCACGCCGTTGCTACTCCGGCGCGGGCCGGAGCGCTTTCTTATTCTATCTAACGAACAGAGACGCGACGTTGCCTGCGATTGCGAGGAGTGGCAACATCGCGTAATGATGGCCGTGCTATAGTTTAAATTAAAGTACAAAAATAGAAATGGTAATAATATTGATACTTGGGGCACTCTCATGGTAAGAAGTGCTACAGAAGACTCAGTTCCATAAATATTAACTATTTGTGTTCTCCCAGTAAGGTAATAAATTACAATATGCATCACCGGAGACAGGGTTTTATGGTCTACACAATCGAATGCTTTGGAAAGATCACAACAAATACCTATAGCACCATGCTTGCTATCATAGCAATAAAACACATGTTTCAAGAGAGCGCCTGCAGCGTCGGCAGTACTGCGACCTTTTGATTACGATATTTCAGGTAGCTTTCGCTTCATTTTTTTAACCTTCAATTATCCTACGTGGGTGATTTGATTTTGCTTGGGCACCAACTTTTTTTTTAAATTTTATATATACATATTTCCTAATTAATATATTCTGTAATATATGGGTCCTGTGAATATTCTCTATTACGAGTACTATAGAGATAATACATTTTTTTTCTGCTTTTGAATGAAATGACCATAGCTTTAGCCCCGTGCAATATACCATCTAAATATAAGAAGAGCTCGTAAATTTAGGTTGCTTTTCATACCTAAGACGTTACGTACGACGGACGTTCTTTATAAGTTTGTGTCTTATTTTCATAATTCAACAAAATAAAAGTACAGATACAATTTTGTTTTACAAATACAATTTAGCCCTAGTTTCTTGCGTGTAAACATAATTGGTTGTCTAAAATATTCTTTGATGCGGTTACTCATCAAATTCATATTAACGAATTATTTATCAAAATAGCAGTTTGTATTTACTTATCCATAACAACAAAATCGAACATTTATTGTCATGTTTTACACAGGTACCTACTAGTGCTTTATAAGGTTAACTACTTTAAGCAAATAAGAAGAACGTGTTAAGTTGTATTTACCTGCCAAATTTTCTTCTATAAACTGCCATATCACAGTCATATCACATTGGCGAGCGAACACAGCGCCACCAGACGAAACTAAACACGGATTAAATAGGCTTTGAATACCGGTACACTACTGTACTTTACTTACGTACTACGTACTTAATAGCGACGTTTTACCCGAAAATAAAACGTTTATTAAACATACTTACTTTATTTAAAGCCTACTTTTATTTATGGTGATTTGATTTATGACCTTAATTAAATGCGATGATAAACCTAAAGACATTCCTATGAGCTGATTCGAGCTGCCAGTAGTGGCGCTAGTGGCAGCTCAATACCAAATTCAGCTAACCGAAACCCGATATACGCCGCTTTCATTATTTAGGCTTTAAGTATGTTTAATAAACGTTTTATTTTTAGGTAAAACGTCGCTATTACTGCGTAATGGAACGCATTACGATATGACAAGAATGTCAATGTCACTGTCAATGTCACACACAGTAAAGCTGCCTGTCTTTGTGACTCAGCCTCAGCTATTAATTTTTTTGTTATTTGATGGGCACTCAGAGCAGCAAAATTATTCGTACCTCGAAAATGGCGAGCTCCGGTGACCTCCAGCAATTCATCAAAACAGCTATTTCTCAAGACAAAGTTGTTGTCTTTTCGAAATCTTACTGCCCTTACTGTAAAATGGCCAAAGACGTGAGTACCAATATCTTATCTCGAATAGATATGTATTTGTTTTTAATCAAATTCGTCAGTTTAGTCTAGCGAGGCTTCAAGTTATCCCCGGTGTTTTGTGACAACGTGGTGTCGACCTTTGTGAATATCAATTGAGGAACAATGTCTTAAGTTATATTATTTTTATAAATTTTCCAGGTATTTAACAAAGTCAAACAACCCATCAAGGTTTATGAATTAGACGAACGTAATGATGGAGATTCCATCCAGGACACCCTTGCCCAAATAACTGGATTTAGAACTGTAAGTAATCTACAAAGTTCAATTTTTTTGATTATCAATACATAATTGAAATGCCTACACTCCAATTCGCTCTTCATTTTTAAGTAGTGTACCTATAGTAAATAATTTTTATCTATCTAGATAGCATGCTATTTGCCTAAAGTATGTATGCATGGGTTCCTAATTTATGATATGTTTTAAATTTACTATGATGTCATCTGTATTCTTAAATAGCTAGTGAGCCCATAGCACAAAAAACAATTTATTCTATCTATTTAAATTATTCTATTATATTATTATTATTTAATAACCTAAATCATTTACTTCATCAGTAGAGACCGGATAATATGCAACATAAAAAGCTTGAAATATGCATGCAAATATGCATGAAAAATGCCTAAAATATGCACGAAAACTGACAGAATATGCAACATTCAATGAGATTTATTGTTATTTAATATTTTTTGAAAGTGATTGAGAGTACAATTTTTTAGTTTATAGAGAGGAATATTACTTGCAAGCAATGCTTCACATAAATCCATGCTAAACTGGATCTTTTGTTTACATTTTGAGCTAGAAGCAGAAGCGGTTATAAGATGTTTTCGTGGACCTTTTTTCTGCAATCCTGCGACGTGAACATTTGTCTTGACATGTTGGTCTATTTGAAACTTTTTAGTGCACGAAATGTTTTTCTCGCAAACTCGACAATATAAAACATTTCCGTCGTAAGTTAATTTTTCAGGAAATTCACTTATCCACAAAGACACACTTTTTTTTCGGGAGGCATTGTACACACACAAAAACTTTTAACTGCAGGTGAATTATCCGAGCACGAGCGTGTCAACAATCAAAGTAATAATGACATGCATAATAGTAGCGCGGTAGGCGAGCGCGCGGCGGCGCGATCATTTGTCTCTTTCATTTTTTGAGTACCTACCAAAACAAAATACGCGCGGCTGCCGAGTGCGCTACGCTCGAAAAATACCTACTGTAAATTATAGCAATAATATGCATCATCACTAGATATTAGTAAAAATATGCTATTAACCTTGAAAATCGCTTAAATATGCAAATGCATATGCAAATATGCAAATGCATATTATCCGGTCTCTATTCATCAGAATGTACAATTGACATTGTATTGTGGTTAGACAAATAACGTAATGAATGATAAACATGTTGTGACAATTTGACCACAAACCGAACTGATACTTGATAAAATAATGTTTTTACAATACTTATTTACTGTATTTTTTAAATTATTACACTTGTATTCTTATCAATCATATTTTATTTTTCAGGTACCCCAAGTATTCATAAACGGTAACTGTGTAGGAGGTGGTTCGGATGTCAGTGCCTTGTACAAATCTGGGAAACTAGAGCCTATGCTCATTGGTTAAACTGATACTTAAATGGAGTACATATTTAAAATTTGCAGCCAAAATACATTAACTTGAATAGCTTGATTGTAAGAAATTTAGAGTATCAATTGTTAAATACCTATTTTGCTTTGCACCAATTCTATTTTTTTATAATTTTTAAAGTACAATGAGTGCCCATTAAAGCTTATAAATTGCACAATCAATAGCAATTATAAATTATAACACCAATAAAACACCTTTTTTCAACTATTTCTGATAAGCAAAAAAAAAGTTAAAGTAAAAGTTGTAAAAAAAATTGTATAATTAAAAAGTACAGAGTTAATTATCAATTTCTAAGTCATGTTCAGTATAAATATTTGTTTATTATTCTCTGCAATATTTTTTAAAATAAAATGTTACTTAAAAAGGTTTTTATTTATCTGTTTTATACTTTTATGTAGGTAAGAAATAAATAAGTTAAACTTTGTTCCATTACAGTTACTTCAGTTTGTAATCAAATTGTATCTTGCTTGTTTAATATTTAGTATTGTGTGTGGTGATTTTATTCAGAAATAACTAATTCAGTAAGCCATATGAAATATCAAATTGGCAGACTGCAAAGGGCACCAGTAATAACTTTAGTTTCTAGTGTTTGTTAAACATTATTAACAGACACCGATATTTATGATAAAGGGTTTGGCTTGAACTGGTTCAGAATTTTAAGGCATCTTTAAGGTTTAAAAACGTGATAATTATGATATATATGTATGGAGTTCAATCTAAAACACAACATCTTTTCCAATAATTAAGAGGTATATCAAATTGTTTCTATCTTTTAGATTGCTATACAATCTTGAAAACGTAGTTACGTAAAGGTATATTTATTATTTCTACAAATTAAGCAGTACTAACATGTTAAGTATTTTAACAAATTACATTTTATTGTTAGAGATTAGGGTTGCCGGGCGGATATGAGATAGAATTTTTTACAAGCCCTAGCAAACAGCATACCCTTATCTAGTTGAGCCAATTACTGCACATTGTTTTATTAAAATTATGCAAATGTATCTCGGTCCCGCTTTCGTCACCCCTTGAGCAACGAGTGTGCCACAATCGGCCGAATTAATTCTAGAGATTCCTTCATAAATCCTTCACCTAAAGTCACTTGTCCCCACCCTAAACGCTTTATTACGCGCGCACGATGAAAACATCAGGGCCCGCTCAAGGCCACTACAAGAACGGAACCGTAGTAGGGCGGCGGATCGTACCTACGCTACGTAAGTACGTAAAGATATTATGTTTCCTATGTCATTGATAAAAGCGTCGTTTTTGCGTAACGCGATGGTGAATTGCGACAATTAAACCCGGATAAAGTGCGAGGGAGAAGGATGATACCGGGAGTCGACCCTCTGGTGCCCAGTTACGGCCGCCCTAGCGACTGCTTCGCGCGCCCACCGCTAGTCGGCGCTGTGAGCCCGCCCTAACACAACATGATGTTATTGCATTTCATTAAGCACGGATTTTTGTAAACAAACAGTTTTTTTGAATTAAATTTTACACGTTCGCGGGTTTGTTGATGTGCTGTGCTCATAGTTGTTGAATCCCGTCGTGTTTGAGCCTTGAATTAAGCGTCATATGATTGGCATCGAAAGTGAGGGGACGTAAGGTGAGTTTGCTATACACATATAGATACGTATAGGCGCCTCGAGCCTACTTATTGATAAATAGTTTATATGCCTGTGTATTCTCATATTTTAATTGATTTATTGACTAAGTTCAATACGCATGTATCTTTGATAGATATACAATCGTGGTCAGCTTAGGGACAGCCGTTGTATAGTAGTAACTTTTTTTCAGGCTGTATTACAAATAAATGCTTTTGTTTTTCAGTAAGTAGGTACTCATTTGAGAGCTCAATGAATACTAAATAAAGTATGAAAAACATTCTTGATAACAATATTTATTAATTTTTAGGGTTCCGTACCTCAAAAGAAAAAAACGGAACCCTTATAAGACCACTTCGTTGTCCGTCCGTCCGTCCGTCCGTACGTCCGTCCGTCTGACAAGACCGTTTTTCTCAGGAACGCGTGGAGGTATCAAACTGAAATTTCTATATGATACTGAGGTCTACTGTCCCTGGAAGCTGTAGAAAAATCAACCTTCTAAGCCAACGCACTTAAAAGATACAGCCATTTAGGCCGCAAATTTCCGCAAATTTTTGAAACTCGCACAGGAATCAAAACCTACAGGATACTTCCCGTAAACTTAGAATCTTGAAATTTAGTACGAAGTCACGTCTTATAGTACAGATATAGGAAAAATTACGAAAACCGTAAATTTTCAAAAAAAAATTTCAAAATCCTTATCTCATGAACGCGTTGAGATATTAAATTAAAATAAATTATATATATATATATATATATATGTTTGTACGGAACCCTCGGTGCGCGAGTTCAACTCGCACTTGACCGGTTTTTTATTTTCATCAAAAGTAATCAGGCCGCTATGACATCATTATTTTACTTGGACAACTATGTTATTAGGGACACCTAACCTAATCATTTCAAAAATTATGATTTTAACTATCTACTTATTTATGTAGTAAGGCTATTAATCAATCAATCGCCCAGCTTGCGAGAGGTGCGGGTTCGAGTCCCGCCTATGGCAATCCGTTTTTTCTTTGAGTGTGTTTTAATTTCACATTGTAAAGAAATTTGCATTGTTAATGCTAAAAATATAGATACATAATTTTATCGTGATTTAAGTAACAAATAAAACGTTACCTCAATATGCTTCCCATTATTATTTACGGTCTTAAGTATTATATAGGTAAGAATATTGATTCAACGATATATTTTTTTCGGCATCGAAAAGACAAAGTCCCAATCAAACTACACCGTTAAAAAAACGGATTAAATGGAAAGATGTGTGGTGCCACATTCCCAAAACAGGATGGCGTGTGAAGGTTGAGGATAAGAACATAAATATTTATGATGAAACACGGAAACCGGAAGTCCCTAGACTCCAGCAGATTTAAAATTAACGGTTATAATTTGAGAAATAAAAAGAAATAACACGAACCCGCTTATTTTTCGTGTTTTAATTGCTTAGGTCCTGAACAGATCAATAAGCTTACATAATAAGGCACTGAAGACACGTTTTTGTACCTAGGTACCACAGGTGTTCACCATTATTTTCGTTCAAGCTTTATTCCAGCGTGTATTTTCTGTAAGACCATGACGGAATGTCCAAAAGTCACAAAGCATTTGGTATGCTACCATGGGCACAGCATATTTTATGATCGGATGACGGCTCGCATAATTCGCTCAGACGCAATAGGGAGTTTTAACATAAACAAAGGAAATATGCAATCAGCACAGTTATAATAATATACCAACAGAACAACGCCTAAACCTATCGTCTAATCTCTGTATATTATTTGTGTAAGAGCATTCCTATCCCACCAGCCAGTGTCGCGGTGCTAGGGTCTAAAAATATGATTGAGGTACCAGACCTCGGCGAGTAGACTGGGCCAATACTCTGATATTTGTTCGAACTTGACGCGCGGCCGCTATTTATTCCGTAACCATTATTTGTGTCATTGACAGATTTTTTAACGATTGAGATATTTTGATGATGGTGCAACCAATCCCAAGAAATACATGAAGAGGTACCTACTAATCATTTGACATTGGTAAAATAAACAATACCATTTCTGTACTGCTTCAATTATAACCCCGACAAAACCTCCGATGCACATGATTTTTTTTTCATATTCAAAAGATTGTTAATGCTTTATATTTTTGACCGTATTTAATTTTAAATAATTAGACTACGCTGGCTGTAGCTGTAGATAAATACCGTAGTATTCATATGGTGTGCATTGCAAATTTGCAATATAAGCAACTACTTTTTATAGCCAAATACTGCCCCGTTGGTGTAGTGGCAAAGTTTCTGCCTTACATCCGAAAGGTCCTGGGTTCGAATCCCAGGTCGAGCCAAATTTGTTTCTGCGATTTTCTGTGTTACACCCCCGTGTCTCGGAAAGCATGTTAAGCCGTTTGGTTCTGCGCCTGATCTCTCTCCGGTCATGTCGGATTGCTGTCTCACCGAACTTTGAGAGTGATGGAACAGTGAGTGCACCTACGTCGCCGTGGTCGAAATCGGCCAGGAGGACTATTATTATTATTATAGCCAAAAAGTCTGATTTTAAAATGTAGTCATCATGAATACCTTCCTTGTATAACAGATTGCTACGGAACCATGAAATGCTACGAATTTCAATCCAAAACTAAGAAGATTGATGAATGTTATTTGTCGGAAAGTTCAAGTTTTCGTAGTAGGTATTGTACCCATCATTTTCTAAGTTTTTGTATGTTTATATGCCAAAATGTAATTACTACCTTTTCCATCAATATAGCAGTTCCTTAACCAAGTGACACTTTGCACTTATTCATGACAATCTAGGTACTATATAGGCGTCGTGGGTAATAAGGATTCGTTCATTCTCGCTTACGGCGAGAAATAAGAAATGATTAAGTTAACTAACAAATAACGTTGTTTAAGATTAGGCTAGGTATGGAATCTTTCGAATATTGCTTAGTAACAAAGTAAACAAAATACCTTTTGTTCTTACCAATACAAAGACGCGGCAGACAAGTCTATTGTTGGCTTATTTGCGATTCCACCACTACATTATGATAATGAGCCAACTGCTTTCTATCAAAGTAAGTAACATGAGATGTGACTTTTGGATGTGAAACATTTTCCTGTTTTTCTTGTTTCGTTTCTCTCAGTTTCTTTAACTTTGCGAGGGAATATTACTGCACGCAATAAAACCGATTGTTGGAAATCCTTGTAACTTTATACCTATTTAAACTAGTATTCAAACTACTTAGCTCATGAGTCCTGACTCAAACTATTGTTGATTCTGATATCTGTAACACAAGTGCTTAAGCTACATACTACGGAGTCAAGTCAATGTATGTTGTTGTTGTATTGCATGGGAAAATTAAGAATCAAGAAAAACAGACGTTTTTATCATAGATTTAGTTGTTGTTTTTTTTTGGTGTGCTAGTTTTTATTTTGTTAATGGAGAGTACATTAACGACATTTCATGCCCAACGAAACCTGTGTGATGTTTTACTTTCTGACGATTTATTTTTAATGTTAGTGCAAAAAATAATAATGACCCTGGTTTTATTTAAGCAAAACAACTATAATGTTGGATGTACAAGTAGGTAACTATCTTGTGGAACTTTATCTCACTAAAATATTGCAGTCGACTGATCCTTATTTTAAATTCATGTTGGTGCTGAGATTTTAAATCGCCTCAAGTTGGCAGTGCTCACCAAGTTCGCGTCATAAACGATCTCTACAGGAGTTTTGCTGACAAATTCCTTGTTTATACGGAAGGTTTGGGGGTAGATAGGGTGCGGGTTGACTGGTCGGAATATAAGCGGCGCGCCGCCCGCCCGCCCAGCAGAGCGCTCGAGCTCGTGTCGGTGACGCCACGTCGGGTGTAGAGCCTCCGTAGCGCGGCAAACTTTCTCCGTTCGTATTCGCATACCGTATAACCTCGACGCCGCCGCCAAAATTGGAACTGTCAAAAGTTCGTCGGTGAGCGCTAATGTAGCCTCGATTTCGGATCGTCCGGTAAGAACGTTTTGACATTAATAAGAGTTTTGGTTGAGCTTTTAGGTTTTTTGAAGTGAAAACTTCCTTAGCGGCGTTGAGCACTTTTGTGGCATGGGTAGAAACTGTGAAACTCGCGTCAGGTCACGTGATGCTGACCGAAAAACCGTAAGACGGTTCAAATAAATCAAAAATGCACAACGTTAATAATCAAGTTTTCACTTCTGCCGGCACTCCCGGAGTGCAACCCGTGTTTTTTTCTGTGTGTTTTTGGAGAAGTTTCGTTTTTGGTTATTTGAGTACTTATTTCATTTGCTTTAATAAGTAGTAGGCAGTTTAGTTTTTCACAATTATTTATATTTTATATATTATATTAAATAAACAGGAGGTATATAATTATGTTAGTCATACGTTTAAAATAGAAACTAAATGCTCAATAGACAAAAAAAGGGTTTCCCGGAAAAAATGCTGGACATATTTCTCAACTTATTTTCTCATCCCCATTTTCAAAGCATATTGTTTGAAACTCGAAAGCGATCAGCTTGTAATAAATAACATCTTATTCCCTGTCGGTCGCTACGTGGATACGCGAAAGAAAAAGTCAACAACGTATTGTTCGTGAAACGAACTCAGTACTCGTATACGAGTAACTCGTGGCGTTGATGCGGGGTTCGAAAACAAAATATAGAAAAGGTTCGTTCTGTTGAAAGTGCACTAATCAAAAATAGTATGAATATTGAAGTTAGCTTTTGACGTTGTCGTTCTTATACTCATACTTTAGGAGTTTATGAAGAATTGTGAATATGTTTAGCTTGTGAAAGCAATTTTTTTTTCTAAATTGATTGTTGTTAACGCTTTTACAATGCACTGCTACAGTCTTCATTCTTTTTTTTTTACTAAACGTTTCCAAAATAGTTATTTGTTACAAGAGTGCAAAGTTGCTTTTTAACCGCGTGTTCAATTTTGATGACCGAGCAAGCGAAGAATTCTCAAATTGAATCACGAGCTCAGCGAGTGATTCAAAATTAGAATCCTGAGCGTTAGCGAGGGAATCAAAAGAGCACGAGGTGAAAAATTTTTGCACTCGAGTGCAACACGTAACTTTTCATTCCACCACAGCGAGGAAATGACTAAATGCAAATAAAACGGTTGACAATCACAAGATAACTACTTTTATTTCAGTTTAGGTATTAACTACTACATTATGACAGGTAAGTATTACAGAAAAATCTTTAAATTATAACAACATAATACTTAGGTATAATTAATAAAAATTGAAGTAACGTTGCTACAGTTATTTGAATTGAGTGTAATATTTTTGTTGGGTTCTGTAATATTGGTGTTAGTCACTTGTGTACTGTTTTTCGAGTGCTTGCTTTCTTGTTTTCAGATAATTCTATAAAATATGCCAGCAAAACGTTTTCTGAGAAAGTTTTGGCTCCTTTTGCTAGTCGCCACGTGTTGAACATAACGTACTGTTTTAAATACTTCTCGCGTGATTGTTGAGGGAGAAAGATTATTTGCGCATTATTAACAGTTTCAGTCAATTCTGTTGGCGTCAAACAAACTTCCTCGTCGCTAGAATCACTCATTTTAGTTTTTCACTTGTTTTCAAGTTTCTTGTTTTTATTATAAGGTTTAACAATGACGTGAAAAAATGCAGCGTAAAGAACTGCCAACAAAGCAAATAGAAAAAAGAACAGCAAGAAGGTTCCGAGTTTGAGTTTTTAACAAATTAAAAAAATGTTGTATGATATATTTGGCACCATAGAGGTAGCAATAAATAGGTTTAATGATTTTTTTAATTCACAAACTTGGTGCACACGATGTTCTAAATTCAAATTGACTTTAACCTCTAGTGAAGAAAAACGGCTTTTCCGCTCAGATATTGAAGAGCAAAATGACTCTTTCTGAGATGGTGGGATGAAAAAAATATTACTTGGATAAGTAAGTATCGGTTTTGTTCGTTTTGATAAGAAGAACATAACTTAATTAGAAAATCATGCCAGCGCATGTTTTTCTTCAAAATGTTATGCTTAATGTGTTTCATTTTAATTTGTTTCTTTAATGAAGAAATTAAATGAATAATCTAACAGAGTAGTAATACCGTTTTCTTACTTTGCATCGCGAGACTCTTTAAAAAGCTCCTATAAATGCATTTGAAAATATTTTCCCTTTTAAAACTCTTGCCTGGCAGTAAGTGGCTGTTTGGAGTCATTAATGACTTCGAATTATGGGCACTCTTATCTTAAAGTGGTTCGTTTGTGCGATCGTGTGTGATCCGGGAGTTTACGAACTTAAAAAAAGAACCATAGAAAAATCCACTTGGTAGAGAACGTATGCTCTTGTAAGTCGTGTGACGAACTTTTATAACGTTTGACTACATTATTTTTAAGATTTTCTTTTTAAGGTTTGATAATAATAATAATTTTGTAAGATATCTTAAATCCTTGGGGGAGACCTACTATACTTCAGAAATGTTTTTGCCTTCATTTCGATAAAAGATTTCTTTAACTTACAAATTAACTTGATGCATGTTTACAAGATAAAGAATTTCTAATATTCCTGATATTGGTAATCAATACCGAAATTCTCAACATACACAATATAACAAAGTGCTAAAGTAAATATATTTTTCAAACAAAACTTAGTAAATCTTCTGGAGAATCTTTAAAAATTACTCGTCACTAAGCTTCGAAGTTTTGATGGAAAAATATATTAATTAAACGGAACGAATGCGTCGGGGCGGCTCATCAAAAATGTATAGAATTCGTATGATTTACATAAAAGTCATTTTATTGCCTCGCAAGACAAACAGAATGGGATATTAGCCGTTGGAATGGATCCAGAGCCGTGAACTATGCACCCACATTATACTTATACCAACTTGTAATGAACTGTGGAATCAGCGAAATTGAAAACGAACGGAATTGGAGTTTATTGCTTTTGTTATTTGTCAAGAAATACTGGCAAATTAAACGGCTTTATTTATGTTCTAGCACTTCGCGGGGAGTACCTACATATTATCTTCTTGTGTATAAACTTTTTTTATTAGTCAGATATTTTAAGCAAATCATTTTGGAGCATTTGGGTCATAAATAAAAAGGAAATTTCTCAATACTTAAAGCTTCGATCGACCGCTTAAACTACTAGCAATAGAAAGTCTTAAAGTTTGAATGAAATCCGCACGTAGCGTAGTCGTGCTACGACTGCTACGGATTGCTACGGACCACGAAATCACAACTCGAAATGTGAATCTGACACCGAATTTCAAACTCATGAATAAAAAATTGGTTGCCTGTAAAGTCGGTATACGGGCGAAAGTTTTACGTGACAACGACTTTGAGTGGTAAAATAATTTTAATGTGAATATTCATTCGTATAACATGAACCGGTGTGTATGCCTATCTCTCTCACTCTCTCTCTCTCGCTCTTAGGCGGGTTAACTGTGCTCGAGTGGAAGGGACGCGTGCCTTTCACTTTTTATGTCTGTCTCACTCGCTCTTAGGCGGGCTAACCATGCCCGAGTCGAAGGGACGCGTGCCTCTCACTCGCTCTCATTGTGAGCGCGGAACGTGAGCGGAGCGTAACGCAGTTTCTTGAAGTGTCACCCGGCAAACCAATTTATAAGACGTTGTCACGACAAAAAGTTATTATTATTTAAAAACTTTTGTTTGCCTTCATTATCATACCTTTCCGGCCGTGTTTACGTTTCTCATTAACTGCCACTCTAACAACATAAGTTATAAACAAGCTTGGTATAATTACACCAATTCTCGCTTACTAAAACAAGCGTCAAGAATTTTAACAAGTGTCGGCAGAAGTTGGCAAAGAATTCAATGAGCTGGCCCTAATTATGTAGAACAAGTTGGTGCATTCATTAGTCGTGTTTCGTTTAATATTCATCAGGGCCACCACAGCAACATTTTTACTTCACAATCCTCAGTGAATCCGCCATCTCAAATTATATGGAAATAAGAGTAAGTTCGTTCTGCGGTGCGCAAAGACAGGACGGGAAGGAAATTCGTTTACAGCATCTGAGTGTGTTGTTTTTATAAAAAAAAACGTTAATAAAGTAAAGTCAATTTGCAATTGTGACTCAATTTGGTTTTAGCATTGTCAATTGACAATATTTTGTATCGTCTTCGCTGCTTGTACTCGCGATTGTCGAATATTTTAAGCTTACTACCGGAGTCCAAAAAAAATTGGAAACAGAAAGAAAATACCTTTTTCTTTTAAATTTTTCATATGTTTCATAGACTTGCAAATGTACTTTTCTCAAAGTTATCAGCATTATTTTCATGAAGTATTTTTTCAATCTAGACTACTTATTGACTGAAAACTTATTTACTCTTCCCCGTTGCTTAGTTGTTTAATTCAATGCTTTCACATGTCTGAAAGATATTTTCACAATTTAACACGATACGAATTGTGAACACGCAACGCAACAGGTGTAACACTCACAAGGATGATACCACATGTAATTTAATAACATTTGATTAATCTAAAAACAGGAAATCCTTAGATTAACGTTTTAATGAGTTGGATTTAGAATTTTAATTCCATGGTTCCCTTTGAATTATAACTTGTCACATTAAACAGTCATGGCACAGGAATTTAAGGCTGGCATTTCTTAATTTTCGCAATTACGTCACCCCATATTTTTATCATTCAGCCTTGACAACTCATTAGCATCCCCAAATCATTTCTTTTTATTTTAGTCAGAAATATTCTGCTTATTTTGTAATATCCTCCCCATCAAGTTCAAAAAGAGTGCAACAATATAGATAAGTACTTGTGCAAGGTTTTTTATTCTTTACTGTACTTAGCTGTTTTCGCATTTTTTCATACTTTTATACATATAATCTTTCCTCTTGAATACATGTATTAAAAAAAACTGCATCATAATCCGTTAAGTAGTTTTAAAGATCTAAGCATACAAGCGAACATTCAGAGGAACAGACGCGGAAAAGCTACTTTATTTGTGTGTGTTTACTTTATATGTTTCACATTGTTTCAGATGCTGAATCGGACGTTTACCGGATTGACAGTAGAAATAACATAGTATTACGACAAAATTTAGCAATCAATGTAAAAATAGTACAAACCCATCAAACTTAGGAACGTTTAGGCTACGCTAAAATAAGTTAGGCAGTAAAGCAGCTTGCCAAGCTTATTCAATATATTAAGGAGATAGTTTTATCTGGGAGTAGTTTTATGGGGAAAACAATGCCAGAGGTTCTCGTAAAGCATCGGTATCTTGGAGGTTGTGATTTTTGGAGGGTGGCGTAAGGGTTGGTTGGTGGTAATGTGTGAAGATAAGGAGGAGGGGAGGGGTGCGGCGGCGGCGAGCCCGCAGCGGTTGTGCTGGGCGCGCCGCCCACCCGCGCCGCTACCTGACACTAGAGGGCTCTGCTGCGCCAAGTTGCTGAGAAAGAATGGCAAGCCTAAGAAGGTAAGTGTGATTTTCGCTTATTTGAATTATTTATAGATACCTGTGTAGTGTTCGCCGCGAGGTCAGTCCCGTCTGTTTTATTGAGTCGGTACTTGAGAACTAGGTGATACTGCTGTAAAGGCTTTGTTACGCAGTCTGCGCGACAAGGTTCTTTTGAAAGTTGACAGTGTTGACTCTCCCAATACATTTCGGTATGCCTTTAAGACAAAGTCGAACCCTTTCGCCTTTTTGTGTGACAAGACCTTAAATAAATTACAATCACCATTTTTATAAAAATAACTTTAAAAAAAATGTATTCGCGCTATTTATGGAGCGCCTTCCTATCATACATGTAAACCACTTTTAAAAAGCTTGCGGCTCCTCACTTTGCCTTATATTTACATTTTTGAAGTCTGTAAATTTGTGAAAAATAATTCTGTTCTCTCCAACAAAGCATGTGAGGTATACTTTTGAAATACAAGGAATCCTAATAGGCTTGTTTTGAACTTTGTACCGAGAACTGCACTGTACATGAAAAATTGCTCAAATATGTGTTTAAATATATAAACAAGATACCTGAATCGATAAAAGACCTTAGACCAAGCCTGATTAACATAAAATTATACGAATGGCTTTTAAATAAAAACTATTATAGCATGAAATAATTTTTGAATTGATTTATTAAGTGTAATGTTGTGTTTAAACTATTATTTCTTGACATATTATTTTGATTTGATTTATGACTTATTGTTTTTATTTTGATTTATCTATTATAGTGTTAAAACCATATTTACATGCCATGATTGTGGCGAAACATGCCGTTCTATAAATGTAATGTAAATCTGTATGTGTACCGTGTTTCAAAGTAAATAAATGGAATTGAATCTTTTTTTATATAATTTCTAAAATGTTTAGTACATATCTCATCGTAATCACTAAAGGTACTGTGTAAGTGAAAAAGATTTTACTTGTACTACCTACCTAAAATGGTTTCGCGGATTTGCAACAATGGTAGAGCAAATGTTTAACTTCTACCTATACTGATTTGTACCTTCCAGAGTTAGGAAGCTAAAGGGAAGCGCTTCCTACCGACCGGGTGTTATGGTCGGGGACCAAGGTCCGATAGACATCATCTTGATTTGTCTATCTATATTATTCTGGATCGAAATCTTATATACCGCGGTTCATGTGCGGTACTAGGCCGGTATCATTTGGCCGGTACTAGGCTAACAGCGCCATCTAGCCTTATGGAGCCGTATCAGCTCTCGCTGTTGTGCTTGCCGTTAGGCATGCACTTGTGATGGCGAATCGTAGTAGTCGCCACACTGACATATGAAGTGTAATAACTCAAAACGCACCCAAGAATGTTCAATCTCGGCTCAAAGGGAATACCTTACTCATCAGAGGTATCTTTGACTGGCCATATTTTAGGCGGGGGCGGCTCTAAGCCGATATTCTAAGTTAGAATAGTTTCTGCCACGGCGGTTGATTTTCACCGTACTTAGTGATATCATATTTAAGTGCTTGCGTGTGTTCCCCCTTCAATTTATGGGAATGTGCAATTTATTTGGAGTAGAGCGTAGCGAAAGGTTTGTTATGGTTTAAGTTTGAGCATGGTTACCTACTTGTAACATTCACGAACGTTATTTATTAAATTTACCTAAACTCGTTTTGAAAAAAATTAGGAAACGAAAAATTATATGATAGACATGTCCCAAAGGGTGATTAAAACTCGTATGGTTTTTGAAAACATAAATTATGAGATACCTAGTCATTTCCACCATGTTGTCTCCACATTTCACCTATAGCCAAGAGTGAACTGAAAGTTTGAAGTCGATAGGATTAAAGGAATGGTTTTTCAACGTCTTGTAATAACTAACACTGTTCATTTGTGGAGTTATTTTGCTTTCATTAGGTCGACTGTATATTCTACAAAATAACTGATCCCGTTGTAACGTTATTGTACTTCAACCTAAGCTGAAAATACTCTACAGTCTACACTGCACGGGTAACTAGTGTCGAAGTAATTTTAAGACACATCCAGTCTTATTATAAAAGTTTGACTCGGTTCCGAGGATATTATGTACATTGTATTAAGGATGATAACTGGTAAGGCAAATAGCTTGGCCGCGAACCGCCAACTTTAGATCAAATTAGTTCCTGCTGACGACGCGGGCCCATTTTGATTAACCTCCCCAAGGGAACAAGTGAAGGCATGGATATCTCGCTATGGAAATATGAGTGGGACTCTCATTATGGAACAATAGATTAAAAGTTTCCATCTGTATTGTAATTTAGAAACTTTTGATGATAAAGAAGTAGAAGGGTTCAATCATTGTGATTCCGGATGGCTGCTTACTTATCTGGCGCGTAGCTGACGCAGATCAAAATATTTTTTATCTCAATTTTATCTCTGTCTAGTGCTGGGGAGAAAAATTATATTAAACTGCATACATTTTCAAAATCACTTTGCGTCATATTTTTCTCTTTTTTATTTTTATCTACGAGAATGGAAGTGTATATTTTCACAACATTTCCTTTGCAATTTTATCGTGATTTTTCTCACTTGGGTATATTTTCCAGTCCACTCAAATTCAATTTGCTGCCAAAGAACCAAAGAGGTGTCTTCTTTTGAATCAAACGGCATAGGAGAGCGGTGCAGCCACTATTTTGCAATTCTAACTTTCCCGAAGAGGTTTCAATCTCACTAATGTGTCTATACCACGTCTACTAGGGCCTGTCGATATATAGTGGCGAATGCATTATGTACAGTACACAACTGAATCTGTGTGTAATACACGGTCTTAGTGCTTTTTATCGAGTACATTAAACAACTGTCGAACCTAAAAGCTTGTTGACGGTAAAAATAAAAATCTTCCAGGGACACGTTAAATTGGAAATAAATATTTTTATTTTATGTCGAATCAGTGATTAAATCTTCGCTACATTTACAATTTTTATTTCACTACATAAAAGCTAAAACAATTAGTTTGAAGTAATATGCCTAATTTGAACAAGTTGTGGCTGACAGACTCAACTTTTTTTTTTACAGAGAACTCAGTCCCACTAGGTAACTTAATTATGATTTGCATAAAATTAAATTAAAATCCTGGTTTGTCTCCCTAAAAAGTGCTGAGTCTCTTCATTTGTAATTAAAAGTGTTTGAAATCCTTTGTTGACGTTCACTGCTGACGAGAAGAAAAAAAACGGCCAAGCGAGAGTTGATTTAGTCTAGTTTTGGTTTTGTACGAGGAAAATACGTTTGAAAGTTTTAACGTAGGGGCTGTGATGTAGGTATAAACTTTAGATTATCTTATTTCTGCTTTGACAAGAAATCACACACTGTCGTATGTGTATTTAGTGATACAAAAGTTTTATTAATACCTATATACTTATGTACCTATCATACCCATGGGCTAAACAGAAATGAAAATTTTGATGGGTACCTGACTACACAAGCTGTAAGCTCAGAGTAGTCCGAGGATTTGAACATGTATGTACATAATAACATAATAACATTATGTAAACACCACCGTCCCAGTGGTAGTATTCTTTGGCCAAATGAGCATCGGTGGCAAAAACAAAAGAACCCAGCTTCAATCCATTGACAAAGAACCCTAGGAAACGGAAAAAAAATTCGTTCCAACAGTATTCCACTGCCATAATTTAGAGCCGGGACCGTATTTCACGGAGATATTTTTATGAACGGTTACGTTGGTACCTAGTTATAATTACTTTTTCATTTTATTTAAAAGAGTTCGAGGAAAATATTTGACGACCGTTATTATTTGCAAGTTTATGGCTTGATAAGAAGTCAATGTTTGCATATTTTTTAGAGCTTCTTATGACAAAAACTTAACTATTGCTTGATAAATCTTGAAGACGTGTTTTCAACATAGAAATAAAACAAATCACAACCTAGCGTTGAATAATAAAGACCGTGCATTTGCATACTTTTTAGTTCACCCGTGAAATCCACGGCGAAAGAAACTCCAATAAAACAGTCTAAACTACAAGAAGCTTTTCCGCATAATCGTAAGGTTTGAGAGCGTCCTTTGTTTATTTTGTTGGCACGTCTTGTATGCCTACTCTTTTTTGTGTGTTGTGTCTGTTATATAGTTTTCAAAAACAAAAACAAAGACTTTATTAATCTCTGAACCCTTTTCGAGTTTTATTGGTATATAGTTCTTAAAAACAAAAAAAAGACTTTATTGGTCGGTCAATCCTGTTTATCGGCAAGATAACATTTGTTACACAAAAGCTTCTTCACAAAAGATTATTGGGTGCCGTGTGTCCTGGCTTGTCCGTAATAAATCGCGCGAAACAGGGGCGTTGAGGGCAATAATTTACGTTCCTGAGCGCTGTTTAAGCGATCCGATCGTGGTTTTTCCATCGTCTGAACGGCGTTAACTCCCCAGACTTAGGCCAAGGGATTTGAGAGACTGACTCGAACAAAGCTGAAAGACATTCACGGTTGTATTGACTAGAATTCGTAAAACCAAAGCAAGAGACAGCGTGCCGCAAAGTAGGTTTTTTATTTATTTTTGTAAAGATTTTTTTTCACTACGTTAGAAAATAAGGAATCATACTTAACTAGCTTCCCGCAAATGAATGATTCGGTGATATAGTAAAATTCCGAGATAAAAACAATCCAATGTCAATTTCCAAGGTCTAATATGTGGCAACCAAATTTGTTCAATAGTTATGACTTGAAAACGTAACAGTCATAAAAATATTTTCGCATTTTTATTATTAGTATCGGATGGATCACGTGCATAGTTAGTAATACTGGCGCCATAGTCCCTAAATATCCTGCTTTTTAAAAATCTTAATGTACGCAATTTTATGATTTCGTAAAGGAGGTCGTGTAACGTAATCAAAACATTCTCCGATTCTCAGTACAATGTAATACAAGAAAGCACGTTTTTAATTTGCAACACTATTCCCGAAATATTTAAGTTACGTACAACCAGCGCTGTTGTCGAGGTTTTTCAGACTGAAACGAATACCATGTAAAACTCTAGCGTTCCTTTTATTCCAATTGATTCGAACACAGGGAAATGTACTCGTAGGTACAACCAGTGAATTACATTTTTGACAGGATTCAATTTTCAAGCTGGCAACCTGCCATTTTGTTTTTCACTCATTTCAAAGTATATTAAAATGGTTGCGTTTCACCAAGTTACTTTAACGATAACGAAATACTAGATTCGCCGAACAGGAATTGGCAGTCTTTAGAAGCCAAGCAGTATCATGAAATTTTGATACGAAAAGTACTTAAATATTTGTTAATACTTGGGAAGTGACTATCATTTCTATTAAGCCCTTCATCTTTACGGTATTATTCCTGTTCTTCGAGAATGCTAAAATGCAACGATGGGTCGTTCCCAGTTCAAACACAGAACTTATAGCTAACTACTTCAGGAGTTTCAGGCGATCGCTGCATCCAGATGGTTCACTACTTTTTAACTCAACACTTTAGAAATATCGGGAAACTATGCGGAACCGTTTCAAACAGTTACTGGGGTATGCAGTTGTGAATACTTTTAAAAGCTGTTGATAGGCCAAGATAAGAGTTTTAAATAGTTTCAACGATCTGACCAATTACCCTTACCTAGTCACACACTAAGCGAAGCTTGTACTATGGGGTGCGATAAAAACTCAATAGATAGTTCACTTCCTTTATATGGCGCCACGACTTTACAACATGCTAATCCTATTAAATAATGATATCACTCGAGTTACTTCCAGGACATTTAAGCAACTTACCATAAAATGGCTCGATCAATTCACATACGACAGCTTAGAAAAAAATATCTACTCAATTACCGGACATTTCTAAAATATAAATGTATCACAAATAAAAACACACGCATACACACACACGCGCGCACACACACACACACACACACACACACACACACACACACACACACATACACACTAAATAAATAAATAAAATTACTTATTAAGCGTTTGAGGAGGAGCCTAACTCTCGTAGCACAGGGAAACCTTATACGAGAGCAGATCAAATATTGTTAACTAATATGTGTGTTTTTATTTAAATAACATTTTCATTTCATTTTTTTTTTCATAGATATAAATAAGTTCTTATATATCAAAGTACGTACGGAGTTTGCAAAAAAACAGCACGTGGAATTGATTTCATAATTTGTGGCAGTCTGAATCAAAGATGCTTACCTATGATATTACAAGCTCTATTCAAAAACTCTCTATTCTTAAACATGAAATATTTTGGTCCTATTATTTTAGTCAAACGACTGTGATATTTTTAATTCAAATACCGTTAAACGCCAACCCTGGCGAAGCCAGAGCTAAACTCATTTACTACGAAGTTTATTTTTTGAACCCAAATAGAAACCTTATAGGTGCTCGGCACAAAAGCCAGCGCTTAGTTGAATTATATTCCAAACAAATTACGTCTCGCGTGAAGAGTAAAAACTCTTCTAAAATTCTAATTCTGGACTGTTTTCTCTTCAGAGAACAGGACCACAGGTAGCCCAATTACGGCTAGGAATTAATTATCCTGCCAACATGAGCTCTCGGACAAAATTATGGAACATTTACATAGCAAAAATGGTACAGACACTTAAACCCACATGCATCAAGATCAAGTTATTTTTGCCGTGGTTGGCTACTTATAACTTTACATTGCGATCTACAAAGCAGCAGGACTTGCTTGAAAAAGTTGTATAGGTACCTATTTAAAGAAATGGGCTGTTCTGTTCTTGTTGTGATGCGTTTACTTACACGCTATAAACTAATTGGGGTTAAACCTCGTCAGACTACATCCATTTTATGATTGCAAGCATTAAATTCGTTCATACATATTTTATTTGTTTAGTTAGTCCATAACATAAGTACATTAAAAACACAACGAACGTTTTGACAATACAGTCTAGCACTTAGTTAGTTAATTTTCGCAGGTTTATTTATTTATTTTCCGCACTTTTTGACTGAGCGCGAGAGATTTAGATTGACTCCGTACGGACTCCGTTTAACTTACAATTGCAAATTCCAAGAAAGTGCCTTGTGCGAATAAGCTTTCTTTCTTTCTTTCTTTATTTCTTTATTTATGTTAAAACAATTTACATTAAAAAAACATATTTAAATACCAACAAAAACCTATTTAGATTTATATGTGGTAATGAGTCACTACAATACTCGTTACAATTTTTAGGACAATATGTAGTTCTTAAGTATTTTTATACATTTAGCACTATTTTCTAAATTACTTATTTGTTCAATAATATTGCTAGGATATTCCTTTAAAGTAGATAGCAGGAAATACTCCCACATTCTTTTACCATGAACATTGTTGCATGAAGGTATTTTATATCTGGGTAGGTATGATAAGTTACGCAATCCGGTGCTTCTAGTTTTTGCTTGTAATGATTTAATTTTATCTAGGTTTTCACACACAATTTGAATTTTTACTTTATCATATATGTTTATTACTTTACAATATTTATATAGGTCCACATCATTTAGTAAATATTTATTTTTTATTTTATTCGGTGTAATAGTTTTCAGTAAGCTTAGTTGTAATTTGTAAATATTTTCAATATATGTTTTGTATGTCCTGCCATAACTACTTATACCATAGTCGATTAAACTATCAGCCAATGACATATACAACATGCGTAAAGTATGATAGGGTAACTTATATTTTAATATTGATAGCTTAGATAAAACTGCCCTAAGTTTATTACATAAGTTATTTATGTGGGGTTTCCAGCAGAAGTTAGTATCAATTGTAAGTCCCAGATAGGTATGTTCATTTACTAATTCTATGTCTTTACATTTACACTGATTTTTGGATGAATGTAGGCATTGGTGTTCGTGGGCAATTATTGTTGGTTCTATAGGCGATTTCAAATAAGGTGTATGAATGTGTAATAATTTAGTTTTTTGAGCATTAATTATTAAACCGGCATCATGCGACCATTTGCATAAGAGATCAAAGTTTCTTTGCATAATATGTTGCGCGGTCTGCAAGTGTCTGTGAGCGACTACAAGGCAGGTATCGTCAGCGAACTGATATATTGAGCCTTCTTTAATTATATTACACATGTCGTTTACATATAGAAGGTACTCTATAGGCCCGATTATCGATCCTTGAGCTGTGCCTTCATTTGTAGGTATCATGTCACTTAACTTGCCGTCAATTTTAACAGCTGTTTTCCTATTTGTGTGGTAATTTTTAAACCAATCTAATAATGGCCCACGAATTCCAGCATCTTCAAGTTTGTTAAATAATATGTTATATCTGAGAGAATCGAATGCTTTGCTGAAATCAATAAAGACAACAAGTACGTGTTTTTTTCCATTTAGATGACAGTTTACTTCATTAGTGAATTGAGACAATAGCTGGGAAGTATTTTTATTTTTTTGGAACCCAAATTGTTTGTTATTTATTACCTTGTTAGATGATAAAAATTTGTTTATTTCTGTACCAAAATACCTTTCAATAATTTTGTCGATAGCTGACAAAATTGTGATTGGTCTATAGTTATTTGTATCGTTATGTGCACCTTTTTTGTAGATTGGTCTAATTAATCCAATTTTTAAGTTATCGGGAAACAGTTGTTTACTAATACATGCATTAATTAAGTGTGTGATAGCTGGTGTAATACCTTTATTTATGTATTGCAAGTCAGACACACGGATTCCGTCGTAGCCGGGACTTTTATTTGAATTTAATTTATTTATTATAGAATATATTACTTCGTTTGTGGCTGTTTTCAGTCTCATGCTAAAGTTAGAATAATTACTGTACGTTTTTTTACTGAGAAAGGGCGTATCACAGTCATTTAGTATATTTCTCACATTATTCCGAAAATCATTTGCAAATTTGTTTGCGATTATGTGTGCATTATCGTTGAAGTATTTAAGCGGATTTCTATAAAAATATGCGAGTTCTGCAGATTCCGTACGAAGCCAGAAGGCCTAGTATTCAGACGTACAGTACACCTAGTGTACAGACGGCAGCACATCAAGCTACGACTTTTTAATGCAAAGTCGCCCTTATTACATGGCACAGTTTACCTTGATATACTTGACGTCTGTACGCGAGTCATATTTTATGAAAAAATCTATTATTTATCGTTGTGACGGATTTCGTTTTTCGGAATAGGCCTTTTGCCCCGCTCTAAGTGCAAGGCGGGCATAACTATTTAATAGTAGGTCAAGTTAGTGTTGCACTACAAACCAAATAAAAAATTTACGTATCCTTGCATAGCTTCCAACTGCATTCAATGTAGTGTAGTTTATCACAGTTAACACGATACAAAATGTAAAAGCAATAAGATTCCCGTTCCTCTTGTGAATTCTACGAAACCAATAGGTGTTCGGAACTTCGGATCGAGTAGGTACATTTAAGACTATGCAATATCAGCTCCCGAGCGGTTTAATACACCCGCTGCATTCTCCCGGGACACGCATCCGAGGGGATTGCTTTAGGAAATACCGATCTTTAAAAAAACAGTATGTTGTGAGGGTAAGAAAGTGTCGGTCCGTCCCTTCGGCAAAGGGTTTTATTCATTGTAAAGACTTGTGAGTTTTAAACGGTTTTCTAATCGCGACTTTATCGTGCAATATAACAGGTGCGTCAATTATGATACTCGTAGCTAACACTTTGAGACAAAATAACGAGACACAAAAGGTATTACGCAAATCATCTTATCCCATCGGCCTTTATACGTCCCACTACTAGAAACAGGCCTCACCACACCTATGAGCTTGGTGCGAGCCACACTCCATCCAACACTCGGAATCAGTGCGGGTTGGTGAAGGGGTTATTTCAAAATTCTAAAAGTTTATCACACTTTATACAGATTATATATAACAAAGAGGTTGGCACCATCATTAAGCAGCAAAGTGCTAGTGTCAGGAGGACACGCTCTTGCTCTCCATAGTAATTATTGTTAATTTGAAACTTATCAATAGCAACAAATAAAATATTAAATTATCAAATAAGTGACCAACCTTCACTTACTTGTTATTAAGCCGTCCAAGGGCCTCTCTTATTACGCAAATAATAATCATTTAATTGATCCGACGCCTATATCGTCCGCTTGATCCCTAGAAAGATAATATGTCGGGAAACCATGCATACAGCATGGTGTTTATTATTTAAAATGTATATGTATGTACCGAAACAACTGATGATAATTCAGTGTCTCAAAACTGTCAGAGAAAATATCTTAACGTCACGAAATCCACGAAAGAACCATTTATTCTTCTAGCAAATACCAATGGGACACGATAGCTAAAAATAAAAGCAGAATTTAATAAATAGTTGTCACGACCCCGAACGAAATTGAAATCATTGGACGCTCTGTGACTTTAAAACCTATCTAGAAGCATGGAATCTCGCAATAATATTTACCTTGGCTTCCAATTGGCTGCTCAGACAACCCCCTTTGAGGTGGAAATTGGTATTTATTCCCATGTTTCTGTCCCGATACCGAACACTCACGTATTGATTCCACGCGTGAAGAATCGCTCTCGATTTTTCTATTTTGAACGTGCTTCCATTGCCACCGCTTAGATTAGTTTATGTCAAAAGAAATGCAATCCTTTGATAGCCTTCACTTCTAACTTCGAATGTGCCCTATGACGTTAACCGGGTAAAGTTTTGATTACACTCTATACAGCTTTACAAGCAAAATCGGATTTTTATCGACAGTTTTAGTGCTTAAGATCAAATTACTGTTTCAATATTTTATTCTTAGATCGATTTAAGGAATTCAGGATTCTATTGCAGTTATTATGACCGCGTGGATAGAAACATATTTGAAACTGACTTGCAGTTTCATGCTAGGACCATAAAACTTTAATCAAGAAACGACCTCGTAAATCTTGCTTCATATCTGTAGCATGAATATATTTTCGTATAGCTTTAATCATTTTCTTGGTTCACACTATGAATAGTTTAAGGCGTACAAGGTCCTGAGGCGCTATTGTTGGTGTGCTGCAGTTGTAGGTTTGTCGGCTAGTTTTTTTTGTCAAAATTTTGATAGCATGCTGCTTTTGAAGTAGCCTTTTTGACACTTCTTGTAGGTATGAATGGATCGTTAAAAAAGCAATGCATGCAGTTAAGATTCACGGCTGCTAAAATACCTCATGGAAAGGATTTAGTTTATGAGTCCATTGTGATTGGTTCGAAGTTAAATCCGCAACTGTCTTATTCAAAATAGAATTTACTAGGGCGGTTTGATAAGTCCATGACTTTGAAAAGAAAAACATATATTTTGTGTACAAAAACATTTTATTTTTCTACATACTCTCCTTTCAACTCTACACTCTTTTTCCAGCGATGCTCCAATCTCTTCAACCCATCCAAAAAATACTTTTTGTCAAAGCCTGCAAAATAGGCCTCGGTTGCAGCTATCACCTCTTCATTGGATGAAAATCTTTGCCCAGCAAGCCATTTCTTCATGTTTGGGAAGAGAAAGAAGTCACAGGGGGCTAAATCTGGTGAATATGGAGGGTGCGGCAATAATTCGTATCCTAATTCGACAAGTTTTGAAGTCGCGACTGCAGACGAGTGGGCCGGAGCATTATCCTGATGAAATAGAACTTTTTTCTTTGCTAGATGCGGTCGTTTCTTCATCAACTCTTCATTAAATCTTTCCAGCAATGCAGCATAGTAAGCACCGGTTATTGTCTTGCCTTTCTCCAAGAAATCGATGAAAATAACCCCTTGACTGTCCCAAAATACTGTTGCCATCACTTTACCAGCCGAACATACCGTTTTTGCCTTCTTTGGTGCACGTTCGCCGGTAGAAGTCCACTGCTTTGACTGTTGTTTAGTCTCTGGCGTATAATGGTGGACCCACGTTTCATCCACGGTTACGTACCGACGCAAAAAATCACTTGGATTGCGATTATACATAGCCAGACATGCCTCAGAAGTAGTCACGCGTTTTCGCTTTTGGTCGACTGTCAGTAAGCGCGGCACCCATCTTGCAGAAAGTTTTTTCATTCCCAAAATATCGTGCAAAATATGAAAAACTCGTTCAGTTGAGATGTGCACAGCCTCAGCTAACTCGCGTATCTTTACTCGACGGTCAGCCAAAACAATATCGTGGATTTTGTTAACAATGTCCTCAGTGGTTACCTCAATCGGCCTTCCTGGGCGTTCGCAAAAATATTACTTTTAAGAAAATATCATTAAAAATAAAAAAAGTTTCTATTCAGCCTGAAAGTCATGGAGTTATCAAAACGCCCTCGTACCTTGCTATGGCTCACATCCAGTGACAGTATTCATTAAGTCGGCTCAGAGCTCTTGAGTGAAGGGCCGCCATCATCCCATCGACGCTGGGCAAACACTTCGTCTGTCACCCTCGCCGCTTATAGGTATATTACTGCTGCATGTGGTTCCAGCAGATTATTTTAATGGTACAGTCAGAAGACCTGGTGCAGTAAGGACGTCTGAACCTTGAGAAATCGTCGACTTTCTTAACTCCTAAGATGCCGATTGGTCAGATTGATGTGCTGTTTTCTGTTTAACTATTCTAATGCTGATTTGCGGATATTATTTAGTATAGTATCTCGTTATCTTTTGTCTTACCTACCTACCTAACCATCCCCTTTTCCACTTGACTTTGACACCCTTGTTGATGCAGTGCCGAAGTTTCTGCCAGTCATCCGGGAGGTCCTGGATTCGAATCCCAGGTCGAGCCAAAAATGGTTTCTCAGTTTTTTTTCTAGAAACAGCTCGGACTCGGTAAGTTGGTGATGTTGCACCCCTGTGCCTGAGAAAGCACGTTAAGCCGTTGGTCCTGCGCCTGATCTCTGTCCAGTCATGTCGGATCGCCGTCATCGAACTTTGCGAGTGAAGGAGCAGTGAGTGCACCTATGTATTGCGTTTACACTTGTGCACTATAATATCTCCTGCGCAGGTGACTGATCTCTGTTGAGATTGTGGCCGTCGTGGTCGTAATCGTCTAGAAGACTATTTATTATCATTCTCTTTCCCTTACCTACTCTTAAAAATTACCGCTTTAACAAAAACATTTCCTCGCGGTGAGAAAGCCTAGTAAAAACTAAGGAGGAAATTCAGACTGTGATAATGACCAGCATCTTTTCGGATGTATTAATGTCGAAAGGATACTATAAAATGGATGATTATATAAATGACAATGATATATTACTTCAATTATTGTAAATCAATTTTGAAAAGAGGCAATGACAACAGTGACTGAGTTTCTTGCGCCGCTTCTTCTCAGCACTAGCCTCAGTTGTTCGGAACTGGTGATATGGAAACTGGTGAAAAGCGAATTTATATATTGGGACGTGTAAAAGTGCTCTTTGTAAATCTATTTACAGAAATAAAATGATTTTCCGATGGCTCGCAGCGTCAAGGAGCAATAACCGTTATTTACGTAGAGAATTATAATCTAACTTAGCCCTCATGGAGATCACTTAACATTTAAATCAGGCTTATAACTACTTGCACAGAATAACCATTATACAAGATTTAAAAAAACCTTATTTCCTAGCAATAGCTCCTTTGTTGCGGCCATGAGTATATCCTTCATTGGTATCTCATTGAAAAACCGGCCATTCACGTAGTACACCGACGTAAATGCAAACGGATCACAGATCGGAATTCATGGTGCCAATAAAGGCTCTTTGTCACTGGTACTGCGGTATTACGTGTGCCTTAATGCTATACGAACTGTTTCAAAACATAGAAAAATAATTATCCCATACGCCATCATCGTGCTGGTCTGCCTTGTATGTGCGTAGATGTAAAACGAACATTAGAATTTTTAGTCACATCTTTATTAAAACCTTTACATCGTTGGTGAAAATGTTATGTAGATAAGTACAATAAGTAAATAAATAAATAAAATAAAGTAAAATAAAAAGCCTTTTATTTCTTGCTAAAAGTACAAATTTAAAAAAAAAACTAAATGCATGCAAAAAAAGTAATATTATTTTATACGTTAATAAAGTTATATTAGTTATATAAATTATAGCAATACTTAATAATAATGATAGCATTTATGAGTATGTTTAAGACAAGAACCCCTCTCATTGGAAGGTAAAGGCCTCCTCCAGATATGACCAGTATTGTCTGTCCTCTGCTGCTTGCATCCAGTGTGTGCCTGCTATTTTGGTTTTGTTGCGTCAGTCCAGCGCGCGTTTGGTCTTCCTTCTCTTCTTTGGCCTGTAGGGCCTGGCCATGATGTAGTTGTTATGGTCCAACGATTGTCCTTGATTCTAGCTACATGCCCAGCCCATTTCCATTTTAGTTTCAATGAGTAACTAAGAGCATCAATAGCTCTAGTTTTCTGTCTAATGACGCTATGGCGAATTTTACTGATCTTTCTTATTTTTAAAATACTTCTTTCCATACTTCTCTGGCTTGTCCTAATTTTATTTTTTACTGTCCTCGTAAACTTCCAGGTTTGACAGGCGTAAGTTAGTGAGGGGAGCAGGCAGGTGTTCATGATTTTTCTTTTTAAGCTTATGGGCATGGCGCTCTTTAGAATTTCTTTGAGGCTCCAGAACTTTTTCCAAGTCATGTTGACTCTTCTCTCTACCTCTAGTTCATTGTTATTTCGGTTGAATGAAATTTGTTTTCCTAGGTAAATATATGTATCTACGTACGATAGAGGCACATTATTAAGATATAAGGGAGTTTTAATATGGTTCGTCATGACATTAGTTTTAGTTAGGTTGATTTCTAGACCCACTTTGCGACTTTCTTCATGTAAAGAGTTTAGCATTTGTTGTAGCTGTTTTGTGTTTTCTGATAGCATAACTATATCGTCCGCAAATCTGAGATGACTTAGATAGCGTCCATTTATATTTATGCCCATTTTCTCCCAGTTAAGTTTGCGGATAATGGTCTCTAGTACAGCTATAAAGATTGTTGGTGAGACTGGGTCTCCTTGTCTTACACCTCTTCTCATTTGCATGATTGGTCCCGTAGTCTCCAGTTTCACTCGGCTAGTACTGTTGTCATAGATGTTTTTCATGACTTGTATGTAATCCAGTGCTACTTCTTGAGATAGTAGAGTTTCCCAAATTGACGAGTGATACAGAGTATCGAACGCTTTCTGATAGTCAATAAAGATCGCATAGAGCGGTTTATTGAACTCTTGGAATTTTTCTATTATCATCTCTAGCGAGTGTATGTGGTCGACTGTAGAAAAGCCTCGCCTGAAAACCGCCTGCTCTATCGGTTGAAATTTTTCAGTGTTAATTTTTATTTTTTTCTCCATTATGGAGGAGAATAGCTTGTAGATCGATGGAAGCAGGCATATCGGTCTATAGTTAGTAATATTATTTGGGTCTCCTTTTTTGTAGAGTAGTACAATAAGTACCGACCAAGTACTTCTTGACCGTGGTCCTTGTCTCACACCCATAATTGTTTTCTAGTTCTGTACACTTTAATAAGTACTAAGAAGTCTCTGAAATATTGAACAAATACCTATTTGAAGAAAATCAATACATGTCGCAGTTTAACATGTTTCATTATTATTTTTATCATTCTAAATCAGCTCAAACTGTGGATCAGACCCTCGTCTACCTGTTTTTGTCGTGTAACTGACAAACAGCTGTTCTAAAACTTCACGAGTCTGCCCTACGTCATTTCTCTACTGCAACATGAGCGTGTAATCAATGTGGAGCTTGTCTGTTCATGTCTCAAAACTATTTGAGACATAACACCAATTTCGGACCCAACATACTTCTCGGTTTAATAATAAATGCGAACGTCATGACTGGACGTTTATTAGACAGCGTGCGATGCTCACAAAAGCTATTTGCCACCTGTTTCTGAGAGAAAGAAATTAAAATACGATTTATGTTTCAGGCTAGAAAAAAAATACATTACCATGTTTAAACAAGATTAAAGTACAAAATGTAAGTATTACTTAAGTTTATTAAATAAAAAAATCTATTAAACTGAAAAAATACTTGGTTCAGTATAAATTTACTTATTGAAACGGATAGAACGAATCCTACAATACTTTGTTAACTACGAACATTTGCAGTCATCTCCGTAAAGGCAATAAGAACTTTTCCACTTGGTAGCTACTAGTCTTCTAATCCCAATTCGGACATATTGGAATGAAATCAGGCTATCAATATATCCATTCTGATTATCAGGGCGACGGTACCGGGCGTCCTGAAAGTGGCTCATCCGCAATTATTCTGATTGATCCGCGAAGTAGGGAAGGGTTAAGTCGACCAACTTTCAATAAGGAGGGTTATTGACGGATTTGGATTATAATCCAGTTAGAAATAAATTTTTGACTGTTGGGGTTTTAGTTATATTATTGTTTTAAAAAAAGAAGCGATGTCTTCATTTGGGCAGGGATTCGCTTCTAGATATTCACATTGATGCTATATTTATCACAGAAATCACCTACGCTATATTTATTAAACTTTTTTTGTTGAAAATGGTAGCCTAGTTAGTACAAGTAAGCCATATGTATGTATGTATATTTTGAAACTCGTGTTGTACATTTTCGCAACAGTTTGTGGAAAACCAAATATTTTACCTTAATGCTATTTAACAACAAATACGTACTCTACAGCCTCCTTGTAGGTAAACCCTAAAGCAAAAATGCTTGTAGAGTAGAAATTGATCAATCTTCGTCAATCAAGGTGATACCAGCTACTTCCCTAGCCCACTCGAATTAATTACTTCCTCGAGGACCCAAGGCGGATAGAAACAAATGAATCTTCACAAAAACGTGACTCTGAGGAAATCCTTTAGAGGAGCACCCGGGTGAAACCAATGTTTATTTGTGCTATTGAAATAGTCATACCTAAAAGGTTTTGTGTTCATTATCTTAAGAGGGGATTTCTGTGATTGATTAATATCGAGTTTAATTTAAGGAATTTTTTTTTAAAGAATGTGCAACACAATGGTATTGTAAAAAACTTTAAGCTACAGTTAGATTCTTTGACCTGGCTGTGTGTGGCATAAATAAATGTAAGATGATGACCCGTCTATATCACACTACAATCCATGAACACCCGTACTCGTATGGTTGCGGTCTTAAAGTGTTAAATTAGTTTTTGAATTAGATACTATATCACACTTCTACTGAAGTCCAAAATGCTTTAACAAGTTACTTGTTACCTACTTCAAAATGTATTAATAGATTTGTCTTATCCATACTAACTTATATACTTATGACTTTTATAATATTATGAATGCCAAAGTAAACTACTGAACCAATTTGCATAAAATTTGGTATGGACATATTTTGATACCCGAGAAAGGACATAGGCTACTTTTTACCACGGGAAAATGACGCATTTCCATGGGCCGATCGCTTTTACGCCTAAACTACTGAACAGATTTAAATGATAAGCTAATCGAGAATAAAATTAAGGTTTTTGATGGCTTTGGTAATAAAACTATTTTCTTTATTCCTTGAAGTCAGTGTTAATCAACCTCATAAAGGAACTCATATGAAATAGACGTTGAGAACTTGTGAATAAAATGTATACAAGCAATTGTGATCCTTAAGGTGGTAACCACTTTCTGTTGGCGACCGTATGTTAAATTGGTACCTACGAGTAATCGTAACACTAAATCTTTAAATATCTTTAACACGTTATTCGATGATCATTCGTGTCCTAAATCTACTGTTAAACCGAAACGATTTATTATTTAGTGGTGGAAGCTCCAGGTATACCTCTATTTCACATTCTGATAGCGATCGGAATTGCTCACAAACACTTTCCGAGGATGGAATTTCGAATGTGCCGTGACTAGGATTTTTGAATTCCCATAAGCTTTCCTAATGCTCTTTATAAATTACTTTAGTTATCCATATAAATTCATAAAAATAACATGGGATAGATTGATTTACAAGGTACCGCGTATTTAGATCAACACGTAAACACGCTATATAAAAACAGGTCGAAACAATAACTTGTGTACCTTTTTCCAGAATAATATACTTACTTACCGCAAAAAATTGAGGATCAAGAAAAATCTCAAATGTTTACATACACTTTCTTAGAAACAACATGATTTCGCTTTTTCTTTCGATATTTTAGATACACACGCGCGTAACTTTGCTAACCTAATATTCAATTTCCAGAAAGTCGAGACTATTTTTATGTCCTTTACAAAGACATGCTTTCTTCTTGTTACATAAAGTCTTTGTTACAAAGAGCTCGAACGCAAGTTTCTTTATTTAATATACAAGTTCGGCCCTCGATAAAATGTAGTACATGCGTAATAAAGATATATGCAGAGTAATCGCGGGTAGACATGGGGTCCTGAGTGTCCCACTATTAAACGCTTCATCCGTATCTTTCCCTCTTGCCATCTCGTTCAGTCGCACAGTTAAGCTGGTATGAGTGACAGGGTTGACTACAGTCTAAGCTATAGACATCGGCAAACAGTTTCGGGTGCCTGTTTTGCATTCGCACGCGGGCTGAAAGTGTTTTTCATTGTACGGGACCCACGCGTCTACCAGACGGAGGTCCTCTCGCAATCACGACTCGGCCACAAAACACGCATTCAAACTTTACGGTGCATGAGAAGCTCTTTTTTTCTGAAATAGCCACTTTTGTACGTTGAAATGTGTCACTGAAAAGATTTTTCCTTGTTCGTTTTCTGTAAGAAAAATACGGAGTTTGTAAATTCAATAATCGACTACGTAGTAGTTCTGTTACTACATTCCGCCAACACGTCATGTTTCAGTATAACCTACGTGATAAGGAAACTTTATTTGCACAACGATAATCAAAATTCATGAGAGATAGAACCTTGTCTTTATAACACGCAAAAGTCGCTTTACAGCCTTCTTAAAGAACTTTTATTAAGTTAAACGGTCACTTAAATAAATACGCAACAAAATTCGTAAGAATCGGCCATTAGTATTCCGTATTAGGGCTCCGGGGGTTGACGTTGCATCGTCAGACATTTAAAAACTTCGGTTCGCCTTATCATTCGCCTCACGTGAAGACCACTAATGAAAGACTTACTTAAGTAGACGGGAATTAACAAGTTCCAAATACAATTCGTCCCTTAAACGAAGTTCGTTTTGACGCTGGCAAAGTGGAAAAGTTCTGTCCTGTTCATCTTTTTTTGATGGCTTGAATGTTAAGTTCCACGTCTTTAAGACCGAGACAGCGGTAAAAGGGATTCGTAGGGTTGTTAAATGGAAGAAAGAGATTTTTAACAGCGCTTATTAAAGTTATCCGAGGATATACCTTGCAAGGTAGTGCCGCTGGCATAACAAGATCGAGGAGTTGATAGGAGAATGCAGATTTTATCTTACTAACCACAGAGTTATTTTAACTGAGAAATATAATATTTTGATTATTTTAAAATGTATTTTGTCCAGAATTTGATTGCAAGGAAAAAGGTAGTATCTAAACGCGAAATCTCATGTCTATTCTATTTTTTACCATTATTGCTTTTTTTGAAATTGCATTTTTCAATTTATATTTTTATATTAATAAGGTGTCGTTTTTCTACCAATTCTCCATTTTTTATTTTTATATTGACCAATTTCTTTTTTCTTCTTCTTTCGTATTGTACCAAAAATATTATTACTAGACGTCGATAGTCTAATTTAATAGAGGCATTCCCTCTATTTTCTGTGTTGTGTGTGGCGCATCTCACCCTAAAGTTAATAAAAATTTAACTAAGTTTAATGAAACTAAGCATTCAACAGAGATCTGTCTTTCCAATTACATGCGCCTGATCCGTCACCGCATCTGTATTAGACAGAGATTGGATGATGGCGCCAAAAATATGCCGCGCCTAACTTACAAAAAAGTATTTTCCGTCATAAAATGACTTAATTACGAGAGTCTCAATGGACTCTTTGGAATGGATTTGTCGTAGCGACAGCGCAACAGCATATTTTATGTTTTCATTTAGTCGTATCGTAAAATAAATAATAGTAATTTGTGCGGCAAGGGCTGTGCTGTAAAGCCTATCTGGCCGGCAATTAAGCGAGGCTCGAGTTTTTTTAGGGTACCTCAGTAAGATGAGGGTCCCATTGCTGGGCATTGATAGATATCGTGTAACTATAGTAAATATCATACTGACTGCTGACTTTATGTATAAGTAAGATGTTATCTATATTTAACATTCAGATAAAGTTTTATCAAAACACAATAATCACTTAACTACAGTTTTATTTAAATAGTAAGATGTCGTTGTCCGATCGTCCACATCGTGGTTTGATCATACGACGCCGGCTTTACAATCTAACCATTTATACACTGGCCATATTAATGTTTAACATGTTCTCAAAAGTGCAACTAAGACCGATATTGAGTGTTTCGTAATTAGTGGTCATCTAGTGACAACAAGTTGTGTTGACTGCGTTGCAAGAAACTTTTTTCCATAAGCCACCTCTAAAAATTCGTCTTAAAAAGGACAATTCTTGTTACGGGTCCCTCAGATCTTAAACCACTAATCTTCAGTCTTTTTTCAGCGTGCCCGCTGATTGCTAATTTCGCGACAAAGAACGCCATTAAACGAGTACAGTAACAGATGAAAATATTCTCTTCTCTCGCAGAAGGCTTTACTAAATCGCATTGGCCTAGTAACACTACGCTAGTAATTTGGACCTTGCGGAATTGTTTTGGACTAATTTATTGAGCACGTTTTGCGTTATGCTTTCGCCACAACTTTTGAGCCTCGGTAATGTGTTTTCATTGCAACAGTTGGTTTCGGCATTAATCAACTATTAACCAACATTCTCATTCAACTTAATAAGTCAATAATTTTTGTTGCTTTGCTCAGTTTTACTTTAGTTTTCAGCGAAAGTATGTGTCCAAGGTTTAGAATTTTTCATGAATGAATGAATTTGACGACCGTTTGGTGCAGCGGCCCACAGGTCGGACTTCTAAACCAAGGGTCGCGGGTTCGATCCCCGCACAGTACAAGCATAAGTGTGCATGAACATGTGTGTTTGTACTGGTCTGGGTGTTTTCTATGTATAATATGTATTTATTTACAAAAAAAAGTATTTAAGTATGTTTATCCGTTGTCTAGTACCCGTAACACAAGCCTCGTAGCTTAGTTTGGGACTAGAGAATTGGTGTGGTTGTTTGTTGTGAAATATTTATTATTATTATTAAAATTAATAATTAATTAATAAAAAAATGTAATTATTACATTTTTTATTGCGTAAAACATGGTCAAAATCACTGTCAAAATTATGTTACAAACAGAGTGAGAAAACTTTAACGAGACATTTACCTAGGTGTATTAAGATTTTTCTCGATATTTGCACTCAGTTTCTTGTGCATTCTTAGATGAGACTTTAATAACATTCGGTAACTAGAACATTCAGCTCCTTAACAAGCCTCCATAGATTAAGGTTTTGAATTTGAATCCACTTGAAATTCACCGCTGAGCGAGTTAGATGCGGAACTTCTTTTTCAAAACAAAACCCTAACGACGCCAGATTTCCAGACGAAATGTTGAATTGAATAGAATTTATTTGTCGCACTCGCAGAACGAGAATAACAATCACGTCAATTTGAATTCGCTTGAATTTTGTCGTAGACAAACAACCAGTAAACATGTTTGTCTGTACAGACGCTGGTCGGAATATAAATTAAGGCCATTGTATCTGCAACAACTCTTCCGTGCTCGAATTACTATAATAACATTAAAGCTTCGATCGAAGACATTCAGAATACAGAATACACTCGCGACTTATTTCAGAGCCAGATTAAATTATACCGTTAAAATGCTCAAGAATAATGATGTCCTAATTAACATAGCAGTTAATTTGTATCAACCGATCATGAATCATGTCAAGACACTACTATTTCGGAATTCTATTAATTACGTAGCGACACTAATGAAGCTATCGCGACTCAATGGAACTCCATCATAATCTAGTTCTCATCTTCAATTAAATTAATGGGCAGAGTTCAATTAAATCAAATCAAAACCTCATGGGTGGAACGCGAGCCGCTGAATTACAGGACGTTTCGACTCATTACGTTGAGATTACACGGGAAGGCAATCATCGGGGGCCAAGTCCCTAATTAGTGTATCCGATATCCATTTGCATGGGCCATATTAAGTTATCCGGGATTAACGGCTTAACAAACCGATGTGTGGCAGCTAACTAGCTACTAGGTATAGCAAAGGAAGCCGGGTGAGTGATTTGATCTGCCATCGGAGGAGCTTACGCGGAATTAGCTTGCCTCGTCAGGTGTTGAAACTAGCTCCGTTTTGCTTGATTTAATTTAGAAATCTAAGAAGACAGGTCACGCTATTCGAGCTATGGTATCTGAACGTGGTTAATATACTAAGACTTAATGGCAACTTTGTATTTGTAGGAAAATTTGTATATTTTTTTTTTTTGCTCAACATACAAATCTTAATTAAATTTACGGAACTATAATCCACGAATTGTATACACAGCATGGTTTATAGATATAAAAGAAAAACAATTTTATTTTGGATGTAAGTACTTAACTAAAATAACAATAAATAGTAGATTGTTATACAAGGGTGGAAAGAAATCAATTCCCATACGAGGTATTTAGACGCACGAGCGAAGCGAGGGCGGCTATAGTCCGAGTGGGAATTGATGACTTTCACCCGTGTTAAACACTCTACTTTTCATTTCAAATATAAGGAAAGTAAAAAATAGTAGTTTTTCTAAAATATTTATTGATAGTAATAACATGAGTCGTACCTATTTAATAGTCTTTTTTAATTTAAATTTCAAATATGGAACACAACGCCCGCGTCACCGCCGCGGGCCATCCCACTTTAATAGGTATTTTTTTTAATTCACATTGGCCGTATACACTCACAAGACCGCAGCATTTTTTTTTAATCGATATTTTTCTTAATTATGTAAAAAAAAATATAGGCGACTAAATAACCAATTTTAGTTCTATTTTTAAAATTCATTCCCGCCCTAGGGAGGGAAGCAATTACTATGAGTCTTTCCCGCCTAAGGGAGGGAAGCATCGTTTTCGACCCGCTGCTCTGATCAAACAAACACTACTTTCCGAGTATGAGAAATGAAAACAATTTAGACAATTTAGAGTGAGCCTGTTCAGATTCGACAGCGCAAAGAGTGTCTTGTACTTGTTTATTTACATACCTTTGTGCTGAACTGACATTTTACACAAATTTTAATTGATTTATTTTGGCTTGATATTGGCCATGGCTAATTGTAGCCTTAAAAGTTTCTATAAAGCAAGAAACGAATCAAGTCTGAACTCCGCATAGCATTTTTTTTTTGTTATCCAATTATCAAACCACTTGGTTGTCCTATTTGCCTTTCAAATAGGCAGTTATTTCCAAATTAACGGAACCCAATATGCGTAAATGTACGAGTAATACTTCACTCGATCGAAATTCGCGGAGCGATCGGATGATTCATATTTTTACTACATTTTAAAAATGTTCGGGAAATTTAGTGGGACAGAACCTACCCTCAATTTACATTCGGGAAGGACTTTGTGCACGAAGGGACAAAATCGAATTCCTGCCGTTTCTTTTGTGCGGAAGTCGGGTCAGGAGCCTGCGTTACACGCCATTTTCGCGAATTCCACGTCCTCGTTGAAACATGGCTGTTGCGGAATTGTTTTGGCTAAGCTATGAGATAACTGCAGGTGTTAGTTACAAGTTGACGTCAGGTAAAACTTTACTAAGTGTTCGAGACTTTGCGCTCGCGCTAACTTACAAACATCTACAACAACTTATTTTTCATACCTATTTCAGGATCAATTAAGTAGTTCCTGTATTAAGATTTGATGACATTATTATTTCATTAATATTCTTACGATGACAACTACTAAAAATAGGAACACTAAAAATTATTTTCATACAATTTATTCGTCTGCAGTGCAAAAGCATTCCCAGACATGATTTCTGTTTCCCGAAAACTCTAATTTTATGTATATTGAAATTCTTTTTCGTAATTTGAGGCAATTGAGTATTCATAAAGTCCGCCAAATACCCGCTCGATGAGACTGAATGCGGCTCGGCGGAGATGAGATGATTTTTGTTCCTTTTCCCATTCCTCCTCCGGCCATCTGGGTTCTGTAATGTACCAACAATTTTCTCATCGTCTTGTTTACTTATTTTCTCCGTCGTTGTTTTTATTTTTGGAGAATTGAATACTTTATTTAGTTACCGGAACGATGCGTGGGGAATATAACTCGATTTGAGATTATTGAACGTCTCGTGGAACGATGGAAACTGATGAACTCGACAGACTGAATGTTGTTTGTGAAATAAGCTTTGGCGGGGAGTTGGCAGATTTTTTTACCAGTATCAATGGAGTCAGCAGACGACAGACCGACGACAGACGACCTTCTGATTGTCACACTCTTGCCCTTTCCAAGCTCAGGTCACCTGATAATAACCAATCACATTTTGGTTAAAATTGCTTTATTCTGAAACTATGCTATGATCAAAGAAATTGTTACTGTACCAAATAAATTAATGCTTGTTGTTGCTAGTTAAGCGATTTTAAATCCAGAACGTAATTTAAATGAATATTAATGGTATATTAAATCCATATTATATAAAAAAGATACCCACTAAATTAAAAAGATAAAAAATAAAATTAACCTCCTTATAAAGCTGAAAAAGAGGATTATTTTGCTTAAAATTTCCACTAAACGACGCCTGTGCAGGAACCCAAATACATTCAACTAGAGCTCAAAGTCTCAGGACTTAAAATACAACTCACAACGTGACACAGAAGATGCACCTGGAATAACAACACTGACACCATCAAAATACTCGACGCGTTTCGCCACTACACTTGGCATCCCCAGGACATGTTGTCGGTTCGACAGATTCCATCAACTATAACCTCCTTATGCTAAGGCAATTTTCTCAAAAGAAAAAGAATAAACTTGTAACTTGTCTTGCTGTAGCAACTGTGTTACGGTGGACATAGTAGCTTTGAAGCGCTTCGCTATTTTGCTCTGAAATAAAGAAAAAAAGTTGTTCCCGGGTTCACAAAATGTGCCCGTTTTTACGGTTCCGTACTAACCCTCATAGTGGCTGTCCGTCTGTCTGTCCGCGGTTTTACTCAGAGACTATAAGTGGTAGAAAGCTGTAACTTGGTATGAGTATTTATATTGAAAATAGAAAAAAAGTCGAAGAAAAAATCTTGAAAAATTTTGTTTTTGTATGTTATCTCCCACGTTATCTCCCACACAAGTAAAGTGGGAGGTATTTTATTTTCTCGACTAACCCATCGTGTGGGGTGTCGTTGAATACGTATTTTAATAACATGGTTGTCAGCACTATTTCTCGATTTAGGGATCCGTTTCTTAAATAATTGGGGTCCATTTTTTTTTGTTAGGGGTGAGTGTCCTTCCCTCTATCAGCTCAACTGCTATACGTGAATTCGTTAAAGACAATTACAGCAGTAGTATATATAACAAAATTTAAAGGAAAACTGTCAGAGATGACAAGTAAATCTTCTTCTTCCTCCGTGCCTATGTCCCATGTCTTTTGGGGTCGGCCCTCCTAATCTTATTACGCCATTAAATGAGAAGTAAATAAAAACTAATAAGTTATAGGCGACAAGCTAATAAAATGTACACCGGAAATTTCTTCAGTTACACCGACCTATGTAGGCTCGTTTTTAGATATTTGTGAGTGTGAACTTAAAGTTGGCACTCTCAACTGCGGTACCCTACAATGCTCTTGGCCCGACACGCACTTGATCGGCTTTTAATTATTCATATGTGGTGTTTTTACACATGCTTAATGCTACGCTTTTCGTTAAAAAAACTGGCGCATGAAAAAGAGGAAAGTAAATTTTTAAATAATTTATATAGAATACGTTTTTCCTCAACTCGTGGTGATAATTCTGGATAATCAGTCAAGCATTAAATATTCATCGAAAAACAAATTTATATGTGTGTAACTTACGTTACACACATATAAATAAAGTACCTTACGGTACTTTTGAAACCAACCCTCTGTGCAGAGGTTGCATGGAGACGTATGAATCGCCACATCACGTGCTGATGGAGTGCCATAATGCGCCGAACAACGGGCGCTCGTGCACACGGCTCCAGTGCTCCACCATCAAGCTACTCATTTTCGTAGCAAAATAACCTGTGCGTACTTTAATAGCCAGCAACACTCCCGAAGGCCTGTAGCAATTCAGCCTAGCTACTTGATTTCTGGGAAAGCCTGGACTGGTTGGAGTAGGAAGGCGACAAAAAACCAATCAAGCGGCTAAGTGCGGAAAAAGCCCAGCTAAATTAAACTAAAGTACCAACAATTGCTTCGCAGTTCACTTGACGATAGTACACGCTACCCGTACTTCGATGTCATAGTGTGCAATCGTTGACAGGTATACTTTTTATAATAAATCATTCATTACTCGCCATTTCATTACAATACTATTTTAAGATGTTGAAAATTAAAATTACGAATGCAATCAAAATTATACATTATCGTTAGACAGTTAAAAACGAAATAAATACATTAATAGTCTTCAAAAATTTGTTTTTATGTAATAATGTTGTTGCCAAATACTTTTTCTATGTTTTTTTTTTTCAAATTATATAAGTTGTAAAGAAACTTCAATTACAGGTAGGCTTTTTTTAATTAACAAGGCCCCTCGAATATTAGACATTACCACCTTTAGTCGATATTACCCTCAGATCACAGTCCTCGCAAACGTATGAACCCGTCAGGTCAATACCGGCTGTCAACGGTCACGAGGAGTCTGCTGCGAACGACTCGGCGACGGGGAGGATTTCCATGTCAATTATGCCTGTGCACTGTGCACCTTTGTGCACTCCATATGTTTGCAGTTTGGTGATACGGGGAAAGGCGCTGTTTTGATAGTTCCCTCTCGAGTTCAAGACTTCATATCAAAATGACTACGTTTTTTATTACAGAATGTATAAAAAATAGGCTTACGGATAAAATGATAACATTTATGTAACAAATGGCACGCTGACTATGCCGCTCCTAAAGGTGATACGGTTTACAAATTAACAATTCTGTTCATAAGCATTAAAGTTTTGTTGTTTTTTATCTATAAAAAAATATTTGTGTTAAGGTTGAGGAGATCCTCACTCTCCATAATAATTATGTACTAAGCATACCTTAAGAATCTAAATAAAACAAACAATCAGTAATAATGTTAGTTGCATTGCATTCAAGAATGGAATGGGCACTTATCTGCAAATGTTTTAGCCGCTATTTAACTGTACCACCCCTTCTCGTGTTTCCCACCTTTATTTGATTGCAAATGTACACTGATCCCATTACAGCGTACTTTCCCACGACATTGTAAGGCAAATTAAAGTGAAATATTTTATTTCATTTCGCTGCTGGGCTAGCCACTAAACGAGTTTAAATGGGACTTTCTCGATAGCTTCTTTTAAACTTAAACTACATTTTTATCCCGGCCACGGCTTCAAGTTCTCACAAAGTTACTACCACTTGCGCGCCCCGACCAAGTTAAGAATGTAATCGAAACCGACCGCAACAGGCAATCAGTTATTTTTAACTAGCAGTTTCCATCTGCTATGTCAGCAAACAAATCGAATTGTTGAAAAATCGAATACGATGAAAACAATTTTCATCGGCAATATAAATTAATAGGCTGTAAAATATATTTTTTCTCTGTTTATCTCCCATTTACATTTCCAGATCTCATAAAGCCTATAAAAGATAACATAATTTTGTACTTTTTATAAAGCAATCAAGTATTTTGAGATGTCATTGTAATTATAGATGACAGCGTTAAAAACACTTTTCCTTTAGTAGTTTGAAAGGAAACACCAAAATCTCGAAACTAAAAATCGCCATGGATTTGGCAACGGGTCATTCCTTACATGCGTGGCGTTATAAACAAGGGCTACTCGACACTAGGGTCCAATAAGATTTATAGCACGCACAGCTAAGGGTCACTTGACACAATACGGCTTCCTGACAACCGAAAACCAAGAAAAATGCACTTTCACATAGCTTTTTGAGAAATTTATCTGATACAAACATTTGTACATCACGCATACAGAACTCATCTGGTGCATTTGAATTAAATTATTACTACATATTCCTATTTTCCAGGTTACGAAAATAATGAGTTAAAAAGTTTTTATGGAAGAACATTTTTACAAAGTTTCATGGATCCGTTTAGTACGCACTCTGATATTTAGAAAAGGTTCCGTTAAAAAAGAAGGGATACCGTACCGTAAATGCCTCAACAATTGGTTGGTTCCTATTTTTGAGTGGTGTACGTTGCAATTTTTTATTCAGCACATGCCCGTTACGAAAGCTTGAAAGTTCTGTTCTAAACACGATGTAACTCTTTATCGACCATTTATTTCAAGAAAGATATACTTAGGGAACCATGTTTTTAAGAATCTAACATTGACTGATCGGAAGGTTACATACAAATCGAAAGGTTCACAAAGAATCGCATGAATTCACCACACTTGTCCCGGTAATATATCCGAAGGGAGCGCGTTGTGGGCCACAAAGGGTCGTACAAATCACATTACCTCGCCGTGAATTGTAAATTGGACATTACTCGTTACACCTACCACCTACGCCTCGCCAGAGGCATGGACGAGCTTTTGATGAATACACTACAATCGACCCGAAATATCACTCGTTTATTTACCAAACAAAAAAATTCTAGGATATTTCAGATATCTGCAAATTTCTTTTCATAAAACGAAAACCTGATTCTTTTTTACCTATCGCGTGGATTTTCTTTTTTAAGGGATTCCGTGATGAAGAGCTCAAAGCTTTTAGTGGAAACTACCATTAAAAAAGTGTAATGGATCAACAATCTTTCCATAGAATCGTACAGCTATCTAAACAAACAATATTTCCTTGTTCAAGAGTTCAAGGTGCAAATTACAATTAAATTTGTAAATGTAAAGTAAAATTTCTCCTACATAACCATTCTCGGTACAATGTTTCAAATAAATTTAATAAGGTGGAGCTACACCGCTCTGAAGCCCGCTATTACCGTATTTCGCTCTCAAAACGGGCCCCTCTTCGAAATATGACATTGGCTGTTATGATACTCCTTACTAGTATAGATTCGTCAGTTTATTTTCTGTGCAATCAGACCAATACCGGTTGTAATTGGCGCCCAGCGGCGAGCTAACGAGCGCGATTGTACGCTGATGCTACGAATAATCGCGCCCCCAGCTATGTTTGTGTTTGCACCTTTATGAAACGCTGGTAAAGCATTTCGGGAATTTCAAGTAGCCTCATTTGTTGTCAATCATGCTCATTTGGGTCATTATTGTAATTTTTGACGTCGAATACAACAGTGGAGAGCGCTTTAAATAGCCCATTCATAATTATATTTAATAGTGTAAATATTATAGTCTATATCCGTTTTTTTGTATTACTGTGGAAAATATGAACAGGTGAGAATTCATTTCATTTGTAATTGTATGAACTGTATTTTATTTACTTTAAAGCTTGACGTTAATTTGCTTTAATTTGGACCATTGCAGCCCACGGCAATTTGCAGCATAGTCTATTTTCACTAGAATGTGGTGTGTGTTCCGGAATATACGAGCTCTAATATACGAAGCAGATTTATTCTGATTACGTGTGCGTATGTGGGTTGTTTAGACAACATACATTAGTTTACACATGACTCGGTTTTTTCGTATAATATCTAAAATCATGAAGGTGTAAGATGAGCCCGATTCTCCTATCGTTGAACTTCAACTGCAATTACGTTCATGTTTAGTTGAACTTTTTTATTAGAATAATATAAACGATAGAGAAGCCCCCTGGGCTAAGCGCAGCAAACTTACAGAACCTCATTATATGGCAGCACTGCATGTCAGTCTGTCAGAGTCTTTCAACTCTCAGCCTGAATAAAATATGCAACGTTATAGTACATTATGATATAAGTGCGGTAAGTTGAAAACTATGGTAACTTGAAGGCTGAGAGGTAGCAGAGGCTGTTATTTTCAAAGCGCACGTATGTCCTACGAGGTTTTATTACATATTTGCGAGGAGTTAAATAAAACTCTGACTTGCTTATGAATAAAAAAATAAATAAAAATAAAATATGTTTATTTCGAACCAGAGTCCATATTGTGTTAGTAACAATGCAAGCTTAAGACTATGTTAGAACAAAACAATTTAAACGAATGAATATTAAAATTATTGTACGCAATCTTAGTGTCTTTGACGAGATGGACGCGTGTCCAGTGCTGCATAATAGCACTGTCCGCATCCAGTCTCGCCGCGAACGCCTTCAAGAGCCTTGAATAAATATTTAATTACTTGTTAAGAATTTTTACTTGTCCACGATGCAAATTTTTTAGGCAAAGGTACAAAAACAGACTGTGTTACTAATAGAGTTAATTTATATTTTTGTTACAGATAAATGGTTATAATTTATTATCAAAATTTATTAAATTAAAGAATGAAATGTTTTTATTATTATTATTTTTCTCCCAAGGTCATAAAATATTGACCACTTTTCTGACATAAAAACTCTTTTATAAGATTTCAAAAAGTATCGTTCATTTTTAGACGGAGCATCTTAAAAAACCGTGCATGTTACTTAAGTTAAAAAAAACTCTTGCGTTTTATAATTTTACGTTACAATAACGCACAAGTGCGTAATAAAATACATAACGATATTGAAATTTGTTTGAATACAGCAACTTTACGTGCAAATATGTTATAAAATATAAAACTGAAAATAGCCTAGAATGCATTGTACAGTATTATAAACAAAACTCAATTTTTGATGTTGGTACTGAACAAGTACTTTAGAAAATCATTTCGTAGACATCTTGCTTTTTACGCAATGTGCCAAAAAAGTTATGTTATTTTCATAATATCGCGTTACTTTGTGAATTTGGGTCACATAAAATGAAAAAGCAACAACTCTGTAATGTAATGACGATCAGAGGGACGGATATGACTATATTATAAGGGCTTTATAGCTTCAGAAAAAGGATATTATACTTACAAAAAACAGAAGCTGACGAAAATGTTTTCTTACAAGGAGTTTGTAAGTGGATTATGCGATTACACGTTTTAACTTGTAAGATGTGCCCAGTGAATAATTATTTCACTTTATTAAATAATACTTCTAAATTCGTAGTACATAATACTATTCACTATAAAAATGGGTCTATTCGTAGATATACGTACTATGTTATATTTTTATTAAATTAACTCAAAGTATCAGTTTTGTGAATACATTTCTAAAAGCCTAAAGTACCCAATATTCCGACCCAACGTTACTTGTTATCAAATTTAAATTCCAACCGCGGACCCGCCGCATGTTAACCGTCCACAAAACGAGATAAAATTCAGTAAACTGTTTCCGATATCTACAATTCCATCTCGATTCTCAATAAACCTATTTTTGTCGTTTTGCGAGACATTATTGGTAATATTAGGGAATGAGTGTTATTTGTTTCGTTCCCTCGAAGCGCGTGGCCCAATATTTGATATCAACCAGAGATGTTTGGGAGCTCCGTAACCGTAACTTTTGGATATCCGATAAAAAATATCCGTAACCGAATCTGAAATAAAAGTTTTGGATATGATAGGGGCGTGACTTAATTGGAATCCGTTATAACAATTTGTCTGCCAGGCAGCGGGCGTCACAGAATCGACGCGCATTGTTCGTTCACTTCATATACGTTTTCGTTTTATCATACTTTATATCATAAGAATACTTTTTCCCTAAAAATATAATATCTGTAACCGAAATTAATCCATATCCGGTATAGTAATCATTCCTAGATCTGTAACCAATCCGTATCCGGAATTTCATATCCATAACATCCCTGATATCAACCGGCCACCCGCGTGGCGCTCGTTCATTCCCAATTTTGTTTTGATGACTGCCGTAATGATATTGCGCCTACGTGTGTGTAAGAAAAGATTTGTATTGATACCTAGTTTGAGTGTGTTACTTCCGAAGCTGTTGGGTGAACCGCGATTACCAATTTTTATTTTTCTTTACAAATTGCTGCACAATCTTGTTGACTCTCCTTATCTTTTAGCTAAGATTTTTATTAGGTGTCTCCGTTTAAGTGCCCGTCATCAGTATCTTTTTCATGTACCACTTTATGGGACTAAGTATCTCTTTTTTGTCTCGTACTTGTCATAGCTATAATAATAATTTTCAGTCAGTTGACAGTTTGCGTCTACTTTTGTTAAGTTTAAAAAATAAATTCAAAACTGGTCCTAATTATAATGTTGTTTCTTTGGCATTATCTTATCTTTTTATATTTTTATAGTTTCACATATTTTAACCTTCTCAACATAATCTTAATTGGATTACTCCATGTTTTATTTAAGTTGAGGAAACTTACTTGGTTTAAGTGTTATTTTAATTACCTATTTTGTTATGTAATGTTAAAACTGTATGTTTCCCAAAAGTAAATTACAAAAAAACAGCGAACGAATGATTCAGTTTGTAGCTCCGTAGTCTCGTAGCGCGTCGTAGCTCGTAGCGAAATGATGTTACCGTTTGAAAACAATATTACGAACTTTAACTTGAATAAAGATGAAGTATTCATTGGGATAGCATGCAATTGTTATGGTAATTAAATAGAACTTTATTAATTTACAACATGAGACAAGATTTAGATATAATAACCATACTACTGTTATACTATTTTTATTACTAATTTTAATAATGCGAAAATAACTCTGTCTGTTACGCTTTCATGCCTAAACCACCGAACCGATTTGGATGAAAGTAGGTACACTTACACAGTAGACCTCGGAAGCGCACATGGAATACGAGTAGTTTCTATCCCGGAATTACTGTAACACCTTACTGTAAAGTGTGACTTGCAATAAATATTATGATTATGATTCTACGCGGGCGACGCCACTGGGGTGGAAAGCTAGTTTAGCGTAATTTGACGTTTAACGAAGAATAAGAATAACATAACAGATCATATCACATTGCACAAATTTAAAAAAAAATTAAAACTTCCCTGTATTTTGTTCCGTGTGAAATGTACAATAAAAGTATTTTCTATCTATGTATGTATCACTCAGTAACAAAAACGGCAATTAAAACAGCTCAGACTGATCTCATCCTAAAACCCAGGGCAGTATAGAGCTTATTCAGATCGGAATTATAAAGGCAATGTCATACGAGCGGGGGCGCGGCCGGCCGGAACAATTGAATTATACGCAGCGATTACCCGGCCGGACGGTTTATGTCAATTGCCACTGAACCGGTTTATGAAACACCTTTTTAGATTAATGAATTTAGGAATACTGAATTCCGATGAACTTTTCCCAAACAATTTTAAATTGAATTTTGAAATTGATTTCTCGCATTGTTTTTCTATATGTACCTAAATATGTACTACATACCTATATGATTCCATATTAAATTAGTAATTCTGGACTGAATTCAGTAAAGTTTTTAAAGAAGATCAATTGTTCTCGTTTACACATTTTTGATCGACTATCAAACCATTTCATTATGATTAAACGAAGTAAATTGTCTTATATAAAATATTTTGACAAAATTGTTGAATGTTTTCGCTCATCAAAGCGTAAACATTTATTCGTTTGCGCCAACATTGTTTTGGTGTCCATCCAAATCTTCACAGCACTTGTCTTTTTGCTAGTTTTGAGTTGCTCCGAGCTGAAAATAAAACGAATCGTGTTGCGCTGGCCGGCGGGCCGACGGGCCGGCGGGCCGGAACAATTGAATTATACGCAGCTATTAAATCTACTCGTCCCGACCGAAGTTTATGCCTTCAGTAATAGCCGTAGTTAGTACGGAGATTTATTAAACAAACACTCTTCGGAATAATGGATCTGCAAAGGATGTTTTATTTTTACCTAAAAATAAAATTTGGCACAAAACTATTATTATGTTCCAAAATACGCTATGGTTTTGCACCTTCTGAAAAATACATAACTAAAGTTCCTAAACAATTATTATTAATTTTGTTTTCCTATATCGTAGCTCTATTCCGCACACCGAGTATATTCATATCTTCCCCGTTGATATTCAATAATTCAAAAAACTAATGACGTCCTTTACAATAAAATCTCATGACGAACTTCAATTCATTACCAAATGATCAATCGGTTGCCCTGAATGGAACCCTTTGCATTGCAATTCTTCCACACAATGGATTCTCTTTGTCCCCCAACGAGCCGCACTCGCTACTTAGCGCTTCGGAAACTTTTGTAGTAAAACTTTTTCTTGCAAAAAAAATCTTAAAACTTACTCGTATAAGCTGGACCTGCTCCCTCAATCAGACACATTTTAGTATAACGTCTTTTTTTGTAAACAATATAACATTTGAATCGACAGACTTACCAAACAGACGTTTTTAAAATGTTCTCAACCAGGATTCAAAAATTAAAACAAGTCAGTTTGAACATTATTTATACAGGGGTATCAGTAAAATGTATATTTTAAAACAAAAAAAAATTCGGTAATAATTTCTGCCTTGGCTAAATAATCACGAAAATAGTTATTGGTCCTAGGCAATTAAGTTGTTAAATTCATTACCAAATAATCAATTTGTCCCATTCCATTGCAATTCTTCCGTGCAATGGATTCACTTTGTCCCGCAATGAACCGCATACGCTACTTAGCGCCTTTGTTCAGCGTGTCGCGCTCAATGCCTCGGACCCTTTTGTAGTTAAGTTTTTCACTTGCGAATAAAAAATAGTTTAACACAAACCGATGGAGCTTGTCCTTTAGCGGGCACTGTCATATTGGCTTTGATTTTTATAATCAGAAAGTAGAGTTGCTGAGGATTTCTCTTCCTCTTCTTCATAATGAGGAAGTTCCGCAAGATCTAGGGTACCGCATCCTCAAATGAAAATAAAAAATCCTCTTCCGCTATCGCTTCCTCGAAATTTAAGAGGAATTCGTGAGGAATTTCACTGCGCATGCGCGTCGCGTATCCATGGCAACGCACACTGCATCCTTAATTTCTATTTAATTCCTAAATAAAATTCATATTTTTGTGTGCGTGTTTTGTGTATGTATGTAGCGGCTAGCTCATCAGGCTATCCATTTTTGTTGCAAAATCGCCCGGATGACTAGTGCATAAGACGCCGCAGTGACAGTAATTACCGTGACGCGCTGGCCACCGTACCTAATTACGTATAGACAATACAGCGGCTTGGGTTGGGTCCGCTAGTATTTATAATTTCCTATTATCCTCTCCCTCATCCGCTTCTTCTTCCGCAGCCTCATACGCATCATCTTCTTAAAAAACCTCTGCCTCATCCGTATCCTCTAAATTTGCGCGTGAAAAATCTTCTTCCTTCTATTCTTCCTCATAATCAAATCCTTAACAACCCTACCAGAAGGTAAAGGCTATAGAGCATCGCTAGGTGTCTTCGATTTGTGTATAATTTTTTTGACTAAATGTTAGTACACTAATATTCCCTTGTTCCCAGATTTTTTGATAGCGATAACATTATTTAACATATATTAGTGCCTTTTTTAAATTGTTTATTTTCAGATATTATTGAAAGCAGTAAAATGTTAATGTACACCATCACCACATCTCCAAAAAATCCTCTTAATAGGTTTTTCTTTATACACAAAGTATAGCGTTTACTTCGAAAGGTTCATAAAACGTATATTTCATGTTTTTCCTTTTATTTCCACACGACCGGGCGCATTTCGGCCGCCTATAAGCTGTCACATGGGGGCGACACACGCCGGCCCAAATGCTCTACTCTGTAAGATTTTTCAAAAATATTTAACCTTAGTCATCCCATATACTCGCACGGTAAATCTTCTAGCGTGACAGAGACACAAGATTTGAAACCACAGACAAAGGTTTACGGGGTAGGCTCCCCCTTTTACCCGCGGGCGTCAACGGCTGTCGCCTCTCAACGTGTTAACTTGTGCCATTTGGAAATAGCACCGCCATATTTATGAAATGATGAGTTCCATAAGACGACAGTTTGGCGACAACATTTTTTTAATGTTTACTATGTTAAAATATATAATATCGCAAACGCCGCACAAACATTGTGAGCTAGTTTCCAAATGTTTTGTACTAAGATAAATCTGTGTGGAATGCTAATGATAACACGATGAGCCCACATGAGCTTCAAATTCAAGTCAGAAGTTACGAGACAAGTTTATAACTCGTACGGGACGTAAGCAGAATGGGCACGTTATTACCAAAAACTGTACCTAGCCACTGTGAAAATTTCTCAATTGCTATTCTACTAAGCACGAAGCACCACCTAGAAGCGAATCGAGAGCGGTTCTAAGCGAGGACGTGCTAAACATCTTAGCCAACTACAAATATATTTTTCCCGTCAAGATCCCGCCACGCCTCGTCCACCAGTACCGCACATATGCGTTTTTAAATACACTTTTTTTTCTCTTCCCGCCTGTTTCTTCCGGATAAAAACCCGTTCTGTATGCAGCTGCCTCAAATCATGGAGTACGGTTCAGTGATCTGGTCACCCTATTATGAGGTGCATGCTAATAAACTAGAAGGAGTACAAAAACAGTTTCTCAATATTCTTTCATTCAGAACCGGCCTGGGCCGCAGATATAGATCATACGAATCTAGACACTTTAAAATACCGTCTCTTGCTTGCCGCCGTAAATGCAATGAGATGGTTACTCTCTACAAAATTATCCACTCGGAGATTGATTCGCCATCACTTCTTTCTTTGCTTAGCTTCAACATCCGATTCAGGTCTCGTGATTCCGCACCTAAATTGTTCGACCTCCTTACTTACAAAAATAACAAATCATTTTTCAACCCTATTTCTAGAATGTGCCGTTTGTATAATGAAACCCTCTCTTAACCTGCATCTTTGGATACCATCATGTAGTTTGTACAAATTTAAAAAAGAAATTAATAAGATTCTTTCTTGCCGTGTCGAGTAAATCACCATTAGTAATTATAAGTATTTGCATGTGTATTGTTAAGTAAGTTATTCTTGTTATCAGTTCCCTTTAACTATTTTACTGAGAAAACTAATAATAGTTGATAGACTTAATCTGTAATTCTAAGTTTTAACCCTCTAACATTTCATTTAACCTGGAACAAATTGTGCTTACATGCTTAGAGTTTCAGTCTAGCTCTGTATACTGCTTTACTTTTAGTTATTCACTTACTGTTACTTGTTTTGTAAGCCATGAACAAAATAAAAAATAAAAAAAAAATAATCTGAGATGATGAAGCCTCGCTTTCGCTTGCATTGACGCACCATACCGACCGTTGGGCTGCGCGCTTGGGTTCAGCTGCTTTCTGAACACCCTTTTCAGGGTTCTGTGCCCGAAGGGTGACGAACCCCTATCTCTGAACCTTCGCGGTTTTTAGCAGGTGGTATCAACGAGATACCAGTTAACGAACTGTTATAGAGAGTTGCCATCGTTACTGATGAGGCTTTTCTGCTCCCGCTGAATCACAAATCAATTAAAGCACTTCTCACGAAACTATTTGTCCGTGAATAAATTCAAAATATTTTTTAATATAATTATTATGATGACCAATTTCTGAATTTTTCACTTATATCTTTCTCCAACGAAAAAATATATCTCTGTGTCATAAATGGAAAATACCGAACAAGTAAATATTTTACTATCCATACACGAATACAATCTAGTTGTATTGGCATAGATAAGGAAATTTCGCGGACCATAAAACTCTGTATTAGCCGGATCTAATAAAATCTGATAAAACTGTGTCATTTCCTTTTATGTACGATTCTATATGAGAGGAGGAAATAATATTATATAAAAAAAGTTTTGCTAAATTGCAGTGGCTGTGTGTGGTTTAAATTGTATTCGTATTCTACGTAGGTATAATGAATTTTCGTCAGTTCATTTAAAATAATAATTAGTAACATTACCTTCTCTATAACGAATCTAAAAGCATTACTAAGTATATTTAATTGTACGTAATACTCTTTTAAATACAACGCGTATATAACCCTGATAATTTATGTCATTATTATTTAAAATATAATTTGTAACATTGCCTACTTTATAACGAATCTAAAAGCATTACTATATTTAATTGTACATTATACTCTTTTAAATATAACGCGTATATAACCCTAATAATTTAATTCATTAGTGTTACATTGCATCGCGAATGTTGTTGAAAAAATGTTAGTGAATAGTAGTATTTTTTCATTACTTGCATGAATTAATCGTTAAATAAGATGATGAATATCTCAATATTTTCCATTTACTGTATAGTTGCTTTAGATTTCTCCTGAAGCACACCCCTCTATTGCAAGTTTATGCATGCGTGATGAGCTAATATTAGTTAGGTGGCTTGTTTACATAGCTTTGTACTGTCATTATAATATCTGTGATATGCTGATGGCGAACAAGTTTGATACACTATCGTTTCGTACATGCAAATTCTTATCCTGTATTCCGTTCGCATAGTTCGGATCGTGGAACGTAATTGTTGTCGATCAATATTGCCGACGTTTGCGGTATCGAAGTTAGCTATCGTACAATCGGGATCTTGATAATGTAGACAAAAATCTACTTTGTGATAAAGTAATAAAATTAAGCTAAACCATCTATGAAAAATGATTTCAATTCATGGATACTTTCGCTGTAAGAGTTTTTTTTAATCTCCTGAATTAACATTACCCAGTGGGTATGACAAAAAGACATCAATATGAATTTTCTTATTCGTTACCACGAAACCTTGCCAAGTAAACGATTTTGAGAGAATAAAAATCATTCGAACTTGTCTGCCAAGCCAAGATTTTTAGTCGTCTCACGGTTGCCAAGGATTTTTTCATGACGTATGTGAATAGACAAGGAATAGCAACAAGGTCATAAAAACGAACTATTAAACTAAAGTATATAGTAAATTCAGTAGGCTATCTTTATATTTACTGCTATTTATTGCTCTTTAATCTGGGTGTGGTTTAGTTTGCCATTAACAGTTGGTATTATAATTAACATGCTAAAACGGCTGTTTACTATTACGGTTATATTTGTTTCCTATCTTGGTAAAATCATCATTTTGGTGTCCCTGAATATTGTGTTTCAATCAATAATATTTTTATATCATTGGTTTCAATACAGTTCCATTAGGTTAACCTTGCTTTATGCATTTCCACTATTGCAAAACTTTCATGTCTACCCCCGATAGTGCCTTGCCGTATTCCTCATTCTTTATTACCTCTGCCATTTTAAATTCAAAGTTTATTGGCTTAAATTTACATAGCTCCATAAACATGGACTTCACTGTTAAACCATGATAGTTTGGCAATTCTGAGTAAATTATACCTCATTTCAAAAATACGATGTAGCCACAACAGTTCATTCAAATATAACCTGCAAACTCATCGATATGATTTATTCTGATAGTTTCCTCAAAATAAGGATCTATTCTATTAGAATTCCTGCTTTTGATGTCTGAAATTAGTTTATCCTGAATTAGAATACATCAGAGTGGAATTGCACGTGGCTTCTTTCGTATGCATGTCACAGTCGCGCCGGAGTTTCTCGCTTCGATAGTTGCACTCGATTTCACTACATCATTTTCACATATTTCAGATTTAAAAGGCAATATTTGAAGCATGCTGCAAATATATTCCATTTAAAATAAAGTAGGAGTATCTATCAACTAGCCTCATACCATCGACAATATAAAACAAAATCTAAGTTATGTAATGTGACTTTCATTTCCGATTGTTTTAATCGGAAATGCATGCACATGCACGCCTCTGTGGACGCCGCCTAGTTGAATTGGAGAAGGTGTTGGGGAAAAAGTAAAAGTGTCAGTTAGCAATAATTAACTAGGTATCCTTCACCTCATGCAAGTACAAAACCCTTTTGCAAGATTTTGCTTATCGTTTACGTCATAGCTCATAACGCTACGAACGTAGCGGTCGTAGCAACGTAGCAAAAATCGGCTTAGTGTTGTCAATATAATAAAAATGCAAAAAATACAATATCTAAACTTTTGGAATTTAAAACTTAATGTTCTTGTTGGTCCTTGCTGGTAACGTCAAATACTAACAAAACTTTGCTCGCCTGACTAAAGTTTGGGAAGCAAAGCAAAGGTTATTTAGGTATGCAAGTCACAAGTGCACCGACCGGGCTCTCAGCGAGTCAGCTATCAGCACAGTCAATTATCTGATAAGCACCTACCCTCCGTCGGACGTGTGACAATCACAAAGGTACTACCACGTACTGTAATATCTTCAGTTTCGATTATACTCGTCCTTCACACTCCTGAGTAATCTTACGAGAACAAGGGATGGCGAAGTCTAAAATATGGACGCCTGGCCATAGAGTAGAGACCCAAGCTGTCAATGAAAGTTCACCTTTACCTGCTGTTAGGGGACTGCGGTTAAAGCTATTATGGCATATCGAACAGGTAATTACTTGTAAAGCTCTAGTCTTAGGTCTCAGAATCGAGTCTTGTGATATTCAGTATAGTATCTGTGTAATAATTCGACGACCACTTTGGTGAAATGGTCAAGAAGTTGACATTTAACCAAGAGGTCGCGGGTTCGATCCCCGCACTGTAGAAACATGTGTGTGCATGAACATGTCTGTTTGTACTGGTCTGTCATGTTATATGTACGAGTATTTATTTAAGTTTATTTGTAATACCACTGTTGATTATAATATCTGTAATACAAGTGCTACTTAACACGGAGTAAGGTCAATGTATGTGATGTTGTGATTTATTAAAAAAATATATACTTTCATCATCATCTTCATATAATGGCATATTGATCGATATCATAGGCCTAAGCGTCCCGCTCTCATTTCTTTATCATTAGTTTATTATTAACTACGTAGGTACATATCTTGTTTGATACGTTTACAAAACCTATGAGATAAATGAAGTTTATGTTGATTTAGGTCTAGTGGATTGCTTGAAAAAGTGAAATACATATGCAAATACCATTTATTTTTTAAACTATCTTGCACTAAAAGTGTACAATTGGCGGATTACCATTCCTTCTACAGTAATCGAATACAGGCTTAAATTATTTTCAACATTTATCTTCTGGGACCTCGGTATGATCTGTCTTTCTAGCATACACTTTCTAACGGGTGATATTTAACTAACGATCAATTAGCGATTTTTACATTAAAAAAATCCCCTTTTCCATCAAAAATACTGATTGTACGGCAAAATTTGCAACTCGAACTAATGTGATCTTAGCATCAATTTAAGTACATGACGCAACTCTATTTATATACCTCAAAGCTTTTTTAAGAATGAATATCAAATAATAACTAGTACACATCAAACAATACACGACATAAAATTTGGGTTTTTTGCATTAAAGAAATCCCTTTTTCAATCAAAAATACTCCTAGTACATCATAATTGGCAATTCAAATTAATGTGATCTTGGCAACCATTTAAGTTCATCATGAGACGAAACTCTGGCAATGCGTATCAAATAATAACTAGTGCACAACAAACATTTTGTCGTTATATTATTATTTTAACTGTAATTTATTGAATCAAACACTATTTTATGTATCGTAATAAACTTATTATTTATTTATTAATCACAACAATCTGAGATCATCAATTAAAAATCAGGCACTAATACTAAATATTAGTTCTCATTGGATTATTAGAGCTGGTTTTGATTTCGCGGGACGTCCACGTTTTCTTTTTTGGCCTATTTTTGGCCCCTGCGGGTGGTGTTACATATTTAAGTTGAATCGCGAGCCCAATGATATGCTTGCATATATAGTTTCTGAAAAAATCGGGGCAGGTACATTTGCCATTCATCCAGGCACTTTTCAGAGCGGGCAAGACAACTTTCTAATAAGCAAAATCATTTTTTTTAATAGTCATCGAAAGTGCCCCAATCTATACCAAGTGGAATGTTTCTAGCCGTAGAGCTTGCCACGCTATAGGAAATTTGTTCGGCACCCGATTCTAGTATTTTGACGTTCCTGTCACTTTTATCCATTGATAGGCATCTGTCTACGACACACTTACTAAGCGGCACCTTTCAGTAAATTAGATCAACTTTAAGAAATACTGCTCTACAAAGAGCATTATTTTGTTATTAAATTTAGATAATCTGCGTAACATGTACTCTGAAATTTAAGGATTCATTTGTTTAGATGAATGATGAATAGAAAATATGTTGCAAAAATAGTTGTTTTGTTACCATTGTAAGTATTCCGTATGTACGGCCGGGTTAATTTGATGTACAATCAGTATTTTTGCTGTAAAAATATTATTTTTGTAACACAATCAGTTTTTTAGGTGCACATTTGAGGAAATTATATTAAAGGCTGTTGATGTATGTTTTTCAATTATTTATATTTGTAGTTTTGATAAACAATTACTCGTAGTATAGTTGCAGTACAATAATTTAATTGATGTAAAAAAGGATTAATTGTTGAACTTAAATTGTTATATGATAAGTTATTTGATGTACACTTAAAAACATCCCCTTTCTAACCTGCACCAATTACAAGGGTATGATACTTTTCTCCACAAACTTCAATCTGTATATCTCCTACAATAGAACTCTATTTCAATATAACAAATTAAGGAGGTTTCTGTTAAGACTTAACACAAACCTCTTAATACGTGTGTATATTGTTGAAACCGGCCGTTAGGAACGCAATTATCCGCCCGAACGTCTCCTGGTTTTAATTTCCTCTGCGACCCGCGACTGCGACTGGTGTTGCCAGATGCAATTTGTGGGAGAAGAAAAACGAGGTTTAATCCTAGCAAGCATTTAGTTACGACGTGATTCATTTTGAACCAGTAATGCGACTTGAAAAATTGGCACCAACGATAAAAAGTTTAAAAAAATCAAAAAAAATTCTAGCAAGTTACGTTTATATCGTTGTTTTTGAGAGCTCATTCAACATACTTTTTAACATGAAACAATAGTGTGAAATCCAAACACACTTAATACAAAAATGGACTGTCACACGCAATTTTAATGCGAAATAATAAAGTAACTTAATGAATTAATAGGTAAGTTGCTGAACATACCTGCTAGTTCAGATCGAAGTGGAAAACATAGACTTTTTCCGGCCACTCCTTACAAAACCAAACCACGTGGTCACAGTTGTCTCAATTATATCTTTGTCTCAAGTTACGACGTTGTTCTACTATGAGCGGCAAATCTCCGTTTTATTTCCTGGCAATTGCGTTACTTACGCTATTTCTCCCGAAGGGGCAGTGTGCACTAGCGTGTAAGTAGGTAACTGTGTTGTTAACCCGCGACGAAAATATGGGGTGTTATAAGTTGACCCCTCTGAGCAAAGATTCAGCAAATAATGGCCAACGTTTTTGTGTGATTTAGACGAATAGTGATTGCATATAGGATTATTACATTTCTTTTTACTAAGGGTGAAATATCAATGTTACTTATTATCAAAATAATACTGTCAAAGTAACTAATTAATTACTAATTTTCAGAAAAATAATGTGAAAGATCGTGAGAGAAATGAATTTTAGTAATGTCAGTCTGTCCAAACTGCGCTTAATTTTTCTTCATACCAATGAATAACGGTTAGACTACAGCATCACCTACGAATTTTATGCACGTCCATTCTACAGTTAAAACAAAGGTGGAAAAATACACAGAAAAAAAAATATTCCAGCAAATTGTGGTTTGTGTCACGATAAGGTTTACCCGTGTAACTGCGAGATCCGACTGACCCGAATCACACGACCTTGTACAGCGACTAGCACATCAGGCTACCCATTTTTGTTGCAAAATCACCCGTATCACAAGTTATTAAGATACCGCAGTGTTTACCGTGACGTGCTGGACACCGTACGCAAATATTGCGGGTAGGCACAAACAAATAATACCTGAACTCACGTCGGTCACCACCTAAATACAACATGATTATGGTAGGTGGAGAGTTAAGGAAATCAAAAGTTATAAAATACTCGTAACTAACTTTGTTATAGAAGGCTCTGGACCATTAACATCTGTTATGATGATACGTATTACGATCCAAGATATCAACTTAACATTAAATACTAGTGATATTTCAATATACCTACCAATACTCGTCTGGTTGGTTACTACCTTGCATAACTCTTTCTAGCTAGCTAACAAAATGTCTACTGTGCCGACGTGTACCGAGATAGGATCGCAAAAAAACATAGTAGCAGGACAAAATACAAACACTAAACGGTCCTACCTGACATCATCAAACTAAATCGAAATTTGGACTGCCAGCTTAGCGACTAGCGAAATAGCTTAAAAATGCTCTCTTTGCATACGAATATCCGACCGGGTCGGTCAGGGGTCTTTGTGGCCAAATTGCGAGCGCCGAATCGAGTTAGCCCATCGCTGCCTAAGGCCCAAGGTTCCTCTCCGTATTGCCTCCTTTGTGTTTTTGATTTTAGCCAGAGTCGAAGTGAGACTATCCTTTTACAATAAGCTACAGTCCATCTTAAATGAAACTAAATAGAGGAAGATACGGTACGTCCTTAAAATCGTAAACCTAAAATTGGGCCGCTCATACACGGATGTGTTAACAACTCGCAGTATTGACGACGACTAGAAGCGGAGCAGGTCCATTGGACTCGGTTTAGTAGGACCACGCGACTAGCTCATACCGTATCTGCCTTTTAACAACATGTGCAATACGACTGCGAGCGAAGACAGAGACGCAAAGAGCGCGCGGAATCTCGTCTCTAGTCGCTCGACTTGGCAGTGCAATCTTGTCCAGGGGCCTCGTAAATACTGTTGTAATTTCTCTATAGAATTTGTCTTTAAATAAAATAACGTGATACCGTTATATAATCAGCTATCCACTCGAATGCAAATCGAAATGGATCAGACAGTAGGCGGACTAGACGGACAGTCAGTATGGTTTAGGTACCAAATTGTGAAGGTCGAATTGAGTTAGCCCCGCCACTGCACGCCCTTTGTCGCATCATCAAGCTTGCAATTGGCTGTTAGTTCCTGCGGCTAGGAGCGCTGCGGGCGGGAAAAACCGGACGACTAAGCTAGTTTTGTTGGAGTTTGAGTTCGTTGCCGACCTCGTTTGCACACGCTTTCACGTAAAAATACATTTTTAGAACTCACCCCATTAATTTAAGTATGTACCCGCGTGTCTGGATAAGTGAGTCTTTTTTAACTGACGTTTTTGAATACTTACCAGCAAAAATATTCAGCCGGATATTTGGAACGCATAATGTTATTTATTCAAATTACTTTCATCGGATGGAGAACATGAACATGCTTATCGCATACAATGGAAAATTGCAAACATGGAAAACGGACTAAATGTGCGGAGTGGCTATGAAAAACAAGTAGGGAGTAGCGGATTTTGAAACATCGCAAACTCACACATTTTGCTTTATTACAATATTAAATGATTTGCTTCTTGATTTTCTTTGTAATTTTATATGGTAGAACCAACATGTAGTAGGTACTTAGATATGTTCGAAATTCGAAACAGAACTCAAACACCGTAATGTTTGAATACCGTTTTTTTTTTGTTATTATTATGAGATAATATTCCCTGGTATTTTGCCTAATTTCAAATGTTTTAATAACGTTTCGTCATTCACAGTAGCAAAACATTTGTGTCTAAATCAACACACAGTGTATTTTGTTAGTTGGACAGCTGGCTAATTGAATCGTTTCAAAGCATATTATCTGAAACACGACATTGAAGCGATTTGCTTCTATAGCAGTACCCAAGTAATGAATACTGTTTAGATATATTAACAAGACATACTTATATTTCGAAAACAATGTTACTAAACGTATTTTGAATGTACACTGACGCATTTTTAAGAGAACGCAAGAGAAATTACTATTTTATTTGTAAGCTTTGTCAATACTATATACACAACAATATTTGTTCAGTATTCAGTATAAACACTGTAAATGCTATATTTTTAAATCTGAACAAAAATATAGGCGCTTAATTTGTATGTTATGTTGTCATGCACAGACCATTGCTTGCATAGTTAAAATATTTGTTTGTACTAATATTGGTTTTATGAAACTGACGTTCAATGAAATCGAATATTGGAGGAAAGTCACTGAATAGTTTATATGCTTTCAGAACAGTATGTACATGGTGTAGAATAGTTTATGATTGCACTCTTATTTGCTACTATTTTACATTACCTACTATTATTAATGCGATGTTTCATGTTTCTTCCCACTTAACTAAAAGTGCTGTTGATCCACGCAAATGAAAAAAAAACATGAAAAGCACTTGTGCTGTTTTTCGGAAAACAACATCACAACAAAACACCCTCTTTGCCTCAATTTAATTCATTGACTACATATTCTCATAAACTCCACTAACTAAGTTTAACTAGAGTTTTCATGTATTAGACCTTTGTTAATATCATAAAACAGTGCTCAAGATTTTCAAGAAAAGCCCGCGCACGTCAATATGTCAGAAAAAGCACTTTATGACAAGTTGCTCGGCCATCAGTCATCGGTCAAGTTTGTCATAAATCGATTTGCACATCCGGCCTAAACAAACGCGGATGATTGAACAAACATACTCGCCCATAAAAGAATGATTATGTCCGAGCAAACACCCATCCCTCTCTGTACGTGATTAAAAGGTATGCATAAACTACGGAGATAGACTGGAGGGTGTTCAATTATTACTTATTATATAGGAGGTATCTAACATTCAATAACACAATGAACTTAAAACGTAACTATTTTTTTTTCGTCACAATAATTCCCAAAAAAATCACCGGTTTTTGCGATACTGCTGACATGGATATTTTGTAGAAACGACATGCTGATTATTGCTCATTCAAAATTCAGGTGTGTCGTCTTCAATTATTTTCATATATGCCATAAAAAAACAGTCAACCCAAAATTTTAAAATTGGCTAGACGACACCACCAATCGTTGACATACTTTTTATTATCTGTCAAAACGGTCTGCCTCCATAGATTTTGTATGGGAATAATGAACGTGACGTCACTAGAAATCGGAGTCAATTGACCGAATATTTATTGAGTTTTGTGTGTTTAAAAATTGGTTTCGACAGCTTTTTGGAAATAAACTGGTTATAATTACTTCATAGGGGCTATGTTTTTTAAACGCCATGGTCTTGAAAATATTTAAGATAGCTGTCATCATGCCAATTAAATACATGCATTCTTATAATGCTCTAGAATGAAAATTAACATTTTAATCCGTACTCGTTACAAAGTCTCAAGCATACACCGACATGCAAACTTAAAAATAAAACCAACACAGTTACTACAAAAAATTAAAATTAAAGCAGTTGCCAACATAATTAGCTTGCTCTTGTATCAACACTATGTTACTGTAACCTTACCCAAATTCACAAAGCTACTAAATTTTCTTATCAACCCTGACCATTGCTCTTCTCACCTTTATTCGGAATGATGAAATTAGTCAAATCCCTTAAAGCAATAATCCGCACGTCGTGTTACGTCCAGACTAAATCCAATTACGACTGGAGCTCTGAGGCTCTGTACAAGCCGACCACATACATACAAAACACTGGAAGTGCCGCTAACTTGATTTGGGGCTGCTATTTATTAGGGCTAACTTAGTTTTGTTAGTTCTTATTCGATGTGTTTTCTTGTTGGTATTTTAGTAGATTCTCCCTCTATAAATACCTATGTATTTTGTCAGTACGTCACACAATTTACTCGGGTGTGTAGCCTTGGTTTTAAACATTAATTATATTTTTATAATCAATTATCATCTTCAATCAATCTCATTATACTAGTTTGTGTCGATGTTGCGCAGGCTCAGTTCGTGGAGGTATAATTTTTAAGTTATTTTATCCCCAATTCATGATACCATAACCGTTCACAGGCAATCCTGTTTCTCGATGAACCCTGTTAGTAATCGGTATGTTACGACTAGCTGGCAGCACAGCCGACAGGCGGTCTTCCTATTTGGGTCTCTCAGAAACAGAACTCAAAGCGTAATCTGAATCGTAATTATTTTGTTGTTATAAAAGGTCTACAATAGCAAAAATGCTGAAACAACGGCGATCCTCGAGCCAAGTGCCAAAGTGCAGGACGGGACTTTCATCAGCTTCTGGAATTTGCATCACTGCCAATTAAAACAACCGACATGGTTTATAGCTTAAAAAGATAATTTTACTCAATACTAGCCTATGGTGTAAAGGTTAGAAATAGCAAATTGTAGCCGCTTCCAGCACAGCTAAGCTGGTGTTACAAAGTCACTAAATGTAGCGGCAAGTGCTACGCGGCAAGAGTCACGACGTTACTATCGGCGGCTGCTGCAATCTGCATTGCCACCAAATTACTGGCAAATTGGTTCATTTTTATAATTTGATCCACTAAAACAAGTTCTAGCTGCTTCCAGCGCAGCTAAGCTGGTGTTACAAAGGCACTAAATGCAGCGGCAAGTGCTCCGACCCTCGAGTGTCGAGGGGCAGGACGTGACTATCGGTGGCTGCTGCAATCTGCATTGCTGCCGAAGCGCCAAATTACTGAGAAATCAGAACATTTTATATTTTTTGTTTCGCAATTTAAAACAAGAGGCACTCTACCTGCGCCATACACCGCAGGTCCATTTTGTTAGTAAAATAATCTTACAAGCTATATTAGTAAAAGAAAAAAAGAAAAACTATAGCAATACACTATAGAGAGATAACACACAAAGCCACGGCGGATCAATTAGTTTTTGTTTTGACCAACACCCTGGCAAGGTGGCGAAGTCCTAAGAATGGAGTCGGAGCTGGCCCGTATCCTGCAGAGCAACGACGCTGTTTTTTTACGCATAATAGCGTAGAAATCGTCATTGCAAAATCGGGGCAGCCCCAACAGCATTCTAAAGCCGAAGCTTTTCGTTCAACAATATCGCTGTTAATCTTAATTTTGTCTTATGTTCTTCAATTAGTAGCAGCAGAAGAAGTATCGAAATAGAATATACCTACCTTGTTACTTCTCATGGCTGGTTTTCGTCTCATCCGTATTTGTGAAACTGCTAATGTTCCTCCATTTATACTATTAGACCAATTAGGTATAAAATGAATCATATGCTGGCAGGACACGGGTCACAGCTAGCAACCAAGATAAAATAATAAGCTTAAGATAAAACCAATCCCATCTTATTAGAAAGCGGCTCGAACATTATTAAAATACGTTACCTTCGTTACCTGTCGGCGTCGCTATAAATTAATTACATTCCCGAATCACACTTGCAACAATTACATCGCCCATTGTGTTGTCTACAACAGCACTCCAGCACCCAACACCCATCGAGTGCAGTTTACGTTAATTATAACGGAGAGTTCACACTCGCGTTAATTGGATGACACTCGTTGCCGAGTGATTGAGTCGCGAAAAAGGTGTTGGTGTTGGTAGGCCGCCCCTAGGGTAACCAGGCGTCCGAATAAGTTCGGACATACTCAGGCTTGCGCGATTCGGTTAAAAATTCCAGTTTCTAAAATGTTATGATGATTTTGTAGACATCTGCAGTTTGTAGCGACAATACCTAGAATACATCTTGAAGTTGAGCAATACAATAGTGTCACTTTGTATTTGCGAGTACCCCCTGAACATGATCTAGCTCATGCTTCAAATGCAGCAGGGAGAGGATCCCTCAGTTCCATTGGGTATGTCTAAAATGGTATGGCAAGGCTAATCCTTTGAACGAGGTAGCTGCAAGCCTCATCATATATCTAGGTCTTTGAAATCTTGCCCGGATTTTGTCTAAAAAATTTCCGGCCAAACTGGCTGCTGGTCCGGAATTTTTGGTTCAAGTCCTGGCAACTCTAGCCTATTGAATATTGATGGCGTTTTGTCTGACGTGTTCGCCGCTCACTCGCGATTTCACGCCGTTTAGAACTCCATGCCGTATCGATGGATGGTTAACAAGAGATTTTGCAATAATTGATTTGTTGTTTGTTCGTTTTTCATAGCTTTTGTATGACTACCAAACAAACAGGACTAGGTATATAACAACATCACTTTTTCAAATGGTTTTGTATTTATTCTTGGCGACCTTGTCAACTTTGTTTGATGAGCATAAGGTAGTAGAGGCCAGTGAATTAAAAACGATCGCAGGACCAAACCAATCTGGATATGTATTGGGAAAGTCTATGTTCAGCAAATGTACTATGTTTTGCGGTTAATTATGATTATGACGCTTATAAGTTCAAACACGTCTGTTACGAGAGGCCATGGTCGAGCGGACAAACCTGACCTTAAGTAGAGTCTCCCAGTGGGGAGATGACAATATGGTCAGTTTTAACGCCTCGAAAACTCGGGCCTGTCTGTTTACGGCAAAGAAGAATTCCCCTTCAATTTAACGCCTGTCTTTCAGAACTCGTCCATTGCCATTACAGACCGTCTTGAGCTTCTTGGCGTGGAGTTGTCGGCAAATCTCAACTTCGGCGCCACTATCGAGATCAAAGCCCAAATTGCAGCAAAAAAGCTGGGAATCCTGAACAGAGTCAAGCGATACTTCACTGCTGGTCAGTTTTTAACTCTTTATAAAGCGCAAGTCCGATCCTGCATGGAGTATTGCAGCCATCTCTGGGATGGTTCCGCCAAATACCAACTTGCTGCTCTTGACTCGATTGAACGCAGAGCCAGGAGGCTCATGGGTGACGAGGGGCTTGTAAGCGCGCAGCTCCAAAGCTTGGCTCATCGCCGCAGAGTCGCCTGCTTGTCGATCTTTTACAGGCTTTACTTCGGCGAGTGTGGTCATGAACTACACCAGCTCATTCCACCGGCCCCCTTTTACCATCGGACCACCAGACATACCGCGGGATACCATCCGTACCGTGTCGATGTTCCACTGATACGAACCAAGCGCTTCTCATCTACATTCCTGATGCGCACTGAAAAAGAGTAGAACTCACTTCCTGCGTCAGTGTTTCCCTGCAATTACAACCTCGAAATCTTCAAAGCTAGAGTGAACAGGCATCTTCTAGGTGAGCTCGCTCTATCGTAGACTCAGTCTTTGCCTCGTTTGAGCTTAGTCTTGGGTCAAGAGAAAACCTATCCCAAATAAAAAAATAAAAATAAAAAAATGTTAAACCATGACACAATATTGAAAATTCTAACGATTTGCTATAAAACAGCTCAGAGCGTGTTTTGACTATCCTAAGCAAGAGCATAGCATACAAGATTACATCAAAATTATCTGGTCCAGCAGTGGTGGAGTTGCATCCCGGAGGACTACAGGACTCGCAGCTCAAAGAGCCAGCGGCTACAGACCACCTGTCAACCTTATCTACTGTGTAATTAATTAAAGTAACTTTACTTTGGAAAGCTTTTAGGTGAAATACATAACATCTAACTTGTACGTTTACAGTATTTGATAGCTAGATGTCTTATAGATGGTACGATGCATTCACCTTAGTTTATTAGTTCATTATAAAAATCTACATTTACTATATCAACAAAACTTTTATATCTTTTATTGAAAAAAAGTAAATGAACCGTCTGTGGCAATAACGATAACAACTGAAATTACTAATTCCACCACAAAATAAACTCATTTCAATAATATGCTGATGTCAAGTAAATAAAACGGCCTCATCAAACGTCCCAAAATTAATTTCCTGCGGAAAAGTTTACGTATCGGACCCGTCCCTCCCGCATTTGAAATTCAGCTACAATGAAACGCTTTTAAATCCATTAAACAGTAGTTACACCCGCCAAGGGGTCCGCAGTCCGCTCCGCACTCCGCAGGACGCGTCTGCTCTCGGCCCGCGACGGAACTCGATCATTAGTGTGCTCACTCAATCCGAAAGCGATTTCATCCCCGAAGATTCCGCCTCTTTGAAACTGGCGCAATATTGTCGAAAGCAGGAAAACTCTTTACGGGAGAAAAAAAAATATTGCCCAAGTCGCAACGAGCGAAATGAGAACGAAATGCCAGGAGCCAATCGAGCGAGCGGCCTCGCCGGCAATATACTCCCGAGTTTACGTTATCGATGACATAGCTACTGAATACACTTGAACAGTCGGGCTCCGAGCCCGCGGGTGTAAACTCGACGAAACAACTTCGTTACAACTCCGCTCTGTTTTGTTTCTGGCCCGCAATATTAGTTTTAGTCAAAAAGCTATTTTTCAACCCGCCGTCGAAAGGCTTGTAAAGTTTTCTAATTTAGTTAATTCGTACTCAGCGTTCCGTGAAGCCCCCGCTCTCGATTTGAAGATAGCAGTGAAATATTGCTACGTGAACTTCTTAGTGATTGTAAAGATAACATCGATGCAAATGGTGCGGCGTTTTAGGCGGTGAATATTCTGGCTGCAACATTGGCCCCAAGTTTTAAATGGAGGCTGGTAAAATATATAAATTGCAATTTAATTGAAAGTCAATAGAATATGCAATGTAAAAGCAATTAAGTTATAACCGATGGGACCCGAAACTTCAAGTTATGGTTTGCGCTCCTTCGCTCACTGACAGTGCCGGTGTCTTCATCTCAAGAAATCACATTTCCTGAAAATTATTAAATCTGAGATTTTTTTTGGATACTTTTCCTAAATATGTTTCAGATCACACTGTCTTTTTGTCCACAGGTGCTACTATTCCCCGAGGAGGGTTGGGCGCGCAGTGCCTCCTCATCCTACTGGACCTTGCAGCCGTGCTGGTGGCGCCGCACCAGGTGCAAGGTCGTGGAAGTTGCTGGTACTAGAAGGTAACCAATGAACTATAACCTTATTATGTATAAAATAACACATTAGGGGGGCTTGAGATATACTCGTATATTGCTTTCAGCTTATTAGTAGTGGTGCTTATGAAGACAATATTAATTATGTACCTACCTACGCCCGTCAATTGACCTGCTACTCCATTCAGTGACTGGTTTCGGTCTCAGGCCTTAGGCTTTCCCTTATTTATCAATGTAACACAGACTGCTATGTCATAATCAAAACTGAATTATTTGCACTTCACAATTTTTATGGCTTGTTTTGTCAGTGGCTTTAAAGATTGTCCATTTAAAACTAGGTCCAAAGTCTTACGGAAAAAATAAGATTCCTTTATAAAATTCTTGCAAAATCAAAGTGTTTTACAGACCGTACCGACCTCATAAACAAAACGGAGGCCAAGTAGGATTACATCCATTGGATAATCGACTCGCGAAAAGGCTTGCAATCCCCCTCGACTGAGGCTCAAAAATCATAAAAGCGGAAAAGCCTCTCTTATAATATTTTGCTCAAGAAGAAAGCATTATCTTGTTCAAGGAAAAGTATATGAAGAATGTGCTTTGTTCGTAAATCAATTAATGTGAAATCTTCGCATTATTTATAAGGAAGATTGCTTTCTTTTATGGCGATCATTCATTTAAGAAACACGTTGCATGTTGGTGGGTTTGAACGTTGAAAGGAAGCAGTTTATCATGTCTGTTGCACATTAAAGGTGCTTCTTGCAATTAACCGGCTTGCTCAGGTGAGCGGAGGGAGCCTGGGCTCCGTTTGAGAAACGGCCGGAAGTGGCCGTGGGCGCCACTATCGCGATCCGGCGCCGCACGAAACAGTGAAAAGTGGGGGCCACGTGACGTAAATAAATATGGCGGCCGAGCTTACGGCGTTGGACAAATGCTAAATGACATCCTTATTTGTGGCGTGTTTCGTGGCGATTTCAATCACTTTTTTTTCTTTTTATTTAAGGCAACAAACAGTCATACATAATAAAAAGTACAGATTAATATTGTTTTTTACCAAAGACCACTTAAAAATACGCTGTTTAAATTTGGATAGCCGTCGTTCGATAAATGTTTAAAACTAACATTTACAATTTGGCACGTGAATTAGCGAAGGGAAATGTCATATATTTGGCGCATGAAATTAATTAATGAAGGTCATTTTCGTTATAGGCTTTATCTAAGGTCTATGTTGTAATTTAGCCTTTGGATGACGTTTCTATATAATTAATAAATGATTACGTATTCAGATTAAGCTTATTTATGCAAAAAAGCAAACAGAGAAGATTCCGAAATATACAGCAACACTCGCGTGTCATTAGAACCGGTGCTTACGCTTGCATAGCTATCGAAAGCATTACACGTTTAACAATTAAAACCTCTAAAAAGATTTTTCGCACCGGGAAGTGTGCTAGGTCAGGGGCTAAGCGGGGACAGTTAACTTTTACGGTTATAGCTGCCCGCCTCACTATTTTTCCCTAAACGACTCTTATTTCATGATAACACTAGCCGACTAGATCTAAAGGCTTATTCTACTACAGATGTTTTACCTTTCTAAAGCACTACAGTTTCATAGATACATATTTTGTGCTTTCATTCAGAATTACAACTATAGGCATAGGCCAAGACAGTTCTATGAATGGTGATGTTAAATATGTAACAAAGTTCAAAGAAATTTATCTAAACCGCAGTGTTTAGCGTAAAACTGTGTTTTGCGAAATCGCAAGGAACTTTGATATTTATTTACATTACGGCTATGATGACGTTCAGTAACGAAAATTGTAGAATAGGGCAGTAGTTTTTACCATGTTCAGCATCCCACTATTTGGGCTCATTTTAAAACTATTCTTCACGCGTTCTAATTTTGGTGGGACATCGTTGAAAGCGGGTGATAACGTGGCAGAAAGTAGTGGGACTGCGCATAAAGGTTTTTAATTTGTTCGTGCACAGTTCCCAGGGGATGTTTGGACTATTACAGGGCGGGCTGCCATTACATCGACCGTTAGGGCCGGGATGTACGTGTCGGCTTGGCGCCCTACTAACTGGCGGACGTGAGCAGGGTCCCGATTGGCCCATCTCACGGAGCACGTGGGCAACTGAAGCCACATCGCTGTTTTGATGAATATTCTTTTCTGCCCTTGAAAATTTTACACCTTAAAAATTGGTTATGTATGAAAAATTCATCTTGTTTATTCCCTACTACATAGTTTGAAAATTATAATCATATATGAAGGTTATAATTTCTGCTATAGAAGTTGTGTTGAAGCGGTAGACAAAACATATTACTCACCATTGGTCAAGTCACTAGAGTGACTCAAAAGTCCGAATTGTTCCTCTTTTTAAATCCTTTCTAAGATGTAATTGTGTATGTAAATGTCTATGGACCCTTTCTTAAATACTTACCTGAGCCATATTTTATCAAGATCGAGTAAACGAAGTTGTTGAATTAACGTTCAGCAGGTAGCAACTAATCGCTAATAGGGGTAATGTAGCTTGCAACGGCCCGTAAATCACGTTTTGTCGCTAATTCCCCGCTAAGCGTTACGGTAAGTCCTTGCCCCAACTAAGGTATTGCTGTTTTAGTTAGATCTTAAGTAATGTAGGTGTTGTGTATAGCACTTCATATAGGGAAAATCAATGGGGTTATAAGTCAACTGTTTAAAGATTCTACACTTGTCAGAGTTCAAGAATCAATTTATATCATAAGTCTAGATTTATTAAAATAATGTAGATACAGACGGCTTTTTAGGGTTAAAACGCCCAAAGCAGGATTTTAGTCGCCTTGCATTGTTTTCAATCTTCACCACCCATTAAATATAATAAATAAATATTTTACCCAAGTTTTTAAGTGAATAGGCAATGTTTGCCTTTCTTAGATTGCTGTGCCCTTGCCGGGCGTCACTGTACTTTGACATTATTTGTAACACCTTTTACTCATGAGACATGATTCTGGTATTCTGGTAAAGATATGACTGGTAGAGAATGCCCTACGGCGTTAAGTCCACCTTTGTACAAAGTTTTGTTGTGCAATAGAGTTTAAATAAATAATAATTAAATTCTGTTTCTAATTCTAAACTATTATCATTACCACAATAAAGCGACGCAACCCCTAATAGTTTCAAAATGACATAGCACCTACCTACTATGTCTAGGAGATACGAGGTTCCAAAAGCTGGCATAAATCGCAGTCGTCACTTGCGTATTATGTCGCCTACGGTGGCGCGCGTCTTCCTAACTAAATCCCCGCATAGAGCACCACTATCTATCTTATGCTTGGCCTCAAACTTGTATACATATATACTACAAGAGGCTAGTTAACGTATAGGTGTTTTTATTTTAAATTATTTTTAAGCAAAACAAGAGAACCTAGAGTTTGAAGTTTAACCATATTTTTAAAAAAAAAAACGTAAGTCAACTAAAGCCGTTTAGATTTCCTGCTCTTCTGATTACAAATATAAATAAGGAACAATCGTACATACCTTATTTATTATTAAATATTTATTATTATTATTATTTATATTATGTACTGCACTCTAATAAAAAAATAATTTATTTAACAGTCCTTATGAGCTATCTAAACTTGTCCGAGATATAACATTTGGGATCTCTTGGTTTAATAAGCAAGAAAGGCGACCATATTATATTTTATAATTATACATTTACTAACTAAACGCACTCACGCTTAACGCAAACTTGGTCTGGAAACCCAATGGACCAAAGTTCCATACCTGGCTAGTATCGTTTCTAGAACTTAGATGGATACCTTATTACTGTGCATAATGTAATACATGTTGCTAAGAATTTTTTTCACTGCACACAATACTATCTCTCTGCATGAGTTGGACCGGCAGAAAATGCTTTGTAACATTATGTCCACCTTTTGGACGACTCTCACCTTTTGCAATAAAGATTTTAGATAAATGTTGTTCAACATGTGTATTATTGTTCCAGGCATAGCACTCACGCGAGGATGGTGGTGAGCGGAGCGAATGCCGTGCACATCGTAGGAACATTTAAGCATCTTGGCACGGATGCGGATTTTAAGGTAGGGTTTACATCATACATTAAAAATTTCTACCTCGATAAAAAATATTTATTAATGTAATATTTATTTATTTATTTCTACCTCGTTAAAAATATTTTATGAAACTAAAACTGACTATGGACTTGTAATAAATAATCTGTGGTTAATAAACATGACCATCACAAATTAAAAGATGCTTCAGGCGTCTAATTCGGCTGATGACCTAAAATCAAAACGTCTTAGGATTTTTTAGGACGCTCTAACACTTGAAAATGAACCAACCGCACTATTAATTTCAACAGGGAAAACTTACGTAGTTTTATAAAACCTCACAGTAAATATTTGTACGAAGTTGAACCTTGTTGCGACCGCAAACGTGCATTTCCAATGTGGTTTTTACCTATTGCCCCAATTGGTGGTTTCGGATTATACAATTAGGTCGTGAGTTATTGAATATTGACCATAACCGCACAGCAACAACCGCTGATGATGTCAATTGCTCGTTGATGGATTCAGAATTGGGTAAAAACGATTATCACAACGCGGTCGAAGATAAAGTAATGGTTTTTTGTAGGGAAGAAGTGAGCCAAGTTATTTAGTATTATCACATAAGGATCATTTTGCTTGACTTAAGTGCGTTTTCTATGGATACCTAAGCCTATATGTAGCTAGCGCAAGTTCGCTTAAATGTATATATGGCAGAATTCATTTCTATAAACTGAACAATCGAAGTCGATAGCGACTGTCGTCATAACGTATAAAACTTTCTCTAGGAGCCATGTTGTGATTAAATCAGTAACGAACCCTTCCAAATAGGAGAGTAATTTAGGCACTCGGCTTTATAGGTAGCAGTACGATTATTCTCGTCCTATAGTTTTAACATACTCTCAGGTCATCTTCATCATATCAGCCGTTTAACGCCCACTGCTAAGCAAAAGCCTCCCTCAACGATCTCCACCGAGATTGGTCCTACGCTTCCCGCATCCAGCGGCTGCCCGCGACCTTCATCAGTTCATCGGCCCACCGTACAGGGGGTATGCCCAAAGAACGTCACCCGGCACGCGGTCGCCAATCTAGAACCTTTCCGCCGCAACAGCCACTTTGTACTCCTAGGTACTATCAAGAATACCACCCACGCAAAGACAAATATGTCTTACCCTTTTTTGACGGCATATCTGTCGCTAGAGGGATAACTTAGGAACGGGCTATGTGGGAGTCCCTTGACATCGCTCTTACCCTCAGTACGCTTTAAGTGGTGACTAACAAGTTTATTTCTCCAACAGCTATACCTGACGACGAACGTGACGCAGGCGGACTTTAACATGGGGTACACCATGACGGGCACGCTGGAGCGCGGCAGCCGCTCCACCAACACCTTCCAGATGACGCACTTCGCCGTCCTCCGCCGGTGCGACCACGAGAACCATCACTTGAAGAATTCCTAAAACGATGACATTTTGGTTTTTGGTAACATATTTGGATAATGTTTGATTATGCTCAAAAAATTTTGTTTGAAAATTGCAATTGATGACCATGAGTCACTTTCATTTCAACAATTAGTAGTTTTTGTTTCTATAACGGCAATACAGACAGACAAAATTTTTACTGATTGCATTTTTGGCATCAGTAACGATCCCTAATCACCCCATGATAGTTATTTTGGAAATATGTTTCATGTACGGAATTTACCTCTCTACACATCCTACTACTATTATAAAGGCGAAAGTTTGTAAGTATGGATGTATGGATGTATGGATGTTTGTTACTCTTTCACGTAAAAACTACTGAATGGATTTGAATGAAACTTTACCACAATATAGCTTATACATCAGAATAACATATAATTTACAATTCATAAAGGCTTTCCACGCGAACGAAGTCGTGGGCGGCCACTAGTTTATTATAAGTATGGAGAAGTAATAATGTGACAAATATATAAGTTTTATGATTTTTCGTGATAAGTGTTTACATTGCAAACTTAATATTTGCCAAAAAATTATCTTAATTCATTCTAATGCAAAAAAAAACTTAAATGTAGAAAGATCCTAAGACACTTTGAACTTTGATGTCAGTTTATTCTGTAGCCAATATTGCTTCAGTTTTATCGAAACAGCAATCGTACTTTCTAAGTAGTTTCTTATGTTGAATGTAAGTAATGTCAGTTCATAGTGTACGAGTCAAGAGCTTGCATAAATTTCATTGAAAAGGGGAATAATTTTGTATCCACTATGTTCCATAATTTACGAAGGAAAGTTAAGTTTACATTTTTTATTTTGAAAATATAGTGATTGCTTAAGAAATTATGATCTCATTTGAAACTGCTAGTCCTAAATTAAGATTAGATTTAAGAATACTTATATTGCCAAGCGATATTGTGATCAGACTTTTGCATAAAAAAATCTAAATGTTTGTAAAAAAATTGTAGTTTTAGCAAACAAATTAAATAAGGTAGTAGTAACATTGTAAATATTTATTTCATCTCAATGTACAGATGCTTTCTAGTAGTTCTAGTTAGTGTGTAGTACAGCATTTGTCAGATTGGATGCCATCTACTTTTTGTAGTCGAGATGACTCGACTCTTTACGGAACGCGCTGTCTGTTCATGAGCAATTTCCTAATTTATTATGGTTTGAACCCATAAAGGCTTCACTCACACACATTCTCTTAGATTTCAGAAAATCATGTCAAAAACAATTTAATTAAAGTTTATATAAAATAAACTGAACCTCACGCCGTAGATTGCATCCAGTCGGACAAATTCTATAATATTCTTTTATTTTTTTATCAGGTCAAGTGGGTTAAACGGCCATATGAGCCAAATACCGCTTTCATTTTAAGTAAGCATAGAGGAAAGTCGTCGTCATAGAATTTTAAAAAAACGTCAGTATTACTAATATCAGTAAAATAAGGTTGTTGTAAATTAAACAATAAGTCAGGAGTCAAACGTACCTGCCATAACTCGTAAGCCCATGCGGTGTAGTAATTGTAGCGTAATTTCGGATTTTCCTGCTCATCGAAAATTTATAAATGAATTGATGTTCGTTTTAAAATGGCTGTGAGCGAAAATATTTCGGTGGAGCTCCTTCGCGCTTGAGTGGGTGAAATAATAATATATTGGTCGGCGCTTATATCGATCGCCGGACTTACTGGCCTGCGTATAACATACAACCAATATAACATACAACACAACATATTGCCCGCTCACATATTTTGATGGCACAATAAACTGTAGGACGAGATCCGCCACGGGGAGAATGCCTTTTGTGAAGGGAATTTAGACAAAGCTAGATGATAGTCAAGAATGCTGAATAATAGGTTATGAATGTGGTAGAGCTATAGATGCTTGCTTATTAAAGACATAAGAAAGAAAGAAATTAATACTCTGATATGATCTTACCTTTATATATTTTTCTTGAATTACTCTATTATTATATATTATTGTACAATGTTAGTTACCTATTGTTTTTTTTTCTTTTGCACAATTTCTACTAATCATTTATGAGCTTAAGATCATACTGTTTATTTATTCTATCAGATTTTATTGAATTAGTATTTTGATAAGTAAACAGGTGCAATATTGTATTTATGAATAATTTACAGACTGTACTGTATTGAGTATGTATACACTTAATATAAACTACATTATTTTTTGTATGCATCATAGTCATGTAAGTAAAGTAAGTAATTGTAAAGGGTCAGAACACAGACGTCCAGTATCGCACTCCCTCCAGTGTTAAGACACATCGTTTTGTACAAAATTAACGAGTATTTTAATGTCTTCTATTTGGCTAGCGCTAAGTAAGTAGGAAACTCATCAACCTATCGAATACCTTGCGAACTTGTGAGGGCCCAGTTTTTTGAAACTTGACAATAAATCAATACGTAATCTTGACTGCTCCAACTTTTAAATCTAATCTATTTCTATCTTGCTCGCTCATTATTTCTTCTTTGCCTTCCTATTCCATTAACTCCTTTTTCTGCTAATGACAATCTTTTTCCTTTGTTAATCTAAAAGCATTCAGTCTTTAGCTTGGACACAAAATACAACGCTTTGGAACGAAAAGTGCGCAAATGTGATTGATACAAGTAGTAAGCCAGAGAAAAAAAAAAGAACATGGTTAACTAAGAAATGAAGATTTATTCATAAAAGTTTCAATATACTGAGCCCGTTTAATTGATTGTGGCATCCATACTGATAGATTTATCATGTTTATTGAAATACAGATTAACATTAATCTTCACTTTAACATTTAAAAAGTTTTACGAACAAAAGCATATGATTTTTTACATATTTATAATTTCAGTGTAGCTATGTATTATATAAATATCACCAGCGGAAAATGGTGGCCAGAATCAGGAGAGATTTCCGCTATGTATGGACTATAGCGGAAATCATCATCGATGATTTGTTACATGACGATTTTTCAAATATATTTTTTGTGAACCAAAACTGTAAACTAGCTTTGAGTTTAATGAAAAAGTAACAGATCGAGCTTTTATTAGTTTATGCAGCTTTAGAGTGACGATAGTTCAAGTTTCGTGGTAGAAAATTCCTATGATTATTATCTAAATATACTAAAGTAACATCGAGTATTATCAAAATGCAAGTGCCAAAGACAATTAGGGAGCTTTTACCGTAAGTTCCAATACTTTTAAGTGTAAATAAAAATCGCTTCAATATTGATGTTGTCTTTCGTATATCGGGATAACTCAAATAAATTGTATAAAATACACATTTGTTTCATTTATAACCCCTCAATACAGTTTTAAGGTCAACCCAACGCATAAATGATCGGAAATGGGTCAAAATGTGAACAACATTTTATTCACATTGTCGAGTCCCGTTGAAGGGTCTTGAAATATTATGTTGAAATCACTTTTTAGGGGAATTTTAATTAGTAGTTCCAGAACTCCTAACTATGATGGAATCTGAATTATTGCCAACATAGTGTGCTATAGATTTATATTCGATAATTCAATGAAGTAAATTGAAAACTACAGGCTAACAAGAGGAGAGTTGAGAACCAATTGAATGCACAATGGACATACGAGTCTAATTATCTAATTAGGGAACGACAACGGTAAAGCACTTGTTTATATTGACTTGTTTGGTTCCGTTGGGTAACATATCAACTATTAGTAATTTCAATCAGGGGTAATTTTTCCAAATTTCAGTTAACAGATACTGATATGAACCGATCTAATTTCAAATTTAACATTATTTGTGACATTATTTGAAACTGACTGAGATTTTTTGAATCAGCCATGTTGAAATCTCATCAAATAGAATAGCAATAGAAAAAAAGCGCCAAGCTACTATCGGAAAACCAACCCTCAATCTCTAATGAGCCGAATATTACTAAGTCTGATTCAATTTCTATAAACACAATCACACACAGGTTTCAGATAAGTTTATCTACGTTACTAAAGATGTGGAAATGTAATACATCCTACTTACTAAAGGCAAATCTTCCTTATTTCTACACTAGCTTTCCGCCAGCGGCTTAGCTCGAGTGGAATTCGGTTCTCATATATATTTAGCATGTTATTATACGTCTCAAACCTTCCTCTTCAATTACTCTATCTATAAAAAAATAATCCGTTGAGTAGTTTTAAAGATCTAAGCTTACACACATACAGATTACAAGCATAGGGACAGACGCGGGATTTGACATTGCTTTACACTATGTAGAGACAACGCATATGGTTTCGAACTAATTTTGGATTCAGAGAAATTAAATGTGAAAGCATGTGACATGACTTGATGGCAGTTCTAAATCTTCCTTAAGTTTATGCCATTATTTTCAGTGGCAAACAGGTGAGGTAAGCTGATATGTAAACAATATCTCTCTCTAGCAGAACCCTAACAATTCCCCGTTCCGAGCAGTCTATAAAGCGACGAGTTCAACTGGGTTTCCCTATATATATAGAGCACACAGCTCTTATTACTCGCCGCGAGTTTAAACAACGACTATCATAAGACAAGACATTGTTCAGTAACAACCTGACTTCAGCCGACAATGGACTTCACAAATAAAGTAGCTATAGTAACCGGTGCCGGTTCTGGCATTGGGGCCGCGTGCGCAGAACTCTTCGCCAAAGCATCAGCCAACCTTGTCTTAGTCGGCAGAAATGTGGACAATCTAGCAAAAACCGCAAACACGTGCAAATGTTTCGGTGTGCACCCTTTAATTATCATCGCGGACTTATGTGTGGAAGAAGATATAAAAAAGATCGTTGATGAGACCGTGAAATACTTCGGAGGAATCGACGTGCTAGTGAACAATGCAGGAATAACCAGGATGAGAAATATCGAAGGCGGGATAGACGCGTTCGATAGCGTGATGCGGACAAACCTACGAGCCCCGTTTTTACTCACGGACTTGGCGATGCCGCATTTGATCAAAAGTAAAGGAAATGTGATTAACATATCCAGTATTCTATCATTTCGACCGATACCTAACATGACTGCATATTGCATGTCAAAGGCCGCATTGGACGTGTTTACAAAATGCGCTGCTATAGAATTCGGCCCGAAAGGCGTCCGAGTTAACTCTGTGAATCCAGGTCCAGTCAAAACTCAAATCTTCAAAACTGCAGGCATGGATGACAAAGCCACCGATATGCTCTTTTCGACGGTAGAAAAAAGTATTCCACTGAGGAAAGTTGTGTCCTGTAAAGACGTTGCTGAAGTGGTAGTGTTTCTGGCTAGTGATAAAGCGTCGTGTGTTACTGGCAGTTGTTACCAGATCGACTGTGGAGCAAGCATTCAGCAAGTAAAAACATAGTTCGTCTTTCTAAATACAATCACGTTTTGCTAGTAAATTATTTCTACTCGAATGTAAGGAGTTAAAGTAATTTTTAATACAGAGGTAGACAGTAGGGACCAGTAAATATTGTGAGTTAATTCTATCATTGACAAAATAAACCATTCGTTATCTAAGTAACTTGTTTTTGTTTCCAAGAAAATGCATTTGGCATAAGTACTCGGAGTATTTGTTTGCGTTGATATCTTTGTTGGACGCGGATAATTATGTTTGTGACAGGCACCAAACAAAGCGTGACATTAAAGTATGTTAAACCTCAGCCGGAGTGAGCGCGAAGCAAACAAAAGGGCTCGGATATTGCCCAGATAAACGCGACTCCTTAGAATTTCAGCGGCGCTCGTTTAGATCTCCGACAAACTCCTTCTCCCCACTAAATTCCACTTCTTTTCAGGCCCGTAATTGTGGTAATATATTCAGTTATCTGGCGCTCCTAATCCTTCCCCAGGTGCGTCGCTAATTCCTTGTTATCTCGCGTTAATTTCCCTCGGATAATCTTGTAAATTGATTGTGCTCCCGAATCGAGGCAGATTTCGTTTTAATTTCTGTTGTTGGATAAACTGATAAAAGATTTTTTCGAAACCGGTTACAAACACATTAGTTACATTTAAGGGTATTTTTTAAGTTAATTTTGGTTCTGAAATGCTTCGCGCAAGAATGTGAGCAAAATGCAACGCGAAGGAGTAACCGCGTTAGGTATTCGTCGTTTTCTGCGATTAATATAAGTCCCTAATTTATACGCGAGGCGTCGGCTGTGGCGTGTAGCTATCGGCTTCAACCGCAGCTTTCAATTACACGACAACACTTCCCGTTTATTGCTTTTTCTTCCCTAATTCCTTTCACTTAGCGAGATGTTCGCAATTATCGCTATATGAGAGCGCTCATTTATTTGCGCTGGAGTTTATTTCTTGTACTTAAGTCGCCGCGTGTTCACTAGCCAATAACAATAAAATAATACGTGTAACGACGGGAAAACGAGTTAGGCGAAGATTATGGATCATCGGGGAAAAATACTGCCTTGTGCGACGAGAGTTTTCTTGAATAGGATCGATGAAAAGTTAATATTCATTTTTTTTATCTCTGTACCTTCATCAGTCTTTTAATGCATGTGTAAGGACAATATGATATTTTTCATGCAAAATAAATACCCATATATTTGCGAAGGCATACAGCTCTTTTCTAAGTACACTTGGTTTAATTTGCATTAGAACGTTTTAACACTAATTCAAAGCAATTAAGGAACGCATCCGCTTTCGCATAACGAGAATGAAGATGGGAGCATTAGTCTTATGATAATTGAGACAATTCCACTGCCTTTGCGCGATCGCGTGCTAAACAAGACGTATAAACTAGAATTTAATAGCCTAAGTTAAGCAGACGCAGCGCGAATGCACATGCACGTACTCAGGTACCTATTGCAGTTTTTCTGTCATTGCTTGTGCTCCTCTTTATTACTGTCTATGGAATGGGAGCTAGCAAAAGCGCAGGTAATAAACAGCTCAACCAAACCGCTCTGAATGTATGGAGGAAGAAAAAGGAAACGCATCAGGCGCTCGGCATTGCATCAAACGCGCGTTTTCGTATCAACGCTTGACAGAAACGCGCGCTTGTATGAGTACACTTCTTAGGACTCCCTGGATCCCGAAACGCATGTTAAAAAGTGCGCGTTGGAAAGCGCCCAATGTGTACCCGCTCTCATAATACATAGAGACTGACTGCAAACATGAGAATCGAACATGACTTTTAACATACAGTTTTCTACCGGGAATTTGTAATTTGTACTGGAATTCTAAATTGTGCTTCTCCAAGTCACTTTCTCCGTATGATCAATCTGTCTTAGGCGTCGATTCATCTAGTTAAAGCAGGGTAAAGTTATCGAGTGCTTCATCTCCGAGCAAAACCCCGTATCACTGTCATGGTAAGAAGACGTAATACTAAACTTTACAAATTTTTAAGATGTCCTCACCTCATTCCACGCTCGCATCTCACTTGCGCCTTGTTCGCAAAACCTCATGTTTACGACGTTATTAAACTCCATTAAACCGCTCAAAGTTCCCGCTCCAATCCGCTAACGTGCTCCATTAATGCACGAATTGGACTATGTTTACGTGCCAATAACAGTAAACTACGAAAACGGTCATCGTTCACATCAGCGTTCCTCCGACCAATAATAATCCACAAATAGAACTAAATTCGTACGTAAATAAAGTATGTCAAAAAGCTCAGCTACATAAGTCTACTAAAGCTTAAGACTCAGTAGTAAGTTTACCTACATACTACATTTGAAAGTAGGATTCACAAATTTATTGGTTAACATTGTCAAACGTCAAGTCTGGCAAACAAGAGGTCTATCGGATCTATACGAAGCTTATGCTTTTCTAGTCTGACATGAACCGGCATTTAAAATTTTATTTGACTGTCCAAGTAGGTATGCATTACATTTGTTTCCCCATTTTATGAAAGGTTTTTTTCATCTCCCATCTTGGTAACTTGATGTGGATGTTCCCTTTAAAACTATTTTTCGTACTTACAACGAATATCTTCACAGGAACAGCAACATAAACTTAAGTGGCAGACGTAACATTCTGTTTTGCTTCTGTGCCGTATTTTTCTCGGGCGAAATGTTCGGTGTCCCACTAGCGCAGCCCCGGGACAGTTCACACAATAAACTGCATTGGGACGCGTTATTAGACATCGTCTTTCCAGAGCACGTCGGATTGTCGCATGTAATCTTGAAGGCTTGCCAGCTAAGCACAATTTCGACCTTTTCAGCAATATGGGATGGCTGTAACTTGTCAACCCTCACAGCAGGATCTGAAAAATAAAAATGGGGAACAACGTTTTTTTACTTTAAGGCAAAATTTTGAAAGACCTATCTTCTTTAGTAGAAGTCAAAAAGCTTACTAAATTATTGTACATTATATTTTATAGTAGTATATATTTGGTTATGGTATTCTTACCAGTATAAATCTTAAGAAAATTTAAACTAAAATTCGGAACTTCTGTACTTATACATATGGCATTTAAGGTGCAATCTTAGGTCGAGATCAATTTTGATACAAATATTCACTATTTTCATTTTACAGAAAAGAGTTATTCGAGCTATTTACAAACTCAGACGCCGCGACTAAGATAACTTTTTAAAAAGATCAATATACTGACTGTTTCTTCTTAATATATCTTGGACAATATTATGTACATCCATCCGCAAATACTTAAATTTAACATGAAAAGATTCCTTCCTTCAGGTTCATTCCTATAACACACGAAATAATAATAAACTTGTTCTTCCAAGCTATAGATGGGTAAAACTAGAAGCTCATTCATGGGTAATTTGTATTAAATTATTTGACTCTATACCTTCACAATCTTGTCAATCTACCAATCGTCAAATATAAGCAATACATCAAGTGTCTTAATGTCTAAGGGTTATTATGAATTGCAAAACTTCGTAAATGACAAGGATGTATGGTCAATTCTAGTATTTTCATTATTTCTAGGATTTTCCATTTATAATGGCAGCTACTCGTGACTGAGTTTATTCCGGCGTTGCTTCTCAGCACTTGCCTAATTGTCTGTGTTTAGTCTCGAAGTGGTAGTAGGACCCAAATAATATAGAGTCATGTTCTTAAAATCTTAATATTGACGTTCACAAGTGATGTTTTGTATCCTATATTATTATTTTTTTAATATTTTTGATTTTAATTTATTTGAACAACAAGAAAGAAAAGTTTTAAAGTAAAACATACTTACGAGTACGAGTAAAAAAGGTTAACCCGGAAAACCAAAACAAAAAACTACCAAATAAATGCTTCATTTGGCCAACGTACCCAGGCTAGGAAAAGAATAGGTACGTAAAATGTTTACTCACAAAAATACCTGTATTTTTCTGGAGTTCCAAATATGTTGCCGGCCACCGCGTGCATCCAATATATTGGGTTTGTTAAATCCCAGGACGAACACTTCGTGGTTCTTGATGATTTATCTACTTATGAAATCCAAAGCCAATACGGTAGTTGACACCACCAATCGTTGACGTACTTTTTATCAACTGTCAAAACGCTTTTCTTCATAGAGTTTGTATGGGAATAACACACTTTGACGTCATCGCGTGCAATGCCGACTGAGTGACTAATTATCATTTGAATTCCAATTAAAAATCAAATAATACGAACTGCAGAAAAATATTAGTGTAAAGGCATCTGAAATTATGAATTATTTTAGAGAAAATCAGTTTTTGAATATTTCTTTCATAGTGGAAACAAGCCTATTTCATACCTAAATGCAACCAGTATGATAGAAATTCATAAAGCTGATGAATCTTATTTATTTTGATAGAAACGGGCATGGACAATCCAAGCCGCCTATGAAGGGTCCAACCGATCACTTTATTTGTAAGTAATTTGTGCCGCACGTGCTTGGAATAAAATTAGGTAAGGAGTTAGGACTTCTGCCCAAAAGTTATTGGATGTTAATTTCTTCTCGTTATTTGGAGATCATACCAAGACAGTCTTTTAAATAATCTACTAGTCGTATTAGAAACTCCAACAATTCAGGTAAGTATAACTAAACATTGAGAATTTGGAACCTTTTTTGGGAATAAATTCTTTAAACCTAACCTACACAACTGATTCGTGTGAAGCGTATTTCCTAATCGAAGAATTGCTTGAAAATGATATTGCAAAGAATTTTCTTGTCTTAACTTATCTCACGTCTGAGTTTAAAATATTATATCAAAACTTCAATTTTGTAGTCTATCCGATAAAACAAAGCAGGCAAAGCAAGCGAATCGAATCGCCAAAAGGTTACAGTTTGTTGTTCATCCTATTTACAAATCCACACGCCGGCCCGGATTGCGGCGCAAGTAATAAAAAAGATCGCACGCAATCATATTTTATCGGAAAAGCTATTTTTCGCAGCGGATCCGCCGTTTATGTGAAATGCCTCAATTTCCCTCCAGCTACATAAAATTGCTTGTTAACAATAAACGCACTACCCCATAACATAGGTAACCCCACTGACGTAACATGAAATATGGTTCCAAGAACACGATATAATTTTGCCATCTTTTTTGAAAAAAAAACATTCAAAACTTCATTGCATCAAAGCATTAAATAATAAATAGGCTTTTGAGATGATAAGGAATGTATACAGAACATAATTTTGGATGAGAACATTAAATGATGTAAAGATATAAAGAATATGAATTTGTAATTATTGTGAGGAATAAAAGTTAGCTTCAGTGACCGGCTATTTCAGACAAATTTTTGAATTTTAAATAATAATATTTAAATTCCAAAATTCAAAGGGTACAAGAAGTTTTATGTTGTGTTTTGTGTCTCAGAAGTCTTCTTTTAGATAAATTTAACAGGTAAGTTACAAGTACCATGTTCAACCTAATACTGAAGTCTTGAAAATACTAATCCACACAGTTCTATTACAAATTCATCAACGCGTGATAGAACACTCCTAAGTGCGGGGTTGATGGAAATCAGCCATCATCGTAATTGCTAGTTGTATAGGCACGGATCCTTCAGTGCAGGTGTCCACCTGTTTACCGACTTGACCCTCCGAGGGGAAACAATGGCACCCTCCGGGCGGACATTAAATAGCACTTACCACGCATGATACTCTAATGATTTACGCGTCGGATCAAAAGCAGCTAAGGCTCCGTTAGACTGACTTATTTGGCTAGTCTTGACACCAATTTATGATTCGTCGTTGAAATAAAGCTTTAGCATCAATCTGCTTTTTTGTCAGTTGACGGCTAATATAAAAATTACGGATTATCAAGATATATTTAGGTGCTTGAATGTTTTAGCATAAGCTCTTTACAGTGCCTAAATATTATATCAAGATTATTGGTAGGTAAATACATGCGTCACTGATACCTGTAACGTGAAATATATTTAATAGGGTCTCGGAGCTTCCAAAATTTTCCATTTAATTAAATTTAACTAAAACCACAACACGGCTGTAAATTACGTAAAGGACTCTCTGCTGTCGCGCAAAATTATCTCAAAAGGATTGGTCTGCCGAAATGTATCATATAATATTCAGAATATCAGGGAAACGTGACCTCGAGCACCTACGAAATTACAACGCAAGCAATAATTCAATCAAACACGGCTTAACCGGGCTCTCTCCTTGTTTACTAAACACGTTCCCTTATCACGTTCCATTGACGACCTTATCCTGCCCATACTAACAATATATTTATTGTGATGAACTCGCACAAATCGAGAAATAAGCCTAAAGCACCACAAAACAAAGCGCAAAATTGAACTGTACTAGCCATTCCATTGCAAGTGATTGTGAGATTTGGTTGTGCAGTCATGAAAACTTCGTTACTCTTTTTCTGCACGATGTGTTGCTTACAAAGCGCCCTATGCCGGGACGAGGACAAAATAATGAAGTGTAAGTAGAGAAAACAACACTTTTAAAGAGTGCTAACACAAGTTTCCCAAGGCGATCCTATCAGTTGAAGCTTAGTGCAAGGTTATAAGTTAGGTAAGACTGCTACGAGTCTAGCTACCGCTCCCTGGGGGGCCATAACGGACCTGTGGAAATGTCTAGAAAAAGAACCATGAAAGTGTAGTGTCCGCAACTAGATTTAGAGTCCATTCGCCACTTAACGTTCTTACAAAGATAGATACGAAATCGTTTAAGAAGCGCTTACTTACTTTGTGTATGTACTTTGTAGAAAAATAGGATTCATCCATGGATACTTTTTACCTTTGTGTACATCGAGACTAAGCTTCTTAGTGCCTTTTTAGATAAGTATGGTAGTTCCTATCATAACTCAATGTAACATCAGAGTTTAAAAAAACGCTTATTGAAACTTGAAACAGAAGTACCTTGTCGTTCTTGTCAAAAGCAGTTTGTGTCCCTTATTTTCTGTTTAGGTTATTAACAGAGAGTAGAGTCAGAACGTTAAACAACTTGTTATGCTATCGACAGTTAGTTATTAATTACTTTACAAGTGCAGCAGCAATTATAATACTCGTCTCACAATAAATAATCATAAAACAATGAACCTTCGATAACTTTTCAGCCTGCTACTGGCCGAACGAGGTCTTTGAGCCGTGCTTCGGAGGGTGTGCAGAAGTATCATGTGACAACCCTAGGAACCACCTGCGTCCGTGCTACCCCTACTGCGAGGCGGGCTGCGTGTGTGAGGAGCCGTATGTACGCGACGACCGCACGCACCAGTGCGTCCTGCCGCAGGACTGTTCTCCGTATGTACTAAGGTTTTTTTTTTAAATAAGGGGATTCTTATTCTAAAGTGGTAATGACTAGTAATGGAATAATTAGCATTAGGATCATTAATTAGCATGCTATTTCATCGATAGCAATAATTAAATTATTTGACGATGCTAAATTGTGTGAATGCTAAAATTCACGTGACTTCTAAAATTCACGGACAGCGACGTGTTGTTGCTTTCATAGATTCGCACGCACTGCTTTAGCAGGCTGCTACTGCTAATAGCAGCCGCTATTAGCAATAGCAGCCAATTGAAACTCGCGTTCGCGTGCTGTCGGGCGACGAACGGCTTTTGAGCGTTACTCGAGTGAATGGCGAACAAAGAAAGAGAAGAGAATAAATATAAAAAATTATAAATATTTCTCAACAAGCACACCAATTCTCTAGTCCCAAAGTAAGCTACGAGGCTTGTGTTATGGGTACTAGATAACGGATATACATACTTAAATACTTTTTTTTGTAAATAAATACATATTATAAATAGAAAACGGCAATACGGCATCCTTGCATTTAGAGTCGTATTTTGCGTGCAGTTTATTGAACTGTTTATTTGAATGAAATTGTTTGTCTTTTCGTGACTTGATTGAATTATCTATTCGGTGCAGTTTTAATTTTAATAAAGTCCAATATAATCTAATCTTAGTCACAACATTAAAATGTACGTTGCATACAACAGTCACAATTTCGCAATTTAATATTATACGCTAACGCTATTTCTCAATTTCGATGAAATTTCATATTAGCATAGCAATAGCGCGTAGCATGCTATGCTATGAAATTTAGCATGCTAATTAAATTAACAAAAAATAGCAATAATTGCCATTACTAGTAATGACCCCTTGAGCTTATGGTTCAAGTATCTGTTGCTAAAAACTGGATCAAAAGCGCGCAAACTGAGACCAAGACGACATTACTGTACCTACATACTCCTTCAGCAGTTAAATCTTATTTGAGTACTTACTTTATACAGTAAAGATGCAACAAAAATATAGTAATATAAAGAGTGTCATAATCTTGTCCCCGGCCTCACTTTTCTTAACTAATTCAAACACTAATTTTCACAGAACTCAAATGGGTATACCAGTTCCAAGCAAGAGGTCGGACAAATCCGTGTCAAAATACGGGATCCGCTTACCAAGAGGACATGGGAAGCGGGACGACGTGCCAACAGACTTTGAGAACGACGGGACCCCCAGCAACAGGGTGGAAGACTCCCCACGAAGGGCCTCAGAAGTTTCCAGGATGGGGAACTACTTCAACATCGTCATCGCACCGCCCCCCATCAAAGCGTTGCAGCCGAGGAAACTGCTGCAACGGGACCCGTTCAGAATAGCCGCCAAAAGAATTTGAAGCTGGTTTTCATTTTGATAAAACCTAAGAGTATTTTTAATAAATAAAAGATATTTGGAACAAAAATAAGAAGTCATTTTCTTTAACCTACTACATGTGCTGATCAATGTCCTACCATTATTTCCAAAAGTTTAAGCGATTGGACATCCTCATTGGGATAAGGAAGATTGGCAAATCATCAAAACACAAGTAGGTTAAGACGAAAAAGTGAAATAGGTATTATCTGTTCTTTTAACCGTCTTATTCTTTTAAATTTTGCTTAGTTTTTATTTAAAAACCTCAAAAAGAAACATAGTGCCTAACAACAAATTAGAAAAACCGTTTTCATATGACCTGAATGGAAATTTTGGTCAAGTCTTTTTATTTCGACATACCTACTTACTTCTATACTAAACTACCAAATAAATCATTTGATTGGATGAAACATTTATTTCGTGTTTCGACAAAAAATAGAATAAAGTAGTACCCTATACATTTGGTAGTAAATTTCTCTATTTGGAAGAAAAGTACTAAACATCCTAGTAGCCATGTTGTTTTTTTCAAACAACGCGGAGTGGCTGATTAGAAGGCTCTGATATCTGATGTGAAACGGAATGGAAAAGTCGGCCATTTTGAGATTACAAGGATAACAATGCGTAAACTGCTATTACTCGCCCTCCTGCTTTGTAAGTATTTAAGGTATAAGGTATTATTGGATTATATTTTTGAAAAGAAACTCTGATGTGATAGTTTGGCAAAACTTTTTTTCAGATAACATCGTTGCAAACGCAACGAGATCCGGCAGTTACGATTATGATGATGCAGAAGGAAACAAAAGACACTCGCTGATAGACGACCGAAGAAATTGGAGGAAAAAGGTGTTACTTGGCACAGGGGCGGACAAAGAGTACGATGGCAGAAAGAGACACGATTACGACAATTCTCGATACCTAGATGAGGGCGACACCAAGCTGTTCGGTGGTATTGAAAGGCAGAGGGAGGCGGATCTAGCCACAGGGTACAGAAAACGGTTTGAGGAGATAGACAAATTAGCTACGAAGAGCGGAGAACTTGGACACTCCCTCCCATATATGTATTAATTTATTATTACCTCTTTTGTGAAGTTCAAGATTAAACTTATTTTAATAATATACAACATTTTACTTTTTTAGGGACGATAAGAAAAATCCAGTAACAATGAACTGTGATAGAGCTCGTGAACGGTAATAATCACTGAAATGATTTTAGTACCTAGCTTTCCGTTCATATATTCGTTAGCTTGATGTGGAAATTGATTTTTTAAACGATTACATCTAATTGTTACATTTCAGGTACGAGACATGCTTCGCTGGCTGCGCAGCTGTGAGCTGCGACAACCCTCGGGAGAGATTGCGGCCGTGCTATCCCTTCTGCGAGGCCGGCTGCATATGCGTGCCGCCTTACGTGCGGGATGACCGCACGCACAAGTGCGTCCTACCTGACGAGTGTACAAAGTAAGTTGCATAGGTTCATGCTACCACCTGCGGTCATGCTTGCTGTCCTTTGCGTTAACCTGGTAGCATATGCGTGCCTCCCTACGTGCAGGACGATCGAACGCATGAGTGTGTCCTGCCTGACGAGTGTACAAAGTAGGTTGAATAGTCAGCAATCACCTGTGGTCATGCTTTCTGTCCTTTGTGTTAACCTGGTTGCATGTGCGTGCCTCCCTACGTGCAGGACGATCGAACGCATGAGTGTGTCCTGCCTGACGAGTGTACAAAGTAGGTTGAATAGTCAGCAGTCACCTGCGGTCATGCTTTCTGTCCTTTGTGTTAACCTGGTTGCATGTGCGTGCCTCCCTACATGCAGGAAGACCGCACGCATGAGTGTGTCCTGCCTGACGAGTGTACAAAGTAAGTTGAATAGATTTATGCAATCACCTGCGGTCTTGCTTGCTGTCCTTTATGTTAACCCGGTTGCATGTGCGTGCCTCCCTACATGCAGGACGACCGCACGCATGAGTGTGTCCTGCCTGACGAGTGTACAAAGTAAGTTGAATAGATTCATGCTACCACCTGCGGTCATGCTTGCTGTCCTTTGCGTTAACCTGGTTGCATGTACGTGCCTCCCTACGTGCACAACGACCGCACGCATGAGTGTGTCCTGCCTGACGAGTGTACAAAGTAAGTTGAATAGATTTATGCAATCACCTGCGGTCTTGCTTGCTGTCCTTTATGTTAACCCGGTTGCATGTGCGTGCCTCCCTACATGCAGGACGACCGCACGCATGAGTGTGTCCTGCCTGACGAGTGTACAAAGTAAGTTGAATAGATTCATGCTACCACCTGTGGTCATGCTATCTGTCCTTTGTGTTAACCTAGTTGCATGTGCGTGCCTCCCTACATGCAGGATGACCGCACGCATAATTGCGTCCTGCCTGACAAGTGTACAAAGTAAGTTGAATAGATTCATGCTATCGTCATGCCTGCTGTCTTTTGCGTTGACCTGGTTGCATGTAGGTGCCTCCCTACGTGCAGAACGACCGCACGCATGAGTGTGTCCTGCCTGACGAGTGTACAAAGTATGCTGAATAGATACATGTGATCACATGCGACCATGCTTGCTATCCCTTCTGTGACCCGGCTGGATATGCAAGCCTCCCTACGTGTGGTAATACCGTACCGGCGCATAGGTGCGTATTGCATGACAAGTGTAGTGTCTAAGTTGAATAGATTTATGCGATCACCGGCACCGTGCATTCTAACTAACGAGCGTAAAAAGAAGGTACTTTTCGTGCGATTACCTGCAACCATGCCTCAACCCTGGCTGCATATGCGTGCCTCCCTACGTGCGGAAAGACCGTACGCATAAGTGCCTTCTGAGTGAAGAGTATACAAAGTAAGTTGGTAAAATTATTGTGATAGGTGTAACCCGTGGTTCTCTCCTGTAAGTCTGGAGTTGGAAAATTCCTGAAAAGTACCTAATTCGACAGGACACCTTGTGAAGATCCTAAAGACCGACCTTTGACAGAAAACGTAGGTAATATGAACGAAATGAAATGAAATGAAACGTAGGTATATAGGTAATCACATAAATTTATTTGTAGTTATATCTTCGATGAAACTAAGTCGTGATCTTAATGTAGAATGGCAGTTCGTGTGGATATTTGATTCGTCTTTTTCCAACATTTCTAAAACATCTAACCACTAGCGTCCCATAATAGTGGAAAAATACTTAAAAGTAAAAGACTGTATAGGTACATCAGCGGACCAACTATCCATTGTGTTTCACAGTAAAAATCTCCTTGGTACATAATTTAAAAAGTAATTTGTATACGTTTACACGGGAGCATAATTTCATGCAATATTAGAGGAGCATGAAAATTCTTGGTTACTTTTTTATGACCATAAAGGTTATTACTTTTTGCATATACAAGTATATTTTGGAATATTTGTTTACAGAGGCCTCAAAGGAGTTCCGGACTTGGGAGAGGAGTTATAGTCTACAATGATATTGTGGAAGTCTTAGCAGATCTGTTATAATAAATGCTCAATTTTCACCAATCTGTGTTTCCATAATACCCATTGTTCATTTAAAACTGGAATGGGAACCTTACTAACATTGGAAATGAATAGCTATAAATAAGTAAGATTACAAACTAAAACGGAAAATTAGGCCAAGATTTAGTCCAGTTGCTCTACAAGATTATTTAAGTCCCCTGGGATTGTTCCTCCTTCCGGGTAAGACTCAAAGTCGACTCTATTTACTGGACTGGAATGAAAGGGTACCAAATGTAACCATGACATGATAGTGCATAAGCTTTTGATTACGCAACATTTAACGTAACCTATTTATATCGGTTTAATCAAGAGTTCATTTTCTTTGTACTCATTTAGAAGGTGAAAAAATTATGTTATGGTGGTTATCTAAAGCTTTATGCTAACAGATGGTCAAAAAACGTAGGTATACAAAGTTTTACTTGACAAGAATTTCAATGCATCCATTGTGCAATTGTGCAGCCTATGGCAACAAATCAATGACCAAAACCATTGTTCACTGAATCAGATTCAAATTTGCACCATTAACTTATCAAAGTGCTCAGTGTTTTGGAATATGTTCATTTCATTACTGGTGAAATATTGGTGCCAAATGTTGACACTAAATTCTTTTTGACCCAACGTGAACACGTCAGCTTACTGAAGTTAGCGGAGTGGTGCAATGTGGTGCATATCAACTGTGTTTAATACATATCCTGTTCTACTATGCATACGTGGACATTATTTTTGTTGTACCTCTTAGAGGTTAATTGCGACTCAAGTGATACGAGTGAATCCTATTATTACGGTAAGAATAAAAACAAATGTGAAAACAAATGTTAACCTCTTTAATTAAACCACCTGGATGTAAGTTACAAACTTTATTTTTAGAATGTGGGCCTCACGGTAGATTTGAATACTGTATCAATGGCATTCCTGGCTGTGTGATCGGATGCCACTGTCATCCTGGATACTATTTTGATACTGAATCCAAAATATGTGAACCTAAGTAAGTCAGCTAAAATTTAATGCTACAAGTGCTGTTCAAATGAAATTTGTGGTTTTATATTAACATTTTTAAATTACAGCGTAAAGTTAACTCAAAACTATAGAAGGCAGTTTATGCAGGAGCCAACTCGTTCACCCATCTCTGTTCCCACGATGGCTACTAAACCAACCCTCACTACGATCAACCCCATAGAAGCTAAAGTGGATGCAATAACAAAAGATAACGACGATCTTGGCGATTGGCTCTACAACCAGTTCTTTAAAACCATAGAGAACCAAGTCATCAACAGCACAGACAATGATCAGCTAACGAGGCGCAGTGGAAGTCAATTTGCCAAGCCGATGCCCACGAGCATGCGTACTCGGCGATCAAGAAAAAAAGGCAATAGAAGATTAAAGACTAAGAAAATATTAAAGAAGAAGGGCTTAAGAAGAAAGCTTCTTAGAATAACCGAAGATGACAGTTTATTTGACGACTCAAGTTCACTATCGAGTTCCGATAGTAGTTCATACAGTTCTAGCAGTAGCGATACATCGAGCGAGGATGATGACGAGCATGGCCATAGGAAGATTCTGATGATCAACAAAAAACCCACACCTCCGTTACCGTCGTTCATTTTTTTGCCAAATGTTGAAACTCCGTTTTATCCACCTATTGGTTTACCACCACCGCCAGTCATGCCTATGTATCCAATGGTACCGGTTCCACCGGTTGGCCCATACTTTACAGGTATGGCAGAGAATAAAACAAGCACTGAAATAATAGTAATGATGAAGTTTACTACACCATACGATTTTTTTAGGTTACCATCAAGTTCCTTGCAACGACAGCGAAACCACATCGACTACGACGCAGCCACAGCCGCCCACAACGACTCCAAATGGCGTCAAAACAACTGAAGCTAGTACCACCGTAACGCCCAGCTCTAATAATGACCCTAATCCTGATTATGCTGACGGTCAGCCGGTGGTTAGAGCTAGGACGTCAAAAGGACGCAATAAGAAAAGGTAAGTTTGTGCTCGAGGTTCGTACCTATGTTCCATTTGATATGATATAAGATCTAAAATACATGAAAATTACATCCATTCTTATTTAGTTCTGATATATAGTTACAATTACAATGTGTACCTAGAGTATTTCTGATTACAAAAATCTTTACAGCCAAAAATCCAACAAAAACAAAGAAACAGAACGGAATAAAATGGTATGTTGATGTTATTCAATGAATTTCCTATTTTAGTTTTTTTTTAGACTCATATTTAAATTAATTATACTGAAATTTTCAGATTAGAAAAATGTTACTAGAAAAAATGATGAGACGCAACAAGCAGGGACCTCTTATGCCTTTCGCTGAACAAGATCCTGAAATGGCAGATATGAATGATTTTGACCCACCTCGGGGACCAATGGCGTTTGCTAGAAACATGTACAGTTCACCTGCTCCAATGGAAGACGTTAATTTCAAATACCTGTCTCAGCTTATCCATAAAATTGATCTTAACAATACAAATCCTGCAATGTCTTTTAAGCTGAAACCAACAATACCAGATTTACCTAACAGACCTTTCCGAAGAACTTATATGAGCAATCCACCAATGCGTGATGAGTCACCTCAAAAATTAAGACCAGCATCAAAAGCTGACGATGATGCCTACTATACTAACTTAGGAAGGCAAATAGCTTCATTAATAAGAAAGGTAGATACTGATGGAGAACGCCTTATCAATATCGAAATAGAGCAACAAAGCCCATCAGAACAAGCAGCAGATCCAACTATTTTCGACGAAAACCGATATGCGCCGCGGTCGTATTGGGAAAGATTCGTGCGCTCGCCCCTACAGCCTAAGCAAAGCTATATTGAAGAAATTAACCATCTCAAAAGCAGCAATGAAAACTTATTTAATATAGAAAATCAGGTTAGTGTCGCCACAGCAGTCGAAAGAGCTTTGAGTTTACATGAACTGGAAAATATTGCGAATATCATGGAAAGAGCCCAGTTGCAAAGCGCACAGAAAAGTTCAAAGTACGTGACCCCAGGCCCCAGTAGTCGTAGTTATAACATAAATTTACTGCCTCGACTGAACAGGCGAGCCAACGCTGTGATTCAAGTTAACACCAAAAACAAATTACAGAATCCAGTTGAAGACTACAACATAAATAGACACGTAATAAGTACTACTCCTCAAAGTATTCATCCGACGCGCAAACCACAAGATATCGCTAAGATGCGTCAATACACAAACCATGCGCAAAGAAATCTTACCTTGGAAGACAGAAAGAACTTGGATTATTTCAGCAATATTTTAAAATCTCCACTTAAAAGGCCTCTTGATCAGCAAGTCCCAAAGATCTTGTACAAGAATGTTACAAGTCCGAACACGATTTCTGCCCAACAAGCTACAAAATATCAACTAAATCCAATGATGCTCAACTACAAAAGCTTAAAGTACGTTGGCAACAAACATAACAAATACCCGACGCAGCATTCTTACATGCCATTTCAAATGCCCTTCTTTTCTAAGCTATCTCCATCTACAGGAAGAATGACCCGGCCGTCCTATTACCATCACGAAATGCACCACTTCGATTTTTTTGATTAATTAGTTAAGTTTTTGGTAATGCATGTTGCAGTAAAACTGTTTATAACATTATTGTATCATTATTAAAATGTTTTAAACGATTTAGCATGCCATAATCCGGCTGGTGTTTACGATGCACAAACTGGCGCCGAGCGTCGAGCGCGCTGCAGCGGGCGCCGAAGGATTACGAGATAGTAGATGTCTGCCACGAGGAAAACGTTTTAAAGCCACCAAGTTTACATTGCGGCTCTAGCATGGAGGCTGCGCCTGTGGAACCGTTTTCAGCGAGTAATGGAAGTGGTGTAGGTCTATTCCGACACAAATATGATTAGTGAGGAGAAACAGTAATCCCGTTGTATTCTTCACAGACAATTTAATTCCCATTTCATAACATGAGAGATCCAATGGTTGCGGCACGGCGGCGGTGCAGTGCGCCCGCTGCGGGCGCCGCATCAGCAAGTTAAGCCGAGCGCGAGCGACGCGATCGCTGCGATCGACTTGCAACTATTTCTGTTATGCCCTAATCCGTGTAAGTGCAGTCTCGGCCCGGCTAGGCTTCGCATTAATAGCACCAGCTTTACGAACTGTAATACCTGTTGGCGAGATCGTAAATTATATATTTGCGGTGTATCGCGGCAGTAAGCCGAATATACTGCGGCAATAACCGTTACCGTGGAGAGGTCACATTTAGTTAAGGTTCAAATGTATGTTTAATTCAAATTGGACTATAAATTTTGGTAAGTTGGCGGTTGTAAAAAAGGTTAAATATTATAAGGCTTTATCGGGAAAATTATGAAAATGCGCTTACCATTCTTGGCCATCGTTGACCGTAGGAGTGGTAAGTAGGTTAAATGCATAATTTTTGCATGCAAGTTTAAATGAATCTTTCAACAGATATTTTTTCTATAACTGCTTATACATACTTAGAACAATTCTAGAAAGTTTTGTCGCATACTTACCTGAAGCTTTGATTTGATTTAGTCCTTCGAGAAAAGTAAGGATTCATTCTTATTCCAGAGGTGAGCTGTGTGACAATTTACGTCTACTTTTATTTGATTCCCTCGATGGGTGACGAACACTTAACAGATGTGCCGACGATCTCATGTCTGACTTACAATATCGTACAATGTTTTAATGGATTTTTTTTGACATGCGAACAATTACTTTAGTTTTTAGCATTAACGATGCAACAAAATAACACACACTCAAAGAAAAATGGACTGTCATAGGCGGGAATTCTTCTTAGTAAACATTGCAACTAACATTTTCGAATATGGATTTTATTTACGTATAAACTGATTTTAAGTAAAAAGTACTTAAAAGTGGGTAGATTGAGGTTCTTAATACAGACATTTAAATCTTGATAAATTCCAATAAGTTTTTTAAGCTAAAAAAAATTGTAGTTTAAAATTTACGTTGCGACAAATAGTACTAGTAGATACTCCTTCATCGTAATCCTGCACTTGACCGGCTTTCCCGCTCCCAGTTTTATTGTGCCAGTAACACAATACGAGTGGAATCGCCCGGACTATAAAGGCAGAGACTGGTGCCATTGTATAGGCATAATCTAAAGCAGTTTAGAAGCAATTTATAATGCTCGATTTGACACACACATGCTTCAACAGGACTCGAAGGACGTCTCGCAGTACCAATTCCACGATATAATGATAATAATATATTACAACATCACATAGGTACATTGATCTGAATCTGTGGTAAGTACGAGTAGCTTAAGCACTTGTGTTACAGAAATCAGAAACAACAGTGGTATTACAAATAAACTTAAATAAATACATATATACACCCAGACCAGTACAAACAGACATGTTCATGCACACAAATGTTTGTACAGTGCGGTGATCGAACCCACGACCTTTGGGTATAATAGTCAACCTACCTTAGTCTTAGTCGATATCCGCTTATATGCGACCTGTTAAAGCGTATGTCAGTGTGCGTGTGTCATTTTAAGCGTTTGATGTTAGTTTCCGTTCTGATTATATTTATTCTGTGCCAGTGCGAAACCCGGGGCGGCAGCCAATTTCCATGACCCATTCAGTTTGATTCACCTAGCGCGGAGCCCGTGAATGCTGCTCGTTTTCCAATGTGATATGAGACATGAGCTAATATTATGCATGTGACAATCTAAAATTATCAAAGTATTATACATGTGGGCGGGTACCTACCAAAGATATAAAATATACGAGTATATGGGTACATAATATGTACTTTGTGAATGTGTTAATACAGGGTGTAAAAAAACCTTAACGAAGCCGTCAACCACGCATTCAGTATATCATACCAAATCATATGAAAAATAAATTTTGGCTGGGAAACAACTTTTATTTTTTGACATCAAAAAAAATAATTTAATTCTAACCCGCAATGTACAGCGCGCACGCGGAAAAGTCACCGCGGAGCGTGTAGCTTTACTCCGCCGCGACGCAGTTCGGTTCGAGTGTGCGCTGTTCATTGCGGAGTGTGCCATTTAGAGGCTTTTTATGAAAGAACTAGTGAAAATTTGTATCATGTTTCTTTGGAAAAAAGTTCAGTTATAACGGACAGAAGACGTTTCTGTAAAAATCATCAATTTTTTTTTCAAACTTTAACCATCTATATCTCAGTAACCGTTAACTTCCCAGGTATGGTGTAAAGGAAAAAAATGATCGTAACAATTGGTAGAATATGTGGTATTCGGCTTCGTTAAGGTTTTTTTTACACCCTGTATTAGAAAGCATTAATGTCCACTTGAGAATTTAATTTAGTTACTTGCAAACATGTTCGATTAAGACTTCGAAAATTCAATTGACTAAATAATCGATTTATTACAATGTTACTTAACTTGCCTACCTTCTGGAAAACGAACCAAAAGCACGGTGATAAAAGGTTGACTTTGAAGTCACAAAAAATTGTATACATATAGTTATGTAAAGTAATACTAAGGTCTCGTTCACACGACATTGTCCTGCACATTTTTTGCAGTACGTTTTAACGTCAGTCACATCATACGTTTACAGTGAACGTTGACGGTGATTTTAAGACGTACGATACGTATACTGCAAAAAAAAACGCGCTGGACAACGCTGTGTAAGCGGGGCCTACATGAACAATATTAGTAACACAAAGATTAATGACCTACGTTATGTAAGGTAGTATTTATTTGAACTGGTAGAATGAAATATTTCGTTCGGTACAAAGAGCCGTAAAAATGTAAAGGTTTGATAAATCGTACGAAAAAAAATTAAGCTAGAGTAGTTATTTTGGGATGAAAACGATGTAATTATCTTATAACTTAGCAGTGTTGTCGTTAGAGACATCTACTTATAATCCTGAATAAGCTGTCAACGACATCGACCTAGTTACAATAAATTCATTTAAAGAAATATTATCATATCCGGCCACCAATGTTTGATCTCAAAATAAACAGGTTTTATAATTAATTGAATTTGCGTGGGAAGGGTAAGAGCACATTAAGCTCGATGGACACAACCCCACTTGACCCGCAAACAAGAGGTCTTAATAAAACCTCTTGATAAGTCCGCCCTTAATTTCAATTTTACTTCAAACGCCAACTTTGTTCAGCGCTGAAATAATATTACAGAACAGAGACATTCAAGTATTATTTTTGGTAGATATTAATGGGAAGAAATTAATTGTAACTTTGCGGCGAAGTTTTAAGTGATAAGTAAATGTTTATCAAACTTTTCGCATTATAATCGAACAGTTATTAAATACTTTACACATCAACGCTTTTAAAGACTTACGGATTTGTTATGAAGTTTAACTGCTATAAGCCCTCTTTGTCAGAATTATTTTACATTTCACGAAAAACGCGAGGCACATACCTGACAAAGTCTTACACGTGCCTTTCACCTCTACAAACGCACAAATTCTTTCCCGAAAGAAACAATAATAAATTCAATTTCCCAAAGCGGGCGCTTATGACGCGTAGTCGAGGCCTACTTTTTATATAAAACAAAAAACAGTTTCGTCCTTTTGTTGTTTCAATCAGGCCCTGTGATGTCGAGTAACGTTCAGTTTTAGCTGAACAACTAACATAAGTTGAACTTTTATCACAACGCCCAGCTTTACAAAGAAAGTTCGGGTTGTAGTGGAAATGTTCAGGTTTAGGTAGCGTTGTAACCGCGCACTCGGTGTTATTGAGGTTTCTGCAAATAGCTCTATATTTATTTGGCGGGTCGGCGGGCATCCAATTTTCATATTTCCCACGGAGGCTGCGCTCCGCGGCGATATCTACTAAATCTCTTCCTGATATTTTTATGGATTGAAATTGATTTACAGCACCGGAAAATAAAAACGTAATATTTCGACGATTTGAGTTTTTTACGTTAACTGCAAATAGCTTTTAGGTTTTTGATAGCCTATCATCTGCTACGATAAGTTACATTAGGTACATCTTTCTAGCTATGTTTTCCTCATCGGTGAAGTCTGCTAACAATAAACTTTTATTTTGCGAATATAACCCAGATTAGGAAAGGAGCGTGGGCAATTTCGTTCCCCGGCGCACTCGTTCAATTTCTTTGTGCAAAAGACAAAAAGGAGTTTCTAGTTGTTCCCAATGTTTGTTGAACAGTTTTGGTTTCGCTGAACGGCCGCGCGCAGTAAAGGAAGCTGCTTACCGCGCCGAGCGGAGTGGCCCAATATGCCGATGAGAGGTCCTCGCTCAGCAGGAACGAGACAGGGCTTGCAGAAGATAAATAAGCATGTGAATAAAACAGTTAAAAGTATTTTGATCCTATTCGACGAGTTTGACTGTCTGTTAATAAACCATTTACATCTCGTGTGAGATTCAGATATTGTAAAACTGTCATAGGTACAAGCTTAGTAAGTAGGTATTCACATTGTTTTAATGTCACATGCTAAGAGTAGGTAATAACGAACTTTGATTTGATTTTTTTAATAAATAAATATATTGATATGACTTTATGGTAAGTAGCTTAAGCACTTGTGGTACAGATATCAGAATCAACAGTGGTATTACAAATAAACTTAAGTAAATACATATCACAACCAGACCAGTACAATCAGACTTGTTCATGCACAAAAATGTTTGTACAGTGCGGGGATCGAACTTGGTTAATAGTCAACTTCTTGAACATTACACCAAAGTGGTCAACAAAAAAATTTGTAATACAGGTATAATTTTATGCATGTACATATTAAACGTCACGACATGTTATCACTTTACAGCTAGATTTTGCAATAGAAAATCAATTTATCAGAGGAATTCGAATACAATAAACCTTTATAAAACCAAAAACAGATTAGTTTAAAAGTAGCCACATAGAAGTGTGACATGGCAGCCCTGGGCAGGTGAGTGCTGGCAACGAGTGTTGCGTATTTCCCCGAGGCGTGTTTACGGCTCCTCAGCAGCGCGGTCCCGCCAACCTCCTCCTCTAATGAACACAAACGCGAAGCCCTACTCCCCCGCCGTAAAGTGAAAAGAAACTCCAATGGACGCGCTAAGGAGAACGACGCTCGCGAGACGTACATTATTTGCATTTTAATCAATTATTTTTGGGAGAGAAATAAACACCCGCTATATAATAAAAAAAAAGTTTGTAATGTACGATGATTATTGTAATTATCTGATTTATTTATCGCATGAACTGTAGATTCGGTGCGTCGTAGTAGTTTGTAGCACAGCTTAAATAATACGTAATAATAATAGTCTCCAAGCCGATTTTGATCACGGCGGCCAAAATCTCAACAGAGATCAGCCAACTGCGCAGGAGATATTGAAGTGCACAAGTGCGCGCGCAATACACACCCAAATGCACACCGTGGCAAGATGAGTGTACTGAACATTTGTCATAATTGTCATTTCCATCCACACGCAAGCACCTCGTTTATTTTGAAGCTTTCTTTGATACAAAAAGGCGAAAAGTTATGCACGAATTTTAAAATTCCATTAAACTTGAGGTATTGTTTCAAAAACAGAAATTAAAATAAATGAACGTTGTCATTACCGTGAAAACAATAAACGAAACAGAACAAAATAATATAAGCAAGTAAAAATTAGTAACTTCAATTATATAATTTGTTTTTAAACCAAATGAAGGTAACAAAAGTAACATTGTTTATTGTCCTGCTCCCGATGCATTTCTGTTTGTCCCGACCCTCCATCTAAATGAGCTCCGGTCAAATCCACCGACAAATTGGGATAAGATGAGGTTCACTGTATTAGGCAAAACAGTTAATGTAAAACTCGATTCCCATTTCAAGTTTTTCAACCGAAATTTAAAATGGGCCGAAAATCAATGGTTGAAAAGACTAAAATCAAATATTATTAAATAAAATTTGTAAAATGAATGTACCTCAAACTAGCTTAGGTCAACATCCTAATGTATCAGTTAATCACCAAATTAAATAATCGTAAAAGAACACACCATTAAGCTACTCTAGCTACGTAAGAGTTCCTAGGTAATAAGGCTGTGTGAGTTTTCAAGATTCGATCAGTTCCCTATCTTGAACCAAAACGTTTGATTACACAACAAACGTAATCGAACAATCAATATGTAAAGATTTGTTCAGCAGAATCACGGCGTTCGTGTGATAGTACGAGCGACTCCTAATTGAGGTCTGGCAATCCCGGCGGAGCCTACCCTATCCGCCTTACAGCTCGGCGCGGTAATAAAATAAGCAGTTTTTCCGATTCGACGTTTTATCTTGTCACTTCGTATTCTCGAGGCAACTTGCGTTTCGGCGAAATCGAGTCGGCGGTCTCGGCGGATCCTGCGTAGAAATTAGCTTTGCCTACTCGCTTCGGGAATTGTAAATATGGGCTCCCAGATAAGTTGTTGCTAATTACAACGTCTAAACGCGAGGGGGCGGCATTGTTTACCGACTACAAACTTTCTTCGGCAAATATTAAACTTGCGTACGAAAACTCTGAACAAACATGTTCGGCCGTTCGGTGAACATTATGGAATGAATAGAGCCAAGTAAACTTAATTACTCTAAGCTGGGACGATGTATGTGTATTTTTGATAAATAAGAGAGGTACGCGTCACTATTTATTTGTATAAATTGACTTAGCTCCCCAATAATTACCTCGAACGTTAACCAAGTTGTATTGTCTTTCTGTCTACTACAGCAATACTTGTTTTTTTTTTTAATTTATTACCAAATAATATACAACTTAAATGCTAAGATAGGTATTTAAAAACCACGGAGGTTTACACTAAACTATCGAGTTTTGATTGTTCTCAGTAGGTATGAGAAAAAAATTAAAACAAACTATATTAAAGCAGACTTAGAAAGTGTGTCAAACCCTTGTTTTAAATAATCGAAACAATACTAACTCATTTCTAGTATCATACTGTGTACTACAAACTACTACTATACTCGTAAATATTTCAGAGAACCAAAAAAGGAAAGGGGGATGGATGGATCATAGATGTTATCACTTTTATGTTGGCTGCCGGCACAAAGCAGCTGCCGACGCTGATTGCCCCCGCGGCATCGGCGCGGCGTTGCGACGCAGAATCGCGTGATTGCCAGATTGTAACGTTTGTTGGCTACGACACTCTCTTTTTACTTGTTTTTTACTGAAGCGATAATGTTGTTGGACTCTTTCGTTATCATCTTTGTACGACACAAAAAGAATAGAAACCGGTAAATGCGAGTCGAGTGTTTATGTTTATGAAAACGGCAACAAAATACATTTGCCGATATGGGAGCTCCACCTTCTACCAATTTTCGTGAGATATAGCCAGGCAGACAGACGAACGGAAACAGACAGAAAAACCTTAGAAAGGGTTTTCACCCTTGGGTAAATAACCCTAAAAAGCAAAACATTTATGAATTAACAATTTTCAGGTGCAACTAGCGGGCCCAGGCAAAAGTATTCCTGCCCGACAAATGAAGAAAAAAATAAGTTATTTTTTTAATTTTTTAGAATTTTTACCTAGTCTACCTACTGGCCAAAATCTTTAAAACGGTAGGTACCTCAATAATATTTTTAGCACCGCGACACAGGCTGGTGGGAAAGGAATGCTTTTTCATAAACAATATACGAGTATAGGTACCTTCAATTATTTTATGTGTTTTCAGTAAATTACATTACGAGTATAATTAAAATTATTAATTTGCGTAGGAACCCGCGGAGCACTTCTTTAATTAACACATAAAAAATTGTCAGCAAAAAATTTAGTTATGTCTTAGAAATTATGAATCTGAATACAATGACTCTTTTTAGCCTTGGTAACATCGTAAGAAGGTATTTTTTGGCAATAAATTATTCAATAGTCTTAAAAGTCTCTGTATCGAGATGCCAGTTCACAAAACAGAATTTTCCTTTTATATTTTTATTTTTCAAAGGGAAAGGTTCTTACTGCTTACTCACTACGGCGCTTAGTCTATTGTATAGCTAGCTACGACACTTTAAGAGTCTTCACACACTGTACGGTCAAAAAAAGCCATAAGGAACTTTAAATAACAATAGCAGAACTTTGACACAAATACAGAATTCGTTTTGTTTGGTACTTTAAGTTGCAGTACCTTTTATCTACAAAATGAACAAATATGTTCTTAGCAAGTTCGACGATTGCTAGAAAAGTTAGCGAGTACGCTCTCTAGCTTAATCAACTGTTTACATTAATTAAACCGTGAGTTCTTGTGGTGTTAAGGACGAACTAAGTACTAGTTCTTACAGACGTATCATAGGTGTGTGGGGTTCTTAAGCAGCAGGCACGTAACTGACGAGTCATGTTCGTACGAGGCGGGCTTAGGAGTCACTGCTCGATATATACCCGTCGTATACCATGTTTTATGACGTGCTAGTTTCGGTCCGGCCCTGGACTATGACGTCACGTGCAGAAAAGGGACATCGTAAAATTACACAAGAGGTTCGATACAGGTGTGAATTAAAATTGATTCAACACACTTCAGTGTACGGAGGTATTTTATCAATCAAAAATGTAAAAAAACACCTCATACGACCTACCTTTCTTTTAGGTAACCTTTCATCCAGGTTCCCTTGATGTCAATTTTATGAGAATCTCCTGGTAAGGAGCTAGGCACTTTGACTTATAACTTTTTAATATAAACCATGTACCTTGCTCATTTCTAAGTGTCATATCTCTCAAGTTTCATTCATCATTACAAACTTAAAATAGCTCTATAATATAATTAATGTATCTATCCATGTCGTGCGTCGTTGGCTCCCATTCATGCCGGCTCATAGCCTCGTGACCCTTTTTCAGACATTTTCTGAGCATTAATCACATTACGAGCATGCAGTGAAAAAGGAGGAAATGATATGACTTTTATAATGACGCCTGTTTTAGTTTTATACAATGATACTTACTATCCTACTTAATGTTGATAAATTTGAATTTTTATATGCCCAATGGGAACCCTTACTTATTAGGGTCTACCAGAGTCTAACAGTCATTTGCACTAGGTAAGCGTTATTCGAATACGCGCCTCCTTTGTGCGGATTCAACGCGTAAAATGCGCATCTGTATCTATGCAAATTAATATAAACCTGTTTTTATCGATACAAACCCCTGTAGAGACACATACATATGTCAACGCATTCTTTCAATCGCATTGCAATAGCTTATAAAGAGCGTAGAACGTGAGTAAGTGTCAGTAAGTACTTTTGCCCTATGCTTTGGCCTTTAGGACAGGTAAGTAGGAAATTCAAATTCAACCAAAATGCAAAACGGCTAAAAAAAGCAAGATTACCAAGAAAAGTGCCATGAAAAACAAAAGTTTCAAGGTTTAAGTGTATATGTACTTAGTTGTATGGCAGATAACAACTGCGTTTCTAGTAAATAAATATAATCTGGTTATTCTGGTTAGTAGTGGCTATAGTTTAAACAATTTTGCCGCAAGATTCGTGTTGTGTAGAGCACCTGTTGTGAGCAATTTCAGAACGGTGTAAGTTAATAAGTCGTCCGCTGCGCCACGCTGTGCGTGGCAAAGAGTTAGAACACTGGAAGCTAGGTATTAAGCACTAAGTAATTAAAAAAATATTAAAAAATACCGTCCAGCCTTTTAAATTATGTTTCTCTAATTTCAAATCATTGGTAGGAACACAACTTATAACTTTAAAAAATGTATGAAACTAAGCCATAGTGATATTAGTGTTACTTTTTTTTTATTGTACCAAGTAAGAACTATGGCCGTAGCCGGCATATACTCGTACTATCATTTTAGTGTTCAGTTCTGTGTGGATTAAGGGATTGATCTTATACTTACACTAAATCTGTAGATAGTTCAATTCTGTACATGAAATATATTTCTAAAATAGCTATCAGGGCTTGATCAATACTGATGAAAAAATTGTACTGTATGACAGATAGACAGACAGACAATAATTCTACTGATCTTAAACAAACAGACAAAAAATGTACAATTTTACAAAATTCAACAAACACTACTCGACGGATTTTAACGAAACTTGGTACAATTTTTATTCATACTCCTGAGCTGGTTATAGTACAATTTTTCATCACGCTACAATCAATAAGAGCAGAGCAGTGAAATTTTGGAAAAATGGGAGAAGTTACTCCAGTTTTAAGTTTCTGTCGCGTGTGCAACCTTAATGGTTAAAGCTATACAGAAATCGTGCATGACGGAAATGTTATCTTTAAAATTATATAAAAAAATAGCCCACAACAGCATATGTTTACATTTTATGGTTGACTCACAAAAGTCGTGTAACTCCCGATAGCTTAGCAGTTTGAAGTTTTCTGATTATATTTGTCAACTGTCAACTCCTACGTTAATATACTCATAACACTCTCAGTCATTTTTCTAAATATATGAAAGTCGAAGCTGACTGACTGACTGACATAGTGATCTATTAACGCACAGACCAAACAACTGGACGGATCTGGTTGAAATTTGGCATGCAGGTAGATGTTGTGACGTAGGCATCCGCTAAGAAAGGATTTTTATAAAGTTTACCCCAAACGGGATACAATGGGGTTTATAATTTGTACGAAACTCGGTGGCAAAAAACTAAAGTCTACGCGGACGAAGTCGCGGGCAGCCGCTAGTTAGCTGTAATATGTTAGGACGAAGCAAACATAATCTGAATACAGTACATATCTAATACCTAAATGGGTCATATGTTTCGCTTTACATCCGTAACTTTGTTAAGGAGGCCGTGTCTTGAGCAAAGTTCGCGTTGCCACGGGCTTGAATATGCAGAGTGCAGACAACAGATGTTAGTTACACCGCACATATATTACTAACGCGGCAACCTTCGCTTTATTTATAATTAGCCCACAAATTAACCGCGAAACTTCTCCCCACTCGAGCCAACAACTTCATCAACAAACTACAACTAAAAGTAGCACACGGAAATCGAATTTCATACTGATATGACTGCACAGCGTATGCGAATGAGAAACATTTTCCGGGAAAGCTTCAAATTTAAAATCTTCGTTTTATATGTGGTAATTACAAGAGTTTTTATGCACCGCGGCAGTTATTGCAGCCCGGTGCAGAGTTATTTTAAAGTTGAACCTACGCGGTTTAATGGAAACTAGACTGTGGCTGGAAATTTGAATTTTTCAGCCGTTACCTGCGCCTATAAATCAAGTGTAAAGTCACCCTAAGCTCCGGAGATCGCTGCCACGAACGTTTTAAAATGTAAATGACCCGCGACTCCTCATAGAAGCTTATAATTTGTTCGTAATATTGTGTTTTAGCTTAATATCTACCTTCGTATATAACTCAGTTAAATAGCACGTTTAAACTGCGCACGAAGAAAGTCTGCTAAAACTTTTGCAGTCTTGTAATTTTATTAAGTTACCAGGGTCAGTGCTAAAACGGTAGGCTGATGTTTTTGTTAGATCATATTGTTTGAATAAAAAACAAGTGTTGAAATGATACACTTTTTACGAATTATTTCGCGAGATATTTACATTTTTATAACCTGACGTTTCAGACCCTTTTTAGCATCCGTGGTCACAGGAAGACTAAGGTGTTAGTTGTCATAACATTTTTTTGAAAAAATTAAACTACCATCACTCAATATTATTAAGTTACGTTCCTATCTACACAATCAACGCTAACAGTATCATCAAGATACCTCAAGAGGTCTTACAGTGCGGGGTCTTAGCTTGAGTTCTGGCCAAAACTGGATCCCAAGCTGGTGGAATTTTCCAACCATCATCTCTATTGAAATTAGGGTGTCTTTGAATTTCAATGGCCTCACGTAGCATATGTGAAAGAATACGAGGTTCTCAATTCAATTCATTTATTCAGAGCAAAATTACAAATTGCGTTGAAGATTTCATTAAAGTTAACTATAGATATAAATTAAAATAAATCACTAAATAATCAATAAAAATACACACAATTTATAAAAGGAAAATGTCAAATTTAAAGAATATTAAAAAAATAAACAGAATTTAAAAATAACAAACAATGAACTAGTTATTACAAGAGTGCAAAGTTGCTTTTTAACCGCGTGTTCAATTTTGATCGAGCAAGCGAAGGATTCTAAAATTTGAATCCTGACCGTTAGCGAGGGAATCAAAAGAGCACGAGGTGAAAAATCTGTGCACTCGACTGCAACATGTAACTTTTCATTCCACCTCAGCGAGGAAATGACTAAATGCAAAAAAAAAAAGTTTACAATCACAAGATAGGTACTTTTATTTCAGTTAAGGTATTATCTACTACATTATGACAGGTAAGTATTACAAAATAATCTTTAATTATACTCGTAACAAAATAATACTTAGGTATAATTAAGAAAAATTGAAAGTAACGTTGCTACAGTTATTTAAATTGAGTGTAATATTTTTGTTTGGTACTGTAATATTGGTGTTAGTCACTTGTGTACTGTTTTTCGGTAAACTATCTGTCATACTTAACCCCTGGTGTGCGGGAAGGGTGCGTAAATCTGTACCCGTCATCTGCGGCAACATGGCGCGAGTTTGAAACGCGAGAGTTAAGGTTTCGAATTTGTTGATTCTTGGCTATGAAATGTTTGATAGACACTTATGTAATGATTTTATTTGATAGTATGATAACCAATGTATCTTATAATCGTTAAATTGTATCAAAAAAACCTCATTAACATTATTATTTTTCACAGGGAATCGAATCGAAATGCTAATACCGCACCTATTTTAGAAAAATGATTATTTATAATATATTTTATAACAAATTTTATGTTCCATTGTTGCCCACCTCAAGTTAGATATCCAGGCTGTCTCAAAATATAAATAACGCCACATTTCTTGCAAAATATCACTCATAAATTACATTACGAAAATCACCTATCACTTCAGAAAAATCGCCATATTGCACTACTTTTAGTCGAACTTCATTTTTGTTTTCTGATGTAAGACATATATATTTTTGGGAAAACTGCATTTTTTTATGAAAATCAACTATTAATTTCTATTTGAAAACAGCAAAGTAAGTATAAATGACAAATTAACCTCTATTTTCGATCAAATAACAAAACAACTCGCGATTTCATAGGCCAGTTTTCATTTACTAAATCACAGGTCTATGGATTATTATACTCTATGGATGTTATTGTGAAATGAAATAGACAAAATGGGCTTTCTCCACACACCACAAAATGCATACAGCCAATACTAAATAATTTAGAAAAACGTAAAAGAAAACCGAGATCGGCGTTGAAGCGTCGTTACTTTTTGTGTACATGTGTGCGGAAACCGCACGGTCGTTACATTGCGTTATCACTGATCAGTGTTCTGGTAGCGATGCGCCATTTGCGTAAACACGGATCAGTGTTCTGGTAGCAATGCGCCGTTTGCGTAAGCACTGATCAGTGCAACTATACAGGAGGTTCGCTTTTCCAGTACCTGGTGAATATCATCTGACATATAATAAATGAATGAATAAAAGTGATAGTACATTATATATGATTCAATTGTTTTAAAAGATATTTTAATGGTCTAAAATTACATTTGTACTTAAAATTGATATTGTAATTAAAATTAAATTGTATCATGATGAATATACTATGCATGCTGCTGATTGTAGCACCACATGTATTTGCACTAAACATTTTTGTTAACAACCATATTTTGAGCAAATTAATAAATATATTATAAAACGAATAAATAATTAACTCGAAAAGTGAAGATTGTGTGTGTGTAGTGAGCAGACCCTGGATTCTAGATGAGGACAACGCTGAGATGATGACGATGATGACTCGACAAGTGAAAAATAATATAATAGTGTATTTTCTGATAATGGAATTTGTTTCAACATTGCTATCCAATATAATGCTTCAAAAAACATTTATGAAATTCTAGTAACCTCTTATTCTAGTTATCTGTATAGAGAAGCTATTGTTATATTAAAAAATAATGCTGTAAATTTATAAAATACAATACATTCTAAATAAAACAAAATACATACTTGTGTGTACTTTTATTGTAATATAAATTACAATAAAATACTTTGTTAACGTTTTTTTTACAATTTAAATAAATATTGGTTACAATAAAAGTTATTAGGGTCTTAATATCGAACTATATCGATTTTTGTCATTGTTTTATTAAACTAAACAGAATTACATACACACACAAAAATGTGTAATTTCCTTCGAGCACTGATCAGTGCTTCCGCACAATGGCGGCAACTAACTTTCGAGAAAAATAATATCACCCTATAAGGAGCAATGGTGGCACTGTATACATACACGAATAACCGCCATTTTGACGTTTGTATGTGTGCGTGAGATTGTGCCTATCGTGTTAAAAAATAACGTTTTTCTAAATATTTAGTCGTTTATGGCTAATATATGTTGTGATTTTATTTTCTCAATGAAATTACCCGTGTAATAAATACCACCATTCAGTATGCGCAATGTTTTATAACTCGAAAAACAGTAACTTTGTGTAACCGTTTCATAGTTCAGAACATACGAAGATAGATTATTCAAACTTAGTGATTTATTATTGATTTATTTGTACATATAACTGAGCCGCATAACATAAAGAATAATAAAATGTATCAATAGCTTCCGTTCCGTGGAGAAAACACTGAATAAACACAAAACTCACGAACCACTGTTTGGCCGTTCGTAATCAAAGTTTGAACTGATAATTTGTAACGTTTCTCTAAGTTGAATGATGAGTGAAGTTCTCGATCATTAGTTCAATTTAATAGGAATAGAAAATAAATCAATATAGACCATATTTCAAGTCTGTATATTTCAAAATCGAGGTGAAAGTGTCGCAGGTCACCTGTACACTGATCAGTGCTACCGCAGTTTCATACCAGAACGCTGATCAGTGTCGCAGCAGCTGAGGGGTTAATAGTTGTACTGATTCATCGGATTCCTTGGCGTGAATGTTGGAGAGAGAGGGAGATGATTAGGTGTTTCATAACGGCTTATTTTTGATGTAGAAGGGCCAGTCCAATGATCCGATTGAGGCTCTTTCAGTGTAATGGCTCCTACGAGCCTTCACATATTTAAGACTTATTTTGGATGGAATCCTCTATGTATCCCTCTACAACTGCATTGGATATCCAGCCTCCGTGGCTCTTAAGGGACAGGAGATCAGATCCGGAATCAGCCAAAAGTGTGGCTGACGTTCGTCGGAAACAATGACCCGTGTACAATAGAGGGTCTGGAAGTTCAAGAAAGTTGTTCAAGTGTGGTCACGTGTCAAGTGTGGTATTTATTGTTTATTCCAATAATAAGAACAATCTGTAACGTAAAGAGTATTGTAGTAGATAAATTATTAAATTGATATGCAAGCGTAATTTTGCCTATCAACATGTACTAAGTATATATGAGCGCGCCACCATATTTTTAATTATTTAAAATCAATCTATACATTAACATAAGTTTTTTATTACGTTTTAATTATTGTGTAAATATGTTAATGCTACTAACATGCTAAAACCATTTATTTGGTAATTTATTTAAAAGATATCAAATTCGCAATATATGATATTGCGCCATCTAGTTTAAGTTAGATAAAACAATTATCGGATGTTTGGGCGCGCGATCACATTTTGTCACACACAATTCTAATTACATAATAACAATCAACCTGTGTCTTTAAAAATATGTTTTAATTATTTTGTAAAGATTTTGATGTTATTAAGGCATTTGAAATGTTTAGTTTCATATTTTACTCTGAACAAATTGAGTTCCGTTAAAACTAGCGCCATCTAGTCAAAATCATGTAAAACAACAAACGGATATTCCTCTAATTAAATCAATTCAATTTAAATATGTTATTCATTATTTTCTTATTGTGTTTATTATTAAATAATTATTATTTCACCAATTTTAACCCAAGATTTGCTTTTTAAAATATTAACCTATAGTCTGTGTGTGTTTAGGATCCTAACTTACCCCGTCGTATGTGTATGATAAGGATCCGTGCGCGACTACATCTGTCCACTTTTTACTAATTTTAGCCGTTTTTGTGTGAGAGTAAGGTATATAATTCCATTTAAATATTGTTTTCTGAGATCACCACTTCCGGTGGTTATTAATTTAATAATTCCAATGTTATACCGATTATTATAAATACTTATTTGATGTGAAATATAATTTTAAATATCATCAAAGCATTATGTTATGAACTTCATGCCTTTTACAACATTTAACTTAACCCCTCAGCTGCTGCGACACTGATCAGCGTTCTGGTATGAAACTGCGGTAGCACTGATCAGTGTACAGGTGACCTGCGACACTTTCACCTCGTTTTTGAAATATACACACTTGAAATATGGTCTATATTGATTTATTTTCCTATTCCTATTATATTGAACTAATGATCGAGAACTTCACTCATCATTCAACTTGGAGAAACGTTACAAATTATCAGTTCAAACTTTGATTACGAACGGCCAAACAGTGGTTCGTGAGTTTTGTGTTTATTCAGTGTTTTCTCCACGGAACGGAAGCTATTGATACTTTTTATTATTCTTTATGTTATGCGGCTCAGTTATATGTACAAATAAATCAATAATAAATCACTAAGTTTGAATAATCTATCTTCGTATGTTCTGAACTATGAAACGGTTACACAAAGTTATTGCATTTCGAGTTATAAAACATTGCGCATACTGAATGGTGGTATTTATTACACGGGTTATTTCATTGAGAAAATAAAATCACAACATATATTAGCCATAAACGACTAAATATTTAGAAAAACGTTATTTTTTTACACGGTAGGCACAATCTCACGCACACATACAAACGTCAAAATGGCGGTTATACGTGTATGTATACAGTGCCACCGTTGCTTCTTATAGGGTGATATTATTTTTCTCGAAAGTTAGTTGCCGCCATTGTGCGGAAGCACTGATCAGTGCTCGAAGGAAATTACATATTTTTGTGTGTGTATGTAATTCTGTTTAGTTTAATAAAACAATAACAAAAATCGATATAGTACGATATTTAGACCCTAATCACTTTTATTGTAACCAATATTTATTTAAATTGTAAAAAAAAAACGTTAACAATGTATTTTACACCATTGTATTTTGTTTTATTTCGAATGTATTGCATTTTATAAATTTACAGCGTTATTTTTAAATATAACAATAGCTTCTCTATACAGATAACTAGAATAAGAGGTTACTAGAATTTCATAAATATTTTTTGAAGCATTATATTGGATAGCAACGTTGAAACAAATTCCATTATCCGAAAATACACTATTATATTATTTTTCACTTGTCGAGTCATCATATACTGACACTTCTATTCATTCATTTATTATATGTCAGATGATATTCACCAGGTACTGGAAAAGCGAACCTCCTGTATAGTTGCACTGATCAGTGCTTACGCAAACGGCGCATTGCTACCAGAACACTGATCCGTGTTTACGCAAATGACGCATCGCTACCAGAACACTGATCAGTGATAACGCAATGTAACGACCGTGCGGTTTTCGCACACATGTACACAAAAAGTAACGACGCTTCAACGCCGATCTCGGTTTTCTTTTACGTTTTTCTAAATTATTTAGTATTAGCTGTATGCATTTTTTGGTGTGTGGAGAAAGCCCATTTTGTCTATTTCATTTCACAATAATATCCATAGAGTATAATAATCCATAGATCTGTGATTTAGTAAATGAAAACTGGCCTATGAAATCGCGAGTTGTTTTGTTATTTGATCGAAAATAGAGGTTAAATTGTCATTTATACTTACTTTGCTGTTTTCAAATAGAAATGAATAGTTGATTTTCATAAAAAATGCAGTTTTCCCAAAAAATATCTTTGTCTTACATCAGAAAACAAAAATGAAGTTCGACTAAAAGTAGTGCAATATGGCGATTTTTCTGAAGTGATAGGTGATTTTCGTAATGTAATTTATGAGTGATATTTTGCAAAAAATGTGGCGTTATTTATATTTTGAGACAGCCTGGATATCTAACTTGAGGTGGGCAACAATGGAACATAAAATTTGTTATAAAATATATTATAAATAATCATTTTTCTAAAATAGGTGCGGTAATAGCATTTCGATTCGATTCCCTGTGAAAAATAATAATGTTAATGAGGTTTTTTTGATACAATTTAACGATTATAAGATACATTGGTTATCATACTATCAAATAAAATCGATACATAAGTGTCTATCAAACATTTCATAGCCAAGAATCAATAAATTCGAAACCTTAACTCTCGCGTTTCAAACTCGCGCCATGTTGCCGCAGATGACGGGTACAGATTTACGCACCCTTCCCGCACACCAGGGTTTGTTATAATGGTCGGTTTTGGCGCCAACTACGCACTTCCGGATCACTTGTTTCATGATTTATTTTAAATTAAGTGTAATAAATAATTGTAAACTGTTATTTCCCTTTTAAAATATTATTTAGATATTATTTAGACATTTATTTGTCATTAAAACAAATTTATTGTAAATATTAAATTGCGGAAGTGTTATTCAAACACTTTATTGACTGTCGTGAAAGCTTGTGTTATATATAAATAGCGTCTGTAACCGTTGTTTTTCATTCTGTTCTGATCTGTTCGGTACTCAAGCACTGAATAAATTAAAGTGTTCAAGTGGTGATTGTGTTTTTATCTATCATGGAGCCTGGCGTATCGCCGACATGTACTATTTAATTGAGATTAATATTACTTAAGTAAATACTGCATGTGCAACTAACTTACTGTTGCCGCCAAATATACGGAATCGGGTGCTTCGTTAAGAAACTTTTCAATATCAGATACTGTGAAAACCTTAATTTTTTTTGGTTGATGACCAAATGAGGCTCTTTTTAAAATGCCACTAATTTAGGATAGGTATCGATATGTATGTCTATTATCATCTTTATTGTTGCTTTTAGCATCGAATACGTACTCCATAGAGTGCTTGCTTTATTGTTCTCGGATAATTCTATAAAATATGCTAGCAAAACGTTTTCTGAGAAAGTTTTGGCTCCTTTTGCTAGTCGCCACGTGTTGAACATATCGTACTGTTTTAAATACTTCTCGCGTCATTGTTGAGAGAGAAAGCTCATTTGCGCATTATTAACAGTTTCAGAATTCTGTTGGCGTCATACAAACTTCCTCGTCGCTAGAGTCACTCATTTTAGTTTTTTCACTTGTTTTCAAGTTTCTTGTTTTATATATAAGGTTTAGCAATGACGTGAAAAAATGCCGCGTAAAGAACCGCCTAAAAAGCAAATTGAAAAACGAACACCAAGAAGGTTCCGAGTCTGAGTTTTTAACAAATTAAAAAAAAGTTTTACGATTATTCGGTACCATAGAGTTAGCAATAAATAGGTTTAATGTTTTTTTTAATTCACAAACTTAGTGCTCACGATGTTCTAAATTCCATTTACTTTATCTCCTATACTCGTAGAATAAAGACGGCTTTTGCACTCAGATATTGAAGAGCCAAAATACTCTTTCCGAGATGGTGGGATGACAAAGTAAATTAACAATGAGTAACTAAATCACATCATGCCCGAGTCATTACTGAATACTTACTTTAAAATTATGTCAATTTACCTACTATGTCCATCCTCGAGGTATTCAACCATCGAGTAGAAGCATTTATTTATGAGAAATAATTTCAGATTCCTTTTGAAAATAGATAATTTAGTAATGGACTTAAATTGTGTTACCTCTAGTGGGATTATCTTTCCTCGTGGATGCTAGTCTTTTATCTGTCTCAAGGGGAGTCTCCACTTTGTCCAAGTGTTTTATTAAGTCAGATAGTGTCACTAATACCACCAACCTAAACTAAGTGAAACCATACCAAGCCTAATGAAATAATTTCGACAGGACTCAGTTTGAGATAGACGGAAAATTACCCTTATAGCTCTCTTTTGTGCTACTCTCTTGCGAGGACCCTCCGTTGGTCAAAGCGTAAGAATTGGTTAGGGGTATCTAATGCATGTTCAGATAATACAGACTTTGTGATCCGTCTATTTTATTTGTTCTTTTATCTGTACGCCTATACTACGCTTTGTTTGCCCTATGCAGGAGAGTCCACAGTCACATTCCAGTCTGCACACCCCTGCACCTTGGAAATGTATGTTATACATGATGGGTGGTAAATCCTCATCGGCGGCTTAAAATAGGTTTTGATTGAAGCACGCTTCAAGATGTTTCGAATTTTGTCAGTGACACCCATTCATGTACGGCAGGTTGGCGGTCGACTGTATGAACTTTGGCCGCGGGGTCTGCAACGGCGTGGTACTGGTAGCTTGTTGTCCCTTAGTACCTTCCTGACATGCTGAAACTCAGCAGCCGAGTGTTGATCGTCACAGATGCCCCTTGCTCTCTGAAACAAAGTTTTGCCCACGGTAGCCAACTGTCTAAGATGATGGTGAGAAGCACCATTGAGATATTTGTCAGTTTAGGTTGCTTTGCGGAAAACTGTATGACTAAGTGTAACTCCAGGTTTCCAATAAGTAAAACATCAAAGAAAGCTAGTTGATTATACAATCAGCTCAATTTCCATAGGTAGTGAATTGTATTTTTGGATGTATAGAGTAACTGTGATATAATGTGATACAAAATAACATGTATACTCGTAATAGCATCGTCAAATTGTTTGGCATTACACAACACAAAGAATGACAGGAACTACGTTACTTATAATGTTATTTTTATAACATCCTCAGATTAAACTTTAAGATAAAAATTCTTGTATATAAAATATAGATGATGATAAAAATTCTTGATGCAAGTTTGATCAACTTAATACGATAAGTAGTTATTTAAGTGGATTAGACCGTTTCTGTAACTTTAAAAAAATAAAATAAAGCACATACCACTGGACAATCACATACTTAAACGTTACTTTCTTTTCATTCAGGCTTCTTTAGACCATGAAATTATTTACAGACATATTTGCATTCTGTATAAAATCGTTAAACAACGCCCTCTGAATAACCGTTGCGTATTGCGTTACTATTGCGTTACAACACAAAAGCTGAGAGCAATAAGGCATGCCAGTTCGCCCGTTATTAAGCCCATAGCTGGAAAGAGGGCGCTGCCATCCATTAATCATGAAACGCATGGTTCTGCTTTGTAGAGTTACTATTACAGCGTCATCGTTCGCACAATGCACAAGATTTTGATAAGTTAGGCGAGAGGGCGCTACGTCTTCTTCAAGTCTGAGCAAAGGCTAACCTATGTGAAAAAAATATGAAGTCTTAAATGAAGTTTAGTCGCCTTCACCTTATATCCTTGATGTATGAATACCTCACAAAACTTGCAGAGACTATAGAATTGACCGACCGAAGATGCATTAGCGGCTGGTTAAGTATGCAAATGTAATTGGAGAGTTAAGACCAGTGGTATAATCACTTCATTTTACACAGATTTTTCAGTTTGTTTCTATCCGCTGCCATCCCATTTTCATGATAATCAGTCTGATTCATATTACATGACTTCTAACTTAAAAAAAACTGGACATAGAACATACTTATAGACAAAAGTCTCGACAATACCCGTATCTTCTGAAGCCAACTCATCGCGCTGCGGTCGGGGAAAAGAAATGACGAATTGGTAAATGTCTGATTAAAAATAGCGACACCTGACGAAACACGGGCGATGTCACCGCGAGCCGGCCCACGCCAGCCGCTGGCTTACAGAAGGGCCGCTAATCACCATGGACCAAGATAAATTACTATATTTGTCTGTCCGCTTCCGGATCTTCCACTCTCAAAACAGAGAAGATTTTGATATTGTTAATTATTTATGAAAAATACATTAAATGAAGTGCACCAGCAAAACTCAGCAAGCAACGGGCAGTTGACAATTTTTATTTCAATGCCTAGTTCAAAGTACTTCTACCATTTAGGTACCTTGCAATATAAAAATGCGCTTACAAATGTGAAGTTATAAACATGCGGCTAAGTTAATAGTACGAGAGCCCACGACCAAAACCATGTCTCATAGCAATACGGCAAAAACCCTATAAAATCGTTAGATTGTATGATTCTGAACCCGACTAGGTGTGTAGTAACGGTCGAAAGTGTAGCAACTGCGTGGGAGGCCATTTCTGCTGTGTCAAAAAAAAAGACAGTCGGTATTATAGCAATACGTCTGATAGTGAAAATGTACATAGATTTTATGATTGTATTACGAAAAAGTTTGTTTTCAGACATTTTGCGCGTAGCATATAGCCTGAGCGCATTTTTAAAAATGTCAACAAATTTAGCCGACCTGTATCATAGCAATACGGATAATTTTTTTTTCAACTTTTCGTATTGCTGCCATGATTACCAATAACCTGTTTTCAGACACTTTAAGTGTAGCATATACTCCCAAAAACGAAAATAACGTTTCGGAGTCGCCTGGCCGACGCCTCTGTTAAATGTTTTTTTAAATTTACAGCCTTCATAGATATTCAAGAATCTCCCTTGTCTATTATATGTACTTTGACAGATGACAGATGATATTACTTATTCCTTTTGTAAAAGTTACTCAAGTGTGCTTTAAATAAAACCAAAACTATCAAATCAATCAGAATTTAATTTCAACAGCCTCAGCGCTTGTTACGCTCCTGCCCCTTCCCTTCCCTTCATCCCAGTTTCCTTTTGTGCGATTTATTTCAGTCCTTCAACTTCAATGTTAAGGTTTCGGGTAAATTCTTTGTTAATTATCATCTAATAAATTCAGGGTCGCAACGTATTCATTGGTTTGTAACAGAAAATTCAAGATGCCTCAATACGATTTTTAAATGATATCTGAGTATCGAAAAGTTGTCTGATAGAGAAGGTGCTACACTTAATTTGTCTGATATAAATTTTTTGCACATGTGGACAACTTATTTTATCATGTCCAACAATTTTCAGACATATTGCTATGATACCGATCGGTAAAATTTGTTAACATTTTCAAAACGGTCTCAAAATTTAATGCGTTCACATTTCCGTCTGAAAATTGTTTTGTTCGCATCAAATAACCAAAATTTACTAATAAAAAAGATTTTCAGACGTATTGCTATGAGACATTTTTTTTGTCTCATTTTTAATTTTTTTAAGTGATTTAACGGGTTTGCGCTACACCACTAACGTCTGAAAAATATGTTTTCGGTATCTCAGAACTATCATTCAACTACAGTCTGCAAATCAGACATATTGCTATGATGCAGTTCGGTAAAATTCTTTGACAATTTTGAAAATTCGGTCAGATCAAACGCTACGCGGAAAATGTCTGATATTGGTATTTTCAAGTTCAGGATAATCGTATCTATCGATTTGATGCAGTTTTGGCCGTATTGCTATGAGACAAAAATTTTGGTCGTGGGCTCTCGTACTATAATGTTATTTTGTTAATTGTTTGTTCAAAACAAATTTTGGTAAACGCACTTCTTAATTTGATTCGATTAACATTTGAACTTTAATGATAATAAAAGAAACCCACAGCTGTTATACTATTATCTATCGGTGACATGGCTTGATAGGCATAAACAAGAGTTAAACAGCTATTTAGTTCAATCACATCAAATAGGTCGCAGCTGATTCAATCGAATGCTACATTAAGTATAATTCTAGTCCTGTCTAAGATGATTTATGCCTAATAGCTAGTTACTTCAAACGATGGTTAGAGCTCGTTACCTAAATGCTCTCTTCAATTCTTCATTTTTGCCACATTATACACTTTCGTCTTTGCAAACAGGAAAACTCCTAACTACCTTAATACCTACCTACTCCAAATCTTATTTTATGCATATGTTTTAGATTCGATAGGATTTAGAATCTGTCTTTGATCATAATCGAATTCTTTTTCTTTTATTAATAACTGCAGTACTGTAATGACTGGTCAGACCTGATCGCTTTATTTAGATGGGAGGATCACTGATACGCTAAGTGAGGTGAACTAAGGTTAATGAAGGAAGGTTAAAATGCTTATTCATAACTACTTCTAATAATATCATTAAATATAAAAAAGTCGGCCTCTCTCTCTAATCTTCCAAAAATACGCTAGTAACATACTAGCGTATTTTTCCTTAATATCCCAGATTGACCGCACGATAGCAATAATGTAGCATTATTTTATTAATTACTAGTGGCCGCCCGCGACTTCGTCCGCGTGGAAAGCCTTTATCTTAAAAATTCTTTATGAATTGTAGCCTATATGTTATTCTGATGTATAAGCTATATTGTGGTAAAGTTTCATTCAAATCCATTCAGTAGTTTTTACGTGAAAGAGTAACAAACATCCATACATCCATACATCCATACTTACAAACTTTCGCCTTTATAATAGTAGTAGGATATTGTACACACGAGGTGTAGTTAATGTATATTGTATATGTAATTAATTACAGATATCTGTTTGTGTACCAAACTTAAATAAATAAATAGATCGCTTTTCCTGATCGTAACCAAACATCATAAAAAATATTGTTTGACAGATTTCACAAGATAAAGGATATAGCTACAGCACGGTGCGGGGAGCCCAGATGTTGAGCCTATCAAACAGAATAATGATAACAGACGGTAAACATCACGATTATATCACTAGTAGTTTGCATTTAAATAGGTTTTAGCGAACTGTTCGTGACAGCGGGCTATCAGCGGCCGTGCCGGTGATATCACGCCATTGTTAATTCAATCGTCTTGCCGTCCACTCATCGCTGTTTCGGAACAGATTTACAATTAAAACAATTGTGATTGATACCGAATGTTTTGTAACACACATTGCACTGTCTATCAAAACATACTACAAATTATAAAAATCTAAACAATTCATTTACAAAGTGTAGAAACTCTCTAAAAGTACGTGTTGTTTATTATTAATATAATACAAGTTAATTTGAAAATGCCTGAAACTATTGAGTTTAATTACAGTCAAATCGCCACCGAACCCCCAAAAATAAAAAAAATATGATATTACGCAGAAAAACCTAGGTATGCAATTTTTTTAGAATATTTAAAATAAAGCCGAAAAATTACGCTGCAGAAGCCTTAACAACGCGTATAATCTTCAAAATTCGATGTTATAACGAATGAGTTGCGTAAGTGCGCAGTAGGGCGGCGCTGTCGGCACACGCTCGCCGCTCGCCGCCCGCCCTACGCGCGCCCGCCTTAGCCACAACACTAGTCCATTATCAATTACAATAACGAGCACTTGTGATCAGTGTGAGTACGAGTAGTGATCAGTGCTTCCAGTTTCGTGTGTGAAGAATTCAGTCAGGTAAGAATGATTTAGGTATTCTTTGTAATGAACAATGTTTGTTTTGATATTTTATTTACCTACCTGTATCGGCAAACATACAAAATTGATTTGAAATAAACAGTAGAATGGTTGATGAATACTTAAAAAGTTGGGAAAATCTTAATTGTCATATAATTTTAGCAGAGCCTAACGTAACTTAAAACGGTTACGTAACGGGAATATAAAGGCTTTGAACCGGGACAGCTAGTGACGATTCCTTGTGTTGCTTGTTTCATGATCTTCTGCAGTGTTTTTTGTGAAATGTTGCACCTACATTTTCCCCGTTTATATTTCCTCAACTTCGTAGTGCATATCAATACCATTTAGAATTTTTTGGAATTTTTTTTGTAGCTTTATAATCTTTTAGATACCTGAGGTTTGTGATGGGTCATGTTACCAACATTTACAAAAACACCCGAAAAAGCAACTAAATGAGATTTCAATCAAATTAAAATTCATCGTATTTCAACAATATTTTATTACCGGTCTCATTTAATTTTCATCATCATCAAATACATTTTTTATTCAAATGGTTAGCTTAAATATGGATAAGAACTCAATCAAATTCTCCACTAGGGTTTATCCCAGAGGACCTGGTTATATACGACATTCTATGTAATGGAACTATATGACATATATACCGATAAAGAAGGCTTTGCGGGATGTAGGTCAACGACCGCGCGTTTGGTCGATGGCGGCGCGCGCTTCAAACTCCTAATAACTTTTGGCTATACAATGCTATTAAGTATTCTGTAGAGCCCCTTTCGTAACTGTTTCAAAGGTCAGTTAATACAGCAATTACAAATAAGTTTGGTTGACACGATCAGCAGGTAGATGGGTAGGTAATTAATTAATAATTTAACAATGTTTAATTTCGAAAAGACAACACTTAAAAATTCTTTTCGGCTCCGGTCATTGGGGAGGAATCGAACCACCGACCTTTGGAAGTCCGGTCCAATGCTTTGACCACTGAGCTACCGAGAACCTTAATGGAGTCGTTGAATTTTGTAAGTGCTTTTTAACGCTTTGAGCCAGCGTATGTTTCATCAATGATTGTGGGAGACACCCTCAAATCACCCGAGAGAAATATTTTTACAAATATTTAACAATCGGTTAAGATGAAACAGGCTATAATTTTATTTGTTGAGTATTTTTCGCGTTTACAACGCTTTGTCTTTTCGAAATTAAAAAATAGCGATGTAAACGCGAAAAATACTTAACAAATAAAATTAACAATGTTTAGTTAAGTACATACCGAATCAACATTGTTATTGTACAGATCGATGAGCCGAAAGGATAATTTAGTCCAGTGCATCGATCTATACATTAAAACTGTTTTAACGATATTGATTAACATGTATCATCGTGTGTGTGTAATATAATTACGAAGATTGTACTTCGCGGCCTCCAACCACATCTCCAACTTTTGATTTATCCTTTGAAATTCAAGTTTTCGGCAAAAACTGCTTAGCTGTCAAAATTGTTGTGATAGGCCTCTTAATACAGGCCAGTTACGCACAGTAAGTAGTTAGCATTGTAGCCAGCTGTGACGACACTAAGTTGCCATGGTAACGGTCTTTTGACAACCAGCCGAGCATGACGGCCGCAAGTCACTCCTTTGATCTGATAACGAGTTCCATGGGGCATAATAAACAGCTTACTGTGTAGCCTCTTTACATGGGAACTTGTATACATTACATACAATAAAAGACAAATAAGGGTGAGTACAAAAATACAGTTACTCTATCTATATGAAGAACAAAATACTGCAAAGGATGAAAGATTTGACTGCGAAGTTTAATAGTCAAACCCTTAGCTCAGGGTGACGACGACGTTTCTTTAGCATGCAATAATGTATAAAGTGGTCGAATCGCGCTGTGATGAAAAAGCCTCAAAATAGACCCTGTAAACCCTATATCAAAGCAATTCAGCCCGGACGAGCAAGAAACAACAATAAGGACCATCTCTCTGTATCCATCATCGTGACATGATAATACACTTGTTCTAAATGTGTAGATATTATAGTCCTGTGACAATTTATCTACTGACCCAGTTTTCTTTGTGGTCATATCAGTGCGGAGTGTGAAGTGCCTAAGATATACAAAATAAAAGTTTCTATAGCGCTCTATCAACTTTTTTGTTGCACTGGTTGGGACTAGAAATGGATGTTAACCGGTATTTACCACGACTACCTGAAGTGGTAAAAAACGAGATAAATTCCCGGGTAAATAGGTAGGTAGTACCCAAATGGTGGGTAAATAGAAATATCACAATATAATAACAGCTTTTTCTTTCAGGGTTTTCTTTCAAAGTGAAGACTTTATGTTATACATTTTTCACGTAAAATTAACAGTACATTTAAATTTAACAACCATTTTGATATTTACCCGGAAATTTACCCATTATTTACCCAGTTGGGAATTCACCCGGGTAAATGTCCATTGGGTATTTACCTTCTGCCCCTCTTTAGTTGGGACAACTGTAAGCGAGAAGTTATATATTTTAAATGGAAAGAGATCTAGGCTACTAACTAGACTTTAGTCTAGTTAAGCTTTGAATATCCAACTTTAGTTTTAATTCTGTTTGAATCACCTCTTTATTCCATTGAATGCACAATTTGAATGACATTATCGTTTCATAGTGCTTCCCACGAAACACTGGCCACTTTGCATTCACACCAATACCACAAGGGTACGTGGAATAGCTGCTTCTCCCGGTGATTTGAATAAACACACATTACTAATATGTCGGTGATAGTTACCATTACTTTAATGTCAATCAGCCATATAGATGGCATCGTATTACGGTACACCACGAGAATATAACGAGTAGCGTATGGTCATCAAAGAAATTTCCCGAAAAATAACAATAAAAACCCCCGACGTGAGCCAGGCAGCTTGTGAGCTTCAACGGCTGGTCGGATTTTCGCCAACTTTAGCTAAGAACCACCGGGATAAAATAATATTTTAAGTAAAAAATCAGAATTGAAATCGGTCTCACTTATAACACCCCTTTTTTGTAAAACAGTACAGTTCCTTAAGCATTGGACAACAGCACGACTAGTGCAAGATGTAACACATGTAAAAAACCCATAAAAACGCAACTAAACTATAACATTATCTAACCTAACATGAAGTAAAACGCCGCGCGTCGTCACACGTAAAGTGTCGCAGAGCCGCGCGCACGCTGCGTCGATCACCGGAAATTTCGCGCGGACTCGTGACTTTATATTTTTATCATAGTAGGCGGATTTTTGAAAGAAAATTTAAATATATCAGTGTTCGGACATTAAAACTGTGAGCATCTTGCCGCCTGAAACAAGTAAGTAACTATCGTATGAAGTTATATTTATGTGTATGTAGGTGGTTCTAATTTACCGACGCGACTTCTGCTTAGATATAAGTGAGAACCTATTTATTTTCATTTAATGCGAATAAATAATGGAATGCATGGTCAGTTTTCTAACAATAGGTTTATACTCGTTGACACTTCATCTTTCAGTGTTTTCATGAACATAAAGAAGTATTCAAGTAGGTAATATTACAAAATTAGCTTTGTACCAGTATACGATGAAACTGTGGTCTCTCTATAGATTGACCACCCACAACACTCATTTTTGACCGGAACTACGAGTAAAATGATATTAATAAGTATTAAACGGAATTCGACTCGGTTTATGTAGGTACAACTGCTATGAACAAAGGAACATTTTTTTTCTATTCGAAGGCGTGTGTTTTTCGTACATCCGCTTTTATCGTTTTTTGGTATTTATGGACAAAAGTCAATCACGTTTAAAAAATTTAGAATCCAAATATACTGTCAATATTAGCCAGTAAAAAGTATTTTCCCAGCTTCCACTACAAACAATCAAGCAGCGCATAGATGAGATGGTATGTCCAGCTCACAGTTTCGACATATCCAATGACATGTTACAAAAGGTTGGAATTTTGAAATATTTCCACATAAACAGGCCAACTCCCACACGCCTGCCGTTAAGTTGTTTGAATGGTAAGCGCTTCAGATAACGATCCAAAAGCCTCCTCCAACACTCTGTCAACATCGTTAGCCTGATACTGCTATCACCCATTCAAAAATATTATTAGTATTACTGGAACGAGTGCCTGTTCTGACCTTCATATCCTCCGAGAAAAGCTTCCAAACCTTACATTGTAGGGTAGGAATTTGAGAAATATGCTTCTTTCAGGCTTCCCAATATGCATTATGCAATACGCATTTCATAGGTAAATGTCGGTTGTATGTTTCTTCTTCCTTTTCTTTCCCTCAATGCTGGGGATCCCGACAAACACAAAATGTTTCTCAATCCATTCCAGTTTATCTTTGCTGGTGATTATTTTGTATGTTTGTCCACGGATTTCTCGGAAACTAAGTATAATTCATATCATATTGAGCGGACTCTTCAGATACTTACATATCCGACTTAAGAAACAGAATCAAGTTACATCGAAATCGGTCCAGGAGTTATGATATGTATTAGGATGTGTAATTTAATTGTTGTAATTGTTGTTTCCTGTTGACCATTTTGTATTTCGGATTTCGGAAATCTTTATTAAGTGTTATTATTTTATATTAAAAAAGCAGTTCTCAGTTTGTCTGTGGTTCGTAAAATATTATTATAGTTAACTGATAGGTGTGTAGGCTAGGCTATGTAATTTTCCTTAGTTTTTGCTTAAATTTAACATTATACAAATTAATTTGTTTATACAATACACACTTAGCGTTACGGACAGAGTTCGGTCGTTACTTGTTGCCGTTACACAACAAATCAGAAGGGCTTATCGATCGATCGAAGAGAAATTATCTTTCATGCTGCTATGCACAACTTTGAACTCGGGCCAGAAAGGTCAGGAGTTCAGCACGAGTTTACTTTGCAATGAACAGGGTTTATGAGTACCAACCTACAAACTCTGTCCCACGTATTATTTTTTTTGTATATTTTCATAGTAGCATATTGAGTTAGCAGCTATTATTGCATTAAGGTGTTTTGGGAGGAGTTTAATTAGGAGAAGCGTAGTATGCAGGTATTTGATATATTGAAAATCAATAGGTACTTTAGATTTCATCGTACGTATCACACATATTATACGAAGTATGTCCGAAAATGGTTTTATCACATGATTGCGCTAAGCGTGTCACGGTCGCCGGGTGTCGCGCTTACAAGACCGCTCAATAGATCGCGATATTGGCGTCGTTCCAATACGTACAAAGGTTGCCTACAAACTGTTGCATTCTACAAAATACATAAATTAGGATTGGGACAAACTTATGATAGTGTTAAGGTAATGGCAAACAGTAATCGGAAGCTATAAAATAAATTAATAAGGCATTAGTTCCTACTTTTTAATAATTACCTGGGGTTATTATGCAGGTATTATCTCTATACATATTATTTTTTTCTCACCAGCCTGTGTCGCGGTGTTAGGGCCTAAAAGATGACCGAGGTACTGTTTTAAAGATCTCGGCGGTTTTAAAGATTAGACGGCCAAAATTCTATTCCCATTCGAACTTGAACGCGAGCGGCCCGCTTAGTATTTTTTCCATCTTGGAAGTTTGTAATGCATTGTTATTGGTACCTATTTTAGCAGACCTAACTTAGGTCCCAGGCGTTATTTGAGCTGGGCAGACACCCATATTTTTTTACCGAAATCAAACAGACACAGACAAAAAATGAACTCGTTTCGTTGGTGTGGTAATCATAAATTGGTAACATAGTATGATATCATCCTTCCTTCCTAACCTACGAATAAAATGTAGAAAGTTCTTCGAAACAGTTTTATTTTATAGCCAATAAACACGTTCTTACGTAACCTCCGCCCTAGTTTTATTTAGGTCAGCCCGCGGGACTGCTGATTACAGGATGCCTGCACTGCCGTCATATGCAGTAACGTAGTAGTTCTACAGACTTACTTAATGATTAGCTAATCTGTGTTTAAACAGGGTCAATGCGTGCACGTGGCTTATGTACCTCTGCTTTATAATGTTGATATATAAATTACCTAGATAAGGACATTATGTATGTGGCTAAATCGTTAATTCCCTTGACTAAATAGATATTACTCTAAGTATTAACACGCTTTTATTAGATCGGGGTATATTATATGTATGTATGTATGCATGTATGTATTTAACGGATTTTGTTTTCAATTTCACCAACTTCCAGAAATCGGATTAATTTGAAACTTTATTAAGTATTAAGTACCGATGACAATGCAATAATTTGATAAGAGTTTTCCATTATCCTTATTAACTAAAAAAATAAAAACAAAATAATAGTTTAAAAAAAACACGCTTTAATTGCTAACTAAAAAGAGAAAATAATTTCTGAGTACACTGAATTTATACGAGTATTATAGTAGAGTAAAAAGCGTGGGGTGCTTGGTATAGTAGTACATATGTGAAAATCATCCCATTATTGGCAACTTTAAAAAGAGAAGTATGAAAACGTCATAAAGTGCTCCCCACGCTTTTTACTCTACTGTAATATAAATCTGTGTACTCAGAAATAATTTTCTTTTTTTTTATTTAGCAAGCAAAGCGTGTTTTTTTAGTTTTTAAGCTATTATTTTTTATTAACTTTGAAGTAAGAGACAAGAGTACCTTTGAGAGTCCTCAATGTTTGTGTTTGGAAAAGGGATCATGGTAGTTTCAGGGTATTAATTCTCATAGGTCCTTGAGGTCAACATCTCCGCTTGACACCATTAAGGCACGTACCAGAAGTGCGTCGCAGGCGCAGCGCAGTAAACAATGAAGCACCCATTGTTTCGGTCACGCTCTCGCCGACTTGTACGCATGCATATTACTTGCATGGGCCCTTTCCGCCATATAACGACCTCGGGACTAATATAATTATGCATTTTAACTTTACGTTCTTACATGCACAGTCTTTGTCGAGAAACTTATTTTTTAATATAATCCTTATCTTTTTTTTGTTGTTTCAGAATGACATCTCCCGCCATTACCAAGTCTCCAGACAACCAAAAGGGTGAGAAGAAGTCTCCGAGCCACTCGGCCGGTGCCCCCGAGCGCGCGCCCTCCCCCGCGGAGGCGCCGGGGGCGGCCTCAGGCTCCGCCTCCACTTCGCAGGGCGAAACCTTCAGCTGGCTGCGGATTTTCAAACTCGCAGACCTCATGATGAAGCAAGGATGCTAAACACCAACTCATTCTTGCCATCGATGATAGAGTCATCATTTATCAATGATCTGTATGTTAGATTGTCATACAATTTAGACAACAATTAAACAGCAATAATGACAACAATACAATATGAAAATTATAGGTAATTTTAATTATAGTAGTTATCAATATCGTAGGGTTTTTCGAATTTGTCTGTACTGATGGTAGCTTTAAAGTGAATCCACTGCCTGCATTGGTAAGGGTGATGATGATGAATATCTATCAATTGTGTCTTTTTGATCGTTAGTCAAAAATTGACTTAAATTCAGTGTAGAATGCATGCGCTAGATTGATATAAGTACATAACTTATATTTACGATCAAGCATTTTAAATCTGACATCTAGGTGTGATAGTAAATATTAATATAATAAAATTAATAATATAATAATATTATATTGAATATATTACATTGAAGCACTAATCGAGCAAGTTTAACCCTTGTGTCATCGATCATCGTACAAGTTTATACCATATGGCATAAACTTACAGAAATGTTTTAGGTACAACCAAGAGATAAAAACATGTATGTAGTGTTACTACACTACATACATGTTTTTATCTCTTGGTTTGTTTGGTTATTTGTTGTTATTTGTTTGGTTTAAGTAAGAGATGTGTCTTACACTTTGTAATTATTATCAGACAACATATTATTATGTTTGAGAACTTAATATCTTATTAACCACGTTTTTTGTTATCTGGACTAATTCTATGTTTGTTATTTAATAAAATTAATGTATTGCTAAATGAAAATTAATATTGTGAAGGTACAAAATTAAAATCTTAATTGCATACTAGAAGCCTGTATAGCACATTCCACATCTTATGTTAGTGAAATACCAGTGTACTTGTTTTTAATTTAAAACATTCTTAAAATTTCAGACGAATAGCTGATGTTAAATAAAAAAGTTGAAGTATTCAAGTTTTTCTTTTTATTTTCTATTTCGAAGAAAAAAGAATAAATTTTTAAAGGAAACTAACTTTACTTACATTAAATTCAGACTTTTCAGAGAGTATTTTAGGTGTCAATCGACTATACTAAGCTTACAATTTAACAGAGACTTAAACACTTTGAGCAATAAAAAACCCTTCTGTGTAATATTTTTTTAATAGTATTGGTAGGTAGGAGGTACATAACACGCAGGAGTCTGGGTTGTTTGGATAAAGGGAAGTAAAGATACAATACTATTCTCAATATGTACAAAATATACAGTTATCTCTATATCCTAGCTTTTAAAACTATAATTATGATCACAATATTTTTATATCCTTACGCTCTGCTAGAATCGAAACCGAGTGTGAGCGTGGAAGAAGGCGCGCGCGGCCGCGGCTGCTGCGAGACACAGGCTAACCTCACGTTCACTTTTGCTGCACACTTGAGATCAAATGTTATTTTACAACTATTTAAACTCTAACATCTCGCACACCGGCAGCAGCCGCGGCGCGGGGCCGCCACGCCCGCACGGCGCGCCGCCGGGCCGACCGCGCCCGTGCCCAGTTTCGCACTCCCGTAAATAAACAAAACTATATTATACTTCTCACATTAGTTTACAGTAGTTAAAACTATTAAGTCTGCGTTAGCTTACGACTTAACACCGCCGAGGAAACAAACTATAAATATTTCAGTTTAAACAAAGGATATTACGGAGCATGGAAAAATTTACGAAAATATGAAATATTTATTAATTGACATTTTAATAGCGTACCGCGAGGGCGAAATTATTAATGGCGGGTCGGGGACCCGCGGTCCCCGGCCCGACCGAATAATAATGACACTCCCGTAACAAATAAAGAAAACGAGTAAATACCGATATTACCACAATAAATACATCTTTTAAAATTCTCATTTGTTTCTTATCTCATAAAATTTTCAATATCGAGTCTAAATACTGTACTGCTATGTTTCATGAAGAACTATTTACATTGATTTCCTTCATAAGGAATTCAACTTAGAATAAATATAGTGTACATTATCGGGCAATCTGTTCGCTAATAAAATTATACTTTAAAATTAATGGACGAAGTGATGAGTTCGTTAGTGTTCCTCCTAGCCGAGTCGAGAACTGTTTGCGACGGAAACATGACAAACAATTATTATTATATTATTATTTTTACAATCTACAATTTTAAATCTTAAAAGAATATACATAATAATATTACCTGTGCTATTATTTTCTATATCGTAAATATAAAATTACAATACATAAAATATTTTGTACTTTGTTTTTACGTACGACAGTGCAGTCGCACCATTATCTAACTATACAATATTACGCGAGATGCCGGTGAATCGGAACGTTACACACTAGAGATGGCTCAGTTGCGCACTCGCACAAGTCACACGAACTGCATGCAATTTATGAGAAGTACAATATTGTTAGGTTTTCGCAGTTTCCAATTATTGCTATCGTTAGAGCTCGAGGAGTCGAAAGGCTGTGATCTAATGACGAGGAGTTTGCGGTAGGGGAGGGCGAAGCGCACGGGGGGCGCGGGAGGGGCGACGCGAGCTCGACGCAAAACGCGGGGCAACTCCGGGCCACGAGTGGAGGCAAGAACCGTGATCTACTGGGGCGGGACAGTGAGGGGCGCCTAGAGAGCATGTATGGAACGTGAGAACGGAGCAAATCTGCAAAACCATTGCAACAGATAGGTAGCAATCAAAGTTTTAATCATAAGAAATCTATGAATGTAATCACTTACTCATAATAAATCTAGCAATTAAGTAATTAAATATATATTTGACGCGGATTACTCGCCGATAACGGCGAATTAAGAGTGACTTAAAAATGTTTTATTTTTTGTGTTTTTAACTTAGAGAAGAACTAATTTTGTTCATTATTTGAAATAAATGAAATCTGTTTCGGGGCTTTTTACCCTACAACAGTTACAATAATAAAATGTATTAATTAGGTGAATCATTATTATCAACTAAATAGTAAAATAACAATTTATAAATGGCTGACCATTCCAAGTTACAAAGCAAACAAATGAAAGGGAAATATACATTTCTGGATTGGTGTCATACCGAAAGAAATTAGTCACATAAGAATACTACGCATAAGCGATCAGTATTCATATGCAAGCAATTAATTGTACAAAATGTGTTTACGTGAATTGCAGCAGTTTACTCCGCAGGGATACAAAGAAATGCAGGGAAGAGTATAAAGAATGAACACAGGTACACTTTTCACTAGTGTCATTCTGACATCCATTCATACCTTCATTGACAGCTAGCTATCGAAATGATGATATATTTCGTGAGGAGCGATACTCGCGCGGGTGTGAAGCCGGCCTTCTCGCCGAGCGGTGCACTATAGTCCTCGCCAACCAATTTATAACAATATGAAACTCTCAAGAAAGTAACTGAAAAGAACGTTTTCAATACAACCCGCAAGTATCGCTCTTCATGCCCCATAAGACTACCTACAGTCTATAATAATAATAAGTCAGAATCACAGTTTATTTTCCACGTGTTTTTTCCATTACTGTAATAACGTTTCTCGATTATCATACTTTTACAAATAAACAGTATTCATTCCACCCAGTAATCGTGAGTTTTTCCATTACCTACCGTAATGACTTAAGCGAATAAATCGAATTTTAGTACGAATAGATTCGATATTTACAGAATTTAAATTACTTTAGACCTAGTCGCTTAAAACAAAATAACAATTTACACTAACAATAAAAAATGCTCGATAGATCGCCACTCATCTAATCGGAACGCAAAATTAAAAATATTTTTATCAACTGACTTTGCCATTTATTATCATATTTTTTTTATAAATTTAAACTCCGAATAACGTCGATCCCGGTCGACTATAACAAAAGTATCATACAAATAAGCTATGACTTACATCTAGCACTTAAATAGATATCCCTTACCTAGATACACGAGACTTTATACAGGTGCGGGGCGCGGGCCGTCGCAGTCGGCGCCGCGCCGCACGATAACAATAAATAACTAACGTACGTCACTTAACGAGAGTTCAGTTTCATAGAGGTAATCCAACTCAATTCCTACGCGTCGCCGATCGATCATCGGGAGAGTGCCATCGGTCAACGGGGTCGCCCGATAGCTAAGGTAAAGTAAAGGTTTTTTTAAAAGTTTCACAACCTGGCCGTATTTACAATGCGTTAGTTAGACGCGGTGAACGCGGACGAGCGGTCGCGGTAGTGTGGGAGTCACACGGTGGCGATGACGATCAGCAGGTGCGCGATGTCTGCCACGCGGTGCATCAGGTCGGGCGCGATGCGGTTCAGGTTCTCGTTGGCGAAGTCGCACGACGGGAATATGTGTACGGTGAATAGGGCCTGACGACAACATCATAAACCGTTTAACCCGACAGTCAGATTCACAAACACATACTTATTTACCAAAACACACATCTTTGTCTAAACAAACTTATCGCAGGCAAAAAAAATTTAAAAAAAAAAACACTATTTGTCTGTTCAATGGTTCGGCTATAGTGACTGCCTTCGTTGATGTAGTGGCTAATTTTCTGCCTCACATCAGAAAGGTTCGAATCCCAGTTCAAGTCAAAAAAAAATTTTTGGCGGTGTTCCTGTTATGTCGGATTTCCGTCTCACTGAACTTTGAGAGTAAAGGAATAGAGTGCACATGTATATTGCGCTAACACTTGTGCACATATTACATCTCTTGCGCAGTTGGCTGATCTCTATTGAGATGTGCCGCCGTGGTCGAAATCGACTAGAAGACTATAATTATTAGTGTCTGCGCTCACCTGCTGGTGTCCGGGCGGCGCGACGTTGACGATGCCGGCGGCCTGCTTGCGCTGCAGGTAGGTGATGAAGCCGGCCGTGAGGTTGGTGGACTGCTGCAGCACGTCCATGTGGTCGCGGCCGCACGGCAGCGCCAGCAGGATGCAGTGCTCGTTCTCCAGCTAGGGGAAAACAACAATGATAAGTAACGACAATCATTTGAAGGGTCAAAAACGGTCAAGTGCGAATAGGACTCGTACACGAAGGGTTTCGTACCATCCATGTGCACACACACACACAGTCAGAGGGAAAGCGAAGTTTCAGTAATAGGATTCCATTTTTACCCATTGGGTACGGAATCCTAACAAAGGAAACACAGTTCTCTTGCTTGGAAAAATTAATGGTATGATTTGCTATTACATCCATTTTACACACTATCAAAAAACCAGACCTACTAAAATCAGCACAAGGGGAGGCAGTGTCATAAAACTTAATGTGGGTGAGTGGAATGAAAGATGCAAGAAAAGGATTGTCTGATAGAAAAAAGAAATATGTGTTTTTGAGGGCCAATCAGTAGTAATTTCACACACCGACACAGGGCGGATCGGACATTAGGAATGTTAACAAGGTACACGCGTTAAGACAACTAGTGGCCCACCCGCGCCTTTGCGCGGAAACGTAAACACGTTAAATTAGAATGTTTGAGTTTTGGCCCAGTCTACTCGCAAAGATCTATAAAACGGTATTTCAAATTATGTTTTTAGACCCTAGCACCGCGACACAGGCTAGTGGGAAAGGAATGTTCGTACACAAATAATGTATTTAGATAAATATTGTAAGTTTCCCGCTCACCTTCATTTTGCGGTGCACCTGGTCGAGCTGCTGTGGCTCGAGGCGCATGCGCTGCGCGATGCGCAGCAGCGGCGTGGAGCCGTCCGCGAGGCGCGGCAGCGTGTCGCCCGCCACGCCCGGGTTGCCGCCCACGAAGTGCATCTGCACCGCCGCCGAGTCGTTCTTCAGCGCGAGCAGCCCTTGCCACATCACTGGGTAGCGCTGCAATATAACACGACAATTAGTTAATATAGAATATAACTGTGGAGCGCTTTCGAGCACAAATTAATATTTGTAAGGCTGTCTTTGGAATGAAACGTGAAAATTTCGTCAGTCGATGAAATAAACTGACACGTTGCTTGGAGAGCTTAGTCTAACAATAGTTCGGGCTACTAAGTGCACCAATAGAGTTATGCATCTTAATCAGATATGCAAACAAATCATCAGCATCATTATCGGTCAAAAGAAATTGACCGACGAACAGATGTAGCGGACTAAGCTGAATGAATTTCGGTAAAATAGAGGATGCATAAATTATTAAAAGTTGCACCTCCAAATCCGTGACAACAAAGAATTATGTTTTTTTCCATTCTCCCGACCAAAAAGCAAGCCTTCGACGGCGATGGCGGGATCTTGGAACCGGTTACCGCACTCCTATGAAAGCATTAAAATGGTTTTCTTCATGCTCCCCGTCGAGGAACCGAAGCGGACGACCAGTAAACCGTTATCCCGCCCGACTACACTAATAATGTAACACTCACTCGTAGCAGAGTCTGCAGCGAGTCGGCCTCGCGCGGCACCTGTGAGGCGTGCGGCGGGCCGGGCGCGGCGGTGGGCGGCAGCGCGCCCGGCAGCCGCGACGTGCCGTGCGCCGGCGGCGGCGAGCGCCCGCATCCTACTGCGTACACTGCACACAAAGTTTAACGTTAATGTTGATGGCAAACTACATGTAAATAATCATTATATAATTTAGCATACAATGGATTAAAATTTCTCAAGAAATAAGGCGTTAACAAATAATTTTAATATTTATTTAAATGACTTCAAAAATACGCTCCCACGGTGTGTGATTGCGGGTCAGTGTGTATAAGATACTCACTGATAAGTCGGTCAGCGGGCGCGGGCGAGTGCGCGGGGCGCGGCACGCGCGCGCCGGGCGGGCGGCGCAGCTCCAGCGGCGGCGCCGGCGCCTCGCACCCCTCCGCCTCTAAGCTCCTGCAACAACGCAACCTCACTACAGCTCCTAAACCTGCATGCGCCCGATCAAAAGTAGGCCCTACAGCGAAAGTCGGTCTACGCCACGTGACTATGGACATTAGCCATAAAGAGATGAGCCGATCCGGGCTCCCGACTTGACTTTTCTTATTAAAAAAAAGCAAATAAGCACGTGTATGTTAAGAGTTGTTGCCGTGCAAGCACTGATGTCACAAGTCACATTACCTAATTAGTTAAAAATAAGGATTTAACAACAAGCACAGTATTCGCCTAGTAAAGTACCTCAAACTCAATCTTCAAAAGCATACCAGTTGTTGATCGTCCGAGACGAAATAATACTTGGTGTGATTATTTAGTTAGAACATTAATGCACCTACCTGGTGTAAGGGGATGGTGTAGCCCTGCTTTCGTGTTGAGTGGCACGGAAGTGTTGTTGATACACCTGGTAGTGTTGGTGTGAGAAATGAGGATACATTCCGTCGCCCTGTGAAAAAACAAATGGATTACAATCCACTGTCGTTCGTTTTATCTTTCAAGAAAAAAGGAAGCATGAGATCTAATGAAAGTTATAAAGATAATTGTATGAATTTCTATTACATTAGGATATACCGCAGTCACCGGAGAAGTTTGTTGATGGGCTGGCGGCGGGCTCCTAACTAAATCCGCCAACTGTTCCGGTTAGCATAAACAAAATTATATCCCGTATAGAACAATATCAAAACGAGCGTCTTGGAAATCATGGTGTCTCTCGACGATACACTAACGTAATCAGCACTCACCAGTCCTATCTGTCCTTGGGGGCTGATCGAGGGCACGCTTGTAAGTGTGACTCGCGAAGCAGCACCTAAAACAAATTCAATGTGTCAAGTAAACACTTAAACTTAGAAATACAATAAACACACGAAACGAATACATTTACGCCACTACGCGTAAATGTTTTCGTTTCGTGTGTTTATTTACTAAATTAGCTATAAATAACAAGAACCAATGTTTTACTCTGTTTCAAAATAAAAACAAACACAATGTTTATATTTGGTTTGAACTATCAAAACACAAAATGACAAGACTCCGTCAATACTCTAGTTAAGTTGCGGTTACTAGTCACCGCAGCCTACCACATGGTATCAGAGGTAAAATCGCACAGATATTAAAACATGTTCGTTACCTGGGTGTGAATGGTGAGCGCCGATGACAGCGACCTGCTTGACGTGATGCGGCGCGGGCGCCACGTGCGGGTGCGGCGGGTGGTGCGCGCCGCGCGGCAGGCTCGCCGGGCCCGGGTACGCACCGCGGAACCCACGCGACCCGCCCGCTCCCGCGCCCACTCCCACCCCCACGCCCACACCTACACCCGCGCCCACGCCGATGCCCACGTGCCCGGCCCCCGGAAGAGAACCGACACCCGCTCCGGCACCGGCTAGCCCGACACCCATAGCTCCCTCGCTATCCCCGCCTCTGTTAAAAGAAAATATGGTCATCGATTTGGCTAAAACATAAATAGCAGTACCTAAGTCAATAAAAATCATCACGAATGGGTAAATAGGCATAGAACACAAATACGTTGACGTAATTTTTATAATCTGACAAAACGACAGTCTTCCTTTTCGTCAAAAATTAAATATTGCGAACAGTAGAAATGTTCCATTAAATTTTGTGCTTATTAACTGCCATACACTATTAAATTAGGTTAGTAAGTAACACTAAAGATCGGTGCAAATTACCTCATAAGAACAGGTGTAGCGCGATCGGCGATGCGATGCGAGGAGGGCGGGCGGTGCGGCAGCGCGGGCGACTGCACCCGCGCGTCCGCCGCCTCCGACGGGCCCAGCGGCAGCATGTTCCCGGGCACGTTGTCCACGAGCCGGCGGTAGGGCTCGCCCGGCGGCTCGGCGCGGAACTCCACGTCGGGCGTGGCGGGCGCCCCCTGCGCCGGCTCGCGGATCGGCAGCTTCTCCACCAGGCTTTCCACGGGCGGCGCGAACTGCGCCACTTGGCTGACCGCGGGCCGCATCGGCGTCACCGTCGCCGTGTCGAACGCGCCGGCTAGTTTCGCGCTTATCTCGGATATCATCTTCTTCGGCGGCTTCATGATTGGAGTGGGTGTCGGTACGGGCACCGGTGTCGGGGCCGGTGCGGGCGCCGGCGTCGGAGGGGGCACCGAGGCCGGAGTCGGCGCAGGAACTTGAACGACGACAGGTGGTTGCGTCGGATTTGGCGCTGGTGGTGTCACCTCCATCTCGGTCTTGGCCGGCGCCGCGGCGTTCGGTTCAACTAGTCTTGGCGCCTTTGCTTCTCTGCTAGTCTCGTTTCGTAGAATCTTCTCGTCGCCGCTGTCCACAGACGCGTCCGACAGGCTCCTGTCCCGGGTACGCTTCGCGCCGCGAGGTGATTTGCGCGTGTCGGCCTGGCCGGACTTCACTCCAGTCTGTCGTCCTGGTTTCCTTTTGGCGCCCTTAATTGGCGCCACAGGGCTTCTCACGGAATCATCCATACCATCCTCGACTGAAGTCTTTTGGACGTCTTTTTCCTGAAGCCTTCTAGATTTTCGAGTATTCAATGAGGGCGAAAGAAAATCTTCTGGCTTCTCTTCCTTATTTACCTTCTCTGAAACTTTCGGCTGATCTTTAGGAGTGATGCTGAGTGACGATGTCGATGTTGCGCAGTGACCAGAAAGCGGGCTTTTTATAGTTAAAATTAATCTTGGTCGAGCTTCTGATTTATTGGATGTTGTTTCGTCCCCTGAATCTTCGTGAAAATCGTAGACGTCTCCAGGAATATTGATAGTGCTGTTATTAACCATGTTTTTCAGTTTCTTTTCGACTTTAGCCCTTCCTCTCCCGCGCTTAGCGGTCGAGCCACCTCTCGCTGGTTTAGAAATTTGTCGAGTCTGTACCCTGTCCTGATTCTTCTCCGACTTTTTACCTCTTACGCTTCGTCCACCTCTCTTGCCTGAAGTGGAGGTTTTCACTAAGTTGCTTATATCTTCCATATTACAAGTTTCAACGCCAGTTTCAAACTGAACATCCATTGCCTTGTGTTCGATTTCCAATGGTAAAATGCCAGTACTTTTGTCAGCTAAATTTGGTGTATTATTCAGACCATTGTCTATGTTTTCATCTTTGGTTTCAGACAATTCATTTGTTTCATTGCACAGCGAATCCACTTTCTTAATAACGGAATCAATATTAACATCTTTTGCACTCCATGAATCATTTTCATCAAGCCCTTTCAGTTGGCTATCACAACTATCATTACTTTTAGATGTCAGAGTAAAAAAGTGGTCATCTTTTATTTTTAATGGACTGCCGAAATCTGTTATTTTTTCAGCTTCTTTAATTACTTTGTTAGGGTTGACAGCTAATTGATTATCATTGGTTGCAATTTCCTTCGCCGATGACTCACTATTCGTTTTATTTTCCGAATGATTTGGTGGTACGTCACTCGTTGATAATGTTTCTTTATTTTCTTTATCAAACTGAATATTATGGGCTTTATTTAGATCTTCCTGGCCGAGGTTTGATGTTGGTTTTTGACTGGATAAAGTAATACTGTTTTGACATGATAAGGGCGCGGGATTTTGAGTTATTACAATATTCGCAGTCTGATTTTTAAAAATGGATTCTACAACAGAGTGTTCAGTGGTGGTTTGTTTATTTTTATCTGAATCTTCTTTTCTTTGTAAATCGGTACTTTGTTTTCTTTCACGGTTTTGTGTAGGTATGAGAGTGACAGTTTTGCCTACATTTACTTCTAGTTTCTTTTCGGGATCATTAGTCACTTTGATTTCGTTAGTCGTATCTTTCAATAATTCTTCAAAATCAGTTTCACATTTAGCAAACGTTTTTATAGGCGACACAGGTCGCTTATATTCTTTTGACTTATCTACTGCATCAAAATTAAAAGCTCCTACTTTTCCAGGGTCCTCTTTCTCCCCACACTTGCCTTCAGTCTCTCGAGACAAGTGGTTTAATACCGTTATATGGTTTTCAACTGTCTCACTTTCATTTTTAGTGTTCAACATGATTGCTCCGGGTGGTTTAGTAGTTTTCAATATGAACGGAGTCATGACCACATTAGTCAGGCAAGTTGTTGTAGCCGCTATGGATTTTGAGGTAGAATCTAATTTAGTCAATACCGTCGGTGGCCTTATGGTAGCCATCGAAAGCACTGATGTACCCTTAGTGTCTAGCTGGATGACATTTGTTTTGGGAGCTGTAGTAAGTAACCTCTGGGAGTTAAGGGTATGAATCACGTTAGATCCATGTGTTCTGCTGATAGTGTTAGCTTCTTGAAGAGTACACATCACCGGTTTACTTACGCTTTGAATTATAGATCCAGAAGAATTATTCACTCCAGGCAAATGTATGATCGGTGTTGTGCCAAATGGAATATGATTTAGCTGCTCTGATTTTTGGACAGGATTTTCCCGTTTCTCGTTAAGATGATTAATGTTGTTTATCAAAACTTTATTTCCCAAGTGCAGCGCTGAATTCATATTACCCACATGAACGGCAGCATGCTGCATACTAACCAAACGATTATGCGCCGTAACTGTGGCATTTGTATTCTGTGGTAAACTAGTTGGAGATAGTAGTAATTTAGGGTTCTCATTAAAGTTCTCAGTAACGTTTCGCTGGTCACCTTTACGTTTGTCTTCCATAACCTTTTGTTGATGCATCAGTGTGCTGGTGCTAACAGTGATACCTTTATTTTGTTGTACAATGTTATTAACACTGATATGTTTGGAAATCGGCGCTAAAACAGGAGTTACCGGCAGTCGGTTGAAATGAATCGGTGCTCCCTGAGTTTGAACTAATACAGAATTTGGTCTGTTAGGAGACAACATTGTTCTTGCTCCGTGTGGTACATGCATTGCTTGAATGGGGCTTAGAGGTGGTTGTTGCATTTTCACAACAGTGACTTGACCAGGAGATCTTTGTTGTAAAGCATTGGGTGAGGGTATTCCAACCGAGTTGATATTTTGGGGCGATGTGCTCAATATAGTCATATTCGATAACCTGGGAGATGTCATTCCCTCGCCTTGGGACGTCGTTTTAGGACTTTGCATTCTGGGATCATTAGACAATCTGGGCGAAATCATAATACCAGACGGTTTTTGGTACAATATATGCGGTTCTGGGATCTTGATAGTGGGTGGCTGCATGTTGGTTGTTTGTGGTCGAATAATTTGGTTGAACACTGGATATGGTGCGCTCACTCTAGCTGGTGTAATAATTGGTCTAAGAGAGTTATTGACCTGCAATCCTTGAGTATGAGGTGCTTTTATTTGAACAATATTTGCAGTTATATGAGTAGGTTTGTTTTCAATTTTATCCCTGTTCGCTAATGGACTTTTCTGTGTGTTCAGTACGTGAGGCTCAACCAACTTATTATTAGCCAAAGTCCATGAAGTTATAACAGGTGTTGCTGTAGAAGTAATTTGTAGAGGACTTTCGCGCTTAGCCAGTTGAATTTTAATATTTGGTTCATTTGTTTTAACTTTTGTTGCATTCGCTTCAGACGTCACAGCATCCGGAACAGATGTTTTGGGTTTAGATATAACTATGTTCGACAAAACCGTCGGTTTTGTTTGATCGGCAGAAATCGGTTTTGGTCGCTCACTACTAACACTTACAGGCTGGCTGGTAGGAATGATATTCAAAGGCAATCTGTCTGTAGTTTCTTGAGGAGTTTCGTCAGCTTCTTCTGTGTCAGTATCAATAAGCAACAAATCATTGTCTGAAACCGGTGTATCTGGTTTCATTTCCATTTCACTAGCGTTTAAATTTTGAACGGCTTGTCTCATTTCTTCTGCATCTTCCTCAGGTATAATTTCCGTCTCAATTGAAGCTATTTCAACTTCAGTTTGGCTGGTTACGTCATTTTCAACTTGTTCGTAGCAATCAGGAAACGAATTGACCTTTCCGCCAAAGCTTTCACCCAACAAAGCCGCTACAGCATCTTCCGTTTCTTCTTGTGAAATAACAGCCCTTGGCTTTTCATCAGCCTTTTTATCCATTTTACAAGGCAGATCTACTTTTTCAATCTGTTTCTCAGTGTCTTGGGTCAAATTAGGAATGCTGCGCACTGCGCTCTCACTTTTATCAATATCTTCCACTTCGTTAAAAGCAGGTGTAAAGGCCTCTCTTTTAGGATGCGGTTCAATTGGTGGGCCTTCAGGTAAAGGAACTTCACTAATGTCGATATTTTCAACGGAAGGCGGCATCGGGATTTCATCTACTTCGACTTGCTTCGTTTCTGGATAATCTATTTCCATACTTATGTCAACGGAGTTGTTTGGAGAGTCACCGACAGCTTTTGGTTCAGAGTCATTGCTGCTTTGAACTAATACGGGCGAACTGTCTATCAAAAGAGGTAAACTAGGTGATTTTGACAGAGACTTGTTGTCATCAGATTTATCCGACAAATTAGACGTCGGTATGTCGCTAGGCAAAGGAATATCTAGCAACATATCTTTGGAAGATATTTCCAGCACTGATTGGTCGTTTAAAATTTCTGTGTTGTCTGCTTTAGCATCTTGATGGTAAAAATGGTGGTGTTCTTTGCGGCTTTGACGATCTTCCCTGTTTCTTTTCTTCTTCTTCTTCTTTTCTCTGCACTCTTTTTTGGCTTTTTCGCCATGCCTGTCACTTAACATTTCAACTAAAGCATCATCAGTATGCTTAAATTCATTTTGATCACTTTTCTTCGCATACTCTGGCAAAGTATCTAGACCTGAGCGGTTATCATCATCTGTTATTGATTCAGCGAACAATCGTGCTTCTATTGCTTTACTCACCGCGTCCATATCTAAGCTGTTGTCATCCTCTTTGATAAAAAATCTTTTTTCCTTGCGTTTTTTATCTTTTCTCCGCTTATCTTCTTTGTCTTTATTCTTTTCTTCGTCGCAATTGTTCAAGATGTTGATCTGCTCGTTATTGGAATTGGCTGTAGATTCGTATGGATGTGAAGTGAAGTCTAGTTTATTGGTGGTCCTGGTTTCTCTGTCTGACTCATCAGAAAGCGGTCCAAATATATCTTCCATTTTACCTTCTTTCTTAGAAATATTTTCGGAAACAGAATCGAAACTGCTGTTCGTTATCTTCTTATCTCTTTTTGACTTGTTTCTGTCATCACGAGTGTCATCAGTATCAATGCTTTCGCGAATTTTGTCTTTTCTTTTTTCCTTCTTAGTGCTATGTCGACGAACTTTTTCTGATATCTTGTGTCGTACATCACTTTCATGACCTGTAACATCATTATTACATTTATTTTCAACGTCGGATAATAACGACTTGTGCCGTTTCTGCTTTTTTCTGTGTTTCCTTCGCACCTCGGCTGTATTTCGACTACACATAGCCGATTCACTTTCAGAAGAAAAGTCGTGAGGAATTGATTTTATGAAACTAGGTTTGTACTCATTATCGGTTTCCAGGCCTGATTTAATTTTACTGTCATCACTGTCACTTTTTCCGAATAGATTCAATATTGAGTTCTTCTTTACTTTGTCTTCAGTGGAATTTTTCATTAATGGATTACAATGATCTTTAACTCGGTGCAACGATTCTGAATCAGAAGTCGATTCTTTTTTGATGTCATTAATATAATTAGGACTCTTACTAACACTTCGTTTAGACATTTCGTTACCTGAAGAATCAGATATGATTCGTGATCGAGAATTTTTGCGCGATAATTTATTTCGTGAATCCTCTTCATTACATGGACCATTAAAGTAATCACTAGTTTTATCGTGATCAAAATCAAAACTGGAAGAGGCATGCACCTTTTCTCGTTTCTTGCTATGCATTGTGTTGTTGTCTTCATCAGTTGAACTATCCATTGAAGATTTATTGTTTTTCTTTCTATCGTGTTCAGAATCACTGTCCTCATCCCAACTAGAACGTTTCTTTTCCTCACGTTTAGCTCTACTCTGCTTCAATTGGCTAAATTTTGCTTTGATCTTTTCTTGACGTTTTTCTTCTTCCAGTTTCTGCATATTTTTACATGACCGAGCTTTTACTTTATCATACATTGATATGTATGTTGGTCCATCATCAATGATATCAAAAATAGAATGTTTTTTAGGTTCGTCAGAGTCAGAGGTATCAGTACTCGGCGCGGGCTTTCGACTTTTACGCTTATTGCTGTCACTTTTCTCATCTCGGCTCTTGCGGTCTGTTGACATACGCTTTTCTCGTGCAGATTCTTTCTTCTTTTCGTCAGTCTTTAGTTTTTTGTCTTTATTCATTATTTCAGCTTGTTGTAAAGCGTCTTGCTGCATTTGAAGTTCCTGAATTTGTTGCAACTGTTGAATGCGTTTCTTTTCTTTCATTTCCTTTCTAAGAGCTTTTTGTTTCTCATCCTCTTCACTCGACCTGAGCTCGAGAGTAGCAAGAAAATCTATATCATTATGTAAGCCTTCACTTTGTAATTCCGGAATATTTTTGTCTTCATTACCAGCAGAGGGGCTTTCCTTTATCATTGTTTGCTTTTCATCACATTGCTTATCATCTTTCAACTCAGTTTCTTTCACTTCAAAAGCATCATCAGGTGGTTTCACTTGATTCTTTTTATCGTCTTTAGTTTTACTTTCTATAAGTTTCGCGAAATGACCCTTGTTGAACTTAGTAGTTTTATGTCTATCTGTAGACCGAGAGTCTTTAGAATCTCTGCGATCAAGGCAAGTTTTTGCGTCACTGTTCTTTGACTTTTTTAAATCGTCTATCATGTAGTCGAGGCTATCTTGCGATGACATTCTTCGTTTGTGGCCAATGTTAGAGGGTAAACTTGAACACGAGTTAAGTCGCTCTTTCCGTTTTGAATCGACACTGGGCGAGTCGAGTGAATAGTGTCTTTGTTTTTCTGTTATATCTGGCTTGTTTTTTGTGGGATGTTCAGATGTATTGTCGTTTTTACTTTTTACATGTTGCTCTATGAGCTCTTTACCGTCCTTTGTTTCAATTTTAATTTTAACAATCGGTTCAAATTTAATAATATCCAGACACTTTGAAGTAGATTCTTTTTCGGGTTCTACCTTACAACTCACGTCACTGTGGTATTTCTTAGATTTTGATTCTTCTTTTACTTCAACAACATCTAAATCCTTTAATTTTGACGAGTCATGAGAAGCTCTAGATGTTGTTGAATCTGTAGAATCTTTTCGGTACAGGTCTCTTGTTGACTCATCCCTAGATGACTTTCTTGATTTTGATGATTCAAATTCCTTTTTAATTTCCCTTTTTGAATCATTGCTATCTTTTCTTACCTTATCGTTTTTAGACTTTTCTTCTTTCTTTGCTTTGGTGTCACTGTCAACAGAGTCTTTCCTTTTCTCTTTATCCAGTTTTTCTTTTCTATGGTGATCATGGCGAGAAGGCTTTTCTTCAGAATGTTTTGATTTATCAGTGTCGCGTTCGCTTCTGTCCTTGCATGACTTTTCACCGTCTCTAATTTTATCAGTTTTTTCACAGTGTTTATCAGTACTCTCGTCTTTTGTCCTTTTATCCTTATCAGCTCTGTCGGTGCTTTTGTCGTGTCGGTTAGACTTGGTCTTGTCCTTTTCACCGTCGTGTTTTTCTCTGTCGTGACGATCTTTAGCATGGCGTGATTTTTCACTTTTGACTCGTTCATCACATACTTTTTCACTATCCAAGATTTTTCTTTCACTTAAAAAATTCGTACTGCTACCGAATTTATCCTTTTCGAAACATTTATCATACCCTATGTTTTCTTTTTCGAGTTTGGTTATATGTAAAGCCTCGAGCATCTTGTTCTGAGTGTATCTCTCCTTTCCATTTTTCTCACAATTTTTTATGAATTCCTGGCTCAATTCCGGGAGATCTTTACTAGATCGAACTAAATTGTGTGAACTTAAATGATTGTGTTGAGTTTCAAATTCCACGATTTCCTTTTTGACATGATTCGGTGTAAAAATGTCGAGACTCCTTTTACCCTCGGTTTTGATCTGGGAAACGAATTCATCTAATTTTACTTCTTTCTCTAGAGTCGATTTGATCTCCTCGTGTATGTGAGCCGGCAAATCAGATTTATCGTATTCGTCAGTGGATTTAGTCCTTCGGTCAACAAAGGGATCCTTCTTCATGATATCCTGAAAGCTTCCGATCCGTTTCAGCAGCGTCTCGGCTGATTCGCGAGGTTTCTCCTCGGTCTGACGGACCGGCGGGGAGTCTGGTCGCTTCTCCTGAGAATTCAGCGCATCAGGTTTAGCGCTCTCGTCTTTCTCGATGGGAGGCGGAACTTGTTTATCAGGCGCGGGCGGCGCGCTCCGCTCTCGGCTCTGGCGCTCGGGCGCGGGCGCGGCGGGCGCGCTGGCGGCCTCCGACTCCGCGCTCACGTCGGACGAACTCCTGCTCGCGAGAAGCGAGTCACGTCTTCGCCTCTCAATCGGCGGCTTCTCGATCTCGGGCTGCGCGTCAGCCCGTGGCGATCTCCGGTCGGTCGAATCGAGCTGCGATCTGTCCACGGAGGGCGTCCTCGGGCGGACTCTCAATTCGAGCCGGTCGATCTCGTTGAACTTCAGGCGATCGGGGGCGAGAGGTGCGAGCGGTGCGAGGGGTGCGAGGCGCGCGAGGCGCGGGTCGGCGGGGCGGTCGGGCGCGTCGGCGGCGTCGGGCGGCGGCGGCGGCGCGGCGTGGCTCGGGAAGGGGTAGCGCAGCACGCGCGGCGCGGGCGGCGGGGCGCGCGCGCGGGGGCTGCCGGCGGGGCTGGGCGCGCGCGCGGCGCCCTCGAGCCGCTCCGAGTCTTCGTCGAACACGGAGCGCTTCGCGAGCAGCGAGCGCACCACCTCCGACGGCTTCACCTCGTTGATGTCGACCTCGAGCAGGCGGTGGCGCAGGCGCGAGCGGTCGGGCGCGTCCGCGAGCGCGCGAGAGCCGCTCCACTTCTCGTACTTCTCGTCGAGGCTGCGGATGCGCTCCTCGAGCGAGGGCGAGTGTGGCGCGGAGCCGCCGCTGGACGAGGACACGGAAGGCGGGCGCGGAGGCGAGTCGGGCGCAGGCGCAGGCGCGGGCGCCGGCCGCGGCGTGCTGGGCTGCGCGCGTAGCAGCTGCACGGCGAATTTGGGCAGCGGCAGGGACATGGGCAGCGGCGGGCGCTCGCGGGGCGGGCGGCGGGGCTCGCAGGGCGGCGCGTCGGGCTCGTCGCGCAGGGGCGTGCCGGCGCGCGAGCCGGACTCGCGGCGGCGGCGGTGGCGGCGGCGCACGTGCCTCGAGCCGCGCGACCCGGACCGCGAGCGCCGCATTGACCCCACGCAGCTCGCCACGCTACCTCCCACGCTTCGGTGTCGCTCCTTAAATGGAACGTGAAATATTAAATATGACGTATGATTTGAACGGTATCCTCGTTGTGGTTAGCGATAAGTTTACAGTGCACCACCGAGGATACTACTATAATACGAGTTCCCTCACCTTCGAGTGTTTCCGATCTTCGGGGCTGGAATCCCGGCGGTGTCGTCGTGCCCGATGTGGAGAGACCACAACGGATTGCAGTCGATCATCGAAAGGAGTGTCATCCGCTTGCGGACTGGAACCTAATTCTTCGTATACCCTGTCAAATAATTGGAAATTTGGTAAAAGGGTAAGAATGCCGGTACTCTTGCCTTAATAATATAGGTGTTATCCCATTAGATACAACAGACCCATAATATTTAAGAAGGATAGCTAGATCATTTCCAATAGTGCTAAGTTATAAGGATTGAACAATGAATACGATATGCGGATATCAAACGCATCCATAGCACATTTATCTGGTGGGAAAGCACCCATTCACCGTGGTAAAGTGTGCAATGTGCGTACCTGTAGCGACGTTCGGCGTTGTACTCGGGCGTGTCGTAGTGCTCGAGCGCGGGGTAGCGCGGCGTGCGTGACGCGCTTCTACCGTAGCTGGCCGCTCGCGCGCGCCCGCATCCTTCGTACCTGCCGCCCGAAACATGCGAATGTTACTTATTTATTGTATGTAAACAGAGTTGGGGCATCATTCTAATAAAAAGTTATCTGGATAGTTACTCGAATAAAGATTTAGGAACGCGACTGTGGAACTCACTACCCCTGGATATTAAAAAATCAGACTCGAAGTTGTCGTTCAAGAAAAAAGTTCGAAGTTTTCTAAATGAATAAATTGCATATATAAATATTATTATATATGTATTAATTGACATTTATTTTTTGTATATTAAAAAATATAATTTAATATTTACTTTTATGTATTGATATTATGATATATAGATATACGAGGGTGAATCAAAAAGTTCTTAGAAGTGCATATATATGAAACCTTTTTGGATCAAGTTCGATATTCAAATTAAAGAGTGTCTATCACACTATATTTATGCAGACTGTCACTTGTTTTTGTCAGTTCGTTCGCATGTAATAAAAATTTTTTGTGCAACGAGTTGCTAAAAAGTCAAAATTATGGATAAAAGTGAGTGCGGTGATAAAATATCTCAGTTTGAAAAAAATGTCTACGAAGGAAATTTTTTTGGACATTCAGCAGACATTAGGGGGTGATGCTGTACCCTATTCTACGGTTGCGTACTGGGTGGCTGAATTTAAAAGAGGTAGATCAAGCTGTAAAGATGACCCGCGTCCCTGGGCGGCCTTCAACCTCCGTTACAGAAGAAAATGTCAAAAAGGTTGAGAATCTGGTTTTGGAAGACAGAAGAATGACTATAAAACATATAGCTGAGATCCTAAAGATATCTTTTGGTAGCGTTCAATCCATTTTAATTGATTCACTGGGGTTCAAAAAAGTGTCTGCAAGATGGGTGCCACGAATGTTAACCGACGAAAACAAAAAGCGACGTTTGGAAATTTCCAAGCGTAATCTCGAAATGTTCCAGCGTGATTCGGATAATTTTGCCGTCGTCTTGTCACCATGGATGAAACGTGGGTCCACCATTTTGATCCTGAAACTAAAAGACAAAGCATGTCTTGGAAACGACCATCCTCTCCATCCATTAAGAAATTTCGAGTTGCTCCTACCGCTGGCAAAGTTATGGCCTCTGTGTTCTGGGATAGTGAAGGAATCCTTTTTATTGATTACATGCCAAAAGGCCAGACGATTACTGGACCTTATTATGCAAATTTAATCCCGAAAGTGCGTGAAGCGATTAAAGAAAAACGTCGTGGAAAACTGTCGTTGGGCGTGTTGTTCCTTCAAGATAACGCTCCTGCTCATCGATCGGAAGTTGCGCTCAACGCAATCCGCTGTGCTGGCTTCAATCTCCTTGACCACCCACCATATTCTCCGGACTTAGCCCCAAGTGATTTTCACTTATTTCCAAAATTAAAAGAGGAAATTCGTGGAACAAAATTTCACGATAATGACGCGGTTATAGCTGCCGTAGAGAGTAACTTTTTCGAGAGTCAAGAAAATATTTTTTTTTCACAAGGAATAAGGAACTTAGAAACGCGTTATTCTAAATGCATTGCATTGGAGGGAGATTATGTAGAAAAACAAAATATTATTATTTAAATCTTTGCATTTTTTAATATTGATTCCAAGAAATTTTTGATTCACCCTCGTATATATTAAGTTAATTTATCTTTGCGTTATTAAACACTACCTTTCTCATTTAATTTTCACTGCACCCATTGCCTTCTTTCTGCATGAATTTGAGGTTGATGAGCAGAAAATGCTTTTAGCATTAAGTCCACCCTTTGTACACTTTTTGTGCAATAAAGTTTTAAATAAATAAATAAAAATAAAGATTTATTAATATAAATCATTCATTCGTAACTAAATTACTTACGAATAATTTAATCGTGACTTTATTCGTTATTTTAAATAAATTTTTGAGAAGTTTATTTAAACAAAAAAATAGTATTATAGTTGGAGGTGCACATTAACCGTGGTTAGTGGATGACTCTTTTTTAATAAAACTTGACTTATTTTTTTACCTATCCATTCGTTTTATTCTAGAAGTTTATGAAAATCAAATCAAATAACATTGTTTTCTATTGGAGACTAACTATTTGGAGATAAGAGGTTGCCTTTGATGAAGTTATAAAATTAACCATCCATTAAATTGTTTATTGAATAGGGGAATACCAAAAACATGTTTTTAGTTGGATAAATATATAATTAACTAGACTTTATCCAATTCAAATAAACGAATCACACAAATAGACGATAAATAAATAGATTAAAAAAATTGATTACTATGACGCACAACACCTGTTTTGATGAAATTGCCTCTTTTGTTTCATTGTGTGTAAAAGATAAAACTAGAACTCGAATTGGTTTCATAAGTACTTTGACAACCTACCTGATTTCTGGAATTTTATGAATGGGGAGCAGCACACAAGAAAGGCAAATGTTATCCGATCCGTAAAAGCGACACATGTACCTAAGAGAGTGGGAGAGTTCTTTTTCACATGGTCCATGTTCCATTTCATTGGTGATTAAAAAAATTCTAGCTTCTAACACAGCCACGAGATCTATTGAACAGTGCCAGATCACCATATAAAATCATTACCAATCAGACGATGCGCCCGATATAAAATTTCGGATTTTTCGAGTGACTTTTAATGTGACATCCGTAACTTCAAAGAAGTTATGGAGTGCAAGACGTGATGAAATCCTTTTCAGGAAGTTTGAAAATTCTACTTAAGTGAATAATGAAATTAAGAACAAATAAGTATTTGAATTGATATCGATTATTTCTTGTTTTATTTTTATTAATTTTAATCGTTTTTATTAACGAATAATTTTGAAAACGAATTCATTCTTTGTTCGAATAAATTTTGCCCAATTTGTATGTAAACATTACTAAGTCTAAATTATATCCAACTATTTTAAAAGTGACTGTTAGCTTATGTCACGTTAGTGTTGTCTGTCATTTACTTGATATTGGCGGTATAATACAAAGCTTGTTCGAAACAGTTGCGATTATTTTGTAGTAAGGCTATGTATAATAGAGTCGCCAGCACATTACACGGTGATCACTGATCTGACATAATAAATAATACATTATGTCGAACACTTCTCCAAATAGAAAATAAAGTATGAGCAAGAGGTTTGTTATTGTTTTGTTTCTTTTTTAGTGCAAAAACAAGTAATCGGAGTGATCCTTCCGATAGCTATGTGTAGGGTTAATCCTGTGCTGGGTAATTAAAACACTGACGTTATGCTCCTTTAGCTATGTATTGTAGACTAACTGGCCTTCTACAAATGTTTACGAGTTTTATGAAGACGTTTTAAACTAACATACACCGCCCACGAAAAGGCCTGTGCCTTTACATAACACAACATTTAAATAAATATAAATAGCATGCAAATTGTGAAGATCACTAATCGTCTTTAGCACGCGTAAAACCATCAAGCCCAGGGTGTTTGGCAATGATGCGGCCCATCAGCCATTTTCCCTCGAAATGCTGCTATAAAGGTTTCAGAGGTTAAGTCCCCAACCAGTTCAAGATGTTAGCCTTCGTGCACATACACATTTGAACTCGCGCCAAATTAAAATCAACGACAATTTCCTACGGATTTACGGATATGATGCCGATAGTTTTGAACTATTACAACAGGCTCAAAACGAGAACAATTCAAAGATTCAAATCGGAGATACAAGTAGTTTTTTTTTAAGACTGAAATAACAATTATCGTCCAGATCTAGGGTGATGTGAGGTATTTTTTCCTCTGTCTATGGGTACTTCATGTTGGCTAGTCATTGAGCAGTAACAGAAGTATTAGCAATAGCAACTGACCTGAGCGCATCGTGCCTCGGGGTGGAGGCGTAGCGCGAGGAGGAGACCTCGCCGGTGAGGCGGTCGAGCCCGCTGAGCGCCGCCGCGCCGCCGTGCTTCTCCAGCTGCTCGTAGAACGCCTCCTGCAGGACAAACTGCAACTCAGCACCCAAGCGAGTGAACCCACTACCGAACATCGAAATACTACCGTGACAACTCGACGCATAAAAATTATTTAATTATCGTTGGTCTGTTAAGGCTCGATTTTAGTAAATAGCTATTTGGTCACGCTAGTCTCCATTTGTTCCATATTTCCGTAAATTAAAACAAAGATACAGTCATTGAAATTATAGCAACATGCAACACAAATTATAGCATATTTTAATGACTACTCCAAGACACTACGAACATACTCGACGATTATCATTCGACGTAATTCGTGTTCAAAATCTTTGAAAGGTAAACGAACGACGATGTGCAACATTAGTTGAAACTATGGAACAAATCCGGTGCTACGACATCGACACACGAAAGTCACAGTCTATTTCGATGCGGTGGGTATCTCACTACAGGGAACGATGAAGATAGTCACGATAGAATCAACTTAGCTACCGAACATTCGAAGACAATGAAAAATAAAAAGAAGGGGTGCGCTCACGTAAATAATAAAAACTCCGTTTGCGAGGTCACGGGCTACGGCTACGGGCACAGAGGGTGGGAGTCGTACCTGGCACTCGCGCGAGGCATAGTCGACGCAGAGGCGCGGCGGCTCGGGCTCGGCGGCCGCGGCGGCGGCGGACGCGGCCACGCGCCGCAGCTCGCGCACCGCGGCGCCCGCGGCCGCCGCCTGCTCGAAGTGCACCAGCGCCGCGCCCGCCGCGCGGTCCACGCACACCGACGTCGCCGCGCCGCACCGCGAGATCGCGCCCAGCACCTGCGACCATACCCGGCACCCGTCACCCACGCTCTCCTCGCTCCGCGGGCGCGGCCGGCAGCTCGCCGCGTCGCAGCTCGCCTGAACGACTGTCCCGCGCCCGCCCGACCCGACCCGTCGGAGCGAGGGATCTAAGTTACGATTGTGACAGTTTTTCAGGGGAAGTGCGACGTTACCGAGTAAGAAACTCACCTGCTTCTCCGTATGTTCGGTGAGGCCGTCAACCCACACGCACGTCGTGGCGACAGGTTTTCCGAAGCCGAGTTTCACGCGCGAGGCACCGACGTACTCGCCGTCCATGGCTCGTATCGCCTCGACGACGCTGGATATTGACGCGTACTGGCAAAACGCGTAGCCTGCCCCGCCCCCGCTTCCTTTTTTGATGTCGATTTCTATGATCCTCCCAAAGTGTTTAAATTTTTCTCTCAGCTGTTGTTGCGTGACATCCTTCTCTAAGTTACCGATAAATAATGTCCTAGTCGCCTGCAACAAAAATAAACTCTGTGTTATACCAACTGTAAATTGAAATTTTAATCTTACAATAATAATGTAAGAGTTGGTACAATTCACTTACTTTCGGATGGTACTCGTCGATATCAGTCTCATAGGGTTTCGCCGAATCGGCATCTTCATCGCAACTTTGGTGAGGTGCTACTGAGATCTTGCATCCAAAAAAATGCTTGTCCTGGGACACCTCGAGCGCTTTCTCTACGTCGGACGGCTTCTTGAAGCGCACCACCGCGTATCGATCAGCATTTTGGCCGACCACTTTGACCCACACCACTTTCCCGTGTTTCTTATACTCGTGGTAGAGACCATCTTTAAGGGAACTATCAGTCGATCGCGTGGGAAGGTTTCTTACGCAAATAGCTAATGGTCTTCCACTCGCCGTCGATGACCACTGCAAAAGAAAGTTACAGTGAGTATAATAACATCATACAATAAAACAGCGAGATAACATTATATAAATATGCTATTTGTGGAATGCTAGTATTGCTAATATTATTATCTTAGTATTCAACGAACATAATCGGTTAATAAATAAGTTATATTATAGAAATTACAGCACACAAAATATTATAGGTACGAAGTACTGATACTAAATGCTGATAAAAAAATTACGCATGGTACAATATAGTATAAATCGATAGTTAACCTGGTGGTGATGTGAGGGCGTGGAGGGGGCACGATGGTTGGCGTGGTGCGCGAGCGGCGGCGGCTGCGCGTGCGGCGTGGAGGCGCGCGAGGTGTCGCTGGGCTCGGGCGACGACGACTCCGAGCGCGACGAGCCCGAGCCCGACGGCCGACGCCGCCGCCCGCCCTCGGTGCCCCCGCCCGGCGTGCTCGGCGTGCTCTCGCCGCCCGTCGCGCCGCCGCCCCCGCCCCCGCCGCCCGCGCTGCCCGCGCCTCCGCCGCTACTTCTCTCGCCGGTCGTGTACCATCGATGGATAGGGGTTGTTCTGGAATTAACAAATATATCTATGTAATTCATTTTAGCATCCATATGTGAAGGAGTTATACTATTTCACAATGTGGCGAGGTCAGCTAGGTGTTTAATCGATAAGTGCGCACAGGCAAATTTTCCGGTGCAGCAAAATCTTATACTGAGTTTATGTCTAATGCCCAGAAACTAAAAACAAGGTGTATACGAAAAACGAAGCACGAAATTGCGGCTGATGCGATAGTAAAACGATAAATCCAAAGCCTGTACCACCTACTACAAAAAAAGTTTTTTTTTAAAACATCAAATCAATGTGTGGTCCAGTCCAGTCGATGTGATGCGTTTCATGTTAAATTTCACTGTAGCAAGCACAACGAATAAACGATTATCGCATTGACGGTTTTCGAAATTAGTAATAGACCCCTCTGCGTTTCACCGTGTGTTCTGGGCCTAAAGTGTTTAGCTTTCTTATAAGGGTGATTCTCTGTAAACTCGTCATGGCCTCATACAAATGCTGTCCGGACCAACTCTATTACTTTTTTGAAAAAAACTTGTTTTATTAAATAGGAAAAAAACTGTAACTTTCGATACATAAGAGTTCCAACAGAATTAATGTCTAATTTCTGAGATAATTGAGATTTTCTGAAAAAACTTGACAGGGGACTGTTGGATGCGACAGGGGACCGTTTTAAATAGAGAAAAGTCATACTTTTAGTATAAATCATTTTTTGTTTTGTGCTTTAATTCGAACGAGCGTACACTAATTTGTAAATCTTAAGATATAAAGAAAAAAAAACATAGCAAATACTTAACTCTTCTTACAAAATCGAAAAAAATACCTTTCATATGAAAACCATACACTAAAATATTTTGGAATTAACCTGAGATTAACTTTTGAAGTTTAAACTGTCACTTCTGACTTTCTTAACAAAATAAACAAAATGGTCTTTTCCCTAAAAAAAAATAGTCAAAATGAAAGTCTTTACTTAACATTAATAACATTTACAATGACCTTACAACAAAAATGGTGTTTTAAGAATGAGATCTCTAAATAAAGCATAAGGCTCTTTCATTACAAAGTATGGCACCAATATCTTAATATCACAATCAAAAATAGTATAATAAATAAATTAAATTAACAAAATGACAAAATATTAGCGCTCAAAAACATCTACTTGCTTGGGGAACTTAAAATATATTCTCTTTCCCTTCAGAATCAAGTCAGGATTATCCAATTTTTGGATAACTTGATCAAAGACCACATCTGAAATGTCCCTGTCATCTATTTTAAAAGTTTGGACTTTACTGCTGCCACAAATCTTTAGAAATGTAACTCGTAAATCGTTTTCAGTCTCATCAATCTCATTGATTACAGCAGCATAACGATAATCTTCATTTTTTGCAGTAAGTTGTACAAGTACGTAGTCTCCGGTATTATAATAATTTGAGTTTAGAGTACCACTAGTTCCAGCAATTTCATCATCAAATGTTGTAGGAGGTGTGTTTGGTACCATTCTTCTACAGTCCATCTGGATTTTGAATCATAGTTGATGCTGCCTATCTTAAAATGCTCACAAGATCCATTGTTGCAAAAGCAGCTAAGACTTTTCATTTTCAGGGTTTTGCATTTTGTTGGGAAACCGAGGATGGAGTTGCTATAAACACCTGCAACCAGATGCACATTTAAGGTGCCTTTAAAGCTCTTTTGACCTGACGCATCTTCTTCAACTTTAATGGTCATTGCCTGGATGTCATCATCTGCAATTTTGATGCACGTGATGCCAGAGCATCGTTTTTAAACGCTCTGCTTCTCTCTTTTTCTGTAATAATTCTTCTCGCGATAGCTTTTTTTTCTTAGGAGGCATCCTAACTTTTTGCGATGAACCTGCAAGATAAATGTACGTAAGCTGGCTGCCAGCCCAGATATTTCATCCAGTGATAATAGTTTTTTAATGATATTTGAATATTTTCCGTAGTAAAAAGCAGCTAATAAGTAGCGGTAAAAGAATTTTTGAAAACGGTTCAGTAGTTTTTGAGCTAGTTACCCACATAAACGCACCAAAAAGCTAATATTTCCTCAAAACTGTTTCGAATACATACATTACCTAGGTAACGCGATACATTGTTATTAATAAACTATCATGATTCGTAGCCTTACTAATAATAAACAAGTAATCAAATAACCGTTAACACTTCAATATGCAAAATCAACATTTCCCTGGCATGTAGAACAGTCCCCTGCCTGGGTATAAGGCAGGGGACTGTCGCCAGGGGACTGTTTTTTTTGTGTTATAGTCGATTATTTATAAAACTACTGGAACATACATCCTTACTAAGCTACAAATGAATAGGGACCAGGATCATAAAAAGTAATTAGTAAAAAAGTATGTAATTCAGCTAATAAACGGTAATAAAATCACTTACCAGAGGACTTTTGTATTGTCAATTCTGACACGCGCTACCGCCACTGATGACGCTCTGGCACTGAACAAAATCGCGTCACGTCGCCTTTTCCGCGACTGTCACTAACTTCACAACGATTGCGTTCCGTTGCACGACAAAAATCTTTTGCAAATAAAACATTCTTATTTTTTTGGAACTTTGTATTTTTTGCAGGGGACTGTTTGAAAATTCTCTGGACAATATTCTTATTACAGTATTTAATGAAACAAAATACGTAACGAGTCCACGTTCTATGAAAAATGTTACTACTTTAATCTATTTTTAGATAATAGTTGCAAAATATATGCAGAGTCAATGAATTTTAAAAATATATTACCTTTAATATGAGTATTCGGCAAATGGGACAGCCAGGGGACTGTTTTTTGTGGCTTTGACAATTTTTAGAAAAAAATATAAAAGTGTTACCATCCTAAATACTAGTGCGCTATAAAGTATGAATGTTTTGCTTATAATTAGAAGGGTAGTTATAAATAAAAATCAATGTACTTAATCAAAACTCGTCTGGACAGCCGTTTTACAAGCTTACAGAGATTCGCCCATAAACTCTTATTTAAAACGCAACCGTCAAAATACTAACGCTTGAAGCGCAATCATTTTTGTCATACTCGTAAATGATAAAAAATTTAAACAAATTTAAATCGTATACAAATTGTTTGACACAAAAAGGTTACCTACACCTGGTTGTTAGTTGGTTGCTAGGCAACGCATTTTAGTAAACATTCTTCATCCAAATTTAACGTAGATAGTTAGAGGCAATGTCATGGCGTTTGCGTTTGCTCAGTTGGATTTTGTAATATTAGGTTTTGCGAAATTATTATGCAAGAATATTTTACTGTCTTAGTAGGTAATAGGGTGCCATATTTACCCTTTGAGTACGGAACTCTAATAAGTACCAATTCTAAAATCAGTTTATCAAAAGCAAATATTGCCAGAGATCGATGTTAGCTCGGTTGGAAATAGAAAAATCACGGCTGTAAAATTTGACTCTGTCGACAAAAACATGTAAGACCAAGTTAACTAGTTTCTAGTCAAAGTCAATACTCACGAGTAAGCCTCGTCTGGTTTTTGTCAGTTACATATAGCTATCCCGCCGGCTCCTTAAGGCCGTAGCCTAGCCTAAACGTCGGATTAGTCCGAAGTAAATTAATAACTTGTTTGTTTAATAGAAATCCGGTCCTATAAACTAGTGTCAAGTGGAACTTTAGTGAAGCCCTTGGGGTACTCGAAACATTAGTTCCATAAATTTTATTTGTTATGGAAAAATTTTAAGGTAAATTTTCTCTCTAATACTTAATTTGAAGAAGTTACCATCGATCCTAATATGACACGCCCTCGTGCCTAACGCCACACGCAAAATCCGTTCGGTTAATCAATTCCAGTTATGGAAGCACCCCGGTCAAACGCTAAGAAGAACCATAAAGTTACTTTAAATCTAAATATGTTCAGCGTACTTTTTACCTTTCGACGTTGGAAGGAGGTGTTGAATAGGGCGCGTTGGAATTGTTCCGCTGGTACCGGCCGTATGCCGCGGGCGTATTCCCGCGTCGGGAGTACTCCGTGGCGCTGTCGTTGGTTCCGCGCCAGTTCGCCGGTGCGGCGGCGGTGGCCGCTATCGGACATGCGCTGCCCGTGCTTTCCTCGCCGCCACTGGAGAAGAAGAAACATCATAACTTAGTAATTAAGCTTTAAAACTTCAACATAATTTTTTTTATCTTGTGTATCTTTCTTTCTATTTCTATAAAGATAGGATAAGATACCAACGGGATCATTAATGTTTCTTTGTTTGAAGTCATGTCACGTAAAGAAGAGGGAATACATGTAGAAACTTTAAATAAAAGATGGTATACAATATTTCGTCTGAAAACTTAACATTATTTTTACATATTGGGTGGGTCAAGGGCGTACGTCTTTATAATGTACCGCATAAGTAGGTACCAAGAACGGCTTTTAAACCGGTTAATTTGCGAGTTAAAGAGCTATACAATGTATGAGCAGAAGCGTTAGCGATTCTTTTATGAAACTTGCTCGGAACGGAGGCTTCCTTTAACATACCAAAAACCCGACTGGCACGCCTCGAAAACGAGCCGAAATGAGAAGGGAGTCAAACCGGAGCAGTTTTTCGTAAGATAAGGGTACAAGTTCATAGCGGGCTTTATGAAGTTGAAAGTGACGACATGTCGTCGCGACATTTTGGCTAAGGACTCACGAAGCGGTTTTCTTCACCCGCGCCCGCCGCGGTTGCGGCCCCGCAGCTTTGGTAGAATACAGATACTTATGTAAAAAATCAAAGCACATTTTCACGACGCGTTTTACGCCCGCTGCACCAGCGGTCATCTTCTACGGGCGGGCGCGGGTCGCAGTCCCGCAGCCGCGGCGCGTTGTACCCGCGCGCTCTGCGATCAGTTGGCGAGCGACTGCATGGGCAGCGGGGCGCGGGGGGTGTACAGAGGTTCGGAACTCAACTGATTGTTTCGTGCAACCGCCCGTCTTGCAATAGTCAACCGCCAAGTTTGCGGGCGATAATCGCAACCGCGGCGACTGCGTAACGCCGGGCGCGGGTGATGATAACCGCGCCTTCTGGTTTCTATTTGATTTTATGAACTGTGTCGCTAACATCGTGTCGCTTGATACGGAGGGTATTTCATACAAGCACATAAAAAAACAATATTATGACAAAATTCAATTGATGCAATTTTCCATTCAAAGATCTCGACCACTCCATCTTTTTAATCATTTCAGTGTTCACACAAAGTGATGGGTAATGTAATGAGTCACCTATCTTCTGTAAAGGGAGAGGCACCTTCGAACACTTTAAAATTTTTGTGTCATATCTTCAGATTCATGTCTAGCTCTGTTATACTCTTTCACAATGCTTAGTCTGACTATCCTACTACTATTATAAAGGCGAAAGTTTGTAAGTATGGATGTATGGATGTATGGATGTATGGATGTTTGTTACTCTTTCACGTAAAAACTACTGAATGGATTTGAATGAAACTTTACCACAATATAGCTTATACATCAGAATAACATATAGGCTACAATTCATAAAGAATTTTTAAGATAAAGGCTTTCCACGCGGAAGAAGTCGCGGGCGGCCACTAGTTAGACTATAAAATCGCAATACATCATATGACGAAGAATATGCAAATTATAGCAAATTAAAGTATATAAATATCCATAGTAGAAGGAAAATTTTAAATGGGGCAGTTTTTAAATATCATTTCATTCCTCATTTTAAATTGTTCGTAAAAAACAAATTTTTAAGGAACAACATTAAAAACGATGGAGATAAAATATCAATAGCAAGTATGAAATTAAAAATAATGAAGTATCTTGTTTACGAAAACGAAAATTTTAATGGGCATAAGTAACTTTTAATTTAAATAAATCCCGAGTCTTATTTGAACAGTAAATAGGGTAAGTATTCATTTATTGACACTTTATAGGTTACTTTTTAACCCTTAAGCAGGCCGCGGACGTATGCTTCCCACATAGATTTTTTGACGTCGTAGCCAGGTTTTGGTGAATCAAAGCCCACAATCTATCAAAATCTAATCTATAATATATACTCTATGGTTCCAAATACTAAAACTCGGTGTTTTCGAACGTATGTGTCATTGACAGCCAGTTGAATTTTTGACTACCGTTGAAGAGGTGATTTTTAGTAACTGTGCAATACTTTTCCCGATTATGGCGAAACCAAGAAAGGTAACTCATGCAATTTTTTGATAGATTTTGAGTTATAGTATCAAAATTTTAATGATTTTTTGTTGTTTTTCTGCAAAATGTTATAAAAATAAGGTAAAATAACACGTGGGGAACATATGACCATAACCTGTTGAGTTGATCTATTTGTGGGAACTATATTTCCTTTGCCTGTTCTAATTACCTTATTTTTTGTATACTAGCTTATTCACCCTACTTTGTTCGTGTGTTAAAACACACGAACAAAGTAGGGTGAATAAGCTAGAGAATAAGCAAATTTAATTAGAAAATACGCATGGTTATGATTATTTTACATAAATGTTACTGAAGTTGAGATTTGCAATAGGATATTTTTTTTCTTCTGGTTCTGGGGCATAAATATATTTCATTTATAAATTTCATCAAAACAAAAAAAATACAGTTATGATTATAATACGACTGAATAATATTGTTGTTTTATTTCAAACTCCTTACAAAATAAAAGTAAATAAGTACATAAATAAATTATGAACAGACTAGCCTTCACCATTTATATATAGATATACAGATAAGAGTTGTCTTTACCCAGGCAATGGGATTATGTTTTCCCACGTCATTTTTTCAGCTATCAGTGTTTTTTCAGTAATTTGTTGATTAGGATTCGAAAAGGGCGTTATTTTAAGCCTAAATCCATATATAACACTTAATATACAGTAGCGGTTTATCGGGGCCTGTTTAAGGGTTAAAATAGTTCAAAATTCACACGGTCTGAAGTTATTTACCAAATCATTTTTTTGACGACATTTTCTTTATACGACTTCAAATATTTAAGTACAAGATTTACCTAATTAAAACTTGAATAAATAGCAAGGTAGGTTCTTAATAAAATAATGTACTCGTAGTATATTAACTTCTTCATTAATCTTTGTAAAATTATTAAAGTTCTTTACTTTATTCACAATTTTTAAGCAGCTCCTGGTTTATAACCCGAACCTGATATGTATGTACTTAGATATGTTACAGTCAAAACTCATAGCCGGTCAAAACCACTTTTGACTGCTCAAATCAGTCAATATTGGTTTTAACCGATGTCGTTAGTCAAAACCACTTTTGACTGATTTGAGCAGTCAAAAGTGGTATTGACCAACGCTCTTGGTCAAAAGGAGTTTTGACTGACTTAAAGTTCAGACTACCGGTCAAAACTCATAAATAGTTAATAACGATAGCAAAAATTAGAATAGAAATCATTAAATAAGTTTAAAATTATTGATGCTGCTCATATTTCGATTGGACATGGAGGCCGTGTTAGACTCAAAAATGAAACATCAAAGAAATATGCCAACATCACGAAGGAAATGATAAATATTTTTCTGTCTATGTGTGAAGTGTGTCAAAAAAATAAAAGCAAAAAAAAGAGAGGGTTGGTTTCAAAACCAATCTTGCATACCGAAATGAATAGCCGATGCCAAGTTGACCTCATAGACATGCAGTCTCAAGAAGATCGAGGACATAAATTCATCATGGTGTATCAGGATCACCTCACCAAGTTTGTAATTCTAAGAGCTCTTACCACAGAGAGAGCCTCGAACGTGGCGTATAATTTGATGGATATTTTTTGACTTTTGGAGCCCCATGTATTCTTCATTCAGACAATGGAAGGGAATTCGTAAATTCAATAATAAAAGAGCTAGCATCTTATTGGCCTGAACTGAAACTCGTAAATGGAAAGCCTCGTCACAGCCAGAGCCAAGGTTCGGTAGAAAGGGCGAATCAAGACGGAGAAGATGCTGGCTTCTTGGATGCAGGACTACAAAACAACTAAATGGTAAGATGGCTTGAAGTTCGTTCAATTCATGAAAAATAGAGCATTGCACTCAGGAATAAAGCAATCTCCGTATCAAGCAATGTTTGGTACTGAACCTAAAGTGGGTTTGACAACATCGAATCTGCCATCTGAATTACTAAAAAAACTAAATAATGAGAAAGATTTGGAAAAAACAATCAAAGAGATGCGTCATAATTTTGAAGAAGAAGAAAAGAACCAAAGTGACCAAGAGCAAAATGAAAACGAAAACCATAATGAAAATGAGACAGAACAGGAGAGGAGAGAAGTAGAAAAAGAAAGAAATGAAAGGGAGAACAACGTTGTCACGAGAAAATCCTTGATAACAAGGAATCATTGATACTGGCTGTCAGACAAAATGCGCACTACAATTTGGCAAAACAGGCGAAACGAATGAAAAAGATAAGTGATCAGTCATATCCGCCATTGAAAGTTGGAGATAGTGTCGTCGTACCAATCCCAGACGTGGATAAAGGCAAAGCTGATCTACGTAACATTCTTAGAGTAGTACTAGAAGTCTAGATTTGAGCAGTCAAAAGTGGTTTTGACCGGCTATGAGTTTTGACTGTAACAAATACATTCATGAATACACTTTAAATCTAACAATGAATACACTTTAAATCTAACACTGATATCTTGTAAATTTCCAATGAATATTTAATGGAATATATTTTTAAAACAAACATTTGCATTATTCTTCAAATTCAGTCAATAAGCGTTCGGTTTCTCCTGCGGCATATTCCCTTTTATTTATTCCCTTTATTCCTTTTTATAACTCAATGCGAGTTTAGTTATTCCTTTTTCAACACCGCTTAGAATACTTGTCGTATGTCTAACAAATACATGTCGTGCAAGGGCGTGCATTCCATACAGGCAGTTAAGCAGTGCCTACCTCATCATAATGCCCATTTTATATTACAATATTGTATATAAGCATAAACTAAGCTACAAAACAAAACCATTTTTTTAACATATGTACTCGTCAATTTACACGCATTAGTACCACGCGGTCAAGTAAAAAATAAATAATCAGGCTTTAGGCTGCTGAGTGATTGCTTGCTAGATACACGAACACATTTGAAATCCCGTCTCATACATACAACTCAATGTGACAGGTGACATACGCATTTTAAACACCTAAAGTAGGCATGCATACTATCCTCTTTCTCTGTCAGTTCACTGTTGAGAAGTATTTTTGTCCTACTCGTGCAGTGACGTAGAATACTTTGGAGTCTAGTCAAAACCGCCATCTAGTATCGGGTAAAAGTACTACCCTATAATAGTAGCTACCCGATACTAGATGGCACGACTGTTTCCTACGCCTAGAATTTTCTTACTTTTATGAAACAAAACTTCACAAATGATTTATTTTTATGATCAAAATAAATGATAATTTTATAATTTAAATCCTAAGCATTTTCTTGTGAAATTAAGGTGCGCTAGTATGATTTTTTGTTTAAAAGTAATGCAAAAATTGTTTTTAAAGAAACTTTTCTCCGGCCATTTTTTTTCTATGTAGTTGCTTTCGACTTCATCTCCGCGAGTGTTTAGAATATTTTAATTTACTAAAGATTCGGTTATTAGGTGCTTTTCAAGTGTAGGGAAGTGTTTCTAAGTTTTGTTTTGCATTCGAAACGATGGAGAAACTGCAGTGTACCGTTTGTGATGGCAATTCTAGTGTTTGTCTTGAAAACTTACGCTCAGAAAGTAACAATTATCAACGGCTTTTCTCAAAGCCGCTATGGATATCAGTTAAATGATATGTCATTATGTATTTATTCACTCATTTCCTTGATGCCTGTGGTGGTAAATTAAATCATCAATTAAAGAACATACTGCACTGCTTCATCCATAAGTTGCACAGATCAAGAAAACTTGGTAAGTCATTTTTTGTTTTGATGGTGTTACGCCGTCATTTCACAGAGCTGTTACTCAAAATTTGTATGTGCCTACTTCAAAAAAAAGCCAATGCGCGCTCCTGATGTCGTGTCAATTAATTGGGAGGGTGTCAAAAAAATAGTAGATGAACGGTACTTCCCAGGTACTTCAATGGTATCAGTAGTATTTATGTCTTGCTAGGCAATTTCTCATTCACAATTTTTGGGTCTTTCTTTTTGCTTGGCGGAAGACTTGTTTTAAAACATTTTTTTTTTCAATTAGGGACCGGACCTTAAAGGTCTGGGCACACAGCCGGCGTGGCGAGGCGGCGAGGTGATGACGACGCGACGCCAGCGCTATGGGGCAGTCACACTGCAGGCGTGAACGTCCCGCTGCCGTCGCGCCTGCTGTTCTGCCCGCAGTGTGACGTGAATTCACATTTTTTTAAAAGATGTCAAGCAATTCAGACTTGGAAGCAGCTTTGCTTTTATTTGTTTTAGCTCACTTTTGAGCTGTATAAGAAAAAACATACGATTGTGGCAAGGGCGCGCATTCCATACAGGCAGTTAAGCAGTGCCTACCTCATCATTATGCCCATTTTATATTACAATATAGCTGCATAAACTAAGCTACAAAACAAAACCAATTTTAAATATTTTTTGAACATATGTGAAAAACTGTCCTCAATTTACACGCATTAGTACCACGCGCTCAAGTGAAAACCGAAAATAATCAGGCAGTAGGCTGCCGAGTGATTGCGCACACATTTGAAATCCCGTCTCATACCTACAACGACACATACAAATTAAAAACCCGAATAAATTAAAAATGACATATTGTTCATACAACTCAAGGTGACAGATGACATACGCATTTTATACCCCTAAAGTAGGCATGCATACTGAGTGACGTAGAATACTTCGGAGTCAATTTAAAACACAACTTATAACTTTAAACTTTTGGATTGAATTATGTTCAAATATTGGTTTCAAATTGGTCATCATCATTATCAGCCAAAGGACGTCCACTGCTGAACATAGGCCTTCCCCACAGTTTTCCACATCGACCGATCACAAGCGGTCCGCATCCAGTGTGATCCTGCGATCTTTACAAGGTCATCTGTCCATCTTGTCGGTGGACGTCCTACACTGCGCTTTTGGTCGAAGGGTCTCCAGTCCAGAACTTTTCTGCCCCAACGGCCATCAGTTCTTCGCGCTATGTGCCCTGCCCATTGCCACTTGAGCTTACTGATTCTCAAGGCTATGTCGGTTACCTTAGTTCTTCTACGTATCTCCTCATTTCTGATTCGATCTCGTAGAGAAATACCGAGCATAGCCCTCTCCATCGCTCGTTGTGCTATCTTGAGCTTCTTTATAAGGCCCATAGTCAGAGACCATGTTTCGGATCCGTATGTCATCACTGGTAACACACACTGGTTGAAGACTTTCGTCTTCAGACACTGAGGTAATTGAGACGAGAAGACACTCTTGCGCAATTTCCCGAACGCTGCCCAGCCGAGTTGGATTCGTCGATTGACCTCTTTCTCAAAGTTGGACCTACCTAATTGGATTACTTGTCCCAGGTAGACGTACTCGTCAACAACTTCGAGAATTGAGTCCCCAACAGATACCGGAGTGGGTACAACACGGGAGTTCGACATAATTTTCGTCTTATCCATGTTCATTTTAAGACCCACTTGTTGGGATACTCGGTCAAGGTCTTCGAGCATATTGCCCAGATCATCCAGCGTCTTTGCCACGACGACTATATCATCGGCAAACCGGAGGTGTGTAATGTATTCGCCATTAACGTTGATGCCGATTCCATCCCATTCCAGGAGTTTGAAGGCGTTTTCCAATGCCGCTGTGAACAGTTTCGGAGATATAACATCTCCCTGTCTCACACCTCTCCGCAATGGAATCGCCCTCGTGTTCTGCTCCTGTACTCGGACCGACATGGTGGCGTTATTGTATAGACACTTCAACACCTCAATATACCTATAGTCTATGTGGCACCGCTGAAGAGACTGAAGCACCGCCCAAGTTTCGATCGAATCGAAGGCCTTCTCATAGTCCACAAACGCTAAGCATAGAGGCATATTATACTCCTCGGACTTCTGTATAATTTGCCTTAGCGTATGGATGTGGTCTATGGTACTATAGCCTTTTCGGAATCCGGCTTGTTCGGGAGGCTGGAAGTCATCAAACCTACGTGCGAGACGATTCGTGATGACCCTTGAAAACAACTTGTAGACATGACTCAGGAGTGAGATGGGTCTATAGTTCTTCAACAAGGTTTTATCTCCTTTTTTGAAGAACAACACCACCACACTCCTGTTCCACGCCTCAGGCGTGACGCCCTCTAGCAGCACGGAATTAAAGAGTCTCTGAAGGACTTTAAGTACCGGTGTTCCACCCGCTTTCAGAAGCTCTGCTGTAATTCCGTCCTCGCCAGGTGCCTTGTTGTTTTTAAGCTGTTTCAGGGCCATCCTAATCTCGTAGAGGCTGATGTCCGGGATGTCTTCGGTATAGTGTCGGGTCAAGATAGCTCTTGTGTCTTTGGCCGAGCTTTCAACGGGTTTAGAAACTGAGGTGTACAACTGTCCATAGAACTTCTCGATCTCCCTCAAAACCTCTGCTTTCGTCGACGCTACACTGCCATCCTCCGTGTTAAGCTTCGTCAACAGGCTTTGCCCAATAGACATGTCTCTTGCAAACACTTTAGAGCCTTGGTTCCGCTCTATTGTTTCTTTAACACTGTTCGTGTTAAAGGAACGAATGTCGTGTCGCAAGGACTTCCATATTTGTCTATTGAGCTGCCTGTAGTTTTCAGCATTAACGGAGGTCTGCAGTGCCATAGATCGACGTTCTGCCATAAGGTCGAGAGTGTGGACCGAGAGTTTGTGTGGTCTATTTTTACGGCCAGGCCTAAAAAACTTTGATCCGACCGTTTGGACAGTTTCTACGAACCCGTTGTTTATATCGTCCACTGAAACGCAATTTTCTAGGCAATCAAAACGGTTTGACAATTCGAGTTGAAAGCTCTCGGGATTTTGAATATGGGCACGAGTAGGTCGGAGCGTGGACTTCATCAGGCGGGATCTTTCCAATTTGACATTTATATTCAATGTACCTCGAACCATTCGGTGATCGCTACCGGTTTTCACCCTGTTGATCACGGAGACATCATTGAATAACCGTCTCTTGGAGGTCATGATGAAGTCTATCTCATTTCTCGTGACACCATCAGGACTCAACCAGGTCCACTTCCTTTGAGGCGGCTTCTTGAAGAAGGAGTTCATCATAAAGAGACCCTCCTTCTCCAGAAAGTCGGCCAGCCTCTGTCCCCTGGCGTTCCTTTGCCCGTATCCAAAAGGTCCCACCTTCAACTCATCCTCGCTTCGCTTGCCCAGTTTTGCGTTGAAGTCCCCCATAACAACAGTGAAATAGGTCTTGGAATTATGTATGGCTCTACTTACGTCCTCATACATTTCCTCCACCTCTTCATCCGGGTGTTCCGAGGTCGGCGCATATACCTGTATGACCTTCAGCGAATATCTCTTGGATATTCTGAGTATAAGGTATATCACCCTGCTCGACACACTCTCGATGGTCTCAATGTTGTTGACGAGGGACCTGTGGACGAGAAACCCGACGCCACCTTGAGACTTTCGTTGGTTGCCTTCCCGGTAGTAGAGCAGGTTGCCGGACTGAAGGGTTATCGTATCCTCACCCTCTCTACGGACTTCTGATAAACCCATTATGTCCCAGTGTAACCTGCTCATTTCTTCCTCCAGCTCGAGCAACTTCTCGTCTGTCCTCAGTGTACACGTGTTGTACGTCACCAGGGCCAGTTGTCGTCGGGGGTGGCAGCGCGATCGCCTCCGGGGATTCTTAGCACCCCCTGCCCCGCCGTTACCGTGACCGCTACCAAAGTCCGGAATAGCGGGGCTGCCGGAGACTGGGGGCCTGGTTTTCTGGTGTGTAAACATATTTTGGGGAGATAATGCCAGTACTCGCCACGCTTGGCAGGCGGGTTGGCGAGCGCAGTGGCACAGCCCTATGTATCTGTGACGCTGCTGCCCGTCACAGCTCGACATTTAGCTGCGCCTTTACTTGGATGGTTATCCCGCCATCGGTCGGTCGCCAGAGCCTCGTCTGTTGGAACAGGACGCACCACGTGAAGGTGAGGTTGGCTTGGAGCTTTGGGTCTTGGTCTAGCTCCCTTACGTCCCGTTACGTATTGGTAAATCATGCTTTTATTTAAACCTTATTATTGTATAGACAAACTAATAAAATATTCAAAATTTGGGATAAAAATCTTTAAAAGAAGATCGTGTGTGTGTAGGCGGAAATAGAAAACGTCCCGCTATCTATACCTAGTCCTTTTCACCTAGGATGATTCCTGTGACACTTCATCATGTTCCGAATTATGCATTATATGTTTGAAAAAAAAAACAAAAATAAATTATTGTATAACATTTTTATTTTATGGCGGCGTTACTGCGAAAATTATAAAAATCAAACTTCTTCAGCTAATAAAACAAAAACAGTATCGCTTAGTTTAATTTAATGAAATATAAAATAAAAAACACATGAAAAAAATCTACGCAATTCGTGTACATGAAACGGAACGTAGAAAAATCATAGAGCTGGGAAATCATATAATCGGCGTCCTTCTTGTGATCGCTTGTTAATCGCGTCAGTTGGTCAGTACGAGTGCGTCAACCTTGTATACGAGTTGTATTTTGTGTTACGTAGTGTTCGGTTATTGTAACTATTTGTTATTGTTGACTTTTTGTTGCTGTTGTTTGTTAAGGTTTGTTTGTTTTTTTGTTGGCAAAATGCCGAAAAAAACTAAAAAGACTGTTTCGTTTTATTTTCCCTTAATGATACTATGTAAAATATACATTTAATGCATTTATTGACAATGAACTCTCAATATTAATCAATATTAACAATGAATGTTTAAAGTTTTAGTAGTTTATTCAAATCGATTTTTTTTTCTTATAAATTTTTATCGACTATCGGAAACAATTGATACGATTTCGCTAAAGGACATCTCTACAAGTGTCAAAAATAGATCTGTCACAGAAATCATCTGAGGTGAAAAGGACTTTTTCTTGTGAAATTAAGTTGCGCTAGTATGATTTTTTGTTTAAAAGTAATGCAAAAATTGTTGTTAAATAAATTTTTCGCCGGTCATTTTTTTTCTATGTACCTAGTTGCTTTGGACTTTATTTTTGCGAGTGTTTAGAATATTGTAATTTACTAAAGATTCGGTTATTAGGTGCTTTCCAAGTGTAGGAATGTGTTTGTAAGTTTTGTTTTGCATTCGAAACGATGGAGAAACTGCAGTGTACCGTTTGTGATGGCAATTCTAGTGTTTGTCTTGAAATGTTACGCGCACAAAATAACAATTATCAACGACTGTTCTCAAAGCCGCTATGGGTATCAGTTAAATGATATGTCATTATGTATTTAATCATTCATTTCCTTGATGCCTGTGGTGGTAAATTAAATCATCAATTAAAGAACATAAATTGCACAGATCAAGAAAACTTGGTAAGTCATTTTTTGTTTTGATGGTGTTACGCCGTCATTTCCCAGAGCTGTTACTCAAAATTTGTATGTGCTTACTTAAATAAAAATTTAATGCGCGCCCCTGGATTGTGGGTGCATCAAGCGAACCAGAAGAGAAATCAATATGGTGAATATCATCATAATTTTTATATTATTTGTGGCTAAGGTCGTATTATGTGTGTGTAACCTCTGAAACAATGTATCAGACGTTCAATTGTTGTATTAAAATACAAAACTCCGTCACGCCGAGCGCGACAGGTACACGCTGCGTCGTCTGTGTGACTACTGAATACGAACATTGTGTGTATAACAAAACGCTTGCCGTCCCGCTCACGCCGCGCTCGGCGTGACGTTGGCCCGTCCCGCGCCGCGCTGTGTCTTGTCTTGTATTCGCGCCCGGCGCGAATCTAGCATTATGCTGCGTCTACATTAGCGGGCTACGGCGAATATTCGTGTTAACGCGATGTACGTGGCCGGGTACATCGTGTCATCGCGTAGTATTCGGGCGAAGTAGGGATATTCGATATACATCGATGTATCGAATTCACTCGATGTTTATAGTTCGATGCATCGAAGCGATTGGATGCTTTGAAAAGGTATTGATTTACTCGATGTATCGATGTTTTCTCATAAAACATCGACTCAATGGTAACGAGCTGATCATTGTACATCTATTACTGTTCAGTATCTCTGATTTAATAAAATTAAAGCTTGATTTTTTTTTTCTTTTACTGGCGTTAGTTGGCTAATTTGGAAATTGACATGGGCAATACTGCGCCAGAGAGAATTAAAAAAAAACTACGTTTGTTTTGGTTCTGCGTCAGATTTATTGTGAGACAAAAACGTTAAATGTTTTAACTTGTGTCTTATATGTGGATACTCAACAACATACAATAGGATTGGATTTGAATATAAGATACTCATTAGAGTAAAATTTCATTGTTTTCTCATAAGTTAGATGGACAGCAAGTAAATAAAGTTAGGTTAGGATAACTCACTTATTCTAACTTATGCAAAGCATCCATAATCTATTGGAATAATTGATATTCTGATATCTGTATTTCAGTTAGATCATTCGTCAAATTGTGGAGGTGGAGGTGCTTGTGGCGCAGTGGTTGCAGCGTGCTTCGGAAGGCACGTTAAGCTGTTGGTCCCGGTTAATATCGACAGATATTAGTCGCTAAGCCTGGTCAGGGGCCCTCGGGCGGCTTAATAACATCTGACAGTAAGGTTGGTCACTTACCTCACAAACACCCCTCCACCAATCCGCACTGAGCCCGCGTGGTGGAGTAATGGCTCGTACCACCTCATAGTTGAGGTGAGGCCTGTGCCCAGCAGTGGGGCGTATATAGGCTGATGAGGATTCGTCAAATTGTACAAATTAAATAAGTTAACAATTTGGTGAACCATTACGCTGAAATTAATACATTCAATACTTAATAACATCTGAATATCATTCAACATCTTTTCAACGTCTAATTATTTTGTGTAATTCTGTATTACTCATCAGTTTTGCTACTATTGTCATTTACAATTTTTTTCCTTTTTTTAGATAGGGAGGATTAGTGATGTAATATTATCGATTGATAAATTTATTGACTTCTGCAAATTTACCGTATTTTTTGTAGGTTAAGTTGTTGACACAAAACGATGGCACCGTCCAAGAAAAGTGGTGTTTGGCAATTTTATGATAAACCTGAAGGAGATAGTAACTCTGCAAAATGTAGACTTTGTCAAAAAGTTATCAAATCTTGTGGCAATACCACCAACTTAATTGGTCATATAAAAAATATACATAAGGCTGCTTTTCGGGAGTTCAATATTGGATGTTCGAAAAAATCAAGTATTAATAACGAAACTATACACAAAAAACACACAATCAGTCCCTAAAGATGCTACCGTCAACGAGCTCAGCTGGTGTAATAGAATTGACTAAAGACACTGATAAAATATCTGACTGTTCAAAAGACGACGAAGTTCCTGTTCCTCCGGCGCCTAAACGTCAAAAGTCTATTATATCTAGTTTTCAAGAAATTCACGCTTTTTCGGCGGGTGGTGATAAAACTTTAAAAATAAATAATGCCTTAATTTATATGATATGCAAGGACAATCAACCATTTACAATAGTTGAAAATGATGGATTTCGCAATTTGATTAAAGTTGTTGCGCCACATTACAAACTTCCCAATAAGACGACGTTGACTCGATGGGTTGATAAAAAATACGCAGTATTATCAACAGTCTTCAAAGAAAAATTAACAAATATTGAAAACTTTACTCTTACTACTGACATGTGGTCTGAAACAATGAGCATGAGAAGTTTTTTAGGAATAACAGCACACTTCGGTGTTGGTAATGAGTTATTTTCAATAACTCTTGGAGTGTACCAGTCAAATGAACGTCATACTTCAGAACACATCGCTGAAATTAATGTTGCTTCAAACTTGTACTGAATGGGGTATTGACAAAGATAAAGTTTCGGCTGTAGTGACTGACAGCGCAGCCAACATGGTAAAGGCCATCGATTTGGCTTTTGGAAAAAAACACATACCATGTTTTGCATACACTCTGAATTTGGTGGCACAAAATTCTATGCACCAGTGTACTGTGCTGCGAAACTTGATAACTAAAGTCAAAGATATTGTGACATGGTTCAAACAGAGCAATATAGCCAGTAAAGAATTACGTAAAGCAACTCAGAAAGAAACTAAATTGATACAAGATGTTCCAACCAGATGGAATAGTACATATTATATGATTGAAAGATTTTTAGAGCTTCGCACTATCGTTAATAACATAATCATTGGGCATAAAAATGCACCACCGATGCTTACTGCGTCAGAACTATCAATTCTTTCTTCGGTCTTACAAGTTCTGCGACCGATCGAAGCTGCAACTAAGGAAGTTTCAGGGGATAAGTATTGCACTAGCAGCAAGGTAATACCACTTATCCATTGCCTTCTTTTGAAAGTCAAAACACTCAGACTCGAAGAATCTCTTGCCAAGGAATTACAGTCATTGGTCCTTAAAGAAATTGACAAGAGAATGGGTGTTATAGAGAAAGTGACTCCTCTCGCCATAGCCACGATATTAGATCCGAGGTTTAAAAAAATGCATTTTACAGACCCACTTGCTTGCTCTTCAGCTGTGGCAAAAGTCAAAGAATTTGTGAAAACTACAATACAAAATGAGGCCGCGGTAGAATCTGATTCTTCAGATCATTCTGACAAACCAGAAGATAACTTTTCTTTATGGGATGATCACCACAAATTGGTACACAAGAGCTGGAAAACGGCGAAGTCTGACGATACTATTTCTTACGAGCTGTCTATTTATTTGCGAAGTCCAGTAGGAAGACTTAATGAGAACCCATCGGAAATTTGGAATGATCTGAAGATTCAGCTTCCTAAACTTCATAAAATTGCTTACAAATACTTGACCATGGTGGGAACATCAGTACCGTCTGAGCGTTTATTTTCTAAAGCAGCTCAAATCGTCAATCAGCAACGTAACAGACTGAAAGGAAAACGTTTAAATAAGCTCTTGTTTTTGCAAAGTCTTCCAAAAGAATATTGGTTATACGTCTTATTGTTACACATTGCCATATTTTTTTTTAAATAACTACATGAAAAGTATTTCTTTTTATTTTAGTAACATAGATTCCTTAAACACACATACAAAAGGCAAAAAGAAAAGTGCTGTTGTAGGAGTAATCTATAATGAAAAATGTGTTCAGATGGCCGACTACAGCTTGTGATGCAATGTTAGAAAAAGTACTCGATTTTGAGAAAACATCGATGTTTCTAACCGATGTATTGAAAAATATCGATGCACAGCCGCGATGTATTGCATCGAAAAAAACATCGATGTATTTTTTAAGTGGACACCCCTAGGGCGAAGATTATGTAGTATCGGGGAGTTGTCAAAAACTGGCGCAAATCAAAGGGATTTGTCGCGCCAATATTCGCTTATGTGGCTACATCTACGGCAATTCAGTGTCGTCCAGACTTTGAAGCGAGACGGACGTGCATTTATTTTTTTACACTATAGAGTAGAGTAACGAAAAAGTGTTTGAATTTATTTAATTTTATGAAGAGTATTTTACGGAATCCTAGTGACCCCAACCATATTCATATTATTTCGCAAATGATATATACAATAAGGGATACGATACGATACGGGACGTAAGGGAGCTAGACCAAGACCCAAAGCTCCAAGCCAACCTCACCTTCACGTGGTGCGTCCTGTTCCAACAGACGAGGCTCTGGCGACCGACCGATGGCGAGATAACCATCCAAATAAAGGCACAGCTAAATGTCGAGCTGTGACGGGCAGCAGCGTCACAGATTCAAAGGGCTGTGCCACTGCGCTCGCCAACCCGCCAGCCAAGCGTGGCGAGTACTGGCATTATCTCCTCAAAATATGTTAACACACCAGAAAACCAGGCCCCCAGTCACCGGCAGCCCCGCTATTCCGGACTTTGGTAGCGGTCACGGTAACGGCGGGGCGGGGGTGCTAAGAATCCCCGGAGGGGATCGCGATGCCACCCCCGACGACAACTGGCCCTGGTGACGTACAACACGTGTACACTGAGGACAGACGAGAAGCTGCTCGAGCTGGAGGAAGAGCAGGTTACACTGGGACATAATGGGTTTATCAGAAGTCCGTAGAGAGGGTGAGGACACGATAACCCTTCAGTCCGGCAACCTGCTCTACTACCGGGAAGGCAACCTGCTCTACTACCGGGAAGGCAACCAACGAAAGTCTCAAGGTGGCGTCGGGTTTCTCGTCCACAAGTCCCTCGTCAACAACATTGAGACCATCGAGAGTGTGTCGAGCAGGTTGATATACCTTATACTCAGAATATCTAAGAGATATTCGCTGAAGGTCATACAGGTATATGGTGGAGGAAATGTATGAGGACGTAAGTAGAGCCATACATACTTCTAAAACTTATTTAACTGTTGTTATGGGGGACTTCAACGCAAAACTGGACAAGCGAAGCGAGGATGAGTTGAAGGTCAACTGACTGGCCGACTTTCTGGAGAAGAAGGGACTCTTTATGATGAACTCTTTCTTCAAGAAGCCGCCGCAAAGGAAGTGGACCTGGTTGAGTCCTGATGGTGTCACGAGAAACGAGATAGACTTCATCATGACTCCAAGAGACGGTTATTCAATGATGTCTCCGTGATCAACAGGGTGAAAACCCGTAGCGATCACCGGATGGTTCGAGGCACATTGAATATAAATATCAAATTGGAATGATCCCGCCTGATGATCGCCGCTCCGACCTACTCGTGCCCATATTCAAAAGCTTTCAACTCGAGTTGTCAAACCGTTTTGATTGCCTAGAAAATTGCGTTCAGTGGACGATATAAACAACGGGTTCGTAGAAACTGTCCAAACGGTCGGGTCGAAGTTTTTTAGGCCTGGCCGTAAAAATAGACCACACAAACTCTCGGTCAACATTCTCCACCTTATGGCAGAACGTCGATCTATGGCACTGCAGACCTCCGTTAATGCTGAAAACTACAGGCAGCTCAATAGACGAATATGGAAGTCCTTGCGACACGATATTCGTTCCTTTAACACGAACAGTGTTAAAGAAACAATAGAGCGGAACCAAGGCAAGTGTTTGCAAGGGACATGTCTATTGGGCAAAGCCTGTTGACGAAGCTTAAGACGGAGGATGGCGAGGACGGAATCAGAGCAGAGCTTCTGAAAGCGGGTGGGACACCGGTAATTAGTCCTTCCGAGACTCTTTAATTCCGTGCTGTTAGAGGGCGTCACGCCTGAGGCGTGGAACAGGAGTGTGGTGTTGTTGTTCTTCATAAAAGGAGATAAAACCTTGTTGAAGAACTATAGACCCATCTATAGTTCTTCAACAAGGTTCTATCATTTCCAGCCTCCCGAACAAGCCGGATTCCGAAAAGGCTATAGTACCATAGACCACATTCATACGCTAAGACAAATTATACAGAAGTCCGAGGAGTATAATATGCCTCTATGCTTAGCGTTTGTGGACTATGAGAAGGCCTTCGATTCGAAACTTGGGCGGTGCTTCAGTCTCTTCAGCGGTGCCACATAGACTATAGGTATAAAGAGGTGTTAAATTGTCTATACAGTAACGCCACCATGTCGGTCCGAGTACAGGAGCAGAACAGGGCGATTCCATTGCGGAGAGGTGTGAGACAAGGATATGTTATATCTCCGAAACTGTTCATAGCGGCATTGGAAGACACCTTCAAACTCCTGGAATGGGATGGAATGGGTCGGCATCAACGTTAATGGCGAATAAATTACACACCTCCGGTTTGCCGATGATATAGTCGTCGTGGCAAAGACGCTGGATGATCTGGGCAATATGCTCGAAGACCTTGACCGAGTATCCCAGTGGTCTTAAAATGAACATGGATAAGACGAAAATTATGTCGAACTCCCGTGTTGTACCCACTCCGGTATCTGTTGGGGACTCAATTCTCGAAGTTGTTGACGAGTACGTCTACCTGGGACAAGTAATCCAATGAGGTAGGTCCAACTTTGAGAAAGAGGTCAATCGACGAATCCAACTCGGCTGGGCAGCGTTCGGGCAATTGCGCAAGAGTGTCTTCTCGTCTCAATTACCTCAGTGTCTGAAGACGAAAGTCTTCAACCCGCGTGTGTTACCAGTGATGACATACGGATCCGAAACATGGTCTCTGACTATGGGCCTTATAAAGAAGCTCAAAATAGCACAATGAGCGATGGAGAGGGCTATGCTCGGTATTTCTCTACGAGATCGAATCAGAAATGAGGAGATACATAGAAGAACTAAGGTAACGGACATAGTGAGAAGACCAAATACACCCTGAGGGTCGAACGGTTGGAGTCTCGTCATAATACGAATTTCAATTCGTTTGTTGTGAAGGTTCCCACCGAACAGCTCTCGACCTTCACGAAGGAAGAATTTTGGCCGAAGGGTGTTAGGTATCGTCGATTTCGTGGACGGCTACCCGACACCAAGTTGCGTTACACTACGCCGACTAAATAGTGTATTGTTTTATTTTTGTTTTTATAAGTTATATTTGTATGTATGTTAGTCTGTAAGGTATTTATAATATGGGCCTATTGTAGCTTGATATAAATAAAATAAATAAATAAAAAAATAGTCTTGAGAATCAGTAAGCTTAAGTGGCAATGGGCAGGGCACATAGCGCGAAGAACTGATGGCCGTTGGGGCAGAAAAGACCAAGTTGGGGCAGGATCGGAGACCCTTCGATCAAAAGCGCAGCGTAGGACGTCCACCGACAAGATGGACATACGACTTTGTAAAGATCGCAGGGTCACAATGGATGCGGACCGCTTGTGATCGGTCGATGTGGAAAACTGTGGGGAAGGCCTATGTTCAGCAGTGGACGTCCTTTGGTTGATAATAATGATGATGAAGAAGATATATACGATACGATAAAATTGTAATAAATAATAATTTACTGACATATAATGCAAACACACTATTTCCTCCATTTTTAAATTATCGCCCACGTCTCGGCCGCACAACAAACTGAAAAACACAATCCGGCACGATGCATCGCGTCAACTCGAAACGAATCTTCGCCCGTATTAACTCATTGAACGACTTTTCTTAAAATTTTTGTGCCACCTTGATTGGGGTGAAAGAAGAAAGGGTTGTAAAATCCTATTTAGGGATCCGTAGTCCGACAAGGAACCCTTATAAGATCGTTCAGTCCGTCCTAGTCTGTCACAGCAGAATATCTTCTACGTTTATGGACTGATTTGCATGTAACTTGGTTTGAGGATACTTCACATATAGATCTCATTTTTCAAAATACGAAAAATTAAAATGGCCCCTTTTTAAGGGTACCCTTTACATGTAAGGGGGGGGGGTGTATTATTTTTGAGTGCACCCCCTTGTATGGGGTATAGTTAAAAAGGACTATTAAAATAAGATAGGGTTTCCATACAACACTTTTTTATCAACTTTACCATTTGCGAGTTATAGCCCGCCAAAGTCGTTTACATGGTGTCCCCCCCCCCCCTGTAATTTCTAATGTCTTGGACCTATAAACTTCAAATCTCTTACGTAAAGAAACAGGCACAGAAACTCTTATTTAAAATTGTTTCGGGTATCCTGTGATCAATACTTTCGAAATTATAAATAATATAAAAATATATACTTTACAATGATGACATTGACGGTTAGGGAGATGATGATGGATGACGCAAGAAATGCAAAACTTCGCGGTGCCAAAATTGACTACGGAAACCTACTTTATGCGTGGTCCGACATGCACTTGGCCGGTTTTAGTCATTCAAATCAAATGAAGTAGTTAAGCAAAATTTATTCGAAAAGTGTGTTTTATTATAAACATGTCAGGGTTTTATTTCTTCATTAGTAGTTGTAGTTTTACTGTAAAATAAGAAGATAGAGCTATTTTAATGGTTTTATTCAAGGATAATAAACATATACATGTCGGCGCGGCACTATCCTACGTGACATATAGCGTGAAGTTAAACGTAATCTGTCACTCTGACAGCTGTCACAGTGGCAAACGTCAAGCTAGGATCGGGCCACCCTCCCTCTTCTGGCACGTCTGGCACGCACTTCCGTTTCCGGCAAGGACGCACACACACTTTTTCACGAAATCGAACTTTATCCAATTCCATTGCGCTATTAGTGTGTCATTTTAATTGTTAAGTGAGTGTGATTGATTAAATCGATATCGAGAAGACTTATTTCGGAAATCCTATCGCCATGGACGACGACACCGACTCTGCACCGAAAAACGTAGCGAACGCCCCTCCGATATACAATTGTTTCTGTATAGCTAGTGATAAACTAAATATCGTTTTCAGATCAAAATAAGTATTATTTTAAGGACTGGGTTTGTGAATATCACTCTCAGGCACAATATAAAATTTCAACCACAAACGTCTGTAAAGGAAAATAGTTGGTTTCTGCTTGACATGTACATGATGTATAAGGAATCAGGAAAAGCCATATAAAAATATATATTTACTTTATATTTTGTAAAAATAAATGTCATTTGAGTGGTTTTTGTATTGTTAAGCATAATTAATCATCTGTAACGTGATGTAGCTTTAATTGAAAAATAAAACAAGTCATAGGGAATATGAATATTATTTAATTACTGATATCACATACAATAATAATAAATGAAGAAATATGTACAGATGCATATTCGTTGTAGTAGTGGACAGCGCCAACATTATTATTATTTTTGGCCACTATAAGCAGTGTGATCGCTTATATTACCTAGTACTTCGCACCCAGCGAATTTTTACACTTCGAATGCTTTAGCTAGGCTGTCACCGATCCACATGCCAGATATTTAATGTAATATTCACTAAGCAATTAGTTTTCTAAATAAATAACATTGTAAAACTGCTTCAGTAAAACGGTAATTATAATTATGATATTTTTTTTATCAAATTCTTGTTTTTATTATTTTTTCTAATTATAGAATTCAACCTTTTAAATTTGATACCCATATTGTAGTATTCGCAATCAAAAATGTTTTTTATCACTAAGTACATACATTCAACGGCGTCTCGCTGGCCGTTAAGTAATGCATTTTTTTAACGTCATCTATCTAAGAACCATTGCGCTTTTAAGACGAATTCAACGATACCTGAATTATGTAAATCTGTTTAGAAGTTCTGGTAAAATGAAGCAAATAAATAAAGAATAACATACAACATAAGCGCGAAAACATTATCCTTAGCAATCGGGAAAAACTGTTTATTTCTATTCATGTAACAAAAATGACGATCTGCATATCTTATGTGAAATCCTAGCAGGGCTTATCTGTGAGAGGAATGAATGATGCCTCAGGATAAGTAGTTTTCAACGTGACAAGTACTTTTGTCCTCATAACAAAATTGAAGACTGCAGACTTCCCTGATCTGATACAATAACAGCCCAGCTAAACCGCATGACCGACAACAAGCAAGCACAGCTAATTCAGTACCATAAATCGGAAAAAAATACAGCGCTAAAGTGCGTATCGCCCTGATGTCGCACGCAAGCGCATATTGCCAGATTTCGCACATAAGACTTAGTTATTGGAATCTTTTACTAACAAACAGTTAATAAAAATATTCTTTTATTGTACCTTAATCTAGACATGGCTGGAAATAGAGATGGGCCGAGTAGTGGTTTTACCGAGTATGAGTATTATTCGGTTTAAAGCTTGCCGAGTACCGAGTACTCAGCCGAGTTACTCGGTTTAATTTGAGGTCCTAAAACAAGATCAATCAAACATGACCGCAACGCGCTGCCAGCAATACCTACTCACTGTAATTTTGAATTAATAAATCATGACTTCACTAATCAACATACGAGTAATAATATGTATTTGATTTTATGATATATCCCTTGAACTACATACAGTTTGTCGATCCGCAGCGGCCTGGCTGTCCTATAATTAACCAATAGGAATTGACAAACGCCAGATTAGGGGCTTGTTCATTGACTTAAGTAAGTGGTCATTTAGGTACATACTTTAATTCCTCAATTGGCCACTAGCAAACTTATTCCAGACATGCTGTTTATTTAATTTACATAACCGAGTACTTGTTACTTGAACCGAGTTATTCGGCCGAGTACGAGTATTAAAAAAACCACCGAGTACGCCGAGTACCGAGTACTCGGCCCATCTCTAGCTGGAAACTACCCACTTGAGTTTTGCTCTAACTTTTTTATCCTGTATAATATTTTATGTAGTAACGCGCATTAGTATCAATAATATTGTATTCTATTTTTACACGTTTCTAGTTCAACATAGGTTTTCAGGAGGAAAGAATTTACCCCCATTATTATAAATATACAACATCACATACATAGATCTGACTCCGAGGTAAGTGACGGAAGCACTTCGCACATCTAGCTCATTAAAGTCATAAATGTCAAAGAATTAAAAAAAACGATGTTTGAGCACTCAATAGATTTTTTGACATTTATAAATAAATAAATAAATATAAATATTTCACAACAATCACACCAATTCTCTAGTCCCAAATTAAGCAACGAGGCTATTATGACTTTAAAGAACTAGATGTGCGACTTGTGTTACAGATATCAGAATCAACAGTGGTATTACAAATAATCTAAATCTAAATATATCAGTACAAACAGACATGTTCATGCACATTAATGTTTGTAGTTTGTACACGCTACCTCCTGGTTAATAGTCAACTTCTTGACCATTACACCAAAGTAGTAGTCAAATATATAAGATCTTGAAACATGCAAGATGTTGCATAAATGTAAATATTGAATTTTATATTTCAGACTTTTCAGTTATTTTGTATACCTCAAGTAGTAGTACAAATCAATTGAAAAGGCAAGTGGCTTTTTTCAAAAGCTGGCGATTTTTTTAAGTAAGTGAACATTTGGCTTAGGATTGGTTTTTATTAAACTGTGTCATATCATAATGTATACTACGAGTATATATATGAAAAATTATGTTGTGTAATCGTTTTAAGAAAATCGAAATTTGACTGATGTTAAGGTGCATCAGCGAGTTGGTTAAGTTCATGGGGTAGCTGAAACGGACTGAACTTTACTATATGGAGAGTTTTAGAAAGCGCAAAACCTCGTCACAGACCCCAATAAGGCACAGGGTAATTCCTTACGCACCGGAAAGCGAGACTCCAGTTTACTCGTGTTTACTTTAATTGGACATTGCTCAATGCTCTTATTGTTCTCAGATGAGTGTTAAATTAATCTTGATGGAAATGATGCACACTGGAAAGCATACCAAGGAGAGGAAAAATGATTTGCATAAGTTTGTATTAAATGTAACGAGTCTCTTTTGAAAGTCGTTTGTGAACTGTTTTGGGTGAGATATGTTCTAAAAAAAAACTTATCTTCAGTTCATTTAGGCATTGTTCGTCTAGGCGACCTGACTGCTCAGCGATATAGCCAAGATGTCATGTCATTTTTATATTATGTTTCATTTTCAGGAGGTGATTTTACGATACACGTATATGAAATAGAAATCTTTATGCCGCGGGACTTCATGTATTAATGGTTTAAGGCATAAATAATCGTTTTGTGTAATAAATATTTCTAGTTGGTAGAAACTCAGTTATGAGAAATAGCCGACTGTTTTTTAAAACTACCTGGGGTTTATAAAATAAACATTTAATATGGGAACAGATTGTACAGATTATCAGAATACTGGCGACTGAACTAGGCAGGAGCTTATGAATAGGTAAAAATTATATTAAAGTGGAACTCCCGCACCAAACGCACGCAAGGACATTTGAAAACCTACTGTCAGGCCCTAGGGGAAAAGTCAGTCAGGGATGTTCCGCGCGCGGTTCGCCACCTGAACGCTTGCAGTTGAGTGTTGTTATGGCAACCACCTTCGATTATAATTCTTATTTTTGGCAACAAACATAATTTCGCAAGTCTTTTGATTATATCTCAAAGTTTTTACGAATTCTAACCACATGTCGCGCAGGAGAAATTATCTATCGTCTTGGTGCAAGAGGATCTTAAACAGGGAATTAAGCCCGGGCTTACCAGACCCGAAAAAACCCGGGCTTAGCGTTCGTCAAAAATTTCGGGCTTGAAAAATCGAAAACCGCGTTTTCGGGCTTTTCAAATTTACGACAATCATTTCTATATGCCTTTGTTAAATTATATCTATTTATTCTATAGTCTAGAAATATTACAGGAGATTCAGTGAAATCATGGAGTTACCTGAATAGTCAGGAAAAATCTATATTTTTTTAAAGATTTTAGACAGAAATAGTTATCAAAATTTCGAATGCTCACTTCGGTCGAGCACTAAATTATAAGCTTAAGATCTTGAAGCCTTAAATCTAGAGCCTTTATATACTTTATAAAAATAAATCAAGCGCTCGCTTCGCAAACGCACTAATTTATATAACTTTTTGAAAGATCGCTTCGCTCGAGAACTATAACTTTTTGTTGTTCTGAGATAAACTTAAAGCTCAAAAACCCGGACGCTCGCATCGCTTGCGCACTTATCATAATGCCTTTTTGAATGTTTGCGGGATCATATAGCCCGAAATCTCGAACGATCACTCCAATCGCGCCCTTGAGAGAGTTAAAATACTGGGAATTTTAACTCTCTGAATGATCGCTTCATTCGCGAAAAATCACTTGTGGATGTTCTGAGAAAATCTTAAAGCTTTAAATATCTTGCATACCATTTTGTATTTCCCAGAGAAAATCTCAAGCGCTTACGTCGCTCACGCACTGATAAACTTTACTTTCTGAAGAAAAATCTCAAGCGCTCGCTTCGCTAACGCACTAATTTATATAACTTTTTGAAAGGTCGCTTGGCTCGCGCACTATCACTTTTTGATGTTTTGAGAAAATATTTTTAGCTTTAGCTACAAAACTCTTTTTGTGAGTGTATTAGATCGCGTAAACCGAAGAAACAACTATTTAGATAGGTCATTAATCCAGAATTTGTTGCTCCCAAAGACTTAAGTTATGCGAGCTTTTTAAAATGCAACTACCCACCCTCGCCCTAAAAAAGGCTGCTATGTGAGCTGTCAAGGTTAAAAGTTTCGCTGTGATAATACACGATTCGTCCAAAAACACGTATCATCTTAGTATTCGTGAGGATTGAACACACAACCATACATCAAATTCCGAAGCATACTTCGGCATACTAAGTTAATCAAGGAAATGAAATGAATGGGTAAAAGTCAAGGTTTCTTGAAAAATTGGTGTAAACACTCTGAACAGGGAAAGAAGGTCATTAACAAGTGCGCATTTTCTTTTATTAAGTAGGTAAATTTTTACCCTTCTTAAGGGCCCCAAAAAATGTATATACAGGATCCCGCCCAAAATACGCGACGCCACAGTTTATATTATTTACAAAGAAACCTTTGACAAAAACACTTTATTTTAGAAAATATAGGTATATTATACTCGTATAAAGCCCGAAATTCTGAACTGTAAATATTGCCTCGCAGACGGTATGACTACTTTTCACCTCTGGAAAGGACTGTCGTAGTCTTGGCCTGATTGAATCGAGTCAACATAGAGTGTATTTATTAAAGCCACAAAGCACAACAAAAATTGTACAAAAGGTGGAATAAACGCCTTAGTGCATTCTCTACCAGTCATACCTTTGGGCTAAGCAGATATGAAACGTGGGTGGGTCCGACAAAACGTATAACTAAGTAAAAAGAATTGAGTCAAGTTTTAAAGAGTTCCTCCCTACACGCTCAGGATCCAACGCCCGTTACTTATGACTCCTTTACGCCCTCGCGGCATAATCTACTTTGACACAAAAAAAGAACCGCCTTCAAAATCACAACGCACTAAAAGCCGTAAACAAGGAATTTTACTGCCCAAGTTAAACTGAAATTCAGAACGTATTCAGAATCTGAATACGGCGCCAGCATAATAATCACTATTGTATAAAGCAAAACAAAATTTTGACAGCTTAGCAGTTTTTTGCCGAAAACTTGAATTTCATAGATAGATTCGAAAATCGGTGGCGGTAGGAATTTCGTAATTACATACATGTTAAGGTGGCGGTTCGCGCCGCGACAGAGACAGGAGACCGCGACCGTAGACCGAGACCGTTACTTGACGTTAGAAAATGTACAAGCGACAGTTCGCGAGCGAGACAGAGACAGGAGACGGAGAGGCAAGACAGGAGACGCGACGGCCGTCGGCTCGGACCAGTAGGTAGTGTCTCGTGTCGCGCTCGAAAAGCACGTGTGTCTAGTGTTTATAAATGAACACTTTTTCTGACGAAGACTGTGAAACGCTGATTGAACTGGTCAGACAGCATCCTCCAATACACTGCACGACTAGACCCCTACAAAGACGAAAATATGAAGGACAATATTTGGATGAGCATAGCTGAAAGTTTTGTATTTGTAATAACAGTATAAGAGTAAATCATCGTCTTCTTCTTCCTCCAATAGAAGTTCTACAACTTAGTTTTCCATCATGACACAAAACAACTGACTCCATCGACAGACTCCGATACTGAAGAAACCGAGATACTTGTCACGGTCTCCAGTCTCGGTCTCCACCTACAGTATATGCAGAAGATACCGAGACACTTGTCACGGTCGCCGGTCTCGGTCTCCGGTTGCGGTCTCCTGTCTCTGTCGCGGCGCGAACCGCCACCTTTAAGTAATTCAGTACGGAAAAACATGGTCAAACAAACAAAAGAAAATTCAGTTCAGTACATCGATCTGTACATTGACAGTGTTTTTACGCAAAGAATTACTTAATATGTATGTAATAGTCTACTCGACTCATTTTAAAATTTGTTTTTTTAAATAATTCACATTTCTTCTACTATACCAAAAAACATATTACAATTTTTTTTGACAAATAGAAAACCGAAAAACTGTAATTTTTAAATTAAAAGATCGTAACAAATCAAAAACGCTGTTCCCCATTTTACTCAGTATTCTGCCGACATACATTAAATAAACCAACATTCAAAAAACACATCGATATATTACCACACTCTAACCTCGAAATTAACTTATTGACGAAAAGCATAGATATAGGTAGTATAAAAGTTATAGATTCGCCACCGGGCGACCGGGCGTAAGAGAAAGATATATATTGACGTCAAAATATGGGGCTGCCACAGTTGCAAAAAAAATACCCCAAATGTAGTTGAAAACATTGCAACTTTTGCATTAGATTCGCAAGTAGGTACTCGCATAACGTAATGAGTGATTTTTTGTTGGGAGTGAATGACGTTAAATCATACGTGTGAAATCTCGAAAATGGCAATCCCAGGCGACCACCAATTCTGATAATATATGAAGTTTGGATGTTTCGTCAAGCGGCGTTTTCAGTGAATAAGCTGGGGTAAACTCAGCTAATTGATATGAGCTTGTGTGATTGCAGTACAAGGATAACCTTTATAAGTAATTTCTTTATTGAAAACATATATTTACAAGAATTGTTTAGGTCTATCGTAGCCTACCAAAACGCACGGAATGCTACCGGTAGATCTTGACAGTAAACATCCATGGACGCACCATCTTTGAGACCGACTTGGGATACTGGGACATTCTGTAATAAAACATAACTGTAAACACATCATCCTTTCCAAGTATCATACAAAATGATTATTTTTATTATTATTTACTGTCAGCTTACATGTACGATCAACGTTGGAATAGAGAATTGTTTTATGTAAGTAAATTTTTGTGTTTTTAGAAAACAATGTTATTCAAAATGATTCGAACCAAAACGCGAATACTTATGTGGTATTCAATTGTTTTTCCCAGTTCCGTCTATCCATTTTTTACGCGTTTCATCGTCCGTCGGAAATCTAGAAATATCAATGTGCTTTGAAATTCCCCGAAATTTAAGGTAAATGTTAGGGATATTTTTTCTAGTTGTAGGCAACCCAAAATCGAATTATAAGCCGACTGTTTTAATGGACATTAATGTTAAGCCGGCTTCTATCGTAGATTTATGCCACGCAATTTGACCGGTTTGCTTGTCAAATGTTTCGAGGTTACTTCAGAAATAATTTTCAAATATTTCCGATTTTATCAAGGGTTTATAAGGGTTTATATAACTAACACCATAACTCAGTAACGTGTCTACTGTGTGATTTGAGAAAGAAACATGTGCTCAAAATACAAAAAGTCAGTGTACTTACGCATGAAATGTAACACCCACTTCTTTTCGTTAACTGTTGCTTTTGTAGCGAAGTATGGAAAATCCAACCATTTTTAAGTTTAGCACAAACACTATTCTAACCCGTTCGCATGTAAATTATCGGATATACGAGGGCCACACCGAAAAAATCGGGAATAAAAAAAGTACAAAGATAATACAATAAGTTTTATTTTTATTGTTTTTCAAAGTATTCTCCCTGACAATCTATGCATTTCTGCATTCGATCGAACCAATTGTTATAACAGTAATTCCAGTCTGAAGTGGACATAGTCGAAACGGCCGATTTATAAGCTTCGACTGCCTCTTCTGAGCCTTGAAACCGTCGACCACGTAACATATCTTTGATTCTTGGGAATGTATACTAATATAATAAAGCTGAAGAGTTTGTTTGTTTGTTTGTTTAAATGCGCTAATCTCAGGAACTGCTGGTTAGAATTGAAAAATTATTTTTGTGTTGAATAGACCATTTATCGAGGAAGGCTATAGGCTATATAACATCACGCTGCAACTATAAGGAGCGAAGAAATCATGGAAAATGTGAAAAAAACGGGGAAAATTATTCATCCTTGAGGGCTTCCATTGCGTACGCTGTGAAAACGGTTCAAGATACCAAAAATATTTGTATAAAAGAATTATTCCTATTAAAATGATCTAAAAAAATGTCTGCGACAGTATATGTCTGATCAAGTCACTAGAACCGTTTTTGTGGTAATCAAATTTGGCCAAATTTATGCATTATTTATGAGGAGTTTTATCAACGTAATAATATTAATCTTTATCCAAATAAATGTGATGTTGATTAAGAGTATTTAATTGTGAACAAAATTGTCTTTGACATCACTTAATTTCAATGAATATCTTAGAAGATATTACAATTTTAAAATAACACCAATATAAAATTCACCCGCGCCGCGTGATGTGCAAAACATGACGCTGCAAGGAAGAGAGGCGTTACTTGCGAGCGACGCGGAGAGGGGCGTCTAGCTCTACGAGTTACCATGATGAAAAAAAAAATAGATTTAATTAGTCTTAACCTATGGAGCCGAAACGTGGAACATGACAGTCAAGCTGGCTCACCGACTACACGTCACTCAGCGTGCTATGGAAAGGTCTATGTTGGGGATCACATTAAGGGATAAGATCCGGAACGAGGTCATACGACATAAGACTAAGGTAACTGATGTTGTCCAAAAATGTAGCAAGCTAAAGTAGCAGTGGGCTGGCCATGTCTGTCGCAGCACCGACGAGAGGTGGAGCAGGAAGGTTCTTGAATGGAGACCACTCTTAGGTAAACGCAGTGTGGGACGCCCCCCGGCTAGATGGACAGTCGACCTGAAGAAGGCAGCTGGTAGTGACTGGATGCAAAGAGCGGGAGATCGTGCGCTGTGGCGGTCCTTGGGGGAGGCCTATGTCCAGCAGTGGAATGTAACAGGCTGATACGATGAATGACCAGATGACCGAGTGTAATCATCTGGGACGAATGTTCCATGATCCATAGAGCTCATGTAGAGGCTCTAGATAGGACTCTTAGAGATATAAGAAGCTGTGATAAAATCATCATCATAAAATTACTGTTATGTTTGCGAGGGACTTTCGACAAACTGTACCAGCAATAGTAAGGGGAACTAGGGCAGACATTGTAAAGTCTTGCCTTAAAAATACCCCAATATGGAAGTTTGTGAACTTTTAAAAATTAACTACGAATATGAGAGCACATTTGGGGGGATGTAGTAATAGTCCTCCTGGCCGATTTCGACCACGGCGGCCAATCTCAACAGAGATCAGCCAACTACGCAGGAGATATTATAGTGCACAAGTGTGAGCACAATACACAAGTGCACTCTCAAACTGCACTGTTCCATCACTCTCACTCAATGTTCGGTGAGACGACAATCCGACATGACCGGAGAGAGATCAGGCGCAGGACCAACGGCTTAACGTGCGAACCGAGGCACGGGGTGTAACACCGCCAACTTCTCGACTCCGAGCTGTTTTTGAGAGATTTATGACAGAAAATCTCAGAAACAATTTTGGCTCGACCTGGGATTCGAATCCAAGACCTCTTGGATGTTAGGCAGAAACTTTGCCACTACACCAACAAGGTAGTGGTGGGGTGGTAGTATAACTTTTCCTTCAAAGTTCCTTTTTATAGGAGACGGGAAAGTACCTCATTTTGAAAATAAAATTGCAATTGAACGAGATTAAGGATTAAGAGTGAGTAACATTGAGGACTTTATATCGAAAGTTCACCCTGAAATAAGCGAAATAGAAAATAACGATCATCAATGGATGTGTCAAAGTGCTATATTGGGAGTGAGAAACTGTAGCGTAGACGAAATTAATAAAATAATTATTTGAACACAAGTGGCCTTCCCCCATATTCCCTCAAGTTAAAAATAGGTGCCCCAATAATTTTACTCAGAAATATTAAACCACCGGGACCCGACTTCAAATCTAATTTCTTCGCAATATGTAACGTTATGGTTGCAATAGTATAGACTGGTCTAGCAGTTGGTCAAACAGTGCTAATACCTCGCACCTCAATGATTCCAAATTATTAACCTTTTAATTTTAAAAGAATACAATTTCCTGTTAAGCTATCTTTTGCCGTTACAATTAATAAATCACAGGGGCAAACATTTAAACACATAGGAATTAATTAACGTCAAGACTGCTTTTCACACATATTATGTCGCGTTGTCAAGATCAGACCTACAAACGCGTTGCGGACAAAACCAATATGTTCTTCTGACACAAGAAAATAAAACTAGAAAAATAATTAACGCAGAAGTACTTTAAGCTAATTATGTTCTTTTAATAACAGAAAAAAAAAATTCAAAAATAAAATGATGCCCAAAATAAATATTCCACGCGGACGAAGTCGCGGGCACAGCTAGTGTATAATAATCATTGGGGCTTAGGTCAGGGCTGTACGGAGGATGGTCCATCAACTCCACGTTTTCCTGATTTAAAAACGCAGTCGTTTTGCCAGCGGTATGTGAGCTTGCATTATCGTGGTGAAGGATTATGCGAGGGTTCGGATTATTTTTACGTAGTTCGTTTATGACTTCCGGCAAACAAACTGTTGTGTACCAATCTGCAGTAACCGTTCTTTGTTCCTGTAAAGGGATCGTGGCCACGTGCCCAGTTTTCGAAACAAAAGTGGCGACCATTTTTTTTGATACGCTACGCGCGCGAGCAACTTTTGTCAGCTTGACCTCACCTTCGAAGACCCAAACAGCCGATTGGTGTTTCCTTTCTGGCTCATATGAATAAATCCATGATTCGTCACCAGCAATGTACACAGCATTTGAGCTCCATTCGTTGAACCGTCGTAGAGCAGACCGACACCAATTAACACGAGTCGACTTCTGTTCCTCGGTCAAACGATGGGGCACCCAACAGGAAACTAACTTTTTGACACCCAGTTCTTCGTGCAAAATGTTTTGAATGGCTGTCATACCAATGCTGATAGAAGCGCGAATCTGCTCGTATGTCACATGTCTATCTTCCATTATTAGTTGACGAACAGCATCGATGTTTTCTTGTGTTACTGCTGTTTTTGGCCGACCAGTAGAAGGAACTGTGGTGAGAGAGGAACGTCCACGACAAAACTCAGAATACCAACGATATATAGTCGTTTTACTAGGTGCTTCAAGTTTATAAATAGAAACACGCTTGGCAAGACATTGTTCTTGAGATAAACCTCGACGAAAGTTGTGAAAAATTATCGCACGAAAATGTTTCCGCGTAAGCTCCATTTTCCTCACCGACTTATCAAATTCAAATTTAATGACAGCTACCCTATTGTTTTTTACTTTTTTTAAATGTCAAAAATGGAATTGTGTTAAGAATAACATTACGTTTCATACACCAAAGATGTTTTAATCTAATTTATTCCTGAGTATTCTATTCCCGATCTTTTCGGTGTGGCCCTCGTAATGCTCTTAATTAATTCACAAAATCTTATAATTGTTTGGCGCTCTTGAAAACTGTCATTATTTGTTTTGCTTACTTGAAGTGTGCCTACCCCGACCATGAAAAAATGCTCGGTCGGTGATAGAGACAAAACATTTGATTCTTTTCTATTTCCTCTGTATGAATTGCAATAAGACTATCTTTTTCTATCAAAGCGTGTCAGGCCCTCGTGAAAAGACCGGTGCGAGCGGATTGACACTTTTGACGGATGAGTTCGTCGTATCAACTCGGCAATTCTCGTTACTAACTACAAATGGAACGCACTTCGAAACTGACATAGAAAATTGGGCTCAATTTTTTTGTGTCAGTTTTGAGGTGCTCACTCGTCAAAATGACGTGTCGTGGCAACCTATAATACGGTAGTTGACACCACCAATCGTTGACGTACTTTTTATCAACTGTCAAAACGCTTTTCTTCATAGAGCTTGTATGGGAATAACACACTTTGACGTCATCGCGTGCAATGCCGACTGAGTGACTAATTATCATTTGAATTCCAATTAAAAATCAAATAATACGAACTGCAGAAAAATATTAGTGTAAAGGCATCTGAAATTATGAATTATTTTAGAGAAAATCAGTTTTTGAATATTTCTTTCATAGTGGAAACAAGCCTATTGTAATTTTGAATGAAGATTATCAAACTTAGTTTATTTCTGTTTCCCTGTTAATATGCCGCGCCACAGTATCCCAAAATGTTCACAAGTAGATCAATGGGGACCCAGAATTCGAAAACTGGGTAAAAGCTTTATGATGCTCAAATTACGATCTGCCAGTAAATACATAGACTTTTATTTTACATAGAGGTCGTTGAGTAAATACCAGGTTATGTCTAGAACATTTGAAATGCGACTACGAAAATGTTGCTTAATAAACAGATATCATTTTGACTTTATCTTAAAGAACACTAGATTTGTTGTTTAATTATTATTTTTTTAATTTATATTAAAGGTGGTGAACATCATCATTAAAATTTTGCTGATCCATCAGTCATCTAATGGAAAAAACCCTAGCCAGAGTAGGCCGTCTGTCGCCGACAACGCTAGAAAACATTTGTTTAAGGAGTCACTGGATACTTAAAATGTTGAAGTCATCGAACAAAAACTTAAATATTCCGACACTACATAATGCATGTTTTCTTAATTTGTTCTTCAGATGAACCTTTTTCATCTTAAATACTATTATTATTGACTAAACACTTTCGAGTTTTCATTCAGTACATACAAAAATTCGTTGAATATTCCAAAGCTCGTGAAATGACAGGGGCCGCAATTCAAATTTTGTACGACAGCGACATCTTCCGATTAACATTTACCGAACGGCCCCATTGCACAGTGGTCCCAGTTTCTCGGTCATAGAGTTTCCAAGTCGGATTCAAAAAGAAGAGAACTTTTTAACCTAGAAAATGGTTGTGTTGAGGGTTTAGGGGTATATGACAAGTAAAAATATATTTTTAAAAGCATAGTAGATAAGTATGTGAATATATCTCTAATATTTTCGAATGGACGATTTCATAAGAAACCATAGACAATCTTTGGAGAAGTTTCGGAACGAATGCTGTTTTTTGATTGGGTCGTGACATTTTGGCGACTTTTACGAAATTTTATAATTTGCAACATTTTAAGCGATTGAAATAGTAATTCTTATTCATACGTGTAGAAAATGATCAATTTCATCGCAATTCACCTAAATCATGTTATAAATAATATGTTTATACAAAAATTGGCATAACTTCAGTTTATGGTTGAATAAAACATAGGATGACTTTGGATTCCTTTGCCTTATTTTTTTATCGTCGATTACAACTGTCAAATTATTAACGAACCGAAATCTTTGGCTTTATATTATCATGATTCTAAGAATTCTTACCTATATTTAAGATAAAATATTTATCGAAACAACACAGCCTAGTCTCAGGGGTTGTTGGTATGGCATGCGGGGCTCTTTACAAAGCCAAACGCACAAATGTAGAAGTAGAAGTCTAAGTAGAATAGATTCTCAGATCTACTCAATATGCTCACAAAATTTCATGAGAATCGGTCAAGCCGTTTCGAAGGAGTACGGGAACAGACATTGTGACACGTGAATTTTATATTACGCCGAGAGCGTTTTTGGCAAATCTTTTTTTTTTTGAAAATGGATTTTTAAATTAGTCTTGCTGTTTTTTTTTTAATTAAAATCGATGATTTGTGTCACTACGTCAAATAATGTTCGAAATAATATTTTTTGTATAAAATTAGATAAATTCACATCCTATTTTGTAATTCCTAGTTCGTAGCGGCCTCTGATTGCAAAAAAAACTGCTTAACTGTCAAAATTGTGTGATTCACCTCTCTATAGATATGCCTCTTAAAATTATAAAATATCAAGAGCAAACCTAGGTAGGCTAGATATTTCAAATAGCATTGAAAAAACTCCAACAAGAACAGCTGTGTGCCCAGACGTAGCGTCATAGCAAGTCCTTTTCCAACAGCGACCTACGAAGCTAGCGTCGTGGCTTTTGTGAGCTTTCTTACTACGTTACTGTGATAATAATGCACCTATAATGCCAGCTCATGCAACGCTAGCCAGAAGCCCCGCCCCGTTATGTTAGCAGCTGTATAACAGCTTACTATTTGTACTGTTTTAAACTTTCCTGTTGCATCATTACAATAAACACAAAATTTTCCACGGGTTTTACGCAACACAAACACTTTTAAAAGAAAAAACTTAGTATTTACCTTCCTGACGTTTCGATCTGGTTGCATAGATCATGGTCCCGGGCGAACTGTTCGTCCGGGACCATGACCACTTCACGTCGAAAAATTACGAAAACCGTAAATTTTCAGTTTCATCATATAAAAAAAATATTTTTGAAAAATATTTCGACAATTTTGAAAATTTCAAAGTTACTACTCCTTATCTCATGAACGCGTTGAGATATTAAATTAAAATTTATATTAAATACTTCAGTCTATAATACCCGTGATGGGTGAACTTTTACTTATATACCTACAGGTTTGTACGGAACCCTCGGTGCCCGAGTCCAACTCGCACTTGACCGGATTTTTATAACAAGTTATCGATTAATTTCGAGTAAAACCTATTGTGTGCAGCAGCGCCATTTAACGAAAGAAGAAATGCTAAGGGAAATGGGCATGCACCAAGCTGGAGCTAGTCAACGTAGTATTTCTGAGGAGATTGAAACAGGACAAAACGTGTTATCTAGGTTATGGTAACGCTACCGTGCTACTGGTAAATTGGCTGAAAGACATCCCGTCTGGATTTCCGGAAGTGCATAACCACTCAAAGACAAGACCGATTTTTGCAAGTTGTAGCGAAAAGAGAACCAAATGTTAAGCAGGGACAGGAACCGCTTTCCATGACGCAGGTTTTCAGCGGGTAATTGATAGGCTTGAATATTTTTATTGGATAAAAAACCCTATCGCTTGGTAACCCTTTCGATCGTCTAACTGTATCACATGGAAAGCGTTTGAAAAGGTTTCCCTTTAAATAAACTGTTAAAACATGCACGTAACGTTACCCTTACAAAACCATTTCTCATTGGGTAACCCTATTTCATAGGCTAACCCTTTAGGAAGCGCTTTCCCTTTTACGTAGATCTTTGTTCTCTCATTTACGTTTCGACGCCATTACAAGTCAAATAATAGTCATCTGATATAACACAGGTGTGTAGGGCAACGGCAGCAGGCACGAACGATGGAAAAGGCGATCGCGGGCGAGACGTGGGGGGGAAACCCCTATCAATAAAGCGGAGAAAAAAAACTCTTTCAATGATTTGGTAAACGCTTAGCCTATCAAAAGGATAGGGTAACCCTATAGGGATAAGGTGAGCCTTTTGTCTGGATAAGCTTTTTAAAGGGTAACCTATACATAAGATTAAGCCTATCGTAAGGATGACCACTTAAAGGTACAATTCCAAGACGGGCCACACGCCGCAAACTACAACCGCAAACTGCAAGCGACAATACATGTTTCTATCAAATTGTATGAAATTGCGGAAACACTGCTGCGTGCTGACGCGACGCGCAGCGTGCGGCCGCAGCGCGCAGCGACCGCAGACTGCAGCACTACTGCACCAGTCGTGTCGCAAACCGCAGAGACTTCACACGTAATAATGTCGACTTTTTCTGATGAAACCCTTTCGGTAAAAGACACATTAGTACACTATTGGTAGCGTTATCCAACATTTTGTATCGCACGACGGTACTGGAATAACTAAGGCACGGTTCTGTGCATTGTGCAGCCACGGCATGCCGCTGCGGTTGGAATAGCGACCGCAGGCAGCATTGCGGTAACCGCAGCCGGTAGCCACAGTGTCGCCTGCGGTTACAGACTGCGGCCCCATTATAAACACCAGAATAAATTTTGAATTTGAGTCTTTAATGCAAATATTTATATATGTATAGTTTTGAAAACCTATTCGCTGAGGTATTCGCATCCGGCCTTCTGCCACGGCCAACCTTTAGTTTACTGACTACACGAGCATACTCGTACCTTAGTACTGGGCTAAATATTGCATTAGTAGTACGAGTAGTAAGTAGTCTTGGTTTTATAAAATTCGGAATATGCGCATCAGAATTAAGAAAAGCGCACCTCTGTGATTTTCCTGTCAGCTTTTAGTGGAGTTGGTTAACACATGCTCTTCGTGGCCTGTCGCCTTAACCGCCTAGGGGCTGGAAACTCGAGGTTGCTCCCTCTCTACTTGTGCAAAGCGGCTCCCCGAGCCCCCTGCCGTCGCTTGGACCTGTTTCCAACCAAGGCAACTGTTGTGCTACTGTCAGCACAATAGTTGTCAGTATCATGTTATTTTTAAAACGCACAACCCGCATGTCTCATAAAAATTCGAGTTTTCTCATCATGACCTCGAGACTTAGTTTTGTAACATCAAGCTCGAAGTTATGAAACCAGCCAGCGAGGTATTATGCCTGATCATTGTTAAACCATTTTGTCATTATCCGAGAAGCCCTAGTCAGCGCACCAGTAGCTTGTGAATGACACTGTGAGGAGAATGCTGCAGACCGATTCGTAGTCCAGCGATACGCTGAGGAAATCGTGGCTGACGACAAGATTGGGATGATAACCAGTGGTCTTGCTGTTTATCGATGAGTCCCAGTTCGACTTCCATCGAGATACACGTGGAGTACATGTTTGGCGAGTCCCAAGTCGTGAAACCATCTGCAACATCCTCAGGAGGTTAAAGGCAGGACAATTATGGTTTGGGTGGAAATTTGTCGTGGTCGAAGAACAGACCTCGTTTGAATCAGAAACACCATGACGGCTGGAAAATACCGTAACGAGGTGCTAGTGTCACAATGATCAGTATTTTTAATTAAATCTTCTAATTCTAATCTAATTAAATCTCAGATTTCAATTAAATCTTGCCACTAACTTGAACGGCGGATTTTTCCCATCTCTTGACAATGTAGTAGCAGTTTTGATAACTTTTATACTATATCCATGAGTTTTGCCAACTCAGCTCTTTTAGTGACGGATCTGGTACTTTTTATGTGCCTATAACTGAAATTTTTGGTTCAGTCCTAGCACTAACTCTATAGCACTATTTTTATTGCGAAAAATCTTACCAAAAACTATAATATCTACGTACAATAATACACAAAGATATGAAAAGATTGACTAGAAACAAATTTTGTACACATTTAAATTGACATAATGGTTTCACACTTCCTCCAATTTTAGAAAATATTTTTTATTTTTGTTTAAATACTACTTATTAATACTTATAAAGATCAAAAACTTTTAACAGAAAAGTGAAATATTTTTAACCTAGATGTTTTTAACCGACTACGACGAAGCTAAAAGGAGTTGTATGGACATATGTGACATTAGTGTTAAAGCTTGTTTTTTTTTATTAACAGAAGTGGCATACGACCTTGGCTATCATGAATACTTGGCTATCATAACACCAACATGAATCCTGTTTCATACTTTTGAGTAGTCGGGTTTAAGTTTTAGCTAAAATAATTATATTGTCTAAAAAAAGTAAACGTATTAAATATTATTCGCGAGGAGTTCAAAATTAGTCATCATGCTTTGGTAATAATGTGAAAATGTGATGTGTAGAAAAAATATTACGCAAGTATTTCTGATTGTTGATATTTCAATATTACCGTATCGTACGATACGAATGGCTAGCGAGCTGGCTTGTTAAATTAAATGTTTTCACGTACGCTATGGCTGGTTTTATCGACAGGTCACAAGTGAAACGGTGCTGTTTTATAAAGAAGCTAGGCTATTGATTTAGAGGCTTAGTAAGATAATAATAATAATAAAAATACGATAGATGTTGGCAAATGCGAAAAATAAGGCCCTAAAGTTACATATACAAGAGATGAAGACGCTCCGAGGTACGAAGGTTGCAGATATACTCGTACAAATAAAATTGAGATAAAACCGACTGCGGTGGTTTATGGGCACATAATGCGCGTGAAGTAAGCCATATGACCCATAGAGTGATAGCCATACTCGTACGAGAGGGTATTTTGGTTCCAATATTCTATTCTATCCATAGAAACTGCTGCATCCTCAGAAAGCTTTTTGCTAGAAGCCATAAGATAGCATGATACAAAATTTAATAAGAGGAAATGAAATTTTGTACCATGCTACCTTTAATGATTTTTGAAATTCGCCCCTTATCACACTAATCACATAAAATTATAAGTTCGTAAGTTTTTTTCTTTGGATGTTTGTCCGTCAATCAAGCTGAAACTACTGAACGGATTTTAATGAAATTTGATTGTATACAATCAGGATATGAGCTGACTTGGGTGACAGGATACTTTTTGCCCGATTAAATGCTCTCTTGGAATAAAACAGGAGGGAGGAAAAATCCAACGTCTGCGTGGATGAAGTCGCGGGCGGGCCGCTAATGGGGGTCTAAAAGGAGGGCGATTTTTGTTTCAAACCAAAAAGAGATACGAAATTTTTAATAAGACCACGCACGCTCGTACCGTATCTACATACGGTACGAGCGTGCGTGGTCTTATTATTCCGAGACAGGCAGCAGACTGCAACTGCAAGAGACACAGTGCTACCGGCTGCGGTTACCGCAATGCTGCATGTAGTCGCTATTCCAACCGCGGCGGCATGCCGTGGCTGCACAAGTCGGATTAATAAAAATCAATTCGATTTTATACTCAGTTTAATTCGTGACGTCATCCAACCAAAAAATCGACACGCCATTAACATGGAGGAAAAATTATATCTACTTTAAGGTTAGTTAAGTCTCTGCGGTTTGCGACACGACTGGTGTAGTGGTGCTGCAGTCTGCGGTCGCTGCGCGCTGCGGCCGCACGCTGCGCGTCGCCTCAGCAAGCAGCAGTATTGCCGCGCTTGGAATCAATTTCATATAATTTGATAGAAACATGTATTGTCGCTTGCAGTTTGCGGTTGTCGTTGGCGGCCTGCGGCCAGTCTTGGAATCGTACCTTTATGGGCATAGCTATCCTCTATCGACCCTAATAATATCGCCAAACACCCTGTACACTCCAAACTTTGCTATTTACATGAGTCATGTTCTTAATAGTTTTAAAGTACATTACATTTACAACATATTAGTACCAGAACCAGCTATGAAATAAAGGCTTTTAAAAAAAAGTTGCATTTGTCTCACTCACGTGAATAACTAAGACTAGTTAAACTTTCGACCTAGTTATCACCAATAAAATACATTTCGAACTTAAAATTATTCAAAACACGGTGAAAAGAAAAAGGAAATTCAATAAGCTAATATATAATACTAGCTGTCCCGGCAAACGTTGTTTTGCCATACAAATGTTAAGGGTAGACAACCCTTAGTGTACCTTTCATACCCCTTAGTGATCTAAGGGGTATGAAAAATAGATGTTAGCCGATTCTCAGACCTACTGAATATGCTCACAAAATTTCATTAGAATCGGTCAAGCCGTTTCGGAGGAGTATGGCAACGAAAACTGTGACACGAGAATTTTATATATTGGATAATCATCAATTAAGGTCTACAAAACTTATAATAATAACGTCGCAATGCTTAAAATAAAACAAAAAACCGAATTTTTAGGATGGCAATTGGGAATGCTTTTCTGTTAAGTTATGGATATGTGAGTAGAGGCCTATGTGATATAAAGTGGTGGTCAAACAATTAAAGACACAGAGGAATATTTGACAATTCAGTTTTTTTTTTCAGATTATGATTCAGTAAAATTCCTGCAAATGTTGTATTTATTATGTGTAAAAAAAATTAACCTCCTTTAAAAACTCTGAAACAAGGAATGTTACTGCCCAAACAGGCTAGTTGACTCATTTTTGAAGTTGGATTTAAATAATTCATATTTCTTCTAAAGGGTTTTTCAATTGGCGCGGGTAGATTTTGGCGGCCCGTGGCGGCCATTTTGTTTTTGTGACATCTGTCAAATCTTTTGTTTATTATTCAGTTGCTTATGCCAAATCTCCCGTACAAGATCCAACTGACCCAGGAGCTCAAATTTCATGACCATATACAACGCCGTTTTTTCGCTGACTGGGCTTCGAATCGTTTGGAAGAGGACCCCAATTTTGGCCGAAAAATCATCTTTAGTGATGAGGCCCAATTTTGGATGAATGGCTGTGTTAACAAGCAGAATTGCCGTATATGGGACGACACCAACCCACGCGAGGTTCACCATGTGATAATGCATCCTCAAAAAGTTACCGTTTGGTGTGGATTTTGGGCCGGCGGCGTCATTGGTCCGTACTTTATTGAAAACGACGTTGGTGAGGCGGTCACCGTCAACGGCGAGCGCTACAGAACGATGATAACCAATTTCTTATGGCCCAATATGAACAATATGGACCTAGACGACATGTGGTTTCAGCAGGACGGCGCTACGTGCCACACAGCGGACGCCACGATTGACATTCTGCACGAACGATTTGAGGGTAAGGTTATCACTCGCAGGGGTGATGTGAATTGCCCACCAAGGTCATGCGATTTGACCCCGCTAGACTTTTTCCTGTGGGGTTTCTTGAAGTCGCAGGACTATGCAAATAAACCACAATCGACCGATGCCCTAAAGATGAACATAACACAGGCCATCGCTCAAATTCAGCCGGATCTATGCGGAAAAGTCATTGAAAATTGGACCACTCGGATCCGTGCCACCATAAGAAGCCGAGGCGGGCATTTGAATGATGTCATATTCCACACGTAACGGCATACATGGGCCTTTCAAATAAATAAAAAAAATTGTTAATAACTTACACACAGCTTGTTTTATTCCATTTCAACATCTACCCGCCCTTATTGAAAAAACCCTTTACTATGCCGGCCGGCATAGTAGAAGAAAACCGGCTCTAGTGCTGGATTTGTGGGTTCCATCGTGGTGAAAGGATTCGCCAGTTAGCGTAAGGTAGTCGCCAGCTGTTGCCCGGGATGCGCCAAAAAACATATTACTATATTTTTTCGATAGATAGAAAACAAAGAACTGTAATTTGAAGATTGAAAGATCGAAAACTATAAAATATTCTGATGTCATACATCAAGTAAACCAACATTGGCTTGATTGTCAGTACCACGAGTATAACCTGCAAAGTTAACAATAAAATAGAAAAACATTACTACTACTAGTCTACATGAGAAATATAGTAATTACCGTTACTGCATCGTTCGAAAATTCAAATACACATCGATAAAGGCCTCTGGAAAGTTGTGGATTAAAGAGCGTAGTAAAAAAATAAACCTAACGTCCTACTTGGTTAAGACTTGCTTTTAAAATTCCGCGTCCATGTTATTTTATCAATAAAACGACAAAACAATAACTTTTCGCGTTGCTGTAATTCTGATTTTCCCTATTTCTTCTTCTTATTTTCTTTTTTTGAGTTCCGTAGTCCGACAAGGAACCCTTATAAGATCGTTCAGTCCGTCCTAGTCTGTCACAGCAGAATATCTTCTACGTTTATGGACTGATTTGCATGTAACTTGGTTGGAGGATACTTCACATATAGATCTCATTTTTAAAAACCATGTGCAAAGAATCATGTAATCTAACCGAATTTTCAGGATCAAATGAGGTCCAAAGTTAACCAGCTTATTTAATTTGCAAATGTACATAATTTATGGTGTTTTGAAAGTTACTGATGGATCAATGGGGGTGAATTGAGTACATTTTTACCGAGCAATTTTAGCCCTATAATATATGCCTATAATATATAAAACTCTAATAAACAGTCATAAGAGATTTTCCAAAATCTAATTTAATTTATCCCTTTTATATGGGGGTCGTTAGACTTAACAGACACAAATTTGACATCATTTTATTAATCAGTTAAGAAGATCATTTAAGTTTTAAACATATCAAATTATATCGTTGTGCTTAGTCTTACCTAACCCTTTCTTACGTATTTTGTCTTATTTTACTATCATAAGAAGGTAACCGTGAGACCTACCGATTCAAAATTATAATCAATTTATTATGCAACAATTTCTTCACATTTAAACAAAGCTACGTCAAAATCTATTTCACCAGCTAGGCGCGAGACGAATCTAAAGTGAGATCTTTATTACGAATTTTCACTTTCTAAACTTATTTCTGTTCTGAAAATATGATTATTCTAACTACAAGGAAAAAACTGGGCTTATTATAAATCACATTTGTTGTTGGTTTCTATTTAGACACGTGGAATTCCAATCAGGGAGTATAGGGCAAAATTATTTGAAAAGCTTATTTTTTATGTTAACTTGCTATGTTCTCAGACAACCGGACTTTATAGTCCTTACTTTAATATGCACAATGCTATTGTTTTCAATAAAGGCAACATTAATTTTAAGCTGATTATGGGTTAAAATAAACATAGCAACTTTACTTTTGTCGAATTTTGCGTGTAATTACCTGTCAGGTCAGATATTGAAATAAATGGGCTCGATACAGTCCAATATTTACACGACCATTATTATAGATTTGTGTAACCTATTACTTAGGTAATTAGTAGTATTGACGCGTTTTTGGGTTAATTTGCGGGCTTAGTAGATGCGGCCCATTTTAAGTTGACGATAAATAATATTGACTGCTTTTTTACAATGATAATTGATAATGCTACATTAAAACATTGTTTAAAAAAACAGTAAGGAGCATAACAAAAAGAAAACGAACTCCTAATAGGAGTAAAAAGAATGCGTCAATTGGGCTTATATATAATAAACAATACTGTTTTACTTTATATGTATAAATAATAAATTTTGTTGAAAGGTTTTTTATATGAGTATGGATTAATTAGTTACGATAATGCATAATTTAAACAATGATCGGAATTGTAAGGACGTACCGCATCTTCCTTCCCCTATTTTGTTTGATCTAAGGGTTTCTAGGTAAGGTTTTTGTGATGTTTATGAATCACATCGCTGACTTAGTGACGGTTGCCACGGACGGTACTTCATACAAACACATAGAAACTAAGGGTCGCGATGACATGTCGCTGGGCTCTCGTTCAAACGCAGACAATTCACACAAAACATTTAGTTAGGTTATATACTTAATACTTAGGATATTTACATGGTTCCGGACTGTGATCATACTGGTTCACTTATATACTTATACATGTATAAGACTGTTGACCTCAACACGCTTCATGATGTATTTCGTCAAATACATGTCATTACAATACATCGTTTAATCATTACGTACATCGTAACTTAGAAATTCAAATAAAGCTTATCCCTTTTTGGTTGGATCCATTACCCGGTGCTTAAATCAAATAACAAACACATCCACACGACCAAGAATAAAAGTGCTTTACAAAAACACACACAAAGTTATTAACAAAGTGCACATAAAACAGATAGAGCCGCCGCCAGCCGAATAAATCCTTGCCATTGGAATTTGGTCAATCCAGATTCACTGCACTCCTGGTCGAATTGCACTTTAAGAAGCACTGACACAGTTATCACTACACTGTCACTTTTCCGGAACAATCCGCACTGCAATCCAATTTAATCACTGCAATCCATGATATCCGTTTTGATACTACAGTGGAGGGGGCGGCGGCGGCACCTATCAAGTGCGAACGCTATTGCTGAACAACATGCTTTTCATAGGTTCCACGTGTTAGTCAAACCACGGCAAGACAATGAAGCAACATAAAAAATGTACGGTCGTAATCGATTTATAATCTCGATCAATGCCTTGACCGTGTCAGCACACCGACTCTGCGCCACTCGCCAGTCTGAGGGCGTTGTCGCAGTTAAAGCACTTAAATAAATAATAAAAAGCCTATATCGTATCTGCATGTTCCATGTTTGTAATTACATAAATATAGAAATATAGTTAAATAATAATAATGTGTTTGGAGTTTTCTTTTTTGTTAAGGATACTGATTAATGATATAATGAATTGTTTAAAATAGCTATAGCATGGCATATTTCCTGTACAATATGCTGCAATATAAAAACAGATGCTAGTTGATAGAACCTAGACTTGATAAATTATGTAGGATTGCGGATTTTATTAATTTCAAAATTAAAAATATGTGATTGCGATCTGAAAGTTTTTACCAGATCCTATATCATATCACTTTTATCACTAAAGTCCAAAATGCTTTAACATGTTACTTGTTACATTAATCAATTTGACTCATCGAGAATAAAAAGAAGGTTTTTGATTACTTTTTGATAATATCTATTTTATATATTATTTGAAATGACGGTTATATAGTCAGTGTCAATTAACCTTAAAGAGGAATGATACGATTATTCTATGGTCAAATTGATTTTAAATTATTATGAAATAGACATTTAAAATGTTTGAATAAAATGTGTGCAAGCAATTGTGATCCTTAAGGTGGTAACCACTTTCTGTTGGCGACCGTACAATAAAAACATTAAAGTGATTCATTTCTCAGTTATGCAATCAATATAATATGAACTGTAATGTGCATTATCTCGTAAAATTAGATTTAATTTCATTAAGTTATTACAAGACCACCGTTACACAGAATAGTATAATAATGTACCTACCCAACAAAATAATTTAATTTTTACATACAATACTGCTTCTTTACGAAAGTTGCCTGGTAAAAGTCTTATAAATACAGTTGTCATTAAAAAAAGATGTATGTTTTGCATTTTTATTATTCAGAAAATGTACTTTTATGTCACAAATTTGTAAAGCACCGGAGATGTGCGGCGAACTTTCCTACCGTTTTCCAATTATTATTTCTTAAATGGGGGTACATACTGGAGGAGCACCCACGTTGCACCACTAAACGTGTACCGCAAATCGTATTGTGGCTAAGATCTTTAATGTTCAAAAAATAACCAAATATTGCATAATGGTAACCTTTATTAGGTTATTATGAGGTTAGATTTATAGCGTTTCCGTTTTTTTAAATCATTTTATTGCTATTTGCCTCGATTAATTTGTATTAACCGCTTGAATTTACAAACAACATAAATTTGGTTATTAATCAGTGATTTATGTTATCTCAAAAAAAAATTACCAAAAATTCGAATTACGAAATATGTAATGGCTAAAAAAATAAGTTTTTAACAAAGTTTAAGGACATTCAGACACCGCGCTTTGTGTTTTACAATTTAGTATGTCCTCTTTTAGCTTATAGATCTATCTCCAAAACTATTGATAAAATATTATAAAATATTGCTAATAGTAGAAAAAATCTTTCGTGCCTAACGAATTAAAAGGGATATTGAAACTATTCATGAGTAAATTCAGTTTTGTTTTATTTAACCCACAAACAACATCAAACATAAATTTACTTTTTACAAACGTGTTACACGCAGATAGAGCTAGCAAGAATAAATTAATACTCACGATAGATGATAACGTGAAACGGTGGAGGGTGCCGGTGTTGAGTTCACGGAGGACGAAGAACCAGAGTAACCGGAGCCGGCGGGCGAAGAGCCGGCCGAGGGAGCTCCCGCTGCCGTCGGTATCGCGGCCGGCTCGTAGTACTCCGTGGTAAGGGTGCGCTCGTCGAGCACGTGCTCCGCGTTGTGAGCTTTCGATGCCGACTTGATGTCCATAAAGGCGACAGTAGCGCAAATACCACTACTTGTGGCTCCACTAGCGCTTGCAACTGTGCTTCCACTCTCCGTTCTACCCAGTAACTTGATATTCTGGACTCGGCCATAGCTGAAAAATATTTTATACATTTACACTTCTGTTACACAAAGCACTATAATTTAACACATTGAGACACTTTGTATTGTAATAAAATTATACGCAAAAGAAAAAATATGGTATTCGCTTTCTTAAAAATAAAAGAAAATAAACTGTACACCGATGCAAGCAAGAGAAAACAGATTGTTATACGAGAACTGTACATTTATGAAACTACATTTTCGAAGACATAAATTTGTTTTTATACTAATTGGCACCTGGTCATCACAGAATCGGCCCACCGACATTGTAATCCCTAGACGTGTTGACATTAAGGCCCAGCACACACGCGTGAAACTCGAGTGTAACGAAAACCTTTTGAAATTATTAGATTGAAACCAGCCCGCGCGCCCCTTACTCTCTAAGCCTTTGTCCGAAGTTTCGGATGTAGCCCCTGTCACTTCAAGCTTCACTTACTAGATCCCAAAATACGAACGAAACGTTAGGGGGTACGTCCTCAGTTTCAATCGTTTTCAACACACGCCGCAACCTAAATTAAACCGCAATTCCGCAATATGATGAAAATTCACAAACATTTCAGTTTTCTTTTAGAACAGACGTCCACAAAATGTTATTCAAGAGATGAAGAAGTTGTGCTTCTGTATTTGTTTCTTCGACAAACAAAAAGGCGTACAAGAAGAATTATGTGGATTCATTACTACATTGAGAAGAATATCATCTGCCGTATGAAAATCTGATAGAAAATTCGTCGTCAGCCATGTTGACGAATTGATAGGACGCCAAATCCGATGAAACGAGTTTCTTGCACGCTGGTTTTAAAGCAACTTATTTGCAACGCGTTTTAAACCGGTTTTAACATTTTTGTTTCATGTGCGGTCCCTCAAACGGCATAAACTCAAGTGAAACTCAAAGGTTATCAGAAGTTGCAGTTACCTTGCACTTGCGTTTCACCGTGTATGCTAGCCTTACATTTCATTTGTATGGAAAGGAATCATGAGAGCAATATTACAAAAACAGGTTGGTTAATTTTTGTGCAGACCAGCCAAATAGTTTGTCTTACATAAGATTTGTTTTGATTACGTAAGACCTAATTTTTTGGAAACCTGCAATGTTTCACATTCATAATCCAACCCATCCCATAGTCAATTTCATGTATTTTAAATATGAAGATGATTAATCACTTAATCAGTAACAAAGTGTATAGCTCCTGTTTGCCTCTTACACGAGTTAGTTCACGATCACGATGTTCGCCACAATACATTAAAAAAACTAACGTTTTAAAGAGGTGTTCCCGATACACGTGTCCAATTTTAGCAGATATTATGCTTTATAACGACCCAACACATCTCTAGTTTTGAACAAAACTCGAACCCACCTATTCAATCAATAGTTCGACGTTAGTTTGGAATACCTTACGAGGGAAAACAGGTTTCCGACAAAAACTGGCTTAGATAGTTCATTGTAAGGATTCTTCATTACTTCCATAACGACTTAGGTCAATTTGTTTTTTTTTTAATTAATTATTTTCAAGGATAGAACCACACCCAACCTGAATGTTTCAATAACAATAAAAAATCCCTGTTTTTACACATGACAAATTTTAGTTATAGCATAGCCTGGCAATTACATTTTTTTTCCCACATTTCATGAGCGGTTGTTGCGCTTCCACTCCTAAGATCTGTTTAAGACATGCTGTTCGTATGTGGTACCTAATTTAGTTTATAAGATCAAGTAAATATTCTGCCATACAATATATTTTTATTGGCAAAACAGTAAATAAATATCCGTTGCACTGCAGGGCACAGACCTTTCCTAACTATTAGGACATACTACACTAACATTGAGGCCACATGCCAGCTAAAAAAACATACAACATGCTAATTTTATTTTTGATTTATGTAGCAAGCAATAACAATAAAAAAGCAAGCAAGTTGTTATAATATAAATTATAGACAGGTTATTCATATTTCAAGTCGATAACAATATAACTGTTTCCAGATAGATTGTTAGGAATCAGACAAGATCAGTAAGTAACATCAAGCAGATATTGTAGAATGGAGAATGGATAACCTTTTGGAGTCACAAATATATACATAAATATTAACAACCACAATTAATAATTCATTCAAATATTTAAGATCTTTTTAGCAGAGAAAATATTACACTGACTATTGATACAGAAACAACACTGCTGTACAATTCCAAAACAGTAAATATTATTTATTACTCGTGATTATTAAACATTATTATTAATTACCTGTCGGTTGTTCTAGCTCCGAATGTTGTCCATTCATCTCTAGGCGAGCACAACTGACCGAACTGTGTTAAAACATCGGGAAACAATATTTGGTGCCCAATTGGGTTTTTAATTTGTCGTATAATTAATGATATTCAATTTGATTAATGCAATTTTTTATCATTATAAGAAATTTTACTATTGTTATGTCTTATGTCATTAAAATGATAACCTAATATTCTACGCTAAATTCTACTTACGTTAGCTTATATTTTTTCCTTTTTTTATAAATTACTTTTATTTTTTAATTTAATATTTTATCAGTATAAATAGAAGCAAAGCAAAAAAGCATATAAGAACACTATCAACTTATGGCCGGTTTCAATATCCTATCTACCGTTGACTGAAAGTTAGATAACTGCCCCTTTCATATAAAAATCTGAAAACTCCGATAGCTTTTAGTATGAAACCGACAGTTATTTAACTCTCTAACGGTAGATAGGATATTGAGACTGGCCATTAAAGATTGTTTCAAATGACTAATGACGATAGGTAAGATTTAGGTTCATTTTGGTTAGTTATTATCAGGTTACTTTTTGGTATCAGCGAAAAAGTCACTCAGGCTTAATGGGGTGTTGTGCCCCAATCATTATTTGAACAGGCCCGTGCGTTTTTATTGCGATGGCGTCGCCTGTATACACCTCAGTTTCGCTTGCTGTGCCTTTATACATGACCTGTCACGTTACGTAAAAAATGCACTGGGCTTCAACTTGCTGCGATATGGGTCTAATTTATACGAAGTGGTGTAGGCGGTGGACAGTAACCTGGGTCACACGTTCCGACCGCGTCTGTTTCACGCGAGCAAGCTAGCGACTGCCATGCATGCGCAAACGCATCCCTTACACTTCCACGGTCTTCCAGTCCAGTTAAAATGTCATCGCGGCGGAACTGTATTTTAGTTTAGACGAAGCTGCAAGGGTGTGCGTAGTATGTAACGACAATGACTTTGTCGAACAACATGAGATCATCAGAGTTGAGAAAAAATGAGTCTATGCACGCTTACACTACATGCGTTGTCATTTTGTCAACTTATTAATGATTAAGTTTATATCAATCAATATATGAGTGTGCTATGTTCTATTGAAATATTGACCACTTTTAGCAGTCTCAATTATAGTATAGCGCAATAAGTTAAAAATGAAATCGCTAAAATAGGTATACAGAAACAAGCAGATTCTATTTTTATTCAAGGATGCAAACAAGCAGGCGCACAGTGGGTCGAAAATCCTAATTAGGGACTTTGTTGTAGCGTTGTTTTGTACAACTTCAGTCTAAAAAAACTGTCGATATAGAATAATTTTAATGATTTTTTTTACAAATAAATAATATTTATTGTATCAGTTATAGATATTACAAGGCAGATGTTAATGCAATAAAAAGCACTCTATAACTTGCTACTCTTTAATGGCGTTCAGCAGATCGAATAGATCGATCGTACAGCACATTCATTTATTCTCCAAAACTGATGGTTTGGTTGGAAGAAAATATTGTCCATTTTCGTTTAATGGAATGAAACAAACTGCTCTATTTTGACTATGCCTTGACCAATCTCGGTCCAGCAGTGCGCACCCGAACTTCCTCGTTCAGGAGTTTTTTTGTCATATCTCATACTTATTTTATACAGCAAACTTATTCGTATTAATGCAAATTATATTTATAATAATTGTCATGACCTGAAAATAGTGGTCTTCGAAATTGTACTTAGAATAAACTTATTAAAAATATTTTATAAAAATACCTATCGATAGATATTTTTTTAAACTGAAATTGTGGTGAAAAAAACGCAGTCTCTCATTAGCATTCTGCTTGATTGAGGCGGAAGCGTTGTCATATGATTTTTTGACTCAAAGGAGTTGTTAAGATCTCATAAAACCCGTTAGTGTGTAGCCTCGTACAGACAGGTGTACTAGGGAAGAAGACTCATAATTATAGGTTTTAGAGTTTTAATTTGCATATAAATATTTGGACGCGCTAAGACAATGACCACAAATATATCCCAGTAAACATGTAGACTATGGCCATAGCCTAACCAAACTATTTCCATCGGAATCCCTATTCTGTATTTCGGCGGTCTGCGCTCCGTCTCGGAATTTTATGTTTTAGCCTCGGGATTAGCTAGTTTCTGATAAACTGTAGGGTTACCTACGTAGAGTCGAAGCCCGTTGAAGCGAAGGACGTAGCGTCGAATTATTTATCAGCCAGCCCGCAGCGTCGAAAGCCCGTGGAGTAACCATATCCTGTACCAGGGGGTTATTATCTCTGAACCAAGGTACGATACAATACAATATGCCTACGTTAACTAATTAGTTTACCGTAATGCTCCAGCCGTTCGAACGAAAAGCGTGAGTCGTCATGACTTGATTCGTGTTTTCGTGGTGAGCTGTGTGACTGTGAGAGAAGCAGCAAACAAGTACTAGTAAAAATGCGCAGTTGCCGCCTTTATCGCGCGCAGCCAGCAGTATCGGTCGAGCGCGCGGTCGGGCCAGCATGCGTTGTTGCCGCTCTGGTCGTTGAGACTTGTTTTTATCTACAAATACGTGCTACATATCTACAACCCATCGCAGGCAACGCAAGTTATGTTGCAGTCGTTTAGAAATTTTCATTACGAGATGAAAATTTTGCTTAGGCTTTAATTCTATTTAGACGCTAAACGGCAAGCAGTTTTTCAGAACCTAAAAATTAGGTATATTTAATGTACACAAGACAATGAATCACAGTAAACACTGTGGCATCTTATACAGTTGTAATAAGGGCGATTTTGCTACAAAAAAGAGTAACTTTATGTGCTGTCGTCTATACCCGTGTTTTAGTTCTAGATTTCAGCAGAAATTTACAAAATTATAATGTACCTCTATAATCTAATCTAGTTATAACTATAAAGTGAATGTTTGTATGAAGTGCCAGAGGAGTCAAACTTTCGTCATACGGTCAAACGTCAAACGGTCATTCATCCATCATGATATGACGGAAATTTGTAGAATTTTTAGTGGTATTTCTATTATTTTATTCAGTGCATTTTTACTTATTGGTTAGAAATAGATCAATGTATATTGTACTTTTAATCAAAGAACAAGAAAAATCGAATAAATCTTACTATATGGATACATGGTGCGACAAGAAATTCAATCAACGGTACCGGGAGAGTGATTAAATCGGTCGATGTCTGAAGCGACGTTGCCACATTTACTCTTACAACATGGCCGCGCGCTCGCTGTACCCGTTTCCGTGTGAAACTCAACAAAATGCGTCTGTGTGTTCGAGGTGGCTGGCAGTGGCAGTCAGCGGCGCGGCGTGGCGGGTTTCGTTCGTTCGATGCGCGCCAGCCACACGGGTCGGCGGGCGGGTGCGAGGGGAAGAGATACCGGCTGATGACGTCAGTCTACTTTCTGAATATCTACCTACATAACATGCTGGTTATTGTACAGGGGCCAACACATCAGGCTATCCTTTTTGTTGCAAAACCATCTGTATCACAAGCGCATAAGAAACCGCCGTGTTTACCGTGACGTGCTGGCCACCGTACCTTTGTATTTGTATATATATGGGTGCTATATCAAAATCTTGACGTTTTATTATGAATAGTTTACCATAAGCACTCGTACAATAATAGCCGCGTATTCAAAAAGGTATTTACTAAATTAAAAAAAGTTATTACTGCAATAATGAGTATTGTCTATTAATATAAAACAAATTTCATACATTTGTTGTGCAGTACCGTTGTCTACAAAGCCTGTAGTAAGCAGGTCAGCCTACCGTTACATTGTATGTACGTAAAGTTGGAATTCACTGCTGTTTAAGAGATGAGGGTGGGTGTCTTAAGAGAGAGTTTTTACGCGGGCACGGAAGGAGTAAGAAGGGCTTTGTTTCTGAATTTTCTAATTAAGATTTTTCGTGGCTTATTATTGTGATAGAATTAACATCTTGTGTTACTGAAGGAAAACAATGGAGTAAATGTAAGAAATAGAGTAAGGTGCTCCCCGTACTGATCAGATCGATATTCCCGCGTAAAACTTCATTTCTTGAGAATTGAAATGTGAATCATCCTCGCATTTCAATAAGTTAGGTTATTATAATTTCAAAAAAGTTGTTTTAATGTATTATTTTTTTTATTTTGGAATACAAACGCAAGGTGTAGTATAAATAAAGTAAGACATAGATCTAGCCTTACTTAGACTTAACTATGCTTCATGATCTATAATATGTATAAACTAAACGAAAAACGTATTATCGTGTTATGACTTATTGATTGATTACATTCACCTCATTTACCAAACAAGTTTGATACCTTAAAATTGTAACTACTGCATTAACTTATCGAGACTTACACTGAAAAAATGTTTATAAATTGAAATAATGGTGTTTTTGTAACTCTTAAAAAGGACATAATCACTACATAATGTCGCTTCCCGCGTCAGTCCCATGTCTCTAATCTGTATCGTGTGCATCGTCACTTGGTTTAACTCACATTAGACAGACAATAATAATTGTACGTTAGAAATGAATCCGGAATATTCCTTAGGTAAGGAAATATATTGCAGTTTTACCAACTTTTTTTGTACTCTTGATAGGTAGTTACACCGAAGAGATATCATAAAACAATATAGGTCTGATAAATGTTGGTGTTTTGGTTAGTATTTATTTTCAAGGTCTGGTATTTGTGTTCAACCACAGGAAAACGAAGGAAAAATTTTGAAAAAAATATGTTACCAGTTACACTGTTTTGTTTCCATAATGGTCTAAAGTAAAATAATAAAGATTCTTGAATAAAACAAGTATTGAGTATACTTGTTTTATTCAAGAATCTTTACGCGCTTACCACGCTTTTTACTCTACTGTAACATAAATTCCGTGTACTCAGAAATTATTTTCTCTTTTTTAGTTAGCAGTAAAAGCGTGTTTTTTTTAGTTTTTTTAAACTATTACTTATTTTTATTTTTTTAGTTAATAAGGATAATGGTAAACTCTTATCAAATTATTGCATTGTCATCGGTACTTAATACGTGTGCAAAGTTTCAAATAATTCCGATTTCTGGAAGTTGGTGAAAATTGAGGTCAAAAATTCTGTTACATACATACACACATACATTCATAAATACACCCCGATCTAATAAAAGCGTTTTAAAAACCGTTTTTATTCCTAGTCTATAGATTGTGTAAAATTAAGCCGCCTTCAAAAAACTTAAAACGTTTTAAAAAGGGAAAAGGCCAAAACTATTTTTTGGGGTATCTTGAATTTTCGTTGTCTTAGATATTCCAATGTCTTGGTATTATATACCTTTTAGAACATACTTTTGTCAAAGTACTTTAAAATTGGATATTGGCCTTTTGTTTATAAAATGTATTGAGTGGCGTTTCGAACCAATGGACCTTGGCTCTTGAATTTGTAATTATCAACTAAATTGTAAAAATTCACAAAATAAACAATGAACTACGTTATCTAGTACCTTGCATTATCATTGGAATGCGGGGATGCTCATTTAGCAAAAACTACTGAACTAAATTTGATAAGACTATTATTTTTACCTGTTTGAATTAACCTGATTGAAATAAAAAGGTACTTCAAAAAGAGAAAACTTTTGTGTTCATAGTGGTTGAACGTTTTACCTGTTTTACTTTGAATAATGAAAGTTTTTTTTTCATGTGTACTTTTTAGGCTCTCCATTCTGCATGCACTCCAAAACGCAACACAAATACAAATTATGTTTTTTTTTTTAATTTTATTTTAAAAAACTATCCATATAATTAATATTTCACTGTGGAAAAATAACGTCATTGTTCAATGTCATTTATTACCAGTGAATAATGTCATGTATCAATGTCATGGTGATAATTTGGCTGTAAAAGTATCCCTGAAAAGTAGTGAGCTATACGGTTGATCATATACACGTCCCTTCAGGTGTACCTACGCCTACACGATGTCAGCCGCTTGGTCTATTTTAACTTGCGTTGACCGTAGATTTTTTTACTACAAACAAATGTTTTCTTAAGTTTTCAACGTGAATGCTTAAAGTTATTACAATAAAACAAAAATGCATCAACCACAATACTGTTCTGCAGAAATTTAATGGAATGTATCTTGTTGTGTTGATATTTTACAAACAGTAAACGCATAAGTAAACAAATGTTTACTGTAAATTACTGCATTTACTATTTAGTAAAGATGTGGTTAACCACAGTCGAAGGTAAAAAGGTTCAGGTCCAACAAACGTTGTCCTGAGGATATTTGTTTGATACATCATGTATCCTTAATGTGAATACACCCTTTATGAAATAAAATGTCTCTCTCTGAACAAAACTCGAACAAAAAGGCTTAAGTTAATTTCCCAATGTAGGTATTTTGTGAGGCAAAATGGTGTTTCTGTTTTATTATTCTTTGATGACTATTCATTTTAATACTGTTATTTACGTAAGTTTACATTTTCAAAATTCAAGCATAAGTATGTCAGGCAAGGCCAAAAACGGCCGACTGAGCGCGAAGCGATTGCAATATCAAATATCGAGAAACAAAGACAGTATTATTGAATAATGAATACTATTGAATTAAGGAACCCTTGGAGTGGGCGAAAAAAACATACGGCAAATTGGCGGATTAATGAATCAAATTTTGCGAACATCCCATCACGAATCCGTGCTTACTTATAGAAATTAAATAGTGAAAAGAAAGCAAAATAAAACAGAAGCAATATAAAAGAAAATATTTTATATTTAGTGCATGCGTAACTTTGTTGGTTAATTAAAAATAAATTTAAAGAAAATTTCGTTATTCTACCTGGTTAGTACATTTTCGGATCCTTCTTCTACTTTAAATTAGAACTTAAGAGGTTGCAGCTTTTGCAGAAGTGACCTGATCATTGAAAAAGTTCGTAACTCCCAAAGAGCGGCGAATATCTCCGACTTAATTTTGGTTATACGAGATATATTGATATCGCCCACATGACCGCTTATTGGGGAGGGCTTTTCAAAATTACTTATTCAAAACTATATATTGAACTGTCCTTTTGCAATAAACTTATACAGTTTTCAGTACCTACCTATTAAGATTATAAATATTTTTAAAACGCCATTCCATTACAGAGAACTTAAGAACATTGTATTGAGAAATTTATATATTTAGTGAGTAGTTTTACCCGTAGTAGGTTCAAGCTAAAGCCGAAATAAAAGATTTTTTATTATTTAATTGACTTTCAACAAAAGGTAATTTAAAAAAAAAAAATGGAATGTCAGCGCCACTATTTCTAGAGTAACCTTTGTAAGGTTACTCAAGGTCAGAAAAATAAACAAATGAATGACTTAACATTATAATAACTTAACATCAAAATTAAGTTATAATATAAATCATGTATTAATTCCAAACCTATTACAAAATATATATAAACATGTAATTCAACTTTTACCAACGCGTCTTGCTTAAAATTGTTTCGTAAAAACGGCACTGACTCGTATCGTGTGTGCTCCAAAAAACAACAGTGTTAACTGATGTAAATTAAAATACTAAACGCATCATTTAACTTTATAAAAAAATCTAGAATGTGGGTTGATACTATGAACACTTGATATCAGTTTGTCAGTGTCATCATCATTAATGAATTTCTTGGCTTTGTTATTTTTACGGTCAGCCAACTCAACGATGACTTTTCATCATGTCGTCGTAGTTTTCCAGATTTCAAAATACGAGGCTGATGAGAAATCAACTCGATAAATTAATCAGCGTCAGCGTGTCAAAGCCAAGTTCGAGCTATAGAACTGGCTGGTACAAACTATTGTAACCACTAGGTTATAGCCTTTTGCCTAGCTAGTGGACTTCTTTCATGATTGACTGAGAAATTAACGACACTTTAAAAATGTTGCATTCATAATGAACCTTACTCGTTCGTTTGCACCTCGTTATATTATGATAATAATACCGATTTCTTATTGATTTCATTTATTCCATTCTTTTAAGATCTACTTTAATGTATATTCAGTTATCAGTTACTTCGGTTGCAGTGGCTAAGATTGCATTTGCCATATTTGTAATGTATAGAAGCTATTCAGTGATTGGCATTCGATAATTTATATTTAAAAATTGACTGATTTATACAATCGAAACACCGGGAAAAATACAAATTACGTGGAGACAGAGGAGTTTTTATTTCCGTATCGAGCCAAGAGGGCATTGCGGCTCCTAGAGTAGAATTGGATAAAATAGGCTAGCGCTCATTGGGGTGGTAGAAAGATAGGGGTTAAATTCGGTCGGGTGGGTCGCCAAGCCAGCACCCGCAGCTGCGACGGCCCGGGATGCCCGCGCAGGTCGATAGAGCAAGGGACGTGGGTGGGGTAGGCCCCAATGTCGAGCAACACTGCACAGGGTGGTGCCCTCGCTCTCACCCCGTGGACCCATCACCAGCAGGCAACTTTCGCGTTGCATAATAATGTTACTACAACACCAACGTCCACGCCACCACACCGCCTCACCTCAACCCCATGTATCTTTCCCCTCCCCCTTGACTGCTCTAGAACGCTATCCATATACTTTAGAATTACGTAACTACACACATAATTATAATATACTTCAAGACTTTTACTTGTATAACTGGCGGTGTATTAAGTATTCATTAATATTTTATTGGTAAATTTTCTTAATAATAGACCCTTCTGCAAGAGTACATGACTTTTGCATTAGACTATCTATCTATACTCAACAATTTAGGAATGAACATTACATTAATTTAAACAAGTAATAAGAAAATTTTAATGTTTCCACAAGATTTTACAATCAAATTGTGCATTTTCATCCTAAATAAACGTATATACAAATTGGGAACACTGGGAAGTGGTTAAATTTTGATTGCAAGATTTGATTAAGCGAACAAATAAACTAAATAAAAGCTTGTAAAAAGGTGAAAATACTGTCAATATAAAAAGACCAAAAATGATCCATTTTTTTACTAACTATTAGCGATGGTAATTACACGGGAATATTACTTATAGTTAGCAATGGCTCTTAAATACTAAAAAAAACGAATCTAGAATGTAATTTTAGAGGAGTTCAAATCGTGCATGAACTCAGCTTTGAAACCAGTCGTTTGCCAAGGCGTTTTATCAATCTTAGCTATAAAGTTCAATACACCTACCTACACTAACGATTACCCGAAATGTCAAACCTTTGCCTCACGTTTCCATTCGCTTTTAAGAGGGCTCTTAAGCGGTGACTTTGTGATATTATGTTTAGACTCCAACGATATTTCATGACGAGTCTATTTAAATATTTTTAGGTGCCCTAAAAATCCTGAGTTTTCCCCCTTCTAACACTGAAACTAAACGGAATCAAGGCTTCATTACGCTTTTTTTGATTGTCATAAAGCACCAGAGTAAGACTATTCAGAACTAGGTACTGAAATGCTTCGAAATGTTTTAGGGACTAAGATAAGCAGGTGAAGTTATAAACCTCCATGACTGGGATTCATGCGGAGGTCTGGGCACTTTGGCACTAAATTAGCTCTGTTAGTGGTACAAAGCCAACCTCTATAACTGGGACTTGATCTTTCGATTTTGTTGTCAATTATACCTCTGATACTGAGATATAGAAATAAAATTCAGTCAAAATTTTGCTAAAGACAAGAAAAACTAAGTTACTTTATTTATTAATCAGACCTCCATTACTGGCACGTCTTTTGATTTTAGCCTCTATTACTGAGAACCTCTGTAAATGAGAGTGATATTTTTTTAATACCTGGATATCTATCTCAATCAGAGTGATCCAAAGACAGAAACAGGGACAACAGTTCCACCAGAGAATGTTAGGATAATAAAACCTCTGGTCGATTGGTACGCCACATAATGCCCAAATCCCTGCCTTTGACCTAAACCTGCCTTACTTAAAAAGTTTTTGGTGTATTGTTTTTCAGTTATTTGAATTTGTATGTTTTTGCACGTCGTTCATAAATAGTATCTTAATGAAATACTACCGGATCCCGGCAGACATTATCCTGCCCCATCGTAGCGATTTATTCGTGCTGCTGTTTAGCCAAGAAAAATAAGGATTCTTAATTAAATTATAAAAATTAAAGTAAACAACCTGAAAATTAAGTATTGTGTGTATCTTTTGAAGCCAAATCATAAAAAACTATACACAATTTTTGATGTTGCCCAAGCCTTCCTATCACTTAAGGGTATAAAAAATAGCTAACAACCGATTCGAAAATTTTATAAGAGTCGGTCAAGCCGTTCCAGATGAGTTCTGCGACAAACATTTTTCACAAGACAAGAGTGTCATTTAACAATTTTACTGTTAAGGAAAAAAGTCTCAGAATATTTGTCAAATCATTTTAAGTTTTGTAAAGAACATGTTTATGATTAGCAGTTTCTTTATGAAGATAGAGCAAGTTTTCTTGTGTTAACTAAGTAAATAAGAGGGATATTTTTATGTTTGCGACTAAATTTTAAAGATATTCGATTATATTTTACCTTGGTTTGAAACTTCAGGGAAGACAGAAATAAAAATTAATTGGCCTTTAATGTTCGCAAAATGACGCCGGCAGAAGTACCCAAACACGGAGTGTGTATGAGCAACCATTTTAAGAACTAGAACAAGACTTCGACGAGAGAGTCGGGACAAGAAGATTCGTAACGTGGCACAGAAATGGCATCCGGAAACAACACCAAAAACGCAACAAAATTTTATTTCATCTTCAGTCATGATCATTTTTTTATAAACCTATGTCATCCCACTGCTGGGCAAAGGTCTCCCCCAAACTCTACTGTTCCCGATTGGTGGCTAAGGATTTCCAATCTGTTCGAAAATTCGTCAAATCGTCACACCATCTTTTTTGGGTCTACCTCTACGGCGATAGCCATCTGCTGGTATCCATTGTGTGACGATTTGAGCCCATCTATCCGGGTGCATCCTGCATACGTGACCCGCCCACTCCCACTTCAGGTTTGCTGTCTTTTCGCCTACGTCCATTATGCCAGTTTTGGAGCGTATTGTGGTATTTCGGATTCTGTCAATCCTTTTAATACCCAACACGCTCCTTTTCATGGCTCGCTGGCAAACCTTGAGTTTGGTTTCTGACTTTCAGTCAATGACCATGTTTGCGCTCCATATGTTAGATCGGGCAGAATACAGGTGTCGATGAGTTTGCGTTTTAACGAGATTGAAAAGTCTCTCTTCATATACGCTTTCATGGACCAGAAGCTCTTCCAGGCGTTATCAATCCGACGTGAGACTTCTTTGTCCTGCCTTTCGAAGGAGACGTTCTTGCCCAAGTAGATATACTCATCAACATACTCCATTTTCTGCCCGTCCACTACTATGTCGTGGTCAGCGAAGTCATGATCATGCATGACTAACATTATTTCAAGCTTTTTGGTGACCTAAACCAACTATAGTTGCATTACCATTTAAATATACCCATATATTAAAAAGCACCAGACTTCATGTGAAGTTGTTTTTCATACAAAAGTAGTAGTGCGGGAGACTAATAAAACAGCACTAATGATTCCAGAATAAAGGTATTTTGTTTGACGTATTAAGGTATATTTAAAGTAACTAGTATATTTTAAACGTGTCTATTTATTATATTTGTATTTAATATAATATGCAGTCGCGGAACTCGCGGATGAGCACACCACCACCCGGTTAGAAGTACGGCGCAACAGCGTTATGCGCATTGCCCCATCCCTCGCCTGGATGGGGCGGTCACCTAGGAATCGATCGCGGTAGCTACTGCGTTTACACTGAATTACAGGCACACTATACCAAACAGAGCTAAAATTAAATAAGGCTTTATAATTTCTGCAAGTAAAACGTTGATTAATATTAGCGGATTTGAATGAAGCAACGGTTTAGGTAAATTGGCGTATTGGTCCTGTGTACTGCTCGTTGTACTGGACGTTGCTCCAGTGTGTGATACTGCAAGTCTAATTCAGTTTTTAATATTATGTCTTATCTTTTTTTGTAACTTAGCACTTTCATGTGTCGGTCTATCTATACAGGATCCAATTTTCTATGCTTGTATAGTTCTCGCCCTATCCTGAGTAAAACAAATTATGCGGAAATAAATAAAAGGCAATTCAACTTTTATTCATATGAATGTTAAATATGAAACGACTTTTTATTATAATCAAATTAGCACTAGATCCAGTCAAAAGAATTCGTTAATATAAAATTCTCGGACAAACTATTTTTAGCAAATAACAAATATTATATTCAGTATAGTAGACTGAAGACTTGTGGACATTTCAGCGACCGCATAAAAGTAACATAGAACAATGCAATGCAGAAAAGAATTCAACTTATGATCTGACTGTAAAAGTGGGTACCTAGGTAGATACAATTTTAAAATGAGTATGACTTTGTTTTAATCCAATCATCTTAATATTAAAAACGAAAGTATTGGAAATGAATAAAAATATTTCGAAGTATCTACCTACGTATTTATTTCACGCGCCTCCCCTTATATTATATTAATACTACGTCGCTAGCTAGATTTATCTCTGTAGGTTCGATTTGGCCTGACTCTGACATGTACAAAACACGATTATGCGACGTTGCCAGCTTTCTCGTCGGGCGCCCGCCCGCTGCTTACATTTACCAAGGCGAACCGAACCGACTAGTGTGCGTGGATCATCGGCCGGTTGAAATGCGAGTGGCGAGCGAGCCGATTCAACTTGTGGTGTGGTTTGTTCAAACCGAATGAGAACTTAGTTGAAGCATTGCCGTTTTAAGTAAATTAAACCCACGCTTTACAGTTGGTATGGTATCGATACTATCAAATATATTTTTGATATAATTGCCAAGCTTATATATATAGGGGCTATATATACATAGCTAGCTATCGGTAGTGTCGACGTTGTTGGCAAAAATTTTTTTTTCAAATGTACGGGATCCAAACCAACGGAGTAGGCCAACATTTTTTCGCACCAGCAAACTTGGCACAAACGGCAATCGAACCTAATACGTAGGGAACCCCCGTCAGTGTTGTTTCGTCAGCGGTACATCAGCTCTTACAAAATGTACCAGTCGAAAAAATCAAACTACGAAAAGTTAATCGTAAATTGTTGAATATAATTATCATTTTGCAAAGATAATTGTAGTGGAACCCGAGAGCGTTACTCCAGCAAGAAAGTTTCTCCTGAAGTGTTAGGAAGGGAATGAAAAATTTGACGGAGATCTGCTTAGTGTGTGCGCTGCGTAAAATTCAAGGGCTCGCAGTCGTTTCGGGGTAAGACGAAAAAATCGATTCTCGCTGGAGTAACATTGTTCAAGCAAAACTATTCTAAACAAATGATCGTATTGAAAACTACTTACTTCGCAAGAGATTGCGGGATGATGTTCGCCAAAAAATAATTTGTGGGGCTTCACGTTTTCAAGATATTCTATTATCAGGGTAACGTTTTGCTGAATGCTGGATTTCTAACTACATTACCTACATTTTGAGTAAAAATAACTAACTGCTTTTTGATAAACCAAAGATCCTGAACGAGAAGACGTAGCAGCTCTCTGAAAACTGTATCCTTCTTAATACATACTATAGTCATTAAAAGTTTCAGAAGTGTATTTTCTTACGTTATTGAATAATTACACAAAAAGGTCCTTTTACCTTTTTGTGTATTGAACCTCAAAAGTTTGAGATTCCTCAAACAATGAACGCTTTCAGCTCGAAACGTTTCGTATTTTAAATAGATATGATCGAATATATGAAAAGAACGTCAAACAAGTTCGAAATTACAAAAAAGTGACGATTTTATACAGTCCTTCTCAATATGATTGCCTAGCTAGACGGTTGGAGTACTTTGCATGCGATTACGGAAAAGCAAAAAGAATGGTTGAGCAAGTAATTACATTGCTGACAAGATTTCAACGTTAACTAAATGAATTGTCTTGAAATGTTCGTGGAAGTCCAGGGAAATGATGAGAAAATATGGAAAATTGCGAAAATAGCGGGCAGGACAGCGTCTGCCGTGTTTACAAGTTAATAACCTCGTGTAGCCATACGTTTTAAACAATATCTTGTCATTTAAATGTTAACCTTAATAAAATAGGTAAGCTTTGCCTATGAATGCTTTATGTTTGTATTCTTCATCTAGTTTTGCAAAATCATCACATTATATTTTGCATAGCACCATATTTTCATTGTTCCTGTTTCAAGACGGAGAGATCTGGTGTACTGAGATACAGGCACACGCCTAGTTCAGATGCCAGTCTCTCACAATAGAAGGGAAGCCCAAGAGGGGATTTCGGGATTTACCAAAGCGCGGCAGATTGATATACAGGGGGATACCTTGTACCCTGTTTAGTAGTCCCACCAATGTGAGCCTTCTATTTATGGTCGCTCGTCAAGGATAAAGAATAATACTAGTAAAAAAATTGATCATCAAAAATTCTCGAGTGCGTCAGATTAATATAAGGTGAGGTAGTAGTAGTAGGTTAAAACGTCATCTGGACATTCTCGAGCGTAGCTAAATTTTTATTTTTATTTTGAAGGGAATAATTCAAGGATTACGAAAAATATTTAATCTGACAATTTCCACAAGCCGAAGTAACAAAAAATCATCAATAAAGTGAAATACGTGCAGCTACGTGATGCCTATATTTCCCTCTCCACTTTTCTATTCCTCGCTCACTCTTTCTCTATCTTTTACTCTCTCACTCCGTCCCCACACTGGTTTCGGTTGTCATGACGCCATGACAGCTGATCACAAAACTCGTTCGTGGCTGACATTGTTAACAACGTATTTCCAACGTTTCTGCGTTTTATGATTTTAATCCAAGTTATGTGAATTAAAGTTAATAAATATTTACTATGAGTGATGTTAATATAAAGTGTATATTTTGTGGTTAAACTAAAGTAGTTAGTATTAAAAACAATTAAATTTACATTAGAAACATTACAAAAAAAATGGTTGCCTGTAAAGTCGGTTTTACGGGAGAAGATTTTACGTGACACCGATCATGTTTAAGTGGGAGAGAGACGCAAGGCATTCGCCGCTCCGGCGGGCCTCTCTCTCGTTCGGTGACTCATCGTAACAGACGTAAGCGGGCGTTACACTTTTTCATGAGTGACTCTTAGCCACAACCTAATTTAAGACGTTGTCACGTCAAAAAGTATAAATATTTTAGAATATCGTCGGAGCAAACCAGTCCTCCGTCTCGACTCAAACAACATACGATAATCTTGAACTTTCGAGAATATAGAATCTTCATTAAATAAAATATATCACGCACAGTGCTATAAATTATTTACAGCAATAAAAATACCGCGAGACTTTCTGTATTCAATACAACCGCAAAGTGCAGTGGAATATGATAACGTATTGAAAGTTTCTGAGAATTCACATGTTGCTATTTCTGGAGAGTGCTCCGAGTCACTTTTTCATTTTTCTGGAGAGTGCTCTAAGACACAAATTCCTGTTTTAGATGATGATTAAAAAAAATATCCAAAAAAAAAATTATAATTATTTTCTTATAAATACAAGTATTCAACGTAAAAAACACATACTTTCTCATTTGCACGCTATTTTCTGAGCTTTTCAATTAATTAAGTTTAATAATTAAAATGAAATTTAATTGTCAGATTAGGTGAATCCCTTCAGATAATCGTCAGATTATGAAACAGCACATCTAGGGCATAAAGATGAACCATATATAGGTATATCTTAATCTGACGCGCTTGAGTATTTCAAAACGACGAATTTTTCTTGCACGTTCTAATATTGGCCGCGAGTTTGCGTGACATCCGAATCGTCAGATTATTATACAAGATATTTTTTTTGGTTCACTAAACTCCCCTTCGAAAATCTGACGCGCTCGATAAAAATTTTGTTTTTTTTCATTTTCAACCCCTGCGTACGACCACCCCCCTCATGGAAACAATCAGATAATATATGCACATTTTTTAAAATACGTAGGACATGGATAATATCAATTTCTGACACGCTCGAGTATGTAAATTAGCATCGTCGGCCTACTACAACCTTTAAGTGAAAAAAAATCTTTAAAATGTAATAATAACGTTTCAGTCAACAGAATACTGAAATATGATCTCAAGGTAACATTTACCTAAATGCGTATAGCCGTAAAAAGTTTTTAAATGGTTGCCTCCGAAAATTGCGACGCAAACGTTTTCCAATACTACTTCGGAGACACGATGCGAGGAAGATACTCTTCTGAAAATCTTTATGGGCGAAGACAAAAAAGTTTAACCGACAAACCAATAAGGGTAATTCCGTGTGTGACTGATACCATAGGGGCAACAGAATCTGATTCATATTGAAAATGTCAGGTAATAAGATATTCACATGGCAATAATGATTTGCCCTTGTCATTGTCGATATCATGCTGTGTCATTGATTTATTTTACTTTTTCTTTGTCATGATTCCAGAATACTTTGAAGGAAACTATGCGTTACCGTGTTGTAGCGTTTGAACTGTGTTTCATGGTACCAAAAAATTCTGATATTTTATAGGGAAATGAGGTGCATGAGATTTTCGTAACTTAATTGGCTAGACGACACCACCAATCGTTGACATACTTTTTATTATCTGTCAAAACGGTCTGCCTCCATAGATTTTGTATGGGAATACATGAACGTGACGTCACGGTCATATATTAGAAACCGGAGTCAATTGACTGAATATTTATTGAGTTTTGTGTGTTTAAAAATTGGTTTCGACACCTTTTTGGAAATAAACTGGTTATATTAACTTCATAGGGGCTATGTTTTTTAAACGCCATGGTCTTGAAAATATTTAAGATAGCTGTCATCATGCCAATTGAATGTTTTTGTAACTCCTTTAAAAGTAAGACGTTAATGAAGGGACAGGATAGCATACAAGAAATATTCGAATAGGGTGGGAAAACTAACTTTTATTGGAGTAACTAGTGATGAAACAATAAATAAAATATTTGTCAACGAAATAAAAAATAGCGTATATTTATATATTCTTTTAGTTTTACAGCCTTAAAACTTGCCAATCAGCCAACTTGTGCATGAAAAGAATGAAAAAAAAAAGAAAGTATTATGACTATTATCGTCAATGTCACATCAAGTGTCAATAACTGACAGCTGTACTATCTTGAAAAAAATAACGTTTTGTTTCCCAAAACATATTTTCAAATCATAATTTTTAAACAAAGATATAGAATTTTACCATGAACGAAAAGAAAATAACGAACTAAAATGAATTTGATTTGATTTGACTATAATCATAATATTATATTACCGCTATTATTATATTGTTATTTTCAACACGTTCATAATAATTAATGGTTTCTTTTGTAATTTTGTTTTTAATGAACTTGGAAAACGATCAATCTAAGCGCATTTTGAGTGAAACGCGTGTTAAATCTTGCCATGCTTAACCAAGTACTGTCTGCCAAAAACATCTTCTATTGATTTTTTGAATAAATAAGGGATTTTTGTTCCTTCAAAGTTTAACATTTTGTACTGTTAGGAACCACATTTGGGCAGCAATGTATGGACAAGAAAAACATGTCCCTTACAACGTACTTTGACGTGACCGATTTTCTCAAAAAAATGTGAATTTAAAAAACATAATAAAAGTGTTGCCATCAGTGAAAACTATAAGTACTACAGGGTTATGCCACCATGCTAAAGTATTAAAACGAAAAATAAAGTTATTTCGTTTTCATAGTTCTCTTTTTATACTTAGTTGCCAATAAAATAATGATTTTAATTTAAAGTATACCAAGCACCCCACGCTTTTTACTCTACTGTTATATAAATTGTTTGTACTCAGAAATTATTTTTAAGGTTTTTTCAGAACGTACGGGCATTCGACCCTACGGTACGGGATATGCAAAACAAAATTCGAACAAGCGTCCTTCGCACCAACGGCTTTCGAACCTACTTAGGTAACCCTTGGTGGAGGTATGTGGACGAACGGAATCGATACCAATTAAGAAAAATAGCAACGGTAGCGGACCTTTCCTTGAGGATCTGCGGTGAATTTGGCTCCGTTGCTGAATTGATGGCTTGTGTAGTACCAGTTACTTTTAGAATGTTAAAAAAAAAACTTTAAAGTAAGCCCCTCCGTACTTTTAATAATGTCATTTACTTCATAGCTTAAACATAAGACATTCGTACTTTGAATTCATAATTTTCAGTTACCACAGTAATCGCCAACTTGTCAGCTAAATAATTATGTTTTTTTTTTTCATGAAATGAAAGGTTTCTTGGGTTTAATTAGAGGACAAACAACATAAACAAACATGTTTATATTTTATTGATGAGTAGTGTATTAAATCATCAATGGAATACTTATGCTATTATGAAGATAAAATAGCTTCTTAGTTATTTTTACTAAAGCGGGTTCGTCGACCTCGCTATCCCCGCCCGCACACTCATTCTGTTTTTGGAGCGCGACATTGCAAAATAGTGGTGGGGCAGAAGAGAAGCTGTTGGTCGGTAACTATTACGCTATAAGTTAGTGCCTAGTTTAACAAACATTTCATACAACCGACACAACTATATTAGCAAATTGTGTAAAACGAAAATACTCAAGGACAGATTTACATAATCGAGCTAACCATTATACTATACCGGGAACCTGGTTCTGAGTATCTATCAGATCCGGGTATCAAAAATCCAAATTTGGAACCGGTTTTGAATCCATGCCCTAAAAGCAGCTCAACAAGGTATAAATAAAACACTGGGGAATCTTATGCCCAGGTATTTATAAACAATAACGAGTATCCTGATGGATCTAAAAACCTTTTTTGATATCCATGAAGTAGACTTACTTAGGTAATTAGTGTCTTCGTTGAAGCAAATGCTTATTATTTGTCAGTCATTTCTATTCTCAGGACCATCCAGGTCCCGGACCTTTGGAAGGTGTACGTTGGGGCCGAAGCCAACACGCAGAGACACGATAACGTTACTCAAAAAGTTGTGTGACACTAGTCGGCGATTATCCTTGTATGCACTATTAAAGTGCACCCAAGTTCAACCCCCGGTTAGTGCAGGACTATTGCAAGGAATTGTGAAATAATACAGGGTTATGGGTTGAAAAGCAGATGGACAGGGTAGTTCGGACTTCGGACAGCCATGAACCAGTCAGGTGACCCATACACCTGACTGGTTCATGGCTGAAAAATAGCTGAAAAAATTGGCAGGTGGTGTCTCGCCGACTAAATGCTAACTAAATGTGGCGCCGTGTGTCGTCTAGACCGGGCTAAAGGGCAACACAAGCGTTACCGGCTTGAGATGGAGAGGTGGTTCTGGACTTTCAACGACAATCACGTGCATCGCTGAGGGTTCGGCATCATGTGCCCACTCGCCACTTTTGAACCACATCCACCTTCGAGCATCACGCTCTCGCGACTCCACGTTGCGAAGGCAAGCCAGAAGCAAATGTCCTGCAGGCCCCCTTGGGTTTCACTTCGGTGAAGCCCAAGACGAGGGCTTTCCCCGTGGTGTCGCTACAAAAGGCCCACCCACCCTTGCTGGGTTTATTATTATTTATTTTTATTTTCTCCATCGTGGTTAGCAATGGGTAGTTTTAAGGCATGTAACAAGGGCTTATTATTATTACTTTAAAAAATGAGGATTACTCGGGGTTTGCGAAAATTTATTAAGAAATGAAAAACTGCAATACAATTAGATGTGTCGATAAGACAAACAATCTTATAAATTAGAGATGGGCCGAATACTTAGTTAGTACTCGGTACTCGGCGTACTCGGTTGTTTTTTTAATACTCGTATTCGGCCGAGTAACTCGGTTCAAGTGACGAGTACTCGGTTATGTAAATTTAATAAACAGCATGTCTGGAATAATAGTGGCCAACTGGAGGAATTAAAGTATGTACCTAAATGACCACATACTTAAGTCAATTAACAAGCCCCTAATCTGGAGTTTCTCAATACCTATTGGTTAATTATAGGACAACCAGGGGGGTGCGGATCGACAAACTGGACCTCAAATTAAACCGAGTAACTCGGCCGAGTACTCGGTACTCAGCAAGCTTTAAACCATGTAGTACTCGTTACTCGGTGAAACTACTACTCGGCACATCTCTATTATGAATCATTAACACTTCCCTCCCAGATAAATACGACATACGTACCCACGTAATACGTTAAGCTTAAGATGTAAGCTTTCAACTAAGCGCACATAATCGATAAAACTGGCCAAAACTTCTTAGACGTCGGATTTCCCAAAATCCCGTTATAGTTAGAATTTCGTTATAAAAAGCACTAATAGAGCTTCGTAGCACAACCCTAAACCTCAGGGGACGAATGTCTTAAAACCCGATCTATGCGAATACCTACAACGCAAAAAGAAACCCAATGCAAAATTTGTAACTTCTAGCCATTGCTATTTCTGAGAACTTTACACTTTTGAAAGAAAGGTGAATTGCTGTTTATGGCAATATTTTTTTGACGTGACAACGTCTTATAAATTGGTTTGCCGGGTGACACTTCAAGAAACTGCGTTACGCTGCTCCGCTCACGTTCCGCGCGAGAAAGACAGAGCGAGAGAGAGAGAGAGAGAGATAGGCATACACACCGGTTCATGTTATACGAATGAATATTCACATTAAAATTATTTTACCACTCAAAGTCGTTGTCACGTAAAACTTTCGCGCGTATACCGACTTTACAGGCATCCAATTTTTTTTAAATTACTACATCTTGTTACAAACCTTTACCCGAATACTGTATATAATTATGTTTCCATAGCCACATAGTAAGGGAGACTGTACTGTATCCCTAACTATGTGGCTATGGAAACATAAATATTTGATTTACGGCTGATTCACACGTGGGCGATGCGTTTAATTCTTTCAATCGATTTTTAATGCTTATTAATACGAACTAACTAAAAAATAACTTAAGACGAGAGAGATTCATAAACGTTAAATAACGTATCTAACTATTATTATAACAATTAACTCAAGCATGACTGAACTCAATCACGACACGATACTAAATGTAAACATCAATTGGGATATTTGAGCAATCACCCATTCGAATGATGGTGATCTTCAAAGAATCGTGAATGAGCCTAATTATTACAACAATACAATTCTGAATCTGAATATTTGTAACTGGTTGGTAGAACCATGGAACCTGGCATTATTGTTATATAATTAAAAAAAAACACGGGTTGCACTCCGGGAGTGCCGGCAGAAGTGAAACTTGATTATTAACGTTGTGCATTTTTGATTTATTTGAACCGTCTTACGGTTTTTCGATCAGCATCACGTGACCTGACGCGAGTTTCACAGTTTCTAACCATGCCACAAAAGTGCTCAACGCCGCTAAAGAAGTTTTCACTTCAAAAAAAACTAATTGTGAGTCAGAGTAAATTTAAAATTTGACTACACTGAAAAAAGATTAATAGTGAATTTAATCATCGTCCGCGCGGTTGCATTTTGTTTGTCAGAACACGCTGTCATTGACGTCGTATCGTACCGGCTTGCTCACTCACCTCGCCCTGCCAGTCAAAAGGTGCTCATGCCAACCTCGCTACAAGCCCGTTTTTTATCGATACCTAACACTTTGTTTGCTGCTTGATAGCTTCCTAAATAGACAACGCAAATAGGCAACGTATATAATAAAGAATGTACAGTACCTACCTATCAAAACATACGTGAACTGTATACCCACAAAAAACAATGATTATCTGGTAATTAGGAAAGCTTGAAACTTAATCATTAATAAAAACAATCCGGTTTAGATATACCTACCTAGTTGCGATGCTAGAATACTACTACTAAAAATATAAATAGTAAACAAAAACTGTATTACCGTTTGAAGTGTTCCCTTATTCGGTCCTCGCGAATGTTATCGGGTAAATTGCCAACCCACAGGTGCCGAGTCTCTCTAACCATCTTGCTTCGAGCTCCACATTAGGAATCATTACCCGTTCGCGTCACTACGTGGCAAAAATCAATTTTGCACACAACGGTGCTTCACACATTTTGAATTTTGACACTAATGAACCATAGACATTGTTTCAAACACATGAGCGCACTTAGTTAGAAAAACCACACTATCATTCACTTCACGACATTCGATAATCGCATCACAAAACCCACTTCACTGTAAACACACCACGTAACAGACGCGAGCGTACTCTCCGCAGCTCTCGAATTGACAGTGGAGCCAGCTTCGACGCGAGTTTGCCGATAAGCTCCGCCTTCTGACCGCTGCCGCGCAAAGTGGAGTGGGTACCCAGCTCTGGCTACATTAAAATTGCCCGTAATATAAAATACAAACAATTATTTTTCTTAGTTAAAAATACAAGATGTAAAATAAATAATGTTTATTGGCGCCATTTTGTTTTTATCAAAAGCTGTTAAAAACATTCTGTGAAAACGTTGTAAGAATAATCAGCCTCGAATAAAAAATTGAGTAATCAACTGAAAGATAACTATGCATAATAATAATTACTCAAGTTTCATAACGTAAATACATTGTTCTAATATTTGAGAGACAAAAAATGCGAAAAATAACGGCAGATAAACTACTGAATCGGAGGTGCGTTGGCCAGCTTACCCCGAATGTTGTGTGTCTCTTTCTTTTCCATATGACTCCATTTCGCTCTAGTGTACGTCGTTGAAAGTATATGTTGCAACTCATAAAATTTACCAATTTCCCGGGGTGATTATTATTCTTAATTGAACCTCAGTCCATTTTACGTTTTTGTCAAATCAAAATTGTACCCGTAACACTGCTTTTCGGTTAAGTTTCCCGAAAATCAATGTGATATTTCGCGATTTTAATTTTAGCAAAGATTAGATGGTAAAACTGTACATTAAGGGACGCGGGGTAGGGGGGAGGGGGTGGGGGGAGGGGGAGGGCGGGAAGTGGGGTACCCCCTGATACCCTCCCCTCTTGAAGCAAGCTCTTGGTTTCTGAAATATTTATGATTGAAGTTTGAGGTTATGACTGTACTAAAAGGGTAAAACTGTACATTAAAGGACGCGAGGAAGGGGGGAGGGGGTGAAGGGGAGGGGTGGGGGGAAGTGGGTTACCCCCCTCTTGAAGCAAGCTCTTGGTTTCTGAAATATTTATGATTGAAGTTTGAGGTTATGACTGTAATAAAAGTGTTAAAATTTAGTTTTAGATCATCTAATTAAGGGGTGGGGGGAAAGGGGGATAGAGAGGGGGAAGTTTTACCCCTTGGTGGGGGGGGGGGGGGGAAATGGGTAGTGGAGAGTGAAGACTTGCCTATTCCCTACAAAATTGCTTATCCCCTTTCAGGAGTATAAAAAAGAGATTACTGTTGTCTGTTAAAAAAAAAAATAACCACGAAATTCAAGGCTCACGCTCCGCTGCGCTTCGCGCTCGCCTTAAATTTCTAACCTATCACAAGACCTACAGGACTTTGGCAAACTGGAGCCTTCCGACAAAATGGCGTCGTTGTGTTTCGTTCTTGCACAGTAGAAACACGATATTTCATTTAAAATTAAATTTAATTATTAATCTTTTCAATAAATTACACGTAAATACATAACATTTTATATGTAAAATGTATTTGCAACATAAATATCCCAAAAAGACCCCAAAAATTGTGCCCAAATTGACTGTGTAGAATCAACTTTCACGTAACGAAACGCAACTGTCAGATCGTATAGTTTTTTTAAGGTTGGTAGTCAGTCATGGTGACGTAAAATAGTCGAATTTTTATCTAATTTTGCGATTTTTAATAATTTATTTCTCGAAAACTACAAGGTTGCTTCAAAAAACGACTTCACCAAAAGACTTCTTGCATCATGTAGTTTCTGACAAAAAATTACGAACCGCCAGACCAGCGTCCCTTAAAGTACAGTTTATCCGATTAGATAATTTTTAGGGGAATGTCATTATTTAGTGCCATTGCAATAATGTATTTCTTCTTTTTTTCAGGACTAAGCTCTTAAAAAATATGAACAATTAATATCTTAATTATAAGCTAAAAGTGCTCTTTTTACTATTGTGTCAGAACTTTTATAGTAGATTATGCACTGAGGGCGTAAAGGACTGATATGCATATGTTACGGGCGATGGATCCTCCTGAGCGTAGCGAGGGACTTGTTGACTCCTGAGCGAAGCGAGAGAGTCAAACTAGAGTCCTGAGTGATACAAGGGCTTCAATCAGCCCAAAACTACGACAGTCCTTTACTCCAGAGGTGAATACTGTACCGTATGCGAGGCAATATTAACAGGGGCTTCGTTTTTTTTCTTGGTCTCCATTTTTTAAAATCTTCGTAAGCTACCTAACCTACTTTTTGTTTGATTTTTCTTGAAATTAATTATTCACAATCTCTTTTCAATATTTTAATTAAGTTCAGAATTAAATCATTATCACTTGTATACATTTTTTTTTAAATTGATTATGTTTTTTACTTAGAAAAACGTTTTTTTTATGTTCTGCTTATGGTGGCCAGTTCGAAAAAAGTTTGTTGTAAGTATAAAAAACCCTGCAATGGCTGTATTCTATGAGTCTTCATACGAATTTCAACGTTCCAAATTCTAATTATTTTAATCGCTAGAGATTTCCACACGATTTTACCTCCCAAGAGAATAAAGACTTGCTTCACTCTGACATTTCGTGTCATATAATGAGACTTTGTCGAAAATGAGGTGTGAAAAAAAAAACTTTCCCGCGACCATTTAGGACCTAAATCTAATAGCCCATCACATTAAATCTCTTTTTCAACCCTATCCAACAAATGTCCACAAATTGTTTTATACATACCTGTTGGCCTTGGATGCAATTTCATAGTGCATTGATAAATAAATAAATAAATAAATATTTCACAACACCCACACCAATTCTCTAGTCCCAAACTAAGCTACGAGGCTTGTGTTATGGGTACTAGACAACGGATAAACATACTTAAATACTTTTTTTTTTGTAAATAAATACCTATTATACATAGAAAACACCCAGACCAGTACAAACACACATGTTCATGCACACTTATGCTTGTACTGTGCGGGGATCGAACCCGCGACATGAATAAATACACAACACAGTTGGTGACATATTTAATTTATTAGTAGATCGCTGTTGTATATTAGGCCGCCACGTCTTACTTTCTGTCGGCCGCATGTACCTACTCCTTCCTTCCAAGGTATAGTTAGGAGCCGAACATAATAATTTAATTAACTTTTCACAAAATGTATGTATGTACTTATGTCTAAGTAAAGCAGGCTTTTATACCCTCCATATATATATATATATATATATATATATATATATATATATATATATATATATATATATATATATATATATAGGGAGATAAAATCGTATGGGAATTCCCTAGGGATAAAAATGATTTGAATTTTGAACGTTGAAATTTGTACAACATTAATAAATTGACAATTTGAATCTTTTGCATAGCTTAAACGTAAACTATTACGTAAATGTGGTCAAGTGATGATGATATAACTCCGGAGTTTATTAAATTTAGACGCTTTAGGGAATATGAATAATCTACTTAATACCGGAAAAATATATCTTGTAAATAGAACTCAAATATGACTGACTGACTGACAGTGATCTCTCAACGCACAGCCCAAAGCATTAGACGGATCGGACTGAAACTTGGCATGTAAGTGGATGATATGATGTAGGCATCCGCTAAGAAAGGATTTTGATAAATTCTATCCCAATGGGATAAACTAGGGGATAAAAGTTTGTACAAAACTTTGTCAATTTTAAACTGATCGGGTTAAGACTTTGCAGCAATATAGCTACTACGACGTAGGCATCCCCTAAGAAATGTTTCTTAAGTACCTCTTTAAAATAGGGGTTGAAAGTTTGTAAGAAACTCGGTGACAAAAAACTAAAGTCCGAGCGGACGAAATCGCGGGCGGCCGGTAGTCAAAATATACATTTCTAAAAGTTTGCGACTATTTTGAACAATATATACCTACAAAAAAGCGAAGACCCGTAATATTGCCTTATTATTAAAGAGTAAAAGACTGTTGTAGTCTTGAGCTGATTGAATCACTTGCTACGCTCAGGCACCAGCGCCTATGACGTGAGACAGTCCTTTACGCCATCGGTGCTTAATCTACTATTATTTACTAGTCTTATATATAAAATTCTCGTGTCACAATGTTCGTTCCCGTACTCCTCCGAAACGGCTTGACCGATTCTCATGAAATGTTGTGAGCGTATTGAGTAGGTCTGAGAATCGCCCAACATCTATTTTTCATACCCCTTAGTGATAAGGGTAGTCCACCCTTAGCATTTATATGGCAAAACAACGTTTGCCGGGTCAGCTAGTACTAATATAAAATTCTCGTGTTACAATGTTCGTTCTCGTACTCCTCCGAAATGGCTTGACTGATTCTTATGAAATTTTGTGAGCATATTGAGTAGGTCTGAGAATCGGCCAACATCTATTTTTCATATCCCTTAGAGATAAGGGTTGTTCACAATAATTTATATGGCAAAACAATGTTTGCCGAACCGTCAGCAATTCACAAGCTTTCAAATTTTCAAACATTAAAATTGTGTAAAAAAATCAAAGTCCATTTACATTTTGACGGGTCCGCAGCGTCGTGTTTTTGTGTTTTACAAAACATGTTTGCAAAACAGAACAGGGGCGCGGCTTTACAGTTTTGTTAGGTTGAACCAACGTATGTTTAATGTCTTGCTTCAATGAGCGCGGACAAAATATGCGACGCTTCCTCTCCCTGCAGGCGAACGCGGGTGATGTTATGCATTTGTCTCGGCAAATAATATGTATTATGTTATTATGATGTTAGAAAACACGGGACTGCGGACCCGGCTAAGTATAATTTTATTAAAAACTAGCGCAACCTGCAGACGTTGACGTTGTTGTTCTTCGTAAGACTATGAACCATGCCCGTACTTGAAGGGATATCATAAAAAAGAATTGGCCAAATTGTTCCAGGAGTTCTTCAGTTATGCGCTTACCAACACATTTTGCGATTTATTTTTATATTATAGTTTTACGCAATACTTTATGTACAACTATGATTTTATTGACGTGACAACGTCTTATAAATTGGTTTGCCGGTTGACACCTCAAGAAACTGCGTTACGCTGCTCCGCTCACGTTTCGCGCGAGAGAGACAGAGCGAGAGAGAGAGAGAGAGAGAGAGATAGGCATACACACCGGTTCATGTTATACGAATGAATATTCACATTAAAATTATTTTACCACTCAGAGTCGTTGTCACGTAAAACTTTCGCGCGTATACCGACTTTACAGGCAACCAATTTTTTTAATTTATTAGGCATAGGTACAGTCATTGAAATCGTTTTTTTCAGCGGGTCTAAATCAGGCCTTTGCCCAACCTTGCCTTTGCGGTCCTTATCGCTGTAAGCATCTTACAATATCGTCACGTCATGTCGTCGTCGATATCAAAAATGCTCCTTTATGATGATATCGATGCCACTATATCACAAAAGCTACGACAAGCCGCCTTACCTTTTTAACAAGTTTTTGAGTAGGTACTATCGAAATTTTAACAGGCGCACTTCTATCTATGCCTAGCCGCCATTTTTGTAACTGGCAAAGTTTGTGTAGGCACATTTTTTGAGTATAGCGTTGCCAGGTCGTCAAACCTAATAGCCGGACAGATCAGCCAGTTTGGCCGGACATTTACATTTACAGTTAAAAAAGCCGGACACCCTATATTATTGAGGATTTTGTCTAAGTATTAGTAGGTACGACAAAAAAACCGGTACCGGTTCGGTAGTCGACTCTCGTCGCCTACGCTCGGCCACGCTCGGTGCGCGGCGGCGGCAGTGCTCGCTTGTTTGCGAAATGTAAAAAAGCCTAACAAAAGCCGGACGCCGTTTATTTTGGCCGGACATGCAATCAAAAAGCCTATGTCCGGCTTTATCCGGACGCCTGGCAACGCTATTTGAGTAGGTAGCCTTCTCTCTATTTTCGTTTCATAGCCACGCGTTGGGAGAACAGTTGGCTTCAACGTTACTCACCCAACGTGTGGAAGGGAATTTCAGCCATGCTCGGGCCAACGTTGGCCCAAGCGTTGGCTGTTCGCCCTCCCGTGTCGGTATCTTCACAATCAACATTTATTTAATACATATTTTTCCATCCAAGACTTTATAAAGCTAGATCCTTTATAAGTTTTAATTTTCGCGCGGAGTGTATCGCACACCTTCACGCTGGCTCTGCCAGCCAGCATTGAACTACTATCTATAGTATGATGTGAGCAAATGTGTGGACGCTACACGAACAAAACGGGCCAACGATAGCGTGTGAGTGAACGACATAGGCTTGTAAAAAAATATATCGATATATCGATATTTTTCGTTCGATACATCGATTGTTTTTGAACCGATATATCGATACAAAAAAACAAATATCAAAATAGATATTTATTTTTCTCATGACGATCTTAGTAAATTCGCTAGAATTCAAAGCCATAAAAATTAAAAATAAGTTATTGTTGTGCAGAATTTCATTAATCTATCTGTGGTAGTGAGTGCGTAACTAACTGCCCTGTCTGTTACTATCAATCGTCAGTGCGTTTCTTCAAATCAAGACAGCCATTTAATTTTAAATAGTTCATTCTTAAATTAAGTGATGTGTGGTGTAGTGCGAGATCGTCAATCAATTGTCTTGATTCCTTTTTTTTTTAAATTCGTGCTTCTTGAATCGTGACGTGAATTATGTCATCGTCCAGTGCTGTAGTATGGAACTTTTTAAGTAAATCTAATGTCTTCTGCTATCTGTGTGGTAAACAGTACAAAATAAGTGGCAAAACGTCAAATTTAGCTGCACATTTGCGAACTATGCATTACCATGCGTTCACAGAGTTTAAAAATACTAGTTCTAATGCCAAAACCAAGTCGAACTCTGACTTCTTGGACTCGGAGCCTAATACTAAAAAACCCGCATTGGAACATCAAGTACTTCAACAAGGAACATTGCCATTCAAAATCAGAACAAGTTCTCCGATCCCTTCGACTAATTTGTCGAATATTGCTCATGACGCCTAGCCCTAAAATATTTAACTCCTACGGCTTCCTCCGTGCCGTCAGAAAAAGTGGCTTCTGCCGTCAATCTGGGAGTTCATAATAACCGGAGCCAGCTAATGGCAGAGTATGTCAAAATAGAGTTTTTTTTATTTTCATTGCCGGACAAATACTGGCACTGACTGACTGATTCCTTATTTCCTTTGATTTGTTCGAGAATAAAGAAATAATTAAAAAAAAAAGTTTTTTTTTACTGAGCTAGCTAGGCTGACCTAAATTAATTTAAAAAATCGAATTGTAATTTTTTTCGCGATATAACAAGACTGATATTGAACCTTTTAAAATATCGATGTATCGATATATCAATATTATCTTTCATTTTCGACATCCCTAAGTGAACGGAACAACGAATTTTTGCCGGCTGAAAGTCAAGAAAATATAAATTCTATGTAGGAGAAGAATATCTCTGGCACATTCAATAAAATTTCCGCCATGTCCTGTCAATCCTAAAAGCTCGACATAAAAAAGAAAACAGTAAGTCATTTTAGTGATGTCCATGCTTATTTCGAGGGTAATCAATACAATCTTATTCTATATATCGATAACGTTATCGTCTAATCGATATCGATATAGATTATCGATTAGCGAATTTCGATACGCTAATCGATTTGCAGTATTTATTTGCTAAAGTTTTAAAAATGAAATTTCACTTTCGATTTGATCAATACTTTTATTCATTAAATCGTTACAAAAATACTTATTCTGCTATAACAATGTAGCCTTTGACTAGCGTAGTGATACAGAAAACGCAGAAATATTATCTAATTATCTAGTCTTACAATTATAATTTTAATAAAGACAGCCAACTAGCATTATCAATAAATTGCCACAGTGAAGTGTGTTTTAATTTCACATCATAAAGAAATTTATGATGTGAAATTAAAACACACTAAAAAATAAAGTTACTTAAATATCATATCTTCAAATAAACTAGAGCCATTCAGTAAAATCTAACAAGGGCGGTTATTATTCTAATGAATATAAAATAAATGTACTAAACGTTACAAACCTAATTTATAATTGCTGTGAAAATAATTGTCAAATTTTATTTGTTCGCGACAGAAAGAATATCATTATTAAGTATCCTACACGTGGTGAGCAAAATGACTTGATTTCCTACTCTATTCCCGAACATTTTTGAAGTGAAAACTTCTTTAGCGGCGTTGAGCACTTTTGTGGCATGGGTAGAAACTGTGAAACTCGCGTCAGGTCACGTGATGCTGATCGAAAAACCGTAAGACGGTTGTTAAGTTTTCACTTCTGCCGGCATTCCCGGAGTGCAACCCGTGTTTTTTTTATTAACATTTGGAATAGGTTTGCTCTTGACCCAAGACTAAACCCAACGAGGCTTTAACTGGGTCTACGATGGTGCGAGCTCACCTAGAAGATGCCTGTTCACTCTAGCTTTGAAAATATAAAGGTTTTAACTGCAAGGAAACACTGACGTCGGTAGTGAGTTCCACTCTTTTGCAGTGCGCATCAAAAATGTAGACGAGAAGCGCTCGGTTTGTATCAGTGGAACACCGACACGGTACGGATAGTATCCCGCGGTACGTCTGGTGGTCCGATGGTAAAAGGGGGCTGGCGAAATAAGTTGGTTCATGACCACACTTGCCAAAGTAAAGCCTATAAAAGATCGACAAGCAGGCGACTCTGTGGCGATGAGCCAAGCTTTGGAGCTGCATGCTTATAAGCCTCTCGTCACCTATGAGCCTCTTGGCTGTGCGTTCAATCAAGTCAAGAGCAGCAAGTTTATTAGTTTGATTTTTCGGAAAAAAAATTAACGTATAAAAATAAGTAAAATTAAATCACTTTAATTTCACATTGTTTTAAATTTGTTTTGTCAATGCTTAATGGAGAAATCCTTTAAAAAAAATGTTTTCTTTAGGAATTACACGTTAGGTGCGCGGGGAGGATCCCTACGTACGCAGGTTCGATTCCTACCTCAGACAGTTAACTTTTTCTACTACAATAACATTATCTTAAGTTTGTAATGTGAACGCTTCTCTCGACAAAACATCTTCTATTCCTATAGGTACCTGATACGTAAGATAATGCGTATAATGGTGAAATGCGTTTTTGATAAATTTCATGCTAAATACGTCTTCAATTCTTCATATTATATCAAGCACATGATCCTAACTGGTTTAAAGTTCATGAGCTCTTTAAGTCTCTCTAGTCCACTTAAATTTACTTTTCTATTAAATGTTCTATACCAACAATTCACACTTCTTTTCGTCACTGGCATTCCTCAAATCCAGCTATCTACGAAGAAGAAGCTTTTTGTTATTGGTTTAAAAACTCAATTTTTTCCGATTGATGTAGGTTTCTGCAAAAGGTTTACAAAAATTTATTGGTTAAAACGTGTCGACATGCTTAATATCGTATATTATAATATAAAAATAAGTGATAATCACCTATCATAGTAACCGTTCTTATAAATATGACATATTTTGACGTGACAACGTCTTATAAATTGGTTTGCCGGGTGACACTTCAAGAAACTGCGTTACGCTCCGCTCACGTTCCGCGCTCACAATGAGAGCGAGTGAGAGGCACGCGTCCCTTCGACTCGGGCATGGTTAGCCCGCCTAAGAGCGAGTGAGACAGACATAAAAAGTGAAAGGCACGCGTCCCTTCCACTCGAGCACAGTTAACCCGCCTAAGAGCGAGAGAGACAGAGCGAGAGAGAGAGAGAGTGAGAGAGATAGGCATACACACCGGTTCATGTTATACGAATGAATATTCACATTAAAATTATTTTACCACTCAAAGTCGTTGTCACGTAAAACTTTCGCCCGTATACCGACTTTACAGGCAACCAATTTTTTTTAACATACTTTTTTATCATCACTTCTAAAGACTTTCTTAGGCTTGGAGACATAGAGATCATATCTTTAATTATTTTGAGGCCATATGATTTCTCGTGCTTTTCCAGTTTGAAAATAATACAATGTGATATGGGTGGTACTTTTCAATCGTTAAGGCTGAGTCTTACATCTAATTTTATCGACAAAAAATTTATCCCCCTAAAATTTATGGCTATATTAATATTTTTCCAGCGCGTTTGATACTTCATGTGACATCAAAGTTTGTATGTGTCATAAAAATAAAAAAAAACGACAAACGGTAGCTAATAACCGTGGTTAACTATTTGATTACTTTTTAAAAAAAAACATTACCGAATTATTTTGTTTGATAAAATCGATATTTTTCAACATTTTCACAGATTACTCAAAACTATGTCCCATAAAATTATTGATTATTTGCGCTCATTTAAAAGTATTTGAGTTATTCTTTATAACAATATTAAAAACATCACCATAACTCATAACACCATACAGAAATAATGTAAACTGTTGCTATCTATGTTATTTGTTTCTTCAATGTTGTCATTGTTAACTTGAGATACAGGAACCATCCTAGTTCAGGTATCAGCCCACCATAAATTATTTTTAAACTCATTTTTTTATTTTTTTATATGACGTATGAATTTTAGTGAGAAATAAATGATTATTATTATTATTATCGCTAGTGCTTCATACATCACCCGCGGACGCACATATAAACAAATACAAATTGGTTTCTCGTTTTCGAGCTGTCAGTTGATCTTAACGCTATTGTATTCTAAATCTATTGTAAATACTCAAAATACTACTCTAGTCAGTTTTATCTGTCTTACCCATCTCTAGGTACCAACAACATTTTTTTGATCAATTATTTTATTTTAGAATTCACACGTTGAGCGAACATTTTGCCCAAAAACCTATCGCCCAATGAGGAAAAAGTAATGGCGTCAACGTTGATTGGTGAAATTTTCAAGAGCTATATTTTTTTGGCCAACTATTCGCCCGAAGAGTGTATTATAAGCCAACCCCAGATCGAGATGTTGGACGAACAGTTGGCCGAAAAACCATATCCAATGAGTGGGCCCAGAAAAAACGTTGGCCCCAACGTTGACTCGTGCTTTGTTGTTGTTGCTTTATGGCCAATAGCATTAATATTCGGACCAACTGATCGGCCAACTTGTGGATCCGGTCCTAAGCATTGTTAAGCATATTATGTTATTTAAGAGACGATGATGATCAATCCGAGCCAGTGATTCAATTTAATTTTACCTTCTTTCATACTCTAAGCTATGAGAATAATGTTGAATTAATAACACCATGTAGCCTGATTTCTGAAATAAATTTTGAACATTTGCATCTGGTGGGCTTCTATCTTTGTTTTCGTACGATACTATCGATTTGTTTTCATTACATGAAGTGACGTTAAATCGATTAAATTAATTAATTCGTTCAATCGTAGGAGAGCTTTGAAATTTTTTGTCCAGGCCTGAGAAAAACGTCAAATATATTGATATTTCAGAAAAAGTATGAAGCAAAAAAAATTAAAAAAAAGAAGTCGGCAAACTCCTAGCAAACTCGAAGTGAGTTCAGCCTGACCGAAAGGCTCGGTATGACAGCTGTCACCCGGAGTAGACTAGGGATACAAATCGAATTTAGAATTCTAGATTCTATAAATCTTACATTCTAGAAAAAAAGTTAACCGATTCATTTAACATTTAGCCACCAAAAATACACAGCCAAGCAGTTTAAAAAAAAAACAAGAAAAAAACTTAAATTGAACATTCAATACTTTATGTAATAAAAACCATTCTAACATGGATTTATATTTGGGCTTTGGTGTGCCAGGTTTACCGTAAAACAATTTGATAGTTGTCTCAACGAGCCTTTTAAAGCCAGCTCCACACGTTGGGCGAACAGTTAGACCGATAACTGACGCTATTGGGCATTAGAAAAAAGCACACAGAGCACCAATCAACGTTAAGGCCAACGATTTTTAATAGGTGGGTGAAAGGTTTTGCAGCGAACTGTTCGCCTATAGCGTGATTTCGGGATTAGATGTAATTGTGTTTTTTCTTAATTTTTATGCTTCATTCTACGCACAATTAATCACCTTACAGAAGGAATACCTCGCTTTAAAGATGAAAAAAAAAATGAAAATGAAAAATATTTTATTCGTTGCAAAGAATATAAAAACAATATTAGGTGTAGACTCGATCTTTTAAGTGCATAGCACCTGTACCAGAAGGAGTCGCTCTTCCTTAGCAATAGAAGTCTTAATTATAAACTAAACAGCAAATACTAAATAACAAAACAAAATCTTATAGCTACAACCACAAAACGCATGTGTGAGTATGTGGTGTGTATGTGTGTGTTGCTACACTACTTTTACTGTAGTAGGTGTATGTAGTCAACTGCTATGCCTAAGCATACTTTCAACTTCCTCATAATTAAGTGACTTCAACCACTTACTAAGGTTAATTTTGTAATCCCCATTGGGTAAAGATAAATTGAATGATTGGTTATTATATTATATTTTTATAATAGTCAATTATATATATATATATTAATTTACTATTATAAAATAGTTTTGTGCTTGCTATGCTTCGATTGTAAATAAAATAATTTCAATTGATTTACAAACACCCAAGTCCCAACCCTATTAGTTCTCAGCCCATGACAGCTGTCACAGCGAGATAAATAAATAAAAAACAGCAAAGAGTGAAGTGCAAAACTGCAAATAGTAAAGAAATAATTATAGAATGTTTCTTAGATCTCGGAGTCTACAAAAATTAAGTGCAAATTATTTGAAATTACCCTTGACAACCAAGGTCAATGCGTCTCCAACACAGACTAACCTAGGAATAAATATCAGCGAAAACTGTGCGAAGAAACTGAAACAGCTATGTGATGGCAATAATAACTTTTTAAGATTGTGCGTAGAAAGTGGAGGTTGCTCCGGGTTTCAATACAAATTTGATCTCGACGATAAAATGACAGATGACGATAGGTTGATATTTCTTACATGTTTTAGATCTATGTTAACAAAATACGTAGTATGAAAATAGTTATGTAATTAATTGTTCTTCCATAACAGAAATACAGTCTGGTTGATTTCTTTATAATTATAATTTGACAGTTACATTCATGTTCAATACTTACTGTTACTATATTTTGTTCCAGAGTTTTTGAACGAGATGGTGCCAAAGTTGTTATTGATGAAACATCATTGGAGTACATTCGGGGTTCTACAGTCGATTACCATACAGAGCTTATAAGATCAGCATTTAGAGTAGTACAAAACCCTAATGCAGATCTAGGATGTTCATGTGGTGCAAGTTTTTCCATTAAAATTGACTAGTACTTGTTAGTTTTGTAAAGTTTGGTTATTCAATATTGTTATTGTTTCCTCATCTGATAGGATTTCAAGATTGTTTATTTAAAAACATGTCATCTAATACTGATATTACAGGTCAACATCTTTTACCCAACATTAGGTTAAAATCAGCCAAGTATGTATTTATATCCAAGAGAATGACCAAAAGTTTTAACTTTGTTAAAATATTTCCACTAGGTACTAACAAGACCCATTTAAAACATATTATGAAAGTAGTAACAGCAGTCGACGACAGCTATTACATTTTTATCCTATACTTGAATAGGTCATTCTCCCTTCATTCCAGTGCTGTTGACCTTGAGTATTTAATATACAGTGAATGAAACGTTATTTTTATAATTTTAATGTTATTTGCCATAACCAAATCGAAGTAAATGTATTACTGTAGTAGTGTTAAGTCATTTCTGTGATACCTATTAAATAAAATAAATGGTTTGTTGAAATGAAACTTCTCTAGCTTTTCCACTCCTTAATGTGATTAATTTGAATTGTTAAAGTTAAAGCTTAGAGAGACTCTTCTTCAATCTTAATTTTTTAGAGTTCCTTACCAAAAGGTAAAAACAGTACCTGAGACCACATACTTTTCTGTTCTATTTCTGTTTGTCACTAGGCTGTATCTCATGAACCGTTATAGCTAGACAGTTGAAATTTTCACGGGTTTTAAGGGTTCCGTACCTCAAAAGAAAAAAACGGAACCATTATAAGATCACTTTGTTGTCCGTCCGTCCGTCCATCTGTCAAGACCGTTTTTCTCAGGAACGCGTGGAGGTATCAAACTGAAATTTCTATATGATACTTAAGTCTACTGTCACTGGAAGCTGTAGAAAAATCAACCTTCTAAGCCAACGCAATCAAAAGATACAGCCATTTAGGCCGCAAATTTCCGTAAATTTTCGAAACTCGCACGGGAATCAAAACCTACAGGGTACTTCCCGTAAACTTAGAATCTTGAAATTTAGTACGAAGTCACGTCTTATAGTACCGATATAGGAAAAATTACGAAAACCGTAAATTTTCAGTTTCATCACATAAAAAAAAAATTTGAAAAACAATTTTTGACAATTTTGAAAATTTCAAAGTCCTTATCTACATGTTTGTACGGAACCCTCGGTGCGCGAGTCCAACTCGTACTTGACCGGGTTTTTTTTCTATCGCTGTTATAACAACAACTAGATGGAATAAAATAAATGAGAAAAGGAGGCGCCCTCAAATTTAACATTATTTCACAATACCCACTTATGATTTAGTTCTCTGCGCCAGCTAGTCAAGACAACTGCGGCATCCAGAAATGATATTATTAAGCCATTGCAAAGATTTAAGAAAGGCATTATCTTTAGGGATGCAAACGATACATCGAGGTTTAAAAATATCGATGTATCGTTCATAAACATCGTTCTTCAAGAACGGTGTTTTATAAACGATGTTTTCCATCGCCAACTATGTATTGGTCCGTAGACTAATCAAAACTCATATAAAGCATAATGATTTTCTGGTGTGACATGTAATGCAACGCTCGGCTGAAGGTCTAAAAACCAGGACCAGTAAAGTTGGTAAAAAAAAAAGTTCGTTTCAGTTAATGTGTTCTGTTCCTTATTTCTATCAAAAATATAACTAATAGGTATATGCTATTATTTACGTTAATTGACGTATGATTATTGAAAGTATGTGAAAATACGTTTTTCTGTGTTTCAAAGCCTAGTCCGGTAGCCTAGAAAAACGATATCGATACATCGTTCATAAACATCAATGTTAGCCATTAAAACATCGATATATTTTATAATCAAAGTTGGATCCCTAATTATCTTTGTTAACGAAATAACGAGAGCCAGTCAATACCCAGCCACGTACGTATATAAGTGTGCCACGTACCTACGTACGTAAGCTAAGAGGATACAGAAAATCACAACTACCCACAGTTACTTGCATGCAAACTTATCACAACTATTTTGAAGGTGTGGGATGTTGAGTCAGCAATTAAACTTTTTTACCTAACATAAACAGGTCTACTGGCTATATTTCAAAATAAAACAGTAATATGAATTACATGATTAAGCAAATGCTTTATATTCGTAGCATTATTGGTAATAAAAAGAAAAAAAAATACATTTGTAAATAACTTAATTAATGAGACTGAGAAACTTTAACAGTAGCCCATACGCCATCAAGGGGTCCAGTCCCGGACGGCAGAGTTATTATGGCGTCGCCCTTTTTTATGGAATTGGCAGCAGATCTGAAAAGAAAATTAAGCATGGAATGAATAATCTGCTCCGAAACTGAATAAAAGATTATCTTCTGTATTTAGTAGTAGGGGAAACCCGTTGTACACAGCTGCAGCACATCAAGCTACTCATTTTCGTTCCAAAGTCACCCTTGTTACGTTGGCATAAGATGACGCAATGATTGACTTGACGCACAGGCTTGAGGCTTCTGGCTATTCTAGCTCGACAAAATTATTTAAGGGGTGAAACAGGTTTTTAAAACCACTTATATCCTCAAAATTTCTAACAATAAGTAAAAAAATACATATCATAAATCATATTTAGTTAAGATAAAATTAAAAACCAATTTACGCTGAACTTCTTTATAATACTTTGAGTTCGTGTGTGAAGGTCAAGTTAACCTGGAACTTTAATAAAGTAAAAACTTAACATTGATAAAATTGAGTAAACAATAGTTATTTTTCTATGTTTTGTTTGAACAATAAAATAAGTGTTACTGGTGATACAACGCCTAGATAAGATCTAATCTCTAACTACGGGCTAGTTAAAAATCTTAAAGTCATGCAACGAGCTTTGGCGTGTACTGTTTGCATTTGACTGCAGAAAATATATTGTTTCCTATGAAACTGTTCCAATAAATAAACTAATTAGGTACTCATTTTTTTACTTTTATTAAAATGTATAATTACTTTTTCTATGTTTCATTTATGATGAATGCCTACTTTTGGCTAAATCCTTTTATTTAATACCCATATCGATGGGGTATAATACATATGAAACATGAAGTCCACCTTTTTTTGGTGGATATTAGATTTGTTTTTTGTGTACTGTCCTGTATTTCATAGGGCTAGCCAGACCTTTTATTTGATACAAATGACGGTGATGAAGGGTTTCTCAAAAGATCTCAAAAGAAAATACTTAATTTCGGCTATCTCGTAGTAGAGGTCATCTCGAATTCGTAGCACTATTGACGTACTATTATTGTATTGTCTCTAAAATAAAAGTTACATATCAAATTTTAAGTGAATCGGTTAACTGGGAGGGGGTAGAATTTCGATTGCTAGAATTTAACCAGGAAGTAAGCTACATAAAACTGTTAATAAAGCAAAGTTGTGCTTCTTTGTGCTACCTAAAACTTGAGTTTTATTGAAGCACATGCATGTGACTTCTTCATACAGAAAACGTAGCCTGGGGATATGATATGATATGATGATATGAGGGGACAAGTAGTTTCTGGTCTATGTAATATAGAAAACTGTTCACAATAAGGAAATTACTTTTTCAACAGCGTGTTTCGTAAGTATATAAATGATATTCCAAATAATAAAACTGTTTAATATGTACTATATTTCATCTAACTTGACCCATGACTAAAATCAGCACAATTTTATAACGATTTGTCTCTAGTCAGAGATACATCAAATCAAAAAAAAATATATATTTCATCGAAAATTACTAGTTTTTTCGAAGATGTTTTAAAATTATTAAATAATCAGAAGGTTATTGCTAAAAAAATGTCTGAATGGCCTACCCTGCTTCATGAGCCAACCATTCTACTTAAAATCATAAAGATATGAGGTAGCCCTTTTTGTCCAGGTAGAATGGCGTTCTGCCTCATAGTGTGTCGTTTGGCCTTGCGTACATAGAGATGACGATGGATGGATAGTTGACTATCGGTAGTGCACGTCACATCAATAATATCGATAGCTTAGATCCAGGCAATACTATTGCATGGAAGTAATAGGTATACGTACATAGGCTTAGGTTACATAAGCCACTAATTTCGTATGTTTTTCAGGCCTGAAAGTTTTGAAATGCAGTTTTTTAAACGGAAGAAACTATGGAAACTTACGGCTGCAATTCCCCATTGAAAACAAAAGCTTCATTGACTTTCTTAACATTATGTGGCGAGTACCGGTTATACAATCCCCAGATGCTGTTCATCAGCTTACTGTTGTACTTCAACGGCGATAGTTCCCCAACTGAAATATTGAACAATTGTTACTTAGGTACATACCTACTTACTATGATATAGGTACTATTATAAAAGCTTAGATTGACTGATTATTAGGACTTTGACCACAACTGAGATGACGGAGCTTGGAAACATGTAGTGTAAATGAAAATATAGTACTCCGTACGTATGTACAATTTAGGAAGTCTTATCGCAGGGAGCGATCTCTTCCAGACTGCCCTCGGGTAAAGGAACATTTATATTAAATTTAAAGTAACTTACATGCCGTTTCGAAAAATTTTGGTGATTCTTTGGGCTTATTAATGTTTTTGGCAAGTTTCATGTCTTGGTCGCGCTGCGTCTCGCGGATGCGGGCTGCGGAGAAGGCCGAAGGCGGGAATGCAGACATGGTCTTTAATTGACAGGCTGAAATAAGTTAATCAGAAATAAAAGTATGTAATCTCATTTACGACACCTAAATAAACGAAATATTATATTAGCATAACATTATAAACATTTTTAAGGTCAATTCGATCGTTTCTCTTGATCCTGATATCGAAATATGTAGCTGTAAGTAAGGTGCTTTGGGGTAACTTCAAAAATGGGGAAATATCGAATTTCTTAAATTTCTACTAAACAGAGTGGTATTTTAAGCTCTGGCAACATTACTCTAGACGCCATATTAATCTGCTCCGCCACTCCAGTGCGCTTCCATCACTGGCTGTCACCGTGTGTGCGTTACGATTAGTTTTCCAAGGAGACACACTTTTGGCGACTTTCGAATTTGCCCCGTATCGAATAACTGGAAAATTAGGTGAGTAAAATGATTGTTTTAGTGAATCTTTGACGTTTTTGATGCATTTTTGAGTAGGTTATAGCGCTATATCTATAGTTTTAAGAAAGTATTCGAAATTACCCCGTAGGTAAATTTCGTAAAAACAGGCTTTCGAAATAGCCCCAAACCCTTTTTCATAGTATGCCGTCAGGGGTTCTCAACCTGAAAAATACAGAAGCTTACGTTTTATTAAAATTAATAATTTATTAAGGTATAATGGTTGGATAGTGACTAGACTCAGAAAAAGTTTGAAACAAAGCAAGTTGATGTGAAACTTTAACATCAAGATGGGTTTTATTTCTTTTTCGGTAGGTTATTTGAAAGAAGACCAATGCCTGCTGTGATTACGGGGCGGTAGGTACGTATAAACTGACACTACTCTCTTTAAATAAATTACCTACATAAACAGAAATACAACTCACCTCAATTTCAAATTCAACTAGCTTTGACTCGAACCACTTTCCGAATCTATTTTCTGCCTCACCATATTTTGATATACTTGATACAACTCGTTGGCTGCATTTATAAAAAGAGATTGATATTTCACACAAATGTTTAAGAATGAGGATCCTTCTGCAGGTTATTATATATATCGATGTATACAGTTTTAATGAAAAAGCACGAAACCTCTCAGGTGGTAGCTCAGCCCATGAAACTGAACAACTCTCACTATTGGATCAACACGAAAAAAAAACAACTGTTTCATACAAATCGATCAGCGGACCGAGCCAATTTGTAAGGAGACTGACTGACATACTCGTAAGTTAAGATTAATGCTGATGAACGGATGTAAGAAGACATTAAATTATTTGATTCCCCCTGTTTAGTTACTGTTACAAACCTGCTTATTATTGATATCTTGAATTTGTGATTGTTGATTAACAAAAATTTAGTGAAAGAATAAAAATTTATGATTGATTTTTTTCACCTTTTTTATTTCTTTGAACCTCTGTTTGGTATATAATGTTTTAAACTTACACTTTGCATTTTCAATAAACTTTCACTACTATTCTTTGGACTTTGCAATGCTAAGAAGAAAATACTTAAGTGACCTTGGCACTTAAGTATTTTCTTCCCGACGTTTCGGCCCGGTTGCTTGCATCAATGCCTTAAATCAGCAAAATCCCGTGAACAGTAGTGAAACTGGTATGGTAAAGTCGACGATCTAGACGTTAAATTTTGAAAAAATGTTTAGGATCCCTGACTGCTTAAGGGGTAATTTCGAAAATAAATTGTCAAACAAATAATTTGAGATGGTTCTATGACCGGAATCATTATAATTTTTCAAAGGGGCAAAGTCGAACAAAAAAGAAAGTGTGCCTTAAGCTTATATCGCATAAAAAGCATTTTTAATAGAGATGAAACGGATATCCGGTAACTATCCGGTATCCGGCCTATCCGGCGGTCTTAATACTATCCGGCCGAATACCGGATAACTACTATTCGGCCGGATAGACATCCGGCCGAAATAAAAAAAGATCTGGATAAAAAAAATTGTTTAGTAATTATTTACTTTATTTAGTAAGACTTAAGAAACATAATTAGGTATTGTTTAAAGTAGAAATTAGATTAATTAGTACTCATACTGTACTAAGGGCAAATAATGGTGAATAAAAACCAATTTTTCTGCATTGAGAGGCAGCAGGCGGTTTCGCTTCTCTTCATAAATAAGGCCAGCTTCAGAAAAAAGTCTTTCGCTATACACACTACTGCAAGGTGCTGAAAGATAGATTTTGGCAAACTTTGATAAATTTGGGTATTGTTTGGCATTAGCTGCCCACCAAGTCGATCCGTTGCTTCGTTTCGACGTGAAAGACGGACAAACAAACAAATAAACAAACTGACTTTCGCATTTATAATATTAGTATGGATAGTATGGAAGTATGGACTATTAGATGTATTAGATACATACCTGCTTTTTTGCCTTCGCCGCCACGTGAAATGTTAACATTGCATAATAAACAAACAGCTAACTTATTATTTTCACTGTTTATGTCAAAGTATTCCCATAAGGGCGACTTTTTCTTCGCCGATGCCATTTCTCGTTGTTAAATCTTTTAAAATTCAACTTGAAATTTTCAAATAACAATAGCACAATGAAATAATAGCCTAAAATCACGCACGTGTCTGCACTGCAATCGACACAATAAGTCAATGAATGAAAGAATTGCTAACTTCGCTCATCAACGAAAAGACCCGAACCAAACCGAGGCCACCCGATCGTTCGCGCGTCGCCTACGCCAAGTGTGTGTGCGCTGCACCAAACGGCTTAGTTCCGCCGGATATTCGGCGGCCGGATATCCGGCTATCCGGCCAGGTGGTAGGCCGAATATCCGGTATCCGGTATCCGGCCAAACTGCTATCCGTTTCATCTCTAATTTTTAACGGTCATTCGAAATTACCCCGGGGGCATTCGAAATTGCCCTTGGATAATTAAATGAATAAACATATTTTAAACTCGTGTATTTTCTATTGCAAGCAATATTTCATATCGGTATTCACTAAAAACATTGAGCTATATATCCAATTTTACAAAAATAGCGTCAGTCATACGGGAAAATCCACTGATTGTAAATTATGGGTCAAAACATGAACGCACTCTCAACTCATCCAAAATCATATCGAAATTACCCCAAAGCACCTTATAAGAAGGAATGACCTGTTGCCCTTTGTACTCTTTAATTAAGTACCTTTATCATATTTACGAGTACGAGGCTACTGTAACACAATATACAACAAACACGATGTATATACTTAAATTACATTTACACCTAACTAACACATAATTTCATCTTCTATTATTTATTTATCTCGTATGCAAATGTACTTGCAATGTTGTAAATAAACCGACAAACACTAGTAAGCTCTGAGAAATATATACATATTTCTGTTTACCCTGTTTTCGTTTTCAGTTATACGGTGGCAGTTACACCTATTCATAAGAGTAAATATCTTCTCGTTTACACCGACAAAACCTGTTCCTAATCGCTTTACAGAAACACAAAGACTAGTTAATTGCTAATTGACATACATACCTTTACACAGATTGAACAGTATATTAGCGATCTTTAGAGTGTAGAGTTTGTCAAGGTTGGCTGCACTCTTGATAGGGCCCTTGCAGCCGCTGAAACCGCGAGACCAGATGAAGTTTCCAAGCAGCACCATAGAACTTCGCAAATGAGAAATGGGAGAAATAGGAGATTGGCAAGTGGGTCGCCTCGAGCACGAAACGATACGAGCGTAGCAAGACACGATAGATATGCTACTGTTCAAAATGGCCGCGCCGTGAACTAACTGACCCCACGGGGTTTATCAGTTGCCAGGAACGTAATTTCTTAATATACGACCACTTGCTACAAGATAACGCGTTTACTGAACACCCAAAATGAACAAGTCATTTGAAATAATGATTTGAGATCTATTTATTTGTCACTCTTTAACGCCTTTCTAGAAATACTTTTAGACAAAGCGACGTGAGCTTACGTTGACTTCATATCATTCGATGGCCCGTAACATTCTTATTATACATATTATATCGTCGTTGCGACTATAAGACCTCCTATGTGTAAAATCCAGTTTTGCGAGATAATCGATAAAAACCTTCTACTGAAAGATTTATAAAGAAACTGAACTTAACTAAAAATACGAATAATAACTAGAGGGTTACATACGTATTACTTTGCTTTTATCATACTAAATAAAAAGTAACAGTTTATTTAAAAAGATAAAAACTATTAAAAGTAACGCATAAGAGGTCTTGGTTGCGCGTTTATAACACATTAGAGGTTTAAATAGGAAATGAGCTTAAAACACATTATTTTAATAAATCAAGTTGCGTTTTGTAATAATATTTAGCATTACAACAAGTTTACAATAGTAGTACGAAAGAAAGATATAATCAATGGGACCCATTGTTTCTTGTGGGACTCAGTATCTGTAGATTGCTCAATTTAAGTGCCCGGGTTAAAAAGCAGATTATTATAAAATGGATGGTAATCCTGACCATTTTCAGGCAAATGTTTCCAGCAAATGTTTAAATTTGCTTTTTTTTAACGGAGATGTGTATAATTGGTTTGGTGATAATTGGTTGAAGCAAGGACCACTCATCTGGTAAATATTTAAAACCTCTTATTTCAACCATCGCGGGATCTCCCTTCTTTTTACCAGGCCGAATTGATTTCAGATTTGATTCTAAATCGTCATAATTTAGAAAAAGAAAACATAATGAATTGATTTCACATCGTAGGGCTTTTGTGGTCGAGCTTGTTTTATTCGGAGTATGTAGTCGCTGGGAGCGTATATCGGTGGTTTTACGTACTTATTTCTCGATCGTGGAGTGGACACTATCCACCTCCATTATGGTGTGATATTTATCTAAATAGAGTTGTTCTATCTCCAATTGCCTTCTTTGCGCCAAATTTCTAAGGGCACTCGACAAAATTCGGTTCTTATTCTGAAGTTCACATCCATCAGAAATAATAATGATACGCTCAATCGTAGATGGTATGTTTTGACAGTAATCCATAAAGCAAGATGTAAATTCATTAGCAGTGACATTACAGTCTGCTTATTAAGTTGAAAATTTTGACCAACAATCAACAATAGTTTAAATGTCTGGCGCGTAAACCAAGTAATTACCAAGAATACAATTTTATTATACGATAAAAAAAACTCTTATGTGTAGATTTAAATGCCAACATTCAATGAGCATTCACTCAGGAGATTTTGAAAAAATCACACAAGACACAATCACACGAGAGTTTTTGCATTCAGCGTGGCGCTAAAATTTGAACTAACTTCGCACAAAAAAGGGAGTTCGGCAAAAGTGTCACATAAGAGGCCTTATAGTCGCAACGACGATATATCAAATTCGTCTTTTTAAAGTTTAAAAAATATTCTTATCAAAGGAAAGTACATACATACATTGTTTTGGAGTTATTTTGTTAATATATGAAAAGATAGCAATGTTGGCGTACGTCATTTCAGGTCTAGCTGTATGCTATCAGACACAAGGTTATTATTACATCTGCTAAATGTTTTTTTTTAATAAAGTTTCGAATTTTATGCAACTTTAACACCCTTTTAGGCAACGTATTAAGTAATTAGTTGAAATGTCACACTGTTCTAGTTCTTTTGCTGATTTTTGATAAAACATTAAATTACCTAGTAGGTAGGTACCTTAAATATTGTGTCACATATATCTATTGCAATATTAATTGTACATACTTGTTTAACTACAGGAAAAAAATACGGGAAAAACACTTAATCTTAATCTGTGATCTTAATCGTAATTCTGAAGTGCTTCGTATCGACCCCGTTTTATTGAGTGAGTACATACCTACGTTAAAATGTAGGAAATTGATGAAAATAGTGTTTTAATAGTTAAGTTGTCTGAGTTCTCGCGAGATGGATATCTTATTGCTAATTGCACCCGTTGACCTGTCTGGTCTTATTTGAGGTAGGTAGTCCGATCGATAGTGGCACATACGGCCGGCAGTTAAGACAAAAGGCCAGGGGCTAGTAAGCCGGTTCAACGAACAATGTAGTATCCTCAATCGCGAAAAGCACCAAACGACTTATAGGATTTATTTTATTTTATTTAAGAGTTAGTTTTACAGTAGAAACCGTACGTTTTTTCACCCGTTGCATTCCAGTGGTGAAAGAGTAGGTGTGTTTTATATTGTTTTACCAATAGCCCGATAGAGAGGATGCATGCTGCATTGGTTAAATATCAATTAATGAATTTGTGGTGCAACGGTTGAATATAAGTAAAATTAGGTACCTTACTTTCAACTGTTTCACCACATTTTACGAAAACTATGCGAGATTATAGTAATTATTAAAGCTTCTATAAAATGTAACCACTTAGGGGTAAAAACTTGGTTACGTTTTAAAACTGTGAACGCTTACAAAAGAAACTGCTATGCCAAGAAAACCATAAGTATTGTGTATCAGTTCATTTATTCACATTTATCTGTTTGCTTAAAACTACACAAAATGTTGTACCATCATGATTATTAAATTTCGCTTTAATACTGAACACAATTTTCCATAAAAAATCATTGAAATATCGACAATAAAATACTTCTTATCACATGTGCCTTTTGAAACGATTTTGTGAGATATTTAAATATTATAATTAAAAGCTGACTAAATGAAAACTACACAAGGATATAACATAAAAATTACGTATATGGTTTGAATTGTGCATAGTTAAAGAATTTCTCAATATAGAAAAAATACGCTTGAAATATCGCGAATCCTTATATCAGAGGATGCCCCCTTTGTATGATCGGATATATCATAAAACGACGTGTCGATTTGCAAATATAAATTATGTAGCTCATTTCATTATTTCAGTATATAAAATTCGATAATTATAATTTGTAGTTATCATTTAGTCGTACCGAACTACTTAATAACAATATAATAGGGAATATGCATAAAATTTGAAATGGCCTAAAATGTTTTTTTCTCGAATGCTTATTATCCTAATATAATAATGAAAAGATTTTTTTTTCATTTACTTATTATTTAAACCCCTAAAATAATATTCAAAAAGTGCAAAATAAGGGAGCGAAATTCAAACTTCCAAAACGCGCCACCATTGGTCGAACGAAATGTGACGTCATCTGACACGACATTGTATTGTAAAAATTACGAAGTAACTGAAAAGTCCACAGTAAACACTAAGGTAAACACCCACTGGACGTGTCATGTGACGTCACGCAAAGCGCGCGCAAAATGGCGGCGTTTGAACTGCTTAAATTTTTCAAAAGTTTTAAATTTCATTTTGAAAAATATCTAGAGTATTTTGAAGCCCATTAATATTTTTTTCTATGTTATAAAATAGTAAACTATTAATTTAAGACAAAAAAGAAAAACATGAATATTCCCTATTACACAAAGAAAAAATCCCAACATTTCAGTGATATTCATAATTTGCGGGTACTTAGAATGTACATAATATATTATCTAAAACACTACATTTAAGTACCTTGCGATGCTGCTGAGGTCATTAGAACATTTAAATCATAATAAATGCTGCATTCTATAACAATACAAATATCTTCATCATAGTATCAACGAGAACACAACCTTTAAATAAGAATGGTAACATGCGTGGCACATTTACTGTATTTGTACATGCTTTGCTTTGGAACATCGTGTCGGTTAATAATTACTTTATTTGCGGAGCATTCTTACTGTATGTTTAGGACTTTACGCTTAAATGAGGCTAGGCTAATTAATAAATAAATGATGTATAAATAAACGAGTGATCATGTTTGGTCCGCGCCCGTAGTTGTGCCTGCGGAAATACTTTCATCTCAGTCAGCACCCGTTATCGTTTATATTACCTGAAAAAAAATATAACATTAAAAAATAATAGTTTAAAAAACTAAAAAACACGCTTTTATGGCTAACTAAAAAAGAGAAAAATATTTCTGAGTACACGGAATTTATATTACAGTGGAGTAAAAAGCGTGGGGTGCTTGGTATAGTAGTATGTGAAAATCATCCTATTATTGGCACGTATAAAAGAAAAGTATGAAAACGTCATAAAATGCACCCCACGCTTTTTACTCTACTGAAATATAAATTCCGTGTACTTAGAAACTATTTTCTCTTTTTTAGTTAGCAATAAAAGCGTGTTTTTTTAGTTTTTTAAACTATTATTTATTTTATTTTTTTTAGTTAAAACTCTTATCAAATTATTGCATTGTCATCGGTACTTAATACGTATTAAGTGCATAGTTTCAAATTAATCCCATTTCTGGAAGTTGGTGAAAATTGAGCTCAAAAATTCCGTTACCTACAATCATACATACATGCATACACCCCGATCTAAAAAAAGCGTGTTAAAACAAGTAACTAAGTTCCTCCTAGCCGATTTCGACCACGGCGTTCAATCTTCCGACAGAAAACAGCCAACTATGCGGGAGACTGTGTGAGCGCAATACACAGGTGCTGTCTCATGTTCTTTCACTCTTAAAGTTAGCCATTTATTTCCATTTGAGGTAGCTTAAATAAAGCAATGTTAAAACATGTGTTTTATTAAGAAAAAAGATCAAGTGACGCAATAAAGTTGATCGCCAGCTAATAAGTACATTGACGCACTTCTCTTAAAAGGGAACGAGGGCATTGGTATTTTTGTGTTTCCATTTGAGTGTGGCCATCATCTCTGTATAAACAATTTGAAACCAAATAACGATGTCATTTACAAAATAATAGTTTATATCTTTTATGTTCAAACTAAATCAACGTCACAACCAAATCAGATCCGATTCCCGCCTTTAGCTCCTTTTTACACATGTTGTCGGCAGTAAGTTACCATGTATTATGTATGGTACAAAGAAGCGGAATAAAGGACCACGACGGTTTTCGTCCCCACCCACTAGCAGAAATGACATTTTATTTAAATGGTAAATCTCAGCGAGTAAATAATTTTATAGTACGGCGAAATCGAGCAAATTGATGGGGTTTGCATGATATTCCATGTTCCATGTTGACATTTTGCCTATAAAATGTACTGACTCAATACGTTCGGTCTTAAGATCGCGCTGGTGGTGCGGTGCTTATGCCAAATCCGCATTCAAACCTTTTTGATGAATAATCTTCTATTGTGATAATTTTATAAGACTGAATTTCGTGTATTTACCGGAATAAAAATATTATTCCTTGTGATAAATGTTTTAATCGTCTGTACTGTAACGAATTTTGTATAGAAATGATAAAAAAATCCATTGATTTTTGAAAAAAAAAATTTAGTAAAATAATGGGATACCAACGATCACATCGATAGCAATTTGATGCCTGTTGGTGGGTGGGGACGGTGCTCATATATTTTTGGTCATGATCTTTTAAATGGGTGGACGAGTGTAATCTCACTTCTCTCACTAACTACGTTACGTCATTTACCGTCCATAGTGTAAAAAGTGTTACTCTTGCACGCAACGAAATACAGAAAGATGTACAATCTAGGCAGTTTAATCTCTCAGAGCGATCTCTGTGCCGTCGGCCTTGTCGCAGTTTGGTGGCGCTACATAAATAATTAAATAAATATTTCACAACAATCACACCAATTCTCTAGTCCAAAATTAAGCTACGAGGCTTGTGTTATGGGTACTAGACAACGGATAAACATACTTAAATACTTTTTTTTGTAAATAAATACATATTATACATAGAAAACACCCAGACCAGTACAAACACACATGTTCATGCACACATATGCTTGTACTGTGCGGAGATCGAACCCGCAACCCTTGGTTTTAGAAGTCCGACATGTAGACCACTGCACCAAACGGTCGTCAAAAACATGTTTACATACCTAAAGGCGCAGCAACTAGTATGTCCTAATGACGGGCGGCACGGTCTTGCACTCGGCGCCGTCCAGCGTGGCGTCGATGACGGGCCGGTACGTCAGCTTGGTGGCGCCCGTCTCGATGTCTGTCTCGGCCATCGTGTGCTTCCTCCAATGTTTCTCGAATGGTAGTTTAGTCTGGAAGGGTGTAACTTTGTATTTATTTGACTTTTTGAGCGGATATAAATGTCCGAAAAAATCTGGTACAGACAGGCTTTATATTTCTTTTGGTTTTAAGGCTTCAACATAATAGACAAAAGCGTCGATTATTATTATTAGTACTAGCGGTCGTCTGCAACTTCGGCTGCGTATGTTTCCCGTTCGGGAATTTCGGGAAATCCTTTCTTAACGGAATCCTACTTTATAGTAGCTACCTGCATGCTTAGTTTCAGCACGATCCGCCCAGTGGTTTGAGCTGTGCGTTGATAGATCACCATGTCAGTCAGTCAGACACCTTTGAGTTTTATATATTTAGATGCAACTGTAAAGACGAAAAGTTGGCGTTCCTTACTCTCAGTATGAGCTTAGCTACACTGTTGACGTTAAGAAAGGATAAACAATAACAGGTATTTTTACTGATTGGATATTCTAAGGCGTTCGATTGACGTGCTTTTTTATTTTATTTAATTTTTTATATTTATTTATCAAGACATTTGGCTACTATTCCACCTGATGGTAAGTGTCAATGTGGCCTAGGGTGGATAATTTCTGTCTAGTAGCAGTATACTTATTCACTCTCTTCTTGAAAAGGTCCAAGTTATTATCTTAGGGGAACATTTCAGCTGGCAGCGAATTCCATTTTTTAGCCGTACGCAACAGGAATGTAGATTCAAATTGCTTGGTGCGTAAAGGTAGTATATCTGCAACATAATAGTGTAAGCCTCGTCTGCGTCTGGTGTGTGGTAATAGTGAAAAGGGGCAGGAGGAATTTAATCGTGTTACACTTTAATCCTGGACTTGGTATAATAGCTGTAGAAGCTGCTTTGGGTTGAAGTAACGCCTGACCTTGGAAAGAATACCAAGTTTTCTTGTTGGATTCGATGTACTGGCCATGTTTCAGGTTTGATGACAGGTGGAGATTAAGAATCTGAAGCTTTTCAGTCAAGGTGACAGGCACATTCCGAAAAGTCAGAGCCAGGTTTGCGGAGAATAAGCACGCCTGCGTATTAGTGGCGGTTTTAACAATATGCAACTATGTTCCTTTACGCTTAAAAGAAATGCTGCTATTTAAAACAATCTTCTTTTCTCTTAGCACTAAAAGTACGTAGTTTTTTTATTAAAGCCTACTAAAATTATAAACGCGTAAGTTTGTAAATATGTTTGTATGTTTATAACTCTTTCACGCCGAAACTATTGGACCGATTTGGCTGAAATTTTGAACAAAGAATACTTTGTATCCCGTAAAATTCACGGTTCGTGTAGGATACGTGGAAAAAGGGGTTTTATGCGGGTGAAGCCGCAGGGCACAGCGTCTGTAATATTGAGTTGATATCTAGATTGACACACACTGACCTGTCCGTCCAAAGGCTTGGCGTAGTCCAGCTCGTCGCGCCTCGTCTTGAAGTCTTCGCGGGCGTGCGCGCCGCGCGACTCCTCCCTGGCCAGAGCGCCCTCTACAATCTGTACTGAGTTGATCATCAGGTTCTGGAGTTCCAACGTCTCCACGAGATCGCTGTTCCAGATGAGCGAGCGGTCGGAGACTTTGACGTCCTTCAGCTGCTTGTAGATCTCGCTGATTTGACGCTGGCCTGGGGGAATAATAGGTGAATTGGTTGTAGGGCAAAGACGACATTCATTTGAATACGACTAAATTACGATATGGAAATATGAAAAAGATCAACCTATCAAGACATCGTCTAAAAGTATTTGTGTGCTCCAGTCTTTCGAATGATATGAGACGTGTTAACAAGCACGGAAAGAGCAACTCATATTCAACAATTGAATGCGGTTGCGCGCTGACTCCAGCGTTGCTCTAATTGCCCCATTCATCAAACAGACCCAAAAATAATACTGCACAATGCATATTCAAATTTAGCGCCCATAAACGACCGCTACGATACTTATACAAGTTCAATTGTATTGGGAATAAGATTTTGAACGATTGGCTCAGGTTAAGGTAGATCTTTAGGTCCCATTTGGCCGACGGTGTGCTAATGAAGAGTGAACCTTACGCACCTTCCTCGAGCGTGCTCTTCTGCCTGAAGACGGCGGCGTTTTTCTGCATGCACTTCTGCATGCGCAGGCGCAGGTCCGCGGTGGGGATCGTCCCGTTCGCGTAGCGGACCTTGTCCAGGTTCGCGATGCTGGCTTCGCCGGTCGACTAGCAAGAAAATGATACATTTAATGGATCGATAGTTTTTCTTATTAACAAAGTTAAGTGACATACAAGTTTCGACTATCTAACTAAAACTAATGACGTACAACGTAGTAACTAATAGCGTGTGAGGGAGAAGAAAATCTCAAGTCAAGTCGACCTAGTCAACCTCGGTAAAAATAGCTCCTCAGTGATTTGATTTTTTTGTTTTTTTTTTATCTTGTAAATAGAATTATTTGGGGTATAAAATAATATAACGAGATAAGGAACACAGATAGTAGCTTTATTTGTTTAAATTGTTTATGCTGACGTTTCAAACTTTATTCAGCGATAAGTGATAAAACGCGGTAGGTGTCACGTCAGTAAATTTATTAATATTTAATATTAATGACTGCAAATAATAAGCGAAACGTACATAGCTTTTCTGTTAAGTCATTATATTCGCATTATTAAACGCCTTACCAATCAAAAACAAAACTTGAACTAAATTACTTAATGGAAACGGGAATTCGACGCGATACTAATTAGGTATTAACATACCTCAATTTTTGCCTGACGTTTCGATCTGGTGGCTGACTCAATCACGTTTATTTTAAGTAGGTTAAATAATGAAACGCTAAAGCTTTAAAGTGATTACTTTAAATTAACTGTTTTTTCCCAAAATACAATGCGTCTTTTTAATAATTTGACACAATTTATTTGACCGATTGAAGTAAAACACAAAGTAAGTAAACTATTTTAGTAGACTAAATATAAATAACACAGTATTAGACGAAAATTTATAAACGGAAAACCATTTTAGTTGGAACTCGCTTATCTTTACGTTCTGTTAATTATGAAAAAGGTCAAAGACAGAACATTTTAAAACAAAATATACCATTGTTTAAAATATGATAACCGTTACTATCCATAATATTGTTGCTTTTAAAAGATCGATAAGTTTCAGGGACTCGAATGATAGTTTTATGGCAAACAATTTAGTCGAAGGTCCATATAGACCTGATGGAAATTGTCAGGTCTAGCAGGAAACGAAACTTTGTTGAGCGTTTTATCTAGCTTATACGAATTGAGTTAGAAGGAAGAAAGGCACAACAAAATATTTATAAAAAGTGCATTGGAGACGTTTGTCAGTCGTGTTTTCTTTAAATGACGTGTAGGTATTATAGTTAATTTGTTTGTTGAAATATCTTCCACGAATACATTGTTTTGTTGATGTACTTATCACCGATAGCCCGTTGACGTATGATGACGCGCATCAGTTTAATCAATGGTTGCTCTTGCACCGCAGTCCGGGGGCAATCTGTCTCGGCCGCACTCCGCTCGCTCATTAGATTGGGCTGACCTTGCATCTATGACTATCTATCATCTTTGAACGTCAGAGCTTAACATATAACATAACTCCTGTTTTCACTTTAATGCAGGCTGATTTTGTAAACAATAATACTAGGTTCCTAACTAATAGTATAACAATTTACTACATACGTGAGATTGATTTGATCACAATATTTATTTTAACATTTTACTTTACAAATTAATGATATATATTTTTTTAATTTTAGGGTTCCAGAACCCATAGTCACACTAAAAAAATATATTTTTGTAAGGATGTTTTGAATAAATATACATTCAGGTTACACATTGTTACACTATTTCGGTAACATTTACCTTCGAAAATAAATAATTTACTCGTTAAAAATAATAAAAAAAAACGTAGCCTGGGAGTCGCCTAGATTGGCGATCACTGCGATGGTAAGCGCTTAGTCGCAGCCAAACACCACGATGTCAAGCATCGAGTTGGCTTCAAGGCGGTTACTGTCACCCTATCTGCAATGTGATATGAGACTTACATCCTTCAGCGGTGCCCGAGTATTTTCTGGCTTGGCAGTCTCAGTTACAGAGAAAGGTCTTGCGCGCCGAGTACGGTAAAGAATATGACTAAGTAGCGATCCACGCGATTATGATCATCGAAGATGGTAAATGATAAAGTGTGTAGAGACTCACATCTTTCAGGGGTGCCTGGGCATCGCCTGGCTTGGCGATCTCAGCTTTAGTAAGTGCACAAGCGCGGCCGAACACCACAATATCGAGCAGCGAGTTCGATGAACAGCCCGGGGACCACGCGGTCTTGATCATCGAACATTAATGTGGATAGAGACTCACATCCTTCAGCGGTGCCTGGGCATCGCCTGGCTTGGCGATCTCAGCAATAGTAAGTGCACAAGCGCGGCCGAACACCACGATGTCGAGCAGCGAGTTGGCGCCGAGGCGGTTGGCGCCGTGCACGGATGCGCACGATGCTTCGCCCGCCGCGAACAGACCGGGGACCACGCGGTCTTGGCCGTTGTGGTGTGTGATCACCTGAGGATATAGAAATGATTGTAGAATACAAGAGTAAGAGGGGTTTTTAATTTATGCTTCGTGAGAATAGCATTAAACTTTGAACTAGTATGCTAGCTTCTTAATAGCATCAAAGTTTTAGCCTATCAGTATGCATGATAGATTCATGTACTTATAAGGTGACAGAAATTGGCGGGGATGAGGTATTATAGGTGTTAGCGGAGAGTGAGTAGTGCAGCAGCGAGGAAACAGAGCGCAAACTTAACGGTCTCTTAAGTCAGACTAAGTTGCGCTATTGTACCTCCGTATGAATAGATTTTCTTGACCGTGACTTCCGAGCCTCACTTCTGTCTGTTACGTCATTTCCCTGCCACAGTTTTGCTAATGATCTTGATGTTGTATAACTAAATATTAAACTGACTTACCTCTCTACGGAAGTTAGTAGGCGTGCCGCCCATGTTATAATGCACGGGATGGGTTTTGGTAACATCGCCGACGAAGATCATGGCGGTCTCGGTGCTTTATTTGTTCGGAGGGCAGGTGGTGGGCCGAGGTATTCTGGATGGTAGCGGGAAAGGGTAACGCGTGCTTTGAGGGGTTAATTACGTCAGAAACAGCCATGCTGTTATATTTCGCGTTGGATCATGTGATGCCGCGCTATTCCCTCATGTGCCGGCAGCTGGGTCACTCACGACCTCGTAAAATATAATATAGTTTCCCATTATCTCTTCTCTCCGCGGAAGTTGGTCGGCGTGCCTCCCATGTTGTAACAGGCGTTGCTTTAGTTTTTCGTGGCGGAGGAACGGTGGGCGAGGTATTTTGGATGGAAGCGGGGAGGGTAGTGCATGCTTTGAGAAGTTTATTACGTCACACGCAGCCATTATACATACACTCCACAACTGTTTTCTGATGTGTCAGCGGCTGGGTCCCTTATGATCTTGCAGACCTCGTGCTGCGTCACCCCTTGACGTCTGTTGCCTCGTCTTTCGGCAGAAGAGTTGTGCACGAACTGGTCGGTCTGAATCTTTAACGCACACAACACACATACTGTCTTACCTCTCCGCGGAAGTTAGTCGGCGTGCCGCCCATGTTGTAGTGCACAGTGGGTAGTACAGGGATGGGCTCTTTAGTGACGTCGACTCCGGCGAAGATCATGGCGGTCTCGGAGATGCCAGGCAGGCGCTGCTTAAGTTGTTCGGGGGGCAGGTGGTGCAGTTGTAAGTGCACATGGTCCTTCTCGGGCCCGCAGCCACGACCTGGACGAATAAGATCGCATAATGATTAAAAAAAACTTTATTCAACAACTTGGATTACAAAGGCTGAGGTGCTTGTGGCGCAGTGGTTGCAGCACTTTGGCAGTGATACCAAAAGTAAAGTACCCTAAGGCGCGGTCATGTTTGGGATGGGTGACCTTTCTGACCATACAAGTGACGTCTATTTACAAGTATCTCCGTGCTTCGGAAGGCATGTTAAGCTGTTGGTCCCGGTTAATATCGATAAGCCTCCATCGACCGTTAAGCCTGGTGAGAGGTACTCGGGCGGCTTAATAATATCTGACAGTAAGGTTGGTCACTTACCTTATACACACCCCTTCACCAATCCGCACTGAGCCCGCGTGGTGGAGTATGGCTCGGACTACCTCATAGTTGAGGTGAGGCCTGTGCCCAACAGTGGGACGTATATAGGCTGATGATGATGATGTTCCGTGGCTGGGATAATCCTAGTAAGTATTTTAAAAATACTTGTGTCAGGAGGTCCCACTCCTCTTACTCAAGGGCATAGTAAATTTAAACAAAAACAATTTTAATTGCTTACTAGCTTAATCAAATAATATTAGTGAGTGTGTGTGTGTGTGTGTGTGTGTGTGTTTGTGTATGCGTGCGTAGTTATTGTATACTTGGACTCTCTCTCAGTTAAAATTTTCCGTAGCCCTATGATAAGACATCTTGAGATCGGTGTAAACAATCGCATACGCAATTACTTTAAACCTAAAATTGTGTCACAGCACAGATCTGGTTAGCAATTCTTCCGTGTCAGTACAACCAAGAATGGCAAGTGAACTAATGTTCTTTTGCATTCAAGGCACAGCTTGTTATGAATTTATTATTTATTTGAAATTTCTTTATTTTACATAAATAGTGGTAAAATTACAGATTTCAATAATAATAAAAGCCCCTCAAAATTTACCAGACACTAACAAGCAAAATGAATATAGTTAAATGTCAATTAAATCCAAAGAAGTTAATATTACAGTATTATCATTATTTTTACTCCTGTCAAAATTATAACAATAACTATTAAAATATTCGTCAATAGAATAGAAGCATTTCTAAATGAGCCAGTATTTCAATGTTTTTTAAACACAAGTAATGGTAAGGACTTCATTTCTTCATTGAGTCTATTGTATACTTTGATATTAGTATTGAGTCTAGTAACTAGACCAAAGCTCTTATCATCAACAGCTGTTGATTTTTGTATTGATAAGCAGCCTGCTCCACACAACCACACAAATACGTGCACTTATTGAGCACGTATTTGTGTGGTTAGTAGCGGTGTAATGTGATAAGCGGTGTTGCGGAAAACAACATCACTATAGCGTCTGAGGTTTATTTTAATAAAGTTCGCGGTTCACCTTCCATAATCTCAACGGTCATGGCGCGCGAGACGACGTCGCGGCTGGCGAGGTCCTTGGCGACGGGCGCGTACCGCTCCATGAAGCGCTCGCCCTTCGCGTTCACTAGGAAACCGCCTTCACCGCGGCAGCCCTCAGTGATCAGGCAGCCGGCCCCGTAGATACCTGGGGAGTAAGTCAATTATTTATGTATTTATTTATTTAAGCTTTATTGCACAACAATACTTTGTACAAAAGGTAGACTGAACGCCGTAGGGCATTCTCTACCAGTCATACTTTTGGGCTAAGCAGAAATGATTCGTGGGCGGTGCGACAAAATAAATAAAAGAGAAAACACAAAAATAATAATACCAATAATATGACACATAAGATTAAATATACAATATATAAATAATATGATTACATACTTCCTATATCCCTTCATCTCATTTCAATATTCCAGTTACATACTACTTCAAGGACGCTTTTTTTAATTGAATTTTATTTTATCTTAGGAATTCAGACAACGCAGGTCCATTTTGTTAGTAAAATAATCTTACAAGCTATATTAGTAACAGAAAAAAATACAGTACGCAATAGTGAGGTACCACACATAGCCGCGGCGGGTCATTCGGTATTTCTTTTGACCAACACCCTGCAAGGTGGCGAGTTATAGGGGAGTCACATCTTCCCGCAATTGTTTTAGGAATTTTAGATCAGTGATGTGCTATGCTGTGTTGAATCTTTGTTTAAACGATCTGCTATCTCCATTTTACGCCGTACTGGCAAGTTATATAGTGCTCTATATTTCATTAACATCTGCCTTGTGATACCTATAACTAATACTATAAATGTTATTTGATTTCATTTTATTAGAAAAAGTCTGGAAGAAATTTAATACGAGATTTGGGACAGATGAGATACTTGATTATTCAGTTAAAAAACAGATGTGTGTAAAGATACTTTTTATTAAAATAGGTAATACCTTCAGTCCACTGCAATCGATGTTTTGTTTTGCAGGTTATGCAATAACAAGATCATGCTTTCATTATATCTATGACGGACACCAAATGTATTTAGTTTTATGATTTTTTGTCATTACTCATAGGCGACCATAAAGTGTATCATTTTAATGTTTAGGTAAGTACTGTTCGCATAAACCGAAGTAAGCAATATAGTCGATGCAAAATCTAATTTAATAAAATCTTATTTGTAATATTTTTATGAGAAAATTGACGTAAATATTATTTCTACTCTTGACATTTTATTAAAATCAATTAATCAATAATTTTTCCATTAATTTATTATTTAAACATTTGCTATTTTATATGGCTAAATAGGTCAAAACTCTATTTCATGTTTTTAAGACCACATTTTTATGTATTTAAAGCTTATAAAGATTCAACTGAGTGACAGACGTCGAATCGCAGTGTGTGGTAAAACCAATACTGGTTTATATTCACACTGTTATTAATGTACCTAGATTAAGTCTTTTTTGTGTGATTTTTAATAATAGTTAAATAAATAAAATAATAAATATTTCACAACAATCACACCAATTCTCTAGGCCCAAATTAAGCTACGAGGCTTATGTTATGGGTACTAGACAACGGATAAACATACTTAAATACTTTTTATTTGTAAATAAATACATATTATACATAGAAAACACCCAAACCAGTACAAACACACATGTTCATGCACACTTATGCTTGTACTGTGCGGGGATCGAACCCGCAACCCTTTAGATTTTAGAAGTCCGACATGTGGACACCACTGCACCAAGCGGTCGTCAGTCGAATCGAGTAGATACCCTATTTAAAAGCAAATAAAGAATGTTCAATTTATGATACATTCTGCGAGACGACTCACCGGTCGGGTGGAACTGCACGAACTCCATGTCCTCGTTCTGCAGGCCGGCGCGCGCGGCCATGGCGGTGCCGTCGCCGGTGCACGTGTGCGCCGACGTGCAGCTGAAGTACGACCGGCCCGTGCCGCCTGTGGCCAGGATCGTGTTCTTTGCTTGGAACCTGCATATCAAACATTATATTCAATTTTCCAAAAAAAATGATAGGTACTGAACAGAGTGGAATAAATATTTTTATCTTGATTGGTACAAATCCAGAAACTAACATATGATTGGTACAGTCAACATATTTGTTTCTTCGGTTTACGCGAACAGTAGACATTGAAATGATACACTTTTTACGGATTATTTCGCGATTTATTTACATTTTGTTTTAACCTGACGTTTCGGACCCTTTTCAGCGTCCGTGGTCACAGGTAGACTAAGGTGTTAGTTGTCATTACATAGTTTGAAAAATATTTAAAAAAAAATTAACTTAATATTTTTGAGTGATGGTAGTTAAAATTTTTTTCAAACTATGTAATGACAACTAACACCTTAGTCTACCTGTGACCACGGACGCTGAAAAGGGTCCGAAACGTCAGGTTAAAACAAAATGTAAATAAATCGCGAAATAATCCGTAAAAAGTGTATCATTTCAATGGTACAGTCAACGTCAAAAATATAGAAGCATATTCTGTGTCACGTAGTAAGTTATAGGTATTGTAAGTCTTGCGACTTCCAGCTCTAGCATTTTTCAGGTGATTACAGTTGGATGTATATATTGGATTCTTGCGCTGGCGTAACAAAGATGAGCGATATTCAGAGATTGTCAGACTGCTCAATACGTTATTTTGACACGGTACATTGCCATATATTTTTAACACTGACTGTCGCTACTCAAAACTGGATGTTTATTTATTTAAAACTTTATTGCACAAGATATGTACAAAGGGTGGACTTAATGCTAAAAGTATTTTCTGCCAGTCAACCTGAATGAACCTGCTTATGGCTAAATAATATGAAGTTGTTGCCTCGTTACACGGCATGACATGACTACCGCTTCTATTTCGGTTCTCTATCCTGCTCGGGTGCTATTTTATTAGTAAAAACATTTTCGACAAAATGAAAAAAATACGACTAAATTACAAATATTTATTACAGAAATGCTAATAATCACCTGTGTAGCGTGCCGTCCTCGAGGTTGATAGCAATGCATCCCTTGCAGACGCCGTCCTCCATCAGCAAGTCCAACGCGAAGTATTCGATGAAGTACTCGCAGTCGTAGCGCAGCGACTGACCGTATAAGGTGTGGAGCAGAGAGTGGCCGGTTCTGGAAATAATTTAATCTTGTAGGTAATAGTCCTCCTGGCCGATTTCGACCACGGCGGCCAATCTCAACAGAGATCAGCCAACTACGCAGGAGATATTAAGTCACACTTGTGTGACCGCAATACACAGGTGCTACACTGTTCCATCACTCTCAAAGTACGGTGAGACGGCAATCCGGCATGACCGGAGAGAGATCAGGCGCAGGACCAACGGCTTAACGTGCTTTCCGAGGCACGGGGGTGTAACACCGCCAACTTCCTGACTCGGAGCAGATTTTGAGAAATTCATGACAGAAAATCTCAGAAACAATGTTGCCTCGACCTGGGATTCGAACCCAGGACCTCTCGGATGTAAGGCAGAAACTTTGCCACTACACCAACAAGGCAGTTATCTTGTAGATAATCTACGATCGTCGGTGCAACCCGATCGAAACGTTCAGGTAAAATTGAGGTAGAAGCTACGGAAATCAGTTGCTTATTTATTTAGTCGAAAATCTCCGTTTTTTGTCAACCATTTGAGAATGGAGTGCTGGCTTACACGTTGTTATCGGTGAGTGACAAACGCTACAAAGCAACGAATCGCGAATGATATTTGACTTGTATGACTTCGCTAGGTACTCATTTAAAGTGCAGCGTGAGGCGCGTCTACCGGTACAAAAATTGGACTGATGAAAATTGTATTAAACACGATAATGACAATCAAATTGAATACAGGCCACTGGTCACACGTCTGGAGGGTCCTGGGGGGTCGAATTTCAGCCGAGATGCAACTATAATATATAAATATTATTTGTCTAAACCAAAAAACGGTACGGTCGTTTGAAGTTGTTAGTTTGTTCATTCAAGTACACAGGATTACCTGAAGTACCATCCTCTTCAACTTCCAATAGGGATCAATAACAATAACATGTACAGAATAAACACTACCTACCCTGGCACCGTTTCTTTGTAAAAATAAATATCACCAATACCTTACACTACATTTTCATAAGAATAACCTTAGCTGGGACTTACGTAAGTATGTCATCAGGAAGTCAGAATCTAGAGTTCTAGACTTCGTAGTGATGAGTAATAACGGCAAAAACATCAAATTCTTGTAGAATTCGCGCCTTAATCATGCTATTTATAGTTCCCTTTTCAATAAATTGGCATTGTTTTTGCAGTAGATATGACTTTATCCACAAATAATAGATACAAGTCAAGGATTATTCTTCAAACTGTTACCTTTCACCAACCGCACAGCATCTATGAGCCTGTCCTCCCTTCCCGATCTTTAGGGACTGGCCACCGAAAGCGCGCTGGTAGATCTTGCCCTCGGGCGTGCGGGAAAACGGCATGCCGTAGTTGTCAACATCGATGATGGCGTGGGGCGCCTCGCGTGTCATGTAGTGAATCTCTGTTGAAGTCATTTAACAAACTACAGATAATTTTACCTGTCAGCAACCGCACAGCATCTGTGAGCCTGTCCCCCCTTCCCGAACTTTAGGGACTGGCCACCGAAAGCGCGCTGGTAGATCTTGCCCTCGGGCGTGCGGGAGAACGGCATGCCGTAGTTGTCGAGCTCGATGACGGCGTGGGGCGCATCGCGTGTCACGTACTGAATCTCTGTTGAAGTCATTTAACAAACTACAGATAATTTTACCTGTCAGCAACCGCACAGCATCTGTGAGCCTGTCCCCCCTTCCCGAACTTTAGGGACTGGCCACCGAATGCGCGCTGGTAGATCTTGCCCTCGGGCGTGCGGGAGAACGGCATGCCGTAGTTATCGAGCTCGATGACGGCGTGGGGTGCCTCGCGTGTCATGTAGTGAATCGCATCCTGTGGAAGTCATTTTCTTTAGTACGAATACGCGATAGCGTAGTCGGAGTGTTATATGATTGTAAAAAGTAGGACCTATATTTTATGCCATCGTCTAAATTGTTGTGCAGGCGACTGTCGGATGACTACTCGTTAGCAGAATTATAAAGATGCCTCAGTTTCAGGCCCCACAGTTACTGCAGTATTTATTTTAAATAGACACATTACTTTGTTTTAAAATCCAATGTAGATATGGTAAATCCATTATTAATACTGCAATTCAAAATCTTTTATTGGGTATTACATCATAAATTATGATATCAAAACCAATGGCGTAGCGTGCGTTGGCGGGGCCCCGTATAATATTTACCCTTCATCAGGACCGCAACCTGATGAAGGGTAAAAACTTACTGGTTTCACAAAAACTATTTTCACGCAAAGATAGCTTTAATCTTGACAGCGCGCATAGCAAGTTTTTTTTGGCGCCTTTGGTGCGGGAGTAAGTTTTTGAAAAACAAGCATTTCAGGTAGCCCTGACTAACTTGACTTTTCCCTGACTTTCCAGAATGTGAACACCGCATTTCTTCTTTACTTTTTTTCTTCTTACTTTTTCTTTTCACTCACTAAACCAAAACAACAATCGTTTGAAAATGCACTTTAAAGGGGAAATCTCGCAGCTCGCGTTATTTATTTAACCGATGTAGGGTGTCGCCAGTTTTAGATATTAAAAAGTTGCAAAAAAAAATTTCTATTTGTGATTAGGGGGAGGGGGGGGGGGCTTGGTCGAGGGCCCCGTATAATCTATATGGTGCTAGCTTCGCCCCTGATAAAGACACAAACGTAAAATCAGAAACAATTCTAATCTCCAGTTTGGTCAGAACAATGAATAATTTTATGTTTTTATTTTCATTTTTTTAAATTAAAATCCCTTTATCACTTGTTTATATAATATTTCAATTAACACTGATGATAAATGAATTCAACTAATGGTGATGATAATTGGTGCTATTATTATCAATATAAATTTGTGTGAGACTGAAAGACCAGATCATTGCATAACCTTGAGAAACTCTACTTGTGAAAATGTCTAGTGTAGCCAGTCATTAATGGAACAATTACCACATCATATTAACAATTCTGGAATTACTGGTCAACAGAGCCTCTTGTCTTGTTAATGAAGCATTTTTTGTAGTCTCAATGAACACAAACAATTTACTTTAACTAATGAATTAGCTTAACAGTGATAAGCATTTTTAAGAGTTAACCTGTATCCTATGTGCTAATTGTTATTGGCTTGCATTGTATGATGCATTTAGATGATTTTTAATGAAGCTAATTTATATTTTTGTAAATTTATTGCCATGCCACATATTTCAGATTTCAGATTTAACTACTACTGTAAAATAAACAGAGATATTTGTTTAGGTCGCACCTGTTTAAACACTTTAAAAGTTTCTTAACAATATTTTCTAGTCATACATACCTGGTCTCCAAGCCAGTCAGAGCCCTTCACCGTGTCATACATGTGCCATAACCAGTTGTCTTCCTCCATGTTACCTGTGTATTTAAAATGGTAAATTTATTCATGTGATGCATGATGTTAACAAATGGTAAACACTCTGTAGTGACCTCAAATTGGTTAAGTCAAGTGTTTATTAAACTGTGACAAAATGTTAACATGTAAAATGAATCACTTGAAAAGTGTTTTTTTAAAAGATAAAATGATGACAGTATCAAAATATAAGTACCCAGAGCTGCATTGATGCCTCCTTGAGCAGCAACAGTGTGAGATCTTGTAGGGAACAGTTTGGTGACTACTGCAGTCTTGAAGCCCTCTTGAACCAGGCCAAACGCTGCCCGGAGACCAGCCCCTCCTGCCCCGATAACCAGTGCATCATGTTTGTGGTCAATAACCGTGTAGGCCTTGGTTGTGTTTATGTTTGACGAGGCATTCCTCTGGCTTGCACCCCCAACAGTTAGGTGGAGGTTTCTGTAGAGATATGTAGCCTAAAAGGACAGAATCAGGTAATGTAGCTTGTAGACTAAGTAATATAAGATGAACATAGGCTAGGGCTAGGAGGTTGGATTGTTATCAGTATTTCTATGTTGGACGTATGATAATTTCACTAACATTAAAGGCCTTACCTTATACCTTACCTTTTAAATTCAAGCAATTGTTAAAAATTGTACAGCAATAATGAATGGCGCAACAGTAGGCTGTGTAAACCTGATCAAAACATATTACATAACTAATTTTTACCAAATTCAAGAAATAAATTATTAAGAGTTTACCAATGATGCAGGGCTACGGGACACGGCGGCCTTCATGATTGCACTCATGATGGAACTCTCTGTCCGCACCTCGAGTACAAAATTTTAAATTATTTGGGTAAAATTCACATTCACGCAAAGCGCTACACGGTTCGTTTCTGTGACTGTCAATCAAACTGTCAATACTGTCAAACTTCAAATCAAAAACTCGAGCAGCGGCAAACGTCATCATCAGCGTCGTGTGTGGCGTCATAAAGCCAGACATTGGGCGAACGGTTAACCCGAAAACAAACGCTATTGGCCATTAGTAAAAAGCACCTACAAAACACCTATCGCCGTTGAGACCAACGCTTTGTTCTGGGTCCACTCATTGGGTGATAGGTTTTGGGCCAACGTGGGTGCGACAGTGTGGACCCGGGAAAGCGTGGTTTGGCGTGGTTGGATGTTGGGTACTGTGGGCGGGTCCTTTAGAGCTTTTTATACCTCTTACCCACTGGTTAGGAAGAGCCCTAGGGCCCTTAGGCCAGCCTCAGATGAGTTTTGGATAGGTACCGTAGGTAGGTAGGTTTTGTTGCGAGCACATTATATGATGCGTTCGGACGTCCGCGGATGACGGGACCACTAGGGATTGGTATCATCATCATCATCATCATCATCAGCCTATATACGTCCCACTGCTGGGCACAGTGTGAGTAAGGTAAGTGACCAACCTTACTGCCAGATGTTATTAAGCCGCCCGAGGGCCTCCGACCAGGCTTAACGACTAATATCTATATAACGATATTTACCGGGACCAACAGCTAAACGTGCCTTCCGAAGCACGGAGATGCTTGTAAATAGACGTCACTTGTATGGTCAGAATGGTCACCCATCCCAAACATGACCGCGCCGTAGGTTGCTTAACTTATGGTATCACAGTAACTATTTAGTAATCTGTGGTATCACTACCAAAGCGCTGCAACCTCTGCGCTACAAACACCTCTGGTAATAAAAGGATTGGTTATAAAATAAAAATCTTTATTCATTAGACAACTGGGATCCATAAAAGTTCGTGGCACAAAAAGACTTATACCTATGTAAGTATTTAATACCGTATTTAGTGAGAGTTAATTGACACAAGTGCTCGACAAGCGGACAGTCCCCGCTGTTGGCGAAGGCTTGCAGAACTTTGTTGCGGCTGTCACGAACTCGCCGTAAAAGTGAGACTGCTTTTTTACGTAGTATGGTTGGGATACTGTTAACCCCTGAGAACAAATTTACTGAGTGTTTACTTAAGTTCAGTTTTTAACTGTCTTAGTTCTTACCCATCCCTAGTGTGACCACCATAGGGTGTTTTCTTCTTAAGGTTTCCATCGTTCTGCCAGCATTAGTCAGACACATCTAACAATGTGCCCTCAACTTAAGACCCCATCCATAGGATCAAGAGATGGCAAAAAATAATAAAATGAATCATGACTGTCAACATCACAATAAACAAAATAGAGAAGTACCAGTTTTGTACAGTTATATTATCGACACACGCATGCTCACAACAAATGCTTAGCAGCAGCTTGCTCTTCAAGTGAAGTGTTTACAACTAGTAACACGCTGTGCACTATTATCACTCTGGGGGATAGAGATGGCTGAATTTAATTAAACCCTTTCTACGGCCGATATTATACCTACCTACCGGCGGCCTGCCTGAGATGAAAATATAAGCAGAAGGATTATTGAAATTGGAATTTTTAAGCGTAATATTTTGGATTTTTTAACAAACATGAATTCTTAAGTGTTGCAATTCAGTGCTAACCCCTTCCTCATCCTGGATGCTTCAAACTTGTTGAGTATGATCGACTGTATTACCATAAAAATTTACATAGGTACTTATACTCGTACGTTACAAAGCGTCATTTTAGAATCTGTCCAAGTGTCCAACAAAATCACCTATTCGATAAAAGCCATCGAGCTTGATAGCATATCTAAATTGTTGACAGTTGAGTAATCTGTGGTTGGTGACAGCCTGTGAGCTGACAGCTGGTGATGCCTTTTTGACTTGACGTTTCTTATTTCTTAAATAAAATCTGAGAAAGAAAAGGTTGAAATAGAAATGTATTTGGCAAATTTATCACCATAATAATTATTTGTAAACTGTAAATTAGCCTAAAATTTATAAATCTGAAATGCGCGTACTGTTTTTAAGTATCTAAATATATTGCTTATGTTATAAATATTGTACAATGGCAGAAAATCCAAGTAGCGATGGGCTTTCCGAAGCTGAGAGATTACGAGGTAAGAAATAAATTATGCTTCGGACTTCGGCTAACCCGGGAAAGATATCTGTTTCTGTTTTTTTAATAAGTTTTTCTGAGCTAAGCCGTTTGCTTCGCTATTTCAGAAGAAGAACTGGCTCGAGAGTTGGAACACAGTGATTCCAATGAAGAGGACTCACAAGAAATATCATTAGAAGCTGAGGAAAAGCTATTGAAAGATGAACCTGAGTGTAAGTATATCTTTTGTAAATGATTGTACACTATTATGGAATAAGGCAATAAAACAGTCAAAGTGTAGCATTTTATCATGTTACCTTTCTTGTTTGCTATATTTGTTGCTATAGACATGAACTTCATGGGACAATATTTCTAAATTTTAAGAAATATTGTCCTTTGTATTATATTGTAAGTTCTTTGTAGATTTTTTTTTGCAAATAGTACACCTTACTTAAGAAAATAATAAAACAAAAATACATCACTATGTGCCCCTCTAACCGTTCGTTAAATAGAAATAAAGATATTTAATTTTCAAGTTTTCCAATAATTAAAGAATTGTAGTCTTTTTTCGAATTTTTATTTATTATTTCAGGGTGAAACCTATGTTATTTTAAACATCCTTTGGTAAACATGTGACATGTCTGGGACATATAGTTTTCGAGATATAAAATAAAATAGATTATTTGTATATCTATATATATAAACTCTTTTGCAAAAAAAACGGGCACTTTAGATTTTTTCCTCTACTTTAATGAAGAAGAACAAGAAATAGGTTTTATTAATTTGACGATGTATTGGCATGTTATTTGAAGCATCCTGGCATGATTCTTTATGTTCCAAATTTAAAATTTGAAATTAATAAAAGAAAAATAATGATTATTGTGGATTATTCTAAAATTGCTTTACTAATGGCGCGAATTGCTGAAACGATTTTTAACTGATTACGATATTTTAAAACTTTTTGGACATTTTCTGCAAATTAAACAATTTAATCTTTATTTTTACATTAAATACCACTTTTTGATATGAGTGATAAAGCGATAAGGGCCGGTAAAATTATAGCCCTACTTGAAGAAGGTTGTTCGCAAACTTACGTGTCTCAGCAGCTAAATGTGAGTCGTTCAACTGTCCAGAGGACTTGGCAACGGTATCAGGAGACCGGTTCGGTCAAAAGAAGACCCGGTTCGGGAAGAAAACGATGCACAGAACCAAGAGATGACCGCTTTTTGGTGAGTCAGGCGTTGCGGAATCGTAAGGCGACAAGTGTGGACCTGAAGAAGAGCCTTGAAGAAGTAAGAGGAGTAGAAGTTAGCTTGTGGACGGTCAGGAGGAGGCTTTTGGCTGCCAATATCAGGAGTTACCGCCCAGCTCGGGGCCCTAAATTACTCCGTGAGCACCGTGTTGCTCGACTTCAGTTTGCTCGGAACTGTGCTTCATGAACTCTGGAGGACTGGAATAAAGTATTGTTTTCTGATGAAGCTAGAATCTCTTTGTGTGGAGAGGACCGACGCCGGCGAGTGCTGCGAAGACCACGGGAACGCTATGCGGAAGTGTGTTTCGAAGAAATCACTCCTTATGGCGGAGGCTCCGTTATGTTTTGGGCAGCAATTAATTCGACGGAGCGTACGGAGTTAGTTTTCATAGAAAATGGAACATTAAATGCACATCGGTACATAATGGAAGTCCTAATTCCATATGCACAACCCACATTGACTGCACTTGGGGAAGATTCCATTTTTTATGGACGACAATGCTCGCTCGCAGCGACGTGGAAGCGTACATGCAAGAAGTTGGGATCCGTCGTTTAGATTGGCCAGCTCGAAGTCCTGACCTCAATCCAATTGAGCATGTCTGGGATGTTCTAAAGAGACGTGTAAGATCAGTGCAACCTGCTCCACAAAACATCAGGGAGCTAAAAAGAGTCATTGCAGAAGAGTGGGAACGAATTCCTCAAAACGTTATTAAAAACATCGTGGAAAGCATGCCCAGAAGGATTCAAGCTGTGATTTTGGCAAGAGGAGGTCACATTCGGTATTAGGTTTTTACATTTGTAACTTTATTTAATTAAAAAAAGTAAAAAAAAATCTTATCTTTATTGCCGACCACTTCTTATTGTTTGGGCGTGTACATCGGTTTTAAAGAATCCATCGTTTTTTTTTTCTTCATTCGAAGACATTGTTCAATCATTGCAACGCTAAGGCGGTACGAAGTTCGCCGGGTCAGCTAGTTTTTCTAATAAAAAATCAGAAACACATCACTATTCATCCCTCTATCCAACAGTAAAATAAAAAAGGAGGATTATACCTACAAATTTCAAATTTTCATCAAAAGAAATCTTAGTCACCCCCTGCTGCACCTGAGGCCTTGAAATTTTCAATTAAAAAATATGTTTTCTTCTTAGTGCCTTAAGCCTACAATCCAATTTTTGATCTACCAAACATGGTTACAAAACAAGAATAAGTCATGTTCCAAATAATTGTTTTTCAATTTCACATAATATTTTTCAGATACAACCCTAATGAACTACGGCGAAAGTGTACAAACAAGCAACATTGAAAGTGAGATAATAGACACATATTCAGATAGCTCTCAGAATGTTGAAACAGTTCACAGAGCTGATGAGCTTGGAAATGTGTACACAGAACACTCAGACACATACATTAGTTCCCAAACTGACCCCATGAATGATCAATATGAATCCTACATAAATGACTACTCTTTTGACAACAATGTGTCTATGTTGGATCAGCAACCTCAAGCGGACATAAGTAGTCAAGATATCATTGATAATATTGAAGAAAACAAAGACAATGTTGACTCCGAAATTACTGATTACCAGCAAAATGAGTCTTTAAATTATGAATCTCAAACTGCTGAAGAAATGCTGATGAGTGAAAAGGAAAGAGAGAAGAAGAGTAAAAAGGAATTGGAAGAGGAGGAAAGAGAAAAAATGCAGTATGTATTTATTTATCAAATCTGGGTTGCCACTGACACTAAAAAAAACTGTAAAACTGTGTCCATCATGACTGTATTTTTTTCAGAGTTCTTGTTTCCAACTTTACAGAGGAACAGTTGGATAGGTATGAAATGTACCGGCGTGCTGCATTCCCCAAAGCAGCTGTGAAACGTTTGATGCAGACAATTACTGGAGGCTCTGTTGGTCAGAATGTGGTCATTGCAATGTCTGGCATTGCTAAGGTGTTTGTTGGGGAAGTTGTGGAAGAAGGTAAATAATTTTAAAAATCACAATTGTGTAGAAAATAAACAACAGTTATTTATTTTGAATTTGTTGTTAACTACACTGTTACGGAAATAAGCTTCTTTTCTTTATGCAGTGTTTGCTCTAGATGCATACACAGATGCATATGATACAAAGTATTTGTTGCACTAATTAAAATTTCCGGACATTTCCAGCTCTTGAAGTCCTGGAAAAATCAGGAGAGGCTGGTCCCCTTCAACCGAAACACCTGAGGGAAGCACTACGACGGCTGCGCATGCGCGGGGCCATCCCCACGAGAAAAGCTCACAGAAGCATGTTCAGGCTATAGCATATTTCTGCAGCAGTTCTAATCACTCACAAATTGTAAATACTTACAGATTTGATTAATATAATTAGTATTCTAGTAGTAAGAAAATTGAAGTCTTATGTGCCTAATTGTATTAATATCCCGAGGGATTTTTTAATCGGGATAAAAATTATCCTATCACCCACCTATGTCAGCTCATACCATGTCTGTATACCAAATTGCATCAAAATCCATTCAGTAGTTTCAGCGTGATTAACGGACGTACTTCCAAACAAACTCACATTTATAATATTAGTGTAATAGATAATTGTAAATCTATCCATTTTTATTGGATTGGATGATTCGTGCATTATGACCAGTGGCAGAAAAAAAATAGGGTTTTGATTATTGAAATAAATCATTTTTTTAAAAAAACGTTAATTTATTACATGATAAAATTGTTATTTTATTAAAAACAATATACAACAGTAACTAAGGTTCATTCATAGTTCGAAAACTCGAAAATAAATCAGTCTTGTTAAAATGGCCAACTACATTGTAGACAACACATGGAAATCTTGAATGGTTATACATAATTCTAAAAATAAAAATGTAGTTTGCTACCATAGGAAAATGAAAATAAAAGTGTACATAAAACCCCTTTTAAAATTCAACTCTTCTAGAATTGGCACTCATTACTCCAGAATTCATGCAAGAGATATTTTGTTTAGATTTTGATCTGCTCTTTATTTAAATATCACAGATGGGTGATTTAGAAGCGGCTCTGGCCGTGAGCTCTGCAGACAAATAAGTTCAATGAGACCATGTGATATCATAGATCTGATAAATTTATTCTACAGTAAGAAGGCACAATCAAGTTTTTGAAGTGAAAACTTCTTTAGCGGCGTTGAGCACTTTTGTGGCATGGGTAGAAACTGTGAAACTCGCGTCAGGTCACGTGATGCTGATCGAAAAACCGTAAGACGGTTGTTCAGTTTTCACTTGTGCCTGCACTCCCGGAGTGCAACCCGTGTTAGTTTTTTTTTATTATAGGAATTTGGTAACATTTTGTAAATAAAGATTGCTTAATATATTATATTTTACAGCAAGGCATTATATTAAAAATCTGAAGAATTTCTCCACAGATTTTACCTACTCAATACAAGTAATAAAAGCATTGAGCCAATATTATATTGTCAGTTTGTGCAAATACCTACGTGCATGTTCCAAGAGGTTCCGATAATATTAAACCAAGCGTGAAAAAATATTTGGTTCATTTTGATAACTTTCAACCTCATTTAAAAAACACATGTTTATATTACCTTATTGGTAAAATGTAAGTAGTATTAAAGGCTTATCTAAATAAAATAGAACCAAATCAATCGGCTAACTGCACTAAGTAAGATAAAATAGCATTATAGCACTATGTAAATTACATGATTAGTTAATTGTTCACTCTGCTCAATAGCAAAGACAAAAGGAATAACATTAATTTGTGTTAAGTCATTAATATATTTAAAACAAATGCATAATGACATCATAATATTTAAATCAACATTTGCTTTTTCTTTCTGTGACATTTCTAGCATTAAAAAGAAATCTTTAACATCTCGATTCCAGAAAATGTAAGCTTTAAAATCATATTTTTTGCCAGGTATGGCATCTCGTCTCGTATGCTTACACTTTTTAAAAGAAGCAAATATAGAAAAAGGACACTTCCTTTTTCTATGAAAGCAAAAACCTAAGGTTTTCAACGAATCGGTTTCGTTTCGTTCATTCCTACGTAAATCTACAGCAGCCAAGACAGATCTCTGGTGCACTTAAAGTCAATGTGCAACTAAATCAATAAAACGATAAGACTAGATATATGTTCTCACATGCTGCGTTGCTCCGAACAACGGAATATACACGGGTCGATACGCATCTAACACCTCAGACCTAAATTATAATCAACTTTCACTTTTCTATTTAATTCTAGTTTATCAATAAAATTTTGGCTGTTTTCTGTTTTATATGCATCGCACGCAGCGTAACCACATTGCATACTATTAAGTAGTGAAAGAAAACCTTTTAATACAAAGTTGAAAGTATAGGACTGAGGTATTTCAGTGATTCGGGTATTAAATAGTAACTAGTTCACTGAAAACTAGTTATATATATATATTAGGATTTGAACGCTATCATCTTTCGAAAGAGACGGTATAACGGCTCTTTGATTATCGAGGCTCGCTGATATGTGAAAAGGACACAGTCCTACGTACGCGCAAAACTAAGCAGCGCATGAGCTTATGACACATTCCAATCTGAGAGCCAAAGCCGCATGCGCGTCGTACCGTTCGATCGATTCGTGTAAATCCCGTTTCAGACTAGGAGCCGTTTGACCCCGCACTCAATGCAGAACTTGGCGGTGTCGACGGGGAACTTGCTGCCGCACTCGTGGCAGAAGCGCGAGAGGCGCGGGGGGGCGGAGTCGCGGCGCGGGAGCGACGCCTCGGAGCCGCTGGACGACACCTGCCCGCTGCGCCGCCACGTCGGGCTGCGGCGCGAGGACGCGCGGGAACTCACGCGCTTGTCTGAGGGTAAATAAAATGAGGGTAAATGCCTGAGTACCTATTTTGATCCTCATCATGCTCCAAGATGACCAATGCTGACCTTGACATATAAATAGTAATACGGGGTTAAAAAACGCCTTCTTTTTTTGGTAGACGATCCAATTCTATGAATACATTTCTATGAATCACACCCGGCGACAAAAAGGAGATCAACTGCTATAGCACGGTAGTGCTTATTATTTCCTTTTACCGCATACGGCCACGGTGGCGATTAACCGCACCGCCACCGCGGCCTAGCCAGATCGCATCATACGCTAATTTAGTGTTATCAAACAAAAAGACCCAACACCAAGATTCGATGTGATCAGCATTATTTGAATAAATATGAATGTGACATAATTACCACTTATTGGATGATTCTCCAACTCCTTAAACGTGATGTCCGGTTGAGGCAACGGTTCTTCCAATTCCGTAGACCGCTCCATCGCCAGGAATTCGTCGCTGGACATCGACCTAATTTCTTCCTTCCCACTGGAATCCGAGCCTGCTGGGATTTGCTCCAATGACGCGAGACCATTCGGCTCTTTTGAATTGCAGATAGAAAGCTTTGAAGGTGATATTCTGTTCAAGCTACAAAACGAAACAAAATTGTAAAAAAAAGGTAAAATTACCTCTTAAAATTTGTGTTTTTATGAGGCAAATCTTTTTACATAACGTTTTACCTGACTAACCTGCTATATGCTGAATCGTTGCTAGACTTTCCATTGGGCGTATGACTCCCGTTAGACAATACGTCGGTCTTCTTTGTAACTCTCTCCGGTTTGGCGCGGCTGTTCCGCCTCGCCGTGCCGTTATGGGACACATTGTAAGCCCCAATCTCTTTAGGCTGAATGTTTTCATTTCTATCGGGCTCGTAGAATTTGTCGAAATCTTTCAGCGATTGCATTATATCCTGTTCCAGTTGATCAGCCTTGTGACGACTCTTCGCACTATCGACCTTATGCACGTTCTTCTTTTGAATAGAATCAAGGAGGGATGTGGATCGTTTCACGGAGGATGGGAAAAGACTCTCGCTCACAATATTGTTACTGCTAAAATTGAGAGACATAGATTTATTAACTGGGATCATACCATTACTGACTTTTGGGGATGAACTTACGCTATTCATATCTGAATTCCTATTACTATCAGTAAACTCAGATGGTTTAACTACTCTAGTTGTGGAACTACAAGTTCTTTTGTTTTCTAGCTTTTGTTTATTTATTTCCTCATCAAATGAGGTCATAAACTCCTCTATATCAAAGTCCTCGCATATTGAGGCGTCGTCTCTGATAGAGGCCTTTGAGCTGATACTTCGCTCGAAAGAAGACATAATTTTATCGTATTGTGCGCTTAGATCATCTATGATTGGGGCAGTGACTTTATTGTTGTTGCTTATACTTTTACAAACGTTATTATTACTTTCGATCTTCTTAAAACTACTTTTTGACGTATCTACATTATTATTCGATGGCTTGTTGTTAATATTATTTTGATTGGTATTGAAAGATTCGAATTTAGCAGGCAAATTTTCGGTAGTGAGCAATGACTCCATACTGCTGATGATGTCTGGATTATTCAATATTGTGTTGACGTTAATGGGAAGATTATCGTTTTCATTTATCAGTCTAGGATCGATATAATTGCTATCGGTCATTGAAGAATTATCGTCTGCTAAGATGGAGTCGAGATTAACGAATTCCTTCTTTTCATCGTCTCTTTTAATTTTGTCTAGTTTTACAGGCTGTTTTATTGTAGTTCTTTGGAAGCTGTGGTACATGGAAGTAGCTATTTTTGGAATCTTATCTTTTGGCTTTGGTGTACTATAACTAGAAGCCGTGTAACTCGAGAACGACCTGTTTAAATTACTATTGCGACTGAAATATGATTTATCTGGTGTGCCCATGTTTTCCTTACTGGATTTTGTAAATGTTGTATTGAGTTTCTGACTAGATATTTTATCGTTCTTTTTTAACCTAAATGAGCTGCATCTACTACCGAATGTGCTGCTATTGGTATTATTGTCATTGGTTGCACTGCCGAATGATTTCATTCTTTGCAGTGTTGGAGTTTTCTGGTATGTTTTGTTGAGCGTGTCTTTCATCATTTTAGTGCTATCCCCACGAAGGTAAGCGGGAAGGGTTTTCTCTTTACCCGTGCGTAAGATTGGAAGGGTGCGGTTGGAATCTTTGGAAGAATTGTTGAGTTTTTTGGGAATGTTGGTGTCTGAGGACATAAGTTCTTTCATTTGCCTTGCGGCTGATGCGAATGGGTCGTAGTTGTCGTCGAGCCTGGAAAAGACATTGTAGAAATGTAAATGTAAAGTGTTTTGAAGAATCTTAAATAAAAACAAACCTTGGCACGATTAAAGTGTGGTTCCGTGGTGTTATGTGATAGGAAAGGGGAAGGTCAATGTTACTCTCACCTCTTTTTTTCAATTCGAGGTAGTTTCAGTGGTGGTGCTTCTGAAGTGATTGATTGTTCATCGCTCTTGTCATCCTCATTTTCTTTCACGATAAATGTCTGATACTCTGTATTAGTGCGGTTTTGTTCACCGAGCATTTTATATTTTCGGTTTGGTTTGTATATTTTTTGCATCCGGCTTTTATTACAGGAAACCTTGCGTTCTGGCTTGTTTGTTAGAGATATTGACGGCAATTTAAATTCTGAGGTAACATTTTTGAGTGGCTTCTCCTCAACTGGTTTTTCTTCATAGAATTTTAATTGATAAACAGTTATGTGTTCCATGTCACACACTTTTCTATTTGCATCAACGTTGCCTTCCTCATCAGTGTTCTTTAAAACCTGGTTGACATTTTCGTCTCCAGCCCCATCAAGTAATTGCTGTAAATCGGTCTTCAGTTCCTTGAGTGAATCTGAGAAATTGTACTTAGGTGGTTCGACTTTTTGGTTCTTGTTGCTATCGGAATTGTTATCATTAATAGTTTCGAGAGAATTTGTTTTCGGTGTATGAATATGTTCAAGATTTTGTTCAATGATTGATTTCTCTTTTTCATAATGGCTACTCATCATTTTGTCCGTGATATTTAGGAATTCTTCTAAGTCTGCTGGATTTTCCGTAAATTTGGTGTATGTATCCCCACTGCCGTGTCGACTGACAATAATGTCATTTTCATCGTATTCATTGTTTTCGTAGTGGTCACTATCGTTATTATTTTTCTCTTCAGAATTTTTAAGTTCCCCACTATTGTCATGCTCATAATTTTCGTCATAATGCTCAGTCGAAAGATCATGCATTTCTTCGGTTCTCTGTTTGGGTTCATTATTGGTCAAGGTTTCATTGCTTTCAAACTTGCAGTTTTTAGAGTCTATAAAAGTGTTGTCATCACTTCTAACAAAATCATGGATATTTGTGGTAGAGTCTTCAATGTTTGATTCCTCATTATCGAAATCACTTTTAGTGAATATGCAAATATTAATGTTCGAATCCGTTAAATCTTCTTGTGATTCAACTTCTGACTGTGTTTGGATTTTTGCTTGAATATCACAAGAACTAACCATAGTGGGATTTTTATACAATAACTCTATTTTTGGTTCCTCGACATTTTTCGTTAGAACCTTATTTTTGGAATTTCGTTGCGGTTTCTTCGCACTTTTAGGATTTTGATCATGATTATCGTATATAACACAAGGTACGCACGGACACAAAAATTCTGTATTGATGCCAATTGACGCGCAGTTTTTATCAGTACCAGTATTTGTCTGGCAATCTTCAAGGCTATCCAAACTCATACTACTTTCTTTTACTAGTTTAACGTTTCTCATTTCGTTTTTGACCGCTACTTTTCTCTTTTCGGTGTCCAGATTCTTCTTCCTTTCTATTATTTTCTTCTCTTTAGAAACTGGTGCTAGTGTAGATTTGGCAGTCGTTTTATTTTTCCTAGCATTAAATTCAACATCATTCTGAATAGTATCCACAATGACGTCTGCAATGTTACTATCATTATCTTTACAATCTTGGAAATTATCAACTGGTTGAGTTGTATTTTTTATTTGGGTTTTCTTCGGGATAGGTATCTGACTTTTATCTTTTCTATTAACTGATTTCTTTTCTTCCTTAATTTTATTTCTCTCTTTGTATTTATCTGCAATTTCTTCAAGCTTTTTTAGCTGCTGTTGCTTTTTTGCATCCATTTTATTTCTAACCACACTTTGCTTAGTACTTTTCTTGGCATTAGGTTCCACGTTAGGTTGTGGGGTGCGAGTCGGAAGGGATTCTTGATCAGGGGTTAGTTTCGGAAGGGATTCTTGGTCAGGGGTTGGTGTCGGAAGGGATACTTGGTCATTATTTCTATTGGAGGGGAAAGGAAGGATATTTGAATGAGTGATATATTTTGAATCTAACAAATAAGGAGACAGGAACGTCAAAGTACATGAAAAAATACCGAATAAAAAAATGAAACAAAAATATCACAACGTGCACCTTCCTTTCCCCTTATTTGCTAAAGTAAATAGGGACTACTAACTATGGGGTAAGCTTCATACCTGGAGCTGCTGAGGTCCCTAGCAAGGCGCGCCTGGCGCGCCCTCACGTTGGCGTCGCCCGACGAGTTGTTCTGCGAGTTGCGAGTGTTCCTGATCACTGGCACGTGAGGCGAGTCTTCGTGGCAGTCGTTGCTAGACATAGATTCTGAAAATGGTTTAAGGGTATTTTTTGTCTATTGATATCGTTTGCAGCATTATTAAATATTATCAAGCCCGGGTAGGTAATTTAAGTTCTTTTAAAGGGTGTCTGTCCAATGGAAAACTTCTACTGTTTTTAAAGATTTTTTTTAAACTTCGATTTTGGAAAAAAAATATAATAATCGTAACTCGGAAATTACGTAAAATCGCAGAACATACATAGGGTGATTAAGATACGTATAAACACATGGCAAATACATTTTTTTTAAATGACGAAATATTTGAAAGAAAGTAAATAAGTTTCTTAAACAATGGACATAACAAACACACACATTACAGTAATAAAAACGATAAAAAACACAGAAACAGTTAGCACGGGGTCAACATGACAACAAGAAAAAAAACATGCAGAAACAGATAGCACCCTAGAAAAAATACATTATCTACACACAATAACAATGTGAACAGCTGTGCAAGTATGTGCCCGCAATGTCTAGGTTAATTCGACCCCACTCGCTTAAGAGATGACCTACTGAGGTCATCATAACGGTTTTCAGTGGACCTGAGCTATGTAAGGTGCACGGACAATTGTGTCAACCAACCAGCTAGACGGCAAACTTGGTTTTCAAAGGATAAATAAAAAATCGGGGGCCGCTACGAAGTAGTGATTTCGTAATTACATGCATGTTAAGTAATCCAATGCGTAAAAACATCAATGTACAGAACGATGGGCCTAAAGGAAAATTCAGTTTACTGCATCGCTTTCGATTTATCCTTTGAAATCCAAGTTTTCAGCAAAAATATTTACTCAGCCGTCAAAATTATGCCTAAAAAAAGTTACTTCGCAAGATTCCATTGTGAAGATAGCTTTAGAAGCGTACCCCGCCACGGTCCGTAAACACCTCGTTGCACCACGCTTGCTAGGAATATCAAGCAAGCTTAGGGCTGCTCACTTACCTGAAGCCCTGGCGCGGGCGCGCCGGGAGTCGCCACTGTCGCGCGGCGGCGGCGGCGACACGCCGCGCGACGAGTCCACCGACCCCGAGCGGCTGTTGGAGCCCTTCTCGCGGGTCTGCGACGATCTGTTGGAAAAGACAATAAAACCATCAAAATATGTACTTCTGCAACTGGTGGTTGACTGGCGAAAACTAGAGGCCGTGAAAATGTGGGGTTAATCGTCGGGAATCGTCTTGACTGACTAAAATGTTGTTGTTAAACATTATTCCTAAACGAAAAACAAAAAGCTGATTTCTGAACGTGATGATGATAGATGTTTAAAAAAAAATGTTGGCCTCCTATGCTTGAACTCGAAGTGTGCGTTTTCATTTATATAATCGAAAAACCTGCAAAATAATACAATAATTACATTCGGGGATATACAAAAAGGATGAAAGCCTGGTCGAACTCGAGGAAGAGCTTAAAAGCATCAGATGGCATATTCTAGGGTTGTCAGAAGTTAGAAGACAGGGGGAGGACACGATGACCCTGGAATCTGGCCAAATTTTCTTCTTCCGAGAGGGAGACCAACTCTCCCAAGGTGGCGTAGGTTTCCTTGTCCACAAAGATCTCCGTGACAACGTGTTGGAGATATCCAGCGTGTCGACCCGGGTAGCGTACCTTGTACTAAAACTGACCGAGAGGTACGCCCTCAAAGTCATACAGGTATATGCGCCGACGTCGACAGGACATTCGGATGATGTGGTCGAGGCCATGTATGAAGATATATCTAAGGCCATACACCATACAACCAAGACCCACTTCACCGTTGTCATGGGTGACTTCAACGCCAAAGTAGGAGTACAGGAACGCGACGAATCGTGTGTAGGACAGCACGGCTATGGAACCAGGAACCACAGGGGGCGAATGCTGGTAAACTTTCTGAGTATGCAGGGGCTCTTCTGCATGAACACCTTTTTCCAGAAGAAGCCCCAGAGAAAGTGGACCTGGCTAAGCCCTGATGGTAAGACGAAGAATGAGATAGACTTCATCATGACGGACAAGAAGCATATAAACTCTTTTGCAAAAAAAACGGGCACTTTAGATTTTTTCCTCTACTTTAATGAAGAAGAACAAGAAATAGGTTTTATTAATTTGACGATGTATTGGCATGTTATTTGAAGCATCCTGGCATGATTATTTACGTTCCAAATTTAAAATTTGAAATTAATAAAAGAAAAATAATGATTATTGTGGATTATTCTAAAATTGCTTTACTAATGGCGCGAATTGCTGAAACGATTTTTAACTGATTACGATATTTTAAAACTTTTTGGACATTTTCTGCAAATTAAACAATTTAATCTTTATTTTTACATTAAATACCACTTTTTGATATGAGTGATAAAGCGATAAGGGCCGGTAAAATTATAGCCCTACTTGAAGAAGGTTGTTCGCAAACTTACGTGTCTCAGCGGCTAAATGTGAGTCGTTCAACTGTCCAGAGGACTTGGCAACGGTATCAAGAGACCGGTTCGGTCAAAAGAAGACCCGGTTCGGGAAGAAAACGATGCACAGAACCAAGAGATGACCGCTTTTTGGTGAGTCAGGCGTTGCGGAATCGTAAGGCGTCAAGTGTGGACCTGAAGAAGAGCCTTGAAGAAGGTAAGAGGAGTAGAAGTTAGCTTGTGGACGGTCAGGAGGAGGCTTTTGGCTGCCAATATCAGGAGTTACCGCCCAGCTCGGGGCCCTAAATTACTTCGTGAGCACCGTGTTGCTCGACTTCAGTTTGCTCGGAACTGTGCTTCATGGACTCTGGAGGACTGGAATAAAGTATTGTTTTCTGATGAAGCTAGAATCTCTTTGTGTGGAGAGGACCGACGCCGGCGAGTGCTGCGAAGACCACGGGAACGCTATGCGGAAGTGTGTTTCGAAGAAATCACTCCTTATGGCGGAGGCTCCGTTATGTTTTGGGCAGCAATTAATTCGACGGAGCGTACGGAGTTAGTTTTCATAGAAAATGGAACATTAAATGCACATCGGTACATAATGGAAGTCCTAATTCCATATGCACAACCCACATTGACTGCACTTGGGGAAGATTCCATTTTTATGGACGACAATGCTCGCTCGCACCGTTCTGGCGACGTGGAAGCGTACATGCAAGAAGTTGGGATCCGTGGTTTAGATTGGCCAGCTCGAAGTCCTGACCTCAATCCAATTGAGCATGTCTGGGATGTTCTAAAGAGACGTGTAAGATCAGTGCAACCTGCTCCACAAAACATCAGGGAGCTAAAAAGAGTCATTGCAGAAGAGTGGGAACGAATTCCTCAAAACGTTATTAAAAACATCGTGGAAAGCATGCCCAGAAGGATTCAAGCTGTGATTTTGGCAAGAGGAGGTCACATTCGGTATAAGGTTTTTACATTTGTAACTTTATTTAATTAAAAAAAGTAAAAAAAAATCTTATCTTTATTGCCGACCACTTCTTATTGTTTGGGCGTGTACATCGGTTTTAAAGAATCCATCGTTTTTTTTTTTCTTTTAGTTGCCCGAACTCACTTCACGCGCATTAATTTACACGATTATAAAATATACAGACTACGTCAAAGAAATAAATTTCATTTAATTAACTCAAATCGACCTTAGAACGTAAATTTCCTTAGGTGCCCGTTTTTTTTGCAAAAGAGTGTATTTAGGGATGTCTCTGTGGTCAATAGGTTCAACACCGGTAGCGACCACCGTCTGGTAAGAGGCACCCTAAATATCAACATAAAGCTGGAAAGAAGCCGCATGATGAGGTCGACTCTCCGTCCGACACTGGTCCAGGCCGGCCAAGACTCCAAGAAATTGCAGTTGGAGCTCCGAAACCGATTCGCTGCTTTGGAAACTACTGAGGACGTGGACAGGGACCTTGATGGTGTGATTGGAGTCATACGCGAAGTGGGAAACAGGCACTTTAAGGGAAAGCGAGCGTGCCGGGAGGCCAAACTTTCGAGCGAGACTTTGGAATTGATGAAACGTCGACGGGAAATGCCAGAGGAAGCTTTGTCTGGTACGCATAAAAAGATCCGGAGATTGGTGAGACGCGACCTCCGCAGCTACAATACTCGCCTCATAGAAGAGGCGATTGAGCAGAATCGGGGATCGAAGATCTTCACTAATAGACTAGGAAAAAGTCACCTGACAAAGCTGAAAACCTCAGATGGCAGAGTCGTCTCATCAGTTCCAGAGATTCTGGCCGAAAACGAAGGCTTTTACAGCCGATTGTACGCATCGCATTCCTTACAGCCGCAGCCCGACGCGAATGACCCAGAGCCAAGCTTACACGCCACTATACTGAAGATCTCCCAGACGTGGAAGAGGATGAGATTGAGGCGGCCTTCGGACAGCTTAGTAATGGGAAGGCTCCTGGCGAAGACGGAATCACATCTGAGCTCTTAAAAGCTGCGGGCCAACCTGTGCTCGGCGAACTTAAGAGGCTCTTTAATTCCGTCATAGCCAATGGGACAACTCCGGAAGCGTGGAGTAGGGGCGTAGTGGCATTGTTTTTCAAGAAAGGAGACAAAAGTCTCCTGAAAAACTATAGACCAATCACGCTCCTGAGCCACGTCTACAAGCTGTTTTCGAGGGTCATCACAAACCGTCTTTCTGCAAGATTTGACGCTTTCCAGCCACCGGAACAGGCTAGGTTTCGCAAAGGTTACAGTACCATGGACCACATTCACACGGTGCGGCAGGCTATACAGAAGACCGAAGAGTATAATCAGCCCATGTGCCTGGCCTTTGTGGACTATGAGAAAGCCTTCGACTCGGTCGAAACCTGGACTGTTTTGGAATCCTTGCAGCGATGCCAAGTCGATTGGCGGTACGTAAAGGTGCTAAGAAGCCTGTACAGTATGGCATCAATGTCCGTCCAAGTGCAAAACCACCGAACAAAACCCATCCAGCTGCTTCGAGGTGTTGGACAGGGAGATGTCATATGTCCAAAACTGTTCACCAACGCGCTGGAGGATGTGTTCACGACGTTGGATTGGAACGGTCTGTCGCAGAACCGACGAGAGGTGGAGCAGGAAGGTTCTTGAATGGAGACCACGCTTAGGTAAACGTAGTGTGGGACGCCCCCCGGCTAGATGGACAGACGACCTGAAGAAGGCAGCTGGTAGTGACTGGATGCAAAGGGCGGGAGATCGTGCGCTGTGGCGCTCCTTGGGGGAGGCCTATGTCCAGCAGTGGACTGTAACAGGCTGATATGATGATGATGATGATATACAAAAATCCCGAAGTACCCAAAGGTTATTGGAAAAGTTCTCTATTTATTCACACCGATTAATTAAATGGAAATTACACTTTACGTCGTTTGAGTCGCTCCATTACACTAAAGTATGTTTTGATTTTAACCGATGCTTTCAACTTTTGAGCTGAAGATCTGGGACCCGAATTCGATATGTTACGTTCAAGTACCAAATTATTACAAGCTGCGCTGCTGTTGAGCGGTAAACGATTTAGGGATAGAGCCCTTATTCCTGGTACTTCTAAAACGTTATCTCCCATTTTCTGATAATCTTTAACAGTCAAAACTTGTCCTTATTATGTTATTAGCACTGGGTTAGAGTCAAAGATCCATTTTATTGACACATGAATAATGCGTCAATAAAAGTCCCAAAAAATATCAAAATAATAACACACTTCACCGGACTACCGGACTACTACCGGATTCGGTAAAAGCTACATCATAGTATGGTAATTGAAATGGTAATAAATTTGTTCAACGATATCTGTTTCAGTTATGGTCTGTTACAAGGGTTGGCCGCTAGTCCCATATGTGTTATCCAAACTAGGCATGTTACTCGTGGCATCACAGGTCAACGATCCAAATTGCCTTGACAGGTTTTATGTGTTACCGTACCGAGCAGATGTCACACGATCGCCGTTCACCTTCCCGGCAGTATAACGTGTGATGTTAATGATGCAATAAACGCTATAATGTAACAGGTAATGATAGAACTCGAACTGTTATTATCAACACGACTGCACTAGCTAAGGATGACTGCTTATCTTAAGAATAACTGTGCCAAATTGTTACGGCTCATTGAGTCTGTGGAACATGATTTTAATGATATACTTCTTGGTAATAATATGGTTACCTAACCCAATTAAAGTTGGGTTTAATTTTGTGGCCATACTTATTATATTCCGTTACTTCTAATCTTAGTGAACTTAGTTTGTTTAAAATATTTACCTATTCAGGAAGTCATATGACTGATGAGGAGATCGTTTTTACCATCAGCATATTAGCTGCCGGCTTGATCTTGCGACCAAAACAACTGTATCTAACAATAAGTATATTTTCTGGGAAACGTTGTGAGGTACGGGATGCGCGGGCGCAGCTCGAAGCCTCACTCAGTTTGACAACTAGATTACTGGCGGGTAGTTTTTTGGTAGTTGATTTTTTATTTCATTCTACTAATTGTATCCCTCTCACTGGCGGAATCTTGTACTGGTCAGCGGTGTGCTGGAAGGGGGGGGGGGGGGGCTGTGCGAGCGCGGCGGGTAGCATCTTCGCCTTGTTCACGCATCACTCCACATGTGTCGTCAGTGGTTTAACATTAAACGTACCGTCTTCCCCTCGCTAGCGGCGCCTTGTACTGCGTCCTCGCATTCAGCCGCTGCTTCGCGTCGGCGATGTGCGGCGGGGGCTGAGCGGGCGCGGCGGGTAGTATCTTGGCCTTGTCCGCGCACCACTCCACGTGACGTTCGAACGCTCGAACGCCAAACGCGCGGCTGCAGTGCGGACACTTCTGCAGCTCGGCCATTGGCTGAAAAATCGCAAGGGCTTAGATTAAGACTTGTTAAGACTTTTTGAAACGTTTAATGAAATCCTAATGATACATTTCCATAGTGTTTGCCGAGCCTTCTCGATTGTTCCGGATCTCCCCTCGCGTTGTACCTAGGTCTTGATTTCACATCTCTATAAAGTCGTATTTGCATAATTCCGTTCTCTTTCCGACCGACAGGTATAACTAAGTTCAAACTAATATACCTAAGTAAATTAATTAGGTTTGACTAGTCTAGGTATGCGTTTTGTTTCATTAGATTGCTAGGCAAAATAAAATTTATGATCTGCTGATAATAAAGCTAGGTTTATATATTATATTTTTATGATGTTAAAGATTTGCCTTCAATTTGCTACGTATTTGACGAAGACGCTGTCACTTTACATAACAACCTTTAATGATAATTTCTACCTGTTTGCTTCGAACGTAGTATAAGGTAATGAACCGTGATTAACATCACAAAATAGTCTTCAAACAATAGTAAGCGAAGCTGTGATTATCTGCATAAGAATCAGTTGGCCAAGTTGAATATATTAGCTGCGTTGTTTTGCGTTTACTTGAAACATTTACTCGAGGTAATTTATCATCCTTTGAAGACAAGAGGTTTCATCAGACAAACTACAAGAAGACCAATTTTATTAACAGTCAAAAAATATTGATACTTTTAGGAAAGAAATTGATTTTTTGGTTTTTATAAAGTTACTAGCTTTCCACCAGTGGCTTCGACCTTATGAAATTAGGTTATCCCGTTAAATTCCGGGATTAAAACTATGCTATGACCGTTCCCAAGGTCCACTCTAAAGATGTACTAAATTTCATTCAAATCGATTTAATAGCTCAGGCGGGACAAGCGTAGGTAATAGTCAGAGTTAATTAATATAGATTTGTATATGTTAATTCTTTAACTTACCTTGGTAATGGCGTTCCTAACAGATTGGGGTTTAGGTTTGGGGACAGCTTTTGCAGTGCTTGGCGGGCTCTTTTCCAGGAACGGACTGTTTTCTGGCAGACCAAAGTTCTTTGGCAAATACTGTTCTAAATCTGTACCTGTAAAGGGTAAAAGTTATAAATTAACATCATGGTCACAGGGGAAAATTGTTTGTTACAACTGGATATAGAACAATGCGAGTCGTACTTAAATATAAATATAGAGTTTGAGTTTATTTTGAAAAAGCTAACAATACAAGGCTCAATTACATGATGTAATTAGTTTATGATAAAGTATGCTTTTATTAGCTTACTTTGCTCATGAAGACTGAAATATAAATATCCAGCAGAAATATTTATAGAAAAGATTGTCATGCTATTGAGCATGCTACATGACAGTTAGATTTCATTTGACAGATTTAATTGAGTAACTGAAATTAAGCCAAGGTAACCAACCTTGATAATAAAATTGGAAGTAATGTCACTTTTAATTGTTTATATCGTGTCGTTACTTTTAATGTGAAATCCAATTCCGTTTTGTTTTTGCTCTTGACACGATCCATTTGGTTAATAGAAAAACTAATTAAAGATAGCCGTTATAATGACATCAAACACATGGCGACAAACGCATACAAGTAACAATGTCACAACTTTTGACAGACACAACCCATGCACTCGAATTTAATTAGAAAAGAAACATGATCCAATGAATTGCTGAGCATTTCAAAGGGGGACCAAGTAGGTGTGTGTTACTAAATATACAAACAAAATATTCTATGTAAATAGGGGCCTGTTAGTTTTGCGTTGAGACATTTGGGTTAGTCACCACAACACAATATTTACATACAAATAATTATATGCTTTGTTACTTAGATTGCTGCAGTGACAGTGTGGTAAGCATTATGTAATCACAAGTACTGTGTTCAGTAAAATACTAAGATAGCTGCAACACGAATATGAGGACTATAAATAAACAGCGCGCAACAGATTTTTTAACCTACTCCTACGCAACAGTAAGCAATGATTGGGACGTATGTCATATACGGTCTTTAAGTAGAATGACTGCATCTGACTCCTATTATCTTTGTGTCAAGGTCAACACTTCTAATCTTATTATCACTCTTATAACATAATAATAATTGCAGTATATTCGCTGTACAAAACGATTTTATAGAATGAATATGAAGTTATGTTCTTCCTTGGAACCCGAATAAATTAATGGTTTCATAGGTAAAACTCAAAACACATGTGAGTTATTGTCCGTACCGAATTCAAGACCATATCTTCACATTTAGCATGTACAAGGAATATAGGTATGTTAGTAAACATTCACATACAGGAAACGAAGTCGCAAACACACAAGATTCTAATTGATACGCAAACCGTCTACCCACTCACCCGTTTTAACACCACTCTCCGTAGACAGCCCTTTTACCCACAAAAATAAAACGGTCATCAATACAAGTAAAATATAACAAAAACTCATGCTAACACAATGTAGATCAACAAAATAATAATTGCCATAAATAATTATACAGTAAATTGTACAAAAATATTCAACTAATCCGAAAATACAAATCCCAAAAGGTTGCTAGAATAAAAATTAGTAAATCCAATAAAGTCATTCCACCACCACAGCACGCATCATCAGCAAACGGGCAGTTTTTAAGAAGTGTGAAGTACAGACTAGGCGTTCTTGTTAATATAAGTAAGTAGGATCTGGTCGTTGACCCCGTCATTCGAGCAGCCCCAGGCTCAACTCAATCACTTTGAAGGCACAGGTGTGCTGAGAGGAGGTGCTGCAGATGTAGGCAACGCCTTTTGGGCACCAATTTTCGCTACTAAGGTAACCTAGACATAAGAGTCTAGGCAGCTACTCTTCCCGAGGCTACACTAGGACACACAAGAGGATATATCTATGCGTAGCCTCCCTCTATGCTTCTTTCAACTGCCCGCTTGCTAACGGTACGGGCCCAGAAACGTTGACAAAATATTTACCTTCGCGTCTCTGTCTTGATGAGTCGAATGTTTTCCTCTTCTTGACTGTCATCTTCTCGCATATTTTGATGTGTTTCGCGAGAGATTGGGGTACGAATGTTCGTCCACAGACGGGGCAGGGACTGAGGGGGAGGGGTCCAGCTGGGTCCGGTGGTACCGGCGCGATGGGGTGCGTTGGCACTGGCGGTGAGGGCGGCGGACCGGCCCGGCTGGGTGGCGGGGTCCGCATAAGCGGCTTGAAGGAGTCATTGCCGGCCGGCGCCTCACCGGTCAGCTCGGGCGACGGAGAACGCGAAGACTTTGAAGATTGCTGCTGATGGTGTTGCCGTTTATCTGCAATTATAAATGGGGTTTTTATTATGAGTTCAAGTTTGTGTTGCTGGCGTGATATTCCATTGTTAATGCCTGGGGGCCCTAATTGTATATTGCAGCTTAGGCAGCGTTTTAATGATAAGTCTCTTTTGGCACGGACATTTTTATTTTTATAAGTACCTATGACCTATATAAGATGCACAGGTATAACCTGTGCATCTTCTTTGCGCATGCTTTGTATAAACGAAATAAGAAACAGCGTAATAACCGCTGACAGACGAGATGTTCTTGTCCGAGGAGAGTTTGTCGCAGCTGTGGTCGCAGCGTACACATGGTTTTTGGGTAATGTATGGGTAAGGCCTAGCTACACCGGATTACCCAACACTGAGCGATGGCGACGGTGGTTGTTTTAGTGGGTAGGCCTTGCCAATCGCCACTCTGGATTTCTGGAAAGAAGAGTCCCACATCACCCTGCCTGTGCCCGACCAAGCTCAAGGCATGCAAATTTATGCATTTTTCCAGCTGACCACCATTTTATAAGATAAACGTATAGACTGATATCGAACATATCATTCTAAATTAATAAATGCTGTGTCTAGCAAATGGCATGTATCATCTCGTAATTACCATACCACACAGCAAGATACTATAATCTTACTCGGAGAATTATGACGTACAAACAAGACTAGATTCAAGTTATTTACTTAGGGATTTGCTTGACCTTTGCAATCACCATAATGCTTGCTCAGAGTAAATATTTATTTTTCTCAAGTCCCGTGAAAACAAGGTAATAAAAGTATTTTGGTTGGTAAAATCTTTTGTCGTCTATGTTAGGCAGTTATACCTAGGTTATTGTAACTAGGTTATGAGACGAATTTTTGTACGTTCTGGTGCTGAATAATAAAAGGACCAACATAATTGGTTAAAAGCAAAAAGTTATATTATATCAAAGAACATTCATAAATAATCAACCTAAGCTTAGCTAATCGCATTAGAATCGATTTATCAATGTACCTACGCAACAGAAATGCCCATCCAAAAGATAGTAATACTACTAATACTTTTAAAAATCGTTTCAAACTACAACGATCATAAGCAGTTATAGAAGTGTCAAAGTGATTCAAGGGCGCGTGGTAAGTTAAACATGACGTAACCACCGACCACAACCTCCATATTGATTAGGTAAATTACTGCCTAGCTCACGCGATCAGACTAATTTTTTTTAGAGCATGAACATAAATATAAAACATAGCACATGTAATATGAGGTAAGCGTACAAGGTGGACGAAGAATTCTAGGCGCGCGGAAGGGAAAAGTACTAAGTCAAATCTTATTATCAGCAAATTTTTTACGGGACAATGTTTTGACTAGCTGTAGTAAAAAAATGTACCACGGGTTTTTTATAGTGTTTGAAAAAACGTGTTGTCTAAGTAATAAAATTACACAATTCAAGTTTAATTTATCTTACTGTTTTTTTTTTTACAATTCTATTATGTAAATAAATTTTTAAACTCACTCACAACATTTTCAAGTCTAAAACCTGGAATAACGTCTATTGTGTCGTCTTTAGTGACGGGAGTTTTGGTAAAAAATTACAGCATTTAGTAATTAACAGAGTGTACGTTTCGTATCGCCCGAATACTTCGATTAAAATTTATAATTTTAATAGGGTTTTTTAAGGGTTTGTATTAACATAGTCACTTATCGTTCCACTAAAAATGTCCATTCGCTGTCCATGTTGCACAATTGAGGGGCAATTAATGGCCACAACGCTCGCCAAAAAGAAAATCTGACATTTTTTACGGTATTTTTCTTTGCTGCTAAAACGGTATTTGTCAATGTCTAGCTCTTCGTTATGTTATAAGCAGTGATCGGATAATCGGATGCAGATTTACCCAAAGCTCATTTTTGGCTAACATATTTTGAAAGCGGCTTTTTAAAACATTATTTTTTAAATTTATATAAAGTATTGGGTGGAACAGGACCCGCCATGAACGGAGCATGGCAGAATTGTGTCCTTATTCCAACCGGTGTTCTTACAAAAACATGCCCACTGTGACTTAATCAAATTTTCATTTTGAATTCATGAATGAATTAAGTGTGGGTGTCGACCGAGGTAGAGAATACTTGACCTTAAACCACGATTTCGATATAATGCATGCTGTTGACATCCGACTTATTAATACAATATAAAGTTAAATTAGATTAGTAACTAGACTTTAGAACCATTAAGGACTCTATTGTTTTCATTGAAACGAAGGCTTTTACGACTGACAAGTTTAGTCTGATATCATGATAACATCACAACATAACATACGCGTGCCACCTATGCCACCTATTAAGTCAATCTGATCCTAAACAGTTTGCTTAAGGGCACCATTCAAATCAAGTGGAACATACGCGTTAAGTCACTATTACTACGTACCTACTGCTCTTTCTAATCTAATTTCTACTCGTAATATATAACAACTAGCTGACCCGGCAAACGTTGTTTTGCCGTATAAATGTAAAGTGTGGACTACCCCTAACATTTAGGGGGATGCAAAATAGCTGTTGGCCGATTCTCATAGATACCGGATAAGCACAAAAAAATTCATCAAAATCGGTCAAGCCGTTTCGGAGGAGTATGGCAACGAAAACTGTGACACGAGAATTTTATATATTAGATGAATTAATTGCTGTTAGTTAGTCTCGCTAAGACTCGAGACCGGCTAACCGATTACCTAATTTTAGTCTCCAAATATTCGTTGAGGTTCAGAGAAGGTTTGGATGATGAGAAAAAGTGAGGAAATTGCTAAAACAGCAGGCAAGACAACGTCTGCCGCTTCCACTAGTTTCTAATAGATTTGGTGGTTGGTGGATCTTGGTTGATAGACCTGAATTCTAGATTCTTAGTGTTAACTCCCACGAAGTGCTAGTTCGCTAAAAAGCTAATACAGATACAACTGTGTCTATTAAATAAAGCGAACTCCTTGGAATTAGCTCTGCTAATTAATTCTGAGTGCACGTTGAGTGACCGCTTCCTTCGTAATCACATTCATATACGATCGTTATTCCGGTTATACTGACACCACTGGACGCCTCATGTTTATATAAACGAATCTTATATCAGTTTGGAATCCAACAAGCGACCTTGATCGGTCAAAATACGCTTAATGGTCAAAAATATGTAAGAATTAGGAAAAAGACGTGAACTTTATGAGAATGTGTGACGTTTCCTATTCTTCCAAGGCATTTCATGTATCAGGTTTTGTATCCGCAATAGTTAAAGTGATAAAGGGTGTATTTTTTGGCTCAAGCTTGGGTATCTAAGATACTAGGAAGTGAAAAGTTTCAGAGCAAAGTACAGCGGGAATAATGCCAGGAGAATTCATGTTGGTAATGGCCTTTTAATCGATTGGGTGGGGGTGATTGTCAGTACATAATGCTATTGACATTAAATAAGTTTGTTGTTGCTATTCAGCCCATACTTGTTGATAAGGATACGTGGATTAGTAATAGTGGATCTAAGTATGTATATATGAAAGGAACAATTCCTTTGTAATTGTCTAGTGCCTTTACCCTTACCCTGTAAGTTTGTACGACGATGTTACCAATTTTTGTTTCTTTTTACTGATATAAGGTGATTGAAATTAATTGTAAAGAAACTGTGAATGCGCATTTAGTAAACACGCTTTTCGACATCAATAGCAATGGCGTGGGCGTTTGAACTTACGCCGCTGCGCAAGCGCATCCCATCGAGGGCGCTCGAGTGGGGCGAGCGGGCACGCGCCGACTACTAATTGACTTTAACCGGATCGGGTGCAACGGTGTTCTCGCTCAAAATAGGAACATCTCGATACATAATGGAGCACAATGCTTTATAAGCTGCGCGCATAAAAGTCGAAGCTTTTACGTTTGTTTACTCAATGATCGGATCGGACACATTGGAGAGTGCTCTTACGGAATTCAAGTCACGTCTAGCGGAGGAAGCAGCATGTGTTTAGACAAGGTACAAACCAATATGTTTGGGGTGAGTATTTAAGATACATCAACCGCTACAGAAGAGCGTTTGTCTGCCTCCTTTTAAAAAAATGCAGGTGTAGTTTACATTTTTATCGAATAACCAGCGTCTCACAAATTTAATTCATCACATGATTTCGCAATGACCTTTCCAAGAAGAGATTCGCCGTTCTCAATACTATGGGGCATAAATCGAGTATGCGGCCTGCGGCAGGGCCATGCGTGCTGGGAACGTCAATTACAGCAGATTTTAAGTTAAGGAACACTTATGTGCCATTTAATACGCGCACCGCTGTCTGAAGGAGACGCCGCCTGACTAAATCACGAGAGTCGCAAATCACTGGGACATGTGGGAAAACCTTTGAGTAGAGAAATGATTAACATCCTAAGTGCACATGGCAATTACAGTCGAGTCTTTGTTACAGCATGAATCAATAGTCCCTTTATGTGGATGATTGCAGTATGAGAACTTTCCATGTAAGATAAGACAGGCAGGCAGGAAGACAGCCGTTTGAAGCTCTGCAGGTCAAAGATGAATTTAACGAAAGCGAAGTTATAACTGTTTAGTTGAACATAAAAAACCCTAGCTTTAGATAATGTTATGTTATCATTCCTGAGTTAGGCATAATTTGTCCACAAATGGATGATTAAAACTCTTTATCTCTACTCTATAAGAAATAGATCACTACACGAATGGTATTAACAATTAAGAATTCGTTGTCCCAGGATAAAGAAAAGATCACGACACGACAAACAATTAAGATTAATCTCTCAAATAGGTAAAATAATATGATCAGTAATAACAAACTGGCCATTGTGAACAGCATGACTCGGTACAACAGAATATCAAACATTATTATGATGATGACGGGGTCGAATTTTTTCAATTAAATTTGTAACGTCTTGCCGCGCCCTGAATACCACCTAGTGAAGAGATGCTATCAGAAAAGCAAGAAGCTTTTGATATCGAGCCGGATTTTTGTAGCAGATAATCAAGTTTGTTTATCTAATGTGCCATCATCAGCATTATGTAGACAGATAACCTCTTATTAAGGCGAAACTTATGAGAAATCAAGTTTATGTATGTAAAACTACAGACAGAAGTGATTTATAGCATATGGTAAGTTTAAAACTAAAAGTATTATAAATTTATCAATAGGAAGCGTCCAACATAACAAGAAACCACCGAAACTACGTTTAAGCCCTTAATTAGTCTAATAAACAAAACGAGGAAACGCAACGCTAACAATTATTTTAACTAAAAATATCATCATAGCTGTCTGCGCCCCGCCCATCAGAGGCAAAGGAATACTTTGTCGCATGAGTAATTGGATTCTTAAATTATTTACATTAGTTAGTAAGTGGGTATCAATTATAAAACCTGACAATATAACTGCGATGCATTATGAGGGCGCAAGGGACTGGTGAAACAGCCGTAAGTTTGAAGGGGAAGACGGTGCGAGGTCGTACCGGGTACGTTTTGGTAACCCTGATTCCTGGAGGTGTTTCGAAGGGGGGACATTAGGTGAAGTTATTTTATATATAAATAAAAATCTGTGCAAACCAAAGAAGTTCGATAGGTACTAATTTTCTAGTATGGCGGATCAGTATCATTAAGGAAAATCTTAGCATCGTGCAGGAAAACTTAAGATAAATGTCATGTACTGCCATCCATATAAAAACAGAAACTACGAGCAAAAATGTACGGAATGCCGTCTGTAGAACTGGCGAATACAGTACAAAATACAGTTGTTGGGTTTTTGCCATACTATGTAGATAAATGTTTAGATTAGGTTTCGAGGAGATTCAAACTTGCGGTATGTTTATAGAAGTTTTAGTCTATTAATATTATGTTGGGCCATCAAACCGGATAGCCAGCAGAAAAAAAGACGCGGCGGTTTAAACTAATGTAGCCGACGTATTCCTGTCAACACCTTTTGAGCTTCCAAAAGCTAAGATAACCCATACATATATTTTGGATGTTACATTACCCAGATCTAAAGCAACTCTGGATACTATCGAAAATTATTATTAGTAATTAGATGATGCAATTATTTTGATCAGAAAAGAAAGCGTTGCTGTATTATGAACTTTAATTATGAGCCACAATTCGCGTGAAGAACGCAATAAAGCACAAAATTGCTTCCTTGGAACAAACGTTGCCGATGCAGATTACATTCAGTTGCTAACCGGTATTTAATAATCGATGTTACGGATTATGTGTAATATTAGGAAAAACACTATTATCAAAATTAAATAGGGCATTTTACGTAACTTTCTTTATAACAGAGAAAGTTAAACAAACGTCATAATTATCAGTTCAATATTTTAAAGTATCAATTCATATCATTATTTTTCACTCATTGGATTACAAAGAAAACAATGGCCTTATAACAATGCAAATCCCAGTTGTGACATAACGCATATCACGACAAACCAAAAAGTGGTATGGTTTGACAGCTCCCCATCTACATGGACGGTAGATCCAATCTGTTATCCTCTGGTCACGACGTCGTTTGACGTGAGAATACCTCATAGAAAGTTTCAACGAGGTAGCGACTATCTCAAGTATCTCAGCATTATGCGAACGCATCATGTCAGGCAGTTCCACAGAAAAGGTTATGTTAAAACGCGTCCGTGAGAACCGACATATGCAAACAACTGGTGCCTGATATATTTGGAGTTTACTTACTCGTTCACGCCTCTTACGTAAATAAAGGTCAAGTGAACTTAGACCCAATTTGTTTTTTTGTTGTAACTTTCTTTTGTGGAACAGTAATGTACATGTTCTGGAATTTAAAGTAAAAGGTGGTCGCTTTGTAATTTGAAAATTAAGAATAGCCAGTGAAAGTAACGTGAATCATATTACCAAAGGCCTTGCACCAATGAACAAATAGAAATCTATTCTATCTTCACGCTCACCGCTGACTGGCGTCGATTCCGTGTTATGAGAGACCAATGAAAACTAATATTTTGTCTCAAATATCACCTGGGAGCCCCATAAATATGGCCAATATTAATTTACTGAGAGATATTTGGTTCGCTCGACCGCAATCGGCTTTTGCTTCTACATTCTTTGTCATTCACCAAGCACACTCATTATTGCGATTGTAAAGTCAATTTTCACTTTAGCAATTCAAGATCGTCGAATGATCATTCTTTACGCAAGTGTTTTATGTGGTGGCTGTTGTCGAATAAACATTAATTATTGTTAAGACGCAACCATGAAAATATTTTATAACATCGCTACTATTCTGTGAATTTCGACTGTAGCTCTATATCGCATTTCTAGAATCAGACTATTTGCACATTGTTTTGAAGTTGTTATTAAATTACACCTATGATTGCCTGGGAAATCTTTGAACACAACAATGAACAGGCGTGGTGACGTAGGAACTTGACATTTAACCTGCATACGAGTCCGAGCGATAATTAAAATATATCGCACATTAAGACGAGTCATTACCACGACATAAAGTCACTGCAATGTCAGAAAGACCACTAAACCGAGATTGATGGACCGAGAGAGTCTTCTTACCGTGTTGACTATAGTAAATTTAGTGAACATTTTATAGGAACACGAGTTTTATTACACAGCATATTAATTTGGTACCTCAACATTACATGCATTATAGTTCCCACGATTGAGAGAGCGTTTCAAATGTCAAGTCAACATAATGACGTTAATGAAATTGCACAAAGTAAGATGTCTGATGAGAGTGATGATGACCTGACGAGTGGCCAAAGTGATTGATGGTGTTGTGATGTCATCACGCATGCTGGTGATTAGAAGGAGAAAGAAAGTCATTAGGAATTATTTGTTAGTAAAAATTATAGTAGAGAATAGAAAAAGTATTACACAAATCAGGAGTTTGTTACAGATAATGTAATGAAATGAAATACACACAGAGAACGCAAAAACAAAGGTACAAATGGATAGTAATTTAGTCTATTCAAAGAGTTAAGGGTAACTGGGAATTAGTTTTTTTTTACATATTATGTTATCTAAAAAATTTGCGAACAGTAGTTCTTTAATAATTTTACTAATAACATAATGTAGCAAAACAACAACCGGTATTTTAATAATTAAAATATTTATAAGGTTGATCATGAATACCTGTTAAGTATACGATTATAACAAGATAATGAATAATGATGTACAATATAAATGGAATATCAGGACATTTATCAATCATCTTGCTCGACTGAGGAAGGTACAGGAAAATTTAGACGACCTTGTCAGTGTCATCTCACCATGATGAAAAATAAACCTACATAGAACTAAGAAACATAATCTAGCCAAGTAATAGATGTAACAAAATACAGGCTATAAATGTACTTAATTTTTTAAATTAAACTTGAAGAAACATACATTGGTAAATCATTCAAGACGAGATAAAAACAAACTGAATATTGCATTACAAGATAACCTTGCCAAAATATAGCTTACCTTTTTTGCGGCGGCGAAAACTAAAACCGCAGAGCATTATTACGATGGCACAAAACAAAACTCACTGAAACCTGTAACTGTTAAAACGTTCTGTACAACACTGAACGCGAAACAATAAGCGTAAGTAGGTTTTCTGTGCCCATATTGTGCGACTGGACGCGCGCTTATCGGCTATGCCTATACCGGCGCGTACGCAGAAAACATTCTCAGCAAATAGAAATAGTAGGTACTGTGACTTATGTTATGTCATTGTCATTTACTTGGGCATTGTGTGGTACATATGAACACAAGAATATTTAGAAATTTGAATATGCTGTATCCGTATAGATTTCCTATTTCAAATATTGTGCAATAACTGACACTATATATAAGACGAGGTAACACACAGAAGGTAAAATTTAAAAGGAGGATTGAGCTACACAAATATAAAATTGTCGCTGCTAAAGAAACAATCAACCCATAAACTTAAGTAATACAATTTTAATGGCTACACAGATTGGGATCGGGACCACGTGTTGCGAAAAATCACTAGCACTCATCTTGTCACCCCATTTCACAGGGCTTTTTAAGATCCGGGATGGCAGTTAAAGAGCAGCTGTTCGTCACACGAAGGGCCGCTTTGTAAACGGTAAAAAATCAGGCAGGCGCCCCAGCTGCCAATACTTGCATGAAGGTATGCGTCGTACACTGCTAACATTCTTAAGATGCAAAAAAAATCCAATATAATATAACACATAAACGAACGATCCGCAAGCGTTTCGCCGATTTAGAAATACCTGTACGGCATTAACGAGACAAGCTAACGAGCCAATTTCAGACTAATTCAAAGTGTTTTCTACTGAATAAATCACGTACTTGCTGCTGTAAAGAACAGCACGTACAAACAAGGCGATTTTATAATGGATTACAAAAACGAAGCCGAGAACGGGACACAAAATGTTTTTATGAAAATGTTATGCAAATACTGGATGCCGAACACGTGAAAAAACTTTTAAACAACAATGCTGTTTTGCTTTGACGCAAGAACTTATTTGAACTGTTGTTTGTAAGATTGGAATTAAGATCGATCCTGGACTAAGTTAGTAGGTCAGTAAAATCTACGTACCTTTCTTGGAACTGAACAAGGATTTGAGTTTTGATAGGGTCCTCTTCTTCATGGTGCCGGTGTTCTTACGTTGGTTCACCAGCGTCACGGGCGGCTGTTGTGGACATCGGTTCACAACAGACAGAAATACACGCGGCCGGCACTGCGTCCTCAAGTTTTTCAGGCGATCGCCGAGCTTTTTGCTCCTTTTACCGCTCTTATTTCCGTGGTACGAAAATAGTCCCAACGAAACACTTGCACCGGCGCGGACGCATCAGTCATACGCACATCACGTTTTATCACTAAACCGCAATCAAAATTTTAACTTGTTGAACCACATCATTTAAATACAAAACAAACGTGACACACTTTTGTCCTTATTGCACTATATTTAAGTCAAAAGTCTGTTTTGTTGATTTCCAGTTATCTGTTCACGTCTCTTTATCGAGCATTATCAAGAATGAGCAAACGCTGATAACACGCCGCGTCGAATAAAATAAAATCAAACATAAAACTACACGCACGAGTTTATGGTAAACGCACGGTCAGAACACTGAGCGCCAAACATTTACAATTCGTAAATAAGATAATATGTTAGCCGCGACAGGCAGGGCCAGTTATATCAAAGGACCGAAGCAGCGACGGTTACACAACGTGCTGACCGTTTACGAGCGAATGAGCAATTACGAATACGGGCAGTGATCCTAAATGCTTCAGGCGGGAACCATCGCACTGACGGCTATTCTTGGGCGTGCTGCGAACACAACTAAACGCAGCGGCGCACGCGCAACATAATGGGGAGCTGACCGATGTAGGTACTGACATAAAAATTGACACAAAACTACGAGCCCTCTTCCGTTAACGTAGTCCCGTTTCCGTCCCGACCCAATCAAGCAGCGAAATGAAATACAATCGACTGGTAGAGACGCCGTTTGAAAATTTTCAATGGCGAAGTGGTGAGAGAACCGGAGACAACGTATCCGCTGCGTCTTTTAAAAATGGAAATAACGAATGGCACTTTTGAGAAGTCTCAGAATGGGTCGGAGCGGCGCATAAATCATACAAGGGATGCGAGAAGAATAAAATATAGGGATCGTACAGGGTGAAATGGGACAGAGCATGCAAAAAAAACGTAAAGAATTTACAGATGATCCGACCGACAAATTTGGGATAGTTGCGGCAATTTTAAGTGCGTGTTAAGATGCTTATAAAAATATTATGTGGTATGCCAACTAACGGAATTAAAATTAGCCCATTATTCATCACATTTAAGTAAGGAAACTTAGAAATAGGAACAAAATATGATTAAGAGCTACATGACAAGACAGCTTTTAAGTATTGATAGAAACATAAATTCTTCAAAAAGTATCTTAATAAACACATTTCGTCATGTAATACACACACTGTTTTAGGGAATAAATAAACCGCATCCTCTTTATCACGCAACCGCAATTTGCCCCAGGATTTGATAATAGCTTCCTTGAGGAAAGTCCGTTGACAAAAAGTGTAAGATAATAGAATAAGTAGGGTTCATTAATCTAACTAAATCGACATTCAAATTATTTACAACAAGTGGCCGCCCGCGACTCCGTCCGCATTCACGAACAAATGTTAGAATTTTGGCCCAGTCTACTCACCGAGATCTTTAAAGCCCTCAATCATATTTTTAGGCCCTAGCACCGCGACACACATAGGGGGTATGAGTAACATTACATGGACCAGTGGCATCATTAATTTTCCAGAGGCCATAATAATGTTTAATGACTGAGAGTGTTATAAACGTAGGAGTAGACAAATATAATCGGAAAGTTGCGAAAAGCTATCGGGAGGGAGTTACACGTGTTATTGTGAGTCAATCATAAAAGACATACGCTGTCGTGGGATAATTTTTAAATAATTTTAAGGATAACATTTCCGTCATACATGATTTCTGTGTAGCTTTAACCATTAAGATTGCACACGCGACAGAAGTTTAAAAAATGGAGTTACTCCCGTTTTCCCAACATTTCCCTTCACTGTTCTGCTCTTATTGATTGTAGCGTGATAAAAAGGAAGTTTCGAAAAGACATAGCACTTAAAAAATTCTTCTCAGCTCATCGGGTCATCGGGGAGGATGTACCAAGTTTCGTTAAAATCCGTCGAGTAATTTTTGTTTCTATAACGGTTATACATACAGACAGGCGAAAATTTTACTGATTGCATTTTTGCCATCAATATCGATCCCTAATCACCCCCTCATAGTTTCTTGGTATATCTACAAAATTGATCTCTCTACAGATTTATTATAAGTATAGATCATGACAATTTTTAAATCAACTTTATCGAAAAGTTGCAGTATATAAAATTTAATTACCACTGTCATGCATTGGGAAATCCCCAGAAAGGTTTTGCCGTTATGGATCGTATCGATGGGTGAAAAGCACCATATGATGCACGTATTACCAAACTGATTTTATTTAATTAAGCTTAATGCCGTAAGGAATTCTCTGACAAAAATTCCTTATACTGCATACCTAATACGCTATTTTTAAACAAATTGTACCCTGACATAAATATGGGTGTTAAACTCGCTAACAAATAATAATGTAGGTAATGTCACAGCACAGCGGTTAGTTGCTCAAATGTTGTTTGGTTTAGCTAACAGTGGACCGCCCGGGGCCTGGCGTTTCGACATGTGCATTGTATGCAAGATCCAACATTTCACGGAATTTGGTGAAGTGCGAAAGACGAGCGCAGAGTTTACAAAAACATACAAAATGATTACGGATTATAGCAAATTCTTTTTTTTTATGCCAAACGTGCATTAGCAACAGTGAATTTAAGTTCTTTCAGACAGCGCTTCCGAGTTCCAATTGCTAATTTACTTTCAGTGAACTCTGGCCACACAAAAAAGAAGAAAAAAAGAAAGTTTCTTAAACTATACATGAAATCTTTCTGTGAATGTTGATTTTTGTATTATTTTTGTGTAGTTTTCTCTCTCTCTCTCTCCTAAACAGCAGAATAGCTTTAAAAACATTGAAAAACATATATCCGTTGAACGTGGAATAAAGGTCGCGGAACCTTGAATTATTATAAATCACTCTCATTTAAATAAGAGTAACCAGTTATACTTGCGTCGCTCTAAGGAATTTTATAGCAAAGACCTTATGAATAGCTATGGGAATGCGTAGTAGGGGGGAAAGGGATATTTTAATTAAGTGCAATACTTAATTCTGACTGAAATAATTGATTTTATGCTCTCACGTCCTTACGTACGAATTGGCAACAATATTTGTTTCGTCTGGTAACGTGAACAGAAGACATTAAAATAGTCTACCAGTGACCACAGACGCTGAGAAGGGTCCGAAACGTCAGGTTAAAATAAAATGTAAATGAATGACGAAATAATCCGTAAAAATGTATCATTCCAATAGTTAGGCAACAACTTAAAAAAACTGAAGTAGAATAACACTATCTCTCTGTGCAAGGCTTAAAAGTTGAAAATGTAGTTCACATCTGGTTCTATCTATGCATCACGCAAAAGGCTTTAAGTTTTATATTCTCATCATTGGACACAGCCTCTTACCAGATGATTGTTGCAGTGTCTCGTGCTATATTTTAGGGGTTTCATCGTCTTCTGTCACTGAAAAGTACTATGGCAGCACGAAAAGTTCTATCTGGATCAACCATTATTATTTTATTCTGGCAAGTGAAAAGATGAGAGAGCGATGGAGCAGATTTTTGCACACATGCGGTGCAACAACATCGGACGCAATGGTGCGCGACGGACCGCTCCCTCACACTTGGCTGAACATCACTGGTGTAGCTATAGCTTTTATTTATTTAGGGACACTAGCTTTCATTTGGTATGTATAACTTGCTAATGTTTAAAAATAAAAAAAATAAAAATTTATTTCTGATTGTGTAAAAGTAATAGTTGCCCGTAAAGTGAAATTGTCAACAACAGAGCAGCCGCACCTTAAAGACATAAAACAAAAAATATCCTGCCAAATAAGTGCTATTTAATAGCTCGTCTGTCCCGTTTCGGACTGTTGGGTATATTAAAATCGGAATTCAATTCAACTTTTTTTGTTGTTACACAACAATACTATAATTTTGTACTATTTGGTAATATTGATTTTCAGAAAATATATTAAATGTTAAATTAAGTTTGGTTATCATCATCATAGATGAGAACTACAATATGAGAAGCTCACTTCTTATATATGGGCTACTTAATGGCAGGCGTCATCCGCAGACATACGATAGGAAATTATAAGTATAAAATAAACATAAAAGTATTGCTAAATGTAAATTCAAATTTTGAGATCCCAGTTACTTATTTATTTGTGTGATAATAATCTTCCGCCGAATTCTTACTGTAAATCGATTAAAAATTAAATTAGTGTTTACATGCAAAGATGTAATTGCGAAATCATTCGAGTGAAAGAGAGATTGTCGGTTAAAAGATGCAAATACGACACGCCCACGCCACACAACTTGCACAATTGATGTCAACGCTCACTGCGACACAATCGGAACTATATCTTTAATGTAGGTGGTGTGTGCTGATATCTCGTTCAATTATTCAAACAAACAAACCGATTCATGTCCTAAACAAAATTTTTAATAAGCCCATTTAAACTTTAAAGGTTATACAAACGAATGCTGATTGCATTTTGAGCCTTTACAGGCTTTTGCCTTCATATAAAATACGTCATGTACTTACAACGTAAACTACAAAACAATTTTTGAAGGAAATACAAATACTCATCTCTGTCCAAGCTATTATAAGCCGGGTGAGTTATAAGATTTAATTTAAGGACACCCTATATACTTACATCGACACATAGAACAGATGTAACGTGTGATCTGTGAAACAGGCGTATAATTGGCCCTGTAACAAGATAAAGCGTGTAAAGGTGACAACTTGGCGAAAACCAGTTTATTTGCCCATCATTGTCACTGATTGATGACGAACCAAAACCAACGTAACAGTTTCACGACGAGTCACTCCACACCGCTAAAACAATAGACTTGTTTCACAACGTTTGCCGTATCAAGATCGTATATCAAGTGTTATGCAACAGAAAGAAAAATAAGACATCAAACTGTTGAATTAAAGTGAACACGAGACGTTTTTGCAAAAATTATAGGTGTCACAGTTCGGTCGGTAGATGACGAATATGAAGATTCATATTCTCATTGTTTATATTCAAATCGATTAAAACATAATAGCTCGTAGTGGCAAGTATGTAGGTGGAGATCACGGCAGTTAAATAAAGTAGTTCAATAGATCACTAAATTATAAGTTGCCAAAAAATACTGGTTTTTCGTTCTTTGACCACAAAACAAGACGACAACATTGGCTATGCTGGGTATCTTTGTATTTTTTTAATATTATGTTTTTATAAGCTTCGTAGGATTTTGCAATATATGAAATACTAGTGTTTTTCCTTTGGCGTTATATTTATTACTCTTACATTTAAGCTATGCTGCTGGATGTCCACCTCAAATATTCAGATCTTCAAAATAAATTGTAGCCCTGGCTGAGATTTTTCTAGATTTTTCTTTAAAGTTTTCATTTAAATCCATTCAGCCGTTTACAGTTGATGCGCCATATAAACAGAGAAGCAGACAAAAAAATCTAAAAAGTAGTGGAATGTGTTCTATACTTGATCGTAAGTACCCTAGCAATTTTTTTTTAATATCTCCGTTGTAAAGACTTATATGCATTAAGATAAATAACATTAATCAAATTAATCTTACGCGGTTAGCATTGATTAATGGCTTTGCTATAACTAATTAATAATGTTAACGGACCTGGCTGCATCCCGTAGATAACTGTGGTTAATTAACTTTACGAGATCACGATGATTCTGGTGCAGTTTCCATTAAAGTGTATCGGGAAGTATATGAGCGATTATTGGCACTTATGACATTGAAGATAAAACGACTCTGTAAATAATAATTAAAGTATCCCTATTCCCTACTATGACTTTGAAAACTAACATAGTACAACAGTAATGCTGACTTTAATGGATGGGATGGGAGTGGGAATCCTAGAATTCAGAAAATGTAGGATAAATTAAATTTTGACGGTCATAAAAGGTATGTTATATGTTTTAATCTGAATATGATAGTGCCTATTGTCCTCCTATAAAGAAGTCAACGTAACTGAAATAATTTTTAAAAAATCCGAGATCTATAGCTATGAAAGATGAAGTTTCCATTAGGCGCTGTTTTCAAATAAGCATCATCCGAAGATTTGCGAAAAAATACTACATAGATAGATAGATTAACTCTTTATAGTACAACACAAAACAAAAACTGTTTTTTTATGTAAATCTCAGACACATACACCACAGGAAGATGTGACCCTTTGAAAATTATGACACACGTTAAATCCAAAATCCTATAGTATTCTCGTGAAAGACTGAAAGTATAATGGATCGTTGGCGGGCTGGGCTGTCTTTGGGCATTTTCATTTCATTCAGGACATTCCAGTTGTGGTGCGTTATTATGAATGAAATAAGCCACAACAGCAAAACCAGTTTTACTGTCAACAACCAACCTACTGGCCAGACACATCCTACGCTAAGTTCCGAGATACTATACTGCCTTTGTATGAATACGGCGCATGGATAAAATTAAGGAACTAAAAATATCGAAGACAGTCCCGCAGGGCTACAAAGAAAAGAGTGATTGATGATCGCAATTTCCTACTGATCCACTTTAATGCTTTAATGTTGTTTATTTAAGTGCAAGCACATTAGCCTGAATAAACCTGTATTATCATGGTGTTTGATTTTATATCGAACACTCGACTGAATGCCGCATTGATAAACCATGCTTTATAGAGTTTTGCAATGAAGAATTTACACGCACATCTCATTCGTAAGATACATTTAGTAATAGGAAGTTCTAACAAGGATGAAAGGAGTCATTGCACTGTCTATTAAATAACGAGAGCAAAATAAGAACAAGTCGTCATTATTACACAAACGATGAGCGAACCATTCAATTGTGATGGCAATAAAGCTAGTGCTTCGGTCAAGCGGTTTATTAGGTATCTGCGCAGTTAGAAACAAGTGGGAGTTGCCAAAGAAACATATAATTTTGAATCTATTACGATAACGTTTGTCCCATTGGGTGAATGTGTTAGTGTAGCTTTTTTAAGGTATTAAATCGAAAAATGACTTTAGGAGGAAATTTTCACTTGAATGACCAATGCATAGCAGAAGTCAATAGAAGTCATCTCATTTAGCCATCAACGTTAACAGACGTTACTCTCGAAAAAACCTCACGTTTCATGACAGCTATGACCATGCATGCTTGCTTAGCAATCAAGGTTATTGGCATCTTGGCATTGGCATACCATCCGTGTTCAGTGTTCTTTGAAAGCGTCTTCATTTCTGTATGCGTCCATCTAATGAGATGCAAGCCAAAGAGTATCGCGTTAAAGATGCGTTCAATGGCCTTCGACAGGTATGTCAGTGTGTTTACGATGACCGAAGGCACATTCGATTTGGTTTCGCCACTAGTGGGCGGCGTATCCAAACCTACACACAAAATATTTAATCATACACTTGATACACCATTTGATAAATGTGGAATCGGAAGAATCAATTATAAATTTCACATATTTGACAAAAAGAAGCACTTTTACTATCAAGAGAAGCAAGAGAATTACATAACGCGCATTATGTCCATGTTTTCATAAAAAATCTCTCGGTCAATCAGCTGAATCAGATATCTAGACGACATAAATCATAACTTTGCATCAAATTCTTGTACTGGAAGCGTTATAGACTGGAGCGTTATCATATCATTGTTATCAGCTAGTATACACCAACCTTAGGATTTAGGGCTTCAAGTCGCGCTTTTGTGTTATAAGTTTTACAAACGATTAGTTCGACCTCAAGCATAACAGCAAAGTGGAACATTATGGAACATAATCCGGAATAGGAAAGCAAGTCGAAAGTGCTTTGACTCAACAATGACGAGCATAAATGGTATGGTATTGCTTTGTACCGTTCGATGTAAACGAGCGAAAACAAATTGGATGATGGATAAAACACGTACAATATTAACAAAGATAGATCGCTACACAATGAAAGTAATTATGTAGTTAATTTAAGAGAAAACATCAAGATGAAGATTCCGGCAACGATTACGGTATCCCATGATCTTTCTGTTAGAAGTAAACAGCCGCTTCCCGCTTCATTTGAATGGCGGAATTTTATCTCATTCCATACAAGAGCATCGGTTAGTTTTGAGATGAGAAAACTATTGTTAGCGTTTTACAGATCATTTGAATAGGAGTTCAACACAAGAAATCTATTTCAGTTTAGGACGGTAAAGTTTAACCTATTCAGAACTTTTAATAACTGTCATGCCTGGATATCTCGGTCATGCTGCGGAATCGAAGTTATTTTGGCTAAATTAAGTTTATCTTCTGGAGAACGTACCATGACTTTACTTATGATACCACAATTTGTTCACCATCATCATTGAACAATCGTTCACTTATTGCCACGGAAGAGAAATTGGAGGCAATCGCACTCAATGACGAATTGACTGAGTCACCAAGTTTATGTTCATTAGTGTCTTCTTGAATTGAATAGTCGCGTTAGAAATGCGAGTGCATGACCATCTCTTTATTGTGATTCGTTGACTATAAAAGCAAGTCATGGGTCTTAGAGTTCAAGAATATCACGGAATGAGTACCTATCACATTTATTTAACAACCCATAATGTTTGTGAATCAATCGATTGATTAAGAGTAGCATAACTTAGCAATTGGTGGAGTATAACTCGGACCACCTCATAGTTGAGGTGAGGCCTGTGCCCAGTAGTAGGACGGATATAGGCTGATGAAATGATGATTATGACTTAGCCAAGCTTATCCTAAATGCCAAAAAAATGAGCTTTTCTTAATAGAAAACTCGTATCATATAAATAATTTTACAGTTGAGCGTTCCATAGTAAAAAATTACAATGTCTTCAGATACTGCAAATCCGCGGAATGTTGAGGACATTCATCCGAATCTATATTGTTTAAAAAAAAAACCGGTCAAGTGCGAGTTGGACTCGCGCACCGAGGGTTCCGTACAAACCTGTAGATGAGGAGTAGTAACTTTGAAATTTGCAAAATTGTCAAAAATATTTTTCAAAAATATTTTTTTTTTAATTGATGAAACTGAAAATTTACGGTTTTCGTAATTTTTCCTATATTTGTACTATAAGACGTGACTTCATACTAAATTTCAAGATTCTAAGTTTACGGGAAGTACCCTGTAGGTTTTGATTCCCGTGCGAGTTTCGAAAATTTGCGGAAATTTGCGGCCTAAATGGCTGTATCTTTTGATTGCGTTGGTTTAGAAGGTTGATTTTTCTACAGCTTCCAGGGACAATAGACCTGAGTATCATATAGAAATTTAAGTTTGATACCTCTACGCGTTCCTGAGAAAAACGGTCTTGACAGACGGACGGACGGACGGACAGACGGACAACAAAGTGATCTTATAAGGGTTCCGTTTTTTCCTTTTGAGGTACGGAACCCTAAAAACAAAAATACCTGCCCCTACCTACACGAAAGGCGTAGAAATGGTAGAGAATGCATTCTCACAAGAGCATTGTTCAAGGTTTCGAGAGTTTACGTAACCGAGTTAATATTTTTACTAATTAAGTAGGTACCTAGTTAGTTTATTTTGCTCTTACATCTGAAATCCTTCGTTATGAGTCATAGTGAAGGGTTTCAGATGTTAGTATAGTCATAGCCAATGACTACAGAATTGATGTTATGCGAATATCATTTTTGGATAAAATTGGGCGACGGACTTGGGACATCGTAGATCACAAGTCATTTAAAAACAATCGTAACCCGTAGTTGAGAAATGGAAAAATGTTTTTTTAACGTAGGTACAGTAATTAGCGCGATGTGATGTGATATTGTTCTGTGAGCAAATTGCTAATCGCACGGTGTTTTAGAAACCTCGATTTAGTGACATCTGCTTTTTATCCCGAATTCCTATAGATAAGGCTTTTATAAACGTTGTAGAGAAACTCCTAAATTTCTACGGTACATACTTTATGAGAAAACATTTTTCAAAGTTCACTGTTTTTTGGTACCGGAAAATTGAAAAAAATATATATCTCCTCTAATATATATATATTTTTATTTCTGACTAAATACCTCAATAGACGTTATAATTGCGCAATGTTGTGCAAAATTTGAGCTTTCTAAAGCAATCCATTGAGTAGAAATAATTTATTTTCATTTTTTTTATTTTATTTTTTTTCTCGTGAATAATGCCGTATTCGGACGAGATTTCTAGACCAATACATTCAACTTTGTAGTTTTTCTGTACATTATTTTTTGTGCAACCGAATGCCGCGTTATCTACTCGCTATTAGTAAATATGTGATTTTAACAAATTTCCGGTACTAGGGTTGCCGCCGCATCCGGAAGTAAATATATACCAAATTAATTATATCAGATTTTCTTAATGGAATAATACTTTGGTGACGATAAGAATAAGCCAATTGTTTGTATTATTTTCATGATATTACGCTTTTAGTTTTATCATAGTCTGATGAAATTCTACAAGTGACATGGGAAGGAGTCCACCCTCGTTAGGTTTCATCTAAAACCCCATGTTTATACGTGTATAATGGAGGACCGGGGGTGAGGCATCATGGAGCCGTTCCAGACTCATGATGCCACTTTGCCTCAGCAGGGCCTGACCCATCCTGCTGGGGGATGTCCGTCTGGGCCTCGACCAACGGACTTAGGGCAAGGGGGACATGAGGGCGCCAACCCTCATGTTGGTCAGCGAGTGGCGAGCGGAGCAGAGGATAACGCCTCTGTCGGCACCCTTCAACCTCCGGGGGTGTTTGAAAGTGCACAAGGAAAAGAATTACATGAAAGCGGCCCTTCTGATACGAAGATCTTAACCAGATATGCAGCATTTATGCTTTTTAAAAAGCATCCTCAAAAATTATCACATACTGAGCGGTTCGCCATAATTCTTGAATATTTCGGATCAAGTTACGAATTATCTAGAGACGAAATAGCTTTTAAGCCAATTCTAAGTGCGTTTTTGAGTAAAAGTCAAAGCTTATATCAGAAGTGCTATTACAAAGATGACTATTTTATGAAAAAGCACTCATCGTGGCTTAGTGGCACTCTTATAAGTGGTACATTAATAAGTAGCAATCAAGCTTCTATTACCTCACCAAAATCGAAAAGATTTCTGTCTATGAGTACGCGTCAGCAAATAAGATCAAATCGTAAACTTGAAACTGTACTTACTAATGAACCTCATATAAGCAAAATTAAAGCTTTCGCAAAATCCGTTCACGTTCAAGGAAAACCACTGTCTGCAAAGGCCCTAAAGGATTTTGAAACTATCATCCAACTTTGTCTTGAGTCCGATACAGCTTCAACAACTATTTTAGAAAAAATTAAACAACGTCCTCAACCATACACCCCAGTAGAAGCTCTCGGAGTTTTAATAGACAGAAATCTAACAGTTGAATCATACAATTCCTTACACTTGAATCTTAAAAATCGTCAACTCCCGGCATTTCCACCCTACTACCAAGTACTTGAAGCAAAAAAAACCTGCTACCCTGATGGGATTCTCGTATCAGAACGAGAAGCCTCGGTTCCTCTTCAAAATTTGTTACAACATACTTTAAATAGAATATTAAAACTAAACGAAGAAGTTTACATGAAATACCGTGAAATAAGACAGTATAATGATGACGTAAAATGCTCTTTTATCGGAAATTGGGGATTTGATGGAAGTTCGGGACAGTCGCTATACAAACAAGCTTTTTCAGACTCTGAAAGTGATAATGAAATAGTAGATTTTACAACGAGTGCATAAAGCAAGTCATTTTTATCCGAGATCGTTATATGCCCGAGCCCGCAGGGCGAGGGCAGATGATGAAGTCGAGGATAAAAATGATTTGTGCACGAGTTGTAAACTCTGCTTTTCACTTCGATTGCGAGAAAATAAAACAATAATTTGAGAAAATTCAATACGAGAGTTCACGGCTTCTTTCCCGCTACTTTACTTTTTTTAATTTTCCTGCATAATTTTCGGGCAAAGAAAAAAAATATACAGCCTATTCTTAAATTATTTTGGAATAATGTTTTTTTTTTGTGGTAAACACGTTTTGATATTTAGTTTCTTTTTCGTATTATCTTATTATAAATCAAAAATGCAAATAGGGAAGGAAATATTATAAATTGGCAAGTTTTATCCATGTACAATTAATTGTTTTTGGCTGTATGGGCTAAATGGTCACTGCCTTAGTTTAGACACATTTAAAAAGCTACTTTTATGCACAAGTGCATAAAATTCAACTTTATGTCGCCTAGATCCTGCATAAAGTAGTACTTTTTCGAGCATGAGAAGTGAAAATAGTATTTTTGCGACAACATTTGTCCCACTTCAGCTTGTGATAAATAAAAAAGATGTTATATGGTCTAACCCAGCCCCTCAGTCATATAGATTTTGCAGACCCATTCACATTCAATATAGGAAAGAGACAAAAGAATTAATTATTGCAGAAAAAGAATTAATAGAAAATCAAATAATCAATTTAAAATTAGAGGGCAAAACATCACAAGACCACATCTTAAAAGTAAGTTGTGAACTATATTGTGCAGCAATTGACGGCAAAGTCCTTAATGCCTTGTTAAACACGTCTTCTCAATTACGTTGTCCGTATTGTGGGTTAACATCGACCAATTTTAATAACATAGACATGGCTCTTTCTAAGCCCATAAATCAAGAGCTCTTGATCTATGGCTTAAGTCCACTGCATCTATGGATTAGAGTGCTGGAATTTTTACTTCGTCTTGGATACAAAATGGATATAAAAAAATGGCGTGTGTCACAAAACTCCATTGAGTATACAATAGTAGAGGACCGCAAAAAAAGTATCCAAAACGAAGTAAGAAGTCAAATGGGCTTGCTTGTCGATATTGTGCGCCCTAATGCGGGAACGACGAATGACGGAAACACAGCACGGACGGCTTTATCAGATAGGTACCGACAGCAATTTGCAAAAATTCTACAAATTGAACAGTGGCTCCTAGACGATTTATACACATTATGTATTGTGTTATCAAGCAATCTGTCAATTAATGCCGAGCTGTTCCGGGATTTTTGCAAAAATGTAGCTAATAAATATGTTGCCACTTATCCCTGGTACCCTATGACAGTGACTCTGCACAAGATATTAATCCACGGGGCCGACATAATACAATCTCACAAGATACCGATTGGAATGCTTTCGGAGCAGGCAGCCGAGTCACGAAATAAATATTGGAGGCACGATAGAGAGCAGCATGCGCGAAAAATTAGTCGGGTACAGACTATGACTGACGTATTTCACAGGGCTCTTGTAACATCGGACCCGTTAATAACACAATTAGGAATCCAAGAAAGGAGAAAGAGTAAAAAAAGTACTCCATTACCACATGCAGCTGTGGCTTTATTAAAAGCTACAGATGTAGGTGGTATTGTATACGATACTGAATTCGACGACGAGCAGGATGTTATTCTTAACGCTGAAACAGAGGATAACTTATGAAATTATAGAATTAAAAAAAATTGTGTGTAAAGTATCTGGTTGGCAGATAGTTGACATAAGTGTGTTAAATCACTTTTATTGTTTCTTGTTTCACATAACCTACTAGTTTATTTTTCCGGAATTTTCCGACAAAGACATTTTTGACAACCCTGACAAAAAATGTTTTTTGCTTACAATTTGTGAATAACGCGGTATTCGGTTGCACGAAAAATAACGTTTAAAAAGGCTACAAAGCTGAACGTATTAGTCTCAAAATCTCGTCCGAATACGGCATTATTCACGAGAAAAAAAATAAAATAAAAAAAATGAAAATAAATTATTTCTACTCAATGAATTGCTTTAGAAAGCTCAAATTTTGCACAACATTGCGCAATTATAACGTCTATTGAGGTATTTAGTCAGAAATAAAAATATATATATATTAGAGGAGATATATTTTTTTTTCAATTTTCCGGTACCAAAAAACAGTGAACTTTGAAAAATGATTTCTCATAAAGTATGTACCGTAGAAATTTAGGAGTTTCTCTACAACGTTTATAAAAGCCTTATCTATAGGAATTCGGGATAAAAAGCAGATGTCACTAAATCGAGGTTTCTAAAACACCGTGAATCGGTCAGTGTAGTCGGCAGTAAAGTTTGCCTAGACGCCATGACGTAATCTGGCCTATTGCGTTTGCGCGCCATTGCATATTTACAACCCATAGAAACAACGCGATAAAACATCGGCTGGCAAGCTCCATATTTGCTTTACAGGCCTTACGTTGAAAGTGAACAAAGACATACAGCTTGCGAGTTTAAGCTATGATAGCATCATATAATTAACTAGATAAGACACATACATAGAAGAATTTAGGGTGGAATATCAGAAAAATTGGTCTTTGTGTTTTTTTTAACGATCAGCTTATATTAGAGCCTAACCATGGAAGTAAATTGCTTTGAACAGATGATTTATAGTTGTAGGCTTCCCCAATGATTTTGATAATAGAGGTTTTTGAGAATTGTCTACTGGAGAGAAGATTAATTTAATATTTCTTAAATTTACAAGAGTAAAGTTTGAGGCCTCCTAGTTGAGATGAGGCCTGTGGCCAGCAGTGAGACTGGGATGTATATGATGACGATAAAATTTTGAGGTGTGTATGTAAATAAATAATACCTAAAATAGGTAGTAATTATTAAATACTAAATTTAATTTTGTTGTTGCTATTGTAAAGTTGTTTATGCTGTGAAAAAAAGGGCTAGCTAATAAGTAATAAGATTCTGGAAACAATATGAGTTAAAAAACTAATGGAACCTAGTTGTCTTCAGATAAAAAAAATTGTACCAAATTTGACCACATTTTCTGTAGTCAAAAAAGAAAAAACTCACGTAATCACAATAGGAATAAAAGGTTCACTTTGTTTTTTACTGAGAACTTGAACCTCAAGGAAATACATCATGATTGTGTCACTTTAGCCACTTAGGATTCAAAGGACCTTCAAAGAGGATCTGTTTATAACTTTATTATTACTTAATTTTTTACCGGGCCTAATGCTAATATCTACAGCTCAAAATAAAACAAATCGAGTAAAGATTTTATAGCACTTACCTTCATAAATCTCCATGTCGATTCCGGCCAAAAAATGAAAAGTTTTTCTAAAATAAAACGTTTCTATGACGACGCATGACAGCAAACTCTAATCGGATTCCTATTGGCTGTCAAACAAAAAGCTGCTGTCATCAGAGCTGTCAAGAAAAGCTCTCAAACTTGCTGCCATATTAAAAAATCATAAAGGCTACCGCACATAATCCATTGTTCACGTGACCAGACTGTGTGTCACAAAAACCGGTAGAATAGGTACTTAACTTATCGTTCGCATTGATTGGATCGTGATGAATGATATCGAATATGTAAATATTCGATTAGTTTAAAATAAATATAAGATTAGATCCATATTAACGTAACCACATAAAATACATAAGAAAATCTGGCTCTGGCTCTGCAATACGTCTTGCTTAGTAAAGATTTCAAAATAACATTGTGGAACGTGTGCATCAGTCACTTTGATTATGGAAGTAATACCATTGAGTATTATTGAGGAAATTGAAAAATCGATATCGACTGATGATGCGGGGTGGGTGGGTTCACACTATTCCATGTCATTTGTTCCAAAATCGCTAAACCACGTCAACCTCCATTGTTTACAGACATCACTATCGCTACCGACTGACGTATAAAAATTGGAAACGTCGACGTATGGTGTTCAGAACTTTGTATTAGCTATTTCAAGGAATATTTGCGCAATTCGTTCATAATTTTAGTTAAAACTTTTGTAAAACAAATCAGTGATACTAACAAATCATGGGTTTAACGATATCTAGTGTTTTTACGAGGCTTTTTGGCAAAAAACAGATGAGAATTCTCATGGGTGAGTGCCTGAGTCATGACAGCTCATCGCTTCGCACACAAGTTTGCGTTATATTTCAACAGAACTTGTGCTGTGTTGATAATAACATTCATTGCATTGATTACGATTTCTTATTTAATTCAGTGGGACTCGACGCCGCTGGAAAAACTACAATACTTTACAAGTTAAAATTGGGCGAGATAGTGACTACAATACCGACAATCGGCTTCAATGTGGAGACTGTTGAGTACAAAAACATTAGTTTCACCGTCTGGGACGTCGGCGGTCAGGACAAGATCAGAAAACTATGGCGCCACTATTATCAAAACACGCAGGGACTCATCTTCGTTGTGGATTCAAGTGATACCAAAAGATTAGCAGAAGCTGAACAAGAATTAAGTAACATGGTAAATTAAATACTACATCAGTCACAAGGATTGAACCCTTTACCCTACCCTGTCACATCATACAATGTTTATGTTTTTTTTCAGTTAAAAGAAGATGAATTAAGAGATGCAGTTGTTTTGGTGTTTGCTAACAAACAGGATATGCCAAATGCAATGACAGCAGCAGAACTTACCAATGCACTGAATTTGAACAGCCAAAGGAATCGCCGTGTAAGTTGAAAAGTATCACTGTGATTTCTTAAAATATGAATGACTTATCTTTGAACCCTGTCTGTGTTCAAAGTACAAATGAATATTACGTTTTTTGATTTATTTTATACCTTGTTGAATTGACAATATGAATATTAATTAAGTGTATGAGAGGCAGAGATAATGCTGATACCATTCTATGTGATTTTATCTTGTCTAAATTTGATGTTGGTATTAATATATTGCATCATTGCCATAGCTGTGTGTCATTTGATTCTAAAGGAAATTAAAGAAATGATTACATTTATACCTCATTGAATTGACAAATGTGCATAATAATTAAGTGTACGAGAGGCAGAGATAATGCTAATACCATTCTATGTGATCAATTTTATCTTGTCTAAATTTGATGTTGGTTTTAATTTATTGCATCACTGTCCATAGCTATGTGTCATTTGATTGTAAAGGAAAATAAAGAAATGATTACATAGCTCTTGCACTATGCACTTACATTGTTGCTTTATATACAAATGTTTTTTTTTTAATACCAGTTTGTTATTGATGTCCTTTTGTCTTCCAGTGGTACATCCAAGCTACTTGTGCAACCCAAGGTCAGGGACTATACGAAGGCCTGGACTGGCTTTCAAATGAACTGGCAAAGAAGTGAGACAGTGTTACCGACAGCTGATGGGAGCCAAATGATATCATTTCCCTCACGGACTGATAACTTTTATTGTTTGTGAATGATGATCTATGGTTCAAAGGACTATGATATTTTTATCTATCTAAATAATATCTTGTGGTATGTGTGGGTCTTCATTTCAATTTTGTTTAGCTGACAGTATAGTGTCAAAGTTATAGCATATTTTTAAAAAGACCCGAGGGCCTTTTTTCATAAATAATTTTTTTTGTAATAAGTATCTACTATTAATCATTTCCAGGTTGTGAAAAGGGCCCTAAGTAGCTGTCAAAGTTAAAATAAACATGTAATCATTTGGTCAGCTATAAGTTGTTTGTGTAGTTAAATAATTATGGAGTTAATTCCACTATTGTATATCTTGTTTGATGCATATTAAGGTCACTTACAAAGCACAACAGGTAAAACTACTTTATCAACACACTGGCTTATAAAATAATATTTTACTGAATGCCTGTAATATAGACAATAAGCAGATACTTTGTCATACATGCATATTATAAACTATTCACTAGCTAGATATATTTATTATTATATTACCTATATATAAAGTATGTATTTATTTAGCTGATGATGCCTTGGGTATTTTGTGACTTTTTTGTTGCATATGCCCAAAAAATTAATTCAGACTATAATATAATAGTTACATAAGTTTTATACAGTCAAATTTGGTATTTAACATTCCCTAAGAAAAGCTGCATTTGGTAATTACAACAATCAACTTCATGTTTGTTATAATTAGGTTTAGCATATCTGATTTGGCAATGCTTTTGTAATTGTACAATAAATACAATTTTTCAGTGTTGCTTTGCCATGTAAAATTGTATTATCAAATATTTGTCATATGGGCAACGGCTCAACAATGGGGAATATAAACAAAAAGTAATGTCAAAGTAATGGTGTATGTATATAATATTGTTAAACAAGACCTATTGGCCAAAAATCCCACTTAATATAGTTTATCATAAAATGTGACTTGCATGTCCTATGCTTTGGTCAATACTTGTGAGATGAGATGTTTTATTACAATAGAAATAAAAAATAGGTGTAATTTAAAAGTTATTTTATTTATCAAGAATGCAAGAATTATAGATCACAGATAAATAGTTTGCTGGCATCATTTTTTTTTGTAGTATCAGACATCTGTGCATTCTATTTATGGCTCCACTTTGCTTTCCTTTTTTCGACAAAACTTTTAATGCCTTCTTGGCCATCGTCTGTATTAATATTGTTTACCATAACATCTTCTCCTAATTTGTAAGCATCTAAGAGCCCTAATTCGATTTGTTCATAATAGAACTTCTTTCCTAATGCTACGACGCTTCGACTCTTATGTTTAATCTTTTCGACGATTTTGTTAACTTCCTCATCCAATAGATTCTCTGGTACGACTTTGGTCACTAAACCACTTTCGTAGGCTTCTTGGGCGTTAATTGGTTCCCCTGTAACATAAGACTGAATTTTAATATTTAGAATAGCAATTTTTGTTTAGTCTACTTGTAAAATCTTAAATTATTTATTTAGTTTATTTCTAGCCTTAGTGTTTTTTTACATTTACGCTGTCTTCGACCCAGTGTGACAGAGCCGACCCAGTTGATAGCCGAATAGTTACAAAAAAAAACTAGTTAATTCTTTATCGCACCTGTAAAGAGCATGTAGGTAGCTCGTGATTTTGGCACAGCGCGACCGATAGCGATTCCGGGCGTCGAGCAAAAAATACCAAAGTTTGCGCTGAAAAAGAAAAAGGTCAATTGTTAGCGTCTCGGTATAGGCAGTTTTTCATTCATTTTTACATTGAGCGAGTTACAAAAATATACAATAAGATAATTTTGTTAAAATCTCTACACAATATACTACATAGTTTGTGCAAATACGCAATCATTTATGATCTTTTTCTATGAAAATGTTAGCAAGAATTAAAACGGAGTATTTATTTTTATTTCTTATCTTAAGCTGTTAAAATAGATGCATATTTACTGATTGATACCATTGATACTTTATTTTCTGTATGGATTTGTGGGATGTATAACTATTATTATTATCAGACAATAGTTTACCCAGGTGTGGAGAACTTGCTAGTATGAGAACACACAATCATATCGCAAGTAGCGACGAGCTGGCAACCCGCGGCTGTAGCAAACCCATTCACCTGAAAAATAACAGATTATTTTCATTATTGCACTGAAATTCAGTCAAGAATACCGTATACTGATACAATAATACCGTAAACTAGAAATTAGTGTAAAAATACAACATTATAAAATTCAGAAATTGTAATAAGATTTTGTTGAATATATTTTGCATCAGTTTTTTTTCTGATGATGAACAATAATACAACAAAACTAGGACTACATTTGATAATATCTTAGTCAGAATATATGTTTTTTATACATAAATAACTTGATTAGAGCCGCACCTTTGCAATGACCGGCACTGGACTTAAAACTATTGATTTCATCAGTTCAGTTGCTTTGCGGAACACCAGCTTGTGTTGATCAACGCCGTTGCTGGATTGCTGAAAACGAATTAATTTTGTGTTTACTCTGGATAACACAAACGTAAGTTGCGTATCATATTGCTTCACCCTCCTGTACGTACAGACCGAAAATAAATTATATTTTATGAGATTAGATTAGATAACTCTTTATTGCCTTCGGGTAAAGGGGAAATACTAAAACAGGAAGGAAAGTTTGGCGAGAAAGTAGAAAAAAAAAATTTCATTATTCTTCTTCTGAAAACCGCATAATTATGCACAGACGTTGTCCTGCCCGTTGTTTATAATTTCATTATTCTTCTTCTGAAAACCGCATAATTATGCACAGACGTTGTCCTGCCCGTTGTTTTTGGTTTTAAGTTAAGTGTGGGCCACCCTTATAACTAAGGGGTATGAAAGATAGATGTTAGCCGATTCTTAGAACCTACTACTCAATATGCACACAAAATTTCATAAGAATCGGTCAAGCCGTTTCAGGGGAGTACGGAATCGAACATCGTGACACGAGAATTTTAAATTATATAGAGATAATGTCGCTAATAAACAACAGCTATTTTTTAAAATGTAATGGTTGTCAAAAATAGTTGTAAATTAACTGATTTTAATGATTTTTTATTTTATCTGACACTTACTAACTCCTTCAAATTATGTCCGGCGGAGAAAACGTTCCCTTTTGCTGACAGAACTATAGCCCTAAGAGCTGTGTCGTCTTTATTTGTATTTATGGCTTCAATCAGATTTTCCATCATTTCCAAAGATAAGGAGTTTCTAAAAAAAACAACGAATTTTAATGATAAGAGAGACAGCCACAACTTAAAATTGCAAGGTAAAATAATCATACAAAACTTTTTTTAAGTATGTCTTGTGAGTTGTGACCATTTTCTGTAAAAATGTTTATTGACATATTTTGTATTTTACAAATCCAAAACATTACTTGTGATTTAACAATTTTCTTGCTATAAAAAAAAACTAATTTTAATTATATTGTACATAAAGAGCAGTGGATTTTGTTAAATAAACAAAGCGTACTTGGTTTTTTCATGGTTCAAGATAATTTCTCGGGTGCCGTCAATTTCATTTGTGGTGACAAATTGAGTGTTGATCTGTCGGCTTAATACGAGCAAAGGACTTGCGCATTTTTTCTGTGAAATAGTAGATTAACACAATTATTCCAAAAATATCATAAAATAAACAAATATCTGATTACATACTTTTAGGCAAATATTATTTTAGATTCACAATATCTAGTTTCAAGAGTAAAATAAAGTCCAAATGCTTTCATACAACACAAACAATTTTAAGGTTATGATAGTTTTTCAAATCACAAAAGATTCCAACTAAGTATTATCAACATGCAAATACAATTTAATAAATGCAAATTAGAATGATCTTTAAAATCTTTTATTATTAAGACATAACAAGTAATAAATACTCACTGGGAACGTCAAAAGCATTTTTATAACCCTTAATTAACGTCTATTTTATCTTTTAACTATATATAGAAAAAGTTTTGGTAACTCAAATCACCAAAAAATAAACAAATGAAAAAGTATGAATATTCTCAAAACATCCTTATCACTAATGTCATTTTGGGGTTGCCATGATAACTAAACAAAAATATACATACTGTAGAAGTGCCAATTGGTAAAAAATAAAAGTTCTAAAAATAAAAGTTGCTATTTTTATTGTATTTTAGTATCTGGATCTGGAATCACATTCAGAGGCATCGGAGTCGTCCGTGCCACCGTCAATGTACTCAGCTTGCTCGTCCTCAGCTGTTATAACTTCTATTACAGCGCTGAAAATATTTTCTTAGGTTATGGTTTGCAGTACAAATATTTGGTTATTGCAAATATGAGAACCGAACATACTTAACAAGACATGAATGCAATTAAGCACGATTTTCGACAGTATTGCCATATAATGTCATTGTAAAATTCTTTTGATGAAAATTAAATTTACAGCCTGCCATATCTCTACTTAATGAATGAACTATGCAATAGTAATGTAAAACATATTTTCGAGAGTATCAAATTATTACTATTTTTGTTTTAAACGCGCTGTAGAATATACAGGGTGTAAAAAAACCTTAACGAAGCCGTGAACCACGCGTTCAGTACATCAAACCAAATCGTATGAAAAATAAATTTTGACTGGGAAATAACTTTCATTTTTTGACATCAAAAAAAAATAATTTTATTCTAGCCCGCAATGTACAGCGCGCACGCGAAAAAGTCACCGCGGAGCGTTTTGCTTTACGCCGCCGCAACGCGGTTCGGTTCGAGTGTGCGCTGTTCATTGCGGAGTGTGCCATTTAGAGGCTTTTTATGAAAGAACTAGTGAAAATTTGTATCATGTTTCTTTGGAAAAAAGTTCAGTTATAACGGACAGAAGTCATTTCTGTAAAAATCATCAATTTTTTTTCAAACTTTAACCATCAATATCTCAGTAACCGTTAACTTCCCAGGCATGGTGTAAAGGAAGAAAATGATCGTAACAATTGGTAGAATATGTGGTATTCGGCTTCGTTAAGGTTTTTTTTTACACCCTATATACTACACACACTACTAACTTTAAAGAGGCATGAAATTGATTAGTTTTAATTTTGATAAATAGCACGATAAGCACTATTTGATTGGAGTGGGTTTCGTTCGATAACTTATAGTGAAAATATACTAGAAATTAGATCGCCATCAATACAATATATGTATTAAAAACATTTTTTTAAAAGTCTGGTTCACTCTCTTATCTTGCAATGAGTTTCTGAGTATGTCAGTACCTAAGATCTTCTTCTTGCGTGTCGGCAAAACGGACTAAATCTTACTTGCCCAGAAAGCGGCTACCGTGGTAGCCCTCTGGTTACTGACAAGTAAGTCCTCACGCGGCACGCGGGACAGTTAATGAAATGGATCATGGTTTGCAGGGGTTCTCCACATTCACAGCTGACGTCTGCGCTGCTTACCTAAGATTAGAATACTAACATAGAATCAAAGGACTCACTTGAAGACTTCCTCCTCAAATTGGCTATATTTGGTTGAGTGCTCACTGCCGACCATAATTTTGGCAGCTAGGACCTGGTCCAATAGCGCTCTAAGCTGAAACAGCAGTTTCGCCGTTTCTTTCAAGACTTGTATGTTGTATGAGCTTATTCTTACGTAGCAGGATTTTGGATCGTTTTCGGCTGAAACACAAAATTCTTTTAGATCCTTTGAATACTGACCAATGAAGCAATATGACGAACGGCAAGGTTTTCACCATGTCGCCATGTCTGACCCGTTGTACTATGCAAGGGTCAAATGTGCGACAAGTGCGACGCGATCAAATCAAATAGTTGAACGTTTATAACAGGGTGGCGACCACAGTACGACAATTGAATTTCAGTCTGTTACGCTCTCACGCCTAAATTACTGAACTGATTTAGATGAAATTGAATACACATACAGAATGTTGACGACCATGTATGTGTACCAAAGTAGTTAAGACGTGAAAGCGTAACAGACAGAAAGTCAATTGTTGTATTGTCGTCGCCACTCTGTACTGCGTCCTCAGTGACGAAGCTCGATTGAAATTGACACAAGTATTGGTCGCATCGCGTTGCCTCGCTCACGTAGCACAACGCCTAAGGTCGCGGGTTCGATTTCCGGACGGGACAATTTAGATAATCACGCGCCTGGTTGATTTACATAGCACTGGTGATTTATCATAATCACATAATGTATTGACACATATGAACGCCTGGACCAATTTGGCCAATTCTTTTTTTAAGATGTTCCGGATGGTTCTAAAAAAGAAAAAAAAAAACAACGGGCAGGACAACGTCTGCGGAGGTTGATAGTTAAATATAAAAAGTTTTGTCAACAAATGGAAACAAGCTTTTTTAAATCCTAGATAAAAGGTTCACTATCTCACCTTCAGACACCTTCAACTCGCCAAAGAACAGCAATGGCAGTGTGTAAACCAGCGTCACATCGATCAGGAACAATTCCGAGGATTTCTGCTTTAACCAGTACACCATCCAGTTGGCCCCTGGGTTTAAACACAGTTGCACTTTGGGCGGTGCTCCCCCTTTCCTTTGAGGTTTCTTAGGCGGACACATCACACTGCTGGGGTGAATGGACACTGGGCCTTCGGGAGTGCGAGCGGCCACCCTCACTTGCTTGTACGGGTTCGATGCGTTAAGGTTTATCCACCTAAAAGGAGAGTGCACGTCATTAAACAGCCTCTCTATTCTCTAAGCAGTTGTTCGTAGATTCGGATGTAGTGTGAAGCTCAATTTAGTATATAAGTAGTTGTTAGCGTTATTTGACGCATTACCATTCGCGTCCCCCAGACCACGGCTCAGCTCGCTACAGAGCGTTCCCACGCGACCTCGTCTCCAACAGCGACGAGTCCTCCACCACCGGACATGACACCAACCAACCCAACACCACCACTACCCATGACCCTGGCTCGCAGCTGCAAAGCTCACCAGCGTCACCACCACCACAGCAGTGAGACCACTCCTGCCTACCAACGACCTGACCGTCTTAACGGACAGCGGCTGAACCCACCGAAAGGGGCCGTGGCCCCGAACGGTTCGCCCCCGACCCCTATGGGGTCAGGTGCGAAGACTCAGAGAATTTGACGCATTATATTGGAACCTATAACAAAAGTATCGCGTCTTTCATTTCGTCACGGTCCCATCGTTTACACGAATGTAGTATCCACCATCCCTGTCACTCTTACAAGCTTGACCGTACGAGCGAACGCGCTGGCTACACCAAAAAATACGAACGAAACGTTAGCGAGTACGGCTACAAGTGACAAGGAGTGGTCTGTGCTTAGATTGCATTTTATAGTTAGTTGAGTAGCAGCTCAGAGTGCCTTTTAAAATTAGAACCCAGCACTAGCGAAGTGTGAAAACATTAATTCATGGCCTTTTGATTAGTTGGACCAAAGATAATGGACTTTCCATTATTTTATGTTGTAGGTAGGACGTCAGAAGACCTTCAGAACTCAGACAACCAAATAACGTAAATTCATTGTGCTATTTGTAGAAGCGACCTATGCCCCAAGATAATAGTATTTTAATTTTTTTTGATATTTCAACAAGCGGGACTCGAACCCGCACCTCTCGAAAGCCGGGCGATCGCTCTACCAATACAGCTACTGTGACACTTACACATCAGTCCGATTTTCTTAATGTGCTCCTAAGGCACCTAGCCATGATTCATCAATGTTGTAGTAACTATAACATTTCACTGTCTTCTAAGACACAGGTTTAATCCTAGTTTAGTTGGCAGGGACATTCTTAAGATAATCACGATTGTCAATCATAGTTCTAACGTAAAGATTTACAAATGTAATGAACCTTTGTAAATCTTTACGTTTTTGGTCAATAAATAAATTTATTATTATTATTATTGCATTGAAAAGCACATTTTAAGCCGTTGGTCCTCCTGCGCCTGATCACTTTTCAGTCATATCGGGTTACCATTCCACAGAACTTTGAGAGTGAAGGACAGCGATCAGATTAGTGCACTATAATATCTCCTGCGTAGTTGGTCGATCTCTATTGAGATTGGCCGCCGGGGTCGAAATAAGCTAAGTGACCATCCATTTTCTATTTAAGTTAACGTAAGAGGTGTAATACAGAGTTTCGCTGTGTTAATTTTAACATCAAAAATGCTGTTTGATTTTTAGAGTACCTAGGTAGGTGTATAACTCAAGTGTATTTTGACAATAAACTCACCTAGCCGTCGCAATATTAGGGTACAGCGCCGCCGCAACAATCGCTTTGAACAGGCTCAAATTCCCCGTATTTCTATTCTCCCAAGCGGACGTAACTTTACCCGTAGTCAAAAATCCCATTTGCCTTAAATTATCTCCCAACTGCCTCTTCATATCGGTGAGAAGTTCCAAGGTACTGTAGGATAGGAAGTGTAAGTGGGCAAAGGATCGTCGATCTCGAGGGTCGCACTCTTCCCATTGTATGATCGCTTCTGACATGGCTATGTGGTCACTCGGCTCTCCTAGGGCCAAGGCACGCTTGATCTCTTTAACTTCGTGTTCTTTTTCTGTGAAAAAAATATGCTTTTTAGTTAGCTAAAACTAACATATGTCGAGTTAGGTATCACTTAGGTGAACTATAATAATAAAAATAAATATATTACAACATCACATACATTGATCAGACTCAAAGATATCAGAATCAACAGTGGTATTACAATTAAACTAAATAAATACATATAACATCCAGACCAGTACAAACAGACATGTTCATGCACACAATAGGCTAGACGACACCACCAATCGTTGACATACTTTTTATTATCTGTCAAAACGGTTTACCTCCATAGATTTTGTATGGGAATATGTGAACATGACGTCACGGTCATGTATCAGAAATCGGAGTCAATTGACCGAATATTTATTGAGCTTTGTATATTTAAAAATTGGTTTCTACAGCTTTTTGGAAAAATATTGGTTGTATTAACTTCATAGGGGCTATGTTTTTTAAACGCCATGGTCTTGAAAATATTTAAGATAGGTGTCATCATGCCAATTGTACAGTGCGGTGATCAAACCCGCGATCAAAAACGATTGCGCAGATAAATTGACTGTTAATGACAGCACAAGATTGCTTCACATGCAGATATGCCAGCAAAAAAAATCGATCCAGATTAGCGAATGGTCGCTTGTGAGATTTGGTTTCAAGTTCTATACCTAGCTCATTCTCAGTCTTGGGGCCTATCTTGTATAAGCATGATGTCTTTAAGTAACTTCTTAACAGCATAAACAGCGCTATAAGCCTATTCAAATTCTAGACGCAAGAAGCTAGGGACTAGTCGGTTTGGAGTTTGGGACGCTTATGGCGAGGATTGTCTTGATCCGTCGGGAGGTAATAGTGCCGTATTCCCGGCTATATCCTGTGTTTCTGAGATTTTCTGTCATGAATTTCTCAAAAACAGCTCGGAGTCGGAAAGTTGGCGGTGTTTCAACCCCGTGCCTCGGAAAGCACGTTAAGCCGTTGGTCCTGCGCCTGATCTCTCTCCGGTCATGTCGGATTGCCGTCTCGCCGAACTTTGAGAGTGATGGAACAGCGAGTGAACCTGTGTATTGCGCTCACACTTGTGCACTTTAATATTTCCTGCGTAGTTAATAATAATAATAATAAAATTTATTCAGTTTCAAAAGGTAATTTACAATTAATTTGGCCTTAGAATCAAAACTTACTGGCTAATTACTTTCTTTACCTGAACTAGGTTAGATATAAACCTGTATCTCAGGCTAAAGAGAGCACACATTTATTATTACAATAGGTATAGGCTAATTGACAATATCTTGAAACGAAAAGTTGGCTGATCTCTGTTGAGATTGGCCGCCGTGGTCGAAATCGGCCAGGAGGACTATTACTATTATTACCTATGACCAGCAGGAAGGGATCCTTGAAGCTCCACACGGCGGCCACGCTGGCTGCTCGCTCGAGGCAGCCGAACAGCGCGCCGAATAGCAAAAGTTTTCCCGCTGCTGGGTGGACCGGTAAACGGGCCAAGTGCCAGCCGAGAGGCGTAAGCGTTTCGCTCTCGTCTAGGGCACCGCATCTATGCGAAAAGGTATAGATTAGGGAGACGAATTGGCGAATCCTGGTAACATATTATGCAATCGATTTTACTTTCTATTAAAAAATGAGAGTTTGTTTTGCGTTCGCAACGCTATTATTGAAATTCGAAAAGAAAAGTGTTATGTACACTTAAAAAAATCTTTTTTCGGCTTCGATCATCAGGGAGGATTCGAACCCCCGACCTTTGGAAGTCCGGTCCAATGCTCTAATATGGTTAGAATTTTTTAAGTGTTATGTCTTTTCGAATGAGAAATTATAATATAGAAGTTTGTTTTAGCGTATATTGTTATTATAATCTCTTATTCATAATAAGAGGAAAATTACAGAAACTATTATTAATTGAATAAAGATCTGATACCGCGCCAACGGCAAAATGAATCTAGATATCGCTCCACGGCTTAGTCGACTTTAACTAAATTAGAAAATGTTACTTTCGTTGTTTTATAAGAATGAGTGACAAACATTAAGTTGACAGGATTCCCAGTAAGTCGTTGGCATTGGTGAAGTTCGCTCTCCGATCTACAAATTTATTGAGAAAAGGTTCTAGATCGGCCTTTTTAACACGCTTTTATTAGCCCGGGCTGTATGTAAGTATGTTAAGATCAATTTTCACCAACTTCCAGCAATCGGATTAATTTGAAATTTGCACACGTATTAACTAAAAAAACTTATTAACTAAAAAAAAACCGGTCAAGTGCGAGTTGGACTCGCGCACCCAGGGTTTCGTACAAACCTGTAAATAAGGAGTAGTAACTTTGAAATTTTCAAAATTGTCAAAAATATGTTCAAAATTTTTTTTTATATATGATGAAACTGAAAATTTACGGTTTTCGTAATTTTTCCTATATCTGTAATATAAGACGTGACTTCGTACTAAATTTCAAGATTCTAAGTACCCTGTAGGTTTCGATTCACGTGCGATTTTCGAAAATTTGCGGAAATTTGCGACCTAAATGGCTATATCTTTTGATTGGTTGGCTTAGAAGGTTGATTTTTCTACAGCTTCCAGGGACAGTATACCTAAGTATCATATAGAAATTTCAGTTTGATACCTCCACGCGTTCCTGAAAAAAACGGTCTTGACAGACGGACAGACGGACGGACGGACGGACGGACGGACGGACAACAAAGTGATCTTATAAGGGTTCCGTCTTTTTCTTTTGAGGTACGGAACCCTAAAAATTGTTAAAAAAACTAAAAAAACACGCTTTTGTTGCTAATTAGAAAAGAGATAATAATTTCTGAGTACAAAGAATTTATATTACAGTAAAGTAAAAAGCGTGGATGGTTGGATATATTAAAATAATTCTATTATTTGCAACTATAAAAAGAGAAGTATGAAACGACATAAAGTGCACCCCACACTTTTTACTGTAATATAAATTCTTTATACTCGGAAATTATTTTCTCTTTTTAGTGTATGGGTTCCTGGACGCCCATACACTTTCTTGATGTAGTTGATAGTAGTGAAAGCAGTAAAACACTTGGCACTTGATGCTTGATTGGTTTATTCTTGAGGATGTGTACACAATGAAAATTGAACGTAAACTGAGGTAAAGCAAATAATAAAATAAGCGCCTAAATTGTATAGACAAAAAGGTAAGCAGTTATAATGAGGTCGCAATGTGCGATGTAATCGTACATATTGCCCAGGACGAAAAAGGGGGGAATTTAATTTAAAACAATATTTTCAAAAGTGGGGTATGTGCTTCTATGTAGTCGCGGACGGGGGGCAGGCGGGGGCGCGCGGCGTCTCGCAGACGAGCGCTCGCGGCGGCAGCTCCGGCTCCGCGGCGCAGGCATCGGGGGGCTCGCAGGAATGCGCCAGCGGCATTGTAGTCTTCTTGCAGCGACGATCATGCCGATGGAAGGCACGATGCCCAGGAGCACGTAGATCATGGTGTAGTGATGAACATCATGGTATGAAATTTGATCCGAGATGACGTCGGCTTCCTTAAGCTTGTTTATTTGTTGACCGATTGCGGTTATCTCTTGTTGCTGTGTTTCTTTGAATGTAGGAAGCTTCGGTATCGTGATGTTAATTATGTGGTTTATGGATGCGATGTGTGGAACATACAGATCAGGATTCATGTTGATCTCCGTCAGATGAGGTAGTATTTCAGTTCTGAGAATCCATGACGTAATTGGAGTAACACCGCGTCACAATGCGCTTGCTTGCGTATGATATCACATGTCGCCTTGAGTGATTGTATGTAGTCGTCTAACACCTTTATTCCTTGCCAATAAGGTTCCATGTTGTAGTAGACAATTATTTTCCATTCATTTCTTAAGAGCATCATATCGGAGATTTTGTCGAAGTATAAATGCTGATTATCTCGAAATTGGGTTATGTTTACATTGGCTTGAGTTGTAGTGAATATTGATAGAAAAAACAACAGGGCTGTCACAACTGATGTGAAGCTTATTTGTCGTGTGGAACTCTTGATAGTTTTCTTCTTTGGAATGTTTTGCTTGACGTCACTTGATTGACTTGTCTTCCGATCGTCTTCAATTTCATCATCGTTTATAAATAAACGTGATACTTTGACCACAGGTCTCTTGATAATGCCATTTTTGGTTTTATATAATGAAACAACACGCACGTATCCATCCTTGCCTTGATGCAATTCGATAACTCTGCCCATGGACCACTTGCCTGGCGGCAGATTATCGTCATGGATTAATACGACGTCATTTAGTTCGAGATTTCGCTGAGGCTGACGCCACTTGCTTCGGGCAGCCAATTGAATCAAGTATTCGTTGCGCCATCTCTTCCATAAATCTTGCAGAATCTTTTGAGTAAGATGCCACCGAGTTCGTTGATCTTTCTCAGTTTCGACCAAAGTCAAGGTGGGCCCTCCAGATAGGAAATGAGCTGGGGTGAGAAAGTTTAAGTCTTCGGGGTCCTCCGTGAGCGGACAAAGCGGTCTTGAATTGAGGCAGCCTTCTATTTGCGTTAGCAGCGTGGTGAACTCCGGCTCGAAGGACCATAAAATGTATGGGTTCCTGGACGCCCATACATTTTCTTGATGTAGTTGTTAGTAGTGAAAGCAGTAAAACACTTGACACTTGATGCTTGATTGGTTTATTCTTGAGGATGTGTACACAATGAAAATTTAACGTAAACTGAGGTAAAGCAAATAATAAAATGAGCGCCTAAATTGTACAGACAAAGGTAAGCAGTTATAATGAGGTCGCAATGTGCGATGTAATCGTACATTTAGTTTATTGTGCAACCATTTGCCGCAAAGTCATATCAAAGAAAAGGTATGGGCTAGCTAATCAGTGTTTCAAACTTACTGCTGTAAGTGCGTCACAGCCCTAGCTATCGTCGTCTCATTCGGCGCGTCCGGTAATCCTTTTAGCGCATCAGCTGCCTTCCCCAATCTTAACCTCTTGATAGTAAGCACCGGTTCAAGCAGGTTGCTCCTCTGTATCTCCGGCAGTAATCGCTCTTGCAGTCGTGACGCGCGGTACGACGTCACGAGGTGGTAGCAGACGCCGGGCTGGCAACGGCCGGCGCGACCGCGTCTGTAAGGACGAGTTTTTAGATCTCCATGGTAAACACCACGGCGGCCAATCTGTCAACAGAGATCAGCCAACTACGCAGGCGATATTATAGTGAACAAGTGTGAGCGCAATACACAGGTGCGCTCACTGTTCCATCACTCTCAAAGTTCGGTGAGACGGCAATCCGATAGGACCAACGGCCTAACGTGCTTGGTAAATACAGATAGATGGAACTATTATTGAAATTAAACACAACAAAAAACAAAATTACAGACAGGCTTGACAAAGAAAGATGTACAATTTAGGCGGTCTGAGCTAAAACATAATTATAAAGATGCATTGTTGTACTCGATAATATTGTGTAGCCGTCCCGTGAGACTACGAATGTTGGCAGAGACATGGTATTCTGAATGTGACCTATTTTATTTAACAGCCCTATACAAAGAATTCATCATTAATAATACATTCGCTAGCCTCTCGAAGTCCATGTCCTTGAAGCCGGATAAGAACCAACAATCTATGGAGCTAGAGGACTCCCACAAGTTATAATGCCACATTGTAAAATTGAAAGGATTTCATTTTCCAGTTGTTTTGCCTAGGAGCATTTTTAAGCAGCACGATTTTACTTAAACATAAAAACTGACTTGGAATAAGTCTTAATAACTTACCTCTGCCGTAAATTCGCTTGAGAAGCCCACTCGGTTTTCAAAGTGGCGAAGTTCTGTTCAACATCCAGGCCTGTATACTTAATTTTACCACAGTCAACTACATACACAATATCATCTATTGTGATTGACGTCTCAGCGATGTTAGTGGCTAGAATAATCTTCCTGATATTATTCGGTGGCTTTTCAAATATCTTGTACTGATCTAGAGTAGGCAATTTTGAGTGTATAGGATGAATCTCGCATTTGCAACCCAAATACGACTCTTGATCATACAATTTCCTCAATAATTTCGTGATTTCTCCAATGCCAGGTAGGAAAACTAATATGGCACCTGGTGGGCCTCGACAGATGTGCTTTATAACTTCAAACATAAGGTCGATATTGAGATCTTCGATTCTGTAGTCTTGTAAGGTTTTGTAGACCCGAGGGTCCAGTTTTCTTCTGATGGATTCCAACCAAGGAGCTGAAACAAAACCTTTGATTAAGACATGAGCGCTTAAGATAGCATTTTCAATGGTAATGCACAAGAAATTATGTAAAATTGAATTTCACTCTATTACTTATTTTAAATTGAACATGCTCTAAATTTAATAACTAACTTTATTTTTTAGCATCAACAATGCAAATTTCTTTACAATGTGAGATACAAACACACTTAAAGAAAAATCGCGCCTGTGGCAGTCCAGTTTTCTTTAAGTGTGTGTTTCATATTGCTCTTAATTTGTGCGTTGGTTTGAGTGAGACTTTACTTCTATTTGTTGATTGCTATAACTTAGGCTTAATTCTGTGGATGGCCCCCGGATTTAAATAATAATTTAGAACATGAAAGAAACTAAATCTATAATATTAGATATATTAAAGATTCTCTTAATCTTTTATTTAACTCTTTGACGGACGGTGGACTGCTATAGCAGTTATAATAACAATAAAATTTCTATTGTGTCTGGCTACCGTCCGTCAAAGTGTTAAAAAACAAGGACGCTCAAATGTGGAGAAAACTAAATGTACTAAGATTTCGAAATAAAAGAAAAATCTGAGCCTTAGCTTCTGTTACTGCTGATTTAAAAAAAAAAAATGTACCAATATCAGCTCTGTACTGTGATGCCTTCTCAATCTGCGTTTTGATTTCTTTATCATATCTTCTGCCGCGATACCCCTTCGGTCTTTCCATCATCGGTGCATCTTTGAATTCGAAGTTGGTGAATTGAAGAATGTCTTCCAAGTAAATGTCCTTGACGGGGTACGCTAGCCCTTCTATGTGTAACATTGGGCAATTGTCAAAGTAACCACACAGTTTTTCGGCATCAAGTGTAGCACTCATGAGGATCAGTTTTAGATCTTTGCGTTTCTGTAGTACCTGTAAATGAGAAATATTTGAATGCGGTTATCATCTGCCCAGATTTACCGTTCCATTTAATATCTCATTAAAAAATTGTATTTCGCGACCAATATCGTAAGATATTAAAAAAAAAAGTAACTGTAAATAAAAATCTTTAAGTATTTTGTATTATTATTCTTTGTTTACGTAGGTCTATGTGGGACATTTATTATATTTTGTTCATTGATTTATTTATTTAATACGTCGGCGTCACTGTCCGTATACCTCACTCAGCAGGGGTCTGAAAACCAGCGCCAGGACCAGAGCCTGGCATAACGCTGAGTGAGGTCCTCTTGGTTTAGACATCATAGACACATAAGAATTACTTTTTTCGTTTTGCCCCTATTTTCTTTTTGTTTTCTTTTATTCTGTAGATTTTGTATCTGTTTTTACTTTTAATTTTGTTCTGTGTATGTTATGTCAATAAACACTTTTATTTTCTTTCTCTTTTACGTTTTCATGCTGTATAAGCACAAAGAGTTAAACACTTGCCTGTTTAAATTTTTTTACACAAGTATTTCTCTATAATTCTAATTGACGTGACATCTCTATAATCGACATGACATTTGTATTTCTATTTACCTGCTTCAACATGCACATAGCGAAGTCAACATGGGTATCCCTCTCATGAACTTCATCCAGTATCACATGGCTGTACTCAGTCAGTGCCTGATTGAGTTCTAAATCCACCAGCAATATGCCCGTGGTGCAGAACATAATGCTTCCTCTAGGTCTGCAGTCCTTTCTATAAAATATAATAAAAATATGAGATGTAAAAAACAAGTATATGTAAAAAATATTCACTGTGCATACAGAAAACGTATTTACGACATTTTTTTTTGTGTTAACAACTCCAAATACATATACATAGTAAACCATGTGGGCAATAAGTATTTCTAGATAAGACTAATGTAAGTCCCTTAATTATGGTAAGGTACCAATTGTAAATAAAAATCAGAATTAATTAATTTTAATTAAAATGAATTTTTTTTTAACTTAGCAACTCACACCTGCATACAACTGTGTCAACGAAACTATAAACTTGCCGATCCTTTCGTACTTTAATCAAGAATAAGGCGAGCCAAGTTAAATCTAGCAATTAAGTTGTGAAAGAACTCAGTGTTTAATGTAAAACGTTGCAATATTTTGTAAGAAGATTGGTAATGTCTTACTTTTCTAATCGCACAGCATAACCCACAGATGTGCCCAGCGATTCCGCACGTTCTTGGGCAACTCTTTGGGCCAGTGAAGAAGCAGCAATTCTGCGAGGTTGAGTCACAAGGATCTTAACATTGGCACCTTTCTTATTCATGATGGCATCATCTAATATTATTTGTGGCACCTGTAATTCAAAAAAATATATCTTTTCGAAATATTATTCTTTTGTGATTTATTTATTTTTATAAATTTTAATTGTTTTAATCCAATTGTTTAGTAAGTTTTAAAACAATTCACAACAGCCTTTGCAATAAAGATATATGAACAGAATATTTCTCTTACTGACCTGTGTTGATTTCCCACATCCTGTTTCTCCACTAACAACAACCACTTGGTTATTGTGAATCACATCTAACACTTGTTCTGCCTTCTTATAAGCTGGCAGTGTTTCACGGAATGTCAACAATTTTTTGTAGTAGGATTTCAACATTGTGTTTTGGTGTTCTTCATAAAAAGCTAGATTAAGGCTTTCTACATCTTCTAAGTTACTGGTAATATTGATACCTTTTGCCAGACGCTCCTCCAGTTTTTCCTGGAATGTTCCTGTTATAATATCATTGTATCCATACTTGAAGTCACCTGCTCCTCTAAGATTCAGGTTTCTTTTAGCATTTTCTTCCTTACAACCTGATTTGTCTGGTATAATTGGTAAATAGTCACGAGAGAAACTTGGCGTAGAATTGCTGATCCAGTTTGATTCCATTTTGATTTGCTTAGGATTTGGCTCCGCAATAGACCCCTCTGTATCACTATGATATTCAGATGCAGCCATTGACAAATTATTTACATTTGATAAAGCCTCCTTTTCATCAAATGAAACATTTGTGGACATAGAAGGGTCCTTCTGATCCATTGAAATGTTTTTTGACCCAGAAGAGGTCATAGAATTTGACTCAGAATTATCATTATCATCAAATCTGATATGTTTTGACCCAGAAGGTTTGATGTAATCAAAATAATCACTGTTTTTCTCTGGGAGTTTACTTTCTTGTAAAACATTTGATGGAGAAGGTTTTTGATCAAACATAATGGATATCTTCTCTGGAACAACTTCAATATTGTTTTCTGCTGCCAACTGAGAAATGTGCTTCAAATTGCTAACAAGTTTAGAGATCACTGGTTTTGGAATTGTCAAGTGAATCTGTAATGTATAAATAAAGTATTTATTACACATGTAGGTACTTCTTGGTGATAATGTTTTATTCTAAGTTAAGTAAGTATGTCCTGGAAAATAAATATTTCCACAAAACATATGTTCAAATGTTTCATTTTTAAAACAACAGAAACTTGGTACCAATGTTAAATAAGCTTGCAGGTAGAATGGGTTTGGTCATTCAAACTTAATTATAAGAATATGTATGAACTCCTGTCTGTATTTTTTATTTGTATAAAACACCAAGTTGGTGAAGGTGATCAGTGGAATTCCATTAGCTTGACATTAACTGTGCCGGCTTTATGTACTAATATAGACGCGAAACATGTCCTGACGTTTAAAGTTAACTTTTGGTTACCGTCTGAGGAAGATTTTTCTTCTTAGCCATTCGATCCCTGTAGAAGAGCCCGATTTCTCTGCCTCTCAAGCCGGCTGGATGACGAGCTTGGGGTTTAATAAATTTCGAGCTGCTCCATCCGCTCTCCCCACGTTTGTGCCTCCTACCGCGGTTATTATTCTGGGACATTATAGGATTTATACTACGGCCATAGGATTAAGTTTGAGTGTAAATTGGCCCTTGTTAGTAAGTTATCATAAATTTACTAAATTTTGTACATTCACGTATTTTTGCCGTAAAACAGGACAAGCGACGAAGGAAGTAAAAATTTCAGTTTGTCAAAATATTGCGCGCATCACTGTCGAGTCGACCTGCCGTTGACGCATCTGACAAAAGCAATAACGTTCAGAAGTTGAGCAAGATTTTTGAGTTTGAGAGAGGGAAAATACCGGTAGATTAATTGAGCTATGAATGTGAGCAATAGTGATTTACAGGTTAAAAAATATATATTGTCACTGTGACAGTTGTCCTTGTCAGTTCAATCAGGTCAGTGGTGAGGTCAGTTCAGTCAAGTATTTATATTTTCTTGGAGTTCAGTCGCCTTGTCAAAATGCGAAAACAGAGGACACAAAAACGAAATTGAAACTTGTTTAGAATTAAAATAAAATAACAAAAACACGTTTAATTTAGTTCCATAAAATGGTGTTTACCTTTGTAAGTCTGCACAAACAAAGTTTAATATATTGCATTGTCTTCGTTATACACATTTTTGGTCTCCTAAAAATTTGTGTAAATGCTAGTTTTTGCGATATTACAAAAAAAAACTATAATACCGAATTTACTGAAAACAAAATTGTGATCGTCCCTTTGTTTAATATGTACAAAATTTTAAATTTTTTGCAGGATTGCTGGTCATTGTTATGTCGAGGTCGAAAGAAAAAGATCGTAACTTTGATAGTCATTTTACTGTTTTTAATTAATTCAATGTTATACGTTAGTTTGGAATTGTACAATACAATAAAACGGAAACACAAGGACCCATGGTATAAAAGGTAATGTTGGAAGCTTGCTCAAAATATAATCTGATTTACATGAATATAATATTAGAGCTCATAGGTTTCGTCTTTTGTTTTAGCTTGCGTTTTGACGAGAATTCCTATGTAGATAAAAATGGAATGCGAGTTGTTGTTGGACATTATGTTGGAGGAAATAGTGGGGGAAACTTATCACGAGGTGAGCCTTTATATTTTTCACTGTTTCTTACCTTGCAACAATGGCCCTGGCAATCATATTATTTCCATTGTTTTATGCTTCAGAAGTAGTGCATAGCAACAATTATGCCCCAGTAGAAGGGGCAGGAGAGGATGGGAGACCAGTGCTCCTTTCCCAAAGGGAGCTTATCACAGCTCGGGAGCTGTACTCACTTCACTCATACAACATCCTTGTTAGTGACAAGATATCCATTATCAGAAGTCTTCCAGATGTCAGAAGTGACAGGTAATGTCTTAATTAATAGAAGACTGGAGTTTTATTACTATTTATTTATTAACTAGCCTGTTCCCATGAGTGGACAATTATTCCACCCAAGCTGGCAATACAAGGGGTATTAAATATATACTATGTTCATCAGGGATAATGTAGGATTCTAAAGAAAAAAAATATTTTTAAATCTGTACATTAGTTTTGGAGTCTATTTAATTCAAACACACAATCAAATCTTTTCTAAACACTCTATAATATTTGTGTAGATAGTAATGATAATGTCTCCCAATTTTCATTCTTCTTGGAAACCTATTAGAAACTATACAGTAACCATGTTAAATTGTTCATATAATAATTTGTGATTCCTACTAAAGTATAATTAGCTACAGAGTATATTTCTTGTTTATTTAAATTGTAATAAAGTCAATTAATTATTAATAACTAATCTCCTTAGTAACTTTTCAGCTGTAAAGAAATAGACTACAACATTGAGAATCTCCCAACAGCAACTGTGATAATAGTGTTTCACAATGAGGCCTGGTCCACTCTCATGAGGACGGTGATGTCAGTGATTTTGAGGTCTCCACCTTCACTTTTAGACCAGGTAAAGTAATATTTTTAATAAAAACACCAAAAATATCAATGGTTTGCAAAAAAGGATATTTTGAAGTAACTTTACAGATATTCAAAGAGCTAATTCATACTTTGTTACCAACAAAAGTTTCATAAGGTGTCTCAACTTTAAGAAACTTTAAATAAAATAAATAAATTGTTTCAACGAACACACCAATTACCTAGCCCCGAACTAAGCGTTAGCTTGTGCTATGGTGGCTAGAATAACGGATAGAAATACTTAAATACATTTATAAACACCCATAACAAATACTCGTGCTCATTACACAAACATTTGCCCCTAGAAGGATTTGTACCCGTGACAGCCGGTTTTGTAGTCTGGACCTCAGACCACTAGACCAAAGCTGTTGACTTTGGTTTTAGTAACCTCCTGTGGGGCGACCGCCTAACTGAAAGCTATTCGTTTACGATAGCTATTGACGATGACTATAAGCTAGCGATCGCTTTGCCTTGGAGCGACCGCCTAAGGATCGCGATAGCTATGCCTACCCGATAGCTTTCGTGAATGAATGGAATAACGGCGTTTTGTTCAGCTATGTTAGTGTAAAAACTTGGCGTACTGCCAAGTTTAATTAATACTATTAAAAATATTTTAAAATTACTATTTATTTGAGAAATGATGATGCATTATCAGTTTACCTGTTAAAATGCGTTAGAATAAGGTATAAACATCAAAATGACACATATCCAAAACACTTCAAACGAAGTGAAAACCAAACGCGTGACAACTAGTCTCTTTGCGTGACAAGGACAAATCCAGTGTTTCCTTTAAAAAATTCCTTGTTGAAAAGGTAGTTTCTAGGGCTAAAGTGTAACCTAAAATACAAATAAAAGGAGTTGTTATGAAATGGTACTCAATCATGAGCAACGATTAAACGTGGTTTTTCTGATAAAGAAAATTATCTACATTGTGCCTGCAAAGACAAAATAATTTTTAACAGCCCCGTTTTTATTTTTAAAAAAAATTGTTTCGATTTTTGGTCAGAGTGATTTCACATTTTTACGACAAAATGGAGGATAACATTACTGAAATATACACATTATACCTTAGTTTGTAAAATCTCATCAAGTTATTTTGACGTATAATTTTGGTAGATTTATAAAAATACAGTTGGTAGCACTGCTTATGAAGTTATGTTTTCGCGCATCATTGTTAAATTAATAAAATAAGATAAAACTTTCTTCGCTCAATCTCCCTCGGAAGAAACTTCTACAAATTGTTCCAAGTAAGTACTTTCTGTATACTTTCACGGGTAAAACATGTAATGGAACTTCCATTTGAGTATTTTTTATAGTGCATTTATCACATTTTCAGAATGCCGGCATCGAGACGCGTTAGTGTCTGCCAACTGGAAATATTGGTGTTGTGGATGGAGGTGCACCCACTGCAGGCCAGAGGAACCCTATTTGCTACTCCACGGGGGTAACAAATGGGCCTCCAGCCGTGGAGTGAATTGGCCTCTCGACTCAACGCAGTGAGTGATGGCGTGTTGAAAAGCCCCAAAGATTGGAGACAAGTAAGTATATCTTCCCACAAAAGTACCTACAAAGTTAATCGGCATTTTGTGTACATTGATGTGATTCTTGTTTGTTTGTTTGTTATAAAACTCAGAGGCAAAAGCCTGGTGATTCTTTTATTGCATGAATGATTCATACTATCAACTAACGTTAAGAAGTCTGTTAACCAAGCATATAACTCACTAATAGTGCTTTATTTGGTTTGTAAACAGCAAAATAATTGGGTATAATTCCATGAAAAGCTGCTATCCTTCCATGTAATTTAAAGAAAAATCTATATGCTATTATTTCATTTTAAGTCTCTCTGTTTTATTATTAGACTTTTTGGTTTACTTATGTGATGAGTAAGTAATTTTAAGCAAAGTTGTGGGTGGGTTAGATCATATTCATGGAAATATGTTCAATTATTGATGCATTGAGGTGACTAACATTTGTGTTTGTAGTGTGCTTTAATATTGGAATGATTTAAAGTCAAAACTAAAAAAGAAGGTGTTGGCTATGAGGCAACACTGCTTTGGGACAGCTAATTTTCTAATACTTACATAAATAAATAAAATAAATAAATAATTCACAACAATCACACCAGTTCTCTAGTCCCAAATTAAGCTATGAGGCTTGTGTAATGGGTACTAGACAACGGATAAACATACTTAAATTTATTTTTTTTGTAAATAAATACATATTATACATAGAAAACACCCAGATCAGTACAAACACACATGTTCATGCACACTTATGCTTGTACTGTGCGGGGATTGAACCCGCTACCCTTGGTTTTAGAAGTCCGACCTGTGGACCACTGCACCAAGCGGTCGTCATTTCTAACACCTGTATATAATATAGGAAATATTTTATGTTGTTATTATTTAATGATGCCTGAGCTTATGACACAATTCTCAGATACAACATACAAATAAGTAGGTATATACGGTTGGGTTATTAATGTTGTAAAAATACTTTCATGCTATTTTACAGATGGGGTTAGACCAACCCTCAACCTCAAAGGCCCTGCCACCGGCACCTGTCCCTGAAGTAGAAGAAGAGGATGTGGCCTTTATAAGACTTGCGCTCGAGGAGGCGCATGAGCAAGAAGTGCTTATCAAAAATAAAAAAGTCTTGATTTATATAATGGTTTCATTTATTACTTAGGGTACCTATTTTTAGTACCAACATACTAGAGTCTAGAGCCTCATCTTTCACACAGCAAATGCAGCTAAGCATAGTCTTCCCGACAAATTCTGAATACCTATGTAGACCCCATTGTAGTTATCAGTCTATACATTCCTCCACAGTCAGTCCACGAGAGCTTAATGCCACAAGACGCGCAATATTTTGTTTTCGCAACTGAAAAATCATAAATTATAAGCTACCACATATATAAAACTCAATTTCATATATCAATTAACTCAAATTAGTATCATTTGTAATTAAATACAAAGCAAAATCACTTATTTACGATGATAGCAGTTAGTGGATTAGTAACTGCTTTCGATGACATAAGGAATAGCTTTCATGACAGCTACTCTGGCCTTCCAAAAAATTAGGCGGTCGGGTTATCTGTCAAATCTTTCCATAACCATTCGTTCAATAGCTTTCAAATTGTTAAGGTCACGTGACCACACTTGACTAGCTAATAGCTTTCATCGGCGGTACGAAATACCCTTGTGACGTCATAAACGATTGCGATTCCAATAGCTATCACGTTAGGCGGTCGCCCCACTGGTCCTGAACAATAGATAGATAGACAAAACATTTCTGCTCTTATTAGTTCTCAACAAAAATCTACATACACAGAAAGATGTTTAATTTCGGCAGTCTTATCGCTAAGGGCGATCTTTTCCAGACAATATTTTGCATTAGAAAATTTTTACTCACCAGAAGAAGGGAAAATGGTAAAATAATTAATTAAGTACATCTTTTTACAGATTATTTTAGTCGATGATGCCAGTGATAGAAGATATTTAGGAAAAGAACTAGACAATGCTATAGAAAAGCTGGAAAAAGTGTTAATATTGAGGAGCCCAGAGAGGAAAGGTTTGGTTAACGCCAGGCTTATGGGTGCTAGGAAGGCTACAGGGGATGTGCTGGTCTTCTTAGATGCGCATTGTGAGGTAAGTTTAGTGCTGTAAATTTTTTTTTATTATCTATCTTAATATATATCTTAATTATTTTTTTCAACCCTCCATGAAAATGATAAAGTTTTATAAGACCCATATCCACTATATGTGTGAGTATATTATGTGTCTGTCTGAGGCATTGTAGCTACAGATAGACTGATTTCAGTGCAGTTTCTTTTTTCAAAAACATGACAGTGGATAAACACAGTGGTTCTTAACTATGGCAAGTTAAATTTCATCCAGCTTTTGAAACTCACTAGTGGATTTCCTGACTCATTTGGAGTTTTTTTACCTGGAAAGTTAGTTTTTTATCATTACTTTTTATCAAACTTTTTTAAGTTTTGAATTGCTACATATCAACAAGTTTCCACTGGGTTCCTTGTTGGTGCAGTTAAGGCACGTCGCTCACAAGTCAAAGTAAAGAAAAGGCCCGGCGCCTATGCAGCATGCGCCGCACCAAGCTTTTCTTAAGAAATCAATGGCACTCACACAGTAGTGGTGACTAGAGTCATGGTACGGGCGAGGCGGGTGCAGATGTGCTCACATGACCGCGCCTGACGTGCCACCGCCTCGAGTTGCGAGTGAGTGACTCGCCTAAGTTTCAACTAAGTTTCGTTGTAATAAAACAAAGACTACTGTAATTATGATTCGACATTAAGAAGACATTTGATACAAATTTCCAGGTCACCAAAGGATGGCTGGAACCGTTGCTCGACCGAGCTGGCAATGATGACGTATTCATCTGCCCTCATATAGACCTCTTATCCGAAGAGTCCCTGTCGTACACAAAGAGTATAGACGCGCACTGGGGAGCCTTCAGCTGGCGCCTGCACTTCCGGTGGCTTATGCCTAGCAGTGAAGTCATGAAGAAAAAGTCTGAGAATCCTTCGAAGCCCTACCCAACACCCGCCATGGCTGGTGGGCTTTTCGCGGTCAGAAAAAGCCTCTTTTGGAGACTAGGTGGCTATGATGAAGGCATGGTGATTTGGGGAGCAGAAAATTTAGAATTATCATGGAGAGCCTGGCAATGCGGCGCCAGGGTCGAAATAACGCCATGCTCCCGTGTCGGCCACATCTTTAGGAGGCACAGCCCTTACAAATACCCAGGCGGAGTGGCCAAGGTACTGAACGCGAACTTGGCTAGAGCAGCTACAGTCTGGATGGATGAATGGGCAGATTTCTTCTTCAAATTCAACCCGTCTGTGGCGGCAATCCGAGATCAGCAGCAGGTCGGCCACCGAGTGGAGCTCCGAAAGAATTTGAATTGTAAAAGCTTTAAGTGGTATTTGGAGAATGTGTGGCCGCAGCACTTCTTTCCTACTGAGGAAAGGTGGTTTGGCAGGATTCGTAACGACAGAGGCGGATGCCTAGGTGTGACGTCTACGACTCCAGGTCTCGGTGGACCGGCCGCAGGTATTGATTGCGGAACTGATATGGATCTCGATAGGTTAATAGTTTACACACCAGAAGGAAAACTAATGGCCGACGAGGGACTTTGCTTAGAGCAAGGCAACGGAAGAGCGCTGTGGAAAAGTTGTAGTGATAATCCCAAACAAATATGGGAGCAGAAAGGCCCGCGTCTTAAAACTAAGGCGGGTCTTTGCTTGACCTTAGTGAAAGACACCAGTAAAGATAGTGTTGAAAATCCATTGACAGCTAAGCGGTGTATGAGTAAAGATGTGGGTCAAATATGGCATTTCGAACGCGTGCCTTGGAGATGAATGTGATATTACAACATCAGTAAAAATAGATCTGATGATTTTTGTGCAAAAAATTGTATTGTGGTTTTTATATGCAATATATCATTAGTGAGGTAATGCACAACGTTAACCCTATTCTTCCATTATTAATATTATCAATCCAGTATTTTGTGTGTAACACTTTAAGTTCTAAGAACTTTGGGGAGTTTGTAATTTTAAAGTAAACAAATGTGAATTGTCTGTACAAAGTAGTTAGTTATTTTGTGAATCTTAAATTAAGTAACAACTGTGATTTTTGATGTTAAAACATTAATATTGTTAGAGTGGTTTCGCACTATTCCCGATCCGAATCCGTGAAAATGTGAACTATTTTTATGGTAAATCGGATCTAGTGCGTAAATTACCATAGAAATAGTTCTACGGCTACTATATATTTTTTCACGGATTCGGATCAGACGTAGTGCGAAAGCGCTCTTATTGTACTCGTATAAGGCACTGAGTACTTAAATAGGTAAAACCAACTGTCTCAACATTCCTTAACACAATAACTAAATGTGTTATTAAACAAAATAATATTAAATGTTGCACTGCCGTAAACTGTTATGGATCCTTTTATATAAGTTTTAATTTTATTAAATTAAAAAAATACGCTTCTAATAATGATAAAAATATATGTGTCTGAAAAGTATGATTTTTATAGATTTTTTAATATTATTTTTACCTTCTAGTCGTATTTTTTTATTGCTTAACTGTCGCTTCTCTTATACATTTTAATCATAGGATAATACACTTCTCATCAAAAAAATCGAAACACTGTTTATGTTGCATGTCTTCTAAGTAAACCCATGAAGTTTTCATTTCATGAAAACAATTACATGACTGACAGCTTAACATTTTTTTTCATAATAAGATTAGCATAAAAAGCTTTCTTGGGTCAAGAAACATAAACGGTCGTGCTTCAATTTTTTTGATGAGGAGTGTATGTATTTGTAAAGTTGTGAACTGATATTTTTTGTAAGTTTTTACTTTTGTAGCCGTCCTTTCAAATATTTTATACTAATCTTCGAATTTAGTACATATTTTGTACGCTTTTTTATTGTATGACTAAATCAATTATTTTTTACTTTTGTACTTTTTCTTAGCTATCACAATAACTGTGAAATTGTATATCACTGGTAGACCCGCTCAAAGGTTTCACGGTATCTGCGTATCAAAGGCGAGAACTTATTTACTCGTCTACCTAAAATTTTGTATAATAGTGTTATCGTTAATGTAAAACTCAATCTTTTAATACTCTCTTAGCAATGAAAGTACAATTAGCATTTAGTGAATTTTACAAAATTTACACGATATTACACTCTCGAGTCACTGAACTGTACAAATAAAAGTATTATTTGCAATTTAAAAAAGTTATTTTATTGCTGTATTTAATAAATACAAAATCACTTCACTGGTACACAAAAGAGTCCTTTTACACATAATTTATTGTATTTATTATCTTAACACAAAGTATAATATAAGTGTTAAAATAGGAACGTATATTTTAAGCTGCGCATACGCAGCCCCGTTGCAATTATTTCCATTGCATATGAAGCAACGCGCGTCGCTGTGACCTCTCGCTCTCTCCACCGCGACCAGAGCGAGACACACTGAGTCCACTTGAACCCGCGGCACGCACCCGCGAATCACGTCGATGGTGTTGCCAACTGAAAAAAAAAATGTTACATGTAACAAGCTATAAACTTAACAACTACTGGTACTACATTTGATCCTCTTAATATAAAAAGGAAAACTTATTGACTGACAAAAAACCTTTAGTAGGTAGTGCAGAGGAGCACAAAGATAGGATTTTTGGAAATGCATCCCTAAGGATTTAAAAAAGGGGGAAGAAGTTTGTATGAAACTTAAAAACTAAAATTAATTAGCATTTTGGTACTTGGCAAGAAATAATTAGTGACATGTTTTTGGATTTCTTAATATTTAACATTTAAAGGGGAAGAAAGGGCGGTAGAGTTTTAATAGTACTTGACACTGTTGAGGTAAAATCCTACTTTTGCGCGGAATAGGACGCCGGCGCGCGGGCAGGCCGCTAGTATTTCCATAGAATGCACTACAAGTTTGCCGTAGAAGTTAATTCTGACAGTTTTTTTTTAAATAAACCTAATACGATAGTGACCTAATCCAGCATACTCCATGCAGCAGCTCGCTCGCGACGAGGCCGCACGCTTGTCGCGCGCTTCGAAGGCCCCCATGAGTGAGTAGGTAACGTATTTGTGGTTGATATCGTTTCGGGCGCAAGCGATGAGTCACAAGCGGTGGCCTTGCAACGGGAATTAATCGATATTTGTCAATCAGCTAGTTTCGAATTACGTAAGTGGCATAGTAATTCCTCTGCATTAATACGCTTTTCAGCCGACAGTTTCTCATGTCAAGCCGCGAGATAATGTACCGTTCGGGAAAATGGTGAATGATTCATCCACCAAGGTTTTAGGTCTGTATAATTGATGGAATCAGGCGTTACTTTGCGGAAATCCATGACTAAAGCTGAAAAAGAGGATTATTTTGCTTTAAATTTCCACTAAACGATGCCAGCGCAGGAACCAAAATATATCCAACTGTAATCACCTGAAAAGGCTAGAGCTGGAATTCGCAGGACTTACAATACCTACAACTCACAACGTGACTCAAAAGATGCACCTGGAATCACAACACTGACACCAACAAAACACTCAACGCGTTTCGCCACTACACGTGACGCCACGCCACTCCTCAGGAGATGTTGTTGCTTCGACAGACTACGAGCGCTCGAAACGCGTCGAGTGTTTTGTTAGTGTCAGTGTTGTGATTCCAGGTGCATCTTCTGTGCGACTTCCAGCTCTAGCCTTTCGAGGTGATTACAGTTGGATGTATTTTGATTCCTGCGCTGGCGTCGTTTAGTGGAAATTTAAAGCAAAATAATCCTCTTTTTCAGCTTTAGTTTTAGGTCTTTTTTTATTTTTTTTTATTTATAGTAATGAAAAATAAATCTTACAAGTTTTATCATCAGGTGTGGCCACCATCTTCAAACATCTATACTCTATGGGTATCTTGCTATCCGTCGTGGGCGGTGGGTGGCCGAGGTTGTGGACCCATTGTGCCGTCACCCAGTTGGTGGGGTGGCACTCGTTAGGGAAGCCAGGAGACGAGGTCTGGTCAGGGTAGCAGCCGAGGCAGCGCTGCGCGTAACAGCTTTCTGACGTCACTGAAAGAGGTTTAAAAACAAATAAGTAAACAAACTCCATAATAAGAATGTTAAAGTCGCGTATCGAATTCGCTACATTCCTAAAAAAAAATCTGTTTTCCATGGTTGTATTTACACCATACTGACAGCGAATATTATTGTACTCAAATCGTCCGAGGGAGTTCCTAATGACACTGATACTACAGATACCTGTAGTCTACCCTTCGTTGGCTCACGCTCATCATAACTCGATCCTTTGATTGACGTTGGGAATACTTGTGAAAATTAACAAATGCCTGTACAAAATTACAACCTTCCTATGTCTGTCCAATGCCTTTTCGAATCAGGTAAAATACATTGCATACGAAAAAATGCTAGAGAAGTAACCTCACTTAATGGGGACCTTGTGACAAATGTTAGGAAACTTTGTGACCAGCTTTCAGCACTTTTTTTTTTGGTAAGGCTCATCATCATCATCATTGGCCACTGCATCTGTCTCAGATGATTGTTGCAGCGCTAGTGGGTTCCTCCCTGGTTACCGCAGCGCCGCTGATGGGTAAGAGCCATAGGGCTCTTTAGCCATCAGCGGCGCTGTGGCCATAGGGCAGCCATGGGGCTGCACGGCACTTCTTGCCACACCGATCGCACACATATCTCGAGTCCGCAGGAGGTGGCAAAGCACGGCGTAGTCTTTTCTGCCTCATGTTCTCCAGCCAGTCATCATCGTGCCTCGAAACACCGACTTTGGTATCGCGGCGCCATTTAGGTCTCATTTCGGCGCGTTTATCCCAACCATCAGGCTGAATACCAAAGCTCTTCATATCCCTTTTGCAGGGAAAATACATTGCATACAAAAAAATGGTAGAAAAGTAACCTCACTTAATGTGGACCTTGTGACAAATGTTAGGAAACTATGTGACCAGCTTTTAGCACTTTTTTTTGGGTAAGGCTGGGGTTCGTAATATCACGAGTAATTGAAAAATAGAACCACACAGACTGAAATGACTGCACATGCGAGAAAATTACATTCAAGACACTGGTCGGGCCGGCCGACTGCTCTCATTTCTCTCGTGCGAATTAACCCTTGAGCCTTAAATAACAGTTTTCTAAATGTTATGTAAACTTTAATCGGAGGTGCTGTATTTATAAAGATCTCGAAAGAAAGGATTCATAAATACTCTTAACAGTCTTAATTGGACTGCGGCTTTATGAATTGAAATTGTCAGGATGGGTTTTTGCTCTAAGAATGGTAAATGCTAGTTTCTATACATATAAATAAACTTACAACTCCTATTTTATCCCCTTAGGGATGAAATTTATCAAAATCTTTTCTTAGCGGATGCCTACTTCATAGCATCTACCTGCATGCCAATTTCCAGGCCGATCCGTCCAGAAGTTTGGGATGTGCAGTGATAGATCACTATGACAGTGAGTCAGTAACTCTTGAGTTTGAGACATATATTTAGATTTATAGGTCTCTTGTCCCTGTGTGCGATGGGCCTAACTCGAAACAACGTGTTCCTCACGTAATGACCGCCCGAGTGCAGTTTACGTTTGTTTTAACCGCCGCAATCATATGTCATTTTCTCGCGTTTCGCGCCATTTTGCCGGCCATCACGCCGCTCCGCACAGTTGTGCGCGTACGTAGCATTGATAAAATTAATTAGCAGAAGATGTACCACATGGAAGAATTATGACATTGAGTGATGTTCGTCATGTACGCTTCCTACCCGTCAGCATTATTCCATCTCTTACGTTGTTAGGCATTATATTTATAACATATTTTTTTATGCTCGGTATTTCTCTACGAGATCGAATCACAAATGAGGAGATACGTAGAAGAACTAAGGTAACGGACATAGCCTTGAGAATCAGTAAGCTCAAGTGGCAATGGGCAGGGCCGCAGGGCGCATAGCGCGAAGAACTGATGGCCGTTGGGGTAGAAAAGTTCTGGATTGGAGACCCTTCGACCAAAAGCGCAGCGTAGGATGTCCACCGACAAGATGGACAGACGACCTTGAAAAAGATTGCAGGATCACATTGGATGCAGACCGCTTGTGATAGGTCGATGTGGAAAACTGTGGGGAAGGCCGATGTTCAGCCGTGGACGTCTTTTGGCTGATATTGATGATGATGATATTTTTTTATGCGCGTCTGTAGGTAAGTCAAGTCAACGCTGCTTAATATTGCTCTTGTTAGCTCGCCACTTGTTAGCATTATTGTTCCTTGGGTTTATGGCACATAATACCAAGGATTGCTTGTGTTACATGTTAACCTATTAATAAAAAACCATTATTATTACAAGCTTTTATTTGGTTTCAACAGTTCCGGTGTTTGTTTGTTTGTAATCAAAGCTTTATTTCACCCATTTTCCAATGTCCGATTGAGCTGAAATTTTGTTGACAGTGCACAATTTGATTATTAAAGCTTGTTTATTATAAAAGCAAAAAAGTTTTTTTTTTAACTTTTTTGTTGGTTACTATTTAGAATTATTTTTCTTAGGACGTAATTATTTTCCGCTATTTACTTTAATCTAAAGTATGGAGCTCAATTATTGGAAGCGGGGAATCCGCTCTTGATGCTCGGTATGCGCCGCTCATTCACCGTGATTGGCTCCTTCGCTTTTAACTGAACCCGCCATAACTTAACCATTGCTTTATTAAAGCGAAGCTTTTTCTAAAGAATCACTCGATAAATGCTCAATTTAAACGTTACGGATTTCAAAGCGAACGCAGGATGGTAGGTATACGATGCCATTTCCTTGGATCAAACGTAACATGCGTTTCTTAGAGTGTACTAGTCCTTGCCATTGGAGTGCTGCTAACTAATGTTAGGTTTTGTGTAGTGTACTAGTCACAGTGGCCGCAACTCCCTAAAGTTTCGTTTCTATTTTCAGGTCTAGCCATCTTGTTTGCTCTCATGGTAAAGCTTGTAAGAGTGACAGGGATGGCTACATACCGAAACTTCGGATAACTGCTTAGAGAGTAGGGGGGCAGAGTGCGAGCATTAACGCAAATCACCAATAAAAATTTGCTTTTCTATTTCAAAAATATCCGTAATTACGACAACGGTGCTTGTCGCCAATCTGCTGAAGTATGATATTCATATCATGGCTCTTTTACTATTCTTAATTTCTGCCTAGTAGCCCAAAGGTATGACTGCAAGAGAATGTTTTACGGCATCCACCTTTTGGGCAATGAATATTTTTCACTCAGAAGAAGAGAACGACTAACTCACTAAAATCTCCCCATGAGGAAGTAACGAGATGAGTTTTCGATCATTCATAGCACCATAGAAACCGACCGCAGTCTCGTACAGTTTGCCACTGATGCGTGAAGCGATGGAGCCGAGAAAGTGGATGATAGGCGGCTGACATAATTCCGCGCGAGTTGCGTACTCCTCTATTGTAACGCTATCCGAGTTTTTGCGTAGTGCTGGCTCTACTACGTACGCAAGAGTACACAGTTTCGAATCTAGCTGTCTCTGTCACGGTCTGTAGTAATAGACTTAGTTTTAAAACAGTTTCAGTGCTACGTTTTTACGACGGACTACGAGACCTTTGTTTACATTTGTATTGCTACGGATCTACGAAGGGCGCTGTCACTGATCATATAGCTGATTGAACTCTATCATCATTTTAGGGTTGATCCCGGTTGCTACCACAGTACTTGAGGTCCATTTTCCTACTTTTATATACCTAGGCTGATTCAACAACCTGCGGCCCGGGAACGTAGCTTGCAGTAAATTCCGCGTTACCTCCACTTCTTGTTACTTCAGGGGAAAGAGACGGGTAGATACGAAATCACGGACGACACGATACGGATCACAAGTAGACCCTTAAACGCAGGCAGACATTCGCACTTTATGCGGTTTATTGATTTACACAACACAGAACACCCGGATTGTGTTGCTATGGCTTCGATTAACCATAAAATTGTGTTTTTTGAGGTATATAATGTAGCTGACATTGGTTCATTGGCGGAGGTTAGGCAATTTGAGACGAAAATAATTTTCGATCGGAAGTCGACTGCAATATTAAAATTGACACCGAAGTGTTTTAAGGCCGAGTCTGAACGGTATCAAGATGATTGAAAATTATCTAAAATCGAAAATGATACCTTCATTGCAAACCTTGTTGTTCAAGATGACGACAAGGGCTCCATTGAGCCCTATTAAATTTTTGTCACAGTTTGTAGTAATACCAACTTCATTCATTCAGAGTCTACTAGGAAAGGTGGGTGGGTGTGTTTGGAAACATTGCTGGGTAGGACAAGCTGGCTCCGAATTTCTCGACTTTGCACACGCGAAAGTCTAATGAAAAACAATGCTTAGTAAGTAAATGTTACAACGAACGATATTTACAAAAGTAAACAAAGAAAATAAACAGCTGCAGCTAATCTCGTCTTTTGCAACCACGATACCTTATCTTACGTTGACCCAAATTCATACCCAGTGATGATCAACATAAAATCTTCTGCCCACGCGTGTTTTGTCGTGACATACCTAAACACATTGACAATGTAAATACGATTGTCAACAGTGGAATAAATAAATATTTATATAGAGGCAAGTTTCGAGGCGAGATGAGTCGTTCGTCTATTGTTGTGATGTGCGCGGGCGCTCCTCACATTCAAACATTGAATTAAATGGACGTGACACAACATTTGTATCATAAATAATGCATTTCATTAACGTTTGACGCTTAATGATTACCCAATAAGTAAGTCAGGATTAAGTCAGCTATTATGTAGTTGCGTATGCTTCCCTATAGTTGCTATAAACAGATTCTTATTCTTATGTATAAAGTTGTTACAATCTTACCAAGAATATCACCTTAGTAACGCGAAAAAACAATGACTCATGCTATAGCGTTTGTAAAAGAGAGATAATAAGCTACTATCGCTTTGGCTTTGGTTAAATAAGGTTACACAATTAGCTCACTGTATCTTTACTTACCAAAAGGCGTCAACGCACCAACACACAAAATAAACAGTAGCATAACAGTAGATACTTCAGAACTGCAACAAGGTTCGTTCTATACACACGACACACACGTCCTTCTAATAAACAAGTATCAGACTAATCTGTGCGGCAGGTGAAATCGTTGCTATCTCACCGTTATCGCAGGTCCGTAAATTATTTTGTCGTATTGTGCGGAAAACAACGAGGAATTTTACGTTACGGTCTCTATTTCGTCTTTAGCCGCGTCAGGAGCGGCTGGCTAGTACTAATTCTTGGCACTGATCGTACGTAGAAATTCTGTTGAATTAAATTCGTAACGTATGATTCGAGCGGTCAAGGCTAGGATGAATGGGCGTGACGTTGCAAATTGCACGAAGAGTTTTGTTTACGAGGACCAAAGTGGACCGATTCATGTCTTAAAGTTAGGGTCAAACTATAACGCCTGTACTAAGGTAACCATCGACCATTTAGGCCTATCTAAAGTAGTTTCATACGAGATATTCCATAAACAAAGATGGCATTGTTTAATTTCAGGTGCTCATAAATTAAACAGTACTAAAAATGATAAATACTCATGCAGAAGGTTAGACCTTTCGGCTGAGATGAACTTACCCGTATAAAATGTAACGTGGCCACACACTTCGGTATCTTATGCGCTTGATATACAAACCATTTTGAAAATAATGTGTAGCTTGATGTGCTACACAAAGAAAGATGTCTCAAGAGACCTTCGAAGCGCTGTCATCACAAGCATGTTTGTTGAAAACAAATTGCACTTACTCGTGTTACATAAACAGAGATTAATTCTAAATATCCATCGCAATCGCGTGGGCAGTGATAAATGCGCACAGACTGTCGGTTAATTAAAACCATCCAATTGATTTAAATACTTTAACGACACTTAAGGAATATTCATAAAAGTCGGCATCTGTCAAGACTAGTTTGGTCCACATTAAAGGATATTGGTAGCAAGCGGTAATAATTCAAACTCTACTCTGCAAATCATTTAAACTTTTAAAGGATTGCTTGTATTTATTTTTAGAATAAAAATTAATACATATTCTGGAATTAATATCATTTTGGTTTTAATTATAAATTGTTATTCATTTAGCTTAAATGTATTTGGGTGTAATGTAAGGGTGGACTTAATGCTAAAAGCATTTGCTGCCAGTCAACCTCAAGGTCATGCAGAAGGAAGGCAATGGGTGCAGTGAAAAAAAGTGATTTATGACTAGCAAACATCTATCACTGGTTTTTTTATTACTAAGGTAGGTAATTGTAGCATTGCTGTCTTGAGACACTAGCTATTTTTATTTTTCACTAGCGGACCCTACAGACGTTGGCCCGCCCGTTGTTTTTTTTCTGCAAGAACCATCCCCCTACTATAAAGAATATCATAAAAAACAATTGGCGAAATTTATCCACGCGTTCTTGAGTTATGCGCTTACCAACACAATTTTGGGATTCATTTTCATATATTATATAGATATAGATAAGTACAATGCAAACTGCTGTAAATATATCTAATCGTACATTCAACGATAACAATGATTGTTTTTGTAGGTAATTTAGTTCATCCGTACCACAATCCGTACTTACTTTTATTGGTTTCAGGAACATTCTAACGATAACAGATGGAATAAATTTATTTTGGTACATTCTTTATTTTTTAGTGAAATTGAACTGAACTTCATAAATAAGAATTACTTTGAATTATTTTTATAAATTAAATTTCACGGTATCTATTCATTTAGTATTCATTAAGATTTGCACAATTTTTGTAACTATTGTACTTATAATGGGATAATAGCAGCACGACTGGTCAAGCAAAGGTATCGTGACATTTCCTTACATGACATGAAAAAGGAAACAAATATTTGCTAGCAGACAAATTTATTAATCGCCATGGCTATTTCTGTGTTAGTGTTGCCAGTAAAATACGGTTGTTTGGTAGGGGATAGTCTCCGACCAACGTCGTTACTCCGCAGCAGGTAAACTGACTTCTAATGATCAACTTAAACATTCCATCAAGAACTAGAGTTTAATTTTGAATGCAAAGGTTTGATATTGTGTGCGAGGTTTATTTGCTTACGTGCAAAACGATGGTCGAGATGTCGTTTGTCATGAGGGCATTCGTTTGTCGCCGTGTCGGCATGCGGGTAGCTTGATGCCGACGGTTGATAAGAGATGTACCCTGAGATGGAACTGCGTCACGCGCAAGGTCACAGGGAAGACTTTTGATAGTTGATTGATGTTAAGATGGACTTTCTCACATCCTTGGTCATTGAATGTTGGTCACAATAAATAGAGTTTTGACTGGTATTTTTTCTCATAATGTAACACCGATTGTATTGGATAATGCATATAAGAAATTGAAGTTGGATTCTGAGGCCGCACTCCTTAACGTTTTAGCGTTAGTATTTTCGGATTTAGCCAGCGCATTCATTCGCAGGGTCAAGCTTGTAGGAGTGACAGAGATGGCCCATTCGAAACTACGGACAACGGATTAAAGAGTACATCGTACCCTGACTGGTTAGGAAAAATTGCATTTCTGTACGCTACTTTATGGCAGGCGAACTATTTTAGAACTTAGTAATAAAAATCGCAGCAAATGTTATTTGTTAAATACGGACGCACACGCAGGCATCTACTCGCATGGTTCCCAAGCTCAAACTAATCTGCTGATGCTTTGTAAGTTCCATGCATCCATTTCTTGAAAACTGCACACAGAAATAGAAAGATTACGCCGATTACCCGTGAAACTGCGAACGAATGGAATACTAACAGGCTTTCCGGTGACCGCGTTACGGTACCATCTTACGTGCAGATATTACTCGAACAAAAAGCGTGTCATCAATTCATGCGGCCTTCCAGATCCAGTGCATCGATAGCTCCGCGAAGATGAATTGTGGTCAACCATAGCGGATACATCTGATTAGATTTCCCATTTCGCTTCAAATTTGTAAAGTTACTCCAACAAATCGCCTCCAATTAAATCTGATCTCTATTACGTGCGCGCTAAGAATAAAGAGTTACTAACATTATGTTGTTCCTGCAATTGATCATGCCGGAGATCAGATAACGACGCTCCTTGTACCGGCGCTTTATCGCCACAAATCTTTGGCTTTTTAGTGTTTTGAGTGTTATAATTCAAGTGCGGCGAAGCTTTCACTCAAGAGGTCCAATTAATTCTTAACCGATACATTAACCGTTCGATAAATTTCTCGAAAACGGCGCGTCGATAACAGGAACGGGTTGGTAACCCCGTCAGCAGATTAAAAAGGTTTTATTTATCTTGGACAATTTGTTAATGCCAGTATTCTCGTCTTCCGGTAGCTGTGTAATTGAATCTTCTGGTTTGGGAGATTTACGACGGTCGTTTGGCCGCGCTACCGTCTGATTAGCGGCCCTGCTTAAATCTTACCACACTTAATTTGTGCTTTGCGCCGCTCTTTAATGGATATTACGTTATTAATAACATTGAATACTAGTTCGTTTTTAAAGTTTTATCGGACGAAAGGTGTTCTCACGCGTTTAGTGCTGGTAAAAAAAAGTTGTAAGAAGCTACCGCAAATACGTACATATTTAAAAGAGTGCCGCAATGATACCTTAATTGATATCAATTAAATTCTTTGCATGAAATTATTGAAGTGAAAACTTCTTTAGCGGCGTTGAGCACTTTTGTGGCATGGGTAGAAACTGTGAAACTCGCGTCAGGTCACGTGATGCTGATCGAAAAACCGTAAGACCACATAGGAGTATTTGGCTAATAAAACCGGACAAAATTATCTGATGCATTTTTTTATATGGATTCGATTTAAGAATTTTTTTAAATTATAAATAAGTCTAAATATACTATGAATATCATTAAATCTATTCATTTTCAACTTCTTCGCCTTCAATTTCTTCATCTTCGTCATCTATGTCTCCATCATCTATATTTTCACCGCATTCTTCTTCATGGGGTATATGCGGTTTGCTTGCAATCATCAGATTTATTGCGTCTTGCGAAAATGGCAGATTTTTTTGTTTTGTCTTCATCGACTACTACTGAGATATAGGTCGGAACCTAGTAAAAGTCTACGTAATATGACTCTATTGCAAACGACACGTAAAAAATTTCGTGCAAAATTAAGTCTGTATTGACCAAAGTGTTTGTTTCGTGCCTCAGCGGCCTCCTCTGACAAGTGGCCAATAAGAAGGAATGCATGTGTGATAACTTCAGCTCCATGCATCAACACTTTGTGCATCGTACATTCGCAAAGCTCGTTAAACGTTTTTGATGGTCGTCGTCGTCCTAGTTTTTGTGAAGGTTTTTCAGTCCAGTAAGGCATTCCATCGAAGATGTGAGCCAGTTTTTATTAGTTTTCAAGAAACGTTCTTCTTTGTAACTGGCTTCTTTACATTCCTTCTTGAAATCGCTCTTGAAACACCTCAAAGAACGGCTAATATTATTTTTTCATAACTGGGCTACTTATTAGTTAATTCCAAAAGTCTTTCTTCGAGCAATGCAAACTTTTTATCCATTTTCTGTCCTTTATATTCATTCAAAATGTCAAACAATTCTTTACTGGTAAATTGCCGGACAGTTCTCTAAGAATCAATAAAAAAAACATAAAATTCTAAAAAAAAATAATAATTCACACTGTCCAATCAATAACTTTGAAGTGATAGAAAACTAAATGGCGGATGTGGGCGGATGATTTGAAAGTGGTTTATAGTTGCAAAAAGATCAGTCAATATGTTCATGTATGAATTACAGCCCGACAAGACAAGACACATAAACAAAAACACTGGTGTCTGATTAACTTAAGGCAAAATAAATGTTCAAATTATGCCTGTTGTTAATTCATTTTAAAAAATACAACGTTAACAGTAAATCAACTAATAAATATTTAAAAATACAGTACATACCTTCTTCTGCCATAGTATTTTTTTTGTTATTATTATCTATATCACACGAAATCACAAAAACGATACAAATTAATATTGCAACCGAGAGCGCCGGGTACAAATAATGCGATTCTACGAAACGACTAGTTCCGACTGGCCTGTGAGCACAGGTTTAAACCGTGGGTAGATTCAATAAATGCTATTAGATGGCCCGGTTAACAAGGTAGATGAATAATATATGCAGTAAAACTTTTGACTATTTTGTTGATTCTGACTTTTGTCCGGTTTTATTAGCCAAATACTCCTATGTGAGACGGTTCAAATAAATCAAAAATGCACAACGTTAATAATCAAGTTTTCACTTCTGCCGGCACTCCCGGAGTGCAACCCGTGTTTTTTTTGTTTTTTTCTAACCTATCGTAGTTAAGGAAACTTTCATTCAATAACTTTTCAATAATTAGAAATGAACTCGAACTAGTTGGGCTACTACCTACTTGGCCACATACCTACGGAGGTATAACGTTAGTAGGAGGCTACTAACGCTATACCTACGTACTTACTTACAATAAAAGTGAAATCAAAATGCTACTTCTTACATCAATTCCGTTTCTATCCTTGACACTTCCAGCGTGGCGCACGTCCAAAATTGATTGAATCTATTTCGGACGAACGCTATATCTCCTCCGCATTGCTATACAATGAGCACGTACGTTCTGTCTTACTGATGCGTATAATTTTCCACTTTTGAACCTTACTGTAAAAGAAATAAGATCTTTTCGGATCTTTATGTGTACGTGACCTGCTGCTGTCCTCAGCTGACCTAGTTACCGTGACCTTTCAGAATTTTGTGGCCGATTTCTTCGTATTTGTGCAAGGGCTTAATTGCAGGCAAACATGGCCAGAATACAGGTACTTTCATTGGCCAACAACAGCTAATTAATAATATGAATTTGTAAAGCAAAGTTCATGGTGTTTGTAGTCATGAAAAAAGCTTGAACCAACTCGAAATCGGGTCAAATTTGTGTAAGATCAAAACAATCATTAACATAGTTTTCTAGAGAACGATGCGCGATGTTACATTTTTAACACATTAAATATGTCGTGGGGCTATCGTGTTCAATAATCGTATAATCGGAGCATCATGCTGAGAGTTTAAATAATACTTCTTTCATTTTGAATAGAAAAAGGGATCAGTAGCACGCAATAATTACGAAAATAAACATGGATTTATTAGTGTTGGATGCTTCAAAACAGCTTGTTTTGTAACACTTTGAGCTAATTATTTTCAGGAAAACCTTTTTGGTTTGTTTTTTTATTTTTATTATTTATATAAAAACCAACAGCGATTACATAAATATTAACAAACAGAATTTTACCAATATTAAGGCCAATAATAGGCTTTCCATAAGTTATAAAAAACAAATATTGTTGGAGGAAGAATAATAAATAAATAATGTTTGATTTCTATAAATTGAATAATAAACCAAGGCAAATGCGAAGACAGTATAAGGTAATGTTTCTTAAAATGCGTCGCTGTAATTTCATTACCATATTTACCTGGCCAATAAACAATTCGTAAATAATGTTCTTATTATCACACCTGCCAAGGGCGGTAATAACTTATGCTCCCGTTAAATTTGCGTTTCGCGTGAAAATTAACGATACCTTTGTTTTATGCGTGAAAAAACGCCCTGTGGGATAAAAAGCAGACGGTGGTCTCTAAAAGAGTATACCGCGTGTGCTAAAAGGGTGTTGATATAAAAGTATAATTAATTGAAGCTACAAGTTATGGATCGTTGACACGGCGCCACAGCGATGCGCAATAATTTAGCTCGACAACTGATACCACGATGTCTTTTAAGTACACTTATTTATCAGTCACGTAATTTAAAATATTTACAGGTGGATCAATAAGTAGTTATGGTTCTTGTCTGCCTTGTTAATCGTAATCGAAATAACTCAGAGAAATTATTTATCTATCGACGACCACTTTGGTGTAATGGTCAAGAAGTTAACTATTAACCAAAAGGTCGCGGGTTCGATCCCCGCACTGTACAAACATTGGTGTATACTTTGTTGTATACTTATTTATTTTATATCTTTTGAATTGCATATTGATCGAGGAATTCATAACTTGCCACGCAATTTTGAAATTCACACCGAGTAAGCCGCATGATGTGAAACTTGAAAGTTGCATACGTAAGTTGACTTCAAAGATAATCAAAAGATATTATTAAGTTCAATGCTAGGATTTCTTTTTGATTTCTCATTCTAGCTGCATACTTATGCTAGGCAGCTTCGACTTTTTCATTGTAACCGGGCCTACGCAGCAGCAGATATTTGTTAAAATCCAAGATTAACTAAAAATCTAATCTAACGTTCGTTTGTCGTATGTCTACAGGGACCAATTCACACCCCATTGTTTATAAATAAAAGTAGAAGAACGCTTTCCACAGCTCGTAAAGTTCGGCGGCGATTACAATATTTCTCCGGACGCGCCTTAACGATACTTTAAACGGCGCGGGCGCAATTTTCGCGCCTCCATTTCTTATTTGTGCGGCTCCCCGAATTCGGTTAGCAATGTAAGGGAAAAATATCGATATTTTACGATACAAAAAGTACTTGATTTGCTCAATCAAGTTTTAGGCCCGGTTTCCACCAAAGCGAAGAAGAGAGGAGACTAGAGGAGATGTGTTTTGAATAACCAATCAGATTTCGTTATTCTCATCTCTTCATCGCTTAGATTCGGTGGAAATACATCAAACGGAGAGAAGATCAATCTGATTTCATTGATTAAGAAGGTTATTCAAAAACACATCTCCTCTTGTCTTCTCTCTTCTTTGCTTTGGTGGAAAACGGGCCTTGGTCCGTTTGAATAATTATTTTCTAAAAAGCTTTCGCATTTCTTAGCAAAAATAAATTTATTTTATCACACGAATATTATAAATGCGAAAGTTTCTTTGTTTGGATGGTCTTCCGTCAATTTTTATCCCGATTATTGCACCAACGTTTGCACGGACGAAGTCGCGGGCGGGCGCTGGGTTTTACTAAAGCAAATGCATAAAATTAATTTCGAGGCTCGTGATAACGACATTATTTATATTTCAATAGCAAAATCAAACTGTTAGACTCTCGTGTCAAATCGAGTAAATAGTAAAAAGTTAGAGGTCTGGGGGACACCTTTGCACAGCAGGGGGATGGTTAAAAAAACCTACCAAAACCAATACTATAGTTGGCATATTAGAACCTTACTATTTATCCATTTCATCGACATGCTGGGCATCACTAAATTCAATTTAACACCCATCGATATTTACGTGGTGTGTTTTAAAAACTAAATTATGATAATGGCGACAGCACCATAGGAGGATGGTATATAATTTTGCTGAAATTACACAAATGCCGTGAAAGTGTAGGGACTACAAGCATATAATTGATGTTGTAAATCGTTGAAGGATAAACATGGGTTTTGGGAATGTGCTTGTTATTCTGCAGATTTCCCTGAGTAATTGAAACACACTTTGTAGGATACTTGACTTATATTTCTCAGATCCAGAAAACAGTAAAGTCACAACCGCTCAGTCCAACAACAGCAAACCGAATAGGCCTCTGCCAGCCAATCCACCCCTACACTTTTTTTACCCTTGGTGTTGCCCGTGAAAAAAAAAAGCGTGCATAAACCGAACTCAACCGCTAAATAATCTAATAATTTTGAAACTGATAAAAGTGGAAAACCTTTACAATTCAAACGATCTGAATTTTTTTAATCGTCCGCTAAGAAGTATCACATTCTCTGGGGAGCAGAATTTAAACTTTTGGATAGACGGTCAGATTTCATATCATCGTAAAACGAACCGTTTTATACTTTACCTATATACCTAGCATAATAGGTACCTACCTCCTACTCTTCATGACAACAAGAAGTTCCTTGTATGAAATACTTAAATAAAGAGTTGAGGAATTTTCAAAGCTAGAGTGAACAGGCATCTTCTAGGTGAGCTCGCTCCATCGTAGACTCAGTCCTTGTCTCGTTGGGCTTAGTCTTGGGTCAAGAGCAAACCTATCCCAAATCTTCTTCTTCTTTCGTGTCGGCAAGACGGGCTAAAACTTACTTTCCCAGAAAGCGGCTACCGTGGTAGCCCTCTGGTTACTGACAAGTAAGTCCTCACGCGAGCAGGTGGTCGGGCACGCGGGACAGTTCATGAGGTGGACCATGGTTTGCAGGGGTTCTCCACATTTACAGCTGACGTCTGCGCTGCTTATTAGTATCACAAATAAAAATATAAAAATAAAATTACAATTGAATGAAACGAGCGTTGCAAATAATAATAATAATAATAATAATAAGTTTTTATTCCCAAAGAAACCCTTAAGTGTATAACATTTTTCCGGCGGTCTCTGCACTAAGCTATTGCTTGTATTGCAGAGGCCAAGAAGAGTTGATAGGTGACAATACATATTAATATTATTTTAGGATTAACATAAATAATAATAAGAATAATTTAAAGAAATAATGATAATGATTAAATTAATGATGATAATTTTATTTAAGTGTGTGTGTGTGTGCGCGTGTGTGTGTGTGTGTGTGTGTGTGTGTGTGTGTGTGTGTGTGTGTGCGCGCGCGTGTGTGTGTGTGTGTGTGTGTGTGCGTGTGTGTGTGTGTGTGTGTGTGTGTGTGTGTGTGTGTGTGTGTGTGTGTGTGTGTGTGAGAGATAGAGTGTGTGTGAACGTGTGTTTTTTCTAAGAAAAAGCTATTGTGTTTATGATGTCCTCAGATTCGAGGTAATCAAGTTCCAGAAGCCATGACTCGATCAATTGTTTAGCTTTGTGTATAGTTAGAGTTTTGATATTTACTTTACGGCATATAACATTATAGATGTGCGGAAGTAGGAAATGAGGGTGATGACTAGCAAATGTGGTGTTAATAATAGGGGTCGGAACTTGGTAAACCCTTTTCTTTAATAGTATTTCGTAGTTTTCAGACTTCAAGGTAATACTATGCATAGCTGTTGCGGCTCGTAAGATGTAAAGCTGCCGAACTCTTAAGACTTTACTTTCTTTATAGAGTTGGTCTGTGTTGAATTGGAACGGTTTGTTTAGCATTGTCTTCAGAACAGCGCGTTGAGCTCTCTCCAGCTCTAATAACACAGTTTTGGCTGCTCCCCCCCAAACCTTTATGCAGTACATTAATAGAGATTGGCAAAGAGACTTGTATACTAGGAAAATCATGTCATTATGTGCAGAATGTCTTAGAGATTTCATAATGAAAATACATTTTCGGATACGTGCGGATAGACTACCAATGTGTTGTTTGTAGGATAAATGTTCGTCGATAAGTATTCCAAGATATTTGATGTGGTCGGTTCTGTTGATTGGCTCACAGTTACAAGAAGGATTTGATCGGTTTTGATAACAGTCATGTACTATTAGAGATAGGGTTTTTGGAGGCTCTGAAGTTTTGGTTTTATGGAATGCTATGTATTTCGTTTTACTTTTGTTAAGAGTTAACAGATTTCTTTTTAACCAATCAGTAACTTTAGACATTCCTTTTTCAGCAATTGTATGCACTTCTTCCCAAGATGAACCCTGAAACAGTAAAACAGTGTCATCTGCATAGCATATCGTATCTGTGTTTTCTAGCGAAATATTTAAGATGTCCGACATATATACTAAAAATAGGGTAGGCCCTAATACGCTGCCTTGAGGTACTCCAAAACCTATCGGTAGCTGATCGCTGATATGCTGACCAATACGTACACATTGCGATCGGTTCGTCAAATAGCTTCGAAACCAATCGAGTGTTATTCCCCTGACACCTAGGTGGTCGAGTTTTTGAAGCAGGATAGGGATTGATACGGTATCAAAGGCTTTGGCTAGGTCTAGAAATACGCCTATGCATCGCCTATTTTTGTCAAGTGCCGTGGACAGCGTATGGCTCAAAATAGTAACGGCGTCTTCAGTAGATTTGCCACGACGGAACCCGAATTGCCGCTCAGGAATGATATTGTGTTCTTCAAGGTAAGAGACTAATCTTTTATTCATTATTTTCTCAAGAAGTTTGGAGAATATGATTAACAATGAAATGGGGCGGTAGTTACTGGGGTCACGCTTATCTCCGCTTTTATAAATTGGGGACACTATGGCTATCTTCCAGCTTGGAGGAAATATGCCTCTTGAGAGGCTTAAGTTAAAAATATGAGTTAGCGGATTTAATATGTAAGATCGAATGCTTTTAATTAATAACGGAGAGCACTTGTCAATACCGGGAGAACTGTCAGGTTTAAGATCTCTTATTAAGTTGTCAACTTCTTTTTCGTCGGTTGGAGACATAAAGAATGAATCAGCTGTGAAATTTTGCATTTTGAATTGGCCCGCTAACTGATCCTGTGTTACTGAGAGTTGATCAAGAGTTTTATTGGCTAACTGACTACCGATGCCAACAAAAAAACTGTTACAGTTGTGAAGAGATGATTGGATGTCTGGTTTTGAGAGAGTTAATTCGGTAGGTTGACTATGACTTTTATTCAGATGACAAATATCTTTGATTGACTGCCATAATTTTTTAGGATTATCTTTATTTTCAGACAACAGTTGGCTTTCATATGCGGTTTTGACTTTACGAAGCAAGTTGTTCAGAAAGTTTCTATAGCGCTTGTAAGTAATTTGAAGAATTACATTTGTAGGGTTTCTTCGCGCTTCAAGATGAAGTTTATCTCGTTGCCTTTGACATTTAATTAATCCTGGTGTCATCCAGGGTTTAAGAACACAGTTGCGTCGCCTTATTTTAACAGTGATGGTGTTTTTCATAATGGCATGGTCGATTATATTACTAAAACAGATGACTGCGGTGTCTACGTTGTCGTTTTCAGTAACAGGAGTCCAGTCAACTGAGGAGATGTCAGTTGCGAGAGATTCATAGTCAATTTTTTGGAAAATACGTTTTTTAGTAGTTTTCTGATTTCTTCCTATAGAAGTTGCCAGAAGGCATATATTGTGGTCAGTTAAATCTGAGCAAGCGACCAATCCAACAGTGTGACCGGGTTTTTTAATGAAGAAATGGTCGAGACAAGCGCTATCTCTAGTTGGTTTAGTTATTGCAGGAAGCATCTGATTTTCGGCCATCAAGGATATGTACTCATCTATTTGTTCGGGAAGGGGACTAAGGCAGATATCTAGATTTATGTCCCCGGTAAGAATTATGTTGGTTTTTACTCTGGCATTATTGAGAATTTCATTTAGTGATAAAAGAAAAGGGCTTGCGTCAGTAAAGGAAGGAGATCTATACACGCCTAGGACTAGTGTGTCTACGCCTAAGCTGATTTCCAAGCAGTTACAATCTACACAAGACGATTCTATTACACTTGCATTTAATGTGTTTTTTAAGTACGCCGTTACTCCGCCATTTTGATTTATATATTTGTTAGTCCGGTAATAATTATAGCCTGGAAGAATAGGTATTATGGAATCATCATTTAGCCAGCACTCTGTTAGGACAATGATATCTAGATCTATGTTAAGACGTTTTAAAGTAATATGGAATGCATCGAAGTTTTTCTGGATACTTCGTATGTTGAAAGTCAGACACACAAGATTATATTCACGTGACAAAAGACCTACACAGTCCTCTACACTATCGAGAGAAAAACAGTCGATAGAAAATGTTTCGTCAAAATCAGTATTTAGGTTAGCCATTTTTAGATTAAAATTTGTAAAGATTTTTAGTTATACAAAAATGCATTTGACAATTTTTTCTCGAAATTACAATGCATATACTTTCGTAGGCCTTGATGTGTGTTTGTGAGTTCGTTTGTGTGTGTGTAATAAAGTACAGATGTATGTGTGTTATTGAGGACGGATGTGTATGTGTTAGAGTGTGTGGTTGTTTGTGTGTTATAAACTGGTATTGTGATGTTGAGGTTATGTAGTTGTGTTGTTTTGTGAATGCTGCAGTGTACAATTGCATGCTTGTGAGATACATAAGAAAGAAGCTTTCAATATAGTTTAGAAAAATAATAAATATTCTAAATTTAATGGGATCAGTTATTAATCTACTTAAGTTTGAGAACGAAGTACTAGTGCGGACTTGTGCCAGGATCTTGGGTAAGTTTAGGGAGACCGATTTTGTTATCCAGCTCCGTGTATGAGGTAATTCTAATTGCAGGTCTACCATCTTCTTTTCGTACGTAGATGTTGCCATTTCGCACCCAGCAATAACGAAACCCATGTTCTGTCGATCTAGTTCTTGCTTCTCGAAATAAGTGCCGGTTAGCCGTGGTAAGTCGTTCGTTGAAGTAGATTGTGGTGGGTTGGCCACTAACTATGTTTTCTGATGTCACATTACGTCTGGATTTGGCGGCATTGAGTATTTCATCACGTTTCTTTTTCCTTAATAGCTTTACTACAATTGTCCGCGGTAAATTGCCTTTTGATGCGTTTTTTGACTTCGATGAATTAAAGCCTACCCGCAGGACATCTTCAATGTCGGACTCCACAAGCTTGATGCCAATTTTTTGAGATGCAACAATAGCGATGTGACCCAGGTTTTCATTGTTTTGCTCCGGGATGCCTGAAATTTCTAGGTGATTTTTTAAGTTCTCCTGGTCTCGTGCAGCCAGCTGTGACTGGAGTATACCTACTGTGGCTTTTAGACTGTCGATCTCGGTTGAGGCATGTTGGAGCTGTCTTGTATGGTCCTCCAAAGTCTGTTTTAGTGTCTCAGACAGTGAGTTCATTTGAGTCTTGATCTCAACATTTTGTTGCCTTACCTCGGTTACTTCCAGTCTAAGTTGTCTCAACTCATTAAGCAGCGAAGACAAATCTGTGCTTCGAGGGGAAGCGTTCTCATCTTGCTTAGTTTTCGCTTCTTGCGATCTTATTCCACGCGTAGAAGGCATCGTTTAGTAGGAGGGGTGAATAACTTTGCACAGGACCCAGCGCGACACGCAAATCGGTGCAACAACGAAAACAGTGCAGAATTGACGTTTTGAAAAACTGTTCAGATTTAAATCACCGGGAGGCGCACGAAACGCATCCGTCCGAGCCGGCCCGCGATGGTAAACTTTTCAAGAACGGATTGTTGTCCGCGTTTAAACCCTTTATTTTCAAAATATGTATATTAAAATTTCAAATAAATATTTACAAGTCTGAAAATGAAAAACTGACATGCAAAAATCTATGTAAGGATGTAAAATACAATCTTATTTATCATTAATTATATCCAAACATAAGATACACAATGCAATCAGAACACCATGTAGATAACTAACAATAGGAATTATGACATCCATTACATAAAAAATAGCATCAGCGCAGTAGTCTGTCCAAACATGCAGCAAGCGAAAGTAAAAAGTAAGTACATGGTAAGTACCTACCAATGATTGGTCATCCGTCAACTGATGTTGATTGTTGATTGTTTGTCATTAAACAATGGCGTAGGCTCGTTTAGGTATGCCGCCACTTACATAACTGACCAGCAAAAAGTATAGGTTCAAGCTATAATGATGAAATAATGAACTTGCATAGTTTTTTGTTAGGGCTAGGTAAGTTACAAAGGATAAGTACTTAATTGGACGGAATTTGGTAAGTACATAAAAAAAATCATTGGCTTAAAAGATATTTCTGGTTTTCTCCGCTCGTGATCATTTTGGGCTTCTCGTATTTTTAAACTTCCACACTTGCTAATTTTATATTCAACTATTTACAATGTTGTGATTCGAGTGCTTAAAAAAAACACAAAGTATACAAGGTGTAACAAAAAAACCCGTTATAACTGAAGGGCGTTGTTGTGCCCGTAAACCTGAACAACTTTCGCTAAGAAACCTAGGTCGAAATATCAAAAAAAATCAAAAAATCTTTTGGCTCTCCCATAGTAAATGGATCAGCTGATTGGCAATTTTGTATGGGAGGTCCGTTTTTTTTTTTGAGATTTTGACCATGTTATCATTGGGAATGTTGTGCAGTTTTCCGGGCACAACAACACCCTTCAGTTATAACGCGGTTTTTTGGTTACACCTTGTAGATCTATGTCCACTTGAGATTTTGACCATGTTATCATTGGGAATGTTGTGCAGTTTTCCGGGCACAACAACACCCTTCAGTTATAACGCGGTTTTTTGGTTACACCTTGTAGATCTATGTCCACTTGAAACTTGCTAAATTCTCCACGCAAAATAGATGTAGAGAAGAGACAAAGAGATTGCTCATTCGTTTAATAACTAGATTTCCTTTATTAGTAAACTTTAGTTAAATAAGATATAGTTAATGGAATCAGGTGTTACTTTGCGGAAAAAGCTGAAAAAGAGAATTATTTTGCTTTAAGTTTCCACCAAACGATGCCAGCGCAGGAACCCAAATACCTACATGCAACTGTAACCATTGAAATGAGATACTTTTACGGATTATTTCGCGATTTATTTACATTTTGTTTTAACCTAAACCTTGTTTTTAGAGGTTAAAATAAAATGTAAATAAATCGCGAAATATTCCGTAACAGTGTCTCATTTCAATGTCTACTGTTCGCGTAAACCGAAGAAACAACTGTAACCACCTGAAAAAACTAGAGCTGGAAGTCGCAGGACTAACAATACAACTCACAACGAAATAATTCTCTTTTTCAGCTTTATAAAGAAGATAGCCAGCTCACGCTTCACATTTTCTGAGGTCTTCGACTAATTGTACCGCTAAAAGTAACATTTATAACAATTTGTACCCGGTATGTACCTGCGTGCTTTTTTAATTTTTACTACCACTTTTACGATGCGGCAGTCAAATATATCTTTGCTTTTTATTATTTTTTTCGTCACAAATTTAGCTCAGGGATTTCTGATATAAAGATTTTTTAATGGCGTTTTCTGCAAATTATAGGTAACACGAATTACGCAATATTAACTTAACTGGTTGTTCACGCCCTTTTATATTTATTGAGCGATAATATTATTTAATGTTCGTAAGTTTTTTCAGCGGTATGGTTCATATTTAATATCAAAAAGTTATGTAAGTTGTCAGATAGGAATCAGAGGTAAACCTGACGATTTAAATTGCACCGCGATGACGGCGCAAATTCTGCTAACTCTTCGCAATATAAAGATCGATTTATTGAAGGTTAATTATGAATTTATATTAGTCATGAAGTAATTCAGAGTAATTACAAGTCGCTTTGTTAGAGGTACAAAAAATTATAACCAGACAAATTGCAATTGCATTTTAAATTCTTCCGTTGCATATTTTTTGCGGGCTAATTTAGATTACCTTAACGATTATAAAGTCTGTTTTAGAATAAATTTCGGACTTGTTATAATTATTTTAGGTACTTTATTGTTTGAATTAGTAAGGGAATGGCTGCCGTTAAAAACGATTCACATTGCTTTGACGCTTTCTTTTCGTTAAAGGCACTTTAGCATATTTAAATTAAAAGATATTTCCAATATCGTGTGCCAAATCTTAATGTTTGCACCATTTTATTGCAAATTGACTCGTCCCCGAAAAGTGGGAACAAGTGCTATCTATAGATCGATAAATTAAGGGTAACCGATTAGCAGAGATATATTCGAGGTGATAAATAATGCACAGAATATTAAAATATTCGATTTCGATTTAACAGTGATTTACCGCGCACTGCATGACTTTATCCAGTAGGTAGTGAGAAAAAAGTTAGGCACAATTTATGACTCGTAAGTAAGTAAAAAATATAACAAATATCTTCTTTACAAAGCGTCTATTTTAATTGACCGCACACTGACTAGTTAGTACCTTTGACGCTTAAGTTGGTAGTAGGTACATACACGTTGTTTGTTACTTATTATCAGTGGTCCCCTTGGCTACACGTATCGCCAAGAAGAAGCTTTTTAGATCCGGCAACTTGCTTTACAACATTCGATGAGTTACTTAAATGATTATGACGTCTTAAGTAATTTATTTTATTCGTTTTTTAGGGTTCCGTAGTCCGACAAGGAACCTTTATAAGATCGTTCAGTCCGTCCTAGTCTGTCACAGCAGAATATGGACTGAATTGCATGTAACTTGGTTCGAGGATCTCATTTTTAAAAATACGAAAAATTAAAATTACCCCTTTTTTAGGGTACCTCCCCATACATGTAAAGGTATTTTTTGAGTGCACCCCCTTATGTGGGGTTTCAATACAACACTTTTTTATCAGCTTTACCATTTGCGAGTTATAGCCCGCCAAAGTCATTTACACGGTGTCCCCCCCCCCCTGTAATTTCTGAAGTCTTGGACCTATGAACTTCAAATCTCTCACGTAAAAAAACAGGCACGGAAAGTCTTATTTAAAATTGTTTCGGGTATCCTGTGATGAATACTTTCGAAATTATAAATAATATAAAAATATATACTTTTTTCCGAAACACCAGTATAAACTTTAAAATGTTTTTACTGCTAAAGACAGAAAAAGCTAGGGAGATGATGATGATGCAAGAAATGCAAAACAGGGCGGTGCCAAAATTGACTACGGAACCCTACTTTATGCGTTCGACACGCACTCGGCCGGTTTTTTATTATCTAGAATTGATTATTACGACGGGCAATATTTCCACAATTATTAACCTTTTTGGTATTCGTTTTGCAGATGAGTGGACGATTATGTCAGATACCGTAATATTTTTTCTACAAACGAGGATGCCCCTAGCGTTCCGATTAAAATGTACGTCGCGTACGCGTATTTTCCAATTACGCCGACGGCTATCACACCGAGGTGTAAGGTTTTTGACTTTGTACTTTGTTGAGAAAATTGGCGCTAAATTATTGCGTAAAAGCACGGTCTCATCAGTTTTTTAGAAATGATATCCTTAAATAGATCTTTATCAAACAGAACTAATAGGTTTGGGCTTAATGTTTATGGATTAAGATTTATGGATTAACTAACTTTTATAGCTAGGTGAGTTTAGCAGTTATAATATGTCGTTCTAACTCGAAAGCGAAGATGGTTCTATGTTATCTGCTAGTTGTGTATTGTATCTTATTACCTGTTTTGATAGCATTCGTTGCTTGCACATACAGACTTTTGTTACCTAATTTACCTAAACTAACTTTAACTCATAAAAAATTGGGAAGCCACTTTAATGATACTGAGAGTAACCTGCTAGTTGACTTCCTACAATGCGGTGTAAATTAACTCTTACATAAATGATTTAGGGTTGTCAAATTACCGTTGTGAAATTACTCTCTTATCAGGTCAATCATCCCGTACTTTAGGCAGCAATTAATCATGATGAAGAGGCATCCCAACCGCCCACTATGCATCATGCTGCGACTATAATTTGAATCAATTTTTGATCAAGTTTTAGTAAATAATCAAACTACCTTACTGCTTAATTATTATTTTTCAAATTAAGTAGGTTGTGGGGAAAATGTTTGCATTATAATTATATAAAATCAGAAAGTTAAATATACGGTACCAATGTTTATGGTACCATTACACTTCTGTTAGTACAAACAACTCTAAACACAGGTCGTCCATAATTTAATTAGCCTTATAAGTTTAAACAAATCTTTACTTATTTAAAAAAGTCTATTGAATATTTCATTGGACTCTTCTGTTTACTAACTTACGTTCATACTTCATAATAATATGTCCAGTAGACATACAAACTCCTTTACGTTGGTAGACACTTCAATTATGTTAAATGAAACATCATTTCTGCAAATAATGGCTATTGCTCGGCGTATTTCAAGTATTAATATTATTAAGACATCGAGGTATAAAATAGCTGAAATATGGGAACAGTAAAGTACCGAAGTGGCTCCCTTAGGGTGGGTGAAGCGGCTTACAACTGACGTGTTTATGATATACGAAGGCATGGCTGCGGGCTGGGCCAATAGAGGAGGTTTTAATGCTTTGGAGTTTGATATTACTAATAAACGACCCAGATTAAAAGGGCTGCTACAAATGTTTTTTTTTTAAAAAAAACCTTATAACGGCCAACAGTTGAAGACTGTTATAACGTCATTAAATAAGTACTAAGATGCCCTACTGGACTAAGCCATGACTGTTCGATTGCTTTGACCAATACCGATATGAGGATTTGTGTTTATTACGCTTTTCTACCTTGTGTGATGTTAGATTGTAGATATGTAAGTAAAACAAAAGCACTTTAATTTTGTTACCTTTACTTTAATTATACCATCTTATTGAAACCAAATAAAATTGGCAAATAATACAAAAAAGTACAAGGTGTCAATTTTGTATCGTTATTATTAGTCACCAGAACTAACAGTGGCATTAGCACTAAATTACCCACTGTATCTAACTCCCGTTTACGATACGAATTTGTTAACCCACCTTGTCCTGTCTATGCCAATCGGTTAACCAATAACGACGTTTCGGCGCAGATACCTTTGTGTGTTTGAATTATTCACGGGCCGGCATCGGTTCGAAAGGGCATAGTGAATATGGCAATGGGTATACCAGAGAGAATAAAGGAGTTGCCGGTTATCTATGGAATTTGACCGGCGCGTGAGTCAGCGCGGACACTCTACTCTGTATCACGATTCACGTATTTTCAACTCTACTTAGCCCTTTCGCACGGAGTGCCAAGCTGGTACGAGGAACAGGGATGGTTGAATTTGGAACGTAAGGCGTTGGATCTCAGAGTAGGGGGTCTGGCCACACCTGACGGTGCCGGCCACGTTTGCGAGTGCTCAGTAATTGGACATCGTAAACTGGACTGTGCACTAACTTTGCGCTTATGATAACACTCTTTTATGTGCACTAGGTACTTAAATTGTACACATTTCAAGTAGTTCGACTGTAACGAAAAGCTTCGTCAAAGATAAAGTAGTCGGTAGCGCGATGCGTTCCTGGCGTCTTTTGTTATTTTCATAAAAAATACGTCATGAACCGCTCATTACGCCATGACGACGAGACATTAAGAGGCATAAGTCGAGTTAATGTGACAATTTTTAATAACTCTACTGAAGTACCGTTTTGCCTTTGAAAGATCCATTTACATTTAAAAAAAAGTTTGTGACACGTTTAACAAATAAAAGAAAGTAATGAAAAAAGTAATTCCAAACGTTATCTCATATGATAGCATCATTAACCAAGCTATCTTTCCATTCACCAATGGTAATTAAAGCAATACTGCAAGAGTGTAACATTACAAATTGTTCAATTACATCCACCGGTTTTCATCTTCGCGCAGTAGCGATTTACAATTGCGTGGATGCCTTATTTTATTTCAATTGTACGCAGCTGTTGTGAACTTCATAGTGTGTTCGTTCGAAATTAGTTTTGTGGTCAGCAATAGACATCATTCGTACCTGTGCAGTTGCAGTAAAAGTATACAGATTTGTTTTGAACAATTTTTAAAGTTATTCTTACTGTAGTAAAGCTCGTTTTACTTTGTTCGGTTTTTAGGTGTAAACGGTCTTAATTTCACAGTGGATTTGTGTTACGATAGTTTCTATTTAGATTAAATCAATAGGGAAATCATGTACGCACCTATTTGACTGTGTGAGCGTGACAAAGCACTTATTGCGCAAACCTCTGAGATTTTGTTTTCCTTGAATTTATCAAACATGTACGCATGGTCACACCAATCATAGTTATCACTGCGTTATCTTATGCTTACATAAAAAGGGTGATATGGCAACAAAAATGAGTAGCTTGATGTGCAGCATCGTGTACAATGACCGCTTAAGTAGGTAATTTCTTGGGTAAAGAGCTTAGAAAAATTAATTACCCCTAAGAAAAAGACATCAACGAGTCAGTGCCGCACAGGACCAAAATATAACCTAAGGTATATAGGCGCACATGCGAGAAACTTTTTATGTTTTTTTAAGGTTCCATAATTCAACCATCTTTTTTGTCTTATACTTTTCCATATTCTATTTCTCTATTTACAATTTCTTCTTTCGTAAACTTTTTCCATATGTGCCGTCTGAAATGTTTTTGACAATTGTCTAAGAAGCCAATGTCATAAATTGATAATTATTTATTAAGTTTATTTGTAACACTACTGTTGATTCTGATTTCTGTAACACAAGTGCTTAAGCTACTTACCACGGAGTCAGATCAGATCAGATGTTGTTGTATATTTATTATTTATTTATGTGTATAATGAAAGTTGTTATCCTGTCACAATTTGTAAGATCTTAATAATTTTCATTGTTGTATCATTATGCTCGTAATAATATGGTTGAAAATAATCTTCAAAGATTACACGTGACTCAGATGAGTTCCTTTGAATATTTTTAATGGATGTAATAAACTCGGTGGCTTCAATTTGTCTGTAATCAGTAATCACATGATTGGTCAGCACACACGACAGTACATCAGGGTAGACAATGCGGTATCTTAATCGCTTGTAATAAGGGCGTTCTTGCAACGAATATGGGTAGAATGATATGCTGACGGATGTGCATTGGAATGAGAAACGAAGATGTTCCGAGAAATTCCGTTTCGAAGAACAAAGTGATTGGAAAGCGAAAGAAGATTGAGACATAAACATTATGTCCTGACACGTTGTCAGGTCGGGTACCGACGAATCGGTAATATGCACTCTGAAGCTTTGAAGTACACACGGCCGGGATACATCAAGGTAGGCTTTGTCTCATCTTATGCCGTTATTGTACGGTGAATTTTGTAATAAAAGCCTGGAGGCCGATTCTCATGCAAGCAAGAAAAGTTTACATTCGTAAAAAGCACGAAAGAACGAAAATTTTTCGATGATTTCTCAGATTGCGCATTCGCAGAACTTCGCAATCGAGATTTTTCCATTGTTTACCACTCGATTTACCACTTAATATTGATTGTATTTAGGTACGTAAACGGCTGATAAAGGTGTACATATGGAGTGTTGCGTTGTACGGCAGCGAAACGTGGATAATGACCCAACGTAACAGAGAAAGAATAGAGGCGTTTGAAATGTGGTGTTGGCGGAGAATGGAAAGGATTAGTTGGACTGAAAAAAAGACTAATGAAGAAGTTTTGAACATCGTGGGAGAAAAAAGGGAAATCCTAAAGACCATTGAAGATAGGAGAGGAAAGATGTAAGGACACCTGATAAGACACGACGACCTTATAAGAACGATAATTGAAGGAAAAATAGAAGGGAAAAGGAAGAGAGGGAGACCTAGAAGGTCATACATGGATCAGATAAAAGAAAAGTTAGGTGTCGTGTTATATCAGTAAGTCAAAGAAATGGAATTGAATAAAAAGACCATCATGGAAAAAACGCCACCGACAAGAGCATAGCTCTTAAATTTGATGATGATGACCACTCGAACGCAACGAATGGTCCTGATCAGTCGAAGTTGCATCTTGTTAAAATTGAATTGTCAACAATTAATTGAGGCTATATTAACTTGCGCTCGGTCTTTTGTTATACGTTTAAGTTATAGAAAATCTTCAGTTTGCCTATTTAAAATATAAAAAAGGGTTTTTACTGTTATTAAAGTAAACAAATATGAAAATTCGTGCATAGCCATCTATTGACAACTTGTTATAAGAACTGTCATGACGCAATTTTTTAAAAAGCATACAGTCTGTTGCAAGCCATTGTGTAGTTTTATTTTATTTACGTGATTTCTTCGATATATTTAAGTTAAGATAGACTCCTTGGATCCTCCTTGGATAACCAAATCGCAATTCATTTTCCCGTCCGAATTGTAAAAACATGACAATTCATTTACGATTTTGATTCATGAATGTATGAATGGCTGCGGTCAGATTATTGGTGAAAAAGCTTTGCTAAACTATTACAACGAAATATAAACCTATTTGACTACAAAATCTAAGCCCATAGATCTACTTACGCAAGCGAGCGTGTTTGCTAGCGTTTCGTGCGCGTGCGCGTGGCGTGCGCGCGGCGCCGCCTAGCGCTGTATTCATGAAGCTTGTTGCGGATTCAATGTACGAATGTAATGGCATATTAGAACATGGACTTAAGTTGTTCTATTTTAGTATGCCTGTTGATAAATATCGTCTCGGTTATAACTCGTAATTTCTTTATTCGGAAATTCATGCATAATTTCCAAAAACAAATGTGTTAGGCTGTTGTAAAGTGGAAATGTACCATAATTTACTAAAAAGTTTCATATGCATATTACTTTGCAAATAATTTTAAAGCTTAACGTATTTTACAAATTATTTAGATTTGGGGGTTAGCATCACTGCTTCTTTATTGGTATATTTCATATTTGACGTTCTTATTAGAAGCAAAAAATATGCTGTAAGCTTAAGCCGAATGGAGCTTAAAGCATACTTAAGCTACAGAAATACACTTGGTAATATGTTGAAATACCAAAACTTATTAACTATCTGCATTATCATCTACCCCCTTTGTCGTAACGGCGAATAAAATAAGATAATGTCAGAATTTAATTAATCGTCTTATCAAGTCCGGCGCACGATTTAAGTTGAAATTGATTCAAATTTAACTTACTCATTGGACTAAATACCTTTGACCTTTATCAGGAGGCCAATTACAGTTACAGAAGTGGGTCCACAAATTTAAACGGGTACAATGCGTTAATTAACACATAGTTAACGGATATGCCCACGCAATGCAACAGTGATGTCAAAGAGAGGACGGCACGCACTGAATTAAATTAAAAGTACAAGTTGTATACTGTGCTGGCTTCCACTTCAATTTAAGTATGCTTTCCCAATACCTTTTTCTGACAAATAAGTTAGCTTTTGACCATTTTTCAAAGATTTTCCACACAGAAATGTCATAATCTAACTAGAATTGTTGGATTGTAGTTTTCTACAAGACTAAGAGTAAAGTTACTAAGACCTACTCAAAGGTGAATCTATAACAATATTCATTAATATTCGGACGCTGACTAAATATTTATCAAGTTCACCAAGATTTGCTACATTTGTAGATACAAAACATATATTGTAACACCCAAAATACGCAAATAAACGCTTGTGTATTTGTATGAATATCAGATTCTGGATAGTTTTGACTACCTTCTTTCTAACTGCCTTGAAAGAAGTGTTCTAAAAAAACTCACATTTTTCGCTAATTGATCGTATCCACAAACATTCTTCTACCCCAAGAAGATACTATGACAAATGTTTTGCAAAACATCCGAAGAAACGTTTGCGTAATGGAGAAGTGTCATGTATGGTAGATAATCTTGATAAATGGACAAAGGTAGCTTAGTCTACCCAAATCACCTTCATTGTCTCCAATTTGTGTATGAGCATTCTCTTGTAAGCTTAGTATGCGAACTAGATTTAACCCTATATGCAAATCACAGATATGCTAGCCGACAAATGGAAGTGTCATCAATGGCTATAATTACCCGTTGGATAATTGCAGTGAAGTAGATGTGGGTACAGTCAACCCAAATCACTTTCATTGCGTTACTCCAGTCCTGTATTAGCATTCTAGTGTACGCGGGTGCCCGGCGCGGCCGCGGGCGCGCGTGGCCGCTGGTGATTTATCAATAGCGGCCGCGATGCCTGCACGACGGCTGGTCTTCCTGGGCCTAAGAACAAGGCATAAGCGGGAGCGGGTGCGGGACCGTGTTCTGTTTTTTTTAGTCGTTTTTACTCTTCCGACCTATTGATGATTTATTTTACTGTTCTGACTTGCTAATGATTTATCAAAAGCGGCCGCGATATCAGCACGACGGTTGGTCTTCCTGGCCTAAAAACAAGGCATAAGCGAGAGCGGGTGCGGGTTCTTTTTCGTTAAGTTGCCAGTATTTGCAGCTGATTTTTTTAAATATTGTTTGCGATGCCTGCACGATGGTTAGTCTTTCTGGGCATAAGGACGAGTTAGACGAGCGGAAGCGGTTTCTTTTTCGTTAAGTTACCAATATTGCCACTATTTGCAGATATTGCCCTATTAGCGGCTGTTATGACACGAGACGGAGTGATATTTTTTTTATTTTGGTGTTTCCACTTTTAGGACATTGCTTTGTGAATGTTTGATGCATTGACTATAATCCTGCTAATGATTTATTAACAGCGGTCAAGACGGCAGGTCAGTTTTCCCAGGCCTGCGAACGAGGCATGAGCGGAAGCGATCAAGCTAGTTTTTTTCAAACCGATCCCTCGGCGCCCCCGCACTGCAGGCGGAGGAGGGGCAGAACGTGGCGGTTGCATGATCTCTTGCTCCTCAAGGTGGCGTGCAGGTTGGCGGCACGGGGGTGCCCCAGCCTGCATTGCACACGCCACCGCCGTCGGGAGTAAATAGTGCCGTGTCCCCGGCTATTCCCCCTGTCTCCCCGCAAGAGGGGCGCACTGGGCCCGCCGTTTAGGCGGGCACGCTGTCGGAGGTTGTCATGGATGTAAGGGATTAGCCAGCACCCATGCCACCTCCTAGACAGGGAAGGGATACCGCAGGTTTTTGGTGAGTAGTCCCCGGTTTGGATTTTCCCCGGAGCGGAGCCGCGTCCTTTTCAGGACGCTGGGAGTCCCACACACGGCTGAGGCCCCCCGGCCTCGGTTATGACTCTTAAAAGTGTTTTCCAGCGAAAAAAAAGTCCTATAATAATAATATGAATAGAATGCGGGCTAAAATTACGTGTGCAGTTCTTTCGACATTGATACCTACCAAAAACTTCCTGACTTCTGCTAGAACATCAATATAGGGTGTTTTTTCAATATAATTTCGCTATTAACTAGTCGCCGTTTATGGTAGTGTCCTACGAGACGAATCACGCCTGACATAAACACAGGGCGTTTGCAGTCATATTTCGTCTCGTCGGTCACCTAGAAAAACGCCATAGCCAATGTCTTGCACCACGGGCCAAGTGCCTAGTTTCGCGTGTACTGTCCCTTCGGTACCGCGCCCGCGCCCCGCGGCCGCCAGCACGCGCCACGCCCTGCCCCTGTCGCGCTAAATGTATCATAGGTCATCTAGGCAGGTTTGGCCGGCTCCATTATACTGGACTGCGGGCTAGATTTCGATATAGCCACGATAGTGCGTTCGATATTTCAATTTTGTTTATTTTACAACGGTATTGGAGATTGTTCTTGTTCTCGTTAGTTGCCTTTGAGAAGTAGGTACAGCGATTTCAATTATTCATCTCGGTAGAATTAAATTTTAAATACGACTTGCGTTAAAAGGGAAGGAGGCTATACGCATACTAAATTAATCGTTTCTAAAACATTAAATAACTAGCCCGATTAAAATTTGAACTAGCCCAAATGAAGCCTTATCATGTGTTAAGGTGATAAGGGTACAGATGTATCCTCCGTTAAATTTTGTATGTATCCATGATCAATATACATGTGAACAGATTTGTCCTCGAGTACATCACACGAATAGAAAATCTCTGCGGTACGGAGTTTGGATAATCGTCACCTCAATAACCAATTTACTAAATAAAACTTCTGAAGCCTTCTTCAGAGTAGAAACTTACTGAGCTGAAATTTTGTTGAATAGCTCTTGATCTTACTAAATCGCTAGCTACTTTCCAACGACAGTCGGGTAGATTTGCCAACTCTTTCTCTATCTGAGCAATGGGTCATAAAAACCGGCATATCGACAACCGATACCATCTCTTAGTGAATTACCTCTAGGTACAATCATTATTTCTTACGGTCTAGATCTGGGAAATGGATACGCTGGAAAGGGTAACAATGTTGCGGAATTAAATCATTGGTAGAATTTTCATTAAATTATAAATTCTTTGGTATCCACTTGATGAATCTCTATCGTCAAATTCAGTCTAGACCTATTCGTTTTGTATATTTTAAAGTGATTATGTAATTTTCATTGTTTTTGGTTTATATTAATTTTAATACCGCCTCAGGATATGTAGTAACTTTTTGGTAGTCGCTAGCATTAGTCCAAAGTTAGTCCATCTATTCGTATCAATGTCCATGTTTTTTATTACAATGAACGACACATTCATGTAATTCATATCACTTCTATGAATATTGCAGATTCCTAATTTGTCGCTGACTATTCAGGTTTCTGTGCAATTACACTAGTTTACTATTACAACTACACTAGTTTCAAATGTTTATGTATTTAACCAAAACTTAAATGATTTTCGAAAATACCGCGATGGCCACATCCAGGCAATTAAGGGTCGCATGTCCAACCATTATACTGTAGCTTGAAGACTAATGGTCTATCAGCGCTATAATTCAGCCCTCCTCATTGTCCCGGCCGCACTCTCGCCCTATCTGTAATGCGGCGACAAATTTATTAACAGCGCACGCGCAGGTATTAATCTCATCTCGATTTGATGCAGTCTCTCACTCGCACGGTCACACGCATAACTAACGCACCGTAATTAAGGTGACGACGTGTGGTATCAATTTATGAGAGTGACTGTATGGGTGTCGATAAATATTAATTTGCAAATTTCTACCAACTGACCTTACAATGCAGCTTCTTGAAAATGAAGTGTAGTCAGCGCACGATTAATTGTACCATAATTAAATAATGTAGTTTTATAGTTACGTTAAAAGTGCTGTAGAGCTAAAAGTTCGTATGCATAAGCTACACTAAAACGCTTTTTTTGGGTTTCATACTCAGACGATAAAAATGGGACCCTACTAATTATCTGCCTGCCTGATTCCGGGATCGACTTCAATCTCATGATTCGAAATTGCTGGAGTTAGGTTAGGAGTTAGGCTCAAGCCATAATAGCGGCGCAATATCGCCCCGACCAGCTGCTGTCAGCTATTGAGGAGCATTCGTAGGCACGCCTCACTTGGCCAGGTTTTTTATTTATAACACATTGAACTTCTTTTAATAATTGGAAGTAGGTGATGAATTCCGTGTACCAATCTCATTTGGTTAATTACGTACACCGCTATTCATCGTCGCCAAAGCCTACATCCGCTGAAAGCAATCGAACGACATCGCAAACTTTCTACAAGTACGTGTGAGGTGCAAGTTACAACACAATGCTGTTCATTTACTTGTAATTAGCAATAGGTAACTGCGATTGAACATGTGCGAGGCAAGAAGATAACAATCAAATTCAGTTCTAGAAACCTTATACAGGTTTTTTTGGCAAGTTATTCGAAATTTGGAGCACTTTTATTTAAGCTTAATTGAACAACTTAACTATGTACAAAAAGGTGGACTTAACGCCCTAGGGCATTTTCTACCAGTCATAATTTTGGGCTAAGCAGAAACGATTAGTGCCAAACATATCAGAAACTTTTACCGCCAAGGAAGAAAGGGATCAGTGAATTCTCTAATTATGCTGGTTTGTTCGGCCAAAAGAGGCCACTTCAATGGCGAAGAAAGATGACGTTGGCTTTAATTCTTGCTCTACAATGATGCAAGATGTGTGAAAGGTACCTGGCTAACGAAAAAAATCTCGGGGATTTAAGGCTTCTTTTTCAAGGACTACAGTGGCTTGCGGTTTTGTAAAAACTTTGGCTTATAATGTGGCAAGGCGTTTATCGACTCTTCCAATACAGTAACAGTTTCAACATCATATTGTTTTTTACTACCTTCTTTTTACCACTTTTTCATTACAGAAGCCCATACAGTACTACACATTTTTAAAAAGACTAAATATCCCACACTAAATAAATAAGTTTAAATATACCATATTTTATGTAATCTACCCTATTTATAAGCAAATAAAGAAATTTGAATTTAAATTTGAATTTTATCAAAAACTCTTAAATTTTTTACCAGCATAATTGGATGCAACTTTATTTCGGATTTTCGAAAGTACTCTTGATAGAGACGTAAAATTTTATGAAGACTGAGTTCACACAAAGAGCTCTGAACCTCAACGAGGTATCAAACTGCGCGAACAAAATCGAAAGTGCAAGGTGACCGGCGAAGCCGATGTGCAAAACGCAAAAAAACGTACGGCCGCGGTCGTAATAAGAGATGGTAAGTACCTACTGTCGAACTAATTTATTTTTAAAACACGTCAGAGGGTTATTTTTAGAGCTGCCATCATATCTGGCCGATCAGGGAGAGTAAGGGATTAATCGTTGCTGCTTCATCAGCGCTGAGGATCGTGGCTTTGCGGAGTCCTTTCAAAGTTTGCTCCATGTGCATTGTTGTATTCAATTCCTCGGACACTAGTCAGACCATCTTCTGGGTCTGCATCCTTTTGGTTGCCTGCTTCTCCACAGCAGAGTATTTATCATGCGATTTCGGATTTGTTTGAACTAAAGGATATCATAATAAGATTCCGACTGTGCCGTTGTGCCTTTGTCTAATTTTAAAATCGAAGAGCTACCACTAATTTGTAAACCAGAGCAATAGTTTGTATTTACGAAAAACAGGAAAATATTTTGAAGGGTGTATTTGCGCATATTTTCGTAAGGTATCTGTAACGGTCAGCTACTAATGTCACGTCAAATGTCAAGTATGAGTGCCCAAAGGGATATTTAAAATGTTGTAAATAAATTAAACACCCAAGTTAACCGTATGGCTTCTATTCGAGCACTAATTCATGGTTACAATGCATACTGCAACATCCATGTAAAGTCACTGTCCGAAATGTAGGGCACAATCAAAGTGCAATTTCTTAATTGTGCATAATGATCAAAATACTAAATTACTTAAACCATGTACGTATATCGTACAGTATCGAATGCTGGTATGGAAGAGGCAATAAATTTAGGCCATATGTGGTTGTTAAAAGAAAAGAACTCATCGTTTGAAAAGGTTTCCTTATTATTGCGAAAACCTCACATCTTACAGTCACACCGCAGCCGTAGTCACTTGATAGGCCGGCACAATTCGATCAAACAAGGAAATAGTTTGTCATCATAACAAGCAAAAAGCGCTCACGGAGTTTATGTTGCGTGAAATTAGAATAGGCTTTTTTCGACACGATTCGGACACACGGCGACTGGTACGGGTTATTTATCATTATTCTTGTGCGGGAATATTGTTAAAGATCGCTGCAAAAAGTTGGCTTAGTTATCGTATCGAAGAAACTGAATCGAATTGTCATTATAAATAAATATTTCACAACAATCACACAAATTCTCTAGTCCCAAATTAAGCTACGATGCCAATGACTGTTTCCACGCTACTATGCGCAAGAGACGCGCGTCCCTAGTACGCGGGGTGTGGGCCATCCAGCTCCAATACCGTTCAAAGGATGATAGCAGACAGGGTGGATTGCCCCTTTGTCCGGAACTGCTGCAACGGACATGTGGCTGTAGTTTCGGTTTGAGTGGCAATCCGAAAAGAGGATAATGCTGAATATGATTCAAAACATTAGATAGGCGTCTAACTATCAATACCTATGTAAGGAAAAGCTTTGATTTATCCTTACTGAATCCTGACAAACTGTGAATGGTTGAGAGAAATATTCGCTTCGAGTAAGTATGACTAAGGTAATTTATTGTCATCTACCTACATAATACTTGAACATACTACATGAATGCACAATAGAAACCCCATGAAAAAATACATGTAATTTGTAATTGATACGAAGTATGATAGCTATTGTTTAAAAAAAAAAACTTAATTTATTTTTTACATGATCAGATCTCCTGATAGTGTCAACTATAACACAAAAGTACTCTTCAGATCTGCCTTCCGTGTTCCCAAGGTCTCACAGCCTTCGAGGAATCCTATTTAGTTGGCCACAAAAAGTGTAGAAAAAATATAGAGCGAACTTAATTAGGTTTGCAGTTTTGGTGACCTGGGCGATACCTATTACGATTTTACTTTCAGTGGGCAGAGCACGAACAACTATCGTAACGTATTCGAAGCGTTTACCTATCGTTAACTTGTCAATTTGTATGGGGAAACTGTCAGTTTCTGACGTTTGGACTACAATATTATGTTACGATAAAGTTCGTGGTCACTAGTGATTACTTGCTCAGTGGTGCTCACCCCACAGCTCTCTGGCGGCGTTCTTATTTCAAAAATATTGAACAAAATAATTAGCAGCGCGTCTGTTGAACTGTCAGATCGTAATACTAAGGGAGGTTTTGGACGACGGCCAGCACGTCACGGTAAACACTGCTGGATCTTATGGGGTGATGATACGGGTGATATTGCAACAAAAAGTATAGCCTCATGTGCTAACCACTGTACATATCTAACCGGTAGTTTGAGTTCAATAGATGACACCACCAATCGTTGACATACTTTTTATTATATGTCAAATCGGTCAGCCTCCATAGATTTTGTATGGGAATACAAGAATGTTACGTCACGGTCATGTATCAGAAATCGGAGTCAATTGACCCAATATTTATTGAGTTTTGTGTTTTTAAGAATTGGTTACTACAACTTTTTGGACATATACTGGTTGTATTAACTGCATAGGTGCTATGTTTTTAAACGCCATGGTCTTGAAAATATTTAAGATAGTTATCATCATGCCTATTTTCAAATTCGGATTTTAAAGCTAAATAAATGAACCGATGAGAAATGGTCACCATCATCAAAGGTAATTTACTACATTTCAAATGTAATTGTTCGGAAGCGATAGGTATTCGTCAAGAAAACTAGGTAGGTACATTTGATTTTTTGCACAGTGACGGGTGACAAAGACGAATGCAAGGTCGCCGAGTGCTCCGAAATATTCAGGAATGAGTTTGTCACTTTTTCAAATCAATTACTTCGCTTGCAAAACGTGTAGGTAGTAAAAACTGTGTCCAATGAAATTGTAATGCAAAAAATGCACGGATAGTATAATACTAAATTATGTCCTCATAGCCGATTTCCGCGACTATGAATAGAAAGAAAGAAAACATATTTATTCAGTATCACATATTATACAAAATAGAAAAACACATATTCAAAATCACATACACAAGATACTAAAAAGGTGGGCCACTCAGCATGTGTCGTAGCATCTCAGGAATGCCACGACCCTGGTCTTCCGTGGACACCTAGAATATAATTGGGGTCAATACGCTGGTACGAGTATATTCTAAGTCTATGGGTTAAACTGATAAGTCACAAAAGTCATCCGCGTCATCAGCGGAAGTTATTATATTTATTGCATTAAGGCATAAATTGATTGCAAAGCACAACAATTGATAACCTCCTTTTTAAACAAAAAATAGAGTATCAGACGTAAGCAGCAGCAGTACTAACGCAATTGGATTTATCTCAACATAATTATTGTTATGTTTTCAATATTAATTCTGATATTTTGTTCAATTTGCGTGATGGTGATGACTGTTAGTTACTTGTCCAGATTGGTGCATTTTGTATTTATTATTCCAATATAAAAAATAAGCGACTTACCTACGTTATTGAGAAAGGGGGAACTGTTATCGGTATTCCAAAACTGACCACCTACTAATTAAATGTTTTTTAATTAGAGGAATATCATATATATTTTTATCTATACATATAATAAGACTGTAAAAGATCGATTTCTGTACATTGAAGATTTTTATGAAAAATTGTTACAGGGGGTCTTAATCTATACATATAATAAGACTGTAAAAGATCGATTTCTGTACATTGAAGATTTTTATGAAAAATTGTTACAGGGGGTCTTAATTACCGTAATAGAAGCCAAAACAACAATTTTTAAAATTTTTGTCTGTCTGTCTGTCTGTCTGTTTGTCCGGGCTAATCTCAGAATCTACTGGACCGATTTTGACGGGACTTTTTTTATTTGACCTGGAGAGTAAACTGGGATATAAATAATCACGCCGATGAACTTAGGGGGCAGGCAGGAAATTGAATCTCAGAATCTACTAAACCGATTTTAATGGGACTTTTTTTTATTTGACTCAACATTACTTGGAAGGTAAAGAAGGATAGAAATAATCACGCCAATAGACTAAGGGGGTAGGCAGAAAATTGAATCTCGGAAACTACTGGGCCGATTTTAATGGGACTTTTTTTATTTGACTCAGCATCACTTGCAATAAACGGCGTAGCGGGTACCGTTTTAAAGATCGTGGCGAGAAGACTGGGCCATAACTCTAACATTTGTTTGAACTTGAACGCGGACGAAGTCGCGGGCGGCCGCTAGTTACCGTAATAGAAGCCAAAACAACAATTTTTAAAATTTTTGTCTGTCTGTCTGTCTGTCTGTTTGTCCGGGCTAATCTCAGAATCTACTGGACCGATTTTGACGGGACTTTTTTTATTTGACTCAGTATCACCTGGAGAGTAAACTGGGATATAAATAATCACGCCGATGAACTTAGGGGGCAGGCAGGAAATTGAATCTCAGAATCTACTAAACCGATTTTAATGGGACTTTTTTTTATTTGACTCAACATTACTTGGAAGGTAAAGAAGGATAGAAATAATCACGCCAATAGACTAAGGGGGTAGGCAGAAAATTGAATCTCGGAAACTACTGGGCCGATTTTAATGGGACTTTTTTTATTTGACTCAGCATCACTTGCAATAAACGGCGTAGCGGGTACCGTTTTAAAGATCGTGGCGAGAAGACTGGGCCATAACTCTAACATTTGTTTGAACTTGAACGCGGACGAAGTCGCGGGCGGCCGCTAGTATCATATAAAAATCTAGATACGGTAGTGCATAAAACATAACTATTGGCTAATTAACTTGTTGTAAATGTATTGATATGTATTAAATAATGTCGAACGCGCGTTCTAGCGTATATTTAGCGATTAATGTGTAGATCTTATCTTTCGCGTTGAAGCGAACTGCGCGCGCAAATTTGTGCCATGATATACCGAGGGCATAAGGTAGCTTAATTAATAATTAAGTTAGAGTCAATTGAGAATTAATATGACTACCTCTTTGCGAGCTTTCTGTTTTTGCCTGGACATATACAATAATACATTTTGGTTTAAATTAATTTTTTTAATAAGAGCGAAAGATTTTAGGACGTTTACTGTTAAGTTAGCCCAGTTTATTTACATGCTTGAAAAGAGGTCATTTTTATGACAAAGTTGCAAGCTTAGGCCTTGTTCACACGGCATTGTCCTGCACTTTTTTTGAAGTACTCGTATACGTTTTAACGTCACTGTCAACGTCACGTCACATTCATACGTTTACAGTGAACTTTAACAGTGACGTCAAGACGTATACTGCAAAAAAACGTGCAGGACAATGCTGTGTGAACGGAGCATTAGGCGATAATGTGCATTCCAAGATTGATTAAAGAGAGCCCTATTTTTCTTATACGCAAATACCATCGTTATAAGTATACCGTTACCTATGTACCATTCTTTCGGAATGCATTCCAAATTGGCCCTATTCTAAAACCCTACGTTTTTAGTATCGACAATAGCCGACTGCTCACAAAGCCCGCATATTAACGTGACACCTACAAACGACAATACGAACGAATTACAAAGTAATTCGATTTTAATTTAGTTATCTTGCACGTTCAGCCATGCAACGACTGAGCTGACCTTCGCGGTCCTGTGTCAAGATGTGACTTGCATAAGTCGGGACTGTCGCTTTGATCCATTATTATGACCAATGTGCAGGTTTTTTGTGCTAAGTACCTACTGGTAAGTAAGATAATATAGCAACTTATTCAGCTGTATCGCAAAACAGATTACAGAACAACAAAACTTTGTAATATAATAATAACCTATTCTTTTACAAAACTAGTAACTACTTTTAAATAACCTATTTCCGGCAACGCTTTTGAACTAATGAACATGATATGATTGGCGAAAATTTAACGGAACTCGGCTTTTTTGCATCTCTGCCATCTGTTTAAATTCATAATTTTATTTTTTTACTCTTGTGCATTGAAACGATTACAATTTTAAGTTAAACTAATTCTGGTTCACTGTTACAACATTGTCTTGTTAATTTTATGAGATGCAAGTATTGTGTCAAGATGTCCAGACGGTGGAAAGTATATTGCGTTGTTTCAGCGATTTATGACTGTAACAAAATTACGAACAATGAAAGAGCGAGGAACATCCTAGGCACAGTATAAGTACCTAGCTCACGCAGTAGCTCATGCAGAAGCAAAGAACATGCAATAATACAGCAAAAGCTCCTATGCGTGAAAAACCGTGCAAAATTTGTCTTACAAAGTAGACCTCTGATACCGCATCCAGATCGGATAAGTGACACTCGCTGAGCAAATAGGATCCTTACCACCATTTATAAATCATTCCATTTTATTGCAACAGTAGCCAATAAACCTATTTGTCCTATATACCTCACATAATCGGGTGGTATTTGACAGATATGGACTCTTAAATCATTGGAGATTATTTTCTTTGTACGTTACGTTCGTGGAAATTGAAACTTTATATTCGAACGAAAAAGGTCTAAGTTTTTGAATGTACGTGTAGACGTTTAGTCGTGGAAACATGCCAGTAATTTTGCAAAGAGTAGTCTGCGCCTGTGATGGTTTAAAACTAAACGATTAAGAGATAAAACAGATTAAAATATTTTACTCTTAAATGATGTTTATCTACATTTTGTGGGAGACAAGTTTGAGATAAAAACGAATTTTATTGAATTAACTAAAACGCAATTGCAGTTTAGTAAATCACACTTTTGTGTGACCTCTTGATTGTGCCATGTCGTCACTAACCACCAAAAAGAAAGTCGTTAGAGGTCTTGATATTTTTGGTATAATTAGCAAGACCTAGAATTTTCCCCAAAAAATAACTTATCTAAAGTCCTCTATAGTCAAAATTGATTGAAAAGTTTCGTTCGAGGTTTCAAAACTTTACAGTGTCCGAAATCTACGAAACTTAAAACCCTCCTTCGGCAGTCGGGTGTAAAGATCTGAAATTTTACCAACATCTGCGCGGGCGCGCGCTCTTCGGTCGCAGTCACGAGCCGCGTGACCGGGCGGACAAATCGAGATGAATTGCCTTGTATTCTTTCTTCTCTGACCCGACATATTGCTAATATGCGCATTACCACAATTCAGGAGCCGGGCCGGGCTTTGCGCAACCAATCACTGGAGAGAGGGTTTGAATTTCGAACTATAAATGACGATTATAATATTAATAGGAAATTAGCCCTGAACAAGCACGCTTCCGACGAACCTCGTCTTGAGTTTACACTGTAGTCGCTAAGAGACCAAAACTGAGACAGTATTGAACATTCGCATGACCTTGTTACGAACTAGCCAAAGCACCAACCCGTCCTGAAGACTCTTATAGCCTTTTTTAAAACTCTTTTTAATGCGTCAAACGTTAAAATAGGGAGAACTAGAGCCTCACACTTATGTAAGTGATGGCTTTAAATATAGGTTAGTTTATTAATAGGAAGGTTAATAAATGTTACAAACACGTCAATGCGGACAAAGACTCCTGATTTTCACTGCTTTGCTTATTGAAAAAATAAAGTGATGTCCTACCGAAAAAAAGAAAGTTCACATTACGTGATGGTTAGGTGCTGTAAAACAATATTTGTAACAGAATACTAAAAGAGTTTATGTAACGATAAATTGGATGCATATGCGTATAATCAGGTTACACGAAAGGCTATAGTTACTTGCAATTACATACGGAACTTGTTATTTTACCTGTCAGTATTAATCCCAAGAGCATGTACTGAGTGTAGGACGTTCACGGTTAAGTCCGTTTACACGTCACGATTGAAAATCCAAATTGTAACGCAACGACATCGTATGAAAAAATCCGGGGCCCAATTCTGCTAATCGATCTTAACAAAATCGTAGTTGAATCGCTTGTTTTTAACTTTCAAGTAGGTATGGACAAAATATCCAAATCGGACAAAATTCAATTACGATTGATTAGCGCGCATATCAGGGCAGTACTTGGCAGAGTGTAAGGTTGAGAAGGCTGTGGCAGCGTTAGATGATTAGCGGATTTAGGCCCCAGGATGTGTCGCTATGTAAGAAGTACCCCAATTTTTGTAAAAAAGCGAGGTAAGTAAAAACAAGGTATTGATATTTAAAGTATTTCTCGCTCAAATTGTCAAACTGATAGTGAAGGAGTGGTTTCTCATTCTGGTAATTTATTATCATAGGATCACTAGCATTGATTTATTTTGCGCACGCCATTTCGCTAACACTTGCCTGTTTTGACCAAGTTTTTAAAAACGTTAAAACTATTATGCTACCGTTTTTTACTTTTCTCATTTAAATTAGCAAACATTAATCTAAAAAAACGTGCAGGCAAAAAATCGTATCGTCTAAACCTGTCGAAAGAAGATTAAAGAGAGAGTCCTCACACGAGTGCCATTTCACCGCAATATCAATCAAAATCAAATCGAATCTTAATCCCGGCACTCTGCTTTCATTAAGGACGTCACCACCGAGAACAGGTATTGGTGCGCCGGCGCAGGATTAACGGCTGACAACCTGCGTTTAATTGGGAAACGGTAGAAGCGCGAGAGTCGGTTTAAAAAGTGGGCTAATTTAAAGTACTAATTTACGTTTTTGAAATTCTACGGGTGCATGTCCAAGCATATTGTCGACAGGGTATTATTTAATTCATAGAAGCTGACAATTTAGTAATTGATATATTGTAATGATAAAATAGAATCCAATAATCATTTAATTCCTAACTATGCTAAAACTTAACTACTTACTTAAAAAATATTTAAAACGCTTGGTAAAGTATCAACTGATTACCGCGCTGCAGCTGTAAGGTTCTAAGCTGACGAATGCGATAAAGTGAAATTAAATGTTATTTGATACGTGAAACAAACTAAAATTAAAAACAAACTAAAAGTAAAATATGATCTATCTATATAAGTATTTTTTAAAACTTACTTAATAAGTCTTTGGATAACTTAGGTTCGCTCAAGCAACGCTTTGTAACGTACCTACTAATATAAAGGTGAGTCGAATTTTATCAAAGGTCGCAACGAAAGATTCGCCGTGTTTCATATCATACGTATGTGTGAGACTATAATCTTCGTGTTTAAATATGCAGTTCACAACTTACGCCAATTACGGAGGCCATAGGCCAGCGGTCGTCATATCGCGTCAGTGTTTGCACTGACGCGATATGACGACCGCTAAGGGAGTGACAAGTGGTAGCGTTACAAGTTACAAGCATCGTTGCACGTGGATATAGCTGATCGAGTACAGCTTAGCATACTGTTGAAAGTCGGATGACAAAGAAGTCCGTCCGACTTGTAATTTTTAACAGTCGCCTCGCATAGTTTAGGACAGGATCTACAAGCAAGGAACGCAGATCTTATTAAATTATGTTTCGCAAATCCATTGTTTTTGGGTGATAGGTACGTAAGTTTTCATCTACCGATATCATGAAGGGAGACTGTTTTTCTCTCCATTGTCCCAGCAAATATTAAACTTCAGCACGAGTCGGCAATCACCGCTTTCTCGCGAATATGTAGTGCCACAATATCGTACATTTCGCCATACTAGATTTTTACAGCGACATGTTATAGTCTTATTATTTTAAGAGCTTGTGAGGCCTCTCATTTTCTCTATTGCTTTACTTCCCTATTAGGATTGTACGTTTTCATTGGTTCAATAAATTTTTGCGTCGCCTTCATGACTGCCTCGTTGGTGTAGTGGCAAAGTGTCTGTCTTACATCTGAGAGGTCCTGGGCTCGAATCCCAGGCCGAGGCAAAATTGTTTTTGAGATTTTTTGTCACGAATTTTTCAAAAACAGCTCGAAGTCGGGAAGTTGGCGGTGTTACACCCCCGTGCCTCGGAAAGCACGTTAAGCCGTTGGTCTTGCGCCTGATCTCTCTCCGGCCATGTCGGATTGCCGTCTCACCGAACTTAGAGAGTGATGAAAGAGTGTGTGCACCTGTGTATTGCGCTCACACTTGTGCACTATAATACCTCCTGCGCAGTTGGTTGATCTCTGTTGAGATTGGTCGCCGTGGTCGAAATCGGCTAGGAGGACTATTATTATATTTTTGGCGACCAATTTTTTTTCGCACCATCCATGTAAGATTTTCGAACTCCAAGAAACAAAATTGATACTACATTTCGTTCTGCTATATCACGATACAAAAGTTAAATGGTTTACTGTCATGACGATGACGTGAGTATACCACATTTAAGCGAAGCGACTCCATAAGAAGGAGAACACTGAGCTGTCGATCACAGCATAAATGTTTAATTTCCGATAATTTATTTTCGCTGCACCCTGCTGCTGGTGTCTGACAGAATCGTATATGTAAAATTACAAGTTAATTCTTTTGGTGCGAGCATAAATGTGACAGGCCGTAGAAAGCCTCCGATCGTTTTTTTTGTCGGGAAATAAGTATTTGCGAATTAATTTGAGAGGGTGTTCTTTTTAACTAAAACACAGTCACATCAAACCAAAACATATTTTTTCGCATCGTTCGTTGTCTTGCTTAAGCATCGCTGAATTAGAAAACAATGCTGTATTTTTAATGAAATTGGATTTGAGATAGAATTTCCCACAAAATACTTACTGGTCATTCTCGAGAGTAACGCAAAAAGCTTGTAACGTTGCAGACGGGCAGACGAGTCTAACATATTTCTCAGCGGCCGAGTATCTTAATAGCATTTCGGTCCCGAGTAACGCCGCGAAACTGCTGTGCCACCCAAACCTCGCATAGTTTTGAATGCCACACATCCTTCGAATCACGCCTCCGTGGGAAACTCGGCATTAAAAATGTTTGGCCGAATCATTGCATGGGAGGCCTCAATTAATTATCCTTCGCGACTTTAAGTGCGATGCACGAATTTTTTCACTTTAAATAAAAGTGAGGTAATTGCGTGCGCTTGATAAATTGGAGTAAGGTGATACTTCGGCAGACCTTGGTACGTTTCCATCCGCGCAGCGACGATTATTTCATGCTCTTATGTAAGCCGGCCTCTAGTAGGTTCCGGTCAGACCAATTTAGAGCGACCTAAAGTACCGGCTTTGATATCATTTCAAGTACAATACCGGTGAATGGAGAAACCGGTGATGTAAATGCGTTCCTCAACTTTAAAAGTAATCTTTTCGAATTCGACATCGTGTTTTATCGACTGAATACAGACTTGATTTCGCTACCTGCACCTGACAAGAGCGGAAAAATTCAACGTCTCGGTTTTTATTCAAAAAATCTCGTTCGCGTAATGCAACGCAAGTTTCGGATATGGTTCGGTCATAATTTTGGGCTATGTGTAGAACGAGTATGACCAGTTATTGATGTCGAATGCGAAATTATTTTTCAGACATCACTTTCCATTCCTACTCTATTTATTTCACTGCTCGCATTTTCGCTCGTAAATACAAAAAAGTGTAGTTTAATCTATCACTTCAACTAACTACGAGTATATTACACTTAATGAAAACCTTGTTTAATTCCTCGTGAAAATGTTTATTTTGTGTAGTTACTAGTCTCATGTTTTATGATTACATCAACTGACAATAAAAGTTACGAAACGTTCTATGCCTATTAATTAACTGATGAAAAGTTCGATCAGAATCCTAGTTGTTAATTAGTGTGACAGTTTTTCGAAGCAAGTTTTATCCAAAACTGTGCAATCGGTTACGGCAACTTGCGGTTAGTAATATATTCATTGACATGATTATTTAGGTGATGGTTGGGCAGATAAGAAGATGTCCGTGGGTGTGACTTAGTGTGTAAGGTGTCAACGTTAGCTTTAGTTTTTCAAGGGCGTTTTGCTGTCAAACGTGTTTGTTATACACGCCTCACGATGGTTTGTGTAAGGCTTCGACTACACCGCAAGGTTTAAGCGAACACAAAAAGTTGCGGTTCGAGGATATTTTTAACCAATTAACGCGTATTATTAACGCACCGATGAATGCATGCAAACATTAGATACCTTAAAATACCTGTTGACGGGTTTTGTTGAAATAATGAGGAAGATCGTGTTCTTGCTGGTTAATTCAAATTCATTTGCTAAAGTTATTTTAACGTATCTTTGGTCTTAAAAGTTCAAGTTGCATAGGATGTAGGATACTTGTTGTATATTAAAAGATATCATTTTAGCATTCAGAAGTATGTACAACTGTGTGGCATTAGCTTAATATCTAGTGCCTGTGTGATTCGATGAGATGTCAAATGGCATAAACAGTAACATGTTCGTATCGGAAAATAAATATGTATACGCGTGGACGAGTTTTTAAGAATTCAGGGTTGCAATGCTAAATAAACATATTCACTTCTAACGATAATCTTGACGTCTTACCGGTTTTCTTGCACTTATGTGTTATCTACATATGATTATCATATTTATTTGACACTGTGTATAATTCTTTAGATAATTAATAGTAGTTTATGTGTTGCTAGGCCTGGCGTGTGGAGTGTTAGAAGTAGGGATGCATCGATACGCCTTTTGGCCGATACGATACTGATACCGATATTCGTATAAAAATATCGTCGATACCGATACCGATACCGATATTAAGACGAAAGCTTAGAGAATTAAAATTAAATTTAGGTTAAATATATACTCGTAAAACACAAATTTGGTTAAAGTTTTTAATTTCTATTAAAAAATATAAAGAGTCACACACTTTTAATAAGATTAAAATAAATATAAATTGAATTATCAAAAGTGGAAATTTCAAAATGATTCCATATAGCACTTTTGTGTTTTGAAGTTGACATGATCTTGCTGTTTATTTAATTCAACCAGCGAGTAATAAACGATATACACACATAAACTAATTAATTACGTAATTCTGTATTTTATTTAGTATCGAAAAAATACTGCGCGCGATAGTTAAAAGTCAACAAAAGTGTCTAGCGAAATGGGATACGTGGCAACGCGGGGACAAAGCGTGAGAAAGAGACAACACACTTAATAAAGCGCGGGGTTTCCCCGAGCATAGATAGTCCGTGCCTCGTTTGCAACGAACTAGATCAAAAAAAGATGCGCGTTTACATTACTTTTTTAAAGCGCGAAATTTGAAAAGTATCGTTGTATCGGCAATGAAAATATCGCCGATATATCGGCAAACCCAAAGTATCGCCGATATATCGGTATCGGTATCGGATGCATCCCTAGTTAGAAGTTTCTCAATTACCAGATAAATATTACTCATTTTAATTTCTGAATTGAAACGATAATTGTAACTGAAAACAGTATGATTAATCAAAGTACAAGGCACCAAAATCGCCAATGAACAAAAGCTTGAAAAATCATAAGCAGGTAGGTAGGTATGATATTTTTTTTTGTTCATCGATATGCATGTTGTATCCATGACAACAATATGTCATCAGATAATAACAGCTTCTTTGTATACATGACCAATTAAGTATGACAACTTTATGCATGAGACGAATTGTTATTGAAATATCAAGCTTCAATCCTTTAATGAGTGTTTATACAGGATGTCCAGGAACTAATAGATAACCCTGTAATTGCCTTTGAAAATTTGTCTTATTGAAAAATTTGATTTCAGCAAATAGTAGGCATCTCATTTCGTAAAACATTTTTGTATTAAAATGAAAGCTTAGGCTATAGCGCAGTTTTAAAGGTAATTAAACAAGATCTATGAAGTCTTTTTTTTATTTTTTTAAATTATTAATTATTAAGAAAGTGATACTTTAACTAAGGTCATATTTTTTAACCAATAGGTCGTTGGTCAATCTAGCCGCAGTCAAAGGATAATCTATTTACTGGACACCCTGTGTCTGTCTCTACATTTTAAAAGTGCATAAAATTGAAGTATTAATTTTACCTGCGCTTTGAAAATGGATAAAGCAGGTGCAAAGTAATTCAATAAGAAGAAGTCTCATAAGTGTATATACGGAAATTACTTAATGCCCTTTTTTATTAACTTTTATAATGCTGATGCTACTAGATACTGAGCTAAGTATGTTGTAAATCTACTTAGCTCAGAAAAAATGCCATAGAGTGGAAAAATAATACACTGACCCAAAATGGTGCTATATTAATAAAGTAATTAAACAGTAACAGAGATGAGATAACATAACTTCACAGCTAATGATATAACATTCCTGGAATACCAAAATGTTCCAAGCAAGCGCAGTGTGCTATATCTACCAACTCCAAATGGAAATATGATGTATTAACTTTGCAATAAGCCGTCTTCAGTCTCTACAAAGAATTACCGGTATTCATAATATTCAGACGTATTCATGAATTATTAACTTATAACACTAATGAGTGCCGTCCATATTAAGCTCAACGTATGGACAATGATTTATAGTGGTGCCTGCATCTTTTGAATAACAATTAAAAAAACAAAATAATGTTCCCTTTGTCTGCCTGCCTTTGTAAGTAGTAGAATTCGAGCTTTTAAGTTGCATTTTGTCACTTAATATTCGATCTCAATGTTCATCGTTAAAGAACCAATAATTTGGTGATTCCGAAAAGCGTATGAAGCTATAAAATACAATTTTAGCCTACGGCGGCAATTTTCTTTAAACATGCAATCTTAATTTTGGGCTCATTATTGGCCGTCCCGCGGAACAATGTTTGCGGATGCTCCGATGACTCGATACAGCCCATAAGCCGGCCAATAAATTACAAAACAACCACCAGATTAAGTGATTATTAAGCACAAAAAGCGTGTAAAAATTACCAAAAAAATTGATAAGAATTTCTTTTGTTGGATGCCAGCAACCATTGCGTCGAATTTAAAACCGCTTCGAAAGAAGGGCGATGTTGCAAAACCTTGGAGAAAGGTAGCCTCCTTTATTAAGGCGATTGGCGAGCGGACTTATTTAAAGTTGGCAATAAAAGGTATTCCTTAATGATGTTGACGCTGATATTAATATTACGGAGTGGTTCCGCGACTCGTCTCTGAAGTACTTATAAATTATTAACCTGACCAGATTTTGGCGAGATGCAGCTTCGAGCGAAGGGAAAGATAAGTGTAATCAGATGCGAGAGTTTATGGCTCAAATTAAATTTCCGTGCCGTAATTCAAAGCTGGACAAAGTATGCCTTTTCAGAAATTATATCGCATTAATGGAATATTATTTTATGATATACAACTCTACAGTTATATCGTTTTTCAGCTGCCGAGATTGCTTTCACGGTGGCTTTTATCGTCAACTTTTTCAGTTGAAGATGAAAGCAACAAATTCGTTTTAAAGGTTGTGCAACCCAACTGTAACATTTGGGCTTTGCAGTCTTGCATATTTCTGTGTAAGCCCATAATTATTTGTATCATTACAATTCGTACAAACTAGTAAAGTGTCTACTTTAATTTATTAACCGCACACTGAAGCCAAGTAAGTAGTTTTATTTTTACAGACACGTATTAAATAACCTGTATTTAATTTAATAACAGGTTTGGAGCTTCCTCGTCACCCAGCCGACATGTTGAGCGGCAACGGTGCAGTTTTGTGTGCTCTTTGTTTGTTTATTGCGATTGACTTACACGCCAAAAATTTACATTTAAAATCGCTGTTTCTATTTAGTTAATTAAGGTTTAAAGCGCTTATTCTATCCATTGGATTCGGTATCTATTCGTAATTCGATAACTTCATCGTAAATGCACACACTAGTTTCTATAAGTTGAAGATTCGACAGAACTTATGACTCCGTGTTTAGAAACATGTGTAGAAACAGCAGATAAGTTTTTTCAGATTATAAGTATCTTACTCGTTATGATAGTAAACAAACATAGGTGTGATAAAATAACGTTATAAGCTACTATAAGCGACCTGACCTAAATTCATATTGGCGACAAAACTGTGATCTTAATAATTTTTGGATAGGAACGAAGCTAATAAAGTTGCCAGAAAGATTTTTTCGTGTAACCTTTGACATGTGAATCGTGAATCAAAAGAGCCACAAATTTTCTTATCAAACAACTCATTATACTTACTGTGAACTTGATAACTAAAAACCCATTTACGAGGCCAATAAGGGTGAATCTCTCCCGATACAGATCTACATTTAAGTACTTACTTACAATGTTGGCCCATCGATATTATTATGTGAAATATCATCTTGCGCCATTTCTCCGAAAATCGTATCGGACATCATTTTTATTGCCGTATGATTACACCGGCGATCGTAAGTGGAATAATTTAATGTAATTTTGTGGAAAATGTCGAAGGTAAAGTAATCGAGATTAAAACATAGTCGTGCGTGCGCGCATGTCGCGGCGATGCGTTTAGTTCAACGGTACTCTTAGGCTCAGGCTACACCTGCGATTTTCTGTCGCCTCGGTGCTGACAGCGTGTTAACCGGATGCGACAGCGAGGTTTTGGCGCGTATATGGCCTGAGCCTGGCCTTAATGAATCAATCAATCGATTACGAATTGACGATTATCAGCTTTGTGAATTAAGAAGTGATCACACCTTCTCATTTTGTTAATTAGAGCCTTATGGAAAAGTTGATGGGCGGACGAATAATAATACGGTAGTTGACACCACCAATCGTTGACGTACTTTTTATCAACTGTCAAAACGCTTTTCTTCATAGAGTTTGTATGGGAATAACACACTTTGACGTCATCGCGTGCAATGCCGACTGAGTGACTAATTATCATTTGAATTCCAATTAAAAATCAAATAATACGAACTGCAGAAAAATATTAGTGTAAAGGCATCTAAAATTATGAATTATTTTAGAGAAAATCAGTTTTTGAATATTTCTTTCATAGTGGAAACAAGCCTATTACGGCACACTAAGTTAAATCTCTCGTGGGGAAAACTTGTAATTTTTACGCAGTTTGATAGTAATTATATTAAATGACTAAGATATAATTAACAGAGTATCCAAAATAGCCAGAAGAGGCTAAATTAAGACCATATCAATGTCCCTGTATCTGCTTCGATGATACTATAAATTGGACAAAGGGGAAAGGAAAAATCAACTAAGACCGGGAGAATCTCTACCATCACTCAGAGGTAATACTCAAAAGAAGGAGAAAAACAAGAGAAATCAATTGCAAAAACGATTTGATTGCGAAAGATAAACAAACGTAAAAAGGCAAACAAGAAAACTGAATCGTTTATGCAGTGTCGAAAAAAAAATCACTAACTACGTCTTAGTTAGTCTGAATCATTCCCTCCCAGCTTTCTTGTGAAACCGTAGCACGTACGCAAAATTAGTACCCGCCTTGTAATTAATTACTAGTTCTAACTTGCATGTCCATCTAGTGCTACAATTAATTATGATTTTATTCAAATACATTGTCCTCAGGCTGTCGCTGTAACGATTTATCATCACACTTGCTCATTACATTATTGCCGCGATAAATTCCGATCCTCATAATCGTTACAATTAAACTTTCATAATACCAATTAATTGTGTTCTCGATTAATTCGATTTAGAAATTGTTTCTCGATGGTCGAGATAAGACAAACAGTTTATTGTCTAAAGTAATGGTGTCGGTAGCGTGAACTGGTCACACCCAGGTCATTATACAGAGTGTCCGGTGAACGATGTCCAACCCGTAAAGGGTACAAAATGTTAACAATATTAACGACAAAAATGAAAAAAAAAATTTTTGTACCAACGATGTCAAAATGGCGACCATTTTTATTTTGAAATCGACTAAGTACGGATACTTGCACTTATTAAGCAATATCTCATAATCTAACAGACCTATAGATACAAATCTAGTTTCAATTGATACCTTAAAATATACCCAATAAAATGGGATTACGAACGATGTCTCATTTTGACATCATGGTACAAAGAAGAAGAATGGTACACAGAAAAAAACATGACGAAAAATACGTTTTTTAATCGGTTTTTCATAAAATTGTTTATACTTTTTACCCTCAACGGGTCGGACATCGTTCACAAGACACACTGTATAGTGTTGGAAGTTTTAAATGTGTTTTGTGTAACAATAGACCGGGTGTAATAGCCGAAGGGTATACAGAATAGGCTTCGTTCATTTTGCAATATCGAGTGGCGGCGGTAATTAGAACTGCGTCCGGACTATTACAGCATCCTTATTCTAACGCGCACACGGCTACCATTACAAAAAGTACCAACATACCTTTGGGAACTGTAAATTATTGACTCTATTACTTAAAGATTGAGTGCAAAATAAATCGCATCTCACCGGGCGTTAACCACAGTCATGTTATCAGAAGCGCAAGACTCGCAACAGAAAACAGAAGTCTCAATCGAAACTGGAGTACACGCGAAACTCGTCTGTTAGCTTCTAAGAACACAGGGCAAAGTTCTGTACAGGTAGTTGAATATATATGATGGTGTGGCGTGGCACGGATCGATATGGTCCCTTAGAAGCGGACAAGTTTCGCAAGGGACTGCCACGCTATCGCATCGAATTGATATCGTCTAATTATAAGGTATGGTAGTGAGCCAGCGCGCGCGCACCGGATTCAATTGCTACGTTCATTCAGCCCTTTTTTCATTATGGATATAGAAAACACGCGTTTCTGGAATTTTATAATGACTTCGCAGATCGCCCTTCGTGTTCCTTACATATTTAATTAGCATCTATTGGCGTGAACGGCTTTTTAGCGCATTGCATGCAATTTGCTTGACACGCTTTTTATTTTCCTTACAAGCTTTTTGTATGTACATTTTATTCACAAAGAATCAGATTAAGTTCTTTATCTTGTCAATCTTAAAACACCTTTTTACAATGTTTATTTTTAAGAGCAGGTTGAGTCAGTACAAGTGTGAATGAGGCTGCAGCGTGAGCAATCAACTTTAAGACGGCTGTATTAGACGGATAATGAGTGTTAATAATACAGGATGTAAAGCTAGAAAACTAGACGTCAAAAACGCGGAGACAGTTCGGTATATGCATAAGATTTTCAATAGCGATAGCGGTCGTTCGAGGTCACGCGATCGGTAATCTTAGGATTGTGGCCTTATAGAAACTAATTCCTGTTATCTTGAGCTGTCATATTATCTGCGGATACGTCAGTGTTTCTAAAATAACCTAACACATTACCAATATGCATCGTTTCTAAATACGGGCGAATTAATTTGGCCCGAAGTCTGCAAAGGCTGCGGCGAGGTCGCGACCGGCTCTCTGCAATCGAAAGTAATAAAAAAAACTCTTTTATTATCACGATTGTTGCAAGAGGGCACAGTGAATTATGGTCACGGCTTCCTTTATTGAGTTTTTATTAAGCGCAACGTCATCATTTTTATAATGCCAAAAGCATTTCTGAGTCGTCTTGCATTTCACTGGAACCAGACCGAAGACCTTATTTCGTTTTTAACGAGTGAATATGTTTTATTCCGTGGTCAGTATTTACAGGTTGATCTATTTTTTTTTAGGGAAAAACATAATTAATTTCATACTTGCATTACCGCTATCGGTAGGTTTACTTTTAGATTACTGTCGAAGACATGCATTTGTGTAACTCGAATTTGTTGAATTGAGCCCTTTTGCAATTAAGTGCCTTGCGTTGGATAGGTAGGTAGCATTTGACAATGCAATCCAGCCGTCCTAGCATACCATAAACAAATGCTCCACCTCGGATATAAAGGTCACCCTGTATACCAGCTAAGGTGACATCGCGGGTGTAGGCAGTGAGATGTCACCGGCGACAGTAACGAACAGTGGCGGCCGGGTAAGAGGACCACATTATGTTGCCTTTTGACATCATTAAGGAACAACCTTACTGGGTAGTTCACGGTATAAATTGTGGTGAAATAATTTTATATGAGATGGTCTTCGTATCTTCGTGATGTCCTAAATAAGGCAATAGTAAATAAATTTTTTTGTTTACACATAAAGAATGGAAATAGGTTGTGAATTACTTAATCATCGTCATCATATCATAATCAGCAAGTCGTTTCTGACCATGCCTCCTCCATTCCCCCATACACTTTTAGGTTGAGGAAAGCTTAAAGGCTTATTTTTATGTCTATTGCGAGTGCGATGAAGAGTAGGAAATGGCGGAATTAATTGTAATTAATTATGCTCATCAAACTATAATCTAAAAAACCTAACAAAACAAATACAGAGCTATCAGCTCCTATTTCTAATATGAGATTTATAGGCCATTACTCCACTAAGGCGAGTGAGCGAGTTGAAAGCGTTTACTTGTACCATTTAAACGGAAGATTGATGAGATGAAATTGCCTTGTGACAGGAGCGGGCAATAATGTGCGATAGTGCGCCGATGAGCTATCCATTATAAATTTACATAGCAATCATGCTTGAAGAGACCACACTTTACAGATAAACTTGGACAGGCGACTGTGCGCGCGCGCAGCTTTTTCGAATGACTTTTGGCTTCGGATATTTAGCTTCTGTCTTATTCGCTCATAGTCCTAATTGTGCTGCTTCTGATGCTGAGTTCCCTTTTCTTCTTAATGTAGTCTGGGAGGGATTACTTTTGGCGAAATGAAACTGTGTTGTTTATCTTTGTGTGTAAATAGATTGCCATTTGCCTGAACACAACCGCAATTTACTTAGGGATTTAAATAACGTACTATGTAAACTACAGACTACAGACTTTTCAGAAGTGTTCAGAATGGAGATGTCTCATTTACACTAGAATTTATGGTCATACCATCGGTGGTGGATCCCACGATGAGTGATCCGCAGAAAAGTGGAGTGCGCTGGTCGACGAGAATGGTAATTAGACTCGTCTTTATCTTAGAACACGGGTAGAATATTTACAGGCAGAAGTGAGAGCTTGTCGAAACTGCAAATGAACTTTGGAACAGTGTGATATACCGGCTGTATATTATCAGAGTGAATAATATGTCATGCATGCCAAACAAAAATGTGAAGTGTGTCATACTATCTTGAAATGCAAACATGCTTATATTATTGCTGAATATGTATGTGTTCGAACCTGCGACCTCTTGGTTAATAGTCAACTTCTTGACCATTACACCAAAGAGGTCATCAACTTAAATGCGGTAAAATACAAATTCACTAAAAATAATCTTAAAAAAGACAATCATTAATTTTGTACCTACGCCATTAGGTTAAAACACCAGTGACAAAGTTATACAACGTGTCGAAGTGGGTCAGAAATCAATTCCCCGGCTTGTTATTGTCATTCATCAATACAAGACAATCCAATTATTACATAATGATTGTGGTTAAAACAGATGTTTTGGTATTAACCTGTAAACAAAGGTTGTTTATGGCTGCTGCAATTCGGTTTAACGCAATAAATTGATCTTGATGAATGCGAGCAGCGTCGGATGCAACGAATATATTATGCACAAAATAATTGTTTAACGGTTGGTTATAAGCGCGGAATGCGTGTAATGTTTGCGTTTAGGGTTGCTGCTGTTTCATGATTCAATAGTTTTTTTTTGTCCTGTTTATAGGGTAAGAAACGGGATATATTCCAAACAGCAAGTTTAGTTTCTGAAAATATGCTTCATCACATCATACATGCAACGCGACGCGTTATGTTGTCATAGGTAGCCGTGATACTGTTTTGTGATTTACCGGTATTAAGACAGTGGACAGGACACAGTGATTCTGTTAAATTACAAACATGAACCAACAATAAAATCTGAAAAAGAACGCGATTGCATCCTGAATGCCATTGCATTGAAATGTAATAAATTATACCTTTATTTTATTTTATGTTTAAGTGTTTAAGGATTATTATATAATGATAATTATATGGTTATTCTTCGTTCAAACAGCGCCAGTTGCACATATATCTATATGGATCCTATCTGTTCAATATTTCAACCTGCCTTTCAAATAGAATACAGTGTGTAATTTCACGCCTGTTGAATCACGCGTCACGTAGTAGAGCGATAGAATTTCTGAAAAGGAGACCGATATTGCTTTGCGATAAAAAGGTACGATAATGCTAAGGGTACATTCAAACGTCATACGTTTTTAAAATGGGTTCTTTCTGAAGGTGGTGGTGAAGTTTAGAAACGACACTTTGGGAAATCAGTGGTCCGATGTGTTATTTAGTTGTAGTTTAAACATTCAAACGTCATAAATTTTTAAAATGGGTCTTCCTGAAGGATGTTGTGAAGTTCTGAATTGAGACTGGGGAATCAGTGGTCCGACGTGTTATTTAGTTGTAGTTTATTTACCAATAACAAAAGCTTATTTACATGTTACTATGAATATAAGCAGACCTCGTCTCGATAGTGATGATCAGTCAGTGTCACTTAGTCAGTTAGTTAAGGGCTTATGTAAGTATATGAGAAAAAGTAGTAATAATTAAAAAAGTATTTTGTGCATGGTTTGAATTTCAGATGCTGTGTTAAACGAGCGTGAATTAAGACATTTTCAACCGATGAAACTGCTAAGCATTTATTAATATCTTTTGCCTATACAACAGTAAAAGTGACATTAATTTATCGCCCTTAGTTTTCTTGTGATAAAGTAGATCAATACAAAAGTAACTTATATTATAAATATTAATAACTTGAGTTACATTGTTAGTTTTTTTCTTTTTACTTTTTGCGCACCACCTGAATTTTCTCTGCTTGGACCTATGGTTGACTGGTAGAAAATGCCTTCGGCATATGTTCACATGTTTGTGCAGAACTTAAATAACTAAAAATAAATAAAAGGTTGTCAATCCTTACATTTAGTAGTTTACTACAATCTACGTTAGTTTATTTCAAAAGTCTACATTCGCGCCGCGCCTAACCCGCTAAAAAGGCTCGATATAAGTTACCGCTAAGTGGCAAGTGGCAGCCCTAGCCGTCTAACGGTGAGGTAACGCGATTTTATCGTCGATGGATGGTCGGCACGTGTCTTTTACGGCGACGAAACGGTATTGAACGCCGCGTAAATCTTACAGCTAATAACAATAAGGTTTACTTCAGATGTAATTGTGTTGGCAGTTTTGACTATGAAGTATAGATTTTAGACTTTAATAAATGATGACTAAATAGGACTAGCAAAATAACTAACTTACAAAACTCTATTTAACCGGTCAATCCTGAAATTATTAGACACAATCGATATTCTATTGTTATGATTCGGCCGAACATTCGTGCAAAACAGTGCGCTTACCTTTTAACGGTAATAGTAATAGTCCTCCTAGCCGATTTCGACCACGGCGGCCAATCTCAACGGAGATCAGCCAACTACGCAGGAGATATTATAGTGCACAAGTGTGAGCGCAATACACAGGTGCACTCACTGTTCCATTACTCTCAAAGTTCGGTGAGACGGCAATCCGACATGACCGGAGAGAGATCAGGCGCAGGACCAACGGCTTAACGTGCTTTCCGAGGCACGGGGGTATAACACCGCCAACTTCCCGACTCCGAGCTGTTTTTGAGATATTCATAACAGAAAATCTCAGAAACAATTTTGGCTCGACCTGGGATTCGAACCCGGGACCTCTCGGATGTAAGGCAGAATCTTTGCCACTACACTAACGAGGCAGTTAACGGTAAAAAGGGTTAAGCCCAACAACTAAATATCTCACATAATTCTCCGGGTATAATTACTCGTAGAATATGCTTGTACTTATTTAATTAAGTAGTTAGAGCCTGTCTCCTCAGAATCTGTGATATGTTTTTAATACCAAATCCAGCATAATAGAATACCAGGCTATCGCATAGCGTTGTAATTATACTAGCGGGATATTAACTAACCTACGATGAACTGTGCTTGTGGATGTTGCAACAAGTTCTATAGCTCATTTGTAATACATATAACCAAAACACAACTTTATGGCATTTATCAATAACGAATGACATAAAATCAACAATTTCAATTTTTGATGAGAAACATTTTTAATACTAATACCTACAATTATAATGAAATTTGATGAGAGGAAGCATTTAATAATTAATATATGAGCGATATGGTGTGGAGAGAATCATGAAGTGATGACACAGGAAAATTTGAATAATTTTTTATTTCTTTTCTTTCGATCGTTAGTAACTCGAGTTAATGTAACAAATTGAAAATGATTTGACTGCCTGATACATTACAAGTGACTTACCTGAAGTTAAAATGTGCAATGATTGTGGCGTGCTGTATCCTCAGGGTAGTTGACCGATGTTGCCATCATTAATTGTGAAGAAAGATGAGGATTGTCTGGTCTCGAAGGCGAACCCGTCATTATTGGACTCGCTGATGAGATGATTAACTTTAATTGATAGTTGACGTTTCTAATTAATGCTCGAGTTTGAATATTTTTGAATGCGCGCAATGCAAATAATGCTAAACAGCAATTTCAGCTTCAAACATAATACAGCTTTTATGCGCCTGAAAAGATGGGGCAGAGCTTTGTGAAAAAAAATATAAGAGTTTAATAACTGATGATGAGCTTAATTAGCCAGCGAACAATCTGGTCATCTGGAGATTAAGTTCTGATATTCTGTAAGTATATTTTGTGTTTGTCGTAAGGACAGTCCAAAGTACTGGCCATGATTTTCAGGTATTTATAAAAATGAATACTTCTTAGTTTTTCAACGCTATTACGATACTTTATTATTATATTCAATGTTAAATTAAATCATATGGAAAGAAAATTGCTCTTACTAACTACCTAACTAACTAGCTACCATGACAGCAGATCAGCTAGGGTTCACTACTCCATTTCGAGTTACGTGTCGTCGAATTACAATTCATCGATGACAACAAGTCGATTAGTTGTTTGAACGATGCGTTATATACCCGAAAGACGTTACATCGATTCATTTGTTCGAATGCTAAAAGAAATTCGATAAAATGAACCATCGATGTAACATTTGTGGCAGTCCGAATTTTAAAAAAATGGTTCAACTTCTCGCTCTTTAATACTGTTTATATTACTAAACTATTTACGCAAAGATTTCCAAATAAGACAAAAACAACAATAGAAAGAATCCGTCGTCTTGTTCCTACTAATGGCTCCGTGGTATCATTGCACCGCGCCATTCAATCTTTGTGGCCCTTCCTTTCTAGTTGCTCGATCCAACATTGTTTAACCACTCACCACAAATTGTATTTTAAATCTCAAAGATAGAGTATAGGTTAGACTGATGAATATTGGTGGTTAGGTTGTTTAGTAGAGTCGGCGGCGCGCGTGGCTAGCTCGTGCCAATTTGTGAATAACGCCGGACGCCCCGCGCTGCTTTCTTTCCTTCATTGCTAAACTAGTTAGTTGAATATCACTGCTGTGTTATAGGCACTGCTATTTTGCATACTGTCGATATCGATCGATTGATGATAGCAAACAATATTGATCAATTGTGATTCTTGCGCTAGAATACCTACAGCGTTCTTTCGTTTTTTTTAATGTTTAGTGAGGGTCCATCATACGAGTGATAATCTTGTTTTTGCTTTATGGAGAGATAAACATGGGTAAAATCAAGATCAAGAGTTAATCCCGCGCAAACATAATGTAAGTTATGTAATCCATATAGTGGTCTAGACTGGTTTAGTATGTAAGTTATGTAACCCATATTAGGAAGGAGGTTATTAATTATAAAAATTTCACGTTGAAATGTAAAAAATGCCCCGCTTAATAAATAAGCGTTTTAGCAATTCACCGCAATTAGGAGTTAACAGCAAATTAAGATATCAAACGACATGAATTTTTATGACACATATTCAGCTCATGTATTTTAAAATTATAATGACAAAATTAATTGCGATATGTTAATTTATTTCATTGAGGTTTTCTGTTTATAGAGGTTTATTAGTGGGCATGGTCTATCGGTCAGACCGATTTAGAAGTTGAACCAGTATGGCGGTTTCGTTATCAATCTGGACTGGTGAGCAATATAGTGCATTGCGAGCGTTCGCTTTCTATACTTGGCGCTTATCCGCTGGTTTTTATGTTCCATACACGATTTAATATGTAGGTTCAGTTCTCAGCAAGTCTATCTATCAGAAAATATGTGTTGTCCTATGCGCATTTTGTCTTAAAATCTGTTTGTTATCAGTAGGTAGGCATATTGATTTGGAAATTTGTTTAGTTTGTGTTGGCGTTCTGTACCACTGTTGTGATACAAAACGTCCTTTGCCTGTTTGTACGTGTGGTGTATATAAGGTATGATTAATGTCTAATGTAAGGATATTTTGACGTAATATGAACGTAACTTTGACGACGACTTTGGTGTTAATGGTCAAGAAGTTGACTATTAACCAAGAGGTCGCAGGTTCGATCCCTGCACTGTACAAATATTGGTCTGGGTGTTATATGTATTCAATTAAGTTTATTTGTAATACCACTGTTGATTCTGATATCTGTAACACAAGTGCTTAAGCTACTTACCACGAAGTCAGATCAATGTATGTGATGTTGTATATTTAAATCAAATTGCTGATCAAAAAGTTTGAAATTAACTTTTAGTATCAACTGATGACTAGTACGAGTATTTTATTCACTGGTCCTTTTACTGGTTGATCAATGATTTGACATAATTTGGCTGTCGATAAGTATACATCACTATTGATTCTTTACTGCTTATTGATCATTATTTTCGGGTGTAAATCATCTAGGTGTGTAATCAATAATCACGAAGCTACAAAATTTTGAGGTGGTCATGATATAGACAGTAAGTAGTGGGATGTTATTATTTCTTGTATCATGTACTCACTTCCAAATTACGCGGTGTGTGTGCCTATTATTATTTGTTGGCCAACTCAACAGATCAAGTGGCCTTGCTGGTTGCTAAAAAAGTGTATTTAATGCGAAAACTGAGCTCGTCTAAATAAACGAACATCGAAAATTATACTTGCCTTTAGTTTTGGTATATTTTTTTTATTGAATTTTAAGTTTCCTGCGGAGTAGGCTCAACTAAAGATGCATATTACAAAATTTATCAACATTTATAATTTACAAAATTTATAATTTATTTATTAATTAAACTAAAATAGGCGTTTATCGACATTTTGTTGATGTTTTAACAGCACTAGTAGGTACACTCGAAGCCTCGTGCGAGCCGCATCTGTCTGCCTACCGGGTTCGCTCATTAGAATGATTGATGCCTCGTTTGGATGCGTTGTACAGTTGCGATCGAAATTATACTCAACTATTTATACTAAGGAGAGGTAAAGGTCGCATACGTGACGAGTTCATACTTTGGATGGGTCATGAACGGGACGGGCACATGATCACTTATAACTGTATTTAGCTACCTACTGTAAAAAAATCCTTATGGTTTATGAGAAATAAACGGTAATCATGTATTGCATATAGCACCACCTCAAAGTCGAACCGGGGCGGGAGTGGCGGTACCAGACAAGGACATGCTAAACCGAATTTAAGCACGTCCTCCCGTTCTCAGTTGTCCCGTCCGCGTTTCCGCCCCGTCCATGCACACGTGACATATGCGGTTATGAATAAATTTTGTATGAAACAATTTTTCTAAAGCTACCCGTCCCGTTCCGTCCGGATAGAAACCCGTCACGTATGCAGCGATCTTAAGACAGTGTACGAAATATTTGTGTCTGACTGTACACAATAGGTTGAAGGCACATACTGCTGTCACGCGTTTGACATGCGTGTCGTAGTGAAAAGCGAAATTATGTTACAGTAGTAAAGGTTTCTTCCAATAAAACGTACTGAGCTGTAATAATTCATAATCATCTCTGGCTCAGACAGTTGTCTTTTTCTCCTGCAGAATATTTTCTTTAGTTTAAAACTTTCACGCAGACCTTGAGACAGTATCTATGATGTGATGGCTAAAGAACGAATACTTGAATAATTTAAAACATTACATACACAACCCTCCGATCATGTCCTAGATAAACTCTTAGCTAGTTTTCTACTGATTTAAATTCTTCGCGGAGATGTGGGCAATGCGAGCAACTTATCAAAGCCACTTCAAATTATGCGATGCAGTTTCAAAACTTATCATTAGGCCGGGAATAATTATTTTTAAATTGTTTATACATATGTATTTATGTCGTACTGGCCAATTAAGACTTGTAAAACGGTATATCAAGCCATGACATATTGTTGAGTGAATAAATTGTTGTCATTAATTATATTGGGCTGTAACGACCTGTCAATAGATCCAAGGGTCAAACGTTATTGATTCATGTAAGGCTAGATTATAGATTAGATAGAACCTAATTGATAATGGAAAATAAATAATTTGATCGTAAAATGTTGGAGGCAGGCTATTTTGCCTTTCTTACTTATTTTAACTTTATTGGACCGTGATTCAATTGGCGCAGTTAATGCCATGAGGCATTCTCTACTAGTTAACCGCGTGGAAATAGATAATATTGGTGGCGGAAAAAAGGGAGACGGGGAATTCACAAATAAATTTTATTGATTTTAAGGTGTACAGAATATGTAACATAACATGTTTTATCACAAGTTCAATAAAGTTATATGACTAGAGCGAGATGAAGCATTGCAGAAGCGACTCAAGATAATGTCATACAACTTGTTATTATTATAGAACATTGATTCTAAGGTGAACGAACGTTGCATTTACATCTAATGTATAGGGACAGAAGTTTGAAAACGTTAAAGAAAAGTACAAAACGTACCTACAGGATTACATCAAATCAAGTATAGTAGGAAAAGGTTACATCTCCCCTAATTTCCTACTTGTATACCTAGATTTATTCTAATTTCCTAGATTCGGAACATATGCAGGGTGACTGGTAATAAGTAGCGGAGCCGTTAGGGGTAGGTAGTCTAGGGTTATTCTGCCAGTCCGACAGACAGCAAATCCGACGTAAAAGTCTAATCTTTAAACATGTAAGATAAAACTTTGTTTGCGCTAAAATTTGTTCTTGATGACTCCTTAAACCAGGTGTTACACAAAAACTTTAATAACTGACGGGTGTTGTTGTGCCCGTAAAACTGAACAACTTTCGCAAAGAAACCTAGGTCGAAATCTCAAAAAAGTTTTTCGCTCTGCCATAGTAAATCGATTGGCTGATTGGCAATTCTGTATGGTATGGAGGTCCGGTTTTTTTTGAGATTTTGACCTAGGTTTCTTTGGGAATGCAGTGGGTTGTGCAGTTTTCCGGGCACAATAACACTCTTCAGTTATTACGGAGATTTTTGTAACACCTTGTATATTTTTATTTGATGACTTGATGTAATTAGTGCCTAACTAATACTTCTAGTAACAAGAAACCTAAATTATGATGTCCTTTTTAAAACCGACGATCTAGTTTATTACTTTTTCTCGCTGCACAAATGAGTCTATCGGTAAATCGAAAAATATTATGTCTGTTTTATCTGAGGCTCATTAATTTTTATTAATGTTCAAAACCGTTCTAGATATTGAATTGATACCATGCATTTATGATAGCATTCGTAGCTGAGATATAAGCTAGCAAAAACGGCTGAGTGGATTGCGACATCGAAGTCTCATGTCCTCAAATGAATTATACATCCAGTGTATTATCTATCACCTTGATGCTTGTACTTTGTGGCACTACGAAAAGCTGGTCAAAGTTATTATCTAAGAGCATCTAAAACATTGACACATTAGATATGGTTATGTTCTATTAAATTAATTAAAAACTGACTCATTACTTTACTTTTTAAATTTTGGCTTATATGATTGCTCAGATATATTTTTGACTTCAAAAAAACGTTGTAAAGACTTGGTTCTCATTACTCAATTGACGTTCTGGCTATTCACATTTAAATTGACAACACAAAACTCATCGATTACTTTTTATTTACTGTTATGCTAGTTGAATGTATAACACAAGAAGCAATTTGGCAGGTTTATGCTCAGAATGACTTTCTCATCACACATTGTTACGGCGGAGAGTGGAAACCAATCGGTGCGGTTCCAGGCCACTTCTTTTGTAACCGCAGCTTGGTTTCGAATCATGCTCCTGGGCAGGGACGAATCAAGGGTACAGACAGGGCCCCTCGGCGGTAAGGGGCTACCGAAAAAGAGGGCTTGGTTACTAAAAAGGTGTCGGACGGTCTACGGTCCAGTCTTTGGTAACAGACAGAGCAGTATAACCTACAGAGCTGCATTATTATTTATGTACGGGCAAGGCCATCGTACATTCAACTTTATTTTGCGCTTACGTTGCGCCCTACTTTAGGCGCGCGATCACTCGCATGATATTTTTACTTTAATTAGCCAGTACGTGAATAACTTTCAAACTATATACAACTCAAGGAAAGATTTGCCACCATAACTTTAACTGTAACTTTAACTACTTTATTAAACTTAACCTTTCTTAACTACGGTGATCTTTTCTATTGTGCGTGCTCATCAACTTCAACTCAACTCAACCTATAGTGTATGTAACCATACAATTTATGTGGGGATTTTTTAACCGTTACAAGCTAAAATCTTATAATAATGAAATCAGAGTAAAAATTGTTTTTGGTTTAGGTTGTTAATAAATTTAACGTTTTTTTCTATTCAATTAGTAAAGGGATATTTATATTACTGGCAACTTACCAAATCGGAGGCTGTTTTCCCAACAACATCGACCCTTAGTTCGTTCCCACACCTACATCTAGTTAGCATTGGATCTCTCTCCGGTTACAACATAAGGATCGTGATCTTAAATAAATCATAAGGCAATTTATTGGACGTGGTAATTACGGGGTGGTTTGTCACTTTTGCTAAGGTATTTAACGTTGCACAGCGCATGATTACAACGAGGTGTTTGACCGTTGAAAGATATCAAGGCAATGTATTTGCATAGTTAATTAAAGGGTTAAAGAAAATTTGTGTCAAATACTATTGAAATAATATATATTTTGAGAACCTAATCATACTAGACTTAGTATGATTAGGTATTCAAAAGATATATTAATTCTTGGCGTTTCTGTCATTCAATAATTATTCAAAAGGTACTAGTTAGGTGAACTTTTTTTGAATGCAAAAACGACGGCAGCTAAACTATATGTTTGATGTTTAAGGCTCGATCGAGCAACTAAAATGTATAATTACTTACTATTACTATAACTTAAACTGGAATATGTGACGATGGATGCCAAACGAAATACGTCTATAAATAGGGACACTATAATTTATCACTATCAACACGTCTTCCTTACGGTGACGAATGATAGCTTTAATTTTACGCCAATTTCATATCAAATATACATCCATAAGATACAGAGCAGTTAATAATATCGCATCGAAGTCTGTCTCATTCCCACAGTCGAGCGTGGTTGACAGACACGGGTTTTTTTGTATATTTATGAGTCGCTATCGGATCGAGAATGTCTGGCCGAGCTATGTTACAATCCTGATTACGGCACACATATTCTTGTACATGTTACAATTTTTTTACCAAACAAGCACGTTTTATGATCCAGCAGGAATTGATGCTATGCGCGAAATCCTAATCGTGATGCTCAGCCTGTCCAAACTCAATCACACATGAGCCGGTGCGAACGGAAAAAAAGGAAAACTTACCGATTCCAATAAATGGATACGCTATCAGAATTGGTCACTGATCCAAATTGGTCGCTCAGCACGACTATTTCTAGATACGTTTCGGTAAATAAGGAGGTTTTGATAATTGTAAGTAACATGACTCCGGTTTTTTATGACTATTGTACAGTGTTGGAGTTATAAAAATAGGAACATGATATGAGTAACTTTCTTTCGACAACCCAACACGGAATAATTAGTTGCTTATTTTCAAATAAGGTATAAATGGCGCTTGTAGCGGGTAAGAAAGGTACATTGATTGATAATATGAATGTTTTTATTTTCATCACGCATATAAATTCTACCACAAGTTTATGGGTTAATATATTTTTAATAAATATGTCTCACAAAAATGGTATTTCACAAAAAATATTTTGCCTTTACTCATTTGGTCAAAATTATTAAACAATTAACAAATTAAGCACGACGAAAGGTTAGATATAAAATAAATACCTTCCAATCTTGTCTTTTCTAATGGTCACAACGCAAATGTTAATACAGGTAGTGCAGCGGCAGTTGTTTCCAATTACGTTGTAAATTGGAAGATTCGCTTACAAACTACAATTACAAACTTTTGATTTCAATTTAGATTGCAATTACCGTGTATATTAACCCGTACGGCGAAGCTCGTTGACAACAATCAGTGAAACCGGTCAGTGAGCCAAATGAAAAACTGTATCAGCGTAGAATATCGCCTAGCGGGATGCTATAGAGACTGAAAACGCGCCCGATGGCCACAACCGTAACCAAATTAATAAGACCCACATAACTCAACCCACGCTTCCCAAAACCGCCTAACTCGGGGCGCCTGTTGGAGCTCACCAATAATTGGCCGCGTCATTATGCTTATCATAGGTTTGAGTCGGCTTTTCAATATGTCTATTATCGAACGACAGACGTCAAATAATAGCTACAGGCGAAGCAAGGGTGTTATTGCGTATAACAAGTTCTCGTTTTGTTTATTTACATTGGAATGCAAGTGTTACGTCTCATCAGCGTTGGCACAGTTATACTCGTAGGTAGGGCGTTAGGGCAGGCTGGTCAGAGGCTTATCATTAACGATAATTTTGCTTTAGTTCTATGTCATTAGTGGGAGTACATAGACAGTTTCTCGTTCATGTTATGAAACGGTGTGTGGTCTCGATTTGGAATACTCAACTACTGACCACTCCATTTGATTAATTAATAACGATTTTTTTATTGCTGTTAGGCAGAGCTATGCTAAACGTTTTATTTAGTTGTCAAGTTGCAGTTGTTGTTACTTGTAAGTATTTTAAAAGATGTAAAGAATTGGTAATAAGCGTTTCTAAGCCTATTTGGTCAGTCTTGCTTATCCCATCGTGTTCTCAGACAATATAACCCAGTATTTTAAAAGAGCTAGCGATAAGTTCAAAAAACACCAGTTGTGATAAGTTTTACGTAACGGAAACTTTTTAATACGAGAGTAAATGTAAAACATTTCTTTTTTCTTAACATCTCTCGGTAAATGTGTAACTGAAATAATATCGGGCAGATAATTGAGCGGCCGCGGGCGAGACGCGAGTGCGCGACTCCCGCGCACCTCGTTATTTCGGAATCCGCTCTTGTTTCGCAACATCGCCACCGCCCGAAATTTAGGGTGCCGTCGTAAGATCAGAAAGAAACCCTAATAATAATGGGGACAACATCATATACGTTACTCTGATCCCAATGTAACAACGAAGGTACGTCAAACACTTTTATTAACTGTGCTTATTCATCCCTTCTAATCCCTGCTTATATAATAAATGGATAAGTCAGTTTGTTTTTTTGTTTCTCCTTAAGAAGAGCAAGGTTATATTTTTTTTGTGTGGTAGGTAAGTTGGAGGCTAGAGAGTGACATAGGCTTCCCTTTTCCACGAAAAAACATCTCAATCCTATGTAAAAATTATAAAATCAACTCATAGCTTACCGAAAGATGGCGCCACTCGGTTAAGTTTTGAAGGCTATGCGCGGTCAATTCACATTTACTACGCGAGCGAATAATTGTGTATGATAAAGGGTTTCCACGCGGACGACGTCGCGGGTGGCCACTAGTTTTATATAAAACTTAATTGCCCAAGCTGAAAGACAATGGGCGGAAAAATCATACAGTCAACTGCTTAAAGCATTTTCTGCCAATCAATATGACAGTTAAAATTTAACAAGATATCCGTATGTTAATTCTGAACTTACATTTTATTGCAGTACCTACGAACGTAAAGAACAGTCATCAGTTAATCTTGCTTGATACAAAGTTTGATTTATACAGTACCTTTTGCATGTCCTCGGGTGGCTAAATAACATCTGACAGTAAGGTTCTCTTACTTTACAAACAAACCCTTGATGTAGCTATTTCTTATTCGCAAAACATAACCATAATAATTATATTGTAAGACATATTTATATCGTGTAGAAAATAGAAAGAACCCTTGCTTTCTGCACGTCAAATTCTCACTTCGCCGTTCGATTTTTTTGTTTCCACGGCTGTAAAAGGATCGCGGGTAAGTGCAGGATTTATTCCCCATCTCGTACTTGTTTCACCGAAGAGTCGTAAGTTAACAGCACGAAATCAAGCCGACCTTCCTATAAGTACTAATTTGGACAATATATCCATACGCCGCTGTGGAATATTTTAATTAACTCGAGTACGAGTTACGAGCCACTTATTTATCAATTTACTAATAAATTAAAGAATTTATATTACATGACACTTGTATGAAATATTGTGTAGTTTTAAATGTACCTTTTAAAACATGTTAATGAAGCTTTTACAGCTGTTCATGTCAAAAATAAACTAAAATAGAACTTCATAGCATTGATCTCCAAACCATATTGAATAACGAATACTATTTCTCATAACATAAACAGCGTCAATTTATTATTTTATCAGTCTACAAAAGTAATGACGTTGTTTAACCCAACTCATTCGAGTGAAAAGTGCTATAGAGCGTCAATTACTTTGATTCGATTGCATTTTTAGTTCAGGGATGTTTTGTCCATCAATCACTTAAACAAGGCAAACTAATGTAGCAGCCAGTTAGCACAATGTATTAGCGTGAAGAAGGCTTAGTGTTAGTCCTTCTATTTAAACATAGTTCTGGTGTTTAGTGAGCTTTAAATTAATTTTTTCATTGAGTAATACAAAATCAAAAAGATTCATGTGATATGTTTGAGGAATCGACTCTTTTAAATTCGCTACAAACATAGTTTCATGCGCCAAGTAACGTCTCTTTTTACTAAAAAATGACAATCTAAAAAAAAACTCTTCAGAAGATCTGATGTAATATTTATTGAATTAAATTGACCATACAGTAGTAGAAGATTGTTAAAAAGTCATTCAAATCAACATATTTACTAAAAAAAAAGGCTTGGCGAAGGCCTTTGCTCAACAGTAAGCGTCGAAAGGATGATGACTTACTAAAAGATAACTGCTTCAAATAGTTTAGAGATCCTTCTGTTTCTATTTACACTGTGCAAGCAACATCAGTTTAGTGAAGTGTAAGAGACGATTGCAAGTTAATGGAATAGAAATTAATAATAAACTTAATATGTTAAATACACCTTTCGTCATGTTATTTCATTCATTCACATTTAATCAAATTTTCAATTAATTTCATGTTTGGTTTATTGTTGGTGGATGAAAATAATTATATAGCGGAGATGTACATTTTGCGGATTAACTGTTAGCTGAGGTATATGAGAACGTTGTTGTTCTATTTGTTTGTTTTGTTTGTTATAAAAAATTTTTTTTCTTTTAAAGTATAACACGAGGATTTAACATTCATAGGAACTTTTTGAAATCACGGCGTTTCATTATATCAATATGATATACTCGTACTAAAAACTTTTATGATCAGAATATTTGCTTACGCTTACAATACACCGCTGACGCGTTGATGTCTTTTACACTAGATAACGAAATGGAGAACATTTTTCGTTCATAACGATTAAATATCCAATTTGTAACCAAGAACTTTCATATAAAGAACCAAAATGAAAGTACTTTAAAACCGCTGAAAGGCTGTGTGGTCCGCTTTCTGATAAGATTCTTAAGTCTCCCTTAGCGACTCGTATCACATACAAACTCGCTCCATCACAACCCACGGGCAACCGGTCGACTTCGCTGTATTATTTGGCAATATTGTACTATATTATGCACAATAGTGTGGACGTTATCATCCGCTACCGTGAAATTACTGCTCGCAAGCTCATTATCGATGCGGCGCTGGTTTATCGATGTTTCGATAAGTTTCTCGATTTGTTTTAACTGCGTTAAAATGACGCGTAACGAGTAGTGTCGGTGGGCTTATGAAGAAATAAAAAATGTTTTTCGGATATCGGAACTGCGTGGAGTGACCTTAATAGCTTTTGAGATCGAATATAGGGACGTGATGTTAGCTCATCAGATGTTATTGCGGGCAATATAAGTTATTCATACTTAATTTCTTGCGATGTTTTTTGGGATATGTTTATGGAATATGTTTGCTCTTTTGTTGGCCGTTGCGTCGTAATAGTCATAAGTGTAGTTAAGAAGTCAATTGTTTATGGCTTTTTATTTCCTTTCATAAGCATTGATTTATTTTCGGACCTAGTGTAGTAACGCAACATAAAAGTCAATAGCAATTTAAAATTTATTCCGGTCTTAATTGTGCAGGTTTACGAAAATGTTAAATGTCATTTTATCTCTGATAGGGATCAGTATTTAACATATGTTTAGAAAAATTGAATACGTTTTTTCATTTCTTCACGTTAAAGTGCCAAACTATTTGGGTATTTTTTATCACGTGATGTGTGGTCACCTCATCACCAGAAGGCGGTAATGGAATTTGTCCGAGTTTGCTGTATAATTGCGTGGCCTCAGGGCCCGGGCTTAATTCGTTCATTACGATTTATGAATGTAAAATAAGTTGACCGCTCGCAACTACCAAAGTGCTATCATTTTATGACAACAACCCGGCATAGCGTTTGGTTACTGTCTAATCAGGAAAGTGAGGCCTGTTTTATGATGCATCAATAAATGTGTGCGTTGATGTATGTCCAATTTCAGTACAAACATCTGTACATGTCACTTTTGTGTTTGTAAAAAAATAATTGTTCACATTTTCGCATTTCAGATCGGTAAAGCCACAACTGCAGTAGTTCAAATGTAAAACATAAGAAAAAAAAGAGTGATTTGGGTGAAAGGATTCAGAAATTGTTTTAAGATTATCTAGACCTATAGACAAATACATAACATAGTGCAGCAGAGATATAATGTAATCAAAAAAAATCCATATATAATTTCAGAGCAACAAAAAGCTCAATAATTTAAATATTCTGAAAGAATATTTAATTTACATATCAGGGTCAGTCGTCACAAAAGAATTAAAAGTAATTTTTGGTATTTAATAAATTTGACAAGCAATTTTTATGTTTATTAAAATTCAATATATACTACAATAATAAATAAAAAATGAAACAATACCGTAGGCGTTGTGTTTAAGGATGTATTTTTTGCTGTGAAAGTTCCATGACCAGTTTGTATAATAAATCGGTAACATCGCTAATTTGCTCCCGTTCCTCAGCCGGTCATAACTGCGCAAATCTGAATGCTAGGGTTGTCGAAAAAAACATTATCAATAAGCTCATAAATTTGTTTTTATTAAGTTTTGTTATATACTATTTTAATGTACATGTTATGAGAAATTCTAAATTCAACACACAGCCGATTAAACAACCTGCGGGAGGGAAGATTTCCATAACCAAATACAAAGTCTTGCCTTACATAATGAAAAAATACAAATTGTCCTTGCAATACATTGAATTTTTGTGTTTTCTTCAAATACACTTTTAATCTTTTTCAGTGCTTAGATAACATGTAACTGATATACCTTTACATTAAGATTACATTATTATTTCGAAGTGCCAACCCTTAAAATGATAAGGTAGTTACCGGTTTGTTACCGTCAGCACGCGGCCTGTAATTAATTTATCTCGTCTTCATCAAAATATCTTGTGGGCATGAGGTTCAGACCAAAACGAGAAGTTGCTAAGTGGCCGAGATATTAGTATTGGTGATATGACATTGCAGAAGTGCCAGCCCTAGGTACGCGCATGAAATAATGGTCATATATGGCTCTGTGAGAGAGAAGAGAAGCTTACGCGACAACTTAATTAGGCCTAAGTTTATCGAATTAGGCAATGGATCCAGACTTACCCGTTGTTCGTGATTGCTACTAATGCGACAAGTGCGATGCGACGCGATAATATCAAATGCAGTGGTGATGTATTTGTGATGCAGTTGTGATGTAGTACAGATGCAGATGTAATGCACTAGTCATACAGTTGTGATGCAGTTGTAATGCAGCACTGATGCAGCACTAATGCAGCACTGATGCAGTACTGATGCAGCACTGATGCAGTACTGATGCAGCATTAATGCAGCACTGATGCAGAACTGATGCAGCGCTGATGCAGCACTGATGCAGCACTTATGCAGCACTGATGCAGTACTGATGCAGCACTGATAAAGCACTGATGCAGCACCGATGCAGCACTGATAAAGCACTGATGCAGCACTGATGGAGCATTGATGCAGCACTGATAAAGCACTGATGCAGCACTGATGCAGCACTGATGCAGTACTGATGCAGCACTGATACAGCACTGATGCAGCACTGATAAAGCTCTGATGCAGCACTTATGCAGAACTGATAAAGCACTGATAAAGCACTAATGCGGTACTGATGCAGCATTGATAAAGCTCTAATGCAGCACTGATGCAGCAATAATGCAGAACTGATGCAGCACTGATGCAGAACTGATGCAGTACTGATACAGCACTGATGCAGCACTGATGCGGCACTGATGCAGCACTGATGCGGCACTGATAAAGCTCTGATGCAGTAATAATGCAGCACTGATGCAGCACTGATGCAGCACTGATACAGCACTGATGCAGTACTAATGCAGCACTGATGCAGCACTGATAAAGCTCTGATGCAGCACTAATGCAGAACTGATGCAGCGCTGATGCAGCACTGATGCAGCGCTGATGCAGCACTGATGCAGCACTGATGCAGCACTGACGCAGCACTGACGCAGCACTGATAAAGCTCTGATGCAGTACAAATACAGCACTGATGCAGCATTGATGCAGCACTGATGCAGCACTGATAAAGCTCTGATGCATCACTTATGCAGAACTGATAAAGCACTGATAATGCAGTACTGATGCAGTATTGATAAAGCTCTGATGCAGCACTGATGCTGCACTGATGCAGCACTGATACAGCACTGATGCAGCGCTGATGCAGCGCTGATGCAGCACTGATGTAGCGCTGATGCAGCACTGATGCAGCGCTGATGCAGCACTGATGCAGCACTGATAAAGCTCTGATGCATCACTTATGCAGAACTGATAAAGCACTGATAAAGCACTAATGCAGTACTGATGCAGCATTGATAAAGCTCTGATGCAGCACTGATGCTGCACTGATGCAGCACTGATACAGCACTGATGCAGCACTGATGTAGCGCTGATGCAGCACTGATGCAGCGCTGATGCAGCACTGATGCAGCGCTGATGCAGCACTGATGCAGCGCTGATGCAGCACTGATGCAGCGCTGATGCAGCACTGATGCAGCGCTGATGCAGCACTGATGCAGTATTGATGCAGTACTGTTGCTGTAGTGATGCAGATGCAGATAGCATAAAAGTATTATATTGAAGTATTCCAAGCGGGGAAGTTTCTTCTAATTTCTAGATCAAACATAAGATAAAGTTTTATTCATACTATTCAGTACATGTCAACATTTTAAAACAATTTTTAAAGCACGTATGCAGAACTGATAAAGCACTGATGCAGCACTGTCGCAGCACTGATGCAGCACTGATGCAGCACTGATGCAGTACTGATGCAGCACTAATAAAGCACTGATGCAGCGCTGATGCAGCACTGATGAAGCACTGATGCAGCACTGATGCAGCACTGGTGCAGCACTGATGCAGCAGTGATGCAACACTAATAAAGCACTGATGCAGCGCTGATGCAGCACTGATGCTGCGCTGATGCAGCACTGGTGCAGCGCTGATGCAGCACTGGTGCAGCACTGATGCAGCACTGGTGCAGCGCTGATGCAGCACTGATGCAGCGCTGATGCAGCACTCATGCAGCGCTGATGCAGCGCTGATGCAGCACTGATGCAGCACTGATGCAGCACTGATGCAGCACTGATGCAGCACTGATGCAGTATTGATGCAGACATAACACACACATGCAAACATAAGATAAAGTTTTATTCATACTATTCAGTACATGTCAACATTTTAAAACAATTTTTCACCGAAAAAATACATCAATAAAATTAATGATAGACAAAATAAAAAATAATCATTTAAGTTTGTCAGTCTTTGTGCAAAGTCATCAATTTTATTAAATGCCTGCTCAATAAGCCAGGCTCTTAGTTTCAATTTGAAGAGATTAAATGTAGCGGCACACGCATAATATGAGTGCTGTACCTGTGCAGTACGCATTACTAATGCTTTTTGTATTAGGTATCTGGCAAGGTGGCAAGGTGATTGTCAATGCGCACTGGTCTACGGTATTAGAAAACGCCCGGGATCCCGGGATTGTATTTTCTATTTGTTAAGTATTTTTTCGTTCATTTCAATTCGAAAATTTCATTTTTATTTCATTTCATTTCTATTTTTCAGTTCGAAAAGACAATTCCAGTTTTTTTGACTTTACAATTTCGAGACCCATTTTTGGGATAAAACTTCCGATTAAGTACTAGATTTTTTGTATTATTTTGAGAGCTAAAGAACCTCTGAAGAGTTTAAAATGATTAACAAGTCATTTAGCTAGGTAAAAGATTTTTTTAAAAAATGAAATCAAGTGTTAATTTTAATCAAAGAGATATTTTATGTGTGTGATCAAATTCTGAGATGCTAGTAGATAGAATTTCGGTGTTTTTTTATTCTCACAGGTGAGCACCATTCAAGCCAGAATGCTCTTAAAAAAACTCAAAAGAAATACCACAAAGAAAAAGTTTATAGCTAAATCCCCCTGATTTAAAAAAAAAAACTGAAAAATAAGCAAATAAAATTATATCTCGAAAACTATTAAATATTGCTGAACATACATTGGGCTCAAACGTTGGGTATTAGTGTCATCTAACCCCAGACCTTCGCTGGTACAGGTTTCCTGGGACACCCTGTATATTATACCTGTGTTTTTCAAGCTTTTGATAACTCGTAATTATTCAAAAATTAATATCGCGCTCCCACACCGAGATTATCGATTTCACCGATTCTTTCAAAAACGGATAGCTCTCGTTACATATCGGGCTAATTGCCTCAACTTTCGTCTTTAGTCCCTATTATACAATGCGTTGCGTGTCTTGCGGTTGTAAATGGTACCTAAATACAGGTTTGCGCCGATACCAACTTTTTAAAGTCTTTTTTTGAGTGAAATACAATGATCCAGTTTCGATGCCGTCTGGTTTGAGAGAGATTTACGAGTCAGTGACTCAGTCGGATATTTTATACATTTTTATATGTTTGTTACACCTTTGTTAAATAAAATAAAAGTGAGTGTTTTAACACATTATAAAAAGATAGAAATATGAACTACTAGCAAGTAGAACTCAGTTCAATAATAAAAGAAACCATAAATTTTATTGCATTTTCCATATTACCAAATTTTGCTCTAAATTCCTATAAGTGAAAATGTTCTTTCACACGTCTGGAACAGATCGCTCTCGGCGATTAGAACGCCTAAATTGTACATATTTTTTTGTTAAGCCTGTCTTTAATTTTTTTTTGTGGTGTGTAGAGTTGATCTATATTTTATTTTCTCTTGTAGTACCTATGTAGGCTGTTTAACGGAATCACTCTATACCAATATCATACTTTTAGAACGTTGTAACTCCCATAATAACTATAGTCCTCCTGGCCGATTTCAACCACGGCGGCCAATCTTAACAGAGATCAACCAACTACGCAGGAAATGTTATAGTGCACAAGTGTGAGCGCAATACACTGGTGCAATCATTGTTCCTTCACTCTCAAAGTTCAGTGAGTCGGCAATCCGACATGACCGGAGAGAGATCAGGCGCAGGACCAACGGCTTAACGTACTTAACTCCTATATACCAAAGATCGCAGTCTGAAGAAGTCAGAAGGCGAATTGCGCAAGCGTCGTTATTGTGATAACTTGAGTGAGCACATTCCATCCCTTGAATGAATAGAATTAGGATACCTAAGGGACTATTATATGCTTTAATATCACTTAGCCCACGTCACACGACTTAATCAATGGGTGACCAATCGTTACCAAACGTTGTTCCGCGTAATTTCATCTGAAGCAATTTAAGGAGGCGTGTTGCGCAAGCGTCGTTTTTGTGACAACTAGAGTGGGCGCGTTTCATCACCGACCTTGCGCTGCGTTAATTAGCCACCTCGGTGAACGCGACTGATGAATCGGTCACCTGTTTGGCGGCGAAGATGAAGAGAGTTGGCTAGATGTGACAGTCGAAAAGGGCAAATTAAAAGGAATATAAAACCGTTTACCATACGGAAGAAACAATATACTACTTAAGTATTTTTAATGTAATACTTCCGGTTGGTGTTTGGTGGACCAGTCTTTTTTGATCACTTGAACAATGGTAACGAGGCAAATATATTATATTGTGTTGCACTTTTGAATTTTGCACAAATGGACATAGCGCTACATACATTCTTTAGAAGTCATGCATTCGGTCTAAGTAGAAATAAAATTTGGGCCGGGTAAGTTACGATAAGGTCCTCTTAATCCTAAAGAATTTAAGGATTTGCATATACAATGAACACTTCTTGGCTGCGTATAAGATGGACTATCTTTACAAATCTCAGCTCATTCTTTCAAAACCAACTATGTATTACAATTATGAATGAAGAGTTTAAATAAGTATTTGTCATACACAAAAAAAGAAGAAAATGCTTTATCAGTGCTTTTGGCGTTTCTAGTAAAACCTACCTCTATGTACATGTCACCACAAAGCGCTCTCGAAAGTCTGACCACAAGCAGACAGGTCGATTTGATTTCGACGGCTACATCTAACTGCTACATGTGCCAGTGGAGTAAGTAGGCGATCTTTCGTTACGTGTTACCTTACCTTTGTGGGGCTTCGTTTGTCCTTCAGATGCGATATGGCTGCTTAACTCCTTCGAGATTAAAAGCTAAAGTCAGTAAGGATGGAATACAACGGATTCTTGAAAAGCAATAAAGGATCCAGAAGCCAATTGAGTTAATGAGAGTCTAAAGCACGAGCGAGAAAAAATTGACAATAAAAATGTATAAGAAGTAGTAAGAAGTAAAGACATATTTAAATTAAGAGCGTTATGAAACGTTATAATGCCAAATGTGTCTGTCTAGAAAGGATGCTTTGGCTGTAAGCGGACTATAAAAATAATGAATGCCTGAACTTTTCACCATTGCATTGCACAACTTTTCATGTTTTACTTTTTTTTTAAATATTCACGTAAATGTGCAACTATCAATAATAGTCGTAATTGTATGCTTTCAACTTTCCTTGGGGTATCTATGCAAACAATGAAGAACCCTATAAAGCTATAAATTAATGTTTAAATACGATTTATTGTTTCGTAACACTTAATAAGATTCAATTTCGGGAGCACATTCTGAACTTGAGCACTTACTTTCACAATTTATGAGACAGGTCTTATTAAATATTTACCGCCATTACATAAAGCTTAAGAGATGTGAGGTTAATGCATGCCGATGTAAGTGCTACCTGTTTTTTGCTTCGCTCGGTATCGAAGAAAATTGTTTTGGCTTGATTTTGCTAAATTATTAGGGCACACATTTTGAGAACATTATTTCAATGTAACTATAAATTTGAATTAGCGTTAAGCATTTCTTTTGTGAAATAGTGACATAACTCAAACTCGCCTAACCAAAATATGATCACGTAAACTTAGCATAATTTACTTTTTCGAAACAGTTTGTATTACATAAAACAACTGCAATATCCAATACGATATTAGTTTCTAAACATTTTGCATCGGGTAATTGCATTTGCGTCACAACGAAAAATACGCAAAAAGCGTGCAACGAAATCTGACCGCAGAGGTTGTTAGTTGTTCCGCAAAGCGTTCGGTAGTTTTTCAATAAGCAATAAATAATGTAATGCAACGTAACGGTGGCGAGCACGCGCCGGCCACCGCTAACAAGCCGCGCCGTGCGCCCGCGCAGCCGTGCCATCGTTGTGCAACCGGCCCCACCCTGCTCTGGCACTTTACATTCAACGCAAGGTATGAGCGTTTGCCCCTTAAATAGTTTAAATATTATTTAAAATGCGTTCGGTATTATTTACGTCTAAATATATATAGACGGGCCGTCTCGGCTTCGCAAGGGTGGACAATTATTTTATCAGGGATAATGTAGGTTTGTAATAATGAAATATTATTTTAACTTTGTAGTTTCGGAGCCTAGTCAATGCAAACTTATTTAAACAAACTTATTAGAAAGTAAGTAGGTAATTAAATGATCTCAAAAGTATAGATCTTGGACTTCAAAATGGCCTGAAAAGGTCAGGTACAGTCAGCAGTAGTCAGAGGTACGTTATTTATACAAAACGTCCTTACTTGAAATTATACATATAATGAACATATTCCACTTTACCTAATGGTCTGACTGTCAATTGGTAATCGGCTTTGTCTTATTATGTTGGTTTTTTATCTCGTTCATGACAAAAATTCCTTACTCAGCAAATTGCACTGAAAATGATGGTCCATGGTCCGTTGGATTATTGCCTTTTTATAATGTATACTTAAACCGCAATAAGCTTGTCTTAGGACCACCACCTTATTGATTCCGTTCTTCACCCGCCTGCGCTCACAATGATACCTAAGTACCTGTGTATATGAACTTTCTGATTCCAAACTAGATCTCGCAAGGAGTTCAGCTGTTATTCAACTAACTATTGACCAAATAAAAACCTTCCATCTATTGTTACTACGAAATGTAAACGTACATTTCCTTCTTTCCGTCCTTGAATTAAATACCTTTCTAAAACGTAGTTTCGATATCGAAAATGAGATGCACTGTGCGATAACGTCTTGTAATTACAATTGTTAATAACTACTTCATGTAAGTCAGATATATTAATTAATAATGAGTTTTGATAGCTTTTTTTGATTGGCCGTGATGAATATCCGGTTTTGATCCTGCCGATGAATCGATAACAAAGAATAAATTTATCTTAATATTTACGACTACTGCTCCAGATTTCCTTGATTTGATATTTACGATTTCGTGTTCAGTATTAAATAAATAATAAATAAATATTTCACAACAACCACACCAATTCTCTAGTCCCAAATTAAGCTACGAGGTTTGTGTTATGGGTACTAGACAACGGATAAACATACTTAAATACTTTTTTTTGTAAATAAATACATATTATACATAGAAAACACCCAGACCAGTACAAACACACATGTTTATGCACACAAATGTTTGTACTGTGCGGGGATCGAACCTGCGACCCTTGGTTTTAGAAGTCTGACATGTAGACTACTGCACCAAGCGGTCGTCAAAGTATTAAGTCATTAACTATAGACATTTTTACTGTCGGTGCTATTTATAAAGTATAAGATCATAGTTATTTTTATTTTATGTCTATCTAAGCGCTAGTCAACACAAAATGTAAAATTGATACTAATGATTCAATTAAATTTTAGCTCATCTTTAGGAGTAACCTACTTTAAGGAATTTCACCGCAACCATATATTTCGGATAAACAGGATCCTGAAATAGACCTCAATGAAACGAAAACCTTTATTGCAGTATCATCATGTCATCATCATCATCTTTAACTTAGTGAAATATTGGCACACCCATTGAAGTTTCAAATCAGGTCAACGTTTTAGCTATGAAGCAATTAATTTAAAAATTTATAACATCGATTGATTAGCCGCTTTTTTTTTGGGTGGTAGTTCTTAACTAACAACAATATTATTACTTACTTTACTTACGTAAGTATAATTTTCACAGCCTCACGAATCGCAGATCTTATATGAACATAGTGAATGATCTTAAGCTAGTAATTTTCAAATGGTCGATGGGCCAGTAGTACGTTTTAATGCGTCCGATAAGTCTTCGGCTCGCAATGGCGGGTCCGATGTTTCTAGGCGGTTTCGTTTGTCGCAAATTAATGGCAATAAAGCATAATCATATCGTAAACGTTGGCTGCGCAAGAGTCGCGCCCGCGGCGCCTCGATGCCAAGATGGCGGGTGCCGATCCAAAAGGTATTAGATGCGTTTTTATGTGTCTTGGATAAAGTGTGCATTGAAGAATAGTAGCTGCAAATTAGCGTCGTGGTTTGTTATCAATCTGCTGCCACGACATACTGAGCGAAGATCAATTTAGCACACAATAATGCTATTAATGTTTTTTATTTAATTTTTTTTCTAATATATCATTAATTGTGTCAAAAAATAATTTAATTTCTAAAAAACCGGCATATCACTCAGTTCTAGGGTAACTTAGATTTAAGTTCATAAGGGATCTCACTCTGAATTTGTATTTGCGTAGGATTGAATAAGGTTTCTCATCTCATTAAACTTAAGTAGGCAATATAATAAGTATTCCAATGTAATTTTAAACGATTTTTTTTTGTGATAGCTAAGTTTTAACTTTTAATTGTAAACAATGTGCCATTTAACTATAACGATTTATTGATCACACTTTTCAAAAGAAAATCTTACTATAAAATAACTACACAAAGCTAATGTGGTATTTGTATGTGAGATAAATAACTCGCATCAATCAAGCACGTAGTTTTTGCTAACTAATTTAATAGTAATAATAGTTTTAGACGACGTGATAAAAAAGTCGATACGCTGCGCTATATTTTTTGTCTCTATACTAGAAGCAGTCAAACAGCATTTTTGCAATTCGTCTTCTAATCGTTGGTATGAAGTTCATTAATTATGTAGATATTATGTTTCGCGTTCACAAAATAAAAATAGAAATACCTACCCATCTAGATGCGTTTCATCCTGAGGAGTTCCGATCTGATCCCCTAGAACTGATACCCTGGTGGATCAGAAATGTTTTAATTTATTTTTAATTCCGGTCTGATCCCCTAGAAGTACTTTGTATAGGATTAGATATTTAAAATTATAGTTTGTTCCGTTTCATTTACGCGGTAGAGTATCAGACCGGTATCATAAAATGTGTACTGGTTCACGTTTTATCATCTTCACGATCTTGGATCAGACCAGAATTTAGGAATAAACATAATGGCCGGTGGCTTAGTTTTTAGGATCAGACCGGAATAACTCTTCATCTTGACCAGTCAACGCACATGTGCGGTATACTGTCGCCGACACTTCAATTGCGATTTTCATCTATTTAGCAGCGACAGGCAATAAGCTAGATGACACCACCAAACGTTGACATACTCTTTATTTTCTGGCAAAACGATCTGCCGCCATAGATTTTGTATGAGAGTACTCCAACGTGACGTCATGTTAGAGCATCAGAAATAGGAGTCAATTGACAGAATATCTATTGAATTTTCTGCAATTAAAAATTTGATTCTACAGATTTTTGGAAATAACTTGATTTTGTTAACTTCATAGAGGCTATTTTATACTCAGTGTCATCATGCCTATAAATTGCTCGACTCGCGATTAGCTGCGAGTTGCCGCATGTGTGCACTGGGTCTAAAGTTTTATTAAGTTACGATTTCAGGCTTTTTTAAACAACGTGTGGCTCCTGCCCGCAGTGTGACGAATCGCGTAAGTTATAAAATAGTTAAAAAATATTTTTTTAGAAGTACTTATGCAATATTAACCCAACAAAATCTTTGAACACACTTGCTCCCTTTTAAGTAAACATTCGTTACAGGTAAAATAAAAAAAAAACAAAATCAATTTATTATTATTTATTTCATTTTGACAAGGTAATCGGTGACCTTTGAACGACTAACAAGTATCAAAAGTACAAAATGATTAGGTAATAATCTCTATTATCTATCAAAAGTTAATTTAAGTAGCTTCTCCTGTGCGTTTTGGTACGTGTGACAGTACATTTCTAGTAAACAAAAAAAATGGCGACATTCAAAGGGTTAAGAATTGAGTGGATGTGGCTTTTGTAGTACAAAGGTTTGATAGTTTGTAAGCTTAGTTATCTTTATACAAAAAAAATGTAGAAATGTTTTAGATAAAATATTTTGTCATTGTCATTTCAAATCTAGAATAGAGAGCGTAGGTAGTAGTGATGATTGTTTGATTACAAACAGATAGTAATAATTAAACTTGAAGACTCCTCTTGTATATTGTATTATAATTATATTTATCACGTACTACAAAAAGGACAATTCAAAAGCCTAGGATATGGTAGAAAACGGTACTTATTATTTTTAAAGGTAACATTGACTGAAAATTTTGTCATGTAGGTAACTTAGGAGATAAGAAATAAATACGCAAGTAAGTAAAACGATTTCTCACGCACATCATACCATAAAAAAGTATTTTTTGATCTTTAAAACGTTGTCTGTATACACGTAAGTAGTAGTCATTCAATGGAAAAGCATAGTAAACTTTATACTCGTAACAATTATAGAGATCTATCTATACTTAAAAGGAACGTTATGATAATCATAAATCTTTGAGAGACATAAAAATCAAACTTGTCAAAGGATCCAATTGAAGACCAGTAAATAAATTAATTAAATCACAGTTTTAATCATTATCTTAAATTTAGTAATTTGGAGTGCATGATTACATCAGCAGAAATAATCTCTTATCTGAATTTAATTTCTTATTTTAAATGTCAAAACATATGATAAAAATACATAATATTCTAAATTCGTAATATTTCGAAACTTAACAATGAAAACATCGTCACAAAACTACGGAATATACTCAGAGACGACGCCAAAAACGAGAAAGAAAATAATTTATGTAACATGCAGTACATACATAAAGTTTTAAGTAGTTACACACATTTCTTTTAACAATTTATAAAAAAATATTTATAATATTCTTCAATAAGCAACACGTTATATTTTTATTGGTAACCGGCGTTTCCTTTCAGACTAATAATACTAATTATATTACATCGAATAAAGCAAAATTTACAAAAAAGAAATGATACAACGTACTTACACTCATATCTAGTGAACTATCATTAAATTGTAAAACTATTCGAACACGCTGGACACTTAAAATTTATCTACGATGTCTTTTATGACAAGGAATATATTCGTACATTCTAATGTATACTATCGGTAGTGAATTCGGTATGCTAAGCTCCTCGATCGAAAGATCCGTATTTACATTAAGTACATGAGATGCATTATCACTTTATTTATAATACAACACAACACGCTAATAGCCTTGTGGCCAGAAAACTTTACATCACACTCGCGAGCCAACTCATGAACCTACGGTAACAATTCGGAGTAGTACCTATTTGGATATATTTCTGCGAGTACCTGTAAAATTTCAGTTATGAACCATTCAATGTTGATTGTCTTTACTGATTTGTTTCACAATAACCGGTTCAGAACGAACATCGGAAATCTTATTTAGCGTAAAAAACTTCTCGTCCATAGCACACGAAACTAATTATCGAAATACACAAGCGTGATTTGGATGCATCGACCAGATTATTGTAACGGCGAATATTGTGGCATGTCCTGTATCAGGTGTGGTCGGCAGCCGAGGCGGCGGCGGCGGCGGCGCGCCGGGCGGCCGGCGCTACACGCCCCATAAATGATCTGATCTCCTCGAAGTACGTCTCGTCCGGCGACCGCCGACGGCCGTCGTCGCCGTTTTCTGCCTCATGCTTCTTCAGATGCCTGTCCAGATTCGTCTGCTGACCGAAACAGCGGTCGCAGTGGCGACACCGAAAGGGCCTCTCCTTGTTGTGGATATTCCTCACGTGCCGCTGGAGGTTCGACGATATCGAGAAGGATCTCTCGCAGTATTTACACCGGTACGGTTGTTCCCCCGTGTGGGTTCGGAGGTGTCGGGTCAGGTTCGCGCTCCGGGGGAACGCTTTGCCGCAGTAGGAGCAGGTGTATCGATCTCTGGCTCGAGGTGCGCCAGGGTTGGGTGGTATCGGTGGTGGTCGCGGGGCGCCGGGGGCGAGGAGTGTGGCTGCGGCGGCGGGAAGGAAAGGGTATCGCCCGAACGATGCGGGTAGTGCGAGCGGCAGTCGCCTGCATAGCTGGAGTAGAGCCGGATGGGTGTGATGCGCTGGATGCGTCGGATGCGGCGGTGGCGAGGGTGTGATGAGGTTGCAGTTTTCGTCTTCGAGGCGCTGGGGGCGCTTGTGTGTGACGCGAAGGTCGAGGGGCTCGTCGGCGCGCGGGGAGCCGAGAGGGCTGGGCCGGCGCGGCGAGAGCGGCGGGGAGGCGAGGCGGCGCGGCGCCGCGTGCTTTTCGCGCATGGCGGCCGCCGCGCACGCGCTCATCGGGCTCGTGCGCCACCGACCTGGAACAACACACGCGTCTATTAGCAAATGTAATTTCAAAACCAGAAGTACGGAAGATGTTTGACGGATTGTCCTTATCTGAAAGACCATGCGAACGTGCGAAAAAAACTCTGGCCTCGGAATAGTAACAAATGTCCAAATAGTCTTTCACAAAAATCCTTTACAAATAATGCTGCTCATATAGTTTAATGTTCCCTATAATCCACTAAGTACTAGCAATTGCACAATTAGCACACAACTGGCAATAACTCTTTATTCGCCAAAACCGTAAGACCAAGACAAACGAGCTGTCAGATTAGGCATCAACACAGGCGTGTCCAGTCCGGCTTCCTGCAACCTTGACGGCATCCTAAGGCTTGCGAAATGACGCGCCGACAGCGGGGGTGGCTGCGCCTACGCAGGACCAACACCCACCGGCTTGCGACACCGAAACTAGAGCAGCGCTACTTGTTAGTGATGTGAGTGTCACGAGGTGACGATCGAGAGGTTAATAGTATTTGAATTTCGAATTTAAAATTCATAAAATGTTCAAGAAATGAGTTAGAAAGGAACCAATTGCAATGGGACATTATTAACGACCTACATTACATTACAGACTATTTACATTTCTTGGTTATTTTTTAATGTACCTATTGCCATCTTTTTGTATGACCTTCAGGTTAACTAGTTGGAAATTATTTTGACATAAGTCCACTCTTTGTACATATCTTGTGCAATAGAGTTTTTAAATAAATAAAATAAATAAATGGGACCAACCAATGAAATATGTATGTGAAAACTGGATTCAAATGACATATGTTCAGCATACGAATCCATTTAAGGTTTCCAGAGCAGCAAAACCAACTTCAATTGGGAAAGACTTTGTGGTAATAAATCAAATGTAAGTAAATGTTACCTGGCTTTTAGTATAGAAATATGTAATATTTAACAATCTATGATTGAAGATAAACATGACACGTCCCTATAACCACCGAATCAGCGATGTTTCCGATTAATTACGCCGTTTTATCGGTAGTTTCATTACGCCATAAATACCGCTTGCCAGCAAATTGCTTATATCCTAAAACAGGTATGTTCAGTGGCTGAGCTTTCCAGTTTTCGGATTTAATCTCCTGTTATGTCTGCTTGAGATATCATAACACGCTTTCCATACCAACGGATGTATAAAATGCCTATACAATATTCCATATTTAGAGAAGAGAATTTCGCTCTATTTATCAGCTACTGTCAAGGCAGTATTAAAATTAAATGCTAGAAGCAGGAATAATAAGCTCTTTTACCAGTAGTTAATTTACTTTCCGAGACAAGTAAATAGATACCTAAATAAAATCTGTATTGAAAATAGGACCATTAAGGCCCGGGTAGTTCGAGTTAAACGCATATTATTTTATATTAAATACAATTTGGCATGTGCTTATTACTTCTCAGTAACACGCGCAACCTACGGTTTCTCTGTCAATACTTCAGGGCATAATGACGGTGTTAATTTATAATTTGTCAATCCCTTTTGACAGACTGTATATCTATCGATACCAAATAGTTCAATCGAGCACGTTTTCGAAGAGGTGTGAATGGATTCTATTGTCTCCTTTACAAACCCACGCGGTCTATATTTTAAAAATACTAACCAATAATCGTGGTACGATAAATTGGACAAGTTCATTTAATGATTGATCGCGTGCCGTGGCGCATCACCCACGTATGTCACGCTTACACCGTGCAGATGTAAAGATACTACCCTTAAGTCAACTATATTACGATTTTATTACATCTTATTAGAGTGATCGATTGTGTTTTAATTTCGAGTCACGTTTTTTGTTTTGGTCAATGTAAGACGGTAGGACCCGGGCCAGATGTCAAGAGTGATGTGTAGAAGGCAGCAGTTATCTTTCGGGACGACAACCCATAAATCACGAAGTGATTGATTCTGTTTCGCTTATCTATTTTATTGTGGGTACAAGTTCGTAAAGTTTCAGTGGTAAATTGGAAGTTACGAAATCATGATCTACTTACGGAAGCATAAACACAATTTTATTTATTTTGAAGCCTTTAGTAAATAAAGATTATATATATTATTTTATACAGGCGTAGTAGGTAGAAATAGGCCACTTTGAATTGCATTGGCCATTTGAAAACGCATTCCTAGTTCCTAGATTTACATCTTCCGTTTAGGATTAGAGGCTATACTCCATATCACTTAGAGTATTTTTGACCATAGCCATCTCGTGTGCTAGCACGATTAAGCTAGGCACCGTTCACACCTAAACGAATATACGCCAACACGTATTGCGTTTGTGGAAGACTCTTATTGGCCGATATTATTATAGATCATGCACGGCAGGCGTAAATATTACTAGAGTTGATAGCATATTAACGGCTTGGTGAGAACTCAAACTACAGACTGAGTCCAAACTGGGGCTGACAATGAGCACACTCAACTTGTCAAACGATGTATAACAGGTTCGGCATAATACGAAACTAACACGGCCGTCAGCATTCGAAGTAGGACCACAGACCACAGCTTCAGATCCGCTCACGCCGGCCCGACACGCGGCTAATTTGCGCCAAAAGCAGCCGGCATAAATCGTCCGACGCCGCTGCGCCTGCGCCGTATTTGGGCGGGTCGTGAGCCCGCTCGTGCTATGATTTGTTGGACCCTAAGGACTGGCGGCTCTATGAATATGTCACAGATTGGAAAAGCCGCTTGTTTTTAGTTCATACTTCTTACAAATAAAGAATTATCAGATCTTACGGCGGCATAATTTGTCGGTTTAGAAGTAGAAGATAATTGGAAAATATTGTGTATCTGCACCGTGCAAATCCACAATAAGATGCTTAAAAAATATTATTACTTTCAGTTTGCTTTGCTTTGGTAAGTTTTTAAAGACTTCAAATCAAAGATTAACCTGTTTTTTAAAAGTTTGTGTAGTTAAGCCATACGTAAGTTCATTTGTTGACACAACTCAATTCCTTAAGTATCCTTAACTTCACTTAACGTATTGGTATACTACTAACCGCATCAGTTGCAAAGATTAACCCTGATTTCTCTAATAAATATCGCATACCCTAAGCACATATTAATAGAGGAATCGTGAGCTACCCTCGTTAGTTGACTACCGCAATTTGTTTGCGTTCCGAAGTTTGCCGAACGATTCCGATCTCACACGAGAACATGATCCACATTATACCTGTTTATGGGGTAGAAGCACGAATGTTACATGGGGAATCTTAACAGCAGCGCTGGCACGACTGGTGCGAAGTTGAGAGGTGTAGCTTATCTTTATAGTATGTAGTTGTTAAAGTACTTTCGAAAACGCATAATAATAAATAATTATTATATTATTATTAGGTAATTAATTAATTATTATATTATTATTATTAGTACGAGTACATACTGAGTGTCAAGCTGGAATAAGAGGTATCAGGAACACACAGTTACCTTACGACAAAAACCTCTTGCACCGTGCGATTACGTATTTTTTATTACATTGTGATGTTACCTGTGGTACCTACCTGTTACCTCATTTTACGCTAAATTTAAACTCTTACAGATAAAAAGTCAGTCAAGGCGACAGACTGCTATTGAACTTTTAAGTACCCTTGTAGCTCAAACTTTTCAACTAGATCCATATGATAACAGTATGGAGAAAAAGTTTCTACAATAAACGCATGTATTGCAGTCTAATCCTTATTACTAAAGAATGTAACATCAGGTATATCAGTAGCAAACTCATTAACCATTTATCAGTCCAATTTATCTTTAACTACGTGGTGAATCCATCCATCATTGGCTGTTCGATAGAAGGGCGTGACGAATGTGTTAAGAAGTTTATTATAGAAAAAGAAATCGATTTGATTGAGTAACAAATTGTATATCAATGAGATAACGGTATCTTGCACCGAGCGAGGTGTCTGTAGAAGTATGGAGAGATCGCGGACTTTCTTAAAGAAATGACAACCTAGTTAATGACATAGATATAATTACAAGAAAACGCAAAACTTCAATTTTGAAGTTCTTCATTAAGAACACAGAAAGTACATAAGATTTTTAGACCAGCTCTAGACCTTTGTTAAAATGCTAAAACATTTTTTTACGCGGTAAAACGAGTCCAGTCTTTCGTTCTGTACTGCACAAACTATCATTAAATGCGATGCCATTGTAGTTAACGACTTAATGACCCATCATTTAGCTGCATGACCTTATTATATGTCTTCAAGAGTCATTAGTGCTATTATGTTCTGTTGCTTTACTAATACTTATATGTTTGAGTTTTCGTAGAGTTGCTGACGTTAATCTAGTCTAGATTCTACTCTAGACTACTGTCCTCATCGATATGATTTATCAATTCTATCGAATGACAAAACAAATCCATCGTTAAATTAAAGACGTCGTTTCGCTTAGCATTTTTATTAGCTTCGGCTAGACCGTATCTGGGTCAGGACCGCTTCCGCCGACGGACACGCATTGATAAACGAGTGTGGTCGGAGTGCGCGGACGCATCGCGGGCAGTCACGACGCACTAATTATTGTTAATTGAGCTTCGGAAGCGGTGACGTGCCGCAGGGGGCGGGGCTACCCCGCCGCTGTATGTTAATGCAAACACCGTGACCAATGAGAACCATCAAGACACCGCCTCATGTGATATATTATCATTTTGGAACGTTCATTCGTTCCGCGCCACACTCAGTTTCACGCTAACCCAACTGGTTTGTTATGTAAAGATGTTAATAAATAACTATAATTCTGTTCAGTATGTAGACCGCCTATCATCGCGTTCAAATAATATCCCCGTTGAATTAAGCGTGCAACTATAAATTGGCTAATTTATCAGCCAATAAGTGCGAGGCGCGAATAGCAACGAGACGATACCGTACTGAATACTAAGTGTTGTACATGTATTACGATAGTAAAATGAAACACACTTTGTGAAATTTATTTTCAGTCATGCTAAAATGTCATATATTTTATTATAGTTTAAAATGCCAATTTACAGAACTTAACCAAAACTCCAAACTATCCGTCTTCACATTGAAAGTAGCCAAGCCCCATTATAAGATCACTATTAGGATTGACCTAAAAGGTGTGTAACTCGCGTACAGCGCTATAAATCATCTATGCAGTTAATGTCATCCGTCTGACGCGAGGCGGCGCCACTGTCTCAGAGATGCGCTTGCGATCACCGTTTTTGTTCACACATGTGCTTGTTGAATGGATACGACATTGGTTAAGCTTCTAAGCTATATGTGGAAATTACAGTGTTTTTACGGTTGGTTTAGTACGTTGTTTCATTTGTTAAAAGCTACTATTTACCCTTAAATGTAAATGAAAAATAACTTTCATTATCCGCAATATAAAAGAGAAGAAATGAGCCACAATTTTTTGTTAAACATTAAACAGTTTAAGCTTTAATAAAAATAAAAAAAAACTTTTTGGTGCTCAAATAAATCTTTATATTTTCAGAATGTATGGAATTTTACATGGATGTAATATGTTTAGCTTGTATTGGTGTAACATCGACCAATCCAACGGCTTCGTCACACATAGCGGCTTTTCCTAACGCCTACGTGATATATGGGAAGTGTGCTCTACTGAAGATAAAGAACCATAACGAATACACTTTTTGTGTTCGTATGTATGTGTGTAGCAAATTACAAGAACAACAATGAACAACCAATCACAAAGCATCACGGTCTAATGCTTTTGACGCTTTATTTATTTGGCACTACACCGTGCCGTGATATATGGTTAGTATAGTCGCCTTCAATAATGAGTAAACAATAGAACAAGTTTAATGGAGTACGTAAAGTGTGCCTAAAAGAAAAATGTTGGTATCGTGGGTACATCACAAACAATCGGTAGTGTCCTAAAGTACCTATTGAATTTTTAACATTGTATTTCAGTATCAGTGAATCTTTTTCTTTTTCTTCAGCCTCAACATTAGGACGCTATCTAATTGAACTGTATGTATGTGGGTTATAACGTATTTCGAAGAATACATAAAAAGTAAGAGGTAACAAAAATAAGGAAACCCTTGAAAACGTAAGAGCCGAGTAAACTCAACTTTTAAACTGTCTTAACATCTTTAGTGACGACTGTATCCTATGCGTTTAAAATGTGCATATAGCATGACTAAAACCTAACAGTTTTCTCCATTGCAGCTCACGTCACTAAACAGCCAATCCCATAGCTCTCGTACTGGTGCTTTACCGCTATGTGGTATATGATTAGTGTTTACGCTACGATGCGAAACGTTTCTTTTCACGCATGCGTCGCTTGGCTGATTCAACGCCGGCCAATCCAGTGCGTTCTGCTTCACGCATTGACGCGCTCTACCAACCAACCCACGGTATTGTGATGCGGTGCTCTATTTACCTAGAAACTGACTGTACTAATGGTCTGTACGGTTTGGATTATTCATTGATTCCAATGTGTTCTTAAAAAATAAAAAATGTGGGAAAGGGACACAAATATATGGTAATGACACCGACAAACTAATACGCAATCCAAATTTTAATGTTGCAGTGATAGTGGCAAAATGGTCACGTACAGTCAGGCTGCACCATTAAGCAATGTAAGTAATAAATTAGAATGTAGAAGCACGGAAAACAAACATACAGAAATATTAATTTAAAATATAAAAATGATAAAAACAATCGAATTGCCAAACTATAGTTCATTGCCTACTGCATTTATGCGTATCATTTAATTAATATCAAATGACGAAACACAAAGAACGATGTCAAAAAAAACGTGAACTCAATAACAATGGGTCTAGACCACGGAGGTTGCATCACCCGCCACTGTGTATCGATAGAGTGTACAATAAAAACGACGTTTCTATAGGTTGCAATTCTTCGTCACGAAGCCGGTCCTACGCAATCCCATGAAATAAGCATTAAATTAGCGCACAATCGAGCATTAAACAAAAACGGCAATATTCAAGTTGAGTCGTCTAGTACCTAACAAGCAAAAAGCGCACCGTGAATGTAAATAATACGAATTCAATGAACATTTTATTCATAAATCTCGTTTACAAAGTTCGACCGGCTAAAGCGTTGCTAAACTGTGCATGAACATAATTCAAATAGTCGATAACATTTCGTATCATATTCTCATACGATCGTGGCCGCATCGGATTCACACGCCCGCCAACTTTTTTTAGTGCCCGTATCGACAACCGCGATCATTGATTTATTTCACATCACTATTTTAGGAAACATGTCCCGTCGTTGCCTTATGGTAAGATATGAAATTACTGTCTGTGCGCACAATGTTTTAGATTGGAGTACAGATGGCTCGGTCCGGTATATTTATGAAATATCGCCTGATGGACGGCTTTTGATTTTATTTATTACTTCTGTTGAGAGCAATAAAATACATAATGTTTTGATGATCCATAGAGTAGGTTCGATAAATAATCTGTGCTGTATGTTTTTAAATTATCTCTGGTCATACTAAGACGCCATCTTGATGACACCTTTTTTCTCGTGTGTGTGCATGTATTGTATCCGGGCTCGTTCGTATCAAATAAATATTCTGCTGTTAATAAACTGCCTCGTTTCCTTTCAAGTCCTAACAGGTTATGGGCCCAGACGGTTCTAACTCTGTTTAGGTGAAGATTGCGAGCAGTTGGGGTTTTACGGCAGGTTTTATCTTGTACGTGGGGCAGCGTGGCGTGGCGTCGGTCTTCCTTGGCGGCAAAAAAAGTCAAGCAAGGCGGCGGAGTCTGGGGCCTTTTCGGTGCAGGGAGCATCGCGGTGCATGGAGCATCGAAATCCTTTTGGTGCAGGGAGCATCGAACAGACTGCTACTGTGTGAGCGACGGAGTACCTACTGCTTGAAAAAAGAAAAAAAATGGAGTCGGGTGCAGCTTCAATAAAATAAAATCAATAAAATCAATAAAATCAATTTATTTTTGTAATTAGGCTAACAAATTAGCACTTTTACACGTCCCAACATATAAATTGACCCTACCACCGCTTCGGGACAGTTTGGGCCAGTGCTGAGAAGAAGCGGCGCAAGAAACTCAGTCACTATTGTCATTGCCTCTTTTCAAAATTGATTTACAATAATTGTAATTGTTTGCATTTAAACATTTCCATATATCTTTGTCATTTATATAATCATCAATTTTATAATATCCTTTCGACATTAATACATCTTTTACAACTGTTTTAAATTTATCTAAAGGCAATGAAATTAAATTTTCAGGTAATTTATTAAAAAATATTACACATCTACCCATAAATGAGTGACCAACCTTATGAAGCCTAAAATGTGGAACGGCAAGCCTATTTTTTTGTCTTGTGTTGAAGTTATGCAAATCGCTATTTTTAGGAAATAAGTGTAAGTTTTTTCGAACGTAAATTAGGTTTTCGTAAATGTATTGCGAGTAAACTGTAAGTATTTTAACTTCTTTAAACAATTCTCTAAGTGTTTCATTTGATTTAAGTTTATAAATAGCCCGCACGGCTCGTTTCTGCAATACGAAAATTGTCTCTATATCTGCAGCTGAGCCCCATAGTAAGATGCCGTATGACATGATACTGTGAAAATAACTAAAATAAACTAGTCTTGCCGTTTCAACATCAGTCAGAAACCTTATCTTTCTTACAGCGTATGCAGCGGAGCTTAGTCTCTTTGATAAGGTCATGATATGAGGACCCCACTGGAGCTTATCATCCAAAGTAATTCCCAAAAAAGTTGCAGTATTTGAAGTAACTAGTTGTTCATCCTTAACAACAACCCTTGTTGGAACTTGTCGGACATTGGGCATTGTAAACTTAATGCATTTAGTTTTGGTCGCGTTAAGCAATAAATTGTTAACGGTGAACCAATGAAGTACTCGCGAGAGAGTACCATTTACATCGTCAAACAATTCTTTACCCCTTGGAGTTTTAAAAAGTAGTGAAGTATCATCAGCAAATAACACTATCTCACAAGCACCGTCGACAAAGTATGGAAGGTCATTAATATATATTAGAAACAGTAACGGTCCCAATATCGAACCCTGGGGCACACCCATAGTGAGAGGTGCTCCAGGAGACTCTGCTCCATTGATAGAAACCTTTTGTGTTCTCTCAGTGAGATATGAATTAAATAAGTTACATGCATTAGTTGATACACCATAATGGCGTAGTTTTCTCAACAGGGTCTCATGGTCAACACAATCAAACGCTTTAGAGAGGTCACAAAAGATTCCCATAGCATCATGCTTACTATCATAGGCATCAAATATATGTTTCAACAGAGCGACTCCAGCATCAGCAGTACTGCGACCCTTTGTAAAACCAAATTGTTTATTATGCAATAAATTGTTTGATGTGAAGTGAAATAGTAGCTGATTGAATATAATCTTTTCAAAAATTTTACTTAGAACCGGTAAGATTGATATCGGTCGAAAATTTGAGGGGTTATTTTTGTCACCAGATTTAAATAACGGTACTATTTTACTAAATTTCATTAAATTTGGGAATTTTCCTTCATCAATACATTTGTTAAAAATGATCGCTAAAAGAGGTGCTATGATTTCAATAATAGTTTTAATTATACATACGGATATTCCCCAAAGATCCTCGGTTTTTTTCATATTTATTTCATTGAATGCGTTCATAATTACATCGGTGCTTACGTATCTAAAGTATAGTGGTGAATCACACTCATCAATATTGGATTTGAGAATGGATTCAGACAGTTCTGCAGAAGAGTTAAGTTCTTTAGTAGTAGATGGTGCTATATTAGCAAAGTACTTTTCAAAAATATTAGCTACTTCTGCATCAGATTTAACTAGTTTACCTCCATCTTTTAATGAATATGAACGATCTTTTGTTTTATCTTTACTGGTTTCTTTGTTAATGATATTCCAGGTAGCTTTGGCTTTATTTTTTGAACCTGAAACTATCCTACGAAGATGATTCGTCTTTGCTTGGGCACAAACTTTTTTAAAGATTTTTGAATATTTTTTAACATATTCTATAATATGTGGGTCCTGAGAATGTTCTCTAATACTATACAGATCATATAACTTGTTCCTGCTTTTATAAATACCTGGTGTAGCCCATTCATTAAACTTACTTGTAAACCGATTAGACTTAACCTTTTTTTTTGTGAAAATTGATGCAAATTCGCTTTTAATTAAGTTAAAAAGATCTTCATATAAGTTGTCTACGTTACTACTACTGTTTGGTATTAATGTTTTCACACCATCAAAAATCCTATCCTTAAATCTATTTATCCTGTTTGCAGTGACTGGTCTATAAACTATATCTACTACGCTCAAGGCCGGACCAGACGGAAATGTGACCTTTTGTCCTCTATGGTCGGAGCTTAGACATTGTAAAATAGATTTATTTGTTATTTTGACATCACAAAAAATATTATCTATGCAAGTAGCCGTTGTTGGAGTCACTCTGGTAGGTTCTTCAGGTGTTATGAAGCTGGAGGGGCCAAGAAATTGGAGCGTGTGGAAGTTCCACATTACTGTGCTATTGAGGGCGCAGGGGTTACTATCGGTCTTGGAGACCGAGGGCGACAAGAAAACAGAGGCTGATTGGAGTAAGCAAGATGCAAAAGCCCAGAGCATCATTGTTACGAGGCTTTGTGAAGATGCCATGGTTCATATCTTGACATGTGAGACGGCGGCTTCCATGTGGAAAAAGCTACTTTCGGTGTATGAGCACAAATCAAACACTAGTGTTCATTTACTGCAGCAGAGGTTTTATTCTATGAAGTATGAAGATGGGACAGATATGTCATTTTATTTATCGAAAATGCAAGAAATCAAGAGCCAACTAAAACAGGCCGGCGAAGACATCTCTGATAAATTTCTCATCACCAAAATACTCATGTCGTTGCCTGATAAATATAGCCACTTCATCTCGGCTTGGGAGTCGGTGGATGTGGACAAACAAAACTATAATGATTTAGTGGCACGACTGCTGACAGAGGAAGAAAGAATGAAAGAAAAAAATAGTGACAACAGTACTGCGGCTTTTGCAGTGAAAAACTTTAGTAAAAAACAAAAATGTTTTAAGTGTGGACGTGTTGGACATTTTATTCAAGACTGTCGAAGTAAACAGGACAATAGGAAGTGTTTTTTGTGTCAAAAGGTCGGACATTTGAAAAATCAGTGCCCAAATCGCTTACAAAAACATAATAACATAAACAATGCTATGTTTGTTAATACTGACTCTGGTGTACAAAATAATCACCAAATAAGTAAGTGGGTTATTGACAGTGGGGCTAGTAAACACATGACTTCTGAACGAAACCTGTTTGCGTCATTTCAAGAAACATTTCAAATGAGTTTGTTGTTATTGGGGATGGGCGACGATTACCAGTGTTAGGTATCGGGGATGTGGTGTTTAAAAACAATAAACTGTGTAATGTACTGTACGTGCCAGAACTAAAACTTAATCTCTTTTCTGTGATGAGTGCTACAGACAGGGGTTTCACAGTGGACTTAACAAAAGATAATGTTTACATAAAGAAAAACAGCAATTTGTGTGCATCTGGGGTTAAAGAAGGTCAGTTCTATGTTATTGACTTTATTACATGTAGTGAACAATATGCAGCTGTTTCTCTGAGTGAGTGGCATGAGAGGTTATGTCACCAAAATGTGGACCATGTAAAATCAGTGTTAAAAAACAATAACCTAACTTTTTCGTTGGACAATAAAAAGTGTCTGGGGTGTATTAAGGGGAAGGCACATAGGCTTGTGTTCAAAGAAAGCCTAAGTTCCACTAATAAACCATTGGAGTTGGTGCATGCTGATGTCTGCGGGCCATTTGAAGTTGAATCCCTCGGCGGTGCAAGATACTTCTTGCTGATCAAAGATGACTTTAGTAAATATCGTCATGTTTACTTCATGTCAGAGAAGTCAGAAGTAGTTCAAAGAGTTCAAAGCTTTGTTGAGATGTCAGAGAGACAAACAGGCTGTGTGGTGAAAGTGTTCCGGTCAGACAATGGCAGGGAATTTTTCAATGAAGCCATGGATACATTTTTTACAAGCAAAGGCATTCAACATCAAACAACGGTTTCGTACACTCCTGAACAAAATGGGCATGCTGAGCGGGATATGCGTACATTGGTGGAAGCGGCTCGGAGTATGCTGTATACTAAGAACTTAGAAAAAATCCTGTGGGCGGAAGCTATCAACACAGCTGTATACATACTAAACAGAACCAGCAATAGTAGAGTGATAGGTAAAACACCTTATCAAATATGGACGGGTCTGGATTACGACATAAAGAAATTAGATAAAATATTCGGTACTAAGGTGTGGGTCCACATACCCAAAGAAAAAAGACGCAAGTTAGATGCGAAGGCTGAAGAAGGCGTATTTGTGGGGTATGCAGACTCAAAAGGGTATAGAATATTTTACGAGAAAAAGAAAACAATAGAAGTAAAAAGAGACATTATATTTGACACAGAGGGGACTGAACCTGACACTGAGAAGGAAGAGGAAGAAACAATTTATCTAGACCTGACAGATACAGAGAATAGCGATCAAGAAAAGAGTTTATTAGAACAGGAACAAGAACAGTTAGAATCTGAAGAAAACTTAAGAGGAGAAGTACAGGAACAGGAGGAGGAAGAAGAGCAGTATAGTGATGAGGAAAGCAGTAACTCAGATAAAGAAATAAAACGAACGAAATATGGAAGAATAGTAAAAAAACCAGGTTGGTTTTCTGATTACATAGGCTTTGTGGCTGGCGTAGACGAACCAGACAGCTATGTGGCAGCAATGCAGTGCGAGGATGCTGAGCAATGGAGAAATGCTATTAAGTGTGAAGTAGAACAACTGGAAGAAAATGATACTTGGTTACTAGTAGAGAAAATACCAGAAAATCAAGAGGTAATTAGTACAAAATGGGTGTTTCGCAAAAAGGAAAATGAAAATAAAGAATTTATCTACAAGGCAAGACTAGTAGCTCGAGGCTTTCAGCAGAGTTTTAATAATGAATACGATCTGTATGCGCCGGTTGTTAAATTAAATACTTTAAGAATATTTTGTGCTGTAGCGACTAAACTTAACCTAAAAATAAATCAAATGGATGTGTGTGGTGCATTTTTGAATAGTAAGCTAGATGAAGATGTTTATTTACATTTGCCTGATGGAATAGAGTCTAAATATAAATTTTGCAAATTAAATAAATCAATTTATGGGTTGAAAAAGTCACCAAAATATTGGAATGAGACATTTAATAAGGAAATGCATTCCTTGGGGTTCACAAGGTCTGATAAGGATTATTGCTTATTTTCTAAACATGAAAATGAAACACACACATACCTTTTATTATATGTCGATGATATTTTGTATTTTGGAAATTGTGATAAACAAATTATGTATTTAAAGAATGCTTTGAATGAAAAATTTAAAATGAAAGATATGGGTAAAGTTAGTAAATTTTTGGGTATAGATATAAAACAAGATTTGAATAAGGGATGTACTTATATTTCACAAAGGGATTATTTAGAAAAAATATTAGCTTTGTATGGTATGTCTGGTTGTAAACCATTGTCACTGCCAATTGATAAAAATTTTAAATTTGATATTTTGAAAAGAGAAACATCAGAAAATTTTGAAATTGAGAATAAATGTAGAAAACTAATAGGGAGCTTAATGTATGTTGTAACGGGGAGTAGACCTGATTTGTGTGCTACAGTGAACATGTTAAGTAGATACCAAAGTTGTGCAAGTAAATTACTTTATAAACTATTGTTAAATGTATTAAGATATGTAAAAGGGTCATTGGAAATGTGTTTAACATATTATAGAGAATCATGTAATGATGTGGTGGGCTATGTTGATAGCGATTGGGGTGGTAGCGATGACAAAAAGTCAACAACAGGGTTTTGTTTCAAAGTCTTTGGGTGTACTGTAGTCTGGGTTAGTAAAAAGCAACAGTCAGTTGCTCTGTCATCAACTGAGGCAGAATACGTGGCCTTAAGTTATGCCACCAGCGAGGCTTGTTGGCTGAAATCAATATTACTTGATTTTAACATTACTATGGGTCCAATTACTATCTTTGAAGATAATCAATCAACTATCAAAATGGCTCACATGGCAACTAGTAATACTAGAGGTAAGATATGAAATTACTGTCTGTGCGCACAATGTTTTAGATTGGAGTACAGATGGCTCGGTCCGGTATATTTATGAAATATCGCCTGATGGACGGCTTTTGATTTTATTTATTACTTCTGTTGAGAGCAATAAAATACATAATGTTTTGATGATCCATAGAGTAGGTTCGATAAATAATCTGTGCTGTAAGTTTTTAAATTATCTCTGGTCATACTAAGACGCCATCTTGATGACACCTTTTTTCTCGTGTGTGTGCATGTATTGTATCCGGGCTCGTTCGTATCAAATAAATATTCTGCTGTTAATAAACTGCCTCGTTTCCTTTCAAGTCCTAACAGGTTATGGGCCCAGACGGTTCTAACTCTGTTTAGGTGAAGATTGCGAGCAGTTGGGGTTTTACGGCAGGTTTTATCTTGTACGTGGGGCAGCGTGGCGTGGCGTCGGTCTTCCTTGGCGGCAAAAAAAGTCAAGCAAGGCGGCGGAGTCTGGGGCCTTTTCGGTGCAGGGAGCATCGCGGTGCATGGAGCATCGAAATCCTTTTGGTGCAGGGAGCATCGAACAGACTGCTACTGTGTGAGCGACGGAGTACCTACTGCTTGAAAAAAGAAAAAAAATGGAGTCGGGTGCAGCTTCAGGTGTTATGAAGCTGGAGGGGCCAAGAAATTGGAGCGTGTGGAAGTTCCACATTACTGTGCTATTGAGGGCGCAGGGGTTACTATCGGTCTTGGAGACCGAGGGCGACAAGAAAACAGAGGCTGATTGGAGTAAGCAAGATGCAAAAGCCCAGAGCATCATTGTTACGAGGCTTTGTGAAGATGCCATGGTTCATATCTTGACATGTGAGACGGCGGCTTCCATGTGGAAAAAGCTACTTTCGGTGTATGAGCACAAATCAAACACTAGTGTTCATTTACTGCAGCAGAGGTTTTATTCTATGAAGTATGAAGATGGGACAGATATGTCATTTTATTTATCGAAAATGCAAGAAATCAAGAGCCAACTAAAACAGGCCGGCGAAGACATCTCTGATAAATTTCTCATCACCAAAATACTCATGTCGTTGCCTGATAAATATAGCCACTTCATCTCGGCTTGGGAGTCGGTGGATGTGGACAAACAAAACTATAATGATTTAGTGGCACGACTGCTGACAGAGGAAGAAAGAATGAAAGAAAAAAATAGTGACAACAGTACTGCGGCTTTTGCAGTGAAAAACTTTAGTAAAAAACAAAAATGTTTTAAGTGTGGACGTGTTGGACATTTTATTCAAGACTGTCGAAGTAAACAGGACAATAGGAAGTGTTTTTTGTGTCAAAAGGTCGGACATTTGAAAAATCAGTGCCCAAATCGCTTACAAAAACATAATAACATAAACAATGCTATGTTTGTTAATACTGACTCTGGTGTACAAAATAATCACCAAATAAGTAAGTGGGTTATTGACAGTGGGGCTAGTAAACACATGACTTCTGAACGAAACCTGTTTGCGTCATTTCAAGAAACATTTCAAATGAGTTTGTTGTTATTGGGGATGGGCGACGATTACCAGTGTTAGGTATCGGGGATGTGGTGTTTAAAAACAATAAACTGTGTAATGTACTGTACGTGCCAGAACTAAAACTTAATCTCTTTTCTGTGATGAGTGCTACAGACAGGGGTTTCACAGTGGACTTAACAAAAGATAATGTTTACATAAAGAAAAACAGCAATTTGTGTGCATCTGGGGTTAAAGAAGGTCAGTTCTATGTTATTGACTTTATTACATGTAGTGAACAATATGCAGCTGTTTCTCTGAGTGAGTGGCATGAGAGGTTATGTCACCAAAATGTGGACCATGTAAAATCAGTGTTAAAAAACAATAACCTAACTTTTTCGTTGGACAATAAAAAGTGTCTGGGGTGTATTAAGGGGAAGGCACATAGGCTTGTGTTCAAAGAAAGCCTAAGTTCCACTAATAAACCATTGGAGTTGGTGCATGCTGATGTCTGCGGGCCATTTGAAGTTGAATCCCTCGGCGGTGCAAGATACTTCTTGCTGATCAAAGATGACTTTAGTAAATATCGTCATGTTTACTTCATGTCAGAGAAGTCAGAAGTAGTTCAAAGAGTTCAAAGCTTTGTTGAGATGTCAGAGAGACAAACAGGCTGTGTGGTGAAAGTGTTCCGGTCAGACAATGGCAGGGAATTTTTCAATGAAGCCATGGATACATTTTTTACAAGCAAAGGCATTCAACATCAAACAACGGTTTCGTACACTCCTGAACAAAATGGGCATGCTGAGCGGGATATGCGTACATCGGTGGAAGCGGCTCGGAGTATGCTGTATACTAAGAACTTAGAAAAAATCCTGTGGGCGGAAGCTATCAACACAGCTGTATACATACTAAACAGAACCAGCAATAGTAGAGTGATAGGTAAAACACCTTATCAAATATGGACGGGTCTGGATTACGACATAAAGAAATTAGATAAAATATTCGGTACTAAGGTGTGGGTCCACATACCCAAAGAAAAAAGACGCAAGTTAGATGCGAAGGCTGAAGAAGGCGTATTTGTGGGGTATGCAGACTCAAAAGGGTATAGAATATTTTACGAGAAAAAGAAAACAATAGAAGTAAAAAGAGACATTATATTTGACACAGAGGGGACTGAACCTGACACTGAGAAGGAAGAGGAAGAAACAATTTATCTAGACCTGACAGATACAGAGAATAGCGATCAAGAAAAGAGTTTATTAGAACAGGAACAAGAACAGTTAGAATCTGAAGAAAACTTAAGAGGAGAAGTACAGGAACAGGAGGAGGAAGAAGAGCAGTATAGTGATGAGGAAAGCAGTAACTCAGATAAAGAAATAAAACGAACGAAATATGGAAGAATAGTAAAAAAAACAGGTTGGTTTTCTGATTACATAGGCTTTGTGGCTGGCGTAGACGAACCAGACAGCTATGTGGCAGCAATGCAGTGCGAGGATGCTGAGCAATGGAGAAATGCTATTAAGTGTGAAGTAGAACAACTGGAAGAAAATGATACTTGGTTACTAGTAGAGAAAATACCAGAAAATCAAGAGGTAATTAGTACAAAATGGGTGTTTCGCAAAAAGGAAAATGAAAATAAAGAATTTATCTACAAGGCAAGACTAGTAGCTCGAGGCTTTCAGCAGAGTTTTAATAATGAATACGATCTGTATGCGCCGGTTGTTAAATTAAATACTTTAAGAATATTTTGTGCTGTAGCGACTAAACTTAACCTAAAAATAAATCAAATGGATGTGTGTGGTGCATTTTTGAATAGTAAGCTAGATGAAGATGTTTATTTACATTTGCCTGATGGAATAGAGTCTAAATATAAATTTTGCAAATTAAATAAATCAATTTATGGGTTGAAAAAGTCACCAAAATATTGGAATGAGACATTTAATAAGGAAATGCATTCCTTGGGGTTCACAAGGTCTGATAAGGATTATTGCTTATTTTCTAAACATGAAAATGAAACACACACATACCTTTTATTATATGTCGATGATATTTTGTATTTTGGAAATTGTGATAAACAAATTATGTATTTAAAGAATGCTTTGAATGAAAAATTTAAAATGAAAGATATGGGTAAAGTTAGTAAATTTTTGGGTATAGATATAAAACAAGATTTGAATAAGGGATGTACTTATATTTCACAAAGGGATTATTTAGAAAAAATATTAGCTTTGTATGGTATGTCTGGTTGTAAACCATTGTCACTGCCAATTGATAAAAATTTTAAATTTGATATTTTGAAAAGAGAAACATCAGAAAATTTTGAAATTGAGAATAAATGTAGAAAACTAATAGGGAGCTTAATGTATGTTGTAACGGGGAGTAGACCTGATTTGTGTGCTACAGTGAACATGTTAAGTAGATACCAAAGTTGTGCAAGTAAATTACTTTATAAACTATTGTTAAATGTATTAAGATATGTAAAAGGGTCATTGGAAATGTGTTTAACATATTATAGAGAATCATGTAATGATGTGGTGGGCTATGTTGATAGCGATTGGGGTGGTAGCGATGACAAAAAGTCAACAACAGGGTTTTGTTTCAAAGTCTTTGGGTGTACTGTAGTCTGGGTTAGTAAAAAGCAACAGTCAGTTGCTCTGTCATCAACTGAGGCAGAATACGTGGCCTTAAGTTATGCCACCAGCGAGGCTTGTTGGCTGAAATCAATATTACTTGATTTTAACATTACTATGGGTCCAATTACTATCTTTGAAGATAATCAATCAACTATCAAAATGGCTCACATGGCAACTAGTAATACTAGAGTAAAACATCTGGATATCAAACAATGTTTTGTTAGGGAGAAAATTGATAAAAATATTATTGATGTAAAATATCTATGTACTAATAAACAAATTGCAGATATCTTAACAAAACCGCTTGGTGGTGTACTGTTTAAATTGTTTAGGGATCGGTTACTAGGTAAATAACATAAGTTTGTATTGGTTTGTTAACATTAATGTAGGTTAATTGTAACAGCCAATAAAAAGGGGTACTTAGGGATATATATATATTTTTTTGTAAATGGTAGAGTCACAGAGTAAATGCGATAGAAGTGTTAAGATAGTGTAACAAAGTAAATGTGTTAGAGCATAAGAGTAAATGTGTCAGAGTCATCAAGTAGAGTTGATTTTTTAATTGTAGAGACAGAGATGCAATGTAGAGCAAACAAGTGTAACGTTTAAAAATATTTTATTGAGGGGAGGTGTTGAGAGCAATAAAATACATAATGTTTTGATGATCCTTAGAGTAGGTTCGATAAATAATCTGTGCTGTAAGTTTTTAAATTATCTCTGGTCATACTAAGACGCCATCTTGATGACACCTTTTTTCTCGTGTGTGTGCATGTATTGTATCCGGGCTCGTTCGTATCAAATAAATATTCTGCTGTTAATAAACTGCCTCGTTTCCTTTCAAGTCCTAACAACTTCCAGCGCTTTAACTGTGAATGCGTCTGTTAAAGGAAAATGAACCAATTTTCCGGCAAAGTGCCGTCTAAAATGTGATGAAGTTAAATTTTATTTGTCCAAGTGTTTAAATATGGGCATGTTGATTGGAAGTTATGTAGGCTTTGATAAATTCTTGACATCTGTTACGTATGTTTACATTCTTCTATTCATCTTTCGAACCAAAATATATATCTGATAATCTACAGAATCTGGCATCTTTAAATAACTAGACCGGAACTCACTCTCAAAAAACTTAAAGGTAAATTTACCTACTTTCAGTTCCACGACATTAGAATACCGTCAGCAAAAATAGGTTATCGAAAAATCGCGATCAGCATCTGCCTCCCAATGAGTGGCTGGGAGCAATTACAAATTGTAGCACTACCAATGGGCCAATCGGTGTGGAATTCTATATATTTAGAGTGGACATTTACACGCGGACCAATAGCGGGTTGTCCCGCACGCATGCGTATGACTGCGAACGATTTCATGTGAGAATCGGGCCTCGAACAACGTGGGAACTTGGTTATTTTTTGCTAAGACAAATTTATCTTGAGACGTATCTACACAACTTATTTAGCTGTAAAGCGCTACTCCGTTATATTTTGTTTGTATTTTCGGTTTCAAGCCACTTATTCCATCGCACGCCCAGTGAAACCAGTATAAGTAAGAGGGATGGCGACTTTTGAGACTGCGGACATAGGCTTACAAAGTGGCACCCTACGAGTAATTACTGTGTAATCTAGTATGAAGTGACGCTATTTTAAGAGGATAAACATTGCCTACACGATGGCAGGACAGGTGCTTATACCGGACTGTATTTGGATCGATAGCTTCTAGTGGGTTAACTTTCGATTTCGTTTCGTATGTAGATACAATTTGATTGACTTTAAAATCTAGTAAAATAAAAATGATTCGCTTCAAGTTTGATTGCTGGAGATAATTTAGACAGTCCATTCGTAGCATTGATACGAGTATTTATAATAAAATATCTGTAGCTCTATACCAATGTAACGTTATGGTAGAACTAATTAATCGTGTCTCGTAAATACTAAGAGCACGCGCCAAATTGCGTCATTTAATTTGTCGGACGAAGCCGGGGTGTTTCGCAAGTTTTAGCACGAGTTTTAGTTTCGTCGTAAACTAACCCGTTTAGCACCGCACGGGAGTAACGAGAGCGCGTAAAGTCTCACCTCTGATCCTCAACATATTTATGTTATGAGTGTTCAATGTTTTTAGTATCTACGACGTTTTTAGGGTTCCGTACATCAAAAGAAAAAAACGGAACCCTTATAAGATCACTTTGTTGTCCGTCCGTCCGTCCGTCTGTCAAGACCGTTTTTCTCAGGAACGCGTGGAGGTATCAAACTGAAATTTATATATGATACTAAGGTCTACTGTCCCTGGAAGCTGTAGAAAAATCAACCTTCTAAGCCAACGCAATCAAAAGATACAGCCATTTAGGCCGCAAATTTCCGCAAATTTTCGAAACTCGCACGGGAATCAAAACCTACTGGGTACTTCCCGTAAACTTAGAATCTTGAAATTTAGTACGAAGTCACGTCTTATAGTACAGATATAGGACACATTACGAAAACCGTAAATTTTCAGTTTCATCATATAAAAAAATATATTTTTGAAAAATATTTTTGACAATTTGGAAAATTTCAAAGTTACTACGCTTTATATAGGTTTGTACGGAACCCTCGGTGCGCGAGTCCAACTCGCACTTGACCGGTTTTTTTATTAAAGCTAGATTCGGACAAAGATTTTTGTTTAATCCGTTACCGTGCCCATCCTTATCGAGATGTTAATGTGTGTAAAACTAAAAGATAAGTAGGTAACTCCTAAGTGAGATGGAACTTCACTAAGACTCAGAGCTTGCGGCATAATGTATGTCGCCGATACTCGCGATTGTCAGCAATTTGCCGTTGCGATTCCTCGACACTATGAATTGCCAGGGGCGACGATAAATAGTAGCATATGTGGTTTCTAAATATATTTTTTGTAGCCAAAATAAAAATGGTAGCCTAAACTTGCAGTTTTAGCAGCTTAGGTACAGTTGGGAACTCATAGAATTTTACTAGTTACACTTTAAATTTTATGTATAACCACATAATTGAGGAAGGTAATAATTTTGCCAATGGCCGAACACGAGACGTTTATGTGTCCCTTAACGGAAAGCATTACGTATTCAAAGTATCAAAGTATAATCTCTATGAAATTATGTAGTTAGGCCCCAACTATGTAAGCCAATGTAGCCGTCCCCGCCACTAATTCTCACTTGACCGAGCACTCAAACGAATCTCTATTTACCACACAATTTTATTTTTTTTCAGTACCATTGTTTACAAAAAAAGTATATAATTGTGAAGTTACTATATATTTTTATCATTAACAATGCAAATTTCTTTACAATGTGAAATTACAACACATTGCACTTAAAGAAAAAACGGACTGTCATAGGCGGGACTCGATCCTACACCTCTCGCACGCCGGGCGATGGCCTACAACATCCGAAAGAATCAACAATTACCACAAAATTGATGAATCATGGCTGGATGCAGCCTGAGAAGAACTTAAAGAAATTCGGACCGAAGAGTAAGTCGGACGGTAGCTCAATTGATAGAGCAATCGCCCGACTTGCGAGAAATGCGGGTTTGAGTCCCGCCTGTGGCAGTCCATTTTTTCTTTCAGCATCTTTTAATTTCATTTTTGACGTGACAACGTCTTATAAATTGGTTTGCCGGGTGACACTTCAAGAAACTGCGTTACGCTCCGCTCACGTTATGCGCTCACAATGAGAGCGAGTGAGAGGCACGCGTCCCTTCGACTCGGGCATGGTTAGCCCGCCTAAGAGCGAGTGAGACAGACATAAAAAGTGAAAGGCACGCGTCCCTTCCACTCGAGCACAGTTAGCCCGCCTAAGAGCGAGAGAGACAGAGCGAGAGAGAGAGAGTGAGAGAGATAGGCATACACACTGGTTCATGTTATACGAATGAATATTCACATTAAAATTATTTTACCACTCAAAGTCGTTGTCACGTAAAACTTTCGCCCGTATACCGACTTTACAGGCAACCAATTTTTTTAGTTGTGGTAACTTGAGATGGCGTGGTAAATGAAGGACTAACAATTTATTAATAACTTTTTTCTTTACCTTATTAGGGAACCAATACGCGCACGCACGCTTAGGTTCTAGTTTGTCTGTGTATGAGAGTTGCGATATTTTACTGTATCAATACACTGGATACCAGAGTAGACCCTCTGAAACGCGTTGAGATAACAAAACTAGCGTTGGCTGTCTTATAATTTATCGGTCGCCATTAGGCCGGTCCGGACCGTTGCGTTTGTGCATTTGCAATGGAGATCTGAATTTGCGGTGACGTTGCCAGTATTAAAATGATGCATTGGTGTTTGATTACCGCTAAGGATGGGGCACGTACAGCTAAAGTATTGGATTACTCGTGCAGTATTTCGAACTAACGTTGGGAGGTAAACTTATGTTATGGAAAGCGCGGATATGGCTGGGACTCGACGATATTGTTTGCTGTGAATAAGAATTCGTATTTCGTGCACAAAGGTCGCTAGTTGTTCGGTAAGGGTCTTTATATTTTACTGAATCATACTTCTAATAACTAGTCTCAAGATACTAAAGTATCAAGATAGGTTGCTGCTAGCTAGTTGTAACATAGGGGCTCAAGGCACTACCTAACTTCTCTTGTCTGTGTTGGAAATGTACTTTTTTTGTTATGCTAGGGAAGTTAAGACGTGGAAACTAACAAGCAAAACTTTAAATAAATATAAACTGTAGTCGCCTAGACTATAGATAAATTCAATACAAAAGGCACGATAACCGATGTCGCGCGCGATCATAGACTGCCAATTCGACAATCACCCTGAATAGTGATATCTCGGTGTCTAGACTCAATCTTCGCGTAGGTGGCCACGCTCGCGTCGCGAATACAATGCCGCTAGCACCCATTAATTTCCTTTTATATGACACTTAGCTGTTGTCTGCGTTTTCGTCTACACGAATTGCGGATTTCTTCTAGATACTTCACCATAACTAGGTATCATACTACATCATAACTACCGATTACCGTTGGGGCGGAAATGTTCTTTATCGCTTTCCAGGTGACGTTCCGTGGGCAGTTCCGTGAAAAGGTGGACCAACGTTCTGGAAATGTCGCTGGAAGCCTAGAACTAATCGATTATATATACTTATAATAATAATAAAATCTTTATTGCTTACATAACTAAGATTCAAAAAAACGAACAAACGTAACACATTACAAAGCAATTGGAGGTGGCTCAGCTTATGCTGACTTGGGATATGATCCCAAACGGCGCTGGTTTTCGGCCACACCCATCTCTTCATAGAGAAGACCAGGAAGGAAGTTAAAAAGTACTTCAAGCCCCCCTTTTGAAGCTTTTTAAGTTTTGAGATTATGTCGAAAGGTATCCAATGTTCTCAGTCCTATCTTTCAAATCTGAGTCCAGTGAGATTTGAATGTCATCAATAACATTAACCAGATTTTTGGTGTATTTGATAAATTATCACCTAGTATAAATTATTGAACTTTAAACACATCTTTCATGCACTCAACTGCACTCAAAAAAGGCGTGTTACAAATTTTATCTATTCGTATATATTTGTTTATCGCTTGTACGTAATTAATTTCCCTATCCTAGAGGTTTTAAATTGATACTAAACGTAAACTGCAATCTATTGCACAAAAAAGGCAATTTGGCATTTTAATCAACAGCTACCTATTGTTGGGTGTGATAAATGTGCCAAATTGTTCGGATATTTTATTCGTGATCTTAGGTCACTGTCTGCAATCGTTTTAAAATATCAATAAAATAATTAGTTCCTAGATTAATTGCAAAAAATAAATCGATTTGTTCACACTGTTTTGCATTCGGCTATTAATTATATCTTCAATTTGAACTAGCAGATGTAATTCTCTTATTTAGCAACTTGTTTGGATCAGTTTTATGGTTCGTCCTAATTTGGTTTTGAAATTATTCACAGTTAAAATTGTGCGCACAAATCAAGTGTTAATTTGATTTCCAATTAAGCACGCACTTGTCAAAAATAATAAAACAGCTTATTAATAAAGAAATATGTTCCGTTTCAATTAACTTCGATGATTGTAATTAATAAAGACAAATGCCGTAGACAGCTGTAGCAACACATAGCCAAACAAAAATAAGTTAGACCCATGACATTTTTGTATCATCTTCCACTTACTCGTATTTATTTTTGATATTTACTTATGAGTTCAAAGAAGGATAGAAAAATTAAAGTTATTTTCGCAACTTAGTAACGGAAAAAACATATCAAAGTATGTACCTATAGTACGCTTAACTTGACTAAAGGATGCTACTGGTTCTGTTACGATATCATGTTGTAACTACACTTTACAGCTCTACATATATCACATACAAGCAATTAGCTCGATAATTGCTTGTACAATTAAATAACCAATGTAAATAGTGGTCGTTGTGACCGAGGCGTGGTTTATAGATTGCAGGAATTATTAAATATTATCATAATGTATGGGTGTCCTCATACGAGAATGACCTTACACGGCTTTATGACATATACTGAAGGCATCGCCTTGTTGCTGGCTATCGGCAGGGCTGTCAACAGCTGTTTTTTTGCAGTTTAAAAAAGACTAACGCGGTAAAGATGACATACTTTGTCCTACGCTAAGGATAAACTTTGTAGTTTATCCTTATCGATGCGCACACTAAAGTAACGAATAACAAAGTCTTTAAATGTTTATTCCAAAAACATTCAATAGAAAAAAACTGATTGAAGTACTGTTGCCTGTTCCATACTTAATACTTCTTAACGACGCTTCTACTCAGGATATGTCTAGGTACGAGTAATTGTTTGTGTTTTGTCTCGAAGCGTTGGTACGCCCAAAAGATAAGAAGACATGTTCTAGCCTAATAAAATGTAATTGTAACGTTTATGAATGGCATAAATTGTGTCCAGATATTACTTTTGACAATGTATTTCCTAATACCCACCAAAAATGTTTTGACACAGACATGTGGGCTGGTCAGTTTGATAATTTCAATGATCGTATACACGTCTCGTTGATCACTCACGTGCACGATACGTAACAGTGACTTAGATATTAAGTAATAAATTAACGCCTACTTTAATTAAAAGCTTTAGAGAAAGCGCACCTGTCAAATAGTCTTTCCTTTTTTGCATGGATTAGTTGTTTAGTTGCTCTTATCTCGAGGTACAAATCAAAAGTCTGTCACACGCACATGTGTAGGTAACAGTGACAAAATTTTTACGAACAGTTAGGTTCGTATAAAGATTATTGATTTTATGGTAATATTAATCATTCTTTTTGCCTTGTATAAACACTCATACAACAGCATCAACAAATCTGCAGTTTTTATACAAGGCAAGCTAAAGTCCGTTATACTCGTATGCGTTGCGTCCAAACTCTAGTAACTTAACTTTAGTATCTACCTGCGTCCATAGTTTTACATTATGTATTTATCAAACTATTTCACATTTTACTTTTAATTTAACACAATTTAGTAGGTTATATAGCAGAAGTTTTGGCCATACCTGAACATCATCACCAAAAGACCACTTACCAAAAAGCTTAAAATGACTTTAATACGTATTTCTTTGATTTTACTGACGTGTGTTTAAGTTTCACAAAGATAGCGCATAAAAAGCTACGAGTATCACCTGCCTAAGTCTATGCCTTAGTATCACCTAAGTCGCTCCATGTATGGCTCGTAAATCCGATTCTTAGTAACCAGTCCCTCACAAGATCCTCGATCTGTCAATGACATTCTTGTACATGTCACCTCATTACCATGCCGATTGATTAGTTAACATGTGACTTATCGCGCATACGTGTTAAGTAATTAATAGCGACTGTAAAAGCATAGCAACTTTTTGAGTCAAGCTTTATAATTTAGGGTCTACTTATAGACGTACCTACCTATAGCTTTTATTGATGCATTTCATCCAATTTCAAATGCATGTTTTAAAATAGTAGTAATTTTGATCGTAAGTTAATTTAAGTTTAAAGTATCTAGGTAATCCTAGATCTTTTTCTACTCCTTTGTCGTTCATCCGTATTCGAAATTTAAGTATTTGCTAATTTAATTACTCAAGAGATCAATCGATGTTATGACACAACAGCTAACAGGAAATAGTATGTCATATTTTGATAGATTAATTTAGAAGTTTGAGCAAATAGACACAACACGCCTTAAGTCGCCTTTTGGCCTTCTGCCCGTTACACTTAAAGGATCCATATTATGGTAATAAAGTGGTTAGCATTGTCATAGAGGATCCAGCGTGACCCCGTGTGGGGTATTTGTATGAGCGTATGCAACTATTATTTGTGCTATACCTTGCCCTAGTGATGCAATGATTCTATGGATTACGGAATGCCAAATCTGACTTAGGACTTGTGATCTCTTTGAAAGTCTACTAAAGCTTATGTACTAAACAGCCTAACAGAATTATAATTGATTAAGTAAACTACTTAAAGTTAACGCATAATATAAAGACGTTCTATTAAAGTAAGACGTAGCTTTTCCTCAATCAAAGTTGTTGCGTCTCAATCAAAAGTTAAACACTTGATCATCGTTTACAGTTCAATCCAACACATTGTTGCGAAAATCATCAGCATTAAAGTGCATTAAAGAGGTGTTCACCGTCTTTGATAAAACCATAAACTTCACTTAACGCCGATGTTACAGTAAGAAGCATGAAATAAAGTTACAGTAACTCAATATTCGCACACTAGTGCTAATCCACTTTATCAACTATTAAAATTAAACTATAAAATTAATAACTTTATTCACGAACGTCTGCCATAAAGTGCTATATTAAACGATACACTTAGAAGATAGTGGAGTGTCGGCTCTCAGGTTTAAGATATAAAATGCACGGATTTTATCCTATGATATCTAAAATAAATAGGTAAGTGAAATATGTTATTTCAAAGGATAAAGTTAATTCAGATTACATAAGCAAAATCAAATAGTATTTTAGGTATATAGTTTGTAATAAGTTTCGGTTATTTTTTTCCAAGAATCTCATCTTGTTACACAAGCAAATGATACTGGTAAAATAAACAGACGATAGTATCTATGCGATTCTATTCAGCTCAACTCTGCCGTGGCCTGTGGCACATCAATAAGCTATTATTTTTTATTGCCCAGATTATGCCCGTTCATTAAACGCCATGTAGACAAGGCCTAATTGCTTTATTCCAAAGCATAATTTAAAGGCTGAATCGTTTACCTCATTCGATTAAATTGCGGCTGACGTCACTGCTCTAGATCGCGAATACCGGGGCAGGCGAGATACATATTTAATATTAATCACGTCACCTCGTCGTATCATCATAAATCTCGTGCTGATGTTCGTCGTACGTGGCTAGAACGCGGGCAAGGCTGGACTGATATACGCCCTACAAACTTGCCTACTATAGAGGAACACACAGAAGGGTCGGTTGACAGGTTGTTTGCATAAGAAAACAAAAGCTTAAGAAGGGCGACAACGGAAGACGAGAACGACGTAGTCCGATACAAAAATTAGTGAAAATAAAAATTTAGACCGTGCTTTTTCGCTATTGGAATATGCAGCTTTACTAGCTACTATTTTTAATACCCCACGAAAAAGAGGGGTAAGTTTGACCCCTATGTCTGTTTGTGTTTTTGTGTGTTGCATCGTATCTTCCGAACGGATGTACCGATTTCAAAGAGGTATTTTTTTTGGAAATTTTTTTTTATCACCGTGGTTCTTAGCTATGGTTGGTCAAAACCCGTCCAGCCGTCACAGCTCAACAGCTGATTTCCTAGCTCATTCGGGGGTTTTTTATCTGGAAAGTTAGGTTTTCAACTAGTGACAAAAAGGGTTCACGAAACTGCCACCACTCTTAGTGAATTCCATTCCATACTTTGTATCACAAACTTTCTCACGCTCTTTTCACAACTATTCCTCTAACTTAGTTTCAACGAATGCCTTCGAAAACTGCGTTTGGTCCAATTAACCAATACTTGCATACCAATGAGTGAAGATTGCACCTAATCAAATCGATTACGGCTTCACGCAACTGGCTGGACTATTTTTTTTTATTGGAGCAACAAATTTCATAGGTGCATAACAACATATTTATATAACGAGGTAATGGCAGCGTCTGCGGAATAGTTTAGATGCAGCATGATGATGATTACAGTAATTTGTCTTTTCTCAGATGGTACAGGTGTGCTCGCTTTGCTTTACCGGAACTTTGTACTACCGATATAATTTCATATTTTGTTTGTCATGTTTTGACGATCGGAGATGATACGCAAGAAAAAAAAAGAAAAATATTTCAAATATTTGTATTTATATTTTTGAATGTTATTTTTTGGATAACCAACCACATAATCCATTTCACTTATGCTACAGAGTGAGTGAGTGTGTTTACAGGTTTTCACAACTTGTACAAATTAAGTAAGCGAGCCGAAATACAAAGGGCAACTTTTAGGCAAGAAGATAAAAAAAACAAATATCTGTAAACTAAGCAACTTAACCATAACTCTATTCTATAATATTTAATTCACATAACCTTAAAAAAATCACACCTATTTATATTATATATTCACTAGCATTCCGCCAGCGGCCTCACCCGCTTGGAATTTGGACCCCTAAAAAAATTAAAAAATGCTTTTCTAAAATTTTTTTTGTGAAATAAATAAATATTAATATCAGAAGAATACTGTTAATTTATCTCGCGTCGTCAAAACTGAAAGATCAGAAGGAAACTAATTCCCTAGTTACCGAAGAGTTGAATCAATTAACCCCTAACCCGTAAATGTCTTAAAGATATAAACTTTTAAGTGTTATCGGTATAAAGATACAGTTAAAGACCGTTAGACAGCCCTAGCAATGACCAAGGCTAGGACGTAGGAAGCAGGTAAACAAACAAACACTAGGAAATAGATCACATGCTATACGAGTAATAACCGCATCGTTTTGAAATCGTGATGTATAAAGTATTCGGTCCGGTCAGTGACGAATGGAGGATCATATGTTTCGAGATGCAATGGTGAGTGATGACCACAAAATAACAATAGTCCGTTGTGTTGGATGGGTGTATCATCAGCATTTCCTTATCTGTCAAATTTCTACCTAATGATGATTACTTGGACTTAAATACTGTTTTTATAGTTGGACGAATTTTTATCAGTTTCAGTATGAAAAACTGTAATTTTTGTTGTACGAGATTAAGATATTTGAAATACTAATCAATTGAAGCACATTCAACGAAATATCTTAGAGGAACGTGAATTGAATTGAAAACGATTGGCAATTAGCATAGATATAATTTCACAAACCGACATACCAACTCACCCTTGTCCCACTACTTTTATGGGAATGAAATAAAAAACTTAATTAAATGATAGCCGAGTAAGTGTCTCAGATGCCTGTTACACGCATCAGTTCCATCAACACTGCATATAAGTAGATTTATCTACTTATATTACGAGTGAGTATGTAAATGTCTCAATAGGGCTTATCAGCGGTCATTCTGGCCGTCAAACGCGCATACATTAGTTGCTGGCTTGTTACGAGGCTAGCAGTGATCCGACTGACACTAGACTATTTAATAGATTGATTTATTATTTTAATGAGTTTCTTTGAAACACAATCGTTCCATCTGGAACATCCAACTCTGGTAATCGACGGCCTCGTTGGTGTAGTGGCAAAGTTTCTGCCTTACATCCGAGAGGCAAAATTGTTTCTAAGATTTTCTCTCATAAATCTCGGATTGCCTTCTCACCGAACTTTGAGAGTGATGAAACAGTGAGTGCACCTGTGTATTGCGCTCAAACTTGTGCACTATAATAACTCCTGCGTCTATGGTCGTCGATCTCCGTTGAAATTGGCCGCCGTGGTCGAAATCGGCCAGGAGGACTATTATTATTATCTAGTAGTCATGTTAGACATTCGTACTGGACTATGAGAAAAGGAACAGAAAGTGCACATATTGTGCTCAAGTTCTGTTTGCACACACTTGCGCATTATCTATCACGTCTCTGCTATAATTGTCAACCATATTTTTGTTGTGATGGGGTGTTGGGGTGTTATCAAGAATTATAAGCACTGAAACACTGTTTGTGGAACTGTTTGAAAATGCAAAACTAAAGTGGTAAAGTCATAAAATCACTAATGGATAGGCCTCTTTATGCGCATCAATTATGTATAAGTGCACTAGATTGTCGTATGTAGATGAACTTGAACCTGCACGTGGATATACTGAAGGATTATACCTATCAGCCATCGTATGTATTAGGTATTTTATTGGTATTAAATGTAAACTGTGAAGATGTTTCCTTTCCCTATCTAGATTATACACTGTTTAGGGCTATGACACACTAGACAGCCAGCAAGGCTGTGCAAAAGGCGTATAAGGGTAAGTAGCCGTAACAAAGTTTGTTGCGCAATCATGAGGATACAGAGAGTCACAACTTTGGAAAGACTTGCTTGTTTTATTTTTTCGTATGTTTATCTATTTTGTTTTTTTTTAGTGCGTTGTGTTTTTCTGAAACTGCCAGTTTTGAAATGTTCATTATCTTGACTTTAAATTATGTAATACGTAAATATAATAATTAAAGGAATCATACTAAGTTAGCTCCATCCAAGCATTTAGGATATGTAACAATGGCCTATTCATATCTCAAATACCTGTACTGCAATTTTACCACATTGCATCCGATTGCGGAAAACTATCGAGTCCAAGTGTCATCAGACCATAAGCGACCGCCAATAATTGACATAGTAAACATAGTAGTAATTCGCGGCATAATTTAAGACAATTATTTTCCATGTAAATTGCATACCATTGACGGAATATCTGCATTATCCGACTTAAGTGATGTTATTTTATTTCTATCATTGATTTTATACTAACCGCCAGGGCACATATCCGACTTTTTGTCACTGTCACTCAAATAAATAAACATGCAAACTAAAAAGAAGGAAATTAATTCCTGGTAAGATAGGGTTCCCAACAACAAAAGCACCCATTACAGTTTCGTAAACTTACGGATGTTTAGAGAAAGCTTGCATTAGAAACCAGTTGCAAACGAATTTACCGCACTTCGAGACTGTGACATCGACAGCTTATTACGAGATTACCATGCAATACATAGGCACCTACTTCTATTCCACAAATTACAGTACAATACATTTAGCTTTCATGTCTCAAAATCAGGTTCCACTTTGTACGCTGCGCACGCGTCGAAATACTCAAATATGGAAAGCTTATTGTTGGTACGACGGCAACAGCGATTAGCACTTAGTATGTCACCGGTATAAACGGCTATAACTGGAACAATGGGAAAGATTATGTAAGTGTAACACCTGTTAATGCGGCGTATTATGAGCGATCGACCTTACTCAATGGTGCGAGAGTTGATCCGCGCCGTCATTATGGTGAAGCGATGGTCGAGCGCACTCGAGTGTTCAAGTGATACTTGATTGATACCAGCCCGATGAATGAGTGTCTTTGAATTCAAGATTGCTAATCTCGGTTGTATCTTTCCTGGTTAATCGTTGCTCCAGGATTAAGGATAGATTTATAGTTTGCTTTATCTAGAAGGAAGGAATTCTTTATAAGGATTGATATCAATGACCATTGGATGACTCAACTATCATATAAAATAGGGTCCTCAAGCTATAACAAACCAGTTCACTGATTTTATAGATCTTACCGAAGGAAACAAAAACGAGAAAGTTCTGGGCCATAATAATTAATCGTGAGTTTTGGATGTTTTCAATTCATTCCATCACCGGTTCTCTTTCTCTTATCAACTTTACAAATTATTTTTTATAATTAAATCTGAATTAAAGCGAGGAAACAAAAACTAGTAGATTGTGTGCAATAAAAATTAACAGTGAGTCTAGAGCATTTTCAATTCACCCCATCACTAGTTCTCACTGAATGGCACACTATCTGGCGGCGGGCTGTCATTACTTGAAGTATAATAGGGCCGGGCGTAATGAAGGCGTAATGCCCTGATACGAGTACAGGTCAAGATCCCCACGAATCGGGATGGGGCGCACCAATCGGAGATTGCACGTTGATTGTCTTACCGCCGGCAATTTGCTTTATCCGTAACAATTACATGTGTGGACCGTATACTTTCATTGAATTAGTGCGAGATTATGAGCGAGCTGGCTTGCCTTTAACCGTGCAAGTGTTTGACATTTGACCGATCATTCATTAGACATTCTTCGCTCTGTGTCCTAGTCCTCATTACCAAGTGGTTTTAAGAGTAGAACTTAGTGATGTTCAGAAATTGATGTTCCCAATGAATAGGGTGTACATAACATTTCGTACGAAACATTAAGACCGGTTGCTATTAGCTACATTTCGATGGGATAATAATCTAGTACGAGTATGTATTATGTCCGACATCACTGTACGTGTTCTTAAGATATCTCAACGAGTAAAATAATTAAATAGATGGTGGACATTTCAATAATACTCGTAATATAATTCAGAGCTGCAACATCGATTGCATTGAATCTTATTCATAGTGTAATATAAGTGGGTTAGCTTACAGATGGTATTCTTGCGAAACTGGTTCTTCTTCACGTGTCATATTAATCATAATCAGAATAAATGCTAGCCAATATTTCGAATAGGAATTAACAATGACAATGGTTCACAATGGCCGGCCCACATGCCTGCCTTGGCATTAACGAAATGTCTGGCAGATTCCTGAGGACGATACGCCAGTGGATTGTTAAGTGTTAATTCTATGGATGACATACGACTGTGTCGCAGTTTGAATAGAGCGAGCACATCACTTATGCACACGTGTAGATACTAGATATTTTTTGCCTAAATTACTTTCCGTTTTAAATGTCTTGTTATGACTTATGCTAATGCGTCTTTTTTCAAATGATTGCGACAAAACTTTGTCATGATTGTGAGCAATCCGGTAAGTACTATTATATCATATCAGCTATCTTTGAGTACAGAACTAGCATATTTTCCATCTTTCTAGCCTGCATGAACGAAGAAAGATGCATTGACTTGCTGGCTTGCTTTCTTGTCTTAAGATACAGTATTTACATTTCTAATGTTAATTTTCACGCATGCGTTTGTACTTATATGTTATTTCATTGGCCGTTGTCATAACACTATGCCAGTGCGCAGTTGCCAACCAGTTAAGCAACTGATCATCTAGATGATTTTACTTTCGCAACGTGTGTGTAACCTAAAATGGTGATTAATGAATGCAAGCCGTAAAAAGTGTGCCAGGGTGGAAACAGTTCGTGCATTGCCCCTTAGGGTAAAGACGATAAAATGTGTAGATATGACGTTACAAAATGTTAGCCGATGAGCATAAGCGATGATATAATTTGAGAGCGCTAGGATTTCGCTATCGTGACAACTTTACGAGTTTCTAACGAGAATGTGAACATAGCTATTGAGATTCTAGGAATGTATTGTGACCTAGGGTTTCGGGAACTGGTATTTAAACGTTTTTCATATTTAGAATATGTATAAAAAAGATATGAAATCTTAAGCAATATGTTCCTTAATTAATGAGAGGGCTTCACATGCAAGAACTATCTTAAGTGTATTGTTTATGCCACCAATCTGTAAGAGCTTAGTGCCTAGCTTAATCTAATATCCGAAACAATCTGTGCGGTGAATTAGACTACATTACGAACCTAACTATCAAGGTGCTATAGTCTTGTAATAACAAATGGTAGCCCAGTGTATAATCTAGCCGTAGAAATAACACTGGTTTTCAACTATAGCCCGAGGACAAACGATTTCCTTTATACAATTTATGTTGAGCTTACGTTCGCGGTTGTATGAGCTTGCCTCGTTTACACCATGCCACTCATCATTGTAAAACGTGTATAAATATTGAAGTTTGAATTTAAACAGAAAATACATACACACCTTGTAAGAAATTAGCAGATGTGACCAGATACAGGTAACGAAAACCAATTGAAAGCTTAATTAATTAATTAGACCTTAAATATATTTTTTATACACAAAAACCATTTGGCTATCTTGGTGACGAATCTTATGAAACGCGTAGGTATGAATTGTTTTTCAATTTAACAATAATAATGACATCCTGTTTGTACTTAGCTGTGACATGAAGTGACTGGAGGTTGATATTGATTATATTTAACTAATGATTCGATTCGCTATTGCTGTATGTCATTTTGATGCGGATACGGATGTATGAGCGAATTATTGCATAGTAAATTGGTTTTACTTACCTAATTACATATAACTTAAGTGTGTCATTTTATTCTTCTTATCCTATAAAATTATGTTAGATATAAATATCACCATTCTTGTTGTTCCAATAATCGCAAGATACGTGTCTGTGTATATATGTACTGTTTATTGTACGTACCTATTTTGACGTGACAACGTCTTATAAATTGGTTTGCCGGGTGACACCTCAAGAAACTGCGTTACGCTGCTCCGCTCACGTTTCGCGCGAGAGAGACAGAGCGAGAGAGAGAGAGAGAGAGAGAGAGATAGGCATACACACCGGTTCATGTTATACGAATGAATATTCACATTAAAATTATTTTACCACTCAGAGTCGTTGTCACGTAAAACTTTCGCGCGTATACCGACTTTACAGGCAACCAATTTTTACTTCAGAAACATCACTCCGATCTCAAACATACACAACCGCTTCTAAGATTCTTGAGTATGTTAAACTCATTTCCATTTCCCTCATGAATAGTTTACTGTAATTGCTTCATTAAACCCACTTAAAGAAGTATTTTGTGCAATTAACCAATTTCCCTAGAACGATCCTAGCAATTTATGCATGCTCCGCGCTGATTTAAATATTCGATTCACAAAGACCATTGAAACCGACATAGAATTTCACTTAAGTGATCCATAACAAATTCCGAACACTGGATGAATGGACTATCAATTTTTCAATGTTGACAAGTGCCCGGTCCTCAATCGGTAACACTACAAAACAGGTAATTTTCTACAAGTGCAATTACTTGCATCGATACAAATTTAGGATCGGAAGTCTGTATAAGGGCCTCATTAGGGGAGGGAAAAATTTAACACGTCGTCTGGCGATTTAAATAGCAGGTTAAATTAATTCGAGACTTCGCTCGACTTGTGATGGATGAGCATCGCAATAAGATATAATCCTTTGAGGTAACCTTCGCATTGTGCAAGCGAATCTGAAGTAATTGGGCAAATATGACTCGGGGATTCGTTTTCAATTTAACTGAGAAGTCCTAATTGATTTGCACTTGACGGCTCGCTTTGATGATTCTTTTGGGGCCAACTCGGGAACTTTTCCTTGACATTTTGATGAAACTGTATCTGAGGATGAAGGACATGTCGTAATAAAACCTAAATGGATAACTTGGTACTTCAGGTGACCGTTTGTTTTGCTAATTTACATAAAAACAGTATAGGTACAGAAATTTTCGTTGTGTTGTATGTGGCTGTCAGCAACATGCTTGTGTCATCCACCCATAAGTTTGTTTTTACCAAATCTTTACCGAACTACAAACAGAGGTATTCTAAAATCAAAAAGTTTTGTATGTTCAATAGAGAACAATGGTATTAAATGGTGGTCATTAGTAAGTATCCATTAGGAATCAAAGAGCGGAAGAACGGTACAAAGTACTACAAAGTAAACAACGGGGCGTCGTAAATACACGTTTCGTCCGATAGATGGCGGTAAGCGCGCACAATAGCGCGGGGGCGTCTACTCGCTTCTGATGCCTATGTTGATTTGCTACTAACTGTTGAAGCAGTCGAATAAATCTGTATTTGAGCTACACAACACGAGTTAAGTCAAGTTAGTGCCTGTGTTAATATTTAAGGCTACTTGTACAGTTACTCTTTAAGGATGTACCATGATGAATTTCCCTACACAACTTTAATTTTTATTAGGTGTTCTTGTTGCAAAGTGAGGCGATTTCGAGTAAATATTTTTTTTTAAAGAAAACATTGTAACGTGAATTTCGTTACGTTGTTATCAACACGAGAAGCATTAATTATCACAAGGAATGATATTGTTATGTTATAATGAAAAATCTAAAATTGTCCGAACTGTTATGAACTCTCTCCTGCTCCTTTACCAGAAAAGTTTACACAAATGTATCCAACTCTGCCAGTTAAGCTAAACAGGGTTTAGTCCGGGTTGTCTTTTTACATCTCAGTTAAAAGTAACATCAACATTAAACTAATTTCAAGCGCTTCAAGGAATACTTAATTCAATATTAAGACATTTAAAAGTTCGGTACCGAGCTCATTAGACCGGAATTATTTTAATCCTTCATATCTTAATTATGTAAACAGAAGCGTCAAGACTTTCTCGAGAGGAAGCTTGGAAGCCTCGAACGCCATTATGCCTTACAAGGCCCGGCCTCGCGCTTGCTTTACATACTGAACTTGCTCGGTTGCACTAATTCCGAGAGATGCGACCGTGTCGATATTTTTGTCGATAGATAGATGTACAATTTTTTTAACGTAATTATACTCGTTGTTAGGGGCTTGCCTTACATACGGAACTTGCTCGGCGGCTGCACTTAATCTGTGTCGATTGATTTGTCGATTGATACCTATTTTTTAACTTAATTATTATGCTAGGTGCTGACTGCCTCGTTGGTGTAGTGGCAAAGTTTCTGCCTTACATCCGAGAGGTCATGAATTTCTCAAAAACTGCTCGGAGTCAGGAAATTGGCGGTGTGACACCCCCGTGCCTCGGAAAGCACGTTAAGCCGTTGGTCCTGCGCCTGATCTCTCTCCGGTCATGTCGGATTGCCGTCTCACCGAACTTTGAGAGTGATGCACCTGTGTATTGCGCACATACTTGTGCACTATAATATCTCCTGCGTAGTTGGCTGATCTCTGTTGAGATTGGCCGCTGTGGTCGAAATCGGCCAGGAGGACTATTGTATGCTAGGTGTTTGCTTTCACTTACTGAACTTGCTCGGCGGCTGCATTAATTCCGAGGGATGCGCCCGCGTAATAGTTTCGTAGTTTCGTCGATAGCAGCTGCATGTTTAGTTTGCATACTAAGGTTTTTTGCTGGCTAAATAATACGTAAAGTGCTTTGTTGCAATATGATCAACGACATCAAACACACAAAACAGTCTTGCAAGGTTAAAAGTAGAACTGAGAACCTGGTAGCAGTATAGTTAGCTTGAAGTTTCTTCGATTTATAGGAATTATATTGCTGCCATTTGTTTCCGGCTAAGCTTGAATCCATGATCATGACATTGACGGGAGCTCCACATGAAAGCGTTCCATGGATCCGTCTATTGTGATAAAAAACAAATAAATCAATTTAATATTGGGTTTTATCGACTGACCGACCATTAACGGTTATGGAATCCCTATTATAAAACCTCTCTTTATAGACTCCATCGGCGTCGAAGACATCAGTGTCCATTAACGGTGAAACTGCTCTTTATTTAGTCACAATCGCGCGCATTTATAGACTTACGGCTAACCTAGAATACCGAGATGAAAGATAAACGTAATTAAACATTCCTCGACGTCATTCATCTAAATTGATATTAGAGTTTTTATTAAAAATATTTATAATCACATCGACATCGACACCAGACGCAATTAAATTATTAACATACCTAATCCGAATACCATTCTAATTGGCACATCACTACGTTGACTTTTTTAAGTCGGAGTCCATTGATACCAATAGGAAATTAGATCATTAGTATGTTAATTTTGCTGTTATTGACCTGGGTATAATTATTCGAAAAATGTACGACATTCATATGCGGAAGCGGTATGGACCACACGCAAGAAGATCATTATTGGTGCCCAAAATGATGAGAGCTCTTTCATAGTGCAATGTCAGTGTATTCATACTTGCATCGGTGCGATGCTGTGGGCCAGGGTTGGGTGGTTACGATCCCATTACTGAGGGTGGGCACAATACTCCAATTTGTTTAAAGATTGAACACTCAATAATGAAGAGCGAACTTTCCCTTATATTTATGGAACTGGCCACCACGGACGTTTTTACGAAAACAAGTTTTTATGACATATCGCCGCTTCTTATGATTGATGTAAAATCGACGAAGTAGCTACATTGGTTACCACCAACCATATTGGGTACCAAATTACTAATAACGATTACGCCTGTCTCTATAAGTCAATATTTTCTACGTCATTTTTTTCAATTGGTTTGACAGTGATGGAATTTTAGTTATGCAAGTAGCTGCTGTTATTAATTACGGTTTAAATTGTAATTTGAGCTTCTACAGATTGTTAATAAGAATCGTTGATTAGGTTGATGGAATCAGGCGACTTTGTGGAAATCCATGACTAAAGCTAAAAAAGATAATTATTTTGCTTTAAATTTCCACAAAACGACGCCAGCGCAGGAACCCAAGTAACCCCACCCAACTGTAACCACTTGAAAAACCTAGAGTTGAAAGTCGCAGGACTTACAATACAAATCACAATGTGACACAGGACAGGACAGGACACCTGGAAACACAACAGTGACACTAACAAAATACGTCGAGTGGAGAAACGCGTCGTAAAAGCAAAATAATTATCTTTTTCAGCTTTCGTTGATTAGGATTAGCTTATCCTAAATGCTCTTAAATTATCACAAGTTTCGATTTAAAACATTGCGTATGATTTAAACGCAGTCTTTCTAATTGTATTAGTCTGCCTGTTGACTTTAAATGAAGCAAATCATAAATCATCTAAGATATTTGAAGTTGGAAGAAATCTTGAAAATTTATACAGATGCGTGTTTTCTATAAACGTTCAATCTAGTCGCCATTTTAGAGAAATACGATCATTATCGGTTGCTGGTTTTACATTCGAGATATGTCAAGACGAAACTTTCCTTCTGTCAGTTTTGAGTTGGTTTCTGAATTTTGATATTATCTACTCGTATGAGTGTTCCAAACATGGTACACTTGAGCGATGATTGGGAAACCATTTGTCGACATAATTCGATTGCACGGGCTCACTCGTTAATTGCGATTAGCGAGGATCGATGCGTCGGACGCGACGGCGACAACTGGTTTAGAGTGAAACTGGGCAGGGGTGCTCAACAATTTGGATCGCTCAAAAATTATGGTTAAAGATGTTGAGGAAACAAGTATGTATGTACTTTATGTGAAATATATTGTTTGTAATCTTCTTAATGTGTGGTGTGCAATAAATAATATTCTATCTATCTATCTGTACTGTTATCTGTATAGCACATTTAACATGGAATAAAGTTTTTAAATATTTGTACAATTAAGGCGGTCTTATTCCTTAAAGCAATTTTCTCCAGACAACCTGTGGGTAAAGGATAGAATCCATTTAAGGAATATGACGGCGGTCAAAATTAGTAATTTTATTTAAAAAAAAAACTAATAGATCCCTTTTTATAGTTGAAAATTTAGGAAATATAATACAGTGCAGGTGCTCAACTTTGGAACATGAGACTTGGACACAAAGTGAAGGTAAAGCAGAATGAATTTACGTAGGCGTTTCGTCGTTAATTCCAGATACTTTACCTATTCGCCATTGCTAAACCTCAGATGAATTGGGCGTCGTAATTACCTGGAACAAAATAAGAAAGTTTGGTTTGAATGGGTATATAAAATACATAAATAAAATGATACTTCCAGATACCATTTAATGCATACCTTAATCTTAACATAAATATAGGCCACATAGGCTAGGCTTAACATATATATGTGGCCACAAGCCTTATGTTACGATGCATACGAACGTTTACTTTTGGTCGTGTCGTAATTGACAAGCCTTACTGTCTAACCGCCTGACTATTAGCGATTATCAAGGGGCCAACCTAAACCTGATATAAAAAAGAGACGTATAAAATTATGAAAATGTTGCGGACCCGTATGATTTCTCCGGCACGTCGCCGCACGGAATTTAGATACCGCTCGGACACTCGGTCTTGTTAGAGCGACATTGCGCCGGCGCACCGTTTCACTATGCGCTTGTACCGCGCACCTATCATATTTAATATCGGCCCGCGGAGCGTGGCGACTGGCGAGCCATCATGCGTCAGATACTAGCATAAGGAACACAGTATTGGACGAGGTTAGACGTCATTTTAGAAATAGTCCCCTAATTACTAGAGCAACATGTAATTTTGGATGCCAGATGACTATGGAAACCTGTTGTACCTAGGCCAGTTGAATCAAAATTATTGGCAACTTTCCTTGTTACAGCCATGACAGGCCAGGTTCGGGCAGAATTATGATATACGTTCAAAAATGTAACAACAATAAATACCTGAATGTACTTACGAAATTCAGGCATTAAGCCTAGCCGTTTCCAAGTTTATTTTTAAAATGCAGGTGGTTCAGGACTGCAATCAAATGTTTCGGGCAACCAAGGGGTCCTCTACTACTTATTGGGACACCCTGTAAAAGAGAGGATCCTGATCGTTCATTTGTAGTCAAAAGGTTACAAAGGGCAAGAAATGTTTTGTGTTTGTACATAGACAATCTACCAGTTTGGTATAATCGGCGGTATGTGACTTCAGGGAGATAATAAAAATCAGCGATAATAGACTTCAGTGAGATAATAAAAATCAGCGATAATAGTTAAACGTTGCGACTATAAAATCATACCGTATGAGTGTAATTATTGTGTCAACTTTAAAATCCCATCATATATCGTTTATGCATTCGTTACTTAATGGAAGTTTGGTGTTCAACCTGAAGCATTGATTTATGGGCATTTAATTCCTTACAATTTTTGAATCCGATTTATGATTCGACCAAATCTTTCATTTACACTTATAGGTACGAAGAAAATCAGTGAATCAAAGTGAGTCTCCATAACAACCTTGAAAGGTGATAGACAAACCATTTGTGTGTTATATTATGAATAATTTACAAATATTATAAAATTTGTATAAAAATGTCTATAAAATTTTATTTATGTTGTAAAACTACGAGTATATAAATGACAAAACGCCTAACAAGTCAATCTGTGTAAGTTTTAACACAGCTCAAATTCAACAGCTACTATATCAAATTCTTGTCACCAATTTAAATATTGTTCATATGTATTTCATATGATTTTTATTTATTTTTAACAACATTATCACATACACTGATCTTACTCTGTGGTAAGTACCTTGAGCGCACTTGTGTTACAGATTACAGATTTAACAGTGGTATTACAAATAAACTTAAACAAAAACAAATAACATCCAGACCAGTACAAGCAGACATGTTTAAATAGCTATCAGTCCAAAAATACATTAAGTAAGTACAACTTAAGTTATCGAAGTGTTTGGCAAAATCTGTATACATACTATGTTTTAGTAATGTACTTACTGTGTTTCAGTAAATACTCTTAGATTGAATAAACCTAGTTCTTGTTACATAGGCATTACATATTTGTGAGTTCAAGTAGTCTTTACACCGGAAATTTTGACTAAGCTCGACTGTGTTCGTTGTTGAGGTTGAAAACCAAGCCATAAAAAGTAGTTATATTTCATATATTTGACCGAAGGTGAGTCTACTGTTCTATCTTTCGTACGTGCGATACAGCGTAGTATATTATCCGCTAATGCGTTTCAGATTATGGTGTTAAATATGCTGCTTTATGGTCGATCGCGGCGCCTATCAAAACATCATTAGAGGCAGACGTTATTAGCGGTTTATTGATTTTATAGTTTGTCTTGTTAGCGTGGTAAGGGAATAAAATTAAAAAGCCTTTTTAGTATGTTGTTAAGTAATTCTAATTTTGACAAGTCTCAGTGTTAGATCTGAAAGAGCAAGTAATGATGGAGAAAGGTAAAAAACAAGTTTTAATCATGTAACGAAAACCGGGGAGCGCAGTAGGTCTTGATTTTCACGACCGCTTGGTGCAGTGGTCTACATGTCGGACTTCTAAAACCAAGGGTCGCGGGTCCGATCCCCGCACAGTACAAGCATATGTGGCATGAAGCATATGCGTGTTTGTACTGGTCTGGGAGTTTTCTATGTATAATATGTATTTATTTACAAAAAAAAGTATTTAAGTATGTTTTTGTATGTTTACCCATTACACAAGCCTTGTAGCTTAATTTGAGACTAGAGAATTGGTGTGGTTGTTGCGAAATATTTATTTATTTTATAGTTGTTCTTGATTCAATCTTTGATAGTTGGTCCAGACGGCAAAAACATTTTTGGTATTATTATTTACAAACAATTTCATCTTTATTTACAAAATGTCGCGCAATTTAAAACTCGTGTTAAATGATACTCATTGTAAGTACATAATGGCGGCCACCCATTGTCTTTGATTCAGATGTCTCGTTAAAACAACACGTACTTACCCGAAAAACTGGCTGTCAAATTTATGTCGCCCATTAGCTACTTTGTCGCGCTCTCGAAAGACGGAGAGGTATTTTAAAGTTATTTTAATTCGTACTAAAACCCTCTTTGTTACCAAAAAGGCAGTAAATAAGATGCCTCATTGATTGCCTCATTACCGACCTTGTGTTGCGTCTAATTTAATTGGACGTATAAATTTTATAGGAATCGCTACGCTGTTGATTTGTTGATTCAGTATGGATGTATTCCGGCGTTCCGTTTTTAGTTATGACTAGTTTTGCCGGCAGCAACATTTAAGAATAAGATTTGACACTAATCTGTACTACCTAATTGCGAGTCCCAAGGAATTTTAAGAACATTATGAGGACGCTATGGTCATCCTAACAATACGGCTCAGGCCACAACTGCAGCTTTCTGTAGCCATGACTCGCTCTGACAGCGTGTAGCGCTTACAATCGCGAGTCTAAAATATCTAAAACTAGTGGCCGCCCGCGACTTCGTCCGCGTGGAAAGCCTTTATCTTAAAAATTCTTTATGAATTGTAGCCTATATGTTATTCTGATGTATAAGCTATATTGTGGTAAAGTTTCATTCAAATCCATTCAGTAGTTTTTACGTGAAAGAGTAACAAACATCCATACATCCATACATCCATACATCCAACTTACAAACTTTCGCCTTTATAATAGTAGTAGTATGACTCGTTAAATGTTATAGTGTCGTGACATGTGATCGCACAATTTTTTGCTTTAAAACTGTGATTACATAATTGAGCGTTACACTTAATTAGTCGACAAGTAGCCCTATTCATCGTGTAGCAAAGAAGTAAAATTGGCAAGAATGGCGGACTGGTTCCATCAATAGTCGGGCATCTGGCGACAGACAGGACAAGCGGACGCGATTGAAAACTAATAATATTTCATACGCTTAGGGCTGTCCCGGTGTTCTAATGATGGTAACATTAAGCAATTGAAGGTATTCAAAGTAGGCAAAAATAGGAGTCTAAAATTATGATAGCGTAGATAGTAAAGGTTATAGGTAAGGTAAAGTAACGTAAAAGTGGTACCGGGGTAATTAACATAGCCTATAAGTAGTGGTAAATGTGTCATTGTGATTCATACTAAAGGGCTCATAAGAGACATAAAAAAGTACGTAATAAATTAGCGTTCCGCGTATTGTTCAATCCATATGGATCTGTAATATTACACATAGACCCACTGAAATAGTGTTTATCAGGGTTTAGTTTAAGAAGAAAAGTTACTACATTGTCACATTCACCATTTTAATTTGACAACCCTATAACGGTCGTGAAATGTAGTACACATTTACGCAATCAACACTTCAGTTGGTGCGTTTCACGCTTATTTGCGTTAATCAATTGGTACAGGGTCTCAGGTGCTAATCTCCGAACGAGATCAGAGAAAATCTGCTTGTTTCCAGGTAAATTTTAATTGAATGACACGTTTTTACGAAAAATATGTATTACGAATATCTTATGAAAGTAAAATTTAAGAACTCCATAATTTTTACTATGACGCTATCTATAAATACATAAATTACATTGAAAACAACTAATGTAATTTTAACCACTTGAAAAATTCGTACAAGCTTTTCATATCGAATTTAATAAGACCTTTTAGGGTTATAAATAAGCAAGGCTTGCGACGCTTCATCATTAGTATAAGGCGTGTTATGTCTGCAGGCTCATCAACATGGTCGTCAACTGGTTGAAAAATAAAGATCCTAACAGCCAAATTGATTTCCACGAATGCAACTGATTGCAAATTATTTACAAAATAAAAGAAAACAATTTATTAATTTGATTCGTCAATTTCCACAATGCACCGAAAGCGTAAACAGCATTTTAAATGTTGCAACCATTTTGCGATGCCGAAGTCATTGCGACAACTCGAAGGACGATATTTGAAGCGTTCGAATAATTACCAAGTATTGGTGAAGATAAATCATTCCTGCCTTATAAGGGAAAAAATCTCGCCGCTTACAAGTCACAAATGTTAACAAGTCAACCTGCGCCTCTCAACCTAGTCTTCAGTATTGACGCGTAATTAATATGAAATGCTTTTCTGATTGTGACATACGAAGTAATGAAAGTAAGGACGAAAAGGGAAAGGGCGAATTTTATTCATCTATTTGTAGGTTAATTGTATGTGATTTTTTTTCTTAAGTTTGCGTGAATTGTGGTTCTACTTCTCTCCAGCCGTTACATACCTACCCTCCTAAAACTAGCCACATAGGACATGCTACTTAATTTGTATTTACCCACTGCTATATTTTTCATCTTACGAGTCTGAATAGTTTAACTCCCTTTTAACCGATTCCGATCCTAGCATATGCATCCTAGCCTGATAATTGACATGTTTTTTGCTTAAAATTAAATCAACAACCCAACCGAACTTTTCTTGTTCATCTGACTTGAGAGCAAATACTCTTAATTCAATTCTCATAAAAGATAATCGCCTGTCGGCATCGCCTGCAAAGGTGGAGTAATTAAAAATTATGTATTGTGAAATCCAACAGCGATATCCGAGCAATCTGACGATTATCTCACTTTATTGTTTTGGGTTAACTTCCAAAAAGGAACGTGATGTCCATATTACCGCCTAAGGGTTTTGATTATCCTGTCAAAATGTTTAAGTTGCTAATCAAACCCTGATCAAGTGATGATGTTACTGTCAATTCTTCCGATTAAGTTAATGCCGAAACACTGCCAGCTTATTTTATATTTGATCAGGAAATAGCATTGAACTTCTACTTAGTATTTATTTACATGCGGTTTTACAAAAAAAAATCAACTTTTTTAATGGTTCATCAAAAGTTTGTGTTCGTAATATAAAACATTTAAACAATATATGCTTTGTGTAAAGTAAATATCAAATCAAGGAAGAAATAAAAACGCGTCGAAACGCCAAAATGAAAACAGTTTTAAGAAGTCATGTTCTTTCCTGACATTTTATTATAGTGTGTTATTGCGAATAACCTTTTGACTTGCGTTTTTATTGTCTACGGTCTAGGTGTTTATTTAAAGCATTTCGAATAATATTATTCCTAGAGTCTTAAACAAAAGACAGCTTACTTTAGTATAAAAAGCTTTTTAGTTCCGGTAGTTACAATTTATTTGATTAACTCTTAATGTTTTACTTGACCGTAACAGGATTTAATTGCACGATACTAAAAATAAACTAAGATTAAACCGTGTTTATTCGAGCAATCCACCTACATACTTAAACGTTAGATTCAACTTATCACTTTAATATGCCGATCATATAATTCAAATTAGGACCAGATAAAAACGCGTATTATTAGTAATTAAGACTTAGATAAATTTAACTACCATCAATACATTTGTACTGCTACTTGATAAAACACTATTAACTTGGCTATTGTAATGAGTAAAAGTAGTTATTTAATGAGGATAAACATAGATTACTCACAACTTAAGAGAAGGTTAACCTAGGTTAGATTTTTCTTACAGGATTGAACGATTTATTATCAATGTTGAGAATAGGCACAGAAAAGGAAACATCGAGGACAATCGATCAATAAAATGCCTTAATTGCTTTAAAAAAATGAATATAAACCAATCACACAATTGTTATAAATAACATATTCACTTAATTCGTTTGCGGGCGGCGCGATATATCGAGGTGTGTAACAGTGCTTCGAATGAAGATCTCAGCGTTGACTGATGAAGGTGATTAACCCTGGAGGCTGTGGTGCGAGGCGGTCTCTTTGTGCGTACGTAATATATTTGGGACTTAAGGCTGTTATACATTGTACAAGAGTACAGTGTCAGTGGAGGCGGTAGGGCTGGTTGCTCCGTTTTCAATTGAACAAAAAAAAAACAAATGTTTATAAGTTTTCATTGAGTACTAAAGGCTTTGCTGGCTTATATTACCTGGGTCTATATTAGATTTAAATAAATTGATCCCCATAAGAACTCGGTTACATAATTTAAGAAGGCAAACGTTCAGGTAGCAGGTTTGTGTCTCATAACGCAAATTAAAAATAAATCAAAAGGCATATCGCTTTTCGCATAACTTCTTTTGTCATAATGATGTATTAGCATAAGATGGTTATTTTCACCATAGCAATTATAACGCATAACATTTATAGGCACCTCACCCTTTAAGATATCCCCCATGTAAGATATCATTAATGGTAACATTTAGGGTGTTATTTCATAAGTTGGAAAAATATTATAAATACCCACAAAAATGAAATCATAAAGAAAATTAACTACAGGTAATATGATTTTCGTGTATGGTCTTTGCTTTCGTGTATACTTAGTCGGCATACTAACCTAACCGAACTAAGTGTCTGACACGAAAGTTGTTTGTCAGAGTACCAGAATTTGATAACTTCCAAAGTAATCTGAATGTTTTTATAATTGTGAGTTTATAGTTAATAGCTTATTCCATAATGCGTTTTGCATTGTCTCAAATAATTTGATTGAAGTGACAGTAACAGTTTTTGAAAAATCTATATTTTTATACAAAAGGTTAAATTGATTTGGCATGTAACCTTTACGAATAAAATAAGTCTTATCATTTTCTTAGTCAAAGTAATTTGAATCAAAAATTTGATTCAATTATGACTTTAAAGTTCATGGCTACTTCCATTTTACGTTTCACATTGCCGAATAAATTACCTTTAGGCGTATAGAAATTATGCTTTTCACGTGTATGCTCATTTTGTATTATTCTTATGAGTGTAATGCTAAGTTGTGGTTATGCCAATGAAACTAGTATGCGTTTTTAACGATATGCTTGTTGTATTTCATGCGGAAAAACAGAATGCTAAAACAGTTACGCCAAACTACTTTCTGCCAAAAAAAATGCGGCCGAAAGGGCTGCCATATAACCTTACCTCAACGTCAATACTCAGACCGAGTATTTAAAGCCTAACTATATTTGTTATAGTTACTAAAAGCAGCCATAGTTACTTGATGCCGTCCTTGTATTAACTTAAGATTATGTATGTATAAATGAAATGAAATCAAAAAACAGCAGAAAAACCAGAAAACCTAAATCTACAGAATTACACAAAAAGACTCAACAGTTTTTACTGTTCCAAACATGCTTCACATGTTCCCTTTTATCGTGATCAATCGCTCGAGTGAGATATCAAATCAGGCCGTGTGTGCTCGCTTTTATTTCTCCCACCTCTCATAATTATTACGTCAGATTTTTCATTGATCGACAATTTATGTGGTGCCAAAACATTGTATCGATATTTCTTACGGATCGATACGGATCGCGGCCGATTCGCGGAATTCAGATGTGGTCGAATTAAAACTCTGCCAAATAAACTTAATAATGAAAGCAAATGTTAATGCGGTTTTCTTGAAAAGGTCGTGCAGATAAGGCGTAATGTAACGTATGGGCGTAATTAAAAGTGGTGCTGTGTGTTTTGTGCCTAATTATATCGGGGTTTTTATGAGGCCGCCGTTTGGTAATATCCGTCATTCTGAGAAATTTACTGTGATAACACAAAATCCGGAGTGTATGTGCTCTACTCATAAAAGCAGTTGCAGATAAAAGTCCGTTACTTATCGGAAACCAAATTAAAACTAACGAGACCATTTCGATGTGTCAGGTCTGTTAAATTGATATAATTAGAGCTCTTTCACATAATTGCATCAACGTTTTCAACCGAAAAAATACGTTAAAAAGTCAAATATAAAGTACGAACAAAATTAAATTAAAAAATACTTGTTTTAAACATAGCCAGTGTTTAAAACAATATATCAAGGTAAACATGGCGGCATCTTATGATATTTTCGTAAAATAAAAAAAAACCGGTCAAGTGCGAGTTGGACTCGCGCACCGAGGGTTCCGTACAAACCTGTAGGTATATAAGTAAAAGTTCACCCATCACGGGTATTATAGACTTAAGTATTTGATATAAATTTTAATTTTATATCTCAACACGTTCATGAGATAAGGAGTAGTAACTTTGAAATTTTCAAAATTGTCAAAAATATTTCGTAATTTTTCCTATATCTGTACTATAATACGAGTACGTGACTTCGTACTAAATTTCAAGATTCTAAGTTTACGGGAAGTACCCTGTAGGGTTCCCGTGCGAGTTTCGAAAATTTGCGGAAATTTGCGGCCTAAATGGCTGTATCTTTTTATTGCGTTGGCTTTGAAGGTTGATTTTTCTACAGCTTCCAGGGACATTAGACCTAAAAGTATCATATAGAAATTTCAGTTTGATACCTCCACGCGTTCCTAAGGAAAACGGTCTTGACAGACGGACGGACAACAAAGTGATATTATAAGGGTTCCGTTTTTTTCTTTTGAGGTACGGAACCCTAAAAAAAGCATGCAAGCTTGTACAGAGAACAGCACGTCACGCTGCGCATTTCTGTCGTAAAATCGCTCTTACTAACAGTGCATACGATGCCACAGTGTTAACCATGATGTGCTTTCATGTTGATAAAGCAAACAGTCGCAAATTAGCGCGTTTGCATATCGCCGGCGCGGGCGCAGGCGCGGTGACATTGCAGAAGCCGATGTGAAGTTTTTTACCGCCTCGTAAACTTTCCAACTCCGTTGAAGGAAAGTGAGTTCAAAATTATCGTCAAGAGCGAGTCGGCGAAGTGAAGGTTGTTCGATATCATTATGGAATACCTACAATGAAACAAGACAATAAAAACCACAATGAAACAATACAATAAAAACCTGATCTAAGAAGTAAGTAGATAAAAATAATACTTGTGAGATTTTCTGCGCATTTATAAAACCTGTCAGCCATTTCACGCGTGATGGCCATTGAGCTTAGATTTTATGCTGAACGATCAAAATATTTTATCTTATGCACTGACTGATGATTTGATCAAGAGAATGCCCTACGGCGTTAAGTCCACCTTTTGTACAAAGTATTGTTGTGCAATAAAGCTTAAATAAAAAAAAATAAAAAAATAAGCCTCTGATTATTTAATAAAAATAAAAAGCAAGTGTATCTGCTCTTTCTCGTAACCGTTCCTATTGACTCATCATCATCATCATATCAGCCGTGCGACGCCCACTGCTGAGCATAGACCTCCCCAAAGGATCTTCACCGCGATCGGTCCTGCGCTTCTCGCATCCAGCTGCTTCCCGCGACCTCCACTAGGTCGTTGGTCCACCTTGTAGGGTCACCATTAAAGAACCCTTGTCCTATTGAAAAGTAACTATTAAACCGATGTCCCGCGGAACCCCAAAAACCGTGTAGTGCGTAAATCGGGCGTTTTACAAGCGTACAGCGAAATAATTTCGGGACTTTACTGTTCGTGTCGAAACCGTCAGATCGCGGGCGCTTGCACAAGATGCACTGACTGATTGCATCGCTTTATTGCACCGTTTACTGCTGACGCAAAAATATCAGGTGGAGATAGGGCATTTTTTTTTTGCGAAATGCAAATTTTTATTCGCGGCTCGTCGTATGCCAGTTCTTTTTTAATTCTTTTGGACGCGGACGAAAGGAAGTAAAATGTAATGCAATCCTAATATCAAACAATTAATTTCATTCAAACATTTTGATGTGACTGTCAAAAAAAAATATATATATATATATATAAAAAAATATAGTGTTATGCGACAAATAAATAAAGACAGTAGAAGGCATTTGTTTGGTCCTATATACGAGCGGAGACCGGCGTCCAAGTAATGTGTAACAAGTGCATTAAACGATGGAAAGCGTCTAAGGCTGCGTTCACAATGATTAAAAATAGGTTTGTATTTATGATTTTTGTGACAACTCTGATGTTTTTACTATAGTAAGAACTAAGATTTTGCTGCTAAAATCTCGTCGCTGCCTTTGAATTGGAGAAGTTTTCTTAGCCAAAGATAATTCTAGTTCTTGGAAGGTTGTAAAAGTGAATAAATATGTTATCTAAGTGCTTTGCTAAATGGCCTAATAGATTAAAAAAAAAATATTTTAGACTAATAATGTGAATCTTAAGCAAATGATGTCATAACGCAATCAATTTCGGTTAAAAAGTTTGCAACCTTGTAAAATATTTCACCGGAAATAAAATCTTACTTGAAAACCATTAGATTGTCAAATAAGATGTTATAAAAGCTCGAGTGTTAACTAGAGCTTTTATCAAAGACGATTTTCAGGATGTTTAAGTGGACCAAATTTTAAGTGGTCACGAGTGGTAAGTGTACTAGTGCAGTCCGAACGCGCTATCGACGAAATCGGGAAGCGGTGAAAGTATGCAAGCAGGGTACAATGTTTAAACTAGGGTTGCCAACTCTCAGCATCCTTACTTTTTAAAGCTTGATTATACTTTCTACGGCTCTACCTACATAAAGTATACATACTCTTCATAATCACACACACACGTACGTACACATACACACACTAAATAAGTAAATAAAATTGCTTTATTAAGCGTTTGAGGAGGAGCCTGTCTCTCGTAGCACAGGGAAACCTTATACGAAAGCAGATCAAATATTGTATACATATAAGTGTGTTTTTGAATAAACAACATTTTTTTTCATTTTAATTTTTAATCTTGTATTGTTGTCTTATTTATACGCAAATACTAGACATTAAAATGATACAATTTTTACAGACTATTTCGTGATTTATTTGTATTTTATTTTAACCTGAAGTTAAGGACCCGTTTCAATATCCGTGGTCAATAAAAGTGTATCATTTCTTTAAAAATCGCTTAGGTACACGAACATGTTATTCCTAAAGCTGAATTAGATAAATGAAGTTGTTTGTTGGGCATGTAAAATGATAACAGTAAGTTTTTAAACTGATTTTTTTACACAATGAGGTTACAGGTATGATAATGGCTAAGTAATCCTATTGATAAGGTGATGCTACACCTGATGAAAAGGTGAAAGCGCACTATACCCGGAGCTAAAAACAAGTCCTACCAAACAGACAGTGGCATTTGAACCGAAATATCTGGGTGTAAAAGCTGATGTTACGAATTACTATACAGATGAGGAGGATAAGATAAGTTAAGGTTCCTTCAGTTATCTTCTTCTTAGCCGGTCGCTCAACAGAGCAGTTGTAGTCATGGTAGTCACTCTCAAACGTGAGTGGCTTGCCGTACAGTCTCCCGCTACTTTTCTCTTACTGAGGCATTGCACACACACTCATTATGTGGTGATTCGGTAAGGGGCTTGACTTGGTATATGTTAATTTTAAAGCGGAAACACATTGGGCGCTCGGCGTCATACGGGCTTTTACGTAACAACGCTTGACCAGAATCTCGCGCTAGCATGTGTACACTTCAATTGCACTCCCTGGTTCTCTAAACGCGCGCATTGAAAAACACCAAATGTGTACCCGTTTTAATTTCGCTCACATGAAGCTGTCAACCCTACAGTACAAAAGCTCGGCGCACGCGACGCTGCCCTCTGTCCGCCGCGCTTAGTGTCGATAACTCGATACTTTAGCGGACTTCCTTGTTGCCATTGTTTGATACGTAGTCTCTTTGACGGCGATCGATGTATCAGGAAATTGCGGATGGCTTTTTAGAATAAGAGCTATGTAGCCAGAACATAAATGAAAAAAAAACACTATTTAATATTCCAACAGACCGAGAAGACTTAAGAAAAGTGTCAAAAACTCCTTTGTTTTTGTCTACAGTGTCCGGTAATTCAGGCAGTTAAACTATGTAGTATTTATTTTAAATAATACGTGTCCGCGGTGACAGTGAAAGTTAATTGGTGAATCATTTTCCTATCTCACTATTAATCCGTTTCATGGAGATTCAAAATACAAGTATTTAGCAAACAGAGAGCTATACCAGCAATTGGCATGATGACAGCTATCTCAAATATTTTCAAGACCATGGCATTTAAAAAACATAGCCCCTATGAAGTAATTATAACCAGTTTATTTCCAAAAAGCTGTCGAAACCAATTTTTAAACACACAAAACTCAATAAATATTCGGTCAATTGACTCCGATTTCTAATATATGACCGTGACGTCACGTTCATTTATTCCCATACACAATCTATGGAGGCAGACCGTTTTGACAGATAATAAAAAGTATGTCAACGATTGGTGGTGTCGTCTAGCCAATTGCGGTCTGTGGCCTATTTCGGAATTGCACCTTAAACCACTGAGTAAACTTTGCGAGAAACACTTAATACATTCACAGACACTGTATACGTAGACGCTTATAGACGTTATAACAATAAAACTTTTATTGTGTCTAGTACACTGTCCGTAAATGTGTTAATTGGTCGAGTTTTTTCGAAATTGCACATTCTAAGTACCTTTTCTTTTTTAAATACCTATAGGTACCCAGAGTGACAGATCAAAGAGTCACAAAATGCATGCAATTTTCGCATCGGTATAACATTTATTGTATACGACATAAAACTACATAGCACATAAAACAAGCAGATCTTAACAATAACGCACATTCATTCAACTTCTCTTTCTATTCTTGTTCAAACGCTTGACGTAATCCTATCTTCCGTTAATCGAATACTAAGCCACAATAACTTTCTCGTTCGTCTATCCGTAAGAATAAATACTTCAGGCTGTAGAATACTGATAGCATTAAGGGAATATTCAATAAACATTGTAAAGCCTAGTAACATTTTCTCCTCAGGACACATTACTTGAAATTCGATAGGCTTAGTTACTGAATGGGCTGCGCCTGATCACCTCGAACTCACTACTATAATTTGAACTTTGTTGTGATATAACAAGGTTCAAAGTCTTCGTCACATTTTTGTATTAAAACGTACGATGGTGCGTGCTAATGAAGGGGAATTCTAGTTAGTCTACAGTTAACAGCAATTTAAACTGAAATACGTAAACACTATCATAAAGTTAGACACAAATGTCTGGAAAGGTGGGAGGTGGTAAGGTACTATTTATGTATTAAACGTTTACTGGTCTAATTAGCAGTTAGTAACTTAGCATACAAATAAATATGCCTGTATGCTTTAAAGCCTACTTATAGCCCTGAATTAAGGTACTCTATATCTGTAATTATAAATACTGTAACGATAATTTTCTGAGCTCATGCAAATAAGTAGATACGAAAATGAAATCATTTTATGTTTCTGAAAGCAAACGTAACTTTTTTAATGAAAGTTCGTATTCCAAATTAAGAAATACGGGGTGTCATTGAATGATGAATGTCGTTTTGACTGATGGAGAATGAATGCATTAAGGGTTACGCACAAAGAATATGATTTATTGCTGTATTGCCCCATAGTTAAGGTAAGGCTTCACCGGCGGAGAAAATCATATTAAGGTGCTGGATATGGAATTTACTACAATAAGTCACAACATGTATCGAACTCATTTATTTATTTTTAGTTAGAATTTTACCCACAACGATAATTAGTTAGAGTTGCCATTACATAAATTAAAAACGTAAATTGATGGTTGACAACGATTTGTTAATGTTTCAAGCATTGCTTATGAAAAGATTATTTATTTCTCTGATTGAACTGTTGCCTCTTGTTCCTTTGTAGATGTCTAGAGATCGCTTACAGTAGAATCGTTTTTCCTACTTTTTAAGCAAACTTAGTTCCTATTACACTGCATCAGCTTCTGTGCATCTGCCTCAAGCCTTAATTCGTTTTTTGCTCGGCAAAGTCACTCCCCCTCACGACACGCCTGGAGCGACTCAATGAAGCCATCGCACTGAAATACTGTGATAAATCAACGATGGGAAGAAATTTACATCTGCTTGGAATATTGCATATCTGATGCAACAGCAGCATATTAGGTTACACATTTTTTTCGAAAAATCATTCCAAAACACTAAGGTACCTTAGTTTTTACCGTGAGATGTGCTTCTGTGTATACGTACTACTTCTAAGGTTTTTATAAGCTCTGCGTTGTATTGTTTCGATCAACAGACGAAAGTATGTGCACCCGAACAGTACTTTGTTTGCAGTTTTGCATGAAACTTTGTCAATTTTAAGCCGATAGGGCTGATCCACCCCTAAGGGGATAAAATAGGAGATGCAAGTTTATATGAAACTTGGGGGCAAACAACTAAACTTCCACGTGGAGTCGCTAGTACGTAATAAGCTTAACACCTTATTTAATCCTGTTCATCAAATCATTTTTTTTAAGTTATAATTAGATTCTAATGGTTCTATATCAAAACTCTTAGTGACATCTAGCGTTAGTTTCCAGTATTTTTTTTCGGTAGGTAGCTATGGTAATTTATTAAATAAATCTTAGTCCGTTGTTTCAAACGAACGCTGTAATATCATTTATAGATTCATAGGTGAGCAGATCAGCGGACCGACTATCATTCGATGGGGTTGCTACTCTATTTCTCAACATTAAGCAACTGCCTACCCGATTTGGTTAATTTTATTAGGGCTGTGAATAAAAAAGCTATACATACGTAACTTGACACGAGTCTTGTAAAAGGATGTCTACTAATGAGCTACGCCTTATCAATTAAGGTAATATAAGAACGAAATCATTAAATAAGTAGGCTTGTTTGGCGTAGTAAATGATGTTACTTTTTCTGGTCGCATCATTAAACGTGCGATCCAGATTTCACATCCTGTTTCTCAAAATAGGCCGGCCTATCCAAAATGTGTATCGATCCAGTTTTGTAATGCAAGGTTTTGTTCGGAAGCAGCAACCCTATCGTGAAATAAATTGAGTTGTCGCTCATCAAGGTACTTCGGCGCCTACGCACCGAGTCAGACAAACGGTCTCACCTCAGTTCGCTACTACAATTACCCCGCATTTGGGATGCACAATGCTTTTTCGTATGATGATTGCATCGAAATGTCAAGGCGAATAAATTACGAAGGAGAAAACCACGAGTCACTATCACTGACGCTCCTTGATCATCGTTCTCCTTGAAAAAGCTTCTTTTGGGTTTTCGAATCTCTACAAATATTATTAACAGATGGACTTTTTGTCCTGGGGTTTTACGCATTGTTATTATTGTGCACGCTGAGAGAATAATGGATTTTTGCCCATTGCAAAACTTCCTTGATTGTATAATGGAACCGCTCCATAGATGTGCGTCATTATGAATAATTGCCGTTTTTGTGAATGACCTCCCAGATGATATTTTGAATTGCTTGGATTTCTTAGCTGTGGTATCAGCGTGTACATGATACAGTTATATGAAAGACCAGAAGGCTTTTAAACGGGAATTTGAGCAAATCTTAAGTGGCGATAAGAGATTGCGCGAACGTCATTATTTTGTCAATACCATAAAACGTAGATTGCGAACCTGTTCTCGGGTTTGCCGAAACGCCAACGCCTGTAGACGATTTATATTAAGTGGCGTACTCGATTCAAAGTCGATACCAATCTGTCGAGCGAGTAATAAGTGTAAAGTTACCACGGACATGCATCGGCGAGCGCCACTTTATGAAGCTCGGATGAGAAGTTATTGGATTCCGATCTAGCCATAAAATAATATTGGCTACGGTTGAGCAAACATTGAATTAAGCGCACATAGCTGTTGTGTTGGGGGTAGATGGTGTAGAAACCACTTGTATCATGATAATGTGATTGTAGCCTGGAATTTGTACACTGGCATAAAAGATTAGGTCACGAAAATATGTTTTTTCCGACAGAACAATCTCATAACTTAATGATTTCAAAAACGGGACTAATACCATGAAGACCAACTTTGCATCGTGATATTAACGAAAAAATGATTTTACTTATAGCATAAACAACATAAATATTCTCATTATTTTCCACTGCTCTCTACTTAGCGGCTTAATCTCACTTACATAACAAATTAGTGAGAAGATCATTGTAAGTCGCGGTCTAGTTTAATACAGAAGCTTTACCCCTTGGAAGAAACAACAAGGAAGCTGGGGCCCCAGGTCGATACCTCTGTAAGGAGAACCCTAAATAGGTACATTACTATAAACAGAATATTTGTATTAGGTAAGGGCTTTCACAATGCCGGTGCCATACAAACTGGTTGCGATCAGTATCAATAGCCTCATACTTTACAATCAGTTAAATTATATCACCTATTTAGAAGATCTCTGTTTGATGGCAGACTGTATTTTGTAGTGTCTGGTCTGAAGAGTTATGAATGGCATCGATTAAAGGGGATCCTATCTGAAATCATATCGGTGAATTTTCTATAAAAAAACAAATGCCAGGATTATTTTTATTTGAGCTCGTTTTATGTTATGGGATAGAACAAAATCTCTTCTATCTCTCTACATAACTAAGCTGAAACAAATGTAAGAATTATTTTTATTGGAACTCGTTTGTGCTATGGGGTAAGAACAAAAATATTTTCCAAAGATTTTCATCACTGACTTTTCTGCTGAAACTGTTAACAGTACACACAACTAAGCTCAAACTCATCTACTAAGCTGAGCATCAATAACGAAATGAAGTTAACCTCATCAGAAGTCAAGATTCGTCTGCCATTTGGTATGTCCACCTGAGCAACTCATTATCTTCGCTCATTACGGACGGAAAGTACTTATCCTATCAATTAAAGTTAATAAATATCAAAACGAAAGCTGTCCATCGCCTGACGGGTTATTTTAATACATTTACTGTATAAAGACACGGCTACACGCGACACAGGAAATTGACACATAAAATAAAACGATTTCTTATTATTACTCACTCTAGCTAGGCCCTTACTTATGACATAAATTAGACATAATTGTAATTTGAAATTAAACGCAGAATACTTAATTTGTTAAATTTTATCCGCGACACCTGCCATAAAGCCACACCAAAGTATAATGGGCAAAATATTAGTATCTCGCTAAGCTTCTAATAATTTTGCGAGTTTAGCACCATTAGTATACAATTTTATTAGTTGGACTACTGCAACGGTATCCGACGTAGCAGTTTGTTACAGTAGCAATTATATGCTGTGACAGTCCAGTATTTTGAAGCGAGTTCAAAGGTATGCCATTTAATCGGTCGCTCTTGAGAATCGATTGAGCAAATGAAATCGATTAAAATAAGCCGACCGCACCGAACACTCGATACGTTGGTGAATCGGATATCTTCGTGGAATGCTCTTACTCTTGTAACCCACAAATGCGGATACGGTCTTTGGTCTCGTTGCATAAATAGCTTTGAAATTGATGTTCGCATTTCATTAAAATGATTTTCAATGGGGATTGTTCTGATAATGGTCTAGTTCTCGGAGCAAGGATTCATTGCGGGATATGTTTTCACTATCCGAAATTGTATGAATCTTGAAGTTTCAACCAGAAGTGGTAGTTTGCCATTTTAACTTAGACGTTTTGACAATGTGAAAAAATAAAAGCTCTCTATTAGGAATCAACGAATAAGATTTTTGTTATCAACCCGTACATTTACAGAAATCCAAGCAAAAAGTATTGTCATTGTTTGTTGTAACAAAGTGATCATTTTGTTTCGCTGACAATTTAATTCGATGTCGATGCAATTAAAATCTAATGCGACCACACAAAGCATTTGCAACTCGATATCTTCACTCGGAATGCTCGACGTGTACCACAATCCCGACACAGCCTCGCCACATTGCGAGAATATCTGCGTCTCATTGTTGGCTTTCACGCCGGCTAGTAGACATGGAAGTTACAATTAACATGTTTAGGATAATACATCCCCAATACCTGAAGGTATACCGACGTAGTGGTATTTATTAGGAAAGACTGGATCAGTCTCTGAACACACTGATCCAGATGACTGCTCTCAGATGGCATGTAATAAGATTATTTTTGTGTGACAAGATATTAATGTTCATGAAACTTGTAATGCTGTTTCGATTCAACGTGTTTTTTTATGAATATATTAATATATGTATTTTTAATAATTACTTATTTATTTTGTTGATTATAATAATGACGAATCATAAGCTGACCAAACCATTGATGCCGAATTTTTCGCAAAAGAAGTAGAAGAAGCTAAACAGTCAGTCAGCTAAGGTTCATCTATCTGAACACTAAACCGGGTCAGGTGCAACTAAAACCGAATATATAAGTGCAACAATGTATCCGTGCACGAATGCTTGCAGTTTAAGCTGGCACCGTTCCGATCCAAATTCTCGCCGAGCTTAAACTGACGCATTTCTTGAACACTCTCAATACCAACTTACGAACATAACGGCACACTAGACTCGACCTTAGGGTTGCACACGCACCACTTCAGGCAGTAAGCTTGCTTTTCCAACAGATATTTGTTGTAAGCTAATATACGTTTTCCACAGATAAGTACTAAACTATGGAGCGGGGTGAGACAAGAAATGATATAAAGATGCACCGCCGCAAAGTATGTACTAGCTGAGCGAGGAAGATTCGAAGCTTAAGCTCCTGACATACTTACCTACACTCGTAGCAACCATTTCCAGAATGCAACCAGCATCATAACCCGCAACCTTTCAACCGCGCATCATTTCACGCTTCCGTCGATATAAAAACATAGGGCTATCGAAAATGATTGGTGGATATCAAACGCATCCATAGCATCGCAGGTTAGCACACTCTTTGGTGGAAAAGCATCTTAAAGCGAGTGTTCCATAGGACACTGGATGTTTACTGCATTGATTTAGCGCCGCATCAGTTTCAACCCAGACTAGATTTAGTGTCCCGTAACTCATTCGGGACAATTTGAGGCGATTTTAGAGATTGCTCGGCAGAAATATGACCTAATACGACCTTGTTTCGGTTACAGCGCCGTAAATTGTAGGATGTTGGTACGAATTTTGTGTTTTAGTTATTAAAGATCATCGACGACGAAATGAGAGCCACACTAATGTCACAGCTTAAACTCAAGTTTGTATTAAATAAATAAATAAATGTACAACAACATCATATACATTGATCTGACTCCGTGATAAGGAGCTTGAGCTTGTGTTACAGATATCAGAATAAACAGTGGTATTACAAATAAACTTAAATAAATACATATAACACCCAGACCAGTACAAACAGACAAGTCATGCACACAAATGTTTTTACAGTGCGGGGATCGAACCCGTGACCTCTCGGTTAATAGTCAACTTCTTGACTATTACACCAAAATGGTCGTACTGTTGCTCTGCTGGGATTTTGTATGATTTTAAACTTATTGTATTAAAATAATGCTTTGTTGAAGATTTTATTTGTTGCATGTGGAGTCAATGTTGCATTTGAGAAGATGCGACATTGTATTTTTGTATCTCTGTGGCATCCAACCGGAGATTAGCCATTCGCCGACAGGCAGATAGGTTGATTCTCATACGGGATGACAGTTTTTATAAATGAACTGTGCTCGCATATTACGTGCTTAAACATAAGTAAATATACTTGTTTCCTGCAATGATAGGAAGTCATTACAGCTTTATTGCGTATGAATTATTGTGTTGTCGGTGAAATGAAATCGAGTAACATCGGTTTGATATGTTATTGCAAAATTTATGACCGTTGAAAGTATTTGTAATTACTACTAAATCATCCGCTTAAATTCCATAGATAAAAAAGACGATTTCAAATTTACTTACACCAACGAGTTGTATTTTAACGCAAGATTTAATAACGAAAAGGTGGCATTTCATTTAAATAATACTAATTTATGTTAAAACAAACGTAATTGATAAATTATATTTGCCACCAAAGCTTATTCACGGTACATTACTATCTTACCGCTTAAGAGCAACAATTTAAAATGTATAATCTACTTGAGAATTTCGCTAACAAGTTTAGAAGCTATTATAAGCAGACCGTAGCTGGGGGCTAACCTAAATTAGTCTTGGTGATTTATGGGTGATGGTCCGCTGTACGAAATCACTTATTTGTTAACATTGTTGAACGTATAGCTATAAATTGTATATCGACTGTCCATGTTTATGATAGGTATTTAATTTTCAATGAATAAGGAAAACAATGTTATTCTAAAGTATTTTTGCGTTTACAGCATAAAATCCAATCAATCAATTAAGACATCAATCCGATCTCAAAGTTGTTAATCACGTTATAAAGATTTCAGAACCTTAGTAAATTCAGGATAATATGAGGTCTAAACACTAAATGATCAGTTAAGTATATTTGCAAAAAACTTTTTTCCAAATAAATCGTATACCAAATACCTACCTACCTATCTTGATAGATTAGATTACATTTGCATTGAATAATTCATTATACTAATGTTGCATTCTTCGTGGAGTGCGAGATGGTCGAACAAATGAGTCAGTAGTTAATAAAAATCATTTCAAAGATGGATGAGTGCGGAGTCGGAGTGAGGCGAGCGTGCCACGAAACGTCATTAGATGAAAAAGCTGGGCTATTCTACACTAATATTATAAAGAGGAAAGAAAAAATTCATTCATTCATTCATTCATTAGTTGTTTGTTTGAATTGAATAGGTCCCGAAACTACTGGGCCGATTTAAAAGAAAAAACAGTAAAATGTTACATTATCCCCGATGAGCCTAGAGTTTATTTTGCTTAATACTCGTATATTAGTTACAGAACCGAATTCAACACGGGCGAAGCCGCTCGAGGGAAGCTAGTCTGCGATAAAATGTAATTAGCACCATGCATTTTTATAAATATATATATATAGTTACCACGAAGAAGGGCGGCCGGAGTTTTCAGTTGTTATGTTTGATTTTTTTTCAGTAATTGACAAGACAGAGAAATCCTCAGTAAATTATAAAGATTTTTTATTGGTAAACTATATTATATAATTACTATATACTACATTTTGTCATAGAATGCAAGTTTCTAATAATGTATACTCGCAAATCATGTAAAAAATGATTTTATTAATAAATACATAAAATAATGTTGAAAAACGAACACTAAATCGAATCAATGAATCGAGAATAGCCCATCAGATCATTAGCGGCGCGTGCCGCAGCCTGCGCGTGCGTCTCTCCGCCATTAAATCCGAAACAGTGTACATTACACACAGACACATTTACTGTTTAATATTCCCTCTGACGGATTGATTATAATTATTGTTTAACAAACTTGCACTGTTCGATTTGTAGGTCAAGTTTTTATCGTGACCTTGAGATAATAACTTTTTGAACTCGTAATAGTTTGACGTTTCTTTGAATTATTTGTCTATGTTACCTGTGATTTTTTAGTTTTTCTTTGTAAATATTTTTTTAAATGCAAAAAAGAGTTACGAAAGAAGTACGCATGGCCACCCGTCAAGTTAATCGTTGCGGTGTCTTATATTTACGTAATAAGGGTGATTTTCCAACAAAACTAAGTAGCTTGATGTGGAGCCGTATGTTAACGTTAAGAGTAAATGCAAAGTTTTTATTTGCAAAGTGGATAAAACAAATGGAAATCACGAGCGTCGACATTTAAATAAACACAATGAGAAAAAAAAGGAATAACAAATTGTGTTTCATCGCACGCGTCTACGCCCACGCGCCTGCGCGTTATCAATCATGATCATGACTTACGGCGCTCGCCACATGACATTCTAATAGTACCTACTTTATATTTTGCAACTCTGACCCAATGTTGGCCGCCAACGGGCTATTGATGCTTGCATAGTTTTTAACGAGTGACTGTTTGAAGATCCCGCCCTAGTTAAAATAATCGTTATGTTGAACATCTTCCCATCCAGCCACCTTCGAATTTTGAATTTTGTATGTAGAATTCAGTTTTTGAAGATGATAAGAGCATTCGCAAAAATATAATAATTATATTTAAATTTTCGCTATTAAGAATAACCCTAAATTCTATTTTTCAACGTTTTTAGACATTGGTAACTCCAAGGACCTTGTACGCACGTACGGTTTCTCATTTGGCAGTAACGTAATTTGGATTTATAAATCTACTCCTGCTTCTACAATGTTTACAACATTGTTGTGGTTTGCAATATGCGTCAAATTGCCACACCAAATATGGGTATTTGGCCGACTTCAGCCGGCTTCATGGGTAGCCAATAAATAACGCTTGTAACAATAATACAATGCTTTAAGCTATCGTAAGCCGGGGTATATGTCGCAGGATAGTATCTATATGTAAATTGCGGAGAATTTTGTAAGACGCCGGCGCCCGGCGCGATTCATCATAGAAATGTGGACGGATACGCCCACGCGCGCCGTTAATGTACTGTATTTAATGTATTCTCTTTGAGCGTGTCCCAAGTTAGACGGTGCTTAGTATTTGATATTGAGTATTGATGTCTGCGATAGTCAGTTATTTTGCATTTAATTTTATAGTGGTTGCATGGAAAGTATGGGTATTTGCAGAAGCTCATTAGGTGCGGCAGATATATTTGTAGTAGTTGAAATTGTTTGATATTTCGGAAGAAGGAAGCTTTATTGTTTTTTGTTTGCAGCAATACCAATGTTAATAATTTTGGTGCTTCGAGTAAACGTTTTCACAGAAACAGTACGTTAAGTAATGTAACGATTACATTAAATTATTGAAACAAGTTAGAAATATACGTTTTTTTTTAACTTGAAACTAATCAAACTCATTTGTCTTTTTGTCTTGTGAAGTTGTACACTTTACGATAATTATAATTAAAAGTAAGATTTCCATTAGGAAGTCTGTGTTTTGCCTCATCACTCTTACATTATTACAATAAAATAAAACAATTGAAAGCGCATATAACTCGAAGACAAATTATGTAAACGTGGAATGACACAATGATTTCTAGCGTGCAATTAAAAACTACAGTTACAAACAAAATGGAGTTATTCTGCTTAAGTTGTAGTGTAAGTTATAAGAGTGTACGCTTCGAAAGTACGGAATCTAAAGAGCTCGTAAAAACAATACTTACTACATGCTGCTTTTTATAAAGACGTAAATTGAAACATAGTACAATAAAATTTTAAAAACATCTTTTATACCTAATGGCGATACAAGTAATTGTACACAAAGTTATTTGTGTAATGAATTTCTTCCTCTTAAAGCCTAGTAGGTGCTTTCACTCATTAGTAGGATTTCTAATTAAAATAACAGTAACTATTATAAATAAACGGCACTACTGACCGTAATACAGGAAGGTAGTTGCTTCTTAATGCTTAAGAAACCGTACATCTCTTTTAATGTTTTAATTAGACTTAAATAACGTAATGTAAGTTGCAACGAACACTGCACTTAACAATTTTTTACTTGGCGTAAAGCGTTGAATTACTTCATTCATATTAAAATAGCACAAACTAGCTTGATATAGTGTTGTGGGTGGATGTTGGCATTGGTTGATAGTTAATTATTTCATTTCTTTTATTTAAACTATTGCATATGGACTAGGCATTTTTCGCATTATTTTTAACGAGTGATAAAAAGCATTTTGTAGAGTCTTGTTGACCCTACATTTTTTTTTAAAATTCTAAATAATTATATATTTTTAAAAAGTGTCTCACCGATCTTATGTTCATTGCATGTCTTGTTCCATTGGCTTTTGCAGTTACAATATAGGTACTAAGTATGCAATCTATTTATTAATCTGGTAAAATTACATTCACAGTTTCCATTCTAAGCCGCTCGGCTATTCTATTCAATTCAATTCACCAATACCCGGGACGTCTCTACTAGCACGGGTATTTAATGTCTTTAACATTGAATATGGTGTCCGAAGCCTGCTCGACTGCGATATGTTTAATTCATGCAGTTGGATGCAACTGCAAGTGATCATGATAAACGCCTTGGACCGGAGTGCTATTCTGAGACACTTAGTTTTTTTTCAACAAATCCTTTTTGCTCACGGTTCGTCACGCTTTTTGTGCAATGCTTGTCAATTTTTGTCCAAATTCATTCCTGTGTTAGATACATCCTTCAAGTGGATTTAAATCCCTTTCTCATTAATAACAAGTACTACTACTCATTAACGACAATAAACCTTTTAATATTATGATGTTATTTTATGTTTCATAATAATTTAAACAAGCTATACGTCAAACCCTTCTTGTTAACTTGAAACTTCTTTGTGATTGCACGAAATTTAATGATCTGTTACCAATATTATATGTAAAAATATGTATATAAACACTTAGGACGCTGTCCCAATTTTTGAACATACATCATCATCAATAAAAGTGAGACGGTGGCAAGCGTGAGGAGAAGCACTGAACTTATATTATATGTATATACGGCTATAGCTTCCACAGTAGGGCCCTAAGCCGTAAGTTACAGCTGCTTACAATAAGGCAACAGACGTAAGTGTTAAGCACTGGTTTCAATGAAGCGCTTTTAATGGCAACGCGTGATCGATGGGTAGGTGTGAAGAATACTAATTGGTCATAGTTTTTCAATACTTCAAGGCATTGGCATTTTCTTAGTTACCTCTAGAACGACTTGGTGCATGTAAGAGAAGGTTTACCTGAAACAAAAGAGGAAAAAGCAATTAGAAGATTAGGTTTTTTATTTCGTCCGTGTTTTTGGGTCTAGCCAGCTCCTTCACTCGGTCATACTTGTTAAGGCTAGAATGTAGTTATACATCCGGAACTTTGGACGCAGTCTTACCCGTTGTCCTAGGTCAGGGGATAGCAGACTTACCAGTCAGATGAGCCAAATATCCAGTTTGTAGATTTTCCCATACTTTCAAAGAGCCGGGCGGCGGGGTAGCGCGCAAGTTGACGATGAATTCAATTGTTTCATATTGATTAGGTGTTTTTTTGTGCTAAAGCGGTACAGTACAGTTAGGCAGTGAGTGAGTGTAAGAAGAACCATATTAATTCTATGGAAAAACTCCATGCGGCTCGCGAGCCTCGGTCTGCCGACTCCTGTCCTAGGTGAGTGGCATACGCGAAAAATGTCAAGACGCGACTGACATCGACACAAGGCGTTTGAAGTATTGGTCGTGTCGTGTCGCCTCACACTTGTCGCATTGTGACGCTCAGGTAAGACAGCGCCTTAGACAGTAGAGCTTCGGCTACAACGTTAATGATAAAATTCAAACACAAATGGTTCGTATACAACGTTCCATGGCTGTCACGATTTATTACTATTTTAACCTTGTAGATCGTTAACTATTAGTTAATTTCAGATTGACTGACTTCAACTAAGAAATCGAAAATGGTCGTTAGGTATAACGTTTCCGTTGCGGATTTCGCAAAATACTTATTATTCAAATATTTGTAAATGGGTAAGCTATAAACATGACTAGATAACAGATGGAATGCTTTAGATATTTTTCTGTCATTCAGTATTTTAGCTTGATTGGTTCGTAAGGCATGTTTCGACAGAAGAAGAGAGTGCTCTATCATAAGGGCATGGAAACGCGTTTTTGGCGAGATTTTTCTATTAAATAGACATTGTCAAAACGAACTTTGTGCTTTGAAGAAACGAAGAAATTTTAACCAATAGAATTTTGATTGTCCACTGAAGAGGAGCGGATGTTTTGTGCAATCCTATTGCTAAATTCTCATGTGCTAGTAAAGTTAGTTTTTCAGTAATAAAACTCATCATTTCAATACCAAATATGAAAAAATTTATACACCTCGGAAAATGATATTTCAGAGTTCAAATCAAAACAAAGACCCGACATGTGCTAACAGGCGCGGGTTGAAAAGTAAAGGGAACGTGACACGATCTAATGTGAGCCCGAGGAGACACACGCTCGGGGCGGGCGGCCTCTTTGAGCAAATATGCTCTGCGTTTGCGCAGCGTGAAAAGAAGTAAAGCTAGGGCTGTTCATTAAACTACTATTAAATGTAAAAGTTTGTTTGTTTGGATATTTGTCCGACAATCACGCTAAAACTTCTGTACTGATTTGATGACATTTGGTATACAGACAAGGTCTGAACTGATTTGATGTCATGTGGGGTGAAGCCGGACACACAGGATATGTAAGTTCCGTCGGCAAAGCCCCACCTGAACATATTAACCTTACACCTATTATTAAGATTAGATAGAGAGATAAGGTATAGATTAAGCGACTTCCACATGGGCCACCGCAATTTGTGTCCTGATGGGGGTTTTCGGAAGGTGGAAAAAATGGAGCAGACGGTATGGAGCCATTCTCTCACATATTGCATTTTTTTAGAACTTCTATCGTATTCGCATCCCTGTGTAGCTGTGCGCGTGCGCCTGCGGGCTGCAGTCACTTCTTCAGTCGATCGCCGCGCGCGCCGCCGGCGCTCGTGTCCGACGTAATGGGATCTCGGCGCTGAACCCGCTATAAACTCGATCGAAGCGAACGATCTCTCACATTTTAACCCTAGTAAATTATGCCTCTTGTTCAATATGGATTTGTAGGATGCTTTTTATGAGAAGGTTGGGGTCGCCAAATAAAGTTCAGATTAGCAATACTATTGTAACCACTTATTGAATAATTTTAATTTTTGTGGTATACACAAAGACTCGACTAACTAAACTAATTTTATTTCAAGTTGGTTTTAATAATAATATCAAGATGTTTTTATTTAAATGCAATTTCATTCCAAATTGTCGTTAGTCGCAAAAATTCTACTAATTCCTTTTCTTATAGCTTTGAACATATAAAATATATCTGTTCCGACAACCTGTAGTTCTGAGTTGTCTGCTGACTCAGTTTAGCATCCATTACTAGTATGTTAATGTCCCAAATATAAACTGTTTAATTTATATTCGCCGATTGAGAAAGCTCGAAGGTTCTATACAATACTGAATGGACACGCACGAGGTACGACGCTCCGCGGGACACCGTACGCCCAATAATAGAACCGATTTACTTTCAATTTCAATATTGATATTTACATAATAATGATTTCGTGAAATTGCAACTCTAAAAAAAACTGCGATTGCATCTTGTTGAATTGAAGACATGCGAAACGGAGATCTAATCGTTGCAACACGTGTGAATGAATAGTAATTAAAACGATATAAAATCGCCGATTCTCCACGTAGGTATCTGTTTTGTTGTGACTGCGTTTTCATTGACACATTGAGTGATTCGGCCATATCCGGCTCCGCAACAATGAAATAATGATTGTGTCTGTGATCTTCACAATTGACCTGTTAGTAAAAAAAAATTCCAAGTGAGAAACGGGAACCAGCGAATAATAATTTATTTGCAAAGAATAGTAAGAATAAGTTTGCTTGCAATCTCGTCAGGGTGTGGTCATCGATTTATATTCATTATCTATAATCTACTTTTGTCTCCTTCCATCAGTTTCCGTACCGTAGCAAGATTGCGATCTTCCATCCTTCTCAAATTCGGCTAGCTAGTGGGCATTCTCCAGCACAGTAGGTCACGAAATATTCTAATAAACGTCGGTAACCGATAGCCAGGCGCAGCAGGGCGTCGCATAGGCCAATACCGATCGCTATCAATTTTAATTGACACCGCCACTCACGGCAGGTAGCGATGGTGCAATAGTAATTAAAAAATATATTAGGACATTTAAGTCACGGAATTGTGACGGCATAGCTCATTTGTGAATTGCTTTCACTGGATAGACAAATGTGTGATAGATGCCGCTTACTGACAACTACTAAGAAAATATGAAAAAGTCATACAGTAAGACATACATACCCACGATATGTTTATATTCAAGTTGAATCAGCTTTCGTTGTGAACAATATATAAAATAATTCAAAAACAAAAACTCGCCTGTTTAAAAAATACTGTAGAAGTCGGAGGCATGTAACTTATAATTCAACTTCTTGCCTCCGACTGCATGTTAAGTTTGACGTTGCTTAGTTATTGAATATTGTCTCATGTTCCAGCCTTTTCAGTAGATTTTGTAAAAACTAGGCGGGTATTTGTTTACTAAAATTAAAATTTAAAAAACACTTGGGCTACTAAAACAAATCTGCCGATACCTCAATCATGTAAATCCGTTCAGCGATTCCATAAATATCAGGTCATAAAGAATATTACATACATACACAGGGTACGATATACGAGCGAAAAACTTAACCCTTTCTTGGCAGTCGGTAAAACTACACGATTCAACAGAATCAGAATCATTTATATAGAATAGTGTACAATAGAAGTTTATATAGAATAGTGTATTATAGAATAGTGTATTATAGAATAGTGTACAATATGCGGAAAGAAAGAATTATTTACGAAACATAAGCCGTGAAAAGATGTTTCATATTTTGGTTACGATAGTCATTGTAAAGTCTATTAACCTGAGTAGTCTTCACCTAAGATTTATTCGTCTACGGACTATGTCGTCCGTCTTGCCACAGTGTCGGTTTCACTTGATATTGCACTTTCTTTCGGTGTTTGTTTTATGGAGTGACATGTGAATATTACAAATTTAATTGCCGCCATTGTTATGATGGACGGTAGCAGAAAACTCATATCAAGACGAGACATTTTTATTGCTTGTAATTATTCGATGACCCAGTGCTATGAATAGCACGGATTTAGTTAGAGTGAGCCAGTAAGAAATATTTTTTTTAGTGATCACGAACAGCATAGGATAATAAAATAATTGTAAATGTAAAATAAATGCCGTAATTTGCATAGAATTCCATTTCATCATCAACGTAACAGGATAATTTAAGGTCAATTCGCTCTTAAGGGCAGTTTTCTCCGTATTATAGCGGAACACCAGTAAATTCTCTTGTAAATTGACAAATGACAAAACCTAAGGTTAAAGCCAGACGACCACAACCTAGGCATGCGCGCTCGCGCGTAACTAGTGAAAACTCCAAATCACCAGCATTAGGCGCCTCCAGCGGCGCGGGCGCAACAACCAACAATTTCGAACTGATTTATATCATCTGGCCAACGAGAAAATGTGGGAAAATTTTCACTATCCAAGCGAGACCCGTAATTTGATAAGAGGAATCATCGCTCCGGTTCGGATTGAAATCGACAGTTTCCGATGTGACCGGTCCGAGCGAGAAAACTCGACCGAGGGAAAAGTTGTCGGTCCACCCCCGCCGCTTTTATTAGATGCTATTTGTGAAATGACAGCTGTGGTGTATTAGGATGGTGTACGTGTTTATTGAGTGCACTTGATTGTGGTATTGAAAAAGGTACAAGGCTGGACACACGTAGGATCGAGAATCGTATGAGATATGCGTAGAACAAGACGAGCACTAACATCGTAATTCATATTCCTACTTATCAAGATGCGTCTTAAAAGATGGATGGAAATAGGTTAAGAAGCTTATTCCAGTTTTATATCTTTCCAAAAATAGACTTTTAAGAACCAAGGCTTTTTCCTCAGGATGTTAGCAGATAAAATTCTGCTAAACAACTAAATTAATAGCAACTGCCACAACGTTTACAAAGTGTAAATGTCCAATAAAAAGATGAGTCACACAGTAAACTCGGCGATTCTCGTTGACTCTTCAAATGTACAGTTTTTAATGGTGTGAACATAAGACACCACGGTCGCCAGAAAATAATAGTGTCCCCTTAATTATACCACCAGTTCAACTTGCTTCGACAATTTAGACCCGTGTCAAGCACTTCTTTCTCATACACTCGCGGGCTTCTAAGAAGTTTCGGCGATCGCTGGAGCGCTGATGGGTATAACCGTTTTAAAGTTTTTTTTCACACGATAAAAAATATTTTCATACGTGCTCCAAGACAGAAGCTGCGTAACCATCGAGAGCTAACGGGATTTTTCGTGACATGACAGAAGGTAAGCGCATTTTGATGTGTGATCGAGACATTTTTATTCGTGTTATTAAATTATGTTATTTGGACATAAATATAATATTAGTAAAACAATTACTTGGAAATGCAACTCATAGCATTATAATTTTTGAAACTTAATTATCATTTACAAACATACAAAAATCAAAGAACAAAATTTAAAAAAAAAACTAATATGCGTGACAAATTAGCGGTTCTATAATTTACAATTTACCTACAATTGAAATCAAAAATAAATCGACATCGCCTTTTAAAATATGTAGATCTTGTTTTAGAGGTACACTAAAACAAGTTTAGATGCATTAGCCTTTGAAAAAACTAATCGATTAGGTCTAGAGCAGATCCATTGGCGTAACAGCAGACGATGAATCTTAATTGATTTACATTGTAAGTAATCCTCTCAAAACATAGGCAAGCGTGAAAACAATTTCACTACATTTGGGTTCGGTCAGACACCATCTATTCTATAATGAATTGCTGTTCGTTAGTCTCGCTTAAATTCTAGACCGGCTGAACTGATTTGAATAATTTTTGTCTTGAAATAATTATGGAAGTCCGGGGAAGGTTTAAACGATGAGAAAATATGCGAATTGCGATAACACGGGCAGGACAGCGTCTGCCGGGTCAACTAGTATATGCTATGCATGTACTATGATTTTTTAAGTGACTTGAAGAGTTTCTTGACTCAATCCGTTACGATAAACTAAAAATCGATCTAGCAGACATACATTTACATTGACTTTGATGAAACAAAGTTAAAGAGCCTTACCCTCCTCCTTCGTGCATCGCGGTAGGGTTTAACTAATGGGACGTGAAAAAGTGCCCCGTGTGGGTGTATTTACAGAAATAAGTGAAATATATGGCTTTTATCTTGCTGTTGCTCAAAGTTTCGTTCCCCACCACAGAACCCAAAAAACCAGTAGCCTCGCTGGAATCCAACGCGAAATTCGATATCGTGCGTCAACGACCCCGTTCGCGGCGGCGTCTTTGTAACAACTTTAATTTCTTAATCCTAATTGAATTTGTTTGTTCCGTAGCTCGGACGAGATAGCGCAAGATATTGCTAGTGGCCGTCAATTGTTATGGGACCCTACTCGAGTCGACAGCAATTCTTACCGTTACAAAAGCTATCATCTATCCCAAGTGGCTGACATCGCGTACACTCGTGACAGGAAAATGATCAACCGCATGCCTACTACCTATTAGGGTTACTTTAACGGCTTTTTTAACTTTGTGAGAGAACTTACATACAAATATAATTTCTACTCTTGACATTTAAATAAATCAATTAATCAATAATTTTTCCATAAATATATTAATATTAAACTTTTGCATGCAATTTTAATGGCTAAATAGGTCAAAGCTCTATTTTATGTATTTACGACCACATTTTTATGTAATGTACCATATTTATAAGCAAATAAAGAAATTTGAATTTGACATTGTTAATCGCCATTTCTTGTTATGAAATAACCATGTCACGGATAAAACATATTATTTTACTTCTAATACACTCACAAAACTTTTTATGAGTTAAGTCGTATATAAGCCTTTTGAAAAAAAACCTCTGGCAAGAACCGAACCGAAATATAGTTTTTATGTATCTGTAGGTAGGTATATTGCGATCCAAATCTGACTTAAGGTAAGCACGTAGTACTTTACGTACTACACTCGAGACCGATCCATCCCAACTGCAAAAGATGTCAAATAAAGGTAGTCTTTGAGAGTAGGTCCCCTGGATACAATAGCTGAAGGTTAGATAGATGGGTTTTCATTAACGTACTGCTTTGTGTCTAAAGGTGAAGTTTGATATACAAGTTTAATCTCCATGTCAATATACGAGTAATCGCTATTAAGGTTTCGCTAACAATAGATAGTTGTTTATCTATAATATAAAAATGAATCGCAAAAAGTGTTGGTAAGCGCATAACACAAGAACGCCTGGACCAATTTGGCCAATTCTTTTTTTAAATTATTTTCCATATTACTGGGATGGTGCTTACGAAGAAAAAAATAAAAAAGAAAACAACGGGCAGGACGACGTCTGCGGGGACCGCTAGTAAAATAAATAAATAATTAAATAAATATTTCACACCAATCACACCAATTCTCTAGTCCCAAATTAAGCTACGAGGCTTGTGTTATGGGTACTAGACAACGGATAAACATACTTAAATACTTTTTTTGTAAATAAATACATATTATACATAGAAAACACCCAGACCAGTACAACACACACATGTTCATGCACACATATGCTTGTACTGTGCGGGAATCGAACCCGCGACCCTTGGTTTTAGAAGTCCGACATGTAGACCACTGCACCAAACGGTCGTCAAATTAGCTAGTATTATTAAAAATTGTACTCGAATGTTAATGACCTATAAAATTATTAATTTTAGGGCCCTTTGTAGTAGGCATTCATTGAATTTAAAACAGTTAGACCGTTTTATCTTTTAGGCTAGAAAATAGTAAAATAAATTATGCTTTTCATACAGTTAAGAAAGATAGGCAAGGGGTCAGATTCCTTAAAGATTATGTCAAACCGAGAGAGAGACGAAGGCTTGACGATAGCGATGTTGTAGAAACTCATCTTAGAAAATGTTAAATACCTACATGCTTAATGACAAGGTAGCACTCAAAACATGCACCTGTACCGTTCCGCTCTCTGTTTGATAAAGCATTTCATTTCTTTGATTTCGATTTTCAATTCGAGGTATTGGAAGCTTTACCACAACTTACAGATTTACATGCGACAGATTGAGGAAATTAGAAAGTTTTAGGACGCTCCCTCACCACATCGATTGCGATTTTACAATTAGTACCCGACGTTACAACTTCACGGCCCACCGCGTCCAAAGCGGTAGTACCTATCCTAATTGGCAAATCGACGAAACAGTTGACAAAAAACAAAAGCAAACCGCAAGGGCCGTGTCGTCACCCAGCGAAAGCGAATCGATGCGCGTGACCGAAGCTATTGTTAAAAGGAAAATGGGCTGATGGAGAATCGAACGGCCCGAATATTTTTTTTGCCGTTTTACGCGCGTGGTACAGTTAACAGCGAAAGTGTAGTAACAAACCTTTGATGGCACTAGTAAACTAACTGTGCTTCAAATTGACGGGTACAATGTTTGAGTGGTTAAACTATACCTACTACCTTTACCAAATTTACAAAGGAATAAATATTTAAACTTCGCAACACGCAAGAAAATGTTTGCCAAAATAATTTGGACGTAATTATGGTTTATTGCTAAGAGCTGAGCTTGCTAGTAAACTAACTGTGCTTCAATTTGACGGGTACAATGTTTGAGTGGTTAAACTATACCTACTACCTTTACCAAATTTACAAAGGAATAAATATTTAAACTTCGCAACACGCAAGAAAATGTTTGCCAAAATAATTTGGACGTAATTATGGTTTATTGCTAAGAGCTGATTCTCAAATATTGATTGACTTACTAGAGTAAGCAATGGAGTTAGTAACGTAATACGTACGCGAAAAGTTTAAAAAACCTTTGGCGCAACTGATCCAGAGTTAGGAAGCTAAAGGGAAGCGCTTCCTACCGACCGGGTGTTATGGTCGGGGACCAAGGTCCGATAGACATCATCTTGATTTGTCTATCTATATTATTCTGGATCGAAATCTTATATACCGCGGTTCATGTGCGGTACTAGGCCAGTACTATTTGGCCGGTACTAGGCTAACAGCGCCATCTAGCCTTATGGAGCCGTATCAGCTCTCGCTGTTATGCTTGCCGTTAGGCATGCACTTGTGATGGCGAATGGTAGAGGTCGCCACACCACTCCCCTCCGAATAACCGGAGGTTGGTTGAGCCAGGATGAGCCAGCAGTCTGTGCGTCTTGAGCTTGCAAGTGCCAGTGTTCTCGGGTCCACCACGATGAGCCGGGATGAGTGTGCGTGATGTCCTCGGTGAGTCGGGATGTGCACACAAGATGTCCGCGGCGAGTCGGGATGAGCATGCGTGATGTCCACAGTGAGTCGGGATGAGCATGCGGAAGTCCACGCTGGACGGGATAAGCGGCCTGTACTCCACGGTGAGTCGGGAAGAGGCCCGCCTGTTGTCCACGGTGAGTCGGGATGAGGCGGTTGCTGCTGACCAGGATGTGTGGGGACGAGTCCAGAAACCACGGTGAGTCAGGATGATCTGGATGAGGCTGCCGGAGGTACCAGGAAGATCCAGTGCGGGTCTGCGGATGGTCCTCTTGAGGCTGGTGCTGGCTTGCTGGAGACTGCTGGCTGGGTGCTGTTGGCGAGAGGAAGGAGAGGGCGACGACGATGATGACAGGCGGCTCCAGGGTGTTGATCACGTCGGGGTCACCAATTTGGCGCAACTGATCCAGTGTTAGGAAGCTAAAGGGAAGCGCTTCCTACCGACCGGGTGTTATGGTCGGGGACCAAGGTCCGATAGACATCATCTTGATTTGTCTATCTATATTATTCTGGATCGAAATCTTATATACCGCGGTTCATGTGCGGTACTAGGCCAGTACTATTTGGCCGGTACTAGGCTTACAGCGCCATCTAGCCTTATGGAGCCGTATCAGCTCTCGCTGCTATGCTTGCCGTTAGGCATGCACTTGTGATGGCGAATGGTAGAGGTCGCCACAAACCCTTTAATAACTTTATAGCCAAGCTGGGGCGCAGTATCAATATTAGTATTACCCTAGTCTACAGCTTTATTATTACACCAATCAATTTTAAAACTGCTATCATCACAAAAACCAAGGTAAAAGAGTAATTACATCTCCTGAAATCAGTAATGGCGGCGCGTGGACCAGCCGCGTGCGCGCACATCTCGCATCAATTATCCGCTCGTGTTCGCTCCCGCGACGCATGGTTGCAAGGAGCGACCATGCCGTTACCAGATGAAGTGACAAACCAAGAAACATTCATTACTCCTAGGGTTTGCAATCCAGCAGCATTTGAGCTGGATCGAGCTGAAATGCTGGACGCTGGTTATAGCATTTGCAATCCCTAATTGATGGGTTTTAGTGCTGTGGCTTTAGTTGCTGGTAAAAGGTGTCCGGTCGATTAGTACAGCGAAAGATCATTGATCCTTGAAAACAAATAAATATTTTTAATCTTTATTGATTTCAGGACTTTTGTGGATTGTCTGTAACAAAATAAGTAATTACAGCTCCTCACATCAAGGTATCACCAGCAGTAATGGCGGCGCGTGTCTAGCCGCGCGCGCACGCCGCGCATCAATTATCCGCTCGTGATCGCTCCCGCGCCGCATGGTTGCCAGGAGCAACCAAAGCAACCAAACCATTGCGGACTGAAGTGACAGGTGATGCGTTTGTGAACGCGAGACCACTACTCATGACGTCACATCACGTTGAAGGCTCTTTTCAAAAGTGAGTCGCGTGACGTTAAGAGCTCGGTCTCGCGGTTGCGTTGATCCGAATGCTATCTTTACTGTTGAAGGGGTTGTCAGTGCTGTTGCTTCCGTGGCTGATAAGAGGATTAGTCTAGCTTTTAGCTGGTGTATAATAAATTATATAATATATTAAATGCAGCACAAGATCATTGGATCATCTTGCAGTTGATAATTTTGAGTAAGAAGTTATTAACTGAAACCATTTTTTGCAGAACATGATGTGATTTTACTGATAAAAATCTGCTATCCATCAAGTAATTTTGTTTCTTCTTTTCATACTGGCTAATAAGTATTAAGTGTTTTCGTTAGTGTCCTTTAAACGGACTTCTACTCCTTGTGGTTCATTTTAACTCTTAAATTAGAGTTACCACCTTCTTATCAGTATTTGATGATTTTATAAAAGCCCATTTCTTTTATAATAGTGTTTAAGTTATCAAATCACTTATTTGTGTAATATTATTTTATCATTTTTCAAATAAATATTATAATTCAGTAATGTTACATCAAATAATTTAAATATGTACAGAACTGTATATATCAGAAAATGTAGCAGCCCTGATTGAAAGCGATATAAATAAAACGATCCGCGCACACGCCGCGCTACTACACCATTTCACAGTGGCGCAATTGTAAAATGCTAGATCGGAAAGGGCAACGGTTCAAACAGCTTATCTTTGTGTCAGAGATGGTTTAAGGGTCCGTCCGGGCCCGACCTTGGACTGGCTGGAAAGTATCAGATACAATGTTGTTGGAAAGATCTTTAACTTGAGAATTACAGTTATATTGAAGTGGCAAGAGCTAAGTGATTTCTGTGGAACATTTATTGTACTACACAAATCGAATAAAGCATTTGGTCAAATAAAGTACCAAATCGTAGTATAGTTTTAGTTAAAAAATATATATTTTTTACAAGCAACAGTGGTGATACCGAAACAAAATTAACGGCTTTCGTTTACTGATTCAAACATAAGTACCTAACCATTAATTGTAAGAAGTGCGTCTCTAACATTCATTGTTGTACAAATTACAACTCGGTCATCAGTGGTAATGCTGTTATTGAGCTCTGTCATATATATATATTTTTTTTTTTTCTTGCAACCAAACCTTAAATCAAATGTGAGCACGTGGCTATTCCCGAATCATGCCGAAGCCGCTCGTTAGCCCGAACACCGGCTCCATACATAATCTGTGGCCATATTCGTCGAATCGTGACCGGTGTGACGTGTATCTAGCACGCGACGGCATCACGACAACGCTTAAAATGTTTAAAAAGTTTTTCGATCTACGTAAAAGACTTTCGAGCGAAAGTTATTGAAAAATAATGTTTCAAATTTTTTCTTGAACCGAACTTGATGGATGTATTAGGGGAAAGGACTTACAGAATGCTGAAAAAGCTTATTTGCGTACATGTAGATAACTAAACCTTTTATGGGTGATATCATTTAATATCCACATACTTTATTTACTATCAACTACCTACGCAGATTCAATGCAAACTGTTAATTGTAAATTTAAAAAAAATACAGAAATAAAAATTACACGCGTATTCGGGGGCCCCAAATAATTTTAAAAGCTTGGCTTAAAACGTACATATCTTTTGAATTGATCGAAAACGTTTATTTCGGCTTTCGTAAAAATGGAGGTAAGAGTCGAATTCGGTAAATTGTTTTAAACAAATCGATAAAAAGAAAAAGAAATTGATAACTTTTTTTTCGATCACGCGTGAGTGGATCGTGATTTACAGAATCCGTTTTATCTCGGTCGTGTTTTTTATTCGTCCGTCTGTCCCTAAAACGGTGGTCGTCATGTACCAACCTACCGATAATTTTCCGATTATTTGAATTTAAGTGATGAAAGTGTCGTATCGGGCCTAAAAACGATTCCATTAGATCGTGATTTTGGAAAGGCGTTTTTTTAACGTTTTGCCGTATTTGCTTTATTGGTAAAGACGTGTAACGTGCCTGAGTTTGTTATTCATTAATTTTTGTTACAATACTTATAAACGAAAATCCCTAGCCACCTGCCTTCACATTTGCTTTCTCAATTAAATGAAAATAATATAACTGTAGTTTGAATGATTAACCTCTAGGTAATATAAAATAAGCCCCTTTTTAACACTTGAGCACCTTAGTTTGTTTATATTCAACCCATCAAATGCTGATCGGATTAATTGATATACAGTTAAGGTTACATAAGTGAGATGCTTAACGGTTAACGGTTAACCAGTCGGGTTGCTCTTCATTCGGTATCAAACGAGAGCACAAACTTAAAAAGTAATATACTGCCAGTAGTTATCTTAATTAACATTTAACGAGAGATCAAAATTAACCAAAATTATCACATTTATGGAATAATAAACATTGGCTTTGTACATTAAGGTAATCTGCATATGAGAGTGTTTTTGGTAAAATACAAGAAAAGTTTATTTAATTAAGATTTTAGTTAATTATCCGATCGGTTTCTCATATTTTACCAAGACATTACAAGCAAAGAGTGTCAAAGAAATAGATTCCATTAGATATCTCATGAAAACACAAATGGGTCGTCCTTACTTACGCACCCATAGCGAAAAGATCTGAATTCCAATTGGATAGGTGTATCACACGAGAACCTATGACTTTCAATCTTTGGTTGCTTTAAAAAAAACCTGGGTGCGTTGTATTACAAAGAAAAAACTACAACGTATTACATGCTTACCTAACGCTATAAGTTCCACCAGACCGGTCCCTATAAGGGCAGCCTAATGTCTTCCCTATATATAACGAGTTCCGGTTGCCCGCAGTTTCTACTAAGATATCATCTGATTCAGATAACATAATTGGAGCGGTGAGTGTGACCATCTCTTAGATATCTCTATTAAACGCTGGTTGATCAATAAAATGCATTATGTATGCAGTATTGCAACTTAAGAGTGCTCAGTGGGCCAAGATCCAAAATATGCACTCAATTTGCACAATTAACACTACATGCATGCGATAGTCAAATAGCGGTAAATGCGAAAAATAAGGAATAGAAGTAACTTTGGATGTTGTTTTAGACACACGAAACAGTCTAAAAATAAACAAAATTTTAAAAAATCCAAATAATTATTGTTACGAAGTCCAAATACTATATGAGTATGTGGCTTGCTTTTGTATTTGTGTGCATTGCATTTTTTTTTTTAGAAAAAGTAGCGAGAAAACATTGGCTACACTCAACACAGTCGAGATTGAGACCTTAAGAAGGTAAAGTTTCTTACAGTACCGAGATTATCATCTTAACTTCATCCGCAAATGATACCTGTATTCATAATTTGAATCTCAAACGGACCGTGCTTTCCTCTATTAGGTTATTCCAGTGGAATTGCCAATTATTGGCAGCGAAACTGCTAAGTAGAACCGCGCTAATAAACTAGTTTATAATACCAGCGTACGCGCGGATAGTTTTACTTTAACTATGTGTATGCGTAGGGCTGCAATTATTTTTGATAATTATTCTTTTCAAAAATTAAAACCGTCTTCGAAAAACAGTCACGCCCTAAAAGTTCTAAAAAATTTGGAAATAAATTCGTATCAAAGTAATGAATCTCTACATAGTTTAAAGCAAAGTCGCTTGCGTCTGTTCCTATGTCTGTATGCAGGACAGCGTCTGCCGGGTCCACTAGTTCACTGTCATAATAAAACTTGTTATGGAGATGTGTTCACAGTTTATTTGAGCACACTCGGATCAAAAGTTTGCCAGGTCAGTACTGCCAGATAAGCTTCGGAAAATAAAGGAAATGTATTTAACTCCAGCCGCGGAAATGGAATGACAGCCCTATGTGATGGTCTTCTTTTATCGCGTATTAGCATATTCACAGCACCAGTTTATAGGGAGATGACTAGTTTTGACGCAATTGCTTTATCGAGAGCGAAAATTATCGTTTCTACATTACAGTCGTCGTATTTATGGTGAAACATCATTAAGATAATAATTTTCTAGCTCCAAATTAACTAGCTGTTAGCTGGTGTTAGGTTATGAGATTCAAGTTACTTTTATTAGCTATCATTAGATTTGACAACAATATTTAAACAAATCCGAAGTTTTGCGCTAAGAAAAATCTAACATCTAAAGTTTTTTTTTTGTGTAGAGTCTGAAAAATGGCTGGCATCTGTTAAAGTTACAGTAAAGTGATACAACGGAGATAAAATCAGTATAACAATTATCACTCCGAGTAACGATAATATCATTTGCAATACCTGATAAATCTCTCGATCTTACGTCCGAGGCATTCTCTCAACTATTCTCGAATCGTGAAATATTTCTACGGACGTCAAATAATTTACATTAAATCGGGTATGCTGTATTCGTTTATTGGAATTGTAAATAGTGAAATATCCACGCCGACCGCGAACCGACAGACACTTTGAGAAATTCCAAATATGTGAACCTCAGAGGTGCTACACCGTACGATTCGGGTATTTTTGAAAGAAATCACATTTAACGTTCATGCTAGCTTAGTTTTTCGAGACGTTCAAACGTGACGGCTAAGGCTAAATGGAAGTCATGCCTGCGTTTTCGTCAATTGAAGATTTCTAGACGTAATGTTCCTTCCAAAATGTGTCCACGGATCGGCATGTTAGCTTAATGAAAAGTTGTTAATGTTTTTTGCCAGATGTCTTGCGATCGTCAATTGCCAAAAGAGTGCGCATGACAGCATGACGTGTATCTTACGTAGACTTAATCCCTTGGACGCAAATACGGACGAAACGTTACGGAGTAGGGCATCGGAATTCACTTTGATGTAAACCTAATAGGAGCCGCGAAGATCAAGGGTGAGCCCTTACCATGTGTTGGCATTCTGATGCTACGCCCTTGCCCCGGTCGTTATGAAAATACATAGATAATATCGTATCTTGTAAGAATTACGGAATTCCGAGATCGTTTATAGATACGTGTAGATGATAATTTCGTCGTTAATTGTGTTTATTTATGATATAAAAATAACGGTTCTTTTATAAATTTACTTACAATTAATGTTTTTTAATGCAAACATTAACTTCAGAATTGATTGAAAATAAATACGATTACTTAGATGAAAGATCAAATATGCTTAAAATATATATTTTTTAAAGGCGTTTTTTCATTTTGATGTTAAAATAGGTTTCATTTTTGTGCCCTATGTTTTGTAACTAATAATGCTATAATTCAATTGATGTCAAACGTGAGATATTGATGGGGCGAACGACGCACATCCATCTGTCTGTCATTCAATGATTCAATGAAAACATCATCCTCAGATTATGCTCGTGTGACGTGGTATCATTGACAATCATTATCCCTTTACTAAAAGCATCATCTCTTAACCTGTTTCATCAGCAGATCTCCGCTAATACAAACAATTTTGAAAGTGATATATTCCGGTTCACTTATCACTCGTCCGCGTTACGAGTTGGCCATGGTACGAGGTACCGGCGAAACCGCGCAATATTCAATTGTAGGAAACCGCAAGAGCCGTAGATCCGTTGCCTTGCTTTCCCGATGTGTAGCGAACTGCGATGAAAGTGGGCTAGTGATTCACGCCGGTGTTTGATAAGGTTCGGCGCGTGCCTAAAGCTATGGACACATAGACAAATGTCAAAGGAGTCGAAGAGCTAAGATTCGCGACATCTGCGAACATCGCGCAACATGTTGGGCAACTTAAGTCACATAATGTGATCGTATTAAGTATGGCATCAACATGTCAGACTTATCAGATAGTGAGTCTGAAGCTTAGCACCGAAGCTTAGCACTAGGTCAGGCTGGGGTTAGTGTTCTACTGTTTTTATATCTCTAACGTTGTGAAGGTAAATTTGCTGTGGTAGCGTAAAAGCAAAACTAATGTAAAATTAGAAAAAAAAGGAGCTCCTATCAAAAATTTCTGAACGTCATGCAAGTTCGTGCGAGTCACGATAGAGCTATACAAAAACCGAAAGTTACTAACCCTATAATTCACAGTATCAAATAGCTTACCAGAGATAGCACTTCAAAAGTTAAATACCAATACAATTCAAGATTTTATTACAATATAGAAAAGCAATGTTATCGGCACAACAGCGAAATCGTCGGTAATTTCACTGAGCCGGCGCAGTCTAATAAATTCTTTAGCGGACTGACTATAATTTATGTTCTATTAGCGATTTAAGAGCTGAGCTTCTTTGTTTTGTGGCCGGTACGATGATGCAAATGCGAAAGCGAATCTATTTATGGTCTTTAGGAAGCGAAATTCTTATTGCGCTAACGGTTTTCTTTAAGGTGTCCATTTTTGACAAGCTTTTGATGGGGTATACGAGTACCAGGGGTTAAAAAAAAAACTTAAAAAAAGGCAGTCAGTTGTTTTAACGTACCTAGTTTTATATTTTAAGGATTTGTCCCGGATACTTAAAAAGTAGTTCGACATTTTCGTATATCCTTCCCAACTCTTTCAACAAAAAATATATTTGATATCCCAGTAGGTATATTTTATATATTAGTAGATTTTTGTCCTGTACCTTTTAACTGACGATTTAATGAATACAAGTGTTTTTAATCTTTGAAATCCAAATCAAACGAAAAGCCGGTTAATTGAAAAGTGATTACCATCAAGTCTTAATTGCAGAGTTAATAACCATTCATGATCCGCCATAAAATTTTCATAATTCAATTGAGACTCAATACAAAATCACTTTGGTAATCGAAACGTTGGGGTGTTGAATTTAGTCTGTGATTATTTTTTAACTGAAGCTAATAACATTATGCAAATAACTACCTGTGCGTTCGCGACCAGCTAACATTCTTTAATATGTATGGAAGTTGTAGCAATTTGCAAGGCCGTTTCATAAGAGCTAGAGCAAACTAGGCTTTATGATATTGTCAACTAGCGGATCCCGCTACGTCTGCGCGGTCCTGCCCGTTGATTTTTCTTCGTAATAACCATCCCCGTACTATTAAAGAGTATCATAAACAAGGATTTGGCCAAATTGGTCCAGGCATTCTTGAGTTATGCGCTTACCGACACATTTTACGAATTATTTTTATATTATAGATATACCTAGGCATACAATATGACGATAAATCAGTTTCACAAAACCATGGCTAGAAATGCAAAAGCGAAATTTTTTTGGGAAGTTCAGCCATAATTTTTAAAGTTTTGCTATCCTGTTAAAACTAGGATCTACTATATTCAGATAAAATAACATGATCCAATTTATATTATTTGCAATTTTAATTCAGTTTATATTTTTATGAGTATCTAGATTTTCGCACGAGATACCTCCAAATGTTATGTTTATTTACACTTTTCGGGAACAATTTCAAGGTTCCAGTCTATTGACCAAATTGGGATGAAGCCTAATCTGTAAAGATTATCAGCTTAGAATTATGTGTCCTCTGTTAATTATGTCAACTGACAGAATATAAAAACATATGCAGTAGCATAGTCTCAACACTGTTTTCAATTTTTGGTTTCTTTATTTTTAAAGTATAGCTTAGCTTTTTTGCTCTACGATTAGATATTTTGGTCGGTAATTAAAAGTAATGTTTGTTACTGTAAACGGACTCTTGAATACCTAAATATAGTATTTAATTATACTGAGTGCAAGAACAAGATTCTTTTAATATATTTTTACTGTGATGATAACGACCAACATTATGTTGAACTATGATGTTATACTGTTGAAATATGATTTTTATTCAAGGAAGTGTGTGTAGTGGACACAAATTATCTGTGGCTTGTACGCAAATAATAGCCAATTTAAAGCTAGGCTATTCATAGTATTACTAACTTAATTTTAACGATATTATGTCAAAAATAATTAAAAGAATACGTTTGAAGAAAATGTATTCTTTTAATCATTTTTGATAGTCCTTTTGTTTCCAAATTGATAGGAAAAGACAAACCCGTTACATGCTTAATTGTATTGTGGCTCTAAACAAATAAGTGATCCTCTATTGTTAAACGCCTTTCTTTCAGGAACTCGATGATATTTCTAAAATTTTATTGATCATAACAATATAAAAAATTAACTCAGGAATGTGAGCTTTTCAAATCAAACTACTTATATTCACTTTATAAATTATAACTTAACTAACTATTAAAGAGACTGTCACCATAAAATTTGCATATAAAATACTTGATCAGACCTTTAATCAACGCTGTAGATGGGTTATTATTTTAATAAAGTAGAGCACGTTATATAATGGAAGTTTTTCCTGATCTAACTGCTTATTATGATTGAATGGAAAGAGTGGTCTATAACCTATAATTTTGTAAATATGTATTTAACATGGGCTTTAATATCTTTAGATGTGGTAGTAATGTTTGGTTTCTATAAATATGACAAAAGCAATGTCCATTCTATCAATGTACACAACGCATTATTATGAAATTGGTTGCTAAATTCAACAATAATTTTGGTTACACCCACGCTCAGAGAAATAAACACATCAAATATGTAATTTTGACAGTTACAATGTTTGCTTGCTTGTTGAGTTATTAGTGAAATTATGTCTAATAAAGTTTATGCTGTACTCATTTGTTATTCGGTTAAAGCGCTTAATACGCTTGAGTGTGCTATAATATTCGGTCCGGGCATCGCATAAAATTACCATTTTAGATTACGTGGGAGCAATATATCAATTAATCCAGGCATTTCTGGGTGAGAACGCTACAAGTAGGGTTATTTGCATTATGGTAATAGTGACGTTATTGAAAACGTTACATGCTTCCATTTGATTGGTTAGAAACTACCCATTAGTGGTTCAATAGTAATCGTTTATTTGTATGTTTATTATTCACTGCACCACGTTTAAGTATCTTACAAAATACAAAACTGTACATCAGTTACTTGGCGTAAAATGATTACTTCAACAGCATTCATTGCATTTTTTTAAAGATATAATTTTATCATAGGTACGACAAATAAGATTATTACTAATGCGCACTCATTATGAGATGTTAGTCAAAATCTTTTCTTGATTTAAGCATTGTACAAATTATGATCTCCACTAAGAATTTTTACACAGTAACTTGACTTACAAATGAATTGAGAGAATACAACATTGATTCACATTTTACAGTTAACATTTACGAAATGAAATACCTTAATCCTTTTGCATAAAGCTCAATATGTTCAATTTGGTAGAACTTGATAATCAACACTGATAATATTTATTATTTTTCGACTTTTTCTTTTTCTGTAATCTTACTTCAACGATATTTATTCAAAGCGCTTCTCCCTATACGGCGATGCAGATGTGGTCGTATAATGTAATCTAATTTACATGGATCGAGGCTGGAAAATGTTTTGGACGCGGGAAATTTCTCCCGGTCATTTGCGACGCGATTATATCGCTCGTGTAATGCGTGCGCGCCGGCCGGCTTTATTGGAAATAGTGTCACTGGAAATGATAATATTTTTTTTTAAGTGATGCTTAGGTATTGCGAGTCAATAAGTACAGGAATGTTCTGCCAGACGGGCAAAATAAGGTGTCCTATCTTCTCACTCTTCTTTAATGTCATGATAATTTTGGGTGTCATAGCTTGCGTGAATTGCACTTTTTACAAGCCTTCACTCAAACTGAAAGATAAAAAAAGCATCAGACCAAACGTCAGTTTCTTTAAAATTTTACGGACCGAGCGGTCCGTACATTCAACAAAAGCTACAATGCTCGTATTATCAAACTAGATATGAACAACCCAAACTGCAGACATAAAATAACAATGTAGCATTTCTGCGACGATGTCGCACCAGCAGCCTCTAAAAGCGCTATTGCCACATTGCAAAAAGCAAAGCCTCTGCCAATACCTCTTCATATCCAGCTACCTAACTCCGCACCATGTTCAAAGGTATTACAACGAGGTATTTCTACTGGTAGCCGACTAATCGTTGCCCGGGGTCAGGCGTGTCCCGCCCGCCGGCCGCCGGCCCACCACGTTTATTGTAATAAGCGCTGGTAGCTATTATAACGTTTGCCGATCGCCCTTTATGCCGCGCTGAAAATGTTGCATTAGCGGAACTATGAGGCTTGTACCCAGCAGTTGGACGTATATAGGCTGATGAGATGAGAGAGCGGAACTATTTATTTATCAGTAATAGTGTTGTGTAAAAAGATGATTAATAGCAGCCAAAAGTTATTAACGAGCAACAATAAAGTGAGTTTAAACTTCACGTGACCGTTGTCAAGAACTTAAAGCTTTAATTACCTTTTTAAGGCAGTATCCGCTTTTACTGAACGGAAGCGGATAACATGAGATTATAATCTGCTAGTTTTGCAGTTTTTGCAGTTTCCTGAGAAATACATGAGATTATTATGGTATCAGATATTAGATTTCGTCATTATTCTTTACTACCATTCTTCTTGAATGATTCTTACTCACTGAGCATTATGTATATCTTATAAAGCACACCAACGCTTTTTATCTTCTGAAGAATGATATCATTTATTTATGTGTATAGTCAATTAGTTTATGAACTTACCTATTAGCGCTTGGACGTGGTAACTGGGTATAATCTCATTTGCGGTAGACAGCTTGGCGGCGTCGGTATTACACTGAAAAGAAGAAAAAAACAAATCACAATTTTTCTTCCAACTCATCTTCCCACTAGATGCGCAAAACGCACGCTGCTTAAAATATTGGTCCTGTTTCAAGATGATAATTTTTGAAGAATAAAATCGGTTGGAAAGCAATGCCAGCTGTGAATCAGTGACCCTAATAAAGAGACATTGGGTTGGATTTGATGGCAAATAAAGAGGCTTGTTTGGATATAATGACGGTGATTGACGAAACACTAATAATGGTTGTTAACAAATAATAAGCCGACGTTGCGAGAAGTGAATTTCATCGCCATCTGATTCGGAGTTGCACAACCTTCGTCTTCGACGTCACCAAATATTGTTCAGTTACGACAAAAGTTGCTTGTATTTGTAATTAGTTCATGGTGCGTTTCGTAACTCACGGTGGATTAGTCGCATCGTGACGTAGCTCTGCAGATACGATTCTCGAAATCGGCCATCTAGAATTAATTGCGTGATCTCTGAACTCTTGCCAAATGTTCGCTAGCCCTGCATTGTTGTGCTCAAGTATATAGGTAATTCATTACGGAGAGAAACTTTAATTATTATTCTACGGACCTGACAGACGTTGTCCTGACTAATGTCAAAACCGCAAAGATAACCTAAGCCAAAAATGTAATTAGGTATGATTTTTATTTTTTGACTAGTGGCCGCCCGCGACTTCGTCCGCGTGGAAAGCCTTTATCTTAAAAATTCTTTATGAATTGTAGCCTATATGTTATTCTGATGTATAAGCTATATTGTGGTAAAGTTTCATTCAAATCCATTCAGTAGTTTTTACGTGAAAGAGTAACAAACATCCATACATCCATACTTACAAACTTTCGCCTTTATAATAGTAGTAGGATTTTCTGATTTTCCACACATGTTTCTTGGCTTTTTGTTATAACAACCAGCTAACACATTTGGTGCTTCCCGATTGTGTGATTCCGAAAATCTGAGACCAAGCAAAATAGGTGTTAGTTTTTATTTTTTTTATCTGTTTGATTACTCTCATACATTATTGAGCCTTTAATATTATGTACTGGGCGATATACGAGTATTACGAGACTGTTACATTTTTAATGCTGAGGTAATGCCGCCATAACCTCGCCATTAACGACCAATTTTATTAACTACTAAATTAAAGTATAAGTATTGCAAAAGTGATGTTGGGCACTTATTGTTTTATTTTGCCATTTTTAGAGATCGTGAGTCAAATTCGCCCCAGAAAAAAGTTTTCGTGTCACACGGTGCATGTAAGAGGTACTTTTAGAAGCGTGAATTTCGTGAACTACAATCTTAGACTAAACATTTATAGGTGGTAATCTTAACACTTAACTTTCTAAAACGTTACTTACGTGACTTTTCAGAAAAAAGAGACTTTTAGGTTTAACTTTCCTAGGTAGAAATCAATCTTAAATCGATTTTGTGTAAGCGTTAAAAGAATTTGAACAAAGTCCAAACTTTGCAGTAGGAATTGAACAGCTTTGGTACTGACGTTTGTCAAAATTCAGTTTAAAGGGACCTTAATTGCAAAAATTTAAAGCTGTAATTGATCCCTGCTGCGATGCAATAAACTTTTTCGTTAACCATAAAACGAAGAGGCAATAACGCAAAAAACAGTTTGAGTTGTAAAGTATTGAATGCTCGAAAAACCAACTAGGCGTGAAGTACCTAAAAAGTAAACTTATTGGATGATATCGAGATTACGAAAACGTAAACAAAACTTAAGCTACTCAATCACCTCGAAAACATGAAACACTCTGAGGAAACTATCAGCTTACCGTATTTATTGAAATAGTAGCGAAATAATTTCTTTATAACCATAGAATCGATTTGCCATTTTACGACGCGGCGCGGGCGTACAGTTTATTATGTTTTGTGAACTTAGAGATACAAGTTGGAAGCCTGCTACATGGAGCAGCAGCAGCAGAAGACATGTCGTCGCGACACTTCTGGTCTCTATGTGTTGGTACGAAGCACGTCCCTAACTTCATGTAAAACTCTTTGTAAGTTGTTGAGTATGCGGTTGTTTTCACCGATCCCAAGATTTAACATTGTAGGACTACTAAACGCTTACGCAGGCCTCTGTGTACAAAGAGCGGGGCCTCCTGCCACAAGTATAAGTCGGTCCCAGCCACTGGTAAAAATATGGTATTTTTGTCATCTAGTTGATGAATAAACATGTTTTTTATGTCACTAGCCGTAGAGGGTATTTCACTCAAACCAGAAGTGTCGCGACGATATATCCTAAAAATCGGACAGCTTCAACTTTAATGCCTTATAGCTAATTAAAATAAGATGGACCGGCTTTCTGTCAAAATGTTTGCATACAATTTATCTTCACATAAAATAAGCTTTGCTTCACGTGTTCCACTTCCTATCGTCCTAATAATGTAGCTGTAAAGTTATATTTAATTAATTATCTTAATTGCAGGTGAACAAGTTGAGAGCTTCTGAATTTATCAATCATGGCCGTTTTAAAATTAACACAGATAACATCAAGTGTCTTTCTAATTATTTTTAATGCTGGTATAAAAACATATCAAGATTAGTTACGGTTAAGCCATAAACACGCCTTTCGTTAATAGTTTGTCAATTAAAAATTTAGTACAACAATGTTTAAACGAATAGACACCCCAATTTTCTTTGAAATTCATTTAAACAACCAATTATGTTGTAACCTAGCAGTTAATTAAAAATTGTTTGTACATTATTGCGGATTAATTCAATTTGATGATTATTATGTGTAAATGGGCTTACCATGAATGTTCTATTAATATTTAAAACCTATTAAATTATTATAAATCACATTTAGGGACTCGTTGTTTTTGGTTTGCGTTTTCATCGTACTAAATATTGTTTTCTGGTACATAAGTAGTTTTAAGTCAGCATGTCCTTACTGCCACCGTAAGATTTAATTGTGAGCGTAGAAGCAATCTCGTAGAGTTGGTCTTGAATAAGGGAGTGTAAGTATGTAATTACGTTTTCAAAACTTCTCGTCTCGTCTGGATTAAAACTTCGTCACGTGTAAAACAGCACTTTGAAAAGTTCATGGTACGCTATTGTTGCATATAAGATTTATTTCGTCAATAGTAAAAGATATGAATCCCATTACTTATATCAATATATGTACTTTTATGCAGGTTATGGTTCCGTGTTTTAATAAAACCTTCAAGCAAAAGGTTAATAGATAGTTAAATATCAATGAAACAGGTTCATGTTAACTGCCGAAATATCTTTCTGGCCTATTCTACCTTTTATCGTTTAACTAAAGTGTAGTTGAATAACTATTTGATAATGTCACTGTAGACGTGAAACCGTAATTAATAAATTTTTAATGTTTTGTTGAATGGCCTATTGATTCAAGGATAATTTGTTTCATAGTAAAATTAACAAAACATACCATCATTGGATAACACTATGTCAAATAATTGGCAATTAAAGTAATTCATTAATATTAATCAGATCATTATAATTGAGATCAGATATCTTATCGAACGGAAATGATCTAATGGTGTGATAATCATTTAACTCATCGCAGTCATTAATCCGATTTTTGCGTCCTTGGCTTCTACATTTTTAATAATTTATAAACTCTTTCTTTTTTTTTGTAAGATACGTTTGTTTGGCCACAGCTATAAGTTAACATTTGCACCATCTTATTTACTGCAAAGTCGAGTCCCGCGTTTCTATTATGTCGTATCCCGTATTCTAGTCTGTATACCTATATGCTTAGATCTTTAAAACTACTCAACCGATTTTCATGAAGTTTTTTTTATTAGATTGAATGATTCAAGAGGAAAGTTCATACGTATACTTAATATCACAGCGGGCAGGACAACGTCTGCTGGGTTCGCTAGTCTAGTTTTATCATTAATCTGATATTCAGTAAAGTTTAAGAATTATGTTATTCTTAACATTTACAAAAATTATAAAGTAGTTAGTTTTAATTTTTGAATTCCGAATGATCTCTTTGATCTCGCGATAACAACCAGTGCCAATAAGACAACACTCAAATAATAAGCACCATCAAAGTAGCGATTATTAAAAATCCATTATTTGTAAGATGAATCATTCCATTAGATCTTACGCAACTTTCTTTGATGAGAGATCTATTTAAGGCATCAATGTTAAGTAACAACGGGCAAGGCCATACATAAATCGACTTGCTCGTTTATACCAAATATTATGGTTCTCCTAAAATTATAGATGATACGCATAGGGATGTGAAAAAGGCTATTGTCGATATGTAGAGTGGAATCGGCTCAATCGGTTTCGAAATTAGCCTCGCGTCACGTAGATAAAGGCATGCAACGATGACAATAAAATTGACGAAAACTCGTTTATTTGTAATATATCATTATTATATTGCTATTAATGTTATAAATAGTAAATTAAATTATTAAAAGGGCTAAACAATTTAACACTTAAGACGATCTTATTTCCACCATCAAATTATTTTATCAATCGGTAAGAATTATTGTGAATTTTGTAGTTAAACGATACCAGTATAATTTGTATACCCGTAAATCGGTACTGGCAGCTGGTAGCTATGTTATCCCATCCCTAGTCACTCGCAATTACCTGCAACGTATGGTGGGTTGAGCGAAATAACAATAATTAAGATGTTGGACTCCGCTCCGAATAACAATTTGTATTTTTGCTTATTTGCTCAGACGCAGCATGTAGATGTGACGACATAGAGACGTTTTGCTTTTGTTTTGAGACTGAATGAGTCAACGCGTTTACAGTTTATGTAGGAGTGTAAAATTGCAGGTTGAATGGACATTGACGTAATCTTCCTTTTAGTATTTTTAACTTGAATAAACGGATGTTTTACACAATCAGTGTTTTGGCATTAAATACTCTAAATAGCAATGTTTACATTGTTTTTGAAACGATTTTGATGAATGTGATCAACTTGATGACGTGGCGAGAGCTAGGGGTTACAAATGGCATTTCAAAAGCGTTAGTAGTGCCTTGTAAAATTTATTTGTTTACATTGAATGCTCCTTATTTTGGAATATTGGAAATTGTTATGTTATGATACGTTTTTAATCAAAGACAAGATTAAAATATCAGCATGTCAGATTTTGTGTTTATGGCTGCTTTATGACGGAGGGAAGGTTGTCGAGGATTCTTTTTATTACCATTATCTTTTATACCTTTCGAAAGTGATTTCTGAGGTTATGCAAACTGTTTTATTGCTTGGACGATGTTTCATCCTTTAATGCGTGCCCCAATTTGTTTTCGTAATATTTATTTAGTGGGCAAATTTAAGTGCTGATAAAATCGTTATTGGGTAATTTTATTTAAAATGTACGGGCGTATTTTAGGCTCACTTAATTGGTATGTGTTCGTTTGTTTTATCCATATATATCTACGTCATTCCCTAATGGTTCCTCACTTTTAAAGTTAGTGGACTATTTATTTAATCATATGGTCAATTTTGACGTTATTAACTATCATAAAATATGAATTTAAAAAACGTAACTTCTTTTTTTCCAACTGATCACTAAAATAGAATTTAACAACCTGTACTCGCAAAAAGATGACAAATAAAAACCTCAGGAAAGTAGCAAGAATCGCAATTTTTTCATGGAAAACGAGTTAGTCACCGCGATTGGCGTTTTTGTGGTGTGAGCTGGTAGTTGTGCCGGTTATAAGGAAGTTCGTAGATCGCGCTGCGTGCCCGCAGGTCGGGGAATCGTCGCAATTTTTATCGCTAATGTCAACCAACTACGTGTACCGTGTGCTCAAAAATGTATGAAAAAAGGAGTTTTACAACGAAAATTATTCAAAGTTTTTTTTCACCAATATCCAAATAACTGTTTGTAATCAAATCTCGAAAGCTACATTTCATCCATCTCCTATTACCGATCGCGTTGAAATTTTGAATATAAGTTTTCTTTTGATGATAATGCTAAATTTCAGAAAAAGCTTAGCTTGTTAAAAAGTATTATACTTTAGTTTGCCTACTTGTTTTAAAAACAGTACATTAATTTGTGGGATGAGAAGCTAAGAAATGCATCTTTGCGTTGGATAGGCTTTACTCGTAATTATTTTTAGGGTTCCGTACCACAAAAGAAAAAAACGGAACCCTTATAAGATCACTTTGTTGTCCGTCTGTCCGTCCGTCCGTCCGTCTGTCAAGACCGTTTTTCTCAGGAACGCGTGGAGGTATCAAACTGAAATTTCTATATGATACTTAGGTATACTGTCCCTGGAAGCTGTAGAAAAATCAACCTTCTAAGCCAACGCAATCAAAAGATACAGCCATTTAGGCCGCTAATTTCCGCAAATTCTAGAAACTCGCACGGGAATCAAAACCTACAGGGTACTTCCCGTAAACTTAGAATCTTGAAATTTAGTACGTAGTCACGTCTTATAGTACAGATATAGGAAAAATTACGAAAACTGTAAATTTTCAGTTTCATCATATAAAAAAATATTTTTGAAAAATATTTTTGACAATTTTGAAAATTTCAAAGTTACTACTCCTTATCTACAGGTTTGTACGGAACCCTCGGTGCGCGAGTCCAACTCGCACTTGACCGGTTTTTTTTTATCACTTATGATAATAACTGCAAGAGATCTAGTCTCCAGGTCCTTACGTCGATCCTTGCTTCGCTTTTATAAAAAAAAACCTATGCGAAACCACCGTTCCATGTTCAGAATGTTTTTTTCTGACGTTACAGTTGACATTCTGCGTACGCGCCGCCATCTGGGCCGAACAGTCACATTAACGTCCAGCATTAAGTATGTGTCGTATAAACCACACCAGTTTTTTGCGGGCAGTACGTTGACAAATTTAATTGTCATTGTCATTGTGTAACTCAGTAGCGAGATGTGGTAGTTCAAAATACATTATGTGTAAAGAGCGGGCGTAAAGTTGAGTTGAGTAAAATCTGGTTTACAATGATTGTCGTTTATACTTTGGCAAAAAAAAATCCATGCAGGTCATGAATAGTTTATCTACATTATTTTTAATAGAGCTTACGTAAAAGTATGTTTTCAGACAAAAAGTCCAAATAGCCACTGAATTAAATTAACTCCATTCATTCATAATGCCAAACATATAGTCAAAATGATCCGTTTTCCTAAATCATTGAATATAATCTAATGGCTAATTGAATTGATTTAAAATTTACTTAAAATATTTTATTCAATTAGATTTATACCCTTAGCAACTCTTCCGTTGGCCAATTTGGCTAAGATAGACCGTAGAAGGTTTAGAAGTATGTACAAAATGATGTCAGCAATTAAATAATAACGTATCTAGATAGATCTTAGGTCTGGATATCTGTAGTCTAAAGTCAAGACTTCTCGTGTATCTAATTTGCAACAGACCTTTATTAATAAGTCTAGACATATAGTTCTATCGACAAGCGCTAATAAATGCGTCGCACATGTTGGGTGGTAAAGCCTTGTTGGACACTACAAATGAACCATATCCCTTACATAGCCAAGCGAAACATGCGCATAGATCATCCAAGATATGATATCGTGCATTCCGAGTCCTTTATCATGCATAAATCACTAATAGAAACAGATTACCCATGCACATAATAAGGAGGCGAAAATCGTGAGTGCAGCGGTAGCATTTCTTCTATATTATAAATGTACCTCTAGTCTGATACAAATATGAATTGTATTGTACAACGTGTTACACGATTTTCACAACTTTGCTTACGCATGACAAACCTTAGAACTTTTAACTTCTTACGGCTTATAAAATACACTTCACAATTCGCGTTCAAAATCAAATCATGTTTTGAATTTTTTGGAAATATTCGATCCTTTGGATCCGAATCCTTTGGAATCAGTGTGAACTAAAAGCTTCAATAATTTTTTTTTCATAAAGACTAGGGCTTAGGGCACACCTGCGGTATCCTGTCGCAACATGCGACTGTCAACGATTTGGTCGCAGTGATTATTCAATCACAGAGTCAGAGAGTTAGAGTTTTAACGCGCGTCGCGGCGACAGTATGACGTAGGTGTACCCTGGGCAAGTGGGTCCTGGGTTTTGGGTAAAAGTCATGTTAATTGAAAAAAAAAATGCAAAAAAAACTGGACTGTTTGCAAGTCTCTACTGAATAAAGACTCACAAAAAATGCGCTCATTACTGACCTCACGGCCCACTCAAAAACAGGAGTGCATTAAAATCGCCGTTGCACTTTCAAGGATCACCACACTCAAATCCAACCATAACCTCTTAGTTTATAGGTATTATTTTCGGTTGGCAGATTGACTTGTGTTCGTCTCATCTCTGTCATTACTCAGAAACTGGTCTGGCTTCCTACGTCCACAGGATGTTACTCCATATTCACCATTCATTAGCCTAATGGGTTCGGACTGATGATTTTTGTTGCGAAATATCGCTCTGAATATTTGCGACTTCCCAATGGATTTTGTGTTGCCGATCGTTATCTCTTCTGACACGATGTTATGTAATTTATTAATGGACACAAGAAAAAATTGGTTTTTACTTGTTAACAATCGATATTCTTATTTCATACAGTTCACCTATACAAAACATACATTAACCCATTTTTAGGGTTCCGTACCTCAAAAGAAAAAAACGGAACCCTTATAAGATCACTTTGTTGTCTGTCCGTCCGTCCGTCTGTCAAGACCGTTTTTCTCAGGAACGCGTGGAGGTATCAAACTGAAATTTCTATATGATACTTAGGTCTACTGTCCCTAGAAGCTGTAGAAAAATCAACCTTCTAAACCAACGCAATCAAAAGATACAGCCATTTAAGTCGCAAATTTCCGCAAATTTTCGAAACTTGCACGGGAATCAAAACCTACAGGGTACTTCCCGTGAACTTAGAATCTTGAAATTTAGTAAGAAGTCACGTCTTATAGTACAGACATAGGAAAAATTACGAAAACCGTAAATTTTCAGTATCATCATATAAAAAAATATTTTTGAAAAATATTTTTGTCAATTTTGAAAATTTCAAAGTTACTACTCCTTATCTACAGATTTGTACGGAACCCTCGGTGCGCGAGTCCAACTCGCACTTTACCGGTTTTTAAAAGAAAAAGTTATGCCAGACAAGGCATACATTAAAGTACTCGTAAAAACCTTTTGGCACTAGATTTCTAAAAGAAAAGTAAAAGGCTAATTAAGAAAGAAAAAATTTAGCATCTAGATTTTAAAGAACTTCAAATACTAATTGGATTTTGACCAACCATAGCTAAGAACCACTATCTTTCAAATAAATAAAAAAAACTGCACTGAAATCGATCCATCCGTTTGGGAGCTACGGTGCCATAGATAGACACACAAAAACACAAACTGAATAGTGCTCAAACTTATACTACCCCCTTTTTTCGTCGGAGGTTAAAAGAACAGTTTATCAAAAATCCAAAACTGAATCCACTTGTTTAAGTAAATTGATGAGGTAAACATGTTTTCAACCCACTACGTCTGCAAATCCTGTCTTAATGACAATTGTATGGATATAAAATTTATATAAAGCTCACGTCTAGGGATCTAGTCGATAATCAATAAAAGTCAGTTTCCAAAGAGCTTTCAGTCTAGGTAATGTTCCAAGTCTAGACTAGAATATTTATCACCTGTATTGTAACAATAGACTTAGGTATACCTTGAACATTTATATCTAATGTGACATTTAGATTGTCTCTATATGTGATGTCAAAAAGATAGGAAACGATGATCGATAAATTTTAAATCTAATAATTCTTCGGTAACAAAGAAAACAAAAATAATCATAAATACTAACATGCCAAAAGTAGGAGCCAGAGCTATTTAACATGTTAATTTACTATTAACATGAGATATTTCGTGATCTGATAAAAATGATTTGCTAGCCAATCGAAACTCAATTCTAATTAATTGCTGTGAGAGTTTAATATGATTTGAAAGGTGAATTAAAAGTCGTGCTTACGGTAGCTGATAGCAGGGGTCAAAGGGTTCAAGAGATTGAAGAGTGATACCGATGATTGCAAGAGTGACGCATGCCTGAATAAGATATTTGGTGGCGTAGATAAGAAAGAGTGTGAGGTAACAAACATCGTGTTCTATTGTGGACATAAGGTAACAAATAAGGTTATTTAAAAAGAAAATGGTGAGTACCTACCCTTATTGTACCGCCCACATTTAATTTCTACTCAGCCCAAAGGTATGACTGGTAGAGAATGCATCATGGCGATAATTCCACCGTTTGTGCGAATTTTATTGTGCAATAAGGCTTAAATAAAAAAAAATGAGGCACAGGATTCATATTTTAGCGTCTATATGTATTATTGTTATATTTTTGATGGATGGATTGTAGCAAATCATACAAAATCAAAACAATGATAGACTTAGTTTGTATGTTATTATATAACCTATGCAAATATTTTCTCATCGATGTTCAAGAACACCAAATAGATTTTTAAATAAAATGACAATACATTTTTATCCGTATAAAAACTCGTCTGCTTTAGCCTGTCAAGATGTTTAACTATCCGCCTGATCCGAGCTGTTGTTCTGATATTAAAACTTTAAACTGATTTATTTACACTTCACGTAACGCCAAACGAGCCATTAAAACAATCTTCGCGGCCACTTTAACTCTAATCTGTTTTAATTTTCTGTTTTTTTTTCTCGTCTCACAATAAATAAATGTACTCTTTGAGGTTGCCGCGCGACCAATTTAAGGCACTCGTCTCATTTGGGTGTCCAATTAAGAGCGAGAAGTATCGCGGACGCCAAAAGCGTAGTTTAGAGGTTCATCAAAATTGTTCACTTTCATTGTTTGCCTTTTTTCGGTGGCCATGATACGGCTTTTAAGTTTTTTTTGCCCGGTTATTCTGATCGCCAGTGCTCGACGACTTTAGGTGGGTGAGTAATTGTTTATTTTGTTTACGTTTTAGTGTTTGTAATTCTACATTAAACAGTTTTTTGAGACTTAACTTACTTTAATAAGTTCATATCTTATAAAATTAAGAATTTTTTATATTATGCAAGTAGTTACAAACGTAAAGCTATACTTAACAACGCACCCAGCCCACTTTCATAGCTCACTCATTGAGATCTCATCAGCCTATATACGTCCCACTGCTGAACACAGGCCTCACTCATATATGACATGTTACGAGCCATTTTCCACTACGCGGGCTCAGTGCGGATTGGTGGAGGGAAGGTTTGTAAGGTTTCTACTGTCAGATGTTATTCATCATCCAAATCCAGCCAAAGGACGTCCACTGCTGAACATAGGCCTTCCCCACAGTTTTCCTCATCGACAGATTACTAGTGGTCTGCATCCAGTGTGATCCTGCGATCTTTACAAGGTCGTCTGTCCATCTTGTCGGTGGACGTCCTACCACGACGTCCAGATGTAATTAAGCCGCCCAAAATGGCCTCCGACAAGGCTTAATGAGGAATATCTATCGGTATTAACAAACAGCTTAACGTGCATTCCGAAAAACAAAGATGCTTGTAAATAGACGTCACTTAAATGGTCGGAATGGTCACCCGTCCCAAGCACGACCACGCCTTAGGTTGCTTAACTTTCGGTATCATCATCACAGCGCTGCAACCGCTCTGCCGCGCCACATGCACCTCATAGCTTACATACAATAATATAAAGATAACTAGCTGACCTGGCAAAATTCTATAAGAATTAGTCAAGCCGTTTCGGAGGAGTACGGGAACGAACATTGTGACACGAGAATTATATATATGTATATATATATATATATATATATATATATATATATATATATATATATATATATATATATAAAAATATAATTAATATAGTGCGCCGTTGGGCTAGCCGTTTGACAGAGCCGTAAAAGCTTTTTGAAAGCTTTTCATGACTAAGACATCCTTTTATTCATCATAGCTTCTTTGAAAGAACCGTATCCGTGATTCCTAATAAGAAAATATACATATTCTTATTGTGACCAACATGATACTGAGAGTATAAGACCAATGTAATTTGATGTAAAATATGGCCATTCGCCGCTTATAGGTCACCTGTGAACAAGAATGCGCCGATCAATTACCTGAAATTTCCGACCGTTCCATACAAAAGTACTCTTATTAAGTTTCATGGTATTGGATTATGTCAATTAACACTTACGCACTGGGCTCATTTTCTCAAAATTAATTAACCACGTCCCACAAAGTAACTTTTAAATATCAATTTTCTTGGAACATTTTCTGTAATGTCTCACAAGCTCGGTGGGTGGTGGTGTTGCAATTTTATAAAAATGCGAAAATTGCAAGCAGTCTCGTAACTCAAAATTATTAATACAAATATAGTTTCGACCTTCGTCGTAATGTTGGTTGTGAAGTCATCCTTTTTTGTTTACATCGGACTTTTAGCGAAATTGAATAGTGATGCGTGTTTTATATCTGCAATTGTCAATCGTTGCATTGTATTCACACTATGATTGAATTTATCGACGTTTAAACTCAGCTTATGAATCTTTGTACGACAAGCTTCAAGTTGGCGAAAACGTATAAGGTCTTTTATAGTTTCCATTCCGACTAAATTTATGGCGTCAAATAAAACGTCTTCTCGAACACGAACTATTTTTTTCAATCGAATTAATTTTCGAAATTATTCGATTCGGAAGCGATCCCGTTTTATCACCTCGACTTACCTGTTTGTTTACAAACGCCATAAAATTGTGTTAAATACGAATTAACGTCTCTATACGTGTCCATTCCAGCAGAGTTTCAGAGGACTCCGTAACGCTTCGTCTGTCTAGCCGGCTTATTCGCACGCACGGTCAAATTTGTAAGTGTGACAGTGATGGCTACATCCAAAATCACGGACAACGGCTTAGAGAGTAGGGATGCAGAGCCCCGTGAGAAGTGACAACTGATTCGATTCAACGGAGATACAAACCTTAATCTTTCTCAAACCAATTACAAACCTTAGTGCTATAAAACTACGTGCTATATTTGTACCCTCACACTTTTAAGGCTGTATCATCTTTGATGGATCAGTGCTTGATACATTTCTGAATGTTAAGCCGTCACGGCCCAAATTGAGCCCTATAATTAATGGGATAAGATTTTAATTAGAGTGTGACTGATAATTCTCTTTTAAATTTTAAGATGTAGCAGAGCATCTTAATGCAGGCTGCGTGAGAATCAATTTTGTAGTGTAATGTACTACGTCACGGTTAATCTGTGACAATGTGGTGGGAAGGTTTTTAATGTCCTACGGATTAAAGTTTGCAGTGGACTAAATATGAATTGGACATATAAGTACCCAACTTATAGAATAGCTAGCTTCCCGCCAGCGGTTCTCCAATATAAGTATTAAGCATGCAATTATACATTAAATCAAGCCTATTTTTATCAGGGATAATGTAGGATTCTAATAGAAAAAGATTTTTTTAAAATCGGTCAAGTAGTTTTGGAGCTCATTCAATTCAAATAAACAATCCATCTTTCCTCCTAAGGCTTCGTTCACACGGCATTATTATTATAAGATACCTACTAATAATAATTAGATATAGCCCTCAAATCATTTTCAATAATTTTTGCAATACCCAAACTGAAAGGGTTACTAAGTTATAAGTGTAATTGTCTAGCATAAGACCGGCTATAATTATGTATGTATGAACACTTAGTTGGCAAATAAAAGAATATGAATATGAATATTATCTAGCACGTTTTTGCAGTAAGTTTTAATAGTATTGCAAGGTCTTTTAACACTTTTTTTTTAAATAAATATACAACAACATCACATACATTGATCTGACTCCGCGGTAAGTAGCTTAAGCACTTATGTTTCAGATATAAGAATCAACAGTGGTATTACAAATAAACTTAAATAAATACATACGAGTATAACATCCTACCAGTACAAACAGACATGTTCATGCACACAAATGTTTGTACAGTGCCGGGATCGAACCCGCGACTTCTTAGTTAATAGTCAACTTCTTGACCATTACACTAAAGTGGTCGTTAAAATATAGCGGCCATACAATGCCCACTAAACATTTCTGCTTAGCCCAAAGGTATGACTGGTAGAGAATGCCCTACGGCGTTAAGTCCACCTTTTGTACAAAGTATTGTTGTGCAATAAAGCTTAAATAAATAAATAAATAAATGTACATAGATCCATTCGCATGTCGATTGCACTACAAAAAAACGTATTCCGCTTCTACGTGTGAACGGAGCCTAATAATATCAGTGTAGATGTAGCGCTAACAAAGATCTAGGCCTACAATAGCCCAGGTGGTCTGGACTAACAGTTAACTGACCTAATACCGTTCTATTCCGGAATGTTGCGCCTGCGCACCTGCTACTAAAAAAGTACTAGACAGATGTTAATTGCTGCTTCCGTAGTTAGAGTACAAGAGACATCTATTACTCGCAGGAAACATATAAAAACAGTTCAGGTCCCGTTAAAGCATTCGATGTGTATCTGTGTTTCAGTCAGAGCATCTGATAGACCTAATTGAAACACTTCCTTATTCAATGGACTGATGGTACAGATTTAAAGCACATATAACTATACATTTTTGTTGCAAAAACGCCCTTATTGCAAGTGATTAAGACACCACAGTGATAAGCCTGACATGCTGTTGTTTCTAGTAGATAAGAAGAGAGGCTTAAAGTCATGTCAAGACATAAGGGATACCAATCAATCATGACACATTATGGTCAATAGAGATTGTTACCAGTGGTTGTTAATATATACCGAAATTGTATGTTACCTACAGCTTTATTATACGAGTAGGTAAACCTTAGAAAAATTTTGAAGATTTTTTTTAAAGTGTCACAATTTTTGGCTTAATATATTGGTCCTGGCTTTGTTTATATCAGTTTACACGTAAGTAAATCTGTTAATAGCAGCAATTTTTTTGGCATTTTCGTGACATATTTCTTAGGATCTTCGGAGGTTTAACGGCAACGTCAACGTCTCTTTATTGAACAACATCTCAGAAGCACATTCGTTACCTTATACCTAACTACTCGTACTAAACATAGCGAATAAACTGTTTAGATTTCCTAGCTGGAATAAGATCACGATATAATTTTACTTGACGCCTCGTTATTATAATAAGCGTTTTGTATTTTCAGTGAAAGCCTATGTAGGCTGGCCATGCAGTGGAAAATATAGAAGAATTGGGAGAATGTGTCCAAATGTATGGATATGTTTTAGAATGTATGTTGTAAAAAATGATACAAATAAATAATAAAAATTAGAGTCAAAGTACCTGTAAGACAAGAGGGCAGGAGGGAAAATTAAAGAGAGGAGCCGGTTTCATAAACAAATTAAAAAAAAACACTTAAAATATAACCGCAGAATGACATAAGGCTAATAAGGAAGCATTAAAAATTACATTGTAATTAATGCCATTTACATAAGTCCCATTTATCCCAACTTTTACAGTGTGCATAGCAACCCTGCGTACTGCGTATCTTGTCGATAAGCTATGCGTTCAGAAATTTCTCGTTACGTTCATACTGCGACTACAATGGTCCAGTAATCCCGGCAACTGAAGCCCTACTACGCTAGTCAATGACCGCAGTTTCAATTTCAGCTATCTCCGTCACTTGTAGCTTAGCTTGACCATGCAATTAAATAAGCAGAATTGCAAGGGTAAAAAAAAACTTTCAAAAACGAACTAATACATTTAATATAGCCCAAACATAAATTTTTGAGTTCTTGCCAGTACTGCAATAGGTTCTCATGAGTCTTTTGGACTCATGAGAACCTAGTGAGCTTGACTTTGGCAATTTACAATTGGTTCTTATAGAAACCAATTGATTTTTTGAATTAAATTGCTTCACCAAAAGCTTTGAACAGCAAAAAAAATACTTCCTTTTTTGAAGTCGGTGAGAGCGTTACGAAGTAGGGGCTCGGAGAAACGGCGCGTGCGACGATTTGATTGTCCTCCATTTAAGGCTAAAATATTACTTATGGGCTTCAACGTAAGATCAGTATCCGATGTGATATAGATATTACAGTTGGTGAGATAAGAATTTCTTTATTGTGTGTAGGAAGAGATTGGTACTCACAGATTGAATGGAACACTTAGGTGTGCCAACTATTGGTACATAACTACGAGTACTATCGAAAACGTCAGTTGCGGACATTTTGTACTTTATTTAAGGCAGATTTTTCAATAGTCAGATAGCGCTAACAGACCGACAAAATACAAAGATGAATGATTTAAAATGTCATGACAGGTTATGTACAAAGTTAAAACTTATGACATTTCAAACTAGGTAGGTTCATATTTAACAGTCCGATAACTATTTATTTGACTATTTAAAATCAAATAGATAGGTGTTATTTAATGATTTCGATTATCTACTAAGAACCGATTCTAAGAACAATAAAAATCTAAGATTACTCGTTGAAATGCTACAATAATTAGGTTTAGATAATATTAGATTATGGGCAGAAAAAGAACACGATTGAAAAACAATTACTAGATTTAATATAACCCGTATATAGTGCAAAGATCAATATGATAGAAGTGACAACATCTGTCCATTCGACACCAGAGTGTCATATTACTTTATTAGGTTAATAGCCTTCCTGGCCGATTTCGACCACGGCGGCAAATCTCAACAGAGATCAGCCAACTACGCAGGAGATATTATAGTGCACAAGTTCGAGCGCAAAACACAGGTGCACTCACTGTTCCATCACTTCATCTCTAGCACTTATTAGTTTACAAAGGTTTGTATGTAACAGTTAGCATTATGACAACATAATTATTAAACAGTCATGAAGTTCAAAACGTCATCTTTACATCGTGATAACCATCAGTAGTTTCAAAATACAATGTTGCCGACGTTTATCGTCTATCTAAAGGAAAAACGACTAAAACTGCACAAGAAACACGATACACTCGCGGCGCAAGAAACGGAACGCCCCGGGTGGTCCTCCACGTTACTTTTGGATGTCTTCCTTTAATTAAAACCGCTTGACGATTGTGCATATGTGATCGCAGGGCTTACTCTGTTATTCAGGTTCCGTATTGTAAAACAGAGAATAGAGAACTGTACTAGGCCTTTTGCGATGCTTATTTTGGGTCACCGCTGCTTTTGATATTTATATTTTAATTTTTATGTGACAATAGTAGCGTTACTTTTAGGTGTACTGGCTTGCCGCTGTTTGCCATAGTTTTCTATTCTTGAGAGCGCAAAAAATATATATAAAGCTATTACATGGTAGAGTCACAGGATGAGATGCATGCAAAAGGACGCCATTGCGAAAAACTTTTTGTCTGTGCCTTATTTTCATTAATAATAATAATAGGCCACCTGGCCCATTTCGACCACGGCGGCCAATCTCAACAGAGATCAGCCAACTACGCAGGAGATATTATAGTGATCAAGTGTGAATTTTCGTTAATAATCAATATATTACCAAAATCGAAATCGAAAAGGAACAAGCGTACCATATTTTGATTTTATTATGAAACCATATATTTGTATAAATTTTAATGTACAAGAACTATTAATTCAGAAAGAATGAACCGCTTTCGATTTAGGCTTTTTGTGTTTTAAAAACCAATTTCCGGTTGTTTTATATGATGATACGCTGGAGATGGTAGTTGAACGCTTAAAATGTTGTTTATTAACTTATCTACCAGTTAATAAACCAGATTTTAATTGTTAATTGATGCGATATTAACCGAATTACGTATAGGTGAGGCAGAAGCTGCTGATGTTACGTGTACTACGAAAGGAAAAACTGCTGTAGAATGAACTATATTTAAAAACCAGTCCAATAGACCGTTAAAATAATATAAAACTACACAGACGAGTCGATGAGTTTTCTTAATTCCAATTTCTCACTAAAAAATTCAAATACGGTAAAAATTTCCTATCCTACTCGTATGGTATGTTCATGTTAATGACATAAAAGAGAATGTATGTGTAAGGAGTAATTAATGAAAATAGATCTGTTTGATTGTTATTAATTACGTTACGTGGTTTTGTTTTTATAATTTGTTGTATCCCGTATTTTGGCACCCAATGAAGTTCTATGACAGGAACATTAATTATTTTCCTGTCATAGAACTCGTCAAACTCGTAACTTTAAAAATTTAAATTAAAGAGACTTAACTCATGTACGTAAGTGACCATTAAAATAATACTATCCTATTTTAATATTCACTTGTACCACAACTAAACCCATCGCCATTGACGTGAAAAACTAAAAGCTAGTTTAGATCTCGCGATAAGGGCGCGGATCAATATGTATGCGGTCGTTAGCGAGACGACGCAACTAACAAATGATTTGGCCACCATGCTCTGGAAAGGGATATAGCATGTAAAAAGCAGAAACAAATGATTTGGCCACCATGTATATCATGAAAAAAACACTTACAAATTATTTATATTTATTATTTATTGCAGTTTATTTGTAATACCACTTTTGATTCTGATATGTATCTGTAACACAAGTGCTTAAGCTACTTACCATGGACTCAGATTAATGTATGTGATGTTGTTGTATATTATATGTATTTAGCCTCCACGCTCTGAAAATAGATATAAGATGTTTTTACATCACAAGCATTGCTTTACAGATGTTCCTAAATAAAATACACTTCTAATATATTAATCTATTGATCATTAGAAACTCTCATGTAATGTAACGGTCTTGAAGGATCAGTGGTAAAAAGATATAAAAACTTACGAGTAGTTTATAATTTTATTACTATTAACTCTCAACCAATTTCTTAAAAGCTTTGTTTTTGTTTAATACTGCTCAATGCTCATATAATAAATAATTCCATCGAACATGAAACATGAAGCGCCAAAACTTAGCATTTGTTTATTTTGCACAAATAAATTTTGTACAAAAGTTGGACTTAGCTTTTGCTACCAAGTCTTTATAATCAAGGGGCGCAAAACCCATGAAAGTATTCGAAGAAATATCTTTATGGTCTAAAAAAAGTTGCGTTGGTATAATAAAAATGTAAAACAAATGGGTTCAGATCCACATACAAGAAAGTCGATCTGCCTCAATCCAGTTCGATCGTCTATGATATTATGACAAAAACGTGCTCACCATCAACTTTTCACTGACAAGCCTTTGCAGGTTGCAATGCGGTTCTGACGTGAAACCTTTTTAAGGTCTAAGTGCATTTTACCACAACAATGTGAAACACAGGATTCAGCAGATGTCTCAATTTCTTGCACAGACCAGTTCACCATGTGTGGAACACGTTTAAATTTCAAACATAGAAAGGCATGTGTGATTGACTTTTATAACTTCCATAAAGCGCGAAGTAAGAAACATGTTCGCAGTACGGCACCTACTGGCGTGTGAGATCCTAATAAATCATTTTGAAATAAGAATAACCAACAAATGAAACGGATCAAACATAACTTTATCGCAACAATGAACGTATTCTACTCTTAGGAAAGTGAAACAGATTCTTTGTCTTCGAACGTAACTGATTGGACTTAATAAATTACTGACCTACCTAACGGCTGGCATTACGAAACTCCTCAAACAAATTGCGATTCGTAGATAACTAATAGTCCATCTCGTTATCAGGTGTTCAGAAACGCACAAACCAAAGATAGCAAGGCCACGGTTTAAATATTTTCGGTTCAGAGATGCGTGGTTCAAATTGCGAAAGATCAGATACTCGGGCATCCATCGAGAGATAACTGAGGCTTTTGACAGGCGTCACAGAAGCCGGCCGTGCCAACATTGGGCAACGATATAAAGATATAATTACTATCTGTTGCAATCGTGTCGTTAGGATCAGTAAGAACAATGTGGCCGAGCTTTGTGACTCATCAAGGCTTCGAGTTGAAGGCGACGTTATCCCTTGACCGCTCCTACCAACCTTGCTTTCGTTGCGATCATTGAGATAATCGAGAACTCGATGGTGTTCGATGTGATTGAAATTCAATGAAATTTACGCTTCGACTGCTACGACTTACTTCAAAAAAGCTCTGTGATTCATCGAGTCAGTGTGTTAGTGAGTCGAAAGCTGATATGATTTTATCATTAACATTTCAAGGTTGAACAAGTCCCTTAGGGATTGAGGTTAATAGGTGTCCTCGTGATACGGGTGTGATTGTGATCGTACGATTGTATCGTTCCATTAGGTCGTTTTGTCCTCAGCGCTGCGCAATCGATCTGCGCAAATAAAAAAACAATGGAGGATGCATGGTTTGTAATCTGTGATCGGTCAGATGTTCAGTTACGTGTTTATTCGTGGCTCGAAAATGTAACATACGGTCGGATGCGCGGGCCCGCGGCGCACGCGCAGCGATTGTATCTTCGCCGGCGGGGCGTTACGAAAACCACTTACCTATCAGATGCCATCGTCGAAGCGTACTTATTATTTTGGCTACTCTGCATTCGAAATACAAATCGAATTGTTTTGTTTCTTTACAGATGAATGGCGATAAGCAGATGCCGTATACTAAGCTGAAGTTAACGTCTTTCTATAGTTTATGACAGCAAAACTCTATTGAAAATGATATACGTTTGGTGCGAATGATAAATTCGACACACAATGGAGACGTTTAGCAGTTTTGAGCCATTAACATCTAAGTTAAGAGGTAACCTATTCAGAGATTGATCAGAGAGTGGCGTATGTGGCTAACGACTCTAACGTAAATTATGTAACATAATGGGCGGCTCTAAAGTTGGACATCCAACCGCATTATTGTCTTTTATGTTTGCTCATTGTTCCATTGCTTGATATACTGGTCTTAATTTATCATCTGCTTTTGGAATAACGGATCTAGTTTTATGAGAAGGTATTTCAATCCAATCTTATAATCGAACCACTATTGCATCAAAATTTTGAATAAGTTCTTAAACGATAAAACTCAGGCTTTATTACTATGTCTGTTTATTACCGGGCTTTAGTTTTACTTATTTTCTATCGTCAGAATCATTCCGCTCTAGTCTATAGTTGATGAGAGATCGTATCAAAAGAATTTGGAAATACGAACAGAAGTAGGTATTTTTTTATAACACTACCACACCTCTGCATACCGTCCGCAAAACACATTTATATATGTCAGTAGTCTGTCAAACCGTACGAAGCCGATATAGATGCTCCGTTACACCCGGCGATATAGCCACAAATTCTCGCTTGCGGTTTTTTCATGGCTTTACATAACAGAATTGTATTGTAAAATCACATTCCTACGGTCCACCGCTGGTCATCAATTTAATACGCGTGTACTATGACAAATCACTGTCTATCAAACGCAAGACGGCCCCTGCAACGGATGAAACTGGTGTTGCGAAATTTTTGGGCCGAGCGTATTGTTTAGACATCTTTTAAATGTGGTTTAGGAACTTTGTGATAGGACTTTCAGGTTCAGTTTTTACCTATGTTCGATTTAGGCGTGAATGAAAATCAAATTTGATTTAGTTGAGAACCAAATTTCCATCCAACTTTTGTTCCAGTAAAAACGATGGTAAATAGTGACAATTTGCATTTACAAAACTTTTTTGGGAGTTGTACAATTTAGCGAACGTCTGAGTTCATGGAATAAATACTTCTTATCTTAAAGCAACTTAAATACTAAGTTGCTTTACTTCTACTAGCTTTATTGTTGCTCATTCAACTGTAGATCACAATATAAGTTAACATTGACAAATTTAGTGCGATACAATTAACGCATTTTTATCGACTAAACGTCTTGCAACTGATACGCTACTCTGTGAAGCGTTTCATTGTTGCCATCCAGATTGGGCAACGTTTGAAGACCGCAATTAATACAAAGGCAATATTTTCGCATGACGATATTATCACAACATCTGGCCCACAATAGGCCCATTATTGTGGCGGACCTCTGCCGATGTTACATCCTAATGAAAACAGCCAAAACATTTTTTTTTAATACAACAACATCACATGCATTGGTCTGATTCCGCGGTAGTAGCTTAAGCATTTGTGTTACATAAAATCAGAATCAACAGTGGTATTAAAAGTAAACCTAAATAAATACATGTAACACCCAGACCAGTACGATCAGACATGTTCATGCACACAAACGTTCGTACAGTGCGGGAATCGAACCCACGACCTCTCGGTTAATATTCAACTTGACTTAGATAGATTACACTTTGTTGCACACCACAAAAAATAATACAAAATCAACATATAAGGAAAGATGCACAATTTAGGCGGTCTTATCGCTATATCTTATCTAAATAGCCAACAAAGTGGTCGACTTAATTGAAAAATTAAAAATTAATGATGCACGAATTACTGCTTTGTTAATTATCTGAAAGACAAATTTTCTTTGAAAGTTAAGCAAGAGAAAACCAACCCATATCGCAAGGACCAGTATTAGAAAACGCTTTTCAGAAGCGGTTTTCAATGAGATTTTGACTCATTGGCTACCGTTGTCTTAGGATGAGATTTTTTTGATCAAAACTCATTCATGGTTTGGTTATATCTAGTTATATTTGACAATAATTACGTTCAACTTTGTGTAATTAATCAAAAGACAGCATTTAGCAGTTTGTGTTAACTCCTTATATGACCTGATCAGAGGTCCGTTTACCGTCCAATTGTATGGCTCACCTATTTGCGCTGTAAATATTTTCTTTACTCTCAAGGTGATGTTTTGACGTTGTAATTGGGATAGACGGTAATCGTTAATCTTCTACTGTACGAGTGTAATTAATTTCGGTTTTGCTTTTATTCTAAACGGTTGCTGTGTTTGACCGGTTGATTGCTCTTTGATGCATCTAGAGCTCCAAAAATAGTTTAGTGGGTAGTCTTGTTCGACAGCTTTTTAGTATTTGTATCGTCATTATAGATCTTTCTTTAACCTTTCGTCATATTTATTTAGTGAATATTAGTATATATTATGTGTATTTATAGATATGTATTCTTATAGGTATAAATTTATTGTATATTTTATATCTCATCTCATGTGTCGTATTATTGGTATTATGATTTTTGTGTTTTCTCTTTTATTTATTTTGTTGCACTGCCCACTAATCCTTTCTGCTCAGCCCAAAGGTATAACTGGTAGAGAATGCCCTACGGCGTTAAGTCCACCTTTTATATATACTTTTGTTGTGCAATAAAGCCTAAATAAATAAATAAATATTTCCGAAATAGTTTCACTTCGATCCAATTTCAATGTTTATTATTGAATGATGAATGGTTTTATTTTGGGTTGTAAGAAATTATTTGATTTCGTTTTTTTTGGACTGCAAATTAATTGCGCTTTTTTAATTTATTTTATACCTATGCGATATATAAATACACTTGAAGAAATAATCGGACCGCTACAGCTGGGAACTGAATCCACAATCTCTCGCAAGCCGGGCGATTGCTTTTATTTTATAATAATTTAATATGTTATACCTTAGCATAGTAACATAAATTTCGTTGATTAATTCACTCGCAATCTACGATTTTTCCGGCTCTCAAAGAGACGCAATCTAAATCAATATAGTACAAAAGTTGTTAAGTAATCGGTCGAATTGATGCTCACCTACAGGAAGTAGGCGTACTAGAAATCTGCGTACCAAAAACAAAAAAAAACCTATTGCCTCTTTGCCTCTTTATTTGCCTTCATTACGCACAGTGGGTTGAATATGCTAATAAGGGACGTAGGTTTTTTGCCACAATATCCGTAAAAAAAGAATACCTATCGACAGGGCACAATATACTGATGAACAATTGTCGTATACATTATTGATTGTTAAGCTAGACGAAAAAATTTTTCCGTTTTCGTTGTACGGAATGAAACATGTACTGCTCGATTTCGATTAAGTTTAGACCGATCCGCCTTCAAACTACTTGAACCTTATTTTACAGCTAATTGCCTATAATTTTACATTATCAGCGTGCTCCCACACTTGACCATTCAGAAGTTATGATGATCCGAAAAATTACGTATTTTATCTGAATTCCACCCTATGGAATATATTTTGCAAAAATAATAATCGATGGGTAACAACATGAAGAATAAAAGTTGTAATGAATAAAAGCATTATAGTTGGGCTGGAAATAAATATTTTCCGTTTTCGTTGTATGGAAATCAAACAGTTTGTTTCATAACTGTTTGATTTTCACTAAGCACTAGACTTCAAGCTACTTGAACCTTTTTCTACAGCTTTTTGCCCGTAATCATACATTATCAACGAGCTCATACACTTACCCGTTCAGAAGTTATGAGGATCCGAAAAACAAAAAAGTGATGTTTTAATTTTTTAATCTTTGAATCCTCATAAATTCTAACTGGACAAATTTAGATGTACGCTCTCGATAGGTATTTTTTTATACGGATATTGCGTAGAAGACCCTAAGTCCCTCATTAGGATTTTCGACCCACTGTGTTACGTTACCTATCACTTCGCATTTTGTCTGCCAACGGTACCGGTGCTATTATATTGCACCTAACTGCACCCACAATTATTATCCGCGTTATTTGGTGCAGAGGACACACCCAGACTCGTTAGTGACTATAGCCTTGTGCCTCGTTTGCACCGCGTTTTACTATCACTTTACTGGCCCAACCTTTAATCTATCTTCTTGGTCGTTTAACTTGGTTAAGATGATGGTGTTCATGAAAAATGTGCGTTTAAAGCTAAAACACTTTTCAACAGTCACTAACCAGAAAGTGCTTTTTAGTATCTAAGACAGAATAATACATTATGTTAGAGTTTAAAATGATGCAAACAGAAAAACAATGTTAAACACGAAACGAAATCTTGGTTTACCATAGCTCAGATCGCTTAAAACCGTCAGAATGATTTTCCAAGTAGGCCTACATAATTTTAAATCTAGATTTGTGCAAATGAATTTGTTTTACTTTATTGCGCAACAAAACTATGTACAAAAGGTGAACTTAACGCCGTTGGGCATTCTCTACCGGTCATACCTTTGGGCTAAGCAGAAACGATTAGTGAATCCTGGCAAGTACTAAGCCAGTCAAGTATAGGCGCCACAATGGTCGTGCGAGTAAACGAGGCAACGCGCCAGCCCGTTGTCCTGTCCTCAGATTTGATTGTTCAGCGATTTAGTGCAGATGTGAATAGATAGAGCAGATAAACCTCATGGGCCTTGTTCGATACATAGTTCGCGGTGCGTATTTGGATCACAAAGGAATTCGGAGCCTACCACGTTCTATATATAGTTTATAAATAAGTAAATAATAAGTATTACAACATCAAATACATTGATCTGACTCCGTGGTAAGTAGCTTAAGCACTTGTGTTACAGAAATCAGAATCAACAGTGGTATTACAAACAAACCTAAATAAATACATATAACACCCAGACCAGTAAAAACAGACATGTTCATGCACACAAATGTTTGTACAGTGCGGGATAGAACCCGCGACCTCTTAGTTAATAGTCGACCATTACACCAAAGTGGCTGACAAAGTTTATAAATAATATTATTTGTGAATTTCGCACAACAGCAGTTGTAAAAAATCTTGCTCACTGGATTAAGACATTTTGCGTTAATAACTAAGCTATATCTAAGCTAATATTTAGCTACATGGATTTCATTAGAATTTGAAATCCATGTAGCTAAATATTAGCTTAGATATAGCTTAGTTAAAAAAAACCTAATTACCTTAATGATTTTTTTATATTTGAAAATACAGTGTAACTTACTTACGTCTTAGTCTTCACTTAATTTTGTGATCAACTGAAAAATTACAAGTTAAAATGACTGTCGCTATTAACTCACCTTAATCAAACTGATACTAAAACAGCTTTGAATTTATAAACGAGAACATGTAACTTGAGAGCACAAAGAGGAAAATGGCAGGACACTTTATTACAATATCTACTGCTAGACAATGTAGACCCCCAGTCCGGTTGCTACGCCGTCGATATACCAAGTGTTGGCGCCTCAACTCAAATGCCTTCGCGGTCTTATTAAAATTAGGTCGTGTTGCCTATGGTAAGATAATGTCGGCTAGAATGGATGTCATTCCTTACGTATTTAAAGGATCATGCAAAGATTAAATTAACTATTCATCATTTGCGACATCGATAGATCGGACAATCGATGCAATAACGTGATCCACAAGGTTTTGAATGGAAGCCATTTTTATCATGGCATACAAGCAAAAAAAGTTATGCAAACATTTGATTGGTTGTCTTTTTTTGAGCTGCTTTACTACTGCAACGAACATCTTAGAAGCCTCGGCTAGCTGTCATTAGTGACATCTGTCATTGATGACGTCTGTCATCAGAGCGCCTCTATCTTTCGACTGTGTTGTGCAATAATGTTGCACAATTCCTATTCCTCACTCGATAAACAGTCTTCACACTATCGCCGATAACCCCGCTAATATAAGTTACAAGTGAAACAGCGAACAACACGCTTGTCACTCGACTCGCCTCCAATACTGTCCCGCTTGCGACAGAGTGCCAACTCATTGTATGTAAAGCGGGCACTTCATCTTCGGGCCTGCGCGCGCGCCGATTTATTTGCCGACGCGCCTCCCTAGGGGATAGAGGCCCTACTTTGTAAGCCAATAAGTATTTATTTATTTAGGACAACTAACAAAGCATACACCACACACAGCAGGTACTATTCAATATGGTAAAATCATTATTCTCTGTGAATTCGTTTACTGTAACATCGTTATCTAACATTGCTCAAAAAAGCCCTTTTCTAATAGGTACATATTTATTACGGGGGCTTTACAGCCCAGTTGATACTGAACAATTTTATGCGAAATAAGTTTTAAGTAACTTTTACCTAATCAGTAGGACTTATTCAATTACAAACTTATTTTTGGATGAATGTGATATGAAATCGAAACTAAAAACTATTGATAATGGAAAAATTACTGCTTTAAACCGTAAATGTAAAGCCAATTTACCAGGAAAGTTTTTAATATCCTTGTCAATCATGCTAGATTAATTGCGCAAACGAAATAGCCATATTCGAAATCACGGACGTTAGCTTTAAGATTAGGACCCCAGATACGAGGTATCGCGACTCTGATTGAATTAAAGCCTCTCGCGCCCTGTCAAGTATAGATAACGGAATGTTAGGTCTAGTACTGGCGATAGGTGAAATTTGACGCGGTTAGGCTGGGGTACACGAGCGCAAGAGTCGGGAAAATACGGTTTAAAAAGATACATTACACAAGATCTTCAAGTCTTGTTTAGAAAAGAAGTGTAGGTAGGTAAAAATAATTATTTGTGACCCATACATTGAATTATTTTAGATCATAACTTGTTTGCTAAGTTACCACAACAAAAATCAGGCAAAATTCATAATGTTTGATCACTACTTTGATTTAGTATCTTTTTTTAAGTTATTTGGGTCTTCAAACAATATCACAATATTTAGTTATTGTGACATCAACCACGATAACCTCAGATTACTTAATAGTTTTGAAGTTAAAAAGTGATAAGTACACACTATGTTTAATAATATTGTTGATAGCGATACAAGTTTAGATGAATCTTTTCTTTGGACTCACTAGGTCCTGAGGAAACTTTTGATAAGCGAACACTTTTGTGTTCACTTTATAATAGAAAACAAAAACTTAGAAAAACTAAACACTAACTAAAGTTACTTGTAGCTTTTGCGATAGCCGTGTGTTCCGTGCCGATATTGTCGTGGAATCCAAAACAACTAACGATGAAGGTTTTAATGGCGACAGTTGTGCGAGTGGGCGGGGATCGACGTTGGTATTGTCTGATAGCACTGTTATCAAGACATTAGCTTAGACTGTGATGAATGGACGTTATCGTTTTACATTATATTATACTTATAAGTATCTATAAAGTATTAGTGCAAAGCCGCCAGAAATTTCAGACGGGAGAGATTATTTTATTGCACAGATTTTTAAAGGTGATCAATTACCTATTTGGCACAATTGCTTTTAGTATTTAAGAATATTTAACAAATTTATTATTAATAGGAATAGTTGTATTTCATAATGTTATATTATCAAAAAATTTAAAAGTATCACAATCATTTATGTCGTAAGTTCTAACAAGTAAAACCGAAATGGAGACATTATCGAATACATGTCTGTTTGTACTGGTCTGGGTGTTATATGTATTTATTTAAGTTTATTTGTAACTACAGATGGTTCTGATTTCTAAAACAGAAGTGCTTAAGCATCTTACCACGGAGTCAGATCAATGTAGGTATGTGAGGTTGTTGTATATTTATTTATTAATTATTTATTTGATACCTTACTACTCAAAAGGTAGTGTAAAGCAGACAACTTTTTATACGGTACATGTTTTTGCCATAACATTACACTACCATATTACTATTCCCATACACAAACATTGTACAAAAGATATTGAACTGATGCAATTCCCAAAGTGATTCACAATAAGCTCCTATTGTAAGTTGCGATACTATCTCATTCTCAGCTACTCAAACATTTTTTTATTATAAAACTTCCATCACGTTTTCATCAGGTCGGTAACAATAGCGAACACGCGCTCCTTAGGAGATCCCTAAGGCGCAAAATAGGCGAGGGGCTAGACTGCCTAAGGTTAGGTATTGGTCACTTTGATTTTGAGTTGCCTTAAACTACAACATAATAAGATTTTACGCATGTTGTGTAGGTTGTAAATGTATATTATACTCTTTCTATAAAAATAGGCGAGGGGCTAGACTGCCTAAGGTTAGGCATTGGTCACTTAGAATTTGAGTTTCCTCAAACTATAACATAATAAGATTTTCGCATTTTGTGTGTAGGTTGTAAAATTCAATTATTATCTCTAAAGAAAAAAAAAAACAACAAAAGCTATAAGTTGATCTGGAAGATAAAAGATATAGCTATGAAGTATTATATTTAGCTTATGTTCATTTAAGCGAGTTGCATTATTGTAATTTGATACGGACGTGATGCAATTATTTGGAAGCACTTGCCACTCGGGAGCTCAAAATTGCATACTATTACTAACTTATTGTTATTATCAGTTATAACTTTAAAAATATTATTTCTAGTTCTAAAGCTCTACAAGATTTTTTTGTTCTTATATAATTTGTTTTAAACTGTTAAACAAGTTAGTAAGAGAAGTCCGTCTTATTATAGAAAACTTAACACAACGTTTGAAAACTCTCTTCAAAACATGAAACTTTTATATCCACTTAAGGTCCAGGGGGTGCAGCTACTTAGTGCAGCAGTGATCACAGTAACATGACTATAAAACAACTATCATTCTTTTTACAGTGGCTCAAAGGATGTATGACATATTTTTTTTCTATTATGTCAAAAATTAGTTCTCTATCCCCCAGCCTATGCGCCCGCGCAAGCCTGACCTGTGACCTGCGGCTCAACACGTGCTGCCTCTCCGATTGGCCGGCTCATCGTTTTGAAAGTCTCGTTCTATTAGGGCACAGCTACTAAGTGCAGCCGTGATCTTTTGCTTTTTACTGAAACGTTGACTGGTTAAATGGAAGACAATAGGATGAAGGATAAGCTGAGCCTGCTTGCTTATGGTGAAAGATAAATTAGGGTAATTTAAGGTTTGGTCGAAAAAATCTTACTTTAAATGTTTAAACGTTCGATTTTTATTTGTATTATGCATGGATAGTTGTGTAATGAGATAACGACTGCCTAATGAAGTGTTTTCGTAATGAACTACGTAAATTTATTTGCCTATTTTGAGACATGAAAAACAGGACGATTTACGTAGAACCTTATTTATTATTATGTAATCTTATATTGATAGTGTTAACTTGTTATTGAACTTGGATCAATATTACCGGTAGTGGCTCCAGAACCTTATAATAAACATAGTAATAGCAGTTGCTTGATTAGCTTGAAAGTTTACTGAAACTTAGTACTAAGACGTGAGTCTTGAGTTTTTTAACCAAAGATTAGTTTTGACTTTTAATTAAAAATCACAACAAAGTATCAGTATTAATTTCGGCTCGATCACTTTTGATAGTTTCTCTCGATTAGGAATGCAATCGAAATGTGTTCATTACATACCGAATCGAAACCCAGCAATTAGGTCACCGGTGATTGAATATAGATTGTTCTGCACGCGCTTGATATTGCCAAAACATTTTATATCGAAACATTTATTGAGTGTATTGTGTTTGTTGTTGCGTGACCATTTGTAAGGCGGCCGGTTGACGACATAGACTCACTGAAATAATAATAATAATAAGTTTATTTCAGATAAAAATCATCCATAGATCTATACATATAATAAGACTGTAAAAGATCGATTTCTGTACATTGAAGATTTTTATGAAAAATTGTTACAGGGGGTCTTAATTACCGTAATAGAAGCCAAAACAACAATTTTTAAAATTTTTGTCTGTCTGTCTGTCTGTCTGTTTGTCCGGGCTAATCTCAGAATCTACTGGACCGATTTTGACGGGACTTTTTTTATTTGACTCAGTATCACCTGGAGAGTAAACTGGGATATAAATAATCACGCCGATGAACTTAGGGGGCAGGCAGGAAATTGAATCTCAGAATCTACTAAACCGATTTTAATGGGACGTTTTTTTATTTGACTCAACATTACTTGGAAGGTAAAGAAGGATAGAAATAATATTACATATTGCCCCCAAAGGGATAAAATAGGGGTTGTGAATTTGTATGAAGCCCGGTCGCAAAAAACTAACATCCACGCGGACGAAGTCGCGGGCGGCCGCTATTGTTAATAAATGCGTCAATAACAATTTAACATTTAAATGTACCTCAGCTAATACTCTCGAGTCTTTCTCGAAAAAATAATATGGTATGGTAATGTTCTAAGCTCGTTTATCTATTCTTGTTTTAACGTGTATACTAAGGTTAAGTAAAGAATGGAGGACGTTACGCAGAAAAGTAAGTTTATTTTGATTCGTTGTTGTACTATAAAATAATAAGAATAACTATCATACCCGTTGTCCAACGTGAACGATCAACGCGATATACAAAATATATTTACGTTTATGTTAGTGTCTTAGGTGACAAAGCGCGATTAAAATTGTCACAAATAATGTTTGCATGGCGTCGCGTCGCGTCGCCTACCTAGATCAGCGCCTGTTATTGTTTCTATCGTTGCGTTAACGGTTAGAGGCGTTGAGATCTATCGTATGTAGCTAGCCTAAGGCCTAAGGAAATGCGATCACGTGCGGCCTTCGGGCTAGCTGCGACAGCGTTCGTATTGTTCTATGACATTTTACCCCCGCTAATGACAAGCAATTTCGCTTTTGAAACGTACACGTAAGATGCTTTTGCATTTGGTTTTAATTCGCCCCAAATAACTTATGTGTATTAAACTCAAATGTTAAAACAAAGCGGAGTTAATTTTTCCCATTGTTTTGTAAGGACCTTAAAATGTCACTTTACTAAGTGCGCCATTAGTGCACGATTTAGTGAGGTATATTTTAAGCAACCACCACAATACGGCAGTAGATGAAAACATCGACACAAGGTATGTTACCATTATTTAAAAAATATCTTACAAAATATTTTTTATACAAAATAATTAACATAAAAATTCGAGCAACCTCCGGCAGGCCACTTTGTATTAGTACACGTAGGACAAACTAGGTACGTGGTTCATAGTAAGACATGTATATTTTAATTTATTATCGTATTGTGGCCAACACCTGGTACAAGCATGTTCTATGTGTCTATGTTTCGATTAAATTTTCACAGTACTTGTCGTACCTTATCCTACGACATGCTCCTATAATAAATAATATACTTAAATGAAAAAAAAACATCACATTCAGATGGATCGACTTTTCTGAGTACCGGTGTATTTCCTAAATTACGATTTCATCAATAATTTTGTCTGTAGCTAGCTTCACTACAGTTTTTATAATTTGTTAGAAAAGGGTCAACTACACATTTCACTAAGCTGGTTTTATCTTCACATCACGCAGTTGGCTGTCAAGAAAGTTGTCAAACTGCCTGTCAAAGTGACACACCAACATGACAATGACAACAGTACACGTCAACGAGTAAGATGACGCATTGGTCTTTAGTGATGGGTCAATAATCGATCTGGATCAAAGTCACTGATATATTTGAAATGAGAACGTCAACGTTGTCAACGGGTTTAACTGTTATATTGCTTGACTGTCATCAAGTTAAGTGAATATACTTAAATTTGTATCAAACTAAGGGGCCTCGCCAACGTTAAACTGCCTGTTGTTTTTAAAAATAAAAATATTTTTTTTCTATAACAAAAAGGAACGTACAAAAAAGAATAATCTAATTTGGTGCAGTCAGTCTGAAGTTCTGTGCGTACACACATTTCGGCGATTGATTTTTATTTATACTCGTATATATAGGTAGTTAATTGTTGTACTTGAAATCCATATACAAATAAATGAATGGAGGCAATACTATCCGGTTTACATAGCATTTAAATAAACAATTCCAAAAGTCCTCCTTAAATAAATGTATGAATTGCATATGTAAATTTCATAACATCGAAGATACGCCTTATTTTTTGCTTCGTAACATAATACTAAGGCCTCTATGCTGTAGTTAAGTCTGCAGTTTTTTTTAAATCTATCTCTTTTGCTCAAGGTAGCTTGACCGTGTGAGCGAAAGAGATGACTAAAATCGACAACACGAACATAGCTTTTTATATGAGAACTCTTTGTATATTCTAGTTCTTAGACTCATCCAAATGAGATCATCGCGTGTTATTATTTAAAGTTTTACAATGACATTGGTCTATTAAAGATAAACTGCGAATATAACAATTCATTATACTGTCATTAGTACCAAAAATATTGTGCAAACTAGTTCAAGTACATGCACTGGACATAAAGACATGGACACATAACAAATGCTGCTTGCTCAGTAGCTTAGTCTACTTCAAATTTGCTACTAAACACTAAGTGAGTTGAGGTTATGCTTTAATGAATAACTTGGCAGAAATGAGCGCTAATCAATAAGATAAATTACTTTAGAGTAGCATAAACAGTGTTTGAAAAGACATAACACTTAAAAATTCTTTTCGGCCCCGGTCATCAAAAAAAAACTTAATACATAAGCAGTGTTATTGCTATATAGGATTCAATCGTGGTGCAACTTTGTCACATCACCCGGTGAAAATATTATGTTCCTTTTCTAATAAAAACAAACCGTTACAGTAATTAAAAAACAAAATAGAAAACGAAGATGTTCCGTTAATTCAGGCGTTCCAATTAACCCTTTAGATGTAAGTCGTTAGGGCTGGATGGTTTTTCTTTTTAATGAGCTTTCGAATTTTGCAGCTGTGATAAAAGCTCGCCTTTGTTATATACTTCTTAGGTCCACTCACGTATACAAATAAAATAAATAAATATGTCTTTTTATTTTTATTTTCTACTTATTTGTTTTAGAGGTAAATTGGACAAACATGTTTACCAACTTACTAATTTCATAAGTTTGGTAAAAAACAAAAATTGGAACAAGGCTTGCTGCACTTTTTCCATTCTTGTGTTTATTAGACAAAAGTAATTTACTAGACGTTGTTTTACAGTGAAATCTGGTAAGTAGCACTTGGATATTTGAAAAACCTCCGTAGCTGGGACTCATGCTAAGATCGAGGCAGGTTGGCACTGAATTACCTCTGTTGGTGGTACAAAGCCAACCTTCTGTAACTAGGATTTGTTTTTTTTATTTTATTGTCAATGGTCTGGGTGTTTTCTCTGTATAATATGTATTTATTTACAAAAAAAATGTATTTAAGTATGTTTATCCGTTATCTCGTACCCATAACACAAGCCTCGTAGCTTAGTTTGGGACTAGAGAATTGGTGTGATTGTTGTGAAATATTTATTATTATTTAATTATACCTCTATCATTGAGGCAGCAAGTGAATTTATAGGCACAGACCTTTGTAACTGATATATTTTTATCCCCCGACGAAAAAAAGAGGTGTTGTAAGTTTGACTCCTACGCCTGTCTATGGCATCGTAGCTCCCGATCGGATGAAAAGATTTCAGTACGGCTTTTTTGTGGTCCTTAACTATGTTTTTTTCAAAATCCGTCCTACCGTTGAACCAACCATTTTCCTGGTTCATTTGTTTTTTTTTAAACTGGAAAGTTAATTATAGCAGATTGTATCACCTCTACAATAAAATTCCAGTTAGTGTAATAGTTCATTCTTGGTCTACAACCCGTATAGTCTATTTGTGCCCAACATTAACTCGAAGCCTTAGTTTTAGTTTCGCTATCGTGTGTAAAGTTTGAAAAAAACTAAAGTTTTTATTAGTTGTTGAAGGTGGGAAGACACGCAATTAATTTCATAAATGAATCCTTAAAGTAAGTTCCTGTAAGTAGAGTTATTGAAATGAAAATATATTTCGATCAAAATTTTCTTTGAGACAAAAGATAAACTAATGCGAGTAGCGTTATTTAATTTATTAATCGGACTTCTTTGACTGGCACAACTTTTATTCTAGCCTCTATTTTTGTAAACCTCTGTAAATGAGTCAGACATTTTTCAATACCTGGCTATCTGAGACTGATTAAGCGGTATACCTCTATAAGTGAGACAACTGGCCTGGCCCCTCAAGATCCCAGTTAACCAGATTATACTGTATTTCAAAGTATCTACAAGAACAATTGTATCAAAAGTCGATTGAGTCCAATTAACAGTTTCGACACACAATGGCCAATGCAAAAACAAAAAAAAACATCAAATCGATATTAGCTAACAGTAGTTAAAAACGTAACCTTGACAACCCTAACTGGTCTTAATCAAACCCATTAGAGGAGAGGAAGTGTCTAATGGAGAGCATTCGGTAGCAACGCACAAGACGATGGTGTTAAGAAATAATTACTATCGGCAACGCCCACCCTGATTGCTTTTTGAAACCACTCATAAATCTAGCATTCCTGTACGTGTGTTTCTAATTTCAAATGGTTAAATAGATGGGTGTTTCCCAATTTTTAACTCATTCAAGGATAGGTTTCGATTTAGAATTTATTGAAGGATGATTTGGTTTTAGTTACTAGTAGATTTAAATCTTAAACTCTTTGTTTGATAACGATATCTTAAATCTCGCGATAAACTTTTGTTTAAGCAAAATTTTCAAATGAACTGATATACCTAAAGTTAGCAAATGATTTTAAGAAAAACGAGGGTTCTATAATTTAAACGTGATTTTCTGTAGTAGCTTTAAAAATCATTTCTATTATAACACTTAGTTTGTTTTCTATCTTTCATTGATCGTTGGGCAGATTAATGGAAGTAAAATAGAATGCTTCCAAAAAGTTCCCCCTTCTATTAAAAACGATACAGTAGTATTTCACAACTTTAAAAATCTACATTATGCTAAAAAAAACACTTTAAATTACATTTCAAGAGAGACGTAAAATCGTGAGCATGGCCTCTAATCTTTGCTCAGGCAATCTCGTTCACTACTAGTTAATAAGATAATCCCAATTAATGGTTCTGTAATTAGAGGCTTCGGTTACTTTATTGGGTAATTGAGGCGTCTGTGAGCGGTAAAAAAAAAACGAAACCGCGTAAGTGCTGTCTGAATGCCATGTTAGAGGCGTAATTGTGTCGTTATTGCACAAAAAAAATTGTTCGTCCTCTGTAGCATTGCAGGAAGTACTGCGTGTAATTTATTTAAAAAATATATTAAATGCTCGAGACGCGTATAAAATGAGATCTTGTAGTAATATAAATGTTATTATTCCCTCAAAACTTATATACACTCTGTATAATTCTTTATTGTCTCCATCTTTATTTTCAAATCCTTGACATTTTCGTAGTCAATGAATACACAAGCAAAAACAAGCGCTTAAATGAACATGTACATAGGATGCGTCGGATATCCTCTATGACCAATGACTCAACCAAGAATCTCGTTAAATCTCAATAAAGTATAGCGTCCAGTTATTACGGATGTCGAATATTTCGCATCTAAATTAACACATCCGTGTGAAATAGATCAGATGACAAATAAATTCTCGCGGCTATAATCGACGGCGATTAATGAATCGGTTAATCGATTATTTTAATCGATTTTACGGATTCTAGCTGCTCCTTGGATAAGGGTAAATTAAATTAGCAACGATGAGATTTATTGAAATTTTATTACAAAAGTATGTTAATTGGGGTCGATACTTGACGTCTTATTTCACATAGTTGATGGAATCAGGTGTTACTTTGCGGAAATCCATGACTAAAGCTGAAAAAGATGATTATTTTGCTTTAAATTTCCACAAAACGACGCCAGCGCAGGAACCAAAATACATCCAACTGTAATCATCTTTTTCAGTTTTAGTCTTATTTCACTGTTTATAATATTTGGAATTGTAATAATAAGGTTTATTAATGCGCTTTAGGACGTTGTTTGAATGAATTAAATATGCAAATGTCTTTTTTACAAAACGATGAAATGAATAGCGGTGCAACATGCGATGTCTGTCATACTACTTATCGCATCTTGATAGGCACAAAAAGGTCAATATCAGAGATCTTATATCGCCCGGCGTATCATGGATGCATTAATAGCTTTTTTATCTCAGGCCAGAGCGTGTAGCTATGAATACTAGGGCTGTCATCTACATGCTACTGTTTCGAAAAGTGTGTCAAAGTGTTTCAAATATGTCGCGCTCGCAAACAATAGCTTAAGAAAACAGGTATCATCGATTTTATAACAATCATTTTACTAACGAAAAAGTATTTCTTATGCAAGTTACGTTTCTTGGACACATCTTAGGCCCACCGTAGAATTCGGAAGTGTTGGTGGTTTAAAACACAATTTTTTTTCACGAAACCTATTTCTTACAATATAGAAACCTAGAATAGAAAAAAAAACTATACTACATTCTAATAGAAACCTATTTCTTACAATATAGTTGAGCCAGCCCTACCCATGGGAACGTCTCCCACGATCGCTGGATTATTTGGTGGACAAAGTGTAATGTCAAGATGTTCGTTACGCAACACCATTCAGCCGGCATTCCACCAATTTGCATTGGATGTGTTCTTGATTCCACATGCATTCTGTGGAATTCCCTCCATTGTTTGCGTTATGTCTATGATGTATTGTTCAGTTGGATTTTGGATAGATGTTCTTCAATCAAGTTGTGTATTTGGTAAATTAATTCGACTTTAATGTGAAAAATCTGCATTACAGTTTCCTCACCGAATTCGCTTGGTCGCTACTACGAATTTGAATCCATACCTGAAACAAAAAAAATGGTTTAGTAAACTTTCATTTCGTTTGAAACATAGAAGTGATATTTTGATAGTCTTACATTAATTTTAGTTTAATAAAACTTCGATAAAATCAATTTTAAACTCGGATATATTCTTATTTCCTTTGATCAACCGTAAGTAAAAAAACATTTCCAAATACAATAACACTAAAGCTTCTACAACCTTCATTGATCGGTCGTAATGGGTCGGTAGCGTAACTAAAGCGCTCATTAGAACACGAACAGTCCTCACATCTAGCTGAACACTGGACTTTCTTATGTGGTCGTAATACATGCTACTTTGCAACAGATATGTACAGTATTCCATGCAGCATTTGTACGTGCGCTTGCGCATCCTCTGTTTGACGCAGTAATTAATGTGAGCAATGGACTTTTGAACAAGTTAAACGGTTGCGCTTAACGAGATGAGTAGAAATAAATTGTACCACATTTCTGTTTGTAGACAGTTCGTGCATTGTAAATGTGAGTGGTTGTTTGGAAATGCAAAATCATTTTTCATTGTTGTTATGTTAAGTTTAGTGTTTTTTAAAGGTTTTTATTAATTTAAGACAACTACAGATTAAGTGTTGAACACAGCTTTTATAAGCATCCATAAACTGCAGAATTTAGTGTTTAGTGGATTAAGACTTAATAGTTCAGTGACAGTGAAACATTATTGAATATTATCTTATTCCTGATCACTCCAAACGTAAATCTATACGAATGAACTTTGTGATTCACAAAATATTCTCTTCCTATTTAATAAACTTAAAACTATCTTTTCAGTTAAAAACAGCTGGATGTATTGAGACCGTATTGTATCTAAGAAACACCGTAATTAAATTATCTGAAACGCAAAAACACACACCCTATGTATGTTTGTGCTTTTGAGTCAAGCTAATAACACTTCTCTTTTTCGTCGGGAAATCTTATTAAAACATACGGTCACTATTTGTATATCTATGACGGCTCATCGAAACGGATTTCACCGAGACATCCAGGTAGCGTTATTATTACCGTATCACGAACCATGTAATTTGATGAGTGCACGCGTCGTACGGACGACACAAAATCTTTTTTAGATTACACTAATTTGTCAATTCCACCGACAACTCCGGCCCATTCATGGCGCATGTGGGAAACGTTATGAAATTGAAAATGATCATATTTCTTTTAAAAGACACTAGTGTTGCAAAGATTCACCTAGTTTTAGTCCGCTATTCATGGCGGTGCCGTGAGATAGTTTGCCCATTGTGGTGCTTGATTGGTGCATTCCTAAGGACTTGGTACGTTTTGTGTGTCGATCATATTTCGGATTTGATTAGGGCTATTTGTTTGTACGCTGTGAAAGTAATATTTAAATTTTTGTAGTTGGAACGCTCATTTCAATTTTAAAAGTTGAATAATGAAACATATTAATATAGTAAATGTTATAATAAGTATAATAAGATGCTCCTAAAGCAGCTGTTTTGTTACATTGGAGATGATAAGATGCGAAGCGTAAGTTTGTAAGTAGCAATGCTAAATGCTACGAGTTTCGTAGACGATCATGCTACGACAAGCTTCTTCATTATTAATTGTAGTAGTCCTTGTGTCCTGCTTAATTACTAATTATAATAATTAACATATTCATATACCATGGTATTATAAAATAAGCGAAAGTAATTTTATCTGTCTGACTGTCTGCTTTCCGATCTAAAGTGTTGAACCGTTTTTTTAAATGGTACACATATAGAGAGTCATCATCAAAAATGTATCGCTACAGCCTTATTAAAATTTTGATTTTTGGCAGATTAGATTAATAGTTAATGTAAAATTTAAAGTATAGGCATTTAATGATAGTTTAAGATGAAGTTGGACGAAGATATGATTGAAATACATTGATTAAAACTTTGTTGTTTTAAAATTAATACATTGATTAAAACTTTGTTGTTTTAAAATAATGTCTTTTTAACTACAAAACAATTTGAAGAAGAGCGACTGTGTCCACAAATATCCCTTTTTTACCTGTAAAATAAGGTACAAACTCTATTGTTTTATGATGATTTTCTTTGTATAAAAAATTCGGGAGCATTTCGATTATAAAATACAATGATTTTGGCTAATCGTTTCTACGTTTCGACCAACAGACAAACTGGGCAATCATAAAAATGTTTATTATAACATAATCTCAGTTACCTAGTAAACTTTAAGCTAGGATCAAAATACCGTCTTGAACCTGCCGACTGAACCATTAGACTCAGCCAAAAGTGTACTTTCGGGCCACAAAATACCCGTAACTCATCTAAACAAATAGCTAACGAGTTACAAATATAATTGACTCGAACCGGGCGTTTATGTATCAAGTTTTCGTCGCCAACTCTAATAGCTTTTTTATGTCCGATCAAATTTCGTCTTAGTATGTTTGTCTCAAGTTGATGTAATGTAAGTAACTTGCTCCAGTTTTAGTTGAAGGTTGAATTTAAATTTTGGGCACCGATCTGCGCAGTTACGCGCAAAACGGACGATAAGGCTTTTTGCACGCGTAGTTCTTAGTCGTATGTCTGTATCCTTTTATGCATTACAATGAATATAATGTAATTTGTTAGGCCACCTTGTCCTTCTAAATTCCAATGTTTTTTTTATTCTTGTGCTATCCAATTATTGGGCCACAATCTGACCTGATAGTTGATGTGGCTGAGGACGGATCATGTCTGTCTAGTAGCAGCATATAATGTACAGTCAACGTCCAAAATAAAGTGGCACTTTAGTACATCGAAACAACAAAGTTGACAGATTTCAACAGATTGACAAGGTAATGCTCCAAAGATTATTTTGACATGGTAGTGTCCCTGTATTTTGACGACTGTAAGGGGAATACTTCAGCCGGCCACGAATTCCATTCTTTAACCGTACCCAACAGAAATTAATTTTTATAGTTGATGGAATCATAATATTGATGAAATTTTTAGCCCATTGCTTTCACACAGCTTTATGACACCAAAAATTGTATGTGCTTTAAAGATAATGTAAAGTCGTATAAAGAATTAGTCTGTGTCGAAATAATAACAGTTATTATCATTACATATTTACAATCAAACCGTGCCTTTATAGCAGTCATGTTTATAAGGCGTGGGGGAAATTAAGATCTATGAAGTTTCGAAATTGAATAGTGTGCATGCCGCCTAAATCTAGGTGTAATCAAGAACACTATGCATAAATGAATCTCAACATTCCATGAATTTATCGAATGGACACTGCATATTAAAACTGGATCGATCTCGGTAGGTAATCGATATTGTGTGGTAACGTCGGCACCGTAATTACGTTACTTTCACTTTTATTAGTAAGTACAGATTTTATGAATACAATCGTTCGTTTTATCTCTTTATTTGTAGTGGCGACAAATAAAAAATACAATAAAGCGTATGCTAAGTGGTCACCGTAAACACGTAATTGTTTTATGAAATCTTTTTCATTACTTTACAGCTACTAATAAGAGTTTTTAATAAAATAAATATCCGTTATTGTAAAAATCTATCTAAACAGCTTAAATTCTAAGTATTCAAAAAATGAGCACTAAATATTCAGTCTTTAAAGGCGTATTTCAGTTCAAAGTTGTCGTCGATTCTACTTTAATGTAGTAATAATACTTAATACTTAAGTAATAATAGATTAAGTACTTACATTCCGTAATAGCTTAACTCAATTACCTATGCAAAGTACTAAAGTAAGAAGTGTTAAGAAGGAGTACTCGTATAAGCGCTTAAACTGCTTCATTTGACAAATGTAGGTCGATATAATTATGTAAGGAAAATAAAAAACAAAAGTAAAACCCTTAAAACATTTTGTGAGACCTTGCAACAATGTATCAAATTAAAAAAAAAAACGTAAAAAAAATAAATGCTTCTCATAAATCACCTAAGAGTGATTCAACAGTTGCTAACCGTTCCAAAAGACCGTAAACCATTATTTTAACGAATCAGCAACGGCAATTACTAGATTATTCTCGTAAGTAATTCGATCTTGCACAATCACAATTTTTCGCGATTTCTTACGCAGATGGGAATTATATTGTTAAAGATCACGATAGCGCCTATTGAGTGAAACGTAACGAAATCACGAGTGATCGGTTTTATTGATAGAATTGCGTTTTGGCGTTTTTTTTTCCGCCTTGACCAAAGTAGAGCAAAGTGTATCGGAAAATAAAATAAAAAATAGACTCAGCCGAAGTTATTTTTTTCGTTTTATACCTAGAATTGACTTGGTTAGATTTGGTCATGTACGACACGGTAGTAATGGCAATTATTGCTATTTTTGTTAATTTAATTAGCATGCTAAATTTCATAGCATAGCATGCTACGCGCTATTGCTATGCTAATATGAAATTTCATCGAAATTGAGAAATAGCGTTAGCGTATAATATTAAATTGCGAAATTGTGACTGTTGTATGCAACGTACATTTTAATGTTGTGACTAAGATTAGATTAAATTTGACTTTATTAAAATTAAAACTGCACCGAATAGATAATTCAATCAAGTTACGAAAATACAAACAATTTCATTCAAATAAACAGTTCAATAAACCGCACGCAAAATACGACTCTGAATGCAAGGATGCCGTATTCTCTTCTTTTTCTTTGTTCGCCATTCACTCGGGTAACGCTCAAAAGCCGATCGTCGCCCAGTTTCAATTGGCTGCTACTGCTAATAGCGGCTGCTATTAGCAGTAGCAGCCTGCTAAAGCAGTGCGTGCGAATCTATGAAAGCAACGACACGTCGCTGTCCATGAATTTTAGCAGTCACGTGAATTTTAGCATTCACACAATTTAGCATCGTCAAATAATTTAATAATTGCTAACGATGAAATAGCATGCTAATTAATGATGCTAATGCTAATTATTCCATTACTACGACACGGCATTCCAAGATTTTTGTCTATTCTGTTTTTTTGTATTGTAAAAAGCACAAAAGGCAGCTCAAAAGTTATAACTACTATAAAATTACGCATTAGTTAAAAATTAAAATTCTGACATCGGAAATAAATAAATATTTCACAACAATCACACCAACTTTTTACGACGTATCTTTATGAAGCTATGTCTATATTAAATACAATCTACACGATGTACCCTATAGTTTCAGAAGAGCTACAAATTACATAGTAAAGTATCTCAAACTAGGTATCGACAAAAACCGAAAGTGCAATGGCATATCTCAGCCCATATCTCATTAACACGCACCCATATTGTTCTCTCACACGCGTTGCTACTACAAAAACATCACTTTCATTATCTATGAGCGACGTACACACTGTTGCACGTCAAGTTTTTCATGACTCTTTTATTCTGACCTGTCAATGCTTGTTTTGTCTTTTCATTTAGAGCTCAGGATATGTTGGTGGTGTAAAGCTTGACGTGCAGTGAGTAAACTACGAGTGTAATATTGCGTAAAGCACACAAGTTTACTGCTGATGGCAATCGGGTGCATGGGAACCCATTGTTGGAACACAAAACGTGTTCACACACGAATACCGACATTAGGCGTATTATAGTAGGAATCTGAGCTAATTCAGCGCCTTGTGTAGTGATGTGCAAAGGGTATTTTTATCGAGTCGACACGGTAAGATTTGATCGCAGAAATTATAATACTAAGACATTATAATTTGCTAACGACGACACGTTAAAGATAAATAATAATTAATAGGTTAATATTACTGCAATTTTACTTGGCCGTAGCATTGCAAGACGAACCAAAGAGCAGCGACCAACACTGCGGCTATGCAAGTCAGTTCGGTCGCGCTTCGCTTTCATATATGAGTATGACATTGATTCTAAATATAAAGAATTCCTAGCTAGAGAATAGATTCATAGCATTGCCACTATCATATTATTTATAACCCTGCATCTTCTAATTGTAAGTTCAAATAAAAGACGCTAGTCGGCCTCTGTATTTGCCGTTTGTCGTAAGCAAAATCTTGCGTCGATATTTTGTATCGTTACACATCCCTATCCTCGAGGACGTGAGGAGCTAATGAAGTTTTGTGTGAACGCGTAAAATGAACCAATTCTTCACATCACGGTTATTGCAGATAAAGTGTTATAGGCCTTTGTCAGTGCTGCGAAGATGCAACATGCGTAAATCTTATTGTTAACGGAATCATCGTAGCTATAAAACAATGTCAGCGAAACTTCAGTTGCGTTTTATTAACATTTATCCTAATAAGTGCTACAACGTGTTCTTTGAGACGTTTACGTATGTAAAACAATTATTATAATGTTATTTTAAGACGTTATGTCTTATAATAATAATGATAATCATTTATTCAGTTTCAATGAACAAAAGTTAACACATTAGAGCTTAAAATTACAACACGATGGAAGACTTTTTTTGCCTGAATTAGGTATCTCAGGCTAGAAAGAGCTTATATTTTTTTTCTTTTGGGTAATAATTAGTAAACAAAAAATGTACACACTAAGTAATTAATATCATCAATATAAAACTAGGTTAGCATAGGTTGAATACTCGTGTATGATATAAGATAATATGCCTGACATATTTCTTCTTTTAATTGTGATTTTCCTTGACAATGTAAACCCGACTGAAAATTAGTGCTGAAGCCTGTATTAGACTGAATACTACCACAATCGAAAAATCTGTAACATATAAATGTTGACTGATATCGACTACACATATAGTCGATTGATTTTTTGCCCACTAAATGGCAAAAAGCTTTGGTTATTTATTATGCACATAAATCTTATTCTAATATATGCAAAAACTACTTTTGTGTCTGTTAAGCTGTCGCATTATTTTGATTAAGTAAACGTGTAACACTTTAAATGTAGAAAATTAATTAACAAGTCCTTTTAAATGACTACAACAACTTGAATTGTTGACTAACTTCGTTCAAAGAGTAAAATTCGATTGCCAAACGTATTACTCATGAAAAGCCTCTCATACCTGTTCGAGTGTTTTATTTTACTCTTTGACAAGAAATCTGCGGCTGCGCAGGTCTCAAACAATTACAAACAGACACGTCATGCACACAAATGTTTGTACAGTGCGGGGATTGCACCCGCGACCTCTTGGTTAATAGGCAAATTTTTGACCATTACACCAATGTGGTCGTCAACAAATAGAAACATAAAATAATGTAGTAAGATCACAAAACCGTACTGTTTTAAAAACTGACGTTCGTATCTCAAGTCACGGGAAGACTCTAGTCGCGCGGTAAATCTTCAATCGCCTAAGGCTACTACATCCTTGTTCTACAGTTATAGACGGATGTCCGCTGTCAGAGAAAGCTCAAGATATTAATTGTGTTATTGAACAAACAGTAACAGTGTTCAATTAAAACTTATAATAAATGGTTATTAAGCTAAGAGCGCTCTTAAAAACTTATAGAAGTTACGTTTTTCCGACCGCCGAAGTTTATGGCGCACTTAATATATAATTTATCTGAATTAAAAGTGGAGTTTACTGGTTTTAAGAGTGGTGTGACTTAGTAGAGACTGAGAAATAATGCATAGTATCGGTTTTGTTACGCAAAAGAATTTGTATTGTTAATAGTTTTCATGTTTAATATTATTTCAGATTATTGTTAAAAGTGCACGTTGTCTGTTAGGTGCGATTCTAAATCACAAGCCTATCACATTTCATACGTCTTCTACTGTAGTGGAAAGAAACCTTGCTACTGAAAAATTTATAAAAATCTTCGATTAGGATACTAGTGTTTCCACATTAGGTGTTTCTCAAACTTTTGCTAGCATCTTCAAAGTAAGTTTGTACCCTTAGATCAAACCAAACAGAGGAATATACGGTACGTCTCTACGATCATCAACTAAAAATGGACCACTCTCACACACGCACGCATGTGAAAACAACTCGCAGACGAAGACTAGGAGCAAAGCAGGTCCACTGGACTCGGTTAAGTAGGACCACGCGCGACTAGCTCGTACCGTATCTCTCTTTTTGGTTTGATCTAAGTATGTACTAAGACATGCTACCTGTTGACCTCAGGAACCAGACTGCACCATTATGAAAATGAATCTGAAAATTATGCGCCTCACTCTATTATATACGTGGTCTGTGCATTTTTTTATAATCTGAATTTCATCGACTGATGTACTTGAGTGCAGACTATTCCGATTTCCTTGAATTTTTATTAGTCTATGTCTGAAATGCTCTTTTGAGAGTGCTAGCGATATCCTGCACACAAATTTCGACTTTTTGGTCGTTGCAATTGATGAACTTTGGGTCGAATTTCCCTAGGCGATTCAATGGTTCAATGTTTCGCAAATTTACTGCTAGAACCGAATTTATTTGTCGTGCATCGTGATTCATGTGTCTGCAACAGTAGACCGATAAAGTTGCTGGACAGATACTTTTTAAACTTTGAACGATCATTTTTTCACGTCTAGCGTACTCATATCAAACGTTTTGTAGATTGCAGTTTTTCGTGTAGAATTGTTGCCTATGTTTTTGTGAAAAATAACAAAAAACATTTTTTAAAATCAAATAGCATTTTTTATCTTTAATATTTATACTGCCCTTAAACACCTTAAAACAGTCACAACTTATACTGTGGACTGCAGCACTGCTTTACGATAGATCATACGTCTCTAACTCGCCATTGTAATGCAAGCTGTCACATCTCTCGTCATTGTAGCCGTCTAAGTCCTGATTTCACCAAAGATTTAGTAAATAGCCGGGTTGTGTCAAATTTTAGTATGGAAATTGACAATATCACTTAAAATTGCCTGCGTGGAAAACTGGCTGATTATTTCCACAGCTAATTAAGTCTTTACCGACCATTTGAAGTCCGTGAACTATGCCTAAGCATCACCAACATATTTTAATCGTGGGTCCTTGTAAACAGCTGGTTAGAGTCATGTGATTTATTGTATATTTTATATTTAATCTCATGTGTAGTATTAAAGGTATTATTATTTTTGTTTTTTCTCTTTTATTTATTTTGTCGCACCGCCCACTAATAATTTCTGCTTAGTCCAAAGGTATGACTGGTAGAGAATGCCTTACGACGTTAAGTCCACCTTTTGTACAAAGTTTTGTTGTGTAATAAAGCTGAACTAAATAAATAAACAAATAAACCGGTCAAGTGCGAGTTGGACTCGCGCACCGAGGGTTCCGTACAAACCTGTAGGTATATTATTATTATTATTATTATTTATATAAGTAAAAGTTCACCCATCACGGGTATTATAGACTAAAGTAATTAATATAAATTATAATTTAATATCTCAACGCGTTCATGAGATAAAGAGTAGTAACTTTGAAATTTTATTATTATATTATTAATATGAATGAAAAATTGACACAGACACTATCGAAAATTGGTTGACTAAGAAAGTTGGTTGGGAAAATTGTTTGAGATGAGTTAGGCCTAAGTTTATGAAATTTAAAATGGCTAGCCATCTTAAGAACTAGCCATTTTAATATTATTTTTTTTATTATTTGGAATAGGATTGCTCTTGACCCAAGACTAAGCCCAACGAGGCAAAGACTGAGTCTACGATGGAACGAGCTCACCAAGAAGATGCCTGTTCACTCTAGCTTTGAAGATTTAATTGTAATTGCAGGGAAACACTGACGCAGGTAGAACTCAGGCCTAACTCATCTAGCTCCAGGAAGAGCAATAAACATTCACTGTACACTATGCGGATAATTAGGTCCCACTGCAATTATATGCAAATGTGCAACGACAACTGCGCTCGTTTTGAAAGCGCCAATTTGAGGACACACCTACTTGGGCCATTTTGTGATGCATAGGTGTGCGGGGGTGGGTGGGTAATTCATCAATTGGTTACATAACTCGACCCGTTTGGCACGAGTTGGAAATTACTAGTCCCATATTTTTTTGTCTATATTTGTTTTCTATCGACGTTATGCCAAACAAGATAGGAGTAAGTTAGTTATCCGTAGATGATGGTAATTTTGGTATGTATATTCCACCCCAAAGGGAATAATTAGAGCGAGTGTAAAAGTATTTACAGGAAATGTATAGGATACGGCTTTGAGATAAGTAAAGTAACCAAAACCATAAAGTTATCTTAATCACACAAAATGATAAAGACACAAAATAATCTCGCACAAACCGATACTGTACAACATGAAAATTTGATTTTAGCAACAATACTCGAAAAAAAAGAGTAATATTTTGGCCGAAATAAATATAAAAGGGATTTAATAGAGAACCTGGGTAATGTGGTGTCTAATGCGTGAACCAGTGGACGAAATGTATCGTACAACTGCATCAAATTAAATTGACTAATTAACTAATCTCTAGCGTCCGCCCGCGAGTTCGTCCGCGCAAACTTGTTTAAGTTCGAACACATTTGTGAATTTTCTACTCGCGAAGACCTTTTGTACGGAACCACTTGAACCATTATTTTAGACCTAAGGCTCGCGACACAAGCTGTGACAGTAGGATTGATCTTACAGCAATAATATGTGGAGATAATTCAACAGAACAAACAACCTAAGTACGTGTAAAATGTAGCTAATGAAGTCACAAACCATAAAATGGCATAAGTGGAAATAAATGTCTTTCAAGCTATTAGTTTTGAGCCCACACTTAAGTTTGCATATACGCTCAGTAGAGTCAGCTGCGATGCTGGCTGCTAGATACTTATATTCTTAAAAACACTTTTGATTTGGTACATAAAAGTATTTTACAGTCAACTTTATTTGTACTCTGTAGATGGATAGTACTCTGTAGATGGATAGTACTCTGTAGATGGATAGTACTCTGTAGATGGATAGTACTCTGTAGATGGATAGTACTCTGTAGATGGATAGTATACTCTTTATTGCACACCAAAATAATATTTATCAGGATTTAACACTATCATGTATGAATTTTACCGATCTCACTGCTAAGAGCCTATGTCTTCTAGACAACTTCAAGTACAACGCATTTTATTCCATTCAATATTTGAAATCTTTGACTTCACTTTCATCTGAGATAAAGCGTTATTTTGTTTAACCGAATATTTTAGTTGCAGAAAATAATTGAAATTAATTGGAATTAAAAAAAAATATCATCATAATTATTTTTTTCAATATTATTATTGAGACACGTCTATCAGTTATCTTACTCTACGCACTACGCACCTAGCGCCAGTGAAAGCGAAAAGTCTAATTATTTTCGTGTTTTTTTTCTTCCAACAGAGATGACACAGCGCTACATTTAGGGTTACGTAATACAGTTTATAAAGGGTGGGGTGGATGAAATATTTAGATATTACCGTCATAATTTTAACTAGCCCAAAAGTTATTAAAGACAGTTTACAAGACAATATATTTATCACTCAACAATGGAATTCTTTAGCATGTTAGAATTAAAGTTTAAGGCAATTTTTTCTTGAAAAAAAAGCTGAGACTAAATTTGTTGTACATAAGAATCACAGGTAGCCGCTTTTAACAATATTTTGGTTAGATTTGTCTACGGAACACTCGCGCAAGCGCTAGTAGGCACTTGACAAAACTTTACTTTTTTTTCTCTTGCGTCGGACGGAACGCAAACTTCATCTGCGGTCAGTGTGAAACCGAACGGGATTCGATAACGAGAAAACGAACGCAATTGACTTTCGATATAGAAAATGATCTGATCGTTTTATAGGTACGAACAAAAAACGTTTATGAATGAATGCCGTTTGGGTGATACGCCTTTTTTGTAAGAATAAAATATTTATCTACGTAGTGTAGCGTGTTCGTAAATGGGAAAGATTTTCCTTCTTCGTTACCCGTTTTTTAGTTAAAGCTAATACTTTGTAACTTTTAGCAAACGCTTAAAATAATAAGTATTTAAGTGTTTATGCAAATGCGAACACCTTAAAATTGCGGATTAAAATAAATTAAAGGAAGTTATCGTTGTAACAACTCCCCTAGAATAATTTCGCGTAAACATTCGAATTTATTCGTCCCGGTCCGTCGATTTAAGGGCGCGATAACATTTCTTAAACGAAGCTGCCTTAATTATTTTATTAACCGTTTTTTTTGGTAGCCGAATTTTTAAGAAAATGTTTTACTTTTCGTTTTTATTCCAGAATCATTCTTTAATACACTGCAAGCCAGAGTGGTAAACATTTAATTTATTGGTTAGTAAATATTCCTTTAACTTTGCCACACAACATTAAGAACAGTATTTGATTAATAACTAAAAGTTTAATAGCGAATACGGCAAGTATTACTTACTCTTTCATTTTTGTCAAATGTCATAATTAACTTTTTAATTGCGAGTAACTGCAAAAAAATATTAAACCTTTACGTGCCGATCCTCGTTTCAAGGAGCGAATCCACAAGTCCGTGCACGTATTTTAAATTGTAGCGGCTCAATTTTAGCGCGTTTTTAAAATTGGAACGAACTCATTACGTATCTGAGGAGGCCGGGTATACAGTTAGCTTGCGTTTGCGGCGTTTATCAGCTAAATGTTATCCCCGGCTCCCGTTTTCGTATCGGAAAAATGCAATCAGCATAATTAATGTGCGGCATACGCACGTGATTTTGTCGCATTTCGTTTGATTTTTTTTTCTGAAGTTTTGTTAATTTACGAATACAAATTTAAGAGTTTTTATTGATAAAAATAATTTATCGCGCAATTATAAATACTTTGGCGGAGGATATAAAGTAATGTTCCTTAATAATTGTAATTTTATTGAAAACATTGAATTGCATATTTTATAATTTATTAATTTATATTTTTTACAAAAAAATATTTGAAGTAAAGTTATTATTCACATAAATATTTGACAATTATGTTCACATATGGTCGCTGATGCTGATATAAAATTTCACTATTTTAAATTTATTATAGAGTTTTTAACGCTATCTCACCAGTCATCATTATCACTCAATGATAATCTTATTTTAATAAAAGTATTGTCGGTGGAGCATTCACCACTGTTTTCTGTAGTAAGCCTTCTGCAATTTACTATTACATTTTTTAACTTATCATTCTCCATATAAATGACAATCCAAGACTACAATGATAGTACGCACTAATAAATAAGTTTGAAAAAGAGGTATCCGTCGCTGCTATCCGTAACTACTCAGCTTACAATAGTCCAAAACTTGACCGCAAAAAATGCCGTCGGCAGGCGGTTTCTGGTTTACTAGGTCGGATAATATTTTTTTTAACTTTTTATTTCGATAACGAGTGAAAATGCCAGTGAAATTGTACCCTTCACTTTTATTTCGATAGAAAAATCGATGAAAAACCAAACGTTGGTGTAGGTCGCGGTTTTGATTCCATTGCGCTTTTGTAATTGATCGTAAGAAAATATTTTCATTGAAAGTATTGCTGTTGAAATTTTTGTATAAAATATTTTGCTTTGCGTGATTAATTTCAATTTCAATATAAGCCAAGTATTGTAGCTTTTGGTAATTACGAAGATAATATAAAAAGTTTGAAATGCAGAGAATAATTTAGTGTCCATTCGTCGTTAAATCTTTAAATTAAAGCTAATACGGGTCTCCTAAAATATAGCCTCTTAAGTTTTATGTATTTTCACTTGAATATTAAAATTTAAAGATGGTTAGCGTGCATATTTTTTTATGGTTGTGCAGTTAATATTTGTTTGTTTTTGTCTATCAACATGTAACGCTTATCAGTTTTAATGCCTACAACGACAGCCGATGCAAATCCTAAAAGTTTTTGTTGAAGTTCTAAAGCCCGTCAAATTATTTTAGTCACACCTAATTTAGTATAATTTTAAAACTTTTTCACTTTTATTACGAACTTCATCCACAGCAACATACCTGTTGAACTAGACGAACAAAAAAACTTCTTGGTTCGCTTATAAGCGTTTCAGTGTCATTCGGTCAATCGCACTTAAAATCAGAGTCCCGTCAGTATCCTTAATCAAACACAGTTTCACTTTGTTACACTTATTAAAAAATAAGGTTTGTCTCACACAGAAAGTTAAACAGTTAATGTCACAGCACTAATAATATCCATTCCATAGCTTACGCGCGCGCTAGCTTCGATCGTTGAGCTTACGGAGCGGAGCGTTAAAGGCGCGCGCGCAGGACGGCGTGGCATCGCGTTATCAGCGCGGGCGGCGCGCGGCGCGACAACAACAGAACTTGAGAGCTCTCAATAATAACAAGAAAAGAAAACGGTCCAGTTTCAGCGAGGCTTCCGGATGGTTCAAGCGCGGGCGCAGATGGCCGTCTCTTTCGCACGGGGTATCTCGCTCTAACGGGACCGATCGGTGAACGATAGCGCGCGGGCGGCAGTCGCACGCGCGACTCCGTTAGGGGCGCACAAGCCAAAGGCTGCGTGGGTTTTTGCCAAAACCTACGGCGTGCGAGATCGTAAACCTTCTGAGTTGAATCTAGAAGTAAGTTATGATTGAATTGAAAAAGCTCACTCCATTTCTGGCTAAACTACAGTTATTTGGCAATGTGACATCGTCAAAATCAAGTTAGGACAATAATATGAAAATTTCTATGAACTGGCACGTCATTATGAAAACAACTAAAATGTATCTGAATGTGTTGTATTCACCTTAAATAATAAATGCAGTGCCTGTACAAGACAAAATTATAACAGAGTTTCCATTATCAGCTACCGCTTTACAGAAGCTAGATTGAAATATTAATACAAGCTAATTGCCACAGATTTTACATTTAATGAAAGTACTTTGCATACTGATAAGATATGTGGGTACCAGTTAACCGTATATTGAACTCTTCTAATGAGTAAAGCATGCAATTGATATAAAGAAATTTACATTCAAATTATTATTTAATCGCTACGAAATAATTGCTCGAAATTAAAGTTTTGACAGTATGGCAAAATATATTATGTCAAAGACAAGATGACAAGTCAATTTATGTGTTTTACATTATTACGAATATAACCAATGTTAATGCTACGTCTGTGTAATTATTTTGATTGCTGAGTTGGTCTAGTGATATTGAAAATCTAAGGAGCTTGTAGGATTCGTTGCCATTTAATTTTTTTCAATGAAAAATCTCATATTTGCGGGGTCTTGAAAAGACATCAACGAATTTAACAAAACAAGTAACTCGTTGATGTCTTTTGTATGGAGTTGGTTTTTAAGATTGAAAAAAAAAAATTAAGCGTTTACGTTAATTTATTTGTTTAATAAATTTAAGGAGAACGCTTAATTCTTTTTTAAAATACGGACTCCATACAAAAGACATCAACGAGAACACTTTTATTACAATGGAATTTTGTTTTAAATCAATCGTTACGCTATCAAGCGTTTGAAATGATAAAGTAAATACAAATATGTTACAAATAAAAATAATAAATGAACAAAAATATGTCATGAATTTCGGCAAAAAAAAAGAAAAAAATTATCGGCTTAAAAACTGCTTATCATTTTCTTACGTTTCTTTAAAACTGAGATCCTCTGACCAAATACAACGAGAGCGGGAAATATTGAAAGCCCCAGGCTTTTCGTGCCATACCAACCAACACCTTATTAAAATGCAATAAAAAAATATCACATTTAATCGATTTTCAAGAATCAGCTAAAAGTTTGCGAGCGTCAAAATGACAATACAGTTTAACTGATCAACGAACTTGAATTTAAGAAAATTAATTCTAGCGATATTGGGACCATGCTGATATTATGGGAGGTTATTCTATACAGTGTGATATTTTAGTGGTTGTTGTTCCGAAGTAAAATGATTCGTTTTTAGCAGTTACATAGATTCGTGAAGTTTTTTTTTATTAATACATGAAGCAGCGAAGCGCATGCAGTATGGAAAAAAAACCTATATTGTTGTCTTTTGATTACGCAGACACTTCTTTCCATAATTCGATAGAATAAAGGTATTTTTTTACAATTTGGCACAAATGATTATGATCATCCAGGCATGTTCGTTAATGTTATGAGCAGTGTGTCCGCAAAATTTAAAGTGCGCTTCGGAAATTACTCAGCTCATTATGTTAAAATCAACACCGCCATCAACTCTTCATTATGGGCACCGCGAAAAATTTCAAAAAATGCGAACACCGATTCTTATTTTCTTATTTTTTTGGCCGATCGCCGCCGCGAACCGATGACTACTTTTGAAATACGAATCACGATAATTGTAGCACAAAATCAGATAGTTCCATGATAATGAGTTCCATATTTAAGAAGTGCATAGAAAGTTTTTTACGCAACTTTATTGGCTCCATGCAATTTTTTTTTTTGTAAATTTTATTGTTATCTTGTGCCTTAACTTATAGTAATACCGATAGAGCCATTACTAAAAATTTTGTTTAAATTTATCAATTATTTTAAGATAATACTAGGATTTTAACGAGTAATTAGTAATGTCTCTGCATCGTTATTTGTCTGATTAAATTAATAATTTAAACCAATTTTCATTTTATCAAAAAATTGTGCATACCTATACCGACATGTGCAATTATGTATCGACGATGTAAACTTGTAATTTCGTTGACCTTTTCTTGTACAATCTCGTCCAAAGTGCTTCCATAACTACTTACATGCGTTAACAAGTGCTCAATTTTACAATCAATCCGGCTCATATTTTCGCCGATGAAAACTTTTTTTTTTGTATTTCATCATCTGTCAAAATGATGCCGAACTGTTTGTTTGCATTTTGATATCTTTCGTGGCAATACCTTTGAGATCTTGTACAATTGAAATGCTTCAATGATGAAAGCATTTTATTTCAGATATAGAAGAATATTAAAATCGATCAAAAAGACCCAATTATAAGATATTGTTTGCCTGGATCCGTAAATCCATATTCCATACTTAATATTATAAATGTGAAAGAAACTCTGTCTGTTTTGCATAAAATTTGGTATGGAGATATTTTGATACCCGAGAAAGGACATAGGCTTCTTATTACAGCGGGAAAATGACGCGTTTCCATGGGAAAATACAGGTGCGCCGATCGCTTTTACGCCTAAACTATAACTGAACAGATTTAAATAAAATTTAGTAAGGACTTAATTTGAGAAAAAAGAACATGAGTTGCTTTTGACCGCGGAAAAAAAACGCGTTCCAATGGAAACATTACTTTTCGGGTAGATCTGATTTCGGGCAAATTCACAAATTATTTCGAACTTGAGCAGGTCAATGGATCTGGAATTATAAAGTGGGTGCCTTAGTCTTAGTGGGTATTTTTATTTTTATTAGTGTCACCACTAAATCAACTTGGCATCCGTGCGTATTGTGTTCTCGATCAGTCGACCGAAAAAGTGAAAATTATTCCTCATCTATTGCGCAAACGGATGAACACGACGGATACTCTCGTGTACCTTTTGTTTTGAGTTCACTACCAATTATAAAGCGTCAATCAATGATTTTATCAGTGAATGGTTTTTTGAAGTTGACTTTGCAGAATTAGAGTTTGAGGAAATAATTTCGTGGTCACATAATTTACGGGTGCTTACGAGCATCTGCTCAAAAATTGGGCAGAAATAGCACAGAAGTGAACATTACCTAATTAGTTTACAGATAAGGATTACACCAACAAACATAATACTTCATACAATTTATAATCTTTTGTCATATTTGTGAAGGATACACTTACTAAGGTACGATAAAAATACTTTGTCTTATAAAAATGTTTACTTTCAAACATAAAACTTAAGAAGATCAATAAATCGCTGACTCATATTAAATCGTTGGTCAATAGGTACTTGCTAATATGGAGGCTTAAATTCCACGTTGCCTTAAGAACTTGAACCGTATGGTGAGTGTTGTCTTTGTATGTATGGTCTACGACAGATTTGAATTATTGCTTTATCTTTATATATATATATATACCTGTGGTTCATTATATCTGTGGTACACGCCATAAGTGTTGCTAACCCTTTATCCTACGTGACCGACGCGATGCCATGCGACCAGTACTTGTGTCAATATCAATCGCGTTTTTTTTTCAACAAACACACCCATTACCTAGTCTCAAACTAAGCGTTGTGCTATGGTGACTAGAATAACGGATAGAAATACTTAAATACATTTAAATACACCCATGAATCAGGCACAAATGCTCGTGCTCATCACACAACCATTTGCCCCTGGCAGGATTTGAACCCGCGACAGCCGGTTTTGTAGTCTGGACCTCAGACCACTAGACCAAAGCTGTTGTAAAATTCGTCACGTATACGACATTATCATAAACGTACATTGACAACATTTGATATTGTCGTGCACGTCGCACTTGTCGTGTTGCGTCGCTCGATTATGACAACGGGTAAGCGGGGTAAGCTACATGGGAACTTACCAGTAACTTTGGACGATTTTTTTGACATTTCGCTCCGACATCCACTATGGAATATAACTATGGCTAAGGCCAAATTGGCCTTGAAAATTGGTACTCACGCACACAAGTAAGTATTTTAGACCCTACTGCATTTCTGAGTACAATAGACAATAATGCCCAAGGTGACAGCTTACGCATCTACATAAGTTAGTGACAAGTAAATTGCTTGCTACCGTCCCGTACGTAATGTGTCAATCTGTCAGACTTCATTCAGCTCAAATCCGATCTCTATCTTTTTTTCATACACTGTGATACAAACAAAAAAGAAGATATGTTACGTCCTTACAATGGGCATTAGAAAAATGGTCGTAAAAAACGTTAAATCGATAATATATAAAAATGAATCGCAAAATGTGTTGGTAAGCGCATAACTCAAGAACGCCTGGACCAATTTGGCAAATTATTTTTTGACGTGACAACGTCTTAAATTAGGTTGTGGCTCGGAGTCACTCGTGAAAAAGTGTAACGCCCGCTCACGTCTGTTACGATGAGTCACCGAACGAGAGAGAGGCCCGCCGGACCGGCGAATGCCTTGCGTCTCTCACCCACTCAAACATGATCGGTCCGCCGCGCGCGCAGCACTAGAGAATTAGACGCGTTGAAAAGACGTTGTCACGTAAAATCTTCGCCCGTAAAACCGACTTTACAGGCAACCATTTTTTATGATGTTATTTCAAGTTCGGAGATGGTTCACAACGGTTGGTAAACAACGGCTGGGCAACGTCTGCGGGGTCCGCTAGTATTTTATAAAGATAATAGGCGGTGAGCGAGCAACTCGAAGGAAGCATCACTGCTTGCAGACGGTATGCATAGGTAGGCACATTTTAGACCCATGTTAAAACTCTTCTTATAATGCGGCCTTATTGCTATTTTGATTGGGGTCGGCTCTCCTTATCAGTTTTCTCCACAAGTTGCGGTCCTGGGTCATCATTGGGTCAATGTTCCAGTTCTCCATGTTGTTGTCAACTGTCTGAATGTGAGTCGGGGTCTCCCTCATTTTCTTGCCACCAGCTCTAGTTCCAGTACTTTCCGAGGCATGTGATCCTTGTGTTCAAATTCCAGGTGGCATATCTTCTAATTTTACTTTAATCAATGTTCATAAAGCGATGTGATGATCGATTGTTTTAAAACTGACGAGGTCGATCTCAAGGTTCCGATTAGTGAGTACGACAACGTCAGGTAAATAATAGGAAGTCGACATATATGTGTGTCCAAACAAATAACTATGTCAGTGGGGCTTAAACTGATTTTAATTACCATTCATTGGTCTTAAACAGAAGGCTTGAAGATACTTGTGGCGCAGTTGTCGCAGCGCTTTGGTAATAATTACCAAAGTTTAGGCGCGGACATGTTTGGGATGGGTTTCCATTCAGACCATATAAGTAACGTTTAATAACAAGCATCTTCATTTTGTTGGTCCAGGTTAATATAGATAGCTATTAGTCGTTAAGCCTGGCCAGAGGCCGTCGAGCTTCTTAATAACATTAACAGTAAAGTTGGTCACTTACCTTACAAACACCCCTCTGCAAATCCGCACTGAGCCCGCGTAAAGGAGCATGGCTCGTATCACGTCATAGTTGAGATGAAGCCTCTGCCCAGCAGTGGTATGACGTATATTAGGCTAATGAGAGAGAGAGGCTTAAACTGGTCAAACACAACGTGTCCATTGCGGTGCATTTCCGTGTTAATATTCTTTTCATCCCACCATCTCGGAAAGAGTCATTTTGCCCTTCAATATCTGAGTGGAAAAGCCGTTTTTATTCACTAGAGGTTAAAGTAAATTTGAATTTAGAAAATCGTGTGCACCAAGTTTGTGAATTAAAAAAATCATTAAACCTATTTATTGCTACCTCTATGGTGCCAAATATATCATACAACATTTTTTTAATTTGTTAAAAAATCAAACTCGGAACCTTCTTGGTGTTTTTTTTTTTCAATTTGCTTTGTTGGCGGTTCTTTACGCGGCATTTTTTCACGTCATTGTTAAACCTTAAATTAAAAACAAGAAACTTGAAAACAAGTGATAAAACTAAAATGAGTGATTCTAGCGACGAGGAAGTTTGTTTGACGCCAACAGAATTGACTGAAACTGTTAATAATGCGCAAATGATCTTTCTCCCTCAACAATTACGCGAGAAGTATTTAAAACAGAACGTTATGTTCAACACGTGGTGACTAGCAAAAGGAGCCAAAACTTTCTCAGAAAACGTTTTGCTGGCATATTTTATAGAATTATCCGAGAACAAGAAAGCAAGCACTCGAAAAACAGTACACAAGTGACTAACACCAATATTACAGTACCCAACAAAAATATTACACTCAATTTAAATAACTGTAGCAACGTTACTTTAAATTTTTATTAATTATACCTAAGTATTATCTTGTTATAATTTAAAGATTATTCTGTAATACTTACCTGTCATAATGTAGTAGTTAATACCTAAACTGAAATAAAAGTAGCTATCTTGTGATTGTCAACTGTTTTATTTGCATTTAGTCATTTCCTCGCTGAGGTGGAATGAAAAGTTACGCGTTGCACTCGAGTGCAAAGATTTTTTCACCTCGTGCTCTTTTGATTCCCTCGCTAACGCTTAGGATTCTAATTTTGAATCACTCGCTGCGCTCGTGATTCAATTTTAGAATCCTTCGCTTGCTCGGTCATCAAAATTGAACACGCGGTTAAAAAGCAACTTTGCACTCTTGTATAACAAATAACTATTTTCTAAAAATGTTTGCTCACGAATATTTTTGAAGTTCTTTTTTTACTAACCATCTTTAAATTGGCAACAGGAAGATAAAATTCTAATAATTTGGGCAATTAACAAAAATGAAAAGGCTGTTACTAACAAGAAGACATGATCTATCGTCGTCAAATCAACGTCAATCAATCAAAATTGAACAAATTAATCGTCATCCGGAAAAAACGCAAGTAAATAAATAAAAATACCTACGATATAGGGAGCTTTTCCACCGGCGCGAGGCGAGACCACAGAGCGGGGAAACAGTTACAATAGGATTGTCCACTGAAGCGAAGCGGAGATTTTGTGCAATCCTATCGGCTTATATTTCTCCGTTTCACCGCTCCGCGCCGGTAGACAGGGACCCTTACACCTATTGTTGACAAGTTTTCATAGTCTTATTGTAGGCCTTTCAATTCAATATCAACCAATTTTGTTTTATTCTTTATTACTTCTCAGAACATGCAAATCACTTGGCGATTAGCAGAAACAGTACCAAAATCCTTCTCCGCCCAAAATGGAGCGATAATTGCAAAGGAAACATTATTATTCTCACTGCGCTACTCAAAAAAGTATCGCATGAGTGAAAAGGTCATGCAACTGCGTCGAAATTAACGTCCGAAATCATTAAAGCCGCAGTAGTGGTTCTGTACAGTCGAGTGCAATAATTTAGTAGCAACGGAGTTATCTGTAAAGGAGTCGAGTGATTGTTTTGATCGTGGTTTTACAGTGCATAAAGTCACGAAAATAGTTTTTTTATTTTTTATTTTGATTACAAGTATTTCTTTAATTAACCTTTTTTTTTATCAAATCTGAGTGATGCGATTTTTTTCAAAACATCCAAAATTTGTAATTTAGTAAGTAAAGTCAAGACTTATTCATTTGGATTTGGCACCTTAAAACATAAATAACTAAAAATAAATAAAGAATTCATTGCATTTCTTGTTTAAAATTTTCATGGGTGCAAATTAGGATTTCTACCATCTCGTACCTTAATTTATATGAATAATAATAAAATATAACAACATCACATCACTTGTCTCCGTGGTAAGTAGCTTAAGAACTTGTGTTACAGATATCAGAATCAACAGTAGTAATTCAAATAGACTTAAATAAATACATATAACACCCAGACCAGTACAAACAGACATGTTCATGCACACAAATGTTTGTACAGTGCGGGGATCGATCCCGCGCCCTCTTGGTTAATAGTTCTTGACCATTACACCAAAGTGGTCGTCAACGAAGCAGTGGCGAAACATCAGAGATTCAAAACAATAAGGTTCATGATAGAAATCCTGTTACTAACTAATGATAAATTCGTCCGTCGCAAATTTGTGAATTTGACCGACGCGACGTCTACTCGCCGAGACCTTTACAAAGCAACCCGAACCATTATTTTAGACCTAAGCATCGCGACGCAAGCTGTGACCATAAGATTGATCGTACAGCAATAACATATAAAGATAATAATGCTGTGAAATACAGTGTGTCTATGGATGTAAATGTTAATTATTTTTTTTAGGGAATCAGACAGAGCTGGTCCATTTTGTTAGTAAAATAATCTTACAAGCTATATTAGTAACAGAAAAAAATTGGTTGCCTGTAAAGTCGGTATACGGGCGAAAGTTTTACGTGACAACGACTTTGAGTGGTAAAATAATTTTAATGTGAATATTCATTCGTGTAACATGAACCGGTGTGTATGCCTATCTCTCTCACTCTCTCTCTCTCGCTCTGTCTCTCTCGCTCTTAGGCGGGTTAACTGTGCTCGAGTGGAAGGGACGCGTGCGTTTCACTTTTTATGTCTGTCTCACTCGCTCTTAGAGCTGAACGTGAGCGGAGCGTAACGCAGTTTCTTGAAGTGTCACCCGGCAAACCAATTTATAAGACGTTGTCACGTCAAAAAAACAATAAATAGCGAGATACCACACATAGCCGCGGCGGGTCAATCGGTATTACTTTAACCAACACCCTGACAAGGTGGCGAGTTATTGCCTCTGTCCTTGACTGTACCCAAGTTGTGGCGGCACAAATTTTGATCGGGATTCGGAGCTCGCAATGTATGCCGAAATCAGACCAGTGCGCAGTGCAGTGATTCTGATTACTGGTTCCTGATTTAAACTTGTCTCTTGCAATTTTCTTTTACTCTCCTACAACGTCCGCGAACCGTGAACGTTTTTAAAATAACATGGTAATGAAATATTTTCTCTAAAACAATCGCTTTTGGTTTTCTGCGTGATTAGTACATGCTGGTAACATCTAGTTTTATAATGAATAGATGTGAATCATACGGTAGTTTAGATATATTTTTAAACTTTTATCTGCAATGTTTATATACTCGTATATTTTAAAGCTCAAAAACTTAGTATCCCTATCTATTTATGACTAATGTCTCCCACACTACCTACTTATTAAGTTCGTAAAATGATAATCACGTTCTGAACACGGAAAAAACTTTTCATAAATAAGGAGGTGGTTAAAGGCTTTTGCTAAGATAAGCTTTTGACTACAATTTAAAAAGCACTTCTTAGTTGCCATCAAATTGTTATAACTTGGCATTAAATCTTCAATCCGCTTAATATAACACTCAAACCTTTCGGATGTCGTTCCCGTAACTCGTCATTATGAATAAATCGTATGAGATCTCATAAAAATAAAACTTATGTCCGTGTTGACGTTATTAAGTACAGTTTATATTCGCATTAATTTTAATCCATCCACTTATTAAGGAACAAGTGCACTCGAAAATACCGAGCTACCTGCAAAATGCATAACCGGCTTTCGTGCCACCCCGAGTACTTACATTTCGACAGTTTTTTCAACCTCGAACAATTATCATATGATAATTTATGCGTACCCGAACGCTTTCTCAGATCATATCGTAAACTTTTATAACTTAATTCTGCTCGGTAAACCAATACAAGAAAATGTCAAATGGATTGTTATGTGCCTAGAGGTTTTTGCTTGGCTCGTCAGAACGGATGACTTTGGATCACGAAGCGGACAGTTTTATGTCGAATTTTGCTCAAATTTGGACACTAATAAATGCTGTATTTGTTTTTGTAATAATAACTTTTAAAGCGAAGCCGTTTTGTCGACAGCGAATTCAGAAGGAAGAGTTTTTTATTTTTGTCTTTTAAGATTTTGACTGACAACATTTGCTATGTTTATCAACAAAGTCTGTCGTGAAGCGACAAAAAAAAGGAAAAGGGAAACGAAAAGAATTGAGAAATAACAAGCTAATTATATTAAAAGAAAAAAAGAAAAATTAAAAAGAAACCTAGACAAGTGAGAGGAATGATTGAGTGAAAATGAGTGAGTGTAGTGAGTGGAGTGGGCGTGGGTTGGTGTCTTCTCAAGATTAAGCGGGTCCGGAGGCGCCGAAGTGAAGCGAAGCGTTCTTGGAGTAGTCCGTCGATGCGCAGCGGTGAAGAAGCTGGAGCGCAGCTGTGCCGGAGACCGTGAAGACACCGGTGATCAGCAGAGGTAGCCGCGATGGCTCTGTCAGCAAAGGCAAGCAGTTGATGAATCCGATGTAGATAAATTTAGGAGGAGGCAAAGCTCCCTCCGTGGGAGTAAAGTGAAAATCCTCCTTAATAGGAGCGAGTAGCAGAGTGGGTAATCCCTCCTCGGGGTAAAGAAGAATAATCCCTCCTCAGAGTAAGGAGGGGCAAGTCCTCGCAGTCTCTCGGGCTAGGAGAGGGTAGCCCCTCACTGACCCTCCTCAGGATAGGAGGGATCAGTCCCTCGCAGGCCCTCCTCAGAATAGGAGGGTTCAGTCCCTCGCAGTTCCTCCTCAGGCTAGGAGGAGTAAGTCCCTCGCAGGCCCTCCTCAGGATAGGAGGGTTCAGTCCCTCGCAGTTCCTCCTCAGGATAGGAGGAGTCAGTCCCTCGCAGGCCCTCCTCTGGATAGGAGGGTTCAGTCCCTCGCAGTTCCTCCTCAGTCAAGGAGGGGTCAGTCCTCAGTGTTGCAGTGGGTGATGGCCTTCCGGAGGTAGTGAAGTCCTGGTCTTCCTGTAGTACTTCTTGAAGTGTCGTATAGTAAAGAGTTTACTGTTATAGAATCGAAGCCAGCAGTAGAATGAGTCAGATATGGATAGTATGGGCTTAAATAGGGCCGGCCGTTCAAATTTAGAGCGTGGATAGAACGCGATAAAACTCGTGCTTTGCAGAGTTTGTAATGGAAATTGTATTGAAACTTTGCTAAAAGTTGTCAATTTTCAGAAAAAAATAATAAGACTCCCGTCACTCAAAATGTCAAACATAGTGTCAAAAAGTACAAAATTCGGAAAAATACTAATAAATTGTGTTCACAATAAGAAATAATTATGCTGAGAAGGAGAGAAAAACCATTAAAATGTTAGTTATAACCCTTTTTCCCTATTTTACAGCGGAATATCACATTTATAGGTGATACAAACTTTGACGTTTATGAACACGTAATTAGAAATTCCTTATTTTTCAGTAAAAAATGAACGAAAACAGATTCCACGGAAAAGAATAATAATACACGCAAAATGCATATATTGTGAGAATGAAAATGACTGGATACCCAAACCGGAACAAATTATTTACAGTATACCAAGTGAGTATGCACGTCGGTACAAGTCATTTTGGGTTTTTCATCTAGTGGTCGGAGGTACTGACAACGAAATCGGCTGTTGCGGGTTCGAATCCTGCCAGAGGCAAATATTTGTGTGATGAGCACGAGCATTTATAACTGAGACAGTAGATGAATCTTAGTATTTCTATCTGTTATCCTTTTCACCATAGCACCAGCTTACATATAGTTTTTGGGCTAGGTAGTTGTATTGTTCTTTGTAACAATTTATTAATTTATTATTAATTGATTATCTCAAGTCGGCTTCGGTTTGTCGGAAAGGTATAGATCCTGAACGCTGAGGAGGTGTTCTGATTTAATAATTAATGTGTAATTTACTACGAAGTAATGGCGGATATTTGTTGTACTTGGCGCGCGTCAACCCGATGTCTATAGATCATTCATTAGTCAGATAGTACGTGTACAGGCCATAGAAAACAGCCAACCAAAATGATTAATTAAACATTCTGATACGTTGGTCACAAAAAAGTTAGATACAGGAGTACAGTAATGGTGGTCAGTATTCAAACTGACACAGTTATCTGTTATTGGGTATCAGATGTAATTTTTTGAAATCTAACAGCTTTCAAATGTTTGTTATGTAACCTGTACCAAATAAATAAATTAATGAAAAATAAGTGTGAGTGACGTCTCATGTATGACATAATTACCTATTAAACTACTCAGCCTACAAAACCCTTAACAAGCTTGATACATCTCATTTACAGTGCAGAGTGTCTAACTAGAACACCAGTATTTCATCAAATATGTATGTTATTAAGGTAAAAAAAATTACAACCACTCACTAAAAATAAATGAAGACTTTTCAAATCCTGTGTATTACCAATGTATGCCTTTGGGATCGTTACTACTTTAACGTTATGTTGATGGCACGTAAAATAAATGCACATTTAGTATGAACTGTCGTTTCTTCGTAAGCTTTGCCTTGTGATATGTAGTGTTATCGCTTAGGCACAATTATATGAAATAACAATAATGTAGAGAATTGAAAAGCAGATATAATCAATCACTTTGTTACTTAGCACGTAACCGATATCTAAATCTATTTATTGATTTCGAATTACGGCACATTGAAGTAAATGAGTAAATATTTATCCATTCGAATGTCCTCACGAGACTTGCTCATTCACAAGCTATTCTAAAAAATAATACTCATTTATTAAATTATGAATTTTATGATTGAATTCGTAATTTCGTAATTTTAGTATTAATAACAAATATAAAAACACAAACAACAACAAAATCACCCTATCTTAAAGCTCGGCATTAAGTGAATAAACTTCACCTTAAGTATCTAAACAAAAATAATGGTTTGACACGGAAGCTTTATAGTTGATGGAATCGTTACTTTGCGGAAATCCATGACTAAAGCTGAAAAAGAGGAAGCGCAGGAACCAAAATACATCCAATTGTAATCACCTGAAAGTGCTAGAACTGGAAGTCGCAGGACTTACAATATCTAGAACACATCACAACACTGACACCAACAAATACTCGACGCGATTCGCCACTACACGTGGCATCCTCAGGAGATGTTTTCGCTTCGACAGACTACGAGCGAGTCGCTCGGAAGCTTTATTTTTGACTATGGACGCCCGCGAACTTCAATCGCCAACATTTGGGGCTTATATAAAGTCTCGTCCTCAATATAACTTCATCACGCTATCATCTGGAACTTTGTCTTTCTTATATCAACAGAAAGTACTTATGTTCGTACCTCATACTGTTAAGCTGGACTGCTAATGTTCCACATTCAGTACAGATCTTAAGTATTTTTTTTTTTCTATGAGGAGATATTTCACGTAACGTTTAACAACTTTTTCGGAAGTTCTACATTCATACTCCTTACGGTATAGTAGACAGCTGGGCCGCCGACATATCCCTTCAGATCTTCATTTTTGATATTCTTTTTTTAGGGCGTCATTTACATCTTTTAATATTGAGTTTGAAATTTGTAACATCAAATATTCAGATCTTCATTTTTGTTACATGCTATACATATATTGCTCGTTACGTGGAATAACTTTTCCTAGAGCATTTTATTCATACTTCTAACAGTTTAGTTGGGCTGTTGTGTGTCACCTCAGGTACTCCAGGTCTTCATTTTTGTTATGAGTGTGAAAAGAGCTTGTCATGCGGACCAATTATTCCTGCGGCGTGATATCTATAACTTTTACAGTTAAGCTGCTGCTGGGATTCCACCTCAGACATTCAGATCTTCAAAATAAATTGTTGCCTATAACTTGGTCGGGAGTTTTCTTGATAGATTGATGAAGTTTTCACTCAAATCTGTTTAGCCATTTTAAGGCGTACATAACACAGACAAACAGATAAACAGAGACACAGACTAAAATTCTAAAAAGTAGTGGAATGTGTTTTATAGTCGCTTTAAAGTATCCCTTTCCATATCAATAAAAGACTAAATAATATGCAGCTACTATTAAAATTTATGAAACTACCGTAGTACTCCACTTGTTGTAAGCGGCTGTCCCCCGTTAATTGGCAGGGACTGTCGAGTGTAAGCTTGCTGGCCTACAGAGCTTCTTTCCTTTAAAATCGCATGTTATTATTAACACGCACAACGACATTCAAAGCCATTTCTATACAGTGCTATATCATTATCTTTTTGTAACTTATAAGTGTTAACCTCACAAAATTGCGAGTCAAACTTTACCAAAAGTTAAATCATTCTGCAACGGATTGTACTGTAGTTTGCATGGGGACGAGGGGCGCGGGAGGGGCGCGGGCGTGGTCGGCGCCGGCCGCTCTCCTTGACTCCAACGTCAAGCATCGCATGATCTCTGCTGGTATATTGCGATCACTGTGTTTGATACTTGCTTTAGTTTTAAAAAAAATACAATGTCATTGGATTTAAGATTAGCAATCTATAATATAATCTAATAAAAGAAGATTGAACTGTCGTGAAAGATCAAATAAATGTTACCGTAATCGTGATTTTGTACTTGGTGGTTTGATAGTTAGAAATTAAAAGTTACTAAATTATTAGCGAAACCACGTTTGTTTAATCAGTTAGGTTTAGGTTCAGTTATAAGATTTAGATTACTTATTACAATTGAGTTACTGTTCAGCTCATGTATTAGAGTTGTGTACTAGAAATATGAAAGACAGTGGTGAATGCTCCACCGACAAGAGCAAGGTAAGCAGAAGTTACAAAGCGCGTAACACAATGTTTATTTTGCCTAAATTCCTATCACATTTCATGAAATGTTATTTTCTTTATTTATGGTTATTATTTATAATGTTTATTTTAACACTATCACGGACAGTAGATTTCTACAGCCATTATAGCAATAAAACTTTTACAATTGGCTACGACCGCTTGGTGCAGTGGTCAAAACCAAGGATCGCGGGTTCGATCCCCGCACAGTACAAACGTAAGTGTGCATAAACATGTGTGTTTGTACTGGTCTGGGTGTTTTCTATGCATAATATGTATTAATTTACAAAAAAAAGTATTTAAGTATGTTTATCCGTTGTCTAGTACCTATAACACAAGCCTCGTTGCTTACTTTGGGACTAGAGAATTGGTGTGATTGTTGTGAAATATTTAAAAGAAAAAAAATAGGGACGGTGACTTTTTTGTTACAAATTAATGTATGTAATAATAATAGAAAGTATCAAACCTTGTCGGTCGGCGTAGACCCGGAGTGAATGTGGCGACTGTACGGGTGGACGGGGCGCGGTGATAACGCGGCCTGCGCCGTTATCACACCAAGGCAATGGAACTGGGGCTTTGCCAACATCTACCATTGTGAGATGGTGGGTTGTGTAACACTCGTAAGGAAATAATGAGGAAATTGATTTATCTAAGCGGTACTGTTTTTAGTGTGGTAAATGCATGCTCAAAATGGAAATGACGAAAGCGGAAAATTTTACTTGGGTACTTTGAACTAGTTAGGAGATAAACATACTAAAAGTGGTGCTCGAGAGGGGAGGGGGGTAATAGGTCCTATTTTTTCTTTTTTTTCTTATATCTCGTAAACAGTTCATCCTACGATATTTTGGTATACTATTTAGCTATAGTGTAGTATTCGGTGAAATGTCAAAATCAGGTCACTAAAAGAACTTAAGATTTTTACCATTGTGTTACGGAAAACAGGACCCTTGAAAAGATCCGTTGAAAAGTCGGCAGCCTTGTATCTACTTTGAGCTTCTTAGAGCTAGTTTTTATCAGATTCCGTTAGTAGTGTGTAAAAAAGTATAATAAAAAAACAAACATTTGCAATGTAAACAAAACTTTATCTGCCGATAGTTAATTCTAAGCTTGATTTGAATATGACTGCGTTATACCGAGTCTACTTATCGAGTTTCGCGGTACTGATACATACGAAAGCAATGTAAGGCCCATAAATTTGAACCTTTGACAATATCCTGAATAATACTAGAATTTATTGTATTTGCCTTACATTACAAGGTCCGTCTTTTCCATACATCTATTCAGGCGTTTGTTTATTTTATTATTGCAATATTTGTCAACTAAAGCCTTATTTAAGTCGCATTAGGTGCGGAATTACGTGAAAAAGATGGGCAAATTGATTTCACTGAAGGTAAGTGCGAAAATTGTTTTCAAAGTAGTTTCTTAAGCCTCTACTCTATAGATCTCGCTTTTAAAGTTTTACCCTGATATTAGAGAAGTTATTTATGAGTTACCTTAATTATGAGTTTCCAATATGTCGGCACTGTTGCAGGTGCCATGATCACGGAGTAATAACTTCTCAAATTAGTGACCAAGTTTAAAACAATTTACCCTGATATGTCTGAGATAGTAGCGTCGTAGAAGGAATGAAGTACAGTGTCATTGGGAGCATAATACAAGTACCTCAGAGGTCATACCTACTCCCTAAATAGCTTGTGTTTGTGAATAGCTGGTAAGGAGACGGGGATTGCACCAGCCGAAACTATAGAAATAATGATTGACTATAGAATAATGATGAATAATATTTATCTGAATAAACTATAGATAATGTTTCAGAGAGTAGGACTATAGCCTTATATATATTAGGGCATATGTTTGAAGCTTTTAATGACAATACCAAAAGTTCCGGACGATTCTACACCCCATTTCGCGTGTTGAGAAATCGATCGGCTATTGCTATTTAATAGTCTCGCTTGCAACATAATGCAGACACAAGTGGAGTAAATATAAAATATACTAACACAGGAGCAGCTAATTAGGCTACTTCTTTTAATTAACAACCGCTCTTATTGCACGTTTATAAGATGCTGCAGAGTTTATCGTAACGTGCTGTCATTTTGTAAGAGAGTAGACCCCCTGTACAGTAATCTTAGTTGTATGGTAGTGCGGAGAAGACGCGTTAGTAACTTGTTTCCGTAGTTGCATACTTAGCATTATTTCTGGGGATGAGAATACTCGCTGTAAAAAGGGTTTTTATTCAAAATCGGGATTTTATATTTTTTTAGGCAGATGTTAGCCATTGCATTAACACCGGTTACAACATCTAGCTGTACGGTATTTTAGTTGCCATTTTTTTTTAACATGCTTCATTCACATTGCACTGAGCTCTTCCTAAGCCTATTTCGTTTTTCTCAATCAATGCATCTGATCCTCAAAAAAAATTTTAATCTGAAAATATTTGAAGTCTACTTTTCAATCCTTTTTATAAAGGTTTAATACCGTCGTTTCAAAAATAACAGTTATAGCACTTTACTGTATCTAAATATACTACTAAATACATGACTTACAGTTCCATAATAGCCCTCATTAGTCAACCCCAACATTGTACCCCTAAAGTAAACAAGCCACCGTCTCCAATCAGTAAGGTGATCAGGTCAGTCAAAGACAAGCGTATTTCGCATTGACTGTCCACGGCTTGTAGATATTAACTGTTGTATTTGAGCATCAGTCTGCGCCCACGCACAACTCGGCGTAAGTTATGCTAGTTTATTGATAGAGCGCCAATGCGGATGCTGGAACAATGCACTTATAATTCGAATTGCGATTTTATTAGTGGAAAGTGTGTAACAGGAACTGTCGAGGATGTTTGGGATGTGATTGAACAAAAGAGGAATTTACAATGTTAGTACGAGAATCGGTATTATTCTTACGTGCTGACGGATACGGATGATACTTAATTCTTTATAATACGTTTAGCCTTACCTCAAAAAGTCGAGAGCAAGTAAAATATTGCCATAGCATTAGTTTCTGGAAAAGTAATTTGTGACTTAGAACAGAGCATTAAAGGGTAATACTGTTAGATAATTTGTGGTAGAGTAGGTATGATACCTTTACGAATCCTCCCTCAAACCGATGCAATGGTAGGTACTTACATAGGCGCTAAAAATAAGGTTTTTATTATCTGAACACTAACGTACACAAGTCATATTTTGTATCGAAGAATGAATGACCTAAATAAATATTATTAATGTATTATTTTACATAAATTATGGACATGTACTAGGCTACTTCTGGGGCAAAAGTTATTGAAGATTAGGCTGTAAGTGACTATTATAACCTTACAAAAAGGACAAAAGGAAAAACCATATTTTTCAACAAGCTTTCGTAATCCGATTTTTTCTTAAAAGAATGAGGAGAACTGAGACAAGTGAAATTAAATAAAAGCTTTTACAAAGCAGAATTTATTATTATGACAATGTATTGATTGGTACATTAAATGCTATGGATTTTTAATCTTAATCATAGCCTGACTAACATACGGTGACACGAATATGATTTATGATTTTGAAAACATCTACAAATATAGTAACAAGCCCCATAAAAATACTCAGCAATTATGAATTAGTAATAAATAACAACTACTTATACAATCACTCATTATAATGACATTTATTGTTATATTCTGCTTAGATTCTTGTCTTTTTGTAATAAAGTAATCATACCATATACATATAACATTACTTATTAAAAAGTGTATCAAACGCCGTGTATAGCGATAAAAATAAAATACTTACGTTTTGTTTTGTCTGTTGATTGTAAATGACAAATTGTATTTCCCTATTTCGTATTATTATCAGCAACGTAAATATATTGGGAAAATTATGTAGGTACGTACGAACGCAAGAACTACGAGTAAAATGGTTAAACATGAATTTGCAAAGCCAGGAAGAGAATTTGCATATTTATAAAAAAAACATAAGCCTACAAATTGACTTTTCATATTAGAAATAAATTAGTCATTATGTGTGATTTATTATGATGTCAGTTTTACAAGGTTTTCTAATAAAATGCTGTCGGTGATACATTTTTATCTGATCGATATGACGCTGATATGTATGTACCTACTGCCTAACATTATTTCGCTTTATCTTGATCGAAAAGTCAGCATGCCCTTCCGTGGTTGGCGAAAAATTTGATTAAGGAACTTCCTTAAACCTCCTATCACAATTTAATTTAATGTAGTCATTATGAGATCTGAAATTGAAATTTACATATGATAATTGTGGAACCTGAGCCATTTGTTGATAGTACCTAAGAACGATTTTTATACTTTATATAATAATAAATTTGGTTGTCTTTATATAAAAATAATAAATATAATATGTATAATTAATATAATAATTGAAAGGACATTAATTGGCACATGTAACGTGTTCAGCTTTGAAACAAAAAATAAAACCTAAAAATTTTGCTGTCACATGCTTGTTGGTTGGTACTGTTGCATGGTGTTAATACCAAAACCAAATAGCACTTAAAACCAAATAACATTAAAATATACCAACAGACTAAAACATTATTAAAATACAAAAACGTTTTTTTCATGTATTTCACAAATCGTTATTTTCTTTAAAGTCCAACAACATTTTTTACAGGCTCTCGGCAATCTAATCGTATTTGAAAAATATGAACAACAAACGTAACAAACAATTGTATTGTACATTACTCGTAGACATTACATCTTACGTTACAACTACAATGTCAATTGCAAATTATGCAACTATTCAAATTCATTACGCTTCCCGTCAACCAATGATTACAAAGGAAGATCAGAGAATTATGATTAAGGAAGCCAACATGTAGATCAGGTTACACCCACAGAGTGGAGGCCGTTTATGGATCACATTAGCAACTTAACAAGCACCCGTTAAGTCGTTTAAGATATTACTAAGGTGGGTATGTGGTTTGCATAAAGGTACGGTGGCTAGCACGTCACGGTAAGCACTGTGGTATCTTATGCACTTGTGTTAAGGGCGATTTTGAATAAAAAATGGGTAGCCTGATGTGCTAACCACTGTACTATTCGGATGATGTGTTTTGTGGAGTGGAAAACGAGCAAAACGTCATTAGATGAACCGTAGACAACTTGTCATCGTTTTAATATATAATATAGTTGTATATCTGAAAAAGACCTGTAAACACTCTTTTTAACTTTTTTGTTATAATGTAATACCTACTGAAGAAAGTATGTGTGTATATTTTTTATTAAATGTTGGTTCATAAAATAAATATAAGCCAGTTTTTTATATATAATTTATAACACCACACTTCATGAGGAATTCTTATATATTTTTTTCTAACATATTGTTTAATTGATATTATTACGTTGTATTATAACTGCAGCTGCCGGTGCAGTAGAGGAATTTTGCAAGTCGTTTTTATACAAATACTACAATGTAATATTACATGGTGTTGAATTTATGATTAAAGTAGCTGTTTATTGTTCGAGAGCAATACAGTCTACTTTACCTACACACACAATCACAACAACTTTGAATCGCCGATAGTCGTGAGTCGCGGTGAAAGTATGACGCAGGTGTGGCCTGAGCCGAAATCATTTATTAATAAAGCTTAAATCATATATTAAGTACTAAAGATAAAAAATTGGTTGCCTGTAAAGTCGGTATACGCGCGAAAGTTTTACGTGACAACGACTCTGAGTGGTAAAATAATTTTAATGTGAATATTCATTCGTATAACATGAACCGGTGTGTATGCCTATCTATCTCTCTCTCTCTCTCTCGCTCTGTCTCTCTCGCGCGAAACGTGAGCGGAGCAGCGTAACGCAGTTTCTTGAGGTGTCACCCGGCAAACCAATTTATAAGACGTTGCCACGTCAAAAAAAAAACTATTTTGAACAAGCAATCAAATTATTATCAAATTTTGCATTGTCATCGAAAATAAACGTGTTTATAAAGTTTTAGCTCAAACGTAGACTAGCTAGTGGATAAAATTTAGCTTGCATTATTTGTTACAGACAACTAAATACAAGGACAGTGAAACTAAATGTAAGCTTGTGTGGCGACGTCTACCGTTCGCTATCCCAGCGCATGCTTAACGGTGGCAAGCACGACAGCGAGCGCTGATACGGCTCCATAAGCTAGGTGGCGCTGTTAGCCCAGTATCGGCCATGAACCGCGACATATAAGATTTAGATTCATAATAATATAGATAGACCAAACAACATTATGCCTATCAGACCTTGGTCCCTGACCGTAACACGCGGTCGGTAGGAAGCGCTTCCCTTTAGCTTCCTAACTCTAAATCTGTTGCGCCAAACTTTTAATAATTAATTCTTTTTACCGCATGTTTTTTGTACCGACGTAGTAAGGTTTTTATCTGGCTATTTTATTATAAGTAATTAATTTAAAAAAAACAAGTGCCATTAATGAATCATTCGCAATAAAAGTTATTTGATGTGACAAGTTATACATTAGTGATAGTGGGCTGATCTTAAAAACCTCAAGGTCAGCTACAATAGGGATGCGAAATCATTAAAATAGGTAGCAAATAAATATCATTATATCGTTAGTAGCCAATAAAATTATAACTGAATTTGTTAACATGTAACAATTGAGGCATTTCGTGAATGATGATTGCAATAAGAAAACTTTTGCTAGATGTTCAATAGTAAAATAAAAGTCGAAATTATAAAATATTATCAAAAATAATATGAGTTGATAACTTAAAGCAATTTTCTACTAATTTGGTTTGTTGTGAGACACATCTCTACCTTTTAACGACCATAATTATTTTATAGCAACAATTCATTCAAGAGCAACATTTTACACTTTGTTTTATTTTAAAACACATCACTATTAGATAATTTTAGCCAATTACGTCTGCTCCATTTTTCTAAGTGTACTCTGCTTCCTACAGATAAAGTCGCCTTCATAATTACTTTAATACACTGATCTCCAATTCAAAACAGCCTACGTCTAATCTGCATATTAAAGGAAATATTTATAAACCATTCTTAATTTTACAAAATTATTAAATTAAACATATCAGTTGGCTCAAAAACGTTACAGTTCTGGAAAAAAAGGGGATAACATAACATACAGCATTTTGCTCTCATTTCAATTAAGAAGCTGAAGCGCTTATGTTATTCAATTAAAAAAATTCATTGTCTCCGTCCGGGGATTGAACCCGGGCTCGAAGGCCCGCTCAAAGATGGCGGCGACCTGAAAACCGGTGTACGCGCCACTAAACCACGGAGATAGTAAAAAATTGAAATTTTTTTTTGTACACAAAATAAGTTGGTTCCTTTTGTCAAAGACAGAATCAAGACCGTTTTATGAATAAAGGTCAAATCGCTTCGACATGGGAGGATCATCTACTCGCCTCTGTAGCCTTATTTGTAATTACGTATTATACTACTTGTTTATTCAGCAATAAACGTCAATAATAAATAATAAAACAGTTTCCTACATTAGCTGACGATAAAACAATTATTGATGGAAAAATTCTTCAAAGAATCCACCTTGTCACAAGTGCTTAGATATTTCTAAGGCACCTTAAGTTAAGCGATTTACATCATAATGTCGTGTATTAATTATACTTTAGCGTTGAACTTAACATAGAACAAGCATTTGAATTGGTTGATCACTTAATGCAAACACTTTTACGCTTCTTAGTTTTAATTAAGATATTCCAATTTATTTGTTTCTTCGGTTTACGCGAACAGTAGACATTGAAATGAGACACTTTTACGGATTATCTCGCGATTTATTTACATTTTGTTTTAACCTGACGTTTCGGACCCTTTTCAGCGTCCGTGGTCACAGGTAGACTAAGGTGTTAGTTGATATTACAAGTTTGATTTTTTTTTAAACTACCATCTATCCACTTAGCTTAGCACTTAGTTCCTTGTTTAAATATTTTTCAAACTATGTTATGACAACTAACACCTTAGTCTACCTGTGACCACGGACGCTGAAAAGAGTCCGAAACGTCAGGTTAAAACAAAACGTAAATAAATCGCGAAATAATCCGTAAAAGTGTCTCATTTCAATATTCCAATTTAATTTTGTGTGATCACATTTCTTTAATTTTAGTATACAAATTATGAATGGAACAATCAGAGATATGGAATATCTTTAAATTCGAATTCATTCGTATAAACAAGCATAGCAATTAAATAATATTTAGCCCGGCTCGGTTACAGATAGTATAAAAAATAAATAAAAATAAGCGTTTTATATCAGTCCCACGTCAAAATGATAGTAAAACATCCAGTTTATATGAGTAGCCTTTTTTTTTTTTTTTTTTTTTTTTTTTTTTTTTTTTGCGTCAGGAAATGCAGTTACGCATTCCCAAGGCCCTCGGAACTCTTGGGAAAACAGAGACCCCTACCCACTAAAACCTGACGGTGGTCATCTTCGGCGCAGTATGGAAGGGAACCGGGATCCCCGACAAGGGACTCTTCACGGGACCCTTCCATGCGCAAGACCGCCTCGCAGCCAGCCTCGGGAGGAGCAAAGCTCAACTCCAGTGCACGATAACACAGACCACTGTGTCCGAAGACACGCGTTACCGTCTTCCTCGGGATCGCAAACCGAAGCACAAGCAGGCCCCCCCGCGTGCGCCTCGCGACCCCAAGGGCCCTTGTAGTCGCCTCGTACGACAGGCAGGGATACCTCGGCAGTATTCTACTCCCCTAACCGCAGGGAACAGCCTATTATAACACTCTCAACTCATTTCCTATGTCCGCTCGCTGAACTTGACCGTCCCGAACAAAAATTAACATACAAATTGTAAATCACATATTTTGATATGCAAATTAATTATTCTAACATAAAAACAAATTAATACGTAAACGATTCAATAACGTGTCAACATAAAATTAGAAATGTTTTTTTTTATTGCTGCACGTAATTTGCATAAACGAGCGATTCGAATGGAGCGTCGGCAATAATTTTGCCATGAGTATAATTTAACGGCCGTTTAGTATCTAAGCTTATGAATGAAATGGAATTTTTGATCAACGATGTGTCATTTTTTAGTTTACATTCTGTTTATGAGTTTATAAATCGAGAAATGGCGTTTAGTATTTTTTAATATTATAATTAAAGAACTCTTAAACCAATACCGTTAACGCGTTCATAGCCAGTTAAAATTATATTTATATTTAATAGGAATTTCTTAGAAAAAATATTACGCGGCGAAGAAATGTTTGAAAATCATCAATAAAAGGAACCCATTTACAATAAATTCTTAGTTTGAAAATACTATGCCTATTGCACCAATTTCCTTTGACCATATCTAAACGTGTCTTACGTTTTCTACATACCTTAACTTTGTTGCTAATAATACATTCCTCAATTTACAGAAAATATGAAGCCATTTTACATCCGAGCATAACCTAAAATAAGGGTGTGTCATTCGCCCGAGGCCCGTACGCTTTATTTAAAAAAAAGTGAAGATGTTAACTGTTATCGTAATAACAGTTTTTATAACTTCAAAGTGAAGTTCAGGCCAGACATTTTTTTTAATAAACGTTTTTTGCATATATTAGCGGTATCGGTCGGATTCAAAGAGTAGCAAAAATTCAGCTTCATCTTATAAGATAATTATAATAAATAAATTCATTTATTTCCTTCCACAAACTAAAATATATAGTATTTTTACAATACTTATTAACCAAAATACAATGGCAAACTTAATTAAATGATAAATAATAATTATTCAAGGCGAACCAAATACTATCAACTTAAGGAATAGCGTCATAGTAGACGGAAGCGCAGTGTAGGACGTCCACCGACAAGATGGACAGACGACCTTGTAAAGATCGCAGGATCACACTGGATGCGGACCGCTTGTGATCGGTCGATGTGGAAAACTGTGGGGAAGGCCTATGTTCAGCAGTGGACGTCCTTTGGCTGATAATGATGATGATGATGATGAGACGCATTGTTTAGAAATCATCGATAGAATAGAACGCATAAAAATGCATTAATCTACTACTAAAAACAGACGCCGTAACTTCAGGATATCTTTAATGTCTGGTTTTTTAGTTTGTCGAGACCTAAGAGCAGATGTGGTCTTTGTAATTTGTAGTGATTAAAGATGCAAACCAATAGATTGACAGTTTTTTAGAGAACAGTACTGAAAATAGTACTATGACAGTTTAACGAGTACTTGTGTACGTAATTGAAACGAAGAAGCTATTACCGGCAGATTAAAATACTCGTACACACCAAAATGCATAGAGTGCTCGTGTTACAAAAGAGCGCCGGCGAACTCGATACGCATGAGATTCCGTAAGCGCGATCCAAGGTCCGTGCCGTATCGTCGGACAGCCGATACCCGGTGTCGGGTGTGATGCGATCGACTTACCCATCGAACGATCACTGGGTAGGAATGTCGAGGCACCTAGTGTGCAGATTTAGCATCGAAATAGTCCAAAAGTCCCAGTTCTTCTCATCCCCCGCCTCTCTTATACAGTTAAAATTTGCGGATTGTGTTCGGTACCTTTTTTTCATCTTCGCGTTAAAAAGAGGAACTGCCACCATATCAAAAGTGATGGCATGTCATGTGTATGTGTTTGCTTAACACTTAGCACCGAAAAAGGCTTATCACAGGTGATTTAGAAGGAATTCTCAATTTAACATGCTCAAACTTCACGACATACTCGTATTTCATTATAAATAGAGGTCAGTGTATTTCATCGTCAAATTTCTTTTTTTTGACGCGGTAGAAAATAGTTTTGACAATAGGCTTGTTTCCACTATGAAAGAAATATTCAAAAACTGATTTTCTCTAAAATAATTCATAATTTCAGATGCCTTTACACTAATATTTTTCTGCAGTTCTTATTATTTGATTTTTAATTGGAATTCAAATGATAATTAGTCACTCAGTCAGCATTGCACGCGGTGACGTCAAAGTGTGTTATTCCCATACAAGCTCTATGAAGAAAAGCGTTTTGACAGTTGATAAAAAGTACGTCAACGATTGGTGTCAACTACCGTATCCAAACGGTGCAATGATGACATTTCAAATTCAAATCAGCCATCTTGGATTTTTATCTGACAGTGAGCGCTAACTGACTATTGAAAAATCAGGGCTTAGGTAATTTAGAAAGACTATCACCTACCTTAGACCGATCACGAGTTAATAATGTCAACGCACCTAGCAACACTAATTACTTGCGTAGATTTAAGTTTCAACCTTTGGTGAATGAGACACGTGTGGGCGACCAGCATTCAGCCCGGCTTTCTATGCCAGTTGGTAGATATGAATCTCTTAATTTGTAATTAGGAATTAATTAACGTTAAATACATGTTTGTATTTGTTTTTGGTTTGCGATGTGAACTTTCGTGGTTTAGAAGGAAATTGAGCTGTTATTTATCATTCCCAGTTTATATGGTCTTCAATGTATAATTTACTTACATAACTACACACTGTGTTTCCAATAAAATTGATTAGCACACTTACATTGATGTAACATGTAACTGAATAACACTTTGATGACTGTTCAAATGTATGGTTTCTTGGAAACTCTAAAAGTATGTTAGTTCGATCATTATTTATTTATTTATTTATTTAAGCTTTATTGCACAACAATACTTTGTACAAAAGGTGGACTTAACGCCGTAGGGCATTCTCTACCAGTCATACCTTAGGGCTAAGCAGAAATGATTAAATGATCATTAACTTACTTCCAAACAAAATCATCTTATTAATGAAAATCTGAATAAAAACGGGGCCTCTTATTAGTTTTACATCTCTTAACAAGAGTATATTTGACGCTTAGAATCAGCGAAATCAGTTCAACCGATAGCGTAGCTTGAAAAAAAGATACGATAATCTTAATATATATGAAATTTAACAAAGTGATCTATCAACGCACAGTCCAAGCCACTGAACGGATCGGGCTGAAATTTGGCATGCAGATAACTACTATAATGTATGTATTGGCTAGAGATCCTGATATCCTTATATTCCAACAAGAACGGGAAATATACGTAGACGAAGTTATGGGCGACTCCAAGTATTGAATAAATAACGCTTCAAATATTTTTTGCGGCGGATGGCAACATACTCCTGCAATATACGTGTGAAACGAATGCCATATATCCCATGCAATTAGAAAAATAATCCAATTGTGAACGGCGGAACATTGATGCAATGATCTTCGCATGTCGGTAGGCATTTAGCAAAAACAGCGCATAACTTTTTATGGAGCATGGAGAAACTTGCATTGTGCTTGATAAAGCTGTATGTACACTTTTAAAGTTAGGTAGGTAAGATCGTAATTGAGATGTGAAAACGTAAAAATCCAGTTATACATTTCTGGTACTTGCGATTTAATGAACGCTATTCCCTCTACAAGTGAAAATGTTTGTACTGATGGACGCCCGCCGATGTGTGAACCCAAAAGTTGTTTGGCTTTCAGTGCCGGATTCAGTTTTTGCTAATTGATGTTTTCGATTTGGTCTAATGATATAGTGGATGTCAACGTGTAGGCTGCTTGGCTGGAAGGAGTGAGAGATTGTCGCCCAGGACCAAGAAAAGTGGAGAATTCTTCTAAGAGCCCTATGTCCCTAATAGGTTATTAAAGGATCCCATCATCGTCATCAACGTACCGATTGTTTTTGTTGTTTCAATTCAAACTTTTATTGCCAGACTGTACGCCAGCCTAGGCTAGTCTTTAAAATGCCGTCGAGCTGAAAATACGACTAGATATATCGATAAACATAAGCATGTCCGATGGCAAGTATTATAGATACTCTATTTGAGTCGGATCTCGAAAAAAGGTTTATTTTTGTTTCGATACCTCTCATCCTGTCACGGCAAATTGTCACCAGTGTAGCCCGTCCCTTAAAAAGCTTAATGCAATGCCGATACGTCTACGATTGCACAGTATTGCACCGGCAGTGGGCGTCGACACGCAACTCGCCCGGTGCCGCATGCAAATGTTTTGTATACACAACTTACCCGATAGTATACGGAATCCTGTTTGATTTGTGTGGACATTGTTGGGCCTTTGCACTTTACTAATGTCCTGCTCACATTTCAATGGGGGGAGAGCGTTGACGCTGAAAATGTACCCGATAAAATGGAATAGTTTAAATATACAAGCCTGGAATGTATGTTCTGTGAATAATAAGCATTGTGTGTTACAGTGTAAGCTGCTGAAGTTCTCAAACCTCTTACGCATATTTTACTAATCTTCTTGAATATCTCTGTGGTTTGCTGCACATTATTGGCTGGAGAGGCCGTGTGCGTCCCTTTTTAGATTACTAGCCAAAAATCCGGCTATAGGGACAAGGAAGCACTAGATATCCTCATACATTACAGACACAACACAGACAACCACTTTGGTGTAATGGTCAAGAAGTTGACTATCAACCAAGTGGGTTCGATCCCCGCACTGTACAATCATTTGTGTGCATGAACATGTCTGGGTGTTATGTGTATTAATTTAGGTTTACTTGTGATACCACTGTTAATTCTGATATCTGTAACACAAGTGCTTAAGCTTCTTACCACGGAGTCAGATCAAAATATGTGATGATGTTGTATATTTATTATTGTTATATATTTACCTTGCAGTTATAAGTAAAGTGAAAAAGTGCACCAAATACACCCTTGCGCATTATCTCTTCTCCGCTATCGGCTGACGTTCCGCAGCGCGCAGAACGCACCCGGCCTTGTCACAGTATTTTACAGGCCTTGCAACGTTTTGTCACCGAGTATGTTTTTAATATTTTTTTTAATTAATTTTAAGTACCTACATTTATCGCACAGCCAACATTTCATTGCTGCTTAGCCCAAAGGTATGACTTGTAGAGAATGCCGCATGGCGTTAAGTCCATCTTTTGTGCATATTTTTATAATACTTTATTGGTTATAATACTGCCGTGTCGTGTCTACAGGTAGACGAACATATTCGTTTAGCGGAGAGTGTTTTCATTTTAAAAACTGTATCGAGCTTTGAGAATAATCAAATCAATACTATTGATTTTCCATTTGAATCAACTTAGGTTTTTCGCAAACGTTTTTCACTTTCTACTATCAAGACAACGCCTCTATTGCCTGACCTCTTTCACTACAACACTTCCTAGACGGGTTACACAATTTGTATCGGGAGGAGCATCAATAAGTTCGCAGAGAGCCGATGGGCCGTTTGCGGTATAAACATGGAAACGGCGAATCGTCAATGTTTATTTCGCGCTAATGTCAAACGTGTCCGCGGGCGTCACGGGCAGCGGCCGGGCTACAGTGGACACATGTTTTTTTGTGACCAGAAAATTGGCAATACATAGAAAAGTGATGTTGACAAGACAATCTTTGAAATGTACTTGTTGGTATATTTTTATCAAATGAAAAATCAACAATTACAACATGCAGAAATGCCAATGAATAATGCTTAATTACGTGTTTTTAAGGACGTTTAGTCATTGAATATTGTCGCGACTATTATACCGCAGAAAGAAAAAGAGACGGCTGGATTGTAAGTCGGATATAGATGAAATAGCTGCTCAATCGGTTATTTGACTAATGAAATCAAATCGCTATATAAAGTCCTATTTTAAAGTATTGAAAAAAAAACATTTTCAAATGTCCTATGGTAAGACGGGAAGTGTGACCACTGTGGAGAGCCTTACGATTGGGAGCAAGCGATGTGGCTCTATGGGGGCAGCAGACATTACAGCGAAAGGGCCAGTACTAGGATAATACTAAGCTTTGATTAAAATAAAAAGGACGATATCATCTTTCACAAGTCACTTCCTCTTGAACATGGACCGAAAAAGTTGTACTATTGTGAACCTACATAAACGAATCGACCGCGAAATGTTTTGTGTCAAATTCACGATCACCATTTGAATGCGTATTGTAAGGACATAACGTTGCTTCCGTTTTTTAATTTTATCAAACGCTTTAGGTGATTGGTACATTTCGCCGCATTATCAAACGCCCGTGGACATGTTACGTCGACCCGCCGATAACGGGCCACATCTACAATAGTACAGTAACAAGGGATTAATTAACTATAGTTGTGTTGCGGCACGCGATTCTCCTATTCTTATTGTATTGGTACCAATTAATTGTAATAAGGAGTTAATGACGTTGGTTGGTCAGTCCATTTGTGATTTAGGGGCTTTTATGGTAAGTTATAGATAAGGAACACTGATCTCATTTAGGGATCCCTTTATAAAAGTACTTCTAATACCATACAACCTACGTACGACATTGAAAATGGAGGTACAAAAACGAATAAGGTGAATATGAAGTTATTAGTTCGATCTTGATATATTGAGGTTATGAACAGATTATCATAGCTTCAATTAAACGGTCGTATGCACGTACTCGTACGTACTTCAAGTATGCACGTACTTTTAAAAGCTGACATATACAAAGTTATCATCAAAACGATCGGTGAAAAATTCTTTTGCAAAATTAATGCCATCTCAGTGGGATATTGATACCTTGCTTTAAGTCTAAATTTCGTGAAATACTTAAGTATTTTCTAACTCTTTGTTTCTCACTGAAACTATCTTGCCTGACTTGACTGACTTGACGTCCGCTTAGTGCAGTGGTCAACAGGTCGGACTTTAAAACGAAGGGTCGCGGGTTCGATCCCCGCACAGTACAAGCATAGTGCACAGTACAGGCACAGTGCAGTGCAATGCACGCTCTACTACGGACGTGCGCTACTGTAAGCAAGAATTATTTTACGTAATTCGCGAAAATACGGCGGCTACGCGCCACCGTCCTCGACCTCAGCAATGGGTTCCGAAAAACTCATAGCCAACGAACTCCTGGCGTTCCTGCAATATCAACTGGACGTCATGGATGAGATCAGCGTCATGCAGATCTGCACGTCGAACTTCACAGAAGATGAGATACGCAGAGGCAAGGCGCTGCTGTACGAATCCATCGGCATGGCCGACCGAATGCCGTCCCGCAGGAGGGATGAAAAGGGAGAGAGGAGCCTTCAGGACATCATCAACTTGCTGAAAGTTACTGACCCCGACGATGTGCCGAGATTCGTGGCAAAGGAGCTGCGTAAGCTGCCCCCCGTCACGTTCGACCATGTTGACGTCACCAGGTTGCTTAAAGACATCACAACTCTGAAAGCGAGCTTGGCAGAGGTAAAGTTTAAGTTGGAAGCCTCAGAAAATACCATCATGAGGCGTTTAGTGTAAACTCGAGTCGCGGCGAAAACACGCCACAAGTGACGCGTCGCCCGTTTCACATTCCCGTAATATTGGAATGACGTCGCCCACAGAACCAACGTCACCATCTCGTGCGTATGCATCTGTCGCCGCTAGCCGACCTCCCATAAAAAACAAGCGGCAAATCAAGACTTCTTTGGTTAAACCAAAGACGGGGGAGCGCACTGCGCCGATAGCTCCTCGGAAAGGGGAGCCAGACACGGAGGGCTTCACAACGGTGGAACGCAAGAAAAAGAAGCCTACGAACCGCAACCTATGCGGAACTGCACTCTCCGGACCGAACATGAGCACGTGACGGAGTATGTGCAGAAAAAGACCAACCTGACCCTGCGAGTCGTAAAGTTGGAATCTAGTCGCAACGTGAATTTTAATTCATTTGTGATTAGAGTTCCAAACGAGAAAATGGCGACTTTCATGAATGCAGATTTTTGGCCGAAGGGTGTCGTCTTTCGGCGTTTCCGCGGAAGGCTACGTGCGTGACACACCGAACAACACGTCAACGACCTTGCGTGTAACATAAACTATAAAAAAGTTCTGTTATATTTTTATATATGTTAGTTTATAAGGTATATATTCTATGGGCCTGTATTTAATTGTAAATCTGTTGCCTGAAACAAAAAAAAAATAATAATAATAATAATAATAATAATAAGTGTGAATGAACATGTGTGTTTGTATTGGTTTAGGTGTTTTCTATCTATTTATATGTATTTATTTACAAAAAAAGTATTTAAGTAGTATCCGTTGTCTAGTACCCATAACACAAGCCTCGATTGCTGTGAAATATTTATTTATTTATAAAAGTGCAGAATATAGAAAAACAACCCTTCCTCAGCCACACCTTTGCTTCTCTCTCCTGACAGTTAAAGCACTGCATACATTAAACGCAGGAAGCTGTATCTCCTGACGGAGGCTACCGTCGGCTACAGGACATTTAAATCATTGAGGCATGCGCTAGGGGTCTTTGAGATAACAGTAAAATGTTTGTTGATACGAATGCAGTTTGAAGAGTCGCTTAGTAACTGCTATCGATTCAAAAGTGCGTAAGTAGGTGCGTATAGGTATTCGAGTGTTATGAAGTGGCTTTGGTAATGGTATTTTTCAGACCTTTGATATCTACATACAATGCAATTTTTTTAAATCTATAAATGTATTTTAAGATCATAAATAAGAAATTAAAAATTTTTAAAAAAAGTATATACAATATAACATACATTGATCTGACTCCGTGGTAAGTAGCTAATCACTTGTGACAAAAAAATCAAAATCAACTGTGTTACAAATGAACTTAAAAATAAATACATATAACACCCAGACCAGTACAAACAGACATGTTCATGTACACAAGTGCCTACAGTGCGGGGATCGAACCCGCAACCTCTTGGTCTAAGGTCAACTTTTTAACCATTACACCAAAGAGGTCGTCGTCAGAAATAACTCTAAAAAGAGTGAACCTGATAAAACTTGTGTACATCACAAGCAAAACGATGACAAGGGTCCATTCATTTATAAAACATAACGTACCTATCTAATTTCAGATTAAAGTGAAGCCAAATACCGATAATTTATAATCAAGTCTCATTCAACCGACATAAGAGATCGATCTCCCGTCACAATCCGGTCGTATTTCGGCAAAATTATACCTTCAGTACGATTATTTCCTAAGTTATTTATAGGTGAGTTGCATCAGTGCACCTGCAGTCGCATTTATAAGGCTGCATTTCCACTAGAGATGTGCGATGGAAATGTGTCGTGCAAGGATGTTTAGCTGTGCAATGAAAACGTGTGGCGGTTTTAACCAAAGCTGTGCATGAAAACGTGTCTTCGAGGATGTGTAGCGGAGCTGTGAAAATGCGCATTGATGTGTGGTTATGGTATGTATTAGTATGCGCAAAAATCTAGCTTCGCTATGCCGTTTCTACCAGAGCTGTTCTACTGACCGAGGTGACGCATAAGACGCGATCCTATTGGTTCTTTTTAAATCACAGCCCTCGCAACACATCCTTTTTAACACACATCCCTCGCTTGTTTTGTATGCGCAAAAATCTAGCTCCGCTATGCCGTTTCTACCAGAGCTGTGCTGGTGACCGAGGTGACGCATACGAAGCGATTCTATTGGATCTTTTTCAATCACATCCCTCGCTACGCATCCTCGCACATCACTGGTGGACACGCAGCCTAACTTGATCTGCATTGGCTGTCCGCAGTTGTCCGTCCGTCTGTCAGACGAGCGCTGATTTAGATGTCCTAGGTTTCCTGCGCACGGTCGTTGGTTTATTTCTTAATCACGGATGCCGGCTTGGAAGAAGATTTTTAATTAAAATATGACCATTTCAGATATGTGTGGTGCTAAACTGTATATTATTATGCTCGTAGACTGCAGTTAGAATTCTTATGATTAAACTAAAATTGAGTAAAAGGTTAATTGTGAGCTTGATTAGCTTTGGGCAATTTTTTTAACGTTTCTGGTTATACCTGCTTTTTGGGCTTAAGATTACTCGATTGTTGTCGGTTTATGTAATTGATAAGGTAGTTGACTTATGTACAGCGCACTATTGTTTTTATTTATTTATTTAAAACTTTATTGCACACGAAATGCACAAAGGGTTGACTTAAAGCTCAAAGCATGTATGATGTTTTTTTGTTTAATGTTTTTCAAAAAAGTTGGGCGGTTTTGAGAACGTTATTCGTAGTCTACGCTTAACTAACAGCCTGAGCCAGTCAAATATTGATATAGGGTAGGTATTTAAATCTGTTTCTATTCGCTAACCAAATAAATAAATAATACATGTTCTCCCGGACTGTTCCAGTGCTGGTTTGTAGATTGACAGCAATCGCAAAGTTAGTGATTAGTCTGTTAGTTTCTCAATACTAAATGAATACACAGATGACATTATACCAATCCCGTTGGAGGCACGCTGCTTCATTCAATAAATAATTCAATAAAGCTGCTTCCTTTTGACAAGTCGGTCTAATCAGGAGTACAGTCGGTAGAAAAAAAACTTACTTTGATTGATTTCAAGTTTTCGACGAACCTATTTTCAATTACCTAAGTATATAAACTTATAAAGCTGCCTTAAGAAACCTGGTTGTCATTACCAAGTGATGTTATTTATCTTACTGCACTCACTTCAAAACCATATTTCTAAGTAAGGCGGCAGTCGAAAAATTAAGATGAGAAAAATTAATTTTTTTCGAGTAATGCGACATATATATATATATATATATATATTACTAGCTGTGCCCGCGACTTCGTCCGCGTGGAATATTTTTTTTGGGCTTCATTTTATTTTTGCTAACTTATTTTTTTGTTATTATTTTAGACAATTTATTTTTTAAGTTTTCAAAAGAACATAATTAGCTTAAAGTACTACTGCGTTAATTATTTTTCTAGTTTTATTTTCTTGTGTCAGAAGAACATATTAGTTTTGTCCGCAACGCGTTTGTAGGTCTGATCTTGACAACGCGACATAATGTGTGAAAAGCAGTCTTGACGTTAATTAATTCCTATGTGTTTAAATGTTTGCCCCTGTGATTTATTAATTGTAATGGTGAAAGATAGCATAACAGGAAATAGAATTCTTTTAAAATTAAAAGGTATAATATATATATATATATATATATATATATATATATATATATATATATATATATATATATATATATATATATATATATGTAATAATTTGGAATCATTGAGGTGCGAGATATAAGCACTGTTTGACCAACTGCTAAACCATTTTAAACTATTGCAACCATCACGTTACATATTGCGAAGAAATTAGATTTGAAGTCGGGTCCCGGTGGTTTAAGATTTCTAAGTAAAATTATTGGGGCACCTATTTTTAACTTGAGGGAATATGGTGGAAGGCCACTTGTGTTCAAATAATTATTTTATTAATTTCGTCTACGCTACAGTTTCTCACTCCCAATATTGCACTTTGACACATCCATGATGTTCTTTTTTTTCTATTTCGCTTATTTCAGGGTGAACTTTCGATATAAAGTCCTCAATGTTACTCACTCTTAATACTTAATCTCGTTCAATTGCAATTTTATTTTCAAAGTGAGGTACTTTCCCGACTCCTATTAAAAGTAACTTTGAAGAATAGTTATACTACCTCCCTACCACTGCCTCGAAGGTGTAGTGGCAAAGTTTCTGCCTAACATCCAAGAGGTCCTGGGTTCGAATCCCAGGTCGAGCCAAAATTGTTTCTGAGATTATCTGTCATGAATCTCTCAAAAACAGCTCGGAGTCGAGAAGTTGGCGGTGTTACACCCCCGTGCCTCGGTTAGCACGTTAAGCGGTTGGTCATGCGCCTGATCTCTCTCCGGTCATGTCGGATTGCCGTCTCACCGAACTTTGAGAGTGATATAACAGTGCAGTTTGAGAGTGCACTTGTGTATTGTGCTCATACTTGTGCACTATAATAACGTCTGCGTAGTTGGCTGATCTCTGTTGAGATTGGCCGCCGTGGTCGAAATCGGCCTGGAGGACTATTTCTACCTTCCCCCAAATGTGCTCTCATATTTGTAGTTAATTTTAAGATGTTCACAAACTTCCATATTGGGGTATTTTAAAGGCAAGACTTTACAATGTCTGGCCTTGTTCCCTTTACTATTACTGGTACAGTTTGTTGAAAGTCCCCTGCAAATATAACAGTAATTTTATGATGATAATTTTATCACAGCTTCTTATATCTCTAAGAGTCCTATCTAGCCCCTTTACATGAGCTCTATGGACCATGGAACATTCGTCCCAGATTATTATACGCGGTCACCTGGTCATTCATCGTATCAGTCCACTGCTGGACATAAGCCTCCCCCAAGGACCGCCACAGCGCACGATCTCCCGCTCTTTGCATCCAGTCACTACCAGCTGCCTTCTTCAGGTCGTCTGTCCATCTAGCCGTGGGGCGTCCCACACTACGTTTACCTAAGAGTGGTCTCCGTTCAAGAACCTTCCTGCTCCACCTCTCGTCGGTTCTGCGACAGACATGGCCAGCCCACGGCCACTTTAGCAAGCTACATTTTTGGACAACATCAGTTACCTTAGTCTTATGTCGTATGAACTCGTTCGGGATCTTATCCCTTAATGAGATCCCCAACATAGACCTTTCCATAGCACGCTGAGTGACAGTGACGTGACGTGGTGAGCCAGCTTGACTGTCATGTTCCACGTTTCGGCTCCGTGGAGTCCGTGGGTTAAGACAGTTAAGACGCATTGGTTAAACAACCGGCATTTTAGGCACAGCGGCAGGGTCGATGTGAAGATATTACGCAACTGGTCATTAATTCAATCTAATTATGGTTCATCATGGTACCTCGTAGAGCTACACCCCCCTCCCCGCGTAGCTCGCAAGCAACGCCTCTCTTCATTGCAGCGTCATGTTTTGCACATCATGCGGCGCGGGTGAATTTTATATTGGTGTTATTTTAAAATTGTTATATCTTCTAAGATATTCATTGAAATTAAGTGATGTCAAAGACAATTTTGTTCACAATTAAATACTCTTAATCAACAACACATTTATTTGGATAAAGATTAATATAATTACGTTGATACAACTCTTAACAAATAATGCATTAATTTCGGCCAAATTTGACTACCACAAAAAAGGTTCTAGTGACTTGATCTTAAAAGATAGACATATACTGTCACAGACATTTTTTTAGATCATTTTAAGAGAAATAATTCTTTCATACAAATATTTTTGGTATCTTGAACCGTTTTCGCAGCGTACGCAACGAAAGCCCTCAAGGATGAATAATTTTCGCCGTTTTTTTCACATTTTCCATGATTTCTTCGCTCCTAATAGTTGCAGCGTGATGTTATATAGCCTATAGCCTTCCTCGATAAATGGTCTATTCAACACAAAAATAATTTTTCAATTCGAACCAGCAGTTTCTGAGATTAGCGCGTTCAAACAAACAAACAAACTCTTCAGCTTTATAATATTAGTGTAGATTGTCTGAGTGTACTAAACAACTGATGTGCGACTGAATTGGCATCCGCAATCAAAGGAACCAATAAAACACATTATAGCCGCTCACAATTTCTAGTTAAATCTGGAGCAATCTTGAAGGCTGAATCCATCGGAAGCTATATTATTTTTTTCTAGAAGCTCTCTGATTAATAATCACAAGAGGTAAGTACTCATACTTACTTGATCCTCACAGTCAGCCGCCATGTGTTAAGTGATCATCTGCTACCTTCAACCCTCTTGTGTCTTTTACACAATTCTTCAGCATGAACCATGAAATGGTTCAGCAAAACAACTTAAGTTTTTTTTTATTGCTCACTAGTCCCAGGATCAATCCATCTCCGTCTATCTATCTGCCAAAATACCGTTCTCTTGAAGTATCATTAATATAATTATTCACCATTCTTAAGTTCGAGCAAACTGAAATAAAAGAGATTAAATAAGTATGTTAGCTGCTTAGACTTGTGGTTGACTGGAAGAGAAAGCCTCCGGCATTAAGTCTACCATTGTACAAAACTTTGTGCAGAAGTGTTTTAAATGAGTAAATAAGTTATTATGTGAGTATTTTGAGTATTTGGCTATTTTTTTGTGGCTTCCCTTCTTATGGATGCATAGCTTAACACAATTAAGATATAATGATGGAGCAATTTCTACACATCGAAAATCAATAAAGCAGTGTAATTAAGAATTAACAGTCAAACAGTTTTTATGTCTGTTGTAAAGTAACCTAATCAATGTCAATCCGTTCAAGTCGTAAAATCTACATTCGTAAATATTGAAATCTTGTTTCTATAAGGAAAAATTTAAATTTTAGTTAGAAAAATATTGTATTGTTAAAATGATTCACCAAACAAAACCAGAAGTTGAAAGAGTAGTCAGAGTAGTCATTCATAGCTTTATTTTCATTAATATGTGATCATCATATTTGCTACCATACCATACGGGGATGCCGTAACAGTTTATTAGGGTTGATTTGAAACGATAGCAAAAATGTTTGTATAAAAGTAAAAACTCATATTCTAGACTTGATTACGATAAAAATGGATGTTGATAGTAAAAATAAAAAAAATAGTTTAAAAAACTAAAAAAACACGCTTTTATTGCTAACTTAAAAAGAGGAAATAATTTCTGAGTACACGGAATTTATATTACAGTAGAGTAAAAAGCGTGGGGTGCACGTCTTTATGACGTTTTCATACATTTCTTTTTATTGTTGCCCATAATAGGATGATTTTCACATACAACTACGAGTATACCAAGCACCCCACGCTTTTTATTCTGATGTAATATAAATTCCGTGTACACAAAAAATATTTTCTCTTTTTTAGTTAGCAATAAAAGGACACGAATGAACTGATTTAATTGTTCAAAAGTAATGAAACGTATTTACAAAATTAGGTCATTTTTATGCTGACGCGAAGTGATGTACGTATTTGCCGTACACTACCATTTCTTGATTATTGCTTTTGACTATATGCGACCCAATCAAGGTACTAAGTAAGTCACTAGTAATTGACCTATTAACTGACTAATACCAAAATATAATTGGGTTCTAGCATGCATCAACGAGGCACTAACTTGTTATGATTACTTCATAGCTTATCGTCTTCGAAAACTGTAAAGCAAAAGTATTCAGTAGGTTATTTAGGAAGAGTCTATTTTTATTGTTTATTTATTATTTTCGACAAAAACTGTGCTCTTGCCTGAAGTGGTTTCTAATTCCTGGTCCCTATGTAATTTACTGATTTATGCATAAGCTTTTTTGGTCTCGCCATTTATACATATACCAATTTAAAAAAATTAAGTTAATTAATATAAAGCATTAGATATAATTTACTTTATTTGTTAGATACTAGTACGTAAGAGTACTAAGAAGGCTAATATTAATAAACGATTCATAGTCCAATACGTTTAACAGCTTGTCATTATTTCCTTCTATTATTGACAAACAAAGTTTTAATACTTAAGTGGTTAACGAGATTACAGTATTTATCTGTATATTATATATAACGTAATTAATTCGAGCTTCCAAGCTTTAACCGGTCCTTTATAAATAGAAGTTTAGTATGAAATATAGCCTTAGCAAAGTTCAGCAAGATTACTTTAAAAGTTTTTTTATAAGTACGAGTATTACCATAAGTCAACAAATATTATGAATGATAGCAAGACAAAATACTAATTATTTTAAAAACTTCTGCCCTAGATGTGCGAAATCTATATATATATAAAAGAAAGTGGTGTTAGTTAATCTATTATAACTCAAGAACGGATGAACCGATTTGGCAAAAAATTGGTGGACAGGTATGCTTAGAACCAGGAGACGGATATAGGATACTTTTTATCCCGTTCAAAAAAAAAGATTTGAATAAAATCTAAAGTCTGCTTATTTATTGCCTCTAAGGCGGAACAGAGTTCGTCGGGTCAGCTAGTATTTAATAAAGAGGATTCTTGAAATTAAGAATTAATTCATCATATAATTTAAGAGACAGGATAAAGCTACTGGCTGCTAAGAAAGTGGTGTTACAGCTGTATAAAAAAAAATTCGGCGCAACGTTCTGCACTGGATATACACGCACAACTATCGTATTTTTTTCTTGATAATGGCTACGTTAACGACAAAGCCATAAAGAAAAAAAAACTATCGTAATGTTCATTTGTCAATTTTTATGGGGAAACTGTAAATTCATGACATTTGGACGACACGAATTCGTTACGATAATGTTCGTGCTCACCCAGTGGCGACCCACTACTTTATTTGACTGCCTCGTTGGTGTAGTGGTTTCTGCCTTACATCCAGAAGGTTCCTGGGTTCGAATCCCAGGTCAAGCCGAAATTGTTTCTGAGATTTTCTGTCATGAATTTCTCAAACACAGCTCGGAGTCGGGAACTTGGCGGTGTTACATCCCCGTGCCTCGGAAAGCTCGTTAAGCCGTTGACCTTGCGCCTGATCTCTCTCCGGTCATGTCGGATTGCCATCTCACCGAACTTCGAGAGTGATGGAACAGTGAGTGCACCTGTGAATTGCGCTCACACTGGTGCACTATAATATCTCCTGCGTAGTTGGCTGTTCTCTGTTGAGATTGGCCGCCGTGGTCGAAATCGGCCAGGAGGACTATTATATTACTTTATTTAAATGGTTGCTTTAATCCCATGTCTTCTACACGTGCTACCTTATTCGTAAGCTTAAGGTTGTTGTTCAGATCGCGCCGCTTTCGGTGTCTACGGCTTAATTAGACCACAGGTCAGCCCGACGCCTTGTGCTAATGCGTCGATGAACCAGAAGATAGTAGAGACACAAGCACGTAAGCACATACTTGTTCATTTTAAATACGAACCTATCACAACGAAATAAGATTGCTGCAATGCTGAGCTGGACGTGCTGCCATTTTCACAGTTAAGGACACATGACCCTACTCATGAATGTTATTTTGCTTCAAAGAATTGTCAACTTTTTTTTCAAGTACAGAAGAGTTGAATTTTAAACTGGAAGAAAATGAATGCTTTGTATAGCTTGATCTGCTAGAATGACACTACTCGAAGTGTTTCTACTCTGAATGCAAGTAAAAGGATTTTTCAAACCTTTAACGGTGTTTAGTTAGGTTTGAGTTAAAATAGCGATGTTTTTAACTTAATGAACATAATAAATTAGTTGAAGAAAACGTCGTTTGTTAGGAGACGAAGCGCAAAGTATGAAAATGAACAAAAGTCTTCAAATTAAACAAATACTCGATATTTTTTTCAAAATACGAGTTAGCAAGATTTTCAGAAATATGAAAAATCATGAACTTTTAGTAGTCATGCCGAATTTAATGTATTTATTTAAATCGATGAATTTTGCACCAATCTCCCTTTTATTGCACATAACTTCATGTGTTCTAGAACTTTGAGATTGCTAAGATAATGTTATCAATATCCTCACTAACCCGTAGATCTGGAAGACATGGCCGTAGCGATAAAACCGCTTAAATTGTACATCTTTCTGTATATGTTCATTTTTTTTGATTGGATTAATTAGCTATCTTTCTATCTGCCCTCAAACAAACGAAGTTTTGATTGCACCAAATTTTCGATCCTGAGAGTTGTTTTGTAACAAATTCCTCAGTCATTGGTTAGCCACTGAATCAGAGCCGAGATGCCTCACATTATTGGGCCTAATTGTACATGTGTAGTGGAATTCCCGATTGACTTACAATAGCCCGTTTATTAATCTGTTGCAATACACATAAAGGCACCGATACACTATTTGCGTCTCAGTAATTAGCAGACTTTGAAATATCAAGTCCTTTTAAGGTGATCTTTTGAACAATCTTTCGTAAGGCTTAAGAGTTTTATTGGACAAACGTTATTAATGCACTGACCATCACAATAAACCATCCACCTATTCTTGAAGTAAGTACTCTTATGATTTTAATACAAATGAAATGTTAACATGAGCCTTTATATAAAAAGTTCGGCAGATTTTTTGATGGGGTTTTTGGCATATTTAGTACCTAGCAAAAAAATTCGATTCGATTTCAACATCTCATTTTCTAGAGTTATTAATATTATCGTTAAGTCAAAGATAGGATTCGTAAATTCCGGATGTACGGAATGGAATTACCGGATATTAGTAAAGTTAAACCGGATCGGATATTATATAATTTTAGCGATTTTAATTTATTGTAACTACTTGTTTGTATTTATAACTTTGCAAACCCTATGCTTACATATTGATGAGTTAAGTAGGTAAATAAGTAAAGTTATGAAATGCCGATTCACATGAAAGTGCTTAGCGATAAGCGAATGCTCATAGGAAGACCACTAGGCAACTGAGCATAAAATCGCAAAACATGTTAATTTGTTTTACAAGCCCATCCCTATAATTGACTTACTACGACGAATATAATAAATAATACAGATGATTAATACTTTCCCTAGTAACTAAAATCATAACAAGCATCTAATCGCTAATGTCAGCAATAAAAATGAACAGCTGTCTATCAAGATTGTGCTCGCAAACAAGACTTCATGAACATTATAATTGAGAATTACAACTTAATACTTAAACGCAGCGATCTGCACTTAATACACGTCATTAGTATCATCGAATAAAGCTCTTCTTTGACCAGAATCTACAATTACGTAATTTACGATAAACCACTAACTTTACTTCATAACATCATACCTGACTTATAGCATTAAAGAAATATGCACCTAAAGTGACTTAAGCGAGGTTTGAAATGCTCAGCATAGGGATATTTTTAATTCATCTTAAAAGTAAATGCCCTGGTTTTAAGATTATACCATAAGATAGGTGTTTGCTTCATGCAAAACTTCCCGTTTAGATATAAGCGACGCGCGACGTCCAAGCTTTTATACAGGGCGTTAAAAAAATTACAATTAAATAATAAATAAATAAACGTACAAGAACATCACATACATTGATCTGACTCCGTGGTAAGTAGCTTATAATAATCTTTAAATAATCATTTTCCAATAATCTTTTACTTTTTAACTAACAGCTGTATCAAATACAAATCCGCTTATATGCGTATTTTTACCATTATAGTAATAGTTTACCAAAATTTGCTACATTTTAGTCAGCTAAATATTTATGCTTATTAATTACTAAATTACAATTATGTCAGTAAAAAAACATTCTCAATTAGCCACGAATATGTTTAAATATGTTTATAGCTTTTTTTATTGTTGTACAGAAACATACTTCTGTAGTTATACAAAGTTGTGAAGTTGGTATAAGGCATTTTGAAAAAAAAACACGACTAGCTTGGTATTTAGTTACTTAATTGCACACTCAGCGCCACAGAACACGAAAATATTGCATTTCCTTTTTTTATATTTTTTCATTTAAACACTTATTGCACAAATGATGTACTGATCGCTAAAATCAATTATTTTTACCGTTGTTGCATATATCCCACCAAATAATCCTTCTCGAACATACCTTTTTCTACACTGACATTCTTTTGTTGAATATCTGCGTTTCGCCCCGGACCCGCAAATGTTAATTCACATCGCCTGTAGGTCCAATCCTTTCACCCTGTATCCTCGTATATTATTCAAAGTATCGAGATGCCACACACGACGCTACCGTATGGTCCCCCACACAGAACATGGAACAACCTAGAATTTTTTACATATTATAGGTTCGCGATTTATTTACATTTTCCTTTTATTTACATTTACCTGACGCTTTCACTTAGGTAGACTACCTGTGACCACTGAAGTTGAAAATGGTCCAAAACGTCAGGTTAAAATAAAATCTTAATTAAAAAAATAATAATAAAAAGTGTCTCATTTCAAATGAAAAATCGCGAAATAATCCGTAAAAATTTATCATTTCAACCTAGATATAGCATGATCGCTGATTTGAACGAGAACCAGTGTCACCAAACTCACACATGTACGTTAATTTACAAGAAAAAACAGTTATTATTGTTCAATTGTAGCGGTTTCAAAGCGGCTTTTAACACAAACCCAGTAATGCAAACTTTACCTTTTTGCCAGTAGGTTAAGCATCTCAACGAGGATTTTTTTGTAATTTATCTTTACTACTTTTTTTCTCTCTGTCGGTTGTCACTTTGCTGTCGCGCGTCAAACGCATACACGCTCATCAAGTGATACTTCGAGAATGCAGTTAGGTATACTCACGCCCAGGCCTGCTCACTTATGCAGTAAGTTCCTTGTTCTGTGGTTCCCGAGCTATACAACGTCGTTTAAGTATTTTATGGTCTTGCTATGAGTTTACGTTTAGCTAGGATTTAGCTAACAACTCGAGGTAAGCTTGAGGTGCATGTAAATATGCGTCCTTAATGCTATGTATAGCTAGGATCACTGTGGTAGTTTATGGTGGATGAGGAATGCTTAGTAAGAAAAACATATTTTATTCGAGCAGCCACTTGGCAAGTATAGCACTTTGACTGCTGTAGATTTTGAAATGAGACACTTTTACGGATTATTTCGCGATTTATTTACATTTTGTTTTAACCTGACGTTTCAGACCCTTTTTAGCGTCCGTGGTCACAGGTAGACTAAGGTGTTAGTTGTTACATAGTTTGAAATTTTTTTAAACTACCATCACTCAAAAATATTAAGTTACGTTCCTATCCACACAAAATGAGCTAACAGTATCTGGAGGTCCTGCAGTGCGGGGTCGAGCTTGAGTCTTGGCTAAAACAGGATCCCAAGCTGTTGGAATTTTCCAACCATCTTCTCTATTAAAATTAGGGTGTCTTCTAATTTCAATAGCCTCACGGAGCATACGAGGAAGAAAACGACGTTCTCTTGCGAGGACTTTTGGTTGGTCAAAGCGTATGAAGTGGTTGGGTTTGTCTAACGCGTGTTCACACACTGCAGACTTTGTGTTCCGTCTATGTTTAACTTCGGCTATATGTTCTTTAATCCGTACGCTTATACTACGCTTTATTTGCCCTATGTAGGAGAGTCCGCAGTCACATTCCAGTCTGTACACCCCTGCGTCTTGAAGAGGTATGTTACACTTGACCGGTGGTAAGAATTGGTTGATCTTCTTAGGCGGCTTGAAGTAAGTTTTGATTGCAGCACGCTTGAAGATGTTTCCAATTTTGTCAGTGACACCCCTCAAGTATGGTAGTACGGCAGGTTGGCGGTCGACCGTTTGAACTTTGGTCCGGGGTCTGCAACGGCGTGGTACTGGTAGCTGGTTGTCCCGTAGTACCTTCCTGACATGCTGAAGCTCAGCAGCCAAGTGTTGGTCGTCACAGATGCCCCTTGCTCTCTGAAACAAAGTTTTGCCCACGGTAGCCAACTGTCTAGGATGATAGATTTATGATAATGGATGATAGTGTGTAGTCTACAGCTGTAGATTGGTGAAATATAAGTTACGAATTAGGTTTCAGCGAACTTTTCAAGTAACTGTAATTTTTACAAAAGGAAAAACCATTGAAGTTTATTATTGTAAGGTTCGTTAGGATACACTGAGTTATAATAAAAACCTTAATAATTGAATGCAAAAAGGTTATAGACAAGAGTTGAGGAAGTTGGTTGTAAGTATGTAGCCTATTTATAGCAACGATTTTAAAAATTAAGGCGTTTGTAACCGTTAACATTTTATGTCCTCCATATCTATTTAAAATTTCCAGCCGCACCTCTTAACAAACGGTCCACTTCCTTCCATCCTGAGCACTTCTAATCACGAAAATAATTGCCCAAAACGGGCGCCACCCAAGACTCGGAAGCGTGCCACCCACTCTTCGTCACGCTTCGGCTATCTCCGGCGATCTTAATTATGGACGTGCCTATCATCATCTTAAATTTTCTGCCTTAAAAGGTCTATAAAGTCCTAAGTGTACGCAATTTATACGAGATTACGAACGCCCGCTGCGCTGTGTCACGATTGTCGACACTACTGTCTCACAGAGCGCGTGCCGTGAACGTTACGTAAACGCTAAACGTTTATCCGTCAATCGTTTCTACTTTTAGAGTAATTGATTTTAAAGCTTTTTGTCACTTTAGAGCTTCGAAGAAATTGTTGCAATTGAAAGTAAGTGCTCTTCAATACACCATAAATTGGATGAACTATACGGAACGCAACGGCTCAAGCTTTCTAAACGCCATATAAAGCAGTGTTACAGTTTAACGGTGAATATAATTTAGGAAAGATGAAAGACAAGTCGATTCGTAGTCAAATCCACTTTCATGTCGATATGCTACATCCAGCGATGATAAGCTTATGTTACCAAATGGGACGTATTAATTACATTACAAATTCGGAAATCGCCTATTTTGGCCGCGGAATTTTAACCCAACTCGTTGTTTAAGCATTTTTCTCATTATTAGTCGCAATTTGGAAAATATAAAACTTTCCTTATCCTACACATTAGGTACCACAAAACACTGCAAAACGCATTTATCAAGTGCAAATCTCCCGATGCGTACAATCAGACTCTGAGTGGGCAATCGACGCCGTGCCGAACGCAGCATAGCAATTCGCACCGTGTTAGTGTAGCCACCGGCAACGCTCGCCTATTAGACGCCACTTCCTTAACAAAAGCCACTCCGAACCTCCCATTCCGACGATTGTATGAGCTATTTACCTTATCTGAAGTCGGCCGCAATCACACCCGCTCCCGATGTGGACCGCGCACAATTAGTTTTGATACTTTATCGCTGCTTTGTTGATCACTCCGCACGTTTGCACTCTCATCGGGGAAATATTAACAGTTAAATAGGATGATTATGTGACAACTGGCCTGATTGTAATGTAAATGAGAGTTTGTTATTATTGTAAAAGCTTTGGTAGAATACTTTATTCGACATCATAACTAACAATTATGTAGTACCTACCTATAATATTTGCAATAATTTTAGTCATCAGATGGAATTCTGGGAAGGGTTATTTGAACATTCATTTACTAATATCCTATTGATTTCCCAATACTTACTCGATGAATAATATAAATCTATCTGTACTTATAATAAATCTGAAGAGAGGTCAATTCTGTACACAAAATATACTTCCAAAATAACAACAAGGGGTAGATACTGATGCCAAAAATGCAATCAGTAAAAAATTTGTCTGTCCGTCTGTATAACCGTTATAGAAACAAAAACTTCTGGACGGATTTTAACGAAACTTGGTACAATAATATAATTTTTCATACTTCTGAGCTGGTTAAAGTATACTTTTCATCAAGCTACAATCAATAGGAGCACAGCAGTGAAAGGAAATGTTAGAAAAACGGAAGAAGTTACTCCAGTTTTTAAGCTTCCGTTGCGTGCAATCTTAATGATTAAAGCTGCACAGAAATAGTATACTCGTATGTCGAAAATGCCTTAAAACTATATAAAAATATATACAACAACAACAACATCACATACATTATAATCTGACTCCATAGTAAGTAGCTAAAGCACTTGTCTTACAGATGTCAGAATCAACAGTGGTATTACAAATAAACCTTAAATAAATACATATAACACCCAGACCAATACAAACAGATATGTTAATGCACACAAATGTTTGTACAGTGCGGGGATTGAAAAAATATCCCACGTTAGCATATGTCTTCTCTTATGGTTGACTCACAATAACAAGTGTAACTAAATGAGAAGTGGTAACTACCACCCAGTGTAACTTTGGAAATCCGAAACTAAGGCGAACGAAGTCGCGGGCGGCCGCTTGTTTAATATTGTATCAGGAGATACCAGTGCAAAACTGCAGCTACCAAGTACTTGACAATTACAGTACCAAGTACTGTAGTCCGTACTGTTATAAGTGTAAGTTAATCATAGTATCAAGTATCAAACCAGCTCGGTCGGCGTATTGAGCAGTATCAGCGGTGCCGGTAGGAGCAGCGGGCACCCGCAGGTAACTGCGTTATAACAGTGATAGCCCGCGCGTGATGTGACCATAGCGGGATACCGCCCGATACGCCGGCGAGCCTTGTCATTTTAGACTTATTCGAGACTCGTTATAGTGTACCGAGTTCGCGATGCCTTTGCAATTAAATGGAAAAGTATCAATTACAGTTGATGATAGTACTTTTTTGGGAACATTTTGAATAAAATAAGGCTTAACCTAGCCAAACTGAATTAATTAATTTATATCACAGAGGATTGTACCGTAGGATTTGTTTCGATAGGTAAGAAATAGTAAAGTAGTAGTTTCGTAAGCCAGAATTAGGAAAGTATTTATGTTCATTTACCTGAATTGAGATATTTGATTTCTAATCATAAATTTGGCAAAAAATCGGTTGGATTGATTTTTCGTAAGTAAAACGGTTTTAATTGCCTGTCAAAAAAAACTCCTGTACTTTGCCATGGTTCTAATTAAAACAGGCAGATTTCTCGAAAATGCCTTCGAAGATATAACCAAGGATAATCCTAGTAATAATGACCTGAAATGGTTTCTGAACTGAAACTATCGTGATGTGGCAGCCATTCCGCTTTATGGGCTGGTCATAAGCCAGGTTAAGAGGTCAGATTGAGATGAATCGCTGACGATATAAGACACATTTTGAGATAATGAGATATGTTGGCTGATATTGTTAAGTAGAAAATGAAATACAGGTTAACTCTAAAACAATACTAGCCACTTTTTTGTTTATACGTGCAATACATTACTTTACTAGCGGTCCTTGTTCATAAAATGAACGGTCCTAAAAAGGAGCTTTAAAAACACAAGATCCCGTCCGTCACATTTTACAAAAACCCGTTTTGCCAAGCACCTAAATCGCAAAAAGAACCTCTTCGCAAGAAATTTTTAGCTCTTAAAGTTTCTGAGCTTTCGTGGTGACAGAGTCAGTGAGTGTGTGAGTTAGTGAGTGAGTAAGTAAGTGAGTGCGTGAGTGAGCTTTCACTATTACGTTAAATGTATGTTGTTGTAAAAGTACCAACCATTAAAATTTATGTAATTAATCACCAACTACTTGAAGGTTCTTTCATCCAGAAAATATATGGAAATAAGAGCCAGTTTAGTTTTATCTACTAATTTACATTTTCAACTTCTCCTACAGTTCCGTTCAATGAAATATTGGTAGATTGTCTCCAGGTAAAAACTAAATACAAACTTGTTCTATTTTTGACTAATTTCACACCTGCGACATACTGACGACAACTTTGGTGGAATGGTCAAGAAGTTTACTATTAACCAAGAGGTCGTGGGTTCGATCCCCGCACTGTACAAACATTGTGTGCATGAATATGTCTGTTTGTACTGTTCTGGGTGTTATATGTATTTATTTAAGTTTATTTGTAATACCACTCTTGATTCTGATGTCTGTAACACAAGTGCTTAAGCTACTTACCACGGAGTCAAATCAATGTATGTGATCTTGTTGTATATTTATTTAGTTTATTTATAATGCCTCCGCGACTCGCGGCTGTCAGAAGCGAATCGGGCCATAGAAAGTCGGAGGTGTGGCCTCAGCCTTAATATCCCGGTGGTGAACCATTAGCACACAGTTTTGGTTATCAGCAGCGACTGCGGTAGGGTCCAGCGTGACCGCGCGACCCGCAGATACCAGATACCCGTACCAGATACCTATTATCGATATAAGATTATACTTATGGTACCAACATCTGTTAGGCTGTTAAGATTCTCAGATATTGATAGTATTTGTTTTACTTATGTGCATGAATAGGTTATGTATTGCTAGATTTCGACGAACTACACATGATGCATACAGATTAAGTAACTACCTAAAAAGGTTGGAAAATATAGAATTTAGCTTCTCCTGTGTTAAATTATTTTGTTTTCATGTCTTTGCATGTTTTTCTATAAACCTATATCACCTCAATTATGAGGTGGTACACATAAGAGCCATATTTCACCATGCGGGCTCAGTGCGGATTGGTGGAGACTTTTTTATTAGCATCTTTTAAGGTATAAACCTATTTTTATGAAAAAGAAATCTTGTATCTTGTAAAGTTTGCATACTTACCTACAACCTTTCCGAAGACAACCAATTCATGGGTACCTACATACTTAGGTACTTTGCGCACACATTTTAAAACCTTTTAATTATTTTCAAACTAAAAAAATCAGCCTTCATTTTGTTCAAGTAAACTAAAGCTACAAGCTAATTTAGAAAGATTTCCATGCAAATTTAATTACAACAGTTATCCATGGGTACCGCTAACGAAGTGTGTCGTTAAAATGATCCGATAGTAGTAGCAGGGGTATTAATTTGCATGAGGGCAACTTGTCATGTCTATGACTCTTTCTTGCCTTCAATATCTGCATATATGTAATATGGCGTATAAGGAGAAAACAGACTAAATCCAAAAAATATTTTTTCAGCATGTTATAGCGATAGTTTTCCTACTTGAAGCGTGTTTGCATGTTGATTTAAATGCAATAAAAAATAGTTTTAGGCAGTCCATAAAGATTATCCGGTCGTTTTTATAGTTTATGTATTTTTTGCACACAATCAACATGTTTGAACGCACGAAAACTCAATATTGGTAGTAGGTACTCGTAAAAACAAAACCGTTTTAATCCATCTTAAAATATGGCAAATCTGTGGGCGGAATAAAACGAAGAAAAAAAATATTTAATCGGAAAGTTTGGAAAGTATTATGAAAAGTTATTTTGTACTGATTTATGTTAATTACATAGTCTGCATCTACTCTAAAAGCTACATCATACATTGTAAGTGAAACAAATGCAGCATAAATTATTATGTCAAAAAATGTCAACAAATCAACATTAATCTGCCTCCCCATATAAGCATATCACTCACCATAGGAGCGGGACCTCCTGACACAAGCATTTATATGTTTAAAAGGCTGGTCCCAACCAATATGCATTGTATGTTTTTTACATGTATTGAAATAAACTTTTTTCATTTTCATTTTTCATTTCCATTTCACCATATACTCATTAAAATATTTTTTTTTTCAGTGCCGGCATCGTCGAATTCACGCAGAATGTTGAACAAAGTAATTAAGGTGTTAAAACCGGTACATATTTTCCCTGGTAAGTTGATTTATTTGTCTTATTCTGCAATTAACGTAGGCTATGATTTGTATGGCTAACTATTATGAAAATCCTCTTCAATAATTTCGTTGTTTTTCTAAGTACATAATGTCTCTCTAGAGTTTTGCACCCATCGTGAATTTTGAAACAAGTTGAAGCTTAAATTACACCCCCCATAAAGTTCCAGGCGCAGCATACCGTGAGACAGACCCTCCTTCACCTAAGAACTCTCTTCCCGATGCAGTACAGACAACAAAACCTCAAGATCCGTCGACAGCTTCAATTGCACGTGAGAACCATTTTAGAGATCCTTAAAAATAAATGGGCCCAAACAGGTGGCGGGTTTTACAAGCGAGTAAGAAGTTAGTGCGAAATGTGTCTGAAGCAATGTCGCAGCCAACTGGTTAAAATAGCCGTTCAATCAAACAGCTAGGTTAGTAGCTAGGTTCAAACACACGGCTATACGTATTTTGCCGACTAGTTGACTGCCACGTTCAATACTATAGCTAGACGACGCTTAGCCAACTGGTTAAACGGCTAATTGACTATGGTGATAGTTTCGTATATTACGAGTGCATCAAACTTTGTTAAGTTATTAAAATTTAAAATCCCACAAAAAAACAGCAAAACTGCTTTAATGGATGGATGGGTTTTGACCAGCCATTACTATGGTGCACTGAAATCGGTGAATCCGTTCGGAAGCTATAACACCACAGACACACCACACAGGAACAGAAAATGTGGTCAAACTTATAAGGGTTCTCTAAAGGGAATAAAAAGTCACCTACAGTACCCATTCAAAGTCGTTCGATACGCACTTGACCGGTTGTAATACACGCCCAAGTCATGATGTCTTTATGCCCCCCGTGGAGCCGCTACCATAAAAGTACGGAAACATCTTTTAGCGTTGACAAGTGCTTATGCCGACTGGCGACAATGCGACGATAAAACGAAAGCACATGGGATATCATAAAATAAACCATGGGTATCCACGTTTTTTGTTTGTCCATCGTTGTAGGAAGAAGTTGAACAATCGGACTATAAAGTATTCCAGTAGCATCGATGGAAATAACCTTTGGGAACTAGCTTAGCATTTGATGCGCTCATGATGTTTTTTTTTTAATTTGTAAATTTTCTAAAGGTAATATAAATTATTGACGACCGTTTGGTGCAGTGGTCTACATGTCGGACTTCATAACCAAGGGTCGCGGGTTCGATCCCCGCACAGTACAAGCATATGTGTGCATGAACATCTGTGTTTGTACTGGTCTGGGTGTTTTCTATGTATATTATGTATTTATTTACAAAAAAAAAGTATTTAAGTTTATCCGTTGTCTAGTACCCATAACACAAGCCTCGTAGCTTAATTTGGGACTAGAGAATTGGTGTGATTGTTGTGAAATATTAGCAACAAAAAACAAAAAGTTTTTATTTTATTTTATGTCTGAAATTAATACACTTGCTCGACTTTAGGTGCAGACGCTGTTGATACTAGGCGAACCGGATATGGTGGTAATGTATATTTATTATTTCAGAATCTATGCAGGTATACGTAAAGTACAAAAAAATGTTTGTTTCGTATTATTCCAGACATAAACAGCAAAAATAGTTCAAGAAGTGACGCAAAGGAAAGGAAATTGGCCAATAAAGATGACCTCTTTCAGGCTCTCAGCAAATTGGCTGAAAAAGCTCACAGTAAGTACATCTCTAGTAAAATTCAAATAACAATTATTAATTTTATTTTAAGACTGTGTCATATTTGACAATTTTTACATCGGTAACAGAAAATTGTTGTTCCTTTTTTAAATTGCATTTTTTTTAAACTAAGGAAAAATTTTTTCCAGAATGCACAGGCAATAAACCAGGAGGAAACTCTGAGCCCAACCAACCAAATTCAAGGCTTCCAATGTCTGGTATTAATCGAGCTAACGTGTTAAAAGCTAATAATATGAGTGAGGTTTTGGATCTTATGGAAAAAGGTAATTTGTTTCGATAAGTCTCAAACGCGTCATTGAAAGCATCATGACTGTTCACTTTCATATTTGTTTTGTTACAGGACTGAAACTTGACAAAATTCATGACCTAGGAAGCGATAGAATTGCGTGGTTAAAGATTAAAATTCCTAAAAAACAGCTTGGAGCTCAGTAGCAGCCTAGTCACTCTTAATAAGCCCGAAGCTATTATTTTCAGATCCAGAATAACTCTAGCATAACATTTAAAATTAATAAATGTTAATATTTTCGTTTATTGCTATTAACTATAACTGAATTGAAACTATTGATTGCCTGTTTTTTGTCTCTTTCCCCTTATACATGTTTATTTTTCGAGTATGAAACGATCGCTATGTTAAACGGTATGGTTTCAATTCAATGTACACTAATATTATATAGAAATAAGATTTGGTTGTTTGTTTGTATTGAATAAGGGCCGAAAGGACTGGACCGATTGAAAAAATCTTTTTCTATTAGAATATTACATTATTTCTTGTATTAAATTTGTTTAATACTATAAATAATTATGATATTATATAATTGTCCACCCATGCGAAGCAGTCACGTATAAAGAAGATATACTTGAAATAATCTAAGATTAATTAAGAACTTTGATTGAGCTGTAAGCAACGGTATATGAATACCCTCTAACTGCAGATGTTTACAACGAACAATAAATAAATAATTTGTTTCAACGTACACACCAATTACCTAGCCCCAAACTAAGCGTAAGCTTGTGCTTTGGTGACTAGAATAACGGGTAGACATACTTAAATACATTAATAAACACCCATGACTCAGGTACAAAATGCACGTGCTCATCACCCAAACATTTGCCCCTAGCAGGATTCGAACCCAAAACAGCCGGTTTTGTAGTCTGGACCTCAACGGACAATGGAAATTCAACGTTTTAATGTATGTAATGTAAGCGCGGAATTTCGGACCGACTGCACGAAATTAGATGACTTTTCTTATTTGACAGGACAAGGTTTTCGTGTGAAGTTAAGTATGTAACCAAAAACGAAGCGCCGAAATCATGTTCGCGCATGGATTTAGACCGACCAAATTAAAAAAAAAACAACGGGCAGGTAAACTTCTGCGGGTTCTCTTGTAAAAAATACAACCTAAAGATTTGAATGCCATAAAAATAAAAAAAATATAAAAGTATATGAGATGACAACAAAATCTCTAACATCAAGCGTAGGCATTCCTAAGAATTGGCTTGTATCGGCGCAGGCACACACACGAGCTCTCACGACTGTCGCCGACTCCGCCCGATAAGAACAATATTAGGTACACACTGAAATAACGACCGCAATCGAGATCCACGAAAACTATAATTTTAGTTCCGCTATAAACTTTATCGATTCTCTTATTAAATTTAATATTTTCTTTTGGCATACACGACCTACGGCACACAATACGGCTTCCTACATCTAGTAGTCATAATGACAAGATTTTCCAGTTTATCATTTGTGATTTGATAAATAGCTTTAAATGCCAACGTTACAGTGAAAGAAGGATATGAGAAGTTATTTCATACTTATTTATTTCAACTACATCGGTGCATATTCCAAAAATTACGTAATTGTTTGTAAGATTTTTAAAATACACCATCAACTTTATTAATTATTGAAGTGATACAGATCTTTTTCGAAATAACTTTTTTTTCAGTACCACCATTGAGTCAGCGGAGGAATTTAGACAAACTCATATGGAGGATAGTCAAACCCGCAAAGACTAGTCATTGTTAGTACTTTAACTTAACTCGTACTTTAACTTTTTACGTTACAATTCTATTGATGGCTCAGAAATGTTTGGGAAATGCTTGTTCCAATTTTGAATTCATTGCAGTGGTACCTAATGAAGGAAAAGAGTTTAAATTGATGAATGCTCAAGCTTATCCAATCCATGCAAAAAAATTACAAAATCAGAAGGACATACTTATTGCACGTAAGAACATTGATGTATTTTCCACTGTGACATAAAATATACCATCTGAAAAGTTAACGGATAGTGTTACGACCGACAAACGTCGGGCGGAAATTTTGATTTATGCCTGTCGCAAGAAATACTTAAACATTTATAAACACCCATGACTCAGATACAAATGCATCCGAAAGATTACATCCTGTACATCTCATGGAATAAATATTTACATCTTCAGTGGCACCCAACAAAGGGATAGAGCTGAATTCTATTAATCGTCATGCTGATTCAAACTATGCTCCAAAAGTTGAAAATCAGAAAAATAACTTGTTTGCACGTAAGTATATCTAGAGTTTAGTCTTTATGTACTGCCCATAAGTAAATCAAAATTGCTCGTCATAAAATATAACTTACACATATGCGGAATACTGACGCTACAACTCTCTGCTAATCGCGTGTCAGCTACTGATATTTTAGCTGCGTTTCTGCTGCTATAGTTTAGCCGCAGCTATGATAAAATTAATAATTGTTTATTTATATCCCACCACAAACAAGATAATAAAATGATTTGCTTAAAAAATATTAATAAAAACTTGTTTGTGAAGACTAGCGATTTATTATAAGTAAATGGATATTTGTGATACAGACCGCCAGTTCTCCACCCCCAGCGTGCTGCATTCGTGCTTGGCTCTTACCTCAAAAGTATTAAATACGTGATACTGAAAATATAGTTCTTAGGGACACAGTAGAAAAAAAATATATTATAAAACTGGTTCCAAAAAATATGCTAGGGTCATGTTATAGGATCAGCTGCGAAGGTCCCGAAAAAAATCTTGAAGCTAAGAATACGACTGAAGAAATCTTCATTCCTAACAAAACAGGCATTACTCAAGACTACGAAAAAGTTTGTCCCTACTAAGAAATTAGCAAATAAAGCGATAATCAGTGATCTTAATGCATTAGTCGAAAATAGGAGAACGATCATCATCATCAGCCTATATACGTCCCACTGCTGGGCACAGGCCTCACCTCAACTATGAGGTGGTGCGAGCCATACTCCACCACGCGGGCTCAGTGCGTATTGGTGGAGGGGTGTGTGTAAGGTAAGTGACCAACCTCACTGTCAGATGTTATTAAGCCGCCCGAGGGCCTCCGACCAGGCTTAACGACTAATATCTATCGATATTAACCGGGACCAACAGCTTAACGTGCCTTCCGAAGCACGGAGATGCTTGTAAATAGACGTCACTTTTATGGTCAGAATGGTCACCCATCCCAAAAATGACCGCGACGTAGGTTGCTTAACTTTTGGTATCACTACCAAAGCGCTTCAATCACTGCGCCACAAGCACCTCACCAGGAGAACGATACACAGTAAGTATTTAGTGTTTGTTTACCAAATTATTCCAAATTTTGTAAAACGCGCGTTAGAGTACCTACACGAGTGTAGATAGTCAAGTTTTCACATTCATGATCATAACTACGCACTAGTGATCAGTACTTAAACTAACTAACTAACGTTAGGAGCGGAGAAGCACGCGTGGGGTTGGGCAAGTTACGACTGCCGTATGGGATGCCCGCAGGTCTATATATAGATGTCCTGAGGACAGGAGTGGGGACGGGAAGCGTCTACCAGGAATTGGTTGGTCACCTTGTGTGCCAAAGGAAAGGTTCAGACAAACAAAAAAATAATTTCACCTAAGTAAAGCAAATCATATAAAAATATAATAATTGTTATATAAATAAAGAGTATAAGTTGTCATTCATTTTAAATATGCAGGAGCGGCCAGCACCACGCCAGAGGAAATGTTAAAGGTCATAGGACTCAGTAAACCTATAGTAAAACTAAAATATGTACCTGTTTTCGTTAACACTACCATCAGTATAAACAACAGTTGTAGTACAAATATTAATTGTACTGTGGCTATGAATACTACTGCAATAAAAACAACCACAACCAAGAAAATCGCGCGTAAAGATGACCTAGAAAAAGGTCTAAGCGAACTGGCTGAAAAGAAATTGGACGAATTACATAGTATGTATCATATAGACAAACAAATTAAAAACTTGAATATTTATATATACCTATATATACTTTTTGCATTATTTTTGGTCTAGTTTCCTTTGAGGGGTGCAGTTTATAATAACTTTTCTAATGTTAGTTTAAAACAATATTTATTTTTTGGAAACTCAAATAATGTAAATAAATCAATATAATTTGTAGAATGTGGTATGTGATAAGGATGACTGGAATAACCAATATTGTTTTCCAATACATCTTCTCAAATTTCCACAATGTGGTACGATAACAACGACTAAGTCACCTCAAAATACACAAAAAGAACAAAAGCCTGTAGCACTACCATTGAGTCTAGGTAATGGAAAAAAATTGAAAGCCAGCAATTTAGATGATGTGTTGGAGATGATGAAAGGAGGTCAGTACCAAAACACATCTAGGATCAGTAAAAAAAATGAGACCCAGTAATTACTTGGCATGCCTTTATGACAATTTTAAAGCAATGATCACCATAGCACAAGTTCATGCTCAGTTTTCAGTTATCGGTGCGATGTTTAGAACTATATTTTATAGCTTACTAGTTATTAAATTAAAAAAGCCATATATATAAAATTGTTTCAGTATTTAAGCTTAAGAAAGCCGTTTTAATTTTCAGGTTTAACATTTGACAGAGTCCTAAAGACAGAACCAGAAGACATCATTTGGTTGAAGATAAAAATTCCCAAAAAAAATACTTTGAATCGCAAACTTTTACTTTCTTGAGTTTCTAGAACAATGACATAAAATGACGATAAATTTTATTATTTGGAAATAAATTTTATTTGGCTGTACCTTCGTGTATGGACTATTAAATTTCGCAATAACCATTTCCAGTCAGTTACCAATAAAAATGGTGCAGTGATTGATCAGTAATGTATATTTTGCTTTTTATATTCTTGACATTCGGAGGTGAGAGTGAAACTCAAATAATCACAGGTAATGACTAATGACGAATAAATAAATTTATCGCAACGATTAAGTTTTTTAAGTTACCACTTAAAAAACGATACGTGTTTTTTTAAGTGGATAGCAGTGGAACACGACAGGATATGGGAAAAATAGATCATTATATGAGTTCAATCAAGAAATTGTCAAGTGAGTATCACATCACAAATGTAAGGCTAGGTCACACTTGCGGAATACTCTTGCCACGACTCGCGTCTGAGCGATTCAGCCGCGACCATTGGTTGCCACGCTGTCAGTTGAAACAGAAAATCACATAATATGTCCCGTGGCAGTTACACACGTTGTTTGATGCTTTCTATTTTCAAAACAGGGCAATACCCAGATCATAATATTGAACTACAACTTGAAATTAACAAATCGGTGACAAAACTACCATCCAAATTCAGACGAAGCAATGTGCAATACATGAAAGTACCAAAAAGGCTGTGTGAGTAAAACACTGGTGATATTATTATAGCTAGGTAAGCACACACACCTTCATCTCATCATCCTATATACGTCCCACTGCTGGGCACAGACCTCACCTCAGCTATACGGTGGCACGAGCCATACGCGGGCTCAGTGCGGGTTTGTAAACGACATCTCACATTACTTTAAAAATAATGAGTTTGAACGGAAACACATGACGTTTGCATTTGAAATTAATAAAAGAAAATCTAACATAAGTTTTGTTTTCAGTACGTAATGGAAACAGTTCTAATGGTAAGACTAATTTATACCGTTTATTGTTCATTCAATTGCAAAGTTTTATTCGTATCTTTTTTTTTACAGTAATTTTTTTTTATTAAAACACTAAAACAATCCATATTTTTGTAGGTACCACAACGCTGGGGTCTTCTTCTTTAACCAGTAAGTTTTCAAAACATTTGTTTTGTTATAATTATAAAATATCCATACATATTTACTTTACACACTACTTGTTTATTGATTCTGTTTCATATATAAATAAATAAATAAATATTTCTCAACAATCACACCAATTCTCTAGTCCCAAAGTAAGCGTCGAGGCTTGTGTTATGGGTACTAGATAACGGATATACATACTTAAATACATTTTTTTTGTAAATAAATACATATTATAAATAGAAAACACCCAGACCAGTACAAACACATGTTCATGCACACTTATGCTTGTACTGTGCAGGAATCGAACCCGCGACCCTTGGTTTAGAAGTCCGACATGCAGACCACTGCACCAAGCGGTCGTCAATCCATATTTTATTGTTGTAGCTACTCCAACAACACCTGGTGCCCAAGTAAGACAGTCAGATGACTCCGAAAAAGCTCCTATCTATCTGGACGATTTGAAAAAGGCTTTGGAAGACTTTGAAAAGAGACTCGCTTCTCATTCAAGCAGTATGTATAATGCTTAATGCTTATTTATGACTTGTGATAAGATTTTTCTGATGCACTTAATGTTAAAATATGAACGATGTCAATTGCGCCTTGCTTGCTTAACATTTTGATTATACAGCTAGATAACAAAGAAACCTGAGTAAAAGTTAAAAACGAAACGAAATAAATATTATTTTTGACATAAGACCTTTATTATCCTTCCCCAGATTGCAATGGCAACCACGATAACGCAGAGACCACGGAGAGTAGTACCACAGATCATGTGAGCCACTCAGTGTCTCCTTCGCCTAAACAAAACCGCAGCATCCAAGATATCTTGCAGTTAATAAGAAAAGGTACGAACAAATTCATTGATGAAATGCACTACCGGGTACAAACCGCATGAGTTATTGTATGACTCAAGGCAAACCCCGACTCATATTTTGTGTATCTGATATAATTTTATGCATGTATGATCTGCCTTATTTCATTTTTCAGGTGTAAAAGTGGAGTACCACGTCCCAAAACCAACAGACGACAGCTTGGAATGGCTTCAAATTAAACTTCCAAACTAATTGTTAGGAAAAACTGTCAAATAATATTAAATAGTCCACTGTTGAGTTCGATAGATAGAGAATAAATGGATGTGCTTATTTAAGGTGCGTGCTTTCAAATCGACTGTCACATATCTTCAACTTAGTCAAACTTTTCAGATTACAGTGGTTTTTGATCTATTTTGACACTTCTCCATGTAACTTTACTCGTCTGAAAACACTTGAAAGTAAAGAATGCAACAGTGACTTCAACGTCCATTAATTTGGCAATCTGAAGGACATTGCTGACTGAAACACATTGCTTGTCGAAACAATGTCATAATAACGCTCACTAAATCAAACAAAGAACAAATAAAACCAATCAATTATTGCATGTAGACCAATATTTTAGGCTACTTGACCTCACCCATTCAGAGGCACCGAACAAAAATTAACTAGAACTTTATTTATGGAGATCCGTCCGAGATAATTTTATAATATTATTAACTCATCGATCCGTACTGACGTTTTATGGCCCGTACTTATGATCTGAGATAGTAAATCACTGCTCAACAAAATTTTATTGATGTTTTATGGGTACAATATAAGTTAGTATCAATTAAGGTAGGAAAGCGCGAGACATCTCACACACACACCCCAACTATGCAAAGAGTGAGTTCAAATTGCTTGTATCTATTTATATCATCACTAGCTGACCCGGCAAACGTTGTTTTGCCATATAAATGTTAAGGGTGGACAACCCTTATCACTAAGGGGTATGAAAAATAGATGTTAGCCGATTCTCAGACCTACTCAATATGCTCACAAAATTTCATTAGAATCGGTCAAGCCGTTTCGGAGGAGTATGGGAACAAACATTGTGACACGAGAATTTTATATATATAGAGATCATCATAACATAGATATTGCGCTAATAAATTGAAAGTCATTTGACTTTTTAATGATAGCTTTACATTAAACCAAAACGGTTATTTAATATCGTAGTGATAATATTGGTAATAAGTTAACACAAATGGTTGATGCCCTTAAACACACTTCGGTAGAATCCATGTTTAAAATAAGAAGACTACGAGTTTACGTGACACCATTTTATTCGACAAAAAGGGATGTTTCAACGAACACTCCAATCACGTGGCCCCAAACTAAGCGTAAGCTTGTGTTATGGTGACTGGGTAAAAGGATAGAATTTACTTAAGTACATTTATAAACACCCATAACTCAGGTACAAAGGCTCGTGCTTATTACACAAACATTTCCCCTAACAGGATTCGAACCCAACAGCCGGTTTTGTAGTCTGTGCCTCAGACCACCAGACCAAAAATATGTCAAAGATAAAATTAAAATTAGTTTAATGCCTTATTTAGTAGGTTTTGTTGCGTATTTGGAGATGCAGTCCAGTCACATTGTTGAGATATCCGGAATTCGACGATTACTCACATTGCAACAAAAGGATTTGTTACTAGGAATTTAGTGCATTTCACAATAGCTTACGTGTTACCAGTATTTACTTAAAGAATGATTTATTTCTCTTTTGTATGTTCGTGGTTTAAAAATGGGCTTATATTGTCTTTTTGGTCTAGTCACGAAACTTTATTGATTAGGAGGTACATCATCATCAATTAGCCTTTTCATCTTTACAGATCATTTATGAGGCATAAAAAAAATTGGACGGCTAAGCAGTATTTCCTCCTTCCTCCATCCTTTGAAATCCAAGTTTTCGGCAATAAACTGCTTAGCTGTCAAAATTTTGGTATTACTAGTATCTATACTATAATATTATAAAGCTGAAGAGTTTGTTTGTTTGTTTGAACGCGATAATCTCAGGAACTACTGAATCGAATTGAAAAATTCTTTTTGTTTTGAATAGTCCATTTATCGTGCAAGGCTTTTTGCTATAAAACATTACGCTGCAATTATTAGGAGCGAAAAAATCATAGAAAATGTAAAAAACGGGGAAAATTATTCATCCTTGAGGGCTTCCGTTGCGTGCGCTGCGCAAACGATTCAAGATACCAAATATATATATATATATATATTGGTATCTTGAATCTTTGGTATATTTGGTATCTCGCGTGGCAACTGGGCCAATTTGTGAAAGGATCTATCGCCTGCATCTAGCGCAATTGAATTTGGCGATGGCAGTACTAGGAGGATAGCTCCTTAATTCATAAGCTCAATTAGTATTTGGAATATCGTTTCAGTGCTTTGTCTCTATCAGATTATAATACATATATAGATTATAAATAGATTATAAACTTTTTCGAGCTTTATAAATACAGCCCGCCTTATGCAACCTGATGAATAGTACAGCAAAACGCGGGCCGGCGGTGACCTCCCGCGCGCATGCGCGATACTTATCTAATCTGTGCCTCGAATAGCTTTGCAATTAAACTATTAGCTAAAGGACAGTAACGATGAATGCCGTACCTCTTTGTTCGGAACATCTGGCAGGGGCAGAGCTTAAGAGAGGTCGTGGTTCAACTATAGCTACCTACAGATGTTGGTGTATGAGATTGGAGATTAGTAGAAGGGTGCAGTTACAAGCATTCTTTTGTTAGGTTAGGTTAGGTTTAATCATTGACCCCCTCGAATAGAGCACGCCTTGCCGTGGCGAGGGGGCTCAGTAGCCTGTCGCAATCCAGCGACAGGTGAAGCCAAGATGCTCTGTGGAGAGTGCCTCTGCGTCTGTTCCCGTATCGGGCGGCAGAGGCACTAGTGAGTCGCGTCTGTCTCGCATCGAGCGGCGACTCACCGAAGTGATTGTGGCTCCCAGCACCCCTCTGGCTTATCAGAGGAGGCAGGGGATTTCCTTGGGACTCTGGTCCTAGTGGCGAAACGAGGGTCTTAGCTTAACCGCCCGGACCCTCCTGAGAGACGGCGCCAGTGTGCCGTCTGGAGTGGGATGAGATCTCCTCACCCCACTCCGTGGAGATCCGCCCTCCTGCTTAGAGGGCGGACGTTGCTGCTGGCAAGGGTCGCGGGACTGTTGAGACACCGCGGCCCCTGCTGTCACAGCCACACGCAGCGGGCTTCGTCAGGTTTTAGTGGGTATACCCGAAGACGGGGGAGTCCCACACACGCCCCTCCGGTCTCTCCGACGGAGGGGTACGGTGCGTAATTGACATTTCCTGACGTTAAAAAAAAAAAAAAAAAAAAAAAAAAAAAAAAAAAAAAAAAAAAAAAAAAAAAGGTTTAATCATTGAAAGTCGCCCAGCCAGCAGTGATAACAATTTCTTGGATGCCAAAGGTTTTTGAAAATAGAATTAGTTTGTCTGGGCTGTTTCAGCATTTAGTCGCTTATTGAGCTTTTGTCTCACTACCTTTATAAGAGATATGGTCAGTTGGATTTTGTGACTAGATTATTAAATATAGAACTTAAAATACCGGATAATAAGGCGTTGTATCTCTCTCTCTCTCTTGTCTCTATTTCTATTGCAACAACTTTTCTGGTTTACTCTTATATTCGAAATAACGTCAAAGTAAAACAAAATGTCTTACTTGTAACGAAGTGTAAAATGGCAACTACTTATTATTCCATTAAACGTGACTGCAATTTTAACTGTCTTTATTCAAAGCGAGTCTTATTATAACGCTCAGTATTCGATTATTAATCGCCCTCAAATTAAAATGTAATTTGTCCGTCTATCTATAAAGACCGTCTAGTGTTGGTACAAAAGATACTCGACCAAGCTCAATCAAACAGTGTATAAAACTGAATAGTAAGCAATTAAACTATAAAATTAAAAACTTCATTTTTCATTGTTCCCCCTGAAAATGTAATTTCGAAGATGACCAATGAAACAGCAGTAAGATGGTGAATTGGTAAAGAAAGTTACTGATAGATATAGGTAAGTGCGACAAAATGATTTATTGTGGCTAATTTTTTATAAAATAGTATTTATATTTTTAGGGTTCCGTACCTCAAAAGAAAAAAACGGAACCCTTATAAGATCACTTTGTTGTCCGTCCGTCCGTCCGTCTGTCAAGACCGTTTTTCTCAGGAACGTGTGGAGTTATCAAACTGAAATTTTCAGTTTCATCATATTAAAAAAAAAAAAATTACAATTTTGAAAATTTCAAAGTTACTACTCCTTATCTCAAGAACGCGTTGAGATATTAAATTAAAATTTATATTAAATACTTAAGTCTATAATACCTGTGATGGGTGAACTTTTACTTATATACCTACAAGTTTGTACGGAACCCTCGGTGCGCGAGTCCAACTCGCACTTGGCCGGTTTTTTTTTTAAATCAGATGTGTAAAAACTTGACCATGGCATTCATTAGCCATAGGTCTGTACAATTAGTCAACCTTCGAACTCTACATCCATGATGTGGTATTTATCACTAAACTCAAATTATTTAAACATAGCACATTTTCTTCTAGTATTTTTTAGCTGTATGTAAAGACTAGCGGCCACCCGCGACTCCGTCCGCGTGAACTTTAGTTTTTTGCCACCGAGTTTAAAAACTTATGGTTGGAAATAAATCAAAATCTTAGGGGATACCTACGTCATAGTAGCTATATGCATGCAAAAGCGTTATAGTACACAGTAAAATTGATAAAGTTTAATACAAAGTTCCATCTCCAGATGAAATTAAATCACTTCCAAAGAATTTATTTAAGCACAGACTCAGGAAATGGCTTCAAGAAAAGAATTTCTATAAAATCAGTGACATTTTTGCGTAATTAGTTTTGTTTGTTTAGTATATGACTAATTTAATTTATTCTGGACATTATGTAATTTGAATTATTTTATCACATTTTGATTTTTTTTTTAAATTCATAATTGCTAAAATAATAATGTAAGTGTGACTTTAAATGGACCTACAATTATTATATGTTTAATGTTACTATTACGAACAATTTGCATGCCATATTTTTTGGTAAAACGTGAGGACTTATTATTGCATCTATACCTACCACCTATTGCAACCATGTTTTGAGCAAATAAATATTTCTATCTCCTATTTAATCCCTTTGGGGGTAGAATTTATCAAAATCCTAAGCGGGGCGGGGATCAAACCCGCTACCTCTTAATTAATAGTCAACTTCTTAACCACCTATGGTATCCCTTTGGGGGTAGAATTTATCAAAATCCTTAGCGGAGCGGGGATCGAACCCGCTACGTCTTGGTTAACTTATTAACCATCACATCAAAAGCCAATAGCCACACCTAAACAATAGATTTTGGGGCGCCAATAAAACAAAAGTCGAGCTGCAGGCATGAATAATCTCGCGCAGAATTAGTATGCCTAAAAAGGCAACGGTATAGTTTATAGGGGGCTTAGGCGCAGGCGCGTAAATCAGATTGCATGGACACTGCACTATTTCCAACAGTTCGCGTTATCGCCCTCGTGCCGTTATGGTCAGGGGATTGGGACTGGAGTGATAGTGATTGTTTTAGCAACAAAAGAGCTTTTGTTACTCTGTTGGTTATGTGTGAGTTTTATATTATTTACATTTAAACATTTAATGTTTGATTTGACTGCACCCATCTTGCTGTATGATGCGAAGACGCGGACGTGGCCAGCAAAAAATATTTCGGCGTTAATGTTAAGAACACCCATTGTACGAGTACTTATCTTGTGCAATGAAATTTGGAATAAATTACTAAATTTCAGAATACTTTATGAATGCTGTTACTAAACATAAGGTACATGTTGTTTTACTAGTGTTTTTGATTTATCCAACTGGCCCAAAAAAGGTCACTCAGTCTTTTCTTAATATCTCTGTTCCTAGCTAGCGTATACCAGAATATTTTAAAGTTATATTTAAAAAAGTATAAAATAAGAGGCATGAAAATTGCGATGACCATACCCAACCCACCATTGGCCTTATGGTGTTAACAGCTGCGAATTACCCGCCCATACCGCGAGTGCGCCCGCTCAGGAGCGCCCCGGAGCGAAGCCACTCCGTAACATGACTGTAATATCGGGAGCTACAGCGAACTTTGACATTTCCACATAGGGCCCCGATGGTCGACTTTCACCATAAATGGCCAATTTACGGATGTCTGCCGACCGGCCAGCGCCGGCTAAACTGTCTCAATTAGTTCCTAGATAGATGACCCCGTAATTTGGCCGGGTAGCACTGAGATTGCCGGTGTTATTAGGTTAAGTGCAACAAGCGTTCGCATAAAACGTTATGGCATGGCTGCCGGGGAAATTGTAACGTCCTTCGCCGTGTCAAAGGTTCCGCTGAACTTTGCCGAAGATTGTTGAAGATACGTGGAACGGGTAACAGTTTTGTGCTTGCATCAGCGAGGTGCGAGACGTAAAATTGTAGGTATTTCAGCCAATAAATAGAATACAGAACAATTGCTTTAGCACTGTTGCATTGCATCTTCTTATTACCCGTTTCACTTCTACTGTACTAAGTGTTTTTAAAAACAAAATGCCTGAATGATATTGTTTTTTTCTGTGAGCGCGGTGAAGTCACTCATGTTATTGTACCTCTACCTCTAGATACCTTAAAATTATACTCGGTATTTTTTGTTAACAGCAAAAAAACAACAAAATCACAATATGCATCACCTTTTTGCTACGATACGATTTCATTTTCAATAATAGTTACAACTTTCACTCTCAGTATTCTACAAATGAAATAGCTGCCGCCGATTCTATATGTTTAAATTCTTATCATCTACCATCAGTGCAACCGTTCGTTAATGTCCATCAAAGTATGAGCTATTAAAAAAACGAATACGAATTAAGTATCAAAACCGCACGGTCGCGCTACACGAGAAGCGTGCCGGCGCGCCCATCGCGCGCGCACGCCTAGGCCAATAATCTATATTTCTTTTTTTTACTTTTTTTAACAGGTTATACAGTGACCAGATAGGTGAAGTTGAGAATCAGGTTCTGATTGCACTGATTCATTGCGAAAATTGAAGGCGCAAATTCTTGGGGGCGATTTGCGCAATCGCTTATGACAGCTTATAACTTGTCCGTATTGACTTTTTGACTCGCATGGAATGTTTAAACAAATACGTGTTGTTTGTTACTTAAACAAATTAATTCACACTTCCTTATACAAAAAATTATGGAATAGATAGCACTTATATTTGGCTTGGTATGATTTCAGACGACTAAGATACTGCTTTTGTACATTCGACAGAACATCAAGTACATTACTGCATTATAACGACAATCAATGTCTGTTCTATAGTGAGCTACAGAAAGAATCGGTAGGTACTTGGGAATAAATAGAATATCTATTGTTTTTGTGATCGACGTGTTCGACTGGTCAAACGCTTAGGCGTTTGTTAACCAACTTCAAAAAAAGGAGGTGGTTCTTAATTCAACCGTATTTATATTTATTTTAAACTAGCGGCCCGCCCGCGACTTCGTTCGCGCAAACTTTTTTATACCAAGGGAGCATTTATTTGGGATAACAAGTATCCTATCACCTAAGTCAGCTCATACCCGGTCTTTATAACAAACTTCATCAAAATCCGTTCAGCAGTTTCAGCGTGATTAACGGACGAACATTCAAACATCCAAATAAACTTTCACATTTAGTGTGATTGCCTATAGCTTTAAAATTCATGATTAAAAAAGATTATATTCATAACCATGAAAAATTAAAATTTGGTCACTCTTGAAATCTATGTGTTTTTTTACTCTCGTATAATCTCATACAATAAATAGACGCGGAAAGAATGCGCGGGATTCAGCCCGAAGTTCGCCGGGAGCCTGGCGGGCGAAGGTCGCCTATCGCATCGTGAGCGCGGGCGCACGCCACGCCTGTGCGTAATTATTTAATCTGTGACCTCTCATTTTAATCTCTGCTCCCTTGTTGAAAGTATAGTTATACGTAGCACTAGAGCTAATAAATTTAATTGTTAGGGGACCGAAATACGAGGCCCTTGGACATGATCCAAAGTAAAAAGGTCGATCATTGTTTTTGAGCTATAGCCGAGAGGTAGTACAATAAGCTATGTTTTAGTTTAGGAGGCTTACTAGATAAACTATACTTTTTTAGCACAGGGTGATAATATACCAGAAATTTTCCGATTGATTTGATTTGCCGAAAGCTGTGTGTACATACAATATTTGTATCTGTTCTTGAAGTATAGATGTCCTTCCATATTTTATAAAGCAAAGTTAGAGGTCGGTATTAGTCAATGAAGTGTTGCTATTGGGTCTGTTGGTGAATAGCGAATATGCTATAAATAATAAATCTGGGCTCACGGAAGTGCCCGCGTCTAGACGAGCCAATCAACCCTACCTTTCCTCTATTAGTTTTCCTGCTATGCTAAGTAGCTTCCGGCAGCAGCATCGAGCTCAGCTGATACCCTATCTTAAGGGAAACACCTGCCAATCTAAACTGTAACAACCAAACTCAACCTCAACTATTTACAATCACTTATTTTCATCTTTGACATTGCCAATAAAAAGAATTAGAACAACAAGTTGATAAGCGTTCAGGTTCGATCATTATACAATAATAGCGGGCATTATCTATGGAAAATCGCATAACAAGTTGCTATAAGAAACAAAGAGCCGGACCTGATCAGTTAAACGACATTTAACTGTTTAACAAGAGATCAGATTCGGTGCAAAATATTAAACAATTGTATTGTCCAACTGTAATTATGAAAATGACCTTTGAGTCGAAGCTACAATAGAAGTGGTTTGAACTCACTATTTTTAAGCTTTCCGCCTTAGTCTAGTGGTTGAAGACTCGTGACCACATGTCTCATAACTTATGTTAGTATTAATAGCCCCAAAAATTCAAGTCATCATGATCCCATCTCCTCAACCCACTGCGTCCGTATATACGTACATACGTCCCACCGATATGGGCACATGCAATACTTTGACCATGAGGCGGTACCTACAGGCCGTACTCCACCACGCGGGCCCAGTGCGCAATGGTGGAGAGGTTGTTTGTAAGCTAAGTGTCCAACCTTTCTGTCATAAACAGCTGATGGTGTGGTGATCTGGCTGTCAGATGTAAGATCGAGTTTTTTTAGTAAATCAGTTTATAACTGTTAAGACCTACGTAAAGCATATTATTTTTATCAATTACGTTTTAGGCGATATATTACATTTTTACTGCTCTTAGACAATAGCTTATGAAACTAAGTACTTAGCATCTGTCGTAGATGTAAAACGTTTTCGTTAAATAAGCTAGTAATTTAAAAAAATTAACGCTAATTGGAATCGGATCTGAATTAGGCAGTCAAGTCAATCTGGCCACAGACAGACGGACAGACGAGGACACAAGTAAGCCGTATTGTTACCTCCAACTGATATTTTATTTGTAAGTATCCTTTGTGTTTGTTAACTTAGAAATTGAAAATAAAAGTAAATTTTACAGAGCAAGGAATCGTCGCAATTCGCTTTCTTTACGCGTTTGAACGCATAATTTAGTTTTAATTCTCGTCGTTTTCTTACTTTCAGTTCATAAATTAATCATAAAATTTTATTTCTAAGGAAAGAGGTACTATCTTTTTCATCATCATCATATTAGCCTTTTGACGCACACAGCTGAGCATCTGGGGTTCCCCCTACGATTTTCACCGCGGTCAATCCTGCGCTCCTCGCATCCAGCAGCGTCCCGCGACCTTCATCAGACCCTTGGTCCACTTTGTAGGGACTGCCTGCTCATTGAATTTATCATATGCAAACTATCAACTGAATCTGGCTACGTGTTAAAAGTATATTTATAAACTTCTCAATGAAAAACGCAACGGCGACCACCCCGTAGGTATTTTCCGCGACACTATGAATGTAGGTAGACCGTATATCGTCAATGTCATGCTATTACGTAAAATTAAAAATAAAAAAACAAAATGTCACGTAATCGGATTCCATTGACCGATCGGAGAGGTCAAACGTTCTCTGCATTATTTCACTTGCATGGCTAAAGTAATTTGCTCTCGTTTCGTTGCATGCATCAACCTTGCGCGCAGTTATAATTGCAAAATGTTAAAATACAGTGATTACGCCCGATTTACACTTCGTCGGACGTGAGTTCTCAAAAATAAATGTACCTGCTTATTAAAGAAATGCAATCTCGTTGAGCTGCTTTAGGTGTGCATAATTCAAGCCAGTTGAAGCAAAACATTACAATGTGAACGCAGCAAAACTTAGAATTACATTTGTATTTTGTACTTAGTAATGTGTTTAAATTAAGAAGTATTGTTGCACTCTATCTAGTTTTTACCAGTAGACCCTTCCACCCACTTCTTGAAACTAAGTATCTAAAAACGAGACAGTTCCAAAGAAAAATAAGTAAATTATTTCATATTTTTTCATATGGAAAACATCACATCATTTCTGATCTGGTTGGTAAGTAAGCTTTTATGCCGTAGAAGGATAGTTAACATTTACATCACAAATCTATGCTATCCCATATTCCTTTTATGCCATTCCTTCAACAATACTATTACAAAATTACAGTGTTATATCGGCAAGTGTACCATTACAAAGTCTCCAATAAGTAGGTAGAGCACGATCGCTAGATTGTTTATCTGCTTTTCACTCGAACCGAACCGAAGGTCGAACAAAATTAAAAGTGCTTCGTATCTGATTACTCTTATTACCGAGCTGGGCGTCAATAGTACGCTTCCTGCGGTGAGGTATGAAATAAAACACATTTTCACAAAGACTAAACTATGCCACAGATGTCTCAGTCTAAACACACTGACGATTTAAAAACAAAATCTTCAACATTCAAAAGTAAAGGTGATCGGTAAAAATTTTCAATTTTGCTGTAACCTATAGTAGGTGTTCTATACACCTCGTTAACTTCAAGCGGAACTATTATTAGCTTTTGATCGTTGCCACTTACTTTTAATCACATAATAATGAAAAGTTACGTTTCAAGACCTCATAAAAAAGGTTGTAGTTACGCACAAAAGAAAAACTCGTCGGCTTTAATGGTTTTAAAATGAAGCGCACAAATCTCCTCTTATTTTATGGTGACACAATTTATAAGTCTACCTTTCTCTTTTATATTAATATTAAAATGACAAATTCCAGTTAAATTAGACAAAAAATATGATAATGGCCATTATTTTTTGCGTTGCAGACCAAATTTCACTTTGTTTACTAAGAGGCTTGTTTAGATTAGCTAGTTTGATATTTCAAAACTTTAAAAGGTTATATTTTCAGTACTTAGACGAAGTCACAATGCCTCCCTATTATTATTATTTTTTCATATTTTATGCATTAACTTAGTAGACCTAATATAGGCACACACATTATTTGGAAGACTTGTGTCACAATAAACTTTTTTGCACTTTATTCTTGTTTTAATCCGACTGCAGCGAAACCAAAGTAGTTATTTCTCCAAATAAGAATTACACTTCAATGTGTTTTTATCTTTTTCTTTAAACTATGCATACCTCAGAAAGCCAGTAAGCTGTGTGTCGACACAATATGAAAGTATAATTTGCTTATCCACTGAGCCGTGACAGAGCACAATGAAATTAATCTCCGAATCTATTCACTCCGACATTATAACACTGTGATCTCGAGAACTGATTGAATAATATCACGAAATTGTACGAAACTGGTACAGTAGTGGTGTGGTGTTGATACTGTTTTGAATCTCCTTCAGAGAAAAAGCAAGCCTGAAATGTATTTTTCACTAATGTTGACATAAACAGACAATTAATTGACTATTTTAAATTATGAGAAAACTCTAGGAATGTCCATTTTTTCGGTATTGCTCAAAACGTCTTCAATTATATTTTGGCGATAGAAACACCCATAACGAATAAACGTAGGTCGTATTTTAACTTCCGAGTTTAACTCAAGTCCGAATTGTAAAATCGTAAATACACAACCCCCTAAGTTTTCGGGACCAAACTGGCTGCAGGGCGGTCACAAAACTTTGACTTGCCTTGACAATCTTTTTAGAGGCCTATTTTCAGCAGTCTACATCTTGTGGTAAATCATGAGGATAACGCCATAGACAAAAGAGTATTGCCAAAAACAAGAGTTGTCAATCAGTATGAGACGACTCCCGAGTGGGTGCGCCCCGCATCGTGACGGGTGCGCACGCGCACGGCTGACCGATGTGGATCTAGTAAGCAGGGGGACAGGGTACTTTTTATTTACCCTACCAGGAATTTAACTGAACAGCAACTAACTGAATATCTTATTAGCTGGTGATTCTGATATTTCAGGACTATAACTTACGGTTTTCTAACGATACGTCTAAAATAATCATGAGGATAATGCCATAGACAAGAGTAATGCCAAAAAAAGAGTTGTAACTTAGTATGAGATGACACCCGAGGAGTGGGTGCGCCGCGCATCGTGACGGGTGCGCGCACGGCTGACCGATGTGGATCTAGTAGGCAGGGGGACAGGGTACTTTTTATTTACCCTAACAGGAATTCAATTGAACAGCAACTAACTAAATAATAATAATAATAAATATTTCACAACAATCACACCAATTCTCCAGTCCCAAATTAAGCTACGGGGCTTGTATTATGGGTACAAGACAACGAATAAACATACTTAAATACCAGACCAGTACAAACACAAATGTTCATGCACACTTATACTTGTACTGTGCGGGGATCGAACCCGCGACCCTTGGTTTTATAAGTCCGACATGTGGACTAGTGCACCAAGCGGTCGTCATATTTTAAAATATCTTTTCAGCAGGTGATTCTCATATTTCAGCACAATAACTTACGAATTTCTATCGATACGTCTAAAATCGTAAAATGGTGTCCATAAATAACAGTAAAAAAATTACCTACTGGATCGGAGATTAAGTGCTATTAATATTTTCTTGCTTCTGTATTGGAAGAACAGCTCTTTGAGTTTTCGCCTTGTTGATATATAATCGAGGAATGTAGTTCAATCACTGCTAACATACTGACGATTTCGTTTTTTTGTTCTTACTTTCTTATAAACTCATTCAAATACTTTTTTGTATCTGAGGCGTTTGGACATTTTCCATAACTCAACATCAACTTAAATCTACAAATTGTTTTATGTAAGTCCAGGTTAAGGCTTTAAATACTAATTCAATAACACCATTGAGTTGCCTGATTTGAACATTAAAAAAACTTTACTTGAATATCTCCTGAATTAAATATTGAAATATCTTTCTTTAATAGGCAATATCTGTCCCCTGGAGTAAAGGCGCGGGCGCACAATTTGTGCGGCTCGTGCGCGCGCGCCGAGATAACGCGCTTGAATAATACATTCGCTCTCGTTGCATTGTGCTCTACTTTATTGTACATTCACCAGCACATCAACCTAACTGAAATCGATAATTTTCTCATCAGTAATTGAATCTGATTTTATAAGTATAAGTGTTAAAGATTGAAATAGATTGAAAATGATCGTCTATTTGGGACTAATTGAAAAGCTTTTGATAGTACAGTCAGCTTCAAATATATTCTCACATTCCATATAATTAAATTAACCTAAAGAAATCCAAATGAAAGTAGCTATTTTGTCCGCGACTGTACCACACAGAATTCCTATAAGAGGAATTCTGTACAGTTTTGAAATAACATCGCACTATCACAGTTGCTTTTTCGTAATCGATCTTGTTGAACAGAAATAGATTCAATTGATAGATCAATATCTTTACCGCACACAACGCTCGGTATTTTATATAGATGTTCTATATTGTTCATTGTGCTAAATTGTTTGGTTCTTGCCGTGTCACTTGTTAACAAATACTTGCTTCATGGGTACACAATAACAGGTAAACAAAATTGAGCGTGATAAGCATTCAATTTATACACTGCGTTAGAATAAATCTTGGTTGGTGAAGCTTTTGTGTTCGCTGATAAAGTGGCTGGCTCTTGGTCTACAAATATTTGAACAAAGTTTTAGCTGCAAGCTTTGTTTCAAGTTTTGAACCTAAACAACTGAAAAATACTATACTCAATACAAACTAAAGCTTGATGTTGGATTTAATTTTTTTAAATACTTTTATTAAGTTACTTCATTTTTTATCATTAACAATACAAATTTCTTTACAATCTGATATCAAAACACACTTAAAAAAAAAATAGACTGCCACAGGCGGGACTCGATCCCGCGCCTCTCGCAAATCGGGCGATTGCTCTCCCAATTGAACTACCATGACACTTACTCATCGGTCCGATATTCTTTTTCTTATTATCTTTTATCTTATTAGCCAGCCGGCTTGTAAGCTAGCTCGGCTTTTAAGTAATAAAACATAACTTTTTAGTTAAAGAACCCCCCACATAAGGCAGTAAAACAACTTGTAAGCTTAAACGTAAGGACAGATTTTGACTATTAATAGCCGAAAAAATAAAAACCACCTTGATTAAATTATATTTCGAATAAAAAAACCAGCATTAAAATCAGTCCATCTGTTCGGAATACTAGCCCATACTATATGGCAGTCAAAATTTTCAACAATATGCTATCTCATATTCAAATAGAGCCAAATGTAAAAGTTTTTTCAAAAACCCTACGATCTCATCTCTTATCAAAATCTTATTATTCAATAGATGAATACTTTGACGGTTAATAAGAAATTCTGTCTGCTCTATACGTTTAGCAAATACCTATTTTACTTATATTAATTTTGAATAATAATTGGTCTTATTTTTTATTTTTCAATTCATTATTTCTCCCACTTGCTACACCTTCTTGGTAACTAGGTCAATAAGTTCGTTTTTAAGCATTATAACTACCATCTATATAATGTAACACACCTAGTATGCAAATGTCAATAAATAAAAAATAAATTAAAAAAAAGGTCTGATACCACAGACAGACGCATTCAAGAACACAAACACCCAAACAGACATAACACCCTTCTTTTTTGTCAGGGATTAAAAAGGCTGATTATGCTAGGTGGCTGCGACATACCTATACACGTTTGTTGGCTCGCGTTCGTGATTAACGACGACCGCTTGGTGCAGTGGTCCGCATGTCGGACTTCTAAACCAAGGGTCGCGGGTTCGATTCCCGCACAGTACAAGCATAAGTGTGCATGAACATGTGTGTTTGTACTGGTCTGGGTGTTTTCTATTTATAATATGTATTTATTTACAAAAAAAAAGTATTTAAGTATGTATATCCGTTATCTAGTACCCATAACACAAGCCTCGTAGCTTACTTTGGGACTAAAGAATTGGTGTGCTTGTTGAGAAATATTTATTTATTTATTAAATATCACAAATATTTTAGCAGTAATACCGCAGTTAAGGAAACAGTAAATCCCATTAAATGATGTGCGGTATCTTGTTTATCGGAATCCTGTCCCAGGATGCACATCCGATACGTCAATTGACGCCCTTCTATGGGATAATTTGACACGTCCTCAACTTAACGCAAATAGATTTATGGTTTCTAAGTATTCCTGATGATATATTTGAAAAAAAATGGTCTTAGACAACGTTAACTTGTTTTTCACTTGAAGCTATTTATTAAAACTCAATTAAAACGAATAAATATTCGACAGTTAATTTTAGAACGACTACCATTCGACTAAAAGAAACTAGCATCTTGACAACCGTAGGTATTCAAAAACTTTCAGTTGCACTTAAAGTTAGACTATGTATACTATTCATGTCATCTTGGAATACCTAAAGCCTGTTGGAATTCTATAAACTAGTGGTAAATTTACACTAGTTACAGTCGATTTGCAACGAAAATCAAATTTTGACTCCTGGGAACATCATAAAAAGTAATAAAAGTCATTTATTTCTTTAAATTGACCCACACACTCTCAGAATTGACTTTAAGACGTCGCATGAAACTCTACCACAGCTTCGGGAGAATTTGTGCGCTGGTGCCGAGAAGAAGCGACGAAAGAAAATCGTTCACCATTGTCATTGCCTCTTCCTTTTTGGGTCGTTTAAAAGCTGTAGAATTGGGTTTTTATTGAATCTATCGACTATCAGAGAAAACGAACTGATTGAACCTCCGTCTACCATCACCAAGCAACCTTGGGGATGTTTTTACGGACAATTTGACATAATGCCTTCGCAGCAAAAAAGGCATTGTAAATATTAGGAAGTAATTAAGTCACTTTTGACAGTCAATTTAAATGTTTTTATGTGTCGATGCGTCAGTCATTCTTAATCAAATGTAGGTAGATGTAATGCATTGGAATAATACTTCCAATGGTCTCAAATTAGTTCATACATATACAATACAATACCGTTTTCCGATGTTATAATAAATTAAATCGATAAACCTTTTAGGTACTGAGGTACTTGTTGGTTCCAACTAAAATAATAAGAGCTTCATATTTTAAAATCTGGTTAGTTACTTAGTAACATGATGATTATTCGTACAATTTCACAGTGACATAATACACAAATAATGATATCGATGTTTTCGTAACGTAATAAAAATACGAATCGTTTATATTTCGAATAATGCGAAATCGATCAATTTCCACACGTTACGCAATTGTGACGTGCCTATAGGTAATTATTCCAGTCCCCTTCCGCACGTAGCGAACAATGAAATCGCTATCGAATCGATACGAAACCGAACGATTCAATATCGAATTGGATCTCGGTCACTCTTTTTATTGTTCACGCGATTCCATCGTCTAAGGCCATCCGTCAAAGCAACCTTTAAGACGATCAAAATAAGATACAAGTTACCGTACAAAACGTTTCGGAACACTTGTCATACGTTTGTTTTTTAATTAATTTCTTGTAAGAGGAAATTGTTGCACATTCATATTGCGTAAGATGTCAATTTTGAAGCATTTTTGAGTTGCTCTCGAATAACATTTTACTCGATTACGTAAGCAGGTTGAGGGTTATCTTAATGGTCGGGCGAAGCCCGTATGCTAATTGCAACGGGCCTTTATTTGTTCGGTCTGTATTCAATGTGAGATTTTTTTATAAGTTCGTTAATTTATTGAACCCCTTTAAACTTTTTTATAATGTTTTTTTCCTTTCACATATTACATCACTCACCTATTTCAAATTACTTTTTCAAATTTGATATACATTTGCAATAAAGACTATGAGCAACAGTTTGACCCATTTTCATATCAGATGGTGACTCCATACACATGTTAACAATTGGCACTTCGTACGACGCATATGCTTATTAATTAGATTGATCTCTGGCCATGAAAAACACATTACTCTACATGTTATCATTCCGAGTCAAAATTGTTCGATAGTGCATAAACATAATTAGATCTTGCATAGAACCAGTATAAAATGATCTCGCAGAGACTAGAGATTTCACTTTCAACAGTTAAAGAAGCTAAGGATGAGAGGTCAACTTCAAATTGTTTTGTCTTTGAAAGGTGCTTGTGCTAAAGAATGTCATAAGTACAAAAACTACTATTTTACTTTGTATCTGAATTTGGTTTTGAAGCAAAAATATGCAAAATGGAGGATTATTGTAGATATAATTACAAAAAATAATTTTGACTCGCAAAAATTTAGTTGTGACTTACCTATCGTACATACTTTCTTTTAACCAAGTGTAGCAAACAATCAGGTAGTTTCTGTTCATTATCTATTAGGTCGTCAAATGGTTATTATGAAACTGTTATATGGCTCCTCTAACACATTTTTTTTGGTCTCCGTAACCAAAAGGTGAAAAACGGAAGAGTTTCGATAAAAAGGAAATAGGAGTAAAAGGAGTGAGTGAGACTTTTCTTTTTTTCTATCTGTCACCTGAGTGTATCTCACAAACCGTTATTTTAAAAATTGGCCTTACTAGCTTTCCTCCCCAGCCCGTACGTATAGCATGTCAAGCTGGGCGTAGCATGAATGATCACGCGTGTCGTATCTCCGTCGCTTGCGCAACAAGTAATAGTAAGTAATTACGACAGATGGCTATTGTTCGAAGTGACCGACCGGCCTCTGCGGGCACGGCCTTCGCGACGCGGGCGCACGATTTTTTGACCGTAACCCCGTATTTTTTAGAGATGTTTACACCTTAGATTTGAGGTAGGAGGAGGTTTGACCGTTCATATACCTCTAATATAGAAGTCGCTTAATTAATTTAATCAGTGCCCAGAAACCTGTCAAATTAATTGTTTTTTTTTAATTACTTTTCAACAACATTTAACAGAGCCTTTTTAATAAAGGCTTGGAACGTTTGAGGAGATTTTTGATTTACTACTAACAGAATAACAGGATTTTCGCGTTTCCAGATAACTAATTAAATTGAACATTTCAAAAAAGTGAATCCCAACACTTAGATTGTTATCGCTTGACAAGAAGGTACCTTAAAATGTTGAGGAGTTGTAGCTAGTAAAGTCCACATTCATGACCGCAATAGGTGACTGATATGTTAATTCTCTGTAGCGGCTTTATCAGCTCTATAAACATAACATAGTGCCACTCCGATTGGTTCTTTGATATTGACGCTCATTAGTCTATTTATTACGACTGGTAGATTGGTTATCTCAATAATATTGCCTTCTGTTAATGACGATGTAGATACGATATTCAGCTCTTTACTTGCGGAAGCTGTGTCGCTTATATTATGTACTCGATCGAGATTGCACTCCTAGCTATTGTTTAATTCACCATTAAAATAGGCATGGTAATGCCTACGTTGCAAATCTACAGCCCTATTTTTATTTATTTTTTTATTTAAGCTTTATTGCACAACAAAACTATACACAAAACGTGGACTGAACGCTGGAAAGCATTCTCTACCAGTCACTCCTTTGGGCTAAGCAGAAATGATTAGTAGGCGGTGCGACAAAATAAATACATGAGAACACACAAATATAATAATACCAATAACATGACACATGAGATTAAATATAAAATATACAATAATTTTATTTAAGAAGACATATTTTGTTGTATAAGATCCTTTAGCAATCCTACATTTGAACTGTACTGTTTGATAATAGTGAGCCGCAGGACATCCACTGCTGAACATCGTCATTTTCCATACAAACTTCCAGGTTGAGCGTTTACAAGTGGCCCGCGTTCTGACATTTTGCTAGATCTTATCAGTCTATCTTGTAGTTGGATACCCTACGGTGCGCTTTTTCTACCCCAGCGGCTCCCCGGTCTCCTACTTTATACCTTATACATATAAAACTTATGCAGTCTTGGTATAAGCGAGTGATCTTAGCGATTTGACGACCACTTTGGTGTAATGGTCAAGAAGTTGACTATTAACCAAGAGGTCGCGGGCTCGATCCCCGCACTGTACAAACATTTGTGTGCATGAATATGTATGTTTGTACTGATCTGGGTGTTATATGTATTTATTTAAGTTTATTTGTAATACCACTGTTGATTCTGATATCTGTAACACAAGTGCTTAAGCTACTTACCACGGAGTCAGATCAATGTATGTGATGTTGTCGTATATTTATTTATAATTTATTTAGACACATGGAAAGTCGGTATATGTCCTGAAGATTTATTACAGATGGCGGAAGAAAAAAGCTTGTTTTATACACTTGGCTTAACGCCGACATTTTAGTATCGACTTAAGAATACTTTTGCTTCATAAGGATCGTTATACGCCTTGATTAAAAGTTAATGGATTAAGATATTATTATTAATTGCTTCAAGATACCTAGATAGTTTTTGCGATTTCCCGTGTTAATTCGCTATAATTACTGATATTTATTTGAATAATTTGACGGATTAACTTTTAAGAGTTTGCTGGCAATGTTTGGTGTATTTACCGTCTTACTACATAAGAAATAATCACAGGTTCGCACACTGTTTATCCAGTGACTTAACTTTTTTGTACCACAGAAGCATTTTTAGTACTAAACACCCTGTTTTATACAACATCTAAGTTAGACAAGCTAGACCCCTAGATTATCTAGAATTTATCATCGGAAATTATATCGATTTGACAAAATTTGTTAATCAAGCGCTTTAGTATGGTTGGTATTTATTTATTTGATTACATATTTATTTTATATATTAAATATTATTGCACAAAATACTTTGTACAAAAGGTGGACTTAGAGCCGTAGGGCATTCTCTACTAGTCATACCTTTGGGCTAAGCAGAAATGATTAGTGGGCGGTGAGACAAAATAAATAAAAGAGAAAACGAAAAAAAAGATAACAATAATATGACACTAAGAAAGTGACATATTAACGATTTTATTATTAACTATTATTAAGATTTATAACATCATCATGCTGAAAAGGAATAAATTAATTTCTAACAAATATCGTATTCTTATATCCGCATTTTTTCCGCCATTTGACATATGTCCAAACACGTTCCGTCACTAAAACTTATTTAGATTCGAATAAATTTTAAAATTTGTTCCAAGAATAAAAAAAGCTACCTGCTTAGAACGGATTTTTACTATGAATTGAATGACTGGTGATTGAATGATTGCAGTTAGAACGTGGTTAACTACTTCTCTTTTTTACTTGATAATGGCTACGTTTCACAAAGCCCATTGTTTTCCCATACAAAATCTATGGAGGCAGAACGTTTTGACAGATAATAAAGAGTATGTCAACGATTGGTGGTGTCATCTAGCCTATTGGTTGACACACGTCAGTCGCTAGTCACTGCGATAGTTTGCCGCAGGTGTGCGCTGGCGGTAAATAGTACTTTATTTGTTTCAAATTAACTTCATTTGATGAAGCAAAATACACTCAAACATATGAGGTCTCACAAAAGAACAATGTACAGCGTGAGTGTTCGAATTGCTATCTTACTATAATTTAACAACAGCCCAATGTTTACAAACACCAATTTATTTGTGTTGCAAACTCATATTCCGACCCTGAAACTCTATTTGCTCCTAATGCAACGGGAAGAGCGAAATAACTATAATTCTACATCGCATCTCGTCTCATCCTAAGCATATCATTAGAGCAATTGAAATACGGCTCTGATTTATTACATTTGACATGACCATCACTGAGCAAGCACTGAGCACATCCCACCAAACCTATTATCACGTGAGTAACACGAATTACAATGTCCATAACGAAAAAATAATAACATGAGTATGCACGTTAACGTCCAATTGCTTGCTTAAGAAAATTTCATACAGCCTCGCTCCCAATGGCACGAATAATTTTGTGACCTTGCACCGTCGTAAGTGTATCTTTTAATTATTATCATGAAGGATCGGTTGACACCAGCGCGTCGTGACAAGGTTACAGACTAGAAATTGTTGGGCAACCAAGTCTGATCGTAAACACAAAACATTATTTTGCTTACTGATTAAATATGTTAAACCGCGGGCATGAATACTGCGACAAGCAAGGCGATGGCGGCAGCGGGTGGCGACGAGATACTTGGAGTCGAACCCAAGTCTCCTCAGAAGAGATCATGTGAGAATTCGGTATTCCAGCAGGTAGACTCATCGCAGTACTACGTAAATAATGCACTTAGGAATATAACCTAGGAGTCTAGGGTTCAATTCCCAGTAGAAGTATTTTTTACCATTACTTCCATTACCTATGTTTTTTATTGTATTGTTTGCAGTTTAATGTTTTTTTACACACTTTTTTTACTTCGTTACTTACACAATAATACAAATATAATATGTTTGGGATACAAAGCCAGCACATCAGACTACCATTTTTTTTTGCGAAATCGCCCGTATCACAGGCGAATAAGATGCCGCAGTGCAGATGCCCTGACGTGCTGTCGTCTGCACAATGATGAACTGATTATGTAAATGTTGAAAAGTGTGAGCTTACTGACACCCGTGTAACTTCGCGGGATGGTTCTAGGATGCATTTTTTTTACTGGAAATCATGTTATTATACTTAACCAATGCGTGCCATATACTTTAGATAAATATGTTTTAAGCGTGTAAGTAGGTAACTGTTGTTATAGTTGTCTTTTTCATATTTGTTTATTTTATTCAATCACCCGCGTGCCTACGAATGAAGTAAATAAATCTGAAATGTACATTTCAAGAGACTGACTGTTGAAAACTTTTCGCATGAGAAAAGTGGTTAAGAGTAGAACTCACTACCAGCGACAGTGTTTCCCTGTTGTTACAACCTTGGATTTTTCAAAGCTTCAGTGAACAGTCATCTTCTAGGCGAGCTCGCTCCACCGTAGACCCAATCTCTGCCTCGTTTAAGAGAAAACTACCGCCCTAGCGCGCGATTTAATCAGTTATCATTAAAAAAGTAGACATGTGTGGAGCAAGGTCCCGCTGACCTTTCGCATTTTGACGGTTTTCACCTGTTCCAGTTTTGATAGGCGATTACCAAAACGAGAATTTCTCATTGTGATTGGAGTAGTTTAATCGACTTCCAATGAAAGTTAATTCAGTGAGCTTACTTTGTGTTTTTCAGACTACACCAATAAAACTCTTTTTTTGTAGAAATATAATTTCTAACAGAGCGTTACACCTCGACTTCTTTGTAAACTTCTACTCTTCTACTACTCCCGAAAGCTTAGGCACTAGCTATTTTGACTTTTAATTTTGTACGGAAAATGCTGCAAACATCCTTGTCCGACTCGTAACACACAACACAAACTAAGTACCAATTAAGTATGCTGATTTGGCTGAAGCCGCTCATTCCTTAATGGACATCAACTGAATACCTAGCTTCCCGCCGGTGGCTTCACCCACGTGGATTAGAAGTTTATATGTACAATTAAATACTATTAAGTATTACATATAAACTTTTCCCTTGAATCATACTCTATCTATATAAACTGCATCGAAATCTGTTGAGCAGTTTTACAAATCTTATTTTACTTACATACAGACAGAGATCGACGCAGGAAATTACTTTGCTTTACTCTATGTAAGATGATTTCATAATTATGGTATTTCTAAGGGCAGCCTTTAATTCCTTGGGGCTACTGATTCTTGTTCTGTTGTACTGACGAACTTATTACAAGTAGGTTCTCAACTGTAAGTGTTATGTAAGATTTATTGACATTTATCATCGGTACTTGTTATACTTACGATTTCACTTGTTTTAATACAATGTACCATGTCCAGAGTTCTAAGAATCGAATCTCGGAATATAAGCGGCGACGTAGGGTATTTAATGAATTCAAAAATTAATAAGAATACAGAAAAAAATCCCCTTCCCAGCTACGAGTAAGGAAATACAAAACAGCTTTTTAGCAGAAGAAACTTTGTCATAGAGTCTTGTGAATTACTTCCCCTGTAGGTTTATCAATGGATGTAATTTTCCGCCAACCACTAAATAATTACGCGCGTATCTGACCGCAAAAGTTTTATAATCGCCACACTCTTTCTTCCTTGTTTAAACTATACATTTTCTTGGAACCACGTCCTTGCATTTGGTATTTTTTATATAGTTGTTTGATGGTAGTTTGACATAAGGAATGCAAACGGTCGTGGTCGGTCGCGACGGAGCGCGTGACTTCCAAGATACGACCTGACCAGCGTTACTTGACCCCTGAAACTGATATCTAACCCGTTTTTTGCCTTTATATTTTTAAGAAGAAAGAAGGGCAAGAGAGGTCAAAGAAGTGGTGCCAGCAAAATCCTATCCGTTGTCATCTCAATGCCGTCTGAGCCACGAGCATCCGATTTTTTTTCTCTATGCCTAATGATAATTAATTGTGGGTTGTTAATACATGGCTTTGTCAATCAATGCTTATTAACGTCAGATTAATACATAGCGTCTGATCTGTAAGTCTACCTTTGTTCTAATAGCTTAGACCTACTTAAGGTCAATATGAAGGGTTAGAAAAAATCATGAAGCCTAAATATTACTTGCTTTTTTATTAATCTGTAATTAGTTAGATTGTATGTGCAATAATCATTAGTAGTCAAATAATAAGTGAATTCAAAATGCTGTCAAGTAAAACCTCGTAAAGTTTAGCTTACGATAGTCAGTGCACAAATAATTTTAAAAACGAAAAATGCTTTAATTTACTAATTTAATTAAATTCTCCGATAACATGACGTTTTACGTCGAAAGTTGATAAAAATGGTAGTATTTCCAGAGATTTTCAACTAAACGGAAAACGTCCTAAAATTGGATAGGTAAATCGAAATAATTGCACATTGACATTTAAATGAAATATTTTACTTAAGGTAGGTACTATACTTCTCAATAGTAACGATAGTATCTGAAATACATTCCATTATCCAAAATATCAAGAGCTATCAAATCTGTTTGAAAATCTATTAGTTTAAGCGCGTGCCAGCTCAAGTTATACTGGCCAAGTTAAGCTACTTCGTGACTGCAGGTACATGCAAATAATAATTATGATTGATGAGTATCTTTCGTTGAAATGTATCTCACTTTACACAATGTCCTTGTTATGGAATTAAATAGAGTGCACATTTCTCAGCAATACACGGCAATACTAGCCTATGCGGATATTTGCACATCAAGTTCAGTCTGGAGTAGGTATCATATTTATTAACTTTTCTTTACAATTGAGCTTTGTTTCAAATCTTCACCAGAAATCATTATTTCTAAGCTAAGCTAGGCTAAGCTTAATGATGAATGTAAAATCAAGACAGTTTAGGCTTTATACTTTTTCATCGGTATGTACTCGTATCTTCATTTGTTCCCTCAAACTACCATATTCTTTATCGTATTTTGTCAATGTATTAGCATCTAATTTGTCGGCTGGTAATAGGATACTTTTTTTTGACAAATATTGTTTAATAAGTAATACTCTTTTCTAGTTTTTTATCACTACTGCGTTACAACTCTGTGGAACTCAAGATTTTTAAACTGAAGAGCATCAATGCAAATAAATATTTATTTCATCAACGGTTAAAGCCAAAATGAGGCGGTGACTTCATGCACAAGTGTCTGTCATTATTTTATCTTAAACGTCGTGTCCGAGTTTGTATCTTTACATTAATAAATCTTCACTTATCAATCACAAACAAGTTGGCACCGGAATAACGAAAAACTCAACTGAACCTAAAAATATATTCAAGTGTATTAAAATTATCTTTGTCCTCGGTCTCAAGAAAGTCCGATTCAGGATATACCAAACGACCTTTTCTAGGAAACGATTTTAGGAACTTGAATTTTCCCGTCGATGACCTTTCATTCGAATTATTTTATTTTATATTTCGCAACCGACGCGCCGGTGTTTCCATCGAGAAATAACCCAGGACCCGATAACGACCTGCTACGTAAGGGTTTTGTGAGGTCGTCAGTGTAGGTACTTACCTTATGTCCTTGATTCATCAACTTTGTAAAGTGCTATTGAGTTCTGTAGGAAATATAAAACATTGTGATGCGATTGCCGTAAAACTTAGCTTTAATTCAAAAGCTTTTTAGCGCCGCTCTTTTGACGACTAATTAATAATCATTTCAACCCCCGACGAAAAAAGGGTGTTATTTGTTTGACCCCTATTCTGTTTGTGTGAATATAATTGTTTGTGTCTACGTTGAACGGATGGACCGATTTCAGTGTCAATTTTCTATTCGAAATATAATTTAATAATTACGGTGGTACTTAGCTGCAGCTGTTTAACATCCGTCCCAAAATTTGAAAGTTTTTTTAAATAAAAAGTTAGTTTAAAAAAATCCTGTAGAGCTCTTCTAAGTGAGACCAAATTCGAATTATTTCACTGGATGGGACGAAAAATCTGCTCACATTTAAATAAGTAAAATACCTACTGAACCCTAACTTAAACGTTGCCAAACAAAACTGACACGATTATTTAACCCTAAAACGCTACTGCATTTTAACAGGTAGCATAAAATATGATAATTACAGACTCCGGTCAGTTTGCTGAGCGCAAATGACCCTTTCACTTGGACAACTCACAAATCTTTTGTAAGTGCAGACACTCGGAATATTTTAATTAAAACCGTCCATTTAAGATCGACAAAGAAATATCTATATCCGTTTCGAATATAAAAAAAGAATGGAGAGCGTGTAAACATTTGGTATGACGGTTGGAAACGGACAATTAATTGTTACCCGAAATTATTTACGACTAGAGCAAAAACAGTTCTTGTCGAAGAGAAAATTGTCAATTAAAATTTGTGGTTTACATTAAAGATTTAGGGATCGCAGTAATCGAAAAATATAATACTCAAAGGTGACTGACTGACTGACATAGTGATCAGTCAGCGCACAACCCAAAACTGTTACTTTTGACGGATCGGGCTGAAATTTGGCATGCAGGTAAGAAAAGATTTTGATAAATTCTACCCACAAGGGGATAAAATATGGGATGTTACTTTAATAATGAAAGTTTGCATGAAACTTTAAACCGATGTCAATTTTAATCCGATCGGGCTGATCTTAAGTCTACGCGAACGAAGTCGCGGGCGGCCGCTTGTAATTTATATTGATGCTGTGAAGTCTAAACTAATTTCATTTAGCTAATAAACTGTCATATATAGTATACTCCTTTTTAAAATCCTTAGTGCCGGCGGTTCCCATGTCTACGCTTTATGTTTACCGTCACTTTTGATAATTACCTATGTTAGTAAATACGATTCCAATATTCGATAAACTATTATCAATTTTTTGTTTTTTTTATGGATACCTTTCAGGATTTTTGAACTACAACATATTTATTTTCGCACAACTTTAATGTAGGTACTAACCATCATCGATTTCTACATAAACAACGTTTACAGATTGTTTACAACTTGGTCAAATGAAGGTAATTTTACCTAATACGGGAAATTATAATTGACGGCTCCTAGCCCAGTGCAAATTGTATTTGAAGTAACACCGTTCCGAGCTGGTAGCCTGTCGATCAACACGTGGAATTTTATAATGACCAAATATAGTTCTTACTTTAATGCCTAAAGATAATTTAATGTTCTTACTTTACTAAGCTTGCATATTACTAAAAAAATATTCGGAAACTACTTTGCGTGGGTGGATTGATTATCTACCCGTGCGAAGCCGGGACGGGCAGCTAGTATCAAATGTAGCCTATGTTCATCAGAGATAATGTGGAATTCTAATGGAGGTTTTTTTTTAATTCGCCAGTAGTTTCGGATTTAATTCAAACAAACAAACAATCAAATCTTTACTTTACATAATATTAGCGTCGAAATGTAGGTTCTGCCACATTTTCAACTACAATAGATACATTGTCAAATGAGACAGGAAAATGATATTATTTTCTATATTAAATTTCTTTTAAGGTCTTAAGTTAAAGACGATGATCACCATGAAAAAAAAATCGCAATCTTAAGCTTATAGGCTTTGTTCAATAAATAATTAAACTCAGCCAGACGTTTCCAGCATAGTTTTAAAAAAGAAAATATTTGTATTATAAATTTTTGACACAAATTTATCATTTACCATGACATGACTGTCTAGCATGACAAGATACAGCCTGACGATAGACTGGTGGACAGCGGAGCTTCGATAATAGGGGTCCCGTTTTACCTATGAGCTAGTAACCTGAAAGAAGGATGTTTAAAAGCGGCGTACGCGCTTGAAATCCAATAGTTTTAATCATGCTTTGCCAATGCCTGGGTGAAGGAGAGAATGCACACGAGCCAGATACGCGATGGACTCGGTTGCAATACTAATACCAGTCTTGTAACAAGTAGGTTTTTCTACTGCTGATCTAAGTATTTTCTGAGAATGTTTACAATCCAAACAGTTGTCACGTCCAAAACACCTTATCGGAGAAGCGTACACGCAGCAACTGATTTATGCGCAGGATACTAACGCTAACGTAGCAACATCCCCACGCGTGGGCTGCGACTCCACTTTCAGGTTAATACTGACAAGCGACAGGCTTAGCTTTGAAATAGTGCGGGCACGGCGCATAATTCGACGTAAGGGATAATGCACAATGTAGTTGCTCCACTTTACCCCAGATCCAGACTTTGGGCGAACAGTTGGCCGAAAAATTTAACACCCAATGAGTGGACCTTAAAAAAATCGTTAGCATCAAAGTTAATTAATACTCTATTCTAATAGTCAAAAGCATTAGTTTCCGGGCTAACTGTTGCTCCTGCATTCAGCTAGGCCCTGTGATCTTTATTACGTTATCGGTATCAGGAGCACTATAACACTTTGTCTCCGTTTACTGGCGGCGCGTTGTTATTTCAAAAAAATTGTACAAAATTACGATTTACACCGCTATCGCAGAGCTTCTGCTGAGCCTAAACAAGATCCTAATTGTGGTCCCCAGTCGTTCTTGCGGTAGACATTAACGTAAACCCTAAAATACAATACAAATGGAATATTCAGGTGTGTAAGGGCACTAAAACAAAGCTGCACCATTCCAAAATTGTTAACTCAGAATTGCATAAAGCGAGCGAATTATATGGTTGACATTTAGGCTGGACGCCATGTTCTTACCGTCGGGATACGGACAACGGGCGGTGACTGTGAATGACAAATACTTACGCTTTTGTCTACCCAGCCTAGCCTATTTTATATTAATTTTGGACAATGTTAAGCTCAGGCCACACCTGCAAATTTTTGTCGCCACGACTCGCTTCTGACGGTGTCTCAACCAATCACCGCGACTAAATCGCTGGCAGCTGCGAGACGCGGCGACAGCATGCCACAGGTGTAGCCTGAGCCTTAGAGTAAGTTTATGAGGTTTCTACCATATACCTTGTTATTGTACCGTGACGCCTATATCATGGCAGTTGCAATGCATTAGTGCCAAAATATCGGGACCTCAAAAAATTTGACTTCTCGGTAGCAACTCTGCTAGTGACTATTAGTTGTTTTAGAAAAAATCTTTACTGATTTAGTAAAGATATGATAGCTTATTATTAATTTCATAATACATCTAGCAAAATCATCAAGATATACCTATTATTTCTCTTCAGAAAAAACGGGCCGTCGAAAGCCGAAATAAAAGTCATATTGTCCATACATTCGGTGCCGATATTTATAGGTAGGTAGGTACTATCATTACACTATTGAGCAATTGAGTCCAAAAACGCAGTTAAGGCACAGTAATTAATAAGAAACAATTAAGCTCCTGGTTGGTTAAATTTCAACGCTTTGCGTGCCATTAATTACATGTTAAGATTTCAAAAACAGATATTGATATAACATACACCGATTAAATTATTTGTCAATGTCTTGTTAAAAAGGGGAATTGATTACCAAAAGCTAACACCTAATTTGTTAATTAAAGACATTATCTGCAACGATCAACTTGAAAAAATGATTAGGCTTTGGTCTTGTGAAGTTTCCTAATATACAGGGAGTTAGTTCTTTATTTGATTTTATGATGCTTTAAAATAAATTTAAAAATATACTAGCTGACCTGGCAAACGTTGTTTTGCTTTATAAATTATTTTCCTTATCACTAAGGGGTATGAAAAAAAATAGATGTTGGCCGATTCTCAGACCTACTCAATATGCTCACAAAATTTCATAAGAATCGGTCAAGCCGTTTCGGAGGAGTACGGGAACAAACATTGTGACACGAGAATTTTATATATATAGATATTTCTAGGTATTACTGAAGGTTAAACTAACATTTCGTACATGATACGAAATCTGACAGTGTCTCTTAAAAAGATATAATTGATATGTTGTGAATTAGTATAATATCATACGTACCTAAACCTTTACGTACGCTCTTTGTCCCAGGAAACAATAAAATAAAAAAAGTTCTATTTTTTTAAACGTGTAGTTCTCTGCTACTGTTTAATTGGCTAGACGACACCACCAATCGTTGACATACTTTTTATTATCTGTCAAAACGGTCTGCCTCCATAGATTTTGTATGGGAATAATGAACGTGACGTCACTAGAAATCGGAGTCAATTGTCCGAATATTTATTGAGTTTTGTGTGTTTAAAAATTGGTTTCGACAGCTTTTTGGAAATAAACTGGTTATAATTACTTCATAAGGGCTATGTTTTGTAAACGCCATGGTCTTGAAAATATTTAAGATAGCTGTCATCATGCCAATTCCTAAGCTCTCCTGTCGCTTAATGAAAGCTTTTTTTAAGATCGATCCCAAAACAGTAACCTACAACGTTAATGAAACATCCTGTATAAAACTATGTCTGATAAACACGAGATAGCGTGTATGCAAATCAGCGACCTTCATGTACATAGATTATTATCAAAAATATAAGTATCAGATAAGTATCAGTGATATTAAGCAGTCTTAATGCAGGAAGAAATCACCCGTAATTTATAAATTAGGTGGACTACATTGGTGGTGGCAAAATAAATATTTTGCATTAAAATTCACTTATACTTATTGCATATACTTTACTGTGAATTCATGTATATGTACACTTCAATCGACGTTATTGGTCTTAGCTTATTTACTCAAACAATTACCACATTAAAACATGTCTAAAATTTATTCCATGAATTCTAATTCATAAAAAATAAATCTACCTAGGTACTTTTAGTTTTATTTTTATGTTATTTATCAAGTATAATAATTAAAAATAACTTTATTGAAGTTTTTATTTACTAATAAAACGCACCCTATCTCACAACATACTTCTTAGATAATTCGTTGAACACTCTAAAAGTTATTTATAAATAATTTTCATTTCCAACATAAAACCTTAGTATGTATTATAACACACGAGACTTTAAAACGTGTTATACTTATTGTAATAGTAAGTAATTATAACTCACTAAAATTTTACGCGCTTAAGTTCTTTGCCTTGCAAAATCAAATAAAACTACCAAAGCTCCGGTCCATTTTTCATATCCGCCACCGCCAACGTTCAAAGTGAGTAAATACTCTATTCAGACGAGGCTCCAAGGGCAATTGTAATGGCCGATGATATCAAACAATTGCCGATCGCAGTTAAGAGTACATTGTTAGCACTAATTACGGCACCCGGTTCCTCCCGCGTTCGCCGCGGGCTTTACATTGTGTCTTAATAAAATAGATATTGTATGGATTGGATTACTCATGAACGGATCTTGTGTAGACGCACGTGCAAATATTGTACTGTTTGAATGTAAGCATGAATGGAACCATTTTCCAGACTTCTGTAGCGATGTTAAATTCAATTAAATTAACGTATCTGGACTTTTTTGTAAATAACATCACATAAGTACATTAATCTGTCTCCGTGGTTAGTAGTATAAGCACTCGTGTTACAGATAACAGATTCAACAATGGTTTTACAAGTAAACTTAAAATACGCCGCATTTTGATATCGTAGGTACATATTGCAATTTATAATTCATAGTGTGCTTACAAAGAATCGCTTTTCGACTGTTTGCAGATATAAAAAGAAGTATATAACAAAATCTTGATCGAATATTTCTGAAAATCCTTCAAGACGTATCTCGAATTGTACGCCTTTGTGCAAATCGTTACATTTTCAAGGAATATTCAGGCGTTTTTATATTTATTGCTTAATTTTGAAGTAACTATGGCAAAAAAGTATGAAAATGTTTTTCAGTGTAACAACTACCTCTTTTGAACGGTCTCTAATCGTCATAAACTTAGTTATAGATGCCTTTGTGTTAACAAATTAATGAATTACCTACTGTGCGTGATAATATGATGGATGAATGACAACTTGGCTTTTAACATTGTTAACTTTCAGCTACCATCTTACAAATCGTTTGATGCACGATTTATAATTTCACAAAGTATCAACAGTTGCTTAACCTCTAAATCGCTGTGCCTACTGTAAAATTGTCAAATCGAGCAATCTGGAGGTCTACTACTAAATTCGTAATCCGGCAATATTATAATCGTTCTTCCGTTCAGATATCGGATCGAAGTGCGTATTATACATTTAGTTGTCCACATTGCTGTTTAGAAAAACTAAAATGTTTCGAAGAAGGAGGTTTTCGTTTTTCGGTTATCTATATTCAAATTACGAACGATACGATAGCGTCCGAAATTTCGTGCTTTTTTTTCGTAGTAGGCCGTCTGTCACGGGCGACTGATTTGTTGCGTGCGATTACGTGTACGCAATCCGTCAGGAAACTGCGACACTCTTCAATTAAGCAAGGTAAGTAACTGCCTAAAAAAAGTTGGTGACATAGCCTTAAAAAACACGGGGATATAATCTTGTAGCTGGAAAGGTAGTAAAATGAGTTCCGGTCTTGGTTACCTGTTATTTTAATTATATTCAAATCTACTTAGTTCTATTCATTTTACTGTATACAAATTTAAATTTAGTTAAAATTATTATTTTATATTATTTAATTTTACTGTATTTTATCTTATTCAAAAATATTTGTGCTGAACAATGGAACTTAGCACCTAAATTTTATTTATTTATTTAGCCTATATCATCCCACTGCTGGGCAAAGGCCTCTCCCAAATCTCTCCACCTGTCCCTGTCCATTGCCAACGTTTCCCAGTCCCGTGTTGTATTGACCAAGTCGTCACACCATCGTTTCTTGTGCCTGCCTCTTCGGCGATAGCCGTCTGTGGGCACCCATTTGGTGACGGTGGCACTTAAATACAGAAATAAATTATTATTATTGTTTGTACTGTACCGCCAGCGCACAACTGTGGCAAACTGTCGCCGCAACTCGTGGCTGACAGCATGGCATCCAATCACTGCAGTCAAATTTCTGACAATCACGATTTCAGTAGAAATGAAAATATTGAACGAAACTATCGGCCTTATCACAAAAAAATATTTGACTTTCTAGGGATGGGTAATGATTAAATATTATTATATTATCTTATTTTATTATCTGATACCAATTGATTCATAAATCGACTTATTAGCAACGTTAGGTACTGAGAAAATAATTTGATTCAATAAGGTCATGCCCTCTCGGCATTTTTCTTCAGCCACCACATTCATCATCATCATCATCGTCCAAGCCCTTATTGTCGGAAGTCGAAATGACAATTAGGATAACGCCGCTTTGTTATAGGAACAATCATAATTTATAATCCAGCTTGTTGACTTAATACCGCAATCCCGTTCACTGATAATAGCCCAATAAATTTTAGCTATACATCGGTGTAAATTGTCCGTAAGTCACGACCGTAGTAACTCAAAAAATGGTAGCAGTCCTTGCGAATGCGTTTCGTATCCGGGAAGGCGACCTTTTATGATTGATCCTCGCAGGCCACCTGGGAGGGTCATTAATTAGATAACAATAAACTAGATATACACTACGTGGCTGAATAGTTGATATCAGATTACAGGCAGCGTGTTTACTATGAATGTGTGTTTCTATACCTACTTAAAATCAAAGAAAATCATAGAACCAACCGCTTCACAATACATCAATTTTTGTGAGTTCCTACAGTGATTATATATGTTTGAAGTATTGTGTAATATTTTAGTATTTACTTGGTATATCAGTAGCTCCTTACAAACCCATTATGATGTTAAGTTTTCTTTTTTTTTTAACATATTCGCTACGTTTCGCGTAAGATCTTTGTTTTCAAAAACTCATCTTTTAGTTGATATTTCATTTGTCCGAAACTCAATCTAGATTCGTTTTTTACTCTTCATGTAACAAAATTAGTTTATTAGTTAAAAGGTCAAACCATTACTCTTCCCTTTGTTTTATAAAATATAATCCGGTAACAAGGAGAACACTACTTCTACAATATTGCTTGCAATTTTACAAACTATCAGATAGCCATCCTTCATCATTATATTTTCCAAGACAACTCGGATATCGATGAAGAGATTTTCCTCGGTAAACGCTATAATTAGCGAATTACAATTAATCATCCAGGTTTCTAAGGACAGGTCCCTTTCTATCTCGGGCCCTATGAGGAATGGTATCGACTCCGGCGCACTTCTCTACAGAAGGCTTAATAAACTATCGAGCAGATGTAAAAATAGTGTTGTGCATTATTGTTTTCTATCGATATACTGAAATGTGTTTGGATTAAGCAATAGCGGCTATTTAATAAAGCTAAGTAACTTATGAAATATCTCATGCTTCAATCCTGAAGGTACTTCTGATTGATTCGACCGTATAAGCATGCCTATAGGATATTTCCGTTTCAAAGTACTCATACCTTGTATAAATGTGACTCCGATCGATTTAATGAGGTAATTCAAATCAATAAATCGTTATTATAACAGTAACAACGCGTGTATTTAATAACTTAAAATGGGTATTAGGAAAGATGTGTTTTTGTGCCGATGTTGCTTTATTTTCGTAGTTCAGATAAGGAACATAATCCATCAGGACCATTAATCGATAGGACAGTCAACGTTTCGCCACCACTAATTTAAATGGAACAGCGCACGCCCGAGGCTAGGGCGGGGTCCGTACAACACTTTCATATTATTACGGCCGCATAGCACGCGCACAGCCGCGCTCACGCACACAAACACATAGCTAGATCGCCGCGCGCGCACGCGATACAACCACTTTCAATGATTCGTTAGCGAAATCATTAGGAGATGTAATGTCGGCGCATTGTAATACGTGTTTATGGTTATTTAAATGATTTATTTTTATTGATTGTTTTTGCCTTGTTGCGAGACAGAAAATAATGATGGTTGGTATATATAAGGCTACTATTACAGCGAAGGTGATTTTTGCTACTATGTTATTTGGTAATGGAATCTGTAACGAGAAAATGAGTTGTCAAGTGGGTTAAGTTGGGGCATTCATCACTTGGGTCCGGGTGCCGGGTGCGGTGTGTAGACAGGCAGACACGGCAGTGACTGATGTGTCCGCGGTCGCTGGTGTCCCTGGATAGACAAGTTAGTAATATTGGTGAACTGGTCGAATATTATATGATATCGAATCGTTATCAGCCAAAAAATTATGCAGAAACAGATCGGATTAAGGAAGTTCACGGTATATCATAGCGTAGCTTCATATATTATTATTTATTACACATAGCTCATCACTTCATATCATATCATTTTGTCGTATGCCTCCTACTGCTTTTAATTATATATCTGTTGTAATTTTGGCTTATAAAACGCGTATGGTCCCAAAATAACAATTTGTAGGCACGTCTTATGACGTATCATGTGCAAAAAATAATCCAGATTTCTCCGGTTAATTCGACCACGTACGACAATAATGTTGATTAAAGTTATTAACTGTATTGCAAAATCACAAAGAATAATCATTTATTTCCGATTTGCACCAACCCCAAATACTATTCTGAATACCACATTAACGGGAATAAATAGCTTATTACTGGCAATAACACGAAGGTTAAGATGTGGAAAACTCGTATCCGATATGTGGAATCGATTCAAATCGTGCAATCGATAAGTTTTCTCCGTGATTGTCGCAAATTCGGGGTAATAAAAGTTTACAATGGTACTAAAACGGTCGCGCGTCGGGCTGCGATCGCTTCATTCGGAACAATTTGCCCGTATGTAATGGGGCTAAGAACGGTAATTATGTTTTGTGCGAAATCAATGGAGATGCCACACCATACGGAGTACAAAGAAACAATCGCGGGGGGTCGGAGTTGGTATGAGATAGAATGAAGACTAACAGATTTGTAGAAAAGACAAAAAAAAGGTGTTATCTTCTCGGGCAACGTTTCATCATAGACTGCCGTGTGGACAACCTGTATTGATTTAAACATAATTGCTAGCAACATTCTCGCCGCTCACCAACAATGTTGACCAACTGTTCCTTAACAAATGTTAACGATGAATACGGGGATTTACTGTAACTTGTCAACTCTGTATGGAATAGAATGTGTGTGTTATATCGTGCGATAGTCAGAATAGGTTGAATAAATTCTTTCGTCAAAGTACCGGTTTTTTCTGCTAAAGCCGCCTTGAAATTTACTTTGACAGAGATGCGCCGCGAACAGTTTCAAAATATCGAATTGAAGTTAAACTGAGAGAAAGTTTGTCTTTAATTTTAATGTTTTCGCAGTTGCTTCTTTTAATGTTTCGCACTTCGCGCACGATCTGTCCCACGGGGTAACACAGAGCCGGACTTGGGCTGAAAATTATGTTTGTATTTGCCAATGCTGAGTAAAGCTTTTATTCAACTCCACCGATCTCAACTTTTCGCTAGCGTCTCCCAAATCCCAATGTCTTGAATAGGGTAAAGACGAGATAGATGCCCCAGTGGTATAAACGACCCAATTTTAATTACATTATTTTCGCAGATAAATTCGATATTTTTTTTCATATCTGTCAAAAAAATCTCTAACTTTATCTTAATTGACTCAGTTGTTTGGCTCGTAGCGATAACATGTAATGCCAAAATGAATTCAAAGATTTTGGAGGATAGATTCCCATTTTTCCGGTGAGTCTAATCTAACCTAAACGAAATTTATATGGGTCGGGTATCTATACTCTGTATCGGATAGATGTCACAAAGTTAAGAGGTCCACCAAAAGTCCCTAATACTTTTTTATTTTTCATTAATTTCAAAAATAAATTTATTTGTTGTTGACAAAAATCCCAAGAATAAATTTGTTTTATAAATAAAATTGTTTTGATTTTTATTATTGAAGTTATAGACCGATTTCGAAAAGTGGGGCATCTATCCCGATCTTACCCTATTTGTTTCAATGTAATAAATGAAAAGGGTACACTATGCTGTTCCAAAACCTTGCTAACTTTAAAAAATCAAACGGTTAATCACCTAAGTCCTAATGCTATAGCCTATAACAGACAATACTCATTTTCTACATACGTTCATTTACCATGCACCTTAATACGCCCCTGTCCCGATCCATTTCGGGCGCTGTCTTCTTCACTCTGAAACCGTCCACCCATTCATTAAGTTCGCATGTCGACTCGAAGGATGATTATTGCAATTATTTAAATTCACACCTTCGAAACGCGAAAAAGCCTCTTTTTACATTAAACATTTCGTAAGAGCGAGGAAATGACGTCTCATTCGAAAGGTGTAATTAGGGTTAACCTTGGATTCACAGATAAGTTAACTCTATAGTTGCGACAGCGTCTGACTTCTGACAACGACGTCTGACAACTTTTACAGACAATCTGAATGACGTTTAACTAAAGGTTTTTTTTATTTCTTCATTGATATTTGACACTATACTGCAGGCACTAAACTAGAACGGAACTTATGGTAAGTAGTAAAATATTTATTTATCTTATCTTATATATAAAAATCAATTGCGGTTCGTTAGCCTCGCTAAAACTCGAGAACGGCTAACCCGATTTGACTAATTTTAGTCTCAAAATATTAAAGATGCTTCATACTACCCTGTTTAAAATCTTATAAAAACGGTCAATAAAAAATAACTAATTCAATATTTTAAATGAAATAAATGTTTTAAGACGAGTATCCTCCTGCCCATTGTTCTATCTGTACCATCAATTTGTCTGCGTTCAGTTCAGGATTGTGCCAGATTTGTGTCTGACATTGTATTGAAGTGATGCACAGTGTACTGTTAAATTAATTTAGGATACAATCGTATTATTGGAACACTATTCATTTAATGTTATGTAGGTATGTATTTAGTTTAGTTTATTTTAGCAAAATTCAGTATCATTTAATATCAAAAGATATTAATGGATCTGTGTGTTTTTTTATTAAATGGAAAATATAAGTCAAATCACTTTATTTTTATCTATTTTTTTTTACAATGTGAATATAAAACACACTTAACGAAAAATAGACTGCCACAAGCGGGACTCGAACCCGCACTTCTCGCAAGCCGGACGATAGCTCTCCCAATTAGAGTCCCGCCTGTGGCAGACCATTTTTCTTTAAGTGTGTTTTAATTTCACATTGTAAATAAAATCAGTTTAATGCAGACTCAGAGTCAAGAAGCAAAAAGGAGGTGGTTTTTTCCCAGTTTATATTTATTCCATAATTTTTCAAATTTTTTCGTTAATCAAAAATCTACTTTTCTTGTATTCTAACCCCGATATCTCTATGCAGGTAGGGGTGGTTGCAAATATTTCAAGTGTTCTTACGTATAAAACCACTGATGAATATTCTTATCTTTACATCGTTTATTTATCAGTTCTTCCTCTAGAACCTGTACTGCGCCACTTTAAATAGATAAGATACAGTCTAAACCGTGAATGACGTAATACTTGAGTCTTAAGGCTAAGGGCTTAAGGGTGGAAACGTCTTTTGGACATCTGTTACCAACTGGTGTAAGTGTAACAGGAGCACACACAAGCACTGATAAGCATGTATGCGTTTGGCCAGCGAAATAGATGGCCACCCTCCCTTTCACTGTCGTAATAGTCCCGTATTCACGTCAAAGTCCGGAACTTGCGGTCTGTCGAAACAATAATTATTAAAACAGAAAAATGAAGTCTATAAAAAACATTATAGATCCTTAAACATGTAAAAAATCTAACATTTCAGTAATAAAAACCTCAAATGAGCGAGGAAAACAGCTAAAAACCACCATAATTAAGTTATATTTCGAATAAATGCTTTGAAATCGGTTCTCTCGTTCGGAAGCTACGATGCCACAGACATGCACACAAAACACAAAAACGCAAATATATGTGGGGCAAACATGTAACACGGTCTTTTTCCTTGAAGGTTAAACACAGTCAAAAATACATAAAAAATAAACATATTGCATAAAAGAGCTGTTACAAATTTTGTTATATAGAGCTTTTTTTCATGCTTATACGCTTCTTACATTTTTAAAATGTTGCGAATGCGTTTAGAAATCCTAAATCAATTAAATGCACTCTATTTTTGGTCATCGATAAAATAAATCACATGGCATTGATTTATTTTACATGTTTAAATTTTCGCTAACGACCACATTAACGGATCAGTAAAACAGAAGTCAGCAACTCATTAATTTAAGTCATGATAATTAATGAGCAACAATAATACATACAAGAGTGACGTGTATAAGTTATCTGACCATAAGTAGGTATCGATCATTGAACAAGACTTATTAACAATATGATTATGCAAAGCATTTACCTTTTCTTTTACTAAAAATAGTTACACAGATATTGGTTACTTTTTAAATATTTTTATATTTCATCATCAAGAAATTCAGCCGCAGATAATCCACTACTGAACACAGTGCACGTAAAGTCGAGGCAATATCAAGCCTATCGTAACTAACGTAAAAAACCGCAATCATAAACAACCAACCGATATTACAAAAATCACAAAAACAATATCAGTAATAAAAAAAATGTTGTTATCCCAAGGCTAAACCATCGTTATAAATACGGCCGGCGGTCCAATAAGGTATCTATCCATATACTGATAACAGATAACGCTGTCGCTGGCGGGGCGGCGGCCGCACTAAATATATCCGGCGTGGTGATATACTGCGACGCTAGCGACGACCGCGGCGGGTTGCGAAACTAGAGCGGTCTGCACTGGTAAGGGTGGGAGGAGTATCGATGGTATTTTACCGTTAGAAATATGACAAAGAAGTTAGTCAATATTGTAGGATTGCAGTGCATGCCTAGGCTCTATATCAAAATATATTATTTAATCAAACGACACACCAATGAAGCTGAAAATCATCACGCATGTTTAACTTCACCTGCCCATGCTTCCATCAAAACATGAGACCCGGACACCCAAGGCGAGACGAGACAAGTGGAGAGGAGATGTTTAGACCAATAGAATTTCGTTATTCGCACATGTCTTTTTTTTCAGGTCAGAAAATGAAATTCTCGTGGTTGTTTATACGAGTAATGACGGCCATGGATCTATGAGAATAAATACCACAATCACATTCGTGCAGAAAAAGCCAGATGGTATTACTTAGTAAAACTGTGGTATGTTTTTTGGTTAAAACTTATCGATGGTCGAATTATCGATAATTTCGCAAGCCCAGAGCGCTCGGCACGCGCGCCCGCGCCTTTGCGCATAAACTATTTATATAGCCTATAAAGCTACATTGACTGCAGAGATGTTGCCTAGATTATGTAATTAATTTAGTATAATTGCCGTAACATCGCCATACATGGTGACACTTTTAAATGTTTTGGAGTAACCTACGTTATTTTATAATCTACTAGCTTTTACCCGCGACTTTGTCCGCATTAGGTAGTTATTTTGGAATGCGTTGTTTTTCCGAAACACCAATTTTATGCAAATAGGTATAATTCATATTTTTGTAAATTTAGGAGTGTAAGCGATCAGATTCACTGGAAAATATTTTTTTCCATGGGAATGCGTTGTTTTCCCGCGGTCAAAAGTAACTCATGTCCTTTTTTAAGTCTCAAACTATCTCCTTACCAAATTTTGTTTAAATCTGTTCAGTAGTTTAGGCGTAACAGCAATCGGCCCACTTGAATTTTCCATTTAGTAATAAGTAGCCTATGTCCTTTCTCGGGTATCAAAATATCTCCATACCAAATTTCATGCAAATCGGTTCAGTAGTTTAGGCGTGATTGAGTAACAGACAGACAGGCAGAGTTACTTTTTTTTAACAGATTTCATAAAGGATTTTTATTTTTTAAAGTGAAAGTACAAATTTTTGGACCACCGAGATCCAAAATTGTGATCTTAAAATAACTGCAATGTTCATATTTTCACTATCACAGTCTTCAACATGAGAACGATTCTGAAACGAAACCTGAGATCTTGGTCAATTGGAATACTTTACTAAAGTTACGCAAAACTTCATAGTCACTAATTGAAATGAATGCGTGCTTCGATTTGAACCATCCACAGCCGTAATAATGTGTCGATAGATATCGTTACTATATGCAACGCAGTGAATATCGTTGCTCCATGTCATAGTTATAAAGGCATGTTCACAAGCAATCTACTAAAAATTTTATAATATTACGATATTATAAAAAAGATCGACGAACTAAGAATGTTTCATGGATAATTTTGAAAGAGGTTCATCTTTTAAATAGTGTGCTGTTTAAATTTCCAGAAAGTCGCATTTTATTCATAAATATTTGGCCGAAGACTATGTACTACATGTCATTTCGAAATAAATTTCTTTATGTCGTTTTTGATATTTGGGGATATCAAAGATAGTTTGTAGCTTAAATTTTATCTCATCGTACAGAATCTTATTCCAAGTAACAACAATTCTGAAAAAAACAATACAAAAAACAACAATTGGGATGATGACACCATCTTAAATATTGTCAAGAAATTGGTGTTTAAAAAACATAGCCCCTATGAAGTTATTACAACCAATATATTTCAAAAAAGCTGTAGAAACCAATTTTTAAACACACAAAACGCAATAAATATTCGGTCAATTGACTCTGCTTTCTGACACATGACCGTGACGTCACAATCATTTATTACCATACGAAATCTATGGAGGCAGACCATTTTGACAGATAATAAAAAGTATGTCAACGATTGGTGGTGTCGTCTAGCCAATTTTTACTACGTAATAGTTGCTTTATAGCTATTTCAAATACCCACTTTTGAATTAAGAGAAAAATCACTAATACTATCAAAAACCTTTTATGTGCTTATTGCAAGCTAGTAACTTGCACGCGCCTCTACCTTGTATCAAATAAGCCCGTATCATTACCGTAACATAGAGTTCCATGCTAAACGATCGAGATAAATGATGCGCCGCACAAATTAAACACCCACGTTGATCGATCGGTTCGTCATTTTTGTACGGAACACGTTTATTAATCATGCGGCCGGTAATCTTGTGAAATTTATTACCTCTAAGCGAATCTGCTTGGGGATTTATCAACTAAATGTGTGGGCTAGTTGGTGCAGATGTTCAGATTGCTAGATGCGATACCGGATATCTCTATATAGTATAAAACAAAGTCACTTTCCGCGGCTTGCACAATTAAATATACAACAACATCACATACATTGATCTGACTCCGTGGTAAGTAGCTTAAGCACTTGTGTTACAGATATCAGTATTAACAGTTGTATTAAAAATAAACTTAAATAAATACATATAACACCCAGACCAGTACAAACAGACATGTTCAAGCACACAAATGTTTGCACCGTGCGGGGATCGAATCCGCGATCTCTTGGCTAATAGTCAACTTCTTGACCATTACACCACAGTGTTCGTCCAACAATGTCTTTAATACATATGTAAGTATGTAGGTTTAGATCTTTTAAAACTTCTCTACGGGTTTTGAAGGAGCTTTTTAAAACAGAGTGATTCAAGGGAAAAGTTTTTATGTATGATAATAACATGCCCAATATCTTAGAGAACTAAATTCCCCGCAGACGAAGCCATTGATGAGAAGCTAGTCTTATTTATTAATGCAACAATAAAAAAGCTATTCTTTTTTCCCAAATCAAAAAAATCAAATTTTCATTAAGTCTTCTTAGTGTGAAAACTCTAACGCGTTGATGTCTTTTATTAGTGTTATCGAGTTAACGAATGCACCATTAAGTAAAATGAACGAGTAAAGTAAAAAAATATTTGTAACAAGATGTCTCTTTATTTCACTACATCTTTTTAAAATTGGACTTGGATCTTCATTTAAAATGAACTCTTTGTAGGCATTATTCGCTTCATCAATCCCAAATATCAATATATTTTTGCTTAAGTGCCATTTAACCTACATAGCATATAAACTATTTATTAAGCGTAGACTTATTCAAAGTGTATTTATAGATCTGCTGCCACATCTAGTATATTTAAATCAAAGCTAGAATAGCATTATAAAGATGACCGTCCACCGACAATTAGCCTACGCACGTTAATTGCGCCGAATAATCACGGTGCGTACGTCCGGCTTTCTATAAGTACAGGTGACAGAAAAACAGGCCACCCATATCTGTGGCACAATCGCCTTTATCACAAGCGAATAAGATACCACAGTGCTAGCATTGATGTGCTGTCGGTGTTCTGACCCGAATCAGGACAGTCGGAAGACGATTGCGTTTACGCATAGCTAGCTGTCGATAGAAGCCCAATTTGACCAAAAAAAGGTATGACTGTTAGATAATGCCGTAAGGTGTTAATTCTACCTTTTGTTAAAATTTTTGTTGCGCAATAAAACATATTTAAATGAAACAAAATTTAGCTGAACCTAATACGATTTGGAATATCAAATCTATGTTATCAACTTATGAAAAAGTATTTGCATTTTCATTTTTCAAACAATTAAAACAAATATAAGGAAAATATTGCTTTAAGTAGAATGAAAATATGAAACGTTAATTAACGTTTAAACAGCAGCATAAAATGATAACAACCTATTACTTTACTAGGGAGTCATTGAACGATGTCACATAAAATAAATTACACTAATATAATGTGAATTTTTCTTTGTGTAGATGTTTGTCCGCCAGTCACGCTGAAACTTCTAAAAGGATCTCGATGAAATTTGTTATCCAGACAGAATGATAGGATAGGTTTGAGATAAAACAGGAATCTAGGCAAGTCACTTACTTTTTTTTTAAACAACAGGCAGGACTACGTCTGCGGGGTCGTCTAGTATGAATTATTAAACAAACGGCCCGTCCCGGCATCGCACGGGTGGACAATTATTATTATTATATCTCATATTAAATTTGGCCTGTGTTCATCAGGGATACTGTAGAATTCTAATGGTATTTTTGACGTGACAACGTCTTATAAATTGGTTTGCCGGGTGACACTTCAAGAAACTGCGTTACGCTGCTCCGCTCACGTTCCGCGCTCACAATGAGAGCGAGTGAGAGGCACGCGTCCCTTCGACTTGGGCATGGTTAGCCCGCCTAAGAGCGAGTGAGACAGTCATAAAAAGTGAAAGGCACGCGTCCCTTCCACTCGAGCACAGTTAACCCGCCTAAGAGCGAGAGAGACAGAGCGAGAGAGAGAGAATGAGAGAGATAGGCATACACACTGGTTCATGTTATACGAATGAATATTCACATTAAAATTATTTTACCACTCAAAGTCGTTGTCACGTAAAACTTTCGCCCGTATACCGACTTTACAGGCAACCAATTTTTTTTTTAAATTCGGAGTCCTATTCCCTTCAAATAAACAATCAAAGCTGTAATATTTATAATATTAGTGTAGAAATACTAGAACTATGGATATAACGCTTAACTAGATCGCCTTTCTATCCGATCCGCGGCGACAACGGAAGATGGATAGCTGCGGTTGCGACGATTACCATCTACAAGACGTACAGACGCGCCGCTAGAAATCTGCATATGTGGATATCGAGAGTTTCTAGAGGAAACTAGTTCGGATTGGTCTAAATTAGATGACTATCATCTGAGATGAAATAGGGATTGGCGACCTTACTATAAATTATAAACAGGACAGTGTTCAAAGCTTGTCTAAATATGATAATCAATGACATCATATAGGCAGTGACAACACTAGTGACATAACTTAAAGAGTAATAGGGTGCAAATCTAAAAAGGTATAATAATATAATGTTGTCATAGTTTCCAACGTTTACAAACATTAATCTAGATCAATGATACAGCTGGTTTAACGATGTCAACACATTGCTATTATCTCATCTGCCTGTGTACATCCCACTGCTGGGCACAGGCCTCACCTCAACTATGAGATGGTCCGAGCCATAGGTACTCCACCACGTGGGCTCAGTGCTGATTGGTGGAGGGGTCTTTGTAAGTGACCAACCTTACTGTCAGATGTTATTAAGCCGCCCGAGGGCCTCTGACTGAAAAGCTAATAACGATAGACATAAATCGTTAAGCCTAACGACTTACGTCTATCGTTATTAGCTTAACGTGCTTTCTGAAGCACGGAGATTCTTGTAAATAGACGTCACTTAAGTGGGCAGCATGATCTCCCATCCTAAACATGACCGCGCTTTAGGTTGCTTAACTTTTGGTACAAGTACCCAAGCGCACCAACCACGGCGCCTCAAGCACCTCTTGCAGTTATTCATCCATTCATTCCTATTAATTTTATAATAATCACATAATACCGCCCCGCTTCCGATGCCTGGTAGCTTTTCTCACTTCTATTAAATACCCTACCGAGAAACAGTATCCACATTCCAGAAAACTCTAGACCATTATTTTTATCATTATTATTCCAGACCGTTATTACGGGCAGTCTGGAGATCTCAATTGCCCTCATAACGGTCCGGCTACCTTATTGGACGACCCCACGCGAGCGAACAATAGATAGCTTCTCGGACCTTGCACCAGGCTAGACTGATATAACAATACTGTTCTTCCTATTATAATACACCAGTGGACCCGGCAGACGCAGTGCTGCCCGCTGTTTTTTCTCTATTTTTATACATAGTCCTTCCTGTTGAATCACACTTTCTTTAAAAAAAAAGCTGCATCAAAATCCGTTGAGAAGCTTTAAAGGTACATACATACAGACATAGGGACCGACGCGGGAAGCGACGTTGCTTTATTCTATGTAATGATTCAGTGATTACGACAACTCGTCCGTTATTTTGACTACTACCGTCTTACAAACGTACACAAACGTATACAAACATAACGAACTTAGGTATCTAGGTACTTACCACCAAGATAAAACAATAAATTAGTATGTACTTCTTTTTACATGAATGAAGCTAAGTCTACTGTCCAAGTACATATTAAGCAACCCGTAGTAGTGTTCCACATAAACTACTTTAGATTAGAATTTTGGGATGCTGCAAGAAGTTTAATAAATTTCACAAATGTACATTTAAATATAAAATACCTTGTTCTTAGAATTCCAGCTGTTTTTCAACAAACATAGACCACAAAACTAAGCATCAGAAAACGGTTATCGGTTTCAACAAATTAGTGGCTTAAACATTATCGTATCGTATTTCCATTTCAGCCGTATTACACAATGTACATTAGGTAATCCTAGATTATGTCAAGCACAAGCCTGCATCCCACTGTTTTGTCTGCCTCCAGGCGATCTTGCATAGAGTATGTTAGCTCGACCAACTTTGATTCTAGACCATCTCTGTAATTGATTACCCAGAAATGTAACGAATAAGGTAAATAGCTGACATGCCTACACCACCATTATCCTGCTTATAACAGCTATTTTACCAACCCTGAGGAATATGTAAAAGCCGGCAAAATAATACAAGAACTAAATAGTTTTGACATTAATATTTTTGGGATACCAAAACCTTTATGTTACGCAACAGTTAAATAATTTCTTAAAGAATAAAATATTATTCAACAGCATTTTAAAATATAGTGAAACAGCCTAATACTATTATGATTACTATTTAACTTGTAAAAGTCAATGCAAGAAATTTGACTTTACTATCGTTTTTCTGAAAAAAAATATGCGAAAACATTTTTCTGGGTTTTACATGGGATCTGGCGTCTTTAATTAATTTCTCTGAATCCTCAAACTCAAAGGACTCGCTTAGATCCAAAGGATCATGTTAAGCTGAATTGTATTTTAAAGTAAAATTTCAAATAGGCTCATATTTCTGACCAATAGAACGGAAGATATTAGGAGATTAAATTTGTGTGTATTTTAGAACATTTAAAATAATTATGATTTTAGAAAAACAACGTATAATAAAAGTGGCAATATCTGCAGCAAGTATCAAACACGGTCGAGCGCTGTATTCAGCGGGGCTAGTTAAATTTAATAATATTATTGTTCTAAGATCATCTGCGGAGCAGTAGCATCGGGTATGGAGGAGGCATCTGATAGCCGTACCCGCGGACGGAGCCTTATCTGTATCAGCTTCCGCGATATCACATTATCATAAAAAGGGTACGGCTTGAACGCTCTGTACTTTTAATGGACTATTATGATGATAATCACGGTATGCGGCCAAAGTTTATTAGGCTTTTCTTCTTTAATCTCAAGATATTTGTAGTACTATTTTATTTAGCGCATAAGAAAAAAAATTGTTGATATTTGTGATATTGTTTACCTCAAAAAATTTGAGGACATTTAAATGCGAACACAAAGTTTAACCATCTGATAAAATCCTACTTATGTAGAATGTCAAACAGGCATGCATGAAGCTTGGGTAACCAAAATTAATACATCTAATAAGCTCCTGAACACAATTTCAAACAATATGATAAGGAAGCTTACATGCACTCATTCATAATATTAGTTAAGACATCCCGCTTTGTACAAACTAGGAAACTAATGACGCACGCTCCTAACACACGCCCTCACAGCACGAATCGTGATCCCAACGAAACAGGCTGATATCTTAAAGGCTGAATTAGGAGCGCGAGCGCACACAATACGTTTGCGTCAACACTGGCCACGAAGAATGATGATATCTTTATTTAAAAAAATGGACATGAAAAACAAACAGTAACAGTGATTCGAAATTTGAATTTGCGTTCTCTGATACGGCCCGTGATTGTTAGTTTGTACTGGCAGATAAAAAAAATTTGAAACTTTCTATTATCAAAGTTACTATTTTGCTGTGTTTTTAACATTCATTTCGACCGATCTTCTGTGAGAGGCAGGAAAGCGATTTCAGCTAAAAGTTATATGTACCCTTCTCAAGTAGGTTTACTGTAGTATAATAGAAACGGGGCGTTATTTAACTAAAAACGTTCCATAAACTTGACGACTGTAGCATAATAATAAGTACATCATTTTGCTTTGCCTCCAAAAGAAATAGCCTTTCGTAGACCATAAAAAGTAGGAAACGAGTAAAACGCTCCAGATACAAGGAGCTGAATTAATGGCATCAGCAGGCACAATACGTTTACGTCAGCGCCAGCTGGTTCTATGCCAGTGGTTCTCAATCCAGTTAATCAAAAGCTTTAAAAAGCTTTAATCAAACTGAGTTTGTTTAACGTTATACTAGGTAAAACTTTAAACTATAAGTATAAAGTTTTTAAGTTGTTTTTTTTAATAAACTAGCAGACCCCGCAAACGTTGTCCGTTGGTTTATTTTTTTTTCTTCGTAAGAACCATCTACGTACTTTAAGGTATATCATAAAAAAAAACAACTGGCCAAATTGGTCCAAGCGTTGAGCTAAGCGCTTGCTAACACATTTTACGATTCAGTTTTATATTATAGAATTAGTAATTTGTATCCCTGAAAACCAACTAACAGCAGCGGTTAATTCGATCTTCTATCTTACCGTAACGAGACGGTCAGGAATTTTGAAAACTCCGATCGAGAGTAATGCCTTAAAAGTAAGGTCTATGCAACAAGACCCCGAAAATAAGGCTAGTTTCTTTGTCTGGAGTCTTTCATCCACGCTCGGCTCGCTTGACTAGTTAGTTGAACTTATCCGGTATCACACCTCACTATATACATAGTGTAAAGCAAAGTCGCTTTGCGCGTCTGTCCCTATGTCCTTAATATGTATGTATGCTTAGAACTTTAAAACTACTAACGGATTTTGATGCAGTTTTTTTTAAATAGAGTGATTCAAGAGGAAGGTTTATGTGCAAACACAGCGGGCAGGACAACGTCTGCTGGGTTCGCTAGTAATATTATAAATGTAAAACTACTACAGTTTATGAACACATAAACTACAGCTTGTAACTGTATACCAAATTTAATCACCCAAAAAGTATTTTGTCCCGATTAAATGCTCCCTTGGGATATAACAGGAATCTTAGCAAGTCAATTACTTTTTTTTCTAGAAACAATGGGAAGGACAACGTCTGCCGCGTCGTCTAGTATTTCATACTGATTAGAACTTTGAGAAGCTATGACCTAAAGCCGGGAGCAGTGAGGAGCGGGTCTTACGCCGCGGGACACCGGCCCACGCGCGCTGATTTACTACGCCCGCTTGGTGCATCCGTTTATGTCGGACTAACCATAAAATTATCACGTTGGTATTTTATGAAGAGCTAATGTGTTGACATTAAATGAGGTTTAATAAGGATAGTGCACAGATGTTATTGAACGATGCGCACTATACCTTCACATGACCACATGGTATCTAAACTCAACTAAAGTGCGGTACGGGATTTTAATCGGATAATAGTAGGTATTATGCACCGAGGGCATAAAGGACTGTCTAACGTCACGGGCGTTGGATCCTGAGTGGAACGAGAAATTTAATTAGCACAACACTACGGCAGTTTATTGCAGAGGTGAATCTTCTTTTTACACCGTACGTAAGGCAATATTTACATGGACTTTGCTTTGTTGTACTGCACATTTATTGTTCAAAATTGTCATAAGCTAAAAGCTTGTGATATTTATTTTTTATTTTTCCGGTAGTACCTACATTATTTATAATCCCTAAAACGTTTAAATTTAATGAACTCCCGAGTAATTCCCGATTAATTTTTATATATGTCTAATCTTTGCATTGTGTAGTTCATGTTAAAGTGTTTAAATTATTTTAAAAAGTTTGCCAGAAGTCTCCATACGAATATCAACATTGCAAATTTTTATTTTTTAAGCTTAAGTGCGTATCAAAACTTTGTACTTAACGGTGGACTTAACGCCTTAGGGTATTCTCTACCAGTCATATCTTTAAGCTAAGGTCAAGTTATTCTAATCCCTAGGTTGCATCCATGCGATATCATCTCCCTAGAGTTTAAAGACTTGTTTTACTTTGACATTTTGTGTCATTTGTCGAGAATAACGTGTGTAAAGATGGTTTAGTCCGAAATCCCTTGACATTTCTTATGTATTTATGGAAAAGGTCGATAAGTTATTTTTAAAACTCTCTCAATGATAATAATGTTTGCATTTACACAATTATTCGTATTTAATCGAATAGCACATTATACAACGATTCCTCACGCTGTTTACGAATGGGTTTGTTTATGGTATTGTCTCTGGTCCGTGTTTGGTGATGGCATGCGACAGATGTGCGCAGCCAATTGCTGCTTGTTACCCAACAAGCTTGTACAGAATTTATTTAGTAGGGCCTACTTCTGAAATTGCAAGGGTACGAGTTTGTAACACATGTTTAACTCCCGACGAAAAAGAAGGGATTTATACGTTTGACTCCTATGACTGTTTGTGTTGTTGTGTTTTTGTGTGTGCCTGTCTTTGGCATCGTAGCTTCCGAGAGGATGGAATGATTTCAAAGCGTTTTTTTAAAGATAATTAATTCACGGTGGCTCTTAGCTGTAACTGGTGGCGGTAAGACGACCGCTTGGTGCAGTGGTCCACAGGTCGGACTTCTAAAACCAAGGGTCGCGGGTTCGATCCCCGCACAGTACAAGCATACGTGTGCATGAACATGTGTGTTTGTACTGGACTGGGTGTTTTCTGTGTATAATATGTATTTATTTACAAAAAGTATTTAAGTATGTCTATCCGTTGTCTAGTAGCCATAACACAAGCCTCGTAGCTTAATTTGGGACTAGAGAATTGGTGTGATTGTTGTGAAAATATTTATATTATATATATTTATATTTTACTGGTTAAAATCCGTCTAGCCCTTGAAGATCAGATCATCACCTGCCATTCTGACTCTTGTCCGGGGTACGTTAAGTTTTATATGTGGGCTAGAGGAATCAATAACAAGATTATTAGTTAGGCAGCATCGAAGTTTGTAATAGGTTTGTCCTTAAAAGGGTACCTAGTTGAATCATGAAGGTTTCATTAATTTTATCACAAGTTGTAATATTTCGCCTTCGAGGTCTGATAGCATCACCAGTGTTCATAACATTAAACAGAAGAGACTTTCAAATCATACTAAAACTCTGTTCACTAACAAGAATTATCCTTCAATCCTTATTGAAAAAATAATTAAAAAAGCATTCAGATGTCATAGAATTCTCTTAACGTATTTGGATTCAACTTTATGTGAGTAGATTTTTGAATGAACACAATTTTACGGATTCCTTTACATAAAATGACAAACTCAACATTTTTCCCACGTGGTATAAGTGTTAGTCCATAAAAGCACACGAAAATATTAATATTCAGCCATAACCGCTTCGATATGTCAGATATGTCTCACATTTTATTAATTGCAGCCCAGATAAATTACATAAGCAGCTGTTTACTTCCATCGACATAAAAATATAATTATTGCGTTGCAAAAACTTAAAAACTTGTTGCGTGTCAAACATTTCCTATTACAAATATGATTTATTGAACGTGACTTCTCTATGATTGTTGACGACAAAAGTAATTTGTTTGACATGGCGCGAACAAAGCGGTTACATTTGACACGTGAAATGCCGACCTTGACATAAGAGAGACAGTCAGACGCGTGGCGAATTTGATCGTGATCTAATCTCCATACAGTCACCTTTCACACCGCACAAACATCCTTGCGTTACATAACAGTAAGATCATCAATGGCTGCGTACTAACTGGGTGAGGCGCCAAGCCAATTTTAATATAGGAAGTCATTCAAATGTTTTAGACAGTGGTTCCCAAACTGCACATACTTAGAAAGTAACCTGAAAGCACGAAAAACTATGTATTTATTTTTTAATTTCATCGATTCAATTTTATTATGACTGTAAATACTTTTTTGTTACTGGAAACCACTGGCGTAATATGCATTTTGAAATTTGTAAATGTTATAAAACGGAGTTCCTTTTTTGAAAAATATTTTTTGATTCGCCTTATCATTGCTTACTTAGTCAAACACTGCCCGCGATTTCAATTTAAATCTAAGGATTGCGCTGACGCACAAAGTTTTTCGTTTAACAAAAAACAAAAAAGAATCGTCTTCACTTTGCTCCAAAGTTGACATTTGAGTCCCGTTTGATTGTTGCTCTACAGCGATTAAAGTGACACGTCCCATCGTACTGGAACGCATTAGACCGTTTTGCATACAAAGAGTTATAAATATTTCTTATGGCTCAGATGTCCTACCTTCAGCGATTCGAAAGCTCAACGGATGACACGCGCTGATCCTAATGTATTTTATGCGTCAAAGTCGATGTAAATGTATGTAAAATAGAGACGTCTCGTTATGAAATACGTTTGTCTAGTAGAAAAGAGACAATAAGTTACAATCCGGACGGTAGCTTCGGAATGAATAGGACCTTGCATTTTGCTGTGCAGGCTCCACTTCGCCCTTTGCTGATGATACTAAACTAATACTTTTAAAAGAATACCTACATACGAGTACATATTTAAAATACCTTACCAAAGCATGGTAAGTTTCAGTTAGATGCCACATGTTAAAAATTGTCAATTAACCAAAATCAAAACCACCGACTTGTTTAATTGCATTTATTACCTACGTTATTCAGTATGTTTATTTCTCTCTACTTAGTAATTTGGAAATTCGCGAAGTTTTCTCGCGAAAAACTACAGTTGTGTACTAAACGTAGACAAGAAACAAGTTCCATTCCCCGTTTTTTCACGCCACCACATTCAAATCTCGAACAGTCGTATTCAAGTTAAACGGTCGATATTTAAATAGAACCGCGGCGGAACACTTGTTCGATTTGACAGGTGATAGCAGCGCCCCCGTGAAATATCGGCGCGGGCGCACAGCGATAGCGCGCACCTGGTGATTGTGGTGTTGTGGCGTTCGTGATATTGCACCTAGCTACTAGCTTTGATATAAACGAAAAATAGAGAACGGCTTGCCCTTCAAATAAGAAGGTATAGAAATTCAAAATACCCTCACTTAAGAGGAATTCGGGTTAAAATGGTCGCTATCTTGAAACGAATAAAAAAGTAATAGAATAGCGGTTAGCTACGTATTATTCAGTGTGTCCCAAAACTAAACGTCAAGCAGGTCGTCTTCTTGCCTTTAGTTTACAAATACAAGCCCTGTGTGTTTTGACTTTCAGGCCGCCTTGAAAAGACTGAACGCGATAATGCTTGTTACGAGTTAAAGTTACACAACAAGCACTAATGAATTCAATAAACCTTCACAGCGACGGAAATCTGCCGATAGTTGTCAATCGCGTTACAAGCCGAACACATTCGTCTTGCGCGAGGGTTCGTTAGCAGAGAAAGCGTCATCCCACACGCGCACGAGCACCACCTCTACTCTAATTCGTCTGTAATTATGAATACAGCCATCCCTGTCACACTTACGAGCTTGACAGGGGGTGCGAACGCGCTGGCTAGAACCGAGAATAAGAACGTAACTTAAGACAGTACGGACGATCGGACGGAGGACGCAATTACAGTGATTTGAATATTCCGCACCGAATTACAATTTGAAATCAAAGTGATTCATGCGGCGACAGTGACGCCCGTAGGTTTGTTACCCAAGTAGTAAAAGTGAGGTGTTACTGATACGTGTGAGTGAGTGTTTGCTTAGTCTTTAATAAAGACGCGTAAGATTAACAGGACACCATGCCACGCGATACGCCTGAAAGGCACGACATCTAGAAAGTATTCCAACGGTGTTAGCTAAAGCAAAAGCAAGCAGGCAACGCGTAAAAAGCATACCACCTGACTATCTGAAAGAATAAGGCATTTGCCCACTTTGCAAAGGATACGAATCTAATAACCGACTCAGATTTTCAGAATTATCTAGTTTTTGCAACAAAGTATAAAATCATGTACTTGGAATCTGCCCTCAATATCGTTATTTGAACAAAATCTAAGCATTTGTTCTATTCCCACTCCTTCTAAAAGTACATGAATGTTTACAGGAAATCACTGACGCATTGTTATTCCTATCTAAGCCCGAGCATTCTGTGTCCGTTCACATATGGCGACCGTCTAATTGGATGCACCTTTTGTTGGTCGGACTCAGGTGCTCGCGCTTACGCCATTGCACCAACAATGCCTGTAGGCCTACTACGAAAAACGAATTCCGTCAAAAGCTGAAAAAGAAGATTATTTTGCTTTAAATTTCCACTAAACGACGCCAGCGTTGGGACCCAAATACATCCAACTGTAACCACCTGAAAATTCCGTCAAAACAATACTAGTACTCACGTACACATGACAGCACAGGTAAAAACTGTGGCATCTATGCACATGAAATAAAGACGATTCCGAAATAAAAATTCGTAACTTGGTGTGCTGTCGTATGTACCACGAAAGTTGTATGTACAACTAAAGTTGTACATACGATCGTTATCGTTTTGACAGATTTAGTTTTTCGTAGTAGTCCGTTCGGTGCAGAAGTACCGTATAGGCATTTGTGTACAGGCTATACGCAAAGTCTTAGCATTCGGAAGGGCTATTCTGGTTTAAAGCTTTGCCCACACTGCGGTAATCAGTATAGCCTACACGTGCGCGATACGTAAAACGTGCCTTTTTAGAATCTTTGGCTGCTTTGTAAAACTAGTTGAACAAGTCCAAATTAGAAGCTTTGAATTTCCCCCTTTCTCAGACCCTATCAATATTGTGGATGTATTACCACATTAGTTTGAATCCTATTTTAACTAATAAGAGTCACTTCTAGTGAGAAGTGCTCAACTCTATGGCGGAATCCACCTATTTCTGACCAGTACAATTTGTATCGCGTCCAAGAATTTCGCAATGTTTCAATCGAATAGACCACTTAGCTAGATAGAGTTGAATTTATTATTTTATCAGCGTTGTCTTAGGATGTTTATCCTGTTATGTTGGCTAAGCAGACGGATTACTACGATCCCTTATATACAGTTTCCACAATGTTTGTTTAAAGTAAACGACTGAGATAAAGTTAGATCTAGTTTCATTGCAGCGTATTTCGTTTTAATGATTTGTTCAATTTTGTAACTTTGTTGCAACTACATACTAAACGTTATGTAAGTACGGTGAAAAACTAACAAATTTTAATTTATTGATAAGATTATTTCTAAGCGTAGAGCATTCTTAATAATGACAAAATGTTTTTAATCAAAACCATTTAATAATAATTGATTCATATTCGTATGTTGACAAGAACATAGAAAAATGTATGTAAAAAATATATACAATCATGAATTTTAATAAGCTTACAACTTATAAAATAGTAAACGTAATGAATATTTAATTTCTAATGCCAACTATTACCTTCTTAGAAATTACGTTAACACTACTAACCTTTACTGATTCACACTTCAACAGAGTAATATTTCATTGACTGTTACTCATAAATATAATTTATCGCCGACATAAGTGAATGAAACAGTCTTTGACTCACAAAGATCATGAACAGCAAGTATATAAATTAAAAACAAAAGCAATAAATAATTGTATCATAAACTAATCCTGGCATTAGTCAATGACGTTGTTGAATTGTATTTCTTATTAAAAATCAGTAAGATTTAAAAATCAAACATAATCTAAATCTCCTGTTAAGGGGCGATTACGCATAGTTATGAATCGTTGTACGAGTATGTTCCTTTATTGAAGATATAATAATGTTATGAAAAATTTTGTTTTTGTTTTCTCAACGTAACAGTGGCACATTTGGGTCACTGACTACGATGATGTTTTAACAACTCCTCGTCTAACATTATTAGGTTGGTATTAGGTATTTGTACGTGTCCGAAACAGCCCGGCTTGCCTTGCCTTTTTGTTTCTTTAACTCATCTCCCAAAAATCATAAATGCTACCATTATTATGGTGAACATTAAATTATTCTGAAGGAAGCCATAAAATATCTTGTTTACTGTTCAAAGGTTTTAACTTTAAGTGCTTTTAGCTTTTAAATTTTGCAATTGGTTGATCACTTACTTCGAACCCAACAGTATTCTTTCAATAATTGATCTTGAAATTATTCATTGGAGAAATGAAGGATAAAATATATATTATTTGAAAATTATCAGATACACAGAGCATCGATTCAGTTTTATAAATTTCAAATTCAACTTTCGTAGAAGTTAAACCATCTTATGAATGCAGCTCACCTCCACACATTTGCTTACAAATTGCGAGTTTGCGACAAAGTCGCAGCCACCCATCAATCACCATCTAACAAGCACTCGTAAAGATCTCGGTAACGCATTCCTAAAATCGATTTACCTAATTAGAATCGATTACATAGATCCTTGTATCGATTACATCGGTCCTTGTCTGTAAGGTAACGTTGCGTGTTGTGACATCTTCCACATTTTGCGCGTGTCTTCACATCCGACCGGCATGGCTGCTAAAATGTTGCTGGCTGGTGTAGTGATGTGAAATTGTCGTAAATTCTCAATTACGAAATTAAAAAAGGCAGAAACGGTATGAGCTAGTCACGCGTGGCCCTACCAAATCGAGTCCAATGGACCTGCTCCTCTCCTAGTCATCGTTAGTACTGCGAGCTGTTTGCGTATTTTTAAGTTGACGATTGTAAGGACGTGCCGTATCTTCCTCTGTTTGGTTTGTTCTGAGAGATGTTTTTTTTTAATTTATAACGAAAAACTGAGAGATTCGGTAACCTGAACACCATTACATTGTGCCAAATTTTTTTTTTCTTCTTCTTATCACGCTTAAAAATATATTTGTCAGCTACCCGTTGACATTGTTATTTAATATTTAGTAATTGTATTCGCTAAGGAGGTGCGCAAAAGGTTTCAAATTACACACCAGCTCAGTCAGTTTTCTTGGTACGAAAATCCCAAAATATTAATATGTTGCCGCAGTCGCCTGACCAAAGATATAATTCACTTTTACGATTGGTTCCACAGCGCAAACTTACTAACTTAGGTATTTTAACATACCAATCAGGGTCATGATGGTCAAAAATGCCTATTGATTACAACCTTAAATTGTAAAGCAATCATCCAATCTATGCGAAAAAGTATAATAAAACGAATGGTGCGACGATTTACCGCCGAGACTTTAAGGAATGCCCGAGTTCTTACCAGATTTCGGTCGCAGCGCACTTTATTGGACGGTCGTAATGAATATTTAGGACTACTTATGTTTAAAAAAGGAAAGATATTTATTAAGATCTTCTCAGTAGCGTGTTGGACGATTTAACTGTCAGTGGTAAGTTTTAATTTACAATGACACGTTTGATTAAAAGCAAGGGAAATCCTGCAATAACATCAAATTCCATTGCACAATTTTATCGATACTTTAAAAAAAACGTTATTCACTGGTTAAGTCCCATAGAGAAATATAATGTATAGGAAATTAAGTCCTCACAACAAATGCTTAAATCTGATGTGTATTACAAACGAAATAGAACGACAAAATTGTGTAAAGAGATTTATTGTGTCCGGTTTTATGGTTGGTAAAATTAATAACTTTATAAATATCTTGTACACTTAAGTCTTAGATAGAGACACATCAATTCAAAAAAGCATAATTCCGCAACCAGGTTCTTCTAAGTAAAAAAGACTTAAAAAAGATAAGGTCATTATGTTCTACTACAAAATATAACTACAACATGCGCACCCGCGTCCGGATTGATGAAATCTCATACTCAGAACCTCACACGATTGAATCTCAGCAAAAAGTGCGACGCCATACACTTTATAGGGTCAGTTTTTCAAACTTATAATTACACATCCAGCCGAGATAAAAGAGAAAACTCAAACATGTAAGTGTCACTCAGTTACACTACAAGCAATGTTTGATAAAGTGTGCGTCAATATTAGTAACAATTTGTCAGTGAGAAATTTCAGATTATTCCCTGAGAACCTCGATCCCCGAGGCCTCTTCCCAAGGGAACCCCGAAAATGACTTTTAATTGAGTTCATCAAGGTAAAAATAAATCGGGATCCTCCGAGATGCTTTTCATTGGGGTAAAAATACTATTTTACTTTATGACAAGTGATGTTCCTTCGAGTTCCGATGTTTTTTTATTTCATTCTTTTTAATCTTAATTTTTACCGGTATCTTGAAAAGGGAAATTATTGGTCCAATTTCGAACTGCCCTAATGGAGACACCTACAGAAGAACACTTAGAACTTGACAGAATGAGAAAAAAAAATAGATGAAAATTACGGAAAAAAAACAAAGAAATAATTATATATCCTAAGCTAAGCAAAATCGTAAAACATACATGGAGGTAATTTAGGTACACCTTAAATATTATCTTGAAACGTCAATGCCCCGGCCACCCTGTATATTAAATTTTTGCGTCGCCGATATCGTCATCTCGGTCCTCAAGTGGCTTGTGAATACACTTGCTAAGTATACTGGCCGTTATTTTATAGCTGTGGCTTCATCCTTTGCCATATAAAGAAGACGCGACTAAGTTGCCGCGAGTATAGGTTTTAATTCCATGGTAATTAAACAGTTGCACTAATTGATGCTTTGCGTCTAGTGCAATTCGATGCGTGCGAGTTTTTATCGGAGCGATCAGCAAAAAATTGCAATGACGAGTTTGTTAGTCGTTTAATGCTAAAGGGTTCTGTATAATAATAGTTTTCTAGCCGATTTAGACCACGGAGATCAGCGAACGGCGCAGGAGACATAGTGCACAAGTGTAAGCGCGATACACCACAGGTGCACTCACTTTTCCTTCACTCTCAAAGACCGGTTCTTGAACTGTCCAATAGATTTAGAAGCATTTTCTTTTGTCTGTCAGTTACACAATTCACATAGCAACTATTTTGATTCCTAGATTAATATATAACATAAAAGAAAGTGGTGTTAGTTACACTATTTATAACTCAAGAACGGATGAACCGATTTGGCTGAAAATTGGCGGAGAAGTAGCTTAGAACCAGGGAACGGACATAGGATACTTTTTATCCCGTTCAACTGCGATTTCGAAAACAAAGGGATCCCACGCGGACGAAGTCGCGGGGGCCACTATTTTAATATAAAAAAATATCAAACATTATTTTGGGTATGAATTCATTAATCAATTCAAAGATATTTATCATCCTAATCTTACTATTTATTAGTACATTTTAATGAATTAATTTAATTCCAGTTAGTTTCGTTGTCACTAATTTACAAGGTTATAAAGCGTGTTTTTTAACCCCGATGAAAAAGAGCGTTGTTTTAAATATGACCCCTATTCTGTTTGAATGTGTGTCGTGTCCGTGACATCGTAGCTCCCTAACGGATGAACCAATTATAATGCGGCTTTTTTTATTCGAAAGATAATAATCACGTCGGTTCTTAGTTATGGCTGTAAACTCCAAATATCAAATCAGTCTAATTATCATACGGCTCACAGAATGGTGCGTGGCTCCATAATAACAAGCAATATTTATATTCTTATTACATATACTGTTTTACTAAGTACCTACTGCAGGATGTTGGTATACTTTTTCCCACCTTTTGGTAGGTATACAATTATACTGCCGATCCCTAAAATGTATAGATGCTGCAAGTGTTGGCTCTCATTTTTGTAAGGAACACCAAAAATGCGTATCCGTTACAGATAGTTTGGTATTCATTAAAATTCTCACCAAAGCAATGTTGATTTTGTAATATGTATTAATTAAGCATATTAAACATTATTATTGCGTTAATACAGTTAATCATTGGGTTTAATGAATGAATTGCCTTTTTAGGATGACCGAACTTTTTCCAACATTTTAAAACCTCAAAAATTAAAAAACAGAAGATGGATTCTTCTTCTTAGTGTGTCTATGGTATAGCTACTTTATTTATCTTCAGCCCTAAAATTCGCGACTCGAATTGCCCTGTCGTTGGCACACAAATAGGTTCTCTGGAGAGCAAGAGGACACCCAGGACAAGACAGAAGATGGGCCAAATCGTGTAATGTGCCATTTTCAAAACTATGTAATAACAACTAACACCCTAGTCTACCTGTGGGCACGAATGCTGATTAGAGTCTGAAACGAAAAATAAAATGAAAATAAATCGCGAAATAATTCCTAAAAAGTTTTGCGACCATTTTGCGCGACTTGGCTTAGTGACAAAAAAAATCTGTTGGTAAGTTACACTGATCAATTAATTCTTACTCAAAATGTTAAAATGGCGGAAGAACGATAAGGCCGTAAGCTGTTAAGCATTAAATAAAATATTAAAAAAGCTTTATGCTCCACTTTACGATGTCCTGAAACTTCGTTTGTCGCCTTCAGAAAATATAGCGAGGTCAAGGCGACTAACTGATGATTGGTAATTTAAAATTAACTGATTGTTGCTAAGAAGAAAAATATCGGCTTTTATAAGTATTGGCTGTCGCTAAGAAGGCTTTTAAAACTTTACATTCAAGATAATTTTGTGGCGTTAATGACACTACTGATATGAAAATTTAATCTTACATCGAAATTCTATTCACGATTATATCCTATGTTTAGACAACAGTAGATACATTACGCTAACTTTTATTAATCGTATTAATTTTGCTATCCTTACTTTTCTTGCAGTATTCACCTGCCTTGGGATGAGTTAAGAATAAATTTAGGTTTAATAAAGAAAATAAAATAATGTTACGGTCGAGTTGGAAAACCAGTTTAGGTTGAGTTAAAAAAATTGGATGAAACGTTATATGATAAATACGGTAAAACCCATTTTTTATTCTCTCACACTTGATCAGCCCTAGCGGGTTAAATTTCGTTTACACTAAAAGGCTCCATCACCCAAAAAAACCGACTCGGACTTTATGTTACACTAGCGGCACGCTTGCGACTTCGCCCACGCAAACGTGTTTATCCTAAGGAAACATTTAATCGAGATAAAAAGTATCCTATCACCTAAGTCAGCTCATACCCCATCTGTATACAAAATTTCCAAACTCGTTCTGAAGTTTCAGTGTGATTAACGGATAAACATCCAAATATCCAAACAATGAAACTTTTGGTGTGAGTGAAGTGTAATGAAGTGTATCTTCTTAGTAACTTCTATTCTCTAACAAGTTATAAAGTTTAAAAAAAAACCGACATGAGCTAGTAAAGCAGCTGATGAGCTTTAACGGCTTGACAGCTTTTAACTAGCCAGCTAAAAACCACCGTGATTAAATTATTTTTCGAATAAAAAAAAGTAGTAGCGTAGCGAGGGATTCTTAAGTAGAATCCTGAACGAAGCGAGGGATTCAAAGTACGTCGCCCGAGCCAAAAATATATTTGCGCCCAAATGATACACTCTACTTTTCATCACCCTCTATGAGAAAATAAAAAGCGGCTCAGTTTTAATAAAATTTAATTATTGAATAACACAGTTTCTGAATTATTTTTGGTTCCTCTTTCATTTCTCCATTCGATGAAATTGTCATAGGTCTTCATATATTTCTCCCGGGATTTTGCAGGTAACAGATTATCCATCACATTTTTTGCGTCGGTCCTTATACTTTCAGGAGTTAATTCCATATCACTGTCACTTGACGAACTCATTTTTATATAATTTATCAAAACCAAGAACTTGAATGTGAAAATTTATGAAAACGCGGGCCGTAGTTCGCGCGTTTTTTTTTTTTACTCAGTTGCCAGCGGCGGCGGCGGGGCGATGGTCGACGGACGTGCCGTCTAACCAGCCAGTCTCTTGCGTTCGGCGGGAAACTCTAAGATGTTCCAAATTCAATAAGTGCGAGCAAAAGAATTTTTGGTCGCACTTATTTCAATAAAGAGGACCAAAATCTCATTTCTGCCCGCTGGACAGTCTGTGGCAAAGAGTAGAGTAATAGTACCTATGTCGCTTAGAAGCATCACCTTTGGGCGCACTTAAAGGCGACCAAAATCGTCTTTTTCGAATAGATGGGATGAAAATAAAATTCTTAGTATCTTATTCGTACACCGTATTCTCTAAACCATGCACTATTTACTTGAGCACACATTGTTTACTCGATAGCGCGGGTCAGAGGCTAAATGACGTGTAGGTTGTATGCAAAAACGGCCGTCGCGGGACAAACACGGGGCGCACACATCCCAGCCCGCTTTCATGTCCTTCCAGGAACAGTTTGATCTCCGTAGGGTGACCATGAAGCTTATTCAAGGCTGGACTGTAGTAAAAATTATTTTTTCTGAAATAAGTATATTGTTAGGTAAATTAGAAATATTACCAATACAATAACTAGAAGATGTAGGGATTAAGTTTTAAAAAATCCGGATAAGACTGACAGTTGTCAGCAGGCCATTTAAAAAAAACAACAGATTGTTTATGTAAGTATGTACGCACGGCCACACGTCAAGCTAATCACTGCGGTATGTTATACTTACGCAATAAGGGTGATTTTGCAACGAAAATTAGTAGCTTGATGTGTAGCCATGTGTACTTAAACCAAGTGTTTGGCAGTTCCTTAGAACTGACAAACTAAATATTAATGTTATATTATAAGTTAAAAAAATGTGGTCAGCACCTTATGCTTATGCTTTTACTGAATTGTTAACGCATTAAGGTCTTAAACTTTTCTAAATCTTATTTTTAAAATAAAGGAAGTTTTTATTTTTGCAATAGTATGGTGTCGATAGTGAGGGCGCATGCACCAGAAGCGCACAATAGTGACCCGCGGCTACAAATAAGATCGCGAGCGGTGACACGTCATGCGCCCGAGATTAGGTCAGAAGGCCGCACTTCTGTTGCTGACGGCGCATTCGCTATAATAAACCACAGTAAAGAATTTGTAGTCTCGCCACAACGCCTGGTGTTGCTAGTGAGGGCGCATGCACCAGAAGCGCACTATAGTGACCCGCGGCTACAAATAAGATCGCGAGCGGCGACACGTCATGCGCTCGAGATTAGGTCAGAAGGCCGCACTCCTGTTGCTGGTAGCGCATTCGCTATATAAAGAAAATAATACATTAACCCAGTTTTGGGGTCACACTTTAACAGCCGATCACGCGCTGAGTAAGTTTACAACATACGTAATTTTAAAAAGCTCAGCTGTTAATGTATTAAAACCATAGTGTAATAGTTTTTAGTCTCGCCACAACGCCTGGTGTCGTTAGTGAGGGCGCATGCACCAGAAGCGCACAATAGTGACCCGCGGCTACAAGTAAGATCGCGAGCGGCGACACGTCATGCGCCCGAGATCAGGTCAGAAGGCCGCACTCCTGTTGCTGACGGCGCATTTCACCACACAGACAAACATCACACGGCCAAGTCGGTTAGAGGTGTACTATGCTTACTTGGCTGTAGTTGCGTGTCCAGTGGTCTTCGTCCAACCCCCTAGGTCGAATACACCGACAGCAATGGGATTGCCGACCTAGCGCACACGAGCTCGCGTGCCGGGGTTGCGACACCGCCGCGCCCAGCCAGTGATGTGCGTGCGATCGTGTCGGTACACTATCGATAAAGTCGATACGTTTCCGCCTTTGCCGATAATCGAGATTCGCAACGGTACACGAAAGAGTTGCGGATGTTATGCGTTTTATTTTCATAATTAGTTTCTTGAACATGTAATAAACTTCAGTTCTATATGAAACAATAAATTGCATAAATTTACTAACGAATAACGATTGCCTTTATTAAATACCTACTAACTCTCGCCACCGGCTTCACCCGCGGGGAATTCGGTTCTTTAATATATTAATCATGTTACTATACCTACACTAAATATAGCCTACCTTCATGAGGGACAATGTAGGATTCTAATGTTTTTTTTAATCGGCCTAGTATGAGTATTTTCGAAGCCTATTCAATATAAACAAACAAACCATCAATGTATGTATCAATATTCATCAATATCTATATTGTTAATTTTAATAATGTTATACCTTGAAGCGATTTGCATGCCAGTTATGGTGAATTGTGCGAACACACATATTGTTTAACATCTCCTGTAACCACTTTTCAAGCAAATAAATGAATTTGATTTAAATTTGATCAAATCTTTCCTACCTCCTTTCTTCAAATAACTAATCTGACTTGCTTATTTCCTTTCATTCAGGTTGCGTTATTGATTATTGCAAATGAGAATCTATTCTAGTCTAGCCTATAATACCTATTTTGTCATATACATATATCGCGTTCACATCGCGCATTATAAATCATGCAAATAACCTTTTTTAGATTTAGTATCAACCTCTGAGTGTACCATTGCACTCTAACGATTAGCAGATAGATAATACACCCGAACTTTGTGTGAAATCAGTATGCTGGCGCATTATTCTGGTCTACTAACTTCCTTAAACCATACGTACGTAAACAAAACTTTCCGGCTTTCTTCATTCGGACTTTGCCCGGACGGCTCATTGACTCTCGTTTATTCATAAACATTGAGGATACTGTCAAGGATACAACCAAGGTCGTCCGATGGGAAGATAAAACACGTAGGCGGACACACCAGTCATAACTTTGTCTTTTTGTTAATTAGTCGGTATGTGAATGCGGTCGGTATTTCCGATAATTGTCTTCAAGGACATTGGATAGCTTTCCTACAAGGGGCTTTTTACCTTTTTTTCTATAAAGAAGATACTTTGTCGGGCTTACACTGACGCATTTTGGGCTTTCCTATACAATGTGGTTTCTCGAAAGCTTAAAAAGATTAAAAGAGCAACGTGAATCAACGTGTACTGAAAGCTTATGATGATTTTTGTCTCATAAAGTCACTGTTATTTTTCAGTTAGATAAAGTGGTTGGAGTCAAACATCCCAAGCTTATTGAAACTTAAATTATTATTTATTTTGAAGATTTACAGATTCAATAGACACTATCAATAAGTAACAGTAAATTAGATCAATTATGTAACAAGGTTTCCTGATCAGGCATTGTTAACTCTATATGGACAATAGTAAATAAGTAAATAAATAATTCACAACAATCACACCAATTCTCTAGTCCCAAAGTAAGCTTCGAGGCTTGTGTTATGGGTACTAGACAACGGATAAACATACATTAATACTTTTTTTTGTAAATAAATACATATTATACATAGAAAACACCCAGACCAGTACAAACACACATGTTCATGCACACTTATGCTTGTACTGTGCGGGGATCGAACCCGCGACCCTTGGTTTTAGAAGTCCGACATGTGGACCACTGCACCAAGCGGTCGTCAACCGCTTATATTAATAGTAAATTAATATAAGCGTAAGATAAGATGTAGATTGAAGACTTTCTTTACCTGAACTAGGTTACAAACCTGTGTTTCAGGCTAAAGAGAGCACCAATATTTTCTTATGGTATTAAAAATTAACAGTAATGGCCTAACGGCTAACAGCCTGCTACCTTTAAATGGCAAAAAATGCTAGAACTTTAATGAATGTTACAGAGAAAACAATTCGTTCACATCATGCTTTACCGTTAATTTCATTTATTCATGATTGCCACAGGTGGGACTAGAACCCGCAATCTAAAGCTGATAAAGAGGATTATTTTGCTTTAAATTTCCACTTAACGACGCCAGCGCAGGAACCCAAATACATTCAACTGTGATCACCTGAAAAAAGCTAGAGCTGGAAGTTGCAGGACTTACAATACCTACACTGTGTCACGTTTTGAGTCATGGATTTCCGCAAAGTAACGCCTGGTACCATCAACTATCCCGCAATCTCACGCAATCCGGGCGTATATCCAATAGATATTCTACTTTTCCGCTCCTTTTTTGAGACCAAACGATGGTTCCAAGGGTACATCACTACGGTGCCCAGAGATAGCACAATTAGATGTTTGTTCTCGGCCAGCACACGCGCAGACGACCGTCCGCGCTTTTCTTGTAACTAGGTACGTAAAGTCGCCGTAAGCTTTTACTAGCAGTAACTAGTTTAATAAATTCATTACTCCTTTATGTAGAAATAGAAAAAGAAAATTATTTTATTGGCACTAACAACATAATAAAATACAAAATCATTATAAAAAATCATGAATTAAGTGCCAACCAGTTCCCCGGCTCAGTATTAATCGTGGCAGCAAGAAGCTTGCCACGAACTTAGAGGGTTTAGAAAAAAAATACAGACTAAAAATACCCTTAAAAATGGATACCTTTTAGATGAAAAAACATGCACTACATAAAATTTAATTTAAGCTAAAAATTAAGTCATTGTTATGTAGATGTCGTTATGTGGATTTTAGGGTAGATAAGGTAAAGTATGCAAAGTATGCACATTATTCCCAAACTAAGAATGTTTTTTTTTCTTATTACGATTATATGAATAAGTAACTTTAACTCGATTATATACATTTTAAACAAGTAAAATCCGAATTCACGGACTCCTTTAAGTTTCTTCAAAGGCGTTTTCTTGCTTGCAGTTAAAATGGCCCGAATTTCGCACATTTTAATGCCTAACATAATTTTACTAAAGTCACAAAGTACATTTTTCAATTAATCAAGATGTAAAGCAGATGCGTAGTGTCTACACTTTCGTAAATTAAATGCAAAGATCGTCCAAGATAAGGCATAGTTGTCATTCCCGAGAAAATGCGCCTCCTTCTCTTTCTAATGTACTTAAGCGTGGAATCTAGGAACTCCTGATTTGGAAAAGCATCCTCTAGCGTATTTGTTTACACATTTTTTGACGCATTTTAATTCAGATTTCTTAAGAAGACATTTACTTTAAATTTACATAATGAAATGGGTTTATTAATTGTAGAGGCTTCCGACTATTATTACACGTCAATGATTGGCCAGTGACAACGTTTCAGATGTAGATAGATGTACCTAATTGAGGAAGCACGATTCATTAAAGCGCACTATCAAAAGTTTTTCAAACGTGATTCCGATTATTTTCGTTTTTGTGAACGTACAATATTACTTGTTAGTTAATCAGCTGTTCGAAATACCTACTTGTTCGTTAGTGCTTAGCGAAATTAAAAATTTATAGCTGAAGCCTATTTGAAGGTGAAGACTTTAGGTATTAGAAAAAAATCCAACTTTAGAAGTACATTATGTTTAGTCATCATCAACCTAACATTATTCTAGTCAGCACTTTTATTAAATATTTGATAAGAATAGGAAAAATACCACGGCTTGAACCAAACTTGGAGCGCGAATGGGTACAGACTAAACAAATTGAACACCGTGTTGCTTCTGAGATTTTCAAAACTGTTTTTTGGCCACACAACGTTTAGGCCTTGCCTCAAAAGTATGTTACACATCAAACATGACGTCTTGTGTTTTTGTCATGCCATGATACACCCTGTTATACATCCGCAATGTCAAGCTTGCGCGTCACAATGCCATAGGCCGTTAGCAAAGCATAGGTATAACCAGTACGAAAGCTAAAGCTTAAAACAAAATATATATAATAATACTATCGGACGCGGCTTGACGGACGTGACAGACAGCAGCAGTCGGGATAACGAACATTTAGTGAGCTGTGTAAACTGTTGGACGTAAGTCGTGTATGCTTACGGACGATAGACAGAAATTTGAGTAGCTTTGCCTGGCTTTACAAGACTTTGCACACTTCTATCAGTTGCAGCTGCAAGCCGTATCCGTCAGCCGCGTCCAATTACAGCTTGATGCTCACATAGACGCAGTTCTCGAAACAAGGAGACGACTAAGTGGCTATTGGGAGTATTGGGGTACCAATACCTTAGGTCCCTGTTGAAGCGTGCATCTGAGTACGCGTGTGGCATTTTTTTTCTTGCTTCTGTACTGTATTAGCAATACGTATTCTGTGCCGCCTGGTCAATAATTAAAACGGATGTGGCTCGTAAAATTATCATTTCTGATTTATCATAACTGCAGTAGGCGGTGGCTTTTGTACTACAATCGATTACAAGCCGATTACAGCCTGCTGGGCTTGATCCTTGTGATACTTGTTATCGGAGATCGCTTATCGTAATCATGTTATATGCTACAAACTGAACGACCCCACGATTTAATTTTATTTTATCTTCCTACTGTATTTGGTATGTCCAATATTTAAGTTGTATTAATTTGATAGTTTTTGACTATTTGGTATAAGACCTTTAATTAATAGTAAAAAAAAAACAATTTAATAATATCACTTATATTATAATAAAGGTGCTTGTGGCGAGTAGTGATACCTAAATTAAGCCCTGTATTTATGGTAAACATTTGTTTAGCAACAAAGTTCAACGTGTTGCGGGGTTGCTGTCAACATGTTGCTAGCAACACTGCGTGTTGCAGAGTTGATACCGTCATGTTGACAAGTTCTCGCTCGACAAGCGTAAATATCAGTTTAGCGACAATTGTTGACGTCTGTGAACGTGTTTGCAACAGTTTATAAACATGACAGTGTGGAGCAATGATAAAATAATGCGACTAATAGAATTATTTCAATAAAACCATTATTATGGAATTCTTCTATAAAAGAATACAAAGATAGAAACAAAAAAATTATGCATTCGAAGAAATTTCTCAAGCTCTAAATATACCCAAAAAAGATGTGGAAACTAAAATACATATACTGCGTACTTATTTTACTAGAGAGAAAAAAAGTTGTCGGAAAAAAAATTACTGGCAGCAGCGCAATAGAAAAATGAAAATGGATTCGAGCCATTGGAATTTCGGTTAAGATGTTCGAAATCACTTTTCGACATTCTCGTAAAGTTACCAAAATATGATTCATCTCCCATTCTGAGGTCACTCATCAAATTTCCTCTTTGCAAAAGATAGTTTCGAATCCACCATCTTTTTCTCTTTTTTTTTGGAAATCCTATTCATCAGATACAGACGGCAACATTTTTACGCAGACTGGCGTGTGGACAACCTACGAGTATATTGATTTAAACATAGTTGCTAGCAACATTCTTGCAGCTCACCAACAATGTTAATCAACTGTTCCTAAGCAAATGTTTACCATGAATACAGGGCTCTAAGCCATAACAGTAAGCGCGGTCGTGTTTGGGATGTGTGACCATTACGACCATTTAAGTGACGTCTATCGACAAGCATCTTCGTGCTACGGAAGGCACGTTAAGCTACTAATCTCGGTCAAAATCGATAGATATTAGTCGATGAGCCTGGTCAGAGGCCCTTGGGCTGCTTAATAACATCTTACCTTACAAACATCACCACCACCAAACCGGGCGGTTATCTCCCTATTGATCTACTTACTCATCGGTCAGAATTTCTTTAAGTGTTCTTTAGGTTGCAACCAGTCATGATTCATCACATCACTGTTGTAGTTAGAAGCCTGCAACATCCGAATGAAACACCTTCAACAATGCTAATTTCGTTACAATGTAAATTCAAAACACACTTAAAGAGCCTGTAGTAGTCCATTTTCCTTTAAGTGTGTTTTAATTTCATCGATGTAAAGAAATTCGCATGTCTAATGACAAAAAATTAAATCGGTTAATATCCTATTTTCTAGTTTATATTCCGTAGATTTATTACGGTTCGGTTGGTTGGCGGCAGAACTAGGTATTATCCTTATCCTATGTCTGAAAATATTACAACGAACAGCTAGTGCCTCAATAGTTCAGGATTCCGGGAGCAGTGCGTTTCCACTAGTTGTGCTTCGGGCCAAATGCTCATCCCGGATGCATAAAAATCTTTCTTAACCCTATAACCCTACTCGTGAAAATAAAAAAAATGCTTGTGGAGCTCTAGCACCGACATGCTTTTTTTTATTTATTTTTTTGCAAGTTTATCTTGTAGGGATTTGAAGTTCCGTGTATTTACTGTCAGTGTATATTGATTTAGTTACGTGTATCTTGGAGTCACGCACTTCAAATTGAATTGAAGAAGAGGGTGATCTAAGTGGATAATTGCGAAATATTTGCATCACCAAGGTAAAATATGCGAAAGATGCTAAAATTATGGCAATAATTAAAATTATTTGACTAGTTGGTACCCTTATTGGGTTTATTGAAATGAATAAAAGAATAATTTTCCAATAAGTAAATATCATATTTACTTATTAGGTTTTAGGCAATATTTTTTGATGTTCTCCATCGCCCCAGACTAATTAATTCGAACTGAGAGTAATATTGTAAGGTAAGGAGGTCGAGTACAGCTCTTGTCACCTTAATTATTGATCCCGTATAATAAGTTTTTATTATTTTACAACTCTGTAATGCTATCATTACATGATCTGATTCCAATTTAACATCATTAAAAGTACCCCACAGTCGTTTCCACGAAAAAATGACTTTAAATCATACTGTAATGAACATTGGATAATTGCACGCTCAAATAATGTTAAGAGTATTGACATTTTCATCTCAATCGATGCTGGATTGATGCATTTCAGTTCTTCTGTGATTACGTTAAAGTTTAAAAGTTTGGTTATTTAAACAATGGCAGATGGTCAGAGCTTAATAGGATGACTTTCATTAAAATAAAATACGAAAGATACGCTCTAGTGTCGTTGGAACATGGTTCTATGCTTACCAAAGCGATTCGATGGCGAGCAGTAATCGTTTTATATGCTCGATATCCACTATGTAGTTAGTGACATTTTATATCTTTTTTATGACAACCACTATTAGAATGATTATTGTAAGGACTAAAAAAATTTTTGCATTATAAAAAACAAATGTCTGAAGCAGTTCGCAAAGTGAATGATTATCACGACAAAATATAAAACTATTGCATGGAAATTTCAAATCTCGCGATACTTAATTTCAATCAAAGTATATGAATCAGCTTCCTGACATTTTGTCACATGGCAAGGTATTAAAATGTTTCAAGTTCTGATTCCCGTGGGCCTGATTGAAACCTCCGTCAGTGAAAAGTTAATGAAGTTCTTACAATGATGGACGTCGGGAGATTTATTGCACCGCTAATGACCTGTGGTTACAAAAAAAATATCGTGTTGCAGTCGCAATTTTTGGTCAGGAGTTTCGGACTGTTCCCAAAACGATCATGCCATTTACAAGAAAAGGCGTTAATAAGCAACTAAGCCTACCCATAGATCATATCTTTGCACCAAAAATTGAGAAATACCGATACGTAAATACAAAGTACACAAATTATTTAAATGGGATTTAAGTATTTTCTTATCATCGTCAAATCATTCATACTAACGAAAACTTTTACTTGTTTAAAACAAATGATTAAAGATTCGTTTTGATATAATATGTCTGACATCGACTTAATGAAGTAGGTACCTCGTACCTACCTGCATTTAAGTAAACAGTCTCATTTGAACATTTGTAAAACAAACAATGGAGATTATGTTTCTACAATCAAATAAACACTTTTACGTGGGATACTCAGAAAGTTTTGCGAAAATAAAAATAATTGCTCCATAGATATAAATGTTTTTATGAAATCTTTATCACGTACTGTCCCTTAGCCTCAATACAAAGTTTTATGCGTCTAAAATAATTTTTGAAACACTTCTTCCAGTCCGCTGCCATCACCTTATTTACACTCTGCTCAAACGCTAATAGCGCATCTTCCAGCGACGAAAATTGTTATCCTTTGAGCCATTTAATTTTATTTTTTGTAATACAATTAAGTCATATGGTGCTAAATCAGGGCTTAAAGGAGGTTGACCCAAAAGATTAACCGGCGTACTGTTCAGGAAATCCATTTGTTTTGAGCGGCGGTGTGAAATGTTTCCGGCGAAGATCCATGTTTCAGTCAGACACGATAATTTGAAATAGCTTGCAAAAAAGCGGAGGGAAGTTTAAAAATTGGATTTCCATTTTCCTAATAAGGATCAAATTTTCAAAATAGATTAAAACCAACCAGTCTGGCATACAGAAAAGCTTTTTTTCGCAATCTTTCTGAGTGGCCTGGTATATTGGTAAATGCCTTGTTTCACATACTGTATACATCATAAGATGCATCTTCAGGCTGCACTTAATTGCCTTAAGTTTCACAAATCGTCGTGGGTATTGATCGACACGAAACCTTCATTCGTATTGCAAAAATACAATTACGAATGTATCCGAGTCGAGTTTCATTTTAAAATGACATCATTCATATATCGTATATTATTTTGAAATTGCATCTGCAAATGGAAAAAAAACATACTTTTTTATAATCCTGGGATTGCAAAATATCACCATCGCATTATTACATATATTAAATACTGCCTCTTTGGTGTAGTAGCTTCTGCCTTACATCCGAAAGGTTTTGGGTTCGAATCCCAGGTTGAGCCAAAATTGTTTCTAAGATTTTCTGTCATGAATTTCTCAATAACAGCTCGAAGTCGGGAAGTTGGCGGTGTTACACCCCGTGCCTCGGAAAGCACGTTAAGCCTGGTCCTGCGCCTGATCTCTCTCCGGTCATGTCGGATTGCCGTCTCACCGAACTTTGAGAGTGATGGAACAGTGAGTGCACCTGTGTATTGCGCTCACACTTGTGCACTATAATATTTCCTGCGTAGTTGGCTCATCTCTGTTGAGATTGGCTGGTCCAAATCGGCCAGGAGGACCATTATTGAAAGTAAACTTTGTAGTACTGGTACTCTTACAAGGTTCACAATATGAATGACTAGTGGCCCGCCGGCGATTTCGTCCGTGCAAACGTTGGATTTTTCCTTTCATCCCAAGGAAGCATTTAATCGGGATAAAAAGGTGTCATATCACCCAAGTCAGGTCATTCATACTGTCTGCATGACAAAATTCGTCGAAATACGTTCAGTAGTTTCAGCGTCATCGACGGACAAACATTCAAACAAAGAAACTTTCACGTTTATAATATTATTGTGATTTATTTTTACATTAACGGAAGCAGGGTGCAGCTCTTCAAATAAATATGTACTATTATGGTTGAAATCGTTACCAATCCCTGACAAAGTTCACCATAAAACATACATTCAACACAAATTATACCTACTGAGAACTGTTAAAGCATTTGTCGCGTATTGTGTTATGTTGTACTTATAATAATTGTTAAAACGACCACACAGTAGAAATATTAAGCTTCTTTACACACTAAAAAACGCGTCTGTTATGTCCTTGGTATTGTTGTCAGGAGTTTATAAAATGACTACAAAAAGCATTAAATACCTCGGGGTAACATCTTGCCGCTATGCAATTATGTTTGTGTTCCGTACCTCAAAAGAAAAAAACAGAACCCTTATAAGATCACTTTGTTGTCCGTCCGTCCGTCCGTCTATCAAGACCGCTTTTCTCAAAAACGCGTGAAAGTATCAAACTGAAATTTCTATATGATACTTAGGTCTACTGTCCCTAGGAGCTGTAGAAAATCAACCTTCTAAGCCAACGCAATCAAAAGATACAGCCATTTAGGCCACAAATTTCCGCAAATTTTCAAAACTCTCACGGGAATCAAAACCTACAGGGTACTTCCCGTAAACTTATAATCTTGAAATTTAGTACAAAGTCACGTCTTATAGTACAGACTTAGGAAAAATTACGAAAACCGTAAATTTTCAGTTTTTTCATCATATAAAAAAAAATATTTAAGACAATTTTGAAAATTTCTAAGTTACTATTCCTTATATACAGGTTTGTACGGAACCCTCGGTGCGCAAGTCCAACTCGCACTTGACCGGTTTTTTTTATCTTACCCGAATCCGTTTCAATCGGTTCAAAACCATTTGAACTTTAACTAGAAGGATAATGTCATTACTCATTAACATTATGTCACTAAACTAGCCACATTCGGTGGGCACTATGACATTTCCAAAGCACAGCTAATAAGACGCATTTCTCCACTCCTAGTGACAAGCACGGCGCCGGGAAGCGCACACAATGCTCGGGATGTCAGCTGTAACGTGAGGCTTACATGGAACTGACATTACCGCCATTTACACTGTAAGATTCCTCTACACCTCAATGACACCATATTGCTATTTTGTAAGATAAGTTTTCAGAGAATAGGTATCTCTTTGTGTTATTATGTTACTGAAGAGACCTGAAAAGCTTAAAGATGTAAACCGCAGTAGTAGCTGTAGTATTTTGTAGATAAAAAGCGAAATACTAAATTGCAAAAGAAAGAAAGTAGGTATGCTTTAGTCGGATAAGACAGACAGAATACTTATTCTTTTTTGCACACCACACAAGAAGAAGATTACAAGCAATCAATTAAAGTATCAAAGGAAGTCGATTGGAAAGCCAATGGTATTATTGTTTTTTTCTCATAATTTTAAATTTCAGTGCACTAGTGTTTCATGTAACCTTACCCTAGTATCTTATGTGGGTAGCACCCGACAGCGAGTGTCGCGGACCTGTGGCGTCTCAGGCCCTTATTGAGACCGTTGCCACTTCGAGGAGCTACCATGATATTTCGTAGTAGTGATTAGAAGAAGAGCGCCGACCGCTTGGTGCAGTGGTCCACAGGTCGGACTTCTTAAACCAAGGGTCGCGGGTTCGATCCCCACAGTACAAGCATAAGTGTGCATGAACATTTGTGTTTGTACTGGTGTGGGTGTTTTCTATGTATAATATGTATTTATTTACAAAAAAAGTATTTAAGTATGTTTATCCGTTGTCTAGTACCCATAACACAAGCCTCGTAGCTTAATTTGGGACTAGAGAATTGGTGTGATTGTTGTGAAATATTTATTTATTTAGCTGTTTTTAACCTCCGACGAAATAGTGGGGTGATGTAAATTTGACTCCTATGTCTGTTTGTGTGTGTATATATGTTTGTGTTGTTTATGTGTCTGTATGTTTTGTCGTAGCTCCCAAATGTATGACCGATTTCAAAGCGGCGTTTTTTATTCAAACGATAAATTTAATTTCGATGATCCTTGCTTGGGCTAGTTAAAATGCCATTGAAGCTTATCGTGTTTTCTTGGCTCATTTGGGGTTTTTTTGACTAAAAGTTAGTTTTTTGTTCTCTATGTTTATCCGAAATAAAATAAAATGACATTAATCGACGACCTTTGTGGTATAGAGGATGATATATGGATATGGTGAGTGCCAGTTTCAATGTGATGATTTGGTAATTACTCTGCTATAGCTCACTGGAGTAATTACGTTCGTTTATTAATAGTTATAGGGTTTACTTTGAATACTTGAATTTAGATTATCTAAATTATCTCGCATGGAAAGCGTCTTTTTTTCATAACACAATGAAAAATCATTTAGAAGACTAATCTTCAGAAACACATGTCAGGTCATGTTTCCTTGTGCATTGTGGTTACCCCCCATACGTGTAGCGCTATTCATCGCGGTTGCTCCATTTTGCATTCATCCTGCATACTCACTCCGTTATAGTCTTGCTTAGTGCCCGTGACTGGAAAAGTGGCTCTCTCTTTCTCTCAGCATATACGTCCCACTTCTGGGCACAGGTCTCACCTCAACGATGAGGTCTCTCTCTAGACTCTACTTCTGTTTGTAAGGTAAGTGATCATTCTTCGTGTCAGATGTTATCAAGTCGCCCGAGGGCCTCTTACCTCATCCATCATATCATGTATATTGCAACTTCCCCCCTTCCGCTACAAAATACCAGCCTAATATCAAACACAACAACTACGGGGCTCCATTGGCTAAATTTGTATAATATCTTTGGAACAGACTGAATATTGTATATAAATTTATAGAAAAAACTTTATTTTTCCAAACGCCAGCTTAAACATATTGGACAGTTTTTGAACCGACCAAATTTAAAAAGACTTTTTACTAATGCAATTACGAATTTTTAAGTCAACCTTTTAGCAATTTTATCAGACGGTTAACGTTATCTGAACAGGTATTGAATAATCTGGTAAAAGTAAAAGACAAATAACATAACATTACAAGAAAGGAAGGTTATAAAGTGCAGAAAAGAAGAATCAAAATGAATTTGCTAAAGAATAGCCAACAATAACGTTCGTCAGAACTCAATCCTTAATAAACGATTAAAGTTAACATCATAACAATATAACGATATAATATTTATTAGATTAATAGCGCAATTATGCAGATGGCTGATCATGCCTTTTTAGAGTAAATCCGTAGCAATTTACTACTTCTTTATTCTAGACTAGACAATAAGGCGTGTCGAGTCGGTTCAATCGCCTTCTATTATGGGATACGATTCATTTACATAGTGCAAACGTAAATCAGTATATCAGACACGTGCATGCTTTTGTCCCTTAGATTGTAATAAAACCTGTAAATGTTAAATAATATAAGTTAGTAGAATAGAAGTAGTTTATGAAAATTATACAGAGTTGTACCTACATTTATAATATGTATCAGCGGATTAGATAAGTATATAATAATAATGTAAATCAAAAGATGAGCACTAGAACGTCTGTCGACAAACTGCTCAGCAGTTTGGGAGTTTAGCATTAAGTAAAATATTATAACTGTATAAATAAAATAACAAATCAGAGTTTTAATCACAAAAGTAAACCAGAATCTACACAAGGTGACAAAGTGATTCTGTATCAAATAATCTAGTTAAGTTCTTCGTGGGTATTTCAACAATAAGTTGGTCTTGGTGACCGCTTATACTAAGGAATTAAAATATGCCTCCTAACCCTTGATCGGCTATTTGTATTTATTCTTCCCGTTTCATTGAAAAAGAAGCAGACAGATTCAGCTTAGACGTTTCTGTCTTAATAAAGATCAGGCTATGCCGCGACTCGCTTTTGACAGCGTGTCAATCGCCGCGCCGTAGCGCATCGCAGCGAGATTTGCCGCATGTGTGGCCTGAGCCTAACGCTTCGAACACTAATAACAATTGCAAGCTAAAATAATGAAATCATACTTTTGACGCTTTGCTCAACCCATCTTAACTAAGAATTTCTTTTAATATTTAGATCTTACTGAATCAAAAGTATACTATGGCATCGACTCCGGCGCAAGCGAGCGGTCGCTGTAATAAGCTATAATTACATTATCTGGTGTCCTTGTTCCGTCCTTGCTTTCACTGATAACGCTGCGATTCTTATATAATATATCTGCCTTCTCGATTAAATGTTTTAAAGGTCAATCTTTTCTGACCCCCGTCCGTTTCATTGATCCAAATTGTGACAGTCAGTTGGTACCTACTTAATCATCGGAGATCGATCACTTACGCCGTCAATTAAATTTTAGTTGGACGCTTAAGGACGAATGTTTTGTAGATTTCTATCTCTTAACTAATAGTTAGACTGTATGTGAATGTAGATTTACCGATGATTTCAATTGTTATCACAGAAAAAAACATCATCTATAAATTACCTATATGTTTTAATAACAGTTTTGGTATAACCAACAAAATCGCAAGATAAAACTAATGATTCAAAGATGCTTATCAACATCTAGTTACCTCCTGCAATCATGTGTTAATAAATAACTCAACGCCAAAAGAGGCAACTCTGAATGGGTTTTAAAAAGAAAACGCCTGGAATTAATGTGTTATTGGATGATTCTGATGTCAATCAGCACTGCAGGATTCTAGTTTTTAAGCTATCATGTCGATTTTATGACAGGTGTGGTAAAAAATGAGCTAGTTTCTCAAACTTCCAATTAAAGTGTTTTAAAAGGTTGATTGGGGACTTTTCGCGGGACCTACTTCACTTGTTTTTTTGTCACTAGCCTCACTACAATATCATTTCATAGTAATGATTTTGCTATTTACTGGCATAGCAGTAATTTAGAAATTAAGAAAACGAAGAGTTAGAATTATTGTACTGCACGTGCTACGAATCCTACGAACGTTTTATCAATACTATTTAATGTACGTGTTGAAGCGATTATGTATGGATATATGTATATGGAGTATATATATATATAAATGGAGTATGGATTTATTCATAATGGAGTATGGATTTATTCATAAGCCACGTCATTGTTTTAATGGCAGTTAATCAAAATTAAACAGACAGTAAGTAAGAGTTACAGGAAAAGGCAGTACATTTCCTACATCGTTGTAACACTAGAGCCAAAAGGGTCGTTGACACGCCCAATGATTGACGTTCATTTTATCAACTGTCAAAAAGCTTATCTCTATTAAGCTTGTACGGGAATTAAACACTTTGTCATCATCGCGTGCAATACCTACTAAAAGATAATACCTATTACGATTTTAGTTACCAATAAGACCAAAAGGTTCTTAAATTCAGAATTATTTTAGAGAAAAACAGTTTTTGAATATTTCTTTTATAGTAAAAACGAGTCTTTTTATCTTAATCAGTACAAATGTTTGCATAGCATTTTCAGTGCATAACACAGAGTATTCATTTCATTGCACTGACATTGTACGTGCACTGTTGCTGTCGGCATAAGTAACGTGTTGCGATTTAACTTAAGCGGAGCACTAAGTCAGCGTTAGTGCTCGTCAAAAGATAAACAAATATATGTTTAGCCTTAGCCTTCTTCAAGTTTATCCATATAATGTCGCCCTGTGTGTAACAGGACTTATACCATCAAACTTTCCTATCACTGTGTGTGTGTGTGTCAAAAAACTAAGTTAATTAGTCTCTGCTGCAAAAACTAAGTGGCTTCGTCAGGTTTTTAGTTTGCGTGAAGCATCAGTATCAAAGCCTAGCGATATGATGTGATAAATAAATAAATATTTAACAACAATCACACCTATTCTCTACGAGGCATATGTTATGGGTACTAGACAACGGATAAACATACTTAAATACTTTATTTTTGTAAATAAATTCATATTATACATAGGCAACACCCAGACCAGTACAAACACACATGTTCATGCACACATATGCTTATACTGTGCGGGAATCGAACCCGCGACCCTTGGTTTTAGAAGTCCGATATGAAGACCACTGCACCAAGCGGTCGTCAAACGATGATGATGATACCGTAAAAAAAAGGTAATACTCACTTCTACGAGTACTTGTCATACGCAATTAAAAATCTATTTTTTTATCGTCCAGCACCGGTTGAAAGTTTGATTTAGCATTAAACATATTGAACCGTTATTTTTGCGCCTGCTCCAACATCGATTATGTCTTAAATGAAACGAAAAATAGATAAGGTTGGTAAGTACCACTTACCTAATTGCTGCCATCATCAAATCCAAAACAAATCTCATTGCGATTTCCTACCTGGGTATTTAAGCACCGCCAATGGATGACTAAGAGCTTCCCAAAAGGTTACCTCCTGTCAATTAGTCTGACATCCCGTGAAGATTGTGAACTGGTTACACTGCATTACTTTCTCACTGATCCACTGTTACTATGTACTATTTGTTACTTTACATCATAATTAATCGATGCATACGCTGATAAGCAATGCAATGCACACACTACTTTTTATTTTTATTTGAAATTTCTGGATTAGAAAATCTGGATGTGGACCTTGGTACATAATTGAGACTAGCTAAAAATACTTTCATAGAAAAGATTTCAACAAAAAGTTTGGAATTCTAAACGTAGAGAAAAATGGGAATGACATGATAATCGAACTGTCGAATAGAGGATAACCAACTAGGTATTATGATTACCTCGTTGATGTAGTGGTGAAGATTCTGCCTTACTTCTGAGAGGTCCAGGGTTCGAATCCCTCAGAGATTTCTGTCATGAATTTCTCAGAATCAGCTCGGAGTTAAGAAGTTAGGTTTTACACCCTCGTGCCGTTGCCGTCTGAACTTTTAGAGTGAAGGAACAGCGAGTACACCTGTATATTGTGCTTTATAATATCTCCTACGCAGTTGGCTGATATCTGTTGAGATTGGCTGCCGTGGTCGAAATCGGCTAGGAGGACTATTACAATTTTTATGACTACATTGATGTCTCCTTGCAAATGCAGTACATATTGAAAAATCAGCCTACGTCAGATTTTTACTGTTAATCAACATTTTATTCGTCTTTTACTGTTAACCAACGTAAGAAATAAACGTTGCCAGTGTTAAGCTAAACAAAACCAAACTCAAATAAGACAATGTAATTAAAGAAGTTTAGATTGTATTTTTTTTATTTATCATTGCATTACAATATCCATATCTTGTAATAGATGTAACATAATATCGAAAGTGCTAATAACCAGTTTTAATTCGTGTGACGCTAAAATCCTTAAAATTATCTAACGCCTGAAAAGTGATATGATAGTACAAATATCTAACCGATTGCATATTATTTCTCTTACGATATTTTTACAGAAATGAAGGGAAAATCACAATGTACAGTCATAAGTATTCAGAAATTCTATTTTACAATAATAACGCTAAAGTACTTTACATTCCTTGAAAATACGCAAAAATGTGCAAGATCTTATTAGAATGACTGATAAGGTGAAAGAAAATCATGTGTTTGACAATGTCTTTTTTCCTTTTTCGTTTTGAATAACTAAGGAATAAAAGTACTTGAAAAAAATAATTCATTTACTCTACAGTTATTGTGATAGCTATTTTAACTACTTTAATTTTATAATATCTATATCTTTGAGCTTTTCTCTAAGACGTGATATGCTTTCCGTATTATCTTTACTTCATACACCTATCAACTATGTATATGAATAATAACAAAACATCAGTGTAAGCCTCAGAAGTAAACGAAGTCATCAATTTATTTAAATTTAAATAATATTTTGTTACAAAATATAGTTTTTGACAAATCGCCAATTTTTTCAAAATCTTTTTAAAAGAATACTTTGGTAAGTTTTTTGACTAAATGAGCTTCCATCGCGGCTGCGCTTCAAACACTCATTAGAATAAATTAATTAATGGAATTTACTTAATTATTACCATTACTAACAGTGAAGAGACATACAAATAACAACTATTATTGTACAGTTTTAACAAGCTTACGAACTAACAATATTTTATGATTTGTAATATGTACACTTAAATAACTAATTCGTAATATAACCTATGTGTAAACTAGGAACTAAAGATAACGTATTTTAATTTTAACAATACCCTTACCTAACTAGAGTTTGTCATGTTAGAAATATGCGTCTATCTGCTACCAATGCGATGTGAATAACAAGATTTTTTAAGTGTCGTGAATTTATACAATTTTAAAGTTTTGTTAAACAGATATGAGAAACTTTATAATGCTACTTACAATATAGCTCTCAGTTTCAGAATTAGAGAGTTTTCATACGTACTCGTAATCCCGCTAATAAGACCTACAAATCGTTACCTTGAACCCTACAAAAAATTTTAGAATTGTTCAAACTTTCAACATCTACAAATTCGTATCAGAGATTTGTCTTAGGTTCAAAGTAACGTCTATTCGATGAGCACCAAATCGACGCTATTCGAACGGCTGTGGCCAGAGCGGCGGCGGGGGCAGCGGGTACATCGGGGGCTATGTGGAGATCGCCAGCGACGCGCGGTGCCCGTGCGCCGCGCCGTGAGGAGAAGTAGCAGGCGGCGTCCCTGCTCCAGGAGAACAAGTCACCTTCCCCATAAAAGATCGGATATCATCGAAGTACGCGTCCTCCCGCTCCGTGTCCGCTGAACTCGGCGAGTCACCCCCCTCGGCCTCGTGCTTCTTCAGATGCCGGTCGAGGTTCGTCTGCTGCCCGAAACACCTATCGCAGAGCGGACACCGAAAAGGCCTCTCCTTATTATGAATGTTCCGCACGTGCCGCTGCAAGTTGGACGATATCGAAAACGAGCGCTCGCAATACTTACACTTGTAAGGCTGCTCGCCAGTGTGCGTCCTGAGGTGACGCGTCAGATTCGCGCTTCGCGGGAACACCTTCCCGCAGAACTTGCAGGCGTAGCGGTCGCGAAGCTTCCCCGATCCGGAGCTCAGTTCACGGAACTTGGCGTATGCGTTCGACTGTCGGTCCGGCCCATCCGTGCCGAGGAGTGGGGATAAAAAATTGAACGGACTAGGAACGTAGGGCGAGTGGGATGGGTTCAACATCTCTGACGAGTGAAAGGACGGAAATCTTGGCCGGTACATGGCGTCGATTATGTTCTGTTGGGGATGGACGGGCATCGGAAATGCTAGCGTAGGCGAGACTATCGGAGAATCTTCACGTTTCGGTTCTACGCCTTCTACATCTACATCATTGTCATTTTCAGGGGTCTTACTGCGAACTGGGCTCTCTGGAGGCGAATAAGATTTGACCGAGGAGTTGCGAAATGAACGATCGTCATTCTCGGCTTCCGATTCCTTGTCACTTTTTCTAGTCACTGACAAATCTAGAGGCTGATCGCCTTGATCCTTCTTGGCATCGTCTTCCACATCTGAATACTCTGAATTCTTATCTTCATTGGAAACACTCTTTGACAGATCTTTGGGGAGAGACGGTGATACTGATTTATTTCTTTGAATATCGTTGTTGTTATGCTTAAGTGAGAAATGAAATGGTGACTTTCGCTTCATTTCGTCTCTTGTAAAATTGTACGGCATAATCGGGGTTGAGACTGACATTACAGGTGATGGCCGATGTTGGGAAGAGTCTTCAGTTGAATTCGGTGATTGCTTTGCAACATACAGACTCTGTGGTTTTGGTGTGATTCTGTCTGTATGTTCGATATTCCTCGATTCAAATTCCAAGTCTTTGCTTTTCTTGGTTTCATCTAGGGAAGTTGAACTGTCGATACTTTTGACAGACATACGTCCTTCTTGTTGTTTTGCAAGGTTCGCGTTGGATAAAGCAATGTCGTGTTCCATGGCTAGTCGAGCTCCTTGGACATTGAAAAGAAGGGGATTGAATAAATCTGGCTGACAAGCGGCTGCGGCGGCGGAAAAAAGAGCTGGGTAGTGAGCGAATGTGTTGTAAGCGAGAGGCAGCTGTGGGCCTCTGTACAGTGGGAACGGATTCCCACCATTGGGGTTATTCATTGCAGGGGGTAGCTGTGGTATTTGCGGGAGTCCTTGAGGCATTTGGCCGCGCAGGTTTACAGACGTGGCTGCGGCGGTCTCACAGAATCTCTTGTGTTTAGTCAGTGAAGCGTAGGATGTGAAGGATTGTCCACATTTCCCGCATTCAACCAACGCACGGCAGGCGATGTGCATCCGCTTGTGCCGGCACAGGTTCGAAAATTGGGTGTATGACTGAAAAAAAGAAAAAAGACGATGAATAAAAAATATTGAAAACCATTTTGAAGGACTTCTAGCTCGAGGATTACTTAAGAATTTCCAACCCAACCTGGAGTCGTCAAGTTTACCTTTCTTACTAGTAAGAGTGGCGCCTGTAATTATTATTATGCGTGTTTAAAAATCAAATATGATTTAAAGAGCTGGGATGATATTGGAACTGGATCTTGAAAGTTTTAAGTGGTTGCAAAGACTTTGACAAAGCAAAGATGATTTCAGAGTATTAGAAACTCTTGGAGCAAGCATAACTGATACCAACCTTAAAGCAGGACCTTGCACTAGAACGCTAAGGTCGCGAAGGTCTTTGCGTACTCCTAATTTGGGTGGTTACGATAATGCTACCACAAGCTTCAAGTAAGCTAGGTTTAGGAGTTAAGGAAGATACCAACCTTGAAGCAAAACTTGCACTGAAATGGCTTGACGCTGGAGTGGAGGTGGGAATGCTGGTTTAGTCGTGACGAAGTTGTAAAGACTTTCTCACACACCAGGCACACATGACAAAAATAATTCCAGTACTAGTTGAAAGTTAGGAGAGCTAAGTTATTGCACAAGTTACCAACCTTAAAGCAAACCTTGCACTGGAACGGCTTGACACTCGAGTGTATGTGGGTATGCTGCTTCAGCCCTGACGAGGTGGCGAAGGTCTTCCCGCACTCGGGGCAGGCGTGGCTGCGGGCTCCGACGTGCTGCGCGCGGATGTGGCGCTGGAGGTTGGAAGGATCGGTAAATACCTGAAATAACATCAGGTTTCGGACAACGTGAAACGTTATGTTGGAACGTTGCTAACTACTTAGTTTATAACTAGCGGCCGGCCTCGACTTCGTCTGCGTGGACTTTAGTTTTTGTTACCGAGTTTCAAATAAATTTGCAACGCTTATTTTATCCCCTTAGTGGTGGAATTTATCAAAATGTTTTTAGAGGATGCATATAGTAGCTATTTGCTTGCCAAACTTTTGCTCGATCTGTCCTGGACTGTGCGTTGACAGAGATCATTATGTCAGTCAGTCAGTCACTTTTGAATTTTATAGATTTAGAACTAAAGATGCGTATGTCAATATCTTGACTGCAATTCCTGTTTGCTTGATTGGGAAAATAAAATCCCCAACCAGTGAAGGCTAGGTTGTCCTAGGAGAACTTTCAAGTAAAGAGTGGAGTGTCAGTCATGTCGAATATTTTATCGAGGTAGTACTACTTGTCCCTTTATTCAATTTGCAAAAGCTAGATTAAGTACTAAAATGTTCTGGTCTTTAACAATAACTATATTTTTTATTTTTGTTAAACAGTTCATCATCATTTACTTCATTGTTTTTGTTACTAGTATAATAATGTTCTATCTATCCTACCGATAAGTTAATTTTGTAAGGGACGATTTTTTAATATTTGGATAAATAGTTGTTGGACTGTTAAATGTAACACATACAATTTAAGATGACATATTTTTGACTTTCTACGTATGCAATGATGACTTTTCAAATTAATCTTGGAATTTTATCTTACTGTAAGCGCTGACTATTGAAAAAACAGGGCTTAATATAACAAATATTTATTCAGCAAAAACACAGAAGAAGTAAACCGCGGCACCGCGTACCTTCGGGCAGTTCTCGCACGGGTACTTCCTGATGTCGGTGTGCGCAAGCGCACGGTGCCGCAGCAGCAGCGCGCGGGAACTGTACGCGCGGTTGCACAGCTCGCAGTGAAACGCTGACGCGGGCTGCGCGTGAGCCTGGATTAGGTGGCGATCGAGCCTGAAAAGAAGAAAAAGGGTTATAAATTTTTGGACTATTATAATGTGACGTTAGGGCGAATCCGTAATCCGCACTAAACCCGCGTGGTGGAGTATGGCTCATACCGCCTCATAGATAAAGTGAGACCTGTGCTGATGAAAAGAAATAAGAAGAAAAGAGATGATTTTAATGGACAAAAAATGTCCTCACTGCCCACTGGCGGATGGGAGGGCGATAAAACTGTCTAGAGAGCAACCTGGATACATGAGAAATATTATGTTTAAAAATATAAAAAAAAGAAATAAAAATTAAAAACATTTCAAAAATCAATATTTTTCATTTTGTATTACTACTTTAAGCAATTATTATCTACGATCAAAACTTCTATCTAGAAAAAATCCGTCTTCTTCAGCTTTTTTGTAATCTTGATATAGCCATTATTATTTTGCACACTGTAGTTTTATAGTCTCTGTTTAAATGTGATTTAGAGTAGATAAAAACGGTCTAACAACTTGTCTCTGACACGAACGATATCCTTCACATGATGAAATAGCCTAATGTACACCTAAGCCAGTTAAATAGCGTTTAGCAACACTAGCACCTGTAAGTGGTACTACCATATTATCATGGATATTACAAAATTTAATCATCAAGAATGATGTCTGCAACGACAGCATACGGAATAACTTAAGGGCACGTGCGATTTCAGGTCACCCGTCAAAATTTAATGCCCTTTTATATCTGCTGCTTAAATTTCACAATCGACTCTTTAAACACCCATTAATCAATCATGCCCCAAAATATGTGTTCCGACCTGCACAATTATTAAAGAACTGCCAAGTCAAAATGTGTTACACTTATTGATAAATAGCTTTCGAGTGCTTAATAGCTACAATTGCTGTAATTAAAGTTACGTGTAAATATAAGTTTGATTTTGAATAAAGATATGCCATCGATGGCTTTAATTGCTATATCTTCGATGACGTTAATTTGCATTTTCAATCGAACGTATCACTTCAATCAGCGTCTCTATTAGAAAGTGAGAAGCACTAAGTCGAGCAAGTAAAACAACTACAGAACCGGCGAATACGCCAGCCTAGACAAAGTCATAACATCTATATGCATCAGGATCGCCTACGCAGATATAAGTTACGACCGCTCGCCCCATACATAATTCAAACATGTTTTGGTTCCACCGCAAATGTATGTATTCATTTTTGCAATAAATTCAACTTGTACACGTTTTATGAGCAGAATTTGCAATGTACGCGGAACTGCTACCACTAGATGCATACTATATTCATAAAATTCATCATCCCCATGCCTAAATGTAGGCCATCCGTCGTAGTTCGTATATGGAGCTACAAATTCAAATCGAGAGGTCAAGAAAATCTGCACTGTCATAATAATTTACTCGAACATTTTGATGGAAAACGTATATCATTTGCAAAAACGGTCTCAGTGACTCTCCTTGGCAGAACAGGTCTACCGCACGCAACCCTTGCTGCCTGCGGCGATTTTCTAATGTTGCACCTGTTGTATGTTAGTTACATGTAAATCAGTGTAGCGTTGATTACATCGCTGTTTCGGTTCGTTGTATGGTTCTTAGAGGTGGTCTACGAGTGGAGGTGTGTGTCGAGTGAGTCGAAAGCTTCTGCTACGTCAAGTAGATGAGTTGACGCGTTTTCACTCTGGCGCACTGGCGCACGGCGGGCCCGTCGCCGTATCTTTTAATTAATCTCAGGAATAAAATCTGCCGTCAGTAATGGTTCCGTCGCTTACTCGCTGTCTACTCCATTGCGCAGTCGTGGGTTCTAGTCCTACGAGGTTCAGAGAGAGGAGAGATTTCGTTCATCGTTAGATCGAGTGCTCTGTTTAGTACCTTCGCTTGTTAGTCTAGAAACGGTCAGATTCCAGTATGTTAAGTGAGCCAAGTAATTTGGTCGATGTAAATGTTTCACAGATGTTATACAGAATAAAATTTAAGGAAACGTGGAATAAATTGGAGCGGTTGTAAAATTTGTCCGGTAAATTTTATGGCCGGGCAAAGTCTACGATTTCTAGTTAATTGAATAATTTTACAACTCAATAGACAAGAGAGAATCACAAAGAAGTTTATAGAAGTTAGTTTGGATGTATTTAGTTTCCTGCGCTAGCGTCGTTTACTGAAAATTAAAATCAAAATAATTCTTTTTTTCAGCTTTAATCACAAAGAAAGCACATTTCAAAAAATAACATTATGAGCCTATTATTTTAAGAATAATTATTTTTAACACATGTGTTACCCTGATTTGACATTTTGGTCAGAATTTGGAAATATTGGTCTTGGCTTCTTTTGCCACTGAACCATCGCATCTTACCAAAGCTTTTTAGCAACATCGAAACATAATTAGATGTATTCTATTAAAGTTGGCTATCTGTAATAGACGCACGCAACGCAACGCATAGCCTGCGGGCAACTTTGCAAGAGCCTGTATCAGCTAAGATCTTCGGCAGCTGGTCGGCATTTTTAAGATTCCGTACTCAAAGAATAAAAACGGGAACCTTAAACTAAGATTAAGCTAACAGTTGGTCCATCCGTTTGTTAGATACCAAATCAGGGTATAACTCATGAATCGTTATAGCTAGATCGTTCAACAGATGATATATTTCTGTCACCGCTATATCAAATACAAAAAAACTGACTGCTATAAATAATAGAGCTGTACAGCAACCATTTTCTATTATTATACGCATATAAGTGATTCTATAAGTGCTAGATGGCGCTAACTTTAGCTGACTCGCGGCAAAGAACTTACAACTGCATAACGGAACCTTTCGTGTGCGATCATGACTTCTACTTGGCTAGTTTTAAATTTTTATTATTACCGCAACACAACATCTAAGTAAACGTTTGTTACACGGATCGATTGTGTACCTCTTAATAGCTTGTTATGTAAGCCTTCAGGTGTACAATTGAAAGTGGCAGTATCTTTGACAATGGACTGGACCATTTTACCAACCGTTGGTTATCAACGATCACTTGTTACGTTTTCAGTTTGAAGTTTGAAGTCTGATTTTAATTTTGGCAAATAATATTGGTAGTGGTGATGGTAATATTTTAGCTACCTATTAAAATATATATATTTTTAAATGCGTTTTTTTTTCGGATCGTACTGAACAATATGGTAAGTTCATCCTCAGAAATGTACAAATTATTTTTCCAATAATTTTGTTCTCATGCCGCGCCTCTGACATTTTAGTTAAATATTGTTCCAAAATAAAAGTGATCAAATTGCCATAATCTTTTTAATATGCTTGAAAAGCGCGGTCGTTACCGATAACTCGATTTCTGACACCGAAACAAAAAGTGTTTCCAAACCGATACACTTTGTTATCCCGATCGGCGATCGGCAAACTAAATCTAATGGAGATTGCCCACATTTTCATTACTGCTGTTATCAAACTGATCACTGTTCAAGGTGTGACTTGAACGGTCCGCTCATGACGAAAGGAGTGGAAGAAGGAGATCCGATGAGATTACAATTGGTTTCACAACCTACCAGTAGGGTCACCATGTGAAGGATACAACTATGGAATAAAAACAAATGCAAGGTTCAGGTACTAGTATAACCCAACAAAAACTGACACCTATTCACTTAAATCATGGCGTTCCAAACTAATATCAAAATGCTATTTCTATTAGGGCTTTATCAATGTCGAATCGGTGAGATGCTAGAGGAAGAATTAGCTATTGTTAGTTAGTTAGTGTCACAAATAATTCGCTTTTTATTTAGTCAGGTATTATTAAAAGTGATTATGTATTATACATATTAACTTCTAGTAAGACCAGATGCCTTATGACTTCATGCCTTATTGGCAAACCAATTCTTAGAAAATGATAATAAAAATTATATACGTATTTTTTGCGTTCACAACGCAATTTTTAATTTCGAAAAGACATAACACTTAAAACATTCTTTAAGTCTTTTCGAAAAAATACCTGCTTCAATAATATAGAATAAATCTTTTAATAGGAAAATAGCTGCTTCAATTTCTGGAATAGTCACATAACTCTTTTCTTTCATAATCAGGCATCAAATTTTCGTCATCCTGACTTTGTCCGCGACAAACCTGACGAGTGGTCACCCCACTCATGATGCATTACGCATCGACGGGTATTAGGGACACGCGTGACAGCATTATGAGATATCGATAGATCAGCTGATGATGTATGTGTCCAATGGAAAAATGTTTTGAAATCAGCGTGAAGGCCTGTATGTGTTAAGTTGTGTGGTAGTCAGAGGGAGTAAGGTGTTCAATTATTTTCATGTGAGGGCCTGCGGATACCATTCCAATTCAAACGAACCTCATTGTGAAGACAACTTTGTCTGAGGTACGGAATGCAAAACTGGCTACTGCGGGTTCGAATTCTGCTATAGACTACTCATCACGTCAGTTGTGTTATATTTTCTACATAATTATGAATGAATTCGATACATCTGTATTTTTCTTAAAGTAGGTTATTAAAAAATTGTGTCAATAGCGTGGCTTTGATATTGTTCAAAAAGTACATTCACTACTTTCGATTGTACTTCAGTCCCAGCTATCATGTTCACAACAAAAAAAATCCAAATAGGTAATTATTACTGATCGATCTCTGAATGTCCTATAAAATGTTAGAACGTTTAAAACAATAGTGATGGCGCGATAAGCGAGGATACTTCGAACGGTGCATGTCGATAATCTCCACGTGTGCATTATTGATGAGGACGACGCCGCTTCAATAGAATATGATGACACGCGCCATTACGGCCTTCCACTGCTTGTCACATTGATAATAGATTCACTGTACACCGTTCGTGATGCGGCTCTTAGCTTAATGTTCGGTCTGATTTTTATCAGGTGTTTTTACTAGCAGCTGTCGGAATTTCTTTGGACTTTGCTCGTTTTATGCACACGAATTTCTCTAAATAAATGACGTCTGAGACACAATTCAAACAAACAATATAACTAAAGTTCTGACACCTGTACACTTTAAAATCTAAATATATAAAAAGGAAAACTGGCTGATTGACTGACTGACAGATGGACGTACAGTCCAAACCATCAGACTTAGAAACTTGAAATTTTGTGTCATGCTATCATTTAGTGTATAGGAACACAAACAAATGATTTTAGAATTTTTTTTCCCTAAGGGGGTGCAAAGGGGGGAGAAGTTAGAATGAAACTTCGTCAGTTCTGATGTTAAATAAATACAAATTGATATTTAGGTACTTGGTCATAAATAATCAATAACCTGTTTCAGGATTTCTTGATATTTAACCTTTAAAGGGGTCAAAACGTTCGAAAAAGTTTGTATGAAACCACGTCACTCCTTGGTCCAATCTTCTTCAAAATTTAATTCCTTGGCACCCTGTTGAGGTTAAATCCTACGTATGCACGAACAAAGTCGCGGGCGGGGCGCTAGTGAAGCTATAAAAACTAAACGTGTTTATTACATTTATTGAAATTATATTTATCTAACGGCAGATAAACATCAAACAGTCAGGTTTACTCGTATATATAAAAATGTTTTATGTAACACGTAGCAGGATAGGCATCAGAATGTATGAGATGCCGACGCCCCGTAACAAATCATCGATGCTTTATCGAACAAGACCATCTCTACGGTGAATAAATCGTACACCGTTGCGACCAAATGATATTAATGGCTAGAGGTTAATAGTTTGAAGACATTTGAATTGATCGACTTCTGAGACACGGTATGCTTTGGAGATAAAACTGGACTGGAGTGTAAGTGTTAAATGGGGAGGTGAATTATGAGAGGCAGGTAATTTGTCATGGGATATCATCGCGTTTGTCGTCATGTTATGATTGTCTGTACATTGAAATAAATAAATAACACTTAATTCTGGACAAATAAAAAATACTCTGAATGCCACTGATTCTGTTTTCAGCCTCAAGCTAGTGAAAGATACATATTTGGTAGCAGTAGGTGTGGACGTTACGCGTTCTAGCAAAAGGCTGCAAAGATGAAGAAATCGACTAGTTGATCGAGTAGTTGACACAACCAATCGTAGACGTACTTTTTCTCAACTGTCAAAACGCTTTTCTTCATAGAGTTTGTATGGGAATAACACACTTTGACGTCATCGAGTGCAACGCCGACTGAGTGACTATTTATCAATTAAAAATCAAATAATACGAATTGCAGAAAAATGTTAATGAAAAGGGATCTGAAATTGTTAATTATTTTAGAGAGAAATATTTCTTTCATACTGGAAACAAGCCTATTTTGATATAATAAGGTAAGTACTTACACATCAATATTCGGGAACGGCGCGTCGCAAAAAGAGCACCTGGGCTCGGCGTCTTCTCTTTCTTCCTCTTCTGGGGCTGGTGGTGGCTGAGAGGAGAACTTGCTGCTAACGTTTTGGTGCTCTGGAAAGAGATAATTATACATCGTTAGATCCTTGGTTTTGTAAGAAGCCGATTTATATATATATAAATATATATATATAAAAGATTTATATATTTATATTTATTTATGTATAACAAAATTTCAATCGGCGGTGCTGGGGTGTAACTGTATCAATAAGCGCTCCATTGCACCATAGAAACTGAAATTTTGTTTTAACAACATAAGCTTTTTGACTTGTTTGCTGATTTCACATCTCTAAAAGGATAATTTTAATTCATTTGCTTGCAACAAGATCAACTCATTTGCTTTTCGTTATGCTTTAAACAACTAACTTTGAACAATGCTGCACACACATCTGTGAGAAATTGAAACCTTTTGTTTCAAAATCTTGGTCAGATGTTCCTGCTCTGAAGCATACAAGTGTTTAAGGCTTTAACAATACATTATTTTCCCACGGAGTCAAGAAAACTTTACGCGCTTTGTACAGCGCGTCATCCAGCTAGGACTACCTACGTAGATTCTGAAACTTTTTCTATCCAGCCTACTCCAGTCAAAGACCTCATTTCGTTCATTCATAAAACCAGATTCAAATTTTATTTAACGAAAGTAAATAACACCCTACACTTTCCAACGAAGACGAGTACAGGTGATCCAGGCAGCATGTAAATCAATAGAAAGCCGGCAATTAAACCGCAACAGTCGGACGCATAATTCTACCGATGCTCAGAGCAATGGAGCTTAGACACAGGCAATTTGTTATTTATTTAGCAGGTTTAGTCGTACTAACCCTGCTAAAAAAACCTGCTAAACGTTTACGATTGGAGGTTCGTCTGTGAGTAAAGAATGTTCTTAATTTGACTTCCGTAAAATGAATGCAAGAAAAGCTTAAGTGAAAAAGTAAAACAAAATATGGGTTGATTTTCTGTACTTGTCACATTGGTTAGGTTCTAGTTTAAAAACTGGATATCTTTCGGCTTGTTATGATGATAATGAATGATGGAAGTGATGGTTCTGATTTGCCCGTTTACTTTGTTTGTACGTAGAATTGAATATGATTAATCTTGAACCCACCAGTCATAAAGTTTTTTTTAAAACTATTTACAAGTTTCTTTTGCATTGTTCGTCTTATTAATATTGGTTATGTCTGACATTACGAAGAGGCCACCTAATAAATAAAATTAAGTGCGTACTGTGCGTTAATCATACAAATAAAACTGATTTACTTTTCGATTAGTTCCGTGTAAGTTCACACCACGCCTAGCCTAGGGCTATCAAATATTTCACTAACGTTGGGTGTGCGCATAACGTAGTGGCTTCACCGACTAACGGCCAGAATCCGGTGTGTAGTCACGACTACTAAGTTTCGATCAGGAAACAATCAATTTTATCGATCCTCATCGGTTGTCATAATTCTATAACTATTTGCACGCAGTGTCAATATTCATTACATCACTTATACACATTGCCCAATGTTATTTTGTGACTACGAAAGGCAAAAAAGCATAACATAAAATCCAAGTACAAAACTGATCAGTTTCCGAGTAGACTATTAAAACTAAGATGATACGAGTATAAGACGTGTTTGAGGAATATTTTTATTCCCTACGAAGACCTTAAGAAGATGAAATGTGTGATAAAATTTCATCACATTTTTGTATGAGATGTCAGATTTCTCAGACCAATTTGCAGGAACCACTGTTTTTTGCAAACTTTCTTTTAAAATTTTTAATATTAAAAATACGTGTAGGTGCTGAACAAGATTTATAAGTAGCCTATAAGTAGTATTTAAGCCTCGGCATAAGTAGTGTGCCCTATTTCCGTACCTACTCAGAACCTAAATGGCATTAATAAGATCACTGCCGAACTGCGATCTGACATTTAACATTCAAATGTGCTCTGGCAAATATACGAGCACTTCTTAACCTCGGAAGGACCGAACGCTGCGTTTGACACGAGTATTATCTGGTCACGAGCGCCCCGCCTTGACTATTGTCTAACGAGGCTATGATACCGCGGATATAATGATATCATCGCAAAAGTATTGTTTGACATCTGATTTCGTTACGTGAATTCGGAGCAACTTTTTTGTAGATATCGGTGTAACTAAATTTAAAAACTAATTTTGTAATATGCCTGTTAAGATTTTGAAGGGCATCATATTATTTTTAAAAAGAGAATTAATTTTTAAAAAGAATTTATAAATTAAATTTGGGAGTTTCTCAGCCAATTATATGCTTCACGGGTTTAAAAATACTAAGAAATTTGGCACTGAAAAATGAAACATTGGTAATAAATTATTTTTAAATCACGACCTAATCTACTGATTCAAACTTAGAATCGCTGACGCAAATTGTAGTTAAAAATTATTTTAAAAAACTGAAAAAAAAAACAATATATGTACTTTTTAATATCCAGTGATATCACAAACCTAGATTTAATATTAACTAATCGCTAAATGGTAACAAAAAATACCTAGAACACGTACCTCAAAAACGCAAAGTAGGTCAACGAGATCAGTTCAATTTGGAAGAACCGCGATGCACTCTGATGCTCAAAGGCGTCCACAGGTCAACCGTGCTCTATATTGTGTCAGTATTGTACTGAAGTGTTTTACAAAATTATCATGGGGGCACGACACCCCCACCCCACCTGCGAGGATTAATATGCTCACTTGACCCGCCACGAATCGGGGAAACCTGGAAATCATCGTGCGTGTCATATAGACCGTTCGCGGTTTTTGAAACGGTTAACTTTTTAATTACGCGCGTTGACTTTTTAATAACTGACGCGTGGTAGGAAAAGTTTGATGATCATTTCTTGGAGAATCTATATTTTTTTTTAAATGAATTTTTGAAATTATTGAATAGTTTAGTTTATAGTAAAGATTTGTGCGCAGTTTTGAATAGCAATAAGTCACCGACTAGAAAATGAATTATGTTGACATAATTATGATCAACTAAAAAGATGATGCCATGAGATTTCCCTTAACCATGATTTGTCATTTTTTTCATGATTTTTCTTTTTCGTCTTTCTATTATTAAGCGTATTTGTAAGTGGAAAAGATATTTAAAAATTATTTAAATACCGAAGTTGCTTCCACGTGAGAATCTAACACGCACACTGGCTATTAAAATGTTGATTGTTTGTTGATACATAAAATAAGTCCCATTAATCTATGCTACTGAACCGACATGCCTAGATATTACCTACTCGTATTTAACTAGGCTTAGTCAAATCGTCTGATTTTTCCAATTTACATTTAATCTAATCTATGTTTTCTAAAAAGAATATTTTCAGAAGTGCTTTATTAAGCGTTTGAGGAGGAGACTGTCTCTCGTAGTACAGGGAAACCTTATACGAGAGCAGATCAAATATTGTATACGTATAAGGGTGTTTTTGAATAAATTACATTTTCATTTTCATTGCTTACTGACTCCTTATATAATAAGAAAAGGACAAAATGTGCTATAGAGTTTAATTTTAAAACTCGTGAACACTTTCTGACAGTAACCGTGACCGTATACAGTACATACAACTACATTTTACGCATATTTTTTTTTAAATACGTAGAATATTCCAAACTACGTAGGACAGTAAACATCTTTTGTTTCTGTTTTCCTCGTCTGTGAGTCAGGCGATGACACAGCTCTTAATTGATCGAATAGTGAATAGAATAAATATCGTATTTTTGTTTAATTTCATTAACTTTAACCCCAGTATTCCACAGGCGTATTGCTCGAACGTTAAGTTTTCCCACGGAGCCAGATGGCAGCGCGCGCGGCGTGACGGTGGCGTACCGATCTTTGCGATCGAACGACACAACACCTGTTATTTGAGAAACGTATGGCGATGCACTGTGCTACGTATGTTTGTGGGAAAAGGTGCCACGTCATCAAAATTCCATTGGATAACAAATAAAAGTGCGAGTGCGATTTGTGAGAGGATGATGTATGTTGATAATTTCTTACACACTTTTTATTTAATCAGTAATAAAAAGAGAGACTTATTTTTTTTGTAATATTTTGGTTTTGCTAGCGAGAAAATGATACCTACCTAACTTATCTACTGTATTACTACTATTATAAAAGACTCATTGATCTCTAAATAACTCCATCGATTCACGTAATTAACCCTAAGCGATGCTTATTTTCTAAAAATCCGTTGAAAAACTACCTAGCTGTATGTAGTTTAAAATTTTTATGAATAAACGATGATAGGGTAGACGCTGTTGATATTATCATAACATTATCTAGTACAAGGAATTGGTAATACCACACACGAGCGACCTATAGCGATAATGTACGCGGCTTCCTAGCGCAAACGAAATAGGTCCTATCGGCCCGCGGCCAGATAGCTTACTCGTAGTGTGGCCAAAGATTTTGCATAATCAGGACTAGATGCTATATTTAAAACTACCTTTAAATGAAGCACCTCTACTAGCACTACTCAATGTCGTACTTTAATGACTGGCCAATAAAGTACACCATTGAGTAGAGATTTCATAGAGAAGCCAAAACTCCAAATGTATATCTAATGGGCAATTCACACACCGCGTCATTTTCAAACGTCGTTATACAATAGAGCAACATAATAATTACTGGTAATTGTAAACGCATAACGAAAGATTCTGGAATCTTTACTTGCTTGTGTTAAAGTTAATTTAACGAGAACCACATTGCAAAGTTTACATTATTTTACCCTGAGCTGAACTACAACGGCAAATCGCAAGAGGAAATACTTCTCCTCAAAATGAGGACGTACCCTAGATACTAGAAGTGAGTCAGATGTACCACCGGAAACCTATTTATTTTTACTGTTCCGTGTGATTGAATAGTTAACAATGGAATGTTACCTTCTGACTCTAAGAAAACCTTTTTTGTATCGTGAAACCAGCCAGACTTAGGATTCGAACCTTGGCTAGTTCAACTTGGTGGTATCCTTATAGCCATTCCCAAATCGTCCCAGGAAAGCCTGGTCATCTGGCCACACTTATCGGAACGCATCAGGTGCGTCGCTGGTTGCCGTTACGCCCCGCGGTGCGAACGGTCGCCCGGTATTGTCCGTGCATCGCGGTGTTAACATTTTTAGATCAGCCGTTGACCCTCTGGGATGCATTTACTTATATTCTATAATCTACATAGTCTGTAATGCTTACAAAAATACCGAAGTAAAAATTACACACCTTGGGCGAACATTTTGAGGTATACAGTAATTTTAGTAGTTGTTCAATGATCATCAGTAACATTATGGAAAAATACTTTTGGAAATAAACGAATTTATTATTATTATTATCATCCAAGTTAACGGGATGGGCATAGACAAGAATAAGTATTCCTTTTTTTATGCAGTCGGATCACAAATAATGACAATGACATGAATATTAAATTTTCCTACTATAAAACTAATTGACCAGAATAAATGAAACTGATTAAAAATAATCCGAATAAAAATTTCACGACACGCATATCTATTGTGCCAAAAATTATTCAATTTCGCGTAACATCTAGATACGATCTGATCTCCGAACAAAAACCCAGACAATGCTCCCGTTTTAACCCTACTCTGGGGGCGGCGATATTAAATTGAAATATTTTTATTTTATTGTTCGTAATATTTATATGATTGTTAAATAAATATGCCGTGTGGGACGCCCGCCGATTGTGCTCGTTTAATAGGGGGCTGTTCTATTGTTGTCGGTTAATTTTTTGATTAATCATCCCCGTTTGTGGGGAATCGTTGCGATTCTGTGACGATTCAATTTCTGTAGCTGTTGCTGTGGGTATTGTTGATTAATAGTCCATGTCTTGCGTAATGTGTCTACTTCAAAATAAAGTTACATTAAGAGCCTAAGCTAAGACAAAATTAAGTATTAATGAGACAGTGATGTGAGTTTAAATACAAACAATTTTGTTGAATACAGTGTTTTGTTGTAAAAAAAATCTTTTTTTTTCAGTTATCCTCTTTTTTGTCATTCCTTCACCTAGTCTACTAAGTAGTTTATAAAAATATCTCTAATCTCAATCATAATTGAATTTTCAGGATTAGCGACTGTCACGAACACATCTGTACGTCCGCTTGCATAACACATGCCCTTATCGCAATCTAAAAATTAATCGTACTTTGATAATAAGCACAATAAACGCGCGTGCGACCGGACAATGCGTCGTCATCAATTTTAATCTGCGCGACAATTGCACGATGACAAATGTCAGCGCGAGTCATTTGTTATGCGCGAGCGCAACGCCAAAATGGATCGGCTAATAAAGGGTTAACTTATTGTTACCGGACGCAGATTATATTTTGGTGTTTAATATTTTTTGTATGGTTTGGTAGTTCTTTATCTTTGGGCGATGGTGTGACTTTATTATTCAGTAGTATTGCATTTAAAGATTTTATATATATAAAAAATATTTATATCTCCCCAGTTTGATTTAAAACTTGTTTTATTTATTTAAGCTTTATTGCACAACAAAACTATGTACAAAAGGTAGACTGTACGCCGTAGGGCATTCTCTACCAGTCATACCTTTGGAGCGTTAGCTGTACTAATGGATAAAAAATAATTTATTTATTCTTCGAGCCATCAATGAAATATGAATAATAACGATACACGCAAGCATTTCGAAATCAAATGTGCATCAGATAATGCCGGCGTAGTTGCAATATCGAAAGCAAAAGCAGAAAAGCGCAATCAATCATTTCGCGTATTGAATATTATTTCTCATAATCCTTTCGCAAAAAATCGGGTCCTTATCGTGAATTATTCGATAGATGGCTCTCTCCCATCGATCATTTTGCGCAAGCGTTCTCGACAAACGCACAGTGGGCATGGAACTGCAAATCGATTCTAATTAGGGATATTTAAGAGTCATTGTGGACGCAATATCGGCATGTCATGCAGCTGATGCAAACTATGTGGGTGTCTGGAATTTGTGCGGCTAAAATTAGTGGCAGAACACTGTGCAGTAATAGCTCGTAAGTATTACAGATTATGTGACTGAGAAATGGACGACAGGCGAATTTGGCAGGGTTAGAATTTTGTGACGGATGTTTGTTTGGCATATTTTGACGAAATGTGTTAAAGTCCAGCCTCATTTAAACATAATATATTTAGGTGTATTCAAATCTACAATCTCTAGCCTACTCATAGGTCTTGGTTAAAAAATAACAAATAGACAGAGGTTCGAATAATACCGAGTAATATAATACACTAGACGATACAATGATAGCCTGGTTTTACATAGGTCAGTTTAGCTGTTCAATCAATCTAATGTCCGCCATTGATTTCAAAGACAAGCCAATACTCCAAATGTATATCTAATGGGCAATTCACACACCGCGTCATTTTCAAACGTCGTAATACAATAGAGCGACACAATAATTACTGGTAATTGTAAACGCATAAGTCACAAGCCGGCTGCTTGCTGACACGCAGGAAGGCGCTGCAGGAAGCAATGAAGACCGGTACAAGGAGTTAGTTTTACTGGATAGTGCAATAAAAAAATATGTGAGGTAATCAAAAAATATAATGCCTAATTATGCACTGATCATACACGCTGAGTGAAAGGGCGAGACAGTAAAAGATTTTCCGCCAGGAGAGTATTTATTATAGCACTCGGCCGAGTGTCTCACCCATCCACTCACGTGTGATCAAGGCATATAAAATATAAAAAACTTTAAAAATATAAAAACGTTTTTTTTTCACACCTCATGCTCGACAAAGTCCAATTATATATCACGAAACGGCATAGCAAGTCTTTATCTTTATTCTTTAGTATATGGAGATAAAATCTTTGGAAATTCCCTAAGGATTGAAATGATTTCAATTTGAACGTTGAAACACGTTGCAAATTCAAATTATTTCTTATGAAGATTTATAGTTATAACATACATCCATGGCAAGGAGCTTTTATTCTTAATTTAAACCTTTTTTCTGGATTTTGCTAGCTCTGTATTCACACCAATATTACTCATCGAATTGTACAGTTTTTTTTTTAATTGCCACATCCAGAAAACTAAACGACATGCCACCCACGTTCGCGCGTCGACCCTTATGATAATATAAGCATATGCGTGATTTTTCATCGGCGAGCGCATACGTCGCGATTTATCTAAATTAAGCATCGAACGCGCGTGGCGACCCGTGCCGTAACGTGTGATTGCGCCCTTATGTACAGCGTGTTTTGAACGGCGACTTAGTGACTGCGAAATGCCCATTTCATGATGAACGGATTAAACAGTTTTGGGTGCCTTTGCAGCTCATAATTATGTTTGAAATGTGCCTTTATAGTACCTAATAAATAAGTATTATAAAGTTTCGTCTTGAATTAAGATATAGCGTTCCGTACGACAGAATTGAATAATGATTTCAAAAGGGTGTTACGTGTTTGTAGGTTGCTCGTTTGAATATCATAAAATCCATTTTTTAATAAGTACTTAATGGAAATAATTAAAAGATTGGAAATCTTATAAAGTACACTCAAAACCACAGTTTTCATAGGTTTTAGGCAGGGAAAAGTGGACACATCTAAGCAGGATGTGTTTTTCCAATAAATTATATGATGAGATTATGAATTACTATTCCTCTTACCGCTGTGCATTTTGTATCTGCTCGTGTTGCCACTTGCAATATAAAATTCTATTTACTTTAAAAATTATGACGTGTTGGCAATTCAGTGCTGCCTGTAGGTAACACGACACCTAAGGGTCGGGTCACACGGAGGGCAGGTGACTCCAATTAACTCCACCCCGTATGTCAACGGAGCGTGACGACTGTGATTCAAACGACGCACTTTTGATGTGTTTAGGATAGGCTGCAATTGAGCTTACAGGAAATTTCAAGCTTCATGTAACTGATGCCTTTCTTCTTTTCGTTCTGTATTTATTTATGACTACCTACTAATATTTACTCCCAAGCCGATTTCGGCTACGGTGACCGCTTTCTACTTCCTTATTTCGTTCTTCAAGATGGGATAAGTTGGGCTGCCCTACCATGTGCCCATTTATGACTACAGTAGCCAATTTTGTTTGAGAATGTGCGCGAACATTGGCCACACGTTAAGACACCGTTAACATAATTAAAAAATATAGCCACTGGAGGTCTAGCTTTTAGAGCATCGCGTTTGTTATCTAGGTCAAATTTTCGTTGCTCTTCAAAGTCATTGCTTTTTTTTCCTACTATATGTCCTATACCACTGAAGATTGTAGCCCATGATATTATTTCAAATTCAAATTATTTATTTTCGGATAACTTTAGATCCATATTGTTAGTAACTTTGTTCTTACTTCTAATATTAGTAAACATAAGGAAAAAAAAATTAATTCAACTAAAAAATAATTAACCTAATAAATTTGCTTCGACCTTGGGTTAGTTAGGGCAGTGATCCAGTAATAAATTAAGGCATTCTCCCATCTCACGGCCAAAACCTTTCAAATACTGTTAAAATTAAAAATATAACCTTTAAAATATTAATACTTAATGAGAATAATAAAAAAATAAAAATATAAATTCTAGGGCTTTTGGTCAGCTTTATAAAATGATCATGCCGTGCTGCATATAGGTAAATAGCGGTAATCGTACATCGGTAAATATACGTAACATCTAAGGGCCGCGTCACACAGAGGGCAGGTGACTCCAATTAACTCCACCCCGCGTGTCGACGGAGCGTGACGGCTGACTGTGATTCAACTGATGCCTAACGACGCGCTTTTGACGACCACTTTGGTGTAATGGTCAAGAAGTTGACTATTAACCATGAGGTCGCGGGTTCGATCCCCGCACTGTACAAACATTTGTGTGCATGAACATGTTTTTTGTACTGGTCTGGGTGTTATATGTATTTGCTATATTTAATTTGTAATACCACTGTTGATTCTGAATTCTGTAACACATGTGCTAAGCTACTACCACGGAGTCAGATCAATGTATGTGATGTCGTTGTATATATTCATTTATATTTATTTATATTTTGATGCTTTGCTGAGTTGGGATAGGTTGGAATTAGGTTTACAGGAAATTTCAGTAAGTTAAAATTTACCGGTTACATTTTTCAGTTTAGGCCCATAGGTTCATTAGTATTCGCCGATTAAGACTTTATCAGCCAATTTGTGACAGCCTATAATACTTTGGTGAAATCAAGACGTTCTGAAAACTTATCGCTATTGTAACAAGGCACTTCTTAAAAACCGACTTTTAAAAGAAATTAATACAGTCCTCGCTTTCCGATGCTTAAGTGCAAAAACAAATACACATAATAATGTAAGTAACTAAAATGTGGTGAGCCAATACAAAAATCAAACTACTTGAAACTCAGAAACACTACAGTTGAGTTAAAGTGTCTAGAAGAAACTTTTCGTTCAAAGAGATGTAATTATGACATCAACTTACCTGTGGCAGCCGGCTGGACATCTTGCAAAGGCAGTGGCGTCCTCGGACCGAGCAGGAGTTCCTGGCCAGACTGGATCTCCCTGATCACTTTGTACCACACCTAGAAATGTAAAACGATATTACTTTTACGCGTTATTTTTAGACAGGCTTACAACAAATTAAATGTTCAATGGGATATATAGTAAGAAGTTAGTTAAAGTACTTAGAGGACATGACTGTAAAGCAGCGAACGTCATACCAATAATAAAGATGATGAGACTTCGTAATAAGCTCTAAGTTAAGTTGAAGATTATAAATTAACCAAACAAAATTACTATCAAACGACCAGAAAATAAACCCTATCTAAATATATATGGATAATCATCATTCATACCATTTATTAAACCTATCTACTTAACTTTAAAAGTTCAAAGTTGATGCCATAGATTTCACCTCAACGAGGGTAGAGGTGAGTGGATCTAATCACTGCATCTGTTCCCCCTCCCCTGACCGGAAGTGGGCCAGTTGTACAACGGGGCACCGATTTTCTGCCACCGGAAGCACCAACGTTCCACATTCAAATTTTATTGGGGTACGTTCGCTATACATGCCGTAATGAGGGTTGCGACAATGATTTGAACGTTATTTGTGCATTTTGTGATGGGGAATAAGCAATTAAAAGTAAGTAGACAATGGTGCTGCTCTATTGTAGTTGTAAGATGTGAAGTTTGAGAGAAATAATCATCGATACGAGCAAAACAAGAGGGATATGTAATATTAAAAACATTCTCAGCATTCATGGGAATTGTATCGCTAAGTGTACTGATTTGGGTAACACAAATCATTATTTTCAACATTATTGTTTCTTTACAATTCTATCATTCGACCATTATTGATTGTCAAATATTCAGACTAAATAATGATGTTTTCATTCAGGAATTGTAATGACTTGATTATTAACATTAAAATATACGAAGTACACAAACAAACAAGTTATACATACACCTACCTTATACACCTACTAAGAATCATACGAAGATCGATCAAATCCATCTACCTATTTTAGTTACAACCACAATTCCCTGCAGTCACACTCAAAGGTTTTTAAAGCTGGATCAGCGACTATGACTTTGTATCGTCGGCCTGTCCTGGGACCAGAGGAAACCTGTTAAAAAAACTTATCAAAGGATACTTCCTTTCTCCAGCGTCCAACTGGTGAGGGTAGTTAGTTGGTGGTCCGGACCAAATTCACAGGTTGGACTTCTCGGCGGTGTGGTGTGGTCCATCCAGTTCTATGCCAATAACTTTTTATTCATTTATCAAAGAAATAAGTCGATCATACTTGACCAGTATCAGTAACTTTACTAGTTGTACTCCTCAGCGGTGCAGTCCAGCGAGCAATTTCATGAGAAAATGAAATAGCAAAGGAAAATGTCGATATAACTCATTCAGCGTCCAACTTTGGTGCACTGGACCAACTTGAGTCAGTTGGACCGTCTAGCCAGCCGCCGACTGACGTTGCACCGCTCTTAAAATTAAAAGCTATCAAAGGAAAAAGCCGATCATACTTGTCCAGCGTCCAACTGGTGTTGCACGTTGACATCGTGAGGGTAGTTGGTGGACCGGACCAACTTGAGCCAGTTGGACTTCTCGGCGGTGCCGTCAAGCCAGCCACGGATATCATTCTTGCCGAGCACCTGAAATAGAGGGAAAAGTCAGAAACATTCTGGGTTAAAGTAAAAAGGCGCAAAAATCCAGGCTGGGTAAACCAGTGGTTGAAAAATCATTGTCTCTGTTAATGGTGTTGATGTCAACGCTAAAAATTATATGGCTTCATTTAATGCAGAGCGGTGCAATTGAAACAAACTCTGTTAATATTTGCCAAAGTCACTTTATTTTTTTTAATCATCGAAAATCAAACTGAATAACACGAGTACCTACGATTTAAAATTGCAGTTCAGTCGTCTTCTAAGTAAAATAATGTAATCGTTTTAAAGAAGCTTAGAAATAAATTCATTACATTTACAAACAATAACGTAAGATAACAGAAAAATATATCTACATTAGAATACATACACATTAGAATGACTAGGGTGTAACACGCAAATGTAAAAAATTCAAAAGAAAACGTAAGGAAACTGTTACATGAAAGGCGTTAATGAGACACAGAGAAAGCGCCATCTACCTTCTACGCAAGGAACTTCACATGAATGAAAGCCTCCTTGGTTAAGCATCAAAGCCTCCTTATAAAAGTTTTACTTGCAGAACCAATCAATACTGAAAACTGCGTTATATTATAAATCTTTTATTTTCTAGAAGTAAATGAAAATTATAATATTTTAACAACAGGGAGTATTTTGATTTAGTTATATTCATAACTATTCAATTCAATCCAAAGCTATTATCAAGCTATTCAATCTTTATTCTCAAGTTATTCGTTACAAAATTTAACCAAATCTAATAAAATTCAATAGTACTATAAAATTAACTCAACTTCACTACTTAATAAGTACAGTCGTTCCTGAAAATAAGCCCATTATACTCAATCCATCAGATTAACGACGCACACTGCCACCTACCGGCAGATGGCGACGGCGGACATTACGCCGGACACCGCGGGCCGCGATAGATGGCGCTATTAGTCTCCGTCAAGATGCACCCGCACCCGCGTACAGTCAGTACCAAATTGTTTTGTTTTAAATATTAATTGGTTTTAATATTTGTTCTGGTCATTGGTGACTTTGGATAGTTTCAAGGATGAATTGTTTTATTACCCGATAAGGCTTCTTGCTGTATGCGACTCATAGTTTACTCGTTTTAGCGGTGTTTTTGTACTGTTTTTTTTTATTCACTTAGATATACTTACTTATGTTTGTCGATGGTTTATTACCAAGAGGATTGAAAAAATTTTGAAGGAATCAAATTTCTGAACACAAAGGGCTCTATACTACCTACCTACACTACAAGTATGTATTTCGAGAAAGATTTTTACATTTTGATACACGCAACTGCTATTTTAGTATCTATCGGTCAGTGAATTCATGTAAGTGATTCACGCAGCTCACTATACCCATTCGTCATTGAAACCCCCTCCTGATGATTTAATTTTCATTGCAGGCGTCGGAGATATTAATAGTGTTTTTATCGTGGGGCCGTTAATTTATGCCACTTCATTTACATTGGTAAGTTTGACGGTCGTTACTTACTTATCATAAAAAAAATGGCATAGATAGCATTTAATTGTTTTAGTTTGGATCATGATATAAGAAAGATGTTCCATTTTTTGATATCAGTTAGTATCACAACTATCTAACATAGAGTTGGGAGATTTGAAAAATATTTGATTATTCGTTAACAACCCATACGTTTACGGTCGGTATGTAAAGTATAAAGTCTGAATCGTACAAACGCTTATCTAAAATAAATTGAACACGTCCATCAGACCGGTTTAACTTTATAACAGCATAAAACCACTTATTCAAAACGAAAACCACTTCAAAACAAAACCCTATAGAGCGTTCAAACATTATGATAAGACACTTCACCTCCCTCGATTGAGTCATAATGCCCAATAATGGCCTATTCGTGAAGATGTGTGCCTTCCCGATAGAGGGGTTTGTGTTTGACTAACAACCAAATTAGAGCTTTTAACATGATCTACTGCGGTGTAATAGGTAGGTGTGTCACAAATGTTAGTGTTTTATTCATGGATTATCTTTGGGCGGTTTATTTGAACAGTGGCGTGGAACACGAATCGATGAAGCTATTCTTGTCAGGTTATTTTGTCGTTAAAGAATGGAAAGTACCCAATAACTTGATGGAAGAATTGTAATATCAAAATATTAAACAAAAGCTCCTTTCACGTGAAAAAATACCTGTATTCCAGAAATATGATAGCATTATAACCTAGACTTAATTGGTTGGTTTTACTGACGTCGCCAAATTTTCGAATTATTTAAATCAATATTAACACCATTGTTTGTACTACAATGGGTTGATGACAGCTATTACCAGTAGTTCATCTAAATAAAAATTTTCCAATTAAAAATTACTTGAATAAATTTGACACCCAATAGCGTTAAAACAACAACTGTGACACGACGATTAGTCGTTAAGTAAACAGAAATTCCCCACTTAAACCCAGATAACAATGCATCATCTTCAAAGGAACAAGGCGCCTAATCTTTCGGAAAATTAAAGCGCGATCCCCACTTTATCATGTTGCAAAGATTACGGAAAAAATAAAAAGCATCTGTTGCGCAATAGATTCGGAGTAACAAGCAAGGTATTAATCAAATTTAATGCGGAACCTCTCCCCGTCACAGGCAAGCCTTCCGCTGCATTTATCACGATATTAAAACCAACTCGGCTACGAGTAAAAAGATAATTATCTTAGCTACCCTCTTCTTACGGTAGGGGTGGCACTTGCGAGTATTTTTTATAGTATAATTTATTTTTTAAGTTATCGTTGAGCGTTTTGAGTCATTTCTTCAATAAATTTCTAAGTAATTTATTGAGCAAGCTGTGAGTTTCACATTTTACTATTGCTTAGATAATGTCCTCGATCATTTAAGTGAATACTAGTATTAATTTTATTACTTAGTGAAGTCCTAGTTTTAACTTTTTGCCTCTCACTAAAGCATGAAAATGTCCATGAACCATCCAAGTACCTAAAAACGTCACATTTTTTGACAACTCAAAAATCTAAATCCCAAATGGAAATTATGACTTTTAAACTTTGTCACTAATTACTTAGTGGGTCTACTGAAACATTTTTTTGTTATTTTCCTATTAAGCTCTAATTTTCATTAACTCCAAAACTATTACAGTAGCCAGCCCTAAGCGATGAGTACGCGAGTGCCGGCGGCACATGTTAGCCATCAGTCATCGATGAACGCCGGTCAAGGATGCGAATTGTGGACACTTGCTACCGGCCGGGGGTGACAACCCTAGTGTGAAATATGTTAGTCGACAAGTTTACATGTTACTTAAATTGATATGTTGGATTTTAGTGCTCATGTATTTGAAAAGAAGAATGGTTCTCAATGGATCAACACTTTGAGGCCCCGTTCTTAACAGAAATCATGTTCTTCTGTTACTTGATTACTACGCTACGAGATCGGGGGGTTCGACTTTCACCCAACTTCTTAGATGTAAATAAACCTTTATCGAATTTATCTTTATATGTAGGCTTAAAATAAAGAATGGTGATTACGATTTGGTAAGATGAGACAGATACCCTTTTTTCCGGCTTTGTGGTGGAGCAGCATCAATTACCTACCGGAAAAATATCAAGTTGAATGTAAAAGACTTACTAACATAAAACAGGTACCCCTTTGTAATATTCGGTCGAAGCTTTAACAAAAAGCTCTCCGCCTCTGGTTTAATAAAGATATATATGATTGAAACCTTAGCATTGCGGCTGTATTTTCAGAGTCAGTAACAGTATACACTATAACTTATGGAAATCATTATAAAGGTGCATAAGTATACCTATTTTTGGCAATAAAAAACCGTACGCCACACATCTTATGCACACTCCCGCAATAAACTCAGCCGCGCATTATAAAAAAACCAGGACGCAATTTAACCCCGAGTCGGGCAGATCTAACATTTGCCAGAGCCCAGATCGCAATTCCGCGGAATACTCTGGAAAAGCTACAAATGTTCGTTAATCGTGAGTCGTTCGCGTCAGAAAATTACATTTCATAAATTTTAGTGAGGGGCTTGCGTTTTGTCGATAAAAGTCTGTCTTCGTCTGTCGAGTAATCGAAATCAGGCAGATCTTTTTAAAGAGATTGATTATTGAAATGAATATTTTAGAAATCGTAATAGATTGTTTCGACTAGTTACTTGACATTCATAAATTATATTGCACAATTGTTGCATTGATTAAAAGCGCTTGAGCTGATGCTTATATTTTTTATAACTTTTGTCACAGTACAATAATAACATGTAACAAAATCCAGAACTATAAACTCTTTGAAAGTTCAGAAACATCTAACTACTAACCCAAAGAAGATGGGCTTTCTTTGAATTGTACTTACATTTTGCATCTTATTGTATCTTCACTACGGTAGATTTTGTGGTGGTAAGATTGTCGTTAAATATTTGGCTACATAAATGGCTGTGTGTACGAGCAACCTGCACACGCAAGGATCTTTACAAAGCCATTGATAATGTTTTGTCGGTGGCCAATTTCTTGTCTACAATAATAGCAGAAGCCCGAGTCGACACACCAAGAAGAACAAGAATAGGAAAAGCAAACCAATAAAATTAAAATAAACATCGAGTTTTCAAAAATCAAAAAGCGGTAAAAAAATCGACATTCGGCTACCCAGCCCATGTCTAGGGTCTGAAGAGCGCGGCTTGCGGTGATCACGCGTCGCTGCGCGCATCACACGTCTCGTTTCACAAGATAACAATTTGCGCAGTTATTTACCACCGTGCGCGCCAATTTCGACCCTCGGTGTATGTAGAATGTATTTGGGTATGTGATTTGGTAGACAAGGCTTAGAATACTTGTCCGAAAATTCTGTACAATTCAATTTTGGAATTTCATAGCCGTAGAAATAACAGGGTTATAAAATAGGCGCCAACGTTCGTTTTATGTTCGATAGGTCAGTGTTTTGTTGCTGTGTATTTACTATATGTTTTAAATATTCCATGTACAACCCTTATATATCACTAAGAGAAAGTGTGTCCCAATTAATCTTTAGGTCCCTCCATACACAAGCATTTAGTTGATTAAAAGGTTGATTCGAATATCCATAGTAGGTAAGTGCACAGTGGATGCATTGTTTGTTTTGAATGAAATAACCTTATTTCATCTTTATGTTACTTAAATCAATAGCAAACATACTTAATCCAAGCTATAGCATCATTATATTTATCTACTTGATAAAACATTTTATAATTATATACTTATTAAGGTTACAACATCAGTGGTGTATGAAATTCGAGTAAAAGTTTCACCGTAAACTTTTTCAGTGCTTAGCCCCTCCTCATTTAAGAACTTGTTGCCAAGTAATGAGAAAAAGAACGTGATTTTGAGAAAACTTTTTCATAGTTATGTAATCGTTGTACGGACTTTTTTAGGTTACGAATTTCCGAGCACAGTGCCTGATCATTCATTTACGTCAATGATCTTATAATGTAAAAAGTTTGAAAATGAGGTATGAAACTTTTTACCTTTTTTCGTATAAATCGTGAAACTGATACATAATTCGTTTTTATATCGTGATAAATGACCATTCACGTTGCAAACTGACGAAAATATTTTAGCAGTAGTAAAAAAGTCCGCCTTCGGGAGTAATACATTATTTCTGCTCTAACTAACTGACTTATTTGTTTCATTACTATGTAATAAACCCTTTTTTAATTCAAATATTAGAATTTTCTAAAAAAGATTTAAAAAATATTTTTGGATAGCGTCAGAAAAGCGTAGGCTGATTTCCCCCCACATACAGAAACCGTTAACCTCGTAAGTAACCCTTTCTAATTTCCCTAACAAATCACTTAACGTACACTTTCCGGTGGTTGCCGAAAAATTTCGGGTGTGTTCCGTAAAAAAAAAAAAAGTTAACCCTCTTTTGGGTTTTTCTCCATATATCTTTTTCACATTTCAGCAGTTTCCTTGACTTGTCTTCGTTTATCGGGGAAACATTACTTCCGCGGGTGTCCGCTGGCTAAACGAGCCAACCTTTTTTGTTCGAGAGTGATTTAGGTCTAAGGATAAGATATAGCTTTTAGGGAAAAATGTAAGGAAAACATACTAATTATTATTATTTTGGCTTTGATAAGGCGTACGAATGGCAGGGAAAAGTAAGGAAACATACCTATGAAATCAACAAATTGATTGTATGACATTGAAATAAAAGGCGCTTTTTTATATCGTATGTGGTGCAATAGTTTTATATATACATAATTTTTAGGCCATATAGATTCGTAAAGAACTCGTAAAGCTTTTCGTTATTCTATTTGTTAAGTTCATTTGATGTTCACCGCCAGATTGTGTGACACAAACATTTTCGTTGTCAATCCTCTACAGCCATTAATAAATCGGCAAAATCCCTTTCGTGCGGTGTCAATTTCTTCGTTCCCATAAATTACCTGCTAACCCAAAAGGAGTTCAGTGTTCATCATTGTCACCGTATCCCGAACAAATTATTGAGAAATTAGGAACTCCTGCGCCGGTCACGTACCGGCCATTAAAACGGAGACAAAACGCACTAATTCCTGACGCGACAAAATATACACGAACAGTATCATTGCGCAAAAAAATAAGAGCTTTATGCATTTCGCAGCGAGTCCAATGTGGACTTTATTTGTAAGGTAGTTGTGCCAGTGCCCGGCATTGGACCAGTTGCGGATAAATGAAATGTTAGCTCGTCCACAATCAGTGGGTGTTATGAATGCGATGTCCTATAGATTGTGTATCAACGGCACCCCATTGATTGGCACAAAGAACTCCTATCGTGTGTTCGGTGATCGGTCGGAACAATCACACTGCTACCAATTGTGGACATTTTTGTGTTGTTTTGCCGTAATAACAAAGGTTTTTACGAGCATACCTACTCTTTGTTGTTTAGGGAATGACATATTCATAGTGTTTGCGCTGTTACCGTGGTTAGCGCGGTGATTAATCAATATCATTTTACGGGCGTGTAATTACCTAGTGAATTTCTAAACGTTTGTATCTAATTCTGAAAACAGTAACGCTGAAGCTGCATAGTTAGTTACATAGATTTGAATTTTTATTAGCACAAACTGTACAAAACTAAAAAAAGTGTTATTTTTATGCCCATTACGCGCAATTTTCGCGCTTGAATATCACGCATGGAAAAAAAAACACGTGAATAATCTGATCCACCAATTAAAAAACTACTCCAAAGGTTGCCAAAAATTATATTCAAAATTACAAGAAACAGTTATAAGCTAGAAAATTTTATTTCATAGCAAACTTTATTAACACGTTACCGTCCTAAGCTGGAATCGTCAGCGGCGATGCGCTCGCACATCTGGGCGCATTAAAACGGATTATCCGAAAGATTACACGCAAAAAACCGCCGCCGTGACAAAGACACCGTGACAATAGGCGTGTCGACAGTATGACATTATCAAAGATTTAATGACTTTAGAGGAAAATACACATTCAAAGGATTTAAAAAACTGATTTAGTTTTATTTAAAAAATTGAGATTAATAAGATTTTCAATAAAATAAAAGAGAAAAATACTACAATCGGCCATTTTGACTGAAACACCAATCAGAGCGCAAAACGTCATACTTATGTAAGCATCACTGTGTTTTGATTACCTTACATACTGATTGCGCGTTACGATTGATATTATATTTGTTTTTGTGAATTATCGACTTTACAACACGAATTTATCTATAGCAATGGAACCAGGCTTTGTTAAGGCAAACAGTGCAAATTTGCCCAGGATCGATTTATTGATGTTGGGCGAGTTCCTTGCAACAAATAAAGAATTTTGCTCTTCCGAATTTAGAAATGTGAAAACTTCTTTGTAAGTATATTTTATTTGTATCATGTTTGATTTTAAATGGTGATGTAGAAACAGAATGTAGATACGGCTTCAAGGGTGAGGTCATCTGATTCACCAAATTAACTTTCGTTTGGTTAGCTTTACTTCTAAATGTTTTACATATGTGTACTTGAATTGCTTTATGCAACATTCTTGGTGGTACTAATTGGGTAACTTCTTCAACAATCTGCTCAACTGTAAAACAAATGTTTTGTTATTGAAGTGCAATGTTATAATTATGAACACAAATTGAAAATTACAAGGTTACAAAAACATCTATGAAGTTTTATAGCCAGTATAAAAGAATGAATCTCAACATTTCTTGAGATTTGTACAAAGGGATGCGGCTTGTTTAAGTATTAAACACCTCTTTATTACTGAACTAGAAGAAAAAACAATAGCATCTGTATGTCAGAAAATATGTATGTCTTTTTGATCTCAATTAATGGAGAAGTAAAGATTATATTTTCTTTATGTTGTTTTGCGATGAGTCCTAAGTGCAGTAACTGAATTAACATTCTAATAAATAAGTTAGTAAACTATACCTGAACTACAAGATGCAATTTCTTTTGAACTTGATGGCCCTTCAACTATAGTACTTTCTTCAAATTGCTTTTCACACTCTCCAAGAATCATCATCCTTCGTTTTTTAGCTATATAGGTCCGTTGTGTTAGATGTGTGTGTTTTCCTGTCTGGTTGGCAAGTAAATTTTGTGGGCATACATCCTGGTTTCATACGTACTTGCGATACCGACCCCATCACATGGTATTCCATAAAATTTTCCATGTCATTTGGCAACTGAAAAATGCAAAGTTAACAATTACAATTGATAATAAGAATGATAACCAAGACTTACACAAACATAACCTCAAGAAATGACTAGTTATTCCATAGCCTCTACTTTCAAGTATTTCACGTCAAACAAACATTATAATAAATTAAAAATCTATCAATACATGATAACATACTCACATCAAAGTGATCTTCACAGAAATAAAGTGGCGAATTTGTCTTTACATCGTTCGGGTTTCACCGTGCAAGTTTTAACCATTTATCTCTTACTATTTTCTTGTATGGGACATGTACAAACACCTTGTTGGGTGTCGTTATTGATGTATTTTTGCACTGAGGCACTGCACACCACTTATAAACTTTAGAATTCATTTTTAACACAAAAAATACGCAGTGTTTGTTTACTTTGCTGTCTAGCTGCGCGTAAACAAATTTCACGTTTACGTAAGTATGACGTCACATACGACGCCATGACACGGCGAGCTGTTTTCGCGCAATATTTAAAAATGATTATAAAAATGGCTTTAAATTTCCAAAATCTTAAATTTATTACCGAAATAAAGGTTTTGTTGTAAACAGTAGATGGTTATCTGCATTACGGAAGAGGATTTCAAAATCTTTCGCCTTGCCTATTGTCGAAATGCCGAATTATTTGGTTATTCCTGTTGCGTTTTTTTCAAAGTCATTGCTGCTGTTTTTGAATTTGGAACAGTTTTTGTCGTATGGAGTTGGACTGGGAAAGATGTGCGGTGTATTGTTTTTTTTTTATTAAAAAAACCGGATCGATGTTATGAATTCGTTTGACAGTACCGTCAGGGTTTGGTCACAGTTGATGTATTTGTAAAAAATTTGCATTTCTGATATCTTTAGGCCAAACACATTTTTTTTGCGATCTATATCCAAAATAAAGCTCAAATGAAGGAAATAACTTATGATATGGGTTTTGTTCAAGTGGTATGCAACCCTTATGTTTTCAAATACTACATACATTGGAATTTAAATTTCTTATCCTCAGTAGAGCACTGGTTCTCCCATCGGATGAAAATAGCCATGCAACGTCAAAGTTAGCAACCTGGCATCGAACGCATCAACAATCGCCTCTGCCGAGCTTCCACTGTAAACAACGCTTAACCTAACCCAATACTGGTGCAATATCACGTTGCTTTCGGCGTATTCCGATATTTTGTCTACACGGATGCTGGCGATGCTGAATAACCGACCAATTAATTCTGGACCTATACAGGTCGTACTGCACAAACAATTGCAGATTTCAGTAGAGGTAAGGGGGTCCAAGGTACGCTGGTGACCGGTAACATTGTGGTGCGAACGTGCCGTGGCTACGACTCCGCGGGCTATTATTGTTCTGGCCAGCTCAGATGAAATATTGCCCCACTGTGCACGCCCGCGCTGTTTTGCGAACAAGAATTTGTTGGGAAAAATATTGGTGTAAATAAGAAGCCGCAAAGACGACTCGTGAGCAAACTTCGTAATGGTACCGGCGAATGTGACTACGTGCGGGAACTATACAAAACAAATGAAAAATAGTCGTTAGAAGTCATAAGCATAGAAAGCATTAAAAGCTAGCAGATTCTGAGTATGTTACTATTTTGGAATATGCTTCCTTATAATAAGTATCTTGATTACTCGTAAATTCCATGCTTTCCCTTTTCCTTCAAATTGCATAGAGGTTTTTCCCGCCGGAAACGACATTGCTATAAGTTAGTGATTGTTACGAATACGGATTAATTAAAATTCAGTGCTGAGTTCCCAAAATAGAATGCACTTCGGTTAATAAGCGCACTGTTACCGCGCGGCAATCGCTAATTTTCCTTAAAATTTGTTCTTCTTAATTTGAATCTGATGAAATATTTCAACGTCATTTTGATAACACAGTTGACAATTAAATAGTTTAATTGAGCCTCGATACTCACTACACCCAAGCATACTCAGGATATGTGACAAATTAAAAATATTGATTAGAAATAAAAGCAATATGTTCTATAATTTTGCGAGTTCACTCTTAATTTCGAATGTTTTCTCAAACAGGCGTATCGTGGGGAGACAGGGGAGCGCAACAATGATACGCCGAAGATAAATTTCTATCGCGTCGGATTAGCCCCTATTGTGCATCGGTGTAAGATTAACTGATAAGTGTCTGCTTGTTAATAATAAGAATGTTTAGTTAGGGTGCGAGCCCTTTTACGGTGTCAATATTTATGACGAGTTTTTTTTTCACTTGTTTTTTGAGAAGACCAATTTCGATCGCGTTATATTGAATTTATTATCAGCAATTATTCATTGGTTAGTTATTGGTTACCATCGTTAATGGGTTAAAGTTGTTGACTGTCCAATTGCTCAGTTTCATGGTTGCGAACCGCGTAAGAAACTTTGCATTAGTTTTATAATGAAATGAACAAAAATAAACACAAAACTAACTTGACATTTCTAATTTTATTTCCTAAGCCTAAAATATTATCATCGGACGAATAAAGTGTAATTTGTGCTTAATATCGTTTGAAATAAATACAAACACCAAATGACACTACAATGAAATTATTATGACCCGACCTCCAGGTGTGACATTGACAGCTTCCTTTAGACAGATGTCATCATCAGTATCGTTATTGAAAGCAATGTGACAAAAAATGTGTGCATAGTACTAGTACGTAAGTGCTTAGTCTCATTGCGGTTGCAATTATAATTTTAGTTTTCTCTTTTGTCTTGTTATACTTATTTCAATGTAAGGTCAACCTGAGATAATGATTTTTTTTTATTTGTTAATTTTTTCGATACTACCACGAACATTATGAAGACGACTTAAATGTAAAGATATAATCAATGATACGGCATCATTTATGGTGTACATTTGCTACAAACAAACGCGACAAATGTATAGCGCATCTGTTCATTGTAAGACGAGATCATGTGCGTATCGAATAAACACTGTGGCAAATATAATAACAATAATATTTTTTTTATTGTTACACACACAATGTCACCGGCGTGTCAGCCGCCTACCGTAATGAAGATGTAATGGGGCTGACTATCGCTAATCCTTTGCCAGAAGGGGGCGTCCAGTTGAAAAGATGTCACAAATATGACAGATATTTTGACAGTAATGCAACGGACTCAACGCCGCCACCGTTTTTGAATAGGATTGAAATTAGCACTTTAAAACTAATTTTTATTTTATTTATTGTTATAAAAAGCTCGGGCCTGTTCCAAAAAAGCTTCGAGAAAATCTTTCTTTTTTCCTGTTTTAACACAAAAAACATGCTGTAGGTATCTAGTTTTCTCTCGTTAAAATACTAAAATTATGATAGTTTTCTATTTTACCAACATTGAATTGTTTAATTGAATTTCCTTTAATAGAAAAGATAAAATAACAGTTAATCACGAATATTGACATATTCCTCGAGCACCAACGCTTCGCATCGTAAAATCAATATTAATCGCATAAATGATTCATAACCAATGCGCGTTGTTGCATCCAATGCAAATATTATATTAACTGGTTTGAATTTTTTAATTCATAAATGGTTTCCAACTGAACATTGAAATAATAATTAGCCGATGCCACGTCAATTGCGCCAATATCCCGTGAAATTCTATTGAATTATAGATTCATAACTTGATTGACGTTTGCTCAGATGATTCCATTGTAACGAACAAGTTTGTCTCATAAGTTATTCATTTTGAAAATGAGCAAATAATTTTGTCTATTTTTAAATAAATATCTTAATACTGTTTTGGTTGAATTTGCATATAATGTGGCCTCTTTACGGGTTAATAATTCTACGGAATAGATCCAATCAAGTAGATGACATTTTGCCTGTTGAGAATGTTATCTTAAGACTTGTGAGAAAATGTTTGCACGCTGCAAGAGTGGTAATTGAATTAGAAGTTTTATTATCAAGCGAATTGTAAAAGAGATGCGTTTCAAGAGATTTCGTGACGTTTTTATTCGTGTTAAAAAAACTCGCCAATCAAGTTTTCATTTTAAAGTTTGAATTCGGTGACATCCCTCTTTGTCAGTTTTACCGTTACCTATCGTCTTTTTGAGTAAAAAAGTGTGAATTTTGTGTTAAAAAATTGTTGACGGGGGTCACGCCAAACCGAAATTAGGGTTTATTTGTAAGCACCTTTATTGCACTTTGACACGGGATGGCAAGGAGCACCATTGATTACCCGGATAGTTTTTTTACGAAGATTTTATTGAGATATTGGCATTTGGGACACGGTGGTTAGATAAAGTTACCATCTCTGATTTAACAATGCGCTAACCCCTTTAGGTTTACCCAGACATGTGAACTTATTGAATCGGAATAATCCTTTCGATTCGTCGCTGGTGAAAAAAGCAGTAACCTATCGAAATAAATTGTCTTTCTGGAACCAGAATAAAAGTCCTACGAGCCGTACGTCACGATGACAGCTAGCAATGTTTCGGAACTACACTTTTTACTAAAATTCACGTCAGACCATTTCTTTATTCCTGTTGTCTAAGAATGTATTATCATTATCAAATATTAATAACTAACAATCCTACACCGAAACTTTAACTTACACACTTTTGACAGCAATATCCGATTCAGTCAAACAGTCACTATAAGCTTATAGTTAGTGCATTGAAACGCCGCATCAAAGAATGCGAACTACTGGCTTGGAAGCGTGGTCAGCGTTCGCTTCTAATGAGGAACCACAATTGGCACTTTTACCCTGCGAGCACGTTTGAGATCCAGCAATTCTCTTGCTCAGTGAATGGAAAAATCTAGTAAAAGCATAAGGCGTAATGATGACTTTTTGTAACGTTATTGTCTGCAGTCGTCCGATGAAATGTCTTAAGTAGTTAAATGAAATGTATCTATATTTTTGTAGTGTTAAAACAATTGCAGACCAATGAAGCATCTCTATAGTGAACTAAAATATAGCATCGTAGTATTTATGTTCGTAGTTTCTCCCGCTTTGGGAGTAAAGCAAAAACTTTATTGTTCGTTCGTAGCGTTCAACACTGCCGAGTTCTTTTAAAGTGAGGATATTTGAGTTTTTACATTGTTTATTTTGTCCAGTTACAGTAAATTAATTGTTTTGCTTCTTTTGCGCAACAGTAAACGCATACAATTCTAATTGAAATATTTTTAAATATCTACTAAGCCTCTATCAATCGCGCAACTCCGTCAACAATCACCAATATGTTGACAGTCACTTCAACGATCTCTTTGTGGTAGCCGGAACTGAATGTCCGTCTGACACAATGGCGCTGTAACACTACCCACGGCGCTATCAGTCTGTCAAGTGATATGCTGAGACGCATCTTTGCGCACTATTGTGCAGAAGATCTACCACGAATTCCGTCAATTCATTAATTTATCGTTTTTTCGTGTTGATAACTATGAAAACAGTTTTCCCGATATCGGATCGAAGTATGTACTTTGACATTTAGTGGACCATACACATTGATGTATAAAAAAATAATAATGTTTCGTGGTAGAAAAACATTTTAGTTTATCGTATGTCTTTTGTTTCTTGTAGTAGGCCTTAAGCTTCCGCCGCTTTTAGGCATAAGTAAGTATGTAATTAATTGTGTTTGAGCGGTAAATCGATGTAATTGTTTAGACAGATTTGTTATAAATTACACGTTATGGCGCATTTCCTGTTTAATTTTATGACAATCATTTGTCAATTGATTCATATGTTACCTACACACGGTATCGCCGGGACAGAATGTCCGACTGACACAAAAACATTGTAACTCTACCCACGACGCTATCACTCTGTTATGTGATATGCGCAGGATCATCTTTGCCCACTATTGTTCAGCTTCCGGCTATTTTTGGTGTAATTGCGGTCAAATGGACGATTGAGGGATGAATTGATGTAATTGTTTATGCAGTTTTGTTATGAATGAAATGCGATGGCGTGGCTCCCCATCCATTTAGTGTCTATCATTCATCAATGAATACTACGGAGTAGGTCAGACTATTGACTCTTCGTAAGTTTTTTGCAATGGGAGTTAGTCGTAATGTAGGTATTTAAAAGTGTGTGACATCCAATACGTAGTTATTTGAGTACAAAGAAAATAACGTTATCAAAATTTTAATTACCTGTTTTGTTATGTGATGTTATTATAACTGTATATTTCCCAGAAATTAATAAAATAAAATAAAAATGTTTCGTCCATCGGCTCGATTTAAATTAAATTAACGCGCCATAATTTTGACATCCATTCAAAAACTTGGCAGCAAAAGGTATCTCGGAATTTTGCAAGAAACTCAATACTTTTAGTGTAATCCAGGAGCAGATAAACACAACAATTGATTTCCGTTTCCTTCCGACAGATAATCGGGCCCACCACGCCCCTGATGCAACAAGATTCCCATATCTATCCACATTGCGAATTTAAGTTTACTCACTGGAAATATTATTTGTTCAAATTTCAAAAGCTTAAATATCATAATCAATTCAAATATCACAACTCCTTTTGTCACCTATTCAAGCCACGAAACTTTCCTCGCCTCATCTTATGTTTTGAATTATTGCATCCCAAGTGTCATCCAACCAAAAAACGGTCCGGCAAAAACAATTACACGGCTAAAATATTATACACACTAACCAAACGAAGCGTGTAAATATTCACAAAAAAGGATACTCGACAGAACACGGCTACTTAAGGGCATCGATAAAGTCGACACTTTATTGCATCCGCCCGACGCGTTTCAGTTTCGAACCTAATTTATTGACGAGACGGCTCTGACGTTTAATTTTTACACTTGACCCGACGTGAGTGCTCTTTCTTCGAGCAAAGAGTGCCTTGTCATCACCAAATTAGAAAAAAAAAACAACTTACCAACCACGCGTATTTTGCATCCAACGGCTGCGTTCCCCACTTCCCTACGAAAGGCCCGTATTTCGTTCCGACAGAAATGGTCGCTCTGGCGAAAACTCCGTTTTCTTTTAGAGCCAACTCACTGGGTAGATTCATATCTGGATGCTCAGCGGGGTCATCGTCCTTCGAATCGTTTTCTTTTTCTTTCGGACTTTTGTCGTTCACGAATCTTTGAGTCTGTAGGTTCATCTGTCTTCCGTACAAAGGGCCATAGTCGGGGTAGGGGGGTGGTATGTATGTGTCAGGTATGCCGAAGTCGAGGGCTCCGTAGTAGTCTTTGATGTCGGTGCCTGGCGGCATGTTTTCTTGTTTGATGTGGACGAGGGTTGGCGCAGATTCTGATGCCACGGAGTCTGTTGGGCTTGGGGGTGGACTACCAGAGCCCTGGCTGTCTGCTGCTGTGGACAAATAGTCTTGTTATTCGTTTGTGCAACATTGAAACCACTTTAAAATAAGGGATACTAAAATACACAACTTCATAGTAAACATGACTTATGTTTAACGTAACTAAAACGAAGTCATGTTTTTAGTAATTAATTTATACTTTCTATTAAGACACTAGGAGGATTAGAGTAATGAAGTTCAATTCCAAGTTTTTTTTACTCAAAGTAAATGAGTTGGTCCACTGCGGTTTCATTGATTTAAGACGCGAATTCAAAATCAGATGCATTTTTATTGCACTGTTCAAGATGACATAGCAACAGGCTCCCCGCACTTTTTAATCGCACGAAATAAAAAGCTCAAAAAATGAAGACGCGACGTGCAAGATGGAGGCATTGTGTCCGTTTCCGGTAAGCACAAAGCGCTTCCGCTTGTCTCTGGTCTGAGCATCCCCACGAAATGCAAATCTGGATGATCATTTTGTCTGTGGTATTTTTTGTTTTTTTTTTTTGTTTTTGCCAATGACGCTATTGAAACGAATGCGAACATCTTGTTAAGATAATGAGAGAGAGAGAACTATGGTAAAAAAGCCAGGAATGATGTCCAAATTACAATACCGCGACTACTAGATTTCGGAGATGCATATTAGCATTTATGATTCGATCACTTATGTTAAATCCATGGTAATTTGACGTTTCATTACACTAGGCTCTTAATTTTGTCGTTTAATTTAATTAATATTATAAGTAACAAATGCTCAAACAAAGATAACGCAACATGTTGCTACAATTTCGGAGTATTTAAAAGTAGATAAACTAAACGTGTTATTCATAATTTCAAATGACAGTCGTCACATGATCACATCCCAGACAGAGCGGCGCCGATCACAAGTGGGGTTATCTTCACGACAGATACAGACATTACTTCACAACACTTTAACAAAAAATCATTAATTAAAGCTAGAATTCCTTACACATCTTACAACAAGCTTAATAAAAAAACTTTTCTCGAAATAAGAGTTAAGCTTGCACACAAAATGGTTCCGTCGTAGTCTATACAAAATATTTTAACGTTACAAATAACTTACATTTATATAGGTATTAACAGCTTTCTTAGTTACAGGAGGTCAATTGTAAAAGCTTTCGTGGTCACAATCTCTCGAAAACAATTTACCTACATGACGGGTACTCAAGGGCTTTACAAGAGCACTTATTTGAGCGTTGACTGATAAACTATATGTAAATGATGGCCATATGCCATCTAACGGATCCTTAAAAATACGAACCAAAACCTAGACAAAACGGAGCCTCATAATACCTAACTGAAGATAACATATCTTCTGACGCAACGCGACGTGATTTTACTAGACATTGGCATGGTCTATAGAGGTTAACGACAGTGACGCATGCTCTTGCGCAGACAGCTGATGTTCTATTTTTAAACGAGGTTTTATTTGTTTTGCTATTTTTAGGTTGACAGTGTCACGACCTTCCTTAAGGTAGAGCTATGTAGAGTTTTCTGAACAGAACATTTTGAGCAGTTCATTTAGGTATAGGTACATATTGTGCTAGCTGGACGGCTGTTTCATAATACTTTCACACAATGCACTTTTAAACCAACTTCAATAGCTCCCCAGCTCCCCCATAACCACAGTCATGTCATAAATGCCATGTAACTTGTCATTGTTTTACATCGTATCAATCAAGGAATAACTTAGTTATTAAGCGTGTTATAAATTAGGCGATTAGAACATAAAAAGGAGGGCACTAATGTCTCTCACAATAGTAAGACCCATAATTTGATATTACACGACAAACATAGTAACAAAAGGATGTGTGCTCAGTAAAGAAACACGTTACGCGCGTGTCATCAATAAGCGTCCCTAAGCAAATACAGCTGAATGAGACACACTATAAATCATATTACCCACCCCATTACCGCTAATATAGTTGTTAAAACAACCCCATATCTTGTCCGAGAGTCTTCTGAACACGTGGCGGTAAAAAAACGCTATAAATTTGTACGTATGATGATAGTGATGTCAGATATTTTATCGATATGGTCAATTTGTTGTTGCTTCCTGCCGCGGAGTGCAAGACTTTCTGAAAATGACAATTTCGCTTAACTCTGACGTGCTCGATTTGTTTTGAAATAGGCCATGTTGTTACTAAGTAAGGACATTAGATTGCCATAGATAAGTATAATTATCATTTTCGCCACGTTTTTTTTTAGTGCCCTATAACATAATTACGATAGGTTAAAGCGGTGGTTCCCATATTAAAATAGATAATAATCGTGGAAAAGGTATTTTGTAAAGTTTGACCTAGGTGCGTATCAATTCGTTAAATTTAAATACATACGCTAAAGTTGACTTTTGCTTCTTTTCCCTAACTTATTGATGCCAAAATCATCGACTACGGAGCGCCACTATCTCAATACCCGTGAATGGAGCGGAATGATAACCGCTTAGCATGACAAAGGTGGAGTTCCGATGCACAAAGCGCAGGATTTGCGGGAAGCTGAGGTATGAGCTTTATTCGATGTGAGTCGAACTCATTTGCTAGGTTGAACTCACCTGTCGTACGATCAGTAGTTTTTTAGATAAGAGAAGTGAGAAGATATCAAAAGATTAGTATAATGATGATGACCTGTGCAACAAATGAAAACTTATTTGTAGGCAGCAACGTGCCGTAGATTTGGAAACAGTTATGAAGGAACCAATAAAAAGTTTTTTAGTAGACGGGGACAGTCCAAGTCGAGTTAATATGAATCATTAAACTAGTCTACATTCTTTTGTATTTTTTTTTTATTTGGGATAGGTTTGCTCTTGACCCAAGACTAAGCCCAACAAGGCAAAGACTCGAGCTCGCCTAGAAGATGCCTGTTCACTCTAGCTTTGAAAATTTCTAGGTATTGCAAAATTCCTAGGTATTCCCATTATTGCAGGAAAACACTGACGCAAGTAGTGAGTTCCACTCTTTTGCAGTGCCATATATTAGATAGAAAAAGTACACACTTGATACTTGCTAATTAAACATCAAATACATTGCTTTCAGGAAACGCTTATTTCTTTTCAGAGCTGACATCAACCTCCTCTTCTTCTTTAACTTGAATATATTGCGAGCAGAACCATGGTAGATTTGTAAGCTGGCACAAAATATATTTTTAAATCATCGAAGATACTGGCCAATTCCGCACAGCATAACCGCCGTAAAATTCGCCGTTCAGAATTCAAATTCAAATGAGCGTGCGTTGTCCATTCGCGAACTGCGTGCGCGGACAATACGGACGAGTGACGAGTCGTCGTTAAATCGGTTTCCGTGGAAACGCGCCAGATTTAAAATAAGAACGACGTGGGAACATAGCGTGGGGTGGAGATGGAGGTTTGATTGTTTTAAGCAAGGCTGTGGTCGAAGTTGCCAGCACTATTTCAAGCGATAGAGAGCTGATCATCTTTAAGGACAAACAAGCCTGAGAAAAGAAGACGAATAAAATTTAAAACTGACATTCGAATGTTCTTTTCTTAGGTGAGCGACCTTAAGCGGCCATTGCTATATCATGGGCTCAAGGATCATTCAGGATTCAAACGTATTTTCGGTAGATGCGCTTGTAAAACCAAACTCAAAGCACTGAAATAGGACTAGGAGTCTTGAACGGATGAACTCTATTTTGCTTCATCACTTTTAGAATGAAGCAAAATAGAGCTTTCAAATACGACAAATTTTACGGTACTATTACTATTTACGGTAATAATTTGCATTTCAAATATTTGAAAAATATCTATGGTAAAAGCATTTAATGAGAAACTTTAAAAATAATGTCTCGTTATCAGTTTATGTCGAATTATCTCGCAATGCTGGTTGATACCTAGTTATTGTGATAAACTAAGTAGCAAATAGTAGGTAGGTAGATTTTGATAGACATTTTACTATTTAAATTTACTATCCCAATATAACTTTAAGATTTGCATGCCATAAATAATGGTAGATTAAGCGAATGTATAATTGCTGATAAATAACTATGACCATCTTCAGTGTATCTTAACCACACGCAAATAAAGATTTCATTCATTCATTCCATTTCGTTTTATATGAAACCAAATGATATCATTTGTCAGGCAAAAGCTAAAGATGAATCCTGCCCATATTATTGCACTGTGTGACTGACTTATTACTTTTGACTGGAGATTTAATACATAAGCCTTATAGAAACACATTTTCAACCGATGAAAAAGAAGAGTGTTATAAGTTTGACCACTTTTCTGTTTGTGTGTGTTTGCCAGTAGCATCGTAGCTCCCTAACGGATGGACCAATTCCAGTGTGGTTTTTTTTTTAATTCGAAAAATAATTTAATCACGGTATTCTTAGCTATGTCTGATCAAAATACGTTTAGTTGTTGAAGCTTATACCAGATTCTTTCTGGCACAATTTTTTACTTAAAAATTTGGTATAAATTTATTTAAAAAAAAAAATTCCAAAGAAAACTGTCGTCTCATTAGCTCTGTCCGGACCCCACGGCAAGTTGATTTCACGAGTCGGCCACGGCGACTGACAATAACTTGTCTTTACTGTCCCCAGTTCACGGCCTTTGCATAAACACCCGATAGATACTTCTTAACACCGCCACTCAAGGCTCAAAACACCTCGCCAAATTAGCTAAGTAACCGTGCAAATTCGCAGCATCGGACATACGGAATTCATTTGAGGACACAATGGGAGGAATTCGCGGAAAGCTAGGCTTTCTAACATTAACGTTATTATGACTAGAAAGCAATGAAATGGTCAGACATTTTTGCTAAGCTCGACGTTACGTGAGGGCGATGAATGAATCATGACTCCAGAATTATGTAAGACCAATGGAAAGTTGAATTTTAGTGCAGCACATTTTCTCAAGTTTTGTAGGCGTCGGGAAAACTTACGTTCTCATAAGTTTTCAAACAAAGGAAAATACAGGAAAACAAAAGAAAAAAGAACTCAATAAGACTTATTCGTGACTTGTTTGTAGGTACATGTAGTACATACATTAAGCTACCTACTCATTTTTATGCAAAACTACTCCAATAAATAGACACCGTTGTTCTTAACTTGATATGCTGTTTTATGTACATGACATAGACAAGCCTTTTCAATACTCAAAAATTTAAAAGCTATTCCGATGTTGCTTTCCGGCCAACTGCAGCGCTGCAATGCAGCGTTTTCTTCTATTTTTATGCTTTATGAGACGTGTCTCATTGCTATATTACATTTACACTTGGGTTATTTAGGAATTATTTTCAAAGCGTGTGTGTATGAATTTCTTTTTCAATATGTAAGTCATATTGCTAGTTAGCCGACGGCTGCTTGCTTGGTTTTTAATGGACTTAGAAATTGAGACATAAAAAAAGCTCAACTATTAATAGAAATAAATATACTTAGAAGATCACTTAAGTTATGACGGAACTAACATTCACAGCAAATTTGAGAGTTTTTCTTAAGAAAACGCTGCTTAAGATGGCACCATAAAAACTGCAGGTGTGTTCAATAAATCCCAAACCGAACTTCATATTTTTCACACCGCAATATGTAAACAATGTTTTAATAACATTAAGCTGTTCCAAACATTTAAAATAAACAGACTTTCAAGTGAGCGGGTCCCGCCAAAAGATAGCAAGAAAAAAAAGTCCTCTATCTTAGTTTATTGCCTTTTTCGCACACCCTTACCAGAATGGAGATAGACTTGAGTTTTTTTTTTCTAAATAAGCCAAAGGCGTTGGTTGTCGGCACTCGTTGCGGTTCAGCAAGCGAAATGATTTGGCTTATCTGATTTTACGGCCATTAAAAAAAGGTACCTACTTGATATTGTAATAGGATTTGTTTTTTTTAATTATGAATTTGAAATGAAAATTAAAAATCAATAAATGGTAAATATTATACTTTAAAATAATTTCAATGAAAACGCTTTAATCGAGTTTTACAAAATTACTTAGGCACTGACTTTCAGAAGCATGCTTCTGAAAGGGGGAAACGTTATAAATTATAATTATAACTTATAATTATTACCCGCACTGAATTTCAAGATCTTTCTATCCGCACGGCGCAAATGAAACACACCTTTGCGTAATATTTAAAAAGAAAGTACGATTAGATTATACTTGAGTTTAATATTCTTATTGTTTCTCTTCGAATACAAATAATGCAATAACACTATTTAAAAAAATTGTGCTTGTTCTTTAAAAATAAAAAATCTGCTTGTGAACTTACCAGAAATTTTCATTTTTGAATTAGTATCAAAGTTCAGCATTGGTCGATATTTCATCATTTTTTTTTCATGTTCCTTCACAAATAATTGTTCAAAATTCACCTATTAGGTACGTTCAATCCTGGCCACAAATAAATGTAAAATTAACACAAATATTCACCGCACAACTGTATAGCTTTAAACGAACTTCTTTGAAAAATCGAACGTGTTCGAAAATTTAAAATCAAGTAATGATGTGCGTACTCGCGCGTTAATCGGGCGTGATAGCGCGTGCCGTGCAATGTGCATCGGGCCCAACGCACGGTGCCAGAGTAACGGGAGGAAGCGAGAGCCAGCTCATCCCTAGAATCCCGAAATCACATACCCTAGCCCGGGCCGCCCCCCGCGCCGCGCCCCGCCTGTGTCTTTTGTTACACCCCTCTCTCTCACACGATTCGGGGTCGCATACAAGGTTACCGTCTGAAAATACGCAGCGCTTTCCCAATGGACAGCGATCCGAGAAATTTTTCGTTAGAAAATTGGAATTGCGGATTGAAAGGCGGTGGTTAAATATTTGTTCTTTTATGCTATTTAGTTGTGGGCGTCTTTTTCTTATGGAAGCCTAAGTTTAGCAGACTCACATTTTTTTTCAGTTTGTAGCAAACTTGAATGCTCTTTCTTTGCAGAATCTAAAAATATATTTTTTTAAGTTTTTGTTAACAGAGAATTCTACAGCTTCCATAGTGATACCAAATCTAAGAACTCAGGTACCTACATTACTTATTCCTAAAGTTCTTAGTAGTAATCTGTAGGTAGAGAATGTTTAATTGGCTAATAGATTCAACATGCCTATTAAAGGCACACGCGTGAATTTAAACATGATATTAATCACATCCAATAGACCAAACATCCATCTAAAATATAGGGGCCTGCTTCTCTCAATCCATTCATGGAACAAGGCTTAGATTCATAAATGAAAAACTTTATTTCCATAACATCGTTATAATATTTTACTGCAGGATCGACCTACAAACAATAGCCCTTCAGTTATCGACAGTGCCTAGAATAACTGATTGTACTTCGGCCAACTTATAAAGACCTCTAGGAATTCAAACTAAGAATACGTTGCCGAAAGTGTCAAGTAACAGTAGCCAGCGATGCGGGACAAGGCGATTAATAAAACAAAGCGAGATTGAATGAGAGCTACCAACGTCCTTATCGTCTCCGATTCAATCGAACTGCCACTGGTCTAAAACAAAACATCGGCTGTAAACAATAGGTCCACAGTTTACGCGACAGTTACGTAAAAACGCTAACGTGAAATTGCATTGAAAAAAAAATTAAAAATCGGACGCTTACGTGGGCGAAAGAATTTTTATTGAACTGAACTATTTAGTGCATTTCAGTGGCGAGCTGAAAATAGCGCACTCAGTGGAGTGTGCCAGCCAAGTGAGACGGCAGATAACTAGATAACGCTCAAGATCTGTGCGGGGCGCGGCGATTGGCCGAGAACGGCGGTGGGCGTGGCCACGCGACGGATGCGCCAATGGGATGCTCCTTATTATCTGCGTCTTTGTCTGTCAGGATTCTGTAGTGATGTGGCACAGGTGCTGAGAGTCAAGTAGCCGCCATCGTTCGTCACATACTTCGTTATGTAGTATACAGTACCGTTATCGATTAGCGAGCCTGTCTATATGCTAATATTGCTTCGTTTGTGGCTGTAATCGTGTTCGTTGTCGAAGTTTGAACTCTTGATATTGAATGATAAAAAACATTGAAGCTACACAAATGGATCCAAAAAAGCTAGAATACATAGAATGCTGCTATTATTTTCTAACAATGGATATTTTTCAGGCCACCAAAAAGTTGAGCTATTCTTAAATAACATTAAATAAAAGCAAAAACATTGTTTTCATTTTACGGAGCAAATATTTTGACTCCATAGGTTGTACGATCACTTGTATATTTTATCCACGACTGAGTTACAAGTACTAAGCGCAATATTTTTTTGGTTTCATCGATGCCACCAGTAACTGGCTTTAAGCGCTTTATTAATTCCTTCATATCCATCATACTTTATTATATACTTTGCTACGTCTCTAAAAAAACATTTCAACAGCAAAAAATATTTCCACAAATAAATTAACTTCGCAAACTTTGAGAAATCTCCTATTTGATTAGTAATTTAGAATTGAAGGCCACTTAGACACACAAGCATTTATTGTGACGTGAAGGTGACAACTAGAATCGATTTGTGACAGACACGATAGATGATAATCGATTTCCCGTTCATACTGATGCCGTAATCGATTTCACACTTCTAGTATTTAATCGAGATGTGTCAAGCTCTTATGAGAATTGAACGAGACACGATTTGCGTCGGGAAAATGGAAAATGTATTCTCTTTTTGCTAGCACATACGAGTACTTACCTACTAAGCGAACGCTGGGACTTATAAATTCAAAATCTTCATATTCAAAACTAGCATTTTACTCTACCTACTTATTACTAAAATTCAAGTTAAATGGGATATGAAAAACATCTAGCACAATTGCGTTATGAAAATAGAAGTATTCCTTAACGTTTCTGCATAAATAAACCTTAATTGGCTAGACGACACCACCAATCGTTGACATACTTTTTATTATCTGTCAAAACGGTCAGCCTCCTTAGATTTCGTATGGTAATAAATAATTGTGACGTCACGGTCATGTGTCAGAAATCGGAGTCAATTGACCGAATATTTATTGCGTTTTGTGTGTTTAAAAATTGGTTTCTACAGCTTTTTTGAAATATATTGGTTGTATTAACTTAATAGGGGCTATGTTTTTTAAACACCATGTTCTTGACAATATTTAAGATAGGTGTGTCATCATCCCAATTAAAAAAGAAAAACTTAAATCCTACCTAATTTAAATTCTATAATCGAACGTTAATAGAGTGTACGTAATTATTGTGCTAACAAACTTACTATGTGACTTTTTCAAAATAAGTATTTTACATAAACGCTTTTTCTTTATTAATGACAAAAAATAATGATTTTCTATTGCGAATGCGACACATACTCGTATTTTCTTTACCCCGAAATTTAAATTCTGTGAATGAGGATTTATACGATTTAATAAAGCGAGCGAGCACGAGGATTTACCGAGAGTAGCGACCACACCGCGGGAACACCGCAAAATATTGTCAACCAGCCAGTACTTTATCATTTAAAAAGATTTAGAGGGTGGTGTAGAAGGAAATACATACCTTCCATAGCTTTGAGACAAAAAAAAACATTCTCAGAAGGAAGCAGAAACTACCTGTAGGTAACTTTGATACGTAAAGTCAGTAAATAAGGTAATAAACTCGTATGAGTCATTGTGGTTTAAACGTGAATTTTCGTTACTGATAAAATTTGTGTAATTGAATACAAGGAAAGTAGGATATTAAAATTTTATGTCCATTCTTAATTGGGGAAGGCCATTTTTCACTAAGCGTGTACATGAACTTGAAATTTTAAACAGTGTATTATACTAAAATTCTCATTCAATTTGTTCTAGAAGTTTAAGCAAATGTTACAGATAAGCGTTACAAAAATCGTCTATTTTTATTTTATTTTTTATTTATTTAAAAAACTTCTGCACAACTTGTGTGCAGTGGTGGAGGCATTCTTTACCAGTCAACCACAGGTCCAAGCAGAGAACATACAGGCGGTGCACATACAGATAAAAAATAAAAATGAAAATAAAATGGTTAAACTTACTAAATAAAAAAAAAACATACATGCTACTAATTACTTACAAAAATATATATTATATACATATCACATCATAGACATACATATATACATATACATAATAATAAAAATGGTACACATGTAATAACGCAAGTCATTGCGACAAAAGAGAGAGTTCATTTTCGAAATAAACCCGCAGATTCATTTTGAAAGACAGTTTCGAGGTAGACCGTTGAATATCCCTAGGTAGCCTATCCCAAAGCTATAACACTAACACACCTAGACTAAGTACGGTACCCACCTTAATTGTGGTAACATAAAGAAAACGGCATATTTTACAACACTTTTCCGTAAGAAATAGTTCTATTAGACACTTCAAAACCCAAATACCAGCCAAAATAGAACCAAAAAATAACTACATCAACTACATCAGTACACTTGTCAACATTGTAGCGTACCTAAATCAAATACTGTACTAGAGCTTGCCTTGCGCAAACTTCACTGGCGATACCTACCATCGAAATTCGAAACAAACTCTTGCTCCCGTAAAGAGCTGGATCCCGTTCTGAATACACAACGACCGGTCGTATTCGAGGGATTTGCCGAGCGAATTTGGGTCTTGAAGCTGTAATTTTAAGGATATAGAAGTATTAAAGAGTACGTGACGTCCAAAACGGAGTTTTGCGGCGACAGTTTTATTTGCCGACTGGCCCATAGTTCAAATGGATAACATGCAGTTGGCTCACTGCGATATATAACAGTAAAAAAAACTTTAAAAAAATAATGAATTCTATTTCTCTAGACTTACTTAAGTTATTCAAAAGTCATGGCTCAAAGTAATTGAAGAAAATAATCAAACACAATTTTTTGCAATACTAAAAATTTACAAATTGATTTTTTTTTTCATTAAATAAAAAAAATATGAATTGAGCCAGAAACTAAAGAAAAATTTAAACTTATGGGGTACCGCAAAATCACATTACGTTCACGTTCACTTTTCACCTCACGTACAAAAAATGTTCCCCATTTCATAAAACATTATCCTCTTATAAACATAAAGTAAGTATGGTATTTAAAACAAAAAGTGGTAGCAAATCCTGCTGGGTCATTGTTTGAACCGCTATTTTTTTTTGTATAGAGTCGGCGTAAGAACTCTGATTTTTGAACTTACTGAAGCAATTTCGTTTATACCCACAGCCTCCCTTTGTAGCGTGATAGTGGCTCCCCATTTACGAAGGCTGAATGCCTAAGCAAAAAGTTGTCGGAAGTTGTGCCAGTTGCTATATGACGAGGGGCAGTGCATTGCGGCGAAAAATTAAAAATAAATACCCACACAGTGGTACATACGTTTGGGAAAAAATCGGACATAGGTACAACAGTAAAAAAGTACATGGCGTTTGCAACGCTATTAAATATTTATTATCTAAATAATTGAGTCAAATTCCATACGCAATATGTTGTAAATTTTTATAATTAGTAGCAAAATAACAAGTTCATCAGTATGTGGAGGAATTTTGTGGATGAGGTGATTGTAACAAACTTTGTGTAAATCCAGATAATTACACATACACACGTTTGCGGAAGACTTAAAATTTCATTATAAAACCCTGGAGTTTTGCTGGCCATAGTTCAGTAACCATCATTCCACACATATCTAAATCAGATCACATCGAAAGCCATCAAATCTTCGCAATGAAATGGCGCACGCACAAAGGGGTTGCCATTCCAATTTAAAACGAGAAGAGTTTTAAATCTGCGACTAACAGCGGCAACTTGCCATGTGATTTATGTCACTATAAAAACCTTTGTTACGCGCTTACATAGTCGATTGTTTGGTTGCACATCACTATTTCTGGCCATTGACTCGGCTGCCAAGAGTAGACCCTATTTTTGGCCAATTTATGTCACTGCTAATAGCTTGAAATTGGAATGTTTATGATCAAGAATTTACTATATTACTTTACTATGCTATTGAACCCACTTTCATCAATAACAGAAACTAACGCCGGTCGCATTATCCGCGTTATTTAAAATTGCCACATGTAAACTATCCTTTGTCATTTCCCAAAGTCCACTATTATGTGTTATGCACTTATCCACCACTATTGTGTGTATACTTTATTAGCATTAAAATCGGTTCAGACATATATCTACGAGTATATCCCTTCATTCGCATTTAAAAGAATTGAAAATCAAAATGAATAATCTTTATTCAGTCTTGGATACAAAATATCACTGTGAACGTCATGTTTGAAATAGGAATTAAGAGCATTATTAATATGAAACGTATACTACATCACGGTCATTTCGCAAAGACATATATATTGTCTTAAGAAAGTAAATAAATACCGATACAACTTGTCCATGATCAGTAACCTGCACTCAATCCTATCCATGCCATTTTATTTTCACATCTTCGACACTTTAAATCGCTCCAACATCGCTAACAGTGATCGAATCGCATTCAGCCAGCCATCGATTACACCCGGTCTACGGAGAGACATTTTAAACTATCGTTTATCCTTTCAAATGCAATGGACAGTGGAGAAGGCAGTTTATCAAGTCGATAAGAGCTCCAACAATGACCCGAGAGCCGTGGAGCACCACATTCGAAAGAGAAATGCTATGGCCAATCTACTTTAAGGTTACTTTATGGAAATGCTGTCTGTTTATGGCTAGTGAAACGACGCTTTTTGACTTTCATTTTTGAAAGTTACGTGCTTAGGTACTTTATTTATTTTTATAAACTATTAATCTAATATCTATTCATCGTTCTATTTACTAATAGTTAAATGGTTTAATTTGTTATTATATTGTATAGAAGTAAATACTACAATAGAATGCATAAAAGGTCATGAATCTCGCTGAGAGGCATATCCTCTCTCCTCTTTCGAATAGATCCTTGCGTTTACTTATATATTGTCTTGATAATTCTTTAATATCTCCTTTATTAAAATGCCTAAATTGACCTCTTGGTCTCAGGACATAGGTCCTGATAGGCCAATTTAGGCAACCAAAAAAAAATATTTTTTCGTTACTGGAGGATTGCTTAGTTGATAGTACTCGTAGATTGATTTATCTCAACACTGGACAACACCAGTGGATCCAACTCGCTGACACATACTCGTAGTTTTGGATTGTTTAAGATATTGAAATATGTTTTTTATCATTGTATTATTTTAATTTATAGCAGTTCATGTAGCTTGGATTGTTAATTAAAAAGAAGGATCGCCATAAGTTAGTGGGGTAGTAACTTAAGTAGAAAATCACATTTTGCTACAGCTGTTTTCGTAACATAAAAGTACATGATAGGGCCATTTAGGCATTCTTAAGTTGTTTTGATTAAATTGTGGGTTGGATCTACAACATGAAAATTCGTCCATTATGTCCTTGCTTAATAATGCCTAAGTAAATGTAACCATATTTACGTCTTATCTTTCAGACGACACGAGTGGTTTTCACGAAAATCGTGCAAGTAAACAGCGGCGATGGAGCGGAAGCGGTCGACCGGGCTACTTGCTGTCCGGACATGATTGAAGCGATTCTCGCATGTCGCCGACGCACGTGATCTTTCGTTTCTACAGCGAATGACGCTTGTAACACAGTAAAGGTATAATCAGAACGGAAACTAATAGCAAGTGCTTCAAATACATTGCGTAATCGATGACTGAAATCGCAATCGTTATCGCTTGCTAAATGTATGGAAATTACATTCACCTACGACAAATCATGACCTGACTGAGTGGGATACTCAAACTTCCAAACATTTATCAAACAAAGTCGACTAGATTTTCTTTATCGACTTCCTGTAACTTTGTCTAGGGGCTCACTAGGCTCTGTTAAGGCGTTCTGCTGTCTTCGTGCGTATCATTTCGAGCATCTTATCTTTGCTTTGACATGAGGACGAATGAGTCTTTTCAGATCCAACTGAAAATCACCACACGGCTTCTCACACCGCTTTGTTCTGGAGAAGTCAATAATACTGGGTCAAGTGGATTGAAAACGTGCCAGGGGATGGGCGTCAACAAGATGGTCTGACGACATTAAATTAGCAGTGGATGGCAGTATGCACCAAGCAGTTCATGGCTCACACGGCCGGAATGGACGGAGGAAATTTTTGTATGGTCGCTATCCTTAAAATTGAGGGAACGACGAAGAAGGAGAAGAAGAAGATTTTTGCTTCAGTACTGTTTTTGCTTATATCTATACTGTGTTTGTAAGCTTCGCGCGTTTATCGGCTGTTATTGTCAAGGACATAAGTACAAACTTAGCACATCGTCAGTTAGAAAAATCAACTCACCACTCAAGTTAGTATTGAATTTGACTCTGCAAGGGTCAGTCTTAACTGTATTAAAATATAGTTGTTTTTTTTTCTTTCGCAATAGTGGAGTATTTTAAAAGAAATAGAGTTTTGATCGATAAAGAAGAATAACGTTGCCTGAATCGGAACATTTGTGGTCATACGTTATCGTGTCTATGAGATTTAGTTTAGTTTCAGTTTAGTTTTTCCCAAAGGAAAATCTGTCCTTTGACGTTACAACGCCCTAGTAACAGCATATTGAATAAGAGATTACGTCTAACCACATAACTAATTAATGCGTACATAAATACAACGCAATTTACTTAATTATTAATTTAGGCAGTAGCAAATAAATTGTATTCATGGTCGCAATGGAACAATAATGTTTTATGTAGGTAGGTACCCTATATATAATTAGCTGTCAATATATTCACAACGTTTACTTTTCAGTTATCTTCATTCATTCACTTTTTAAGTTGCACCTCAATTAAACAAAAAAACACCCAGCAACATCGTTCACCTTCGTAAATGATCACTTTAAACTTTCCAATCAGAAACTGACTTGTTAATTCCAGAACCAAATTGATTGTAATTTGGCAAGTTCAAGTCGGGATGTTATCGCACCCCGCTGGATCGGGGATATCATGTCAAATTAAGTAATCGTGGTGTAATTGAGCCTCGAACACAAAACAAGGGCTCATCAATCAACCGACCCCACACTAGCGGTGGAAACCCGCAAAGGGTGAGCTGAAGCGATTTAAATGTTCATCACCAATTTCCCGAAGAGCGGCCAAGTAGGCCGATCACTCACATCAAAATCCAAAATAAATACACAACAAAAATCTCTGATTTTTCATTCGGATTCGGAAAGTAATTAGGTTAGGTAGACTGGTCTGGAAGGTCAAAAGTGAACTCTTGGCTGACTTGGCATTAAGTCCGTTTTATTGCGGTAAGTACTTGAAAATTTACCTATTTCAATAATTCAAATCAATTTGAATGAAAAGACACAGTTGACTGCATCTGTTTTTTGGCGTGGTCTTAGGTCCTATTGAATTTCTACGAATAATGAAAGATGCTAAAAGCAGTTTTAAAACAGCTGTGTTTTAAATATATATTTTTCTTTCGTACTATGCACTACTCAATATCTACTCGTATTAGCGAGACAAACTCGAAGATCCTGTTACTTGAACCATAGACAAAGTTTAGTGCCGGCAACAGAGTTATCCTCACTTCCAACGGTCGTTATAGGAAACCCCGCTAATGCGTCTAGCTTCCTAACCCCACTCGGAAAATGTATATCAAATGATCTTATACTGTAAGTAATTCATAGTTATAGCACTAAGTCACGAGCCAGTTCCTCTTCTCAATCAAATTACTACCTACAGCTGTCTCAAAACTTTTTCTTGATATACTAAGATCACTGGTTCGAGACTCATGTACTAAAACTGCAAAACTAACTTGATAATAATATTACAATCTATCTTAATTTTCATTTCAGAACCTCATACATCATCCAACAGGATAAAAGAACCATAGGTAACGCAGTCTTTAAATATCGTCATATAAATAAATATTTCTCAACAATCACACCAATTATCTAGTCCCAAAGTAAGCTACGAGGCTTGTGTTATGGGTACTAGACAACGGATAAACATACTTAAATACTTTTTTTTTTGTAAATAAATACATATTATACATAGGAAACACCCAGACCAGTACAAACACACATGTTTATGCACACTTATGCTTGTAGATGCGCGACCCTTGGATTAGAAGTCCGACATGCGGACCACTGCACCAAGCGGTCGTCAAAATCATTGTCGCGGGCGGTAAGAATATCTATACTGGGTTTTACAAAAAAAACGGCTAAAGGGTGTTGTTTTGCCCGTATAACTCAACAACTTTCCCAAAGAAACCTGAGGCGAATTCTCCAAAAAAAATTTTGCTCTCCCGTAGTAAAACTATCAGCTGAAAGACAGTTTTGTATGGGAGGTCCAAATTTTTTTTGGAGACTTCTCCTTAGGCTTATTTGGCCAAGTTGTTGAGTTATACGGGCACAACAACACCCTTTAGCCATTACCCGTTTTTTTGTAACACCCTGTATATTATTTGTGTAAGAGCATTCCTTTCCTACCGGCCTGTGCCGCGGTGCTAGGGCCTATAAATATGATTGACGAACCATTATAAAGATCTCAGCGAGTAGACTGGGCCAAATCTCTAACATTTGTTCGAACTTGAACACAGACGAAGTCGCGGACGGCCGCTGCTCATATTTTATGCAGTCTAATTTTTTTATAACTTAAAATATTTAAAACTTACTACACCCATTATTTCCTTTTTCAAATGTAATATATCACAAAGTTTAAAAGATTTTCCTTATTTCTTCTCATAGAAGCCAAGCACCCCATTTTGCTGTGACACACGGTCACAAAGACTTCTCATCGACCCTACAATGGGTTTTCGCAAATTACACGGTGTGACTGCAATTACTGTTCGCAACAACAGATATACATTTGTATGACAATGTATGGGTTTTTCGACGAAACGCGATACTGATGTGGGGTCAAATCGCGAATATTGATAATATCACATTTTATTACTTAGAGGCAAAAAAAAATTGAGCGTTTAATTTACTAAGTATGTTATGCAATAAATTACAGTCTTATCGTTAATGACTGATAACATTATTATTTTAGTGATTAATGGTACCCTTAAAATAATCTTAAAATGGATCTCAAAGGGCATGCTATGTCCTTAGCTCGAAACTTGTCCGGGAGGGAATGCAATAAGACCGCCTTAATTGTACCACATAATATTTATTTATTTATTCATTACCCATGAATATCTGTGCCTACATAAAGCTATCACATATTTTCAGCGCTTTTGATAATGCAATGTATCTATTTTGAGTATGATGTAAGCAAAAAATAATGTTAACTTTAAAAAATAAATTCATAACTTGTCACAAATATAAGTAATGTTGTTTCTTTGGCATTATTTTATCTTTTAATGATTTTAGAGGTATAGTTTCACATATTTTAACCCTTTTCAACAAATTTTTAATTGGTTTACTCCATGTATTATTTAAGCTGAGAAAACTTAATTGGTTTATGTGTTACTTTAGTTACCTATTCTGTTATGTAATGTTTAAACTATCTGTTTCCCAAAAAATATTAAATTAAAATAAATAATGATAAAACAGAAACTAGAACACATCGCTTCCAAGTAAAACACACACGAAGTCAGACGAATTAGAAGAAAAAATAAATACCGACGGCAAACGTTTTATCTTCATCATTTCGAAAGATATTTCTCACTAATTGATAGTTCTACGTCGAATTTATTGTTTATGATGTCCCAATACATTACGGCCTCTTGACCTGGCGTCGCCTGGTCTCCAAGAACTTAGGCCGTACTCCCCAACGTTTCGTATTATCGGGTCTAGCCATCGCGTTCGCTCGCATGGTGAGTCTCGTGAGAGTGACAGGGATACCTACATCCGTAACTACGGACAACGGCATATAGAGTAGGAGGACTGATAGATGCGCGCGCGCCGTATCGCCGGTAGGGGCCAACTGATGCATTCGTCGAAATGTTCGATTAAGTCCTTTATACGAAAAAGTGGTGTAAGTTCGATAACGCAATAAATATGACATTTGTAGAACCCGTATATTTTTTTAAATGGTGTCAAATAGTTGCAACTGTTGATTGATAGAGTGATAAATAACAGAGTTGATGATAATTTTAATAAAATAAATAACATGTTTTTTTTAATTCTACTTTCTCTCAAAAATTTAATGAATCGTTTTTTAGGAGTCAAATAAAGATAAATCAAGTATAATAAAATTACAATCATAATCTTTTCCAAAGATTTATGCGGTTTTCCTACTGAAACAGATTCTTCCTGCATATTAAGTACAAAATAATGAGTAGTTAGATCATGGGATATGTAATGCTTACTTGAACGAAAGCTGTAGACAAACTATTTACGTAAACAATACTTAACGTGTCGTACAGCCAGCGTCAAAAATATTATTTCAAAATAACAATTTTGACAGATTTTAACAGATGTACAAGAAAAAATGCTCAAAATTGTTGACAGAAATCAGAAATAGGTATATATTTGCAGAAACATGGTGTAACGATATCAGACTAAAGTACCTAAAGTGACACTATATTGTTGACGCTGACTGTACAACCGGGATAACTCACGTCAATGTCTAAAATCGATACAAAAATCATGTCAAAGGCGCATTCCCACTATACAATTCCGACAAATTGACAGAATGGGAACGTCAGCGAGGCGCGGGGTCCTACTGCGATCTGTCAGAGCGCGCGTCAAAGGGTTCCGTCGAACGAATTAAATCAGTCAGCGGGTGGTGTGACAGCCGATTGATCGGAACCGGTTACGTATTTCAAAGGGACTCTACTACTTTACGGTTTTTAACACAAACAGCATACAAACTTCACATTATCAAATAAGTCATAATCCAAATTATAAGTTCTAAATTGTATCCCAAAAAAGTGTTTCAAGCTTACATTTTATAGTCTGAGTAAATACAGTAACTTAGTGCATGGGCATAAAATAAAAAAAAGAAATAGTGGTACATTGTTTTACAGGGAAAAAAATAAATATGAAAATATTACAGGTGTATTACAAATAAATATGAAAATATTATATATTATATTCAGGTTTGCAATACATGTTTGTGTTGTGTGTGTCCGTCTGAGCATCGTATCGTTCCCGAACGGATATTTTATTTATTTATTTGAAAGACAATAGGCTAGATGACACCACCAATCGTTGACATACTTCTTATTATCTGTCAAAACGGTCTGCCTCCATAGATGATCGTGACGTCACGGTCATGTATCAGAAATCGGAGTCAATTGACAGAAAATTTATTGCGTTTTGTGTGTTTAATAATTGGTTTCTACAGATTTTTAGAAATATATTGGTTGTATTAACTTCATAGGGGCTATGTTTTTTAAACGCTATGATCTTGAAAATATTTAAGATAGGTGTCTTCATCCCAATTAAATCACGGTAGTTCTTACTCGTTAAATCTAGTCAAAATCCATCCAGCTTTTGAAGCTTGCCAGCGGTTTTCTTTGCTCGTTCGGGGGTTTTTTAACAGGCAAGTTAGTATTTTAGTCTTAGCTAGACATGAAGTTTGCAAAACGTAAGCAGAAGTGACAAGGATGGCCATATTTGAAATTACAGACAAGAGATTTTAGAGTACTAGTGCAATATGTGTGACTGTGTAGTGATAGAAATATTGATATCAACCGAATCTAACCCCCGATTGGGAGCCAATAAGCAAAATACGTAAAGGGTCACAGCCGAGGCCGATTTTAACAATTAAAACGCAGTTGATAAAATATTCAGTCAATCGTGTCACCAAAAAGTGATTTTCTAGTAGTGAATAAACCATGGTACGAATTGATAGACTTACATAGGTGTTCCCTAAAGCACGATAGAGCAAGCTACTCGTGTGTGGATTAAGAAAATAAAGAAGAAAGAGAACAGGTATAAGCCCGCCTTATAATATCTCGGGAACTCTCATATTTTCATTACAGAAATTCGTCGCACACTCAGGAAAATATTGTTATTCGACAGAAACATTAGAGCTAATTTTCATTAATCATGAATTCCCCAATACGAAGAATAAGAAAGACATTACGAGAGTGAAATTTTCATCTGTTACCCTCGGCGCGATCAAATAATTACATTTCCGATAAAATATTGGCAGGGCCTTCCCTCGCGTCCTCCCGTGAGCCACAACTGTCGATGTCACATTAATTTACGAGCGCCAATTATAAATTTTACATCTTCCATTGTTCGCACAGGAATCCCAACCCTAAAATGACAGCCACAAAGCCCTCTAACAACACTGCGGTAAACACAAACCAAAGATGATTGAAATTATATACCGTTGCCGCTCTTCGCGTCAAGGGAATAAAATTATTCACAAAAAAAGTTTGACGTGAGCTTTACACAAATGTAAGTGGTTTTGAGTTTGATTCACCTGTCGAAAAATATTGCTTAGGAATTTACTTTTGTTTGATATTTCCGAATTTCTTGGTAACACTCACAAAACACAATTTTAAAGACAATCAAACGCGACACTGAACGGAAGACTACATATTTTAAGCTGATAAAAAAGTAGGAACTGATAACAACAATTTGTTGTTATCATTTAAAGACAACGATCCATCTTATTATCAATTTGAGTGATTACACAATGATATACAATAAAAATTGAAGAAAGTACTCGTTGTTGGGTTATTCCCGTAATAACACGTTCCAAAGAGCCTCAAAGACTTAAGCTATATAGTAAGCATATCAAAATAAAATGAATCGGGGTCCTCCGGGGCAGGTAGCCTCGACGACCGGGGTATTGAATAATAGTCCTCCTGGCCAATACGACCACTGTGGCCAATCTCAACAGAGATCAGCCAACTACGCAGGAGATATAGTGCACAAGTGTAAGCACAATACACAGGTGCACTCACTGTTCCATCACTCTCAAAGTTCGGTGAGACGGCAATCCGACATGAGCGGAAAGAGATCAGACGCAAGACATGCACGGGGGTGTAACACCGCCAATTTCCCCGACTCCAAGCTGATTTTTGAGAAATTCATGTCAGAAAAGCTCAGAAACAATTTAGCTCGACCTGGGATTCGAACGACCTCTCGGATTTAAGGCATAAACTTTGCCACTACACCAACGAGGCAGTCCATCGGAGTATTTAGGGAACAGTCCGTAAAATTCTACGAGAGCTCCCATAACATTTTGTAATTGCGATTTTATCCACAAAGTCATTAATATTGAACACTGTAAAGATAAATTGTTAGTTAACGCGTGTGATAAGTAGCATTTTAATAGGGGACACTAACACTGTTTCCCGTAATTAAAACTGTTTGTTACAACAAAATGATAAAATTGATGATTAGGAATAATATTATTTTAACTATAGTATTTACGGCGCGGCTCTCCTGCTACTGTCGAGTTTCCTCATTGACCTTTAACACTAGATATCCAGAGTCCTGATAATTAGCTACATACTGTTTTTGACAAAATAATGAGCTAAGAATAACAATCAATATCTAACTAACCTATATACATTCACGTATAATAGGTAAAATGACGAGAACGCACTAATTAGGTAGGTAATTTGATTGAATAGGGACGTAAAATAACCATATTCGGTTAATATAGTCAAGGCCACAGGATGATATAAACATCAAAATATATGTTTTTCCTGAATCCATCCAATTTCCCAGTACCTAAATGAAATAAAGAAAAATGACAATTAATCAATGAATGAAACCATTTGAAAACTAACATCATAAATATATTTAATTGTTATTTTATGTCGAGTTCATGACGGCTCAAAAAGAAATGTTTCGATAGTACAATTTATTGATTTGTCATTAATATATATTTATATTTATGTATATTTACTTTTTTGCTTATATTACTGCTCCCATAATATATAGATAGATAGATAGAGAACACTTAAAAAACTTAATACAAAATCAACATGAACAAAGAAAGATGCACAATTACAAATATGTTAAAATCCGTGAAAATAAAACGTCAAAATTACGCGTCCTTACGATTACCAGTAAATGTGTGAGTGACGCTGTGCCTTACAAAGATATGATTAAACTGCCAACCGCCAGGGACTTTATAAAAATGTTTTGACGAGGGTGCCCCATTAATTTTGGCGACAATTTGATAAATAATGAGAGAGGTGTAAGCGGGGGTGTCCCTCTAAAACAGAACTTCTCTTGGGGTGTATCAAACACTTTGAACGAAATTTTGAAGCGCCATTTGAAAGGTCGTTGCAAATTGAAGGGAAACATGAATAGCGCATTTCGATTAGCAAACGTATTGTTGTAAATGTTGTCTAATTATTGCTGTATTTTATTGGTTTCATCTAAGAACAGTAGGACTAAGGTTCAGATAAGATTGACATTTAAATTACAAGATACACTGCAATCCGTTTTCTGGACTCGATGCTTCTTTTTTTAACAATTTAGTCATAACTGAATAGAGAAACATGCAGAATAATTGCTCCTGTAAAAACTAAGGCATACTTGGACTCTAAACGATGTCTTATTTAGCTAGATTACAATTAACCGAACCTTGAGAGTGAACCTGTGTATTGCGCTTATACTTGTGCACTATAATATCTCCTGCGCAGTTGGCTGATCTATGTTGGTTGTGATTGGCTGCCGTGGTCGAAACCGGCTAAGACACTATTATTATTACAATTATTCCATTCCAAATGACACAAACCTACCCTGGTGTGACGCGAAACCGGCTTTTAAAAGTCTGTAGCCGCACCACTGAGTACTAACTATATTTCGAACTTCTTATAAAGGTCATAAATAATCTATAGCCAATGACATTTTCAATTTACAATCTTACCGCCCCCAACACGGACCCCGTTTTATATCATCCCTGGTGTTGAAGTGACGGCTGCCATCCTAATTTCCTCCCGTCTCGATAACCCTGTGGTCGACCGTGTAACACTTCTCTTTGCCGTGATATTTCCATTTAACTTTTAAAAAAGGTTACGGACACCGGAGTGGCACCCCGCAGGCGTTTGGGTGGGTCAATTTTTTTTATAGTAGTTTTGATAGCCAGATATATTTTTAAGGCTTTGATGTTGCTTTTTCTGTTATCAAACTGAAAAGGGAAGGTAGGCTATATAGTTTTATGAGTATTGTTATGATGACTGTGCTATGCAGACATGTCTACAATCTCAAGTTATACAAAGTGCCGACGTTAGCCATAGTATAGTTGGAATCTGGGATTCAGCTAAGCAAGTGATGTTAGAATTACTAATCTTAATTTTCTTAGGCATATTTTGGTCACTCAGGAGCGATTGGTCTACTTTTCTTTATGGTCCACTTTCCTGGTCTTTAAAAAAGTTAAGATAATTTACGGAATATAGTTCCCAATGACTTTTATTTACCGTACAGGAAATTATAAAATAATGCTGATCTTTAGTAAACCTTTATACAATTAACTCCAAATACACTTTAGGTGTGACGTCACAGAATAAATGCGCCTGCCACTGACATCAAAGGATGTTGCCAAGTAGGGAACAGATGACGTCATATTAAGGGGTAAGTGTAAAATATTAAGTTGTTGAGATAAAACCCTCTTGTATTGAGCACTGATTGATATTAGATGTTGATAATGTTATTTATGAGTTGAATTTCCCAAGATTGTTGGAAGATTTGACTGAAATTATCGAAACATTCCGGAATTATTTATCATTGTTTTAAATTCATCCCTGCCTCCGATACGGTTGATTTAGTCTTGAATTTATTAGGTACCTATATCTAATTAAACTATAACTTAGGTCTATGAACCAAATGTATTATCAAGGTCAGCTTAAGTGCCCAAAACACTGAATCAGTAGTATTAAGGTCATCAGTCTTTGTTAATTGTAGAAACCTTTTGAGAACAACGCTCTTAATTTTAAGATCTTGTTAATATATAATGTAATGTAACGTGCTTTTATATTTATTTTTTAAATACAAGATCCTGAATTAAATGATTTTTATTTAATTATTGTAATCTAGTCGTAATACCTAATTTAATCGCACATTTTCACATGCAAACTCGCATGATCAAGTTAACTGCAAGCAATAACTCAAACAGATATCGTTCGCAGTCGGCGGCTGTAAATCAGACGATACGAGCGCGAGTATACGTGATCATTGAAAAATTGCATAATTTTAAAACACAATTTTTCCATCCGCGCCGAAGGGACGCACTGTGTCAGAGAATTTGAGCGTTGTGGGGTACGCGAATTGTGGTATTGCAGACTAAAGAAAATTCAGATTCTGAGTCTAACGTGAACACAGTCAATAGAACGTTGGCAAAAAAAAAAGTTTCATACTTCTTATACCTGATCTATGTTAACAACGCTGATTTTTCGAATGAAATCTGTTGGAGATGTTCTACAGAATCGTAGCCTTAGGAACCGTCATTAAACTGGCTACCCTTTTATATTGCAAAATCAACAAACAAAAGTTGCAAAAATAAATGGCGCTGTATTTACCCTGACGTGCTATCACGTTTAATGCTGATATCTTAAGACAAATTTTCTTCTTATGTAGTCGTCATACCAAATCATAAAAAAAACAGATGACTGTTTCAGTTTTTACTTTTATTTTTATAGAAACCAGTCCTACTCGTATAACTATTTATCTGTCTATTGAAGAATCAGCCCATAGTCTGTTGTCAACAATGTTATCTGTGCATGCCGTGGCAGCCTGTAAGTAAGGCAACACTCTAAAATGACCCCTAATGATCAGTGTATATCAATGTGTGGTGTATGCTTTGTTGGTTGTCCTTATTAAATAAAATAAAAATAAAATAAAATAAATACGACACTTTTTTATCTGTTATTAACTTTACCAATCCCTGAACCCTCAATTTGCGTGCCGCGGCGTGATGGCGAGCAAAGCGTCCATATATCACGAGTTACTCATCACGTTTTTAATAAAAACCTGTGGCAGCTGCTCGCGCGGTGTTTGCTTGCGTTGTGAAATGAAAATCCGGCGCAGCGCTTTATCTTTTTGCCGACTGAAACGTCAATTGCTGTGTTACATTGTGTTGATCAACACGAACTGCGAAGTAATTATTTTATTTTAAACTAGCTGACCCGGCAAACGTTGTTTTGCCATATAAATTATTGTGGACCACCCTTATCACTAAGGGATATGAAAAATAGTTGTTGGCCGATTCTCAGACCTACTCAATATGCTCACAAAATTTCCTAAGAATCAGTCAAGCCGTTTCAGAGGAGTACGGGAACGAAAATTGTGACACGAGAATTTTATATACCCACTAGCTGACCCGGCAAACGTTGTTATGCCATATAAATTATTATCACTAAGGTTTATGAAAAATAGATGTTGGCCGATTCTCAGACCTACTCAATATGCTCACAAAATTTCATGAGAATCGGTCAAGCCGTTTCAGAGGAGTACGGGAACGAAAATTGTGACACGAGAATTTTATATACCCATATAGAGATTAGTAAAATGCTACAATGTCTACCTCAGTGATGTAGTGGCGTTTCAAGGTCACCGCCATCTTTGAGGTCTCGGCAACCAGACGGTGACAATATTGCGAATCAATTTTCATAGTAGTCACAGATACAGACTCGTTTTAAGTCAGTCTAGTGAAGTGTTTGTGGCACCTTAGTCTTTTCTGATAAACATAGCTAGTATGTGTGTAATACTAACTTAGTCTGAAATATTACTAACCAAATGGGCTTAAAATGTCTGAAAATAAACAGTTTTATTTTATAGTAATAGTGCTTAAGCTACTTACTTTGGGATCAGAACAATGTACCTACGTGGTTTTGTCCCCTTTTATGTAGTAAAATGATTCACCGCTGACCTGTTAATCAATATTTCATGGAACCCAATTGAACGCAGATTTTCTTAGGCACCTTACGCCTAAACTAGGAAATAACTCCGTTCGCAATTTTGAATGAAATTCGTTCTAGGTAATCTTTACTAAGCGTTTTTCTTACATAAAACGAAATTGTATGAATGCATTCGCAAATCAAACAATCGTATTTCGCAAACAGTAACAAACTCTCTCATCGTGAATTCAATCTTATTATTCCAATCGGTGATTTAGATTTCTTCATCTGCCGGCAAATTATCGTAATTACATACCACGGGACCACTTCAAAACTCTCAGGTTGCTGTCCAAATATACGTTAGGGTCCGTTACGGGCCTTGGAATCAAAAGAATCCGAGGCAGACCCCATATCTATTCTTACCTACCCCTACCTTAAGAAACTGGTAAAATTCCAAAAATATACCTTATGCGTAATGTGATTTAGTTCATTTTAATAACAGAAACACGGTACATTGAAAAGTCGAGTGTCTAGCAAAGAATTCGTCAATAAACAAAAGTTGAAGCCAAATTAATGCTTTACTTCTTAGTTATATGTGACGAGTATACAGCGTGTTGTGCTGAGTTCATTGCCAATGAGAATAACGTTACCGAAATGTTTGCATTTTGCATAGATTCCAATTTTTCAAGTCTTCAATTCAAGATGCGTTGCGTGGTCGATATTTTTGTAATATGAAAATGAGTACGTAATTTTTTTGGGCAATTACACTACACATCAGGAGGTAATACAGAGTGCGTGTATATCATAGTAATTAAATAAAAGAAGAAGTTCCACAAAAGCTGTTATACAGATGCCTCTTAAAAATTAATTAGGAAGAGATGCTGTGATTTAGGATAAATGCTAGTCCCATTTGAGATAGTATGACAGAAAAAAAAACTAACACGGGTTGCACTCCGGGAGTGCCGGCAGAAGTGAAAACTTAACAACCGTCTTCAGCATCACGTGACCTGACGCGAGTTTCACAGTTTTTACCCATGCCACAAAAGTGCTCAACGCCGCTAAAGAAGTTTTCACTTCAAAAATCCAAAATGCATATATGTACTGTAACTTCTTACAAAATGCCCTTTTTTCTTCCTTATTTGTATACGGACACGGGACAGCATTACAAAAAACAAATCTTCTTTTAAAAAAGGAACACCATTTGTTTGACCGTGCGAAGAACAAAACGCAACTCTGATATAGCTCTCGAAGCAATAAAAGAATCCGGATATGAAGTCAGAGTACTTGATTGTTTTCTCCCCTGGCCAACGGCAAAGGATGGCTTGATAAAATCAAACAAAAACCGGTGGGATATTTTTGCACACCACTTTAAAATATTAATTTATAAAACCGAATAAAAATTGAAGTCACAGCTTTGTTTTGCTTGAAGTAATCAATCTTGGCAGATGTCCAATTTTCCAGTGTTTATGAGGTTTAGATATAGTCTACTGATATAGTATACTGCCTCATTGGTGTAGTGGCAAAGTTTCTGCCTTACATCCAATAGGTCCTGGGTTCGAATCCCAGGTCGACCCAAAATTGTTTCTGAGATTTTCGGTTATGAATTTCTCAAAAACAGCTCGGGGTCGGGAAGTTGGCGGTGTTACACCCCCGGAAAGCACATTAAGCCGTTGGTCCTGCGCCTGATCTCTCTCCGGTCATGTCGGATTGCCGTCTCACCGAACTTCGAGAGTGATGGAACAGTGAGTGCACCTGTGTATTGCGCTCACACTTGTGTACTTTAATATCTCCTGCGTAGTTGGCTGATCTCTGTTGAGATCGGCCGCCGTGGTCGTAATCGGCCAGGAGGACTATAGTCTACTGCTCTCAGACAAATCTAACGTCTTTAGGGTGACATAAGGTGAGGTCAGAGGCCGTATTACGATTTTACTTTACGCTTACTGGCAGCGTTCTTATTTCAAAAAACTATTCTAAAGTTACGATAAACAGCGCTATCGCTGCTTCTGTTGAGCCTAACAAGACCCTAATAGGGCCCCAGGTAAAGCGCAACAGAAAGTCGCAGGTGTGACATGCCTATTATTTTTTATCACATGATTGACTGAGTCATAAATTATAACATAACGTATTTTTTCGAAATTTTTACTACAAGCATCCTATTTTTCGTTGAATATTAAAATGCCATCCCTGAACTTTGCGACAAAAAAGTCGCGATCTGTATCAAAATGACACATAGGGGGGTCACGCCACGCCATTACCCTTTCGCTTCGCACTTTTTACGTTATTTTTTGTTAAAATTACGTATTTTTTGTATGCGCTTTTGTCGGGAATTTCGCACGGTTCGTTAGGGTTGTCGCCGAGATTTGAATACACCGCTAATTTTGGTTTCTGAACCCTTTCACAGTGACAATGATTTTGCGATCTTCTTGTCTTCTCCGGTCTTTCCTACCTGTCTTTATGGAGATGTCAAGGGTTCAATCTTTCCCTTGACCTTTTGACATGTACGTAAGGGTTATTTTTTTGCGATTTCGCGGAAATGGCTTAATCAGAGACGATTGTTATTGGCCTTTGTTACAAATAAGTATACGATTTAGATATATCTTATCTTGCGAAGTAACAAAGCTTTCATCAGGTGAAGACGTTAAAAAGTGTGGTGATTTATTTACTGTCTGTGCAATATTTTTTATTAAAATAACTTTATGGAATTTTAACCAAAATTCGAGTCATTCGAACTCTTTGCATTTGTGCGATTTCATTTTTACTTAACCCAGCTTCATTTTTGTTCGTTTTGTTCAAACAATCAAACTTTAGGGGAGCGAACCAAACAAAAAAATCTGTTGCGAGTCAATCCTGTTAAGATAACCTCTTATGTATAGGATATATTTAGAATTCAGATCTATACAAAGAGTACCCAAATAGCGCAGACATTTCAAGGTATGAATTGTATGGTCACCTGCGGCGAGCCTTAGATGTTCATAATCTTTTATTTCAAATGTTCAGATTGTTTGTCAAATCGAAAAAAAGCTCTATTTCTACCATATTACAGCTGGAAATAAAACTTTTTGAGAGCACAAAGCAATAGCCACAGGGCGTATCTATATTGTCAAAGGCAGTGATGTGAATAATAATTCCTACCGAATCCTTTTAGCGATTATCATTTGAATGACAATAAAAGTCATGTTGTGAGGGGCTCGACAATGGCCGAGAAGAAATAATCGTTCACAGGTCGAAGAGCACTAATAAGTTACATCTTAACACAACTAAGAAGTTAGCATTAGCATTATGTACATGTCCGCGGATTTTTTGAGTTTTTTTGTAGTATAGGCACACGCCATATTGTGTCCTAGTACCAAATTAAAATTAATTAGAGACTCCTTTTCATTACTCGTACGTAGCATGAGGTATACTCGTAAATAGTCGCAACGCTAGGTATTTCTACAAATCTCAAGTAAAACAACAATAATTATCTCACAAATCTCAAAACCCCGTACTTATCTTAAATACTACATAAAACTAAAGTGCATTCCGATATCGTAGCGCATCATTTCTAAATCTGATTTCTAGCACGACACAAAAATGTAAGTTCTACCATAGGTGTGGTATCACAAACATAATTAATTATACTGTAGGGAAAAAACAGCCCACTCGCTACAGTGCTACGCCGTAGCAACTGACTTATCATTTTAAACAGAATTCGATTATTTATTTTCTTCTAATGTCAAGTACAAAAAGTACAACGTACTTGTTCCTTTACCTATCACATACCAACATACAGATATGTCGTAGCAAGGGAGGTAAGCGCTACGGTGCTACGCCGTAGCCCGTAGACACAGATCGATCTGTGGCTACAAGTGACAAAGTTTTTCAAGATGGCGCCCGGCGTGGGGGGATGCTCATATTTTTTACTGTCGGGGTGAGCAGTCAAGCCGATCGGTACAGCGCTCTCCACTCTGTCGGCCTCTTAAAAGCCTCTTCCTAACCTTTGCAAGTGTGGTGTGGTGTGCGTTGCGTGCCTTTTACAGCCAATCGACGTGCAACTCTTTGTGTGCAAGGAAGATATATGGAAACTATTGTTACGTGGTCTGTTTTGATGGGAAAGCGATTAAGTTTCCATAGGCAACTCTATGTAAAGTTTTTTTTAATAGCACACAGACAAAGTTTAAATGAACGGTGATTAGGAAAAATATACTATTAGTATCACAATATAGTTAACAAATTGTATAGCTGGAAAGTGGCACAGCAACGAACATCTAACATAGTTTGTTCTTTAAGTCGGCAGGATATCAACGAGTATTAGTAACAAAGTACTCTATGGAACGGTTATTTGTTTTAAATACAATTACCTAATTATCACACAAACCTAACCCTCAACCTCTCAACCCCTCAAAGCGCTAATAAAAGATGTATTACCTAATAACATTTGAGTTTGGAACAGTAGCAGTAGATAAATGTTGTCTGCAGACAATAAGCCAGCGGTCGGGCCGAGTAAACAACCTGAAGCTATAATCGTGTTCACGGTTCAGAAAAATAAGGATGTTACTAACTTTTTGATGCGTGCAAGTTTCAGCAACATTTTTTTTTATTTCTAATTCAATCAGAAAGTCTGTTTGAATTAGACCATTGGGTTTTAACGGTACCTGTATTTTATGATATTTTTATAAGATTATTATTATTATTCAAAAGGCATAATACACGCAAATATTAAATCTTTAATTTCACAAAATAGATACGCATGTTCTAATTTAACGTTGACACACTTGCTACCGACTCACGATGATATTGACAAACCTATTGACCATGTATCATATTTTTCTATCATAGCTAAAAAAAATTAAAAATATGAATTAATTTCATCTTTCTACTAGGTAGACGTGATATTAGCATCGTGTTTTAATAATCAAAGAATCGCTGTGTTTTACCAATCCATATCTAAACTTATAAATACGTTCGCACGAAAATTCAGTTACATCCTTATTCTGTTAATATCCGGATACAAGCAGTGTCCACAAATCCGGGAGTAGCTCGAAATTAATTTCACATAGCCTCGGGCGGGCGCGGGAGAGTTCGGGCTAGCGAGACGACGCTTCTATCCCGGACGTATCCGGTTATCCGGGATAACCGGGACACGTGCAATGCGGTCCGGATAATCACGCCGCCGCCAACGGCCCGGGGCAATTTGATTAGTGTCTGAATAGGTTAATTGACAAACAAATTGTACACTGCCTTTGATTAGATAGAATGTGTACAATAAACGTTGATATTACAACCATGATGCAGTAATTTTATTATCTTTGGTTTATGGTTTTGTTTTTTAGATAAATTTGTAAAGAGTGACATAAGATTTGCTATAAAACATTATTCAGCAAAGAAGTATTTATTATTTTAACTTAGTTTGTACTACCATAAATCTCTAGCTACGTTATAATACTCAGACAATAAAAGCCACAAAATTTACGTTTAATTTAACCAAAAAGCCAACAAATGTTTGATTTAAATTACATAACGGTTTAAAAATGGTACCGCCGCTCGCATTAGGAAGGGAATCCTGCCCTATTGGGTTCGCGTCGCACACAAAAGGGGTTTTAAAACAAAAAGAACAAAGCCCCACAACAATGGACACAGTTTAATGTGAGAGTTTTGCGCCCATTATACTTTATATAGGAAGAATCATAGCAAACGAAGCGTTTTTTCGAGAGTTTATGTCTAGGGAAATGGTGAATGATTACGCAGTTACAAGGGCTATTTGTTGAAGTGCGTTTAGCATTCACTGTCCAACTGTGTGAAGACTATATTTCACGCACTTCATATTAAGGTCAATAAAATATAATAGAGCAATTCCGTTGCTGAAAATGCAACATCAAACATTTTTCTGTAGGTAAAGTAAGCCGCAGAATACTCTTTTGAGTTAAATAAAAAGATAAAGTGATTCGTGATGTTGTATCTTATGTTGAAATCAAAAAATAATATTAAAAAATTTTGAAATGTTATGCAAATGCAAGTTTATCTCGATCTTACAAAAAAAATAGTCAATGTTATCTTCGACGATTGGGTATTTCGTTACATACGGGTATGTTTACAATTCTTATGATAAAAATACTTGTTCGTTTTCATGCTTTTACTCAGTAAAATATGGGTTCCCGCAACGAATTAAGCGATTACAAGTTCATTAATGAAGTTTTGCTCTAAGATGCGTATTTTCCGCGCGTTAACTAATTGCATTAGACAGACTAATGCAACGATTTCCTATTTTTTCGCAGTGTTGCCTAGATAAGGCAACAATACGTCGTATCTAATATAGCACGAGCGTAGAGGAATAGCGGAACATTGCAATTTCACGGTAAACACATCGAAATGTATGGATTCCTGATCAGGTCTACTGCACTGGTGAGATAAGAAATATTTGTAATATATATTCTAAAATAAAAACACTTTATCGGCAGTAGAATAAAAAATTATAAAGAAAAAAAATTATCAAAAATTACATTGAAAAATATAACTAGAATAGAAGAAGCACGTTATTTTGCATAAAAAGTGAATACTTACTGTCTGCAAAACTAAATTAGCAATTGTTCAACACCCGCTAAAATTTTAGGCGCTTAGCGAAAAAAAAAAAGTCGTGTAACAAGTATTTGACGACAGGACGGTTATATACTGTCAATGATAAAATAGGGCTTGGATAAAGATTGGAGAACATCAAGAAATCATTCTATGCCTAGTTTGATTGACAATCACTAAATACAAAATACAAATATACAACAACATCACATACATTGATCTGACTCCGTGGTATTACAAATAAACTTAAATAAATACGTAACACTTAGACCAGTACAAACAGACATGTTCATGCAAAATGTTTGTACCGTGCGGGGATCGAACCCGCGACCTCTTGGTTAATAGTTAATAGTCAACTTCTTGACCATTACACCAAAGTGGTCGTCATTGTTGACAAAATGGTTTTTCTTGACTTACACATTGAGGGACCACGTATTCGAACACGCTACGTCAAAAATAGGTATCCAATCAGTATAGTCACGGTCCACTGACCAGCTATTCCTGGTTTGATAGTCCTGGCCGCTCGTATGACCATTTGCGACCATAATCTTCCCGGCTTACGCTGATACGCAAAAGGGAATAGCAGTGTAGGTAATTGCCTATTGTTCTTAGTTATTTGTGGAATCTAAAGGTGCCCTGCTGGGAAAAGGAACATAAGAATATTCATTTAAGAAGTACTAAACGTAACTTTAAATGATACGAAGTGTGAATGAAACATGAAGTATGGGAAATCCATTTTTGGGTTCAAATTCAAATCAATTATTTCATAGACCCAGGTGGTATTATACAAAGTTCCAGCTTGCTAAGTTGTTTCGTGAGCTAACAGAAATTGCGGATAGACAACGAGTTACGTTTATATCAAACAAATACATTGCCCTTAAGTACAGACCAAATAAGATAATTGATAAGACACCTACAAAACTCGCTAGAACAAAGTTAATGTCCAGAAAAACTGTAAGTTAACATCTGGCAATGTATATAGCAATAGTGTATATTTTTACAAGGCTTACAATTTACATAGTCATCAATGATTGTAGGTACAGCAATTATATAGAGTGGAGTTTAAGTGAGGTTACAGGCTTACAGCCTAACGACAATTTTACGCATTCCTGCGTTCATCTGAGGGTTGTCAAAACTCCCCTCGGATTGATAAAATAGCTTCGACGCACAAATAGAGGCCAAAACGATAGAAAACCCTACAAAAGACTGGAGGCACTCCACGACTCTCAACCTAAACGCTTTAACTATGTCCCAACCCCATGCTCCAGGATTGCTCACTCCACTTGTCTCCAAAAACCCCTGAAACTAACAGAGGATTTGTTGCTTTAATATCAGTGGTATAAATACGGAATTTGCATGAGAGTAGCGTGATAATGATGGTACTTGAAGCGATGGTTTTGGTATGGCTCCTAATTGGTGGTGGTCCTCTTGCAAAACTGTTGCACGCGCCTCCCCTATGTATTATATGAAATGAGAGTATACCTAAAGTGTTGTATCTAAAGAAATATTATGAGGCTGAGCTCCGTCCGCGGAAAAACTCGAATTTCACATGAAATCTTAGAACTGACCAAAGTCACAAGTAAGTATTGATCTTGAAAAAGAATGGTATGCAATAAATATCGATAGACCACATTTAAATCCCTGCAGGATTTAGTTCTGAGGTATAAACTCATTGACTGCCTCGTTGGTGTAGTGGCAAAGTTTCTGCTGTACATCCAAGAGGTCCAGGGTTCGAATCCCAGGTCGAGCCAAAATTGTTTCTGAGATTTTCTGTCATGAATTTCTCAAAAACAGCTCGGAGTCGGGAAGTTGGCGGTGTTACACCCCCGTGCCTCGGAAAGCACGTTAAGCCGTTGGTCCTGCGCCTGATCTCTCTCCGGTCATGTCAGATTGCCGTCTCACCGAACTTTGAGAGTGATGGAACAGTGAGTGCACCTGTGTATTGCGCTCACATTTGTGCACTATAATATCTCCTGCGTAGTTGGCTGATCTCTGTTGAGATTAGCCGCCGTGGTCGAAATCGGCCAGGAGGACTATTATAAAATCATTCCGAAAAATGCACAGAATATAAGTAAGATATAAATTCTTCTCAAAAGAGAAAATGCTGTTCTAATTGGTATGTGAAACTAATTTAAAGCATAAACAAAGAGCGAAGAGGTGGTAATTAGTACGTAACACAAAATGTCCACAAATTGTTTTTCAACTTAAATAATGTTACCGACGTTGAAATCTTATTGAAAATGTGTATCACATGAATAAAATCCTGTATACATATATAAATTAAGGACCATGTTACCTTCCTCCAGTATCAACTTTGTGTGATGTTTATTTTTCAATAAAAAATATTTAATTACAATCTTTTTTTATACTGGTAAATGCAAGATATTGTGATAGTCTTTATTTTCTAAATTTCCCATTGAAGTGATTGCACAAAACTATTATCAAATATGTAATAGAGATATCCTATAATGTCATCATGGCGATACGTCATTGATTGATGACATTCAAACTATTTGCTTAAAGACAATGAATAATGATAATATATCAAAGTGGATATCATATTGCCTTATCACTATCTAGCGAAATAACGTGACACGATCATGTAAATTGAATGCGGAAAAATGTAAATAAGAAAAGTCATGTTGATAGATTGATTTAATTATTATTTGTCTATAGGTTATTATTTAGTACGAATAGCTAAGTTGAATAGAAATTATATGAAGTATATGTAGTATTTAGACTTAACGATCACTACGAACGTTAATGTTTTGGCAAATCTAGATTAAAATCATTGACTAAACATTTGAGTTCAGTGAGCAGTAGAAAAAGAATTGGAAACCGGTAATTTTAAAACATACGTAAATATACGTATCCCAAGACATGAAACATTTTAATTAGGGGCTGTATCGAATGGCGAGTCCGAAGCGTAAAGCAAGAGGCGCTGATTGGCACAGCTCAGATTTATCGGAGATCGTGCCCCGAGCTGCATTCCCGGTTTACGACCGGCCGCTGGAGATTCACGATCGCGTTTATAGAGGTGGCAGTGTGAACGCTCCTTTATTTGCGAAACGATACAACGGAGACGTCGTAAAAATAACGTCAGAGATTGGGAGTGTAGAGGCGGATAGCTATAATGTGAGCGCATCCCTATGTCACAAGTCTGGATGGAAATGCTAGTCTAGTGCGTCAAAGGCAGATAGAGCAGGGAAAAAAAGCAACCAGTTGTCCTCTTAAAAACTTAAAACGTATCAAACACTCCCTTCAGGGATTTCGCATAAGGTTATACGCACCTAAAAAAACAAAATATTTTTTGACTGTTTCGACAGGATGTCATTACATAAGGTGGGTTAACCAGTTTATTTTTTATAATAAGTTTTAATCAAATAACTATTAGTACTTACCTGACATGTAATATTTGAAATCCAATTTTGCTTTCTTAAGATCCCTTCCTTCTTTCGTGAGACGAACATGCTATCGGCTGACAGAAAATCAGCAGTCTCCGTAGAGTTATAACAAACTTTAGAAATGTAGACGAACTTCAAAAATATGAATGGATCGAAAAAACTGACATTACGCTTTAATTGCCATTCGAGCCAAAACAAGTGTATCTTAGGTGCAGCTACTCATCACTAAACATTAAATTGTATTATTGATAAATTTAATTTCTGATAGTACAATCTTTTAAGCCACCAAACATCCGTCGATGTAATCGATGACACTTTTTGTAATATAAGATAAGATAGCTATTAATACATAAACAGAATTATCGTAAAACTGGATTGGAATTCTCAGGAATATATCAAATTGTTACGTATACACGCATTCTGAGTCGCAAATAATTGTATGACGGGTCACCGAAACCAAAGTCTGATAGTATTACCTCGGGTGTTCATAAGTTTTGAGACAAACTTTGAGCTAAAAAAAAGAAATAAAAAAATACTGGCTGCTATTTATTTCTTTTTCTAATTTTGAATTTCGAATGTTAACTTTTAATTCCTTTGATTTTCAAATTCATTTCTTTAAATTTTCTCGTGATGGAGAGAACAAAAGAATTGCATGCAACCGTGATTCCGCTATTTAAGGCGGGAAAAAAACCAATGGAGATTTTCCGTGAGGTGAAAACTTTTGGTGTGAGCCGTAACTTCGTGTATTGCACTATTAAACGATACAAGGAGACAAGTTCTTTGCAAGATCGCCAAAGGAGTGGTCGGCCGCGCTCTGTAAGGACGCCTGCGAACATTAAAATCATCCGAGAGCGACTTCGCCGAAATCCATGTCGAACTCAGAAAAAACTAGCTCTGCAGACTAATATTTCGCGCGTTTCAGTCAACGGAATACTGAAATATGATCTTAAGGTGAAGGCGTATAGCCGTAGGAAAGTTCATTTTTTAAACGATCGTCTTCGTAAATTGCGACGCGAACGTTGTCCAATACTGCTTAAAAGACACGATGCGAGGAAAATACTCTTCACCGATGAGAAAATCTTTACTGTCGAAGAAAAGTTCAACCGAAAAAACAAAAAAGTGTATGCAAAAAGTAGCAAGGACGTCCCAGCTTCAGCACGGAATGTCTCGCGTACTCATCATCCGGCTAGTGTGATGGTATGGTGGGGAGTTTCGTATGAAGGTGTCACTCCGCTCCATTTCTGTCAACAAGGCGTCAAGGTGAAAGCCAAGAACTATCAAACTGATATCTTAGAGCCTGTTGTGAAATTCCTGTCCCTTACTTTGTTTCACAACCAGGATTGGGTTTTCCAACAGGACCCAGCGCCATCCAATAAAGCAAAAACCACCCAAGCGTGGTTGAGGGAAAATGTGCCGGCCTTCATCGCGGCGAACGAATGGCCCTCTTCCAGCCCCGACCTCAACCCGCTGGATTATGCTTTATGGGCTGAGCTAGAGCTCAGGGCCTGCCGAAAGTCCCACCCAACACAACAAGCGAGCTCTTGTCCGAGAAGCAAAGCGAATCCTGCTGGAAAAGATTCGTGCCGTCATTGATGACTGGCCAAATCGTCTAAGGGCCTGTATTAAAAACAAGGGTGGTCATTTTGAATAATAATTATTATTTTTTGTTTATTATTATCTACTAATTGTTTATCTAATTGTTTATGTTAATTATAAAAAAGGTTATGCAACTTTTATTTCGTCTCAAAACTTATGCACACACGAGGTATATAATATCTGTAATTATATTATTACAATAGACTTTAGAATAACAGAACAGAGAATCATTGACACGGCTTTTACAGGCCCATAGATTCTTTTGACAGTCATGAAGAATGTATCAAAATATTTTATTTGTGTGTTTATTTAAATATTTAGTTCTTTTGCTTGCCTTATAAATAAATAAATAAATAAATAAATATTTCACAACAATCACACCAATTCTCTAGTCCCAAATTAAGCTACGAGGCTTGTGTTATGGGTACTAGACAACGGATGACCATACTTAAATACTTTTTTTTGTAAATAAATACATATTATACATAGAAAACACCCAGACCAGTACAAACACACATGTTCATGCACACATATGCTTGTACTGTGCGGGGATCGAACCCGCGACCCTTGGTTTTAGAAGTCCGACATGTAGTCCACTGCACCAAGCGGTCGTCGAATAATCGTTATACGTAATAAGGCAAGATAATTACTATAAAGATAATAGACTCACCAGAGTTTTCAGCATTGCTTCGACATACTGCTGCACCGTCTTCTTCATTTCCTGAAAAAAAAGTGGAATAAATACATTGATTGAATAAATACAATCAAAACATTACCCATGAGTATGCATGAGGAAAGCACCAAATTTTAGAAGGTATCTGATCTTCTTAAAACATGTGATTATTTGGAGAAAACTTAACTGACTTCATTCTTTCTCGAATTTTATTGCAGAGAATTTTAAACGACGAATCTGTATCATTTATGCTTGTGCATTGATCCCAATGTCCAGAAGTGCAAATTGAATCGTTAAATTAACTCCCTGTGTTGTTGTTTTAAGTATTTGCACTTATAGTGAGGTAAAGTCCTGGCAACGACTAGTACAACAGTTCCTTGTTAATTTCCGAAAGATTAGAAGATTTTTTCCTTTTTGTTATCAATAATCTGCAGCACAACGATAAATATATAAGATATTTATCAATTTGAGTATAACGTAGGTACTCTCAGCACCTACTGCTTTAAATTATCAACCTTATATCCGCCAATATAAGTACTACCAAAAAATTAATTAATCGATATCAATCATTGATTAGAATACTTACCAACAAAAGATATTTAATTCTCAGTCACTGTCTACTTTATCTGATTAAAGTTATAATTATTTATTACTTTGAAGTGTCAAAATATGTGAATTTAGGTAACAAACACCTAGGTCGGTGTTCTGTTTTTCCGCTACAAATAATATGTGTAAAATATGTGTCTTAAGCTTTGTGTACACTAGTCGAATCCTTCAGACGCTCCTGGATGCATCTATGTGTGTCGTGCGTCCGAAGGATTCGACTGATTAATGTGCACACGTGGGCCTGGAATGCGGCTGATGGCGCCTGAGTCGTTTTGCAGGAAGAAAGGACTGCCATGCCCAAAAATCAAAAATAGATGAACCTTAAAGGTGGCAAATTCAAAGAGGCTTTATTTACCTTACCATACTTTTAACCTTTTCTACCACACTTGTAAGCAAGAAAATTCGTGGGATTCTATCCCTATAACCCAATGGCAGACAGACGGATAACGGAGTCTAAATCCTGTTTTTACCATTTGAGTTCGGAATCTTAAAATGGCTAGAAATACTAAGAAAGTTGTTAAGTTAACAACACTGGTTGCAAAGACGTCCCGAACTATGTGCACAGCCCGCAGACGGTTAAACAATAGACTAGATAGATTTCTGTAGGACGTCCGAACTCTTACAAGTTTTTACCCATAAAGGACACACACAGAGACGAACCCAGGAGCGTCTGAAGGATTCGGCTGACTAGTGTGGCAAAGCCTTTGCCTGGATAAATGCTATTGACTATTAAAATGTAAAGAAAATCTTAGTTTTATCTTGGAACGTTCGCAAAGTCGGCTGTGTCTACTTTTTCGTCATTTGGTCAAGGTAGTTTTCAAATTTCACCAATTTGAAATTCTTTAACGCGGTCATTTTTCCAAGGTGAGTTTTTGTGTGTCCATACAAATATCGAAGCAACTTTTTTTTACGAAATAGGTCTAGCAAAGTTTCCTTGTTAGCTTGAAATCAGCCATCAATTTTCCGGCGGTTCTAAGCCGTATGTTTAAACCGTTAGTATTTTATAACCACATTTTTAAAGCACCTTTAAAACTTAATAAGACCCAACAATACGCTATTGCGTTACATCTATTGCACTTAAAAATCATATCTCAATTCATCAACCCTCAACTGCTAACCGTCTTGAGACGGCCAACGGTACAACACCTTTCCACCCACTTATGGCTCGAATAATACCCGGCCACGCGACAGCACACAAAGACAGACGAAGCTTGCACTCCAAACCATCATTACCGGCATAAACAAGAATACAGCTGCCTTCCTACTTCCTCTCCATACAAATGTGTAATACAAGATGCGGTATTGTATGAATTATTTTAGGGCTCATTCATTATTTGGCGCGTGTTATCTTTGAATGTTGTTGCGTATGCGCGTGCCGTGAACTACATAGTTCTATTGTGGATCGTGTCTGTATTATAAAAGCATATGGCTTTATTAGGCGGTTGGTTTGAAAGGTAATGAATGTGGCGCGGAATGCGGACGAACATGCGCATCGTCAAATTAAAATCATCATTCAACACTTCAGAGTTAGATTTAGATTAAGATCTTATAAAAAATCTAAATAAATAATGCTGTAGCGATATATTTCTTAGTTATATTGATCTCGCGTCTGTGGAAACACTTTTTCATATTTACCTCTATTTCAAAAATATCGATCTGATCGCTCTTCAAGCGATAAGATCGAAATGAAACGTCTTGCACAACGTTAAGAAATCGCATATGATATCATAGTGATATAATTTACTCATGATGGCACAAACTCGTGGCTAAACTTTTTATCACGACGTCCTTCGTGACTGTACGATTGATAAAAATATTTGCCGATAGCCCAGATTAGTCTGTGTTGATAGTCTGTCTATGTAGATCTGTCTGAGCCACGGGGTTTCATTGCGTAGACTAGCGCATCAGCAAGCTCAAGTGGTAGTGGGCAGGGCAGATAACGCGAAGAACTGATACTTGATTCTGCGATCTGATCTGCTTCTTCTGTTCTCAGCACTCTAGCCCAAATTGTCCAAAAGTAGTGGTTAATTTAGATGTTGGGACGTGTGTTTAGTAATGTAGTCTTTTTAATGAAAATAAACTTATTTTATCTGTTGGGGCAGAAAGTTCTAGATTGGCATCAATTTGACAAACGCTCAGCTGTATAGATGAACGCAGACCCGAACTGAATTCAGGCCGCTGATAACCGATTGACCTAAAAATAGCATAGTGACACCACCAATCGTTGACGTACTTCTTTTTAACTGTCAAAACCCCTTTACGATAGAATTTGTATGGAATAACACACTATAACGTCGCGTGTCATGCCGATTGAGTGACTTATTTATATCGATTTGAGATCAATTAAAAATCAAATAATACGAAATGCAGAGAAAGGTCACTAAAAGGCGGTGTTAAATGATGAAGTATTTTAGAGAAAAACAGTAAATGAATATTTTTTTGATAGTGGACACATGCCAATTTTGCGGTAGGAGGAGGTTCAGCAGTTGACACGGTTGCAATTATGTGGTCGGTGGCCAGCACATCATACGCTTGTGATACGGGCGATTATGCAACAAAAAATTAAGTAGCCTGATGATCTGGCCACTGTACAATCGCGCGCACTGCATACAAAAATCGAAGCATGCGTTGGCAAAGATGTAAAACTCAAAGCGATATTCTTAAGACATGACTACACCCTAGTACGGGGGCAGAACTGGTTTGCAGACGCCATCTGTCGGAGGGCGGCGTCTTCCGCTGCTTTGTGCGCGCACCGGGCGATGCGCACGCGCCGGCGCGCAGGCGGCTCGTCTCGTCCGCCTCCTTTGGATAAAGGTCATGGAACTTGGCAAAATTATTTTATTCATTATTATTTTTGAGCGAGTGAACATCTGAGATTAGATGCATTAAGGATGTAGTGGAAGTATTGCATTTTTGTTAATAATTTAATGATACCTGTGAATGGAATTAATAATTAAAACGTAGTACCTGGGTAAAAACAAAAGCTAGTTCTTAGAACATTGCCAATCTATAGTGTGAATCTATATTAAGTTGTAACACGCAATTGAATTTAAGTGATCACCTAAGTATTAAATATTTAATAATATGACTGTTCTTGCTTTACGAATGTTTAATCTGATGCCGTCAATAAAAGTCAATTTGATCTACTCAAGTTTAAGTAATTAAGAACATGCCATATGTGAATATTTGCATTTAACTCAAGTAAGTTTATCATATTTTTGTCATCTTATTTATATCGGGAGTTTGGGCTTTTTTCCTTACATAATACATAATCAACATTACCAAGACTTGTAGAAAAAAAAACCGAGTGTCACATAAAAGATTTTCTACACTAATATCATACGAACATATTTCACTTAACCACGCATCGCATATTAGATTCATTCGTAATAAAAATTAACCCTCCAACCATCCCCTGTGTACACGGCAGCTAAGCCGCAGTAACGGTGTTTACACGACCAATTTATGTGCGTCGGAGCTGGCCTGGCGCAAATCTACTTATCTACCAGAACCACGCCTTTATACCAGCTTTGGACATCTGTGGGCTTGTTTGATTGTCAACCTATAATAAGTAGTAGGGTATTATCATAATTTTCCTGGTGAAGTTTTCGTTAAGGGCGATTGATGCTCTCTTACCAACTAGATTAAATATGTGATAAGAAGGTATCGAGCGAGATCACTTGATTTTTTTTTACTTTTCAAACACAGCTTATGAATGAAACCCTTAATAGAAGAAAAAGGAGAAGAAAACATTTTTATTCATTTTTATTTAATACTATGCATATCGAAGATAACATAATAAAACTTTAATGAATTATCAATCTAAAGTCTACCCATAATAAGTTGTACCATTTTTCATGGGTATTACCATTATTTTTCATATTAAAATTTCGTATTGTCCATTGTCTTCTTTCTGCATGATCTGGAGGTTGACTGGCAGGAAATGCTTCTACCATTAAGTACACCCTTTGTATATTTCTTGCGCATTAAAGTTTTAAATAAATAAAACACCATAAACCTACTTTATCTCTCTCTTGCCAATTAATGTATAGAACATTAGTTAGCAAGAGAGAGATAGAGAGAGTTTCTAATAAAGAATGACATTTATTGTTTAAAATTTACCTACGGTTAATAACAAAAAGCGGGCGATACGGTACGAGCTAGTCGCGCGTGGTCCTACTAAACCGAGTCCAATAGACCTGCTTCACTTTTAGTCGTCGTCAGTACTGTAAAGACGTACAATATCTTCCTCTGTTTGGTTTGATTTATGGAATTTACAAGTAAAATATAAAGCGCGTTTGAAAACTACAGAATACGTTTATTTATTAAGAAACCATACAGCGTTATATATTTTATACATAATACTTAAACAGTTAAAATAAGTATAGCCAATTATAAGGTTTCCTTAATCATTAACTGTAAGTACTTATAGCAAGTTGATAAAATCAAATCAGATAAGAACTGCTCCCCAAACTGCATCAGATGATTATAAAAAAAATATGAAGTGGTCCTTTTTTGCATAAATGGTGAAAAACATTCTTACATCGTGCTGAGTCCATACATAACCATCACACTATTTTACCTAATACCTCTAACTATACCTACTGTACACTACTGTTTAAAAAAAATATACACTAAGGTCTAACTACAGTGTGACATCTGAAACTTTATAGCAATCTTAACAACTTTTAACAAAGAAGAAGGCAAAGTTTGCGATAGCAGATGAAATTAAGCTCTTTACTTACTAAACCCGTTTATTTTGATGACAGTAAGGGAATAAAATATATTCCGTAAGCTCAAAAACTCTCATCTCATGATATTCTTAAGTTTGAAACAGAAACCAATATCATAATGCGGTAACTGCACCCATAGTATTACAAAACACACACGGACATCAATAGATGAGTACATATCGGAGGCATTGTCCATTGTGTGCACGCCTCACCATTGTTTTAACTTATGTACAAATCTCAGCCAACTTACATACAACTTATGTTATGACTTCGAACATATACTGATACAGCTGTAGTAATCACGTGTTTAATGCCCATTCTAGAATATTCCAATGCAATTACGCAAGTTTATCGTGATTATTCGCTGTCCTTCGTAATATAATGCTACTTGAGTAAGACTTCTTCGAATGTCCTAGTTTAATCATTTATAAATAACGTCCACTGTTCGAGCTCTAGATAATACCAAGCGTAACTAAAATTGATGAAGTTCTCATCACAACCGTCCATAAAAATATTGCGTGTTTACACTTTTAGATAACAATGCAGCATGACTTCTATACAAAGTTTTTTTTGTTTAATTCTGACCTCAGTAAAATATTTAATGACCATTATCACAATCACACGCTTAATTTGAAATGAGGTAATAAGTAATATGATTTTTTTATTAATTTAAATTTTTATTAATTTATTTAAGCTTTATTGCACAACAAAACTTTGTACAAAAGGTTGACTTAACACCGTAGGGCATTCTCTACCAGTCATACCTGTACCATAAAATTTTCACGATATTTATCTTTAACGGTTGCGAAAACTGTCGTTTTGCTATCCTGCACCTCTTGTACTTTATTCGCCCTAACCCTTCCTTGATCGCGTAAACCAGCTAAACGGAGGAAATCCACCTTCCCCTTTACAAGATTTACAGTTCGTAAACCGAATGATATTGCGTATGAACTGCATCGTGTAATGTGTGTAATAACCCTGTCGCTGTCATACGAACAATCCACCGCAGTAGCGGGACGCGGAAAACGGTCGTCGCCAAATTACATGATTTATTGTTATTTCGGATCAGCCGACTAGATTTCGGGAGAGTTGAGACACACAGGAGCGAGTTTGGAAGCGGATACGTGGATTTGAAACGATAAATGTGTAACGAAATTATAAAACACAAACGGAGTTAAATAAAAGTCAAATCCAAAGCTTATTTTCTCCATTGTATGTAATTAAATAAAAACAAGCTCTAAGAGAAAAGTCTTAGAATTTTAAAAAGTAATTAATTAAAATGTATGGCAATTTTAGCCAAGCCTTAGAAATTCAAATTCAAATTGTTTTATTGCTATTGAAGCAAGACAACATATCCGTACTTTATTTTGAATATAAATGTACCACCTCAATTTAAGATTGCAACAATCATCCTGTGTGTCGCATCCCTGAAACAAATAGGGGCAATATCTACGAAAATATTATAATAAAGTATGAAGCTATATTGTGAATGTGACAGCCCGCGTGTCGCGCCGACCCCGCGCTATTTAAGGGTTAACGGCGAACAGGGGTCGTCTTTGTAAACTTAAAGGATTATTTAGACAATGACTTCCGAACATTCATCACTTTTGTTCACGCCCTATTCTAATAAGCATTAATGAAGTTATGACAAAATTACCTCGTCCAATAAGTTGTCACTTTTGTTGATGGGAAACGAGAAATTGAATACGAAGGTATATTTATGACGTATCATATCAAAGTACTGACGAGTCCCAAGTTACTACTTAGCAGCTTTTAGGTCTTTGAAAGTCTGAAGGAAGTTTTACATTATATCGCATACTCCTACATAATTGTCTTTAGGTAAACACATAAACGCGGCACTTAAAAGTAAATAGACACTATATTTCCACAACCCCTAAGCTCTTCCTTCAAGCTTAATGACATAACTTTAAAATGTTTACGCCCTATCCGCACGTCATATCCGCCGCCCCAGCGATCCATAAAAGTTTATAAGAAAACTGCATTTCCTACTGGCTATAAAGCGGCTGCAGTGACAACTAACACGAATTAACTCTCAGTAACCCTCCTGCACTATCAATCGCAAGACACGGACACGGCCCTTAAGTGGCCGATCGGACCCCATGGCGATTAGTGATGTCTCCTTTTTGAGTCGATACTTTATACTAAATTAATTCTTAAAATTAAGAATTAGACTTGATAGCCTTTTTTAAAAAAAAATATATATTAAAAAATATATATATTTTATATGAATTTGTGTTAGGTATTAATTTATCATTAAACTCACTTGCCATTGAAAATAAATTGACGTTAAAGATAAGCAGGAATCCTTGGTAATCATCTGGACATTTTTCTAATATTGGTAAAGCAGAAGAGACAAGTCACTGCACTTACTTATTTTAATCCACGACAAAATTTATATTGCAAACAATGGTGTATACTGATACCCAAAAAGCTCATAATTGCGTCCAAAAGAAGATGGCCGTGCGACCTTAAAAATTTCGCAGGACGAAACTGGATACAGGCAGTTAGTAAGCAATCGACCCGGAAATCTTTGGACATGCCTACGTGGTCTTCCTTTTAAAGTTTAAGTTTTTAACAACAACATCACATTAGTACATTGATCTGACTCCGTGGTTAGTAGCTTAAGAACTCGAGAGACTGCAGAAATCAGAATCAACAGTGGTATTACAAATATACTCAAATAAATGCATTATAGGTAGACCAGACCAGTACAAACAGGCATGTTCATGCACTCAAATATTTGTACAATGCGGGGATCGAATTCGCAAACTCTTGGTCTAATAGTCAACATCTTAACCATTACACCAAAGCGGTTGCGGTTTATGATGATTATAAATAACAGTAAGAAATCTGGATCTAAATCTTAAATGCCGTGGTTCATGTGCGGTACTAGGCTAACAGCGCCATCTAGCCTATAGAGCTGCATCGTGCTTGGCATTGTTGGCATGGCGAACGGTAGAGGTCACCACACGTAATAAGTAAAATACCGCATGCTTTTCTCCATCACTAGTAGACGATTTAATTCACTTGTCACGCGACGGAGGGCTGAGGGATTACGCCGCACGCGCCTCTACAGACATATTCGATTTGGGCAGATACGCGGAGTATTGATCAAACATAATTGTCGTGAGGATTTGCCGAGCTCGGACCATTTGGGTTAATGAATTCCTTGGTAATGCTTGGGAAAGCTGAGTTAATAGAATAGTTGTTGAACAATCTTATAATTTTGTTTTAATTGACCTTATTGCAATTTGACATTTCATATTACTATGGACATAGTCTGAAATAAAATGATTTTATTATTTATTTATTTATTAGATTACATGTTTTATCTCGTGCAGATGTCAGCAAAAGTATTTAAATTTAAAGTATACGAGTACGTAAGTAACTCCTACTGAGTTAGAACTAGTTAAAAATATCAGAAATATTAAAAATACGATATATAACGATAATTTAATGAATTATAATTAATTTGTAAAAATTATCTCGGAAACTTTAGAAAAGCTCATTTGTTCTTTTACATCTACTTTTACTTATAATTTATCTATATAAAAATAAATCCTAGACTATTGTTTCAATGTTACAATAATGCTAATCAAAAATACAAAAAATATCCTAACTTCATCAATGGTTTACACGTGCGATAAGAATAACTATAAAATTTTCCATAAAATATGAGCGGGGGTCAACATTAGGCGTCATTAGTTGCCTTTATCTGCGAACGCGAGCGTGCGCGGATAATAGAGATGACATATGCGCTCGCGCTGCCACGCGACCCCCCTCGATTTGCAGGATTTGACAGGATATTTCTAAACTTGTTATGTTAAATATTCAGAAGCTGGAAACTAGAAGATCTAGAGATAAGTACATATTCCGTAATAATGTTTCAACTTTCCAAATGTTCGTTTATTACACAAATATAATTTTACTCTATTAATTTCTGGTTGATCGGCATTCAATAGGTATAAAATAACTACCAATGTTTTGGTGTAGTCTTGACATTTAAAGAAAATACTAGAAAGACAGCTGTTGTGAAATAGGAAACACCTGACACTTAGTAGAAAGTTTTAGGCACGAACCGGGTAGATTTAAAAATAAATTTAACAGTTTGTATTGGTGACGTTTGGCACAGTCATCATTGCTGGGGAATCACCAATTTCCAATACGATTCTCAATCACAATGCGTGAACAATCATCTCGTCTGTTGTTCTTCGCGGTAATTTCTCAATTACTTACATCGATAGAAATCCGTGACGAATTGATCAAATTGTTATTATTATTGTAGGGATCGAATATCCCGCGCAATATTGCACGCGCACAAAGCCATCAATACCATTTCTCGGTTACACACACATGCCTCTGCGCAAATAGAGATATGCCCAATGGGCCAAATGACCCCGATTTAATTCCATTGCCCCCGTTTTATGGCACTGTCAAATGTTTTTTCGACTATTTGTCATAAAAGAGGAGGATGCGGACATTAGTAATGTGTGTTTTATTGAGCTCAAAAAAAAGTGATAATGGACCTATCACGGTCTACGATAACAAAAGAAAGCTTAATGTGGGCATTAAGGTTGTTAAAAAGATAACATGAAATTAATTGACGTTATGTTAAATACTTCCTTTCATAAAATCTCATGTTATTCATAAATGAAATAAAATGTATTCCTCTCTATAAAAATTAGGCGCATTATTTTAGTAACTCATATTGGATGTTTCATTACGTAATCAAAGCTTAGCTAAAACTAAGATCTCGCCAAGTGTTATCCTCGTGAACATTGTAAATTAAAAAAAAATCTGATGATCACTTTTATTTGATTCCGAAAATCTAACTCAGCTTTTCTAACAAAAACATGGTATTCGTCACGTCTTTCTCAACATCAAAGTTGTATTGTCATAAAATATTCCAATATCGACAATTCTAGATAAAAACGATCAAAACACGTGTAAGTCGAAAATACTTGGAAATAACCAACAAAATTATGTCACCTCCACGTTCTCGGAGTGACAAAAGAAAGCAGAGAAACCCGCACGGTGTTAGGGTAGGAATCCCATAATATTTGATTTTATAGGACTATTTAGGAGGTTAGCAGAATTCTTGTTGCGCAGTGGTAGTGAAACGAAAAATTAAGCAACCTAAGGCGTGGTCATGTTTTGGATGGGTGAAATAATCTCTGTCGTATAAAACTAACCAATGGTACTGTATATTCCTATGCAGATGATACAGCTATCGTGTTCACTGGCAAATCCTGGAGTGAAGTAAAAATATCTGCAGAAGAGGCTCTGGTAAAGATAGCATCCTGGTTAGATTCAAGCCAACTAACCTTGAACGCAGCCAAGACAAAGTATATCTGTTTTAGTAAAAACATTACAACTCAACCGCCTTCAAACTATGACATAAAAATCCACAAGTGTGATCTAACACTGAATGCTCATGTTCTGGTATCGATAAAGTCCCTTATGCTAAATACCTGGGAGTTCTCGTTGATCAGCGTCTGTCTTGGAACCTACACATTGAATTAACCATGAAAAGAATACGAAAGCTGATATGGACTTTTAAAACTTTACGTTACATTGCGAGCAAAGAATTACTTACTCAAACATATGTTGCACTAGCTCAGTCCATACTGCTATATTGTATATCAGTATGGGGCTCAGCTGCTAAAACGGTTCTACTATGGCTGGAACGAGCCCAAAGACTGCTAATAAAAGTTATGCTTATAAAACCATACAGATTTACAGAAAATCTTTATCAGGAAGCTAATCTTTTGTCAGTTAGGGAATTATACATATTTGATATTGTTCTTAGAATGCACAAATCCCTCCCCTTTGATGCTAAATTACTAACCAGGAGAAGAAAAAATAAAGTTGCCTCGGTACCCACCGTAAAATCTGAATTTGCAAGACGGCAGTACTATACGCAGTCTGCCGCAATCTATAATAGAATTAATAAGGAGACAGAACTGTAAAAGTATAAAACTAACTAAGCATTCTTATCATTTTTCTCTTTTAAACGTACTATAGGTTTTTACTTAAATTAACACACACACACACACACACACACACACACACACACACAAATACAAATAAATACATATACAAATTCTTTATTCATAGGCAGGATTACAGTTCAGGTTGACGATTGAGGATTTCTTTTAAGTAAAGATATACTTGTGTTAGAAGATCCTCGCTCTCCATAGCAATTATATGGGTAACATACCTTTAGAAAACAAGAACAAAAAATAAAAAATGATTAGGCTGTAGGGGAAACAATTGAGCAAGCGATGCGCTAATTTTATTGTGCGTGCGTGCGTGTGTGTGTGTGTGTGTGTGTGTGTGTGTGTGTGTGTGTATGTGTAACTTACATTTACATTATTACATATATTTTACAAAAATAAATTTTTAATTTAAATTAAATTTTAATAATATTTTTAAAATTTTAATAATATTTTTTAAATAACATATTTATTGTAAATATATTTAAGATAATAAAGTTTATTTTATTTAAGTTTAGGCAGAGGTAAGAATTACCTTTTTTTTCTTTTAGTTGCAAGAATGGAATAAAAATTTAATCACTAAGAAGTATTTCTGTTTCTTTGTAATCTAGAGTTTTTAAAAATGCCGTTGTAGCACACATTATGAGCAGTAAGAGAAGTAAATTTATTTTAACTAAATATTAAATTGCTTGCTTGTTTAGTGTTTACTAGTTGTAATTTAGTTTGCTTTGTAACTACTTAATTGTCAAAAGAGCGGTTCTTCCTAACACAGGCAATGTTTTGCCTAAAAGGGAGTTCCCACAACGATTATTGTACTAGACTAAGTTACTGAAATAAAATATTTTGTATTTTTTTTTGACCATTCTGACCATACAAGTGACGTCTTTCTACAAGTATCTTCGTGCTTCGGAAGGCACGCTAAGCCTGGTAAGCCTGGTTAGCCTGACAATAAGGTTGGTCACTTACCTAACAAACAACCCCTCCACCAATTCGCACTGAACCCGCAGGGTGGAGTATGGCTCGCCTCATTTGAGTTGAGGCCTGTGCCTAACAGTGGGACGTATAAAGGCTGATGTAATTTTTTTTTGACAAAATAAGATTTCGTCTGGCAGTCCTCTGGCAAGAGTCAGTCTCGCAAAACGTGATGACTTTCAATGGACAAGGAGACTGCATCTACAGGAAAGAGTTGGAGGCTGTCGCTTAGGATCGAGAAAAGTCTTCTGAGAGCCCAATATCCGTAGTATTACAGGATTCCATCATCATCATGATATCATTTTTGAATACTTTACATGGAAGTGATTAAGCCCATGTCAGGCTACATACGACAATTCTAGTACCGCTTATAGGCAGTTTTTGCCTATCTTGAGTAAGCCCAAGTGTATTGCGGCTCATAAAAATAGGTTAACAGCTTCTTACTAATCGTATAAGAAACAAGACAACGACATAAACATTTCATATTCCAACATCAGTGATAAGCTAAGTTTCAGCAAACGATGAAGTTTTCGAAAAAAATGATATGAGCACTGACAGTGCAGATATATTATCTCACAATAAATGCTCTTAGTCTTCTTCATCTCGCAATAAATCCTTTAAGTGCCCTTTAATTCTCAATTCAAAATTGTAAGCTTGGACACAGAAATGCTTGCACGTGCAACTCTTACCTACAGCACTATTTCTCCAGAGCTGAAGTGAGGTAAATTGTATGTAGATACTTCATGTGTCGAATGCGTATAAACGTAAGATTTTTTTTACGTACATCACCACAATCTCCTCAAGACATAGTCACCCTAGCATCCACTTTTGCAAAGATAAAACAAAGCCGCGTTTGATCTGTCGCCCCCGCACTTGTGCGGTGTCGGCCCACTGTGCGGGCGCTTTGTGACGTCATCGTGTCATCGCCGGCTTCGGTCCACCTGCCTAGTTACGCAATTGTTTAATTAACTCGATGAAATCGGCACAAGAGGTGTTGATACTTTGTGTTTGAGTGGTGTCCATTATCAGCAGTATAAAGCAAAGTCTCTTCCCGCATCTGCACATAAGTACATGCAGACATAGGGAAAGATGCTTAGATCTTTAAAACTGCTCGACGGATTTTAATGCAGGTTGTTTAAATATATAGATTGATTGCTTTATTAATATATTAGACAACCGAATTCCACGTGGGCGAAGCGTGGCTAGCGAAAAGCTAGTTTGTAAAACAAAACACTAGGAGATAGCAACCGACATAAGCTAATAGTGACCAAATAGGTACACATTTCTTAAAATGGCTAGTGAAAAAATAACTCCTTGTTGAGAAGTCTGAAGGTGTTCAGTAACTACACGTGCCAATCATCTACTCATGGTATCCCATCTTGTTAGTTATGGAATTTGGCGTTGTAGCCTAAAGGTAACGAGTACCTGAAGGCCAAATTCTAATATAATTTATTTACCAATAAATACATTAATAATAAAGAAATAATAAATACATATTGCACAACAATCACACCAATTCTCTAGTCCCAAATTAAGCTACGAGGCTTGTGTTATGGGTACTAGACAACGTATAAACATACTTAAATACTTTTTTTTGTAAATAAATACATATTATACATAGATAGAAAACACCCAGACCAGTACAAACACACATGTTTATGCACACTTATGCTTGTACTGTGCGGGGATCGAACCGCCGACCCTTGGTTTAGAAGTCCGACCGGTGGACTACTGCACCAAGCGGTCGGTCATTGTCGGTCGGTCACATTGAAAACAACTTAAAGAAAGCTTTTGGTGCCTTTACTTGCTGCTACTAAGTTTAATTTGTATGAGATACCTACTATTGGTGTCAAAACTTGTGCGTCATTTATTAACTTTATAGCCTTAAACAAAAGAAATATTTAAACATATAGCATATCCCTTTTAAATTGAATAATTCTACTCAACAACTAGGACAACCCCAAAGACTTAGTCCCAATCGAAACTTGCGCAACAACAATTAAAATTTATTCGTACGAATTGAAGAGCGGGTGTAAACTTGGAACGGTGACGTCATCTGGCGAATCCGTCGCAAATCGGAATTATTAATTAGAGCCCTCGGATTAATTAAGTGGAGCGCCAATCACCGTCATCCGCGCCGTCTTACTGAACGTCTTTGTTAACATCGTTGCCATAGACTGCGATAGTTTTAGAGCTGGCAGATATTCGAAAGATAATGGAAAAACGACA